>CATNEN010000034.1:5102500-7821653 GCA_950097015.1 Macrostomum hystrix | reverse complement strand
ACATTATTTGGGCTTGTCTGCTCTGCGCTGATTTTTCAACAAACCAGTGTAGCTTCAATGACCTGTCTTTATAGTTTAGCTATGGCAGCTTCCAGTGGTTCACTGTCATCGCTGTGTTTTCCAGAGCTGAAATGTACAGATTCGTTGATTACACCTACGCAGCTACTGACTTGCGCATGTGAAGCCTGCGTACGGCTGTTCAGTCCATGGACTGGGGGGGGGGAATGCTGGTACCCATATTCCCCTCCTATAAAGGATATCTAGCTGCTCAATTGGAGTCACGAATCGAACCCACGACTATTAAGTCGCGAGCTCGACGCTCTAACCACTAGACAACAACTCCTTAGATTGTAGGGCAATGAAAATATGACAATATGACATGACAATAAAAATGTGATTGTCTACTGCGATTGTCAAAAGCCCTCCCACCAAATGTTCTGATAACCTTAATGCTAATAAAAGGTAGACACCCTATGACTGTTATGATTTTGATATAAAATCAAAAACAAGTAAGAGATTCATCCACGTGTAATACTGAAACTGAAATTCAATAACGAATTAGTAACAGTTTCTTGCATTTATAAAACATAAAACATTTCTTCATAATGCCGTTTGTCGCAATATTGAAAAGGCGGTGTTGGTGTAAAGAGCTAGTTGTGCTAGGAGTGCTGAAAACCAGAAAGAGGAAATACTATCTATGTATGAGTCATTTAGCAGTCAGTGTGCTGTGAGCAGATAACTGATCAATAAACTATATGCAGTAATCTAATTTAGCTTCGATTATTGTAAGTGAAACTATTGCCGAGGCTTTTTGTAATTATAAGCCCGTTATAACATCCGTTGACATCCATTAACTAGCAGTAAACATCCGTTGTCAGCAAACGTCAGTTAACATTCGAAAAACATACGTTAACTTTAAGTAAAATTTCGTTAACTTTAAGTAAACCATCCGTTAAACTTAACCAAACATCTTTAACTTTCTGGATCTAGATCTTTAACTTTCAGTAAACATCCGTTAAACTTTCGTTAACTTTCAGTACAATTTCATTAACTTTCAGTAAACTTTCGTTAACATTCAGTACAATTTCGTTAACTTTCAGTAAACTTTCGTTAACTTTCATTACAATTTCGTTAACTTTCAGTAAACTTTCGTTAACCTTCAGTAAACTTTCGTTAACTTTCAGTAAACTTTCGTTAACTTTCAGTAAACTTTCGTTAACTTTCAGTAAACTTTCGTTAACCTTCAGTAAACTTTCGTTAACTTTCAGTAAACTTTCGTTAACTTTCAGTAAACTTTCGTTAACTTTCAGTAAACTTTCGTTAACTTTCAGTAAACTGTCGTTAACTTTCAGTAAACTGTCGTTAACTTTCAGTAAACTTTCGTTAACTTTCAGTAAACTGTCGTTAACTTTCAGTAAAGTTTCGTTAACTTTCAGTAAACTGTCGTTAACTTTCAGTAAAGTTTCGTTAACTTTCAGTAAACTGTCGTTAACTTTCATTACAATTTCGTTAACTTTCAGTAAACTTTCGTTAACCTTCAGTAAACTTTCGTTAACTTTCAGTAAACTTTCGTTAACTTTCAGTAAACTTTCGTTAACTTTCAGTAAACTTTCGTTAACTTTCAGTAAACTGTCGTTAACTTTCAGTAAAGTTTCGTTAACTTTCAGTAAACTTTCGTTAACTTTCAGTAAAGTTTCGTTAACTTTCAGTAAAGTTTCGTTAACTTTCAGTAAACTGTCGTTAACTTTCAGTTTACATCAGTTAAACCCGCTGTTAGTTGTACTGTTAACTTGCAGTAAATATTTCATTAACTTTCAGGTAACAAGCCTTGGAGAGTTTTTAGTAAGTATTTTATTACTCACAGACAAACAGTAATTATACAAAAAGCTGACATGGGAAAGACGGATCTAGATAGAGAGAGGAGACGACAACGAATGATTTCGTATTTTAATGAATAACATAACTAATTTTCAGGACGCAAGGCAGTGTACAATTAGAACGATTGAAACATATTCTAGATTCATTCTACATGAAAAAATTTGTTTATTAAAAAAAAAACAAGGGATTTCATTGTCATAAGTTTATGCTTGTAGACAGAATTAAACAAACGAAAACAAACTATTTTTTTAATAATACGAGTAGAAAAAAAGCATTTTAATTTTATGATACAGATGATCAATTGTAGCTCGTAACAGGCAATCGACAACTGACGCAATAGAACGCGATTGTTGACTTATTTCATCGAATTAATTTTGCAGTCGAATCTAATTGCAACGGTCGCAACCGAAAATTTCCAACTTCCAGTTGGGCTTCCAGTTAGTCGCAGTTTCGCATCAGCTCTGATGAGAACCCAGGGTACCCGGGCCACCTGTTTCCAAAGGAAAATAGATACTTTCTCAGATACTAATAGATACTTTCTCAGATACTAATAGATACTTTCTCAGATACTAATAGATACTTTCTCAGATACTAATAGATACTTTCTCAGATACTAATAGATACTTTCTCAGATACTAATAGATACTTTCTCAGATACTAATAGATACTTTCTCAGATACTAATAGATACTTTCTCAGATACTAATAGATACTTTCTCAGATACTAATAGATACTTTCTCAGATACTAATAGATACTTTCTCAGATACTAATAGATACTTTCTCAGATACTAATAGATACTTTCTCAGATACTAATAGATACTTTCTCAGATACTAATAGATACTTGCTAAACGGGACCCGATAATCTGGACAGACACATGACGATTCATCAAATGACTGGGCCAAGGTACCTTCAAAACCCGAGGATCTAGTAGGCTGACAGCAAAACCTTCAAGGGTCTGGTCGGCTGACAGCAAAACCTTTAATGATCTGGTAGGTTGACAGGGAAACCTTCAAGGGTCTGGTAGGTTAACAGGGAAACCTTCAAGGGTCTGGTCGGCTGACAGGGAAACCTTCAAGGGTCTGGTAGGTGGACAGCAAAACCTTCAAGGGTCTGGTAGGTTGACAGGGAAAACTTCAAGGGTCTGGTAGGTTGACAGCAAAACCTTCAAGGGTCTGGTAGGTTGACAGGGAAACCTTCAAGGGTCTGGTAGGTTGACAGGCGCAGGCTTAGTAAGTTGGTAGGCTTAAGAAGGCTAACCAAAGAAAGCTGAAAGATAGAAAAAAAGTAGAAAAATAGCATTTGAAATATTAAGATACTACTCACCAACTGGTCCATTGGAAATGGCGTGAGCTGTCGCACCGGTGGCTTGTTGGATACCGCCCTGATCGCGCACTATTGGGGCTGCAGCGGTGATAATTATGCAGAATTAGGGGCAGGCTAATTTAGATTTGCCAGAAATATTTAATACCAGAAGAAGTGCAGCTTCTCATCTGTGGCCACAAGTAACTCACTAAAGTATGGATGCTCCATGGCCTCGCGAGCAGTCAGTCTGTCATTGTGATCGTAGCGCAACAGGCGGTCAAGAAAGTCGAGCGCTTCGGCGCTAACTAAGTGCTGATTCTCGCTGTGAACAAAGCGCTCCCATCGTTTGCGACTGTGCCGGGCCAGGATCTCATCAAATCGGCGATCGAGCTCAATCTGGTATTTGCTGGTGTAGGCGAACAGTTCGTCAGTGCCCAGCACCTTCGCAATGCGCACCAGCTGGTCGTAGTTGTCGTGGCCGTGAAAGAACGGCTCCTTTTTGAATATCATTGAGGCGAACATGCAGCCCAGGCTCCACATGTCCAGTGAGTAGTCATACATCTGTTAACACGGATGGCTTGTCATCGTTAACTCAATCTATATTGGGCTGCACTTCCGTTAACTTTTGTTAAATTTCGTTAACAATCGTTAACTTTCGTTAACAGTCGTTAACTATCGTTTACTATCGTTAATTTCGTTACCCATCGTTAACTTTCGTTAACAGTCGTAACTTTCGTTAACTATCGTTAACTATCGTTACCTATCGTTAAGTTTCGTTACCTATCGTTAACTTTCGTTACCTATCGTTAACTTTCGTTACCTATCGTTAACTTTCGTTACCTATCGTTAACTTTCGTTACCTATCGTTAACTTTCGTTACCTATCGTTAACTTTCGTTACCTATCGTTAACTTTCGTTACCTATCGTTAACTTTCGTTACCTATCGTTAACTTTCGTTACCTATCGTTAACTTTCGTTACCTATCGTTAACTTTCGTTACCTATCGTTAACTTTCGTTACCTATCGTTAACTTTCGTTACCTATCGTTAACTTTCGTTACCTATCGTTAACTTTCGTTACCTATCGTTAACTTTCGTTACCTATCGTTAACTTTCGTTACCTATCGTTAACTTTCGTTACCTATCGTTAACTTTCGTTACCTATCGTTAACTTTCGTTACCTATCGTTAACTTTCGTTACCTATCGTTAACTTTCGTTACCTATCGTTAACTTTCGTTACCTATCGTTAACTTTCGTTACCTATCGTTAACTTTCGTTACCTATCGTTAACTTTCGTTACCTATCGTTAACTTTCGTTAACTTTCGTTACCTATCGTTAACTTTCGTTACCTATCGTTAACTTTCGTTACCTATCGTTAACTTTCGTTACCTATCGTTAACTTTCGTTACCTATCGTTAAATTTCGTTAAATTTCGTTGCACTACGTTAAATATGACTAACTTTAGTGCTAACTTAGTGCTATATTCAGTTTGCTAAGCATCGTAACTCCAATAACTTTATAACTTTGATAGCTACATTGTAGCTATGATAATTGGCTCAAATAAAAACAGTTTTAGTTGGCTGGTAGAACATATAATAAACATAGAGTTAGTGGACTGCCAATAGATAATAACTGCCGCTACAGGCCCTTCAAAGTAGCTGTTCTCACGAGCGAAAAAAAACTGTTCTTTTTGGCCAAACATTCTCTCAGCACAAATATGCTTAGATAAAAAAGTAGCCAAACTTCCTTGCGAAGATACTAATAGCAACAAACACGTGCTAGCGGACGCGTGCAGACAAATTTAAAGACAGTCGCATGGCCTCATATGTAGCCACACTGGCGACATCGCCTTAGTTTTTAGTTTTAGTTTTAAGCAAGGCCATTCCAGCTAGTAAAAGCCTCACCTGATAGTCTAGCAATAGTTCGGGTCCTTTAAAGTAGCGAGATGCCACGCGCACATTGTACTCCTGACCCGGATGGTAGAACTCGGCTAGGCCCCAGTCAATGAGGCGCAGCTGCGGGTTGAATTAGAAAATTTGCGCATGATTCTATTATTTTAAGCAAAAACATTCCAAATGCGAACTATCAGAGACAGTGTGGAACAAACGTGCTTGGGTACTAAAGCCGGTGTGCTCAAATGCGAGTCTAGAGCACCGAAGAACTTTTTTGTTGCGCATCTTCTGAAACAAGAATCAATTCGCCAGCCCATCAGACCGTTGACATATTCAACGGTTCTGGCCGAAGGTCAGATTTTTTCCCATAGGAGCCAGTGTATTTCATACACCCCTATACACGAATTAGCACTGCGCCACTCAATACGGCCAGGCCTTCAATATTTGCCAGCTGGAGGCACTCTGCTGACGTAGCTGACGGCGTCGGGGTGGTGACTGATCGGTTGACAGTCTAGGAAAGGGTCCAGTGGTTGAGCTTCGTCCCATATTGCATGTAGCATTGCAGGTCTTACCCTTCTATGCTCGTGATCAATCATGACATTGTGAGGCTTGACGTCTCGATGCATAATGCCCATGCTGTGGCAGAAGTCCAAAGCCTTCAACAGCTCGAATATATAGAAACGAATGTCATAATCGGACAGGCCAGCGTACAGCAGCTTGAAGTCCGTGTTATTCACGTACTCGAAGATAAGCGCTGGAGTTCGGGACGCAGGGTCCTTTACAATGCTGTGCAGCGTGATGATGTTAACACCGTTTTTCAGATTTTGCAGAATCTTTATCTCTCGCTTGATTTTCTTTTTCTTAACAGGCTTCAACACCTTGATGACAACCTGGTATTGAAGAGGGGGGAGCAGGCAGGATCAAAGTTAGGATCTGGGAGGTTTGTAGTCAGACCTTGAGGATCTGGGAGGTTTGTAGTCAGACCTTGAGGATCTGGGAGGTTTGTAGTCAGATCTTGAGGATCTGGGAGGTTTGTAGTCAGACCTTGAGGATCTGGGAGGTTTGTAGTCAGACCTTGAGGATCTGGGAGGTTTGTAGTCAGACCTTGAGGATCTGGGAGGTTTGTAGTCAGACCTTGAGGATCTGGGAGGTTTGTAGTCAGATCTTGAGGATCTGGGAGGTTTGTAGTCAGACCTTGAGGATCTGGGAGGTTTGTAGTCAGACCTTGAGGATCTGGGAGGTTTGTAGCCAGACCTTGAGGATCTGGGAGGTTTGTAGTCAGATCTTGAGGATCTGGGAGGTTTGTAGTCAGACCTTGAGGATTTGGGAGGTTTGTAGTCAGACCTTGAGGATCTGGGAGGTTTGTAGTCAGACCTTGACGATCTGGGAGGTTTGTAGTCAGACCTTGAGGATCTGGGAGGTTTGTAGTCAGACCTTGACGATCTGGGAGGTTTGTAGTCAGACCTTGAGGATCTGGGAGGTTTGTAGTCAGACCTTGAGGATCTGGGAGGTTTGTAGTCAGACCTTGAGGATCTGGGAGGTTTGTAGTCAGACCTTGAGGATCTGGGAGGTTTGTAGTCAGATCTTGAGGATCTGGGAGGTTTGTAGTCAGACCTTGAGGATCTGGGAGGTTTGTAGTCAGACCTTGAGGATCTGGGAGGATCAGTTTTCAAGTACCAGATGAAAATGGTTCATTTAGGACACTGAGTTAGGACACACGCACCTTCTCATTGCTGGCGACATTGATGCCTTCAAACACCTCGGAGTACTTGCCGCGGCCAATCTTTCGCACCACCTGAAAATCGTCCTGATTGCCCCATTCAACAACGTGATTTTCATAATCCCAATAGCTGCGATCGCACAAAGAATTCGCGTCCGGATAGGCGCGAGCTTTGCTTGGCAACGGCATAGCAACGCTGGCGCTTGTTGTAATGAATCTCTGAATTTGATAACTCAAACTAGCAACACCGAGAATCGCTGGCGATATTAATATAGTTTTATGCGCAGGCCTCAATGCTGCAGCCGCGAGCCCGAGAATGCCTCTGGCAGTTGAACCGAAAGAGCCTGGCAAAGCTGCAACTGCAACAATGTTCAAAATTGATGGCTTTCAAATATTACTAAGATTTATGATTAACTTTTGCAGTACTTCAGGGGTGCACCTTAAATCAAATGAGGCGATTTTAGTACAGCTCCTATTGAGCTGATAGGACTTCTGGAAAGCTGGTGGGATTTTGAGGAAGCTAATAGGATTTCTAGAGTTGATGGGATTTCTAGAGAGCTATCAGGATTTCTAAAGATCTGATGGGATTTCTAAAGATATGATGGGATTTCTAAAGATCTGATAGGATTTCTAAAG
Organism: Macrostomum hystrix; assembly: GCA_950097015.1. NCBI lineage: Eukaryota > Metazoa > Platyhelminthes > Macrostomidae > Macrostomum > Macrostomum hystrix. The sequence continues at coordinate 7,814,220 of CATNEN010000034.1, read as the reverse complement.
ATCTGATGGGATTTCTAAAGAACTGATGGGATTTCTAAAGATCTGATGGGATTTCTAAAGAGCTGATGGGATTTCTAAAGATCTGATGGGATTTCTAGAGATCTAATGGGATTTCTAAATTTGATGGGATTTCTAAAGAGCTGATGGCATTTCTAAAGATCTGATGACTTTTCTAAAGAGCTGATGGCATTTCTAAAGATCTGAGGCATTTCTAAAGATCTGATGGCATTTCTAAAGATCTGATGGGATTTCTAAAGAGATGATGGGATTTCTAAAGAGATGATGGGATTTCTAGAGATCTAATGGGATTTCTAAAGTTAATGGGATTTCTAGAGAGCTGATGGGATTTCAAGAGAGCTTAGGGTTTACAATTGTCAGATTTTCTCTGAAAATAGTAATTAGCATTTTTTATTTACTTGCACATTGCACCTGAACATAGGCCAGTTGCATCAGCACTTCAAATCAAAATAACAAATGTTGCTTCAATTTCTATTTGCTTCTTGAAAAGTTGAAAACTGATTTTAACAACTTCACAACTTAGCATTTAACATCAACCAAAATTAGATTTTGCTGTTCAAGAATCAACATGATATTGTTATAATCAACTATTTACCTATGTATTCCTCAATTGGAGCAAATGAGTTATATTATGCCAGCAACATCTTGTGTAAGCATGCTCATCAGCTAATAGATTTCCTTGCACATTTGGGTTCAGAATTTTCCTGCATAATAGACACATTAGACACAAAGATCAGACACCTAATACTCGTATAGGATAAATAAGATAGCATCATACATGTGCATGACTACAGGCTTAATTGGATGTCCACATATTTTTTTACAAAATAGCAAACATGGCTGAAGAAGTTATTTTTTAGCTACATAAAAAGTAATTTTTTCTAGAATATCTTTTAACTTGGCACACTATATTTTCTAATATATTTCACTGTATCTAATTTAGTTTAGCATACAATCACTGTTGCAAACCCCTGTTGGCATACATTTGTGTATAACAAAGACTCACTGTTGCTGGCTGGTTTATAGCATACACAAACATTTGGTTTTAGTTACAGATATTTACAAATTAAAAAAAATAAAGAATGAAAAATACTTATTCACTTAATTGTTCTATAGAAAGAAAAAAGGGCTTTAAATAAAGTTTTCCGGCACTTTTTATGATTGTGATAATATTGGTATATTTTATAATCAAAATAAATATATATAATATTAATTATACATTTTATTTTAATTTGTTTTACTTCTAGTCTAGTTTTCTTTTTTCTTTCATTTGGCAGCCTTTGATATGTACTAGCATACATGTTACAAAAAAACTTAATTTTGCATATAGTAAAAAATATAAATTAGGCTTAAACTATAACTATGGCTAGTTCCATGGTTACCTCTTGTCTGCCTAATAGGGTGTTCACACACATTTTAGATTTACACTTATAGGAAACTTTATTGAATGCACTTGGATTAGGCATATAGCTAATAACATTAGTTGTAAGAAATGTGTTGCATCTAATGATAGCAAAGAACATTAATAATTTAAGGCCTAGTAAAATATACTTTATCTATATGATAGATAGTCATGGACATAGTAGAATAAAAATTTTTTTATTCATATGCTAAGCCATTGTAATGCAATTGACACAACTTAATTGATTTTCTCTTTAGGGTTTGTTCAGAGAAAGCAAGCGCTCACTCTAGGCCGCTGGTTTGAGTTATTTATTTAGATAAAGCGAATAGAAATGAACGCGTGGGGAAGGATGCCCAGGGCACAAGCAGATGTACATTGCATGACAGGGCAGAGCGGGGTGAAAAGTGAGTCGGCTTTCACTTAATGCACAAAAACCATTTGGGCTGAATAAAAATGTACTTTTCCGCCACAGCCATCATAAAGCTATGTGAACAAAGATATGAAATATTTTGCTATTTTGCTGCAACATGACACCAAAATGGTGTCATGTCGCATTGCAGGGCATTGCCAGAGCATCGCCGCTCTTAAGCATACATGCGCAACACCCAGCCAACCCGGCCAAACTGGCTAGGTGAAATGAGGGCCAAGCAAGGTAAGTCGCAAAAACCAATTGACCAAGTGCAAAAAAATCAAAGGGGGGACCAAGGGATAAAAAAGGAAGGCGTGAAGAAAAGGAAAAAGGGGAGAGAAAAAGAGAGCAAATGAGAGCAAACTAAGTTGTAAATAGAGCAATGAAACGAACTAAGTCACAATTGAGAGCAAAAACTAAGTTGCACAGCCGGCTAAGATTTGGGAGGTTGCGCATGTATGATGGCATATTTATATAAAGAGTTTTAGACCTATTCATACAAGCTGCCGTGTGGATAAGCAGAAAATTATCGGCATGGATCTGTGTGGATAAAATTGAAATTATTAGCACGGGACTGTGGGAATAAGCTCTGCCCTTAAGCATAAGCATAGTTAGTTGGTTAGGTTATTATAGCATTTTGTGTCGCGTCATGCTTTGGAGCCACATTTTTGACACCTGTGTCATGCATCTGCAGGTTTTTGACATTTATTCTATTCCAATAGGGTTTTTTATACTTTTAATAAGCTAACAGCTCTTCTATTCTTGAATTAATTACTAGACTTGACTTGACTAGATTTTTGTGTCATTGCATGAAATGTGAATTGAAATAAAGATTATAATTTTGGCACTCAGAATTTAAATTTATAGTGACAAAGATGGCATCAAGAATTTTTAGACCAGTGCCAAATAATAAATAAGCAATGGTATGATAAGTCGATTGACTAGTTTAAAAGTTTTTCATGAATAATATGAAGAGTATAATTTATCTAAGAATTAGTAGAATATTAAGTAGATAAAATTAAAAAACTTTAAAACAGTAAGCATTCAACAAAAACTGAAGGGTACTAATTGGCACTCTTAACACAAATGACATTGGCACCGCCATGTTGACAAAAAACGTAGATACTGCTATTTCTCTTAATGCTTTTAAGATTATAAAGAGTTAATGACGATATACACTTTTAGCTAGTCTAGAAACTAAGCTCAAGCATTCTAAAGTAGCTTTAATGCACTAGTAATAATTAATAGTGCTCTGTCACGTTTTGTGACTCGCAGGCAGGCCTTTCGTGGATTTTCGTCATTATTCCTTGCTTCAAAAAGCTACAAGAATTCTAACAAACGTATTGCAAAATATTACTGATCAAGCAGCCTCACTTATATCCTTAAATAAAAGCCTTTAATGTTTTTATTTAGTGTCTGATTTATAAATTACTAATTAGCTAATGCAAAAGGCTGATAGTTTGTTACAATTGTACAAAATAAAGCCGCTATAGTTAAATTCATATCTCACAGGGCAATGCTTATCCCCGGCATCAATTTACTTATAGAAGATGGGAATCAGCAACTACTATCGGCACAGCATACGGTGTAGAGTAGCTGTGTTATTCCGGCAAGTTGCTGTGCGGATAAAGCTGGACATTCGATCCCCAACGGGACAGTGGGGGATGTGTAATCAACTGCCATCTCTCAGATACGTGACGTGATACCACATGCCTTTTCCGAATTGATTAGTCGAAGTAATATTCGGGTGGACAAATAAAGCCAACAACTTCTTTGTGAAGTAACAAATGAACTAAATTGATACAGCTGGTACAGACTTAAGCAAATTAGCGCGCTCAAATTCATCCAGCTTGAGAATCTTAACGCCACGTCTATACAGGCAGAGGGACTAAATCCCTTGCTTCGAGAAGCTCGCAGAAGGTCGAAAACCGATTCATTCATGCACTGTTGACTCGACATCCAACATTACTGCAGTGTAGTATAATTTAACACCTAGTTTTGTATTCTTTCGCTCATGGCTATAGCTTCTCTAATTATCTACATTAATTTGCCTAGAAATTTATATCGCACACTACTACATAAAATAATTCCAAAGAATGCTAAAGAGGCGACTCTCTAACATTTTATAGTTTTTAGAAAATAAGTTGATAGAATGAGAACAATGGCTTCCATTTATTTTGTTTAATGACTGATTTATAATAAAGTGCACGTATTACCTGCGTATTTCGCACTATACGAGTAAGCAAAGGAAAAGTAATTGAAGCGTTATTAATGAGTGAAACTGAGTAAATTATCACATCAATTTAAAGATTTGAAAATTTCGCCGATCGAAAGCATGCAGCCACGTGAATGAATTACAAAACTAAACAAAACAAACTGGATCCCACTCTGTGTATATATATATAACATGGGATAATTAGAAGCAGATGCAAACAAAATAAATAATTTTAGTATTGAGAATAGAATGAGAAGCTCGAGAGATGTATTATCATATCGGATGGGGAAAAGTGGGCAGAAGGGGAAGGTAGAATGAGAAGGGGAGAAGTAGAATGAGAAGAAGAAAAGGAGAATGAGAAGGGGACAAGGAGAATGAGAAGGGAAGGTGAAGGAGAATGAGAAGGGAAGGTGAAGGAGAATGAGAAGGGGAGAAGGAGAAGGAGAGAAGGAGAGAAGGAGAAGGAGAGAAGGAGAGAAGGAGAAGGAGAGAAGGAGAAGGAGAGAAGGAGAAGGAGAGAAGGAGAAGGAGAGAAGGAGAAGGAGAGAAGGAGAAGGAGAGAAGAGAAGAAGAAGGAGAGAAGGAGAAGGAGAAGGAGAGAAGGAGAGAAGGAGAAGGAGAGAAGGAGAGAAGGAGAAGGAGAGATGGAGAAGGAGAGAAGGAGAAGGAGAGAAGTATAATGAGGGAGGAAGCCAGGTCATGACACCATGATCTCATGGTCGTACGCAACCACTAAATTAGTTCGGTCAATGCAAGACAATTAAAAGTACGAAGAGGTTGTCCGCTTGACAACATAAACAATATTCGAGACATTCGTGAATTCCATGAAAATATGACATTGCAACTGACGATTGAATTGCAGCAAGCAGACCATGGGTGAAATCAATGTTATAACGCGGCGTCGAGAATTCAACATAGAATGAAAATTGATTTGTACTCGTACGACAGCTTAAAGGCAGGTGTGAGTTTAGGCAATAATTCAACAGGGCAGCAAGTAGATTATTAGCTAGCTGGTTTAAAGCCAGCAAACTTTGCAACGTTTTTCTGCTAAATAAATGCAGACATTTTATGCTTGTTGCAGAGATGTTGGTTAAGCAAATGGATCACAACTTTGCTGCTTTATGCGTAAGTTATTACATCTGCAGAAAGCGTAAAAAACTGACAAAAATACTTCCTAAATTACTATATTAATAATGCAAATTTCGTAATGCTGAATTGACAATAATAACACAGGCATGGCCTTTTAAAAATCGATTCGCACAACACGCACAGAAGCTATGGAGACAGCAGATGCAGATGATTCGTGGAACGCATATAAAACTGATTAATTCTGAGGCGGAGCCGTTTCTGGACAAGTCTGTTAGGCAGACAGATCGAACTGGAGCTCAGCACAGTCGCTCAGCGCCGCTGCCACCGTTTCTGATTGGCGGCTTCGGCGACTGCTGATAGTAGCCAAGCAGAGGCGGCTGATAGTGCTGGGTCGGCTGCTGCCTGCGCCCCAGAGTGCCACCGCCGTACTCGACGCCGTGCGGCGGCACCGGCGGTGGCAGGAAGCTGCCTCCAGCGGCGGCGCCGAGTAGAGCGGCGGCCGGCGACATGGAGTCCTCTTCGTCTTCGGGAATACCGAGGCACTGGCAGGGCGACTTGATGTGTGGCGGTGGCGACATCACGCGCTGCTGCTGCTGCTGTTGCTGCTGGAGCTGGTAGGGCTGATTGTGGTGATGCTGATGGTGATAGTGATGCACATTTGGTGGCAGGGTGGCTGATCGTGAGCCGCCCATTAGCAGGTGGTGAGCTGAAAAAAATCAACCAAGTATCCAAATATCGTATAAGCCAAAATCCATGAATTGCATCCAGCCTACTGCGAGTAGTCTAATTAGCGCCTGTCTCACCTCCGTGTCCATCCTCGCTGCCGCCGCGACCCGAGTCGGCGCTCTCGCCGTCCAAGTCCTGCGCATTGACCAGAACCTGCAGATAGATGGACGGAGTGGATGGCATTCAGGCTGTGAGCAGACTCGAGACATGTTTGTGATACAATTTTGTGGGGCATTGTGTACAGATTTGTGCATATTTTCTGTCATCATAAAACAATGACAGAAGTGGATTGGTGTGAAATTGATCAGCGGAGGTTAGAGGCGGTAAATGCAGCCGAGATTCAGGTGAGTTCTGCTCAGCTGCGTTGCGTCACGGGAGCTCTTGAAACTCAGCCCTCTCGACACGGGAAGTGAGGACTTGCCGCGCAGTCTTCCCTACCCAAAATCGTTTCCTTCCCAATGTCAGGGTGTGATATCGAAATTAGCAGTCCGCCATCTCCCAGAAAATCTTTGGCTCAGCTGTTGATAACCGAATAGAGAAGAGCGCTTGAAGCCGGGGGGATGCTGGGCGTGAAATCCCAGGTCATCGAGGTGCCCCCGTGACCCAGCTTAGTCCTCTGCTCAGTCTCATCCCGGACTAACGTTTCACCTCATCTCCGATTGATGCCGTGTCGTGTTACGCAATCACAGCTCGAGCGCTGAGAGGAAGATAATAGACAGACAGGAGTCGGCTTCGTCTACCTGAACATTTTTGGCTTTACTTGAGATCTCTCTTGGGAATTCAGGAGCGGGGCCCTCATAAGATAGAATTGAGCTGTCTCAGCTCGGCCAGTACTAAATAAACAGAAAAATATGAGAACGAGAAAAACCTTTGAGCTGGGTCGGGCTAGCACCGAAGCTTCCAATTCTCTGAGGATTTTGTTTTCATTCACAGCGGGCCAAAATGAAGTGCTAATTAGTTTTCATTTCGTCAGAAATTTTCCTACCCAACCCGCTGAGATGCACGAATTCTAAGAAAGAGAGCGACTCTGACAAAGATGAGAATCTCGAAGAAGACTCTAGAAATTATCTGCTGATCGTTTCTGCCCTCCCTAGTTTGAGATCAAGTCCGATGAACGACAGATAAAAAGAACAAACTTTATCTTCACCTCATTATCCCCTCAAAGATTTATTGAGAGAACACTTGAGAACAAGCAGAGAGTTCAAGAGACAACTGCTGTGAGAGAGATTAGGCACTCTATGGTACCAGAAAAACGACATTTTCCCAATTCTTCAGCGATTTATTTATCGCCCGAAAGCAAATTCTGCAGCCAACCACTTCCTAAACATCCTTTATCATCTTCCAATTTTTCTCGCAATCGGGCAGGAGCCTAATCCGGCTGGTCCGCTAGGCTTAGAAGCTCGAAATGTTTGATGCCGGATTAACCAGGAATAACTAAACAACGAAAGCGAATCCATTTCTCAGAAAATGTTTCAGAAAAGGCCTGAGGTGGCCTTCGAAATCAATATCCTTCATCCAAACGGTCTTGAAAACTACCTCATGCTTTGGATTGCAACATTTGGTGGCTCGATTCACAGCAATTCGAGAACTGATAGGCACTTTAATTTCTTGTAACTTCACACTGGAATCTCTCCCCCATTGCTCTCATTCGCTTCTTCATTTTCCTTATGTTCTTCGCTCCACTCTTGTATCATTCTCTACTTTAAAGCTTCGATAAGTCTTTCTACCACCTTAGTCTTACTGTCTTTTCATCCCCTCCTCAATTAGTCTCTATCTGTCTCTCTACCTTTCTCCTCAATTAGTCTCTATGTGGCTCTCTACCTTTCTCTCAATTAGTCTCTATGTGGCTCTCTACCTTTCTCCTCAATTAGTCTCTATGTGGCTCTCCACCTTACTCCTCAATTAGTCTCTATGTGGCTCTCCACCTTACTCCTCAATTAGTCTCTATGTGGCTCTCTACCTTTCTCCTCAATTAGTCTCTATGTGGCTCTCTACCTTTCTCCTCAATTAGTCTCTATGTGGCTCTCTACCTTTCTCCTCAATTAGTCTCTATGTGGCTCTCTACCTTTCTCCTCAATTAGTCTCTATGTGGCTCTCTACCTTTCTCCTCAGTTAGTCTCTATGTGGCTCTCTACCTTTCTCCTCAATTAGTCTCTATGTGGCTCTCTACCTTTCTCCTCAATTAGTCTCTAAATGTGTCTCTCTACCGTTCTCGTCTCTTAGTCTTTATCCATATCCCCCTATCTACCTTTGATTTCAAAGCAGATACAATAACCCATCATAACCTTATCCCTTTCTTACCTTCTCAGTCCGCACTCAATCTTCAAAAATAATTTCCCCGATGCCTAACCAGTAAGCAAAGCATGTAACGTTTTGCCCACCTACTCTGCACAGTGATTCTTGCTACGTGCGTAGTGAAGCTAAGCTGAATAATAATTAGCTGAAGGCTATAAAAGTACAAGCACAATAAACTGATCCCCCTGAATGAGCTGTTCCAAGTTAAACTCTCTTCCCAGGAAATAATCTAATGCGTCATTTGATGCGCCAGGTTAAACAGTTGCTACTGCCGAGCAATTTCCTGTGACTCCACAGCCCGTGTTCGTCCTATAGTCATGGCTTGTGTTAGTAGCACTAAACTCTCAGTTTTATTTCTCCATTGCAAGCTGTGGAAAATCAGCCTAGATACCTTTATAGGCAGGACAGGTAGGCCAGAAGACAAAGAGAAAGATACAGGCTTCTAGGGGACAGTGGCGCTCTCACACTTGGACCTGAGACACCTCAATAAGAGAGTTGAGTAGGCACTCATGGCCAGGTGAAAGTGGCATTAGTAAAACGCCTTTGCTCGAAGTACTCAATGCGGATAAAATACGGAAGCTAAAAATGCAAAGCAAACGATTTGAAGATTTCTCAACTGGCCCTCATGCTGACAGCTCCAAGTGGACCACCCGTTGCCAGCCTCAAAATATAGAAGAATTCTGGTGCGTCAGTTCGTGACACGGATGCGCTTTAGGCGCTTGGATCTTGGATCTTGAGGTTTACCGCAACGTTTTCATTACTCGATCCTATTACAAAGCGCCGTGTGGTAAGCAAAATACATACATAGTGAGTGAGGATCACTAAGCGGCTCGAGGGCTTCCGAAAACCGCAGCGGAACATCAATCTCGTGAGGTGACACTTAGCCGTGAAAGCACTTTTGCTTGTGCTTGTGCCCTGCCATTCAGTGCTTCTAGGATAATTTCTAAGTGACACACATTGATTGCTCGCTGTGGTGTAATGGGGGTGAATATTACTCATCTATTTTCACCTTCTAAAATGCAACTGGCAAGCATTGTGCTGCTACTAATGCACTTTGAATAAGTAAATTTACACATAGAAACAGGATGTGAAAGTGTGGAAAAGCGATGTGATTTTCGACGGTGCAACACGCACGGAGTGACATATGCCAATAACGCAACCACTGCGCAGACACCAACGCACACTAGTGCTGCGCAGGTCCGATCCCTTTCGCCTTATATATTCCATTTTTTCCATACGAAATCTCCCTCTATGACTCCCTCTGTTCTGCGTGTCGGTTCTGTGCTGTCAGACGGACACAAGAAAGTGCCGCCTGGTCTGCCACACGGGAGCCTGGGTTTAGCAGGTGGAGGAGGCGATCGTGGAGAGCGAGTCATGTTTTTAACACTGTTCATATTGGAATCTAATTGCTAGGGAGAATATTTTTGAGTGAGAGACAACTATCATAAAACTTTAAAACGATTTTAAGCTGTCAGAAATTTCAACTCTGATGCTGCTGAAGTCAGGCAAGCCGGTTGATGCGCGCAAGAGGCGAGCTGTTGAGCGCCAATTAGTCACCATAGAAACCGATTAAGTGCATGAAAATTAAAGCCATCAAATGAAAGCGAAACTAACCTCATTTCGCAGTATATGCGGCTGTTGCAGCTGCTGCGGCTGAGGTAGCAGCAGCTGCTGCTGCAGGTGCTGATGCTCCATCATTGGCAACGGCTGCAGATCAAAAGTGCTGCCATTGTGACTGAAAGTAGTCAGCGGAAAGTGCCTCTCCGATCGCTTGCCCGTGCCAGGCGATGGTCCCATGTGGTGCCCACTATAGAGCGGGTCACTAGCTTCCGGATCAGGCAGTGAGCCGCGACACTGGCAGTGGTCCTTCTCGCACTCGGGACTCGAGCTCATGGACCCGCCACAGCCGCCGCAACCGCCGTTACCGTCGTGAATACCGCCGTCGCCACTGCTGCCGCTGCTGGCTCGACTCTGCGAGCGACGTCTCACACAAACTATTGCAGAAACAAGACCAATGCTGACAACACCGGTCACAATGATCATGCCCACAATGATCGATAGGTTCACGTGAACATCCTTGAACTGGCCGATGCCAAGGCCGCTATACTGTGTAACATTGATCAGCAACATGGTCTGCTCCGATTGGCTGTACAAAATGTTGTCGTCAGCACGTATCATCAGTTCATGCTGACCTGGCGTGAGTTCGTGAATAAGCCGCACCTGAACAAATTGATGAAGTTTGATTTAAAGGTTCAAAAAATTCGAATTTGCACGATGCGAACATTTTTATAAATAACGGCAACCCACGCTTCAGCATACATCGATGCTTCAGAAAAGCCAGCCTTATTCACTAATACAATCGCTAATGACACTCACCTGTCCCGTGAATTTGTCCAGCGCAAAGAAGGCACTCCCGGAGCCGCCCACCAGCGTGTAGGTGATGTTGGCGACCTCGTCTCGGTCGCGAGCTTCGATACGGGTCACCTCGTCGCCAACCCGATGGCCAGCACTGATAACAATGCTGGCACCTCGTCTAGCGGGAAACACAAACTCTGGCCGATTGTCGTTCTCGTCCATCACTTGAACAGTGATCTCAGACACAGAGCTGAGCTGTGGACTTGCCACGTGGTTGACAATGGCCACAGTGAGCTGGTACTCGTAGAACTCCTCCCGATCGAGAGACTCTCCGGCACTGATCTGGCCGGCCTCCGTGACATTCAGGGGCCAGAATCCCGGTCGGCCGGGAATCGGAAAGGCGACTCGATCACCAGACGCATTGCGGCCGTACAGAGCGAGAAGACGAAATGCGACTCGCGCGTTGATGCCCTGGTCGGCGTCACTGAAGGCAATGTGGCTCCCAGCTCCGAGCAGTCCCGAGGTGGCCAGGGCGGGCGGCTTCACGTTCTCTTGGAGCTGGAACATCTGGAGCGGTCGGATCTGCGGCTCGTTATCGTTGGCGTCGATCACGCTGACGGTGACAGTGGCAGTGGCGGTGTGATGCGAACCCTCAGCACCCTGTGTATCCGCGACCATCACAGTGAAGTGAAGCAAGTCACCAGGAGCGTTCAAGGTGTCGCGGTCGATTGTGGTGGCAACGCGGATGACGGCAGTGGCCATGGTTGCACTGAGCTCCTCAGAATAGCCGGTGGTGTTGTCCGCGATGACAAAGAACCTGTGCGAGTGAAAATGTACAGTGCTTATGCAGATTCGACTTTGATATGGGATGTGTTCCGCATGCATTTTTCATTTACAGCATTAAAAAGTTGTCTTGGCAATGTTCCCGAAATTACGAACCTCGAGTGCGGCCCGTCCAAATGGAAAATCAGCCTGTCGCCTCTGTCCTTGTCCTGCGCGGTCACGGTGAGCAGGTGGTCGCCTGCTCGCACCCCGCCGCCTGGATGAGTCTCCTCCACCGTGACAAAGAACGCCTTATCCGGAAGTTCGATTTTGGGCGGGAACTCGTTCTGGCCGATGACTCGAACCCGAACCAACTGGCTGGCGTTGAGCGGTGGGTTTCCAGCGTCGTGACACCGGATCTCCGCGGTGAGTTCCGGAGTGAGCTCAAAGTCGAATTGGCGCGTGTTCTGGAGAAAGTAGTCGCTGGCTGAAGACTCTCTGAGGCGGAAGTTGCTGCCGCCCCTCGAGCCGGGGGCCAGGCTGCAGGTGACTCGGGCGTTCTCTCCCAGATCGCCGTCGGTAGCCTGTTGGATGTCATATCGGGCGATTTCACGGTCACTGTGGAATGCGTTTTATCCCATCTCTAAGAGAAGACTAAGGGGAGATCTGCCCAAATGTGTACTGGTACAATGAACAGGAATCGATCAGGACCTAAGAGGACAAACTGTCGTGTTCTTTCGAAATACTCCGTTTTAAATATCTCTCTAACGGGTATCCCAATCCGTCCCTTATTGACTGGTTACGGCAATGATTAGCAATCGGCTTCTGTTACCTGAATAAAGGCAAGTGTCTGGTCGATGAGGCTGCCTTCAGCAATGCTGACCGAGTCTGAGCCACCACCTCCGGGCATTGGTGTCACCGTGATCTTCGGCGCGTGATCGTTGACGTCAATGACCCGGAGACGGAATTTGATGGTCACCTGTCGCTGAGGCACGCCTCCGTCGGACACCAGCACTGGAATGTCGTAATCGGATTTTGTGCGGGCGTTCAGCCGCCTTCGCAGAGTCATTTGACCTTTGGAGTCGATGGCGAACGTTGCCGCTGCTCGACTGTCGGTGATGGTGTAGCTCAGCTGGCCGTTCAGCCCGCTGTCACGATCGTGGGCGTAGATTCGAGCGACCAGGTCGCCAACAGCCGCGGACTCGTTCACATCCGGGTTCCAGATTTGAGTCACGTTCGGCTGGTTGTCGTTGCGATCACGCACTCGCACCAGCAGCAGCTGGCTGGCACAGCGCTCCTCTCGGCCACCGTCGCAGGCTTTCAGGGTGAGGTTGTACTGGCGCTCCTGCTCATAGTCTATGACTGGGGAACCTTTGAGCACAAGGCTGAGCAGGTCACGTTGACTGCGGTAGAGAGCGAAAGTGTCTTCATCCTCCTGCAGGAAGTAGCGGCCCCGTGTTGCCATGCCGTTGTCTCCGATGTCGGCGTCGGTGGCCAGGTCGAGTGGGTGGCTGTGGAAGTGAAGGCAGGTGGAGCGATACATTGATAATTGTGTGTTGGAATCGAAGTTTCTACTGGTTCTGCCCATTTCATTTTCCTGATTGAATTTTGTGTCATTAACCTATTCTCACACCTGAATCTCTGATCGCCCTCCTCGATGTAGATCTCTTTGATTGGTGACTTGAATGTTGGCGAGTTGTCGTTGATGTCGTTGATGGTGACCTTGACGACGACTCGTGTGGAGCCGTTGAAGGCGTTGAACTCGATGACGCAGTCGGTTGTCTCGGAAGCGTCGGGGCAGGCGGCCGGGTCTTCGCGGTCGATGCGACTGGCGATGCGGACGTTGCTGTCACGGTCGATGTAGAAGTAGGGCGAGGCCGGAATGATGCGGAAATCCGGCGAAGGAGGCGGGCGTCGCAGGCTGCTCCACACGTTGCCCACCGTGGCCTTCAAGTCGGTCTCCTCGTCGATGCGGAAAGCCACTTCGTAAGCGAGCGCAGTCAGGATTAGAGCGACCGCTGTGGCCAACTGGAGCAGCTGATGACAGACCCGCTTGGCCATAGACGCTGTCTTTGATGGCAACGGAGCTGAAAGGAGAGGTGAATGAGGAAGACTGTAGCTGCTTCATGTACCTTGCAACATTCCTGACGCAATGGTTCTCAGAAGCAGAGGGCAGTGCAATGTCAGCTCCTCTACTTGTTATCCCTGTTGATTCTCAGTCGTCACACAACGCTGCTTCTTGGGACCCGATAAAATAGGGTCTCACCAGCGTTAAAATAGAGATGTTGAGCACAGATAGAGATGCATGAGCTCATCGGCGATGAGTTTTGTGCGGGAGGGAGTGCAATGGTGATTAAACCACTGACCCGGGGCTGTAAAATGGCCTCTTCGCATTCCCGCTTGCAGCCTCTGTCCTTCATCAGGAACACCGACCTCGGATTCGATGTTGCGAATGGGGCTGAAATTGACCCGCTTTATGATTGTCTCCTCACCGCCTGTTTTCTCCTCCGCACATGATCCCACATTTTCCAGTGCTCCGTGCCTCGAGGGTTCGGATAAGGTTTTGGGATTCTAGCACAGACAACAGGAAAGATGGGGCGAGATAGGGAGAAAATTTCATCACGGAGAGTTCAGAACTGACTCTAGCAATGCTCTCAGCATGTTGCACCAATGCTCCAACAATTATGGCGGCACTTTTTGCATTCTAATTCAGCTTGAAAGTGACTGTGAGCTGGTGTGAACCAATTTAATATAACAGTTATAGAATAGGTATGCAGGAGGCTCAATCCATGTCAAAGTTGAACAGAAATATCCCATAAAATCCCCGAGGAGACTGAAGCAGTTGCTGCGTGACTGGCGTTACACAGCCACCTGAACCTGGATGGGACTTTGGAGACTTGGGATTTCGGGAAACCACAGGAAGTAGTCGAGGACAATAAGGGCCGCTCCCCGGTATCGGCTCATTGCCCTACCTGAAATTCAATTTCTTCCCAAACCCCATTTCTCCTCTCACTCTCTGTCAAAGAATTTAGAGTTTTTTAATATGGCTTCTGGTTGAGAAGACTTGGAGCAGAATTGAGAAAGGTGAGGGCGCTGCAGAAATTCATTGGGCGATTAAACTGTAGGGAAAATATTGCATACTCTGAGAATATGAGATGAGAATGCAGCCTCTCTGAGCCAGCAAAGTTTGAGTGCAACTGTTTCGGCACAACGACCTGGGATCAAACGAATCAAGCAAGCTGCAGAATCCCCGATAACGGAAAGGAACTCTCTCAAAGTCCACTGCTGGAGTCAACATCCCTGATAGGGTGAAGCCAGAGACGGGGAAAATGATTTCATTTCTTGAGCAAGGAGAGTTTGGTCCAAACTGGATTACAGCCAGACCAGAACAGCCAATGCAAAGCGGCAGCAAGTCAGATTTAAGGGGATTTCAAATCTCACTGAGCTCCGACATTTTCTGTCCCCACTGCAGTCGGTCTGGTCTATTAAGCCAACTGAATAAACGGACGGTATTCGATAACGGGGCGTGAGTAATCCTCACGGATGGGATCTAGCTTGTGAGGTTGCAACAGGGAGGTCAGGTCAGGGAGGGTGGGGGGTGTCCACCGGTTTTGGCTTCGTTTGCGTGAGCTTTGTTTGCCTCGCTGATGCAAGTTGCGAAATGCCGCTGGATTTGCCTTGGCCTTATCAGCCAGCACTGCTTGGCAACAACAGGACTCATACTGCCAGCCTAGTGCAAGCTGTTAACGAATGAAATCCTTGAGTTCAGACTCTCTTTGAGTTCTACTGTCGGACAAGACTGCGCTGCTGACATCTGTTGAATATTTTCTGTCAGCAACTGCTTCCGACTGGATCGTTAATGAGATCTGTGAGCTGCGCATTTCATAAGGTACCGCTGGCTATGGAGCAACTACACTAGCAGTGAGGAGGCAAAGTAGAGTGACTGCAAACATCCAAGTACTCGACTGCTCAGGACGCTAGGAGCTCAGTGTTGGACTTGGCAGTTGAGAAGCTTTTTCGGAGGCGGTCCGGAGCAGATCGTCTCAAGGGTGCTCAGAGACTGAGGGAGTGGGTGCAGAGCAGTCAAGCGGTGGGAGTCAGTGCAATGGGAATTGTCGGAATGAGTCAAAAGAATCCTAAGCCACTCAATAAGAAGGTAGCGCGCCAGCTCAAGAATAGAGAAAGTTTTTGAGCAGCAAAACAGAAGAGAAGCTTCGCAATGGCTGCGAAATTCGCAAACTACGAAGCTGCCTTTGCGAAAAGTTTTCAACATCGGCGACCGGCAGAATTGTTATTGCTGCAAACATGTAGCCAACCAGAGAGGGCTTTGAAAACTGGGATTTAAAATAGGTGTGGGGATCAGTACTAAATCTGTGATTATAAGGCTGCACGCATGCTCACTGCTTTAGGCTAGGCTGCAGGAAAGACGATAGTGGAAGGTGGAGGTAGGGCATTTTCCTAGAACGGTACGATTCTGGTCTCCAGGAGTGCAGTGCCCCGCCCAGAGCCAAATAATTTTAGTATTCCAGCTCACGACACAGCCTGCCAATGCACACACGCAACACTCTATGCCAGTTCTGGCAATCACTGGCGCACACAATGCAAAATTATGCATGATAAACTGAGCAGTCACTGTTTGCTAAGGACGCTGGCTTGTACACACTGACTCGCATGAGCAATGAGCGCTGTGGATTTTTGTTTAATCGCTTGCTTTGCTCAGCTGAGTTCGTCCTAGACACATACTGAATTGAAGAACCTGACTCAATAAATAGTAATTGGCATAAGAAATTGGGCAATACTCGAGGCAGTCAGGTTGCCACTGGTTTAGACTCCTCTGATGAAATCCTATTGTTCAGTCAGTGTTTTGAATATTCTACAGAATTAAATTCTAATAAATCAAGAATCGAATCCAACAAGAATCCAACGCCCTCATACAATGTCGCATTAGTGAATATCGCTGGAGCCACTGTGCTAGGGACGCGCTTAACAGGCCAAATTCTAAATAGAGGATAAGAGATCAATAATGTTGGATACGGATGACTAAGATTACGAAACATAATTTCAAAGGGTATTGGTGCTTTGTTTTTTCGGTAGTTGCTTATGGGATGAAGGGAGTGGGATGAGGGGAGTGAGATGAGGGGAATAAGATAAGGGGAGTGGGCTGAGGGGAGTGGGATGAGGGGAGTGGGATGTGGGGAGTGGGATGAGGTGAGCGGGATGAAGGGAGTGGGCTGAGGGGAGTGGGATGAGGGGAGTGGGCTGAGGGGAGTGGACTGAGGGGAGTGGGATGAGGTGAGTGGGCTGAGGGGAGTGGGATGTGGTGAGTGGGATGTGGGGAGTGGGATGAGGTGAGTGGGCTGAGGGGAGTGGGATGTGGTGAGTGGGATGTGGGGAGTGGGATGTGGGGAGTGGGATGCGGGGAGTGGGATGAGGGAGTGGGATGTGGTGAGTGGGATGTGTGGAGTGGGATGTGGGGAGTGGGATGAGGGGAGTGGGATGAGGGAGTGGGATGAGGGGAGTGGGGTGAGGAGATTGGGGTGAGATGAGTGGGATGAGGGGAGTGGGATGAGGAGGACAGAAGTAATGGAGATAAGAACAAGAGGGCCACAATGTCTCCTTCACTGCGTTTGGGTGAGAAGCCGGGGGGGTGTTAAACAGCGATCTCCCGGTGAGGATATAGGATTCTGGGCGATGAGCGATGCAGAAGTCAAGTGGCATCTTAGGTATGCGAATTGTTATTAGGGATTGGGGAAGTGCCCACTTGAAATAAGGCTGCGGACTCGAGCCCCACTCTTCAGTTTTTTTCTGTGCTCATGAAAAGTGCTCAGAAACAGGGAGCTCTTGTGAAAAGCCACATTCACATTCATATATTCACCAGGCGTTACACTTATAATGTCCTAGATTGAGAAAGCTGAAATTAACCTAGATTGAGAAAGCTGAAATTAATAATGAGTTCGCCAAGAAAAATGCTGCTCCTTTGAAGACCTCCGCCTGGCAAATCTAGTTTTTCAATGTGTCACTTTGCGCGACAGGACAGTGACAGTTAGCAAAAAATGAAGTGAGATCCATTGCTAAGCAACTGACAATACGGCTCGTTTTCATTAAAAAAAATCCCTTTTAGCTCCCATGGGAAGTGGGAGAATTGAAGCTGGGGTGCGCGGAAAGATCTTCGTTGAGTCGGCTTTGAGAACTCAATATTCATTATCGCAAATGCAAAACTGGCGGTCAGGAAAGGCTTCCAGGAGCTGCGGCAACTCTGAGCACAGCTCACTAACTAATATTAATTGGTCACTTCCGGCTCCTTAATCTCCAGGCGAGGAGTCTGCTAACTCAGCAGCAGAAGAGGAGAAAATCTGCAAAATTAACAAGATGGCAAACAACAAAAGCTAACTGGGCATTCGAAGGAAAATGGAAATACTGCTACTATTGCGTATCGGAGGTGAGAAGGGAGAGAGTTGAAAATGCAAGACCGAGAAAAGAGACAGGCAACAAGAGAAATGGGAGAATGGTGAAGAGAGAAATAAAGGACAGGGGTGAGAAGGGAGAGAGGAGAAGGGAGAGAGGAGAGAAGGGAGAGAGGAGAAGGGAGAGAGAAGAGAAGGGAGAGAGAAGGGAGAGAGGAGAGAAGGGAGAGAGGTGAGAATGGAGAGAGGTGAGAAGGGAGAGAGGTGAGAAGGGAGAGAGGTGAGAAGGGAGAGAGGTGAGAAGGGAGAGAGGTGAGAAGGGAGAGAGGTGAGAAGGGAGAGAGGAGAAGGGAGACACGTGAGAAGGGAGAGAGGAGAGAAGGGAGAGAGGATATGGGAGAGAGGAGAGAAGGGAGAGAGGATATGGGAGAGAGGAGAGAAGGGAGAGAGGATATGGGAGAGAGGAGAGAAGGGAGAGAGGAGAAGGGAGAGTCTGTGCTCATGGTCTGGTCAAATCATGGTCTGTGCTCACAGTCTGCAATGGTAGGTGCAGTTTTGTTTTTCATTTCGCATTGCTTCGCTCAGTCTCAAAATTTCAAATCTGTCACCTACAAAGTGTAAAGAAATCAGCAACAGCTGTTCACCAGTGCATGCCGGAGGTCCGTCTCACCCCGCAGCTCTCGGAGGTCAGCCGCGGGTTGCAGTGGCACAAAGGAGCGGCCGTGGCATAATGCAATTTCTATCAGGCACTTCTCTCTCCACCCCCAATCAATCAGCTGCATGCGGAGGTGAGAAAGGGACCGCATAGAGACGGGCAGAATGAGGGGATAGAATCCCGTCTCAGCCTTGGCAATTGTGTCCTTAAGATTTGTGTGGCTGCAGCTCTGTTAGAAGCACTCTGTCTCAGTCAAGGAGGCATTTCTAAGAAATAAAAATGCTGCAAATGAAAGGCTTTGACTGGCCACAGTCCACACACAGGCATGCAACAGAAATGCTTTAATATAAGTCTTCCTCGTTTCAAGCTTGAACTCATATTTTCTCATTTCCAAGTGGCTAGGCTGTTCTCAAACGCTTTGAGCATCATCTCACTGGTTGCACCTCCTATACTCACATATGCAATTCCCAAGGAACCTTCGCTCCGTCTCTTTCACCATCCTATCCTGATTTATCCACTATTTGAGTCCTTGCAACTGTGCGGCATTGAGTATGCAAGTGAAATTAATTGGAAAGTTGCGTTACTGACTCGCTTCTCATTCCCTAGCTCGGTTTCTAAGACCCCAAATACGACTGAGGGCGATTCCGTTTTGGTGGCTGCGCGAAGATGGACGGAGACGAAACAACTCGAAATGGCTTGGCTTTTTCAATACTGAGCACTGATTACAGATTATCTTTTGGAGCATTTCGGTTTCATAAAGTACTTTTCTACTTCTTGTGCATCTAGGTTTCTTGGAAATTAAGCTCGCGGAAAATCAAATATACGGGCGTTCGGGTTTTAGAATATTCAGATTGCAGAACATTCGGGTTTAGAACATTCGGGTTGCAGAACATTCGGGTTGCAGAACATTCGGGTTTCAGAACATTCGGGTTGCAGAACATTCGGGTTGCAGAACATTCGGGTTGCAGAACATTCGGGTTTCAGAACATTCGGGTTGCAGAACATTCGGGTTTCAGAACGTTAGGGATTCAGAACTTTCGGGTTTCAGAACATTCGGGTTTCAGAACATTCGGGTTTCAGAACATTCGGGTTGCAGAACATTCGGGTTTCAGAACATTCGGGTTGCAGAACATTCGGGTTTCAGAACGTTAGGGATTCAGAACTTTCGGGTTTCAGAACATTCGGGTTTCAGAACATTCGGGTTTCAGAACATTCGGGTTGCAGAACATTCGGGTTTCAGAACATTCGGGTTTCAGAACATTCGGGTTGCAGAACATTCGGGTTTCAGAACATTCGGGTTTCAGAACATTCGGGTTTCAGAACATTCGGGTTTCAGAACATTCGGGTTGCAGAACATTCGGGTTGCAGAACATTCGGGTTTCGGAACGTTCGGGTTTCGGAACGTTAGGGATTCAGAACATTCGGGTTTTAGAACATTCGGGTTTCAGAACATTCGGGTTTCAGAACATTCGGGTTTCAGAACATTCGGGTTTCAGAACATTCGGGTTTCAGAACATTCGGGTTTCAGAACATTCGGGTTGCAGAACATTCCGGTTTCAGAACATTCGGGTTGCAGAACATTCGGGTTTCGGAACGTTCGGGTTTCAGAACATTCGGGTTTCAGAACATTCGGGTTTCGGAACGTTAGGGATTCAGAACATTCGGGTTTCAGAATATTCGGGTTTCAGAACATTCGGGTCTCAGAACATTCGGGTTGCAGAACATTCGGGTTTTAGACATCGAATGTCAACATCGGACACTGACTGTATGTTTAACAATGAGCAGCTTTTTGTCTTGACCAGAGACTGTGCAGCAAAGCCATCGTGTCTTATTTTGCATAAAATGGTTGCCAAGCAGTAAGGCAGCATTTTCCTGACATGCAGCAAAAGCAATATACTGAGCAGCGGGTTAGTCCCAGCGGACATTGCAGGGTGAACAGGACAGTTGGAATTTTCGCGCGCAAGTGCCAAGCGTTTTGCATAATGAGATTCGCCGCGGACCAAGCCTGAGCACCCATGAGACGCCGCAGTTTAAATGGCCAGATGTAGCCGACCAGTTTTACTGGATGTCCGGCGGCTGATACGCCAAATTGCGTTTCTGGCCATAAAAAACTAACTGGCAAACAAGGCGGTAGAAATTTTGCCCGCGCCTCAAATTAATGAATGATCACAAAAGCAGCGGAGAGCAATGGAGGTGTGCGATGGTCATAACTGCCTACTCAATCACACACTCCACTGCTTTCCTAGTAACTAGCTGAGGAATTCCTGGTGTGATATGCATTTCGCAGATATTTATATTCCTCGAATCTCGACCCAGCATCATTTACCGCTGGATCTTATCAACCTCCACTCCATCTCTTCTCTGCCGACTGTGCCACCACCCAGTAGCTCCCGTTTTTTTAATTGTTGCTAGAAGCAATGAGATTGCTCTTGACCAAGTGATTGCACTTTTAACTATGCTTACCGATAGAAATATTTGTTTAGAAACTAATTAAAAACATTTTTATCATACTACTGAGTTTCAAAAAAAGAATGAATAGTTTTCCTTTAATAATTCGAAGATCCCATTGCTAATCATTCAGTACAGAACTCACAATTAGATACAGCATTATGGAATCTAAAGGAGCCCTGACCATTTAACTTCATTTAATACTTCTTTAATGTCATCCCATTCAAAGAATCATTTTTCAAACTTCCCAACCGCAAACTGCCAGCAAGAGCTGGGCCATAAAATGTCTCAGAGATGCTGTAATAAATGGCAAACTCGACTAGCTCCGATCGTTAAAGTGCAGTCTGTTAAAATAGCCTTTAAATCTCTGCAGAACGCAGCGAACGATTGCAGCAGAAAATTGCTCCACACGGAAGAAAGATTTATTGAGAAGGGCCGCTTTTGGAAGAAGTGAAGAAAAAGTGAAACCCCTTACCGGCTTTTGGTCATTGAAAATGCTTCTGGTTTTCTCTTACGCTCTCTTAGCAACTACAGGAAATGCGATTGCAACAAACTCCTTCCCGATTTTGATGGCGCCTTTTTAGGCAATGATCCAGGTACAAGTACTTTGATCCCATTCAACTATTTAGTTAGCTCTCCCAAAATATCCCAACTTTACCATTGTCTCGCTGGCGAGGAGTCCATTTCTTGGGAAGTTGAATTTTCCCATTTATTTCTCCAATCCCATCTCGATTCGGGATCAGTGATTGCACTGACTTTCAGCCTTCTCTAGCCTATAATGTTGAGGCATTGCTTGTTGCTAAGTCTGTTGGGATTTCACTTTCAGCAAATCAACTCTGATGGTCTCCAATAATGGAAATTAATTTTAAGACAGGAATGAAATGAGAAGATTGAAAAAATGACATTCGATTTCTCACAGCATTTCCTGGAAAATTCAATGCCGTGTTTTCTAGTGCTAATCCAACTTGGGATTACAGTTTAATCTCACAGAAAAGGCTAATTTATTTTTACACCTTTGGTCCTACAGATTAATGAATTGTCACACAATGGGAACACGAACACGGGCTGTAATAAACTTTGGGCTGTGGAAATAAATGACTCAAACGAAGCTTGCTCAGGTTCAGAGGCACAGAGATGAAGAATGGGAAATAAAAACTTCGTTTAGTTTCTGATCCCTGCCAGCTGGTTGTAAAAATTATTATTCTAAATTTATTCTTATAAAATGCACCAGAAACTGGTGCACTGCCTTCTGTGACGAAACATATCGAGGGAAAGTTTTGTTGAGTCTAGTTGAGTCTTGAACTCGATCACTCCAGCTTCATGGCCATAATTTTATCCCATCCCGAAAATCTTGTGAATCCCAAATTCAGAACTATATCGATGCTTATCACTGACAAACCAATGCTTTATTCTGCCAATGGATTCAAGAGTCAAAAGACACGACCTGCATTAGTTAAGTCCAGCAGAAAGCTAATTATCAGCAGACTCATTCCATTAAAACAAAGAAGAATGAAAGCAGGTCAACAGGAGATAGAAACACGCTGATAAGAATTGAATTAGCCCCAATTGAAAACAGTTTTGAGCACAATTGAGAACAATTAAGCAAAACACACTCACCTTTGTATTGTTCAGGTAGAATAAAGCTTTCAGTTCAGTTGGCCAATCTTGAATTGAGCTGTGACTGATGTTGCTGATTTCTGCTTCAATTATCTTCCGATTTCATGCTGGATTCTGTGGACAAAGGGCAAAAGATGATGGGAATAAAGCCAGTCAAAGATGCGGCATTACATAGGATTTGGGAGTTATCTAAATACAGTGGGATTTTGTCCGCCCTTGGACTGCTGATCTCTCAATCTCTTGGATCCCTTTCGCTGTCTTGTGCTGCTGTCTATATGCCACAGGGCCCACCACCTCCACACGCCAGGGTTGACCCTGCAGGTCTGCGCTGATTGGCCAATGACTGCAGCTGTGTGGAGCGACGGCCCAGCCAATGGCAGAGGGCGGAGAGGACTTTGGGGAAAGCAATGGAGGATCAAAGTGCGACTTGTCACGCCTTTCATGATCTGTGCCGAGATATTATTAGTCCATTAAATATAAAATCACTAATCTACTCGGAGAATGAGAGATTCGGAGAATGGGGAGATTCGGGGAATGGGGAAATTCGGAGAATGGGGAAATTCGGAGAATGGGAGATTCGGAGAATGGGGAAATTCGGAGAATGGGGAAATTCGGAGAATGGGGAAATTCGGAGAATGGGAGATTCGGAGAATGGGGAAATTCGGAGAATGGGGAAATTCGGAGAATGGGGAAATTCGGAGAATGGGAGATTCGGAGAATGGGGAGATTCGGAGAATGGGGAGATTCGGAGAAGGGGAAATTCGGAGAATGGGGAAATTCGGAGAATGGGAGATTCGGAGAATGGGGAAATTCGGAGAATGGGGAAATTCGGAGAATGGGGAAATTCGGAGAATGGGAGATTCGGAGAATGGGGAAATTCGGAGAATGGGGAAATATGGAGAATGGGGGAAATTCGGAGAAGGGGGAAATTCGGAGAATGGGGAAATTCGGAGAAGGGGGAAATTCGGAGAACGGGGAAATTCGGAGAATGGGGAAATTCGGAGAATGGGGAAATTCGGAGAATGGGGAAATTCGGAGAATGGGAGATTCGGAGTATGGGGAAATTCGGAGAATGGGGAAATTCGGAGAATGGGAGATTCGGAGAATGGGGAAATTCGGAGAATGGGGAGATTCGGAGAATGGGGAAATTCTGAGAATGGGGAGATTCGTATAAATTGCGAGGGAAGCAATCGAAGAATAGGGAAAATAGAATGGGAACAACAGATATATACTTGACTGCTACGCAATCTATCTCGCTTCAGCTTTGAAAGCCAGGCTCCACCTTTGGTATATTTGCGGCTCGGCTCTCATATCGAAGTGGCTGTGGCGGTGTGGAGGTCGCGCTTGCCCATGTGGCGTCCCAATGGTGCAGACAGCGGAAGCGAGTGTGGAGAAGGAAGAATAAGAGAGAAAAAGGAGAGAGGCTGGAAGTAGAAAAATATGCATTGAAATGATCGCTAGACCCAGAATTTTTCGACACGAACCTAAAGACTGCGCCATGCATATAGCGAGTGGGATAATAGAGGATTAGGATTAGCGAAGCCTGCACCAAATATTCTGCCAGTGAAAACAGCACCCATACACACTTTAAACTGTGCGAAACTGTTCGGGAAGTTTTGCGAGGTGAATCACTAAATTCATGCTTTTTGAATCTTCCAAAGCCTCAGTGGAATTCGATGGACTAGGATTGGTGTAAAAAACATTATCCACTCACCTGTTAACAGTGGAAAGTATCTCTTAAACTATTCAAACAAAATTATGCCATGAAATCCCTGATCACATGCTAAAATTTTCCGCTCAATTCGATGAATGTCGAGATATTCAACGACTCTTGTCGGGGTGTCTGGTGGCTAAAACCATCAAAATGCCCTTTTCCGCTCACGAAATTTCATCCTGTATATTGCTTGTCACCAGGGTCTCTTCAACTAGAATCGCGGAATATCTCGAGTATCTACGACGTCGGACGGCTTAGAAAGTTAATTAATCGTAAAGGTCGGAAAATTGTGACCAGACTTTCACGAAAATCGTAGTTCAATGCATCCTACTGGTTCTTCGGTTTTGGTTTTGGAGCGATCGCGAAGTAGGCAGTGGGTAGGCTGTCTGTCTTCCAATTCTAGACTGTAGAATGATAGTACAATTCCTTGGATTAACATGAAATTTTGGAAGCGCAGAGAAAAAACTGCAATTCTGTTTGAAAGAATGGCTAGGAGAGGATGGGATAAATTCCCCTTATTCTCCATCGCTTCTCACCAACCCTTTGGCAATTAAGTCGAACCGAATAAGGGGATGATTTTCTAATTTTGACACTTGGAGACAGTCGCGATTTTCAGTTGCCACCCTGACTAAAATAATTCCGCTAAACACTTCAAGGGGATTATCTGGGTCTTTCGAGGGCGCCTTGAAATTTAATTCAAAGCAATGCGGTGCACAGTTTCTTAATCCGGTAGCTGTTGAAGTTGACTTTTAAGCTAAAATGTCGAATTGGGTGAATATTAGGAAGCAAAACTGTTTAAATTAGCGATATATTTGCTTATCGGATCATCAGTCCATCAGTGACCGTCATCACTCTATTATCCAATTGCATCGATCCATTATCTGCTTGTATCTGGGTCGGACATACTTTTACTGTGAATTTAGCTGCCTGAACTTCAGTTCAATTTCTGATATCATCCACCTTTAATCTTGCCTGAAACGCTTCTGCTCAATCTCCCTCATCCGTTCTCTCTCCCCTCTCCTCTCCCTGCTCTCTCCTCTCCCTGCTCTCTCCTCTCCCTGCTCTCTCTTCTCCCTGCTCTCTCCTCTCTCCTCTCCCTGCTCTCTCCTCTCCCTGCTCTCTCCTCTCTCCTATCCCTGCTCTCTCCTCTCTCCTCTCCCTGCTCTCTCCTCTCCCCTCTCCCTGCTCTCTCCTCTCTCCTATCCCTGCTCTCTCCTCTCTCCTCTCCCTGCATTCTCCTTTCTCCTCTCCCTGCTCTCTCCTCTCTCCCTGCTCTCTCCTCTCCCTGCTCTATTCTTTTCTTTCCTATGTCCCCTCTCGTTTCTGCTATCCTTTGCGTCTATCCTCTCTACTTTTTTCTCCTGTCTCCAGTTTACTCTTTCCTCTCTCTTTTCTCTCTCCTCTCTCCTCTCCTCTCTCATCTCCTTTCTCCTCTCTTCTCTTCTCTCCTCTCCACTCTTCTCTCTCATCTTCTCTCCTATCTCCTCTCTCCTCTCTTCTCTCCAATCCCATCTTCTCTCCGCTCTCCCCCTCTCCTCTCCCTCTCCCTCTCCCGTCTCCTCTCTCCCCTCTATTTTTGCCCCTCCTTCCCATTTCTGACCCCTTCTTTCTCATCTCCCAAGCTCGCGTTTCTGTCTCTGCACATTATTCTTTCACTTCAACTATTTCTGCCTTTTGAATGATGATGACCCGATTGGCACTTTAGAAGAACAGAAGCTGCTGTTAGAATACAGACAAATCCTTTCAGGCCTGCAATGGTATTCGCTGTCTGCTAAAATGGCCCAAACCTGCACTTGTCCCCTCAGTGTGACAGATGACTCCAGCTTGTAAATGCTGCCAAATTAGAAATGCAGTGACTGTTGAATCTGGGAACAGGCCAAGATTGCAGAATCTGCAGTCTAGTTAGTGAATCTATTGAATCTACTATTATTGACCTCGGGCTAAAAATGGCACAAAAATCTAGAATGAAAGAACGAATCAAAAACAAGCGAAGAGTTTCTATTGTGAATCCGGATCTGAAATCTCACTGCTCCGCCCATTTTTGAAGGGCCGAGGGTCACCGAAGCAGCTGAGACCATATGTCCCTCGAGGGCTGAAGGTGCTAAAGGAGACAGGAAATTGGGAGACAATATAGTGCCCTCCCAATTGAGTAGGGATAATTTTAGTGCCCTTCCGTTCCTCCCAGTCCATCTTGTTGCGCAAGCCGGCAGTGAAAAGGATGAGCTGGGATCGACAAAACTAGTCAAACACACACAGCCGCACGTGTCCACACATTTAGGCATTGCACAGCCAACCCAAGGTAGGTGGAGGCCAATAGTGTCTGTTGAGAACTGTGCTCAATGATAAACTCATCCTGCTAGCGGTCCCCACAGCGTTCCGCGTTGCGCAACAGGCCAGCTGGTGGTGGCGGGCTGAGCCAGTTGACCTGGTTTTTGTGCTCATAAAATTCTCTTGAGTACGTGCTATTTTTTACCTCACAAAGTGCAGTTTTTATATATTGCTTCTCCTGATATCTCCCATCTTCAATCCTCAAGACCTTCACCTGTCATTTCACCTGTGTCTATTACTATTACTATTATATTGCTTCTCCTGATATCTCCCATCTTCAATCCTCAAGACCTTCACCTGTCATTTCACCTGTGTCTATTACTATTACTATTATATTGCTTCTCCTGATATCTCCCATCTTCAATCCTCAAGACCTTCACCTGTCATTTCACCTGTGTCTATTACTATTACTATTATATTGCTTCTCCTGATATCTCCCATCTTCAATCCTCAAGACCTTCACCTGTCATTTCACCTGTGTCTATTACTATTACTATTATATTGCTTCTCCTGATATCTCCCATCTTCAATCCTCAAGACCTTCACCTGTCATTTCACCTGTGTCTATTACTATTACTATTATATTGCTTCTCCTGATATCTCCCATCTTCAATCCTCAAGACCTTCACCTGTCATTTCACCTGTGTCTATTACTATTACTATTATATTGCTTCTCCTGATATCTCCCATCTTCAATCCTCAAGACCTTCACCTGTCATTTCACCTGTGTCTATTACTATTTGTCTCGCATTATTTTCCTGTACGATCCCCTCGTTCCTCAGCCCACATTCTCAATTCCCCATTCCACTTGCTCTAAACTGACCAATTGGGATAACTTCCCCTTCCTGCAGTGGACCCTCCCACTGGGCTGTGTGAGGCTTTTGAAAAAACTCCCACCGGCCAAAGGGACGGGCAGTTGCCATTCAAACAGGTTAATTGTCTCCATTGCTAGGAAGTCTTGCGCTGGCCTGGTTCTGCTGATGACTTGTGAAGTGTTTTTGGCTCGATGCCATTCACAAACTCCCAAGCCGCACACATTGCAGGGAGTTAACAGTTTTACTTCTGCTTTTGCCAGCAAAATAAGCCTTTCTGCATAATTAATGAGCTGCTCCGCATTTCGCCTCATTCGTGGCAAAATGATCTTTTCCTACCTGCTAATTTGGACTGTCACTTTATCCCAAGTGTCTTCTATAGGCAATAACAGATTCTGCAACTGCCCAGGTCAGTCTGTGTTTCTAGGTTCTCCCATTCTTAGTTGTCAGTCATTTTACAGTGAGAAAGTGTTGAGTCAAGCAAGGTTAGTTTGAGAACAAATTGTTTGACTTTAACTAGACTTGCAAGTCTTTTAACTATCGCAACGGTTTCATCTGAAGTGGGACATCAGGGCAAAGGGCATTCACTATTAGTTAATCCAAATGTGCAGAAACTGCCTCTGGTGGGACCCCCTGTCCATATCACGACTTAGCCTCACTAACAACACCCGCTTCGGGGCAAGTTGTGGGGTGGAGGTTCAACAGACAATGGGACTATGAGCAGAAGGATGATCCCCACACAGCTCAATGAGGTGCAACAGATAGGGAAGACACGCAGAGGGCCTTGGGGAAAGAATTCGCACCAGATCATTCGAGGTAAGGATGACGAAATTCTCGAGTGGAAAACACAGCGGTTCGGACCAGGCAGTCAGCAGGTTTTGAGCTCGAGTCAACTCATCCTGGACCGCTTGCTGCGGCCCCATCTCATTGTCACAATATTGTCAGTCAAAAGTCAACAATGGGTTCATCCCATAAAGGATTCAGTGGATGCTTTCGCTCTGGGGAGTTTATCAGATTTTCATATCTGCTCTCATTGTGCATATCGGTGATGTTGAGTCAGGGGCAACAAGTGGAAACTGCCTCAAGATTGTCAAATTTGAATTGCTCCGAATTTATTGCCGATACAGTATTGTGTAACTCGATTGAAATCAGGTAATATTCTGTGCTAACATAAAAATGTTCTCTATTTCTCATTCCTGCAAGCCTAATTGATTTCGCCCACGTGTGCAAGAAATTCAATTGAGTCTCATTGGAATGAATATGTGTTTGGACTGAGAAGGCCCGGATCACTCAGGACAATGAGAAAGGAAAGTCTGCGTCAAGAACTGGCTGCGTATTGACCCCACAGCAGACAGACATTCTGGGAGGGGAATCAGGTAAAGGGAAATCCTCAAAGGAAAGCCCATTGAGCATGTTGAGTCGTCAATGTCATTGGGTCACGCAGCAGTTTTTACATCTCAGACAGTTGGCGGCTAAATTACAGCGGTGAGTTTAGTTGGACTTACTGAAGACCTGCCTGTGCCGCTCCAGACAGACTGGGGTGACTGACAGACAGGGAATAAGATTGTCGCCACTTTGACCCGCTCTGAGCAACCAACTCAGGCCATGGAGACAGAGTGGATACCTGCAACTGAATGATCAGAGAGACGGGCAGTGAGATGTTAGAGTGAGTTCAGAAGAGTTATTAGCTGAATACCTGGGCTGAAGTCTTGTATCCTAATCATTTCTAACGATTCCTGCAGATAACTCATAATGCAAATGTGAACTATACCAGGCAACACAGATTGTCAGGCCACATGCAGTACGAATTTCATTCCATCGCCACTCCCCGCTGACTCAAACGGACACACCAGCGGCTGAGCACAGCATGAGTCGAAGGACTGACACATTTAGCGAGTACACGTGACAAGATTTGAGCAAATCTCAGACTATCTTTGAGTCACCCGCTGGTTCACTAAGCTACTGAACAATGGAAGATCACAGAAGGCGATGTACAAGAAGCGAACATTGCGTTGATCGTCAGTCAATTAGCGATCGGAGTTGCTAAACTAAGAAATGGAAATTGATTTCACAGCAATGATCACTCAGATAATAATGAGACCATGCGATGCGGGCAGCTCAAGGTGAGGAAACTCAATTTGAATTGAAAGTCAACCTAATTAAAGACAATGTGGTGACATTGTGAGGGCATTACGGTCATTGCCAGCGGGGTTCCTAAATGTCAAAGCTGGAAGGAGTTAGCGGAGTGCTTTGAGTTACGAAGGAAATCTGATCAAAGCTGAGCTCTGAGTTCCTGCTGCAATGAAATTCTTGGCCAATTTGTGATCGCTGATGGCAAATAGTAGGCACTGACCGACTCGAATGAAATTAATTTCGAATGAAAATAACCAGACGGATTGGGGTCCGAAATTCCAAGTGAACTCGCTTGAATA
Source organism: Macrostomum hystrix (assembly GCA_950097015.1). Classification (NCBI taxonomy): domain Eukaryota; kingdom Metazoa; phylum Platyhelminthes; family Macrostomidae; genus Macrostomum; species Macrostomum hystrix. The sequence continues at coordinate 7,784,539 of CATNEN010000034.1, read as the reverse complement.
TCCACCGTTAAATCCAGTGCCAGAAGCTGAGTGACTCAATAAATTTGTTGGGTTACATTTGCACGCAGAGCTTGAGAACAACAGAAAGTTGATAACAAATTGTGCTCTCATTAGCTAAATGGAATGCCGGGGCAGCATAGCAACTAACACAAGGGACCAAGGACAATGAAACACGCACACAGACCGCCAGCAGTACACCTGGATTCTTGCAAATCAACTGCAAACGGAAGCTGCAGAGATGAGGCTGAGGTTTCAGAAGACAGAAACAGCCGTGTAACACTAACAGCAGTTGGACAGGGACTGCCTTCCCTGACCCACCTATCTTTGCTGCCTCCTCATTCGATTTTTCCCAGCCAGAAACACTGCGACTGAGTTAGAGGGCCATGGAGGAGAAACTTACGGTGTTACGTAATCGAGTCAGCAACTGACATTGGTTAGAATGATTTGGGACAGCCTCTCCATCCACAGCATCCGACCTGCACCACCAAAGCCTCACTCCCATCCTCACCCTAAGGGACGGATAAGAATGGACTTACCTGGAGGGTGCAGGCTCTGGTGCTGACTGCAGTTGCAGCCTCAAAGACTCGCAGTTGGAGAAATCGTTAAGCACACAGCGGTTATTGCCGCAGGCGAGTTCAGTTGAAATCGAGAAGACAATGCGATCGCAGAAGACGCTGTCAGTGTGCTCAGAGAGGCACAGATGAGCTGTGCTGTTTGGCTGAAAAATGCCAGGTTACGAGTAGATTGATCTTAAATCTTTGTTCTGCGACCTTAAAATATCCGTGTGCGATCTGAAGCCAGCGACCCAGTCCTCAATTTGAGAACCCTCAGATGCAACACAATTTACATTTGAAGCATTCTATTATGACTGCCTTGAATTGAGCAAAACTTGTCTTTGCACGCCTGACGCAACGTGACAATGTCTCATCAGTGGAGACAAGGAGAGAAAAGTGACGCAATTCTAAATAGCCAACTCAGCGACCAAGCCTTGAGCATAGCAAGTTCACTAGAGCACACCTTCGCAGTCATATTGTTATCTTGAACTAGCATTGTACGCAGCTAAAGCTTTGCTGAGATCACAGATCACAAATTCAGTTGAGAATTAACTACCTCAGAGAAGGTGAGGGATAAAAGTGATGGAACTACGAGTACAGGTGGTTCGCGTAATCACGGCTGGCTTGCAGGAATAAACAGAAACTGTAAGAAAGTTTTCAGGGTGAAATAAAAGTCTGCAGGAGACCAGAGACACCAACAGCACACATGACATGCAGAGTGCATCCTTTGTGTGACACCTCACCTGCGTCCCAGCAGCTCACCTTGTCGTTCAAACTTGCTTCAAACGCACAATTTGTATCCGCCCTGCTTACCATTAGCAGGTGCTGTATGCATGGGAATATACAATGGATAAAGGGGCTGCTTGCATGGCAGCAGACTGAATGGTTGGTGCTCACGACACTGCGAGGAGGAAGAGGGAGGCGCCGCAGGGACGGAGGGCAGGGCAAAACTTACAAATCCACACGCAGCGGCAGCCGCGAGGAGCAATCAAGAAAAGGTGGCGGGCTGTCGGGGCTATTTTGAGAACGAGGCAGAGCAGATCAGAGAATAGGAGTGACGCTGGTCGGCACCCTGGGAGGTGCTTACATCCGCGCACTGGAGGCAGCGAGGCAGCTAAAACTACAATGCCGAAAAATTAAATGCCACATTTAGGCATCGCATCCGCCGCCACCAAATGCGGAGCCGCACGGTAACAACTGCTTCCACAGCTATTGATCCCAGTCAATCAGTTGGTTGTTAAGGCATTTCCTTTGCTCATCTCAATGCTTTCTCATAGCTTCTGGCCTTGAAATGCGTGCGAGCGACACTGGAGACGCAGCGGGAGTTTTTTCCCTGCGTGGGCAACTCCCGATTCCAGTAACTTATCAATTCTCTTGATTAGCAGCTCCCCTGTTCAGGTAAGAGAGAGCACCAATGAGCAGTGATTTCGGATACGAATCTAACAAGCGCTTTTAATAGGCTTTTTCCCTCCGTAAAACTCCAGGGACTCTCAGCCCAGTGATCAGAGACTTGGACTGCTGACCGAGAGGTCGGGAGTTCGATTCTCAGCCCAATGGAGACAAAATTTGTCCCTGAGCTAGAGGCTATGTTCCCTAGTGCTTCAGCTCACCCAGCTGTCAAATGGGTTCCAGCATGGGTAGAAATCGGTATGGGTGGGGCTGCCTCTCCAGTCCACGGACTGAGCAGCTGTACATAGCCAGCTGTGCCATTGGTTGTACATCTGTCTATGATGTCTATGTCTATGGGTGAGATGTCTGTCTGCCTATAAAATGCCAGTTCTTTGATAAGCCTCTGACTCGACCGTCATTGCTACGAGTCCTTGCCGGCACCATCAGTGACGCAAAAGGGCAACACAACTGGACGTCTTACAAAGTGTTGCATTTAGTTAAGCAGCTGATCCCTCAACTCTTCTTGCAGCTTAATTTCTGGTAAGCAGCGGAACTTCTGTGAGTACTGTTCTCAGCTAGCCTGTGGGTCACTTCGCGTTTACTGCTGGGAGTTTTGCCTACCGTGAGTACCGGAATCGAAGCTGCTCAAATCCCACGAGGGCACGCATGTAGGAGGGGATATTTTGAGCTGCAATTGCTAAGGATTTGGGATCAGCAGTTCATCTGGTCGGCCAAGCCAAATCCCAAACAGACAGACGGAGTTAGCAAGAGTCTAGAATGAAAGACTATAATTCCAGGGACTCTATCCTTGCGCTTCGGTATTTCAGTTTCCCCTTGCTCAGAAACCTCCAATTTGAGAACGCATCTGTGGATGTTTTCTTTCCTTTGTTGCCCCCCAGTGCTGAAGCGTTCCAGAGCTGCACCTTGGTTGACTTTCTGGGCAAGCGATGGTAGACAATTTGACTGACATGAGTTGTTTTTAGAGGCATTACCCACTTGACATCTGCTCAACTATAGGCAGCTGGGGTGGCTGCCTTTTGAGTCAATTTTTAACACCTGAATGAGCGCACCAGATAAGAATGCTTGACTTTCTAATCATGAGATGTTGGAAACAAGCATTTCAGCTTCCAGGAGCAGAGCACTGAGAAAACACATTTGGGTGCAAGAAAAACGTTGCGAAATGCTAATCCGCAGCCTGAGCATACGGATAGGCTGATCATGGGTAGGTCCGGGGTGAAGGCATCGGGATAAAGTCCCTTTCACTTGGGCAAGTCCTAGTGGGGAGTGGCAGAGTCAGTACGCGTGTTTCACGCAGCCTTTTTTACCCATTTTCATAGCCTGGAAAAGCCGAGACGGAGGCGAAGCCGAGACCACGCGAGCTGGGGGCAGGGAGATGCGGCGTCCACCGAGCTCGAAGTCGAAGGAGGCGCGGGCGGGGCAAGGCAGAAAAATGACAAAGTGGTCCTGCCATGTTTAGCTAGGAGTCGGCGGGGTTAGCACACAGATTAGTCCGGCCTAGGGCTGGTTGGGGCCAGGCTCTGAGCAGCCAAGGGAAAGTGCATGCTCAGACTGGGGGAGACTGGGGGAGAACGGAGGAACAGAGACTGGCCACCATCTTGCAGCAGCTCCTGCTAAACTGGCGCGCGTCATATTCCGGACAGAGATTGATTCTGATCAAAGTCAATTTATCCCCGCGCTTGTTTTTTTCCTTAAGTCTGTTTGCCAAGGGGTTAAGACAGTTTTGCTTGGATCTATGCATCAATATTAGTCCCTACTAGCGCATACTAATGTGCCTTTGAATGGCTGCAAAGCTGAAAGTGCCCCGTCATTGTTTTACGAGTGGAGATGTGGATTAGCATGGACTGGCATTAGACTGTATTATAAAATGTCTCATGTTCCTCATGGATACGCGTAGATGCATTAGAAATGCCAGGCCCGTTGTACGAAAATTATCTTATTCAATCTCCAGAGAGGTTCAAGTTTTGCTGATACACTTATCATGTTTAAACGTCAAGAAATAACTGACATTGTCACTCCTTTCAGTTTGTTATTTAAAAATTAAATGATTGATTTGATTCTCACTAAAAAAGTTACCAGCTGAGTCTCTGGGATCTGGGAGTAGAACTCAATAGGGTTATGGTGGCCTCGCTATGGGAAAGTGTCAGATGACTGACTGTATGAGGTGCCAGAATTTTGACAGGTGAATGCCAGGTGCTGGAGCATGACATCCGGGCAATGCAGCTGGAAAAAGTTATACGCCACGCCCGAAACGCTGAAACGCGGAGGACAATAGCCTCAGAACTCACTTGGAACATTAATACTCAAACCAGTGAAGCGCGCATTGACTTATTCCGGTTTTAAATTATTACTTAAATGGTTTTGAATGATGAAAACTGCATCGAAGCAACAAGCCACTCGTACTCTGTTCCTTAAAAAGTAGGTTTCTATCGCCAAGAGCGAAGCTGTGTCTCTTTCCTGCAGGTGATTCAACATTGCGTCGGTTCATTGTGTCGCCAGCACAGTGTCGTGGAAAATGTACTTTTATCACAGTGACTTAGAATTCCAAGTTACCATTTTGCTTTCAGACAAACACGAACTTTACACCGGCCGAATCATTAATTCCTTTACCTGTTGCCGCTCACCTGACTCGACGCATGTCAGCGGATGCCATCAAAGGTCTTCAAGGCACTGTTCCTGCATCTCATTCCATTTGGTCCCTTGGCCCTTGCCTCCATCTGACAATGTACCAATCGGCCCTAAGTGCATTCCAGCAGGCGCTCTCTACATTAGATGATGGTTGCTGTGCACTTTGCTTTATATTGGATCGATTCATTCTAGCACAGACAACACTCGGTACAGGGCCGCTGCTTAGGTTGCTCGGGCCCCATTATATCCCAATCCACTCACTCTCACCAACTGTGGGTGGAGGAGGAGGCAGCAGATGATGGTCTCAGTCCACTTCTTCGACTGTAGGGCAACCTGAGAGACTTATAGAGGCCATGTGAGTGCGAGACAGAGATGATGAGTGGTGTCGAATCAGGAAACTCTGAAGTGTTTGGCCAGTAATTTGATGAGATTGACTCTCGCCTCGCATTCCCCACCAACTGAGCTTGAGGCTGTGGCTGCACTCACCACACCAGCAGAACTGACTGAGTATGAGCAGAGACTTTAGATCCATCTTCATCAATATGTGTCCCCTGCCCACCCAGTAAGTGTTTGATTTTGAACATTGCTTTCTCATTCTACAACTGCAGTCGGAGCAACTTGCCATTTGACTCGAGGCTGAGCATGGAGACGGACTGTGAAATGTCACTGCTCAACTGCCGCCTCACCACAGGGAGTTGCTGATGAAGAAATCAAAATGATTAAAGTGCAAAGCGCATCAACGGATTCACAATACAGAACTGCAGTCTCAGAAATTGGAGAGACAAAAACACATGGTAAGAGCAGTCCTTAGGTTCTCCTCAAGTGCCTTCAGGTAGCAGTTCCTTCAGGTAGCAGTGCCTTCAGGTAGCAGTGCTTTCAGGTAGCAGTGCCTTCAGGTAGCAGTGCCTTCAGGTAGCAGTGCCTTCAGGTAGCAGTGCCTTCAGGTAGCAGTGCCTTCAGGTAGCAGTGCCTTCAGGTAGCAGTGCCTTCAGGTAGCAGTGCCTTCAGGTAGCAGTGCCTTCAGGTAGCAGTGCCTTCAGGTAGCAGTGCCTTCAGGTAGCAGTGCCTTCAGGTAGCAGTGCCTTCAGGTAGCAGTGCCTACAGGTAGCAGTGCCTTCAGGTAGCAGTGCCTTCAGGTAGCAGTGCCTTCAGGTAGCAGTGCCTTCAGGTAGCAGTGCCTTCAGGTAGCAGTGCCTTCAGGTAGCAGTGCCTTCAGGTAGCAGTGCCTTCAGGTAGCAGTGCCTTCAGGTAGCAGTGCCTTACAGGTAGCAGTGCCTTCAGGTAGCAGTGCCTTCAGGTAGCAGTGCCTACAGGTTGCAGTTTTCAGCCTCAGAGTCTCAAGAGAGCATTGTTCAATATGAAATTCTTTACGGACTAAAGTAGGTTGCCCTGTGCTGACAGACGGGGATTCTAGACTGAGGCAAAGTGGATCCGAAGAAGTCGAAACACGCTAGCCGGTCCTGCAGATTCGGCTCAAATGCTGCAGCGAAGGGACAATTGCGCAGTTCGACAATGCAAACAGGAATTACCAGATTTTGCCATTTATTACTCATCGCCCCAGATGCTAATTTTCTTTGTGACAAAGGGCTTAAAAACAAGGAAAAAAGTTTTTTAGAAAGAAAAGCAAAACTCGAACCGTACCTCGCATTTGTCTGCGGTTGCTCTGAAGTGCACAGAAGAATTTCCTTCCTTGACTTTCAGCTCGTGGCTGAAACTTTCCGAGCTGAAAAAACTGTCTCGCTGAAGCCTGCGTGGGTGAGCGATCAGAGGCGATCAGACAGTTGAACACGAAACTCAGTTGAACTTGTTTTGTGAGTTTACTGGCAGTTAAAATTATAGTGATTGGCGGAGGTGAGGTGGGTGCGCCGCCCGGTCCCTTTGAGCTGTGAGCGATCGGAAGGTGCGCGAAGGGGTCATAAGTCCGCTTCTTGCGCCACCGCGTCAATATCTGCATGACAGTCTAGCGCTGTGAAGCATAGCTTCACCTTAATATAAAGCATAGTTAAGATGAACGTGCGCAACATCTCAGGAGTCAGGAGAATAAGCCAAACCAAAGAATGGGCCCATAGTGTTTTGTATGTGCAGCATGGCAAGTTCAAGCTTTAATCCTTGTTTCCGTCAGTGTATGAAATTATAATGCAGTGAAAGTCCAACGAAGTATGATATCTTCTCTGTGGAGGCCCTCGGTGGGTTCTGAAGTGTGTCACCACGGCGTAGTCCGCGGCTAGTGACCGATGAATGTCGGCAAATTACTGCAACTGACGATTATCATCCGGCGTTGCGCACAATACAGCCGTGAATGTTCCGTTGAGTGACTTTAGTGGGTGCACTTCTGGTCCACCTTTCATAGACCAAGGCGTGGTGCCACAAAACCTTTGTGACATCTCAGATGGGCGTGCCACCCTGAAGTCAAGAAACCCGTTGGGTGAAGCAGTTGGTGCTTCAGTCATATGGAAATCTATTGAAAGGGATTAACAGCTTTGCAACGCTGCAGATAGAAGGATTCGCCTAGGGTTGAAATTAGCTCAATGGAGCATGGCAACGGGCATAGCAACTACACGCGGATGAGAGGCCCGGCAAGGGGCAAGATTTGAAAAGGGGAAGGGGAAGAGACACGCCCATCACAACACTGCATCCATCCGCATTTCTGTCTCATTTTCACCTTTCTCACTGTAGTTGGGATCGGCCTTAATGAAAGGAATTCAACATTTGAAACAGATTACATCTGTGATTTCAGTTCCTCATTTCCTTAATAACAAAATCCCGGTGTTGAGTGCTCAACTGTACTTTAATTTTTTAGGCCCAAACTTACCTGAAGAATCAATATTAAGTTGCTAGTTAGGGATCAGAACTGCCGAACCTGTGGGAAGCAACGGCTTGGACCATTTCGACACCTGACACTCTGACACCTGACACCTTGGGTAATTCAAGAGCTGCGGACGCTGCACCTAATCTATGAATTCTTGCGCAGAAACTTTCAAACCATTTCATTGTTAGCTTCGCCGCTATAATGAGACCATGCTCTTAATCATCCAGATTCTAGATTTCTTGCTGACAAGGTCACGCTGTCGCTAAGTGAAGAAACGTGTTTACCAAGCTGAACACTTCAAGTACAAGAAGTCGATTGCCGTCAGCTAAATTAGGAGAAAGCTATGCTGTTAAGTGGTTAATCTGACCTAGCATTATCCCTCATTGCTGCAAAAGAGCTATTCTTTTATTACCTCGCACGCATGCATGCAGTGCCCGGAGTGCAGTGGCGTCGGTGCGTGGAATTTCCTACGAGCTTTCACTGCACGGCTAACAATTGTGAGCTGCTTTGGTTCCCGCTTCGCTTTCATTGCGAACTGTAAATGCATGCCTGTGTGTTTATTGAAAGTCTAGCCCGCAGAGTTTTATTCAGCAAACAGCTGCCTCTGCGCTCTGGTGTCGGTGTCGTCTCAAACGGCTACGCTGTTGGCACCAAGCCCAACACTCACACGCGAGCACTTGCGTGAAGCCCGCTCCAGCATGGTTAGATCGGTGCTGAGCTCCGAAAGTGTCGTTTCTGAGGCCGAAAATGCCAGTCAAAGTATAGCCGCGGCAATAATGTGGCGCTTCTAAATATTGCGTACAACTGTATGATTCGGCGCTAGCATTGTTGTCTAGTGGTTAGAGCGTCGGATTCACGACTTCAAGGTCGGGGGTTCGATTCCGTTCTCCACTCCGGAACGATTTGTGTACTTTAGCAAGATACTTAACTGTGCATTGCTTCAGTTCACCCAGCTGTTAAATGGGTACCAGCATTAGCTGGGCTAATTGAGGGTGGGTGTGGCGTCCCCCCAGTCCATGGACTGAACAGCTGTACGCAGCCTTCAGATGCGCCACGCAATAGCTGCGGCTGTGCTGTAGAGTCAGGTGCAATCTGTTATAACTATTATTTTATACAAGTGGTCAAGAGCAAAACAAATTAGCCCTAGGCTGGGATTCGAACTCCCTGACCACTCAGTGGGGATGCGCATGACACAATACAACGAGCTTATTTATTTAGATAGATGCCACAGTCAATCTAAGTGCTTATTCGTGCAACAAATGACGCAATCTAAACGCCAGGTCATTTATCTAATAAAATGTCTGGTGAATGAGTCAGCCAGCTCCCGTATGCAGACGCAGATTGAGTCGACCCCTGAATGCTGCATCTCCTTGGACTGGAGTGCTGGGCGGCGGCGATCTGGTGGGCGCATCGAGCCGTGAGTCGATTAGCTCTCAGCTTTGTCTTCATCAATGGCTGCATGCGTGCAAGGAGAGAAAATATGCATTTGGATACTTGGCGGGCGCTGAACAACAACGGCTTGGCGTGTGCTTAAGTGTGCTTGGCGTGGCATTTCATCATCAGCAAGAGCTGCTGTGCTGGCCCTCCCACCTAAATCCCAAGCGACGGATTTTGATGCATCATATTTTTTCGCAGAGTTACGCAACTCTGGATATATTTTACTCCGCAAGGCAAACTGCAGTCGCTGGAGCAACTTCTGGGGCAGAGAGGGACGGAGGTCACCGACTGACTCCGTGTGAGCTTCATTGCCAATTGGATTAGCAGGCCCTGCGAAAGGGTTATAGGAAATTGAGGGACATGCGACCACAGGGTTCCAATCGGACTCCGGGACTCACGATCGGCATCTCATCTATCGACTCAAACCCTGCAATCTATGAAATTTGTCAAGTTGCATCACCATTGTTAGTTCACTTCTTTTTTTGCTAACGAATTTTAGAGTACTCCAACTAGGAGTGACATTCTGTGCTCAGAATGCTCGCCTCGCTCTCCTCTCCTTCTCTCCTTTGTCTCATCTCTCCCGTGTCTCATCTCTCCCGTGTCTCATCTCTCCTGTGTCTCATCTCTCCCGTGTCTCATCTCTCCCCTGTCTCATCTCTCCCGTGTCTCCTCTCTCCCGTGTTTCATCTCTCCCGTGTCTCATCTCTCCCTGTCTCATCTCTCCCGTGTCTCATCTCTCCCGTGTCTCATCTCTCCCGTATCTCATCTCTCCCGTGTCTCATCTCTCCCGTATCTCCTCTCTCCCGTGTCTCATCTCTCCTTTTTTCCCTTTTATGTTCTATTATTTTCGTATTCCCTCTTTTTCTTATCTCACACCTGTCTCATCGCTCCCGTGTCTTATCTAACGTGTCGCATCTCACCTGTGTCTCATCTCCCCCAAGTCTCATCTTCCCCCTGTCTAATCTTCCCGTGCCTTATCTCCCCCAAGTCTTAACCCCACCTCTATCAATCCGTTTTCTGTCGTCTATCGAGCTCTCTGTTAGGCATAGATAATCTTATTGAACTCTGAATAGGGGTATACAGCACTAATACATGGCCTTATTGATGTAACAGATTAGCCTGTTAATAAGATCAGGAATAAGTTAGGAAAATCACATTATCTAGGTTTACTTCCCATACCGAATATATTGGTAATGATGCATTATCCGCTTCTTCTCATCCGAATCCTGATTTGGGAACTTGCGGAGATGCCTTTTTGAGCACTTCGTGCTCGCATTTCTATATTTGGTCCATGTGAGTAATGTTTACTGATAGAAACAAAGACTGAATTCTGGGTCATTGGGTCCTCTCGGCCGTGCGATCATCACGCCTTATAGAGCTTATCAGCAAACCCGACATTTTATAAAGCTGCAGAATAAAAGTCTAATCTATCCAGTTTGATTTCGCAGCTAAAAATTAACACAAGAGTTAATAATGCAGAAAAGTAAGTGTGCTCAGTCAATACCCCGTGTTGTCTGGAGTGTGTGACTCAGATTTACAAATTAATCATATATAACAGTACATTTACTTTGACAATTGGAGCGGTACTTAATGATCAATTGGAGTTCGACCCTCATCAGCGCGTAATGCTGTACAATGTATAATTTATCAGCCACTTTCTGGTAGAAAAAAAATTAATTGTTTCATTACACCTGCCTCAACTGGGTCTAGATGTGCAGCCGAAAGCACTTTGACTTAGCGGCAGGGAGCCTCCGGCAGGGAGCCGAAAGCACAGTCGGCTGTTCAGTCCATGGACTGGGGGGACGCCACACCCACCCTCAATTAGCCCAGCTGATGCTGGTACCCATTTAAAAGCTGGGTGAACTGAAGCAATGCACAGTTAAGTATCTTGCTAAAGTACACAAATTCGGGAATCGGAGTCGGGAATCGAACTCCCGACCTTGAAGTCGTGAGTCCAACGCTCTTACAACAAGGCTACAACCTCTGGTAAAGAAAAACATTCAGTATAGCATCTACCATAGAAGCTGCACTATTGGTTAAACTCTTAGAAAAGGCCTGAACTGGAGTTAAAACAAAATATTATTCTAGAACTTTATAGGCGGACTCAAATTTAAGTGGAAAATTTGACAGTTTAAGAAGCCTTTATAATTTTTATAGATCACGATAGGCACATAACACCAAGCAAGAAATTTTTTATTGAGGAAGCTTATTCTCCTAAAAATAGGTAGGTGAAAAATTACATGTAATTCTAACTTACTAAGTAGTAGTATATAGTGCAAAGGTGAGACATGGTCATGTTCGTTTGCACAGCGTCTTTCTTTCTTTATTTCTCTTCAGGGCGCCTCCGTTCCCGCCAGGTCGATCTGGAGGGGGCAGTCGCCCCATGCTGCGTTCCATCACCTCGTTCCATTCGAGTCCATCACCTCGTTCCATTCGAGTCCATCACCTCGTTCCATTCGAGTCCATCACCTCGTTCCATTCGAGTCCATCACCTCGTTCCATTCGAGTCCATCACCTCGTTCCATTCGAGTCCATCACCTCGTTCCATTCGAGTCCATCACCTCGTTCCATTCGAGTCCATCACCTCGTTCCATTCGAGTCCATCACCTCGTTCCATTCGAGTCCATCACCTCGTTCCATTCGAGTCCATCACCTCGTTCCATTCGAGTCCATCACCTCGTTCCATTCGAGTCCATTGACGATAAACTGTTGGTATCTCGGGAGGCAAATGACGTTTAACAAAATTAGCAAGGTGCTCGGAGTGGCGCCCGCTATCCACGCGGCGCTTAAGTTTGCAGATAAGCGCCTTGCGCCATCACAGACTAAGGTCTAGGATAGGCAAGGCCGGTAGTTTCTCCAGTCCGTCGAAGATGAAGAGGCTATCCGCTCTTCACAGGAGCGGCCTCGTTTGAATCCGGCCTGCACGTGGCTAAGAATGCCTCTTCGCTCAAGGTCGTGTGCGAGGCGTTGGTGCACGAGGCGTTCGGCCACTATAGCGATGCAGCTGGTTAAGGCAACATGGCGCGGTAATATGCTTATATCCAGCATATTTAGCTAGCATGGCGTGCTGCAGTTACTGCTCTGCAATTCTTAATAGTAGAGTGAATGTACGTGCCGCAAGGACCACCGTAGCTGTATGCAACATGCAGTACATGGTGTACAGTCCTTGCCGTATCGTCCGGCTGCAATTTTTTTTCAAAAAGCTGCTTCTCCACGTACAACGCATGCAGGACATAGGGACCGAACTTGACATATGCACGTATGCCGCGAACGCGCATAGAATAACTGCCGCCTGCCGGCTACATTAAACATGCAAACAAACTAGTAGTTTACCAATTTATTTGCTCTAGCATCCATATTACTTTTATACTTATAGGAGTGAATCACGTCGTAAGCAGTACACGTCCGAAAATCAGACCAAAGTCCCTGACTTCCATTTGGCAAAACCCTGATTAATTTTTGGCACAGCCTGTGGCCCAGGTTTTCTATGAAAACAGCAATAAAATTTTCACCAATTACATGAATTCTTATTTTACTGAGGCCCTCAATTTCTAATTTAATTTTCCGGATTTTCGGTATGGAACAGACGGGTGCACGTCGCATGTCGACGTTGTCATCCTTTAGTTCTACTGGTAGGCCGAGCACTAGATCAGTGCTGCGTTTTTTGTTAGTTAAGTTACTGTTAGCTAGGCCTAGTTTTAGTTAGAATAGCATAGGCCCTGCATTCTTTTTCCTGATGGAAGGCAGCAGATTTAGCTAATTTAGCTTTGTTATAAAAATAAAGCGAAATTATATTTATAATTACATTATAGCTAAATAATATATATAGGCTAATAAGTGCTGATATATGTAACATTTAGCTAGGATTCCAGTCACTTTATCAAATGCCCCTTTGTCACTTCGGATTTTGAGGACATATAAATAAACTTGTATTTCTATTAAGTAGTAATTAAGTATTCCTATTTAAATAGTCCCTTTGTCAACTAAACTAGCTAGATAATTCAGACCATCCTATATTCTATAAGCATAGGCTACAATTTTTTTAATCATCTGCAGATAGGTGAGATAGCAGTTTGAGATACCAATTTGTCAGTTGTCCATCATTGCTCTAGAAAAAATACATCACAGTCCTGTGTAGTCTGCACAAAGTCAGACTGCCATCCAAGAACCACAACCTGTATAGTTGGCAAGGGGTACAGATCAAATCGTCATATTCTAAAACGTCATATGATGATGATGATTTGCACAAAAGTGTCGCAATATTCAATTTAATATGACTATCTTGCCTATTTGTTCATTGCTCATTTTAAATGAATGCAATGCGATTTGAATATTTGATGATGCATAATTCAAACAGTTGATTTAAAGGCAGTTAAAATAAAAGTAAATGCAGATAAAAAGCATTGACAAAAGCATTAGGTAGGCACAATGAACAGACAAATGCAATAGGCCTATGCAAATAATGCAAATCATAATGATGCAATAGAAGGGCACGTTTGAGTTACATGTACATAGTACATGCTGAACGAAATTCAGTGCACATGTTATGTAATGTGCAATGTTCTTTGAGGGGCTCAAATGAAATTTTTTTGTAGAGCCAAGTGAGACAAGGCCAAAAATGTATGCTTCGCTTCACTTATGCTTTCAACAAAGCTGTTTGCAGAGCCAATAAGATAACGATATGGCAACTTCATAAAAGTCACATTGTCCAATATGGACAATATGACAATTTAGATAATGTTGTTTTTTTTACAACCCGCATATGACAATTTAGAATATGAGGATTTTGGCCGGAGCCGTTGGCAAGCAGCTTAAATCTGTTTAGTGGCTACAAATTTACAGATGGCACTTACCTATGACATCTACTTGCATATTGCTATAAAGTGATCTAAGGCAAATAAGCAATGATTTTAAATAAAACAAAACAGTTAGCCATAATTAGTAGGTCAATAGTGGCTATTACTGTGCATATCAATATATTATGCAAGTTTGTGTTTTTAGAATTTTTTGTTAGTGCCTCTAGACTTTTTTACTAATATGTCCCTCATTAAACTAGCAAAAGTAGTACAATGAGCCTAAAAGTCTGTATTTTGGAAATCATATTTGTACCAATTTTTTGTGATAACAAAGCTAGGTTTTTAATCATAGTTTTTTATGCAAAATGCTTATAACAATAGGACCTAATAAAAAGCAAAGAGAACACTTGCTACCAAATATTAAAGACAATTAAAAATGCTAGAAATAGCTTAGTGATACTGTTACATAATCTAGAAAGCTTGACTGTTAGGAAGCTAGGCTGCAAATTAGAGCTATTAAATTTTCACTATCCTGTATAGCTGCAAAAATCTTTTTATAGATATTATTAATGATTTGAAAAGGGCAAATGCATGATAGATTAAAAGCATTCACAATCAGATCAATTGCTTTAAAGCTGATTGTACCAAACTTAGGTGCCTTGGATTAGGTAGCAACCCATTGAACCCACTAAAGGTCCTTATTTTTTATTTATGGCTTAAAATTTTTCTGTAAGTAAAAAAGGTTTTGGTCATCCGTAAACATACATGTGCAACCTCCTAAATCTTAGCCGGCCATGTGACTTAGTTTTTGCTCTATTTACAACTTAGTTTGCTCTCAGTTGCAACTTAGTTCATTTCATTGCTCTATTTACAACTTAGTTTGCTCTTATTTTCTCTATTTTCTCTCCCCCTTTTCCTCTTCTTCACGCCCCCTTAGATTTTTTTGCACTTGGTTGATTGGTTTTTGTGACTTACCTTGCTTGGCCCTCATTTCACCCGGCCGGTCCAGCCGGGTCAGCCGGGTGTTGCACATGTATGTCTGTAAATATAAAATATTACTCATATATATATATTTAAGAATATATATCTATATATTGCTTAAGAAACCAAAACAAAACAATACAATATTTTAAATATGCAACTGTTATTAAAGACTATATATTGCAGAACTTTCATTTACCTTGCTATATTTCTAGCTAGGTAGCTGGCTAAAAGCTAAACAAGCCTATGTGTTACCATTGTGTAGTTCTCATGCAACATTTCTATATATCTATAAACAAGCACTTAAAGGGAGCTTTTGGTGATCCTTAAGTTTGTCTTTCTAGCTGTAAAATAGCATTTTTCTACTATATCACTAAGTCAAACTTGACTAAAAAGCAATTGACATAAAAAATAATGTCATTCAAGTTGAAAAAGCTAGCAAAAATGCAATTGTTTATTTTTTCAGATGAGAATATTCAGTTTCTAGCTTTGAGCATGTATTTTCTATCTGGATGGCCAAAACTGCTCACTGATTGTACTGCATTTTCTTGGAAAAGTCGCTTGCTAAGTAAGCATTGGAATACTTTCATTAAATATGCATTCATTGCAATAATAAAAACTTTTACACTTTTGTCTTTTAGGCCATCCATTTCTACAGACTTTTTCTGACCAACCGCACCTTGTTCTGTTTGCTTCAGACCATTCATTTTTCATTTACAATGTTCGGGTGAGTACTTTTGTAATTTATTTTAGAGGAGAGAATAAAATTATTGGAGAACCCAGTTAGGGCCTGATCTACAACCAGTGGGACAGCTCAATTTGTTATCCACTATATGCTTCTATCATTGGATAAGCTTGTATTGTTGATTTATTTTGCAGACCTGCATCCAGCTGTGCTCATACAATCGATCCCAGGAGTCTGTTGGTCATTATGGCGAGACTCAATTAGTTTTGCTCAGCCAAACTGGAACTTATCTGGCCGCTTCGGTAAATTATCTGATGCTCAGGAATCTGTGGCTTAACTCACTAAACTCACTACACCTGTCAACTTATTAAAATTGTTATTTTTGTAGACCACTCTCGGTTACATACTTATCTTAACTGTTGACCTGGGCGATGCCGACAGTTCAGTGTTGGTTACCGATTTGGATATGTAAGCATAAAATTGTAACAATAATATCGTAACAAATATCCGTGAACCCGCGTACTAATGACTGCTCATATGGTGTTGAAATGGCAACTGACACTATGTATATGGAATGACAACTGACACAGAGTGAATATAATAACAACTGACCCAGAGTGTAGATAATAACAACTGACCCAGGGTGTAGGGAATGACAACTGACACAGAGTGTAGGGAATGACAACTGTCCCAGAGTGTAGGGAATGACAACTGACACAGAGTCTAGGGAATGACAACTGACACAACAGAGTGTAGGGAATGACAACTGACACAACAGAGTGTAGGGAATAACAACTGACCCAGAGTGTAGATAATAACAACTGACACAGAGTGTAGATAATAACAACTGACCCAGGGTGTAGGGAATGACAACTGACACAGAGTGTAGGGAATGACAACTGTCCCAGAGTGTAGGGAATGACAACTGACACAGAGTCTAGGGAATGACAACTGACACAACAGAGTGTAGGGAATGACAACTGACACAACAGAGTGTAGGGAATGACAACTGACACAGAGTCTAGGGAATGACAACTGACACAACAGAGTGTAGGGAATGACAACTGACACAACAGAGTGTAGGGAATGACAACTGACACAGAGTCTAGGGAATGACAACTGACACAACAGAGTGTAGGGAATGACAACTGACACAACAGAGTGTAGGGAATGACAACTGACACAACAGAGTGTAGGGAATGACAACTGACACAACAGAGTGTAGGGAATGACAACTGACACAACAGAGTGTAGGGAATGACAACTGACACAGAGTCTAGGGAATGACAACTGACACAACAGAGTGTAGGGAATGACAACTGACACAACAGAGTGTAGGGAATGACAACTGACACAGAGTCTAGGGAATGACAACTGACACAACAGAGTGTAGGGAATGACAACTGACACAACAGAGTGTAGGGAATGACAACTGACACAACAGAGTGTAGGGAATAACAACTGACCCAGAGTGTAGATAATAACAACTGACACAGAGTGTAGATAATAACAACTGACAGAGAGTGTAGGGAATGACACTGACACAGAGTGTAGGGAATGACAACTGACACAGTGTAGGGAATGACAACTGACACAGTGTAGGGAATGACAACTGACACAGAGTGTAGGGAATGACAACTGACACAGTGTAGGGAATGACAACTAACACAGTGTAGGGAATGACAACTGACACAGTGTAGGGAATGACAACTGACACAGTGTAGGGAATGACAACTGACATAGTACAAGCTAACAGTATATAAATATATAGTAGGCTAACTAACTAAGCTATAAAACGGCTACCCAGTCGTGCATTAGCTGCAAAACATCCTTTCCAAATAAACTTTCTAGTCGGCAGGGTCGGTCGGGCAAGGCGGCGCCGGGCAGGCAGCCGCTGGTGGCCATGCGTCTAACTGATGCTATTCAATTAGGCAGTCCGGTTGCTTCTATGTGCCACTTCAAAGACGACCTCGTTGTGGCTACTCGGGACGGCTTGTTGCGCAGATTGCGTTGGACTGGCGGCTTGCAAACTGGACAGCCAAATCAGCAGCAACAGCAGCAGCAGCAGCAGCAAACTCAGCAACAGCAGCAGCAGTTTGTTGACCTGCGTCAGGTGACATTTTTCTACGATCTGGAGCATTCGCGCGGCACTAGGCTAGCCGAGGATGGGCTGCACTGTCGCCAGCTGGAGTTCAGTCCCAGCCTGGGCGTCTTTGTCCTGCTTCTGTCTAACGGCAAGGCGGCCTTGTTGGCTACGAATTCGGCTACTAGGCTGGACCAGAAGGTGCGGACCTGTGCAACTGTTTTCCGTGTTGCCGATTGTAATACTTGCTGACCCTGCCCTTTCTCTCCCATCTTCATTTTCTGTATCTCCTAAATTATTAAACCAATTGCCATGAACACGGTCTAACAATATGTTCATTGTGTCTCGCTCTCTCCCGTTCTCATTCGAACTCAAAGCTAGGTTTCAGCCAATCCCATCCCAACACACTCCCAAAACACTCTCGCCCCGCAGCTCGTCGAAGGCATCCTGGCCGATAATCTAAAGTACGCCACTTGCATGTCTGTCAATAACAAATACCGCACCGTGGCCTTCGGCGGTCGTGGCACCGACGTTGCCATTTTCACCGCTGACGATGAGACCGGCGCCTTCTCCATGAGCAATCGGTTCCGCCTGACGCCGAAGCATCACCCGCCAGGACTGGGCCTGGCTGCCGGACAGCAGACTCAACTGCTGGCGCTGCGCTGGACTCCCGACTGCGCCGCACTGCTAGGCCTGTGGGATCGGGGCCACATTGCGCTGTGGACTGCCGGCGGCTTCCTTCTGCTGTCAATCCCGGCTGCTGGACCACCGGCGCCAGCGCTGCTAGACGCCTGCTGGTGCTGCCACGGCTACCTCATGGCCACCATCAGCGAGCGCGGCGGCTTGTCTTTGTTTAACTTTTTAAAATGCGGCCTTGTTGACAATCCCTGTCAGGGAAATTTGCGGCACATTGTGCAGGCCGGCCCTGACCGGGTGCTGCTATCGCCGCATCATCCGCATACTAGCGGCGCAGAGCCTGCTCAATTGTACGGCGGCAGCAAGAGCTGGCACTCGGCTAGCGTGCCGCCGTTGTACATTACCGCACACTGGCCTATCAGGGTGAGACTTGTTTTCTAGCTGCTTAGAAGGCTGTTTACTTCACTGTCTACTTACTCACCCCTGTCTACACTAACTGAGCTCTGTCTACCTCTTACTCAGCTGTCTACCTCTTACTCAGCTGTCTACCTCTTACTCGCCTGTCTACCTCTTACTCGCCTGTCTACCTCTTACTCACCTCTGTGTACCTCTTACTCAGCTCTGTCTACCTCTTACTCACCCGTCTACCTCTTACTCAGCTCTGTCTACCTCTTACTCAGCTCTGTCTACCTCTTACTCAGCTCTGTCTACCTCTTACTCAGCTCTGTCTACCTCTTACTCAGCTCTGTCTACCTCTTACTCACCCCTGTCTACCACTAACTCACCCTTGTCTACCTCTTACTCGCTTGTCTACCTCTTACTACTCACCCCTGTCTACCTCTTACTCACCTTGTCTACCTCTTACTCAGCTGTCTACCTCTTACTCAGCTGTCTACCTCTTACTCAGCTGTCTACCTCTTACTCAGCTGTCTACCTCTTACTCAGCTGTCTACCTCTTACTCAGCTGTCTACCTCTTACTCAGCTGTCTACCTCTTACTCAGCTGTCTACCTCTTACTCAGCTGTCTACCTCTTACTCAGCTGTCTACCTCTTACTCAGCTGTCTACCTCTTACTCAGCTGTCTACCTCTTACTCAGCTGTCTACCTCTTACTCAGCTGTCTACCTCTTACTCAGCTGTCTACCTCTTTTCTTCTGTCTAAAACTTACCCAGCTCTGTCTACTAATTTCTCAACTGTCTACAAATTTCTCATCTGTCTACTAATTACTCACCTGTCTACTAATTACTCACCTGTCTACTAATTACTCACCTGTCTACTAATTACTCACCTGTCTACCTCTTTCCCACCTCTGTCTTCCTCAATTCTCAGTCTGCTATGCCTAGCCCCCATTCTCGTTTCATTTTGTCTCACTAGTCCTAAAAAAGCCTGTTCAATTTTTTGTCCCAGTTTTTGTCCCAGTCTCAGACTCCCCCCTTAGGTTTCTACTGTAAACAGTTTGAATAATCCCTCCGCCTCTGTTGCCGCCTTCCTTTTAGCACGTGAGCATTGACGAGAGCGGCCGCTATCTGGCCGTGGCGGGCACGCGCGGCTTTCTGCACTACGCCATCGCCAGCCGCAAATGGAAACTGTTCGGCAATGAGACACAGGAGCGCGGCTTCATTGTGCAAGGCGGCCTGGTCTGGTGGGGCTCCGACTATGTCTGCGTGAGTGCGGTCAGCCTGGAGAGTGGCAGAGCCGAGGTGAGCTCATACTCATAGTCTGTCTGTTTCCATTGTCTGTCTCACCCTTCCTTATATACATGTCTCTATGTCACCCTTATCTACGCCTGTCTCTATCTCACCCTTATCTACGCCTGTCTCTATCTCACCCTTATCTACGCCTGTCTCTATCTCACCCTTATCTACGCCAGTCTCTATCTCACCCTTATCTACGCCTGTCTCTGTCTCACCCTTATCTATGCCTGTCTCTATCTCACCCTTATCTACGCCGGTCTCTATCTCACCCTTATCTACGCCTGTCTCTGTCTCACCCTTATCTATGCCTGTCTCTATCTCACCCTTATCTACGCCGGTCTCTATCTCACCCTTATCTATGCCTGTCTCTATCTCACCCTTATCTACGCCGGTCTCTATCTCACCCTTATCTATGCCTGTCTCTATCTCACCATTATCAACGCCGGTCTCTGTCTCACCCTTATCTACGCCTGTCTCTATCTCACCCTTATCTACGCCTGTCTCTATCTCACCCCTATCTACGCCGGTCTCTATCTCACCCTTATCTACGCCTGTCTCTGTCTCACCCTTATCTATGCCTGTATCTATCTCACCCTTATCTACGCCTGTCTCTATCTCACCATTATCAACGCCTGTCTCTATCTCACCCTTATCTACGCCGGTCTCTATCTCACCCTTATCTACGCCGGTCTCTATCTCACCCTTATCTACGCCTGTCTCTATCTCACCCTTATCTACGCCTGTCTCTATCTCACCCTTATCTATGCCTGTCTCTATCTCACCCTTATCTACGCCGGTCTCTATCTCACACTTATCTATGCCTGTCTCTATCTCACCCTTATCTACGCCGGTCTCTATCTCACCCTTATCTATGCCTGTCTCTATCTCACCCTTATCTACGCCGGTCTCTATCTCACCCTTATCTATGCCTGTCTCTATCTCACCCTTATCTACGCCGGTCTCTGTCTCACCCTTATCTATGCCTGTCTCTATCTCACCCTTATCTACGCCTGTCTCTATCTCATAAACTATTTTTTTAGATTCGAACCAACACTCTCCCTTATGCCTTCTCCCGCCTCCGCCGCCGCAGCTCCGAGTTTATCCCCGCCAGGCGCGCCTAGACAACTCACAGGCCTGCCTGTACCGGCTGGCTCAGCACGTGCGCCAGCCCCAGCTAGTGAACCTGCTTGGCAACCATCTGGTATTGCTGAGTGCCAACTGTCAGCTGGACATGTTCACTATATCGGAGGCCGAGCCAGGCCAGGCCAGACTCAGCCATGTCCAAGAGCTCAGCTTGTCCAGCTATATGCTGGATGCCAGCTGTGTATTGCAAATCTGCCTCACTAATCTGCGATCAGAGATTGGCGGCGCCTTTCCTTCAGCTAGCGGCGGCGGCAGCGGCGGCGCCATCGACTCTGTGGACTTTATGGGCCGCAGCAGGCAGCACTCCGGTGGGCCGTCTAATCAGCAGCAGCAGCAGCAGAATCCGTACCCAGAGTCTGTGCTAGTCAATTATTCTGGTAGATTGTTCTTTTTTCAAAGAGATCGTGGCGGTCTCATGCCAGTTACTCACGCCAGCGCCGCCTATGAGCATCAGCAGCAGCAGCAGCAGCAGCAGAACGCCTCCTTGGCCGGGTTTTCCGCTGCTCGGCCGCTGCCGTTCTCCTCTCCGATGGTAATCGCCACCAATGTTGAAATAGTGTGGACCCCGCACCACAGACCGAGGACGCCCGCCCAGCGGCAACGCCACGTTACCGATTCCATCTGGCTGAATTGCGGCTCGCAGGTAAATCCGAACTCAAATAGACAGATGCGAGCTTCGGACCTCCGTTGCTTGGCTTCGTAACCATTTATACTAATGATTAGTCCGGATATTGTGTTTACAATAGGGAATGCGGGTCTGGCTGCCCCTGGTGTCTTCAAATCGAGAGTCAAAAGGCTATCTGTCTAAACGGATTATGCTGCCATTCTGCGTGGAGATCTACCCTCTCGGTGAGATTTCCCATAATAAATATTTTAGGATTTAGTTGTTTGTCATCTTTAGTGTGAGATTTTAGCTATTTGTAATCTTCAGTGTGAGATTTTAGCAGTTTGTCATCTTTAGTGTGACATTTTAGTAGTTTGTCATCTTTAGTGTGAGATATTTGCATTTTGTAATCTTCAGTGTGAGATTTTAGCAGTTTGTCATCTTCAGTGTGAGATTTTAGCAGTTTGTCATCTTTAGTGTTAGATTTTAGCAGTTTGTCATCTTTAGTGTGAGATTTTAGTAGTTTGGCATCTTTAGTGTGAGATTTTAGTAGTTTGTCATCTTGAGTATGAGATTTTAGTAGTTTGTCATCTGTAGTGTGAGATTTTAGTAGTTTGGCATCTTTAGTGTGAGATTTTAGTAGTTTGTCATCTTGAGTATGAGATTTTAGTAGTTTGTCATCTGTAGTGTGAGATTTTAGTAGTTTGTCATCTTGAGTATGAGATTTTAGTAGTTTGTCATCTGTAGTGTGAGATTTTAGTAGTTTGTCATCTTTAGTGTGAGATTTTAGTAGTTTGTCATCTTTAGTGTTAGATTTTAGCAGTTTGTCATCGGAGGGTGAGATTTAGCGGTTTGTCATCTTCAGTGTGAGATTTTAGTAGTTTGTCATCGGAGGGTAAGAGTTTAGTAGTTTGTCATCGGAGGGTGAGATTTTAGCAGTTTGTCATCGGAGGGTGAGATTTTAGCGGTTTGTCACCTTCAGTGTGAGATTTTAGTAGTTTGTCATCGGAGGGTAAGAGTTTAGTAGTTTGTCATCGGAGGGTGAGATTTTAGCATTTTGTAATCTTTAGTGTGAGATTTTAGTAGTTTGTCATCGGAGGGTGAGATTTTAGTAGTTTTGTCATCGGAGGGTGAGATTTTAGCATTTTGTTATCTTTAGTGTGAGATTTTAGTAGTTTGTCATCGGAGGGGGAGATTTTAGTTGTTTGTCATCGGAGGGTGAGATTTTAGCAGTTTGTCATCGGAGGGTGAGATTTTAGTAGTTTGTCATCGGAGGGTGAGATTTTAGTAGTTTGTCATCGAGGGTGAGATTTTAGTAGTTTGTCATCGAGGGTGAGATTTTAGTAGTTTGTCATCGGAGGGTGACATTTTAGCAGTTTGTCATCAGAGGGTGAGATTTCAGCAGTTTGTCATCGGAGGGTGAGATTTTAGCAGTTTGTCATCGGAGGGTGAGATTTTAGTAGTTTGTCATCGGAGGGTAAGATTTTAGTAGTTTGTCATCGGAGGGTGAGATTTTAGCATTTTGTAATCTTTAGTGTGAGATTTTAGTAGTTTGTCATCGGAGGGTAAGATTTTAGTAGTTTGTCATCGGAGGGTGAGATTTTAGCATTTTGTTATCTTTAGTGTGAGATTTTAGTAGTTTGTCATCGGAGGGTAAGATTTTAGCAGTTTGTCATCGGAGGTTGAGATTTTAGCAGTTTGTCATCGGAGGGTGAGATTTTAGCAGTTTGTCATCGGAGGGTGAGATTTTAGCAGTTTGTCATCGGAGGGTGAGATTTTAGCATTTTGTAATCTTTAGTGTGAGATTTTAGTAGTTTGTCATCGGAGGGTGAGATTTTAGTAGTTTTTCATTGGAAGGGTGAGATTTTAGTAGTTTGTCATCGGAGGGTAAGATTTTAGCAGTTTGTCATCAGAGGGGGAGATTTTAGTAGTTTGTCATCGGAGGGTGAGATTTTAAGAGTTTGTGCACAAAAAACTCGATAACGTCCAACAGTGGTCCTATTCGAGGAGGTACTGTTCCTGAGCTGCATCAACGAAGTGTCCCAGTCCATCAGTCTGACACTGTCTCATGGCAGAATTTCTGGCTCGTCTGACAATGTGTCCTCTCTGGCCCTAATGCCGTTCAATGTGATCGAGAAGACGGTTTGTTATTATATTCTATTAGTTTGAATTTTACCGACAACTTTACAGTAACAATTTAACTTAAACAAACTTTCTTTTTATTTCAGAGTCAAATATTTCTTAATCACATTGTAAAACAATTGCTGAGGAAAAAGTGAGTCGACTTTACATATTCCACGCAGTTTACCATATTATCCCAGCCTGAATCTCACTGTCTACCATGTTATCCCAGCCTGAATCTCACTGTCTACCATGTTATCCCAGCCTGAATCTCACTGTCTACCATGTTATCCCAGCCTGAATCTCACTGTCTACCATGTTATCCCAGCCTGAATCTCACAGTCTACCATATTATCTCAGCCTGAATCTCACAGTCTACCATATTATCCCAGCCTGAATCTCACTGTCTACCATATTATCCCAGCCTGAATCTCACTGTCTACCATGTTATCCCAGCCTGAATCTCACTGTCTACCAACCAAGAACTGACGATCTAGTATATATTTCTCTTTCCGATCCGTACAGCCTCGGCCACCACGCGCTGCACATAGCCAAGTCGTGCTCACACCTCACCTACTTCAACCACTGCCTGGAGCTACTGCTACACGAAGTGCTAGAAGAGGAGGCCACCAGCAAGGAGCCGGTGCCTGACCCTCTTCTACCCCGCGTGGTGGCATTCGTTCAAGAATTCCCAGCCCAGTACCTGGACACTGTTGCCAGGTGCGCTCGCAAGACGGAAGTCTCCCTCTGGCCCTACCTATTCGCCAATGTCGGCAGTCCCAAAGATCTATTCGAAGTTAGCCTAGTCAACGGCCAACTGAAGACTGCCGCCTCCTATCTGCTGATCCTGGAGAATACGGAGAAGCCCATTGTCAGCAAGCAGCACGCCACCCTATTGTTGGACGCTGCGTTAGATCGAGAGGACTGGAATCTAGCTCGCGACCTCATTCGCTTTTTAAAGAGTATCGATCCTGCCGAGCTGGCCGACGCTGCCACCGCCGCCGCTCCGGCACCCCAACCAAAGCGGCATCATGCTGGCGCCATGCGCTACCCGTCTGGCCCGCTTAAGATTGGACAGCCCGGAGTGTCCGGCCCGGATGGACCCGACACTTTCGCTGCTAGGCGGTAAGCAGTGATTTTTTTCAAAATTAAGCTTGCATTTAAGGTGCTGGATTTGTGTGGCTTGTGTCCAATCCAGGCTGGCGGTATAAAACTGCATTCAAGGCATTTCATATGCTAGATACAATTCAGCGATACTACTGAGTGACTGGTTTGGTTGGTTCGATGAAGTGACTGGATTGGCTAATTTGGTTTAGTGACTTGATTGGCTGATTTAGTGGAGTGACTGGATTGGCTGATTTAGTGGAGTGACTGGATTGGTTGGTCTGATGGGGTGACTGGATTGGCTGATTTAGTGGAGTGAATGGATTGGCTGGTCTTATGCTGTGACTGGATTGGCTGGTCTTATGGAGTGACTGGATTGGCTGATTTAGTGAAGTGACTGGATTGGCTGATTTAGTGGAGTGACTTGATTGGCTGATTTAGTGGAGTGACTTGATTGGCTGATTTAGTGGAGTGACTTGATTGGCTGATTCAGTGGAGTGACTGGATTGGCTGATTTAGTGGAGTGACTTGATTGGCTGATTTAGTGGAGTGACTGGATTGGCTAGTTAGGTGAAATAACTAGTATGGTCGCATACTAGTAGTTTCAAGCCTCACATATTATACTCATACAAGATAAGTAGTAACTTAGAGTATAAAAAAATATTTATCTCGTAACGGTCTATTTTATCATAAACTTTTGATGAAGCATGCAACTGTTTTTTGTTTTACTGTAATATTAGCAATGCATATTAATCAATCTGTGTTCTGAGTTTACGCACAGTTTAACAGATGACCATCGAAACGCATAAGTGGCCTAATTACTGTTAAATGTGTAATTTCAGAAGCTCCGCATCTTATGGTCTGCCAGCTGCTCGCCTGGGTCAATACCAGACGAAGTCAGTTCCTTGTTAATCATATAATACGTGTTTCCTCTATTAATTGTCTGTTGCTTATGCCTAGTTTCAACTGTTTATCAAACTTTTTATCCGATTTTTTTCTAACAGCTAATCAGGACTGCTCTTGATTGTAGTTTCTTAGCTACGAGTATTATTAATGTTTTCCTTAACAAGTTTAACATGCAGTTGGTTAAATAACTGTTCTCTTTATTTTAACGGTGCGACTTACTATAAACAAAGCGGAGGTTGAGCGGTTGATAGGTTGAGCGGAGAGTTGTGGCAGAGAAGATAGGTTGAGCGGAGAGTTGTGGCAGAGAAGATAGGTTGAGCGGAGAGTTGTGGCAGAGAAGATAGGTTGAGCGGAGAGTTGTGGCAGAGAAGATAGGATGAGCGGAGAGTTGTGGCAGAGAAGATAGGTTGAGCGGAGAGTTGTGGCAGAGAAGATAGGTTGAGCGGAGAGTTGTGGCAGAGAAGATAGGTTGAGCGGAGAGTTGTGGCAGGTAAGATAGGATGAGCGGAGAGTTGTGGCAGAGAAGATAGGATGAGCGGAGAGTTGTGGCAGAGAAGATAGGATGAGCGGAGAGTTGTGGCAGAGAAGATAGGTTGAGCGGAGAGTTGTGGCAGAGAAGATAGGATGAGCGGAGAGTTGTGGCAGGTAAGATAGGATGAGCGGAGAGTTGTGGCAGAGAAGATAGGATGAGCGGAGAGTTGTGGCAGAGAAGATAGGATGAGCGGAGAGTTGTGGCAGAGAAGATAGGTTGAGCGGAGAGTTGTGGCAGAGAAGATAGGTTGAGCGGAGAGTTGTGGCAGGTAAGATAGGATGAGCGGAGAGTTGTGGCAGAGAAGATAGTTTGAGCGGAGAGTGCTAGAAATCTAGTTTAATAATAGAAGTGACTTGATTAGACGACTTAATTAATTGACTTAATAAGAGAATTCAGAGTACATAAAATTAGTATACTTATACTATGTAAGAAGTGCAACAATTAAATCATCATCAATTATATTTTAGCGTATCACTTATATCTTACATCTTCAATATTTCTAAAACTCGAGCTTTAATAGTTAACACAGCTTTGCTTCTAATACAGGCCGGACATAATTTAAATTTCAGTTTAATGTAGCAGTGCTCTCTACAATGTTTTTTTTGCACCTGTCACTTTGTTGGACCCGATAAACGGTGCGGCATTTTGTGTTGTTCACGTGCTAAATTTTACGTAAAATCGAACACCAGTGCATTATAGTGCTTTTATTGTAAACTTTACTTAGGCTTAGTTCCACAGTTAAGAAGGATCGTGGGTAATGACTGGCCTTGAATTCCAGGAAACAGTTTAGTGGGTAATGACTGGCCTTGAATTCCAGGAAACACAGCAGAAGGATCGTGGGTAATGACTGGCCTTGAATTCCAGGAAACACAGCAGAAGGATCGTGGGTAATGACTGGCCTTGAATTCCAGGAAACACAGCAGAAGGATCGTGGGTAATGACTGGCCTTGAATTCCAGGAAACGGAAGGATCGTGGGTAATGACTGGCCTAGAATTCCAGTAAACAGTTTAGTGGGTAATGACTGGCCTAGAATTCCAGGAAACAGAGCAGAGGGATCGTGGGTAATGACTGGCCTAGAATTCCAGGAAACAGTTTAGTGGGTAATGACTGGCCTAGAGTTCCAGGAAACAGTGTAGTGGGTAATGAGGGGTGAGGATTGCGGGTAATTACTCTAAAGTTTTAGCCTATCGTCAGAAGTTAAAACAATGTATGCTTTGTTGGTCAGCCAAATGTTTTATTGACATAATTGATAAACAACTGAATCACAACTGAAATTCGTAGGACTGCTCAACGAGACTCAGCCGCTGTGAAGTCCACTGCGGCCTCCAATGCAGCGTCAGCGGTGGCGTCTTCTGCAATCGGATCATCGTCAGTTGGATTTCCCATTCCAGTATCTGGCGAATTGGCAGTGAACACTAGCTCTGGCACAGCAGCGGCAGCTACAGCCGGAGGAGGCAGTCATATTGGCCCAGCTAGCATTATCTCAAGTCCGTCAGGCTCCAGTAGCGGCATCGGCCTTCCCAACCTATCGGACGAAGTGAATGGCATCCTTCTAAGGCACGCCCGCACTCTGCTAAGCCACTATCGAGTGCACGAGTTGGCTAGATTCGCGGCCAATATTGAATTTCAAAACAATCAGTTTGTTGCTTGGCTCAGACGAGAAAGGTACGACTGGTCTGGTCCACTGATTTCATTGCTAATTGAGTGAAACTGAAATAATAATTGTGAATTGCCCAACTCTACACAGACTGGGTCCCGGCCGGGTCACGGATTTTGTGACCGCTTTAAAAAAGCTTCACCTGGACTTCAAATGGCCCCTACCAATTCGGCCAATCACCGCCGCCGACGACGCATCCTCTGGCTCTGTAGGAGCTGAAGAGCCGGCTAGTGTCCCTGAATTCGCCTACTCAGCTCCAATGCCTCCAACACCGCCGCCATCGTCAGCTGGGGCAGCAGCGTCAATATCGACGGCTCGTAGATCGCAGCAAAACAGTCAGCAGGATAAGCAGGTGTTCCTTAAGCCTCGATTCGTACCCGCTGATGAGTCGCCTGCGGTGTCCTCCTCTTTGATCGGCAGCAGCAGCGGCGTCGCTCTCGTCGACCTCAGCAGCGATGGCCGCAATTCCGTAGCCTGCCAGTCGATGGCGGACAGCTTCGCCGAAGACCAGCTGGATCAGCTGACTGCTGAGCTGGCCAATACCGGACCGCCTGGAATGGCTGCCCGGCTGCGCTGGCTTCTGAAGGTGTTCAACGAGGCTTTCTGTCCAGACTGGGCACTTCTAGTGGCAGCCGTCCTGCGCGACACCGCCGCCGCTGAGGCAGCCCTGTCCTCGCCAACTGATGCGGCCACAGCCGAGCGCCTGCGGGAAGGCCTGCTGCTCCTGACGCTGTGGTCGGAGGCCGAGTGTCCCGGCTATCGGAGCTTCTTTGCCGACCTTCGGGCTCGCCAGCAGCTCATGCTGGTTCGTCGACGCTTGAAAAGCGAATCGTCGACCACGGGCGGCGGCGGTGGCAGCAGAAGTCGCGCTGACAATGATCACATTGCAGCCTCTGCTATGACATTGCCATCAAATTCTGCAACCGCCACCGCGATGGCTGCAGCCGCGGTGGCGGCAACAGCAGCAGCAACAGCAGCAGCAGCATCTGCGGCCACCTCAGCTTCCATCAATCGGAGCTCATCGGCCGACCATCTGCGTCGAAAGCATGTCTCCGGCAGTGATGCCAGACAGCAGCACAATCCGCCGCTGACCAACGGTGGTGTCAGTTCCAGCACCGCGGCTGATGCTGCGTCAGCGCCTACGTCGCCAGTTTTCAATGACTCGACGCCAACGCCCTCGATGTCGATGGCTGTCGCTCCGACTCCGTCGGCCCCCATCGGCTCCGCCAGACGATTCGACTTCCCAGCGTCGCCTAGTTCGCCGGCTTTGTCGACTTCTCTTACCGCGGCAGCCGAAGAGGACGATCAGCTTGATGCTGCTGGCGCTGAGAGGCCGGAGACGGCGCTGGTAAACCCGGTGGAACCCGAGGGACAGTCTGATGGAGTCTGCACCGTCTCTTAGCCTTATCTGTCCTCCTAAAGGCAGAAAATCTGCTTATTTGCTTATTTGCTCATTTGTTTTTTGATCAATCAATTTTAAAAACGGAAAATTTGATAATTGAAAAAAAATATAATTTTGATTTTGGAAGCTTGAAATATTTAGTAACTTGGCATTTTCCTACTGCTATTCAATGCTTCATCATCTGATTGTGAATTGGGTCATTCTTATCTGTGTCTTTGTCAGCATAATTTGCCAGCATAATTCATTATGAATTTGATAATTATATATGATAAGACCAATATTTGTTTGGTAGTTACCGTCTTCCCAATATACTAACTGAGTTACTCAAATTCTCCCGTTTTTGTGTACGTAGCACAATTGTTTTCCTTAAAAATTTCCCTATTTGCCAATGCACATTGTGCTAATTATGACATATATAGTTTTTGTCTATGTTTGTTTATTGTTTTGCGAACAGTCGACAAGTGGTATATATTTGCTTGCTGATAATTGTTTACTTATACTATACTCACATTCTGTTAGCTGGTCCGTTAACAGTAGAAAGAAAGCCATCCGACATCAGCATCGTCGTGATATTCAGCGGTTCTTGTCATAGACTCTGTTGATAATTGTTCGTTTATCCTATGTTGTTCGTTTTTGCCACCAGACACCCCGACAAGGATCGTTGAATATCTCGACGGTGCGATGTTTTGAGATTCTAGAAATGTTAATTACTCCATATTATTTGTGCAGTTTAACAGTAGGACTGCCAAACCATTTTGCCGCCCGTTTTTATACCAAGGGGGGGAATTCCCCCCTGAGAACATTTTTGGCAGCGCCTGAATGCTAGAACCGCGTAGGGTGGTGACTGAATGGTTGACAGACTAGGCGATGGTGTACTGTAGCTGAGCTACGCCTAATACTTAGGCTTCAGCAGTGAAATTTTAGAAATTCGCGTCAGGGTGTCCAGAGTGGCCTATTTCCACATTTTTTGCATCTGAAGGTCCCGCAGTCCGTCTAGATAAAAGTAGGTGACCACCAAAGACGGAGATGATGCAGGCACATTCGGGTGACATGCTGATAAAGTGCAAATTCGTGTATAGAGGTGTATGAAATACACTAGCTCTTATGGGAAAAATGGGACCTTCGGCCAGAAACATTGAATATCTCGACGGTCTGAAGAGCTGGCGACTTGTTTCTTGTTTCAGAAGATGCGCAACAAAAAGCTGGCCCGTGTTCTTGAGTTTCGTGTGCCTGCATTGTTCCGTTCGGGTGCAGCTAAAAAAATTGTCAGGGGGGAATTCCCCCCCCCTGGTAGTTCTACTGTTAAGATAGGTATAAAGTTGCCACCAAAATTTCGTATTGCTACATGCTGCGATAAGTCTTCTAGATGTCTCGCCTATTATTTGCTGTCTGTTGTTTAATTAGTCCGTTTTCTTGTAGAGAAAACAATAAACAATAAAAAATAAACAAGCAATTAAATTTTTGACCATACTTAGTAGTATAATATTATTGATGCATAGAAAATTCTCAGATCACTCGACACAAAAGTGTCAATTCAATATAAAGCCAGATTTTTTTATCTAGCTGTGATCATTCTGTTGCTTCTGTTTGTGTTTGTAAACTACTTTCTTGACAATGCTTCATAATAACTCTCAGTTTTTAATTATGTTCACTTTAACAAAAAATTATTTACTTGTTTATCCGATGTCAGCACCAATTAAATAGAATTGAATGCTAATTTTTAAGGGAAATGGCTTTGAACGAACTGCTTGTTGATATTGTTCTTGATTCTTATAATATGCATCATTAAATATAGATATTTACTATGAATTGTCCCTAGATATACAGTCTATGTCTGTAGATACGCATAATTTGTACTTAGTCTCTGGATGTGTATGCCCTAGATTTATAATTATAAGCATATGAATGCTGTATCCTAAGATGTGTAATCAAAATCTATAGACATTCTGTTGTGTCCCTAGATATATATAGCTAAAATCAGATCTAAAATCCAATGCTTGACCCCGCAGCGAGGCCGGAAATGCGTCTGCAAAAGTGCTGGTTCTGCTCCAGCAATATCTACCCCGGTCACGGCATCTGCTTCGTGCGCAACGATTCAACCGAGTTCCGCTTCTGCCGCTCCAAGTGTCACAAGGCTTTCAAGAAGAAGCGCAATCCTCGCAAGACCCGTTGGACTAAAGCCTACAGAATGGCTCGCAACAAAGACTTAAACCAGGATCTCAGCCTGACATTCGAGGCGCGCAGGTCGATGCTGCCGAAGTACAATCGGGAGGCGATGTCGCAGACTCTGGGAGCTATGCGCAAGATTGTTGAGGTGCGTCAGAAACGCCAGGCGTCGCACATTCTCAAACGCCTGGCCAAGGGCACAGAGATGCGCCGCCTGGCTGATGTCCGCTCAGTTGAGCACGAGCTGCATCTCATTCAGGCTCCGCACGCAACTAGAAAGATTTACGATCCGGAGACCAAACGATTGGTGGCCGACGCTGACGCTGCGGCAGCCGCGGCGCGCCAGCAGCGCCTGGACAAGCGGGCTTCAGCAAAGGCGTCTGCTGAGGTTCGGGCTAAGCGGGCCAAGCTGCGATCCAAGGCTGAGATGGCCGTGTCCCTGGATGCGGAGGCTATGGAAACGGAGGACGCTTAAGCCTTGACTGGACTGCCTGTTTCCGGTTTCTCCTTGTTGGTTTCCTCAGTGCGTCCGCGGACAATCCATCAATGTGTCTGCGGACATTCCCTCAATATGTTCTCGGAAATTCCCATTGTGTCTCCCCTAAAAATTCTCTCAATGTGTCCTCTGGAATTCTATTTTTGTTTCGTTGGACATTCTCTTAATCTGTCTTTTCACATTACCACAGTGTCTTTAGACGTTCACACAGTGTATCCTTGAACATTCCCCTCAGTGTGTCCTTGGACTTTTCTTCCATGTCTCTTTGGACATTCTCTGAATGTGTCCTTGGAATCCCCTCAGTGTCATTGGGTCATTTGACTTTTCCTCAGTGTGTCCTTGGACATTTTTTCAATGTGTTCCTGGATATTCTTCTCACAGTCCTCTCTCCTTTATCTACAGTTTTGAGTATCGCCCTTTTCTGATTATTTCAAGTTTAGCAAAGTCCCCGATGACCAGAGAGAAGCCATGGAGAAACTGGTAAACCTGTTTTATAGTTGGTCCTTCTGTTGTATTTGTAACTTTTCTGGTCGCCACATGGACTTAGCGTCAGACAAGATCCATTTCGCTTTGATTACAACTCTGTTCGTGTTAAGTTTAGCAGTTGAGCAAAGTTGAACCAAGTAAATTAATGAAATCTTGCTTTCAGTCAAGGACTCTAATTATAAAAGTGCTTGTGAACGCATTTTTGAGGCAAGGAAAGTTACAATGCCTGTGCTTTTAAAGTTTGTCTCGTTTTCGTGTCTTCGAGCCAATCCCCTGCTGCATTCTAATGCTGAACGTCAGGCAATCTCATCCCAAACATCGACGAATCTCATGCTAAAATTTCGACAGCCGACAATCACGCCACCAGTGCTTCTCTGTAAGAAATAATAATTTCTGTATCTGATAGCGGTTTCAAATTTTAGTTGAAAATATGTATCCAACTTGAAGCAAAGCCACATGCACGGAGATACTCCTGAGGAGTGAATCAAGTTAAACTTTTCCTTATTGATTGCAACGCAACCACAACGTCATCTGCATTCCTGAAGGTAAAAATGTAGTTCCTAGGAAAGAAACAGTTTTCTCTGCTCGTCTGCGCTTAACGTTAAAAATTCCAATCAAACAAAAGCTCTATATAAGCTTCTGAGAAATTCAAATCAAACTCCAATTTCTCGGTTCGTTTATTGAAACTGCCAGAAATTGAATTGGAATGCCCAATCAAAGCAGTTCTGTCATCCTACTGACGCTGGTCCTGCTGGCACTCTGCCTAGCACTGCCTCTTGCAGCTTCGAAACGCGCAGTCATCAGCCAAAGCTCGCTGGTTTCGCTGACGAATGTGCAAACTGGGAATCGCATTGGCGTCAAAGTTGATACAAGCCGGTCAATCGAAAGCTCACATTGGAGACGAAGTTCTTTTTGGACGTTTCAACCAAAAGGCCAGCCTTATTCCGATTCGAAGACGCTAGGCATGGCTCTAAGAAGATTATAATAGCTAATTATTACCATAATCACGAGATCTACGCACAATGCGGCAACGGCATCACAATCATCGTTAGAAAAGGAGACGATGATCGTGGTCAGATGTGGTTCATTGTGAATCAGAATAACTCTATGAACATCAGCGATGGTGACATTGTGACATTTAAAACTCAATTTTAAACACACAGAGTTTATTAAAAAAATACAAAAAGTCTCAAGAATGAAGGCAGTCGTGCAGGAATGAAATAATCTATGGCCAAATCTCCACTGTTTTACACATGGACATCGTGCAGGAATGACACTCTCCGTTCCTGCACGCAAACAATTTATTTATATGTATTTGATTTATTTTTAACCCCTTCTCTCTTTCCTCCCTCCACATTGTATCACGCTGGCGCGTGTTAGATGCACGATTTACTGTGCGTCTAATGTAGTTGTCTATGGCAATTTTCTATCTGAGTAAAAACAACAAGCGTGCGTCTAACGCGTGTAATGCACGGAAAGTGAGTATATTTTAATAAGTATACTTCTGCTACAAGTACAACGAACGAACAACATGGAATTGTGTAAACAAGGTAGACTGTGTAGACGCCTGACCCAAGTGATTTCCGTTTTAAGTCATTGAAAATGCTTTACATCGCTTATTGTGTATTCACATCGTGGGGTGCTTTGCCCCCCACACCCCCCCGTCCTTTCGGTCCCTACACAGGCTTTTGTAAATCCCGATTACAGTTACAGTAACAGGAACGGTTAGCAGGTGCACAGACAGGGAAAGCGAATGAAGATGAAGGCGTTCTGCATTTGGAAGTTCAGTATGGGAAAAGTTCATTGCTATTACTCACTCTAAGAATTGAACGTGCAGTTGTTGACAGTGTTGTAGAAGTTGTAAACCACAGTTGGCTTCTTCTTGGCGTCATCACTTGGCGTCCCACCAGCAACGTCCGACGTGTCAGAAATAATCAGTGACTGGCTCATGACGGTAGAAGAGTCTTTCATAATCACGTCTTGCATGGAATCATCCTTGTGTAGTGCAGAAGCCAAGCTGACCGACATGTCTCGCATTTCACCGTCCCTTCTGGAGCCAAAGCGTAAGTAGCGTTCTACAGTTCGCGTCTGCTTATGGCCAGTCACTTTGCAGATATCAGACACACTGTAACCTGCGTTAGATAGCTCCTTTATTACCGTGGATCGAATGCAGTGCGCAGTGTATGACTTTGATAAATTCGCCTTCTTTGAAATGACGGTCATCAGCTGGCCCAAGGGATTCACACCAATTGCCTTGTTCGGGCAGTACCATGCTCCATTTGCCCAACCAGTCTTTTTCGGCAGTAAGAAGAAAGGATATCTTTTCACCGTCTCCGAACTGCTTGATGGAATGGATTGCTCACGCTGAGCTAAATAGAGCTTCATAGCTTCCACAGGGCAGCGGCTTCTGTCTGGCAACGCACTCATAACAGCTTGCTTGACATCGTCACACGAGTTCCTGGAGAGTTCTTTGCCAACATTCTTTACTGTTCCAGCAACAAAGCGCACCACTTCAATCCCATCGGAATCCGTCTCGAATCGAAAGGAATCATCGCTCAGTGAACGGATCCACTCGCGACCTCTGTTTTCTGTTTCCAAAGTAGAAAATAATGTTGTAGTACACTTCATGAAGTAGCACCTCTGGAGATTTCCGATCGAAGTAGTCAGACAGCCTCTTCAGATCAACAGGCTCGATCGATTGAAAGTGTCGGGCGCGTCCGCCTCGGGCAATGAAGATTCTGCCCATTGACTTCAGTGTCGTATTGGAAGCATAGAATGCGTCGTCAGTTAGAATATTGATTCGCCTTGTCGACATGAAATGCCGGTAGAGCGCAGCTCGGATGCAAATCAACGTGGCTGGAGCAAAGTATTCGCCATTCCTCTTGCGAAGTGAGCCATAGAAGTATCGCAATAGACTATCGATCTCGCGCGGTGTAGAAGTCGCCAAATCACGCTGAACTGACGGATGGTTCTCCATGAAGCTCTGCAACTTACCGACATAATATTCGGTAGCCTTTGTCACACTCTTACTAGCAGCGGTGTCCTCGATTTCGGAAACGAGCTGTTCCAATTCAAGTAGTTCAGCTTCTTCGTCAGGTATCTTCTTGAAAAGTGCCTCCAGAAGATCCTCCTCTTCTCGATCAATCGCCGACTCCGGTAGATTATCAGGCTCGTTCAGGATGTCGTCAATCTCATTGGTGGACAAGCCGGAAATCATTTCGTTCGGAAATTTGCTCAGATTCAGAAGTCTGACTTTAGTTGGTGGCTCAGCCATATTCTCTCACAAGTGATTTTAATTTAACAGCTTCTTATTCCCTTCTTCGTAACACTCAATCAACTTGCGTGCCTTTCACGCATTTTGTCTATGGTTAAGACAAAGTCTAACTGAGCGTGCATCTAACGCGCCATCTAAAGTAGTAAGCCAACGTAATACAATGCAACTCATACATCGATTTTTTGTGCTTAAATGGTCTATGGCACTCGTGCGCTGTGCGCACTCGTGCATCGACCATTTAAGCACGCAAAATCGATGTATGAATCCTACACTTTATTCTTAATATGAATTTTGTCTATGGTTAGAATGGCTCTAATAAGAATGAAATTCATGAACGCTTACTCGTGCGTCTATGGCCAAAGGACTCGTGCGCTTCGCGCACTCGTGCTTTTCCCATTGACGCACTCGTAAGCGTTCAAGAATTATACAGTGAGCACACTTGTGAGCAAATATGCACAGCAAACAGCAGCAGCAGCAGCAGCAGCAGCAGCAGCAGCAGCAGCAGCAGCAACAACAACAAGAAAGAGAAGAACAGCAACAGCAACAGCAGGGACAACAAGAAAAAGAGCAAGAACAAAATAAGCAGCAGCAGAATGAGACACTACTTGAAAAATACTGCGCCTTATTGGTTAGCCATTGTCAGCAGCTGCACGAAATTCTGCAACAGCAACAGCAGTCGGACGAAAAAATCAAGGATTTAGCCGAACCAATGGGCTCAGCACTGAGGGTGTTGGCGCTGCACAGCGAATATAGCGGTCTCTTCTTTGACATGATGAGGTCTGAGCTTCGAGCCGCTCTAAGTCAGGAAGCCGGCGAGAAGCTGCAGCTCATACAGTATCGTCAGGTTACACAGCTGCTAAAAGATGTTTGCCTGCGCAGCAAAGCCATGTCCCACGATGTTATCAAGGGCAGTCGTGAGTTGGTGAAGGCTTTCAAAGTGCGCCAGAAGCTAGAGGAAAGACGCCGCAGCGGGAGCGCTCTCAGCCGGGTCCGGGATTTGGCCTTGGCCCCGATCAGGCGGCGATCGCTGTCCCGATCGAGTCGTCTGACAGCCGCTGCTTCTAGCGAGACAGTATCTGCCGCCGAACCAGAGCAAGCTAAGCCCCCTTTGCCCTCAGCTGCCGAGAGGACTAGCCTGCTCAGTCTGGAGAAAAGTCCTGGAACTAGGTCGCCTACTTCGCATCAGAAGGCAGCGATCCATATATCAACGTCAGCTGTTGCCGAAGAGCACAAGGAGCCAGCACCTCCTAGACGAAGCAGCTCGCTCAGATCCTTGCCACCGACCCTGCAGGGGGTTCAGGAAAATTTGGATCGACGATTGACTCAAGCTCAGCATGATAGTAGAAATGATTGCATTGATGATCAATTTAGCCATTTGCAGAGCACAGAGAACTTTGTGAAACAGGCGCACCCAACCGAACGTCACAAGCTTGTTCGACCGCCGATCTTTTATCCTCAGCAGCAGCAGCACCAACCAACTCAGCTAGTCTTGCATTCACCAAAGTCATCGTCGTCGTCAGTAAGTTCAGAGGCCACCGCCCTGCTGCCAAGCGAAACTTTCGACTCGCCGAACCCTCTGAATGAGGTGGCGCCGGCAGAAACGATAAAAATACAAGCTTCAAACAATGACAGATTCTTAGAAACTGGCCGGGGGCAATTTGACAAGGACAAGTCGATGGTATGCAGCTGCAGCAGCGCTAACCCGCCTGAATTCGCCACTCAATCAGCTGTAGGGGATAACTTGGATTGTCCGAATATGGCTACTCATTGTGATTGGTCGCGCAGATCGTGCTCACAGTCTCAGCACGCCACAGCTGCGGCAGCGGTAGCATCCGCTTCAGATATTCAGAAACTGCGCAAGCTTCAAAATGAGAATCCTCAGCCAGCAACACTGCGTCGGAGGCACCGACGACTGCGTGCCACAATGGGCGGCGCTGCTGCTGCGGCCAACCGGAGGGCTCTGACGACGTTTGCCAGCCGACGGGGCGGCGCCTTTGTTGTCGACCAGCCAATCAATCGTCGTCATGGACTATTCAGCGACTCTGACAGCGACACCGACTGTCGCGGAGGCGTCAGTGGAGATGATGAGTCTAGCAGGGCGGAACGGAGGGCGCAGCCGAGATACCCGGGTCGCGCTCATCCCAGCACCAGACTGTCTGCCGGAGGCATTCAAGAGACCGACCTCTAGTGTGACCATCTGGGCATTCCGATTGTTCGCCCGTGAACTGCAGGACTTTCACAGCGGACTAGCAAGTCGCATATGCATGCTGTTCCGTCATTCTTTCATTTGAACTTAGTTTTATAGCATCTCGCGCATATGATTGCTTGGCATGCTCAGGCTCGTAGTAGTGTTAATAGTAATGACCCAGTTTTTTACTGATAGTTGATGCTTTCTTTTAATTTCATAACTGCTTTCATTTTAAGGCTTTAATATATTGTAGCTTGAGGCTGATATAGTAAAACACAAGATATGATGGATCAAACTACAAGAATATTTATTTTCCCCGCCATATCAATAATTTAATGGTATCAGTTGATCTGATGTGGTCATCAGTGGATTGTTATGAGGATAATATTTATTCTAGTTTTTGTCTATGTGGATTCTGGCATGTAATCTGTGGATTCTTTTGTGTTGTCTATGTTGATTCTGGTGTTTTATCTATGTGGATTCTGGTGTGTAATCTGTGGATTCTGTTGTGTTATCTATGTGGATTCTGTTGTGTTATCTGTGGATTCTGTTGTGTTATCTATGTGGATTCTGTTGTTTTATCTATGTGGATTCTGGTGTGATATCTGTGGATTCTGGTGCTTTATCTATGTGGATTCTGGTGTGTTATCTGTGGATTCTGGTGTGTTATCTATGTGGATTCTGTTGTTTTATCTATGTGGATTCTGGTGTGTTATCTGTGGATTCTGGTGTGTTATCTATGTGGATTCTGGTGTGTTATCTGTGGATTCTGGTGTGTTATCTATGTGGATTCTGTTGTTTTATCTATGTGGATTCTGGTGTGTTATCTGTGGATTCTGGTGTGTTATCTGTGGATTCTGGTGTGTTATCTGTGGATTCTGGTGTGTTATCTGTGGATTCTGGTGTGTTATCTATGTGGATTCTGGTGTGTTATCTGTGATTAATGGTGTACTATACTTAACACGAGCTCACAATAATTTTGAATACAAAGACAAACAGATATTTTATTTCTTTTCTCTGTCAAATGAAGGTAATTAGATTATTTCTTTTCTCTGTCAAATGAAGGTAATTAGAGGTCTAACTAATAAAACGTTACCTAGAACGTGCTATTTAACGATAAAAGCCGAGTTATTACGAATGTGCTTATATACACAACACACAATAAATATCACAAAATAACACGGCTTTGAAACAGGCTTGTCATCTAGATTGGCCAACTATTAAAGTTGAAATTTTTCAGCACTTTTTGTGTACCTATCAGCAAATCAGCAAAATAGCAGGACAGAAATGTTGTTATCGTGTGTACATATGTGTACTAACTGTACATTCCTGGATGGATCGGATGCTTGTACTCAGCTGTGAACCAGAATTTTTTTATTTAAAAGCCTGTCAAAACTTTTTAAGTGAAACTAAAAATTGTTATTTTATTTAGCCACCAAGACAAACAAGTCATACTATACACAGCACAGAGAAAATGAATATAATTTTACTGGTATTGGCCACAGTGGTCGCAGTATTGGCCACAGTGTCAACTAGCCAACAGCATCTGGACCCCAACACCTGTCGATTGATGTGCGTCAGCTGCGAAAAGAGTCGCTTGGTGTTCAGCCAGCAATGCTCAGGCAGCAATGATCCTGGCAACGCCACAGCAACGGAATGTCCTTGCCTTCAACGACCTCAACCAAGCGGTGATTTTACCAGGGTTTATTTTCTCACTACTGAATTGTAGGCAAGGATACCTAGGACTAGAAACTGCGTTTCTTAGAAGAAAGTTTTAAAGGCGTGTTTTCGCCGGGAAAATTACAGTTTTTTTCTGTTCAGAACAAGAAAAGTTTTTTTTCTTGTTTTGATTTGAGGCGGATAAAATTAAGTCACCTTAACACTTCATCAATTTCTGACGAGCTTCGACATTTGTGGACACATCGATATTTCATTTTTTCCTTGTCTCTACACGCCCTCCGCTGTGCCTAAAATCTTACCTTCAAAATGTATTTTTGGCGAAAACCCGCTTGCTTAACTTTTCCTAAAAAACGCAGTTTCCCGTCCTTCTTCTGCTAGTAGCTAGTGTCGAATTTTACCGCCAAAACCTGCCTCGTCTAGAAGCATCTGACAGTTCGAAAGTTCGGCGAGCTGATGACAACTGCCCGGAGCAGCAGCCGCCGCTGCCGCCGCCCGATTGTCCTCCAGGCAGCTTCGTCCGTTGTCGCCTAATTGGCCCACTCGGTCGCTGCTTCGGCGAATGCGTCTGCCTGCCGGACAGTCAGGAGATCGAGCAGCCGCGTGAGCGCATGTTGGCTCTGCTGCTGACGTGTCGACTGCCGCACTGGCTCGGCGCCAGCTGTCGTAGCTTCTGCCGACGCAAATTCAGCGGCGACGGCCGGCTTCAGGCGGATGAGCGAGGCTGCGAACGCTGCCGCTGCTGCCGACAGAGGAGCGGAATGTCGGCCGAAGTTTGCTTTGGAGACAGCTACTGACTGCTGGCTGAAGGACTTGTTTGACCGAGTGTTTTCATGTCGTTGGGTTTCATAATAAATGCGACTGCCTGTTTCACTTTAACTGGCCCTGCTACTGTGACTTCTTACACTAACTGACATTTTTGTATATTTGCTGACACAATCTTCATTAACTATTGACATAATGCCTATAGAGTCTGACACTACTGACACAATGCCTATAGAGTCTGACACTTCTGACACAATGCCTATAGAGTCTGACACTACTGACACAATGCCTATAGAGTCTGACACTACTGACACTACTGACACAATGCCTATAGAGTCTGACACTACTGACACAATGCCTATAGAGTCTGACACTTCTGACACAATGCCTATAGAGTCTGACACTACTGACACAATATCTATAGAGTCTGACACTACTGACACAATGCCTATAGAGTCTGACACTACTGACACAATATATGTAGAGTCTGACACTACTGACACAATATCTATAGAGTCTGACACTACTGACACAATATCTATAGAGTCTGACACTACTGACACTACTGACACAATGCATATAGAGTCTGACACAACTGACACAATATCTATAGAGTCTGACACTTCTGACACAATGCCTATAGAGCCTGACACTACTGACACAATCTACTGACACTACTGACACAATATCTATAGAGTCTGACACTACTGACACAATATCTGTAGAGTCTGACACTACTGACACTTCTACTACCTTTATTGTCTGACACTAGTGGCACAATCGCCATTGGGTCAACACCACTTTCTAGTCGGAAGAAGAAAGAAAGTCGGATTGATACTACTGATCCTATTTGTGAAGAGCAGTCTAGCCAGCAAATATTCTCGAGTTTATTTTCTGGCTACTAGAAATTATAATGAATTGTGTGCGCCTTTGCTATACGAGTCCTAACGACTTGTTGATTAAAATGGTGAACAAGAAAATCTAACAACAGTATTTAAGAGTGTGAACTTGTGTTTCTAACCAAAGCTAACTTATGCTCTGCGTAGTTGTGCTATAAAAGCATTTCATATCTCATATTACCATCGCCTGGCTTTGATGTGATTTCATTTACATGCAAAAGGAAATGTGAATAAAGTTAACATAATTTAGTACTATCATACTTGAAATGATTTCTAAAGCATTTACCGCACAACACGAAAGGTTAAGTTACAACACTGACGATGCTGATGCTGAAAGCATTCAATCGACTAAACCAGTGCAACAAGTAAAGCAGGGACCTATTGTAAAAAAATTCGAGATTTCAAAGCTTTCAAGAGAAATAATAATTCTAAAAGAAACCTACGAAAAGAAGTTTTAAGATTGACTTTTTAATCGCCTCTGTCAGGCTGTCGGGCTTTCAGCCACGCGCAAGTTCTGCATCTCGACCGCCTCCACTCGTCCCTCGGCTCGCATCTTGAGGTAGCGCCGTTTCAACTCCTCGTCATTCATCAGGTTCTGGTCGCGCTCGTGCTCCCAGTCGGCTGTGGCCGAAGTCAGCCTTTTGGCCATCTGGAATCGGGTTTTAGTGTGCCATTCAGCTGTGTGCCTCTCCGTAGGTCTTTGTGTCACTGTAGGTCTTTGTGTCACTGTAGGTCTTTGTGTCACTGTAGGTCTTTGTGTCACTGTAG
Organism: Macrostomum hystrix; assembly: GCA_950097015.1. NCBI lineage: Eukaryota > Metazoa > Platyhelminthes > Macrostomidae > Macrostomum > Macrostomum hystrix. The sequence continues at coordinate 7,742,640 of CATNEN010000034.1, read as the reverse complement.
GTCTTTGTGTCACTGTAGGTCTTTGTGTCACTGTAGGTCTTTGTGTCACTGTAGGTCTTTGTGTCACTGTATAGGTCTTTGTGTCACTGTAGGTCTTTGTGTCACTGTAGGTCTTTATACCAAATTAAATTAAACACACACCGCCATTAAGGGCTCCTTTTCAGCCGACCGGCACCGTTTAACCAACTCGTAGATTGCCAGGTAGATGGCATACAGAGGCAGGGGCAAAATGCCCAGCGACGCGAACACCCAGCCGAAGGCGATGGCCACACTCGGGTACTGATAGTTCGCGAACGACGGCGGCCTGTACTCCATCATGGTGCAGACGAACAGAGTCTGTGGGTGGGGGGTGTGCGACGGACTGCTCCAATAGTGGCCTCAAAAGGGTTTCAGCATCTGCACAATGTCCTTCGTATATGCATTCTGTTTTTAATGCCAAATGACGCCTGAGTTCGATTCCGCGGCGAGGCCACATTCATTTTACGTTATTGAAGGCACAGTGAGAGTGTACACTGCCTGACGATGAGATGGTCAGGGCAGGTGTACACACCTGTGTGAGTGTGTGCCTGCGTACAGTATCTGTGTGCGTGTGTGCTCAGGAGTCAGCGGAATGGGCAGAATTGCCTCCTCGCAGGCTGTAATTGATCTAAAAGTTTTTGAAAGCACGTCTTTTTCCCTAGATAATAGATTCCGATAAAAGTACATTAATTGAAAATTAAATAAAATAATCGGAGCAAAACTTGCTTGGTTCTGAAGTAATAGCAGCTTCACGTTTAAAGTAGTTAAAAATCACAAATAAAGGCTGCAACATTTTAGCAGGATTTAACATGCCCGCCTTGATCTCAGTGGTAACTCGTAGTATTAAATCAGTCCGTTGTGCGGCTCTGAATTATTTACGACTGAAGGGCCACCACTTTGTCTGCAGCCGCACTAAATATCTACTTTAATTCAATTAGCCGAATTTACAATTCTCTTTATTTTACTGAGTAAATTATTCAGCGACTAAACTAGATAGCCACTTACGGATCTGATCAAGGAGCTCGAACGAACTAACTAACTAACTAACAAACAACCTAACTAACTAACTAACTAACTAACTAACTAACTAACTAACAGACTAACAAACAACCTAACTAACTAACTAACTAACTAACTAACTAACAGACTAACAAACAACCTAACTAACTAACTAACTAAATAACGAACAAACAAACAAACAAACAAACAAACAAACAAAAAAACAAACAAACAAACAAACAAAATAACTAACTAACTAACCAACAAATAAACAAACAAACAAAATAACTGACTAACAAACAAACAAACAAACAAGCAAACAAACTAACAAAATAACTAACTAACTAACCAATAAACAAACAAACGAACTAACTAACTAACTAACTAACTAACTAACTAACTAACTAACTAACTACTCACCAGGAGTACAACAGGTAGAATGGCTCTCCAGATGATGTCCCAGAAGATGGTCATTCGCACGCCGGTCATTAGGCGGATGTTAGCTCGGACTCTACCGCTGCCTAAATAGTAGGACAGGGTCAGTTTAATCAATCGAGTCAAACAATTGGAGTCTATTTCTTGAATCAGTTTTTATCAACCGCCAAAAATGTGGGGCATTTAAAACTTACCATATGCAAAAACAATCGCGATCACTTCGAATAGGGCAACACCCATCATGAAGGTGACCTGGTACCAATCCACCAAGGTGTAGATATAGTATCCACCCTGTGACAATTCAGTTAATTTACATTATTTAATTTGAGAGTCTTTGGGATAAATATGTCATCTGGAGGTGTGGGATAACAATGATCAGACAATGATGCATCACCTGCATCACCATGGGAACACCGATAGACATGCTGACAGCGCAGAAGCCCAACTTCACCGCCCAGTTTCTCCATCGATGCAGAATCGGAAATTCGTCCATGAGGCTTTGGTACATTGCTTCGAATGTTGTGAACTACAGAATCATTGTGTGTTGTTTGAGTGCAATTTTAATGGCTATGAACATTCAGGAGCAGTAAATGTATTCAGCCAAAAATGTAGGAAGAAAAAATTTAAAAAATCCAATTTGGGAACAGACGATTCGTGAACAGACGATTCGTGAACAGACGATTCGGTAACAGACGATTCGGGAACAGACAATTCGGGAACAGACGATTCGGGAACAGACGATTCGGGAACAGACGATTCGGGAACAGACGATTCGTGAACAGACGATTCGGTAACAGACGATTCGGGAACAGACAATTCGGGAATAGACGATTCGGGAACAGACGATTCGGGAACAGACGATTCGGGAACAGACGATTCGGGAACAGACGATTCGGGAACAGACGATTCGTGAACAGACGATTCGGGAACAGACAATTCGGGAACAGAAGATTCGGGAACAGACAATTCGGGAACAGACAATTCGGGAACAGAAGATTCGGGAACAGACAATTCGGGAACAGACAATTCGGGAACAGAAGATTCGGGAACAGACGATTCGGGAACAGACGATTCGGGAACAGACGATTCGGGAGCAAACAATTCGGGAAGAGAAGATTCGGGAACAGACGATTCGGGGACAGAAGATTCGGGAACAGACGATTCGGGAACAGACGATTCGGGAACAGAAGATTCGGGAGCAGACGATTCGTGAACAGACGATTCGGGAACAGACGATTCAGGAACAGGCAAGCTGAAATCTCACCGAACTGTCCAGACCAAGGAAGATGAGCAGCACGAAGAAAATCACGGACCACAGCTGTGACAGCGGCAAGGTGTCAAAGGCGGATGGATAGACCAGAAACGCCAGACCAGGTCCCGGCTTCAGAACGCAGTTGATTGCTTGGCCTTTGCGCATCGCCAGGTCGCCGATGTAGGCGAAGGTGACGAAGCCGCCAAAGAATGACGTCATAGCTGACAGGATCGGTAGCAGGAGGCTGTCGCGGTAAATATTGTTCCTGAAGGCATTGTGCGAAGCCATGCAAATAGTGCCGCCCCAGGCCGGTGCCAGGCTCCAGAAGATCTGCTGAGCTGCTTCAACCCACGGCTGGGCTGTGGCTAGCGATGACCAGTTCGGTGTGAGGTAGTACAGAATTCCAGCCCGACCTCCGGGTAGAAACAGGCCGCGAAAGAATAAAATCAACAGGAACACGTACGGACCGAGAGCTGTGACGTACACCACCTGGGGATATTTGAGAAGAATTCTCTAGTCTAGTCTCACTGATCTGATTCGTGGACTAGTCTAGTCTCACTGATCTGATTCGGGAACTAGTCTAGTCTTAGTTATCCAATATCTTGCTCTAGTCAAGTCTCAGTGATCTAATCTCTCTAGTCTATTCTCAGTGGTATAATCACTCTCTAGTCTATTCCCAATGATCGAATGTCTTGCTCAAATCTCACCTTGCCCAGAGATCTCACGCCCCGGATGAGGCAGAAGTACACTAGCATCCAGGACAGCAACAGCAGGCCCAGCAGATCCCAGCGCATGTTGCCCATGTCGTGAATTCCGTCTGTCAGGCTGAGAAGTTTGTTGCTAAAATTGAACAGCCAGATAAGAAGGGTGTAGAAATATTATAGACAGCATAATAATATAATAGACCTCGAGGCTACAGTTTAACACGTTATAACAGCTCAAGTTTAAAGTTCAAGGTTGAGCAGAGAGACTCACTCAAAGAAGTATTCAGTTGGCGATTTGCCTTTAGTATTGTAGATGGAACAGTTCTCAACATTCTGAAAGTTTTTTTGCACAAAATTAGCTGTAGATAAATACCAGAAATAATGAATAATTGAGCGGTCCAGGCCTTTCTGGTGTCTGTTTCCTCGATAATTATTGATTGAGTTGGAATTTTATACCCCTCAGCTGGCTGACTTCTAGTTGTCGTCGACTTCTAGGAGAGGTCAAGAAAAATTATGAAGACGGCACGGAAGTGTCTGGGGGGACCAATTAATATTTTATGCATGACTTTAAGCACTAATCGTTTCCACTGCATCTGAGGGGAGACAAATCTCCGGGGATAATGCTAACTAATTCCTCGCACTGTCAGGCTGTGAGTGTTGGAACTCTCCTGAGGCGGATAGGAACAAGTTAATGGAGTCCAAGAAACTGCCCATCTCATCGTCTTCCTTCATGCCAGCAGCCGGGCCCTAGAACATCCAGCTGCTATGGAAGGCGCTTCGTTCGATTCAATCAATGCAGAAAGCTTTCAAGAGAGACCCGGATTCGATAAATAGCATCTCTGCGTCGAGGACAGGTTGTCATTGTCATTGCGACTCTAATTCACTGCCTTTGCTGTCAGAGTTTCAGGTGCCAATCTTACTAGAAGAAGACAAACTCTTTAGAATATTCTTTATCGACCGTTTCTTGTTGGTTTCCTGACAATCTCTAGCTAGATTCGCTGATAATCTCTAGCTAGATTCGCTGATAATCTCTAGCTAGATTCGCTGATAATCTCTAGCTAGATCCGCTCACAATCTCTAGCTGGATTCCCTGATAATCTCTAGCTAGATCCGCTCACAATCTCTAGCTAGATTCTCTGATAAACTCTAGCTAGATTCCCTAATAATCTCTAGCTAGATCCGCTCACAATCTCTAGCTAGATCCTCTAATAATCTCTAGCTAGATTTCCTAATAATCTCCAGCTAGATCCCTGACAATCTCCAGCTAGATCCCTGACAATCTCCAGCTAGATCCCTGACAAACTCCAGCTAGATCCCTGACAATCTCCAGCTATATCCCTGACAATCTCCAGCTAGATCCCTGACAATCTCCAGCTAGATCCCTGACAATCTCCAGCTAGATCCCTGACAATCTCCAGCTAGATCCCTGACAATCTCCAGCTAGATCCCCTAGCAGTTTCCATGAAACCAGTCGGCTGGAACAGACCGTGAGATACTCCGCGGACACGGTGTAGTTGTCAGACAGGGCCGGTTTGTAGCACAGGCTGGCATTAGCAGCCGCAGCCTCACAGTCTGACCAGGGCAGCGGGTCCATGAAGCTGTGCAGCAGGTAGAAACAGATCCAGGCCAGCTGGATGAGATAGTACACGTTGAAGAAGAAGCAGCTAACAATGTTGCACCAGCCGATGCCCTTGAGGATCGGGCACAAGTTCTGGTAGAACACCAGCGGCGACTTGCCTGTGTACTGGCCCAGTGACAGCTCGAGCACAAACAGCGGCACTCCGATGGTGAACAGGAAGGTAAAATAGGGGATGAGGAAGGCTCCTGTGGGATTTGAGTAGGGATTGGGGATTGTTTAGCTGCTCGGCTACTCGGAAGCAACAGATTTCAACATAAACCCTTGATAAATTGGCAGATTTCGAAAAAAACCTTGATAAACTGGCAGATTTCGAAAAAAACCTTGATAAACTGGCAGATTTCGACATAAACCCTCGATAAACTGGCAGATTTCGACAAAAACCCTCGATAAACTGGCAGATTTCGACATAAAACCTTGATAAACTGGCAGATTTCGACATAAACCCTCGATAAACTGGAAGATTTCGACATAAACCCTCGATAAACTGGCAGATTTCGACATAAACCCTCGATAAACTGGCAGATTTCGACATAAACCCTCGATAAACTGGCAGATTTCGACATAAACCCTCGATAAACTGGAAGATTTCGACATAAACCCTCGATAAACTGGCAGATTTCGACATAAACCCTCGATAAACTGGCAGATTTCGACATAAACCCTCGATAAACTGGCAGATTTCGACATAAACCCTCGATAAACTGGCAGATTTCGACATAAACCCTCGATAAACTGGCAGATTTCGACATAAACTCTCAATAAACTGTCAATTTTTTGTGAAATACTCGATAAACTGGCAGATTTTGTGCAATAAGTCGTCTATAAACTGGCAGATTTTGTGACACAAATCTTAAATCAACTGCAGCCAGATTGAGCCAGTATAATATGACTCAGGTGAAAGTACAGTCAATCTTTTATAAACTGTTAACTAGTTTCAGTCCTACAAACACACATTTTATTTCTACAAAGTGTAATAGCAGCAAATATGAAATGGTTTCTCACTGTAAAATAAATAGTCAAACAAGAAACCGCAAGAGGCCGCATGTGTTTAAAAAGTTTCCTTATCAATATCTAATTTCTAATCGGGGCTTCTACTAACAGACACAAATTCAAGAGCACGTAGCAACGTTTGCTTTCACTCGAAGACAAACGCACAGGTGTACTACGTTTAAATAGACAGTAGCTCATTAATAATTAATGAGTGAGGGAGAGAATAGAGAAGTTGTTAGCAGTTATACGAGTTGCATCTATTCAATCCTTTACGACAGGAAAAAAAGTGATTTGCCATGAGACAAATCGAATGAAAGAATAAGTTATAATCGAACCGCCAGAACGACCTCTTTGATAATTTATTCTCAATGCCTCTTGTGTTACGGCAAATATATTTGGGCCCAGTGAAAACCATCTCGTTAAGCAGTGTCATGATTATCCAGTAGCGAGGCACTTAACTCTGGACAGCCTACTCTTATTACTATTTTATTTTCTTAACGGATTTATGAATTGCCGTTACTTTTTTGACGACTGAACTTCAGTTAACTTCCGCCGCTTTTGCCCAATTAGCTTTTAGCTTTCTTCTAAATTTAACTTTAACGGACCAATGTTTAGTCCGTTAAAAATAAAGTTAACGATGCCAAACACTGTATTTAAGTGTAGTTTTAGCGTCCCAAGTCAATGGACTGATTAGCCGTACGCCACCTTCGGATGTAATTATTCAGGTGTAATCAATTATCTTTATTTTAAACAATGTACCAAAGCGAGCAGGGCGCGTCTGTTCCACACCGCGCAGTGCAATTTGCTTTTTCTCGCCTACTTTTATCAGAAGCAAAAACTGTCTTTCGTGTATCGGAGTGTCGACTTTGAATGGAGCTCTCTTTTCATTTCTTCAGTCTCTGTGTCTGTCTACTAGTATCTATACAGTTTTTTTAGATAGGTTTGCATAGAATCAGCGAACTAATTGCTATGGATTATTTTTAACAGCTTAGAAAACATCTAGAAGCTTTAGAGGGCATTAGAGAGGTCAAAGGCTCGAATCTCAGCCTGCAGGAAAACTTCAAATCCATGGACTGAACAGCTCTCCCAGACTCACCTCCGCCATTCTTCATCACCAGATAGGGAAAGCGGAGAATATCACCCAGGCCGATGTTGTATCCCATGACTGACAGAAAGAATCCCAGCTTGTCCGTCCACAACTCCTTTCTGGACTGTCCGACAGCGGGCGCCCCGGCGGCATCGTCGGCTGGCGAGGTTGGCGACTCCTTCGCCGGCGGCGGAGTCAGCGAGCCGTTCCTGTCGACGTTGGCCATGACTGCCCTCGCTGGCTGATGGGCCAGTATAGCTACTCCAAGCAAAGCCCTATATTCTCAGGGAATATGCAAGACCCATTTGGCCTGGGCTGAGACTCTCATTCAGTTCAACTTCTCTCTGACGACCGGCTATCAGCGATTGGCTCAGGGGCGGGGAGGGTGGCGGATTGGCTGCCTCGATTTTTTGCAAAACACATTCACCGCGGCGAGACGGTCCGTGCGACCCGAGTTGACCTCTGCACTGCTTGGCAACCAATGGGACAGGCAGACAGACAGACTGACAGACAGACAGGCAGACAGACAGAGTGACAGACAGACAGACAGGCAGACAGACAGACAGACAGACAGACAGACAGACAGACAGAGTGACAGACAGGCAGACAGGCAGACAGACAGGCAGACAGACAGACTGACTGACAGGCAGACAGACAGACAGACAGACAGACAGACAGACAGACAGACAGACGGACTGGCAGACAGACAGACAGACAGGCGGGCAGATAGACAGACAGACAGACAGACAGACAGACAGACAGACAGACAGACAGACAGGCGGGCAGATAGACAGACAGACAGACGGACTGGCAGACAGACAGACAGACAGGCGGGCAGATAGACAGACAGACAGACAGACAGACAGACAGACAGACAGACAGACAGGCGGGCAGATAGACAGACAGACAGACGGACGAAAAATAACGAGTAGAGAAATTGATTTAGTGATTGAAAGCGCTCAAGTCAGCATTAGAGCAAAAGACAGCCAATTTATAATTGCAGTAGATCAGTATGTTAGAGATCGCATGTTTGCAATTCGACACGAAAAAAACAACGCATATGTACAGATAGTTAGTAGTGCCAGCTAAAGTAACAAGTGCAAAAAACAATAGAAATATTAAGCTGTCACTTTGCCGCAAAGCCAGTACAGTAACAGAATATAAACACTAAATCATAGCAATCACACGCCAGTAAAGTCGCGGAGGTACTCTAATAGCTTTTCAATAAAATTGTTATTGCGCAATATGTAATAAAGAAACGCTGCGCCGGCTAGTGTAGCAAACCGTTGGAAAATAATTTACAGAATTGACACAACAGTTTAAAACTGAAAAATGATTATACATGCTTAATATTCTCTATGCAATCAGAAATATTAATATGCACAATTTATGTTAGAAAAGTACACATCACTTCACTCCATTATCCCCCACTGCGAGATCTTACTCTACCAGATCAATTATCCCATCCTACCAGATCCCATTATCCCATCCTACCAGATCCCATCATCGCATCCTACCAGATCCCATTATCCAACCCTACCATACATCAATTTCCTAGACTGCCAGACATTGTTATCCAACACTACCAGACACTTTTATCCCCATGCCTACCAGTCACTATTAACCCACCCTACCAGTCACTATTAACCCACCCTACCAGACACTGTTATCCAACCTCACCAGACACTATTATCCCACCCTACCAGACATCAACATCCACCCTACCAGACATCAACATCCACCCTACCAGACATCAACATCCCACCCTACCAGACATCAGCATCCCACCCTACCAGACATCAGCATCCACCCTACCAGACATCAGCATCCCACCCTACCAGACATCAGCATCCACCCTACCAGACATCAACATCCACCCTACCAGACATCAACATCCACCCTACCAGACATCAACATCCCACCCTACCAGACATCAGCATCCCACCCTACCAGACATCAGCATCCACCCTACCAGACATCAGCATCCCACCCTACCAGACATCAGCATCCACCCTACCAGACATCAACATCCACCCTACCAGACATCAACATCCACCCTACCAGACATCAACATCCCACCCTACCAGACATCAGCATCCACCCTACCAGACATCAGCATCCCACCCTACCAGACATCAGCATCCCACCCTACCAGACATCAGCATCCCACCCTACCAGACATCAGCATCCACCCTACCAGACATCAACATCCACCCTACCAGACATCAACATCCACCCTACCAGACATCAACATCCCACCCTACCAGACATCAGCATCCACCCTACCAGACATCAACATCCACCCTACCAGACATCAGCATCCCACCCTACCAGACGCTCACGATCCTCAGTTGGTGGCATCTCGGACAGGATCAGGAAATCCCTCGCTCTCGTTGATCAAGGCCCGTTCCAGGATGACTTTGCCCTCCTTGTACTTCTGACCGTCCTCGATTGCGAACTCGTAGATCCAGCCGAGCTTGACTTTGCACTTCTTGCAGCTGACGTCGCGAACCAGATGCCGGCCAGTCAGCATCATCCGGTCGTGAATGCCGCTAAAGTCGAGGTTTACAACCCGATTAAATAGGAAGGCCCGGCCAGTGGCTCCCGTGAAGCGGGTGCTAATGAGCTCTTTGCGATTGGTTAGCGGGCAATCGCAGTTGCTGCAGGAGAACACCCGATCGCCTCCCAGGTGTTCAATGAAATGCCGACCCATCTTGATGCCAACGACAGAGGGTATGTGGCTGTAAGAGCAGGACGAGACGGTGGTTGAAATTGTGCTATTGATGATTCTAGGATACACCTGGTTTGATTCTAGGATAATCCTGGTTTGATTCTAGGATAATTTCGAGTATTTGCTGGGATAATCTCGTGTCTGAGCTAGGCTAATCTCGGGCACATTCCAGGACAATCCCTTATCTATTCCTGGGCAACACCTTATCTATTCCTGGGCAACACCTTATATATTCCAGGACAATCCCTTATCTATTCCAGGACAATCCCTTATCTATTCCAGGACAATCCCTATCTATTCCAGGACAATCCCTTATCTATTCCTGGGCAACACCTTATCTATTCCAGGACAATCCCTTATCTATTCCAGGACAATCCCTTATCTATTCCAGGATAATCCCTTATCTATTGCAGGATAATCCCTTATCTATTGCAGGACAATCCCTTATCTATTCCAGGACAATCGATTATATATACCAGGACAATCCCTTATCTATTCCAGGACAATCCATTATCTATTCCAGCACAATCCCTTATCTATTCCAGGACAATCCATTATCTATTCCAGGACAATCGCTTATCTATTCCAGGACAATCCCTTATCTATTCCAGGACAATCCCTTATCTATTCCAGGACAATCCCTTAACTATTACATGATAGTCCCTTTTCACGAAGACAAATGAAAAGCAGGAAAGCGCGGCGGGCATTGTTAAAAATGTTTCATAAAATGGACACAAACTGATTTCTATAATTGATTTGCACCTGGCGGCTTTAAGATGCCCGCCATGACAAAGCAAAGAATCTTTCAATATCTGAAATCCTATTATTGAAATGAAAAGGATATTTTTATGTAGCTTAAATGTAAACTTGAATAAGAAATCACGCAAAGCGCATGCAAACTACTAATATTAATGCTTGTTACAAGAGGAAAAATAAAATTGTAACACAGTAACTTAGCTAAGATCCCAAATTAAAAAGAAACAAACTATTTCAGTGCACAACTACAACCAGGACTGACTGATGCTCAAATGACAACCGAAATTAACTTATTAATGGATTAAACCAGTGAGAATTCTAAAAAATGTTACGATTTTAAAGCTTTGCTGTTTTGGAAAAAAAATTCAGTAGCTAAATCATGTATAAACTATAAAAATATAGATTTTTCTAACAGCTGAATGTTCCAGGCAAAGCATTTCGAATGTTTCCTAATAAAGGAAACAATTTAAGTAAACTGCGAGGCTGTCTGGCACTGCAGCCGCTGACAAATAACTGGCCGATGCAGATAGTGAGTAAAAAAAGGAAAATTATTTTCCAACGGGCCTTCACGAGGAAGCAGATTGTCGATTTAATAAACTAAAGTCAGATAGTAGGGCAAGGAAAGAGAGGAAAAAGAGAGAGGAGAGGAGAGGAGAGAGGAGAGGAGAGAGAAGAGGATAGATGAGAGAGAAAACGAGAGAAGAGAGGAGAGGAGAGGAGATGGGAGAGGAGAGTAGAGAGAGGAGGCGAGGAGAGAGGAGAGGAGATGATAGAGAAGAGGAGAGAGAAGAGGAGAGAGAAGAGGAGAGAAGACGGTAGAGGAGAGGAGGGGAGAGGAGAGAGGAGAGAAGAGAGGAGATGATAGAGAAGAGGAGAGAGGAGATGATAGAGAAGAGGAGAGAGAAGAGGAGAGAGAAGAGGAGAGAAGACGGTAGATGAGAGGAGGGGAGAGGAGAGAGGAGAGAAGAGAGGAGATGAGAGAGAAGAGGAGAGAGAAGATCGGAGAGGAGAAGGTTGAGGAGAGAAGAGGAGAGAGAAGAGGAGAGAGAAGATCGGAGAGGAGAAGGTTGAGGAGAGAAGAGGAGAGAGAAGATCGGAGAGGAGACGGTTGAGGAGAGAAGAGGAGAGAGGAGATGATAGAGAAGAGGAGAGAGAAGAGGAGAGAGAAGAGGAGAGAGAAGAGGAGAGAGAAGAGGAGAGAGGAGATGATAGAGAAGAGGAGAGAGAAGAGGAGAGAGAAGAGGAGAGAAGACGGTAGAGGAGAGGAGGGGAGAGGAGAGAGGAGAGAAGAGAGGAGATGAGAGAGAAGAGGAGAGAGAAGATCGGAGAGGAGAAGGTTGAGGAGAGGAGAGGAGAGAGAAGAGGAGAGAGAAGATCGGAGAGGAGACGGTTGAGGAGAGGAGGGGAGAGGGGAGAGGGGAGAGAAGAGGATATCAGGAAAGTATCAAACGATAGCCATAAATGAGATACCTCAGCTGGCAATAAAAAAACTGCACATGAAGAATAATATTCTACCGAGTATATCAGGGCGCATATTTGATCAGACCTGCTAAACAGTGCAACCATCTATCAAAGATGTTCTAAATAAGCTGACAGGCTTCGCAAATAATTTATAAAAACTATTAATAGATGAAACATAGAAAAACAGATTTCAGCACAGAAGCATAGATATAGTAAGGCCAGAGAAACAATAAGGCATTAGTTGGGTACATATTATAGCTAAGCAATTATAAGAACAAATAAACTGACGCTGAAAGGGCAAGGAGACGAAAAACATTCCAAGCACCAAGCGAAATCAAAGCCGGGTTTTAAATTTTCTCTTTTTTCTTTTGCGCTACTGTTAGTAGTACTACACAGCGAATTTAGAAGCAAAACCTTACTAATTTATTATACGGTAAATATAGTAAATTATAAGAGCAATGTGATTTATAATCAATAAGCAATTTAAAATGTTACTCATTTGATATAAAAAATATTCAGCAGTTCATTCGCATCTTAAATTTAAACGCATAAGAAATTGATTAAAAAAACACACTATTATATAGTACTCATACAGACTCAATCAACTCAATCAGTAATTTGTTCACAGTGCATCAACTTGCAAGCCAATTAATATATTTGATACATTTATCATTTATGTTTTAGTCCATCAGCTAGCGACTTGTTGAATTTACCCAATTAAGTAAAAAAAGTAACGATTTTCCGTCCGTTATCGCTACAAGTTTTAAGAGTATCTGCTAAATTATTATTGTTTTAGCTTAAGCTACTAGTTCTAGTTTAGTGGTTAGAGCGTAAACGTCCGGGGTTCGATTCTACTGGAGCCCTAACTGATGTGCATTGCTTAATTCTCTTTGCTAATTTTACCGAAAACCGTTACAAAATCGTTAGAAATTAACGTATTTAATCAGTTGCGTTAAAATAAAATAATTAGTAACGGCAGACAAATTATCAGATGACGCGATGGAAAAGTTTAGGCAAAAAAACACAATAGCGGCACTGATTTCATCTGATATTTGAACAGACATATAAAATCTGTGCTCTGACAATCAGGCTGCGCTGTTCTCACTGGGCAGAAGCGGCGGCGGCGGCAACAGCAGACGGTGACAGAGAAGCTGCGCTAATGATTTCGTCGGCAATATCTGGCCTCACTAACCTAATTGAGACCACAGACAAGCCAGCGAAGCCGATGAATTCCGCCTGATCCGGGTAGACACCGTTTGGTAGAGGCGAGTTCAACGGTATAACTCGCTGCTGCTGCCACGGCTGGTCGATGAGGGTCTGCAGGGCGTGGGAAATCACAACTAGATCGTGCATGCGAACTAACTCGGACTCAACCAGTTCCATTGTGATGCCGTTGGCGCGATCTTTGCCAACAGTCAGGTCGAAGGTGATGTCCTGTAGTTCGGTGTGGCCGAGACTTTCGCCGCCACCAGCTGAGCCATCCTGGCCAGCCGGGCCGCCGGCCGATGAGCCGCCGGCTGACGCGGCGCCGACATCGTCGTCAGCACCGGAGGCGCCGTCGGAGCCGGGCGCCAAGGCGTCAGTGTCTTTGCGCTTGCGTAGGCGCAGCTTCATGCACACCTGCGTTAGATTCAATATAATCCTTTATCTACTCAAGGATAATCCTTATCTACTCAAGGATAATCCTTATCTACTCAAGGATAATCCTTTATCTACTCAAGGATAATCCTTGATTTACTCAAGGATAATCATTTTTCTACTCAAGGATAATCATTTTTCTACTCAAGAATAATCCTTATCTACTCAAGGATAATCCTTTCTTTACTCAGGGAAAGTCCCTTACCTATGCTTACATAGCTAGGATAATCCCTTACCTATGCTAGGATAATCCCTTATCTATGCTAGGATAATCCCGTTTCTATTTTAGGATAATCCCGTTAATATTTTAGGATAATCCCGTTTCTATTTTAGGATAATCCCGTTTCTATTCAAGGAAAATATCGAAGTTAGATTAACTCTGTGAGTAACTATGACCAGATTTAAGCTGTAAAGTGCCTCGTCATCTAATTAGTCGAATTCTCACCTGCCCAGGTCGGCCAGCCAGCAGTCGGCGATACCAGTCCAGGCGAGCGTCCGGATTGTCCGATAGTTCAACGGCGGCGACTCCGGCCACTACAGTAGATGTCGCTGACGCGGACGCAGAAGCCGCCACCGTGGCAGCTCCGGAATCTGCGGACGTTTCCGAAGCGGCCGCGGGCTTGGCAGTCGGAGCGGTCGCTGAAGCCGACGACGCAGACGAAGCGGCTGCGACAGCGGCAGCGTCGGCGCCTCGCTGACTGTCAGCCGTCAGGGTGGCATCGCCGGAGAAGTCCCAAAAGTCCGCCTCGTCGGCATCCGAGTCTGACTCGTACTCGCCGCCCTCCCCAGCCTCGAGAGCTTCGGCTGATCGGCGCTTCAGCTTGACAGATGGCAGCGGAGTGTCGCCGCTGAGTAGCGCCTTGACGATGACCTCCTTGTCCTTGGCCTTGCCGCGGATGAAGCTGTGATGAAGCAGCTGCTTAGCGCTGGGCCGTTCGCCATCGTTGCGTTGAAGGCAGGCCGAGACGAACTTGCGAAACTTCTGACCGTAGGCCGAGTACTGACCTTGCTTCTCTTCCACCGAGTTCAGATTTGGCGGATCATTGTTCAATGTGAGCACAATCACTTTCACCGGCGGAAATTTGGCGTAGGGAGCGCTGCCAGTCACCAGCTCCAGTGCCGTGATCCCGACACTCCATATGTCCGCCTTCTGCGTGTATCCGTTCTGGCGTTGCTCCATCACCTGGTGATGTTGCAATATTGCTCTTTGATTCAAATCCTATTCTAACAACTGAAACATATTATGACAACTCAAATGCTTCTCCAAGGACTCAAATGCTTCCTCTAACGACTCAAATACTTCTCTAACGACTCAAATGCTTCTCTAACGACTCAAATGCTTCTCTAACGACTCAAATGCTTCTCTAACGACTCAAATACTTCTCTAACGACTCAAATGCTTCTCTAACGACTCAAATACTTCTCTAACAACTAAAATGTTTCTCTAACGACTCAAATGCTTCTCTAACGACTCAAATGCTTCTCTAACGACTCAAATGCTTCTCTAACGACTCAAATGCTTCTCTAACAACTCAAATGCTTCTCTAACGACTCAAATGCTTCTCTAACAACTCAAATGCTTCTCAAAGGACTCAAATGCTTTTCTAAGGACTCAAATGCTTCTCTAACAACTCAAATGGTTCTCTAACAACGCAAATGCTTCTCTAACAACTCAAATGGTTCTCTAACAACGCAAATGCTTCTCTAACAACTCAAATGCTTCTCTAACAACGCAAATGCTTCTCTAACAACTCAAATGCTTCTCTAACAACTCAAATGCTTCTCAAAGGACTCAAATGCTTCTCAAAGGGCTCAAATGCTTCTCAAAGGACTCAAATGCTTCTCTAACAACTCAAATGCTTCTCAAAGGACTCAAATGCTTTTCTAAGGACTCAAATGCTTCTCTAACAACTCAAATGCTTCTCTAACAACTCAAATGCTTCTCTAACGACTCAAATGCTTCTCTAACAACTCAAATGCTTCTCTAATGACTAAAATGTTTTTTTGAGCGACAGACGCTCATGAGGTTCACATTTTTGTAAAATTTTACCTCAGGCGCCATCCAGCAAGGTGTGCCAACGAAGGTGTGCCTGGACACCGGATTCACAGACATCGCGGTCAACGGATTAGTGTTGATGAAAGCTGTCACACCAAAATCCGCAATCAAAACGGAGCCGTCCTTCTTTAGTAGGATGTTGCCGCATTTGATGTCTCTGCCAAAGTTAGTGATTGTTGCTATTTTCAGAAGCTAAGTCTAGGAAGCCTTTAAATGATGTTACTATTTTTAGAAGCTAAAGTTAAGGGAACCCCACTTTTAATTTACGCTTTAAGATTTTTCGCTATTTTTAGAAACAAAGCAGAGAAATCCTAATCGTTAAATGGCGTTGTGCTAATGTTGTTTCTATTTTTAGAAACAAAACAGGGAAACCCCACTTATTAATTCGCGTTTCAAGAGTTGTCGCTATTTTTAGAAACAAGCAGGACAGCAGAAGTCATTTATTGGCTAGTCTGGCAAGAAACAAACTATTATAGGTAACTAGCTTGTCCAGACTTGTTTTTATATATCTACAACTTTGAGGAAATCTGACTATTTTATAAGCACGTGATTGAAACAGGCGAACTCACCTGTGCACAATGCCATTCTCGTGAATATACTGCAAACCTTTAATAGCCTCCCGCATGATGGTGGCAATAGTGCATTCGTCCAGAACGCCGTGGGTAATGTCTCGCGTAGCCTTAACATGATTGATCATGTCTAACAGGGAACGCTCGCACAGATCCATGAGGATATAGAGAAACTGGTCCTCGATAAAGCTACCATAATAGGCCACAATGTTCTCGTGACGCAACTTCTTCATGCCCTGAGTCTCGCGATGCAATTCGTCCATAGAGACTGAGCTGCTGTCCAGATTCACCACTTTGACAGCGATCTCGGCGTTATTCTTTAACGGGCAGAAGGCTTTGTAGACTCTGGAGGTGGCGCCGCTGCCAAGCTGCTTGTCCATGACATAGTTCACCTTGCCCTTCGGCCACACATCCGCGCCAACAGCTGAAGAGGCGGCCGCGACAGCAGCTGCGCCACTGCTGGGCGAATTGAAAGAAGCAACAGATGCGGTATTGTGCAGAGCTAGCGGCTTCTGAGAACCGTGGCCAACTTGAGCAGCCGTCTGCAGCAGCTGCGGCGGCTGCGCATTTTGCTGCTGAGACAGCGTGGCCGTAATGGTCTGCTCGTCGTCTCGTATTTCTTCGGACATTTTTTGATTAGAAATTTTATTTGCTTTAACTTTTATCTAGTTACCAAGAATGCAAAGAATAGACGATTCAATGCTTTCTTTGCTTACTTCTTGTTGGCTGAAAGCAAATAATGATGTTTTATAAATGTGACTAACAAAATTTGCTTTAAATACTACTTTTGCAAGTAGCATTATAGTAAAATCTAATGTTAATGATAACAATACTTTATTACACTTCTTAAGGATAATCCTTTATCTACTCAAGGATAATCCTTTATCTACTCAAGGATAATCCTTTATTTACTCAAGGATAATCCTTTATCTACTCAGGGATAATCATTTTTCTACTCAAGGATAATCCTTTGTTTACTCAAGGATAATCCATTATTTACTCAAGGATAATCCTTTTTCTACTCAAGGATAATCCTTTATCTACTCAAGGATAATCCTTTATTTACTCAAGGATAATCCTTTATTTACTCAAGGATAATCCTTTATTTACTCAAGGATAATCCTTTATCTACTCAGGGATAATCCTTTATCTACTCAGGGATAATCCTATATCTACTCAGGGATAATCCTTTATCTACTCAGGGATAATCCTTCATCTACTCAAGGATAATCCTTTTTCTACTCAAGGATAATCCTTTATCTACTCAAGGATAATCCTTTTTCTACTCAAGGATAATCCTTTATCTACTCAAGGATAATCCTTTATTTACTCAAGGATAATCCTTTATTTACTCAAAGATAATCCTTTATCTACGCAAGGATAATCCTTTTTCTACTCAAGGATAATCCTTCATCTACTCAAGGATAATCCTTTTTCTACTCAAGGATAATCCTTTATCTACTCAAGGATAATCCTTTTTCTACTCAAGGATAATCCTTTATCTACTCAAGGATAATCCTTTATCTACTCAAGGATAATCCTTTTTCTACTCAAGGATAATCCTTTATCTACTCAAGGATAATCCTTTATTTACTCAAGGATAATCCTTTATTTACTCAAGGATAATCCTTTTTCTACTCAAGGATAATCCTTTATCTACTCAAGGATAATCCTTTATTTACTCAAGGATAATCCTTTATTTACTCAAGGATAATCCTTTATCTACTCAAGGATAATCCTTTATCTACTCAGGGATAATCCTATATCTACTCAAGGATATTCATTTTTCTACTCAAGGATAATCCTTTATCTACTCAAGGATAATCCTTTATTTACTCAAGGATAATCCTTTATTTACTCAAGGATAATCCTTTATCTACTCAAGGATAATCCTATATCTACTCAAGGATAATCATTTTTCTACTCAAGGATAATCCTTTATCTACTCAAGGATAATCCTTTATTTACTCAAGGATAATCCTTTATTTACTCAAGGATAATCCTATGTCTACTCAAGGATAATCATTTTTCTACTCAAGGATAATCATTTTTCTACTCAAGGATAATCCTTTATCTACTTAAGGATAATCCTTTATTTACTCAAGGATAATCCTTTATCTACTTAAGGATAATCCTTTATCTACTCAGGGATAATCCTATATCTACTCAAGGATAATCATTTTTCTACTCAAGGATAATCCTTTATCTACTCAAGGATAATCCTTTATTTACTCAAGGATAATCCTTTATTTACTCAAGGATAATCCTTTATCTACTCAAGGATAATCCTTTATTTACTCAAGGATAATCCTTTATTTACTCAAGGATAATCCTATGTCTACTCAAGGATAATCATTTTTCTACTCAAGGATAATCATTTTTCTACTCAAGGATAATCATTTTTCTACTCAAGGATAATCCTTTATCTACTTAAGGATAATCCTATATCTACTTAAGGATAATCCTTTATTTACTCAAGGATAATCCTTTATCTACTCAAGGATAATCCTTTATTTACTCAAGGATAATCCTTTATTTACTCAAGGATAATCCTTTATCTACTTAAGGATAATCCTATATCTACTCAAGGATAATCCTTTTTCTACTCAAGGATAATCCTTTATCTACTCAAGGATAATCCTATATCTACGCAAGGATAATCATTTTTCTACTCAAGGATAATCCTTTATCTACTCAAGGATAATCCTTTATTTACTCAAGGATAATCCTTTATTTACTCAAGGATAATCCTATGTCTACTCAAGGATAATCATTTTTCTACTCAAGGATAATCATTTTTCTACTCAAGGATAATCCTTTATCTACTCAAGGATAATCCTTTATTTACTCAAGGATAATCCTTTATCTACTCAAGGATAATCCTATATCTACTCAAGGATAATCATTTTTCTACTTAAGGATAATCCTTTATTTACTCAAGGATAATCCTTTATCTACTCAAGTATAATCCTTTATCTACTCAATTAAAATCCTTTATTATTATTAATCGTTTACTATTATAACAATAATATTAAAAAATACATGAGCGTTTACTTTTGCTAAAGCAAGCATAAAAGAAAACAGCAAACCAATTAAACTACGAATATTTATTATTTTACTTCAAAATATAGTTTAGCAGACAAAACATTGAAGGCAAATTGGCAATAAGGTAGAATATCAAATTCTAAAATAGTTTTTAAATCAAACCGATAACAAGCTATTGAACTTATCATCAAAATATTCCTCACAACGGTAACCTGGCAATAGAGTAGAAAAATGCGAGACGTAACATGACATGGTCCAATAGCTTTACTTTGATAAGCATTTTTACGCGTAAACAGAAAATATCAGTTATGAAAAGTAGCACAACAGAAAAAAACCTATTAGAAATCTTAACGTTGAGGGGTGCGGACCAATCAGAAATCGAGGCATAGAGGGGGTGCCGACTAATCAGAAATCGAGACATAGAGGGGGTGCCGACCAATCAGAAATCGAGACATAGAGGGGGTGTCGACCAATCAGAAATCGAGACATAGAGGGGGTGTCGACCAATCAGAAATCGAGACATAGAGGGGGTGCCGACCAATCAGAAATCGAGACATAGAGGGGGTGTCGACCAATCAGAAATCGAGACATAGAGGGGGTGCCGACCAACCAGAAATCGTGACATAGAGGGGGTGCCGACCAATCAGAAATCGTGACATAGAGGGGGTGCCGACCAATCAGAAATCGAGGCGTGAGGACTAATCAGAAAATGGCGAGCTCAGATAATTCGCTGCCAACCAATTAGAAACTTAATGGGCGTTGGACCAATAGGAAAGTGTGGTTGCACAGTTTGAGTGTTGGTGCAAACCAATGGACACCGGATAGACTAACGTCACCAAAACCCCCAAAAAAATGTTGCACAGCCCGGCGAAGCATCATCCTTTGATGACGCCGATAGGCCTGAGTTTGATGCACTTCTTGCTGATTCCAGCTGCGTGACAGGTGTCAACAACATCCGTGACATTCTTATAGGACTCCGGCGCCTCTTCCATCACCAGTTTGGGCGAAGCCACGCGAATGCTGATCCCCTTAGCCTCCAGAGCTTGAAGCACGTCGGTGTAGTCAAGATTGCGACGCGATTTGGCACGGCTGAGAGCTCTGCCGGCGCCGTGGCAGGTAGAGCCGAATGTCTCACGCATGCCCTGCTCAGTGCCGGTGAGCACATAGGAGCAGGTGCCCATTGTGCCGCCAATGAGTACAGGCTGGCCAGTGAGCTGATAATCAACCGGTATCAATGGATGATGAGGCGGGAAAGCTCTGGTGGAGCCTTTGCGATGCACCAGCAGTGTGCGCGGCCGATCGTTCACCCAGTGCCGCTCCACCTGGTTTAGTGAGTAGTAGTATATGACGAGTAGTATGTGATTGATTGCGATTTGCTGTTATGAATACCATTTTTTCCACACACAAGCGAATTTACCTTGGCAATATTGTGGGACACATCGTAGACAACGTGCATATCTAGGTCGTCCGGACTGGCGCCAAACTGCCTGGCAAATGCTTGCCTAGTTAGAAAGGTCATTGACGACCGGTTAACCCAGGCATAGTTAGCTGCAGCCGCCATGGCCTTGAGATAGTCCTGGCCCTCCTCTGATTGGATGCGAGCGCAGGCCAATTGGCGATCGTTTACTTCAATTTTGTCTCGTTTCATTGCCTTCTCCATAGCAACTAGAGCGTCCGTAGCAACCTGATGACCCATGCCCCGACTGCCGCAGTGAATCATGACGCAGACCTGGCCAACCTCGTCAATGCCCATCTTTCTAGCGGCGGTCTTGTCGAAGATTTCGTCAACAATTTGAATTTCGGCATAGTGATTGCCAGCCCCGAGGGTGCCTAGCTGGGGCAGGCCACGCTTCTTGGCCCGGGCGCTCACCTGCGATTGGTTAGCGGGTTTGGCTGTGACTGGGATTGAGATCGAAATAAAACTCTATGATCGTTCTACATTATTAATGGGTATCTTGATTCAGTGAAAAAAGTTTTAGATTCTAAACATGGGATCTCTAGATTCTAAACATGGGATCTCTAGATTCTAAATATGAGATCTCTAGATTCTAAATATGGGATCTCTAGATTCTAAATATGGGATCTCTAGATTCTAAATATGAGATCTCTAGATTCTAAATATGGGATCTCTAGATTCTGAATATGGGATCTCTAGATTCTAAATATGGGATCTCTAGATTCTAAATATGGGATTTCTAGATTCTGAATATGGGATCTCTAGATTCTGAATATGAGATCTCTAGATTCTGAATATGGGATCTCTAGATTCTAAATATGGGATCTCTAGATTCTGAATATGGGATCTCTAGATTCTAAATATGAGATCTCTAGATTCTAAATATGGGATCTCTAGATTCTAAACATAGGATCTCTAGATTCTAAATATGGGTTCTCTAGATTCTAAACATAGGATCTCTAGATTCTAAATATGGGATCTCTAGATTCTAAAAAACTCTAGATGGGATCTAGGTCAAGTAGACGTGATCTAGATTCAATAGATAGGATCCAGATTGAGTAGATGGGATCTAGATTTAATAGATAGGATCCAGATTGAGTAGATGGGATCTAGATTTAATAGATGGAATCTAGATTGAGTAGATGGGATCTAGATTGAGTAGATGGGATCCAGATTGAGTAGATAGGATCTAGATTTAGTATATGGGATCTAGATTGAGTAGATGGGATCTAGATTGAGTAGATGGGATCTGGATTTAGCATCAAATTATTATCTAAACCTAGGAATTAAAACACGGATCAGCGTCTGTTGATTTATTCCGAATTCCTAATCCAAAAAAATCCCAGAATAGTCATTCACCTTAGTGGGATCGGCCTGCAGCATGCGGCCGTATTCCTCGCAATGCTCCTTGTCCTCGGCCCAAATGTAGCCCTGCCGCAGAGACCAGTCCATGCCCATCTCCAGGGCCTCCTCGAGTGCCGCCGCGTCCATAGGGATCACGCCCTTGCTGCCAACGCCCACAGGAATGTGGTCGAACAGGGCCTGCGATGAGTCAGTTAACAATAGTACTACTCTATAGAACTGACTGCTCGGTGAGTAACCTCACTGAATTAGCTAGCGCAATGACTTCTCACTCGCTTTACTAGTTACCCTCCCTAGTTACACCTCACTCACTCCTCAGACACCTCACTCACACTTCAGACACCTCACTCACTCCTCAGACACCTCGCATACTCCTCAGACACCTTACTCACTCCTCAGACACCTCACTTACTCCTCAGACACCTCGCATACTCCTCAGACACCTCGCATACTCCTCAGACACCTCGCATACTCCTCAGACACCTCGCATACTCCTCAGACACCTTACTCACTCCTCAGACACCTCACTCACTCCTCAGACACCTCACTCACTCCTCAGACTTCTAGATACCTAGACACCACAATGCCCCATCCGCAAAGCATCCTCAAAAGTCCAACCTGCGTT
Source organism: Macrostomum hystrix (assembly GCA_950097015.1). Lineage (NCBI taxonomy): Eukaryota > Metazoa > Platyhelminthes > Macrostomidae > Macrostomum > Macrostomum hystrix. The sequence continues at coordinate 7,719,817 of CATNEN010000034.1, read as the reverse complement.
AGTTGCTCCTTCACAGGCTGGACATCCTTTTCAAACAGAGAGGTGCGCAGCAGCCTAACGCCGCAGTTAATATCGAAGCCGACACCGCCGGGCGATACAACAGCTGTAGGATCGTCCATATCGAAGGCGGCCATGTTGCCAATGGCGAAGCCGTAGCCGCTGTGAACATCGGGCAAGCCAATCGAGCGATGCACAATGCCCGGCAGTGCGGCCACGTTGGCAATCTGCTTCATGCCAGGCAGGAAGCCGCCGTAGCCAGCCGAACGGCAGTGCTGGCGAAGCTCGTCGAACATCAGCTTCTCCAGGTGGCTATTGACATAGAAGACGCCTTCGACTCGCATATTGCCAACGAAGCCCTGCTTGATGCGCCAACTGTGGGGCGTCAGTTTCTCCAGGAACTGCTGCTCTTCTTCGAATGTGCGCGGCATAATTTACTGACTTTTATAATTCACCTCTGATTGATTTACAATGCAAAGCTGGCTGGAAAAAAATACAAATTAATTACTAATTAGATGACGAGGCATTCGACTGTTAAATTAAAGGCCTAGATACTCGAGCTGCTTACCTAAAAGGCATCTAGCTCTAAGGACAAAATATAAAAAATTTTACTACTAAAAATTTTAATAATATTACTAAACCTACCCTCCTAATTACAATTTATAACAATATGTCAGCTCTGCTATCTAAAGTAAAAAATATTTACATTTACAAGTTTTAGCTCATTCAAAGCCTTTGCTATGAGCGTATATTGACAGCATCTCTATGCTTATTACCTCTCTATGCTAATTAATGCACATTAGTTTCATTAACTGGCAGATATCCAATGTGGATATCTGCACCTATAGCCAGTCAGCTTACTTTCAAAGGTGCCAAACAACAAAAACAAGTTTGTAGTCTGTTTTGATGACACATTCAAATAATCTTGTTTTCATTTTAGAAAGGTTTTTTATTTGCTTAGAATCCTTAAGATATGTTAATAAACTATACTAGGCTTATATCAAATTTGCAAAACAAAAAGAAAACACATAACCTTTAGTAGGATAATAGCCAGTAGCAAAAAAATCTACTTTTCAAAAAAGGTTTCAGTTTTAGACAAGAATATTATGGGCACATTACATTAGTATATAGGCAAATACCATTTTACAGATTGATTTAGGACCTATCTCTCTATAGAAGCTGCCAAGAGCTATGCCAGTTGAAGAAAAGAAATCTGACAAGTTACCATTTACCATAGTTTATTGATATACTTAAAGAGTAGAATATAATAAAATACAAAAGAAAGTGTAAAAAAACAATAAAATGCTAAGTGCAAGGCCTATTAATGTTGGCAATGTTCTACTTCTGTTTGTTATATTATTTTTTCATTTGTATTCGTGCCACACGTGGATTCTGAGTTTGAAAAATTTGTGCTGACGTGGCTTTGCTGTGACTTGACACTTGGATCTGTCTATGGCAAAATCTGGCAAATATGGGGGAACAGGAAGCTAAAGCACAGAAATTCTGCAGCTGAAGATTTTGGGAAGGCCAAGCTGCGTCAAATGCATGGCACGAGTGCTACTCTATTCGAAAGCCACCTCGAAGAATTATTATGGCGCTGTCTATACCCCAAGAATAGCTTTGGTGCCCTCCTCTACTAGATTAGGCACTATTACCCGGTTTGAAAGAAGAAAGACTAACCAAGACTTTTCAGAACTGTGTGACCAAACTACTGACTTTTTGTTACCGTTAAACTTGTTTTTTGTCATTATCTGTTGTTTGCAAACAAAAAAATAATATAACGAACAGAAGTAGAACATTGCCTTAATTTTTAATATAGGCTTATGGCTAAGTATATATATTTACATTTACAGCTAACATAGGATTAGAAGAAGCCTAGGAAGGTCAAAAGAGGTGATGTGGCAAACTGCAAAACCCCCTAACTTAGCAAGTCAGCTGGCTAGGTGCAACTATGGCCAAAGCTGTATGTTAAACATCACAACCCCCTGTTCTGCAAGCTATTCTGCATGCTATTCTACACACTTTTCCACATGCTAGTTTTATTAATAAAAAAGGGAACTATTTTTAATCTTAGAGCACTTACTAAGGCTACAAAGGAAGTGCAATACAATATTAGCAAATGAAGCTGGTCTTCCTTGGTCTATACTTAATATGCAGAATAGTCTAAAATGTGGAATGTGCAATGTGGAATAGTCTGCAGTGCCTCAATCCTAAGCATCAACTAGGCCTATTTGGAGGTTTAGAGGTTTTGAATACAGTCCTGGTACTCACTAGTAATATATAGTCTGGTTACCACCGGTTTATAAATGTAACAATTGTAGGAAGGCTGTAGCCTAGGCAATGTCACATCATTTGGTGACATTAGACCTGCAGCCAGCCAACAAGAAGGCTATTCTGCCCATTTCTCTGACTCCTGAGCACATACACGTATACACACATAGGCCTAGATACTGTACATAGGCACATTCTCACAATGATGTGTAGGCCTATAGTGTAAATCTGATTATCTGCCCTGACTTTCTCATCATCAGGCAGTGAACTATTTCACAATTCCTACCTTTGTTTGAGGTTGGCACACAAGGGAGTAAGTTGCACAAGCTTCCAAGCCTTCTCTCCCTGGCAGTGCCCCAATGTGGCCTTGTCCCAGAATCAAGTTACAGGATTTTGGTGCAAGAGGCAGATGTGTTAACCACTCTGCCACTCACCTGTCTGTTGGCTGGCCACCAGTCTACCACAGTTACCATTGTCTATACTATTTGAAAAAGCTACCAGCTAGTATCCCATCCTTACTTGAGTTGAATAAAAATAAAGAAGTACAATAATCACTTTTTATTTAAAAAGTTCGCAATTAATAAGTAGGCCTATAAAAACTTTTACAGTGAGAAACCAATTGTATTGAATGTACGCTCGTATGTATGTACAACAGAAGCGGAAAATTGTTTGGTAAATAAATTGATCAATAATTCAATACTTCTTCATATAATTAAACTTTAATTTTATAAAACTTTGTCTATGTATTTTTTAAACTGTGCTGATGCATAAGCATGAAACGAAACAGACTTTAAATTTCATAGAAACAAACTTTTTATTTTAAAAGCTCTGTAAAGTAAAAAGCTAGGCTTGCTATAAATTTTTTTATATCTTATTTATGCCTCCCGGTAGTTTGATTCTTTTTACAGTTTAAGATAGGGCCCGTTTATGAGTTTCATAGAATTGTCAATTAAAAAAACTAATGTATTTTAAATCATTTTAGCTGGTTTCGCGATTAAGAAAACTTTATCATTTATCATTAACATTTCTTTATTTTTAGGTAATGGTACTAAGGGGGCAAAAAACCTGCCTCTCCCGCCCGTCAGCCGGATGAGGTCTCGACCCACCCTCAAAGCGCAATTATTGTTTCTTCAGTATTGATGCCCTAATTTTTACCTTTTGTTGTTACTTTTACTGTTAAAATACTGTTACTATTGTTACTGCTACCTTTGACAGTATTGAACTTGTTGCAGACTTAAGGGTGAAAAGTCTGTAAAACAGTTCATGCGAAAAATTAAGGTTGAAACGCTGTATAATTGTATCAAGCGTTGCATAAATTTATTGTATAAATTAATACACAAAATTTTTTACTTCAAAGCCAATTAACTACTGCAGTACATGAGTATTGTAATGCTGCTATGTGAGAACAAGCATATAGGACCTTACAGAAAACTAGTCTGATCTGCATGCTTTTTAAATTAGTATACTAAATTTCTTTTTTATATAAATATTTTTTAAAGAAACGCGCACGATTTAGCTAGACAAGGATGTGCGATAGCATAGTGAAAATGCAACATTTCTTTATCTGTGCAGATAGATTAAAAGCGAATTTGACCGACACATCGCATCTCAAATGACAGTCGTATCTGAATTCTTCAGCGCGTACAGACGAAGGCTGTGCTCGCCGAAGCAGCAGACGACAACCATCCGCTTGTCAACGAGGTGGCTCAACTGGTAAGCGCAGACTCCGATTGGCAGCTTCATGTTGGTCGACTTCGAGCCCCAGCCGCCGAAGCAGCCGATATGCGAGCCATCGGGTCCAAAGACGTTGATCTGGTGAAGCGGTTCACCCGACGCAATAAATGCACTCCCGCTGGCGTCCAGACTGACGCAGAGCGGATTCTGCAGGGTGATAATGCGCACAAACTCCAGCCCAGCGTCACGGACAGCATAGACGTGCACCCGATCTGCCTGGCTGTCGGCGAGCCACAGACGGCCGTCATTAACCGCGGCGGAGACCAAGTTGCGAAATTCGACGGATTTGACACTGCCGATGTATTTGTGATGGCGCTGCCGACGCCTCTGCTTGCCTTCGTTGTCCTGCTGCTGCGCCTGAAATAGGCGCACCTTCCTGCGCTGACACACGAACAGCATCGAGTGCCGATCGTCAAAGCAGGCTGCTACAGGGGATGACAGTCGCTTCGCGATGGTGAATTGCAGCTGGCCAGTCAGGTCGACGCCATAGACTCGATTGCTTTCCTGGTCGATAAGGTATACAACTCGGTAGCGATTGCTGACGCACAGGTCAGCAAACTGGCTATTAGGCTCCAAGGCAAGGCTGACATCACCGAGGTGGCTCCCTTCATGACCGTCAAAGATGCCCAAACAGTCGTGCGTGTCGTAGTATTTGACCAGCAGAATAGAGGACAGTGTCGGAGAGTTGGCGCTGTCCTGTCGTTTCAACACAGGTCCATAGTTACCAAAGCCTGACAGGCTGTGACAGGCGGCCAGTCGTCTGGGTCTTCGGTCGCCAGTGGAAGCCTGCTTGTCTGACCCGTATCGGCCCGGCCGCACAAGGTCCTCGGCTTCCAACGGAGGCAGCGTCTGTCGCTGATAATAGTCCCAGTCGCCGCTTGTCTCATCGCAGTCTAATGCGGTGGTATCGGTGCGATTCTCATCCCAGGTGCTGTCAAGAGATCTAGCTGTGAATTGGCCAGCGCCCACGTCTGCATCCTCAAGCTGCCGCTGATACTCCCGCTGATGGTCCGGTGGCGCTCCGTTGGCCTCTTCTTCAATAGACATGGCGATCGTTTGCGAGCTGTAACTCCAAAATCGGACTCTAAGGACGCTAAATAAATAGTTGGGTTTTACTGTTAGCGAAGATACGTCGCTAGGCTTGAGTGAAGAGAACCGCTGCTGAGACCTAGCAACACAGCGGGGGGGCCGTCGCTTTGGCAGGTAGAAAAAATTCGAGAGCAAGAGAGACAGAGCAGTATTGGCTAGGGCAATAGAGAAAATGTCTGGCATGTACATAGCCGCACTGAGCAAGTGCTCAGCTTGGGCTGCATGGGCTAAAGAAGAAAAGGTAAGAGAGGTTGCGAGTAACTCAAAAGCTCGGGTGAGCACAGGCGGTAGCAAATTCTGCGTACAGTCAACTCTACCGGTTTATTATTTTCCAGCCGAATTCTATAAAGCATCAGCGTACTGAAAAAAACTCTCAGCACTGAAAGACAACGTTGTGAGCTGCACGTCTCCGTGTCGCAAATATCCTGTCAAATATTGACCCACATTTCCGCCGTGAGCACACACTACTCTACTATCAGTAGTGTACTTAAATGCAAGGGCCGAATAAAATTAGTATACTCAGGATGCGCTCATTAGTGATTAATTAAATATGAGTCCCGTGATGTCTTAACCGTGAGAAGCAACACGTTCACACATAGATACATTATTCGATGTGCTCAAGATATCCAGTTTTCATTTACTGCTCTGCATTCGATATCCTAATGGATTTTTGTGACATTCAATCATTGCTAGCCGACATTTTCGATCATAAAAGCTACATATCTGAGCATCGGAGCCTAATTCTAAGATAGGCGGATCTGTGAGAGCGGCGCTTCTTTCATGATGGCTATTTTCCAATATGGGATTATTGGCGTCAAATCCTGACTATAGGAAACAGAAATAGAGAGAGGGAAGAAGGAATGGCCGGACTTTTTGGAGGCCGGAATTGATGGCAGACCCACCTAACCCCCTACTCTCCCCCAGGGACCGGAAATGAGGTCGACTGTGTCCTCCCTGCCTTCTGCCCAGTGAGTATTCTCAGTCACTGGAGCAGCACACAGCCATCTGTGTTGCTAATTACTCAGAATTTTAGATAGGGACCAAAACTTGCCAGATATTCGTCTCCATAGTCTTCAGCCAGTTCGCCTAAATGGAAGCCATCCGCATTAGTGCAACCCCAGAATCAATCTCAACTTCTCACTGGCCATACCTATGCATGCGTCTCATAAGCAGTTTGAGCACTGCTCAATTGCTCCGCTGATGTATATGGCACTCGCCAGTAATGCCGCAATGGGCCAGCCTGAGTATTGTGTAGGCGGCCGCCTGGCGCCATAAATCACTCCATTCAGTCTTAGACGCCGGGGAATAAAATAAAAGAAGGCCTGTGCAGACTCGAATGGCGATGTGGGCGCGTTGTGAGCCGGTGTAAGGGCGATGGAAGGGCGATGGAAGGGCGAAGGAAGGGACCGGTGGAGGGTCCTGATCAGCCCTCAGCTGGTGAAATTATCTAGAAAGTGACTCAATTTTAAAAGTGCTTTTTTAGTCTCGCCAACGCGCACAGTAAACGAGATTTTCTGTAAGCAGGAAATAGAAAAACGGAAATCCTTGAAAAAAATGGAAAAATAAACGATCTGCGATATGAAATCTTGTAGTCAAGTCGATTATGGGAAATCGGAAACCATTTGGAATGTCAAATAGCTAATTCCAATCCTAATACAGTTGGATTAGGGAATCAGAAATCGGTAATCGGAAATCGGTAATCGGAAATCGGTAATCGGAAATCGGTAATCGGAAATCGGTAATCGGAAATCGGTAATCGGAAATCGGTAATCGGAAATCGGTAATCGGAAATCGGTAATCGGAAATCGGTAATCGGAAATCGGTAATCGGTAATCGGAAATCGGTAATCGGTAATCGGAAATCGGTAATCGGAAATCGGTAATCGGTAATCGGAAATCGGTAATCGGATATCGGTAATCGGTAATTGGAAATCAGTTATCGGAAATCAGTTATCGGATATCGATAATCGGTAATTGGAAATCGGTAATCAGAAATCGGTAATCGGAAATCGGTAATCGGAAATCGGTAATCGGAAATCGGTAATCGGAAATCGGTAATCGGTAATCGGAAATCGGTAATCGGTAATCGGAAATCGGTAATCGGAAATCGGTAATCGGTAATCGGAAATCGGTAATCGGATATCGGTAATCGCTAATCGGAAATCGGTAATCGGATATCGGTAATCGGTAATTGGAAATCAGTTATCGGAAATCAGTTATCGGATATCGGTAATCGGTAATTGGAAATCGGTAATCGGAAATCGGTAATCGGATATCGGTAATCGGTAATTGGAAATCAGTTATCGGAAATCAGTTATCGGATATCGGTAATCGGTAATTGGAAATCGGTTATCGGAAATCGGTAATCGGATATGGGTAATCGGAAATGATAACTATTAGGAATTGGTAATTAGGCTGGGATAGCTTTTCTTCTATATTTTATTTATTTCTAGGTCCCATTTTAAGTTCTGAAATAAAGACATTGTCTATCTAAATGGTGCTTCAAAAACTGAAACCCCAGCCTGTTGGGAAAATCCGGCATGTCACACGATAGTGTCTCCATAAGTGACGAAAACCTCTTAAGATTGTCCTTTATTTCGGTGGCCTCCCTTGGGAAATCAACTCTGCGAGATGGGTGAGAATGCAAACTTTAGCAAACTTTATTTAATCCGGTTCAGCTCCAAAGGATTGGGAGCCGAATTATTTGCTTCAGAGGTAAAAATTTCCCGGATGATAGACAGGGGATGGGGAAATTTTGGTGGCTTTGAAATCAACTCAGGCTTTTAAAAGAGGAATCCAGAGGGCTTTAGTAAAATATAAAGTGCTCCAGCTTTCAATGTTCTCAAAAGCGTCATCAAACTGAAATTCGTATCGCCAGACGATATGCTCAGATATGTCCGGCACGAATTATTTCAATCAATTCGGCTAAAAGCAATAATCAATGTGGAAAGAACATGTCAATTGCTGCTGTAGTGTGGCTAGGAACCTAAGTGCTTTAGCAGGGCATTGTGAGTGGCGGAAAGTGACCTGCTCAACAGGATATGAGTACGAACCAACAGTGCGAACTTGCTGACTGTGCTGACAAGAGTGCAACCGAATGCTTTATCTATCTATCTATCTATCTATCTATCTATCTATCTATCTATCTATCTATCTATCTATCTATCTATCTATCTATCTATCTATCTATCTATCTATCTATCTATCTATCTATCTATCTATCTATCTATCTATCTATCTATCTATCTATCTATCTATCCATCTATCTATCTATCTATCTATCTATCTATCTATCTATCTATCTATCTATCTATCTATCTATCTATCTATCTATCTATCTATCCATCTATCTATCTATCTATCTATCTATCTATCTATCTATCTATCTATCTATCTATCTATCTATCTATCTATCTATCTATCTATCTATCTATCTATCTATCTATCTATCTATCTATCTATCTATCTATCTATCTATCTATCTATCTATCTATCTATCTATCTATCTATCTATCTATCTATCTATCTATCTATCTATCTATCTATCAGACAGGCAGACAGTCTGCCTAGAAGACAGAGGATTCCACCGCCGGCAAAGATCAAAGCTCACAGTCGATTGCGCCCCAGCTGTGCTTTCAACAATTTTTGGAGTCAATTGGCAACGGAAACGAGACACTTTTTATGACGCGACATCCGCTCTGTTCCTGAAATGAGATGAGGCAACCTGAACTGCGGTGCCTGCTTCTGAAATAGAGATCTAAGCCTCTGATGGGAAGTAAGAAAGGAAATAGTTTCTGTTTCCAAGCACCGGAGGCTCTCTGTGGACGTTCCAAATTTGAGACTGGCGATTGAAATTGAGGTCGACATTTGCCTCAAAGGCCCGTCTCAAACAGTAGAGGTCAGCAAATCTATTAGCTAGCGGGCCAAAGAGGAAATCTAAAAGACGACAGCGGGCCATACTGACTGTAGGAATCTAAAATATGGGAGAGATGAGACAGAAAATATGACAAGGTGTGATAAGACACAGGAGAGATGAGACACGGGAGAGATGAGACACGAGAGAGATGAGACACGGGAGAGATAAGACACGGGAGAGATGAGACACGGGAGAGATGAGACACGGGAGAGATGAGACACGTGAGAGATGAGACACGTGAGAGATAAGACACGGGAGAGATGAGACACAGGATAGATGAGACAGCAGAGATATGAGACACGGGAGAGATGAGACACGTGAGAGATGAGACACAGGATAGATGAGACAGCAGAGATATGAGACACGGGAGAGATGAGACACGTGAGAGATGAGACACGGGAGAGATGAGGCATGGGCAAGAAGAGACATGGAAGAGATGAGACACAGGAGAGATGAGACACGGGAGAGATAAGACACGGGAGAGATGAGACACAGGATAGATGAGACAGCAGAGATATGAGACACGGGAGAGATGAGACACGTGAGAGATGAGACACAAGTGAGATGAGACACGGGAGAGATGAGGCATGGGCAAGAAGAGACATGGAAGAGATGAGACACAGGAGAGATGAGACACGGGAGAGATGAGACACGGGAGAGATGAGACACGGGAGAGATGAGACACGGGAGAGATGAGACACGTGAGAGATGAGACACAGGAGAGATGAGACACAGGAGAGATGAGACACGGGAGAGATGAGACACGGGAGAGATGAGACACGGGAGAGATAAGACACGGGAGAGATGAGACACGGGAGAGATGAGACACGGGAGAGATGAGACACGTGAGAGATGAGACACGTGAGAGATAAGACACGGGAGAGATGAGACACAGGATAGATGAGACAGCAGAGATATGAGACAGCAGAGATATGAGACACGGGAGAGATGAGACACGTGAGAGATGAGACACAGGATAGATGAGACAGCAGAGATATGAGACACGGGAGAGATGAGACACGGGAGAGATGAGACACGTGAGAGATGAGACACGGGAGAGATGAGGCATGGGCAAGAAGAGACATGGAAGAGATGAGACACAGGAGAGATGAGACACGGGAGAGATAAGACACGGGAGAGATGAGACACAGGATAGATGAGACAGCAGAGATATGAGACACGGGAGAGATGAGACACGTGAGAGATGAGACACGGGAGAGATGAGGCATGGGCAAGAAGAGACATGGAAGAGATGAGACACAGGAGAGATGAGACACGGGAGAGATGAGACACGGGAGAGATGAGACACGGGAGAGATGAGACACGGGAGAGATGAGACACGTGAGAGATGAGACACAGGAGAGATGAGACACAGGAGAGATGAGACACGGGAGAGATGAGACACGGGAGAGATGAGACAGGGAGAGATGAGACACGGGAGAGATGAGACATGGGAGAGATGAGACACGGGAGAGATGAGACACTAGAGTGATGAGACACAAGAGAGATGAGACAGCGGAGAGATGAGACAGCGGAGAGATGACGCATGGGAGAGATGGGACACAGGATATATGAGACAGGGGAGGGATAAGACAGCGGCGAGACGAGACAGCGGAGAGAAGAGACAGTGAAGAGATGAGGAGATGAGACCGGGGAGAGACGAAACCGAGGATAGATGAGACAGGATACTGCAGGTGACGGAAGGGGCCGGATTTGGGAGCATTGAAGGCCGCATCTGGCCCGCAGGCCAAAGTTGGCCGACCCCTGCAGTAGAATACATGCCGATTCCAGACTAAAGCAGCAGTTTTCATATCTGTCAACTTCTGTTTTCTATAGAATTAAGAAACATTCCTTTCAGTTGGCTTAGATTCCAAATATAAAATTGTCATTCCTCTCAGATTCTTTCACAATGTCGCAAGCAAGTGCTCACAATGGCCTGAGGCCTGAGTCGATCGCTACACATTTCGAATACTGATTCTGAACCCTTTGAAGCTGTTTTTTGTTCTCATTTAACGGACTTTCATTTTTTCATTCTTTGAATAAGAAATCTGATTCTTCTAAGCCTTTCAGTGGCTTAATGATCCGGGTACAGAAAAAAATTAACCCGTAATTGAGACATACCTTCATATCATTCAGTGACATCCCGTCAGTGACATACCTTCAGATCATTCAGTGACATACCTTCAGATCATTCAGTGACATACCTTCAGATCATTCAGTGACATACCTTCAGTGACATGCCTTCAGTGACATACCTTCAGATCCTTCAGTGACATACCTTCAGATCATTCAGTGACATACCTTCAGTGACATGCCTTCAGTGACATACCTTCAGATCCTTCAGTGACATACCTTCAGATCCTTCAGTGACATACCTTCAGATCCTTCAGTGACATACCTTCAGATCCTTCAGTAACATACCTTCAGATCCTTCAGCGACATGCCTTCAGATCCTTCAGTGACATGCCTTCAGTGACATGCCTTCAGTGACATACCTTCAGTAACATACCTTCAGTGACATACCTTCAGTGACATACCTTCAGTGACATCCCATCAGTGACATCCCTTCAGATTATTCAGTGACATACCTTCAGTGATATACCTTCAGTGATATATCTTCAGTGACATACCTTCAGTGACATACCTTCAGTGACATACCTTCAGTGACATCCCTTCAGTGACATACCTTCAGTGATATACCTTCAGTGATATACCTTCAGTGACATACCTTCAGTGACATCCCTTCAGTGACATACCTTCAGTGACATACCTTCAGTGACATACCTTCAGTGACATCCCTTCAAATCCTTCAGTGACATACCTTCAGTGACATACCTTCAGATCCTTCAGTGACATACCTTCAGATCCTTCAGCGACATGCCTTCAGATCCTTCAGTGACATGCCTTCAGTGACATGCCTTCAGTGACATACCTTCAGTGACATACCTTCAGTGACATACCTTCAGTGACATACCTTCAGTGACATACCTTCAGTGACATACCTTCAGTGACATACCTTCAGTGACATACCTTCAGTGACATACCTTCAGTGACATACCTTATGTGACATACCTTCAGTGACATACCTTCAGTGACATACCTTCAGTGACATACCTTCAGTGACATACCTTCAGTGACATACCTTCAGTGACATACCTTCAGTGACATACCTTCAGTGACATACCTTCAGTGACATACCTTCAGTGACATACCTTCAGTGACATACCTTCAGTGACATACCTTCAGTGACATCCCTTCAAATCCTTCAGTGACATCCCTTCAGATCCTTCTGAATCTGGGTTCTTGTCTCAACATACCTTCAGGAAGTTAGCTTCAGAATTTTCTAGCACTCATACGTAATAATTTCCTCATCTATCTTAATTTAGACCATCAGATCTATATAAATACACTTGAGTTGATTCTTAGACTTGCGTTTTGTTTTGTTTTACTCATATTTCATTTTTTTCGTTTGTTTTAATCGTAAATAAAAATTAGCAGAAATAAAAACATTGCGGCCTTGCTGAGGCTCATCTGAAACTTTTGCATATCCCAGGATCAGACATTAGTCTGTGTTGAAAGCAAAACCCTGTCACGACGGCTAAATTCGAATCCCTTTTTAATCCCCTCCGTGCTTGCTGACTAGAAAGGCCAGGTTTGAGCATAGCAACAGGAGTAAGAAGGAATCTGGTTGCTGGGCAGATCAGGAAGCTTAAATGTCAACATGAAATTGATTTTTAGTTTAGCCCTAGTTTGTGAGTTTCTTAACGAAGATGTGCAGCCCTGAGTACACATAGTTATGTCTCGCGTCTTTTCGCAAGCAAATACAGCGAGCAATTCCATGCTTTGAATAATAATTCCGTTAATATTAACAGCATTACTTACAAAAAGATTGCCTTCAGGCGTCAATTTTATGTTGCTAGAGTTTCATATTTTTTACTAAAAGACTTTAAAGAATCTAGATAGCTCCATTAAAAATCGTTACTCTAGTGTTCCGTTAATCGATGTTACGTTACTTAGAACAAAAAAGTCCGTTACTTTTTCATCTTCAAACTCTGTCTTGTCTTAATAATTTTCAAATTGACTAAGATACTTTTGATCCGTGTTTGTACAAGAACGATAGTTAAAATTCGTTACTTTGATTATTGTCAATCAATCTTTCGTTAAGTCCTGAGATGCGTTTCTCTGAGTTCCGTTAATCAATGTTACATTACGTAAAACTGAAAAGCATGCTTCTTTTTTAATCTAGTAACGCTTGTTTTATATAACCCGAGCAACTCTGAAAGTAACTGATGAATTTTGCTAAACATTCCAAAGGTTTTGTTTCAAACTTCGCTTCGATCCATCGATCCATCCATTGATCGATTGGCAGAATCGAGAACGAATCAATGCTGCGAAATTCGAGTATCTGGAGAGCTGTGCTCACCTTACCTAGGCAGTGCCGAGGAATCGAAACGGGAGTAGCCGATGTCTGAAGGTGGCAGCTGTTCAATTGATATCTATCGACTGGTTTCTAAGAAATATAAAAAGTGCACTCTCTTGAGCTTCCTAGAGAATATTGTAAAACTAAATCCGAAGATGGAATTAGTTCTGCGTAGAGATCGAAATCGTGTGTTCACTCTGATTAAGATTTAGGATTAGGATTAAATCCAGAAATATGTTTAGCAAGATCAGCACTTCTGTAATCAAGGATTGAAATTCAAGATTCTGCTCAGCGAGAGGAAAGCAGTAATCGAAAATTGAAAATCGGTAATCGGAAATCGGTAATCAAAAATCTATAATCAGTAATTGGAAATCGGTTATCTGAAATCAGTCATTAAAAATCTGTAATCGGCAATCGAAAATCGGTAATCGGAAATCGGTAATCGGAAATTGGTAATCGGAAATCGGTAATCGGAAATCGGTAATCGGAAATGGGAAATCGGAAATCAATAATCGGAAATCGGTAATTGGAAATCGGTAATCGGAAATCGGTAATCGGAAATCGGTAATCGGAAATCGGTAATCGGAAATCGGTAATCGGAAATCGGTAATCGGAAATGGGAAATCGGAAATCGGTAATCGGAAATCGGTAATTGGAAATCGGTAATTGGAAATCGGTAATCGGAAGTCGGTAATCGGAAATGGGAAATCGGAAATCAATAATCGGAAATCGGTAATCGGAAATCGGTAATAGGAAATCGGTCGGTAATCGGAAATCGGTAATCGGAAATCGGTAATCGGAAATCGGTAATCGGAAATCGGTAATCGGAAATCGGTAATCGGAAATCGGAAATCGGAAATCGGAAATCGGAAATCGGAAATCGGTAATCGGAAATCGGTAATTGGAAATCGGTAATCGGAAATCGGAAATCGGTAATCGGAAATCGGTAATCGGAAATCGGTAATCGGTAATCGGTAATCGGAAATCGGTAATCGGAAATCGGTAATCGGAAATCGGTAATCGGAAATCGGTAATCGGAAATCGGTAATCGGACATCGGTAATCGGAAATCGGTAATCGGAAATCGGTAATCGGAAATCGGTAATTTGTTAACAAACTTACTAGATAAGAATAAGAAGACAGATAAGGCAAATAATAACGAAGTCCTTCAGCCGCATGAATTTATGGAAACTGCTAAATCTCTTTCATTTAGCGGATTAAAGTTTTTTATTGATTACATTTCACAACTGCACAGCCGGCAAGGAATTCATGCTTAACTACATGACTGCTATAGTAGCGAATGTTCCGTTTTGAAGGACATCTGAGAAATCAATTTTAAACAGGCTATAAATTAAATTAATTTGATCAACTTGATTCCAGGTTCAGGCCAGCAGACAAGAATACTGTCCGATTTCTCAGAAAAAATGCCGAAAATTTCTAAGAAAACGCTTAAAAAACCCTGGCATAGATATTTCGCCATTATCGAACTCGGGATTTGATGTTGTGATTCAGGATTTCAAATTTGAATTTCTGGATTTCAGGATTTGAGAGATTATGCTTGTAAATTTAAAATCTGGGATTTGGGATTTCAGATTCTGAACCAGCATTCTAAAGCTCGCGCAATGGGCAGGAACTGGGAAGATTAGTATCTAAGCGGGAAATTTTCCCAGGAATCTAATAGCTATGCATCGTGATTCGCGGTTCATTGAGTCATTTTATAGATCCTGTGCCAGTAGTCAGTCTTGAGTTTGAGAACACCGTCCAAGCAGTGCGACTGTGGCGAACTCTCTGACGCCTCGATCTCTCTCAGAATCCTCCGCTTCCGACTCTGGCGCGCCAGTCGCCTCTTGGACCACCGCTTCGTCATTGTCATTGGCGTCCACCTCGATTTCATCGTCAGCCTGGTTGAGAACACTGCTCAATACGGAGTCCTGCTGGCGGAGCGCGTTGTGAGCGCGTCCGCTGCCGCCGCCTCCGCCGCCGCTGCGGCCAGATTCAAAATCGCCACGATCCGGCGGCTGTTGACGCCGCTGCAGAGCCAGCCGGATGTCGGACCGCAGAGCCAGGTACACGGCTGGCTTGGCCACCAGCATCGCCGAGGTGCACACAGCGGAGCAGAGACCCACAGCCAGCAGCGGAAGGCTCGCTCGCTGACTTCCAGGCGACTGGGCGAAGTAGGCCGTCAGCAGGAGCGTCTGAGGCAGGCTGAGCAGGTGCGCAAGGCACAGCCAGCCGGTCAGGCGGACCAGGTCTCGCTGCCGATGCTCATCCGACTGCTGCTGCTGCTGTTGCTGGCGCTGCTGAGCTCGAGTTTGCGGCCTACCAGCGGCCGAGCCCCTAGTGTTGTTGAAGTGACAGAGATTCTCTAATTCAATATGCTTCCAGATTATTTTCGAGGTTTAAGTTTGCTCCAAACCTTTGTCTGGCAGTTTCTCTTCGACTCTTTATTCGGCAGTTTCCTCTGGATTCTATATTCGGCAGTTTCCTGTGGATTCTATATTCAACAGTTGCCTCTGGATTCTATATTCAACAGTTTCCTCTGGATTCTATATTTGGCAGCTTCCTCTGGATTCTATATTCGGCAGTTTCCTCTGGATTCTTTATTCGGCAGTTTCCTCTGGATTCTTTATTCGGCAGTTTCCTCTGGATTCTTTATTCGGCAGTTTCCTCTGGATTCTTTATTCGGCAGTTTCCTCTGGATTCTTTATTCGGCAGTTTCCTCTTGATTCGGCAGTTTCCTCTGGATTCTATATTCAACAGTTTCCTCTGGATTCTATATTCGACAGTTTCCTCTGGATTCTATATTCAACAGTTTCCTCTGGATTCTATATTCGGCAGTTTCCTCTGGATTCTCTATTCGGCAGTTTCCTCTGGATTATATTTTCGGCACTTTTCTATGGATTCTATATTCGGCAGTTTCCTCTGGATTGTATATTCGGCAGTTTCCTCTGGATTCTATATTAAGCAGTTTCCTCTGGATTCTATATTCGGCAGTTTCCTCTGGATTCTACATTCAACAGTTTCCTCTGAATTCAATATTCGGCTGATTCCTCTTAATCCATCATTTGTCTAGATAACCGACGTCAATAAATAGCCAAGTTAGAGAATAATGTACAGTACAATTGCGTATTTTTACGAAGCTTAACACACTCAAACACAATAGCTAACGGGTACTCACATAGATTGAGACTGCTGCTGCTGCTGCTGCTGCCTGTTCGGCCGATTGCGCCAGAGGAAATAGGCTGCCAGACATAGCGGTAGCAGTTGCGTAACCGCGGACAAGCCGAACAGGATCCAGCCAATGGAGGCCTGATCGGTGAGCAGAACAGGCAGGTCCGCAACCAGTCTACTGGTGTAGCTGAAGGCCATCATGCGGCATTCGCTGAGCACCAAGAACCAGATGTTAGCGCCCAGGGCCAGGAAAGCCAGCAGGCTGGGGAACATGAAGATGCCGCAGGGTGCAGAACCGATGAGGCGCTCGCATGCCCGGCGGTCAGCGAACCTGGCCAAGCCGGTCAGCATCAGGGCGTTCATGCTCAGGCAGGACTGGCCAATGTACATGCGAAATCGACACTGCAGAGCGGGCCACAGGGCCTCAACAATGCCCAGCGGACTGTTGCCGCTGGCGGATGACGCCGCCTCAGTTGAGCCGGGCAGCAACGGTGCCAGGTAGTCGCTACCCAGGTAAATTAACGCCAGCGCCATGTCAGAGATGGCATTGGCGCAGATGCCGATCACGCCAATGTCGGTTAGGCGAATCCGCCCGACGTGAAGCAGCCACAGGACCATGCCGTTGAGCAGCAACGACGCGAGCAGCACGAGCGCCAGCAGCACGAATACAATCGCGGCCGAGTCTCCGCCTTCGGCGCCGAACCACAGCGACGAGGTGGGCAGGCCGTGGCAATTGACGCCTTCGTCCACGGAAGCCAGCAGCTGGCGAGAGTCGTCGCTGTCCAATGGCTGGTGGCACCGCAGAAGTGGCGTCAAAGCGCGCAGAGCCATCCTTGTGGCCGTCTCTCTGCTGCCCTGCTTCTGCATCATGGCTTCGCAGCGGTTGAACCTTCTTCAAAGTTATGTACTTTTATTTCGTAGCTGACATTGAATTCGCACCTATCCCCAATTTACCGTGCTTCCTGAGTATATGAGCCGTCTCACACGATGATGTTTAGCTTGACCTCAGAGTGGGAATCTGGATGGCTAGTCTTGTCTGTTCGACTGTGAATTTACGTCTCTGACTTGTACGTGTGAACGCTGCTGCTGCCGCTGCTGCTGCTGCCGCTGTGGGTATTTTACATTGACGATTTCAGTGCTGGGGCTCTGGATTAATGGACTGAGAAAAGGGAGAGACACGCGGGAAGATAATGCTTAGGAATCTTTTACGCCCGCTGATTGGTTCTTGTAGACTAGCCAATGTCACGTCTCCAAAAATGTTATGGAGGCTAAAGCGATGTTTTAGTGAGTTTACTCAGTTAACCGCAGTAAATTTCTTAATGCTTCTGATGTTCAGAACCAACCAAAGAATCGAAGGACCGTGATGGGAAACAACCAGAGAATCTTAGGAACATGATGGGAAACAACCAGAGAAATGAAGGACCATGATGGGAAACAACCAAAGATTCGAAGGACCATGAAGGGAAACAACCAGAGAATCGAAGGACCATGATGGGAAACAACCAGAGAATCGAAGGACCATGATGGGAAACAACCAGAGAATCGAAGGACCATGATGGGAAACAACCAGAGAATCGAAGGACCATGATGGGAAACAGCCAGAGAATCTTAGGAACATGATGGGAAACAACCAAAGAATTAAATGACCATGATGGGAAACAACCAAAGAATTAAAGGACCATGATGGGAAACGGCCAAAGAATTAAAGGACCATGATGGGAAACAACCAGAGAAATGAAGGACCATGATGGGAAACAACCAAAGATTCGAAGGACCATGAAGGGAAACAACCAGAGAATCGAAGGACCATGATGGGAAACAACCAGAGAATCGAAGGACCATGATGGGAAACAACCAGAGAATCGAAGGACCATGATGGGAAACAACCAGAGAATCGAAGGACCATGATGGGAAACAGCCAGAGAATCTTAGGAACATGATGGGAAACAACCAAAGAATTAAAGGACCATGATGGGAAACAACCAAAGAATTAAAGGACCATGATGGGAAACAACCAGAGAAATGAAGGACCATGATGGGAAACAACCAAAGATTCGAAGGACCATGATGGGAAACAACCAGAGAATCAAAGGACCATGATGGGAAACAGCCAGAGAATCTTAGGAACATGATGGGAAACAACCAAAGAATCGAAGGACCATGATGGGAAACTGCCAGAGAATCTTAGGAACATGATGGGAAACAACCAAAGAATCGAAGGACCATGATGGGAAACAACCAAATGACAAATATGGGAAACGTCCAAAGAATCTTAGGAAAATGATGGGAACTAGCGCACTTGTGAATCACAGGCGCACTGGAGTACGATTAAAATTTTTTTTCAGTTGCGACAACCCGAGCTAACAGTACAGCAGTACTTAGAATGGGTTCGCTAGCATTTTGTTTGGCGATGCAGAATCATTTCAGTCCAATTGTCTAAGTACGGGAAACTACAATGCGCCCATTCGATTGGGGAGGGATAATAGGGAGTGTCTAGGAATGGTAAGGCAATACCAATTATTCAGATTGACAGAAGGTTGGGAGTTTTTGGTGGAACGCTGGCGGCAATAGCTGTATTGGGAATAGACGCTCATTGTTCTGATGCTCCTATAATAGCATGCCCAATCCCGCAATTCAAGGATTGTGAATGCTCAGAGCTATATATTCTCAACTCTTATTGTCATTTCTAATCCATTCCAATAGCACCCTATGACAGGAATATATTAGATGAAAGACCCGTACTTGAGTATGAAGAGACTTAAAAAATGCATGCCGCGGTTGATTCGACTTTTCAAAGTTACTATTCTATGCAAGCTCATCTCGGTTGACTAAGCAGGCTACGAGTTGAACTCTAATTGCGAGCTCTGAAAATGCAAGCAGACTCCAGCCAGAAGCGATCAGGGCCTGCGGAGTCCTTTATTGTTGGCCTTCTTAACTCCGCTGCTTTTGCCATTTTTTCAGGACTGATCGGGCGACTTGGAGAGGGCTTGGAGAATGAAATGAAAATTTCTGCACGCAACTGCTTTCTGTAACCTCTGCAATAAGATCTATGAGACGGATGCCACGAGATTCAGCCCAAGCAGCAGCATCATCATCCTCTTGTTTTTTCTGCCTTGCTTGACTGCCAGCTCCCGGTCTTCTTAAGTGGAAAATGGCCCTCCTTCTTAAAGGTCTATCTTCCACGGAGAGATTGGGATAGAGAGAGAGAGAGACAGCTTTGGGAAGCTGAAGTGAGCTGGGTAGGCAGGGCGATGAAAGGTATGCAGATCCTCAAAGTGAGGCTTCACATTCCATGCAGAAAGTATTTTGTCTCCATCGGAACGTACAAGCATACTAGCTGAGCACGCGTGCCACTTGTGAGCGAATCCGACGGACGAGATCGGAATGAGCTGGAAGGAAATGTTACAATTGAATTCCCACTGAAAATATGTGTACAAACATAGCTCGTAGTTATCCTAATTCGTATATACGCACGCCTGCCTTCCTGGCTCGGATGCACGAGCGGTATTAATGCCCCGAGGTAGCGCAGGTGTGCCAAAATGCTTGTGACAATCCTGAGAGAGAAAGCGTACTATATATTATGAATTGCTACAACCATAGCCAGTTATTGCTCATTAACGACACGTTTGTGAGCTGCAAGTGTCATTCTAATATTTCTGTTGTCAACGTCAATTAAAAGTATGACAGATTTAATAGTCCCTTTCTTGTTGTTTACTGTACGAAGCGGTTGACAAACATAATTGTATGTTTTCATTCGGCTGTTTACATCATTAAACTAATTCCATCTGGACATAATGATTCAGAATCATAAAATGTGAAAGAGGGCTGCGGGCAATGGCACATCATTTGGTGACACTAGACCCGCAGCCAGCGAGGAGGCAATTCTGCACAATACGCTGACTCCTGAGCACACACGCACACAGATACTGTACGCAGGCACACATTCTCGTGGTCAGGCAGTGTACACTCTCACTGTGCCTTGGAGGTTGGCCTTCAATAAACGTAAACTGCATGACAAGCCTCCAAGCCTTCTCTCCGCTGCTGCGCCCCAAACTAATGTGGCCTCGCCGCGGAATCGAGCTCAGGGACCTTTGCACGAGAGGCAAACACGTTAGACCACTCTTAGACCGCTTACCCCTTTTGGGCATGATTGTAAACAACTATTTACTGGACAAGCTGTCTCCCCTAACAGTGAAGAAAAGTTTTTTCACTCTGCTCGCTAATGTCTTTTTTAGCAGACCTTAATGAATAATTTGTTAGCCCATGTAACTAGAAAGGTTGCAGAAGCATCAGCAAAGCATTTTTAGCCAAGGACATTATGCAAAATCGCTGTCAATAATACGCGAAGTAAATTTTGCAGGCATCGACCAAGCCGTCTTCTCATTTTGTTGAAAAGGGGCTTTACATTTGAACAGATTCAAGGCTTGGAGACGAGAGTCTAGTTTAAGAATAAGCCGGCAGCAAGAGCAGGAGAGAGAGGTGAAGCCGGTTTTCCCGCTCCAGGTTCCTCAATTAGAAGAAAAGAAAAAATAGTTTTTCACCTCAATCGCGTCCAACCAACCCTGTGCTCTCCAGAGTTTAGCGCACATTGAATGAAGCAATGAGTCCCAGTCCCAGTCCCACACAGCAACAACAAGAGTTGCCATTTTGAATTCACAATAGGCTGCAGAGCTCCGACAAAGGCTTCTGGTTGGAAGCCGAGAAGAGATGCTCAAGACGATAAAGATGAAGCTTCCTGTGAAAGTGAAAGCAAGGCACCAACACGATGGCTGCTTGTATGAATCTGTGATTTCTGGTTCAATACTGCTGCGGAGATGAGAGAATTTGACATGGACAAATTATTACCAAACAGGATTGATTTGATTTACACCAGAATCGATTAGGTCAGATGTACAGCCAAAAACTCGATCAGTCGCAGTCATTGCGCGGCGCATCAGAAGGCTGTGTACGGCTTTTCAGTGCCGAGGACCACTATAGACTAGTTCAGTAGTAATTGTTCAGTCCATGGACTGGGGGGGACGCCTTGCTTTAGGGGCATACCCCAATTACCCAGTGTGAACTTAACAAGTAAATTTATTGATAGAGGATCCGAATTGTTCGAGTGAAGTTAGGAATCGAACCTCCGACCTTTAAGTCGTGAGTCCGACGCTCTAACCACTGGGTTATGGATACAACACAAGTACATGCAGCAAGTGCACAGTACGCGGCTTGTCACTAAGTAGGTCAGGAAAGGGTACTTTGTCAATTTGCATGCTAACTCGCAGTCTCTGCACAAATGAAAACAGCACGGGTGCATTGGCTGATCAAGTGCCTTATAGCGTCTTCTGTTAGACAGTCAACGAACCGTCGGGTCCGCAACTGCCCTAGCTGGAGCTGTAGAGTAGAGAATAGAGCTGTGGGTGCGGCAAGATCTCGTTCAGAGAGAAGCGGCTGCTGGCATTCAGTGTTAGCTGCTGGCATTCAGTGTTGAAGCTGAAGTGAGCTGGGTAGGCAGGGCGATGAAAGGTATGCAGATCCTCAAAGTGAGGCTTCACATTCCATGCAGAAAGTATTTTGTCTCCATCGGAACGTACAAGCATACTAGCTGAGCACGCGTGCCACTTGTGAGCGAATCCGACGGACGAGATCGGAATGAGCTGGAAGGAAATGTTACAATTGAATTCCCACTGAAAATATGTGTACAAACATAGCTCGTAGTTATCCTAATTCGTATATACGCACGCCTGCCTTCCTGGCTCGGATGCACGAGCGGTATTAATGCCCCGAGGTAGCGCAGGTGTGCCAAAATGCTTGTGACAATCCTGAGAGAGAAAGCGTACTATATATTATGAATTGCTACAACCATAGCCAGTTATTGCTCATTAACGACACGTTTGTGAGCTGCAAGTGTCATTCTAATATTTCTGTTGTCAACGTCAATTAAAAGTATGACAGATTTAATAGTCCCTTTCATGTTGTTTACTGTACGAAGCGGTTGACAAACATAATTGTATGTTTTCATTCGGCTGTTTACATCATTAAACTAATTCCATCTGGACATAATGATTCAGAATCATAAAATGTGAAAGAGGGCTGCGGGCAATGGCACATCATTTGGTGACACTAGACCCGCAGCCAGCGAGGAGGCAATTCTGCACAATACGCTGACTCCTGAGCACACACGCACACAGATACTGTACGCAGGCACACATTCTCGTGGTCAGGCAGTGTACACTCTCACTGTGCCTTGGAGGTTGGCCTTCAATAAACGTAAACTGCATGACAAGCCTCCAAGCCTTCTCTCCGCTGCTGCGCCCCAAACTAATGTGGCCTCGCCGCGGAATCGAGCTCAGGGACCTTTGCACGAGAGGCAAACACGTTAGACCACTCTTAGACCGCTTACCCCTTTTGGGCATGATTGTAAACAACTATTTACTGGACAAGCTGTCTCCCCTAACAGTGAAGAAAAGTTTTTTCACTCTGCTCGCTAATGTCTTTTTTAGCAGACCTTAATGAATAATTTGTTAGCCCATGTAACTAGAAAGGTTGCAGAAGCATCAGCAAAGCATTTTTAGCCAAGGACATTATGCAAAATCGCTGTCAATAATACGCGAAGTAAATTTTGCAGGCATCGACCAAGCCGTCTTCTCATTTTGTTGAAAAGGGGCTTTACATTTGAACAGATTCAAGGCTTGGAGACGAGAGTCTAGTTTAAGAATAAGCCGGCAGCAAGAGCAGGAGAGAGAGGTGAAGCCGGTTTTCCCGCTCCAGGTTCCTCAATTAGAAGAAAAGAAAAAATAGTTTTTCACCTCAATCGCGTCCAACCAACCCTGTGCTCTCCAGAGTTTAGCGCACATTGAATGAAGCAATGAGTCCCAGTCCCAGTCCCACACAGCAACAACAAGAGTTGCCATTTTGAATTCACAATAGGCTGCAGAGCTCCGACAAAGGCTTCTGGTTGGAAGCCGAGAAGAGATGCTCAAGACGATAAAGATGAAGCTTCCTGTGAAAGTGAAAGCAAGGCACCAACACGATGGCTGCTTGTATGAATCTGTGATTTCTGGTTCAATACTGCTGCGGAGATGAGAGAATTTGACATGGACAAATTATTACCAAACAGGATTGATTTGATTTACACCAGAATCGATTAGGTCAGATGTACAGCCAAAAACTCGATCAGTCGCAGTCATTGCGCGGCGCATCAGAAGGCTGTGTACGGCTTTTCAGTGCCGAGGACCACTATAGACTAGTTCAGTAGTAATTGTTCAGTCCATGGACTGGGGGGGACGCCTTGCTTTAGGGGCATACCCCAATTACCCAGTGTGAACTTAACAAGTAAATTTATTGATAGAGGATCCGAATTGTTCGAGTGAAGTTAGGAATCGAACCTCCGACCTTTAAGTCGTGAGTCCGACGCTCTAACCACTGGGTTATGGATACAACACAAGTACATGCAGCAAGTGCACAGTACGCGGCTTGTCACTAAGTAGGTCAGGAAAGGGTACTTTGTCAATTTGCATGCTAACTCGCAGTCTCTGCACAAATGAAAACAGCACGGGTGCATTGGCTGATCAAGTGCCTTATAGCGTCTTCTGTTAGACAGTCAACGAACCGTCGGGTCCGCAACTGCCCTAGCTGGAGCTGTAGAGTAGAGAATAGAGCTGTGGGTGCGGCAAGATCTCGTTCAGAGAGAAGCGGCTGCTGGCATTCAGTGTTAGCTGCTGGCATTCAGTGTTGAAGCTGAAGTGAGCTGGGTAGGCAGGGCGATGAAAGGTATGCAGATCCTCAAAGTGAGGCTTCACATTCCATGCAGAAAGTATTTTGTCTCCATCGGAACGTACAAGCATACTAGCTGAGCACGCGTGCCACTTGTGAGCGAATCCGACGGACGAGATCGGAATGAGCTGGAAGGAAATGTTACAATTGAATTCCCACTGAAAATATGTGTACAAACATAGCTCGTAGTTATCCTAATTCGTATATACGCACGCCTGCCTTCCTGGCTCGGATGCACGAGCGGTATTAATGCCCCGAGGTAGCGCAGGTGTGCCAAAATGCTTGTGACAATCCTGAGAGAGAAAGCGTACTATATATTATGAATTGCTACAACCATAGCCAGTTATTGCTCATTAACGACACGTTTGTGAGCTGCAAGTGTCATTCTAATATTTCTGTTGTCAACGTCAATTAAAAGTATGACAGATTTAATAGTCCCTTTCATGTTGTTTACTGTACGAAGCGGTTGACAAACATAATTGTATGTTTTCATTCGGCTGTTTACATCATTAAACTAATTCCATCTGGACATAATGATTCAGAATCATAAAATGTGAAAGAGGGCTGCGGGCAATGGCACATCATTTGGTGACACTAGACCCGCAGCCAGCGAGGAGGCAATTCTGCACAATACGCTGACTCCTGAGCACACACGCACACAGATACTGTACGCAGGCACACATTCTCGTGGTCAGGCAGTGTACACTCTCACTGTGCCTTGGAGGTTGGCCTTCAATAAACGTAAACTGCATGACAAGCCTCCAAGCCTTCTCTCCGCTGCTGCGCCCCAAACTAATGTGGCCTCGCCGCGGAATCGAGCTCAGGGACCTTTGCACGAGAGGCAAACACGTTAGACCACTCTTAGACCGCTTACCCCTTTTGGGCATGATTGTAAACAACTATTTACTGGACAAGCTGTCTCCCCTAACAGTGAAGAAAAGTTTTTTCACTCTGCTCGCTAATGTCTTTTTTAGCAGACCTTAATGAATAATTTGTTAGCCCATGTAACTAGAAAGGTTGCAGAAGCATCAGCAAAGCATTTTTAGCCAAGGACATTATGCAAAATCGCTGTCAATAATACGCGAAGTAAATTTTGCAGGCATCGACCAAGCCGTCTTCTCATTTTGTTGAAAAGGGGCTTTACATTTGAACAGATTCAAGGCTTGGAGACGAGAGTCTAGTTTAAGAATAAGCCGGCAGCAAGAGCAGGAGAGAGAGGTGAAGCCGGTTTTCCCGCTCCAGGTTCCTCAATTAGAAGAAAAGAAAAAATAGTTTTTCACCTCAATCGCGTCCAACCAACCCTGTGCTCTCCAGAGTTTAGCGCACATTGAATGAAGCAATGAGTCCCAGTCCCAGTCCCACACAGCAACAACAAGAGTTGCCATTTTGAATTCACAATAAGCTGCAGAGCTCCGACAAAGGCTTCTGGTTGGAAGCCGAGAAGAGATGCTCAAGACGATAAAGATGAAGCTTCCTGTGAAAGTGAAAGCAAGGCACCAACACGATGGCTGCTTGTATGAATCTGTGATTTCTGGTTCAATACTGCTGCGGAGATGAGAGAATTTGACATGGACAAATTATTACCAAACAGGATTGATTTGATTTACACCAGAATCGATTAGGTCAGATGTACAGCCAAAAACTCGATCAGTCGCAGTCATTGCGCGGCGCATCAGAAGGCTGTGTACGGCTTTTCAGTGCCGAGGACCACTATAGACTAGTTCAGTAGTAATTGTTCAGTCCATGGACTGGGGGGGACGCCTTGCTTTAGGGGCATACCCCAATTACCCAGTGTGAACTTAACAAGTAAATTTATTGATAGAGGATCCGAATTGTTCGAGTGAAGTTAGGAATCGAACCTCCGACCTTTAAGTCGTGAGTCCGACGCTCTAACCACTGGGTTATGGATACAACACAAGTACATGCAGCAAGTGCACAGTACGCGGCTTGTCACTAAGTAGGTCAGGAAAGGGTACTTTGTCAATTTGCATGCTAACTCGCAGTCTCTGCACAAATGAAAACAGCACGGGTGCATTGGCTGATCAAGTGCCTTATAGCGTCTTCTGTTAGACAGTCAACGAACCGTCGGGTCCGCAACTGCCCTAGCTGGAGCTGTAGAGTAGAGAATAGAGCTGTGGGTGCGGCAAGATCTCGTTCAGAGAGAAGCGGCTGCTGGCATTCAGTGTTAGCTGCTGGCATTCAGTGTTGAAGCTGAAGTGAGCTGGGTAGGCAGGGCGATGAAAGGTATGCAGATCCTCAAAGTGAGGCTTCACATTCCATGCAGAAAGTATTTTGTCTCCATCGGAACGTACAAGCATACTAGCTGAGCACGCGTGCCACTTGTGAGCGAATCCGACGGACGAGATCGGAATGAGCTGGAAGGAAATGTTACAATTGAATTCCCACTGAAAATATGTGTACAAACATAGCTCGTAGTTATCCTAATTCGTATATACGCACGCCTGCCTTCCTGGCTCGGATGCACGAGCGGTATTAATGCCCCGAGGTAGCGCAGGTGTGCCAAAATGCTTGTGACAATCCTGAGAGAGAAAGCGTACTATATATTATGAATTGCTACAACCATAGCCAGTTATTGCTCATTAACGACACGTTTGTGAGCTGCAAGTGTCATTCTAATATTTCTGTTGTCAACGTCAATTAAAAGTATGACAGATTTAATAGTCCCTTTCATGTTGTTTACTGTACGAAGCGGTTGACAAACATAATTGTATGTTTTCATTCGGCTGTTTACATCATTAAACTAATTCCATCTGGACATAATGATTCAGAATCATAAAATGTGAAAGAGGGCTGCGGGCAATGGCACATCATTTGGTGACACTAGACCCGCAGCCAGCGAGGAGGCAATTCTGCACAATACGCTGACTCCTGAGCACACACGCACACAGATACTGTACGCAGGCACACATTCTCGTGGTCAGGCAGTGTACACTCTCACTGTGCCTTGGAGGTTGGCCTTCAATAAACGTAAACTGCATGACAAGCCTCCAAGCCTTCTCTCCGCTGCTGCGCCCCAAACTAATGTGGCCTCGCCGCGGAATCGAGCTCAGGGACCTTTGCACGAGAGGCAAACACGTTAGACCACTCTTAGACCGCTTACCCCTTTTGGGCATGATTGTAAACAACTATTTACTGGACAAGCTGTCTCCCCTAACAGTGAAGAAAAGTTTTTTCACTCTGCTCGCTAATGTCTTTTTTAGCAGACCTTAATGAATAATTTGTTAGCCCATGTAACTAGAAAGGTTGCAGAAGCATCAGCAAAGCATTTTTAGCCAAGGACATTATGCAAAATCGCTGTCAATAATACGCGAAGTAAATTTTGCAGGCATCGACCAAGCCGTCTTCTCATTTTGTTGAAAAGGGGCTTTACATTTGAACAGATTCAAGGCTTGGAGACGAGAGTCTAGTTTAAGAATAAGCCGGCAGCAAGAGCAGGAGAGAGAGGTGAAGCCGGTTTTCCCGCTCCAGGTTCCTCAATTAGAAGAAAAGAAAAAATAGTTTTTCACCTCAATCGCGTCCAACCAACCCTGTGCTCTCCAGAGTTTAGCGCACATTGAATGAAGCAATGAGTCCCAGTCCCAGTCCCACACAGCAACAACAAGAGTTGCCATTTTGAATTCACAATAAGCTGCAGAGCTCCGACAAAGGCTTCTGGTTGGAAGCCGAGAAGAGATGCTCAAGACGATAAAGATGAAGCTTCCTGTGAAAGTGAAAGCAAGGCACCAACACGATGGCTGCTTGTATGAATCTGTGATTTCTGGTTCAATACTGCTGCGGAGATGAGAGAATTTGACATGGACAAATTATTACCAAACAGGATTGATTTGATTTACACCAGAATCGATTAGGTCAGATGTACAGCCAAAAACTCGATCAGTCGCAGTCATTGCGCGGCGCATCAGAAGGCTGTGTACGGCTTTTCAGTGCCGAGGACCACTATAGACTAGTTCAGTAGTAATTGTTCAGTCCATGGACTGGGGGGGACGCCTTGCTTTAGGGGCATACCCCAATTACCCAGTGTGAACTTAACAAGTAAATTTATTGATAGAGGATCCGAATTGTTCGAGTGAAGTTAGGAATCGAACCTCCGACCTTTAAGTCGTGAGTCCGACGCTCTAACCACTGGGTTATGGATACAACACAAGTACATGCAGCAAGTGCACAGTACGCGGCTTGTCACTAAGTAGGTCAGGAAAGGGTACTTTGTCAATTTGCATGCTAACTCGCAGTCTCTGCACAAATGAAAACAGCACGGGTGCATTGGCTGATCAAGTGCCTTATAGCGTCTTCTGTTAGACAGTCAACGAACCGTCGGGTCCGCAACTGCCCTAGCTGGAGCTGTAGAGTAGAGAATAGAGCTGTGGGTGCGGCAAGATCTCGTTCAGAGAGAAGCGGCTGCTGGCATTCAGTGTTAGCTGCTGGCATTCAGTGTTGAAGCTGAAGTGAGCTGGGTAGGCAGGGCGATGAAAGGTATGCAGATCCTCAAAGTGAGGCTTCACATTCCATGCAGAAAGTATTTTGTCTCCATCGGAACGTACAAGCATACTAGCTGAGCACGCGTGCCACTTGTGAGCGAATCCGACGGACGAGATCGGAATGAGCTGGAAGGAAATGTTACAATTGAATTCCCACTGAAAATATGTGTACAAACATAGCTCGTAGTTATCCTAATTCGTATATACGCACGCCTGCCTTCCTGGCTCGGATGCACGAGCGGTATTAATGCCCCGAGGTAGCGCAGGTGTGCCAAAATGCTTGTGACAATCCTGAGAGAGAAAGCGTACTATATATTATGAATTGCTACAACCATAGCCAGTTATTGCTCATTAACGACACGTTTGTGAGCTGCAAGTGTCATTCTAATATTTCTGTTGTCAACGTCAATTAAAAGTATGACAGATTTAATAGTCCCTTTCATGTTGTTTACTGTACGAAGCGGTTGACAAACATAATTGTATGTTTTCATTCGGCTGTTTACATCATTAAACTAATTCCATCTGGACATAATGATTCAGAATCATAAAATGTGAAAGAGGGCTGCGGGCAATGGCACATCATTTGGTGACACTAGACCCGCAGCCAGCGAGGAGGCAATTCTGCACAATACGCTGACTCCTGAGCACACACGCACACAGATACTGTACGCAGGCACACATTCTCGTGGTCAGGCAGTGTACACTCTCACTGTGCCTTGGAGGTTGGCCTTCAATAAACGTAAACTGCATGACAAGCCTCCAAGCCTTCTCTCCGCTGCTGCGCCCCAAACTAATGTGGCCTCGCCGCGGAATCGAGCTCAGGGACCTTTGCACGAGAGGCAAACACGTTAGACCACTCTTAGACCGCTTACCCCTTTTGGGCATGATTGTAAACAACTATTTACTGGACAAGCTGTCTCCCCTAACAGTGAAGAAAAGTTTTTTCACTCTGCTCGCTAATGTCTTTTTTAGCAGACCTTAATGAATAATTTGTTAGCCCATGTAACTAGAAAGGTTGCAGAAGCATCAGCAAAGCATTTTTAGCCAAGGACATTATGCAAAATCGCTGTCAATAATACGCGAAGTAAATTTTGCAGGCATCGACCAAGCCGTCTTCTCATTTTGTTGAAAAGGGGCTTTACATTTGAACAGATTCAAGGCTTGGAGACGAGAGTCTAGTTTAAGAATAAGCCGGCAGCAAGAGCAGGAGAGAGAGGTGAAGCCGGTTTTCCCGCTCCAGGTTCCTCAATTAGAAGAAAAGAAAAAATAGTTTTTCACCTCAATCGCGTCCAACCAACCCTGTGCTCTCCAGAGTTTAGCGCACATTGAATGAAGCAATGAGTCCCAGTCCCAGTCCCACACAGCAACAACAAGAGTTGCCATTTTGAATTCACAATAGGCTGCAGAGCTCCGACAAAGGCTTCTGGTTGGAAGCCGAGAAGAGATGCTCAAGACGATAAAGATGAAGCTTCCTGTGAAAGTGAAAGCAAGGCACCAACACGATGGCTGCTTGTATGAATCTGTGATTTCTGGTTCAATACTGCTGCGGAGATGAGAGAATTTGACATGGACAAATTATTACCAAACAGGATTGATTTGATTTACACCAGAATCGATTAGGTCAGATGTACAGCCAAAAACTCGATCAGTCGCAGTCATTGCGCGGCGCATCAGAAGGCTGTGTACGGCTTTTCAGTGCCGAGGACCACTATAGACTAGTTCAGTAGTAATTGTTCAGTCCATGGACTGGGGGGGACGCCTTGCTTTAGGGGCATACCCCAATTACCCAGTGTGAACTTAACAAGTAAATTTATTGATAGAGGATCCGAATTGTTCGAGTGAAGTTAGGAATCGAACCTCCGACCTTTAAGTCGTGAGTCCGACGCTCTAACCACTGGGTTATGGATACAACACAAGTACATGCAGCAAGTGCACAGTACGCGGCTTGTCACTAAGTAGGTCAGGAAAGGGTACTTTGTCAATTTGCATGCTAACTCGCAGTCTCTGCACAAATGAAAACAGCACGGGTGCATTGGCTGATCAAGTGCCTTATAGCGTCTTCTGTTAGACAGTCAACGAACCGTCGGGTCCGCAACTGCCCTAGCTGGAGCTGTAGAGTAGAGAATAGAGCTGTGGGTGCGGCAAGATCTCGTTCAGAGAGAAGCGGCTGCTGGCATTCAGTGTTAGCTGCTGGCATTCAGTGTTAGCTGCTGGCATTCAGTGTTGGCTGCTGGCATTCAGTGTTAGCTGCTGGCATTCAGTGTTAGCTGCTGGCATTCAGTGTTAGCTGCTGGCATTCAGTGTTGGCTGCTGGCATTCAGTGTTGGCTGCTGGCATTCAGTGTTAGCTGCTGGCATTCAGTGTTAGCTGCTGGCATTCAGTGTTGGCTGCTGGCATTCAGTGTTGGCTGCTGGCATTCAGTGTTAGCTGCTGGCATTCAGTGTTAGCTGCTGGCATTCAGTGTTAGCTGCTGGCATTCAGTGTTAGCTGCTGGCATTCAGTGTTAGCTGCTGGCATTCAGTGTTAGCTGCTGGCATTCAGTGTTAGCTGCTGGTGCTCCAACGCTAATTCGACGACCCAGCTGCTGCCGATGCGAGGAATTTGGCTCTTTTTAAAGATGTGTCATGTTCCGAAACGATCGATGGACCGACCCTACCCAAGACCAGCTCCAGTGTGAACCCGACCTATCTTGCAGGCGGTCGTGGGAAGCAGCTTTTTACAACTCCAAGACAATTGGGTCATTATACAAGAAGGTACTAGAGGTTACCTAGATCAAGGACCATGCTGTAGTATAACATGCTGCAGTTATACTACGGTTGGTCTTTGAGTGGTCCTTGACCTAGATCAAGCTCTCCAATTTTCATTAGATCATTATCATTTTTTTTAATTGACACGAATACCTAGCCCGTTTGGGCCTGATGTACAGCTAGTAGCACTGTTCAGTCACTCAAATTTCTATAGTCACGGTTGACACCGACAAATCTCATACTATTAAAAGTTCAATTCTAGTTATGAGAAGTGCAATAATTTTTCTTTTTAATAATTTCTTTCGGTTCCTTAAGAAGTAACAATTATCAAATTGCTTTTTTAGGGCTTTTACAAATCATTACAAATTACATATTAAAGCCGCATTCATAATGGAAAGGGAGATGCATGATAATAATAATAATAATTGATTACACCTGCCCCAATTGGGTCAGATGTGCAGCTGACAGCACAGCCGCAGCTAATGCGCGGCGCATCTGAAGGCTGCGTACAGCTGTTCAGTCCACGGACTGGGGGGACGCCACACCCACCTTCAACTATCCCAGCTAATGCTGCTACCCATTTAACAGCTGGGTGAACTGAAGCAATGCAGAGTTAAGTGTCTTGCTAAAGGACGCAAATTGTTCCAGTGGAGTCGGGAATCGAACCCCCGACCTTCAAGTCGTGAGTCCGACGCCCTAACCACTAGGCTACAACCTCTGCTCAATGCATGATGCATGAATATTCAAGCTTGTTGGGATTCGGAACCTTCGTCATAATTTCGTCAAGATGGAGAAAACATCTCGTTGTCTTTTATTTAATTGTTTTCTTGTAGCTGTAAATTCCCTCAGACGCTGTAATCTGTTAGACACAGGAAAAAACTTAAAACGGAACCTCGATATTTAGTTATCTTATCAGTAAAACCACCGGAATATAGATCTAAAATATTATATAACAAATCAAAACATTTGCTTATACATAGACAGATAAAAAATTGCTACGCATCCCTGTAGTAATAATAATTGTTTTTTTATTATTAAATAAGTAAGAAGAAATGCTTTTTACTGTCAATACGTGATTAAATGTAATTATTGCAATTTGAGCTGATTCTTATTGCACTTTAAAATGAAGAAGAGACTTGAGCTTTATATTTATATTGTATACGATTATAAAGTATTTGTTTGTGGATCTAGCTTAGCCCTCCTGAATTATCACAAAACACCGAATCCTAAAATTATAACTGCGAATGTTGATAGAATCATTTTGGTGGTTGATGATGATTATAGAAATGCAAATAAGGTTCACTTTAATACTAAAAGAAAACGTTTTCATTACAATTAAAATGCGACTAGTTTTTTAAGCGAATTTTCTATGGTAATTATGATTATAGTGTGCAGAATTTAATTTTTTTCTCAGATTCTTATAAAAAATGCTAGCATCTAAGTTAAAGACTGTTTAGTATAACTATAATCTATATTTCAAGTCATCTATAAAATAGAAATCTTTTTTTTTGTAAAACTGTAAGCTTGTTTCGAATATATGTAGGCCTTATGCAATTATATATGTGTAATTAAATTGTGTAAACAACTAAAAGGGCAGGGCAACATTGCACATTGCCTGCCATTTTGTGTGGGTGGATGTGTGGTATAGTGCACTGCCCTATAGGACAAAAACATTTTTGTGTACACATGTCTCTGGCACCTTTTTTAATTGCATGTCCATGAACTTTGTGCAAAAATGACAATTGTGCTTTGGAATTAAAAAACTATTTCAATTATAAATACTCTATTGAATAAGGTTTATTCAGGTTGATAAGTTAGAATTGCTGTTTTCAAGCAACTCATACCTATAAAGGCTAATCTTTATGGGAAAAAAATGTAACACTGTCCAACTCTTAGAAAGTTACTTACTTTCTTAAGCAAAAATTTATTTATAATAAATTGATGTCAAACTCTATTAATGCTTTAAAGGAAATTTTTTCAGTCTATGCAGAGAAATTACTTTTTGGATTCTGATATTTTATCTAGTTTTAATGACGAGTCCATACTCATAAAGTTTCAGGTTAATTAAATGCCCTAGCCTTATGAATAAACTTCTATATCACATTTAATTAAGTTCTCAAAACTAAAAGTAAAAAAAAATATTTTTTTACGAATGTGATTTTGATTCATTAGAATTTGCATTAGCATTTTCTAAAATGGTTTTATTAAGGTTGAGCTGAAAATAAATTCTGTAGTGAAGTCAAAGACATGCCTTTAATTTATTTTTAATAAAGTTCAAATATTTAATAAATTACCTAATTTACATTTCCACAGCTCATTTAGGGAAACATGTCGTTTGTATCTTGTCGCTTATTGGTGGCTGTTCGCCAGTCCCGCCTAGCAACCAACCGACTTTTGTCTGACTATGTTGCTACTAGGCCAAATCTGAAGATTAACAAGGACACCAAGGTCATCTGTCAGGGTTTCACTGGCAAGCAAGTGAGTCTTACCCATCGATTTCTGACACCTTAAACCCATGATTGATTGATTTCTAATACTTAAATCCACTCATTAGTGGCTATCTAGATCCCACTCATTAGTGAATATCTATTATAGATCCCATTCATTAGTGAATATCTAGATCCCACTCATTAGTGAATATCTAGATCCCATTCATTGGTGAATATCTAGATCCCACTTATTAGTGAATATCTAGATCCCATTCATTAATGAATATCTAGATCCCACTCATTGGTGAATATCTAGATCCCACTCATTAGTGAATATCTAGATCCCAATCATTGGTGAATATCTAGATCCCACTCATTGGTGACTATCTAGATCCCACTCATTAGTGAATATCTAGATCCCACTCATTGGTGACTATCTAGATCCCACTCATTAGTGAATATCTAGATCCCACTCATTAGTGAATATCTAGATCCCACTCATTAGTGAATATCTAGATCCCAATCATTAGTGAATATCTAGATCCCACTCATTAGTGAATATCTAGATCCCACTCATTAGTGAATATCTAGATCCCACTCATTTGTGAATATCTAGATCCCAATCATTAATGAATATCTAGATCCCAATCATTGGTGAATATCTAGATCCCACTCATTAGTGAATATCTAGATCCCAATCATTGGTGAATATCTAGATCCCACTCATTAGTGAATATCTAGATCCCACTCATTAGTGAATATCTAGATCCCACTCATTAGTGAATATCTAGATCCCACTCATTAGTGAATATCTAGATCCTAATCATTAGTGAATATCTAGATCCTAATCATTAGTGAATATCTAGATCCCACTCATTAGTGAATATCTAGATCCCATTCATTAGTGAATATCTAGATCCCACTCATTAGTGAATATCTAGATCCCACTCATTAGTGAATATCTAGATCCCACTCATTAGTGAATATCTAGATCCCACTCATTGGTGAATATCTAGATCCCACTCATTAGTGAATATCTAGATCCCACTCATTAGTGAATATCTAGATCCCACTCATTAGTGAATATCTAGATCCCACTCATTAGTGAATATCTAGATCCCAATAATTAGTGAATATCTAGATCCCACTCATTGGTGAATGTCTAGATCCCAATCATTAGTGAATATCTAGATCCCACTCATTAGTGAATATCTAGATCCCACTCATTAGTGAATATCTAGATCCCACTCATTAGTGAATATCTAGATCCCACTCATTAGTGAATATCTAGATCCCACTCATTAGTGAATATCTAGCTCCCATTGTTTCGTGAATATGTAGATTCCACAGCGCTGACACCCATAACTCAAACCTCACCGCAGGGCACCTTCCACAGCACTCAGGCCATAGAGTACGGCACCAAGGTAGTTGGCGGTGTGTCGCCAGGCAAAGGCG
Source organism: Macrostomum hystrix (assembly GCA_950097015.1). Classification (NCBI taxonomy): domain Eukaryota; kingdom Metazoa; phylum Platyhelminthes; family Macrostomidae; genus Macrostomum; species Macrostomum hystrix. The sequence goes on along the minus strand of CATNEN010000034.1, from coordinate 7,684,339 downwards.
GCCAGAAGCACCTGAACTTGCCCGTCTTCAATACTGTTACTGAGGCTCGCAAAGCCACCCAATGCGACGCCACTGTGATTTACGTGCCGGCCCCATTCGCCGCCGCCGCTATTCACGAAGCCTTGGACGCCGAGGTGCCGCTGATAGTGTGCATCACGGAGGGCATTCCGCAGCACGACATGGTCAGGGTGCGGCACCGGCTCAGCAGGCAGTCCAAGAGTCGCCTGATTGGTCCCAATTGTCCCGGCATCATTGCTCCAGGCCAGTGCAAGATTGGCATCATGCCGGGTCATATTCACCGGCCTGGCAAGATTGGCATTGTGTCCAGGTCCGGCACCCTGACTTACGAGGCTGTGCATCAGACCACTGTGAGTGACCTTTTTGTTTTTCTGATCAATTTTGTGATTTTTAGTGGATTAAAAATTCCACTAAATTATCTGGGTTCTAATAATTCCATCCTTGTTATGATATCTAAGTGACAGCCAATAGCACAAAAATTGCATCAATTCACAAGAAACTATTTTTTTTCTATTATAATCCCCACAGATACCATCAATCCCCTAAACTATTGTCAGTAGGATTCTAAGAAAGGCTACCTGGATTGTCTGTGTGTTTAGTCTACAGCACAGCCTTAGCTACGTATTGCACACCGACCCTAAAGTACTACAGCTAAAGCTTGGTACCCAATTAATAGCTGGGCGAACCGAAGCAATACAGAGTTAAATGTATTGATAAAGGACTCAATTTGTTCCAGCGAACTCAGGAATCGAACCCCCGATCTTCAAGTAGCGAGTATGACGCCCTAGCCACTAAATAGTTACTAAATTTATCCCAAACAATAGCCAGTTTGTGATATTCCACGAAATACCATAAATTCCCTAAAAGATCCCATATTTCCCTTAGTAGTAGAAAGTAGAAAGAAGAAAGTAGAAAGTAGAAAGAAGAAAGTAGAAAGTAGACAGTAGAAAGACTTCGGGGGAATATCGAATACCCAAATTTTTATTTTTGAACCTATTTGGATTCGCCAATGAGGTTTATACACGTCTTCGACAAGAATCGCTGACTATCTCGACGATGCTGACGTCGGACGGCTTTGAAAGTTAGTTCGTCGTTAAGGGGTGGAAAATTTTTATTTAGATGGTGGACTGTCACGAAGTGAACTGGGCAGTGGGTACTTGAAATACATCAACCCATCAACCCGGACTGCAGGTGACCGGTCTCGGCCAGACCCTGTGCATCGGCGTCGGCGGCGATCCATTCAACGGCACCAACTTTATCGACTGTCTGGAAATCTTCCTGAAAGATCCCAAAACTGAGGGCATTGTTCTCATTGGCGAGATTGGCGGCCAAGCCGAGGAGAGCGCGGCCGAGTACCTGATGGAGCACAACAGGGGCAGCAATGCCAAGCCCGTTGTGTCATTCATCGCCGGTGTCACCGCGCCACCCGGCCGTCGAATGGGCCACGCCGGCGCCATCATAGCCGGCGGCAAAGGCGGCGCCAAGGAGAAGATCGCCGCGCTGGAGGCGGCCGGAGTTGTAGTGTCGAAATCGCCAGCCCAGATGGGCCAGCTGATGCTAGCCGAGATGAAACGGTTGGGCAAGGCCTAGAATGATTTCGGTCCGTATTCTCTGTGTGCATCTGGACGGGACAATATTAACTAATGAGTTGGCTTTTGCCGGCCCTACGTCTAATATTATCTATCATTTAGTTTGTGGTTGGCAATGACCTGGGTTTTTTTCAAGCATCGTAGATTTTGTTAGTAGTGCCATACTATTAGTAGTATCTACAAATAATTATCTACTCTGAAAACTGAAAGTGACGCTAGAAAAATTTTCCCTTGCATAACACAACGCGCTATGACCATTTGTGTTTAATTAATTATTGTAATAGCATAAGCCGGTTAAGTGTGTGTCTAGTTTAAGTCTAACCACATCATTTCTGCTTTCTAGAAGTATTGAGCTAATTAGTACTTATAAACATCTGAGAATGAGATCTTGCAGTCTAAAATAAATACCCTTTATATTGTGTCCTTTAACTCCCTGGCTATATTTCAAAACAAATATATATTATATGATCTGTTTTTTGAAAGCTGACTATTTTAACGTCCGTCTAATATAGCTTTACAAGTCAATTTTGCGTCTAGTTGTTTGTACTGCATCTTTTGTCCGTCTTTTAGTGTCCTACAGTGTCTGTTATTTGTCCTTTAGGGTTGTTGGTTGTGTCTGTTGTTAATCCTTCAAGAGTTGTTGGTTGAGTCTGTTGTTAATCCTTCAAGAGTTGTTGGTTGTGTCTGTTGTTAATCCTTCAAGAGTTGTTGGTTGAGTCTGTTGTTAATCCTTCAAGAGTTGTTGGTTGAGTCTGTTGTTAATCCTTCAAGAGTTGTTGGTTGTGCCTGTTGTTAATCCTTCAAGAGTTGTTGGTTGAGTCTGTTGTTAATCCTTCAAGAGTTGTTGGTTGAGTCTGTTGTTAATCCTTCAAGAGTTGTTGGTTGTGTCTGTTGTTAATCCTTCAAGAGTTGTTGGTTGAGCCTGTTGTTAATCCTTCAAGAGTTGTTGGTTGTGTCTGTTGTTAATCCTTCAAGAGTTGTTGGTTGTGTCTGCTGTTAATCCTTCAAGAGTTGTTGTTTATCTGCTGTTTTTCCTCAATTAGTTTTCCCACCGCATTGCAGCAAGCGCGACAGCAGAGGCCCGCAGCCACCCTGGCGGACTATGCCTACGTCGATAGCGGTCGAGATGCGCGTCAGGCAGAGGACGAAGAGGAGAAGCGTCTGGCCGCTCGCGCGGTTGCCATGGTGATCGACAGCTCGCGGCGCGGCATTGTCACGCTGTGCTCTGACGTTGCCGACCTGCTTCGGCGGCAGCGCGCCCTGGAGCTGCGGCTGCGCCTAGTGTCGGCCGAGAATGCCGCTCTGCGCGCCGCCTGCTCGGCGGCCGCCTCAAATTCTTCTCTGGAGTCTAGATCGCGTAGTTCTTTGACGCCGTCTCCATCTACTTCTCCATCTACTTCAACGACTGCGTCTTTGTCACAGGGAACTCAATGCGAACTGATGAAAGCGGAGTCCGGCCTACATGACGATGGCGGCGAAGAACTACGGCATGCGATGCAGTTGAACAAGACGCTGGCGGTGGCTTTGGCCAGGGCGACGCGTCAGTTGGCCAGGGCTGAGGCTGCGGCGACCAGTTGTGAAGCGAAGCGGCGCGGTCGAAAGGAGTCACCGATTAGGTAAATTCACAGTCACCGATTAGGTAAATTTACAGCTTAGGTAAATTTACAGCCACCGATTAGGTAAATTTACAGCCACCGATTAGGTAAATTTGCAGTCACCGATTAGGTAAATTTACTGTCACCGATTAGGTAATATTACAGCCACCGATTAGGTAATATTACAGTCACCGATTAGGTAAATTTACTGTCACCGACTTGGTAAATTCACTGTCACCGATTAGGTACTATTACAGTCACCGATTAGGTAATATTACAGTCACCGATTAGGTATATTTACTGTCACCGATTAGGTAAATTTACAGTCACTAATTAGGTAAATTTACTGTCACCGATTTGGTAAATTTACTGTCACCGATTAGGTAAATTCACAGTCACCGATTAGGTAATATTACAGCCACCGATTAGGTAATATTACAGTCACCGATTAGGTAAATTTACTGTCACCGACTTGGTAAATTCACTGTCACCGATTAGGTACTATTACAGTCACCGATTAGGTAATATTACAGTCACCGATTAGGTATATTTACTGTCACCGATTAGGTAAATTTACCGTCACTAATTAGGTAAATTTACTGTCACCGATTTGGTAAATTTACTGTCACCGATTAGGTAAATTCACAGTCACCGATTAGGTAAATTCACTGTCACCGATTTGGTAAATTCACAGTCACCGATTAGGTAAATTCACTGTCACCGATTTGGTAACTTTACTGTCACCGATTAGGTAACTTTACTGTCACCGATTAGGTAAATTCACTGTCACCGATTTGGTAAATTCACAGTCACCTATTTGGTAAATTCACTGTCACCGATTAGGTAAATTTACTGTCACCGATTAGGTAAATTTACTGTCACCGATTAGGTAAATTCACTGTCACCGATTTGGTAAATTCACAGTCACCGATTAGGTAAATTCACTGTCACCGATTTGGTAAATTCACAGTCACCGATTAGGTAAATTCACTGTCACCGATTAGGTAATATTACAGTCACCGATTAGGTAACTTTACTGTCACCGATTAGGTAAATTCACTGTCACCGATTTGGTAAATTCACAGTCACCGATTTGGTAAATTCACAGTCACCGATTAGGTAAATTCACAGTCACCGATTTGGTAAATTCACTGTCACCGATTAGGTAAATTTACTGTCACCGATTAGGTAATATTACAGTCACCGATTAGGTAAATTTACTGTCACCGATTTGGTAAATTCACAGTCACCGATTTGGTAAATTCACTGTCACCGATTAGGTAAATTCACAGTCACCGATTAGGTAAATTCACTGTCACCGATTTGGTAACTTTACTGTCACCGATTAGGTAACTTTACTGTCACCGATTAGGTAAATTCACTGTCACCGATTTGGTAAATTCACAGTCACCGATTAGGTAAATTCACAGTCACCGATTAGGTAAATTCACAGTCACCGATTAGGTAAATTCACTGTCACCGATTAGGTAAATTTACTGTCACCGATTAGGTAAATTCACTGTCACCGATTTGGTAAATTCACTGTCACCGATTAGGTAAATTTACTGTCACCGATTAGGTAATATTACAGTCACCGATTAGGTAAATTTACTGTCACCGATTTGGTAAATTCACAGTCACCGATTTGGTAAATTCACTGTCACCGATTAGGTAAATTCACAGTCACCGATTAGGTAAATTCACTGTCACCGATTTGGTAACTTTACTGTCACCGATTAGGTAACTTTACTGTCACCGATTAGGTAAATTCACTGTCACCGATTTGGTAAATTCACAGTCACCGATTAGGTAAATTCACAGTCACCGATTAGGTAAATTCACAGTCACCGATTAGGTAAATTCACTGTCACCGATTTGGTAACTTTACTGTCACCGATTAGGTAACTTTACTGTCACCGATTAGGTAAATTCACTGTCACCGATTTGGTAAATTTACCGTCACCGATTTGGTAAATTTACATTGTTATCGATTAGGTATATGTATAGTCACTGATTAGGTTAATTTATAGTCACCGATTATGGATTTTATGCCACCTAGAATCTGTTCTTGAATCCCTTTTTAGCGAACTAAAGTCCCCCGATGGTGGATCTGATTTGGTTTCGGTAGTATATTCAAAGCGCAATTCTCAAAATGGGATCTAAATAGTAAATCTATTATCTGTAAAAAAATCCCTGTCAGGTGTTCCGCAAATCAGCATCGTCGTGAAGAACCGCAGCATCAACTTTCGAATTCAAAGGCGATCCTTCCTATCGACGGCACCCAACGCAACGACTCGACTGCAGTCGGCCGAGTTCGCTTAGGCGACATTGTTAATCTTAGCGATGGCAGACGCGGTCGAGTCCGCTGTCTGGCGCATCGGGCCGACGATGACGCCTCAGTTGAGCTGCGCTTGGAGGCCTTGACAGCCGAAGGAAAAATTGACAACCCTAGTAACCATGGTGACTGTTTGTTTACAGCCAATCTGGCCGATATTGTTGGAATGCAGTCGGTTAGGACTGAAGAGCCAGCTCCTGTTTGTGAGCAAAAATATGGTCGCATTGTTGAGTACTTTGTTACTGACTACTTGTAGGAAAGTATGTAGTATTTAGTTTCTTATAAATAGGCTCGTAGGATGCTCTCTGTGTACTTTTTGTTTTTTCATTTCCTTGTTTTATATTTTATATTTGTATTTTGCGACGCTATGTTTATAAGTTTTATATTTTTGGACTAACTTTTTCAGAGGTGCTTCATATTTTATTATTTTATCTGCCATAATAAACACTAAGCCCCACAAACCCCTTATCTCACCCTAATCGCTCGCTCGCTCGCTCGTTTATCGTACAATCGATCCAGACAATCCCCATCCTCGCTACCCTTAATGTACACTCGATCCAGACAATCCCCATCCTCGCTACCCTTAATGTAAACTCGATCCGAACAATCCCCTCCTCTCTACCCTTAATGTTCACTCGATCCAGACAATCCCCATCCTCTCTACCCTTAATGTTCACTCGATCCAGACAATCCCCATCCTCTCTACCCTTAACGTAAACTCGATCCAAACAATCCCCTCCTCTCTACCCTTAATGTTCACTCGATCCAGACAACCCCCACCTCTCTACCCTTAATGTACACTCACTCCAGACAATCTGCTCCTCTCTACCCTAAATGTACACTCGATCCAGACAACCCCCTCCTCTCTACCCTTAATGTACACTCGATCCAGGCAACCCCCACCTCTCTACCCTTAATATACACTCACTCCAGATAATCCGCTCCTCTCTACCCTTAATGTACACTCACTCCAGATAATCCGCTCCTCTCTACCCTTAATGTACACTCGATCCAGACAATCCCCATCCCCTCTACCCTTAATGTACACTCGATCCAGACAATCCCTTCCTCTCTACCCTAAATGTACAGTAGATACCCACAAGCACCCCACTCTAAATGTCTAATGTCAAAAGCCCCTGCCGCAAAAGGTCGATATATTGTCCACAAAAGAAGTATAATTTTCTATTTAGCAGCGCATTTCTTTGCCAGATTTTGTCTACATTGATAGTTATTTACTAATAACGATGCACCGCTGTTCCTACTGATAGTAGCATGTGGCGGAGGCGCTAAATTTACCGTATTGCACTGTTTGTATGCTCGTACACCGTCCGACTGCGCCTCAAAGCTTTTCACCTCGCTAATCGCGTACAAATTCTACATACTCGTAGTAATACTGTCGTTTACATAGTTTTTGCCGAAGTACACACGCCCTTATGCCACACATTATAATTTAAATTTTGCCAGACTTTACTCGCCAAAAATTATTTCTTTTTGGTGCTGTAATAAACTATTTTTCCTATCTAAACGTTTTCTACATGTTTTTAATTGAAAGTATTCACTCGACTTTTTCATTTTTTCTCATTTATTTCTGAACGTTTTGTTCGTTCAGAGCTATAAAAAGCTACATTTTATATATAAACAATTTACTTACTAGAATGAATAGAAAATATTGAGGCAAGTAAGAGGGAACTAACAAGCTATTTAAGGAATTTCGTATTTTATTAGTTGGGAAGTTTTATAGGAGGATGGTGATCGGGTCGAAGGGAGGCTGAAGATCGGGTTAAAGGGAGGCTGGAGATCGGGTTGAAGGGAGGCTGGAGATCGGGTCGAAGGGAGGCTGAAGATCGGATTGAAGGGAGGCTGGAGATCGGGTCGAAGGGAGGCTGAAGATCGGATTGAAGGGAGGCTGGAGATCGGGTCGAAGGGAGGCTGAAGATCGGATTGAAGGGAGGCTGGAGATCGGGTCGAAGGGAGGCTGAAGATCGGATTGAAGGGAGGCTGGAGATCGGGTCGAAGGGAGGCTGAAGATCGGATTGAAGGGAGGCTGGAGATCGGGTCGAAGGGAGGCTGAAGATCGGATTGAAGGGAGGCTGGAGATCGGGTCGAAGGGAGGCTGAAGATCGGATTGAAGGGAGGCTGGAGATCGGGTCGAAGGGCGGCTGAAGATCGGGTCGAAGGGAGGCTGGAGATCGGGTTGAAGGGAGGCTGGAGATCGGGTTGAAGGGAGGCTGGAGATCGGGTTGAAGGGAGGCTGGAGAACAGGTTGAGGGAGGCTGAAGCTCAGGTTGAAGGGAGGCTGGAGAACAGGTTGAAGGGAAGTTTGAGATCTGGTTGAAGGGAGGCTGTAGAACAGGTTGAAGGGAAGTTTGAGATCTGGTTGAAGGGAGGCTGGAGAACAGGTTGAAGGGAAGTTTGAGATCTGGTTGAAGGGAGGCTGGAGAACAGGTTGAAGGGAAGTTTGAGATCTGGTTGAAGGGAGGCTGGAGATTGGGTTCCATGAAAGTTGGAGATTGGTTTATAGGGAGCTCAGAGATTGGGTCGAAGGGAGGTTGGTGATTTGGTTGAAGTAAAGACATTGCAATACTAAATGTAAATGGGCGAAATCATTGCAGACGAATTTTCTAGTCTAGTTTAAATAACTTTGTATAAAGTCTCCACTGCGGTCATCATGTCTGCCGCCGCGGCAAAGCCTGCTCCGTCAGCGGCTGCTCGCGACCACGTCATTCCGCCGAAGGTGGCGGCAGCAGCGGCTGCCGGGGCCGGGGCCAATAGCCGGGCCTTTCAAATCACGGCCAGACGTCAAAGAATGTGCGACTCACGCGCAGTTGGCATCGTTGAACAGCTGGCTGCCGACGGATGCGTGACAGCGCAGTACTTGGCCATGACTGTGAGTTATACTGGGGAAGGCCGGCTTGAAGGGAGGCTGGAGATCGGCTTGAATGGAGTTTGGCGATCTGGTTTAAGGGAGGTTGGGGATCTGGTTGAAGGGAGGTTGGGGATCTGGTTGAAGGGAGGTTGGGGATCTGGTTGAAGGGAGGTTGGGGATCTGGTTGAAGGGAGGTTGGGGATCGTATTGAAGGGAGGTTGGGGAGCGGGTTGAAGGTAGGTTGGGGATCGTATTGAAGGGAGGTTGGGGAGCGGGTTGAAGGTAGGTTGGGGATCGTATTGAAGGGAGGTTGGGGAGCGGGTTGAAGGGAGTTTGGGGATCGTGTTGAAGGGAGGTTGGGGAGCGGGTTGAAGGGAGGTTGGGGAGCGGGTTGAAGGGAGGTTGGGATCGTGTTGAAGGGAGGCTGGGGATCGGGTTGGAGAACTGCGTTCTCCAGTTCTCAGAACCAGTTCCAGTTGTCAGTACAGTTGAAGGGAGGCTGGGGATCGGGTTGAAGGTAGGTTGGGGATCGGGTGGAACGGAGGTTGGGGATCATGTTGAAGGTAGGTTGTTGATCGGATTGAAGGGAGGTTGGGTATCGGGTTGAAGGTAGGTTGGGGATCGGGTTGAAGGTAGGTTGGGGATCGTGTTGAAGGTAGGTTGGGGATCGTATTGAAGGGAGGTTGGGGATCTGGTTGAAGGGAGGTTGGGGATCGTGTTGAAGGTAGGTTGTTGATCGTGTTGAAGGGAGGTTGGGGATCGGGTTGAAGGTAGGTTGGGGATCGGGTTGAAGGGAGGTTGGGGATTGGCTTGAAGGGAGGTTGGAGATCGGGTTGAAGGGAGGCTGAAGATCGCTTTGAAGGGATTAAGCTATGTGAGCCACCCTGACCTTCAACCAAGCTGGTGTTTCTGAGCCGGCAGCACTACACAGACGCGGTGACTGAGCGGAACCTGTCAGGCAACTGCGGCTTCCCATTGTGCGCCTCCCCTCTTCGCTCGCCCGGCGACAGCGGCCTACAGGCCAAGCAGCGCTACAGGATTGTGGCCTCCACAAGGCGAGTCTACGATTTGACGCGGCGAAAGGTGACGATTGTTTCGACTTGTCCTATATGTATTGAAAATGAATTAAATTGTTGATTCATATAAACTTTCGGACAAATATATACTTTTAAAATTTCTCTCGACTATTTCAATCATTGTTAAGATTTTTAAGGACAGGCATAAATTGGTACTAACTGAGGACAGACACAGGTACTAACTGAGGACAGACACAGGTACTAACTGAGGACAGACACAGGTACTAACTGAGGACAGACACAGGTACTAACTGAGAACAGACACAGGTACTAACTGAGGACAGACACAGGTACTAACTGTGGACAGACACAGGTACTAACTGAGAACAGACACAGGTACTAACTGAGGACAGACACAGGTACTAACTGAGGACAGACACAGGTACTAACTGAGGACAGACACAGGTACTAACTGTGGACAGACACAGGTACTAACTGAGGACAGACACAGGTACTAACTGAGGACAGACAAAGGTACTAACTGAGGACAGACACAGGTACTAACTGTGGACAGACACAGGTGCTGTGGGCAAACACAGGTACTAACTGTGGACAGACACAGGTACTAACTGAGGACAGACACAGGTACTAACTGAGGCAGACACAGGTACTAACTGAGGACAGACACAGGTACTAACTGAGAACAGACACAGGTACTAACTGAGGACAGACACAGGTACTAACTGTGGACAGACACAGGTACTAACTGAGAACAGACACAGGTACTAACTGAGGACAGACACAGGTACTAACTGAGGACAGACACAGGTACTAACTGTGGACAGACACAGGTACTAACTGTAATAGCTCAAGAGTCACGCTGTGTGAGGTGCGAAGAAAAAGGTGAGCCCTCCAAGTAGGGCGAGACAGTATTTATATATTTGCCTTAACGTGCAACCGATACGATCAACGTGCGCGTGGGGGGCATGTACATAGTGAGCGAGAGTTAGTGATATGTACATATTAGATTGACCGGCAAAGCGATACGTGAGTGCTATTAGACTACGGCATGACAGTCCTCCTCAAGTGGATGAAAAATTAAGGGAATAAAATGAAAGAAGTAGTAGCAGGCAACAATATAATTGTTTTTAGAACAGTCCTTGTAACTTTAGTCTGTCAATCAAGCAATTCAGCTTCTGCGCAGGTCGGGTTCTCTGTAGTTCCTCTCTGGGTCCTTCGCCCGCCGTGGGTGGAGCCGGGCTGCGACTGGCTCCGTGAGCTCAGGGGCGTCGGGAGGTTCGAGCGGCTGCTGATCGGACTGCTCAGGCTGCCCGGGCAGCCGCTTGACCTGCGTGGCGTGCCTGCGGCAGACGACGTCGTCGCGCTGCATGAGCAGGGAGTCGCCTTGCACCTCGGCCACGGTCCACGGCGCCGACTCGTAGAAGGCGTCGGTCTTTTGCCGGGGCTGCTGGCGCCTGAGGACGCGGTCGCCGGCGCGAATGCCGTGGTCGGCGGCTCTGAAGCGTCGGTCGGCGTGCCGCTTCATAGCCTCCTTGGCCTGTCTGTCGCTGTCGGCAATGGCCGGTCGAGTCGCGTCGACGGGCTGCGAGTGTCGGAGACTCGGGATCACATCGTTGATCTGCCTGCCAAATAACAGACTGGCCGGCGCGACGCCCGTGGAGCAGTGCGGAGTGCGTCTGTACGCTGCCAGGTACTCGTCCAGGGCCAGTGTCCAGTCCCTGCCTTCGACGATCGCTGCGCGGATAGCCTTGTTCAGCCCTTGATTGCACCGCTCCGTTGCGCCGTTGGCCTGAGGGTAGAGAGGCGTGATCCGATGGTGCCGTGCGCCCTGATCCATCAGGAAGCTGCTGAACTCGGCCGATGCGAAGGGTGGGCCATTGTCTGTGGTCACCTTTGTCGGCTGCCCGAAGATGCTATACCACCTGCGTAGCACGTTGATGACGGCGGAGGCGGTGGTGCTGGCCATGACCTCCACGAGCGGGAACCTGGAGAAGTGGTCCGTACAGACGAGCAGCGACTTGCCGTTTATCGGTCCGAGGAAGTCGAGCCCCAGCTCGAGCCAGGGGCCCTCCGGCAGTTCGGTCGGCTTTAGCGGCGTGGCTTTCGGCGAGGTCTCGCTGGTGCAGGTCAGGCAGCTGGTGCAGGCTGCTACGTGCGCCTCCACGGATGCTCGCATGCCTGGCCACCAGACCTTCGCTTGCAAGCGGTCGAGCGTTTTTTTTGACGCCCTGGTGTCCCTGGTGGGCCAGCTGCATGCACCGGTATCGCAGAGTCGTCGGCATGTACAGCTGACTGCCGCGCAGCAGCAGGCCGTTCAGCTCGGATAGTTCGTGGGATACGCCATGGAGTCCCTGCAGGCACGTGTCACTCTTGTCCCATTGGTGGCCGCGGATGGCGTGTAGCGCTGCTTGTACCGTGCCGTCTCGTTCGGAGGCCGCCTTGATTGTGCCCAGGCTGATGGACACCGGAGTGGCAGCTTGGACTGCCGTGGCCACGTAGATCGCGTCCGCCTGCTCGCCGACGTTGTTTGGTGGCATTGGCAGCGGCTGGCGGCTCAGGACGTCAGACGGGTTGCCGGCGCCGGGCTGGTACACGACCCGAAAGACAAGGTCTTGCAGTCGCAGCGCCATGCGCTCAATGCGGGGTGGCGGCCGAGACCCCGTGCTGAACAGGGATATCAGCGGCTTGTGGTCGGTGATGACCTTGAAACTGCCACCCCCGCTGAGGTAGTGGTAGAACTTCAGGCCGCCGTACTTCACCGCGAGGGCCTCTCGCTCCGTCTGGGAGTAGCGCTGCTCGGTCGGGCTGAGGCTGCGGCTCGCGTATGCCACCGGCCGCGTCGATCCGTCTGGCTGAACTTGGGCAAGGATGGCGCCGACACCCGTGGGGCTGGCGTCCACGATCAGCTGAGTCTGCAGCTCACTATTGAAGAATGCCAGCGCGTGGCTGCTGGCGATCGTCTGTTTGATGTCGTTGAATGCGGCCTCTTGCTTTTCGCCCCACGTCCACTCGGCGGCCTGCCTTGTCAGCTCGCGGAGTGGCCGGGCCCTGTCAGACAGGTTGCTGATGAAGCGCGCTACGAAGGTGACGAGGCCGAGGAAGGAGCGCACCTCGGTTGCGTTGGTCGGCCGCTTGAAGTTGTTGATGGCCGCTACTTTCTCGGCGCTTGGGTGAATGCCGCATGCAGAGAGCCGCATGGCGAGAAAGTCGACCTCTGGCCGGGCGAAGCGGCACTTCTTGGGGTTCAACGTGATGTTGCTAGCCTTCAACCGGGCCAGGCAGTCTCGCAGGCGCTGGTTGTGCTCTTCAATGTTTTTCGCGTACACCAGGATGTCGTCGTGCACCCAGCGGACGCCGGGGAGGCCACTCAGGACGGAGGTCATCACCCGCTGGAGGATCTCGGAGGCGGATGTGAAGCCCATGCAGAGCCGGCGCAGCCGCAGGAGCCCGATGGGTGAGGAGAACGTTAGCAGGTCTCTAGACTCCTCGGCGACTTCAATTTGGTGGAAGGCTTTGGCGACGTCCAGCTCCGAGAAATACGTCGCGCCCGCCATCTCGTCCGTCACCTCTTCGAATGTGGGTATAGGCTGCTTCTCTGGGATGACGTACTTGTTCACCTCGCGGAGGTCCTGGGTGATGCGAACCTCGCCCTGCTCGGCCTTTGGAACTGCGACCATTCTGGAGCACCAGGCTGTTGGACCACGCACTCGTTCGACGATTCCCAGTGCCAGTTGATCTTCCAGCTCCTTGATTACAGCATTCCTTAGGTGAACGGGCACTCGGGATGGCGGCTGGCAGACTGGAGTGGCATCCGGCCTGAGCCTGATAGTGACGCTGACTCCCTTCACGCATCCGATGCCTTGAAAGCAGTCGCTGAATTCCGCCAGGATTGTCTGAAGTTGCAGCTGCTTGGGCAGGTGCTGGTCCTCACTGCTGGCCGGCTTAGCTAGGCTGGCCACCACCGCAGAGTTCGTGCTGACTTCAGGTCCGACTCTCAGCATGCCGAGCTTTGTGCTGGACGATCTTCCGAGAATCGGTGTGCAGTTGCTGCTGATGACGATGAAATTGGCCTGCAATTCGCGGTGGTTCGCTCTGACAGTGAGCGTTGTTTGGCCGGCTGTCTTCAGTGGCTCGCTGGCACCAAGCGCAAAGACTGTGGTGCTGGACGGCGAAAGCGGCGTGCCGGGCCGGCAGATTCTGTGGAACGTCGCCATGTCCAACACGTTGCAGCTCGCTCCGCTGTCGATCAGTGTGCGGACCGGACTGCCGTTGATTCTGATGACGAACTTGGCGCTGTCGTCCTTGCCGCTGAGCGTGCAGAACACCTCGTTGGGTGGTTGGTCGGCTGACTGGTCCTGCTCGGGCTGCAGTGAGTTAATCTTCGAGCGGCTGCTGAGGCAGGCCTTGGCCAGATGGTTGGCCTTGCCGCAGCTGCTGCATCGCTTGCCTTGCGCCCTGCTGCAGCTCTTGTGGCCCAGCTCGCCGCACCGGATGCACTTAGCAAATTGCTGCGACTCACGCGAAGGTTCCGGCAGCGGGTGGCGCTGGCGGCGCAGTTGCGCCACTTCCTCAGAGGCTGCCGCTGTCCTGGTCATGATGGCCGCCTGCTTCTCTGCTGCCTCGTGCGTCCTGGCCAGCTGGAGAGTGTCCGACAGGCTGATGTTGGGGATATTCAGCAGGCGCTTCCTCAGTGACTCGCTGCGACAGCTGGCCACGATTTGGTCCCTGATGAGCGACTGGCGGAGACCCTCGAACTTGCAGGTTTCCGAGGCGCTCCACAGTCTGCTGTGCCAAGCGTCTATGGATTCGCCTTCTTCCTGGAGACAGTGGCGAAACTGGTATCGAATGAAGACGACGTTATCGCGGCCTTGGAAGTGCGTGCTGAACTGTGCGATCAGCTGGTCGACCGTGGGCTCGGCTGCGGGCTCGCCTTCTTGTTGCTGCGACTGGGTGGCGATCTCGTTGTACAGGTCGCTCACTTCTTTGCCTGCCGTATACAGAAGGATCTGGCGTTTCTGCGTCTCATCTTTGATGCCGGTTGCCGCCAGGTACCGCAGAAGGTTGGTCGACCACTCCTGCCAGCGCTTGCTTACAGAGTGAGGGTCGTCTCTGATGCTAAAGTGGGCTGGTGGAGGCAGTTGTAGGAAGGCCATGGTTCGGCCTTGCGACGCCAATGTAATAGCTCAAGAGTCACGCTGTGTGAGGTGCGAAGAAAAAGGTGAGCCCTCCAAGTAGGGCGAGACAGTATTTATATATTTGCCTTAACGTGCAACCGATACGATCAACGTGCGCGTGGGGGGCATGTACATAGTGAGCGAGAGTTAGTGATATGTACATATTAGATTGACCGGCAAAGCGATACGTGAGTGCTATTAGACTACGGCATGACTACGAGGACAGACACAGGTACTAACTGAGGACAGACAAAGGTACTAACTGAGGACAGACACAGGTACTAACTGTGGACAGACACAGGTGCTGTGGGCAAACACAGGTACTAACTGTGGACAGACACAGGTACTAACTGAGGACAGACACAGGTACTAACTGAGGCAGACACAGGTACTAACTGAGGACAGACAAAGGTACTAACTGAGGACAGACACAGGTACTAACTGTGGACAGACACAGGTGCTGTGGGCAAACACAGGTACTAACTGTGGACATACACAGGTGCTGTGGGCAAACACAGGTACTAACTATGGACAGACACAGGTGCTGTGGGCAAACACAGGTACTAACAGGTCCGCCAATCGCATCCTCCTCAACACAGTGCTACTGCTCAGACATTTGTTTCGCCCAGTCGGCCTGCGTTCACGATCGCCTGATCCCGGAGACGCCGCTTTGGCTTCGAACGGATGACGCTTCGTCATATTCCGCATTGTCAGCGGCCGCCCGGATGTCCCAATTGCTGTCAAGTGTTCAGCCGACTCCCGGCGATCCCGTCAACTTGGATCCTCTGGCTGAAGATTTGGATAAGCTTCTACGCATTGAAGCCAAAGAAAAAGAAGAGAAACCGACTACTCTTACTACCACTACTGCTGCTCCTGCTGTCAGTACTAATGCAAGTAGTATAAGTAGCAATCGACAACCAAGTCTGGCCTGGCTAGACAAGCTAGTACAGCCCAACCCGCCGCAGGTTGTCGAGTCGACTTGTGATAACCTGGCTTCGCAACGCGCTACCCCCGAGGCCGCCGCCTTCAGCATTGCGGCCGAGTGGTTCACCGAGGCAACTAGACTGTTTCTTAGAAAGCGACTAATTACCAAGCCGGCCTCTAGATTGTCTGATAGCAGCGTTGCCAAGGACACTGTTCGGTTGCTAGGCAACGAAGTCGCAACTCCTTTGACTAGCAAAGAGGATAAGCTATCAATGGATAAAGCGGACGTGAAACTCGCTTCTAAAAGTGCAACTGCAGTGAAAATTGTTGAACGTATTGCTTCTAGCGCAGGTAATTTTTTACCTTCTGTACGTTAGTGCGTTAACGCTTCTATGTCTTAAGGTATTACTCCGATGTTTAACATGTCTAACAGTTTGATTCTTCTGTCTAACAGTTTGATTGTCCTGTCTAACAGTTTGATTGTCCTGTCTAACAGTTTGATTGTCCTGTCTAACAGTTTGATTCTGCTGTCTAACAGTTTGATTGTCCTGTCTGACAGTTTGATTCTGGTGACTAACAGTTTTACTCCGCTGTCTAACAATGTTCTCCTGTCTGTCTCCTACCTTATGCATTGCTTTAATGTATTTTGCTTAACATTCGAGAATATAAATTGTGGGTTAACAACAAAAATGTGCTAAAATTCGTTACTTGCCTACTTGCGCACAGGCCAGCAGTAGTTTAGTTCGCGCATTTTACAATAAAACAGTTTATCATTAACAGAGGAGGCTGAGAATCAGCAGCTGCCGCGCCGCATGCCGCCAGTCGATTCGGCCAGTCAGGCGACCCTGCGGCGTCGAGTTGTTCAAGAGAAGCTGACCGCTTTTGTCAGCTCGAAGGCTGTTAAAATTAATGGCGTCAGTTTGGATTGCATCAGCGACGATCTCAGGCGCCTTGTTGACACGTTCAAGTGAGGGAAATTTCAGCTACAGCAGTCAGGTGTTGACTGCTTCATCAGCTGACCTCAACACACCCCCTGTGCTCTCACACTTTCCAGACTCACTAGATCCAATATCGCATTGGCCACGCCAGTCTGGGAGATTCTAGCCTGGATCACACTCCTACTGTGAGTCTGTTAAATTGTCTCGCACAACTTTTTAATCTGTTTCAAGTGGAATCGCAGATCACTGGCGTCTTGTCTCGGCTGAGTTTCATTTCATTATTACTATGCACCTGCTTGCTCTCTTCTCAGAGTCCAGCCATTCTAGAGACCTACCTTGCAGACACACGCCTGCAAGTTCAATCGGAACAAGCGTATTGATGCAGCTCTCCACTGTCTCATCTCCCCTGTCTCATCTCTCCCCTGTCTCATCTCCCCTGTCTCATCTCCCCTGTCTCATCTCTCCCCTGTCTCATCTCCCCTGTCTCATCTCCCCTGTCTCATCTCTCCCCTGTCTCATCTCTCCCCTGTCTCATCTCTGCCCTATCTCATCTCTGCCCTGTCTCATCTCTCCCCTGTCTCATCTCTCCCCTGTCTCATCTCTGCCCTATCTCATCTCTGCCCTGTCTCATCTCTCCCCTGTCTCATCTCTGCCCTGTCTCATCTCTCCCCTGTCTCATCTCTGCCCTGTCTCATCTCTGCCCTGTCTCATCTCTGCCCTGTCTCATCTCTGCCCTGTCTCATCTCTCCCCTGTCTCATCTCTGCCCTATCTCATCTCTGCCCTGTCTCATCTCTCCCCTGTCTCATCTCTGCCCTGTCTCATCTCTGCCCTGTCTCATCTCTGCCCTGTCTCATCTCTGCCCTGTCTCATCTCTGCCCTGTCTCATCTCTGCCCTGTCTCATCTCTGCCCTGTCTCATCTCTGCCCGGTCTCGTCTCTGCCTTGTCTCATTTCTGCCCTGTTTTATCTCTGCCCTGTTTTATCTCTCCCCTGTCTCATCTCTCCCCTGTCTCATCTCTCCCCTGTCTCATCTCTCCCCTGTCTCATCTCTCCCCTGTCTCATCTCTGCCCTGTCTCATCTCTGCCCTGTCTCGTCTCTGCCTTGTCTCATTTCTGCCCTGTTTTATCTCTGCCCTGTCTCATTTCTCCCCTGTCTAATCTCTCCCCTGTCTAATCTCTCCCCTGTCTCATCTCTGCCCGGTCTCATCTCTGCCCTGTCTCATCTCTGCCCTGTCTCATCTCTGCCCTGTCTCATCTCTCCCCTGTCTCATCTCTGCCCTGTCTCATCTCTGCCCTGTCTCATCTCTGCCCGGTCTCGTCTCTGCCTTGTCTCATTTCTGCCCTGTTTTATCTCTGCCCTGTCTCATCTCTCCCCTGTCTCATCTCTCCCCTGTCTCATCTCTGCCCTGTCTCATCTCTGCCCTGTCTCATCTCTGCCCTGTCTCATCTCTGCCCTGTCTCATCTCTCCCCTGTCTCATCTCTGCCCTGTCTCATCTCTGCCCTGTCTCATCTCTGCCCTGTCTCATCTCTGCCCTGTCTCATCTCTGCCCTGTCTCGTCTCTGCCTTGTCTCATTTCTGCCCTGTTTTATCTCTGCCCTGTCTCATTTCTCCCCTGTCTAATCTCTCCCCTGTCTCATCTCTGCCCTGTCTCATCTCTGCCCTGTCTCATCTCTGCCCGGTCTCGTCTCTGCCTTGTCTCATTTCTGCCCTGTTTTATCTCTGCCCTGTCTCATCTCTCCCCTGTCTCATCTCTCCCCTGTCTCATCTCTGCCCTGTCTCATCTCTGCCCTGTCTCATCTCTGCCCTGTCTCATCTCTGCCCTGTCTCATCTCTCCCCTGTCTCATCTCTGCCCTGTCTCATCTCTGCCCTGTCTCATCTCTGCCCTGTCTCATCTCTCCCCTGTCTCATCTCTGCCCGGTCTCATCTCTGCCCTGTCTCATCTCTGCCCTGTCTCATCTCTCCCCTGTCTCATCTCTGCCCTGTCTCATCTCTCCCCTGTCTCATCTCTGCCCTGTCTCATCTCTGCCCTGTCTCATCTCTGCCCTGTCTCATCTCTCCCCTGTCTCATCTCTGCCCGGTCTCGTCTCTGCCTTGTCTCATTTCTGCCCTGTTTTATCTCTGCCCTGTCTCATTTCTCCCCTGTCTAATCTCTCCCCTGTCTCATCTCTGCCCTGTCTCATCTCTCCCCTGTCTCATCTCTGCCCTGTCTCATCTCTCCCCTGTCTCATCTCTGCCCTATCTCATCTCTGCCCTGTCTCATCTCTCCCCTGTCTCATCTCTGCCCTGTCTCGTCTCTGCCTTGTCTCATTTCTGCCCTGTTTTATCTCTCCCCTGTCTCATCTCTCCCCTGTCTCATCTCTGCCCGGTCTCGTCTCTGCCTTGTCTCATTTCTGCCCTGTTTTATCTCTGCCCTGTCTCATTTCTCCCCTGTCTCATCTCTGCCCTATCTCATCTCTCCCCTGTCTCATCTCTGCCCTGTCTCATCTCTCCCCTGTCTCATCTCTGCCCTATCTCATCTCTGCCCTGTCTCATCTCTCCCCTGTCTAATCTCTCCCCTATCTCATCTCTGCCCTATCTCATCTCTGCCCTATCTCATCTCTGCCCTATCTCATCTCTGCCCTGTCTCATCTCTCCCCTGTCTAATCTCTCCCCTATCTCATCTCTGCCCTATCTCATCTCTGCCCTATCTCATCTCTGCCCTATCTCATCTCTGCCCTATCTCATCTCTGCCCTGTCTCATCTCTCCCCTGTCTAATCTCTCCCCTATCTCATCTCTGCCCTATCTCATCTCTGCCCTATCTCATCTCTGCCCTATCTCATCTCTGCCCTGTCTCATCTCTCCCCTGTCTAATCTCTCCCCTATCTCATCTCTGCCCTGTCTCATCTCTCCCCTGTCTAATCTCTCCCCTATCTCATCTCTGCCCTGTCTCATCTCTCCCCTGTCTCATCTCTGCCCTGTCTCATCTCTGCCCTGTCTCATCTCTCCCCTGTCTAATCTCTCCCCTATCTCATCTCTGCCCTGTCTCATCTCTCCCCTGTCTCATCTCTGCCCTGTCTCATCTCTGCCCTGTCTTATCTCTACGTGGCCACTCCGGCAGCGCAGCGCACATGGGTTGTGGACCCATAGTCTAGTGCATGCTTCGAGCTAATATGGTACATGCAGAAAATAGTGTCTAAAATTACTAATATATCTACATATATATTAGCTGCTCGCGGACTGAGTGGGTGAGTTGCGCCACACACTCCTACTACTGGATATCATGAAGCAAAACTAAACTGGAACCGCCTAGGCTAGCGCGACTGTTTATTAAGACAAACAAATTCGGAAATATCAATGCGACTCTTGCGTGTTTGCTCTTGTTCTTCTTCTAAAAGACATGCTAGCCAATGTTTGAGCAACACCCCATTGCTTTCCCCCGACAGTGTGGGATAATTATATGCTCACGCGTCCTCTCTACCTGGGGGAATGGGGATCTGGGTGGATCAAACAGCATGCTGCGTGGAGTGTTAGTGTTAGGAGTGTTGTTGCGCGGGCATCAAGCAACCAAAGCAAGACGTTCACTTTCTCCTATTCAACTCCAGTGGCAAATATTGAGTACATAGCTTAGCTTCCGCACCTGCTCCTAGATGGGATTTTATCCCCAGCCTTCAATGATAGCTATCCCATTGTGTACACCGGATCGTTTTTTTGGCGCGTGTTCCCGCGAATCTCAATTGCCTCATCACTCTCAGTGGCGTGCAGTCTCACCTCTAAGCTGCGTGCCGCCCTCTGACAATTGTTAGTTCCCGGAGTGTGCCGGACCGCTCTTATCAGTCAATTGTTCGCAGCTGTCAGGACACTTCTTCTTTTAGTTTGCTGGCTTTTTTAAGACCCAACTCAGCCCATTGTTTCCGTTTTTATGTTCCCTCAGTCTCCAGACCTTCAGTTCCCTCAGTCTCTAGGCCTTCAGTTCCCTCAGTCTCCAGGCCTTCATTTCCCTCAGTCTCCAGGCCTTCAGTTCCCTCAGTCTCCAGGCTTTCAGTTCCCTCAGTCTCCAGGCCTTCAGTTCCCTCAGTCTCCAGGCTTTCAGTTCCCTCAGTCTCCAGGCCTTCAGTTCCCTCAGTCTCCAGACATTCAGTTCCCTCAGTCTCCAGGCCTTCATTTCCCTCAGTCTCCAGGCCTTCAGTTCCCTCAGTCTCCAGGCCTTCAGTTCCCTCAGTCTCCAGGCCTTCAGTTCCCTCAGTCTCCAGGCCTTCAGTTCCCTCAGTCTCCAGGCTTTCAGTTCCCTCAGTCTCCAGGCCTTCATTTCCCTCAGTCTCCAGGCCTTCAGTTCCCTCAGTCTCCAGGCTTTCAGTTCCCTCAGTCTCCAGGCCTTCAGTTCCCTCAGTCTCCAGGCCTTCAGTTCCCTCAGTCTCCAGGCCTTCAGTTCCCTCAGTCTCCAGGCCTTCAGTTCTCTCAGTCTCCAGGCCTTCATTTCCCTCAGTCTCCAGGCCTTCAGTTCCCTCCGTCTCCAAGCCTTCATTTCCCTCAGTCTCCAAGCCTTCATTTCCCTCAGTCTCCAGGCCTTCATTTCCCTCAGTCTCCAGGCCTTCATTTCCCTCAGTCTCCAAGCCTTCATTTCCCTCAGTCTCCAGGCCTTCAGTTCCCTCAGTCTCCAGGCCTTCAGTTCCCTCAGTCTCCAGGCCTTCATTTCCCTCAGTCTCCAGGCCTTCAGTTCCCTCAGTCTCCAGGCCTTCATTTCCCTCAGTCTCCAGGCCTTCAGTTCCCTCAGTCTCCAGGCCTTCAGTTCCCTCAGTCTCCAGGCCTTCAGTTCCCTCAGTCTCCAGGCCTTCATTTCCCTCAGTCTCCAGGCCTTCAGTTCCCTCAGTCTCCAGATCCTATTAAGCCAGCCCAGTCAGTGTGTCAATAAGTGCTAGGCACCTATCCTCTGTTTGCTTGCTCCTGAAAACAGCAGAGGCCCCCTATTTTCGCAATGTTGGATTTGGCGATAATCCTTTGAGCTTAATTTTGCTTTGAGCTGTTTCTGCTCACAATTTTGTTTGCACTGGGGATTGGCGCAAAATATTCTTCAAGATCGGCTTGTTAAGTATGTGATCGGCTCGGCTTTTTTTCCGAACGATCTCGTTTCGTTTTTTGAGATCGCTTTGAGAACGGACTAAATGCGAAATTAGCATTAATTTTCTTCGCAATCATTATAATAGTGTGCGAAGATTTTCTATGTCTGACCGGTTGAGTGGTAAAAACCTAGATTTTTGTAGCTCCACTGTTTTTCCTGCGCTCTCAGCTTCATCGGTATAAAAACGCGCGCCTACTTCAACATCCTGCTACTGGCTTTTCTGTACGCTTTCTGCGCCTTAATCGCAATGCGAATCTGATTTCTGTTTTCCTGCCTCTAGGTTTACTTGGTTGGGATTCAGTTTAAAGCGAGATTTCTCTAACCCCACAGCGGAAGTGTCGCTTTAAGCTTTCCTGTCTCCATCTGCTGAGATCTGTCTCGCATTCTTTGTTTCTTTAACTTATAATAGTCAATTCTGGGTGTGCTTGCTGCAGTGTCTTGGACCTGTTAACTACGGAAGCGCGACAACCCACGTACACAGAAATCATCCCATCTTCTTATATAGATTTTAAAAAATCCCAAATCCTAAAAACCACGGCTGCATTAGGAGCGCGGCGTGTTTGTTCAATCTCTATAATTTGTCTATTTGTCTCAGCACAGCGCTACGACTAGAATGCATTTCCTGCTTTCATTGCTGCTTTAACGCTTCCACTTCTTTGAGTCTGCATTGCTAGGCCGCATTTCGCTTCCAATCTTTTCCTGTGTTGTCTCAGGGACAAAATACACACACACACACACTCTCTCTCCATTGATCCATTGCTTACAATCGCTGCTGCTGCTGAATTTGAATCTTCTACACTGAGCAAACAGCTAGCTTTAACTGGACAAATTTGAATCTATTTTCTGACTCATAATTAATGTGGTAGAAAACTACCTCCTTGTCCAGCAGACTTACCCATCTAAATGAATTTTAAAAAAGTGGACCGTTATTTACTATTATAGTAATAGTGAGTGATTTATTATTAAACAAAAAGGGTGTTCGTGTTTGAGAGTAGAAGGTATTTACACATTTCTGAGCATCGTAACAACCGCATGGCAGCTTGCAAGACTTGATCTAGTCCTCACAAGTGGCTATACAGATGAAACGCGCCACGAGAATAGCTTGAAAAAATCCTCGTTTTTGTACCAGAATTGGTTCTTCAAAGCGGTGTGGTTCAGTTCCAGTGGCTTATTGTTGTCCGGGTGTCCTGACTACTTGAGAAGTGTGTCAAATTGGCCATGAGCACACGTGAATTAGTTACAGATATTTTCTTCCATCAACCAGATGGCTCTCCTTGTGTATTGTTTTAGAAATCAGTATTATTATTATTATTATTATTATTACTTATTACAACAAATTTTCACAAAGTCTCGTTGCCAAGCTGTCTGTCACAACGCGCACAATTTTCCCCTAGAGGGTAATATATGCGGACACGTTAGGTTAGTTAATATAGTTTTATGCTTATTCATTGTGTCTTACAGTTGTGCCTTCTGTTCTTGTCTGTGTTGTTAGGGGGGGCGCAGTGTTATTCAGATATGTATTGTCTAGTAAATTAGACGACTTTTCAACCTTTAAATGGGAGTTGAACATCAAGGATTGCCACTTAAAGTGTTGCCGAGTGTGCTGTCTATAAGAGTGGCTGCTATTTCTCGCTGTTCGTCTTGTCTGCGGCGAATTGACGACAATCGGTTTGCTGGCAAAACAATGACAGCCGCGCAGCTGAGGTGGCTGCGCGGCTAAGGATGTCATCGCGATGTTAAAGACCAGTTGGAGACTGTTTAGAAGACGAATATTGAATGGGAGGGGAGAGGGAATCGACAGAATGGGAGAGGGAATCGACAGAATGGGAGAGGGAATCGACAGAATGGGAGAGGGAATCGACAGAATGGGAGAGGGAAGTGACAGAATGGGAGAGGGAAGTGACAGAATGGGAGAGGGAAGTGACAGAATGGGAGAGGGAAGTGACAGAATGGGAGAGGGAATCGACAGAATGGGAGAGGGAATCGACAGAATGGGAGAGAGAATCGACAGAATGGGAGAGGGAAGTGACAGAATGGGAGAGGGAAGTGACAGAATGGGAGAGGGAAGTGACAGAATGGGAGAGGGAAGTGACAGAATGGGAGAGGGAAGTGACAGAATGGGAGAGGGAAGTGACAGAATGGGAGAGGGAATCGACAGAATGGGAGAGGGAATTGACAGAATGGAAAGACTGGCAAAATGGGAGAGTGGAGTGAGAGGCAACACTTGGTCTGGGAATAGATATCGTGACCTCTCAGATCCATGTAATTGTTTAAGAATAATTTCGAGCAATTAAATTGGCAATTCCATATTGCCATGTGTCTAAAAATGAGCAGAAGAAAAGCGTGCGATGACCAGAGGAAGAGAATGTCGCAAGTTCTGTTTTTTTGTTCTCCCTGCTTTCGAAGCGTCCCTTGAGGCAATGAAGAATTGCTAGCATCTTCTGTTAGTTGTTAGATAAGCTCGAATCCCCCCCCCTAGGGTTCGGTTGTTGTAATCTAGAGACATTTTTTATGTTGAATTGTCGCCACACAGCTCGGCTAACTGTAACCGTGATCGCATAGTAATAATTGTAATCATAATAAACTATATGACTGGCCAGGCCTTCTGCTTGTCGGCGATTTAGATCAATTTCTACGAAAACTGCCCCCCACCCTTGATCTATGGTCCAATCTGATATTGAGAGGCAGCTTGATTCACTTGTTGAGTTCTCAACTCACTCATGGCTTGGCATATTTTATTATTTAATTATTGGCGTTATTTTGGACCTGGGGTCAGTCTTTATCTAATTGTCATCGAGAACAGCTCAGTGGCTCCTCTTGTGTTTAGGGGTGCAATGGGATATTATTAATGGGAGAATTGTGTGCGTCCCCTGGGTGTGTTGCGAAAATTAAACTTGTCTCGACTTGGTCTTCAGGCAGTCCAGTTAGCAAGCTGTTGCTTATTTAGAAATTCCAAATTCAGCTTTTCGATTTCATAAATTTTATTTGACGATTGTATATTTATTCGGCGCTTAATGATTTGTTCAAAAAGCCTGCTCACTAATATTATGTTGCTTGAAATAATGCCTTTTTTATTCGGAGTTTATCCTCATCTATGTCAGATTATCCCCATTGCCGAGTATCTCAGATTATTCCCATTCCCGAGTATCTCAGATTTTCCCCATTCCAGAGCATCTCAGATTATCCCCATTCCCGAGTTTCTCAGATTATCCACATTCCCGAGTTTCTCAGTTTATCCTCATTCCCGAGTTTCTCAGAGTATCCCCATTCCCGAGTTTCTCAGAGTATCCCCATTCCCGAGTATCTCAGTTTATCCCCATTCCCGAGTTTCTCAGATTATCCCCATTCCCGAGTTTCTCAGATTATCCCCATTCCCGAGTTTCTCAGTTTATCCTCATTCCCGAGTTTCTCAGAGTATCCCCATTCCCGAGTTTCTCAGAGTATCCCCATTCCCGAGTATCTCAGATTATCCCCATTCCCGAGTTTCTCAGATTATCCCCATTCCCGAGTTTCTCAGAGTATCCCCATTCCCGAGTTTCTCAGAGTATCCACATTCCCGAGTATCTCAGTTTATCCCCATTCCCGAGTTTCTCAGATTATCCCCATTCCCGAGTTTCTCAGAGTATCCCCATTCCCGAGTTTCTCAGAGTATCCCCATTCCCGAGTTTCTCAGATTATCCCCATTCCCGAGTATCTCAGATTATCCCCATTCCTGGGTATCTTGGATTATCCCCATTCCCGAGTATCTCAGATTATCCCAGGGTATCTCAGATTATCCCCATTCCTGAGTATCTTAGATTATCCCCATTCCCGAGTTTCTCAGAGTATCCCCATTCCCGAGTTTCTCAGATTATCCTCATTGCCGAGTATCTCAGATTATTCCCATTCCCGAGTATCTCAGATTATCCACATTCCCGAGTATCTCAGATTATCCACATTCCCGAGTATCTCAGATTATCCTCATTCCCGAGTGTCTCAGTTTATCCTCATTCCCGAGTATCTCAGAGTATCCCCATTCCCGAGTTTTTCAGATTATCCCCATTCCCGAGTTTTTCAGATTATCCCCATTCCCGAGTATCTCAGATTATCCCCATTCCCGAGTTTTTCAGATTATCCCCATTCCCGAGTTTCTCAGATTATCCCCATTCCCGAGTTTTTCAGATTATCCTCATTCCCGAGTTTTTCAGATTATCCCCATTCCCGAGTATCTCAGATTATCCCCATTCCCGAGTTTTTCAGATTATCCTCATTCCCGAGTTTTTCAGATTATCCCCATTCCCGAGTTTTTCAGATTATCCCCATTCCCGAATTTCTCAGATTATCCCCATTCCTGAGTATCTCATATTATCCCCATTCCCGAGTATCTCAGATTATCCCCATTCCTGAGTATCTCATATTATCCCCATTCCCGAGTATCTCAGATTATCCCCATTCCAGAGTATCTTAGATTATCCCCATTCCTGAGTTTCTTAGATTATCCCCATTCCCGAGTATCTCAGATTATCCCCATTCCCGAGTTTCTCAGATTATCCCCATTCCCGAGTTTTTCAGATTATCCCCATTCCCGAGTATCTCAGATTATCCCCATTCCCGAGTATCTCAGATTATCCCCATTCCCGAGTATCTCAGATTATCCCCATTCCCGAGTATCTCAGATTATCCCCATTCCCGAGTATCTCAGTTTATCCCCATTTCCGAGTATCTCAGATTATCCACATTCCCGAGTTTTTCAGATTATCCCCATTTCCGAGTATCTCAGATTATCCACATTCCCGAGTTTTTCAGATTATCCACATTCCCGAGTTTTTCAGATTATCCCCATTCCCGAGTATCTCAGATTATCCCCATTCCCGAGTGTCTCAGTTTATCCCCATTCCCGAGTATCTCAGTTTATCCCCATTCCCGAGTTTTTCAGATTATCCACATTCCCGAGTATCTCAGATTATCCCCATTCCCGAGTGTCTCAGTTTATCCCCATTCCCGAGTATCTCAGTTTATCCTCATTCCCGAGTATCTCAGTTTATCCCCATTCCCGAGTGTCTCAGATTATCCACATTCCCGAGTTTTTCAGATTATCCACATTCCCGAGTATCTCAGATTATCCCCATTCCCGAGTTTCTCAGATTATCCCCATTCCCGAGTTTCTCAGAGTATCCCCATTCCCGAGTTTCTCAGAGTATCCCCATTCCCGAGTTTCTCAGATTATCCCCATTCCCGAGTTTCTCAGAGTATCCCCATTCCCGAGTTTTTCAGATTATCCCCATTCCCGAATTTCTCAGATTATCCCCATTCCCGAATTTCTCAGATTATCCCCATTCCTGAGTATCTCATATTATCCCCATTCCCGAGTATCTCAGATTATCCCCATTCCAGAGTATCTTAGATTATCCCCATTCCTGAGTTTCTCAGATTATCCCCATTCCTGAGTATCTCATATTATCCCCATTCCCGAGTATCTCAGATTATCCCCATTCCAGAGTATCTTAGATTATCCCCATTCCCAAGTATCTCAGATTATCCCCATTCCCAAGTATCTCAGATTATCCCCATTCTTAAGTATCTCAGATTATCCCCATTCCGAGTGTCTCAGTTTATCCTCATTTATTGTTTGTTTCCATTTCCTAGGCCTCTGCTCTAAATATTTGCTTAGTACATTGTGTTAAACTGTCTACAGCTATTCCCGACAGTCTTTTATCCTCTCCGAGGGGGAACTATCCCAGTGATTTCCCAGTGGCTGACCGTGTGGGCTGCAATCCATGACTGTCTGCAACACAGCTAAAACCGCGTCCACTTGCTCATTCACTTATTCCCTGTCCTCTGCTCAGCCCTAATTAAGCATTTCTCTCGTTATTTGGCCCTCGTTGAAGTCCCAACTGTAGCTGCAGAGTCTAGGGAGATGAAGAGAAGGTTGAGACAGGGACAGCAACAGGAGTCGGAGATGAGCAGCCAGCATATAGTTGTTAGTTAGTCAGTAGGGAGGCTTGGCGGCAATTCGCTGGCCACGAAAATCTGGTAGCCAGAAGGCAGCTTCGGGTCGAATCTCTCCTCTCCCCCCGCCCCGATGGGAGAAGGGACGAAGGAAAGTGGAGAGCGGGGGGGGCAGGCAAGGGGATGGCGACAGCCTCTCAAGGGATTTGCTTTCCTAGTCAAGCTATAGGCTGTCAGTTCTCACTGATTGAATTAGTGCCAAAGCAGACCGAATGCAGGAAATCTGACACTCGGCCGCCCCGGTCTCTGACGATGCGACCCCGGCGCAAATTCGAGTCAGGAGGAAGCGGGTGCGAGGGTTGACTTGCTTGGGTGGGGGCTATTAATGAGGTAAAATGACTAGGCTAGGAAATGATTTGATTCTCGCTTAACGTGTATATTTATATATATTTACATTGGGGGCGGACGGCCTGTTCCAATGCAGACGGAGCGGATAGCGAAATTGAGGGGCTGACAATTATGTGCAACTCGGCCTGCTGTGCTCAGCTTCCATTTCTCAATCATCGATGCAAGTCGACAGAACTAACCCTGCTGCTGTTGCTGCTGCTGTTGCTGCTGCTGTTGTCGTATCCCGTGGCTACCAAATATTAACTTCTCACTCTCCATTCATTTGTCTCTGTCTGTCCGTGCCTTCCTGTTCTATCTATTACTCAAACTCTGCAATCTAGAACTTAATTCCGGAATCAAAAAAATTTGCTAATTGCTCTATTTGTCTGTTCGAAAATCCTGTTTGCTGATTTTGTTGGGAGCGGAGTAAATTGGGGAAGGAACTCGTATAGTTAGATCAAATGGATTAGGGATCAAAATTGTGAGAGCGTCTGATTGCACTTTCGCTGAGCTTAACAAAAACAGCAGATTCGTTTTTGTTAGGGGAGAGGGGAGAGTGGCACAATGAGACTGGAGAGTGGCACAATGAGACTGGAGAGTGGCACAATGAGACTGGAGAGTGACACAATGAGACTGGAGAGTGACACAATGAGAGCGGAGAGTGGCACAATGAGACTGGAGAGTGACACAATGAGACTGGAGAGTGTCACAATGAGACTGGAGAGTGACACAATGAGACTGGAGAGTGACACAATGAGACTGGAGAGTGGCACAATGAGACTGGAGAGTGACACAATGAGACTGGAGAGTGGCACTATGAGACTGGAGAGTGACACAATGAGACTGGAGAGTGGCACAATGAGACTGGAGAGTGACACAATGAGACTGGAGAGTGACACAATGAGACTGGAGAGTGGCACAATGAGACTGGAGAGTGACACAATGAGACTGGAGAGTGACACAATGAGACTGGAGAGTGGCACAATGAGACTGGAGAGTGACACAATGAGACTGGAGAGTGGCACTATGAAAGCAGAGAGTGACAGTGTGGCAGAAGATTTCACTGAGTCTGTCACGTTCGCGCCAACCTTCTCGCAGGCTGCTCAGGAAGCCGCAAGGACCTGCGTGCCGCGGGTCAGCCCGGAAGTCCTGGCAGCTCAAGCGGACAGCAGCCTGAGCCGTCACGGCAGCTCACTGGCCAAACTGTTGGAGCTGACTGACCGGCTGCTGACGGACAAGACGACCAAGGCTATTTAGTCTCAGCTGTTTGTTATGTCGCTAATTTAATTGGCGACTTAATTAGTGCTTTTTTAAATCAATCAGTTCAAGCATTTTATTAACTCATGTTCTCGGTTCGCTTACGTTAAGTCAGCCTAAAAAATATACTTTCTCCATTGTGCAATTGTTTGCTGTCCATTTCAATGGGCTCTCTGCGACGTTAATTGTAAAACAGATTCGCGATTTCACTTAAATTTATTTGCGTTTGTTTCCAAGTGGAAGAATTTTAATATTTCATGGAAGAATGGGAATATTGGATGGGAGAGTGGGAAGATTGGATGGGAGAATGGGAATATTGGATGGGAGAGTGGAAGATTGGATGGGAGAGTGGGAAGATTTGATGGGAGAGTGGGAAGATTGGATGGGAGAGTGGGAAGATTGGATGGAAGGGTGGGAACATTGGATGGGAGAGTGGGAAGATTGGATGGGAGAGTGGGAAGATTGGATGGGAGAGTGGGAAGATTGGATGGAAGAGTGGGAAGATTGGATGGGAGAGTGGGAAGATTGGATGGGAGAGTGGGAAGATTGGATGGGAGAGTGGGAAGATTGGATGGAAGGGTGGGAACATTGGATGGGAGAGTGGGAACATTGGATGGGAGGGTGGGAAGATTGGATGGGAGAGTGGGAAGATTGGATGGAAGAGTGGGAAGATTGGATGGGAGAGTGGGAAGATTGGATGGGAGAGTGGGAAGATTGGATGGGAGAGTGGGAAGATTGGATGGAAGGGTGGGAACATTGGATGGGAGAGTGGGAAGATTGGATGGGAGAGTGGGAAGATTGGATGGGAGAGTGGGAAGATTGGATGGGAGAGTGGGAAGATTGGATGGAAGGGTGGGAACATTGGATGGGAGAGTGGGAACATTGGATGGGAGGGTGGGAAGATTGGATGGGAGAGTGGGAAGATTGGATGGAAGAGTGGGAAGATTGGATGGGAGAGTGGGAAGATTGGATGGGAGAGTGGGAAGATTGGATGGGAGAGTGGGAAGATTGGATGGAAGGGTGGGAACATTGGATGGGAGAGTGGGAAGATTGGATGGGAGAGTGGGAAGATTGGATGGGAGAGTGGGAAGATTGGATGGGAGGGTGGGAAGATTGGATGGGAGATTGGTAAGATGTTAATATACAGTGAGAGTAGTCGTGTTCTTAGTGTCAATAAATTGTCAGGCCGAATTGAATTATACTCAGCACACCGAACATTTGTAGACTGTGTTGGGTTGCTTACAGCTATGCAAAAATACGCTCAGATATTTCGGCCCATTCTCAAGCAATTGAAGAGCCTCGAGTGTATGAATAGTATCTATATAGATCAGCAAGATTTCAGTTGCTGAGAGCTGGGTCTCGTTGCTGCAATCGGCTCTGGAGCATAGGTGCTCAATGTAGAAGTGGTCCCGATGCATCAGCAACAGCAGCAGCAGCTGAGAATCGAGTGAAAGTTAAAGAAAAGCTGCAATAGCTTTGCTGCTATCTGAGAGTCAAGTGGAGCAGAGGTGAGTGGAACATTGCAAGAGACCGGGGTGGGGGGGCACAGATATTTTGTCCCGAATTCTCTGCCAGTGCTTGCAGGCTTAACTTAACTCTTAACTTAAATAAATTTGTTTCAGGTTGCGTGACTGGCCCGGCACAATGATATCGCGCAGAAGAGTTAGTTGCAGACAACGGGAAAAAAATATCCTCTTTCGAGTTAAAAGCCGAGGTGAAACATCCATTAATTGATAGTCTGCTCACACGGGAGAGGGTCAGCAGAGGATTTAGTAAACAGAATCAATGAGAGCTTCACTATTTTTCCTCTCTATCTGAGCTTGTGTCTAAGCGATAAAATAAATTGTGTGCGTTTCTCTTCTGCATTTGTTGCTTTTCATTATTGCTAAAATGCCTTTTTGGGCACTTAAAGCAATGGACAGGCTGTAGGCAAGTGGGCTGGGGACAATTAGTAACTCTGCTTGAATTTCTGCATCAAACCCATCAGCAATGATGATGTGGATAAATAAAATTGATTCTGTTGCTGCTGCTGCTGCTGCTGCTGCTGCTGCTGCTGCTGCTGCTGCTGCTGATTAACAGGTGGGGCAGGAAAAAAACTTTCCTAAGCTGTCTTTGCTCTTATCAAAGTTATTATTGGGTTGTTGCACGGCTGAAGTGCTCAGGCTGTCATGATGGAATGAGCAGTAGCAGCAGTAGCAGCAGCAGTGTTAGACCTGTCTCGTGCATATTTTTTCTGACTTGCTTGACACGCCAGTGGCAGCTTGACGTCAAGTGCCCACCTGCATCTGGGAGGAAGCGGCCAGGTGGCGGTGGGGACGATGGTAATAATGGTCTAGTTTTTATTCGTGTCTGCCAAATCAACAGTGTCTCAATTATTCACACAGGCTCATGGCCTCGTTAAAGCCATTCACCTTGGCCTTCTATAGTCGTGAGTTCCACGCATCCCAGACCAGCAGCGGATGCTAAATCCCACTTTAATGACTAGAGCAATAATCACTACAGGAATTGGTCAATATCGTTCTAAAAGCTGCAAGTTTAACATAAGCAAATACTGGGGATTGTCACTCCTGTGTCTAGCAAGCTTATTCTAATGCAGATTAAAATTGTTTCGCTTCAGGTAACTTTGTAAAGCTAATATACGTTAACTTTATTCTCAAGTTAGGAATCCACAATCCCCACATCCTTAAACTGAGGAATCCACAATCCCACATCCTTAAACTGAGAATCCACAATCCCCACATCCTTAAATTGGGAATCCACAATCCCCACATCCTTAAACTGGGAATCCACAATCCCCACATCCTTAAATTGGGAATCCACAATCCCCACATCCTTAAATTTTGAATCCACAGTCCCCACATCCTTAAATTGGGAATCCACAATCCCCACATCCTTAAATTAGAAATCCACAATCTCCACATCCTTAAATTGGGAATCCACAGTCCCACATCCTTAAACTGAGAATCCACAATCCCCACATCCTTAAATTGGGAATCCACAATCCCCACATCCTTAAACTGGGAATCCACAATCCCCACATCCTTAAATTGGGAATCCACAATCCCCACATCCTTAAATTTTGAATCCACAGTCCCCACATCCTTAAATTGGGAATCCACAATCCCCACATCCTTAAATTAGAAATCCACAATCTCCACATCCTTAAATTGGGAATCCACAATCCCCACATCCTTAAATTGGGAATCCACAATCCCCACATCCTTAAATTGGAAATCCACAATCCCCACATCCTTAAATTTTGAATCCACAATCCCTACATCCTTAAATTGGGAATCCACAATCCCCACATCCTTAAACTGGGAATCCACAATCCCCACATCCTTAAATTGGGAATCCACAATCCCCACATCCTTAAATTTTGAATCCACAGTCCCCACATCCTTAAATTGGGAATCCACAATCCCCACATCCTTAAATTCTCAATCCCCAGGTTATTAAATTCAGATTCTACATACAATCCACAGATCCACTGGTAGGAATTTTGAGATTCTCAGATCCTCAGGTAAATATTTCAAAATCCCTAGATCCATAGGCAGGGATTTCACAATTATTCCCAGATCCTCAGCAAGGGCTTCACAATCCTCAAATCCTCAGCAAGGGCTTCACAATCCTCAAATCCTCAGCAAGGGCTTCACACAATCTTCAGATCCTCAAGTAAGGATTTCACAATCCTCAAATCCTCAGTTAGGGATTTCACAATCCTCAAATCCTCAGTTAGGGATTTCATAATCCTCAAATCCTCAGTTAAAGATTTCTCAATCCCCGGATCACAAGATCAAAACTTAGGATCCTCCTGCTCTAAGCAGCCAAACAGACAATATTTCCCAATTCCTTAAATTAAAGGCAAAGCAAAGATAAGGGATATTTAATACACAGTTTGGGAAATATTTATCTAGCCTCATTAAGATTAGGATCCGAGCTCACAAAAATACGGTCCGAATGCAACCAAGCGAGAGGCGTCTCTGTCCACAGACCTTTATTATCTAATTGTTTAATCACAGAGTCGACTTGTGACTGTGTTGTAACAACAACAACAATTTGAATAACAAAACAGAAACACAGAGGCATTATGAACTTCATTAGTAATAGTGGAACTATTAGTTGTGTAATCTGACTAGGCCTAACAAAGATAGCCTTAGAGACAGGTCTGCGTAATCTAATTCGCCAATCTAATTTAGTTTCTCCCATTGCGAAATAGAATTATGCCTTATTATCCGTTGTTGCCCACCTGTTTAACAGGCTGCAATGATCTTTCGTTCGGAATTCCGCGATCTGGTAAACGACATGAAATCAAGCCCTCAGGAAATTGCAGGAGTTTACTTTTCATATGTGGTTCCTGTCCCCACTTTCGCTTCCGAAATTCTCCCATCTTGTATTGCACCGGGAGATAGCAGGGCAGGGCTGGCGAAGCTGTTGCTTCGTCCAAGAAGCATTTCTCGCACGCATCCTTTCCCAGTTCTTTTTGTTTGCTGAGTTTGTTCCGGTAGATTGTTGTGGATCTCTGCCCTAACCCACTCTGGGTGCCTGAATCTTTTTTGTTCTGTTTAATGCTTTTTTGTTTTTTAGTTTCCGGGGCCCGGCTGCTCCACTTGGGCCGCGCCGTGAGGATGTTATGTAACTGCAGACTCCTTCTGGGATCACTCGATCTTGGTATTACTCGCTATAGCGAGGCCATCGACGCTGGATATTTTATATTTGACTGTTGAGAGCTAATGTCGCCTGGCTCGTTCCCTGCGTTTGCTTATCCGCCAAAGCGAGTGACGATGGCGGAGTCTGGAATCTACCCCGGGCAGCATGGCAACTAGACTTCTGGGGAGAAATTTCGAGAGAGTAGGAAGCGGGGATTTTTTGGCGGCGCGCGTGCGACGCGAAAATGTTTGCCCCAGAAATCTTGCAATTTCCTCTCCGCCTCCTTCGCCGCCTCCGCCTCCGCCGCCAACCCCAGACTGCGGCCGCTTCCTTTCGGTCTCTTTCAAAACAAATTTTCTGCGATTTCATTTTTCATCGATTGTAAGTTCGAACCAACGATGCACGGAGCAAATATTTAGTCAGAGACGAGACGGGAGAAACTATGGGAGAATTATCCCGTTTCTTGATAAATCCCAATCTGTCAACATTGACAATCCCCAAAATGTCAGGAAACTTAATTCTTCATATTTAGTGCAGTTAGATAAATCTAATTATTGACAACATGTGGAAAAAGTTTTAAATGTAATTTTCTAGCTAAGTGGCCACTTCAGTGTCTCGCAGCAGCTTGAGTTGCCGATAATTCCTGAGATCTTCCAGTACTGAATTTCGGCCGTCAAGTTGAGCGGCTGACAATGGAACTAGAGGCGAAATCCCCAGTTTCTCTTAATTGCTTGTTTGACAAGGCCATGATACTTGCGAAATTCGAGTTTCAACCAAAACGAGTACAGGCATGAGCGGTTGATGACGCATAATATAGGGATTTCACAATCATTAAAATTGTTATTCATTTCAGATTGTGTTTTGCTCCCAATTTTCCCACACCATTTTTTGTTGTGAGGGAAGGGGGTAAGGGGTGATAAACTTGGCGGAGGGATGGGGAAAAATGGGATTTTTTATTCTGGGGAATTGTGGAAGCCAACCTAACCTCTACCCGCTGAGTCGCTAACTGCTGCGGCTCATTAACCTGCCTTTTCTTGTCTCCTCCACCTGAAGCGGGTCTCCAAAAGAGAGAAAAAAAACGATTGAAAGAAGTGGGAAAGAGACGAGGAAAGGGAAAAAGCAACTTGAAGAAGCGCCGACATCGTCACCGCCCAACAGGTCCCGGCTCCGCCTTCTCTTCCGGTCTGTCACCGCCGCCGCCGCGGCCTCCATTCAAGAAAAAAACTTTCTTCTGCTTTTGCCTCCTACAATGAAAAGCCATGCAGCTTCTCTGTTCAACTGTTTGGTGACTATATAGTCTCCGGGCAGAACTAATTGCCTCCTTCCGTTCACAGAAGCACAGCTACCCATTGCGCCTGGAGTTTGACGCTTTTAGTCGGCCCATACTTACTAAATTATGCGCGTTGCCCTGCCAGTCAGTATCAAGCCAAGCAAAGCTATGAAACTGCTTTCTCATCCTCAAAACCACGTGGTTAGACACGAGCTCTTGGGAATATTTTTGACGTCCGGGGAGGATTGGAGCGTGGGTGGTGGCACGTACCGATACGACTCACTTCAGTCGTGCCCGGACCGCAAACTGGAAAATTTCCCACAGACAAACCAGATGCCCCCTAGCTAGCAAGCATCGGCTTGCAACTGGCTCGCGTCCACTTCACGCCTCTCGCTTGTACGAGTATAGAATCAACTCAAAGCGGACGAGATGTCTTGGATAAGAGTCTGAGCACCTTTGTGTTTTAGAGACGTCTGCCTAATATAGTCAGAGCTAATTTTCCTTCTTAGGCGGGTCAATGAACGAAAGTGAAGGTTTAGACTTCAGCCTTGTGAAAACTGGGCAAAACCTTTAAATCTATTGAACTTCTGAAGCATGGGGTCGGCAACCTCCGGCCTGAAAACCTCACAAATATTGCGCAACTGGCGATTCAAACACTTTTTGCTTCATATCTCCCCTGTCTAGTCTCTCCCTGTCTCATATCTCCCCTGTCTAGTCTCTCCCTGTCTCATATCTCCCCTGTCTAGTCTCTCCCTGTCTCATATCTCCCCTGTCTAGTCTCTCCCTGTCTCATATCTCCCCTGTCTAGTCTCTCCCTGTCTCATATCTCCCCTGTCTAGTCTCTCCCTGTCTCATATCTCCCCTGTCTAGTCTCTCCCTGTCTCATATCTCCCCTGTCTAGTCTCTCCCTGTCTCATATCTCCCCTGTCTAGTCTCTCCCTGTCTCATATCTCCCCTGTCTAGTCTCTCCCTGTCTCATATATCCCCTGTCTAATCCTCCCGTGTCTCAACTCTCCCGTGTCTCATCTCTATACCGTGTCCCATCTTTTCACTGTCTCATCTCTCCTCTGTCTCGTCTCCCCAATATTTTACAGCAATGCAACAGTAATCCTCAATAGTTTCGTTCTTAAAATAGACTCATCAACTCGGTCACAACTGCTTGGACAACTCCGGTTCGTGTTCCTAGAACAGACAATCTCGATTGTTTAGAGTTATCGACCAGTGCAGCGGTGGGGGATAAAACTCCCCTTTAGTTTTTGGAACTCTAGGCTAATACTAAAATCGGGGACAGCTGAAAGTTTCAACAACTAAAGCTATACACTCGTATGAGAGATTCTACGACAGAAATCTCCGAAACCTGCAGGCTATCAATGCTTGCAACTGGAGCTGAAACTCAGCCAGCCCACTTAGGTCCGCCTCCGCCGCCTGCAAAGTTGCTGCTATATTACGATTGTGTGTCAGCCATTGTGTGTGCGCGTGGTGGGGGGACAGAGGATTTGACGGACTCTTCTGCAGCAGCGCCGGACGAGTTGAATTTTCAACTGTTATAGATGAGAACCTTTTGAATGTATAGTTTTTGAGTCTAGTGGAGTCGGCTCACCGAGAGAGAGGGGCGGGGGGAGTGGCTTGAGGACAGCTGGTTTATTTATGAGTTTGCTGGGACTGAAGCTTTTGCAGATTGACTAGTTTGCAGGCTGCATGCACGGTGATTGTCTGGGGAAATTCTATGGCTCCTTCTAGCTGGCCAACCTCAAATGCTTGTGTCTGGCCATTGCTGGCTGCTGTAAGGAGTCACTAATTTCTATACGCATGCTCTGCTGTTCACTTTGGGACAACTCTTTTCTTGCTTACCATGTGGGTCTGAGTTGTTCTGCTCTACTTCTGCGGTTCTACCCCTCAAGCCCTAAGATCTCCCATCTAATTCTACCCCTACTTCCTACCCCCGATATTCTACCCATCATATTCTACCCCTCATTTTCTACCCCCGATTCTGCCCCTCCGACTTCACTTCTCCGATTCTTCCCCTTCAATTCTACCCCTTCAATTCTACCCCTACGATTCTACCCCTACGATTCTACCTCTCCGATTCTACCCCTACGATTCTACCCCTACGATTCTACCCCTTCAATTCTACCCCTTCAATTCTACCCCTACGATTCTACCCCTACGATTCTACCTCTCCGATTCTACCCCTACGATTCTACCTCTCCGATTCTACCCCTACGATTCTACCCCTACGATTCTACCTCTCCGATTTCACTTCTCCGATTCTACCCCAGCAGCAACAATCCGAGTTTTCACGAACATAAATTTTACAAACAATTTTTAGTTAACTTTAGGAACTCTTGTAGCAGAATTTGACACGCAATTCAGTATTGGCAATGTTGGTGAAGTGTGCTTGTATAGAAACAAGCGAAATTGCTGCTTAAAGAGGGTTAATATTCGCCAGTTAGAATACTCATGAATTATTTATAAGGTTCGGTTCCGCAAAAAAATTTGCTCAGCTTTCAATTTCGGCGAGTTTCTTTAGAAGCCGCTCTCTGTGCTCAGTCCGCAGAAACTGTCTTGAAGAAGTTGCGAACAAAAATATATAACAATTTACTTTCCATTTCTCATCAAAATTGCTCCCATTCCCTGCCCCGGAGGCTGCTCAAAATTGTAACACTGGAAAATTAGCCCGGCCTGGAGTCGACTGTGGGAGTCGGGCAATGGTGTCTCCGAGGTTGACATGCACAGTTTCCACCCCCGACCTTCCAGCATAATTTCTAGTCTCCATGCGGCTGTGCTCTGCTCCGCATGAGGAGCGCCCTTGTTCGGCTGCATGCTGGAGTGTGGAGTGCGAAAAAAAGTGAACACAGAAAAAGCTAACTTAGCGAGACGTTTATGTTTGTCAAACACTCCGTTGTAGAGTATAGGCCAAGACACAAGATTGGGATATAGAAAGTGACAGAGCTCGACTGTCAAAGGTGTTATGTCAATCTGTGTCCAGTGTAATGTTAGTCCACCTCTAGATAAACTGCGTGTCAGACACTTATACGCCGGTTTCACACGCCACAGCTTTTTTACTTCTTCTTCTTAAAGATCCATTCTGAAAGTTGACACAGATGAATAAACATACTCCCAACCAAACCCTTCTCAACCCTTATCCTGTGGAGATACGAGCTACATTTCCTCGTATAGTCTTTTTTTATTCTCCCATTTTTGGTCGATGAAAACAATGAATTGAATTGTCAAAACTCACTTGTTGCTAAACAGTGAATTGTCTACCTACCGCTGGGGTGAATGAGGCTGTTGATTTGATGGATAGATAAATGACAGGCATTTAGTGGCACTTTCGTGCTCAACTTGTAGATAAATTGTAGACGCTTGCCTGAAATGCGGCTTGTTTTTTTAATGATTCTTCTAAACAAAAGACTTTTTGTTTCCATTGTCCGACTAATAATGACTTCATTATTTTCCCATTCCAACCATCAAAATCCCATTCTGACCATCCCAATCCCATTCTAACTATCAAAATCCCATTCTGACTATCCAAATCCCATTCTAACTATCAAAATCCCATTCTAACTATCCAAATCCCATTCTAACTATCCAAATCCCATTCTAACCATCAAAATCCCATTCTAACCATCCCAATCCCATTCTAACCATCAAAATCCCATTCTGACTATCCAAATCCCATTCTAACTATCAAAATCCCATTCTAAATATCCCATTCCCATTCTAACCATCAAAATCCCATTCTGACTATCCAAATCCCATTCTAACCATCAAAATCCCATTCTAACCATCCCAATCCCATTCTAACCATCAAAATCCCATTCTAACCATCCCAATCCCATTCTAACTATCAAAATCCCATTCTGACTATCCAAATCCCATTCTAACTATCAAAATCCCATTCTAAATATCCCATTCCCATTCTAACCATCAAAATCCCATTCTAACCATCAAAATCCCATTCTAACCATCCCAATCCCATTCTAACTATCAAAATCCCATTCTAACTATCAAAATCCCATTCTAACTATCAAAATCCCATTCTAACCATCCCAATCCCATTCTAACCATCAAAATCCCATTCTAACTATCAAAATCCCATTCTAACTATCAAAATCCCATTCTAACCATCCCAATCCCATTCTAACCATCAAAATCCCATTCTAACCATCCCAATCCCATTCTAACCATCAAAATCCCATTCTAACCATCAAAATCCCATTCTAACTATCAAAATCCCATTCTAACCATCCCAATCCCATTCTAACCATCCCAATCCCATTCTAACCATCAAAATCCCATTCTAACCATCAAAATCCCATTCTAACCATCAAAATCCCATTCTAACTATCAAAATCCCATTCTAACTATCAAAATCCCATTCTAACCATCAAAATCCCATTCTAACCATCCCAATCCCATTCTAACCATCAAAATCCCATTCTAACCATCCCAATCCCATTCTAACTATCAAAATCCCATTCTAACTATCAAAATCCCATTCTAACCATCCCAATCCCATTCTAACTATCAAAATCCCATTCTAACTATCAAAATCCCATTCTAACTATCAAAATCCCATTCTAACTATCAAAATCCCATTCTAACTATCAAAATCCCATTCTAACCATCCCAATCCCATTCTAACTATCAAAATCCCATTCTAACCATCAAAATCCCATTCTAACTATCAAAATCCCATTCTAACCATCAAAATCCCATTCTAACCATCCCAATCCCATTCTAACCATCAAAATCCCATTCTAACCATCAAAATCCCATTCTAACTATCAAAATCCCATTCTAACTATCAAAATCCCATTCTAACTATCAAAATCCCATTCTAACTATCAAAATCCCATTCTAACCATCCCAATCCCATTCTAACTATCAAAATCCCATTCTAACCATCAAAATCCCATTCTAACTATCAAAATCCCATTCTAACCATCAAAATCCCATTCTAACCATCCCAATCCCATTCTAACCATCAAAATCCCATTCTAACCATCAAAATCCCATTCTAACCATCAAAATCCCATTCTAACTATCAAAATCCCATTCTAACTATCAAAATCCCATTCTAACTATCAAAATCCCATTCTAACCATCAAAATCCCATTCTAACCATCCCAATCCCATTCTAACCATCCCAATCCCATTCTAACCATCAAAATCCCATTCTAACCATCCCAATCCCATTCTAACCATCAAAATCCCATTCTAACCATCCCAATCCCATTCTAACTATCAAAATCCCATTCTAACTATCAAAATCCCATTCTAACCATCCAAATCCCATTCAAGCCTTTATAATTGAAAGCTTGTGTTCCTAAATCAAAGAAAAAGCTGTTAAAGAGCTTGTCTGAACCAGCTTGCATTTGCAGAAAGCTTTTTAATTTCTTCTTCACCTCAAGCATAGCCGTTTCCTACGTCCCAAACAATGCAACCCCGCCGCTAAAGGAAGCCAAAGCATTTCTCAAGAAACAAAAGGCACTTGAGTGAAGAAACTTGCCAGCGAAGCTGTCCGCCTCCGACACAATATTTTCAGCCGAAGAAAAAAAGCAAATGAAGAAGGAATTAGCGAAGGAACAACTTCGCTGAGGTGTTAAAGAAAGCCAAACGATGAATAGAAAACAATAGCATAGTGGGATTTTATCCCCTCCACACGTTGTCAACTTGACACCGGGCTAAAGTTCTTCTAAACATTCATCCCGCTCTGTTTAAAAATTCTCTTGGCTGCTGAACAGCAGTAATTTTATTTCTGGAACAAAGCTTTCTTCCCAATTCAAGGGTTTAATCAAATGAAGGATGTTAGCGAAAATAATCCTATTAAAAAATCTTAGCAATGGCCAACTTTTTTAACTGATTGACGAGAACTGAGTGTGAAGAAATTTGGCATTGCAGTTATTGATGGCGGTCTGTAGGCCGGGTCACGGCCATCTGCCGTCTATTAGAAACTTTTGGGATTGCCTTGGGATAATTTTTTATCCCAACACCCAAGTTGACATTCCCAAATTCGAAATTGTGACCACAGGCCATAGCTTGAGCAGCTGCGGGCTGTTTTTGATCTCAGAAATTGCCTTAATCCTAAGCCACTCTGGGAATTCTTAGAAATCCACTGTCAATAGGCAGAGCTGAGTTTAGTCTCAACTTGGGAGCCGACAAGCAAGCGGTGCAATTTTTCAACCTTGTGTTTATTTCAAACCATTATTTCCAACGATTGGAATGCCATTCCCACTTCACCAGCTTAACCCTTGGGAGAATATTTATTGGACTGTTGGAAAGCATGCAAGACCTGCTGAACTTCTGCCGCTTCGGTTCGACTCCACTACTTCACTACACTCCTACTCTCTCCCTCTCCCTCTCTCCCTCTCCCTCTCTCCCTCTCGCTACACACTCTTTCTCTCCCTCTATCCCACTCTTTATTTCCCCCCTCTCTTCTCTCTTTCTCCCATTCTCTACACTCTTTCTCCC
The DNA here is from genome assembly GCA_950097015.1 of Macrostomum hystrix. NCBI lineage: Eukaryota > Metazoa > Platyhelminthes > Macrostomidae > Macrostomum > Macrostomum hystrix. The sequence continues at coordinate 7,642,795 of CATNEN010000034.1, read as the reverse complement.
CCTCGCTACACACTCTTTCTCCCCTCGTAATCCACTCTTTGTCTCCCCCTCTCTCCTCTCTTTCTCCTATTCTCTACACTCTTTCTCCCCCTTTTTCTTTCCCTCTCTATCTCCTCTCTTTCTCCCCTATCCATCCACTCTTTCTCTCTTGCTATCCACTCTTTCTCTCCCACTCTCTCCTCTCTTTCTCCCGTTCTCTACACTCTTTCTCCCCCTTTTTCTTTCCCTCTCTATCTCCTCTCTTTCTCCCCTATCCATCCACTCTTTCTCTCCCACTCTCTCCTCTCTTTCTCCCGTTCTCTACACTCTTTCCCAACTTGCTTCTAATTCAAACTTATCGCTTACCCTCAAATTAAAAAATGAGCGACTCACTGCTGCATGCTTGCTTTTTATGAGCTCAATCTTCGCGCATTGCTTTCCTATTCTCAGCAGCAAAAATAAGCAGAGTTGTCCCCATACTCAGTTCCAGCCCACATAAACAAAGGAAAATAGCTGAACTCAAAGATTGGGAGGCACAGTTGCAGATCTCGCCTGGGGGTTCAGCGGCTCCGAGTGGGTGGAGTTCTCATTAGAAGCATCGACAGAGAGACACAGCAGAGAGGCTCAGAGTGATTTGGTTTCCGCAAATCTCTCATTGCCCGCACTAGATTCATTCTTAATCGTGAGCTGTGCGTTGTGCGTTGCTGGGCGCATTGGAAAGTGGATAAGTGCAAATCGAATTATAGCTCAGCTGCGGCCGAGTCGCGCACAAAGCCACTATTTAGAAGCCGCACCCAACCGGCCTGCAGATTTCGCGGCGGGATGAGGGACAGGCTCGGCCCTTGGGGGAATACGACCAGTCTTTGCACCGCGAGATATGAGCAAACATGCCTTCATCACTGACTGCTGGGTCCAGCCTCCTCTCTCCTGGGAAATTCATTAGCTGATATAATCTGTGTATCCTCTCCCTGGTCGGTCTCAGAGAACTGCCTGGCCCTGATAAATCCATCCCATTGGCTCGCTGGCCAATTTATCACACAACGACAGGGGGAACATCGACTTTGGTCATTTTTTTCGAGTCTTTTGGTTCATTGGAAAATTCTGATGTCTTTGTCAAAGCAAATAATCTGTGTTTTTATCCTGGATGACTGTAATTTTTCCTTGAACTCTTTGACATGAAGTCCAAAGTTCGTTTCTCAGTCTAGGGGACATACATTTTGAGTCCTTGCTCAGTACAATCTATTCGAATTAATTCCCCATGTGTCCTAATGTCTTTATCAAACAGTCCTTAACCGTCAGTCTTCGTCCTACAGTGTTTATCCCACAGTTTTTATCCCACAGTCTTTATCCCACAGTTCTTATCGCAAAGTCTTTATGCCACAGTCTTTATCCTGCAGTCTTTATCATCAAGTCTTTATCATCCCACAGTTCTTATCCCAAGAGTCCGCCGCCTGTACTCGAAATCATAATCCCGAGTTCGTATTTTGGCTTCTTATCCCGCATCCCATGCACCGGAGCTCGCGTAATTATCCCCATTTCATAATTTAGCAACTCAGAAACTGCGCCAGATTCAGTAGCTGCTCAGCCTGAAGTGATTACTGAGCTGAGCCGCCAGTCGCGCTGACACCGCAGCATCCATTATATATTAGGGGATAATCGAGATGGACCCGAACGCCGGATGGGGATCACGGCCGGTTGGGAACAAGAATAAAAAATGAAATAATCCCCATCGCCCACTCTGACCCGTTTTCTTTCTCTAATCCGAAATCCCCAAATTTGCTTTTCTGCCCAGTTACAGCGAGCCTCGCTTCACCGGCGTTGGAGGTGAGAGAAATCCCTGGACGACAACCGACTCCCCCCCTTGATGATGATCCGGGGAAGGCGGGTTCGCGCGAATCACAACTGAGGGAGTCGGCACTGACTGCCGCTCAGCCAGTCAGTCATCTTTAATTCAGCATGGCCCCACAATTCCACCAGCTCTCTGTCCTCACGGGAGCTGCGCCAGGCTCGATTGATGCAAAAAGATTTAAACGAATTAGCCAGGAGTCGGTTCGGTTTGCTGTGCCCACTGCTGCTGCTGCTGCTGCTGCTAGTTCTGGTTCTGGTTTTTTATGCATTTTATACTCGAATTCAAATATTTTTTTACTAATTTCACAGATTCAAGATAATAGATAAGATAGAGTGATGAGAGAGAGTGGGGAGAGGATGGCAGATAAGGGAGAGTGAGGTAGAGGATGGCAGATAAGGGGAGAGTGGGGTAGAGGATGGCAGGTAAGGGAGAGTGAGGTAGAGGATGGCAGATAAGGGGAGAGTGGGGAGAAGATGGCAGATAAGGGTAGAGTGGGGTAGAGGATGGCAGATAAGGGAGAGTGGGGTAGAGGATGGCAGATAAGGGAGAGTGGGGTAGAGGATGGCAGACAAGGGAGAGTGAGATAGAGATGGCAGATAAGGGAGAGTGGGGTAGAGGATGGCAGATAAGGGAGAGTGGGGTAGAGGATGGCAGATAAGGGAGAGTGGGGTAGAGGATGGCAGACAAGGGAGAGTGAGGTAGAGATGGCAGATAAGGGAGAGTGGGGTAGAGGATGGCAGATAAGAGAGAGTGGGGTAGAGGATGGCAGATAAGGGGAGAGTGGGGAGAAGATGGCAGATAAGGGGAGAGTGGGGAGAGGATGGCAGATATGGGAGAGTGGGGTAGAGGATGGCAGATAAGGGAGAGTGAGGTAGAGATGGCAGATAAGGGAGAGTGGGGTAGAGGATGGCAGATAAGAGAGAGTGGGGTAGAGGATGGCAGATAAGGGAGAGTGGGGAGAGGATGGCAGATAAGGGGAGAGTGGGGAAAGGATGGCAGATAAGGGGAGAGTGGGGAAAGGATGGCAGATAAGGGGAGAGTGGGGAGAAGATGGCAGATAAGGGTAGAGTGGGGAGAGGATGGCAGATATGGGAGCGTGGGGTAGAGGATGGCAGATAAGGGAGAGTGGGGTAGAGGATGGCAGATAAGGGGAGAGTGGGGAGAGGATGGCAGATAAGGGGAGAGTGGGGAAAGGATGGCAGATAAGGGAGAGTGGGGTAGAGGATGGCAGATAAGGGGAGAGTGGGGTAGAGGATGGCAGATAAGGGAGAGTGGGGTAGAGGATGGCAGATAAGGGGAGAGTGGGTAGAGGATGGCAGAAAAGGGAGAGTGGGGTAGAGGATGGCAGATAAGGGGAGAGTGGGGTAGAGGATGGCAGATAAGGGGAGAGTGGGTAGAGGATGGCAGAAAAGGGAGAGTGGGGTAGAGGATGGCAGATAAGGGGAGAGTGGGGTAGAGGATGGCAGATAAGGGGAGAGTGGGGTGGAGGATGGCAGATAAGGGGAGAGTGGGGTAGAGGATGGCAGATAAGGGGAGAGTGGGGTAGAGGATGGCAGATAAGGGGAGAGTGGGGTGGAGAAGGGGAGAGTGGGTAGAGGATGGCAGAAAAGGGAGAGTGGGGAGAGGATGGCAGATAAGGGAGAGTGGGTAGAGGATGGCAGATAAGGGGAGAGAGGGGAGAAGATGGCAGATAAGGGTAGAGTAGGGAGAGGATGGCAGATAAGGGTAGAGTGGGGAGAGTGGGGAGAGGATGGCAGATAAGGGAGAGTGGGTAGAGGATGGCAGATAAGGGGAGAGAGGGGAGAAGATGGCAGATAAGGGTAGAGTGGGGAGAGGATGGCAGATAAGGGGAGAGGGGGAAAGGATGGCAGATAAGGGAGAGTGGGGAGAGGATGGCAGATAAGGGAGAGTGGGGTAGAGGATGGCAGATAAGGGGAGAGGGGGGAAAGGATGGCAGATAAGGGAGAGTGGGGAGAGGATGGCAGATAAGGGAGAGTGGGTAGAGGATGGCAGATAAGGGCAGAGTGTGGTAGAGGATGGCAGATAAGGGGAGAGGGGGGAAAGGATGGCAGATAAGGGAGAGTGGGGAGAGGATGGCAGATAAGGGAGAGTGGGTAGAGGATGGCAGATAAGGGGAGAGAGGGGAGAAGATGGCAGATAAGGGTAGAGTGGGTAGAGGATGGCAGATAAGGGGAGAGAGGGGAGAAGATGGTAGATAAGGGTAGAGTGGGGAGAGGATGGCAGATAAGGGTAGAGTGGGGAGAGGATGGCAGATAAGGGAGAGTGGGTAGAGGATGGCAGATAAGGGGAGAGAGGGGAGAAGATGGCAGATAAGGGTAGAGTGGGGAGAGGATGGCAGATAAGGGGAGAGGGGGAAAGGATGGCAGATAAGGGAGAGTGGGTAGAGGATGGCAGATAAGGGCAGAGTGTGGTAGAGGATGGCAGATAAGGGGAGAGGGGGGAAAGGATGGCAGATAAGGGAGAGTGGGGAGAGGATGGCAGATAAGGGAGAGTGGGGAGAGGATGGCAGATAAGGGAGAGAGGGGAGAAGATGGCAGATAAGGGTAGAGTGGGGAGAGGATGGCAGATAAGGGGAGAGGGGGAAAGGATGGCAGATAAGGAGAGTGGGGTAGAGGATGGCAGATAAGGGGAGATAGGGGGAGAGGATGGCAGATAAGGGAGAGTGGGGAAAGGATGGCAGATAAGGGGAGATAGGGGGAAAGGATGGCAGATAAGGGAGAGTGGGGAGAGGATGGCAGATAAGGGGAGAGTGGGGTGGAGGATGGCAGATAAGGGAATGTGGGGTGGAGGCAATTGTAACATGATGGGGGGCAGTTGGCAGCTGTGCAGTTGGTTTCGTGCTCCATATCGGTATTTCGTTCAGTTGCTAGAGTCGCTTTTTCCATTCTGAAAATGCAGTGTCTGAAAATTGTCTTCTGCAATTAAGCCCACAGGAAGCCAAGAGCCATTAGACAGACTCTGAGTGCCGACTATTTCATATTTATTTCCATGCTTTTCCTATGCCTCCTGTGTTCTCTCGTATCCATCCGCTTAATCTCTAAAATATATTTCGACCTCCGTGTAGTTGGTCATTGGTTACTATTAACAAAAAGAATTGTTGCTCCGGCATATCCGCCATATAGCCGTGCGACTTAGTCCAGGTGCTATATAGATAGGACTCAATTTATACTTGTCATTCATTATCATAATGAAATTCTGAATTAACCAGACGGGCCATAAGGACCATTGGGCTGGGGCGGAGCCGGCTTTTCGGACACGGATCCCATCTCGACGGACTGGGTCGAAGTTTTCATTGCGTTTATTACCAGCTTTCTGTTTTGTTCAACTTTGCGCATACTCGATAATCCGGTGGCCCATTAGCCAACGGAGCGGTGGCGGATTAAAGTGGCTGGTAATCCGCTCGGATTACAAAGTCTCGAGGGCGGGCGTACGCATGCATAATTCACGGAGTTTAACGGGGAGGCTCGGTGTTGGGTAGGTGCTGTCTATCAACCGGACTAGCATCACACTACTTGAATGCAAGCGAATAAAATTTGAAAACTTTGTACAATTCTTACTTACACCTCTGCTTCTATGCTAAAATAAAACTCGACTTTTTATTTCCCGCAGTGTGATCCACCGAATAAAATCTGGGGATTTTTTGTGGCATTTGAGAAGGAGCATTATCAGAGCTTGCTTCTGAGTTGGGAAATCTTGCTTTAGAACTTATAGACTAGAACTGAGAACGGAACAGCGAACTGAAGCTTGGCAATGAGGAAATGAAGCTTGGCTATGAGGAAATGAAGCTTGGCTATGGGGAACTGAAGCTTGGCTATGAGGAACTGAAGCTTGGCTATGGGGAACTGAAGCTTGGCTATGAGAAACTGAAGCTTGGCCATGAGGAACTGACGCTTGGCTATTGATAAGTTTTCTGTGCACAGAAAATCAATCAGACTCGATACGACAGACTAAATCCCTATAGTCTGCAAGTTCTACACTTCGTGTTTCAACAACTGTATTTCCACTGACCCCTGGAGCAATTTAGCTCATAGAAGCTCCTATTATACTCTGCATTCTTCCCAACTGTCTCTCTCAATCTAAGACTCACAACAGAGGCCTCTCAAAGCATCTGCCTTCAGACACTCTCGTCTCTATTTCAGTCCGTCTCATTGAGCCCAAGACTTCCCTCGCGCGCTGCTAGCAAGAAAAATGCAATTCAACAATGCCATATTCTGTTAGGACACGAAAGCAATATATGGATAGAGAGGAACTCATTGGGTGCAAGTAGAGACGACACCCAAACTATCGCTCGTAGAAGGCCACTTCAAACTGCAACTTCACACCGTGCAACCCAGGCAGCAAGCAATACATGCAGTGGTTGTCAATGAGCATGCAGTTACATTTCTAATGATTTGAAATTATTTATGAAGCCAGCCTAAAATGAAATGATTTTCTTCTTCTTTAACTTTTCATTTCGAACATTTTCGTTTGATGCATTTAAATTACGAAGAAAGATCGCTGTTGCGAGTTAGTGTATATAAGTGTATTTTCATATATGCACGACACTGCGATGACTGTCAGTAAGGATTTCCGTGAATGCAAGCAATAGTTCGCAGTGGTGCGCTGAACAGCAATTCAATAGTAGAGACAAAATATAGAGAAAAAAAGCAACAAAACAAACAAGGATTGCATGGGTTGAAGACAGCATTCTTCACTGTGGGCATAGAGTACCTACTGACATAAAATATTCATATTTTTAATCATTTACCATTTTGCAACAAGGAAAAGCAAGTTAAGTTCAATTTCATCTAACCAAAGTTGGTGCATTTTAGTAGCTATTTTAGAAGAAAAAAGTTGCAAATAACAGCTAAATTTTGCTTTGAAAAGTGACAAGAGATTGCGAGAAGAAAAAATGTAGGTTTCTAGAAAGAACAAAACTGTTAGCATATCCTTCACAATATCCTACAATCTGTTGCTCAAGGGACGAGTTTAAATTTTTGTTTTCCCAATCTTGCTCGCAAGTTATGTTTTTGGTGTCATTAAAGAATTGATGCAATTTAATTCCTTTTATTATAAAAACATGAAATGGTTAGCCCTCATGCCCGCATCTGATGATGCATGGTGATGGGAAACAGTCTTTGTCCGTTGTATGCAGCTCTTTGTTTGCTAGAAGCGAAAGAGAAAGCTGCTGTGTAATAAATAATGCTGTGTTCTCCATGCATGGGATTCTAAAATTCTATTTCGTGAGCTCCCGTTCAACTTACTGGGAATCTTTCTATGCTTTGACAAAATGGGCAATAAAAAGATGCGATCTATAATACGAGAGAGTAGTCCCGGCCATAGACAGAAAGTTGGGTCTCAAGTCGCTATGCTGAGTCACTAAAGGAGTTAGAGGCGCGCTGTTCAAGCCATCGCCGCCATCGCGGTGGAATCTCCGCTGGCGGCTGCTGAACTGTCACTCCTGCTCAGGATGCTGTCCACCGAGTACGACAACTGCTGCTGCTGCTGCTGCTGCTGCTGCTGGGAAGAGAACCGCCTACCGATAGAGGAGGTCGGGTTAGACAGCGGAGGCAGCGGCGAAGGGCTGGGCGAAGCCGCGGCGGCGACGGCGGCAGCGTCGGGCCCGGCCGGGCAGGCGTGCTGCGTCTCGGTGTGCCGGCGCAGGTCGACCTTGCGCTGGAAGCTGCGGCCGCACTGGTCGCAGGTGAAGGGCTTGTAGCCGGTGTGCTTCCGGCTGTGCGTGATCAGGTTGGAGGACTGGCTGAAGGCCTTGCCGCACTGCACGCATTTGTAAGGCTTCTCGCCTGCGGGATGGGAGAATTATTGGCGCGGTTGAGACTGGGATTTCACTTCGCCTCGAGAGGCCTACAGAATTGCCTTGTCCCGTCTGGAAATCCAATTTTCTCATTGTCTGCTGCTTCAAACTGCATGCGGGATAAAAACTGAGTATTGGCGTGCGCTGCATCTGGCGGGACAAGAGGGCGGAGAGATTGGGGATCAGGGAGGAGGTCGCGGCTATCGTGTGCCTCGCAGTCTCTAAATTGACAGGGGTGGAAATTGTTGAGTGCTATCGGGGGGGCACGTTTCGGATTTGGCTATGTTTGGAGAATGCGGGAGATCCCCATTTTCCTCATTCCCATTTCTCCCACTCGCTGGCTATCTATCCCAGATGAAGTGTGTGCATTGCGCATACATACCAAGCCGACCCCACATACAACAGATTGCAGCTCGCTGGCGGTATGATTGCATTAGACATTGCTGCGAATGTTTCACCGCTTCTCGAATCAGATTTTATGCCATTGAGGTGCGATATTTTGTCTGGCCTCTGTCTGAATTCAGGCGCTACTATTAGGGATGGGCGCACGTGCATTGGGATGTTAGAAATTGGTGGGCGTGTCCCGGATTGACGGCCACAGGTTAATCATGGGGTGGGACAGTCCGCTCAATAGGTGTTCAGTTACAATGCGGGCAGAAGGAACCTGGTCCAGCGGGACTTTGCGAATCGTTTTCCGGGCAAAGGCGGAGGGCTAATTAATTGTTTGGTCCCGAGTCGGTGAGGAGTTTTTTCACGGAGAGAGCGGTCCCCCTTTGCCCGCATCACAACACGTTGGCTGGGTGTGCGGTGACACGTGGTTCAATTGCCCCATTGCAGGGTCGTTTGATCGAGGCGTCCAAGGAATTGGGATTTCTCCTAAGAGTGAAAAAAAAGATCCCTCAGGTGTTGGGCCCCGGCACCCGGTTGGAATCACCTGGCCAATGAGGGCGGATTTTTTATACTATTTTTGTTCTACGCTTCCGCTTCTAAGATGGAGAGAGAACCGTTTATAAGCTGGCAACAACGTGCGGCCGCGCAACAACTCACCTGTGTGGATGTAGGTGTGCTTCTTCATGTCCGACTTCTGGTGGAATCGCTTGCCGCAGTATTGGCACGGGTAGGGCCGGGTGTCGCTGTGAATCAGCAGGTGGGTGCTCAGCGTGCTGGACCGTTTGAAAGTCTTGCCGCACTCCTTGCACTCGAATACTTTCTCCTGAGAGTGGACGGCCCGGTGCTGCGACAGCGAGATCGAGTGGCCGAATGTCTTCTGGCACACCTCGCACTCGTAGGGCCGTTTGCCGGAGTGGGACCTGCTTGACGGGTGGGCCGCAGGTGTACAGTTATGCGCTTGTGAAGTCTAGCAGAATGGCAGAGAGAACAAAAGGTGTAGAAATAATGCTTACCGTCTCACGTGCACCTCAAGGCCGTGCGGAGTGGAGAAGAGCTTGTTGCACTTCACGCACTGGAAGGTGCCGACGCCACCGCCGCCGCTGGTTGAGGCGCAGCTGCTCAGGCTGTCCTCGTTACTGTTCTGATCCTTGTGGTCTGCCGGACTGAGCGAATCGGTCTCTCGCGCAGTCAGGATCGACGGCGAATGCCGGTGGTGCTCGCAGAAGCCGGCGAGGCCAGCTGACTGCTGATGATGACGAGGGAAGGCGGCGGCTGCTGATGACGACGACGGGTTCGGCTGAGGAGGCGGCGGCGGTGGTGGCGGCGGAGGCACCAGCGAGGAAGGCGCCTGGTACCAGAAATTCGACTGCTGCCCAATCAGGCGCTGCTGGCTTGTCTGATGCGGCTGAGGTGGCGGCGGCGGCGGCAGCGGAAGCTGCTGCTGAGGCGGCGGGGGCGCTCCCAGGCTCGCGACTCCCAGCATGTGCCTCAGAGCGGCCTGGTACTCCAGGAGGCCGCGCATCTGCTGCGCCGCCTGGAAGGAAGCAGCTTCGTGCAGCTCGGCAGCCGAAGTCACCGGAGGCAGCGGAGCTGTTTTCAAACAAGCGGAGGTGGGCTCATTGTGATTCACTAATTAGGCGATACTTTGCCGTGTTGTGTTGCAGATTGAATCGGAAAAAAACTCGCTGGTATCCACAGAGAAGCCCCCCACGATTTGAGTCCGTCAGATCGAGATCGTCGATCTCTAAGGCGAGACGGTGGGACCCGCATCATTGTCTTTTTTAATCGGGGTTCACGCCAACCTGCTCACATTATAGAGGCCTATGTGTATAGGCAGGAAGGGCGTTGGAAGCCTAATTTGCAAGGTCAAAGAAGCTGCGGGCCCGCATCCAACAGTTGTTGGACCATAGACATCGGGCTTTGAAATCGGAGACTCGCTCTCTGGGCGACTTAGAGACCTCTTGGACGGGTGGCTTGGCGGGTGATCCCATGCCACTCGCCCTCATGTATATGGAATATTCATGCACACTCCTTGCATCACATTCCATGTTACAGGCTCCGTTAAATAGCCGCTATAAGTCTGCGCATGCATGCAGGCTCAGCTGGTTGCCCCCGACTTGAGAACATCGGTTTTATCCCATTATTGTTTATGAATGCCGAATGTTGCAATTAATCAGTAACGCATTCAATTCCGCACACTGATTTCTATCATTGCAATCCGATTTTTTGTCGCATAAGACAAATTTAAAGATTTGCCACGCCACCCGCTGGCTTCTTTCGTTCTCGTTGATTCAAAGACATTCCCAAAAATATTGCTGCTCCGATTCCTTGAAACCATTCGTTCTCTTCTCTCCCAATAAAATGCAACTCCTGCAGTGTTGCTATGCTATCTGCGCGCGTTAAGACATTCCTAAAACTTCGTTGAAAAGATAGGATTGGATTTAAAAGAATACAAATCCAAGAAGCGATGGCTTGACTGAAGAATCCAATGAGGAAGGTTGTTTTATATAGCGAAAAATCTACACACACTTAAAGAAAAGTTGTTTTAGCAATAGCCTAGCAACAACAGAACTGCATATAAGTATCCATTCTCATGGCGCTGCGTATTTCCCCTAACAAGAGGGGAGGATGCCACATCACGCCTGAAATTGCCCCAGTTACTTCGCACCGGCATATCAGCATCCCGTTGGATCCTTCATCACTCGGATGCAGCATCAGGTTCTCTGCGGACATTGCAACACCTCCAGCAGCGTGGCAGTTTCGCTACACTACCCGATTCTCCCAGTACGAGTACACAAATCCACAATGATTGTCTGAAAAAAAACTTGATTATTTCTCCTCCCTGATCAGACAGATGGTGTTGGCGAACAAAGAGGAAGCCTTGACTGCGGAGAAATCACTCAGGATTCGAATGGCTCCTAAATAGCAGCAGCAGCAGCAGCAGCACAAGCAGGCGGCCGTATTATGGTCAGAAACGGCAATCCAACAAGCAGAAAAATTGTTTCCCATTTGGAGTCAAGTGCGGCAGCAGCCCCCAAGCAGGTGAAAAATTCCTACATCGCCCACTTCTGGCTGCACCAATTCCATTCAATTATAAATTTGTCTCCGAACTGTCTTCCTTGTCACTTAGGTATATTGGCGTCAGGAAATTGGGTCCAAACAAAACTCCCAAGGTTGTACCTACTAACACTGCAGTCCTGACCCGATAAATGCATAAACGGTAGCTGTATAGTTGTACTTGATTATTTGGTGTCATATTTAACAATAAGTTTAAGTTTAGCCAATATCATCAATTAGTTATCGTCATCGGTAATGTCCGACAATGGGAGCACTTGACTAGACAATTCATCTATATACAATATCTAACAGTTTGTTATTTCATTTTTGAAGCTAAAACATGTAATTAAGAATATTAACGGACAATAAAAATAAAACTGCACTCACTGATTCCCCCACCGTGAGCTGCCTTGCCGCCAAACAACGCGGCTGCGGCTGCCGCTGCCGCGGCATAGTTTGGCCAGCACAGCCAGGGAGCCGGCAGAGAGGGCAGCGTCACCGAGGCTCCAGTTGAACCCGACGGCGACTGCTGCTGCTGCTGCTGCTGCTGCTGTTGCTGAAAGGCGGCTGCGGCTGCTGCGGCAGCTGCCGCTGCGGCCATCGCCGGGAACGGCATGGGCGGCAGCGGAGCGGCAGGAGGCGGCGCATGCGTTGAGCTCAGCGTCCCACAGGAATGGGCATTGTCAATAGAAGGCTCGCCTGTTTGGATCGCATTGAGAACAATAAGCGTGTTGAATAAATTCGGACAAATGTTTTATGAGCAGCAACTCATTTTTCGCTATAATATTTGGTGATGCATTGTATAGGCGCAGCATTGTTGATCAGAAAGCACTATTACTGATGCCTATTGATGCCTATTTGTATACTCCCACGTGTCTAGGGGGGGTGAGCAGAGCGGCACGCCGGGTGTGAGTATTTTTTGCACCGAATATTTCCCTGGCCATCAAACATTGCACGCTTGTATTTTGTGAGTATGGGTTATTGCTTCGAATTATATTTTCATGCAGGGCATGCACGTTAAAATTTTAAACTACGTATATTTGGCTGCTATCCAAAGTTCCATATTATTGCAAGGAGCAATGTCATGCTCCAACTAACATTGATTACGGGTTCATTGTGCAGCAATCCCATTCGTTGAAATCGAATGAATTCAGTAAGTCTGTACAAAATTTATCCGTCAATACCTCACTCAGACATTATCTTAGTTATAAACGCAATAAGTTTCACTTCTCAATCTCCAAAAATCTGTCTATAGCTTCGGGCCCGCCTGACAGCTGTTAAGCCATGGAGTTATGAGACCGTCTTCTCAACTCGTCTCAGGGCCCGGGAAGAGTAAAAATCACTTGCTAGCGACAATGGCTATCATGTGCGGCACTGTTGACACATTGATTGCAGAAATCGTCCCCGCCGTTCCCAGACTAATATCGAAATTAAGTACGAGTAGAAAAAACGGCTTACCTTTGATCCTCTTGTCGTTCACTGTCAGCTGCAGTGGCTGCTGCTGCTGCTGCTGCTGACTCCCAGCACTGCTCATTGTCCAAAAAGAGTGAATATTGAAAGCGAAGGAGGAGGGAAAGCTGTGTAGCTAGGCAGAAGTGTAGGGAGAAATGTTTGAAGAGGCCAATGTATTGGCTGAGTCAAAGGTGAAGTGTCTTGCTCAAGAAGGGAAGAAGTAGCTAGCTCAGAGAAGTTAGTGCTGAGTCTACGGAAGCAGTGCTGCAGATACGGGAGCTGTTGGCTAAATAAGATTTGCTATTAGCGACAATCAAGTTAGGCCAAACTTATAAAATGTTGGTAGCAGGCCCACCCACCCCCAGACCCCTCCAAGCCTGGCGGACCTGCGCCGCCCCATCCTCCGCCGCGCTCGGATTGTGTTGGAGGAGTGGGGCCTGAGCGAGAGTGAGAGAGCGCCGTGGGGGAGGGGAAGTGACTGGGGCCCCAACCAGTGCCAGCCGCAATCCGACCAATCAGGGCCAGCCGCCTGGTGCCCGCCCCCCTCGGAATCGGAGAGACGCGATTCAAGCACGGATTGGGCGGGCAAGCAACGGACTGCGATTCCCCAACCCACCGGTCGGGATTGGAAGCATTTTCAGGATCTGAGCTATTGGCGGTTGGCGGGACCGAATTTTGAGGCGACAGAGAAGACGGTAAGAGACACGGGATAATGGCGGATTCCATTGCAGTTCCTCCGAGAATAGACTCTGTTATACAGCAACTCTATTTAGAGTCCTGAGCACAATTCGATGCTGTTCATTCTTCTTGAGCAGTTCAGTTGAGAACACATCGCACTCTCTCCCTTGTATTTACTTTGTCGGAGGCTGGCAAATGAAATAGATCAATACTATAGCTTGTGAATCGATGGGACTTAGCAGAATTCTGTGGGCATGAACTATCGTACAAGGATGGTACTATATAAAGCATAAGTTAGTTCAATTGCGCAATCGGGGACAATATAACTGTTTGTAAAACCCGGATAAAACATCTAACACATCTATCGCAGCCGCCGTGTTAATATTATTATCAGAACTTCTATACACATCAAAGAGAGCCGCCGTTATAATTGTTATCGGACCCTTGACTGTGATTAGACAGTCCGGGTGCACTTGCAGGTGTTAATATTGAAGAATTGACTTGGGGCCCGGACCGAAGGTGATGTCAAGCTGTGCAGCTCTGGGCTAATAACCTTAAGATTATTTTAACTGAAATGAAATCCACCCATTCGGTAGCCTTTAGAACATTGTTCAGCAATTTGCACATTTTCACTTTAATTCGAACGCATACAATACGAAGTCAACTTACCTAATAACTGTTCAGACATGCAGCAGTAGTCTTAGTTTATCTAAAATTTAGACCTTTTAAAGGTAATGCCATTTTTATTTAGACAAATATAATCAGCTCAGTGTGAGTTCCGATGAAACACACGATAGAACGATAGCTTCATGTGAGACAGAGATGAGCTAACTCTAAATGCACTAAAAAGTCAACAGTAAAGAAAAATAGGTGAATGAGAGCAGTTACATTCTTGCCTTGCACTCACAATTATCCCAACATAATATAATTGCTTCCAAGGTATCCTTCAAAAGGGTACAATGGTACCTGATTATCCAATTTCCCTACCTTTATCCACTCTCCCTCTCTTCCTTTCACTCTCCCTCTCTTCCCTTCACTCTCCCTCTCTTCCCTTCACTCTCCCTCTCTTCCCTTCACTCTCCCTCTGTTCCCTTCACTCTCCCTCTCTTCCCTTCACTCTCCCTCTCTTCCCTTCACTCTCCCTCTCTTCCCTTCACTCTCCCTCTCTTCCCTTCACTCTCCCTCTCTTCCCTTCACTCTCCCTCTCTTCCCTTCACTCTCCCTCTCTTCCCTTCACTCTCCCTCTCTTCCTTTCACTCTCCCTCTCTTCCCTTCACTCTCCCTCTCTTCCCTTCACTCTCCCTCTCTTCCCTTCACTCTCCCTCTCTTCCCTTCACTCTCCCTCTCTTCCTTTCACTCTCCCTCTCTTCCCTTCACTCTCCCTCTGTTCCCTTCACTCTCCCTCTCTTCCCTTCACTCTCCCTCTCTTCCCTTCACTCTCCCTCTCTTCCCTTCACTCTACCTCTCTTCCCTTCACCCCCCTCTCAAATACTTAGGTGTGATGGGAGGTGGCCAGTACAAGCATTTGCCTATTCATTTGTCTGACAAAATGTGAATGAAGAATGCATGGCTAGACACACTGTAGGCATGTCCGGACTGAACAAATATTTGCCTTTACACATACATGCCTTTTAGTATACATGCATGTGCAATGCATATAACGCGAACTCTCGCATCACACTTTGAGCAGTCAGGGTCTCGAAGAGAAGCTGCCAACTTACACACCCTGTGAATCAAATGTGTTCTCTCCTAAGTCGCTTTTTCCTAAATGCATGGATTCTACACACAAGCCTTTAAAACTTTGTGTGTTTGTCCCTGAAATCTCAGATATGCAAGAACTAAAAAATGGATCAGTATATTTAGAGAGAGGGACTCATGGCTTAATATCTGAAATGTGTGAAAATCTGAGAACTGCGCTCTTCTTCACTTGTGATGTTGAGCGAGAACTCACAACCAAATCTCAATATCTCTCCCTTAAAGTTTGAATTGTTTGTGCTCATTTTGAGTCTGTGAGAACACTGCCCCCGCCCGTGTCCACTGCGCGTTGGTCGAGGCATCTCAGAGCGTGTAGAGGTGAAGTGTTTGCACAACACCTCCTTAATACGAATTCCTGCTCCCGCTTATCCAATCTATCAGCGTAATCAGAAGTTTCTGCTCATTTTAAAATGAGATGCCATGCTCAAGTGTGTGCTCGATTCTGTGCTCAAGGTGTGCTCAACTCGCGAAATTCGGCATGCTCGCTTCGTTTTCATAAAATTAAAAAGGTGCTCTTCTCAGATGCTCATTTTGAGAAACTTGAAAATCCTCTGTCAAATTGAAAGGAATTAGCAAAACACAGGCCAATATGGATTTGTTAAACTGCACTTGTCACTTGGCAAAGTGCTCAATATACTCCGTGCACTTGACAACTCGAACTGCAATAAATTTATGACACCTTTTTATCACCAAGACTTCTAATCTGCAGCAATGCGCCAATTGAGGAGGCATCCGTGTTATATTCATCAACAATTATCTGCTTCCATTGTGTTTCAGTAGAAAAAAAATTCATAAATACTACAAGATGTGCGAAAAACGCCACCCACCCCAACCCGTAGAGATGCAGGCACAGAAAACAATTCACTTCAAGCAGTATCTATTGCGACAATGCCTGTGTGTAGTTGCTGTAATGCAATTATCTCGAAATGACTTATCTTGGTGAAATGGAGAGTATAGACGCTAATTATCAAATAGATAATTGGCCAAGTAGATACATACTTTCCATAAAATACCATATTGCTCATCTTGGAGTAATTGTGAGTGACATTTAGCACCGAAAGGAAACTGAAACTCAGAAGAAACGGCGCATTTACAATAATTATGAAAAACCAAATTTTATGCATGGCCAGCGATAAAGTACAGCCATGTCTCATCCTCCCCTGTCTCATCCTCCTCTGTCTCATCCTCCCCTGTCTCATCCTCCCCTGTCTCATCCTCCCCTGTCTCATCCTCCCCTGTCTCATCCTCCCCTGTCTCATCCTCCCCTCAATATCCTCCCCTCAATATCCTCTCTGCATGGATTCAGTCTTTTCGGCTGGGAAACAGGATGGAATTGGGGAAAAAGAGAATTGCAGACAAGAAATCGACAGACAAAAGGGATGTTAAACTTCTTGAAGCCTATTAATATTCGTCAATCTCTGATCAAGCATAAAAGCGTGACCTAGCAGGCCTTGCAGTACTAGGCCGCCTACTTACTAACAGTAGGCACGAAGCGAATCGCGCGCCCTAATTGTGCTCAGCCATGCATGGCTGATTCAGGATAAAAATATCGCCAGTCAATTGAAGTCATTCATCACCCTTAACTGCAGGAGGCTGCGAAGGAATCCGGACTGCAAGATAGTTGCCAGCGGGGTGGCAACTGCTTAAAATTGCTCTTCCTTCACCCTTTCGGAGCTGGTAACACACATTTCTTAGAGTTAGTTATGCTTCAAGAGCACCAGTGTGACAAATTGTAAATATATTCGCTTTATTCTGAGCAATGGGTTCTCACGCTCAGGTAAGCCCTGCTTGATTAATTCCTCTAATTCCCAACCCCCTTCCCTTCTTACTTTTTTATCCCATTAATTCTATTCATGATTGCAGCAGGCGGCTAAGTGTCAGGTGGATAATAGATAAACTTCACTGGAGACAAATATGAGGCAGCTTTGTGGTTTAGTCAATGCGAAAACGGCTCTGCTCATAATTTACGACAACTCAGTCCTGCGGAAACAAGAAAGAAATTTATTTCCGAATTTATTTCTAAAGAGAGAATTGTTTTTCAGGGCCTTGGAGACAGAACACGAAAATTACTGAAGCCCCCCTGGGCGTTAGAAGAAGCAAATGAGCTGTGAAAATTGAGTTTTTTTAAACTGATCAGAACTGTTGAATTTGTGTGCTTTAAAGAAGCTGCATTATTTTTGCCCTGATTGAGTCTCCCATGGTTACATTCTTTTAGATTCTGTTTTTATAATGGACATAGCCCTGGCAGTGACTCGAGTTAATTTGGGGATTTCTCACACGGTCTCCTGTCGCGCACCCGCATTGCATATAAGTCAGAACAAACCAGTTGGTCTTGAGTATCATTCTCGGATAGGAGTCTAAACATACTAAATCACAACTTCTTAGGAGAGGCCTTAAAAAGTCAGTTGGCTGCGTTAGAACACAATGAGGCTTAAATAAGGTGAGCAAGAAACCTAATTAAACAGAAAAATGCTAAGATAGAAAAATAATGACTTAAAAAAAGATGGGAGAAAACATAAGGTAGCTTGAACTAAGAGAGATAAAAGCTCGAGGGGAAAGAAGAGTAGGGATTAGAGTGGGACATGAGGAGAGTAGGAAATAAGTAGGGTGGGACATGAGTAGGGTGGGACATGATGAGAGTGGGACATGAGGAGAGTGGGACATGAGGAGAGTGGGAAATGAGGAGAGTGAGAAATGAGGAGAGTGGGACATGAGGAGAGTGAGAAATGAGGAGAGTGGGAAATGAGGAGAGTGGGACATGAGGAGAGTGGGACATGAGGAGAGTGGGAAATGAGGAGAGTGGGACATGAGGAGAGTGGTGAATGAGGAGAGTGGGACATGAGGACAGTGGGAAATGAGGAGAGTGGGACATGAGGAGAGTGGGAAATGAGGAGAGTGGGAAATGAGGAGAGTGGGAAATGAGGAGAGTGAGAAATGAGGAGAGTGGGATATGAGGAGAGTGGGACATGAGGAGAGTGGGACATAAGGAGAATGGGAAATGAGGAGAGTGAGAAATGAGGAGAGTGGGAAATGAGGAGAGTGGGACATGAGGAGAGTGGGACATGAGGAGAGTGGGAAATGAGGAGAGTGGGACATGAGGAGAGTGGTGAATGAGGAGAGTGGGACATGAGGACAGTGGGAAATGAGGAGAGTGGGACATGAGGAGAGTGGGAAATGAGGAGAGTGGGAAATGAGGAGAGTGGGAAATGAGGAGAGTGAGAAATGAGGAGAGTGGGATATGAGGAGAGTGGGATATGAGGAGAGTGGGAAATGAGGAGAGTGGGACATGAGGAGAGTGGGACATAAGGAGAATGGGAAATGAGGAGAGTGGGACATGAGGAGAGTGGGACATGAGGAGAGTGAGAAATGAGGAGAGTGGGAAATGAGGAGAGTGAGAAATGAGGAGAGTGGGAAATGAGGAGAGTGGGACATGAGGAGAGTGGGACATGAGGAGAGTGGGAAATGAGGAGAGTGGGACATGAGGAGAGTGGGACATGAGGAGAGTGGGAAATGAGGAGAATGGGAAATGAGGAGAGTGGGAAATGAGGAGAGTCGGAAATGAGGAGAGTGGGAAATGAGGAGAGTGGTAAATGAGGAGAGTGGGAAATGAGGAGAATGGGAAATGAGGAGAGTGGGACATGAGGAGAGTGAGACATGAGGAGAGTGGGAAATGAGGAGAGTGGGAAATGAGAGTGGGAAATGAGGAGAGTGGGAAATGAGGAGAGTGGGAAATGAGGAGAGTGGGATATGAGGAGAGTGGGAAATGAGGAGAGTGGGAAATGAGGAGAGTGGGAAATGAGGAGAGTGGGAAATGAGGAGAGTGGGAAATGAGGAGAGTGAGAAATGAGGAGAGTGGGACATGAGGAGAGTGAGAAATGAGGAGAGTGGGAAATGAGGAGAGTGGGACATGAGGAGAGTGGGACATGAGGAGAGTGGGAAATGAGGAGAGTGGGACATGAGGAGAGTGGTGAATGAGGAGAGTGGGACATGAGGACAGTGGGAAATGAGGAGAGTGGGACATGAGGAGAGTGGGAAATGAGGAGAGTGGGAAATGAGGAGAGTGGGAAATGAGGAGAGTGAGAAATGAGGAGAGTGGGATATGAGGAGAGTGGGACATGAGGAGAGTGGGACATAAGGAGAATGGGAAATGAGGAGAGTGGGACATGAGGAGAGTGGGACATGAGGAGAGTGAGAAATGAGGAGAGTGGGAAATGAGGAGAGTGAGAAATGAGGAGAGTGGGAAATGAGGAGAGTGGGACATGAGGAGAGTGGGACATGAGGAGAGTGGGAAATGAGGAGAGTGGGACATGAGGAGAGTGGGACATGAGGAGAGTGGGAAATGAGGAGAGTGGGACATGAGGAGAGTGGGACATGAGGAGAGTGGGATATGAGGAGAGTGGGACATGAGGAGAGTGGGACATAAGGAGAATGGGAAATGAGGAGAGTGGGAAATGAGGAGAGTGGGAAATGAGGAGAGTGGGAAATGAGGAGAGTGGGAAATGAGGAGAGTGGGAAATGAGGAGAGTGGGAAATGAGGAGAGTGGTAAATGAGGAGAGTGGTAAATGAGGAGAGTGGGAAATGAGGAGAGTCGGAAATGAGGAGAGTGGGAAATGAGGAGAGTGGGAAATGAGGAGAGTCGGAAATGAGGAGAATGGGAAATGAGGAGAGTGGGAAATGAGGAGAGTGGGAAATGAGGAGAGTGGGAAATGAGGAGAGTGGGAAATGAGGAGAGTCGGAAATGAGGAGAATGGGAAATGAGGAGAGTGGGAAATGAGGAGAGTCGGAAATGAGGAGAGTGGGAAATGAGGAGAGTGGTAAATGAGGAGAGTGGGAAATGAGGAGAATGGGAAATGAGGAGAGTGGGAAATGAGGAGAGTGGGAAATGAGGAGAGTGGGAAATGAGGAGAGTGGGACATGAGGAGAGTGAGAAATGAGGAGAGTGGGAAATGAGGAGAGTGAGAAATGAGGAGAGTGGGAAATGAGGAGAGTGGGACATGAGGAGAGTGGGACATGAGGAGAGTGGGAAATGAGGAGAGTGGGACATGAGGAGAGTGGGACATGAGGAGAGTGGGAAATGAGGAGAGTGGGACATGAGGAGAGTGGGACATGAGGAGAGTGGGATATGAGGAGAGTGGGACATGAGGAGAGTGGGACATAAGGAGAATGGGAAATGAGGAGAGTGGGAAATGAGGAGAGTGGGAAATGAGGAGAGTGGGAAATGAGGAGAGTGGGAAATGAGGAGAGTGGGAAATGAGGAGAGTGGGAAATGAGGAGAGTGGTAAATGAGGAGAGTGGTAAATGAGGAGAGTGGGAAATGAGGAGAGTCGGAAATGAGGAGAGTGGGAAATGAGGAGAGTGGGAAATGAGGAGAGTCGGAAATGAGGAGAATGGGAAATGAGGAGAGTGGGAAATGAGGAGAGTGGGAAATGAGGAGAGTGGGAAATGAGGAGAGTGGGAAATGAGGAGAGTCGGAAATGAGGAGAATGGGAAATGAGGAGAGTGGGAAATGAGGAGAGTCGGAAATGAGGAGAGTGGGAAATGAGGAGAGTGGTAAATGAGGAGAGTGGGAAATGAGGAGAATGGGAAATGAGGAGAGTGGGACATGAGGAGAGTGAGACATGAGGAGAGTGGGAAATGAGGAGAGTGGGAAATGAGAGTGGGAAATGAGGAGAGTGGGAAATGAGGAGAGTGGGAAATGAGGAGAGTGGGATATGAGGAGAGTGGGAAATGAGGAGAGTGGGAAATGAGGAGAGTGGGAAATGAGGAGAGTGGGAAATGAGGAGAGTGGGAAATGAGGAGAGTGGGAAATGAGGAGAGTGGGAAATGAGGAGAGTGGGAAATGAGGAGAGTGGGAAATGAGGAGAGTGGGAAATGAGGAGAGTGGGAAATGAGGAGAGTGGTAAATGAGGAGAGTGGGAAATGAGGAGAGTGGGACATGAGGAGAGTGGGACATGAGGAGAGTGGGACATGAGGAGAGTGGGACATGAGGAGAGTGGGACATGAGGTTGATGGGAAACGAGGGAGAGTGGGATATGAGGAGAGTGGGAAATGAGGAGAGTGGGAAATGAGGAGAGTGGGAAATGAGGAGAGTGGGATATGAGGAGAGTGGGAAATGAGGAGAGTGGGAAATGAGGAGAGTGGGAAATGAGGAGAGTGGGAAATGAGGAGAGTGGGAAATGAGGAGAGTGGGAAATGAGGAGAGTGGGAAATAAGGAGAGTGGTAAATGAGGAGAGTGGGAAATGAGGAGAGTGGGACATGAGGAGAGTGGGACATGAGGAGAGTGGGACATGAGGAGAGTGGGACATGAGGTTGATGGGAAACGAGGGAGAGTGGAAAATTTTATGTTGCATCTCTTCTGCATGGTACCGAGCAGTTATTGTCGCTGGGTCTAAGACAGGCAAGTTGTCAAGCAGCAGGAATCTTCCATGCACAATGGCACAATGGGTATAGATTTTGACTCGCTTGGTCGGGCATGCCTTGCCGCCTGTGAGTCTTCTCACAGTTATTCTCATGCAATCGACAGATAATATTGACAACATACCTATAAGAAATTTCTGTGTATGAAAATCGGAACTGACTTTCCTGGTGGGTTGTGGGCCCACTGGAGTGAGACCCGTTTTATTGTCCCTTATACTTTGGGATCTGGGACGGGGATATTGGGATGGGGATCAGCAGCTTGACTGAGGAGCCATAGGCCACCAGCCAAGCGATCTCTGCGAACTGTGTTGGCCTGAATCTCACACCAGGCGTCTATCAATCCATCGCTTGTCAGTTCTGTTCTCCCTGCATGAAGCTTTTCACTTTTTATTTAGGAGCAATTCACTCCAGACCATGCAGGGGTTGGGCAAGTCAAGAAAGGGGAATTACAAAGTTTCCCAAGCGTCTCATCGCCCCAAGCCCCGCATTCTCAGACAGGATACGTATTAATTGCATCGCATTAAGAAGCGGTATCAAAGCAGTGAAGTGTGTCTAGCTGGCTGTTGGAGGGAGGCTATGATCCATGTCGACAAGGTCTAACAAAAAGATGACGGCAAGATGAGATGGGGCACAAGGTGGGTTTGAAGTTTGTCGCCTGAACAGTATGAAGAAAAAATATTTGCATTGTACTGGTGTTTGCTTTTTCAAATCTTATGTGTAAATGCGATATAGCAACAAAATAATTGCAGGCTGCTCAACATTGCTCGTATTGTGTTTTAAATTTTCAGAAAAGCATATACATGAGGCTTTTTGTAGGAGAAACATTTTTGCTCTAGTCGTTTAATATGTCTATAAAAGCAACATGACAACTTCTGCTGTACTAAAAATGCACACCACACAGAACTTTTGGCCTTCAAATACCACACAGCCAAAGAGATGTTTTGAGATTTGTTGACCTCCGAAATAGAAGTAGATCCAAATGCTTATACTGTCAAGTAGTAATCGGCGATATTTTTACACCTGCTTCGTTAAGAACGCCTAATCCTTAGAGCTCAAAATTATAACATTTTGTCTGAAATTATAACACACAATGCTTGCTATAGCTCATTACTAGGAAATACATCCGAAGCACCAAAAGCGTGCTTTACACGATTCTGCTATCTGAACAAATATGCAGATATTAGTTCATGCTGCAGCAATATTTTTTTCGAAGTATTTCAGGTCCGGTGCCTGGAGCTTATCGGAATATGTTTAGGACTTGAGTTGCTGTTTCTTTTTATGCACCTGTGTTATATGCTACCTGCATGGGACTTCTGGAATGTGTTCTGCAGTACTCTGCTTCTAAGCAGCTGAAATCAGAACTTTATTATTACAAAGAGCTACCATGCAAAGTGATAGGTTATTTCGCTTGATTATTTGTTGGATAAATGGAACGCGCAGCTACACGATTAAAAAATAAAATAAAAGTAAATTTAGGATTAATGGTATAAAGAAAAATATTTAATGCGATTTAAATGAATTAGACTAGAAAATTCCGTCGGCAAGACAAAGCGTTCGAAACTTCTATCCCCCAAAGCAATTCTTAAGCGATTGTAGATTGCATGATTTAAAGGAATTACTTATAAATGTTTTTATTGATTTATAAAATGCATACAAAATTATAGTATTTATAGGAAATTTAAAGGACTGTGTAAGTTCTTTGCTAATTTATTTATATCCTTTATTTTACTTAGTTTTTACTTTGATAAAGGTACCGGTGCAGTTTTTGAGATGTTTAACGTGGAACACATAATTCTCCCAGTTTTGCCCCGTGTTTAAAGAAGTAAAACACCGTTGGTATGTTTAAGGCGCGGTGTTAGTTATAAATTTATTTTAAAATTAATTCAATATAACTTTTTTTAAAGCAAGAAAACAGTTTCACCAGTTACTTTTAAAATATGTTTACAAATAAAAAACTTTTTCGGACAAGCTGATAAGCAATTTTTGACTTTCTCAATAATTTACTTTTTTGCGCGTGACTATTTTCTGCCTACACCATGATTTTTATGTTAAATATTATTCGTCAACATTCTTCGCTGTGAGTTTATTTTGATTCACATAATTCTTAATCAAACTGTAATCACAGCAATATAATTATTGTATTAATATATAGATAGCTTACAACTAGCATACATAGCTGTTCTAGTTATAAGAAAGAAACACGGCTGAGTTTGCAAAGTTTTCAACCAGCAACTTCAATTGAGTTTTATATACTATATTTTTCCTTTAGAGATACATTATGCGAGCCGTGTTTTTAATCATTAAATTTAACTAGAAAATATGTTGTGTTCACTCTATAAGTATTATATGCATAAATTCATATTTATTAAATTAAATTTAAATTGCAGGTAATTGTGCCTTGAGCAACCTGTTATGCTGCCGATATGACACTAAAGAAAGTGGAGAATGGCGCCGGCAGCACCCTCCATGACACAGAGGACATTGAACTGGCTGAGATTCTCAACCAGGGACAAGATGATGAGTCTGTAAGTAATTGGCACAAGCTTTGTTTATTGTTAGCTATGGATGATATGTTTTAGTAAAATTATTAATTTTTATAATTAAATTACCAAAAAAGTCAACGAATCTGGAAATTTTACTTTCATACCAAATGAAAATATTGATAAATTTATAGAATTTATTATTAAATATGTTTAAAAAATTACACATTAAAAAAGAATAATGTGGATTGTAAAATTGATTGATACCTGGTTTTATTCCTAATATTGCACTTAAATTCACTTTGGTTTGGTTTTATTAAATGACAAATTGTTACTTTAAATTTTCAGAGAATTGTAGGCTATTGCCGCAGCACTGTAAAGACAGGCCTGGTATACCTAGGTTATTTGCTCACTGGGTTCCTGCTTCGCCTGCTATTCCATTGGATGCCAGAGAGGCATGTGCGCTGCACCCACAATAGATGCAGCCTCGACCTGGCTGAGAAGGTCGTTGTTAAGGTATGCACTTTGTGTTAAATACCTGTGTTTAAATTTTAATCAAGAAACACTGAAAGCAAGAGGATAATGGGGGGGTTTCTTTCCTAAAATTTCCTAAAACTTGCAGGACCAATATCGCCAGGTGTATGTGCACGATGTGCAAGTGATGACAAAGAGTGGCGCTAGGTAAGTTTGTGATTTTTCTTGCAGCCGACTTATGCAGTAGCACATATTGCCTCCTTATTTAATTAGTACTTGAGGGCAAAAAGGCCTTCTGTTTTTTACATTCAATTTTCATTATCAAGAACATTTTTAAACAATTGTACAAAAATGTTTATTTTGTGAAAAACGTTTTTTTTCTGCAATTTTTTTCATTATTTCCAAGGCAGCTGATATGCACTCTCGTATCATTTTCCCGTTGTCAATAGATATGCAACTGGTTTTAACCGGTTCGCTAAAATTCAATTTATTTTTGCCCGATCTGACAGAATGCTCTTCAATGTGGCTCAAGCGATAAATTTGCCAGCAGAACAGTTGCTTTAAGCTTGGGAACCAGAACTTAATTGTCGTAGATAATCATAGAAGCAGTTATTACACTAATTGATATCACAAACAGCAAGTTAAATTCTGTATTTTCCCATATGCTTCATTCCCACGTTTATCAGAGCTAGTAACCAGGGGTACTGTTGAGTTGAGTTGCGTTGGACTTTGAGTTTGAATGAGATAATGGCTATTAATAATTAATTATTTAACTTTGCTTTGCAAAAAACAATTTAAACAGACAAATTTATGACAATTGTAGACAAACTCCTGAGAGTCATAGACTCATGTGAGAATTGTAGATACATCCATGAGAATTGTAGACACATCCATGAGAATTGTAGATACATCCATGAGAATTGTAGACACATCCATGAAAATTGTAGACACATCCATGAGAATTTTAGGTAAATCCGTGAGAATTGTAGGCAAATCCATGAGAATTGTAGGCAAATCTGTGAGAATTGTAGGCAAATCCGTGAGAATTGTAGGCAAATCCGTGAGAATTGTAGACATAAAACATCAATGGTATAAAAGGTGACGAGAATCGTAAAAAGCCACTATTTGATAAATGAAATCTTTGCCACTAATCCCGCAGGGTTCGCCTAATCCGTCGCGGCCGGGCCAGCCTCAATCAGTGCCTGCCAGATGAGCACGCTACTGACGAGGCCAGCAGTGCAACTCCGCTGTTGGATCCTTTCAGCGTGAGTTTTCAGTCCCTATATACTATATGTCTATGATTCGGTTTAATCAAGTTAGAATTCACCATTTTGGCCTTGTCTCTTGATTTGCACACAGGAGGACTCGTTGTTGCGCTATTTCTTTCACAAGAAACTCAAATACGTTTGGAACTCTGAGCTGCAACAGTTTGAAAAACTTGAGTAAGTCTTTCGGAAAAGAAGCTTCGATCTGGGATCACTCTCCCAGATCCTCAGACTAATCAGGCACTGTCCCAGATCCTCAGGCTAATTAGGCACTGTCCCAGATCCTCAGGCTAATCAGCCACTCTCCCAGATCCTCAGGCTAATCAGGCACTGTCCCAGATCCTCCGGCTAATTAGGCACTGTCCCAGATCCTCAGGCTAATCAGCCACTCTCCCAGATCCTCAGGCTAATCAGGCACTGTCCCAGATCCTCCGGCTAATTAGGCACTGTCCCAGATCCTCAGGCTAATCAGGCACTGTCCCAGATCCTCAGGCTAATCAGGCACTGTCCCAGATCCTCCGGCTAATCAGGCACTGTCCCAGATCCTCAGGCTAATAAGCTACTCTCCCAGATCTTCAGGCTAATCAGGCACTGTCCCAGATCCTCAGGCTAATCAGGCACTGTCCCAGATCCTCAGGCTAATCAGGCACTGTCCCAGATCCTCAGGCTAATCAGCCACTCTCCAAGATCCTAAGGTTGATGAGCCACTCTCCCAGATCCTAAGGTTGATGAGCCACTCCCAGATCCTCAGGTTGATGAGCCACTCTCCCAGATCCTCAGGTTAATGAGCCACTCCCAGGTCCTCAGGACTGTTCACCGCAAGCTATGTCTCTTAAATCGTAGTGTTTATGTCTTAAACCCACCCTCCCCCACAGGGTGTTTGTGAACACACCGTGCTCATTCTTTCACCACACCTCTGGCCTGAGCGAAGTCGAAGCTTCGAGGCATCGGGTGCGCTTCGGCGAGAATCGCGTCAACATACCACTGACACCGATTTTTAAACTGTTCGTGCTCAAGGTCTGTCAACAGTGATTGAATTGAAAAAGTATTTATTTCGCCTTTGTCAATTATAGTTTTTGTTTCTCGCCCTTTTTCATCCTTTTATCTCTTCTTCTCTAGCTTCTATGTACACTGCACTCTCCACTCTACCCTCTCCACTCTACCCTCTCCACTCTACCATCTCCACTCTACCCTCTCCACTCTACCCTCTCCACTCTACCCTCTCCACTCTACCCTCTCCACTCTACCATCTCCACTCTACCCTCTCCACTCTACCATCTCCACTCTACCATCTCCACAATACCATCTCCACTCTACCATCTCCACTCTACCCTCTCCACTCTACCCTCTCCACTCTACCATCTCCACTCTACCATCTCCACTCTACCCTCTCCACTCTACCCTCTCCACTCTACCATCTCCACTCTACCATCTCCACTCTACCCTCTCCACTCTACCCTCTCCACTCTACCATCTCCACTCTACCATCTCCACTCTACCATCTCCACTCTACCCTCTCCACTCTACCATCTCCACTCTACCATCTCCACTCTACCATCTCCACTCTACCCTCTTCACCTTTATACAGCTCTGATCTATATCCTATATATATCCTAACCGCATCTTCTCGCCCCCATTCTTGTTTATTTTACTGATAGTGTGATAGTTTTGTTAATTCATTCTTAGCTGCAACAGTAATAGGAACCAGCTTTCTGATAATTCCTCAAAGCATTGCACTCACCATCCCTACAGGCCCTCCATCCGTTCTACCTGTTTCAACTGTTCAGCGTTCTACTTTGGTTCAACGACGACTACGAAATGTACGCTTCGTGCATTGTGGTCATCTCACTGCTGTCCCTGTCCCTGTCTGTGTATGAGACTGCCAGTGTAAGTGACTCATTCATAATAGTCTGTATGTACTGGTGTAGCTCATC
The DNA here is from genome assembly GCA_950097015.1 of Macrostomum hystrix. Classification (NCBI taxonomy): domain Eukaryota; kingdom Metazoa; phylum Platyhelminthes; family Macrostomidae; genus Macrostomum; species Macrostomum hystrix. Next base: position 7,615,248 of record CATNEN010000034.1, on the reverse strand, counting down.
TATTCTATTCCAGCAGCTACTGTCTATCTCATCTATTCTATTCCAGCAGCTACTGTCTATCTCATCTATTCTATTCCAGCAGCTACTGTATATCTCATCTATTCTATTTCAGCAGCTACTGTATATCTCATCAATTCTATTCCAGCAGCTACTGTATATCTCATCTATTCTATTCCAGCAGCTACTGTATATCTCACCCATTCTATTCCAGCAGCTACTGTATATCTCATCTATTCTATTCCAGCAGCTACCGTATATCTGATCTATTCTATTCCAGCAGCTACTGTATATCTCACCTATTCTATTCCAGCAGCTACTGTATATCTCACCCATTCTATTCCAGCAGCTACTGTATATCTCATCTATTCTATTCCAGCAGCTACTGTATATCTCATCTATTCTATTCCAGCAGCTACTGTATATCTCATCTATTCTATTCCAGCAGCTACTGTATATCTCACCAATTCTATTCCAGCAGCTACTGTATATCTCATCTATTCTATTCCAGCAGCTACTGTATATCTCATCTATTCTATTCCAGCAGCTACTGTATATCTCATCTATTCTATTCCAGCAGCTACTGTATATCTCACCAATTCTATTCCAGCAGCTACTGTATATCTCATCTATTCTATTCCAGCAGCTACTGTATATCTCATCTATTCTATTCCAGCAGCTACTGTATATCTCACCCATTCTATTCCAGCAGCTACTGTATATCTCACCCATTCTATTCCAGCAGCTACTGTATTTTTAATCAAATATATTTGAATATTATATGTAAATTTTTCTATTTCAACGTTCTCTACCCTCGCGTACTTTTATCTTCAGCGAGGCCAGTGAAAATTAGTTTACAAAAATGTGAAAGTTAAGGCAAGTTAAGCTTTTTAACCTATTTGCAACGTTATTAAATAGTTTTAGAAGAAAAAACGAGCAAAGCATGGAAAGCATTGGAAAAAAGTTATCTGCAACATCTAGTTAGGAAATCTGATAAGTTATCCTACCCAATAATTGCTTCACTAAGCTAACTTGTCTGCTATGTTATCAGCATTTGATCAGCAGGAGACCACTGTAATATTTTCTCGCACAAATATAATTCTCTTAACACCAACTCTCCGCTTTGTAGAACGAGAGAAATTTACGCAAAACTCTGGTTTCTTCAAACGAGATCTGCGTGTCTCGCGGTCTTGACAGTAAGAGCCATGGCACTTTGGTTTTTGCTGTGATATGCCCGCACTGCGTTGCTATTTGTTCGTTGGGTGGGGTGTGGTACAAAGTATTTTGGTTAATGGAACGTGAATTTTATGTAGCCGATTTGGCTACAAACCTGTGCCCCAGTTGACTCTCTAGTTTGTTTTTCAAATGCAGCCAAGGGCGAGCATGATGAAAGCTCTGTAAATGTGGGAATGTGGTACCACATGCAAGCCTCCATGCAGAATTTATTAGTCGGGTAGGGACGGTGGCTGTCTACTCAACAATCAGGTAGGGACGGTGGCTGTCTACTCAACAATCAGGTAGGGACGGTGGCTGTCTACTCAACAATTAGGTAGGGATGGTGGCTGTCTACTCAACAATTAGGTAGGGACGGTGGCTGTCTACTCAACAATTAGGTAGGGATGGTGGCTGTCTACTCAACAATTAGGTAGGGACGGTGGCTGTCTACTCAACAATCAGGTAGGGACGGTGGCTGTCTACTCAACAATTAGGTAGGGACGGTGGCTGTCTACTCAACAATTAGGTAGGGACGGTGGCTGTCTACTCAACAATTAGGTAGGGAGGGTGGCTGTCTACTCAACAATTAGGTAGGGACGGTGGCTGTCTACTCAACAATTAGGTAGGGAGGGTGGCTGTCTACTCAACAATTAGGTAGGGATGGTGGCTGTCTACTCAACAATTAGGTAGGGACGGTGGCTGTCTACTCAACAATCAGGTAGGGACGGTGGCTGTCTACTCAACAATTAGGTAGGGACGGTGGCTGTCTACTCAACAATTAGGTAGGGACGGTGGCTGTCTACTCAACAATTAGGTAGGGAGGGTGGCTGTCTACTCAACAATTAGGTAGGGACGGTGGCTGTCTACTCAACAATTAGGTAGGGAGGGTGGCTGTCTACTCAACAATTAGGTAGGGACGGTGGCTGTCTACTCAACAATTAGGTAGGGAGGGTGGCTGTCTACTCAACAATTAGGTAGGGAGGGTGGCTGTCTACTCAACAATCAGGTAGGGACGGTGGCTGTCTACTCAACAATTAGGTAGGGACGGTGGCTGTCTACTCAACAATTAGGTAGGGACGGTGGCTGTCTACTCAACAATTAGGTAGGGACGGTGGCTGTCTACTCAACAATTAGGTAGGGACGGTGGCTGTCTACTCAACAATCAGGTAGGGACGGTGGCTGTCTACTCAACAATTAGGTAGGGACGGTGGCTGTCTACTCAACAATTAGGTAGGGACGGTGGCTGTCTACTCAACAATTAGGTAGGGAGGGTGGCTGTCTACTCAACAATTAGGTAGGGAGGGTGGCTGTCTACTCAACAATCAGGTAGGGAGGGTGGCTGTCTACTCAAAAATCAGGTAGGGAGGGTGGCTGTCTACTCAACAATCAGGTAGGGAGGGTGGCTGTCTACTCAACAATCAGGTAGGGAGGGTGGCTGTCTACTCAACAATCAGGTAGGGACGGTGGCTGTCTACTCAACAATCAGGTAGGGAGGGTGGGTGACTACTAAATAATCAGGTAGGGAGGGTGGCTGTCTACTCAACAATCAGGTAGGGAGGGTGGCTGTCTACTCAACAATCAGGTAGGGAGGGTGGCTGTCTACTCAACAATTAGGTAGGGAGTTTGGGTGACTACTAAATAATCAGGTAGGGAAGTTAATAGCTCAAATGTAACTCAAAGTTGAATCCCCAACACTGTGTTTCAGACTATGTATCGGTGAACTCGGACCTGCTGGTTCCAGGAGATGTCATTGAGATCCCCAAAGGCGGCTGTGTGATGCAATGTGACGCTGTCCTGGTGTCCGGCAACTGCATTGTTAATGAGAGCATGCTCACGGGTGAGAGTGTCCCAGTGCTGAAGACGGCTTTGTCCTCAGCCGAAGTCGGTCCCATCAGCACCCGGGAGCACAACAAGAATGTACTATTCTGCGGCACCCACGTCATCCAGACTCGGTTCGTTGAGAGCGGTCGGGTGCGGGCTGTTGTGCTGCGTACAGGATTTGCCACAGCCAAAGGCGAGATGGTCCGGTCCATTCTGTTTCCGAAGCCAATTGAGTTCAAATTCAACAAGGATATCCTGCACTATCTGATTGTGCTCAGCCTGTTCGCATTGGCCGGCTTTATCTACACTGTTGTGCTCATGCTGCATCGCGACTATCCGGTTGGCAAGATCATGCTCAGAGCCCTGGACCTCGTCACCATCATTGTGCCGCCCGCCCTCCCAGCTGCAATGACCGTTGGGGTCGTGTTCGCTCAGACCCGGCTGCGAAAGTCTGGCATCTTCTGCATCGCCCCCAACACTATCAACATCTCCGGCGGCCTCAACGCTGTGTGCTTCGACAAGACTGGCACACTTACAGAGGACGGCTTGGACCTCTGGGGCGTCGTGCCGGTCACTGACCGGATGTTCCAGGTATGTCAGCTCATCCTTATCCTTATTAAGGATAGTAGTGCCATTTCTCAGCACCTTTCCCATCCTTATTCTCTACCTCTCCCCCTTTCTCACCCCTCTTACTGCCTCGCTCCCTTTCTCACCCCTCTTACTACCTCGCTCCCTTTCTCACCCCTATAACTGCCTCGCTCCCTTTCTCACCCCTTTAACTGCCTCACTCCCTTTCTCACCCCTCTAACTGCCTCACTCCCTTTCTCAACCCTTTAACTGCCTCACTCCCTTTCTCACCCCTATAACTGCCTCGCTTCCTTTCTCACCCCTCTAACTGCCTCGCTCCCTTTCTCAACCCTTTAACTGCCTCGCTTCCTTTCTCACCCCTCTAACTGCCTCGCTCCCTTTCTCAACCCTTTAACTGCCTCGCTCCCTTTCTCACCCCTTTAACTGCCTCGCTCCCTTTCTCACCCCTTTAAATGCCTCGCTCCCTTTCTCACCCCTTTAACTGCCTCACTCCCTTTCTCACCCCTCTAACTGCCTCACTCCCTTTCTCACCCCTTTAAATGCCTCACTCCATTTCTCACCCTTTAACTGCCTCGCTTCCTTTCTCACCCCTCTAACTGCCTCGCTCCCTTTCTCACCCCTTTAACTGCCTCACTCCATTTCTCACCCCTATAACTGCCTCACTCCCTTTCTCACCCCTCTAACTGCCTCACTCCCTTTCTCAACCCTTTAACTGCCTCGCTTCCTTTCTCACCCCTCTAACTGCCTCGCTCCCTTTCTCAACCCTTTAACTGCCTCGCTTCCTTTCTCACCCCTCTAACTGCCTCGCTCCCTTTCTCAACCCTTTAACTGCCTCGCTCCCTTTCTCACCCCTTTAACTGCCTCGCTCCCTTTCTCACCCCTTTAACTGCCTCGCTCCCTTTCTCACCCCTTTAACTGCCTCACTCCCTTTCTCACCCCTTTAAATGCCTCACTCCATTTCTCACCCTTTAACTGCCTCGCTTCCTTTCTCACCCCTTTAACTGCCTCGCTTCCTTTCTCACCCCTCTAACTGCCTCGCTCCCTTTCTCACCCCTTTAACTGCCTCACTCCCTTTCTCACCCCTCTAACTGCCTCACTCCCTTTCTCACCCCTCTAACTGCCTCACTCCCTTTCTCACCCCCTAAAACTGGCTCTACCTCCTAACTTACCCTAACTATTACTTGTTCAGACCAAACTCGCAGACAAAGTGACATAAATATTCTTTTTTTGTAGTGCCTGAAAGAGACACACAACAATGTTTTTTCGCTCCTCATTGGCATTTTTTCGGACAAAGCTCTGCATTACATTTTTAGGAGAATACTTTAAATGACAAGTATGAAGTAATGACAAGCATTCGGAAATGTTTGAGTTTGAGTTAGATTTTAGGCAGCAACTGTTAGGGCAAGCCAATATTGTAGGACCTTTCAGGACTGCTTGTCTTTTGGGACAAGACGCAACTCGTGACCATCTTTCTCTATTGTGGAACATGAGCTGAGCCTTCATCTTTACAATCTTGTTTCATGGGTCTATGGTGCATACAAACCAGTTCATCTGGACAGAGTGCAATTTGGGGCTTCTGTCAGTATTTTAGTATTGTGCGCGAATTCTAGCTCACACAATGACCTGTTTCTCTTCACTTATCTTTCTCTTACCTTTTATATACTCTTTGTATAGTCTTCTCATCTCAATATAGATTATCATATTCTCATGTCGTTTTATAATAATCAAATCTGCACGAGATATTAAAACTCATGTCATTAGGAGATGAGATCTAATATTCTCATGTCATTAGGAGATGAGATCTAATATTCTCATGTCATTAGGAGATGAGATCTAATATTCTCATGTCATTAGGAGATGAGATCTAATATTCTCATGTCATTAGGAGATGAGATATAATATTCTGATGTCATTAGGAGATGAGATATAATATTCTCATGTCATTAGGAGATGAGATATAATATTCTGATGTCATTAGGAGATGAGATATAATATTCTCATGTCATTAGGAGATGAGATATAATATTCTCATGTCATTAGGAGATGAGATATAATATTCTGATGTCATTAGTGGATGAGATCTAATATTCTCATGTCATTAGTGGATGAGATCTAATATTCTCATGTCATTAGTGGATGAGATCTAATATTCTCATGTCATTAGTGGATGAGATCTAATATTCTCATGTCATTAGTGGATGAGATCTAATATTCTCATGTCATTAGTGGATGAGATCTAATATTCTCATGTCATTAGTGGATGAGATCTAGTATTCTCACGCCAATAGGATATGAGATCTAATGTTCTCATGCCAATAGGAGATGAGATCTAATATTCTCATGCCAATAGGAGATGAGATCTAATATTCTCATGCCAACAGGAGATGAGATCTAATATTCTCATCCGCAACCTTCTGCCGCAGAGCCCAGTCGCTGAGCCGCACACGCTGACGTCTCCGTCGCCTCTCCTGGAGGCCATGGCGGCCTGTCACACCCTTACCCGCATCCGCGGCGAACTCTCAGGCGACCCGCTGGATCTGAAGATGTTCCAGGGCACCCGGTGGCTTCTAGAAGAGCCGGAACAGGACGACTACAGAAAATTCGACCAGCTGGTGTCCACGGTGGTCCGACCGCCGGGTCCCGAAGCGGCTGTCGATTCCATAGACAATGTTGATCCGGATCATCTGCCCTATCAGCTGGGCATTGTGCGACAGTTTCCATTCAGCTCCAGCCTGCAGAGAATGTCGGTTGTTGCCAGACGCCTCGGCGCCGATCATTTCGCCGCCTACGTCAAGGGCTCACCGGAGATGGTGCAGGCGTTGAGCAGGCCGGATTCCCTGCCGGACAGGTTCAGCGAGCGGCTGCTGCACTACACCAGGCAGGGCTACCGGGTGCTGGCCCTGGCCTACAAACCGCTGCGTGTCAGCTATCTCAAGGTGATTTTAGGAGCTTAGGTTCAGAGGGTACCCTGACAGACTGGTGTGATGACAAGGCTACTCCTGACAGACTGATGTGATGACAAGGCTGCTCCTGACAGACTGGTGTGATGACAAGGCTGCTCCTGACAGACTGGTGTGATGACAAGGCTGCTCCTGACAGACTGGTGTGATGACAAGGCTACTCCTGACAGACTGGTGTGATGACAAGGCTGCTCCTGACAGACTGGTGTGATGACAAGGCTGCTCCTGACAGACTGGTGTGATGACAAGGCTACTCCTGACAGACTGGTGTGATGACAAGGCTACTCCTGACAGACTGGTGTGATGACAAGGCTACTCCTGACAGACTGGTGTGATGACAAGGCTGCTCCTGACAGACTGGTGTGATGACAAGGCTGCTCCTGACAGACTGGTGTGATGACAAGGCTACTCCTGACAGACTGATGTGATGACAAGGCTGCTCCTGACAGACTGGTGTGATGACAAGGCTACTCCTGACAGACTGGTGTGATGACAAGGCTACTCCTGACAGACTGGTGTGATGACAAGGCTACTCCTGACAGACTAGTGTGATGACAAGGCTGCTCCTGACAGACTGGTGTGATGACAAGGCTGCTCCTGACAGACTGGTGTGATGACAAGGCTACTCCTGACAGACTGATGTGATGACAAGGCTGCTCCTGACAGACTGGTGTGATGACAAGGCTACTCCTGACAGACTGGTGTGATGACAAGGCTGCTCCTGACAGACTGGTGTGATGACAAGGCTGCTCCTGACAGACTGGTGTGATGACAAGATATAATAATAATAACCAGACACTAGACCCACAGCCAGCGAGGAGGCAATTCTGCCCATTCCGCTGACTCCTGAGCACACACGCACACAGATACCGTACGCAGGCATACGCTCACACATCTGACCTGACTGTCTCATCGTCAGGCAGTGTACACTCTCACTGTGCCTTGGAGGTTCGCCCTCAAGGGCGTAAGTTGCACGACAAGCCCGCAAGCCTTCTCTCCGCGGCTGCGCCCTAAATGAATGTGGCCTCGCCGCATCTGTGTGTGTGTGTTTATCCCCAGCATTTGTCTACCTGTCTACCTATTTACTATTCTAGGTGCAAAAGCTGGCCCGCGAGTCGGTGGAGCGGGACCTTATATTCCTGGGCCTGCTGGTGATGGAGAATCGGCTCAAGCCGCAGACCACCCGCGTCATCCACCAGCTGCTCAATGCCGCCATCCGACCAGTCATGGTCACTGGGGATAATATCCTTACGGCGCTCAGCGTTGCCAGGGACTGTGACATGATTGGCGACAGAGACGCCGTGATCCTGGTCCAGGCCACACCTGCACAGCCGCCTTTTCAGGTGTGAATCGGATCCCACTTTTTGGGATCAAGATGATTTTTGTTAAAAGCTGACATGAAACCGTTTATAGTAATATTAGCTTGCTTAACTAAATCCCATAACTTGACTTACTTGACTTAGCTGCAGGGCGGTCCCATAGAGGGACACAGCGGGAAGGCGATGCCGCCCTCCGCTAGTCCCTGAAATCCCATAACAGTTAAGCTTCTATTTGCACAGAATCTGCTTTAGAATATCTAAAGGAAAACATTCTCATTTAGAATGTCTATAATCCCAGTGAGAATCCCCACTAAAATCCCAGTTAGAATCCCCACTAAATCTCAATGAGAATCCCCACTAAAATCTCAGTGAGAATCTCCACCAATTTCTCCTAGAAACCCCTAAGAAAATCCTCCCCGAATCCCCACCGAGTTCTCAAGAAAATCCCCACCAAATCAGAATGAGTACCCGCGCCATAGACAGAAGATGCACAGTCAGTGGCATCAACAAACTCGGCTCCTAGTCCTTGAGTCCTAATCGAAATAGCTGTAGCAGAGAGAGTGAGGTCTCGCCTTTCGGCACACTATCTGTTAGTGACTCATTTGCAGACTTAGTCACTCATACTATGATAGCCTTGTCTGCCCGAGCACCAGCATTTGAACTCTGGACCCATGCTGATAGGTAGTGCTGCATGGTAATGCTTAAATGTTATCTCAATTAGCAGTTGAGCTTCAGGCTCATTTAGCTTGGGCTTATGCTGCTCTTGACGTCAACTTTTGACCTGATTTGCTGAGCATATGATATCTTAAAGTGCTGTTTTTTCTATTTTTACTTTCCTGTTTTTAATACTAATTCTAACTGTGCTACTGTTAGTAGGGTATTGATGATTATGGCATAAATGTTTGTAGAAAGTAGTAAATAAAATTTCGCTATTCTCAAAGAGGATTGTTCCTTATCCCCTCATTGTCAGGCCCAGCTGGACTTTCACTATGCCGGAGATCTACAGCGCAAGGTGCACGAGGTGGTGCCTGAGCACGCCTACTCGCTGCCAAACACTCGCGACCCGGAGATCGACGTCAAGGAGGGAAATTATCACCTGGCTATGACTGGCCGTTCATGGGAGATTGTGCGCAATCATTTTCCCCACCTAATTCCTAAGCTGGTTGTCAAGGGCACCGTGTTTGCCAGGTTCTCGCCGGATCAGAAGGCCCAACTGGTTGAGGCTCTGCAGCAGGTGTGTTGGTTGCAATGGCCAATTAAACTAATGTACAGGCGTGGATGAATCATGTACAGGTGTGGATGACTATTGTACAGGTGTGGATGACTATTGTACAGGTGTGGATGACTATTGTACAGGTGTGGATGACTCATGTACAGGTGTGGATGACTATTGTACAGGTGTGGATGACTATTGTACAGGTGTGGATGACTATTGTACAGGTGTGGATGACTATTGTACAGGTGTGGATGACTCATGTACAGGTGTGGATGACTATTGTACAGGTGTGGATGACTATTGTACAGGTGTGGATGACTATTGTACAGGTGTGGATGACTCATGTACAGGTGTGGATGACTATTGTACAGGTGTGGATGAATCATGTACAGGTGTGGATGACTATTGTACAAGCGTGAATGACTATTGTACAGGTGTGGATGACTCATGTACAGGTCTGGATGAATCATGTACAGGTGTGGATGACTATTGTACAGGTGTGGATGACCTTTGTACAGGTGTGGATGACTCATGTACAGGTGTGGATGACTATTGTACAGGTGTGGATGACTCATGTACAGGTGTGGATGACTATTGTACAAGCGTGAATGACTATTGTACAGGTGTGGATGACTCATGTACAGGTGTGGATGACTATTGTACAGGTGTGGATGACTATTGTACAGGCGTGGATGACTATTGTACAGGTGTGGATGACTATTGTACAGGTGTGGATGAATCATGTACAGGTGTGGATGACTATTGTACAGGCGTGGATGACTATTGTACAGGTGTGGATGACTCATGTACAGGTGTGGATGACTATTGTACAGGTGTGGATGACTCATGTACAGGTGTGGATGACTATTGTACAGGTGTGGATGAATCATGTACAGGTGTGGATGACTATTGTACAGGCGTGGATGACTATTGTACAGGTGTGGATGACTCATGTACAGGTGTGGATGACTATTGTACAGGTGTGGATGACTCATGTACAGGTGTGGATGACTATTGTACAGGTGTGGATGAATCATGTACAGGTGTGGATGACTATTGTACAGGCGTGGATGACTATTGTACAGGTGTGGATGACTCATGTACAGGTGTGGATGACTATTGTACAGGTGTGGATGACTCATGTACAGGTGTGGATGAATCATGTACAGGTGTGGATGACTCATGTACAGGTGTGGATGACTATTGTACAGGTGTGGATGACTATTGTACAGGTGTGGATGACTCATGTACAGGTATAGATGACTCATGTACAGGTGTGGATGACTCATGTACAGGTGTGGATGACTATTGTACAGGCGTGGATGACTATTGTACAGGTGTGGATGACTCATGTACAGGTGTGGATGACTATTGTACAGGTGTGGATGACTCATGTACAGGTGTGGATGAATCATGTACAGGTGTGGATGACTATTGTACAGGCGTGGATGACTATTGTACAGGTGTGGATGACTATTGTACAGGTGTGGATGACTCATGTACAGGTGTGGATGACTATTGTACAGGTGTGGATGAATCATGTACAGGTGTGGATGACTATTGTACAGGCGTGGATGACTATTGTACAGGTGTGGATGACTCATGTACAGGTATAGATGACTCATGTACAGGTGTGGATGACTCATGTACAGGTGTGGATGATTATTGTACAGGTGTAGATGACTCATGTACAGGTGTGGATGACTATTGTACAGGTGTGGATGACTATTGTACAGGTGTGGATAACTATTGTAAAATGTTGGTTGCTCAACGTACAAGATTTGATGAGTAAAGTACATGTGTACATGAGCTACATACTAGCTGAAAGTCGACGCTCCATCTTCCCTGCAGGTGGGCTACACCGTCGGCATGTGCGGCGACGGCGCCAACGACTGTGGCGCCCTGAAGACCGCCCACGCTGGAATCTCGCTTAGCGAAGCCGAAGCTTCAGTTGCTTCACCGTTCACCTCCAAGCAGCAGAACATCTCCTGCGTGCCGACATTGATCCGAGAGGGCCGTTGCGCCATCGTCACCTCGTTTGGCACGTTCAAGTTCATGGCCGGATATTCCATCACCCAGTTCGTGTCCTGCCTCATCCTGTACTACATTGGGGCCAACCTCACTGACGGCCAGTTTCTGTTCATCGACTTATTCATCATCACGACCCTAAGCATCACCTTCGGCTACACCAGGGCCTACCCGGAGCTGGCCAAAGAGGCGCCAAGCCTGAGGCTCATGTCCACAGTCACGGTCGCCTCCATCTGTCTACAGTCGCTGCTAAACATCGCCTTTCAAACTCTGGCCTTTCTATATGTCCAAACCCAGGATTGGTTCTTTCCATTCCACATGGACATCATGGCCGATAACTACGCCAGCTATGAGAATACCGCCGTGTTCTTGGTGTCCTCGTTCCAGTACATCACCCTGGCTGTGGCCTTCTCAAGATCTCAACCCTACCGACTCACCATACCGTCTAACCGTGAGTTGCTAGGCCTGCTCTGCTGATTGTTGTTCAGTAGGAAGACCACACAAAACGCTGGGGAGAGACCACGGGGGTATTTCAAATACTCACTGCCTAATTCACGACAGCTCTGTGAACAAAAATGTGTGTATTTGTTATTCCCCCATGGTCTTTCTACTATTAGTGCTTGCGTTAAACAGCCATCCTAATAAGCAACATTCGCACTTCAGGTTTGTTCCTAGTCAACCTGCTCATAGTCATCGCAGCTAGTATTTACGTGGCGATCGACCCGTTCACCTGGCTTTTGAACTTTCTTGAGGTGAGAAGTGATATTCAATATCAATTTTGCGGGTCGGTGGCAGAGCGGTAAACGCGTTTGCCTCTAGCACCAAGGTCCCTGAGCTTGATTCCACGGCGAGGCCACATTCATTTAGGGCGCAGCCGCGGAGAGAAGGCTTGGGGGCTTTCCATGCAATTTACGCCCTTGAGGGCCAACCTCCAAGGCACAGTGAAAGTGTACACTGCCTGACGATGAGAAAGTCAGGGCAGATGTACACACCTGTGTGAGCGTGTGCCTGCGTACGTTATCTGTGTGCGTGTGTGCTCAGGAGTCAGCGGAATGGGCAGAATTGCCTCCTCGCTGGCTGCGGGTCTAGTGTCACCAATTGATGTATGACATATATAAATCCTTTTGCACCAAATGTGCATTCACTGTACCTTACTCATTCTCATCCAGCTCCTGAGGATTCCAACGGATCATCCGAGTCCCCAGTTCAAAGCGCTGGTCCTCGGCGTTGTACTTATGAACTTCCTGCTCAGCAACATCCTGGAAGAGCTGGTGGACGGCACCGGTTTCCGCCTGTTCGTTCGCGGCCTTCGCCGCCGCCTGAGCGGTCGACGGGCTCGCAAAGAGTATGAGAGGATTAAGGACGAGCTAGTGCAGGACGAGAACGCTTGGCCGCCAATCTCACGATCTGCCAGCTTGGAGGATGTGGCCCAGCAGGATCTCATTAAATTCGCTGACGAGCAGCAGCAGCAGAAGGATGACGAGCCGCACGATGATGAACCAATTGAAGATGTCGATCACGAGGATGCTGAGCTACCGACTGTGATCGCAATCAGCGTGGCGGAGCGACCATCTTCATCGTCGAAGCATAACATGGTGTGACAACTGCACTGAACTGAACTGTCACGAAAGTCATCGATTGCTGACTAGCAAGTTAATAGATTTCACAAGACACTATTTTATTGCTAATATCATCATTGCCCCTCTATCACTGTGTTCATTGCCTAAATAATTAGTAGAGATGCTGCAATTGTTCCAACAATTTATTGCGCCATTCTTTTCAACCAGTTTTCCTGATTACGCTAAGCTTTGTGTTTCGTGCCTGCTTATATATATCTCTGCATGTCGCAACTTGCGAATCAATATCAGATTCGAAAATGATCGAAGCACACACAATCGATACTACTGCTCAATGTGAGTTGCTGGTGGTGTAGAAATTATGCGATGGGAAGTTCAGGATCACAAATTTGTTGAAATTGATAAAATCAATTTAAACACACATTGACATTTTAGTGCATGTGTCCTTGGACATTTCTTCCGTCTCGCTTTGGACATTCACTGAATGTGTCTTTGGACATCCCCTCAGTGTGCTTTTGGATGTTTCCTCAGTGTCATACCACATGGACTTAGCATAGGACAAGATCCATTTCGATTTTAAAACAAATCTGTTCGTACAACTCGTAAGTTTATCATTTGTACAACTCGTAAGTTTATCATTTGTACAACTCGTAAGTTTATCATTTGTACAACTCGTAAGTTTATCATTTGTACAACTCGTAAGTTTATCATTTGTACAACTCGTAAGTTTATCATTTGTACAACTCGTAAGTTTATCATTTGTACAACTCGTAAGTTTATCATTTGTACAACTCGTAAGTTTATCATTTGTACAACTCGTAAGCTTATCATTTGTACTACTCGTAAGTTTATCATTTGTACTCCTCGTAAGCTTATCATTTGTACTACTCGTAAGTTTATCATTTGTACTACTCGTAAGCTTATCATTTGTACTACTCGTAGGTTCATTATTTGTACTACTCGTAAGCTTATCATTTGTACTACTCGTAAGTTTATCATTTGTACTACTCGTAAGCTTATCATTTGTACTACTCGTAAGCTTATCATTTGTACTACTCGTAAGTTTATCATTTGTACTACTCGTAAGTTTATCATTTGTACTACTCGTAAGCTTATCATTTGTACTACTCGTAAGTTTATCATTTGTACTACTCGTAAGCTTATCATTTGTACAACTCGTAAGTTTATCATTTGTACTACTCGTAAGTTTTGTACAATGCACTGGGAGGATTTGAATCCCGAATTGGGAGGAATTAATCACACACTGGGAGAATTTCAATATCAGACTGGGTTGATTGAATGCCAAACTGTGAGGATTAGAGAATATAATCCCAAACTGAGCCAATCCCCTGCTGCAATCTAATGCTGAACGGCAGTCAATCTCATGCCGAATCTCGACGGATCTCAAGCTAAAATTTCGACAGCCGACAATCACGCCACCAGTGCTTCTCTGTGATCACTTGCAGGCAACGCTCGAAGCTCAGCAATTGCGAAGTGAAGCACTGAACGAAAGGCAAAAAACTTTCTCACTTGTTTTCTTTCAATAATTTCATTCTAAGAAATATTTTTGTATCTGATAGCGGTTTCAAATTTCAGTTGAAAATATGTATCCAACTTGAAGCAAAGCCACATGCACAGAGATACTCCTGAGGAGTGAATCAGATTAAAATTTTCCTTATTGATTGCAACGCAAACACGTCATTTACATTCCTGAAGGTAAAAATGTAGTTCCTAGGAAAGAAACAGTTTTCTCTGCTCGTCTGCACTTAACGTTAAAAATCCCAATCCAACAAAAATATAAGCGACTGAGAAATTCAAAGCAAACTCCAATTTCTCGGTTTGTTTATTGAAACTGCCAGATAATAAACAGGAATGCCCAATCAAAGCAGTTCTGTCATCCTACTGACGCTGGTCCTGCTGGCACTCTGCCTAGCACTGCCTCTTGCAGCTTCGAAACGCGCAGTCATCAGCGAAAGCTCGTGGGTTGCGCTGATGAATGTGCGAACTGGGAACTTCCTGAGTCTTGGTGAAGAGTCAGACTATATTGGTCATTCAAGTTTTTTTTTGACCAACAGACGCGGTGGACCCGGTGAAGACCCGGCAAGCTTGGGACTTGGATGTTCGCTATTAACCAATACGACAGCCGTATTCCGATTCGAAGACACCAAGCATTCCGATGCTCCAACAAGCTGTAGACCCAAGAAGATTCTGGCAAATTGGTTTACTGACATTAATCACGGTATGCAGCGGTATGCAGAATGCGGCGGCCGCGGGAGATCGGGAGAGCGGGTGATCGACGAAGGAGTCCGCCTTGAAAAAGGAATATATACTAGTCGTCAGGTGTGGTTCATTGGTTCATGTGGTTCAGAAATCAAAGATGGCGACATTGTGACCATCAGGAACATGGTGGATGGCTACCTTGTTGACACATCGCCGATACGATCATCTCCACGACGCAGCTCCTGCGAGGAGAATAATCCAGATAAATGGAGGGTCACTCATATCTGTGATGCTTTTCCTCAGATAAGATGTGGTGGCTTTGGTAATGAGGACAGGTAATTCTTTACTGATTGATTTTAAACATCGCAAGCATACCAGCACGCTAGCTTGCTAATTTAAACTACATTGTTATTCGTGCTTTTTTTCTGTTTTTGCTTTTTTGTTGTGGACAATTGCTGTTCTATCCCAGTCTACCATTTGCAAAAATGGTCTCGATACGATGTAAGTTAACGAAATAAATTCTTCTAAGACAAAAATTGTCCAAGAAATATTTTTGTTTGTTTGTTATTTTGTGAGTGCTTACAGTGGAGCATATTATTCGAATTTGTGCGATAAACCAATGTACTTCTAACCCTATTTTCTGCGTGGGGAAACACCTGCGTGGGGTTACAAGCTATAACAACTGTCCACTGCCTACTTCACGATTTCTCCCAAACCGAATCACAGGTTTTCGTGCTATTCCTGTGAGATTCTCATGGGATTCTCACAGGGTGCTAATGCAGATTCTAATGAGATTCTCACAGGGTGCTAATGCAGATTCTCATGAGATAGTCACAGGGAGCTCATGCAGATTCTCATGAGATTCTCACAGGGTGCTAATGCAGATTCTCATGAGATTCTCACAGGGAGCTAGTGCAGATTCTCATGAGATAGTCACAGGGAGCTCATGCAGATTCTAATGAGATTCTCACAGGGTGCTAATGCAGATTCTCATGAGATAGTCACAGGGAGCTCATGCAGATTCTCATGAGATTCTCACAGGGAGCTAGTGCAGATTCTCATGAGATTCTCACAGGGAGCTAGTGCAGATTCTCATGAGATTCTCACAGGGAGCTAGTGCAGATTCTCATGAGATTCTCACAGGGAGCTAGTGCAGATTCTCATGAGATTCTCACAGGGAGCTAGTGCAGATTCTCATCGGAGAAGGACGGCCAGCCGAGTACTGCACGGTGAGGATCAACCATCGGGACGTGCAGATGGAGAAGGACAGCGGCGCCTCCTGCTCGCTGGTCTCCCGGAGGATCTGGGACGAGCTCGGCCGGCCCCCGCTGAAGTTGGAGAAGTCGCGCAGGCGACTGTGCAGTGCTCGCTGTTCCAGCAGAGAATCCGGACAGGCCGCTGGGGCCAGGTGGAGAAGCGCTGTCGGTCGAGAACGGAATGGTCATTCACGGCACCAGGGTGGTCCCGCAAACAATCCTCCGCAGGACAATCCTGGAGGTTGCGCACTACGAGGTGCACCTAAGTGCGGAGAAAACAAGGCGCATGTCTCAAGGTAGTTCTGGTGGCCTGGACTGGACCGCGAGGTGCGTCAGTTTTTTGAGCGGCGCCAGCTGTGCTCAGAGAGGCGACCGGTTGCTCAGAGAAAGATTGACATTTGGCCACCAGAGTGCGAACCTTGGTCCCGGGTGCACATGGACCACTGCGAAGTGCCAGGTGTGGGTCTGCTGCTGCTGCTGTCGGATGCGTACTCAGGCTGGCCGGAAGCAATTCCTGACAGGAGTGCCGCGGACGTTGGTGTCGGACAATGCTCCCGAGTTCAAATCAGAGAGAGTGTTGCAGTGGCTGAGCAGCGTCGGGTGCCAGGAGGTACACACCCCGCCTTATCATCCGCAGTCTATTGCACAGGCTGAGCGGCTGGTGAGAAGTCTGAAAGGCGGGTTGAAGACGTGAACCAAGGTGGTGACATTCGACCAATTTCTGCAGAAGCTGCTCCTGACTATTCGCACCAGCAGGCCAAGCGGGAACCGCTCGGACTCTCCGGAACAGCTTATGACGTTCATGACGCTCATGACGCTCACCATGACCGAGAAGGTGGGCGACTCCATCTGGCTGCGAGGCGGCTGGACCTGAGGACCAAGGCGGCCGGGCCGTGACTGGTGCAGCAGCAGCCGGGACCTGGTGCTTCTGCAAACATCTCCGTGCAGAGTCCAGGTGTACCCACTGAAGAGCGAAATGATTCTAATGATTTGCATCCTCGTAAGCCTGTGTTTTATTAAGTTTAGCAACGGCCCTTTTGTGAGTTGGCGACTTCCTGCTGCTTTGACTCTTGATTGTGTTAGGTAATTGCGAAATGAAATTATTTTCTATTTATTTTTGTCTTCTGTTTAAGGAGAGCAACTTTAAAGCGTGTTTTGTCCTTCTGGATTAATCTATATTTTTGTCTGAACAGTAGTGCCCCACCTTGGGGGCTTGGTGTGCTAGTTTAATCAAATCCTTGATTTGATTGGCACTTTTGGTGAAAACATGATAAAATTTGGTTTAGACATTGTTATTCTGTAGCGTTGGTACGAATAACTGAATAAATAATTAAGCAATGATTAGAAGTTTAGTATAGGTCGATTCGTCGACATTTGGCATGAGATTGACTGACGTTTAGCTTTAGATTGCAGCAGGGAATTGACTAAGTTTGGGATTCAATCAACCCGGACTTAGATTAAGATCTAAGACTAAGATCCTCCCAGTTCAAATTTCCATTTTGGGATTTGAAATCAATAAAACTGGAAATCAGTTTGGAATTCAATCCTCCCATTTTGGGATTCAATCCTCCCATTTTGGGATTCAATCCTCCCAGATTGGGATTCAACCTCCCAGATTGGGATTCAATCCTCCCAGATTGGGATTCAATCCTCCCATTTTGGGATTCAATCCTCCCATTTTGGGATTCAATCCTCCCAGATTGGGATTCAATCCTCCCAGATTGGGATTCAATCCTCCCAGATTGGGATTCAATCCTCCCAGATTGGGATTCAATCCTCCCAGATTGGGATTCAATCATCCCAGATTGGGATTCAATCCTCCCAGATTGGGATTCAATCCTCCCAGATTGGGATTCAATCCTCCCAGTTTGGTATTAAATCCTACCAGTTTGGAATTCAATCCTCCCAGATTGGGATTCAATCCTCCCATTTTGGGATTCAATCCTCCCAGATTGGGATTCAATCCTCCCAGATTGGGATTCAATCCTCCCAGATTGGGATTCAAATCTTCCCAGTATAGAATTCCATCCTCCCAGCTTGGGATTCAATCCTACCAGTTTGGTATTAAATCCTACCAGTTTGGGAATCAATCCCCCAGTTTGGAATCCAATCCACCAAGTTTGGAATCCAATCCTCCCAGTTTAGAATCCAACCCTCCCAGTTTGGGATTCAACCTCCCATATTGGGATTCAACCCTCCCATATTGGGATTCAACCCTCCCATATTGGGATTCAACCCTCCCAGATTGGGATTCAACCCTCCCATATTGGGATTCAATCCTCCCAGATTGGGATTCAAATCTTCCCAGTATAGAATTCCATCCTCCCAGCTTGGGATTCAATCCTACCAGTTTGGTATTAAATCCTACCAGTTTGGGAATCAATCCCCCAGTTTGGAATCCAATCCACCAAGTTTGGAATCCAATCCTCCCAGTTTAGAATCCAACCCTCCCAGTTTGGGATTCAACCTCCCATATTGGGATTCAACCCTCCCATATTGGGATTCAACCCTCCCATATTGGGATTCAACCCTCCCAGATTGGGATTCAACCCTCCCATATTGGGATTCAACCTCCCAGTTTGGGATTCAACCTCCCAGTTTGGGATTCAACCTCCCAGTTTGGGATTCAACCTCCCAGTTTGGGATTCAATCCTCTCAGCTTTCCTTGCTTTAAAAACGGCATGCCTTCACAATGAACTTTCATAACTACAGTCCTTGGTTGACTGAAAGTTAGAATTCATTTGTTTATTGGCTCAACTTTGCACAAATGCTAAACTCACGAGTAGTTTGAACAGATTTGTATTAAAATCGAAAAGGATCTTGTCCTATGCTAAGTCCATGTGGTATGACACTGAGGAAACATACAAAAGCACACTGACGGGATGTCCAAGGACACATTCAGTGAATGTAGAAGGAAGGAGAGATGGAAGAAATGTCCAAGGACACATGTACGAAATGTCAATGTGTGTTTAAAATTTATTTTTTCAATTTCAATAAAATTGTAATCGTGAACTTCCCATCGCATAATTTCTACACCACCAACAACTCACACTGAGCAGTAGTATCGATTGTGCGCGCTTCATTTTCGAATCTGATTTTGATTCCGATATCATTGTTGCAATTTCTACTTCGTTTTTCGCAGTTCATAATTGAGTCTTGCCTTTTATAAATTTTAGTTGTGCGAAGAAAATAAAAAGAGATTTCAGCTAAAATAAAGATAGTCTGTACCACGATTCGAACAACTGACGAGAGCAGTTTATTTGTAAGAGTTCCGGGTCTCACTAATTGATCACAGTGACCTTATATTTGTCTGGATAATTATTCTCGCAGGCGATACTGCTAAGAGATGATCGTTTCGGCGATGTGTCAACAATGTAGGCGTGACTCCAGTACATATTCATGATGGTCACAATGTCGCCATCTTTGATTTTCATAGAGTCTTTCTGATTCACAATGAACCACATCTGACCACGATCATCGTCTCCTTTTCTAAGGTAGACTGTGACGCTGCTGTTGCCGCATTGTGCATAGATGTCTTTAATATAACCAGGATTGTCGAGGAGGATCTTCTTAGAGCCATGCCTGGCGTCTTTGAACCAGAATGAGGCTGGCTTACCGGTTTTGACGTCCAAAAATAACAAACCATGGGGTGACTCTTGATTAACATTTATGCGGTTGCCTGTTCGCACATTGATCAGCGTAACCAGCGAGCTTTGGCTGATGACTGCGCGTTTCGAAGCTGCAAGAGGCAGTGCTAGGCAGAGTGCCAGCAGGACCAGCGTCAGTAGGATGACAGAACATTTTCTTTCCTAGGAACTACATTTTTACCTTCAGGAATGCAGATGACGTTGTGGTTGCGTTGCAATCAAAAAGGAAAACTTTAACGTGATTTACTCATCAGGAGTATCTCTGTGCATGTGGCTTTGCTTCAAGTTGGATACATATTTTCAGCTAAAATTTGAAACCGCTATCAGATACAGAAATATTTCTTTGAAGGAAATTACTGAAAAAAAACATGTGGGAAAATTTTTTGCTTTTCGTTCCGTGCTTCGCTTCGCAGTTGCTGAGCTTCCAGCGTTGCCTGCAAGTGATCACAGAGAAGCACTGGTGGCGTGATTTTCCGCTGTCGAGATTTGGCATGAGATTGACTGCCGTTCAGCATTAGATTGCAGCAGGGGATTGGCTCAGTTTGGCATTCAATCAACCCAGTCTGATATTGACATCCTCCCAGTGTGTGTTGGTTTTGCGGTTGCACTTTTATGCTTCAGTCCTCGTTAACATTCTGTGTTATCCTTCTCCCTATCTGTCGTGCTCTGTCTCTCTCTAGCAGTGTTTACTCACAGCATATCCACCTGCGTGTCAGTGCATGTTTTAGCCCTCAACCAATCAAATCGTATCAATAATCAATGTGCATTCATCGTAAAGTCTGTGCATAATAAATAGATCGCAAGCTTTGGCTCTGGCCCTCAACTGTTGGTTTGTCAGCTACCAAGACTTGACTAGAGTTCTTCAGCTTACAAGTCCCAAACTGGGAGGATTGATTCCCAATCTGCCAGGGTTATATCCCAAACTACAATAATAATAAAAATAATTGATTACACCTGCCCCAATTGGGTCAGATGTGCAGCCGACAGCACAGCCGCAGCTAATACGCGGCGCATCTGAAGGCTGCGTACAGCTGTTCAGTCCACGGACTGGGGGGACGCCACACCCACCTTCAATTATCCCAGCTGATGCTGGTACCCATTTAACAGCTGGGTGAACTGAAGCAATGCAGAGTTAAGTGTCTTGCTAAGGGACGCAAATTGTTCCAGTGGAGTCGAGAATCGAACCCCCGACCTTCAAGTCGTGAGTCCGACTTACCACGAGGCTACAACCTCTGCTCTGGAACTGGAAGGACTTAAATCCCAATCTAGAAGGATTTGAATTTCAAACTGGGAGGATTGGATTCCAAGCTGAGAGGATTGCATTCCACACCGGGAGGTTGAATCCCAAACTGGAAGGATTGAATCCCAAACTGGAAAAATTGAATCCCAAACTGGAAGGATTGAATCCCAAACTGGGAGGATTAAATTCCAAACTGGGAGTATTTGAACTCCAACCTGGGAGTATTTGAATTCCAAACTGGGAGTATTGGATTCCAAACTGGGAGTATTGGATTCCAAACTGGGAGTATTGGATTCCAAACTGGAGGTATTGGATTCCAAACTGGGAGTATTGGATTCCAAACTGGGAGTATTGGATTCCAAACTGGAGGTATTGGATTCCAAACTGGGAGTATTGGATTCCAAACTGGGAGTATTGGATTCCAAACTGGGAGTATTGGATTCCAAACTGGGAGTATTTGAATTCCAAACTGGGAGTATTGGATTCCAAACTGGGAGGATTGGATTCCAAGCTGAGAGGATTGCATTCCACACCGGGAGGTTGAATCCCAAACTGGAAGGATTGAATCCCAAACTGGAAAAATTGAATCCCAAACTGGAAGGATTGAATCCCAAACTGGGAGGATTAAATTCCAAACTGGGGGTATTTGAACTCCAACCTGGGAGTATTTGAATTCCAAACTGGGAGTATTCGAATCCCAAACTGGGAGTATTCGAATCCCAAACTGGGAGTATTCGAATCCCAAACTGGGAGTGTTTGAATCCCAAACTGGGAGTATTCAAATCCCAAACTGGGAGTATTCGAATCCCAAACTGGGAGTATTCGAATCCCAAACTGGGAGTACTCGAATCCCAAACTGGGAGTATTGGATTCCAAACTGGGATTATTGGATTCCAAACTGGGAGTATTCGAATCCCAAACTGGGAGTATTCGAATCCCAAACTGGGAGTATCACTTGCAGGCAACGCTCGAAGCACAGCAATTGCGAAGTGAAGCACTGAACGAAAATCAAGAAAACTTTTCCACTTTTTTTAAGAATTTCCTTCTAAGAAATATTTCTTAATCTGATAGCGGTTTCAAATTTTAGTTGAAAATATGTATCCGACTTGAAGCAAAGCCACATGCACAGAGATACTCCTGAGGAGTGAATCAGATTAAAATTTTCCTTATTGATTGCAACGCAACCACAACGTCATCTGCATTCCTGAAGGTAAAAATGTAGTTCCTAGGAAAGAAACAGTTTTCTCTGCTCGTCTGCGCTTAACGTTAAAAATTCCAATCAACCAAAAGCTCTATATAAGCTTCTGAGAAATTCAAATCAAACTCCAATTTCTCGGTTCGTTTATTGAAACTGCCAGAAATTGAATTGGAATGCCCAATCAAAGCAGTTCTGTCATCCTACTGACGCTGGTCCTGCTGGCACTCTGCCTAGCACTGCCTCTTGCAGCTTCGAAACGCGCAGTCATCAGCCAAAGCTCGCTGGTTACGCTGATCAATGTGGCAACAGGGAACCGCATAGACGTTGGTGAAGACAAAGGTGCGTTATTATTGGTCGCAAACGGTAATGTCGCAACCGGTAAGCCAACCTCATTCCGATTCGAAGACGCCTGGCATGGCTCTAAGAAGATCGTCCTCGACAATCCTGGTTATATTAAAGAGATCTATGCACAATGCGGCAACGGCTATGCAATCTACCTTCAAAAAGGAGCCGCTGATCGTGGTCAGATGTGGTTCATTGTGAATCAGAACAACTCTATGAACATCAAAGATGGTGACATTGTGACCATCAGGAATATGTACTGGAGTCACGCCTACATTGTTGACACATGGCGGTTCAGATCATCTTTTAGAAGTATTGCCTGCAAGAATCATAATAAAGATGATAAAAGAGATAAGTGGAAGGTCACTGTGATCAATTAGTGAGACCCGGAACTCTTACAAATAAACTGCTCTCGTCAGTTGTTCGAATCGTGGCACAAAATACGAGTACGAGCCATTTTTGTTTCTTCTTTCAAATCCCAAACTAGGAGTATTCAAATCCCAAAATGGGAGGATTGAATTCCAAGCTGAGAGGATTGCATTCCCAACCGGGAGTATTTGAACTCCAACCTGGGAGTATTGGATTCCAAACTGGAGGTATTGGATTCCAAACTGGGAGTATTGGATTCCAAACTGGGAGTATTGGATTCCAAACTAGGAGTATTGGATTCCAAACTGGGAGTATTTGAATTCCAAACTGGGAGTATTGGATTCCAAACTGGGAGTATTGGATTCCAAACTGGGAGTATTGGATTCCAAACTGGGAGTATTGGATTCCAAACTGGGAGTATTTGAATTCCAAACTGGGAGTATTGGATTCCAAACTGGGAGTATTGGATTCCAAGCTGAGAGGATTGAATTCCAAACCGGGAGGTTGAATCCTAAAATTGGAGGATTGAATCCCAAACTGCCAGGTTTGAATCCCAAACTAGGAGGATTTGAATTTTAAACAAGGAGGATTGGATTCCAAGCTGAGGGGATTGAATCCCAAGCTGGTAGGATTGAATTCCAAGCTGATAGGATTGAATCCCAAACTGGGAGTATTCAAATCCCAAACTGGGAGTATTCGAATCCCAAACTGGGAGTATTCGAATCCCAAACTGGGAGTATTCGAATCCCAAACTGGGAGTATTCGAATCCCAAACTGGGAGTATTCGAATCCCAAACTGGGAGTATTCGAATCCCAAACTGGGAGTGTTTGAATCCCAAACTGGGAGTATTCAAATCCCAAACTGGGAGTATTCAAATCCCAAACTGGGAGTATTCGAATCCCAAACTGGGAGTATTCGAATCCCAAACTGGGAGTATTCGAATCCCAAACTGGGAGTATTCGAATCCCAAACTGGGAGTATTCGAATCCCAAACTGGGAGTATTCGAATCCCAAACTGGGAGTATTCGAATCCCAAACTGGGAGTATTCGAATCCCAAACTGGGAGTATTCGAATCCCAAACTGGGAGTATTCGAATCCCAAACTGGGAGTATTCGAATCCCAAACTGGGAGTATTCGAATCCCAAACTGGGAGTATTCGAATCCCAAACTGGGAGTATTCGAATCCCAAACTGGGAGTATTCGAATCCCAAACTGGGAGTATTCGAATCCCAAACTGGGAGTATTCGAATCCCAAACTGGGAGTATTCGAATCCCAAACTGGGAGTGTTTGAATCCCAAACTGGGAGTATTCAAATCCCAAACTGGGAGTATTCAAATCCCAAACTGGGAGTATTCGAATCCCAAACTGGGAGTATTCGAATCCCAAACTGGGAGTACTCGAATCCCAAACTGGGAGTATTGGATTCCAAACTGGGATTATTGGATTCCAAACTGGGAGTATTCGAATCCCAAACTAGGAGTATTCAAATCCCAAACTGGGAGTATTCAAATCCCAAACTGGGAGGATTAAATCTACAAGTAGTAGCATTGGGAATTATGATTCTGCCGCATTAGCACTGGGGAGATAGGCGGTAGTGTAAAAGCATAGGAGTGGGTGAATTCACTGTATAGAGATAGGAATCGGAGGCGGTCAATGGGATGTTATGACACTGCCGCATTAGCACTGGGGAGATAGGCGGTAGTGTAAAAGCATAGGAGTGGGTGAATTCACTGTATAGAGATAGGAATCGGAGGCGGTCAATGGGATGTTATGACACTGCCGCATTAGCACTGGGGAGATAGGCGGTAGTGTAAAAGCATAGGAGTGGGTGAATTCACTGTATAGAGATAGGAATCGGAGGCGGTCAATGGGATGTTATGACACTGCCGCATTAGCACTGGGGAGATAGGCGGTAGTGTAAAAGCATAGGAGTGGGTGAATTCACTGTATAGAGATAGGAATCGGAGGCGGTCAATGGGATGTTATGACACTGCCGCATTAGCACTGGGCGCAATGTAAAATGATAGAAAGGAAACGAATGCAACGCACACATTGGAGATAAGACATTGCTGAGGGTTAGAGGCCGGTAAGAAGGGTGGCCTATCAGCTTTGTGTACGGCATAGGTCCAGCCAATCTCTTTGGCCTGAAGTGGAGAGAGTCCCAGTGCTGCTGTGCACATCCGAGTCTGTCCCAAATGAACACTGTTTGGGGGGTCTGGAGCTAGATATTGTAAGCAACATAACTCAACTCTGCCGCACTGACTAT
The DNA here is from genome assembly GCA_950097015.1 of Macrostomum hystrix. NCBI lineage: Eukaryota > Metazoa > Platyhelminthes > Macrostomidae > Macrostomum > Macrostomum hystrix. The sequence goes on along the minus strand of CATNEN010000034.1, from coordinate 7,589,986 downwards.
TAGTGCATAACAGAGACCGCTATTTTTTCTATGCTTTCAAGTGCAATGTGTGTCCACGCATCTGTGCCGCACTGAACAGACTGGGGTTGGGAGGAGGGGAAGGGGGGAGGAGGAGGATAAACAGCTTTGTTGCTGGATTGAGTGTGAGGAAGATGCATTATTGGATGAGTATATAAACAGGATTTTACCTGAACAGGAAAGTTTGTGAAGTTTGCTTAACTTGTCACAAAAGTGTCCTTGGAAGTCTTAAGTCGGACCGCCACTCAAGATGTAACAAAAGTACATGGTCTGTTTGCTGGCAATGCGGGTTGATTAAGCCCGGGAAAAAAATTCTGCTCTTCGGCATCGAGGACATCAGCTGCTGCCTGCTGGTGACGATGGAGTCCGCAACTTGCGACGCAGTGTGCTGCAAAAAGCCCAAGATCAGGCGAGCGAGGAGGCAGGCAGAAAGCAAGCCCTCAGCCAGCTTATCAATGCGGTCATCGCCGAGACCAACAGTGACGATGACTTCGCTGAGCCGCATGCCGATCGTCAACCGCCGCAAATTAGAGGCAAACAACTTTGGATGTGCAGTCCATGCGTTATTTTTTACGAGGAAGAGGGGAGCGACGAAGAGGATATTGATCATCATCAGCGGCAAACGGCCAACGTCCAGCTGCCACCCCTGATGTTCAGCTGCCTTCTGCCGACGTCCAGCTGCCTCCCTGATGTTCAGCTGCCTTCTGTCAACGTCCAGCTGCCACCCCCTGATGTTCAGCTGCCTTCTGTTTAGTTTATACAACTAGGATTTCAGAACATAAAGTTCTGTAGAGACGTGAGCAATGCGATTATCATTATCTCTCTTTTCTGGAGAAAAAAAGACATAATTTAGTAAATTTAAACCGCTAAGTTATAGTTAACTCAATGCGTCCTTTTCCTCAGGTCAGCAATCAGGTGCAATCAGCAGAGCTAGCAGCGAGCAAAATGTTGTCACTAATGCATCCGACAGCATTGAAAGCGATGGTAGTACCAATAGGTGCGATGACAGCGGCGGCGGCGGCAGCGGAACTAGCGACAGCACTGAGCACAGTAGCGTTGCTAGTGAATCCGATTTTGGCCCAGATGAGCCCATGCAAGGAGACAGTGTGGAGCAGTTAGGTGAGATAGCATGTAGCATTGCTCAAATAAACCCCAGAGCAGCAGACATTGAGATCTGGACTTTTCAAACAGCAGTTGATTTTGGACAGTCGAGTCATAAAACAGCAAGCAAAAACACAAATGTTGACTGCAATTTAGCAAGGAGAATGTGGGTCACATGCCTAAGGAACGAATTTCTGTAACCACTAAAAAGAGACACATTTTATGCCGCTTCTATTTCACCCTAATTTAATCAGTGTTGATATAACCAGAAAAATAAGAATATTAAGAAAAAAAATCGACAAAGAAACAAATATACGAGTTACTGCATTAATTTAACTAGTGTTGCTAAAACCATCGAACTATTCTTATTAACCCAAATGGTTGTTTATAGAAGGTTTTTGAAGTTGAGAATATTTATCATATTCTGACGTGGCTGAGCAGCGTCGGGTGCCAGGAGGTACACACCCCGCCTTATCATCCGCAGTCTATTGCACAGGCTGAGCGGCTGGTGAGAAGTCTGAAAGGCGGGTTGAAGACGTGAACCAAGGTGGTGACATTCGACCAATTTCTGCAGAAGCTGCTCCTGACTATTCGCACCAGCAGGCCAAGCGGGAACCGCTCGGACTCTCCGGAACAGCTCATGACGTTCATGACGCTCATGACGCTCACCATGACCGAGAAGGTGGGCGACTCCATCTGGCTGCGAGGCGGCTGGACCTGAGGACCAAGGCGGCCGGGCCGTGACTGGTGCAGCAGCAGCCGGGACCTGGTGCTTCTGCAAACATCTCCGTGCAGAGTCCAGGTGTACCCACTGAAGAGCGAAATGATTCTAATGATTTGCATCCTCGTAAGCCTGTGTTTTATTAAGTTTAGCAACGGCCCTTTTGTGAGTTGGCGACTTCCTGCTGCTTTGACTCTTGATTGTGTTAGGTAATTGCGAAATGAAATTATTTTCTATTTATTTTTGTCTTCTGTTTAAGGAGAGCAACTTTAAAGCGTGTTTTGTCCTTCTGGATTAATCTATATTTTTGTCTGAACAGTAGTGCCCCACCTTGGGGGCTTGGTGTGCTAGTTTAATCAAATCCTTGAATTGATTGGCACTTTTGGTGAAAACATGATAAAATTTGGTTTAGACATTGTTATTCTGTAGCGTTGGTACGAATAACTGAATAAATAATTAAACAATGATTAGAAGTTTAGTATAGGTCGATTCGTCGACATTTGGCATGAGATTGACTGACGTTTAGCTTTAGATTGCAGCAGGGAATTGACTAAGTTTGGGATTCAATCAACCCGGACTTAGATTAAGATCTAAGACTAAGATCCTCCCAGTTCAAATTTCCATTTTGGGATTGGAAATCAATAAAACTGGAAATCAGTTTGGAATTCAATCCTCCCATTTTGGGATTCAATCCTCCCAGATTGGGATTCAATCCTCCCAGATTGGGATTCAATCCTCCCAGATTGGGATTCAATCCTCCCAGATTGGGATTCAATCCTCCCAGATTGGGATTCAAATCTTCCCAGTATAGAATTCCATCCTCCCAGCTTGGGATTCAATCCTACCAGTTTGGTATTAAATCCTACCAGTTTGGGATTCAATCCCCCCAGTTTGGAATCCAATCCACCAAGTTTGGAAGCCAATCCTCCCAGTTTAGAATCCAACCCTCCCAGTTTGGGATTCAACCTCCCATATTGGGATTCAACCATCCCATTTTGGGATTCAACCCTCCCATATTGGGATTCAACCCTCCCAGATTGGGATTCAACCCTCCCAGTTTGGGATTCAACCTCCCAGTTTGAGATTCAATCTCCCAGTTTGGGATTCAACCTCCCAGTTTGGGATTCAACCTCCCAGTTTGGGATTCAACCTCCCAGTTTGGGATTCAATCCTCTCAGCTTTCCTTGCATTTAAAAACGGCATGCCTTCACAATGAACTTTCATAACTACAGTCCTTGGTTGACTGAAAGTTAGAATTCATTTGTTTATTGGCTCAACTTTGCACAAATGCTAAACTCACGAGTAGTTTGACCAGATTTGTATTAAAATCGAAAAGGATCTTGTCCTATGCTAAGTCCATGTGGTATGACACTGAGGAAACATACAAAAGCACACTGACGGGATGTCCAAGGACACATTCAGTGAATGTAGAAGGAAGGAGAGATGGAAGAAATGTCCAAGGACACATGTACGAAATGTCAATGTGTGTTTAAAATTTATTTTTTCAATTTCAATAAAATTGTAATCGTGAACTTCCCATCGCATAATTTCTACACCACCAACAACTCACACTGAGCAGTAGTATCGATTGTGCGCGCTTCATTTTCGAATCTGATTTTGATTCCGATATCATTGTTGCAATTTTTACTTCGTTTTTCGCAGTTAAAATTGAGTCTTTCATTGTATATATTTTAGTTGTGCGAAGAAAATAAAAAGAGATTTCAGCTAAAATAAAGATAGTCTGTACCACGATTCGAACAACTGACGAGAGCAGTTTATTTGTAAGAGTTCCGGGTCTCACTAATTGATCACAGTGACCTTATATTTGTCTGGATAATTATTCTCGCAGGCGATACTGCTAAGAGATGATCGTTTCGGCGATGTGTCAACAATGTAGGCGTGACTCCAGTACATATTCATGATGGTCACAATGTCGCCATCTTTGATTTTCATAGAGTCTTTCTGATTCACAATGAACCACATCTGACCACGATCATCGTCTCCTTTTCTAAGGTAGACTGTGACGCTGCTATTGCCGCATTGTGCATAGATGTCTTTAATATAACCAGGATTGTCGAGGAGGATCTTCTTAGAGCCATGCCTGGCGTCTTCAGAATGAGGCTTGCTTACCGGTTTTGACGTCCAAAAATAACAAACCATGGGGTGACTCTTGAACAACATTCATGCGGTTCCCAGTTCGCACATTGATCAGCGTAACCAGCGAGCTTTGGCTGATGACTGCGCGTTTCGAAGCTGCAAGAGGCAGTGCTAGGCAGAGTGCCAGCAGGACCAGCGTCAGTAGGATGACAGAACATTTTAATCCTAGGAACTACATTTTTACCTTCAGGAATGCAGATGACGTTGTGGTTGCGTTGCAATCAATAAGGAAAACTTTAACGTGATTTACTCATCAGGAGTATCTCTGTGCTTCGCTTCACAGTTGCTGAGCTTCCAGCGTTGCCTGCAAGTGATCACGGAGAAGCACTGGTGGCGTGATTTTCCGCTGTCGAGATTTGGCATGAGATTGACTGCCGTTCAGCATTAGATTGCAGCAGGGGATTGGCTCTGTTTGGCATTCAATCAACCCAGTCTGATATTGACATACTCCCAGTGTGTGTTGGTTTTGCGGTTGCACTTTTATGCTTCAGTCCTCGTTTACATTTTGTGTTATCTTTCTCCCTATCTGTCGTGCGCTGTCTCTCTCTAGCAGTGTTTACTCACCGCATATCCACCTGCGTGTCAGTGCATGTTTTAGCCCTCAACCAATCAAATCGTTTCAATAATCAACGTGCATTCATCGTAAAGTCTGTGCATAATAAATAGATCGCAAGCTTTGGCTCTGGCCCTCAACTGTTGGCTTGTCAGCGAACAAGACTTGACTTGAGTTCTCCAGCTTACAAGTCCCAAACTGGGAGGATTGATTCCCAATCTGCCAGGGTTATATCCCAAACTAAAATAATAATAACAAAAATTGATTACACCTGCCCCAATCGGGTCAGATGTGCAGCCGACAGCACAGCCGCAGCTAATACGCGGCGCATCTGAAGGCTGCGTACAGCTGTTCAGTCCACGGACTGGGGGGACGACACACCCACCTTCAATTATCCCAGCTGATGCTGGTACCCATTTAACAGCTGAGTGAACTGAAGCAATGCAGAGTTAAGTGTCTTGCCAAGGGACGCAAATTGTTCCAGTGGAGTCGAGAATCGAACCCCCGACCTTCAAGTCGTGAGTCCGACTTACCACGAGGCTACAACCTCTGCTCTGGAACTGGAAGGACTTAAATCCCAATCTAGAAGGATTTGAATTTCAAACTGGGAGGATTGGATTCCAAGCTGAGAGGATTAAATCCCAAACTGGAAAAATAGAATCCCAAACTGGTGGGATTGAATCCCAAACTGGGAGGATTAAATTCCAAACTGGGAGTATTTGAACTCCAAACTGGGAGTATTGGATTCCAAACTGGGAGTATTAGATTCCAAACTGGGAGTATTGGATTCCAAACTGGGAGGTTGAATCCTAAAATTGGAGGATTGAATCCAAACTGCCAGGTTTGAATCCCAAACTAGGAGGATTTGAATTTTAATCAAGGAGGATTGGATTCCAAGCTGAGGGGATTAAATTTCAAGCTGGTAGGATTGAATTCCAAGCTGATAGGATTGAATCCCAAACTGGGAGTATTCAAATCCCAAACTGGGAGTATTCGAATCCCAAACTGGGAGTATTCGAATCCCAAACTGGGAGTGTTTGAATCCTAAACTGGGAGTATTCAAATCCCAAACTGGGAGTATTCAAATCCCAAACTGGGAGTATCACTTGCAGGCAACGCTCGAAGCACAGCAATTGCGAAGTGAAGCACTGAACGAAAATCAAGAAAACTTTTCCACTTTTTTTAAGAATTTCCTTCTAAGAAATATTTCTTAATCTGATAGCGGTTTCAAATTTTAGTTGAAAATGTGTATCCGACTTGAAGCAAAGCCACATGCACAGAGATACTCCTGAGGAGTGAATCAGATTAAAATTTTCCTTATTGATTGCAACGCAACCACAACGTCATCTGCATTCCTGAAGGTAAAAATGTAGTTCCTAGGAAAGAAACAGTTTTCTCTGCTCGTCTGCGCTTAACGTTAAAAATTCCAATCAACCAAAAGCTCTATATAAGCTTCTGAGAAATTCAAATCAAACTCCAATTTCTCGGTTCGTTTATTGAAACTGCCAGAAATTGAATTGGAATGCCCAATCAAAGCAGTTCTGTCATCCTACTGACGCTGGTCCTGCTGGCACTCTGCCTAGCACTGCCTCTTGCAGCTTCGAAACGCGCAGTCATCAGCCAAAGCTCGCTGGTTTCGCTGATCAATGTGGCAACAGGGAACCGCATAGACGTTGGTGAAGACAAAGGTGCGTTATTATTGGTCGCAACCGGTAATGTCGCAACCGGTAAGCCAACCTCATTCCGATTCGAAGACGCCTGGCATGGCTCTAAGAAGATCGTCCTCGACAATCCTGGTTATATTAAAGAGATCTATGCACAATGCGGCAACGGCTATGCAATCTACCTTCAAAAAGGAGCCGCTGATCGTGGTCAGATGTGGTTCATTGTGAATCAGGACAACTCTATGAACATCAAAGATGGTGACATTGTGACCATCAGGAATATGTACTGGAGTCACGCCTACATTGTTGACAAATGGCCGAAGGGATCATCTTTTAGCAGTATTGCCTGCCAGAATTATATTAAAGATAAGTGGAAGGTCACTGTGATCAATTAGTGAGACCTGGAACTCTTACAAATAAACTGCTCTCGTCAGTTGTTCGAATCGTGGCACAAAATACGAGTACGAGCCATTTTTGTTTCTTCTTTCAAATCCAAACTAGGAGTATTCAAATCCCAAAATGGGAGGATTGAATCCCAAACTGGGAGGATTGAATCCCAAACTGGGAGTATTCAAATCCCAAACTGGGGGTATTCAAATCCAAAACTAGGAGTATTCAAATCCCAAACTGGGAGGATTGAATCCAAAACTGGGAGGATTGAATCCCAAACTGGGAGTATTCAAATCCCAAACTAGGGGTATTCAAATCCAAAACTAGGAGTATTCAAATCCCAAACTGGGAGTATTTGAATCCCAAACTGGGAGGATTGAATCTACAGTCGGACCGCCACTCAAGATGTAACAAAAGTACATGGTCTGTTTGCTGGCAATGCGGGTTGATTAAGCCCGGGAAAAAAATTCTGCTCTTCGGCATCGAGGACATCAGCTGCTGCCTGCTGGTGACGATGGAGTCCGCAACTTGCGACGCAGTGTGCTGCAAAAAGCCCAAGATCAGGCGAGCGAGGAGGCAGGCAGAAAGCAAGCCCTCAGCCAGCTTATCAATGCGGTCATCGCCGAGACCAACAGTGACGATGACTTCGCTGAGCCGCATGCCGATCGTCAACCGCCGCAAATTAGAGGCAAACAACTTTGGATGTGCAGTCCATGCGTTAGTTTTAACGAGGAAGAGGGGAGCGACGAAGAGGATATTGATCATCATCAGCGGCAAACGGCCAACGTCCAGCTGCCACCCCCTGATGTTCAGCTGCCTTCTGCCAACGTCCAGCTGCCACCCCCTGATGTTCAGCTGCCTTCTGCCAACGTCCAGCTGCCACCCCCTGATGTTCTGCTGCCTTCTGCCAACGTCCAGCTGCCACCCCCTGATGTTCAGCTGCCTTCTGCCAACGTCCAGCTGCCACCCCCTGATGTTCAGCTGCCTTCTGCCAACGTCCAGCTGCCACCCTCTGATGTTCAGCTGCCTTCTGCCAACGTCCAGCTGCCACCCCCTGATGTTCAGCTGCCTTCTGCCGACGTCCAGCTGCCACCCCCTGATGTTCAGCTGCCTTCTGCCGACGTCCAGCTGCCACCCCCTGATGTTCAGCTGCCTTCTGCCGACGTCCAGCTGCCACCCCCTGATGTTCAGCTGCCTTCTGCCGACGTCCAGCTGCCACCCCCTGATGTTCAGCTGCCTCAGCAAGATGTTGATTTTCTAATGGAGGCCCTGGGAGAGTTTAATGCAGCCGAAGCTTCAAATGGAGTGATGCCAACAGCTGGTGGAATTGGAAATCCAACCGCGAACGAGATTCCAGCGAAAATGAATCAAGTGCAGCTCATTCTTCCACCTGTCACCGGATCAGGTTACAAAATAACATATTTTAGCAATGAAATAATGTTTTTGCCACTGTAATTCCGAATTTTCATCAATTAGAAAATTTTCCGTGCTTAAAATTAGTGGAGATGGGACGCACCAGCTGATAATTTTTATAGGTTATGTACGAGTTAATTTCGTATAATGAGTTAGAAAATGTTTTTTGTGAAAACTGTGAAAATTGTTATCTGTGTTCTGTTAACTGTTAACTGTTATCAGTTATCTGTGAAAACAGTTTTCCAGCGATAAGAAGTAGTCAAGCGGAGTTGAAAAGCTTTGGAATTTGCTGCGTCTGTGGGTGATGTGAATGTAAGCAATAAAGAAAATGACAGTGAGTTGACTAAAGTTTCCTAATTCTTGATGTTAAGTGCATAGAACAGGATTTCAAAACTATTGTAGAGCTGCTACTGATTGATGACATGTCTATAGGACCATAAATTAATATTCGATTGCTTCGTTCAGTTTATACAACTAGGATTTCAGAACATAAAGTTCTGTAGAGACGTGAGCAATGCGATTATCATTATCTCTCTTTTCTGGAGAAAAAAAGACATAATTTAGTAAATTTAAACCGCTAAGTTATAGTTAACTCAATGCGTCCTTTTCCTCAGGTCAGCAATCAGGTGCAATCAGCAGAGCTAGCAGCGAGCAAAATGTTGTCACTAATGCATCCGACAGCATTGAAAGCGATGGTAGTACCAATAGGTGCGATGACAGCGGCGGCGGCGGCAGCGGAACTAGCGACAGCACTGAGCACAGTAGCGTTGCTAGTGAATCCGATTTTGGCCCAGATGAGCCCATGCAAGGAGACAGTGTGGAGCAGTTAGGTGAGATAGCATGTAGCATTGCTCAAATAAACCCCAGAGCAGCAGACATTGAGATCTGGACTTTTCAAACAGCAGTTGATTTTGGACAGTCGAGTCATAAAACAGCAAGCAAAAACACAAATGTTGACTGCAATTTAGCAAGGAGAATGTGGGTCACATGCCTAAGGAACGAATTTCTGTAACCACTAAAAAGAGACACATTTTATGCCGCTTCTATTTCACCCTAATTTAATCAGTTTCGATATAACCAGAAAAATAAGAATATTAAGAAAAAAAATCGACAAAGAAACAAATATACGAGTTACTGCATTAATTTAACTAGTGTTGCTAAAACCATCGAACTATTCTTATTAACCCAAATGGTTGTTTATAGAAGGTTTTTGAAGTTGAGAATATTTATCAGACAAAGGCTAAGTTACGAGTATATTGTATTCGACTAGTATTAACCAATACACATGAGCTAATAAATTCTTTTTAAAAAACACACATTTTAGGCCAGGCAGTCAGTCTCACCAGAGTTGCAGAAGCCCATGACCAGACACTAGAACTCCTAATACTAAGACCAAGCCATTCCGACACTCTACCATCTGAATTCTTTGCCCAAGCTCGGCATCTAATAATTGACGCGCTAAAATTAGAACTTCAAGGCATCATTACAAGATTCAGCTGAAGGCGAATGTCCATATGGAGAGATAAAAGATGGAGAGAGGCTAGCTGAAGAAGATAAATGGATAAGCTGTAAGATGCAAGCTATTGATCAGAGCGATGTCGTGGAACACCTAAATGATTGGCTCAGTGGACAGGAGCAAGAATTTGAGAAAATCTGCAGCATGCTCAATACTAATGGCAGTGGCTGGACAATTCGTCCAATTAATTTTATTGACATTAGCTTAGCTAAGCACGAGTACAATCCAATTCGATTTCACCGCGGCAGAGCCGTAAGATTCAATCTTCCTGCAAGTCTGAAAAACAAAAACGCAGTTATAAATCCACCAAGCACAGGCAACGACTGTTTCAAGTATGCTTGTCTTGCTGCTCTGCACCACATGTATCCAAAAGTTAAAAAGTCACCTGGTAAGATTTCTTCTTACGATGATTGGATCCATGAGCTTGACTTTAGTCGTGTCTCAATGCCTATGGATGTTGCCGATATTGATCGTGTTGAAGTGATAAATCCGCAAATTTGTATCTCAGCATTTTCATGGCAGCAAGGCAGCGTAAGCCTTATCCGTCGTCTCAAGCATGACGCAGGTAACCGAATCCATCTATTGCTTTTACTCGTCAAAGACAGCTACGGAGAGAAAAATTGGTGCGCCATTAGCAATTTCGACAGACTGATGAACAGTCGAAATGGTCTTGCCATGAGAAAGTGGTGCACAACATGCTTGACTTCTTTCTACTCTAGTGATAGACTTCAACAACACTAGACTGAATGCAAAATTGATGCAGTCAGTGAAGGAAACGCTTCCTGTTCCAGGACAGAATGAAATCAAGTTCAAAGACTTTCAAAACACGATCAGTCCACCATACGTTGTCTATGCCGATCTGGAGGCTATTTTACGCGAAAATACTGAATCTCCCGATTTAATTGCCAAACGTGAGCCTTGTGCCGCAGCTTACCTTGTGGTACCTAGTGATGGCATGCTAGGACCTGCACTTAGGCCTAAAAAGGACATGTAACAATCGTTTTGCGATTCGGATCCAAATGAATGCATCTTTAGATTTCTAAAATCTCTCGAAAACTTGGCCCGCGAAGTTTTTCATTGGAACCAGATGCATAGCCATCAACCAGCTGACAGGTCGTCAATCACGGACTTGGTAAATTTTATTGCTGCGAAGTCTTGCCACTACTGCAATCAGTTATTCATCAATAATACTGACAAACACTATGACCACGACCATCTAACAGGCCTTTTTAAAGGTGCAGCATGCCAAAATTGTAAGATGCGAGCTCAGCTTAGGCGCAGGTTTATGCCTGTCATTTTCCAAAATTTGGGTGGCTAGGATTTGCATCTTCTGCTTGCCACTGCCCATGGGAGCATGGAAAATTGGAAACTAAGTGTGTTTCCACAAATTTCCGAGCGCTATTTGTCATTAAGAGCGTCGATGTCGACGCGTTCAATTCTAAAAAAGAACAGACGGTTGCCATGGCAACAATTGTCTCCAAGAAGCACACTGTCTTCACGTCAATTCTGAGTAAGCGGAGCCTTTCAATCTGGGAAGACAAGCGAGTGTGGCTGAGTAGTAATCAGAGTCTTCCCTTTGGACACTATGCTCTGAATCAGTCGTTCGGTCATCAAACGCAGGAGGCTCGAGTTGTGAGAATCCGCCGATAGAAATTAAATGGCACTGTTGATTTTTTTCTTGTGTACTCGATCGTAGATAAAGCAAATCTTTTCTTCATTTATTTTTCAACTTATTTTTGCTTCCGCCTTTGCAGTGTTTTTTCTACTTTTATTCTCTTCAACGCCCTATTTCGATTTTTTTCATACACTGTCTTTTCTTATGTTATGTTATGTTAAAACGTTTGCCAAAGTCTGTTTTAGAATTTGTTTCCCGTGTTAGCAACAATGAATGCATTGCTATTTTTCTGTGGTCATTTTGTGAAATGCCGGTGAAAGTTTTGCATCTTTATCTAGTTTTTAGTTTTTTTTGGTGAAGGAAATATTTTAGTTTTTTTTCACTTTATTGCCTCTAAAACATTATCCGTTGTCACGTTAAAATTGCTTTCCTAATGCGCATGCTATATTCATTGTTTATAATTTGGCAGTTTTGGGAGTTAATTTCTTTCAAGATTTTATCAAATAAAACGAAAAAGTAAGTCGAAAACTCAATTATTTTTTCAACAATTAACTTTCCAAGTCTTTAAATCGCCTGCGTTTTTTTTACTTTTGAAAAAACCGTTGTTCATGTATGTAAAAGCAGAGATAGCAGTCTGCAAATGAGTGAAATCTGTTTGCAGCTCAGTCACAGAGCGGGCACCACTGAGAACAAACGAACCACTGTGAAAAAGCAGACACTTGCAAAATCGTAATTTGAAAATTAAAGCAGAAAATGATTCGGGTTCATATTCAGCATTTGGTAGCAGATGTGACAAACTTGTTAGATTTAGCACATTTTGAATTGCAAGTTTTCCATGCGCAGTGATAGTCTTAATCCTCACACTGAAAGTTTGACGAGGCAGCAGTTGAGCCGGCACTCTGCGATGCAGCATAGCCACGAAGCGACGGGCACCCCTGACTGAGTCCGAGTAGCTCCGGGCGCCACAGATGCTCAGTTGGCCAGTGGGGTAGAGTAGCAGTGTCACTCTCGGATTCCGCATCCTCTTGATGAGCACTCGGGGCCAGACGGGTCGGTAGATGACGTGAGCCATGCTGAGAGTGAGTTCCCGAAGTGGAAGCTGGGCGTCCCTGCCACCGGCCAGTCTCAGATCCACACCGCCAACCAGGTTGGTCACTCTCAGGGCTGTTGCTTGAGTAGTCATTTCTAATGCGTCGGCTGTTTGCGAAGTTGCCCGTGCTTCTAGTGCAGGAGGAGCAGTTTGAAATTCTCATGTGCCACGGGCACTGCTTGCTTCTTAAGCTGTTGATTAAGCTACAAAATGTTGGCTTCAGCCAGCTGTAATACAAAAGCGCGTTTCTCACGGCGCAGCCGGTATCTGATGTTTTGCTAGATGGCGATCCCAGATCCTCCAGGTTGTACACCTGCCTCCCCAGCAGCTGGGTCAGAAATACACGTGTTTATTCTCCCCACATGTCCAGGTGGGCTGGCATGAAATTCTCCCGATGTCAGCAGCCAACTCCGTGTAAGGTCGGGTTCCACCGGTCCACTTTAGCCTATGCCGCTTCTGTGTGAGCCGTCTGTATCGAATTCGCATTCCAGAGGAAAGTTTCCTCTCCCAGGAACAAAGGGACGCATACACTTGGTGGGTGACGAGGTAGCTTCCTGACCTAACTTCTACAACTGCCATCTCCTTCACAATGAAATCACTGTCACATGGAAAGCTTTGGATGTCGATGTAGTACATTTTCAGTCATGAATCGAATTCTTGGACATTAGAATCAGCCCGCTGCTTTCTTATATACTTTTTTTTCGCTCACCTAGCTTCAGCCAGGCTGTCTTGCACCCAAATCCCTTAGTTGCATGTCGTTCTTTTCCAACTTCAACCTCTTCACTGGTAGCTGGCAGAGATATTTTCTGTCTGAGGGATTTTGCTATAGCTGAAACTGGGACATTGCAACTCTTTCGTCCCAGCAAGCAAACGAAATCATCCCACCCGGCTGGTTTATTTCGCATTTCAGAATCCCTCACCGCATGCTGAATCAAGTCAACGATGTTCGATGAGGGGATTAACTTGCCGGAAATTTCCGTCTCCCCATTGTCACCCACCCAGATCAGAGACGGATTGGCTGATAGGATGGCCCATAGACTGCGAACCCTGGTTTTGAATTTCTGGGGCACGGACTGGGCAATCTTTTCATCCCAGCTGCTCGGCAGCATCTCTGCTTTCTGTTTCTTTGCCGCTTCACTCTCTCCTGCTACACTCTCCTTTCCAACTTGCTTGCGCTTGGACAACAAACTTTTCATAGCGTTCAGGTACATTGTCTGGGCAATCGTCGGCATACAATATATCATCACATTTAATCTGTGCCTGCTTTACCGCAATGTCTCCTGCAGACTCATTGGGCTTCACATTACTCATTAGCATGTCATACTCAGACTTGGGAATCAGAACCATCTCGGAGAACTTGTTCATTTTCCCTCTTTCTTCTATACACAAGCTTCAGCAGAGTGGGCAGAATTTTTATGAAATTATAATTTAGCAAGTCAGCTTCTTTTCTTTGAGCTGGGATTTTTCGAATAATCTGCTTGGACTTTGCCAGCTCAGCCTTTTCAATAAGAGAGAAAGTCAGGTTGTTTTCCAATTGTAACAGGCTGTACAGGTTGTAACAGGCTTCAACAAGGAATCTTCGCACTTCTTTCGGACCGTGCTTGATTAGCAAGCGCTTGAAGCTGACAGTATATTTCGCTGATGCAAGAATTGCAAAGATGCTTTCATGAAAACAAAGCGTGTCCATTGTTGAGTATAGATATGGAAAACAGCGTATTTGCCATTCTTAGGTATAAACCAGGTGGGGGCGCTGGTTGGGCAGGATCCGGGCTCGCACTCGCAGCTCATCGGGAGTGGATGGGTGGAAATCCAGAAGCAGGTAAGCTCCCCTGCCGGGCTTCTCTGCAAAGCACTGCCTGCCCAGTGCTGCAATCTGCAGCTGGTCTCTGGGGTTCTTCATGATGACAAAGTACATCGCATTCAGACTCATCGTTCGCAACTCTTTTCCTTTAAAAAATACATTCTGGGTCAGCATTACCAGAAAGCAGGGTAAGTGATGAGCGATTCCGGTGAATACATTTCGCATCGCAGCAGAGTTAGAAGTCTCTTCAATCAAATCATCAAAAACAATCAGGTCATTGGGTCTTAGAGCCGCCTCAATGTTGCTGGGGAATCCCTGCTGCAGGTGCACTCCCAGGCTGCTCAGCTCAGAGTGCAATGTCTGCGAAACCCCATAGTACCACAGGACTCTCTCAGGCTTCACATCAAACATGACATCCCTGTACTGAATTAGCTGCTTCATGAAGGTTGTCTTGCCAGCATTGGTTGGCCCGCTGACAATCATGCAGCTTCCCTGCCGCAGGCGGGCATCATAGCAGGTTCTCTTCGCACTAGTTTTCCATAGTGGGGTTTATCCAAGCTGGAGAGACGACTATCGGAACTTTCTTAAGCTGCCTTCGAACTGCCGAAGCATTCTGTCATTTAGGTGGCTCTTTTCCCGTACATGCAACTGTCGCAGCACCCACTTAAATGACCGTTTGAATTGAAACTTCTGAACTTCTGATAAGTAAAATCAAGACAGAAGAGGCCGCATTTGACAGAGTCACAGCTTTGAATTCGATCCACATTGCTGCTCAAACGAAGCGGGGAACCCAAGGCTACTTTCAGTAAATCATGAATAATCATTAAAGTTTTCGAGTCCCAGCCAAGGGAATTGAAAAGCTCCACAGAATTCCCGCAAGTGACGTCGCAAACCACCCAGTGGCCTGACAAGGAGCTGTGACGCAACAAAAGGAAAATAAATTTGCTCTTATATGTTTTCTCATTCAGGTGACTCCGCAAATGAAATTCTATTTCAGCATTATTAGAACTATTCAAATTTAGAGACACAATAAATACTTTTTTAGGGGGCAAAAAGCTTCTGGCAAGTTTAAACACCTGAAAAGTGTTCATAATTATGATGAAAAATCTAGCAAAATTTCCCTATGCTTGGTGACTTCAATCAGAGAGTCATACAGGCACATGACGATCAGAGTCACGGTCTCGTCAAGCGCCTGTCGGAACCGAATCTCCAGCCGCAGGTTTCCCTCTGTCTGTCCGTACCACAGGGCTGCTCCCTCGGGTGTGAGGTCGAACGCTAACACGGTGTTGTCGTTGGAGAAGATCTGATAGGGGATCCAAGGGACCGAGTTGGTGGGGCTGGCAGACTGGCAGCTTTTCAGGTAGTGCAAGTACTCTCGCACAAATGAGTTGTTTTCGGGTGTGAATGCACCGTGGCACATGGTTTCCCCACCTTTCTTTAGAGCTAGCTGGCTGAGGTTGAAGCTCTGGAACTCGAAGGGGCTGGTGTGATGATTCCCGTTGAAGGCTCGGTGGCTCACGAAAGCCAGCATGATGAACTTTGGGAGTTTTCCGTGGGTAAAGCCTTCAATGTTCTTCGACTGGATTCCCTGGGGCAGAATACAGTTCTGCATTTCGGCTCGCTCCATAGGATAGAGCGCATTCTGGTTGGTCAGTCCCTGCTCATGGGCTAGGCTGATGTGAGAAGCCACCTTGACTCGGCGGAGATGAAGGATGCAGTGGGAGATTTCCATGCAGTAGGCTGTGTTGTTTGTGACCGGGGTTCTGATGGCAAATGCAGCGTCGCTGGGCACCAACTTGATGTGCAGGTGCAGGTTGTTCAGCAGGAACATGGGGCACTGGAAGATGTCGCTGAGCAACGGTCCGGCATACTCCACCCAGCGGGACTGCCTGTGGATCTCCATGTGCGCCACTGCAGTGGAGTCAGGCTCCAGGAATCCAGCGGGGTAGAACTTCAGCTGCTGGGCGTCTGATGAGCTCATGAGAGCTTTGAAATAGGCATGGTAGGGATAGAGCTGGTCTCCCCCGGACACAACTCGCTGGTTAATGCTCACAATGAAATCAGAGAAGAGCGTAGACAAGACGAAGTTTTCAGGGTGTACATCACCGTCTCGGCGCTCTGTCAGCTCTCCTTCAGCGTTCAGAGCATTCTCCCATCCAGTCGGACTAGGCGGCAGCGAATGTACAGGAAAGAATTCAATAGATCGGTGTATTCGTCAGCTGATGGGTGGCAGTCGAATTCGATGGGTGCATTTGCAGCAGTTGAGTTCACGGGGTGAATATCGACATAGGAGGATTTGTCAATGGCAGTCTGCAGCGCAGGAGCCTTGAACAAATCGAGCCTTGGGTTGAATCCATAAGCCATGTCTACGACAAAGAGTCCAGCACGCGCTTCACCGTTTTCTTGCTGACTTTTCGCTTCCTCTTGCTTACCGTTTTGCTATTTGGTTTGCTCTCTCCTTTCTTAGGTTTCTTTCTACCTGCATTTTTCCGTTTCCTTGATTTTTCCCCTTCTTGCCATTTTGGCGAGGTGTCTTCTGTATTCTCTTTTTCCTAGAAACTTTAGCATTCAACTGTCTTCTTTTGCTAACGCTTTTGCCAGCCGAGGCCAACTGAGATGCATGTGCTGGTGAAGTTGCTGGAGGAGGTTGATATGTCATGATCCCTGGAAAACGTCCGCACCCATAGGGCGCAGAGTTATCGCTTCCATTTCGAGTTCCAGAGTACTGCCGGATCAGCTGCTGATAGTTCATCGAATCGCTGCTACTCGACGAGGGGGCCGGATCGGCCGTCACGGCGCAGACGGTGGCGCGACACACGCGGACAGACGCATCGCTGGGCCGTGTGCTACGCTGCCTGTAGACTGGGGCGCCCATCGGCGCCGAGCTGAGCGACTACGCCCGGCGGCAGACGGAGCTGTCGGTTGACCAAGGCTGCGTGTTGTGGGGCGCCAGAGTCGTAGTACCAGCGGCGCTGCGCGATCACGTGATCCAAGAGCTCCACCAGGCGCATCCAATGCGCGCCCTAGCTCGCAGCTACGTCTGGTGGCCAGGAATCGACGGCGATTTGGAGGCTGCAACAAAGACCTGCAGGACCTGTCAGCTCAACCAGCCCGACCCGCCAAAGGCGCCCGTGCAGCCGTGGCCGTTCCCGTTGGAGCCGTGGGAGCGCCTGCATGTCGACTTCGCCGGGCCTGTCGACGGTCATGTGTACCTGGTGGTGGTGGACGCCCACAGCAAGTGGCCGGAGGTCGTGCGGATGCGCGGCACCACAGCGGCAGCCACAATCGCGAGTCTGCGGGAGATCTTGGCCCACCAAGGCATTCCGCGCACGCTGGTGTCCGACAACGGGCCGCAGTTCGCCTCCGCCGAGTTCGCCGAATTCACCCGAGCCAATGGCATTCGTCATGTGTTCTCGGCACCTTTCCATCCTGCCACGAATGGCCAAGCCGAGCGCTTCGTCCAAGTTCTAAAGCGGCATCTGCTCAAGAGCGGTCATTCTGATCCCGAGCTCCAGCGACTGCTGCTCGGCTACCGCAACATGCCGCACAGCGTCAGCGGCGTCGCTCCCAGCCAACTACTCATCGGCCGGCGGCTCCGATGCCGCCTGGATCTACTGGCACCGTCACTGGTGCGAGGGCCGGCGACCCGCCGCGCTGGGCGGAGGGCGTCATCAAGGGCGCTGGCAGCCGCAACTACATCGTCGACTCGCAGCGCGGTCAGCACATGCGGCATGCGGATCAGCTGGTGGCGGCCCGCGCTGACGGCTTCGACCTCGACATCGCTGATGCCGGCCAGCCGCTGACTGATGGCGGCAGTGACGCGACCCTGGGAGCTGGCTGTGCGCGCGCCACTCCTGATACTGTCGCCAGCGGCGCCACCATCGGCGAGGCGGCACCTGAACCCGCCGACGGACCAGAGAGCAACGCGCGTCGGGATGCTACGACTCCCCGGCGGTACCCTCTGAGAGCTCGTGGCCCACCTGAGAGACTGCAGCTGTGATGGGAGAAAACAGACTCAGAGGGGAGATGTGATGTTATTCAATGGACTCTTGAATGTTATTCAATGTTATTCAATGCGTTCACTCTGCACCACTTTGTATCATGGCTTTGCTACCATCGATTGTTTATGTCTGTCGGTTCTTAGTGAAAGCTGAGTTGTTTACCAGTGTCACGCGTGGCTTGCGTGCTGGTTGAGGTGGCTGGCCCGCGGGGCCCAGCCGTGCCCTAAGCCCTAGGGTCAAATAGAACAGAGCGATAATATAAGGAGCCGCAACTCCCAACTGGCTCGCTACGTTCTTGTGAATCAATTCTTGGCCAGACTTCAGTCTTAAGTTATTACAGTTGTTGCTTCACTTCACTTGCTTTAGTTTTTCACAAATTGATACACGTTAAATCTGGGCACGCCTGGCTTCAGTTCTCCTTCACTCACTGCAGTGCAAAGAGATAGGCCGGCCTCTCCTTCCTATCTCCAGAGCGTTTACCCTCCCCAGTGCGAAAAGATAGGCCTATCTTTGCATTGTATTCAATTCCTTCTATCTTTTACATTGCGCCAATTTCCACACTGCGGCAGAGTCGTATTATATAACCGAATCTAATTATGATTCGGTAAGCCTTGACCATTTAGCATTTGCAGTGCCAAGTGATAGGCGGAACCTCTCTTCCTATCCCTGCAGTGTTAACCCACCCCCTCTCCAATGCAAAGAGAGAGATAGACCAGCAAGGCAGGACCTTGCAATGACCTGCATCACAGACATCAAGGTAGCATTTAACGTTCTCTCAGTGCAGCTGCTTGTAGGTTGAATGGGCCAGCGCCAGCGAGTTCCGTTTGTCAGAGGCAGAGTGCCCAAGAAAATTAAATGGTAATTAAAATGCCCCCGCACCCCCACACAGGCCCTCTACTCCTATCTCGGCTGTGTTAATCCGTCCTCAATGCAAAGAGATAGGCCAGCCATTTCTCTTATCTCTGCAGTGCATTCGTTTCCTTTCTATCATTTTGCATTGCGCCTATCTCCCCAGTGCAAATGCGGCAGTGTCATAACATCCCATTGACCGCCTCCGATTCCTATCTCTATACAGTTTATTCACCCACTCCTATGCCTTTACACTACCGCCTATCTCCCCAGTGCTAATGCGGCAGAATCATAATTCGCCATACTACTAAATCCCAAACTGGGAGGATTGGATTCCAAACCGGGAGGTTGAATCCCAAAATTGGAGGTTTGAATCCCAAACTGCCAGGTTTGAATCCCAAACTAGGAGGATTTGAATTTCAAACAAGGAGGATTGGATTCCAAGCTGAGGGGATTGAATTCCAAGCTGATAGGATTGAATCCCAAGCTGGGAGTATTCGAATCCCAAACAGGGTGTATTTGAATCCCAAACGGAGAGTATCACTTGCAGGTAACGCTCGAAGCACAGCGATTGCGAAGTGAAGCACTGAACGAAAAGCAAGAAAAGTTTCTCACTTGTTTTTTTTTTTTAATTTCCTTCTAAGAAATATTTTTGTATCTGATAGCTGTTTCAAATTTTAGTTGAAAATATGTATCCAACTTGAAGCAAAGGCATATGCACAGAGATACTCCTGAGGAGTGAACCAGATTAAAATTTTCCTCATTGATTGCAACGCAACCACAACGTCATCTGCATTCCTGAAGGTTAAAATGTAGTTCCTAGGAAAGAAACAGTTTTCTCTGCTCGTCTGCGCTTAACGTTAAAAATTCCAATTAACCAAAAGCTCTATATAAGCTTGTGAGAAATTCAAATCAAACTCCAATTTCTCGGTTCGTTTATTGGAACTGCCAGAAATTGAATTGGAATGCCCAATCAAAGCAGTTCTGACATCCTACTGACGCTGGTCCTGCTGGCACTCTGCCTAGCACTGCCTCTTGCAGCTTCGAAACGCGCAGTCATCAGCCAAAGCTCGCTGGTTACGCTGATCAATGTGCGAACAGGAAACCGCATGGACGTTGGTGAATACAATTGTTGGTTATGTCAAAGAATGTTTTTTTTGGTCGGAACCGGTAATGTCGCAACCGGTAAGCCAACCTCATTCCGATTCGAAGACGCCTGGCATGGCTCTAAGAAGATCGTCCTCGAGAATTATGGTTATATGAAAGAGATCTATGCACAATGCGGCAACGACTATACAATCTACCTTCAAAAAGGAGCCGCTGATCGTGGTCAGATGTGGTTCATTGTGAATCAGAACAACTCTATGAACATCAAAGATGGCGACATTGTGACCATCAGGAATATGTACTGGAGTCACGCCTACATTGTTGACACAACGCCGCAACGATCATATCTTACCAGTATTGCCTGCCAGAATCATATTAAAGATGATAAAAAAGATAGGTGGAAGGTCACTGTGATCAATTAGTGTGACCTGGAACTCTTACAAATAAACTGCTTTCGTCAGTTGTTCGAATCGTGGTACAAAATATCTTTCTTTTAGCTTTTTATTCTATTTTCTTCGCAGGACTAAAATTTATAAAAGGCAAGAATCAATTATTAACTGCGAAAAACGAAGTAAAATTGCAACAATGATATCGGAATCAAAATCAGATTCGAAAATGAAGCGCGCACAATCGATACTACTGCTCAGTGTGAGTTGTTGGTGGTGTAGAAATTATGCGATGGGAAGTTCACGATTACAATCTCCACTGCAACACTCTCTCTGATTTGAACTCGGGAGCATTGTCCGACACCAACGTCCGCGGCACTCCGTTCCGGGCGAACACCGCCCTCAGCACTCGCAGCACCGAAGCCGCAGACCTGTCAGGAACCTGAATTGCTTCCGGCCAGCCTGAGTACGCATCCGACAGCAGCAGCAGCAGACCCACCCCTGGCACTTCGCAGTGGTCCATGTGCACCCGGCTCGCTCTCTGGTGGCCAAATGGCAGTATCTCGGCTGACTGGTTCGATTTCTTCCGGGTTTTACCTCGGGATCAAATTAAGAAAGAACTCAAAAACCGTTAGTTTTATAATTTTTTGACTTAACGGAGCTCAAAGCTGATTATCTAACAAACTCGCGGGGAGCCACTTTCCGCGCTCCGCTTCGCCTTATATAATGTATTTAAAACCCATCGATCTGAGGGGAAGGCAATACCGTAGCCTTCGCAAGAATACACATACACAATACACATTCGCAAGAATATTTATGCTGGTTGAGGTCGCAGCCTCTAGTCTAATACAGTCATTATCATTAGACTAGTTGGTTGGACGGTGTGTTTACCAGTTTTCTAACTGTGTTTAACTGTTTTCTAACTGTGTTTGTCAGTTTTCTAAAAGTGTTTAACAGTTTTCTAAATGTGTTGAACAGTTTTATAAATGTGTCTAAAATTTTTTAAGTGGTTTTAACAGTTTTCTAAATGTGTTTAACAATTTTCTTAATGCGTTTAAAAGTTTTTAAATATGTTGAACGGTTAATAATGGTTCTATGCTGCTGGGTGACATTGGTTATTTGATGCTGGGGGGAATTAGTTCTCTGCTGCTGGGGGGAATTAGTTCTCTGCTGCTGGGGGGAATTAGTTCTCTGCTGCTGGGGGAATTAGTTCTCTGCTGCTGGGGGGGGAATTAGTTCTTTGCTGCTAGGGGGAATTAGTTCTCTGCTGCTGAAGAATTGCTCACTATCAGGTTTCCTTCGGCTGCTGAAGCTTCGGCCTGGGCTCGAGACAGGGCGGTGTCGAGTGTAAGCTTCCGCTAAGACAGCAGCCTCCGCTGGATGTTTTCGTCGTCGATGCCCAGCACGAACCTGTCCCTGAGCATGCTGTCCAGGCTGCTGCCAAAGTTGCAGTCCCTGGCTAGTCTGCGCAGGTCGGCGAGGAAGTCAGCAATTGACTCGCCGGCACGGCGACTTCGGGCGTAGAAACGGAAGCGCAGAACGATCTCGGGTGGCTCGGGGTCGAAGTGATTCTTTAGTGTTTCGCAGATGTCTGCATAGCTGCTTGCAGCCGGAGTACCAGTGGCTAGCAGGCTGGCTATTAGCTGGTAAGTCTTCTTGCCGCAGACGCTGAGGAGAACGGCGCGCTTTTTCTCATCTTTGATGTCATTGGCCTCGAAAAACTGCTCCAGTCTTTCCTGGTATTGCTGCCATTTTTCTGTCCCCTCTTCAAAGGGTTCAATAGAGCCAACTAGGCTCATTTCTCGTCGCCACTGTAGAGACCTTGCTTAAGATTGTAGAACGAATCTCAAACTCTCAACGAGATGAAACAGCGACTTTTATATTCATCAAATCGATAGCAGTATTAGGGGTGGAGCTACTGACTCCACGCGTGCACAAAAAAGAAAAATATTCAAAGCACGCACATACACAGTACATTCAAAATAATTAGACAACATGCCGGGCAGGTGCGCAACACACCTGCCTTAGCCAGTCGCAAGCAGAGTCACGTCACCACACAGGTTACCTCGGGAGCTATGCAATGCAGCAAGATATTATTAATCAGCTTCAAACATCAGATTCAATCCTCCCAGTTTGGAATTCAATCCTCCCAGTTTGGAATTCAATCCTCCAAGTTTGGAATTCAATCCTTCGAGTTTGGGATTCAATTCTCTCAGCTTGGAGTCAAATCCTCCCAGTTTGGAATTCAATCCTTCGAGTTTGGGATTCAATTCTCTCAGCTTGGAGTCAAATCCTCCCAGTTTGGGATTCAATCCTCCCAGTTTGGGATTCAATTCTCTCAGCTTGGAGTCAAATCCTCCCAGTTTGGAATTCAATCCTTCGAGTTTGGGATTCAATTCTCTCAGCTTGGAGTCAAATCCTCCCAGTTTGGAATTCAATCCTCCCAGTTTGGAATTCAATCCTTCGAGTTTGGGATTCAATTCTCTCAGCTTGGAGTCAAATCCTCCCAGTTTGGGATTCAATCCTCCCAGTTTGGGATTCAATCCTCCAAATTTGGAATTCAATCCTTTGAGTTTGGGATTTAATCCTCCCAGCTTCGAATCCGATCCTCCCAGTTTGGGACTTAATTCTCTCAGCTTGGAATCCAATCCTCCCAGATTGGGATTCAATCCTCCAAATTTGGGATTCAATCCTCCTAATTTAGGATTCGATCCTTCCAGCTTGAAATCCAAATCCTACCAGTTTGGAATCCAATCCTCCCAGATTCGAATCCAATCCTCCCAGTTTGGGATTTAATCCTCCCAGCTTGGAATCCAATCCTCCCAGTTTGGGACTTAATTCTCTCAGCTTGGAATCCAATCCCCCCAATTTTGGATTCAATCCTACCAATTTGGGATTCAATCCTCTGAATTTGGGATTCAATCCTCCCAATTTGGAATCTAATCCTCCTAGCTTAGAATCCAATCCTCCCAGCTTGGAATCCAATCCTCCCAGTTAGGGATTCAATCCTCCCATATTGGGATTCAACCTCCCAGTTTTTGGTGATTCAATCCTCCCATATTGGGATTCAACCCTCCTAGTTTGGGATTCAATCCTCGCAGTTAGGGATTCAATCCTCCCAGTTTGGGATTCAATCCTCCCATTTTTGGATTCAATCCTCCCAGTTTGGAATTCAATCCTTCGAGTTTGGGATTTAATCCTGTCAGCTTGGAATCCAATCCTTGGAATTCCAAATTCCAGCTTGAAATCCAATCCTCCTATATTGAAATCCAATCCTCCCAGCTTGGAATCCAATCCTCCCAATTCGGGATTCAATCCTCCCAGTTTGGAATCCAATCCTCCCAATTTGGGATTCAATCCTCCAAATTTGGGATTCAATCCTCCTAATTTAGGATTCGATCCTTCCAGCTTGGAATCCAAATCCTACTAGTTTGGAATCCAATCCTCTCAGCTTCGAATCCAATCCTCCCAGTTTTGAATTCAATCCTCCCAATTCAGAATTTAATCCTTTCAGCTTGGAATCCAATCCTCCCAGTTTGGGACTTAATTCTCTCAGCTTGGAATCCAATCCCCCAATTTGGGATTCAATCCTACCAATTTGGGATTCAATCCTCTGAATTTGGGATTCAATCCTCCCCATTTGTAATCCAATCCTCCTAGCTTAGAATCCAATCCTCCCAGTTAGGGATTCAACCCTCCTAGTTTGGGATTCAACCCTCCTAGTTTGGGATTCAATCCTCGCAGTTAGGGATTCAATCCTCCCAGTTTGGGATTCAATCCTCCCATTTTTGGATTCAATCCTCCCATTTTTGGATTCAACCTCCCAGTTTGGGATTCAATCCTCACAGCTTTGAATCCAATCCTCCCAGTTTGGGATTCAACCTCCCAGTTTGGGATTCAATCCTCACAGCTTTGAATCCAATCCTCCCAGTTTGGGATTCAAACCTCCCAGCTTTGGATTCAACCCTCCCAGTTTGGAATTCAACCTCCCAGTTTGGGATTCAACCTCCAAGTTTGGGATTCAATCCTCTCAGCTTTCCTTGCTTTAAAAACGGCATGCCTTCACAATGAACTTTCATAACTACAGTCCTTGGTTGACTGAAAGTTAGAATGCATTTGTTTATTGGCTCAACTTTGCACAAATGCTAAACTCACGAGTAGTTTGACCAGATTTGTATTGAAATCGAAATGGATCTTGTCCTATGCTAAGTCCATGTGGTATGACACTGGGGAAACATCCAAAAGCACACTGAGGGGATGTCCAAGGACACATTCAGTGAATGTACAAAGAGAGACGGAAGAAATGTCCAAGGACACATGTAAAAAATGTCAATGTGTGTTTAAAATTGATTTTTTCAATTTCAATAAAATTGTAATCGTGAACTTCCCATCGCATAATTTCTACACCACCAACAACTCACACTGAGCAGTAGTATCGATTGTGCGCGCTTCATTTTCGAATCTGATTTTGATTCCGATATCATTGTTGCAATTTTACTTCGTTTTTCGCAGTTAATAATTGATTCTTGCCTTTTATAAATTTTAGTCGTGCGAAGAAAATAGAATAAAAAGCTAAAAGAAAGATATTTTGTACCACGATTCGAACAACTGACGAGAGCAGTATATTTGTAAGAGTTCCAGGTCTCACTAATTAATTAAAGTCACCTTCCACCTATCTTTTTTATCATCTTTAATATGCTTCTTGCAGGCAATACTGCTAAGAGATGATCCCTTCGGCCATAAGTCAACAAGGTAGACGTGACTCCAGTACATATTCCTGATGGTCACAATGTCGCCATCTTTGATGTTCATAGAGTTGTTCTGATTCACAATGAACCACATCTGACCACGATCAGAGGCTCCTTTTTGAAGGTAGATTGTATAGTCGTTGCCGCATTGTGCATAGATCTCTTCAATATAACCATAATTCTCGAGGACGATCTTCTTAGAGCCATGCCAGGCGTCTTTGAATCGGAATGAGGTTGGCTTACCGGTTGCGACATTACCGGTTGCGTCCAAAAATAACCAACCATTGTCTTGACGAACTTCCATGCGGTTCCCTGTTCCCACATTGATCAGCGTAACCAGCGAGCTTTGGCTGATGACTGCGCGTTTCGAAGCTGCAAGAGGCAGTGCTAGGCAGAGTGCCAGCAGGACCAGCGTCAGTAGGATGACAGAACTGCTTTGATTGGGCATTCCAATTCAATTTCTGGCAGTTTC
Source organism: Macrostomum hystrix (assembly GCA_950097015.1). NCBI lineage: Eukaryota > Metazoa > Platyhelminthes > Macrostomidae > Macrostomum > Macrostomum hystrix. The sequence goes on along the minus strand of CATNEN010000034.1, from coordinate 7,564,384 downwards.
AATAAACGAACCGAGAAATTGGAGTTTGATTTGAAATTCTCACAAGCTTATATAGAGCTTTTGGTTAATTGGAATTTTTAACGTTAAGCGCAGACGAGCAGAGAAAACTGTTTCTTTCCTAGGAACTACATTTTAACCTTCAGGAATGCAGATGACGTTGTGGTTGCGTTGCAATCAATGAGGAAAATTTTAATCTGGTTCACTCCTCAGGAGTATCTCTGTGCATATGCCTTTGCTTCAAGTCGGATACATATTTTATACAATTGTGAACATATTTTCAACTAAAATTTGAAACCGCTATAGAAAAAATATTTCTTAGAAGGAAATTCTTGAAAAAAACAAGTGAGAAACTTTTCTTGCTTTTCGTTCAGTGCTTCACTTCGCAATCGCTGTGCTTCGAGCGTTACCTGCAATTGATACTCCCAGTTTGGGATTCGAATACTCCCAGTTTGGGATTCGAATACTCCCAGTTTGGGATTCGAATACTCCCAGTTTGGGATTCGAATACTCCCAGTTTGGGATTCGAATACTCCCAGTTTGGGATTCGAATACTCCCAGTTTGGGATTCAATCCTCCCAGCTTGGAATCTAATCCTCCCAGCTTGGAATCCAATCTTCCCAGCTTGGAATCTAATCCTCCCAGCTTGGAATCTAATCCTCCCAGCTTGGAATCTAATCCTCCCAGCTTGGAATCTAATCCTCCCAGCTTGGAATCTAATCCTCCCAGATTGGGATTCAATCCTCCCAGTTTTGAATCCAATCCTCCCAGCTTGGATTCTAATCCTCCTAGCTTGGAATCCAATCCTCCCAGCTTGGAATCTAATCCTCCCAGCTTGGAATCTAATCCTCCCAGCTTGGAATCTAATCCTCCCAGCTTGGAATCCAATCCTCATTGTTTGGAATTCAATTCTCTCAGCTTGGAATCCAATCCTCCTAGTTTGAAATTCAAATCCTCCTAGTTTGGGAGTCAAGTCTATCCAGTTTGGGATTTAACCCTGGCAGATTGGGAATCAATCCTCCCAGTTTGGGACTTGTAAGCTGGAGAACTCAAGTCAAGTCTTGGTAGCTGACAAACCAACAGTTGAGGGCCAGAGCCAAAGCTTTCGATCTATTTATTATGCACAGACTTTACGATGAATGCACATTGATTATTGAAACGATTTGATTGGTTGAGGGCTAAAACATGCACTGACACGCAGGTGGATATGCGGTGAGTAAACACTGCTAGAGAGAGACAGCGCACGACAGATAGGGAGAAAGATAACACAGAATGTAAACGAGGACTGAAGCATAAAAGTGCAAACGCAAAACCAACACACACTGGGAGGATGTCAATATCAGACTGGGTTGATTGAATGCCAAACTGAGCCAATCCCCTGCTGCAATCTAATGCTGAACCGCAGTCAATCTCATGCCTAATCTTGACAGCGGAAAATCACGCCACCAGTGCTTCTCTGTGATCACTTGCAGGCAACGCTGGAAGCTCAGCAATTGCGAAGCGAAGCACGGAACGAAAAGAAAAAAATTTTCCCACATGTTTTTTTTCAGTAATTTCCTTCTAAGAAATATTTTTCTGGATCTGATAGCGGTTTCAAATTTTAGTTGAAAATATGTATCCAACTTGAAGCAAAGCCACATGCACAGAGATACTCCTGATGAGTAAATCACGTTAAAGTTTTCCTTTTTGATTGCAACGCAACCACGTCATCTGCATTCCTGAAGGTAAAAATGTAGTTCCTAGGAAAGAAAATGTTCTGTCATCCTACTGACGCTGGTCCTGCTGGCACTCTGCCTAGCACTGCCTCTTGCAGCTTCGAAACGCGCAGTCATCAGCCAAAGCTCGCTGGTTACGCTGATCAATGTGCGAACAGGCAACCGCATAAATGTTAATCAAGAGTCATCCAATCGTTGGTTATGTCAAAGAAGGTTATTTTTGAAGGTCGCAACCAGTAAGCCAACCTCATTCCGATTCGAAGACGCCTGGCATGGCTCTAAGAAGATCGTCCTCGACAATCCTGGTTATAATGAAGAGATCTATGCACAATGCGGCAACGGCTATACAATCTACCTTCGAAAAGGAGACGCTGATCGTGGTCAGATGTGGTTCATTGTGAATCAGAACAACTCTTTGAACATCAAAGATGGCGACATTGTGACCATCAGGAATATGTACTGGAGTCACGCCTACATTGTTGACACATCCCCGCAATGATAATCTCTTAGCAGTATTGCCTGCAAGAATGATACTAAAGATGAATGGAAGGTCACTGTAATCAATTCGTGAGTTGTTCGAATCGTGGTACAGACTATCTTTCTATTAGCTGAAATATCTTTTTATTTTCTTCGCACTGCGACAAACAAAGTAGAAATTGCAACAATAATATCATGGACTTAGCATAGTCCAACTAAGTCCAACATGGACTTAGCATAGGAAGAGATCCATTTCGATTTTAATACAAATCTGTTAAAACTACTCGTGAGTTTAGCATTTGTGCAAAGTTGAGTAAAGTAAACAAATGAATTCTTACTTTCAGTCAACCAAGGACTGTAGTTATGAAAGTTCATTGTGAAGGCATGCCGTTTTTAAAGCAAGGAAAGCTGAGAGGATTGAATCCCGAGCGGGGAGGTTGAATCCCAAACTGGGAGGATTGAATCCCAAACTGGGAGGGTTGAATCCCAAACTGGGAGGATTGAACCCCAAACTGGGAGGATTGAATTCTAAACTGATTTTCAGCTCTATTGATTTCCAATCCCAAAGTGGGAGAATTGGATTCCAAGCTAAGAGGATTGAATTTCAAGCTGGGAGGATTGAATCCCAAACTTGGAAGATTGAATCCCAATCTCGGAGGATTGAATCCCAAACTTGGAAGATTGAATCCCAAACTCGACCCTTGAGCGACCCTTGTATCATACATTCAGAGATACGCTCGTATTATGCTGAAACTCAGCACATTGTTCAAAAAACCCTTGTTCACTCTGTACGCTTTTCGTCTCTTGGCGCAGTTTTGTGACCCGTTTTTTAGTTTTTTTTGAGATGGCGGTGAAATCTGTAGGACTCGTTAACTTTTAGAGCTTGTTGTGTTGTCCTGTTTTAACCTTTACAATAACATCTTGTATCCTATTTACGTTTTAAACTCAACTGTCTGTTACTAATGTGAAATTTAGTTCCAAAATGAACCCATTTATGTGAAAAAAGCATCTGCAAAAACCGGAATTTCCCAATTTGGAACCCAATAACTATTTGAACAATTTTCAGCACTAGTAGCACAATTCGTACTTGTATAAGTGTAGCAAATATATAAGGTAAATATTTCATGCTATATTCTTAACCACTGCAAATATAGTACATTTTCTAAGCACTTAACTATAAAGCACTACTTCTTAAGCTTAAGATTTCGAGCTTCGGAAATATTTTTGCAACCAATATTTAATAGAAGGTGAGTGGGTTTAACGACAAAATCAGCATGATCTGCACTAGCTCCCTGTGACAATCTCATGAGAATCTACATTAGCTCTCTGTGAGAATCTCATGAGAATCTGTACTAGCTCCCTGTGACAATCTCATGAGAATCTACATTAGCTCAGATGAGAATCTACATTAACAAAGGCGCACAATGTCCCGGAAACCACAAGCTGGCCTGTGAGACATTGCGCACTGTAAGACCGAAGCACGTACTTAAAGCACGTACATACACAGTACATTCAAAATAATTAAACAACGTTCCGCGCAGGTGCACTACACACCTGCCTTAGCCAGTCGCAAGCAGAGTCACGTCCCACACAGGCTACCTCGGGGGCTATTATATTATTAATATAGCAAGATATTATTAATCAGCTTCAAACATCAGATTCAATACTACCAGTTTAGGAATTGAATACTCCCAGTTTGGGATTTGAATACTCCCAGTTTGGGATTTGAATACTCCCAGTTTGGGATTTGAATACTCCCAGTTTGGGATTTGAATACTCCCAGTTTGGGATTTGAATACTCCCAGTTTGGGATTTGAATACTCCCAGTTTGGGATTTGAATACTCCCAGTTTGGGATTCAATCCTCACGATTTGGGATTGAATCCTCCCAATTTGGGATTCGATCCTTCCAGTTTGGAATCCAATCCTCCCAGTTTGGAATTCAATCCTCCCAGTTTGGAATTCAATCCTCCCAGTTTGGAATTCAATCCTCCCAGTTTGGAATTCAATCCTCCCAGTTTGGAATTTATTTCTCTATAATTCGTGATTCAATCCTCCCAGTTTGGAATTCAATCCTCCCAGTTTGGAATTCAATCCTCCCAGTTTGGAATTCAATCCTCCCAGTTTGGAATTCAATCCTCCCAGTTTGGAATTCAATCCTCCCAGTTTGGAATTCAATCCTCCCAGTTTGGAATTCAATCCTCCCAGTTTGGAATTTATTTCTCTATAATTCGTGATTCAATCCTCCCAGTTTGGAATTCAATCCTCCCAGTTTGGAATTTATTTCTCTATAATTCGTGATTCAATCCTACCAATTTGGGATTCAATCCTCCCAATTTGGGATTTGATCCTTCCAATTTGGGATTCAAATACTCCCAGTTTGGGATTAAATCCTCCCAGTTTCTGATTCAAATACTCCAGTTTCGGATTCAATCCTCCCAGTTTGGTATTCAAATACTCCCAGTTTGGGATTCAAATACTCCTAGTTAGGGATTCAAACCTACCAGTTTGGGATTCAATCCTCCCAGTTTGGAATTCAATCCTCCCAGTTTGGAATTCAATCCTCCCAGTTTGGAATTCAATCCTCCCAGTTTGGAATTCAATCCTCCCAGTTTGGAATTCAATCCTCCCAGTTTGGAATTCAATCCTCCCAGTTTGGAATTTATTTCTCTATAATTCGTGATTCAATCCTCCCAGTTTGGAATTCAATCCTCCCAGTTTGGAATTTATTTCTCTATAATTCGTGATTCAATCCTACCAATTTGGGATTCAATCCTCCCAATTTGGGATTTGATCCTTCCAAGTTGGGATTCAAATACTCCCAGTTTGGGATTAAATCCTCCCAGTTTCTGATTCAAATACTCCAGTTTCGGATTCAATCCTCCCAGTTTGGTATTCAAATACTCCCAGTTTGGGATTCAAATACTCCTAGTTAGGGATTCAAACCTACCAGTTTGGGATTTGAATACTCCCAGTTCGGGATTTGAATTCTCCCAGTTTGGATATTTGAATACTCCCAGTTCGGGACTCAAATTCTCCCATTTTGGGATTAAAATACTTGCAGTTTGGGATTCCATTCTACCAGATTGGGATTCAAATACTCCCAGTTTCGAATTCAAATACTCCCAAATAGTACTTTGTGGCGATTGCAGCCACGTAATGTTTATTTTATTTGGCGGAGAAACAGGTTAAGCGCAGCGCGCTCCAAAAGTTAGTGATTTATAGGCCGGCGCGTGTACATGAGCTTAAGCCCTATGCACACTGGCCCGGCTCAGCGCAAGTGCTAGTCAAAGTTGAGGTGGCCGCCCTAGCACCACGCAGGGCGCTGGAGAGAGCGGCCGCCAAATGGCTCCCCCCTGCTCGCACCGGCGGGACACAGTGCCTGTGAGGTATGAGTCAGTCCAGGCCCACGGGCTATGGCCTGCGATGCCTCACACCTGCAGTCGTTTCTTGAGCAGGCCGGGCAGGAAGGAGACCTGTGCCTTCGGGTACAGGAATCCCTCCGCGCTGTCCCGTCAGCTGACCCATGGGTACACGTCCCGCGAGTGTTCAAGGCTGACCCTAGGGCAGCCGGACAGAATGGGCAACAGCGCTGGATGACCCATCTGGGGTAGCTCAAAAATCAATGACCGCGGCGAAGAGCTCCTGGCCTTCGTTAGCGGCATGCCTCTTAACTTCTGCAATGTGGGCAACACGCCCACGTTCGACAATGGGCGGTGGGCTGAGGTGCTTGACGTCACTCTGGCCTCACCCGGCATCCTCCCAAGGGTGCTGGGGTGGGAGGTGTGGGAGACCGAAAGCTCGCTCTCGGACCACCGCTTCATTCGCTTCAACATCGGTACCCCCGATAAGAAGCAAAAGCCTATTTGGAGGCGTAATGTCAGAAATACCGACTGGCCCGTGTTCAGCCAAAAGCTGCATGAGGGCCTTCGGGATTCCGACCCCTCCATGGCCATGGCAACCACGCAGGACCTAGATGGAGTGGCTGCCCTGCTGGGCGGCGCCATCACAGGGGCCTACGAAATGGCTTGCCCGCTCAAAGCCTACAAAGGCAAAAAATCGGCCCCCTGGTGGAACCCCGAGCTCGGAGTCCTGAGACGCCGAGCAAAGGCTCTCCAGAGGAGGCTGAAAATCTCGCACGACCCTGATGACAAAGAGGCCTATACTCGCGCCATCCATGAGTTTAAGGGCCGGGTCAGAAGGGCAAAAGCGGACAAGTGGCGACAATACTGCGAAGGGCTTGAGGGCTCGCGGCCCACGGCCCGCGTGGTAAAGGCGCTCACCAACGACCGCTTCTCCAAGCTCTCATCGATCAAAAAGCCAGACGGCTCGATCACGGAGCGCCCGGAGGAAACGCTCGAGCTTATGCTAGGGCATTTCTTCCCGAGTGTACCGGCGCACTTTGGCCCAGACGACCACTCACGTGGAGGAGGCCTGGCTCAGTCACTCGTCACGAATGACCGCATCGTTCGCGCGGCAAAGTCATTCAACCCTTTCAAAGCACCTGGGCCAGATGGTATTTATCCGGCCTTTTTGCATGAAGCGGTCAAAAATGGCCGCTTTCTCCATCTCCTCTGCAGACTTCTACGGGCCTGCATCGTGCTGGACTATGTACCAGCGCTGTGGCACGAAGCCCGGGTCGTCTTCATCCCGAAGCCCGCCAAAGGCGACTATCGCTCGGTCAAGTCCTATCGCCCGATAAGCTTGACTTCCACCTGCCTCAAGCTCATGGAAAGACTGGTGCTCTGGCGCCTTCTTACTGTAGAGCTAGGGCGGGCCCCGCTCTCCCCAAACCAGCACGCCTTTCGGGCGGGCCGGTCCACGGAAAGCGCCCTCCACTGCATCGTGGAGACTCTCGAGAAGGCAGTGCTGGGCAGCGGTTTTGCCCTGGCTGTCTTCCTAGACATTGAGGGGGCCTTCGATAACGTTGTTTTCGAAGCTTTTGAGGAGGCCCTGGTTTCCAGGGCCACTCACCCCCACCTCGTTCGCTGGGTCATGTACATGATCCGGCATCGCCACGTGGTGGCCCACCTCGAAGGAAGGCTGCTCTCGGCACCGGTCCTAAAAGGAGGGCCCCAAGGCGGCGTCCTCACCCCACTGCTGTGGAATCTCGTCATGGATGAGCTGCTGAAAAGCACTCGTCCTGACCCAGTCCTGAAGGTGGGATAAGCCGACGATGTGACCGCCATCTGCGGGGCCCCTCGGCGGAAACCACCAGGGACCTCATCCAGGGCTTTATCAACAGGGCGGTGCGCTGGGCGGACCAATGCGGGCTCCGACTCTCTGAGTCCAAGACTGTCCACCTCTATAGGGTGCAGGGCAGAGCCTGTCGTATGACGCTGGGCGCCCCACCCTCCACTCCCTTCGAAGGCATGAATGCTTTCCTCAACGCTACACCCATTGACATTTTCGTCAAGGGGGAAGCAGCAAAGTCCACCCGTCGTCTTCTTGATGCGGGTGTCTCCTTCCAGAATTCGCGAGCCTTCTCGAAGCGCTCCCTTCTGCCTCACTCTGACCTCTACCTGAAAACTCTGGGCGAGTGCGGAGGGCTCACCATCCTTTCGGACGGGGCCCCGGCCACTTTACTCCGGAGCCACAGGTACAAAGTCAGCATCTCCCCTCGTAATGAGGTAAAGGACTGCTGGGATGACCCGGCAGTCCATTGTTACACTGTTACATAGGACCGCCCCTATGGCGGTGTCCGAGGCGTCGACCGTCAGCGCCGTTGGAGCGCCGAGCTGTGGATGGGCGAGAATGGCGGCTTCTGCCAGAGCGCGCTTCGTACTGTTGAAAGCATCCGTCAGCTCCGGCGTCCACTGAACAAACTTTTCCTTGCTGGCCAGGGCACCGTAGATAGGGCGCAGCAGTTGAGCGGCACGCGGCACGAACCGGTGATAGAAGTTCACCATACCGGCAAACTCCTGTAGGCCCTTGACGGTCGCAGGCGGCGCGAACCGAGTGATGGCGTCGACCTTGTCGGGCAGCGGCACGGCCCCACGGCTGTCAATGCGGTGACACAGGAAGTCAATTTCACTGCGGCCAAACTGGCATTTAGCCGGGTTGGTTAGGAGGCCGTTGTCGGCCAGGCGCTGGAACAGCACACGCAGGTGCTTCAGGTGCTGTTGAGGATCGCTGCTCGCCACCAGGAAGTCGTCAATGTAGGCGAACACGAAGTCCAGGTCCTGGCAGACTGTGTCGATCAACCTCTGGAAGGCCTGGGCGGCATTTTTAAGACCGAAAGGCATGCGAAGAAACTCAAACAGGCCAAAAGGGGTGATGACAGGCGTCTTAGCGATGTCGGCCTCCGCGACCGGGATTTGATGATAGCCGCGAACTAGGTCGATTTTTGAAAATATTTTGCATCCGGACAGCCGCGCTGAGAATTCCTGGATGTGTGGCACCGGGTAACGGTCAGGTACCGTGGCATCATTGAGCCGCCGAAAATCCCCACAGGGCCGCCAACCGCCTGAGGATTTGGGCACAATATATACGGGTCTCCGGCAACCGCGGCGGCCAACTGCGGGGCCGTGCCAGAGCCGAGCACCAGGTGAACACTGGACAACGAGCTAGCGTCCAGCAAGCGACGGTTCGGCAGGTCCACCAAGAGGCCATGATGCCGCAGAAAATCGGCGCCGATCAACGGTCGGGACACTTCGGCAAGGATGAACGGCCAGGTGCAGGTCTTGACGCCGAGGTCAATTGTGAGCGTCTGGCTACCGAAGGTACGTATCAGGCTGCCGTTGGCCGCGAAAAGTGGCGGGCTGGGTGGGTGCGTGCGGGCGTCGGCCCCTGAGACCGGAAAAATGCTGACCGGTGGCCACGTCGGGGATGAGCAGGAGACTGTTGCTGCCGGCCGTCGAGGCATTCACTGACGGCCGGCCGGTCCATTTCCCGAGTACCGGCAGGGCTGTTCACAACGCCGGGACTTGGAGCCGAACTTCCGGTGGAAAAAAGAGACCGGACCGCCTACCTCTCTGGGCTGGTGCTGCTGTGGCTGGGCCCGGACTGGACCGGCGTCCGTGGCCTGCCGAGCTGCGGCGGCAACTACTGGCTGGTCGTGCGCCAGCGAGGCGGCTGCCAAGGGCTGGGCGCGGCTTGCCCAGAGCCGGTCCGCGAGCTGCGCGACCACCCGCGGGTCTCTAAAATCGGCGGAGACCAGCGCCATACGGATGTCGGCTGGCAGTTGCTGGCGGAACAGCTCCTCGAAGAGCATGCATGGCCGATGGTCGCCTAGCAGTGCCAGCATCTCGTCCATGAGTTCGGACGGGCGGCGGTCACCCAGGCCGGCCAGGTTGAGCAGCCGGCTGGCCCGCTGCTGCTGTGTCAGGCCGAAAGTGCCAAGAAGCCGGTCCTTGAGCACGCCGTACTTGTTTTCCGTTGGCGGATTCTCCAGCACATCCAGCAGACGCTCGGCCGACTGCTGGTCGAGCGCTGCTACGAGGTGACAGTACTTGGTGTCGTCCTGCGAAATGCCTCGGAGAGTGAATTGTGCCTCCGCCTGGATAAACCAGGTGCGGGGCTGGCTGACCCAAAACGTGGGCAGCTTGAGTGCTACTGCAGACTCAGTCATCTCAAACTATCGGTTTGAGAGTCGGGCTCACCAATGTGGCGATTGCAGCCACGTAATGTTTATTTTTTTGGCGGAGAAACAGGTTAAGCGCAGCGCGCTCCAAAAGTTAGTGATTTATAGGCCCGCGCGTACATGAGCTTAAGCCCTATGCACACTGGCCCGGCTCAGCGCAAGTGCTAGTCAAAGTTGGGGTGGCCGCCCTAGCACCACGCAGGGCGCTGGAGAGAGCGGCCGCCACAACTTCAAATATTTCAATCCTCCCAGCTTGGAATCCAATCCTCCTTGTCTGAAATTCAAATCCTTCTAGTTTGGGATTCAATCCTCCAATTTTGGGGTTCAACCTCACGGTTTGGAATTCAATCCTCCCAGTTTGGGATTTAATCCTTCCAGTTTGGAATTCAATCCTCCCAGTTTGGGATTTAATCCTTCCAGTTTGGAATTCAATCCTCCCAGTTTGGGATTCAATCCTCCCAGTTTGGGATTCAATCCTCCCAGTTTGGGATTCAATCCTCCTAGCTTGGAATCCAATCCTCCCAGCTTGGAATCCAATCCTCCCAGCTTGGAATCCAATCCTCCTAGTTTGGAATTCAACCCTCCCAGTTTCGAATCCGATCCTCCCTGCTTGGAATCCAATCCCAGTTTGGGATTTATTTCTCTCAGCTTGGAATCCAATCCTCCCAGTTTGGGATTCAATCCTCCCAGTTTGGGATTCAATCCTCCCAGTTTGGGATTCAACCTCCCAGTTTGGGATTCAATCCTCTCAGCTTTGTAACTTTCCTGGCTTAAAAAACGGCATGCCTTCACAATGAACTTTCATAACTACAGTCCTTGGTTGACTGAAAGTTAGAATTCATTTGTTTATTGGCTCAACTTTGCACAAATGTTAAACTCACGAGTAGTTCGAACAGATTTGTATTGAAATCGAAATGGATCTCGTCCTATGCTAAGTCCATGTGGTATGACACTGGGGAAACATCCAAAAGCACACTGAGGGGATGTCCAAGGACACATTCAGTGAATGTACAAAGAGAGACGGAAGAAATTCCAAGGACACATGTAAAAAATGTCAATGTGTGTTTAAAATTGATTTTTGCAATTTCAATAAGATTGTAATCGTGAACTTCCCATCGCATAATTTCTACACCACCAACAACTCACATTGAGTAGTAGTATCGATTGTGCGCACTTCATTTTCGAATCTGATTTTGATTCCGATATCATTGTTGCAATTTTACTTCGTTTTTCGCAGTTAATAATTGATTCTTGCCTTTTATAAATTTTAGTCGTGCGAAGAAAATAGAATAAAAAGCTAAAAGAAAAATATTTTGTACCACGATTCGAACAACTGACGAGAGCAGTATATTTGTAAGAGTTCTGGGTGTCACTAATTGATCACAGTGACCTTCCACTTATCTTTAATATAATTCTGGCAGGCAATACTGCCAAGAGATGATCGTTTCGTTGATGTGTCAACAAGGTAGGCGTGACTCCAGTACATATTCCTGATGGTCACAATGTCGCCATCTTTGATGTTCATAGAGTTGTTCTGATTCACAATGAACCACATCTGACCAATATCAGCGGTTCCTTTTTGAAGGTAGATTGCATAGCCGTTGCCGCATTGTGCATAGATACGAGCTCGTTTCTTTAGCTCGTATCTCGTATCTTTAATATAACCAGGATTGTCGAGGAGGATCTTCTTAGAGCCATGCCAGGCGTCTTCGAATCGGAATGAGGTTGGCTTACCGGTTGCGACATTACCGGTTGCGACCAAAAATAACCAACCATTGTCTTGACGAACTTCCATGCGGTTCCCTGTTCGCACATTGATCAGCGTAACCAGCGAGCTTTGGCTGATGGCTGCGCGTTTCGAAGCTGCAAGAGGCAGTGCTAGGCAGAGTGCCAGCAGGACCAGCGTCAGTAGGATGACAGAACTGCTTTGATTGGGCATTCCAATTCAATTTCTGGCAGTTTCAATAAACGAACCGAGAAATTGGAGTTTGATTCGAATTTCTCAGAAGCTTATATAGAGCTTTTGTTTGATTGGAATTTTTAACGTTAAGCGCAGACGAGCAGAGAAAACTGTTTCTTTCCTAGGAACTTCATTTTTAACTTCAGGAATGCAGATGACGTTGTGGTTGCGTTGCAATCAATAAGGAAAATTTTAATCTGGTTCACTCCTCAGGAGTATCTCTGTGCATATGCCTTTGCTTCAAGTTGGATACATATTTTCAACTAAAATTTGAAACCGCTATCAGATACAAAAATATTTTGTAGCATTCTTTTAATCAAGTAAGAATGAGGGACACGATTCACAAGCTCCAGGTTGAGCCACGGAGGTCCAAAAAACGCACGGCCTCTCAGCACTACGCACATCTATTTATAGCACCGACCCCATGGGGTGGTACAAAGAAAAGTTAACGTCACATCCTCCACCACAAGAACGAAGCCGGATCAAATTTCAGGTCAGAATTGAATCGCAGGAAACAGCAAAACTTAAATTTAAATCGGCAACGCAAAATCGCGTAAACTACGACACTACAAATCCATCGATCCTACGGCACTGCAAAATCGATTAAACAAGCAGCAATGCAAAATCAGTTACTGAGCCGTCTGGTACAAAAAATCACGTGGACAGTCACTCAATCCTGAGTCAGTCAGTAAATCATTTGGTCAATCAATCAGTCCAGATGCGGCTGAGACCGTCGGCCACCGCATTGCTTCTGCCTGGCTGGTACCGGATCTCGTAGTCGTAGCCAGACAGATAGAAGGCCCACCGATGGAGCCGCGGGTTGGTGTGGCCCATCTGCAGGCACTGCAGTGGCTTGTGGTCCGACTTGATAACGAACCGGCGGCCGAGCAGGTAGTGGCGCAGTTTCTCGACCGCCCAGCGCACCGCGAGGCACTCCTTCTCGATCGTCGCATAGCTCCGCTCCGCCGAAGTCAGACGCCGCGATACGAATAGCACCGGATGGTGGCCGTCCTCGAACTCTTGCGTTAACACCGCACCGATACCGGTCTCCGAGCTGTCCGTCTCCAGAATGAATGGCCGACTGTAATCCGGCGCGCGTAGTACCGGCTCGCTCGCCAGCAGAGACTTTACTGTCTCGAAGGCTCGAGTCTGTTGTTCTCCCCAGGCCGCTCTTAGGTCCTCGGGCGCCGACTTCTTCGTGAGGTCAGTCAGGGCTGCCACCTTGTCAGAGTAGCCGGGCACGAACCGACGGTAGTGATTGAGCACTCCGAGCACTGATCGCAGCTGGGCCTTGGTCTGGGGTCGAGCCAGTGCCGTGATAGTCCGCACTCGATCCTCGCTCGTGCCGATCTGGCCTCCGCCGAGCTTGAAGCCGAGGTAGTCCGCCGAGTTGCCGCCCAGGTAGCATTTGCGTGGCTGCACCGTCAGACCGGCAGCCTGGAGGCGTCCTAACACCTCCCTCAGGTCGTGGACGTGCTGCTCGAAGGTCTCGCTGAACACGGCGATGTCGTCAACGTATGAGTCTGCGTTGCCCAGCCCTTGGAACATCTTGTCCATGAGCCTCTGGTACGTTGCGCTGCTGCAGTTTAAGCCCATGGGCATTACGGTGAATTGGTAGAGCTTGCCACCGGCCGCGAATGCCGTCAGCCGCTTTGAGTTCTCGGACAGAGGAATCTGCCAGTAGCCCTTGCAGCAATCTAGCTTGGATATGAACTTGGCCTTGGCGACTCGCTCCAGCAGATCCTCGATGTTCTTCATTGGGTAGGAATCGAAAGCCACCAGCTCATTCAACGCCTTGAAGTTGACCGTGAATCGGACCGAGCCGTCCTTCTTGGCCACTAGACAGACCGGGGAGCAGTAGTCACTGTCCGACGGTTCGATCACTCCGAGATCCAGCATGCGTTGGATCTCCTCTTGGAGCACCTGTCGATGCGCCTGCGGCTCCCGTCGCGGCCGGATGCGCACAACACGGTCAGATGTCGTCCGGATTCGGTGCTCCACCAAGTCGGTCCTACCCGGCATCTCACTGAAGACGTTCGCGAAGCCCTGCACCAGTTGCTGGAGACGGTCCCTCTCGTCCGGGCTCAGACGGTCGGAGAGCGCAGGAGCAACCGGCGTTGCTGCTGACAGCTGCATCAGAATCGACTCTCGCTCGTTGTATTTCTTGAGCAGATTGATGTGGAACGTGTTGGTTGCCGTGCCAATCCGGATCCGGTAGTTCACGTCGCCGCACTTCTCCAGTACTTCATAGGGGCCGCGCCATTCAGCGTGGAGCTTCTTGGCCGTCGATGGCAACAGCAGCAGCACCTGATCCCCGGGCTTCAGCTCTCGTTCCCGCGACTTCCGGTCGTACCAGAGCTTTTGGCGCTTCCGGGCTACGTCTTCGTTGCTTCGTGCTGCTTCCTGACCGGCATGCAGCCGATCTCTCTGGGCCAGCACGAAGGAGATGATGTCTTTCTTCTCTTCGGTGAGTTGCTCGTCCCAGGTCTGTCGCAGCAAGTCTAGCGGTCCTCGTACGGTCCGTCCATACAACAGTTCGAAAGGGAAGAAACCAGTTGTCTCGTTAGGCACCTCTCGGATGGCAAACAGTAAATAAGGCAGGTACTGGTCCCACCTCTTTTTCTCGCGAGCTGGCAGCCGCCTCAACATAGTCTTGAGCGTGCCGTGGAACCTCTCCACCAGCGCCTGGCTTTGCGGATGGTACGGTGTCGACTGGATGCCTTCCACTCCGGTGCACCGGTACAGGGCTTGCAACAGTGCCGAGGAGAAGTTAGTGCCTCTGTCGCTCTGGATCTCCTTCGGGAAGCCGGTCCTCACTGTTAAGAAAATGAGGTTAACTAATGGTGTTGATTTGAACGGGCTAGAAAAGTGAACGACCGACAAAGGCCTTGCCCCGGGCCTCTAACTATATTATATTTCGATATGCAAGGAAGGAATTGGGGCCGACAGTGAGGAGAGACAAAAGAGGGTACGAAACCCTGGGTGGATGTACATTGGGGTTAACATACAATAACGTGCGTAGAGGGAGAGAAAACAAGGTGGGTGCAGAAGCTAGACTGGAGGGGGGTCAGTATGGAAAGGGACACGGGGAAAAATCGATAATAGATAGATAACAGTTTAACAATAATGATTTCCGCGACACTCCCCCAAAATGGGAACCATTTTTCATGAAAATTTTAATAAAACGAGACCTTGCTCAAAAGCAGGCGTGACAGTTCAAAGGGAATAAGCATGGTTTTTTTGGATTGAAAATATGGGGAAAAATACACCAACACCAAGGCGAAACACGAGCGAAGTAACAAGCATGCGTAACAGTTTAGAGGGAGTAGCCATTGCTGACTGGTGAAGAAATTTTAATAAATACACCAACACCAAAGGCGAAATTACTTAACGCTAATACGAGATAAGCACGGATGAGAGACTGGATAAGCGAATGAATTACAATCTTAAATGGACAAAGCACAAGAAAATTTGCTTGAAGTTTATTTCACATTGATTATGGAAACTTCAAGGCATACACTGAAACAACAAATAGCTATTCAGAGACTTCAAGTGGCACTAAGGCCCGCACTGGTCGTCTAATGCGCTCCAACCTTCGACCCCCTACACCACTGACTACCCGCACTAGAGCCGAGCGACAGAAACCGTCCCGACCTCTGCAGACTGACTCAATCACACCCAACTTCCACGACAGCCTAGGTTGGCGCGGCTCGCCGCTGACGACGACAACATCGCCAGGTTTTGGCTCCGGGCCCCCACCTTGCACCTTTAACGACTTCTCCCGGAGGGCTGTGACATACGACGTGTGCCAGACGTCCCAAAATGAATTCAACGCCTTTCGAAGCACTTTAAGACGGCTCGAAAGTGGCAGCACAACGGACGAAAATTCAGAGTACTTGTCAGGCTCAAGAGTAAGACGTACACCACTCAGAAAGTGTGAGGGTGTAATGACTTCGCTCTTGTCATCTGCGGAGACGTAAAGCAGCGGTCTACTGTTGACGACAGCTTCTATTTCTATTGTTGTTGTGGCCAGCTGATCGAAGCCGAGCTGTGCGCGACCGACGCTTTTCTTCAGAGCGCTTTTCACCACGGAAATCATTATTGTTAAACTGTTATCTATCTATTATCGATTTTTCCCCGTGTCCCTTTCTATACTGACCCCCCTCCAGTCTAGCTTCTGCACCCACCTTGTTTTCTCTCCCTCTACGCACGTTATTGTATGTTAACCCCAATGTACATCCACCCAGGGTTTCGTACCCTCTTTTGTCTCTCCTCACTGTCGGCCCCAATTCCTTCCTTGCATATCGAAATATAATATAGTTAGAGGCCCGGGGCAAGGCCTTTGTCGGTCGTTCACTTTTCTAGCCCGTTCAAATCAACACCATTAGTTAACCTCAAAGCAGTCCATCAATGCCTTGGCCACAGACTCCGCGTCGATCTTGCGCAGTGGGAATCCTTCTGGAAACCGAGTAGCCGCATCGATAACCGACAGGATGTACTGGTGACCGTTCGCCGTCCTTGGATACGGCCCGCTGATGTCGATGACAACTTTAGTAAAGGCCTCCTCCACTCCAGGCACTTGCACAAGCTTCACCCGGTGGCTGCTCGGGATTCGAGCCGTCTTCTGGCACTTGTCGCACGTTGCTACGAAGTCCTTCACGTCCTTGGTCATTGTCGGCCACCAGAATCGCTGTTCCAATCGTTGATAGGTCTTTTTTCTTCCCAGGTGCCCAGCGAACGCACTTTCATGGGCCTGGGACAGCGCCGTAGCACGCAGCGCTCTCGGAAGCACCAGTTGGTCCTCGCCGACTGCTTGACGTCGATACAATCTGCCGTTGCTTTCTGCTATCAATGCGCCGGTTTGTCGTCCTTCGCCTGAAGCTCACTGTCGTCTAGTAGGGCTGCCTGGTAATCTAATGCCACGGGGCGCATTGCTGTTTCCTGTTTAGCTTTGTTGTACTCTCGCTGATGTTTACGCACCTGCGCTCTAGTCATTCTCGGTTTTGCTTTATTAGCCGGTTCCGGATCGATCTGGTTTAGGCCGCTGGCCACAATGTCTTCCACGTGAAGTCTCTCGTCCCCCTTTAACTGGGGTTTTGGGTGGTGTGGCGCACCCACCCCCTCTCTCTCATTGGCTGGGAGGGGTAGGCCTTTAGCCCCCTCGCGCGCCTCTCCTCCGGGTCCTGTGCTAGGGGTGCCTCCAACCCCTGGCTGGAGTCGGCTAATCACATCCAGTCCAGCCAAAGCGCTTACTGGGAGTGAGTCGGACACGCAGACTTCGGTAGTTCCTGTGTAGCCGTTTAGGTGCAATTCCACTTTAGCGATAGGAAGGCGGTGTAGGTCGCCCCAAAGCAGCGCAATAGTGCGTGGTGTCCTGTCCAATTGATGTGCTCAGGCAGGCAGCTGCGTCGGATCGTGGTTCGATCTGCTCCTGTGTCCAACAGGAATCGCAATTCCATGCCGTCTGCCTGTCCGGTGATGAACCTGTCCGAGGCCCCCTCCATAGCTCTTGCTTCTGAGGCCAGGTGGACATTAGAAGGCTTGTTGGGACACTGAAACTTCTTGTGGGGGCCTCCACAATTGAAGCAGCTGATCGGAGGCTTGAGACTTTGCGGTCGTTGAACTGTCCTTTGTCGGGCGATAGCATTGGGTACAGTAGCCCCTTCCGCAGTCTCCTGGTTCGGGTGTCCTGGTGTTCCACCGGTCTTGTCGTTGTTCCTTGCCATTGCATAGTCATCGGCCAGACTCGCAGCCTCTTTGATGTTCTTCGGCTTTCTCTCTCGCATCCACACTTGCAGTCCCCTTGTCACAGACTCTGTAAACTGCTCCAGGAGCACTTTCTGCTTGACGATGGGGTCATCTCCTAACAGCGCCTCTCTTTGGTCCTCGTCCAGTCCAGCTGTCATCCACCGGTCAAACAGGTCTTCCAGCTTCGTTGCAAACGCCTGGAAGGTCTCTTCGGGTGACTTCCGCAGAGACCGGAATCGCTGTCGGTAGGTCTCCTCGCCGATGTTGTACCTCGCTAGGATAGTCGCCTTCGCCAGGTCGTAGTCCGCGCTCGCAGCTGTCGTCAGACTGTGGAATGCACTCTGCGCGACGCCTGTCAAGAGCGGTGCCAGCCGGATCGTCCACTCCGACTTTTGCCATCCACACGATGCGGCAGTCCTCTCGAAGGTCATCAGGAATGCTTCGATGTCATCAGAGTCCGTCAGCTTAAATAGCTTGGGTTCCGCCGCTGGAGGCCGTGGCTTGGCTTCGGCAAGCAGCCTCGTGAACTCCGCCTGCTGACGCGCCAGTTGATCCATGTAGAACGCTGACTGTCTCTCTTGCGCGCGAGTCAATTCCTGAAGTTGCCGACTCTGGTGCGTCAGAAGCAACTTCATGGTTTCCATTAGATTCGCGCCCTCCAGTGAAACCGGCTCCGGCACTCCGCTGGCTTCTTCAGTAGTGTCTTCAGAGTCTTCACCAGGCGCTCCGTCTTTAGAGTGCAAGTTGTACGGGTGGTTAGAGCCCGCACCACTGCCACCATGCAGCATTCTTTTAATCAAGTAAGAATGAGGGACACGATTCACAAGCTCCAGGTTGAGCCACGGAGGTCCAAAAAACGCACGGCCTCTCAGCACTACGCACATCTATTTATAGCACCGACCCCATGGGGTGGTACAAAGAAAAATTAACGTTACAAATTTCTTAGAAGGAAACTCTTGAAAAGAACAAGTGAGAAACTTTTCTTGCTTTTCGTTCAGTGCTTCACTTCACAATTGCTGTGCTTCGAGCGTTACATGCAAGTGATACTCCCAATTTGGGATTCGAATACTCCCAGTTTAGGATTCGAGTACTCCCAGTTTGGGATTCGAATACTCCCAGTTTGGGATTCATTCCTCCCAGTTTTGAATCCAATCCTCCCAGCTTGGAATCTAATCCTCCCAGCTTGGAATCCAATCTCATTGTTTGGAATTCAATTCTCTCAGCTTGGAATCCAATCCTCCCAGCTTGGAATCTAATCCTCCCAGCTTGGAATCTAATCCTCCCAGCTTGGAATCTAATCCTCCCAGCTTGGAATCTAATCCTCCCAGCTTGGAATCTAATCCTCCCAGCTTGGAATCTAATCCTCCCAGCTTGGAATCGAATCCTCCCAGCTTGGAATCTAATCCTCCCAGCTTGGAATCTAATCCTCCCAGCTTGGAATCCAATCCTCCCAGCTTGGAATCTAATCCTCCCAGCTTGGAATCGAATCCTCCCAGCTTGGAATCCAATCCTCCCAGCTTGGAATCCAATCCTCCCAGCTTGGAATCCAATCCTCCCAGCTTGGAATCTAATCCTCCCAGCTTGGAATCTAATCCTCCCAGCTTGGAATCCAATCTCATTGTTTGGAATTCAATTCTCTCAGCTTGGAATCCAATCCTCCCAGCTTGGAATCTAATCCTCCCAGCTTGGAATCTAATCCTCCCAGCTTGGAATCTAATCCTCCCAGCTTGGAATCTAATCCTCCCAGCTTGGAATCTAATCCTCCCAGCTTGGAATCTAATCCTCCCAGCTTGGAATCCAATCCTCCCAGCTTGGAATCCAATCCTCCCAGCTTGGAATCCAATCCTCCCAGCTTGGAATCTAATCCTCCCAGCTTGGAATCTAATCCTCATTGTTTGAAATTCAAATCCTCCTAGTTTGGGAGTCAAGTCTATCCAGTTTGGGATATAACCCTGGCAGATTGGGAATCAATCCTCCCAGTTTGGGACTTGTAAGCTGGAGAACTCAAGTCAAGTCTTGTTCGCTGACAAACCAACAGTTGAGGGCCAGAGCCAAAGCTTTCGATCTATTTATTATGCACAGACTTTACGATGAATGCACATTGATTATTGAAACGATTTGATTGGTTGAGGGCTAAAACATGCACTGACACGCAGGTGGATATGCGGTGAGTAAACACTGCTAGAGAGAGACAGCGCACGACAGATAGGGAGAAAGATAAGATAACACAGAATGTAAACGAGGACTGAAGCATAAAAGTGCAACCGCAAAACCAACACACACTGGGAGGATGTCAATATCAGACTGGGTTGATTGAATGCCAAACTGAGCCAATCCCCTGCTGCAATCTAATGCTAAACGGCAGTCAATCTCATGCCTAATCTTGACAGCGGAAAATCACGCCACCAGTGCTTCTCCGTGATCACTTGCAGGCAACGCTGGAAGCTCAGCAACTGCGAAGCGAAGCACGGAACGAAAAGCAAAAAATTTTCCCACATGTTTTTTTTCAGTAATTTCCTTCTAAGAAATATTTCTGGATCTGATAGCGGTTTCAAATTTTAGTTGAAAATATGTATCCAACTTGAAGCAAAGCCACATGCACAGAGATACTCCTGATGAGTAAATCACGTTAAAGTTTTCCTTTTTGATTGCAACGCAACCACGTCATCTGCATTCCTGAAGGTAAAAATGTAGTTCCTAGGAGACAAAATGTTCTGTCATCCTACTGACGCTGGTCCTGTTGGCACTCTGCCTAGCACTGCCTCTTGCAGCTTCGAAACGCGCAGTCATCAGCCAAAGCTCGCTGGTTACGCTGATCAATGTGCGAACAGGCAACCGCATAAATGTTAATCAAGAGTCATCCAATCGTTGGTTATGTCAAAGAAGGTTATTTTTGAAGGTCGCAACCAGTAAGCCAACCTCATTCCGATTCGAAGACGCCTGGCATGGCTCTAAGAAGATCGTCCTCGACAATCCTGGTTATAATAAAGAGATCTATGCACAATGCGGCAACGGCTATACAATCTACCTTCGAAAAGGAGACGCTGATCGTGGTCAGATGTGGTTCATTGTGAATCAGAACAACTCTATGAACATCAAAGATGGCGACATTGTGACCATCAGGAATATGTACTGCAGAGTCACGCCTACATTGTTGACACATCCCCGCAATGATAATCTCTTAGCAGTATTGCCTGCAAGAATGATACTAAAGATGAATGGAAGGTCACTGTAATCAATTCGTGAGTTGTTCGAATCGTGGTACAGACTATCTTTCTATTAGCTGAAATATCTTTTTATTTTCTTCGCACTGCGACAAACAAAGTAGAAATTGCAACAATAATATCATGGACTTAGCATAGTCCAACTAAGTCCAACATGGACTTAGCATAGGAAGAGATCCATTTCGATTTTAATACAAATCTGTTAAAACTACTCGTGAGTTTTGCATTTGTGCAAAGTTGAGTAAAGTAAACAAATGAATTCTTACTTTCAGTCAACCAAGGACTGTAGTTATGAAAGTTCATTGTGAAGGCATGCCGTTTTTAAAGCAAGGAAAGCTGAGAGGATTGAATCCCGAGCGGGGAGGTTGAATCCCAAACTGGGAGGTTGAATCCCAAGCTGGGAGTGTTGAATCCCAAACTTGGAGGATTGAATCCCAAACTGGGAGGGTTGAATCCCAAACTGGGAGGATTGAACCCCAAACTGGGAGGATTTAATTCCAAACTGATTTTCAGCTCTATTGATTTCCAATCCCAAAGTGGGAGAATTGGATTCCAAGCTGGGAGGATTGAATCCCAAACTTGGAAGATTGAATCCCAAACTTGGAAGATTGAATCCCAAACTCGGAGGATTGAATCCCAGACTGGGAGGATTAAATCCTAAACTCGGAGGATTGAATCCCAAAGTGAGAGGATTGGATTCCAAGAATATAAGACCTGACCCTCCTCGTCTTCTCGTCTCAAAAGGTCCACATGGTCGACTGGCGCTTTGTTTCCGGGTCGCATTGATAAATCTCGTCTCATCTCTTGTAAGGATGAGCCAGAATCGCCAGCAGGTCCCAGACTCGAATTTCTGCAGTACAAATCGGCCTTAAGCCACTCGGTAGTCCTGCTGGTCAGACAGCTGATAGGCATCCACCAGGAGGCCAGGTTCCGCACTCCCAGATCCTAAGTCGAGGTCCTGCTGGATCTGCTGGTAGGTCTCTCGACGGTCAGCGACGCTCATGCTAAGACGCAGCGCAGATAGTTTCTGGGTCATTGTGTCGCAGGGTCTCCGGATTAATGCTCATTTTTGAGGCTATCTCGGCCTATAGGCAAAACTCAGCGTCAACCGTATTGGACGTTCGAGGATGAAGGGCGCAGATGCATTAACGCTCGTAAAGTTTGGATAGAATCGGCTCGCGACTTGTCTTGCTTGAAATGCTCCGAAGTTGCAACTTTTATGCTTCATCGAGCAATTGAACGCTACAAGGGCTTAATTGGCTTTTGATCTCTGTAGTACACTTTTAGTGGCTAGGCTAAAGGCCATCTGAGCGACCCTTGTATCATACATTCAGAGATACGCTCGTATTATGCTGAAACTCAGCACATTGTTCAAAAAACCCTTGTTCACTCTGTACGCTTTTCGTCTCTTGGCGCAGTTTTGTGACCCGTTTTTTTAGTTTTTTTTGAGATGGCGGTGAAATCTGTAGGACTCGTTAACTTTTAGAGCTTGTTGTGTTGTCCTGTTTTAACCTTTATCAGGTATCAGGTACCTCTGGCTACGGGTCTGAGGGAAAGGTGTCACCCTCTGACCTTAACAGGGTATGCGGCCAGTCCGCAGGCCTCGGCGCTGGCCCAATAGCGCCCTCTAATGTCCCAGTGTTGACCGTGCTGATGGACGCTTGACCAGGGAGTAGTCTGGCCTCCTACGGTTCCTCCCGGTGGTCCTGGCATCCCACCCCGGGTTGTAACTTGTCTTTTTTGGCTGCCCCCGCTCAGCTTTGGGATCGCGGCTGAGCGGGTTATTCCTGCCTGTGTCTACAGGAAGCCCCTCTTCTCATTGCAGCTTCAAATGGCTTCCAGCCTACCTACTGCTCCGGCCGAGGACACCATGGTGCCCGAGGCCATACACGCTGCGGCGCCCGGGCTAGCTGGCCCCGCGACCGCCACAAATGCCGCGCTGCCCAACTCGCGCGATGACCGGGGCGCAAAGCGCTCCACAACCTCTGGAGCGGCAAAGCGTCGTAGGCCTCCGACCCCTCCATGGCCATGGCAACCACGCAGGACCTAGATGGAGTGGCTGCCCTGCTGGGCGGCGCCATCACAGAGGCCTACGAAATGGCTTGCCCGCTCAAAGCCTACAAAGGCAAAAAATCGGCCCCCTGGTGGAACCCCGAGCTCGGAGTCCTGAGACGCCGAGCAAAGGCTCTCCAGAGGAGGCTGAAAATCTCGCACGACCCTGATGACAAAGAGGCCTATACTCGCGCCATCCATGAGTTTAAGGGCCGGGTCAGAAGGGCAAAAGCGGACAAGTGGCGACAATACTGCGAAGGGCTTGAGGGCTCGCGGCCCACGGCCCGCGTGGTAAAGGCGCTCACCAACGACCGCTTCTCCAAGCTCTCATCGATCAAAAAGCCAGACGGCTCGATCACGGAGCGCCCGGAGGAAACGCTCGAGCTTATGCTAGGGCATTTCTTCCCGAGTGTACCGGCGCACTTTGGCCCAGACGACCACTCACGTGGAGGAGGCCTGGCTCAGTCACTCGTCACGAATGACCGCATCGTTCGCGCGGCAAAGGCATTCAACCCTTTCAAAGCACCTTGGCCAGATGGTATTTATCCGGCCTTTTTGCATGAAGCGGTCAAAAATGGCCGCTTCCTCCATCTCCTCTGCAGACTTCTACGGCCTGCATCGTGCTGGGCTATGTACCAGCGCTGTGGCACGAAGCCCGGGTCGTCTTCATCCCGAAGCCCGCCAAAGGCGACTATCGCTCAGTCAAGTCCTATCGCCCGATAAGCTTGACTTCCACCTGCCTCAAGCTCATGGAAAGACTGGTGCTCTGGCGCCTTCTTACTGTAGAGCTAGGGCGGGCCCCGCTCTCCCCAAACCAGCACGCCTTTCGGGCGGGCCGGTCCACGGAGAGCGCCCTCCACTGCATCGTGGAGACTCTCGAGAAGGCAGTGCTGGGCAGCGGTTTTGCCCTGGCTGTCTTCCTAGACATTGAGGGGGCCTTCGATAACGTTGTTTTCGAAGCTTTTGAGGAGGCCCTGGTTTCCAGGGCCACTCACCCCCACCTCGTTCGCTGGGTCATGTACATGATCCGGCATCGCCACGTGGTGGCCCACCTCGAAGGAAGGCTGCTCTCGGCACCTGTCCTAAAAGGAGGGCCCCAAGGCGGCGTCCTCACCCCACTGCTGTGGAATCTCGTCATGGATGAGCTGCTGAAAAGCACTCGTCCTGACCCAGTCCTGAAGGTGGGATATGCCGACGATGTGACCGCCATCTGCGCGAGCCCCTCGGCGGAAACCACCAGGGACCTCATCCAGGGCTTTATCAACAGGGCGGTGCGCTGGGCGGAACAATGCGGGCTCCGACTCTCTGAGTCCAAGACCGTTGCGGTTATGTTTACCAGCAGACTGCTCTGGACCATTAAGCCTCTGACTCTCTATGGCAAGAATATTGCCATGGAAAAGCAGGTCCGGTGCCTTGGTCTCCTGCTAGACCATAGGCTTAACTGGACCCCGCACATCACCACAAAGGCCAAGAGGGCCCTGGCCATACTGGCGCAAGTCAGGCGTGCCGTGGGCACCACTTGGGTGCTAACCCCAAGAACCTTTGGTGGATTTACACGGCGATCATTAGACCGTCCGTCGCTTACGCTGGCCTCATCTGGGCCAGCGCCATGGGCATCCAGAAAAACCTGGAGGCGCTCTATGGGGTGCAGGGCAGAGCCTGTCGTATGACGCTGGGCGCCCCACCCTCCACTCCCTTCGAAGGCATGAATGCTTTCCTCAACGCTACACCCATTGACATTTTCGTCAAGGGGTAAGCAGCAAAGTCCACCCGTCGTCTTCTTGATGCGGGTGTCTCCTTCCAGAATTCGCGAGCCTTCTCGAAGCGCTCCCTTCTGCCTCACTCTGACCTCTGCCTGAAAACTCTGGGCGAGTGCGGAGGGCTCACCATCCTTTCGGACGGGGCCCCGGCCACTTTACTCCGGAGCCACAGGTACAAAGTCAGCATCTCCCCTCGTAATGAGGTAAAGGACTGCTGGGATGACCCGGCAGTCCATTGTTACACTGACGGCTCTCTGATGAACGGTAAATCGGGATTCGGAGTGTGCGTCGCCTCGGGTGGTGAGGTCCTCTGGACCCACTCCCAATACTGTGGCAAGAGCTCTAGCGTTTTCCAAAACGAAGTGCTCGCCATCAGCCTCTGTGCGGCTGAGCTGCGCCAGAGGCAGCTGGCTGGTCTGGTCGGAGGATCTTTTTTCACTCCGACAGTCAAGCAGCCCTCAAGGCCCTCAGCCGCTGCACCTCTCGCTCCAGAACCACCTTGGACTGCAACACCCAGTTAAACGGGTTGGCGCAGTCTAACAAGGTGGAGCTGCTGTGGATCCCTGGGCATGCCGGGTTCACAGGGAATGAGATGGCGGACCAGCTTGCTAAGGCTGGAGCAGCCAGCTCCCTGATGGGCCCGGGCCCGGAGTCCCCGATCCCCGTCTCTGTTGTCAACTCCAGCATCAACCGCTGGATGGAGACCCAGCACCGGAGGAGGTGGTCCAGCACCCTGAACTGTCGCCAGTCCAGGGCTGCGGTGCCAACCCCCTCTAGTAACCTGCGTAAGGCCTTACTCAGGCTTAACCGCAGAGACCTAAGAGCAGTCACTATGGCCCTTTCGGGACATGGCTGCTTCACCAGACACCGCTACCTTCAAGGCCACGTGCCTGAGGAAACGTGTCCCTTCTGCTGCTCCGGACGCGAAAATGCCGAGCATTTCATCTGCCACTGCCCGGCCATCACCCGGGCTAGGCTAAAACATCTCGGGCCGGCACCGACTCTCGCCGAAGCCTGCTCGCCCGAGAACATCCCACAGCTCGCCCACTTCCTCCGGGATACCGGCCGAGCTGATTTCTTCCCAGCCTATGGCGAGGAAGATCGCGCGGCGGAATCGACCGACGGACCACCCTGAGCGGCACCGCCTCGCTGGAGGCTGTCTGGCTGCCAGGGGTTAGCGATATGGGCGGCATCAGCCGCCTCCTCGCTGCGTCCGTCATGGAGGCTCCCTGCCGCTAAGTCAAGTAAGTCAAGTGGCTCCCCCCTAGCGCTGGCCTATTAGCGAAATCGAGTCGGCCGGCATCGGCGCGGTGGTAGCTGACGACGCTTAATCGGATCAGGAGGAGCCGCGGCGTTTGGCTGGTGACCTGCTGGTTGATACGTCCGCGGCGGTGGCCTTGGCGCAACTGCGGCAGGTTCAGGCTCATTGTCTTTCAGCGGTTGACGAGCATCCCGGCGAGGGCGGCCTCTGGGTCGCATCGGTGGGGCCGGTACTGCTTCGCAGGGGTCCAGCACCACAGGCTTCAGCCGATCTACCGCCACGTGATCGTGCCGCGTATAAATCGAGCAGAAAGGTTTTGGTGTTGCGCTCGAGCACCTTGAATGGGCCGAAATACGGTCTTTGCAGCGACGGGCGGTGGCCGTCACGGCGGATGAAAACGTGCGTGCAAGCGTCCAGTGCGTCGGGCACGGAGGGTGCAACGCGGCCGTGTCGTGAGGTCGGAGGCGGTCGAAATGATTTCTCAGCACCGCGAAGCTGGGCTAGGAACTGGTCGTAGGAGATTGTCGCGGGCGTCGCCTGAAGGCACTTGCCCGGCACGGTCAGCGGCGCGCCGTAAACCAGCTCTGCAGAGGAGGCGCCAATGTCCTCCTTGGGGGTCGTCCTGATGCCCAGCAGTGCCCAGGGAAGCTCGTCCACCCAAGCCGGTCCAGTCAGACGTGCCATCAGGGATGCCTTGAGCTGGCGATGAAAACGCTCCACCAGTCCATTTGACTGCGGATGAAAGGCCGTTGTGTGATGGAACTGCATGCCAAGCAGCTTGGATACGTTGGTCCACAGCTCTGAGGTGAACTGGGAGCCGCGGTCGGACGTGATGTCGCTGGGGACACCGAAGCGGGCGATCCAGCCGGCGATGAAAACAGATGCGCAGGAAGCGGCAGAGGTGTCGACCATTGGAAATGCCTCCGGCCAGCGGGAGAAACGGTCGACTGCTGTCAGCAAATAGGTGTAACCACGAGACGGCGGCAACGGACCAACCAGATCAACGTGGACATGGGCAAAACGGCTGTTGGGCACCGGGATGCTAGACGGTGGAGCGATCACATGCCGCTGGACTTTGGCCGTCTGGCAGGCGATTCAGCTGCGTGCCCACTGGCCGACGTCCTTCTTGAGTCCGGGCCACACGAACTTTTCGGACACAAGGCGCCGTGTGCTGCGGACCGACGGCTGCGCCAGGCTGTGGATGGCGTCGAAGACGGCACGGCGGAAGTCGGCGGGCACCAGCGGTCGTGGACGGCCGGTCACGGTGTCGCAGAGAACCTCCAAGCAGGGGCCAGCGCCACTCGTTCTAGCCTGAGACCGGTGTCCGCAAGCGCAGGGTCGTCTAAAGTCTGCGCACGCGCTAGGGCCTCATAGTCGATACCAGGAAGCAGCGGCTGCACGGAGGCAACGGTGCAGCGGGACAGTGCGTCGGCCACCGGGTTGTCTTTGCCCGCTACGTGCCGGATGTCGGTGGTGAACTCCGACACGTATGCGAGGTGCCGCTGCTGATGTGCCGACCACGGGTTCGACAGCTTGGCCGCCACTAGGGGCTTGTGGTCGGTGTAGGCGGTGAAAAAGCGGCCTTCCAAAAAGTAGCGAAAGTGCCTAGTGGCGAGATAGAGAGCGAGCAACTCACGGTCAAAAGCGCTGTACTTATGTTCAGCGGGACGCAGCTGCCGACTGAAGAACGCCAGCGGCTGCCACGCCTCACCGATGCGCTGCTCCAGGACCGCCCCTATGGCGGTGTCCGAGGCGTCGACCGTCAGCGCCGTTGGAGCGCCGAGCTGTGGATGGGCGAGCATGGCGGCTTCTGCCAGAGCGCGCTTCGTACTGTTGAAAGCATCCGTCAGCTCCGGCGTCCACTGAACAAACTTTTCCTTGCTGGCCAGGGCACCGTAGATAGGGCGCAGCAGTTGAGCGGCACGCGGCACGAACCGGTGATAGAAGTTCACCATACCGGCAAACTCCTGTAGGCCCTTGACGGTCGCAGGCGGCGCGAACCGAGTGATGGCGTCGACCTTGTCGGGCAGCGGCACGGCCCCACGGCTGTCAATGCGGTGACACAGGAAGTCAATTTCACTGCGGCCAAACTGGCATTTAGCCGGGTTGGTTAGGAGGCCGTTGTCGGCCAGGCGCTGGAACAGCACACGCAGGTGCTTCAGGTGCTGTTGAGGATCGCTGCTCGCCACCAGGAAGTCGTCAATGTAGGCGAACACGAAGTCCAGGTCCTGGCAGACTGTGTCGATCAACCTCTGGAAGGCCTGGGCGGCATTTTTAAGACCGAAAGGCATGCGAAGAAACTCAAACAGGCCAAAAGGGGTGATGACAGGCGTCTTAGCGATGTCGGCCTCCGCGACCGGGATTTGATGATAGCCGCGAACTAGGTCGATTTTTGAAAATATTTTGCATCCGGACAGCCGCGCTGAGAATTCCTGGATGTGTGGCACCGGGTAACGGTCAGGTACCGTGGCATCATTGAGCCGCCGAAAATCCCCACAGGGCCGCCAACCGCCTGAGGATTTGGGCACAATATATACGGGTCTCCGGCAACCGCGGCGGCCAACTGCGGGGCCGTGCCAGAGCCGAGCACCAGGTGAACACTGGACAACGAGCTAGCGTCCAGCAAGCGACGGTTCGGCAGGTCCACCAAGAGGCCATGATGCCGCAGAAAATCGGCGCCGATCAACGGTCGGGACACTTCGGCAAGGATGAACGGCCAGGTGCAGGTCTTGACGCCGAGGTCAATTGTGAGCGTCTGGCTGCCGAAGGTACGTATCAGGCTGCCGTTGGCCGCGAAAAGTGGCGGGCTGGGTGGGTGCGTGCGGGCGTCGGCCCCTGAGACCGGAAAAATGCTGACCGGTGGCCACGTCGGGGATGAGCAGGAGACTGTTGCTGCCGGCCGTCGAGGCATTCACTGACGGCCGGCCGGTCCATTTCCCGAGTACCGGCAGGGCTGTTCACAACGCCGGGACTTGGAGCCGAACTTCCGGTGGAAAAAAGAGACCGGACCGCCTACCTCTCTGGGCTGGTGCTGCTGTGGCTGGGCCCGGACTGGACCGGCGTCCGTGGCCTGCCGAGCTGCGGCGGCAACTACTGGCTGGTCGTGCGCCAGCGAGGCGGCTGCCAAGGGCTGGGCGCGGCTTGCCCAGAGCCGGTCCGCGAGCTGCGCGACCACCCGCGGGTCTCTAAAATCGGCGGAGACCAGCGCCATACGGATGTCGGCTGGCAGTTGCTGGCGGAACAGCTCCTCGAAGAGCATGCATGGCCGATGGTCGCCTAGCAGTGCCAGCATCTCGTCCATGAGTTCGGACGGGCGGCGGTCACCCAGGCCGGCCAGGTTGAGCAGCCGGCTGGCCCGCTGCTGCTGTGTCAGGCCGAAAGTGCCAAGAAGCCGGTCCTTGAGCACGCCGTACTTGTTTTCCGTTGGCGGATTCTCCAGCACATCCAGCAGACGCTCGGCCGACTGCTGGTCGAGCGCTGCTACGAGGTGACAGTACTTGGTGTCGTCCTGCGAAATGCCTCGGAGAGTGAATTGTGCCTCCGCCTGGATAAACCAGGCGCGGGGCTGGATGACCCAAAACGTGGGCAGCTTGAGTGCTACTGCAGACTCAGTCATCTCAAACTATCGGTTTGAGAGTCGGGCTCACCAATGTGGCGATTGCAGCCACGTAATGTTTTTTTTGGCGGAGAAACAGGTTAAGCGCAGCGCGCTCCAAAAGTTAGTGATTTATAGGCCCGCGCGTACATGAGCTTAAGCCCTATGCACACTGGCCCGGCTCAGCGCAAGTGCTAGTCAAAGTTGGGGTGGGCGCCCTAGCACCACGCAGGGCGCTGGAGAGAGCGGCCGCCACAACTTCAAATATTTCAATCCTCCCAGCTTGGAATCCAATCCTCCTTGTCTGAAATTCAAATCCTTCTAGTTTGGGATTCAATCCTCCAATTTTGGGGTTCAACCTCACGGTTTGGAATTCAATCCTCTCAGTTTGGAATTCAATCCTCCCAGTTTGGGAATCAATCCCTCCAGTTTGGGATTCGATCCTTCCAGCTTGGAACCCGATCCTCCCAGTTTGGGATTCAATCCTCCTAGCTTGGAATCCAATCCTCCCAGCTTGGAATCCAATCCTCCCAGCTTCGAATCTAATCCTCCTAGCTTGGAATCCAATCCTCCCAGCTTGGGATTTAATCCTCTCAGCTTGGAATCCAGTCCTCCCAGTTTGGGATTTAATCCTCTCAGCTTGGAATCCGATCCTCCCTGCTTGGAATCCAATCCCAGTTTGGGATTTATTTCTCTCAGCTTGGAATCCAATCCTCCCAGTTTGGGATTCAATCCTCCCAGTTTGGGATTCAATCCTCCCAGTTCGGGATGAAATCCTCCCAGTTTGGGATTCAGTCCTCTCAGCTTTGTAACTTTCCTTGCTTTAAAAACGGCATGCCTTCACAATGAACTTTCATAACTACAGTCCTTGGTTGACTGAAAGTTAGAATTCATTTGTTTATTGGCTCAACTTTGCACAAATGCTAAACTCACGAGTAGTTTGAACAGATTTGTATTAAAATCGAAATGGATCTCGTCCTATGCTAAGTCCATGTGGTATGACACTGAGGAAACATCCAAAAGCACACTGAGGGGATGTCCAAGGACACATTTAGTGAATGTACAAAGAGAGACGGAAGAAATGTCCAAGGACACATGTAAAAAATGTCAATGTGTGTTTAAAATTTATTTTTAAATTTCAATAAAATTTTTATCGTGACCTTCCCATCGCATAATTTCTACATCACCAACAACTCACATTGAGTAGTAGTATCGATTGTGCGCGCTTCATTTTCGAATCTGATTTTGATTCCGATATCATTGTTGCAATGTTACTTCGTTTTTCGCAGTTAATAATTGATTCTTGCCTTTTATAAATTTTAGTCGTGCGAAGAAAATAGAATAAGAAGCTAAAAGAAAGACATTTTGTACCACGATTCGAACAACTGACGAGAGCAGTATATTTGTAAGAGTTCCAGGTCTAACTAATTGATCACAGTGACCTTCCACCTATCTTTTTTATCATCTTCAATATGATTCTTGCAGGCAATACTGCTAAGAGATGATCGTTTCGGCGATGTGTCAACAATGTAGTCGTGAATCCAGTACATATTCCTGATGGTCACAATGTCATTATCTTTGATGTTCGTAGAGTTGCTCTGATTCACAATGAACCACATCTGACCATGATCAGCGTATCCTTTTTGAAGGTAGATTGTAAAGCCGTTGCCGCATTGTGCATAAATGTCTTTAATATAACCAGGATTGTCGAGGAGGATCTTCTTAGAGCCATGCCAGGCGTCTTCGAATCGGAATGAGGTTAAATTACCGGTTGCGACCTTACCGGTTGCGTCCAAAAATAACCAACCATTGTCTTGACGAACTTCCATGCGGTTCCCTGTTCGCACATTGATCAGCGTAACCAGCGAGCTTTGGTTGATGACTGTGCAGTTCGAAGCTGCAAGAGGCAGTGCTAGGCAGAGTGCCAGCAGGACCAGCGTCAGTAGGATGACAGAACTGCTTTGATTTGGCATTCCAATTCAATTTCTGGCAGTTCCAATTAACAAACCGAGAAATTGGAGTTTGATTTGAATTTCTCAGAAGCTTATATAGAGCTTTTGTTTGATTGGAATTTTTAACGTTAAGCGCAGACGAGCAGAGAAAACTGTTTCTTTCCTAGGAACTACATTTTTACCTTCAGGAATGCAGATGACGTTGTGGTTGCTGTGCAATCAATGAGGAAAATTTTAATCTGGTTCACTCGTCAGGAGTATCTCTGTGCATATGCCTTTGCTTCAAGTTGGATACATATTTTCAACTAAAATTTGAAACCGCTATCAGATTAAGAAATATTTCTTAGAAGGAAATTCTTGAAAAAAAACAAGAAAAAAAGTTTTTTGCTTTTCGTTCAGTGCTTCACTTCGCAATTGCTGTGAATTGTGAAAATTTATTTATCAATTTCAACAAATTTGTAATCGTGAACATCCCATCGCATAATTTCTACATCACCAACAACTCACATTGAGCAGTAGTATCTATTGTGCGCGCTTCATTTTCGAATCAGATTTTGATTCCGATATTATTGTTACAATTTTTACTTCCTTTTACTTACTTTGTTGCCTACAAGTGATCACAGAGAAGCAGTGTGGCATGATTGTCGGCTGTTGAAAATTTTGCATGAGATTGACTGCCGTTCAGAATAGAGAAAATCAAAAATTCAAGCAAGCAAGCAAGCAAGCAAGCAAGCAAGCAAGCAAGCAAGCAAGCAAGCAAGCAAGCAAGCAAGCAAGCAAGCAAGCAAGCAAGCAAGATAATAGTATGCGAAAGGGGCTATCTGGGACAAAAATTATCGCAGCCTCGATAATCCACAAACTATAAACTTTATTATTCTCGAAGAGATCAGGAAAAGGGTCCCTGCCGTCTCAAAAATCGGTCTCCATATTCTAAATTCTCTACTTTTAATATTCCAGATCAGTTAGTGAGTTGCATTCTGTGAGTATAGTAAACCAGTATTCTCATTATTCCGAAGAGATCAGGGAAAAAAGGCCCCCTGCCCCCTTCTGAAATTCTTTATCCACAAACCAGTATTTGTATTCCCCCAGACGAAATCAGTCTTCTTTCTTCTCTGATTCCAAATCCATAAAACTAACACCCAGATTCCCAATCCCAAAACTCAAGATCCCAAACCTAGGGTGCTCATCCTCCGAAAAAATTCAATCCTCATTAAAAATGTTTCCAATCGTCTCTCCAGGATCTTTCTATGCCGAGCACGACCCTAATTACAAGAGTAAGTACCGATGCAAACAAGAATGCAGCGAGTGCATGTGGAAACATTGGCCCAACGTCGATATCAATGTTCGTAATATTAATCAAGCTCTCCAAAGACACTGGTTTCATAAGTATGGAGTAACCTACGTAAAGGACTACGACAGCTACTATAACTTTGCAGAAATCATTAAGCAATTGTAATTGTTTTTTTACATTCTCTCAATGATGAACGCCAATACAAACTCTTCACCGTTATAACGCTTCAAGTTTCGGTCTCTGTTTTGGTGTTTCCTATATGTAGTCTAGCGGTTTGTTGCAGTCTAGTTGTCTTGAAGGCTATAACTCCTAACGACTATCGAGTCTCAGTATCTCGGCTGACTGGTGCGATTTCTTCCGGGTTTTACCTCGGGATCAAATTAAGAAAGAACTCAAACACCGTTAGTTTTATAATTATTTGACTTAACGGAGCTCAAACCTGATTCTCCAACAAACTCGCGGGGCGCCTTTTTTCTGCGCTCCGCTCCGCCTTATATAATATATTTAAAACCCCTCGATCCGAGGGAAAGGCAATACCGTAGCAACATTCGCAAGAAGATTTATGCTGGTTGAGGTCGCAGCCTCGAGTCTTGTACAGTCATTATCATTAGACTAGTTGGTTGGTCGGCACACCAACCCCTTTTCTATGGAGGGTGGGTGAAAGTCCTGAAAACGCCTTAGTTGAGTTAGGACTCGTTCCCGCTTCTACCGAGACCTCTTTCCTACTGTTCATTATCCCCTTCCCCTTCATCGATCCAGTCTTCTTGTGCGGTCCCGGCCTCCTCCAGATCTCGTTCCCGATCGGGTCCGGGCGGCTCCAGTTTCAGGCTGGGCTGGGTCGATGCAGGCAGCTGCGGGTCGGGACAGGCCGGGTTGATTCCGGCAGCTCCACATCAGCACCGCTGCATCTCCGGTTCCAGGCAGCTCCACGTCAGCACAGCTGCGGATCGGAGGCCGCTCCACGTCGGCGCCGCTGCTGTCATGCCGGACCGGGTTTGCGCTGAAATGATTAAGTGATCTCGGGGCGAATCTTAGTCTAATCTTTCTTCTTTCAGTTGCTTGCCCTCTCTGCTGTTGCTACTTTTAGTTGCTTCCTCCTAGAGCTCTCTTGAATTCCCTTCAGATTTCTAAGTCTTGAAACTGGCGTTGAAATCAACGCCAACACCATCTTCCGTCTCAAACTGTAGCACAATCTCGTGAATTTCCTTATTACTTAGCACAACTCTTTTCACTGGATTTGGTTTCTCTACCAGCATCTGTCCTCCAGCAACGGAAGAAATCGAAAACCAAACTCGAAAGCTATTTTCTAAAAAAATACTGAGTTGGTAGTTCAAATATTCACAAGTACAAATGTGTACAATTACATAAAACATTTGCATATTTACATAAAAGAAGGCAAGAGCAAGAGCATGTGTTTATCAGTTTTCTAAACGGGCTTATCATTTTTAAAAAAGTGTTTATCGGTTTTTAATAGTGTTTACTAGTATTCTTAATGTGTTTAACCGTTTTCTAAATGTTTTTACCAGTATTATAAATGTGTTTGTCAGTTTTCTAAAAGTGTTAAACAATTTTCGAAAAGTGTGCAAAAGTTTTCTAAATGTTTCCAATATTTACCACTTTTCTTAATGCGTTTAAAAGTTTTTAAATATGTTGAACGGTTAATAATGGTTCTATGCTGCTGGGGGGACATTAGTTCTCTGCTGCTGAGGGGATATTAGTTATTTGCTGCTCAGGGGACATTAGTTATTTGCTGCTGAGGGGACATTAGTTCTCTGCTGCTGAGGGGACATTGGTTATTTGCTGCTGGGGGGACATTGGTTATTTGCTGCTGAGGGGACATTGGTTATTTGCTGCTGAGGGGACATTGGTTATTTGCTGCTGGGGGGACATTGGTTATTTGCTGCTGAGGGGACATTAGTTCTCTGCTGCTGAGGGGACATTGGTTATTTGCTGCTGGGGGGACATTGGTTATTTGCTGCTGAGGGGACATTGGTTATTTGCTGCTGAGGGGACATTGGTTATTTGCTGCTGGGGGGACATTGGTTATTTGCTGCTGAGGGGACATTAGTTCTC
Source organism: Macrostomum hystrix (assembly GCA_950097015.1). Taxonomy (NCBI): domain Eukaryota; kingdom Metazoa; phylum Platyhelminthes; family Macrostomidae; genus Macrostomum; species Macrostomum hystrix. Next base: position 7,529,698 of record CATNEN010000034.1, on the reverse strand, counting down.
TGCTGCTGAGGGGACATTGGTTATTTGCTGCTGAGGGGACATTGGTTATTTGCTGCTGGGGGGACATTGGTTATTTGCTGCTGAGGGGACATTGGTTATTTGCTGCTGGGGGGACATTAGTTCTCTGCTGCTGGGGGGACTAAGTAGCATTAAGCTGAGTTGTATCAAACGTAAGTTACTTGTGTTGTACCTGTGGTAGCGTGGCACACACAATTGGTGAAAATAACCAAGACAGGAACGCTAGACTCAGAGAGAGGAGTTTAGCGGCCTCAACACTGTGCTTCTTCGCAGTGAAACAACCTGGTAGTCAGGCTCGGACTGCTAAGTTTCCTCACTCGTGGGGACGGGAGTTCTCTAAGCACTAAGGAATCTTAATCTTAAATCCACTTCTAAATAGCTTATCTAAGTCACTAGGACTAGACACAAATTAGAGTCAGAAACTATATTTCCAAACTCAGCGGTAAACGCAGACAAAAACACAAGAAGTAAAACAGTCCTAGGTGTGCCATCTAAGTACAGGAATTGTGCTGCCACAATGCTAACAGCAACTCGAGAATTCGTCGGACTGTGCTCTACTTATAGTAGGAGCATTTGAGCGTTATTCTGCCAGTCTTCTTTCGAACCGAAGCGATTGCACCATGGCGTGCAATATATATGACTCAATGCGCAGACAGAGCTGGAACACGAGAGAGAAAGAGGAGGGGGTGGCGAGCGGAAGTGAGTGTGCACGGGAAACCGCAAACCTCCTAACCCCAAGCCCTCCCACAGAACTAGGGCAGCTCTGACTCCACAGATTGCCTGGAGGCTGCTCAGCAGACTACAGCACATCACTTGTGTAATTTTGCCCCAATGGGGCAGTCTGTACACTTGGTGGATGTCTCAGAATGTATTCAAGCTCAGACTGACTATTTTTGTATTTAGTGAGAATTCAAATTCTTGTTGAATCGCAAGCACGTAGATTCGCAATCAGGGAAATTAAAACTAACGAAATGAGTTTTCGTTTTTGTTTGCTTTCAGGTGTGTTTTGTCCTTCTGCATTACACAATATTTTTTGTCTGAACAGTTGTGCTCCCCAAGGGGGGCTTAGTGTGCTAGTTAACATATATAAGCCTAATGAAGCGCACCAAGCAGACCTTCTATTTCTCCCCAATGACTCAGGCTACAAGTATGCTCTCACAGTTATAGACATTGCCTCCAGATATAAAGAAGCGAGACCGCTTAAGACTAAGAAGTCAGAAGCAGTTGCAGCTGCCCTCCAAGATATTTACAAAAACTCACCGCTCACACACCCCCAAACCTTTATGACTGATCCTGGCAAAGAATTCATGGGTGCAGTCAAATCCCTTACTGTTTACAAAGCAGACAGCTGAAGAGCTGAAACTAAAAAGTGGCCAATACTGTGGCCAAAGACTCCCGCAGTAATAAGTCAACTGAACAATGAAGTATCTCGAATGACAAACCTGAAACCAAATACTGCCATCAAACAAGACACAGTTAAATCAAAACATAAGATCTCCAATTCCCAATTCCCAATTCACTATCAAAAGCTCCCAGGCGTTTATTCTCCGGAAATTCTTACTAACTCTGAATTCGTTCGCTTCCTTTACTTACCATGAGAGCTGGAGAAGGACACAAAGAGAAGAGCAACAGACCCATTCTTTAGTCTTGATGTACATACAGTATCTAATCTATTGTAGCAATCAAACACACAATATCACTGATGAGAAGACAGGCAGGATTCTTCCTTTGCTAACTCTTATCCCCATCATCGCAGGCGCTCTTGGTGCTGCAGGAGGTGTAGCCGGCGGAGTTGCATCAGCTGTGAAGGCCGGCAATGACAGAGCACATCAACGAGAGATGGAGAAAATCGCTAGAGAAAAAGGAGTCAGAATCGGAATGGGTAGTTGTGAATCAGTTGATGAATCAGTTGACACTTCAGTCAGCAAATCAGAAATCGTTAAAGCCATCATGAAGCTGCATAAAGCAGGATTTACAATACTCCGGATGTAAAAACAGAACAGAATCTGCGTCTCATGCTAGCCTCATACCTTACACGTCACTTAAGGGTGACCAACCTATAATTTTTTTTCATAAAAAACGCCTAAAGCAAACCCGGAGAAAAAATTGTCGAATCTTTCTTTAAAAATAATTATCCTCAAGACTCCTCTTTTCAGCAGAAAAGTAAATTTCTGCGAGAGCTCTGTAAGCAGAAGTTCAATATAGATCCAGGCTGTAGAGACCTTGCTTAAGATTGTAGAACGAATCTCAACCTCTCAACGAGATGAAACAGCGACTTTTATATTCATCAAATCGATAGCAGTATTAGGGGTGGAGCTACTGACTCCGCGCGTGCACAAAAAAGAAAAATATTCAAAGCACGCACATACACAGTACATTCAAAATAATTAGACAACATGCCGGGCAGGTGCGCAACACACCTGCCTTAGCCAGTCGCAAGCAGAGTCACGTCACCACACAGGCTACCTCGGGAGCTATGCAATGCAGCAAGATATTATTAATCAGGTTCAAACATCAGATTCAATCCTCCCAGTTTGGAATTCAATCCTTCGAGTTTGGGATTCAATTCTCTCAGCTTGGAGTCAAATCCTCCCAGTTTGGGATTCAACCCTCCCAGTTTGGGATTCAATCCCCCCAGCTTGGGATTCAATCCTCCCATATTGGGATTCAACCTTCCAGCTTTTGGTGATTCAATCCTCTCAGTTTGGAATTCAATCCTCCCAGTTTGGGATTTAATCCTCTCAGCTTGGAATCCAGTCCTCCCAGTTTGGGATTTAATCCTCTCAGCTTGGAATCCAATCCTCCCAATTTGGGATTCAGTTCTCTCAGCTTGGAATCCAATCCTCCCAGTTTGGGATTCAATTCTCTCAGCTTGGAATCCAGTCCTCCCAGTTTGGGATTTAATCCTCTCAGCTTGGAATCCAATCCTCCCAGTTTGGGATTCAATTCTCTCAGCTTGGAATCCAATACTCCCAATTTGGGATTAAATCCTCCCAATTTGGGATTAAATCCTACCAGTTTGGGATTCAACCCTCACAGCTTGGAATCCAATCCTCCCAGCTTAGAATCCAACCCTCCCAGTTTGGGATTCAACCCTCCCAGTTTGGGATTCAATCCTCTCAGCTTTCCTTGCTTTAAAAACGGCATGCCTTCACAATGAACTTTTATAACTACAGTCCTTGGTTGACTGAAAGTTAGAATTCATTTGTTTATTGGCTCAACTTTGCACAAATGCTAAACTCACGAGTAGTTTGAACAGATTTGTATTGAAATCGAAATGGATCTTGTCCTATGCTAAGTCCATGTGGTATGACACTGAGGAAACATCCAAAAGCACACTGAGGGGATGTCCAAGGACACATTTAGTGAATGTACAAAGAGAGACGGAAGAAATGTCCAAGGACACATGTACGAAATGTCAATGTGTGTTTAAGATTGATTTTATTAATTTCAATAAAATTGTAATCGTGAACTTCCCATCGCATAATTTCTACACCACCAACAACTGACACTGAGCAGTAGTATCTATCGTCCGCGCTTCATTTTCGAATCAGATTTTGAATCCGATTTCATTGTTGCAGTTTCTACTTTGTTTGTCGCAGTGCGAAGAAAATAAAAAGAGATTTCAGCTAGAATAAAGATATTTTGTACCACGATTCGAACAACTGACGAGAGCAGTTAATTTGTAAGAGTTCCGGGTCTCACTAATTGATTAAAGTGACCTTCCATTTATCTTTAATATAATTCTGGCAGGCAATACTGCTAAAAGATGATCCCTTCTGCGATGTGTCAACAATGTAGGCGTGACTCCAGTACATATTCCTGATGGTCACAATGTCGCCATCTTTGATGTTCATAGAGTTGTCCTGATTCACAATGAACCACATCTGACCACGATCAGCGGCTCCTTTTTGAAGGTAGATTGCATAGCCATTGCCGCATTGTGCATAGATGTCTTTAATATAACCAGGATTGTCGAGGAGGATCTTCTTAGAGCCATGCCAGGCGTCTTCGAATCGGAATGAGGCTGGCTTACCGGTTGCGACCTTACCGGTTGCGACCAAAAATAACCAACCATTGTAACCAACATTCATGCGGTTCCCTGTTCGCACATTGATCAGCGTAACCAGCGAGCTTTGGCTGATGACTGCGCGTTTCGAAGCTGCAAGAGGCAGTGCTAGGCAGAGTGCCAACAGGACCAGCGTCAGTAGGATGACAGAACTGCTTTGATTGGGCATTCCAATTCAATTTCTGGCAGTTTCAATAAACAAACCGAGAAATTGGAGTTTGATTTGAATTTCTCAGAAGCTTATATAGAGCTTTTGGTTGATTGGAATTTTTAACGTTAAGCGCAGACGAGCAGAGAAAACTGTTTCTTTCCTAGGAACTACATTTTTACCTTCAGGAATGCAGATGACGTTGTGGTTGCGTTGCAATCAATAAGGAAAATTTTAATCTGGTTCACTCCTCAGGAGTATCTCTGTGCATATGCCTTTGCTTCAAGCCGGATACATATTTTCAACTAAAATTTGAAACCGCTATCAGATACAGAAATATTTCTTAGAAAGTAATTCTTGAAAAAAACAAGTGAGAAACTTTTCTTGCTTTTCGTTCAGTGCTTCACTTCGCAATCGCTGTGCTTCGAGCGTTGCCTGCAAGTGATACTCCCAGTTTGGGATTCGAATACTCCCAGTTTGGGATTCGAATACTCCCAGTTTGGGATTTGATTACTCCCAGTTTGGGATTCGAATACTCCCAGTTTAGGATTCGAATACTCCCAGTTTAAGATTCGAATACTCCCAGTTTAAGATTCGAATACTCCCAGTTTGGGATTCGAATACTCCCAGTTTAGGATTCGAATACTCCCAGTTTAGGATTCGAATACTCCCAGTTTGGGATTCAATCCTCCCAGTTATCAATTCAATCCTCTCAGTTTGGAATCCAATCCTCCCAGTTTACAATTCAATCCTCTCAGTTTGGAATCCAATCCTCCCAGTTTACAATTCAATCCTCTCAGTTTGGAATCCAATCCTCCTAGTTTGAAATTCAAATCCTCCTAGTTTGAAATTCAAATCCTCCTAGTTTGAAATTCAAATCCTCCTAGTTTGAAATTCAAATCCTCCTAGTTTGAAATTCAAATCCTCCTAGTTTGAAATTCAAATCCTCCTAGTTTGAAATTCAAATCCTCCTAGTTTGGGAGTCAAATCCTCCTAGTTTGAAATTCAAATCCTCCTAGTCTGGGAGTCAAGTCTATCCAGTTTGGGATTTAACCCTGGCAGATTGGGAATCAATCCTCCCAGTTTGGGACTTGTAAGCTGGAGAACTCAAGTCAAGTCTTGGTAGCTGACAAACCAACAGTTGAGGGCCAGAGCCAAAGCTTTCGATCTATTTACTATTCCTATAATCCGATATTATTGTAGCAATTTAGCAGTAAAAAATTATGTCTTGCGTTTTTTTTATTTTAGTCGTGCGAAGAAAAACAAAAGAGATTTCAGCTAAAAGAAAGATATTCTGGACCACGATTCGAACAACTGGCGAGAGCAGTCTATTTCTAAGAGTTCCAGGTCTCACTAATTGATTGCAGTGACCTTCCATTTATCTTTATTATCATTTTCGCAGGCAATACGAGATGATCGGTGTGGCGATTTGTCAACAATGTAGGCGTTAGTCCAGTACATATTCCTGATGGTCACAATGTCGCCATCTTTGATGTTCATAGAGTTGTTCTGATTCACAATGAACCACATCTGACCACGATCAGCGTCTCCTTTTCTAAGGAAGACTGTGTCCGCGTTGCCGCATTGTGCGTAGCTCTTATTATCACCAGAATCAACGAGGAGGATCTTCTTAGAGCCATGCCAGGCGTCTTCGAATCGGAATGAGGCTGGCTTACCTTTTATGACGTCCAAAAAAAACCTATTTACACATTCCCAACAACTATATGACTCTTGATTAACATTCATGCGGTTCCCAGTTCGCACATTGGTCAGCGAAACCAGCGAGCTTTGGCTGATGACTGCGCGTTTCGAAGCTGCAAGAGGCAGTGCTAGGCAGAGTGCCAGCAGGACCAGCGTCAGTAGGATGACAGAACTGCTTTGATTGGGCATTCCAATTCAATTTCTGGCAGTGTCAATAAACGAATCGAGAAATTGGAGTTTGATTCGAATTTCTCAGAAGCTTCTATAGAGTTTTTGTTGGATTGGAATTTTCAACGTTAAGCGCAGACGAGCAGAGAAAACTGTTTCTTTCCCAGGAACCATAGTTTTACCTTCAGGTATGCAGATAACGTTGTGGTTGCGTTGCAATCAATAAGGAAATTTTAACGTGATTTTCTCCTCGGGAGTATCTCTGTGCATGTGGCTTTGGTTCCAGTTGGATACAGATTTTAAACAAAAATTTGAAACCGCTATCAGATACAAAAATTTTTCTTAGAAGGAAATCATTAAAAAAAAACAAGCGGAAAGTGTTTTGCTTTACGTTCAGTGCTTCACTTCGCAATTGCTGTGCTTCGAGCGTTGCCTGCAAGTGATTACAGAGAAGCACTGGTGGCGTGAAAGGTCGGCTGTCGAAATTTTTGCATGAGATTGACTGGCGTTCAGAATAGAGAAAACAATTACAATCAAGCAAGCAAGCACTTTCCTCGTGCTCATTTCGTGTACAGCAAATTCGTGTAGGGCAGAGTTCTTCCAGGGTTGATAGTGTGAGAGATACAATTCAGACTACTGACAACAGTAGAAAAGGAAGGACTTGGCTGCAAAATTCTCACATAACACTAAAAAAATATCGCCATAGAAAATGGCAAGGTTAAAAGAGACTTCTGTGCACACTGATAGTGGTGGGAGAGGACGGCGTGTGGCTATGGCTGACTGACGAAGGCAAACAAGCCAGAAACCCGTCTCGGTCTGCCAGCGCGAGGTTCGTTCCCCACTTTTAGTGTGTTACAGATATAAAGCCAATTATTTATACTTATATTTATACTTACTAGGTATTCGTGCGCGTATTGTGTCTTTAACCACAGGATTGTCAGGAAAAAATGAGTAAACTTGCAACATGATGAAATCAGCAGCCGCAACAGTGGAGTATCATGCGTGACGAAGAACGTGCGCGGGCGAAATGAGCTGAATTTTCTTTAATCATTCTGCTCTCTCAACCCCCAGTTCTTTCAGCAGAACTCCTTGTTGTTTACCTGGAGCATGCAATATAAAGCCAATTCCGCTTCCTTCCCCCAAACAGCCGCCAAGCCCCAACCCCAACTTTGTCTTACCAAAAATAACAGCTTTAACTAGCTTCCGAGCGATCGATTCCCTCCACCCGCTTGAAGTCCCCAAGCGGATTTAAAGGACCGCAATATCTGTAGCCGGGAATTGTCCAGCCTTTGCTTGGATGAGGAAGCTTTTCTACCAGCCCATGTGAGTCTAAGTTACCTCCAGAGCGTTGCACCATTTTAATAAAAAAATTTAAAAAAAATAATGACAGATCAGAAACTCCAAAAGCTCTACTACAGCGACAGAGGATTCTTTGTAGGAAAAATGCAGTCACCAAACTAACGGAACTAAGTAATGAATCAAAACAAACAGTTGAAAAAGATGGCTCTCTAAGCAAGCAGTTTACCAAGTCTATTTCCCACCTGTTAAATTTACAAGACCACACTTTAACATATATAAGCTAAATGAAGCGCACCAAGCAGATCTTCTGTTTCTCCCCAATGACTCAGGCTACAAGTATGCTCTCACAGTTATAGACATTGCCTCCAGATATAAAGAAGCGAGACCGCTTAAGACTATGAGGTCAGAAGCAGTTGCAGCTGCCCTCCAAGATATTTACAAAAACTCACCGCTCACACACCCCCAAACCTTTATGACTGATCCTGGCAAAGAATTCATGGGTGCAGTCAAATCCCTTACTGTTTACAAAGCAGACAGCTGAAGAGCTGAAACTAAAAATTGGCCAATACTGTACCAAGTGGACAGAAAGACTCCCGCAGTAATAAGTCAACTGAACAATGAAGTATCTCGAATGACAAACCTGAAACCAAATACTGCCATCAAACAAGACACAGTTGAATCAAAACGTCAGATGACTCAGATCCCTATCCCTCACTATCCAAAGCCCCCTGGCGTTTATTCTCCGGAAGTTCTTACTAACTCTGAATTCGTTCGCTTCCTTTACTTACCCGAAGAGCTGGAGAAGGACGCAAAGAGAAGAGCAACAGACCCATACTTTAGTCTTGATGTACATACAGTATCTAATCTATTGTAGCAATCAAACACACAATATCACTGATGAGAAGACAGGCAGGATTCTTCCTTTGCTAACTCTTATCCCCATCATCGCAGGCGCTCTTGGTGCTGCAGGAGGTGTAGCCGGCGGAGTTGCATCAGCTGTGAAGGCCGGCAATGACAGAGCACATCAACGAGAGATGGAGAAAATCGCTAGAGAAAAAGAGTCAGAATCGGAATGGGTAGTTGTGAATCAGTTGATGAATCATTCAGCAAATCAGAAATCGTTAAAGCCATCATGAAGCTGCATAAAGCAGGATTTACAATACTCCGGATGTGAAAACAGAACAGAATCTGCGTCTCATGCTAGCCTCATACTTTACACGTCACTTAAGGGTGACCAACCTATAATTTTTTTTCATAAAAAACGCCTAAAGCAAACCCTGCAAAAAATTGTCGAATCTTTCTTTAAAAATAATTATCCTCGAGACTCCTCTTTTCAGCAGAAAAGTAAATTTCTGCGAGAGCTCTGTAAGCAGAAGTTCAATATAGATCCAGGCTGTAGAGACCTGGCTTAAGATTGTAGAACGAATCTCAACCTCTCAACGAGATGAAACAGCGACTTTTATATTCATCAAATCGATAGCAGTATTAGGGGTGGAGCTACTGACTCCGCGCGTGCACAAAAAAGAAAAATATTCAAAGCACGCACATACACAGTACATTAAAAATAATTAGACAACATGCCGGGCAGGTGCGCAACACACCTGCCTTAGCCAGTCGCAAGCAGAGTCACGTCACCACACAGGCTACATTGGGGGCTAGGCAATGCAGCAAGATATTATTAATCAGCTTCAAACATCAGATTCAATCCTCCCAGTTTGGAATTCAATCCTCCCAGTTTGGAATTCAATCCTTCGAGTTTGGGATTCAATTCTCTCAGCTTGGAGTCAAATCCTCCCAGTTTGGGATTCAATCCTCCCAGTTTGGAATTCAATCCTCCCAGTTTGGAAATCAATCCTCCCAGTTTGGGATTCAATCCTCCCAATTTGGAATTCAATCCTCCCAGTTTGGAATTCAATCCTCCCAGTTTGGAATTCAATCCTTCGAGTTTGGGATTCAATTCTCTCAGCTTGGAGTCAAATCCTCCCAGTTTGGGATTCAATCCTCCCAATGTGGAATTCAATCCTCCCAGTTTGGAATTCAATCCTCCCAGTTTGGAATTCAATCCTTTGAGTTTGGGATTCAATTCTCTCAGCTTGGAGTCAAATCCTCCCAGTTTGGGATTCAACCCTCCCAGTTTGGGATTCAATCCCCCCAGCTTGGGATTCAATCCTCCCATATTGGGATTCAACCTTCCAGTTTTTGGTGATTCAATCCTCCCAGTTTGGAATTCAATCCTCCCAGTTTGGGATTTAATCCTCTCAGCTTGGAATCCAGTCCTCCCAGTTTGCGATTTAATCCTCTCAGCTTGGAATCCAATCCTCCCAGTTTGGGATTCAATCCTCTCAGCTTGGAATCCAATCCTCCCAGTTTGGGATTTAATCCTCTCAGCTTGGAATCCAATCCTCCCAGTTTGGGATTTAATCCTCTCAGCTTGGAATCCAATCCTCCCAGTTTGGGATTTAATCCTCTCAGCTTGGAATCCAGTCCTCCCAGTTTGGGATTTAATCCTCTCAGCTTGGAATCCAATCCTCCCAATTTGGGATTCAGTTCTCTCAGCTTGGAATCCAATCCTCCCAGTTTGGGATTCAATTCTCTCAGCTTGGAATCCAGTCCTCCCAGTTTGGGATTCAATTCTCTCAGCTTGGAATCCAATACTCCCAATTTGGGATTAAATCCTCCCAATTTGGGATTAAATCCTACCAGTTTGGGATTCAACCCTCACAGCTTGGAATCCAATACTCCCAGCTTGGGATTCAACCCTCCCAGTTTGGGATTCAAGCCTCCCAGTTTGGGATTCAATCCTCTCAGCTTTCCCTGCTTTAAAAACGGCATGCCTTCACAATGAACTTTCATAACTACAGTCCTTGGTTGACTGAAAGTTAGAATTCATTTGTTTATTGGCTCAACTTTGCACAAATGCTAAACTCACGAGTAGTTTTAACAGATTTGTATTGAAATCGAAATGGATCTCGTCCTATGCTAAGTCCATGTGGTATGACACTGAGGAAACATCCAAAAGCACACTGAGGGGATGTCCAAGGACACATTCAGTGAATGTACAAAGAGAGACGGAAGAAATGTCCAAGGACACATGTACGAAATGTCAATGTGTGTTTAAGATTAATTTTATTAATTTCAATAAAATTTTAATCGTGAACTTCCCATCGCATAATTTCTACACCACCAACAACTCACACTGAGCAATAGTATCGATTGTGCGCGCTTCATTTTCGAATCAGATTTTGAATCCGATTTCATTGTTGCAGTTTCTACTTTGTTTGTCGCAGTGCGAAGAAAATAAAAAGAGATTTCAGCTAGAATAAAGATATTTTGTACCACGATTCGAACAACTGACGAGAGCAGTTAATTTGTAAGAGTTCCGGGTCTCACTAATTGATTAAAGTGACCTTCCATTTATCTTTAATATAATTCTGGCAGGCAATACTGCTAAAAGATGATCCCTTCTGCGATGTGTCAACAATGTAGGCGTGACTCCAGTACATATTCCTGATGGTCACAATGTCGCCATCTTTGATGTTCATAGAGTTGTCCTGATTCACAATGAACCACATCTGACCACGATCAGCGGCTCCTTTTTGAAGGTAGATTGCATAGCCATTGCCGCATTGTGCATAGATGTCTTTAATATAACCAGGATTGTCGAGGAGGATCTTCTTAGAGCCATGCCAGGCGTCTTCGAATCGGAATGAGGCTGGCTTACCGGTTGCGACCTTACCGGTTGCGACCAAAAATAACCAACCATTGTAACCAACATTCATGCGGTTCCCTGTTCGCACATTGATCAGCGTAACCAGCGAGCTTTGGCTGATGACTGCGCGTTTCGAAGCTGCAAGAGGCAGTGCTAGGCAGAGTGCCAGCAGGACCAGCGTCAGTAGGATGACAGAACTGCTTTGATTGGGCATTCCAATTCAATATCTGGCAGTTTCAATAAACGAATCGAGAAATTATAGTTTGATTCGAATTTCTCAGAAGCTTATATAGAGCTTTTGGTTGATTGGAATTTTCAACGTTAAGCGCAGACGAGCAGAGAAAACATTTTCATTCCTAGGAACTATATTTTTACCTTCAGGAATGCAGATGACGTTGTGGTTGCGTTGCAATCAATAAGGAAAATTTTAATCTGGTTCACTCCTCAGGAGTATCTCTGTGCATATGCCTTTGCTTTAAGTCGGATACAGATTTTCAACTAAAATTTGAAACCGCTATCAGATACAAACATATTTCTTAGAAAGAAATTCTTGAAAAAAAACAAGTGAGAAACTTTTCTTGCTTTTCGTTCAGTGCTTCACTTCGCAATCGCTGTGCTTCAAGCGTTGCCTGCAAGTGATACTCCCAGTTTGGGATTCGAATACTCCCAGTTTGGGATTTGATTACTCCCAGTTTGGGATTCGAATACTCCCAGTTTAGGATTCGAATACTCCCAGTTTAAGATTCGAATACTCCCAGTTTAAGATTCGAATACTCCCAGTTTGGGATTCGAATACTCCCAGTTTGGGATTCGAATACTCCCAGTTTAGGATTCGAATACTCCCAGTTTGGGATTCAATCCTCCCAGTTTACAATTCAATCCTCTCAGTTTGGAATCCAATCCTCCCAGTTTACAATTCAATCCTCTCAGTTTGGAATCCAATCCTCCTAGTTTGAAATTCAAATCCTCCTAGTTTGAAATTCAAATCCTCCTAGTTTGAAATTCAAATCCTCCTAGTCTGGGAGTCAAGTCTATCCAGTTTGGGATTTAACCCTGGCAGATTGGGAATCAATCCTCCCAGTTTGGGACTTGTAAGCTGGAGAACTCAAGTCAAGTCTTGTTCGCTGACAAACCAACAGTTGAGGGCCAGAGCCAAAGCTTGCGATCTATTAATTATTCCTATAATCCGACATTATTGTTGCAATTTAGCAGTAAAAAATTATGTCTTGCGTTTTTTTAATTTTAGTCGTGCGAAGAAAAACAAAAGATATTTCAGCTAAAAGAAAGATATTCTGGACCACGATTCGAACAACTGGCGAGAGCAGTCTATTTCTAAGAGTTCCAGGTCTCACTAATTGATTGCAGTGACCTTCCATTTATCTTTATTATCATTTTCGCAGGCAATACGAGATGATCGGTGTGGCGATTTGTCAACAATGTAGGCGTTAGTCCAGTACATATTTATGATGGTCACAATGTCGCTATCTTTGATGTTCATAGAGTTGTTCTGATTCACAATGAACCACATCTGACCACGATCATCGTCTCCTTTTCTAAGGAAGACTGTGTCCGCGTTGCCGCATTGTGCGTAGCTCTTATTATCACCAGAATCAACGAGGAGGATCTTCTTAGAGCCATGCCAGGCGTCTTCGAATCGGAATGAGGCTGGCTTACCTTTTATGACGTCCAAAAAAAACCTATTTACACATGCCCAACAACTATATGACTCTTGATTAACATTCATGCGGTTCCCAGTTCGCACATTGGTCAGCGAAACCAGCGAGCTTTGGCTGATGACTGCGCGTTTCGAAGCTGCAAGAGGCAGTGCTAGGCAGAGTGCCAGCAGGACCAGCGTCAGTAGGATGACAGAACTGCTTTGATTGGGCATTCCAATTCAATTTCTGGCAGTTTCAATAAACGAATCGAGAAATTGGAGTTTGATTTGAATTTCTCAGAAGCTTATATAGAGCTTTTGTTGGATTGGAATTTTCAACGTTAAGCGCAGACGAGCAGAGAAAACTGTTTCTTTCCCAGGAACCATAGTTTTACCTTCAGGAATGCAGATAACGTTGTGGTTGCGTTGCAATCAATAAGGAAATTTTAACGTGATTTTCTCCTCGGGAGTATCTCTGTGCATGTGCCTTTGCTTCCAGTTGGATACATATTTTAAACAGAAATTTGAAACCGCTATCAGATACAAAAATTTTTCTTAGAAGGAAATCATTTTAAAAAAACAAGTGGAAAGTGTTTTGCTTTTCGTTCAGTGCTTCACTTCGCAATTGCTGTGCTTCGAGCGTTGCCTGCAAGTGATCACAGAGAAGCACTGGTGGCGTGAAAGGTCGGCTGTCGAAATTTTTGCATGAGATTGACTGGCGTTCAGAATAGAGAAAACAATTACAATCAAGCAAGCAAGCACTTTCCTCGTGCTCATTTCGTGTACAGCAAATTCGTGTAGGGCAGAGTTCTTCCAGGGTTGTTAGTGTGAGAGATACAATTCAGACTACTGACAACAGTAGAAAAGGAAGGACTTGGCTGCAAAACTCTCACATAACACAAAAAAAATATCGCCATAGAAAATGGCAAGGTTAAAAGAGACTTCTGTGCACACTGATAGTGGTGGGAGAGGACGGCGTGTGGCTATGGCTGACTGACGAAGGCAAACAAGCCAGAAACCCGTCTCGGTCTGCCAGCGCGAGGTTCGTTCCCCACTTTTAGTGTGTTACAGATATAAAGCCAATTATTTATACTTATATTTATACTTACTAGGTATTCGTGCGCGCATTGTGTCTTTAACCGCAGGATTGTCAGGAAAAAATGAATAAACTTGCAACATGATGAAATCAGCAGCCGCAACAGTGGAGTATCATGCGTGACGAAGAACGTGCGCGGGCGAAATGAGCTGAATTTTCTTTAATCATTCTGCTCTCTCAACCCCCAGTTCTTTCAGCAGAACTCCTTGTTGTTTACCTGGAGCATGCAATATAAAGCCAATTCCGCTTCCTTCCCCCAAACAGCCGCCAAGCCCCAACCCCAACTTTGTCTTACCAAAAATAACAGCTTTAACTAGCTTCCGAGCGATCGATTCCCTCCACCCGCTTGAAGTCCCCAAGCGGATTTAAAGGACCGCAATATCTGTAGCCGGGAATTGTCCAGCCTTTGCTTGGATGAGGAAGCTTTTCTACCAGCCCATGTGAGTCTAAGTTACCTCCAGAGCGTTGCACCATTTTAATAAAAAAATTTAAAAAAAATAATGACAGATCAGAAACTCCAAAAGCTCTACTACAGCGACAGAGGATTCTTTGTAGGAAAAATGCAGTCACCAAACTAACGGAACTAAGTAATGAATCAAAACAAACAGTTGAAAAAGATGGCTCTCTAAGCAAGCAGTTTACCAAGTCTATTTCCCACCTGTTAAATTTACAAGACCACACTTTAACATATATAAGCTAAATGAAGCGCACCAAGCAGATCTTCTGTTTCTCCCCAATGACTCAGGCTACAAGTATGCTCTCACAGTTATAGACATTGCCTCCAGATATAAAGAAGCGAGACCGCTTAAGACTATGAGGTCAGAAGCAGTTGCAGCTGCCCTCCAAGATATTTACAAAAACTCACCGCTCACACACCCCCAAACCTTTATGACTGATCCTGGCAAAGAATTCATGGGTGCAGTCAAATCCCTTACTGTTTACAAAGCAGACAGCTGAAGAGCTGAAACTAAAAATTGGCCAATACTGTACCAAGTGGACAGAAAGACTCCCGCAGTAATAAGTCAACTGAACAATGAAGTATCTCGAATGACAAACCTGAAACCAAATACTGCCATCAAACAAGACACAGTTGAATCAAAACGTCAGATGACTCAGATCCCTATCCCTCACTATCCAAAGCCCCCTGGCGTTTATTCTCCGGAAGTTCTTACTAACTCTGAATTCGTTCGCTTCCTTTACTTACCCGAAGAGCTGGAGAAGGACGCAAAGAGAAGAGCAACAGACCCATACTTTAGTCTTGATGTACATACAGTATCTAATCTATTGTAGCAATCAAACACACAATATCACTGATGAGAAGACAGGCGGGATTCTTCCTTTGCTAACTCTTATCCCCATCATCGCAGGCGCTCTTGGTGCTGCAGGAGGTGTAGCCGGCGGAGTTGCATCAGCTGTGAAGGTCGGCAATGACAGAGCACATCAACGAGAGATGGAGAAAATCGCTAGAGAAAAAGGAGTCAGAATCGGAATGGGTAGTTGTGAATCAGTTGATGAATCAGTTGATGAATCAGTTGACACTTCAGTCAGCAAATCAGAAATCGTTAAAGCCATCATGACACTGCATAAAGCAGGATTTACAATACTCCGGATGTGAAAACAGAACAGAATCTGCGTCTCATGCTAGCCTCATACTTTACACGTCACTTGAGGGTGACCACCCCATAATTTATTATTTTTATTTTTCATTAAAAAACGCCTAAAGCAAACCCGGAGAAAAAAATGTCGAATCCTTCTTTCAAAATAATTATCCTCGAGCCTCTTATTTTCAGCAGAAAAGTAAAGTTCTGCAATGGCTCTGTAAGCAGAAGTTCAATATAGATCCAGGCTACCTCGGGAGCTATGCAATGCAGCAAGAAATCATTAAACAGATTCAATCATCAGAGCAGTACACACCAGTGAAGAACCCTGCAGCTGAGCACCAACGAAAGAGCCAAGCCTTGGTCAATAAATACGAGGCTCTCAATTAGGCCAGACTTGTAAATATCCACAAAACAAGCAGGAACAAGATGATCTAGAACGTTCAATCCACCAGGTGGAGTCAGAACTACAAACTGAAAACTTTAAATTTGCACAGAGAAAATTCACAGAGCATTATATTTAGTACACAATCCACAACACCACATACACTTATGTGTCCCTTACAGACATTTACGACTTCAAAGACAGAATCCAATCAGTAATGGATCACACACTGAAATCACGTAAGACCATTAAACTTCAGTTATCATTCAAGATTGAATTTTACAACCCACTGAGCGTCTTGAATACTACATGACTACTAAAGCTCTACCCTTTACTCCCACTGACACACAGGATCCATTTCTTCAAGAGATCAGTAAAAGATTGACGCCTTTACTTCCAGAGGATATCACGTTGGGTTGTCAGTGGCATTCAAAAAGCTACTGTAATGATCATGAAATATGACCCTCTCAAAGCCTCATCATGTATTAAGCTCCCGTTTATGGTATACGCCGAATTTGAATGCACTATAAACCCTGAAACCAATAAGCATATCCCAAATTCTGTTGCGTATCTCTTTATTGGAAGAGACTCTAATATTTGCTCAAAGTATTTCTTAGGTGACCAGCGTGTTGAACAATTCATCGGCATGATGATGGAATTACAGAAAAAGATGGCCGCCATTCAGCCGGTTCCAATAATTATGTCCAAGCTAGATAATATAATAATATCAAATTCGGATCTACAAGTCACCGTTACATCTGCGGAAAGCTTTGTATAATTGTTTATCATTAATCATTATTGAGGTGCGCACGCCTATTGGGTGCTGCTTTTTTGTTTATTTGATGTTTGAGGCTGAACAATTAGATTTTTTTAAAAGAAGGCGATGGAAAAACAGTAGCATGCATGCATAATATTAATTTTAGGTGAATGAAAAAAAACACAAATTTTTGAAATAAACAAAGGCCATTATAACAAAAAATAATATATTGAAATTTAAAGATAAAATTAAAACTGTTACTGAAATCTATTCGCTCCCGAAAGGAGAATAGCTATTGTGTTTTTGCAAGTTACTATCAAATATAAGAAAAAGAAAAGTTAAACTATAATCAAGAGTTCTATTAACTATGGGCCTCAGGGCAGTGGCTTTTTATCTAGCTTTAAGTATGCTTTCTATGAAGTCCACAAAACTTTCTGTTAAGTCTGTGCTTTCCTGTGTCATTAAATACACAATTTCGTCATCAGCTGTTAGGCTTTCGAAATTTCGAACAGTACCTCTCTATGAATTTATTTCTAATTGCAACATAAACGGACCAATCGCATCTAAAGAGAATATGAGTTTCGTTCTCTACCTCGACTTTACATTTTGGACATTTCTGTGTTCATAGGCGATTTTCGGTCTTACAGTGCGCAGTGTCTCACAGGCCAGTTTGTGGTTTCCTAGACGAAATCGTGACATTGTGCGCCTTTGCTAATGTAGATTCTCTCATGTGAGCTAATGTAGATTCTCATGAGATTCTCACAGGCAGCTAGTGCAGATTCTCATGAGATTCTCACAGGGAGCTAGTGCAGATTCTCATGAGATTCTCACAGGGAGCTAGTGCAGATCATGCTGATTTTGTCGTTAAACCCACTGACCTTCTATTAGATATTCGTTGCAAAAACATTTCCGAAGCCCGAAATCTTAAGCTTAAGAAGTAGTGCTTTATAGTTAAGTGCTTAGAAAATGTACTATATTTGCAGTGGTTAAGAATATAGCATGAAATATTTACCTAAAATATTTGCTACACTTATACAAGTACGAATTGTGCTACTAGTGCTGAAAATTGTTCAAATATTTATTGGGTTCCATATTGGGTAAGTACGGTTTTTGCAGATGCTTTTTTTTCACATAAATGAAAACTAAATTTCACATTAGTAACAGACAGTTGAGTTTAAAACGTAAATAGGATACAAGATGTTATTGTAAAGGTTAAAACAGAACAACACAACAAGCTCTAAAAGTTAACGAGTCCTACAGATTTCACCGCCATCTCAAAAAAAACTAAAAAACGGGTCACAAAACTGCGCCAAGAGACGAAAAGCGTACAGAGTGAACAAGGGTTTTTTGAACAATGTGCTGAGTTTCAGCATAATACGAGAGCATAACTGAATCCATGATACAAGTGTCGCTCAGAAAGCCTTTAGCCTAGCAACTAAGAGTGCACTACAGAGATCAAAAGCCAATTAAGCCCTTGTAGCGTTCAATTGCTCGATGAAGCATAAAAGTTGCAACTTCGGAGCATTTCAAGCAAGACAAGTCGCGAGCCGATTCTATCCAAACTTTACGAGCGTTAATGCATCTGCGCCCTTCATCCTCGAACGTCCAATACGGTTGACGCTGAGTTTTGCCAATAGGCCGAGAGAGCCTCGAAAATGAGTATTTATCCGGAGACCCTGCGACACAATGACCCAGAAACTATCTGCGCTGCGTCTTAGCATGAGCGTCGCTGACCGTCGAGAGACCTACCAGCAGATCCAGCAGGACTTCGACTTAGGATCTGGGAGTGCGGAACCTGGCCTCCTGGTGGATGCCTATCACCTGTCTGACCAGCAGGACTACCGAGTGGCTTAAGGCCGATTCGTACTGCAGAAATTCGAGTCTGGGACCTTATGGCTCATCCTTACTCATCCTTCAGAGATGAGACGGGATTTATCAATGCGACCCGGAAGCAAAGCGCCAGTCGACCATGTGAACCTTTGGAGACGAGGAGACGAGGAGGGCCAGGTCTTATATTTACAGAAAAAATTGGAATAACTTCAAAGACGTCATCGAGAGATTCGGGATGACGATTGGCGGAAGTGCTTCGCCATCTGGTTCGTACAGGATGCAAGTGTGTGATAAATGCTGGAGGATATTGTTTTCAGCAGTTTAAACGGCCTTTCAGTTGATACGTTGGTTGCTGTTCTAGTTCTAGTTCAGGCTAAGGACTTCTGAGGGAAACTGGCATATGTATTATACTTTGAGTCAGAGTGCAATAGCAACGCATTTATATATTTAATGCGGTTAGTAACGGTAGCAGAAACTAAGTGTTAGGAAATTACCGACGCAGAAAATTCTAATTCTACTTGTACTTGTACTGCTAATACGAGCTAAGAATAACTCAAACTCTAAACTGAAAATGGCGTAGAAAAGATTGTAAAAAGGATGCTAATGTACCTTTCAATCGGAAATTTAACAATGCAAGTGCGTGACATTAAAATACACAGTGTCACTCTTAAATGTCGTTAAATTGACAACGACCAACCCTCCCCGGCCAAAACACGTCTGCCAAGTCAACTTAACAATCAGAGCCATTCTTAATGATGACGCTCATTTCAAAATCTGACTTTCCCAAGCTGGAAACTCCAGCTTCTTCTGAAATTTTGTGTGAAGCCTCGATGCCAGCGTCGTCCACTGAGTCGCCGAACTCTTTGTCTAAGCTCAGCTTTGCCTTTTCCTTGGTAATGTTTCTCCAATCGTCGGGGATTTTTGAGTAGCGCGCACTTTTTTGTATCAGACTGTCTCTAATAGATGAGGCGATCCATTTCCACAGGTCGCAAACTGGCGCTGAGTACACTGGCTTAATGTCCCAGTCGGGGAAGTAGTCTTTGTAGTCGATGCACCTGTGAAAGGCAGGCTCCCCAGTCGAGCAGTCCGAGTGAGGCTTTTGACAGTCCTGCAGGCACCGGAATCTCTTGTGGGTGCGGAATACACTTTTTGTGCCTTGAAAAAGCTTACTGGCTTTAGTAGCAAAGTAGCTGCATGTGTAAGTGGCTAATTCATGATCATCCAGTAATTCAGATCCCTTCAAGCCCATTGGTCTGTGCATGACGCATTGATGTGGCGTCTTGTCGTTCTCCGCATGTCCTGCGTCCATCTTAATGCATGGCTCATTGCATAGTGGACAGCAATGCTCACAGCCCCAGAGGCAATTCAGAATGCAGCTGTAGAAGGCTTTGAATCCGGGTAGGTCATCCCACTTGCTCTCATCCTCTATCTTTGCGTCGATTTCTTTCCAAATCTCGAATTCAAGCCGCGACATCAGCTTTTCAGACAAGGCTTGGAAGTCGAATTCAGCGTCAGGAAAAATATTTCGCAGATTCGATTCGTTCAGCTGAAGACTCAATTCAAAACAGAA
Source organism: Macrostomum hystrix (assembly GCA_950097015.1). Taxonomy (NCBI): domain Eukaryota; kingdom Metazoa; phylum Platyhelminthes; family Macrostomidae; genus Macrostomum; species Macrostomum hystrix. The sequence continues at coordinate 7,509,696 of CATNEN010000034.1, read as the reverse complement.
GACTTTAATCCACTCGTTAGTGGAGCGCTTTTCCTTCGCTTTTTCAACAGCATTTTTGAGTGACTGGAAGGCTGGCTCCAAGATATCTCTCTGGATTGTGAGTCGATATGAGCACTGCTGCACTGATTTGGCGTCACGGAGAAGGGCTTTTACAGTTCTTAGTTTTAGAAACTTCAGTGCCGCATCCTTTGGATGAGATAGATAAACCTCGAGCAGACTAGGGTCCTCATCAATTCCATGACGAAGTAACGACTTGATTAGCATATGCTTGCTCTTAAAGTTGAGTTGCTGCAAGTACTTTTGCGATAGCTTACATTCGCATTCAGATTTTATCCTCTCCATTAAGGCTTTATGCAACACATCCTGCGTCTCAATCACAGCAAGTTCTAAAGAACTTTGACTTTTAAATATTTTAAACAGTAGCTCCTTTGATTCTTCAAGCCCCGCTTTCAGACTTTCATACGCTTTTTTTGCGTATTTTTCCTGTCTTTCATTAAAGGTTTTGTAAGCCAATTGACACGCATACACGGCCATTTGTGCCTTTAGGTCATTTATTAGGCCATCGGACACATTGAGACTATTGAAAAGTTTGGCCAGATGTTCGTGAGTTTTCTGGATCAGCAACTGAATGTCTGTATATTTTACCATCCTCTGCTCATCTTTTATGTTTTTTTTTATTTCGATCAGGATTTTTTTAACTTCTTCTCGTAAAAGGCTAAATTTAGTTTCGAGTGCATTTACCGCATTGGCTGGCCAATAAGCTTTTACTACTGTCAGCACATTTGAGCCAAAATTTTTGGCTTTTGCCACTAAGAATCGCTGTTCTTTTTCCGGCTTTTGCTCTGCTTGTTTTCCCAGATCAGAAAAATGTTTGATGGACTCTGGATCATGTGCAGGTAAAAAGCTTATTGGTGTTTTAGCCAGCTGTGCTTCAATGCTGTGTTGCTCAGTTGAGAATTGTTTCAATAACTCACTTCTCAGCATTGCCTCAATGTTCGGAGATTCCTCAACCTCATTTTTATAAATGTCATCAACTCTGGTTCTCAAAAATTGTTCGAACTCTTCGCGAACTTCGTCGTCAGAGGATGCCGACTGCTTGTTGAGCTCGGATGCCCTACATTTGAGTTCGTCCTTTATCATCTTTATTACTTCATTCTGAAGAAGGACTCTTTTACGAATCTGGATTGATTTGCGAAGCCCCTCCTGCATATTTTCTATAATTTCTTTACATTCATTATGCAACGAAGTGATTTTTCCTTGTTGCCATTGAACTGCGTACTCCTTGTATTCACAACAAGAGAAATACCTTTGCAACTCAGAGATGGAAGTCGTCAACAACTTATCTGAATGGGTTTTTAATTCTCTTTGCAAATTCTGCTGAGAAGCATGAAGTTGTTGTTTACTTTCTGCTTTGTTGACGCCAGGCGTAATGGTCGATTGAAAGTATTCCTTCAAGAGCCGGAAGAATTCTGCCTTGATTTGAGCGAATTCTTCATCTAAGAGACGATACGCTTTCATCTCAATGCTGTTTCTGAAGCTGAAAACGAAATCCTGCGTCAGAATAGCTTTCCACAGATCCTCGATCCGCAAAGCAAAGTTAGTGAAGTTGAGGCATGAGAACTCAGACCCGCCAGGAATCGCAATGATGTGCTGCTTCAGCTTCTGGACTTCGATAGAGAATCCCGGATTCATTGGAGCCATCGGTGGGTCTCCGTGCCAGAGACCCGGCATGAGGAATGTATCGCGATCAGGCTCGAATGAGATTACGTCAGAAAAACGACTCACTCCATCGACTGATTCTTTTTCGGCTGCGGCTCGAGTAACCTCGTCGAGTTGAGATTGACGCCTCAAAATCTCTGTCTTTAGCCTTACAATGGCGGCTGTGTCACTCACATTCTGATGAACGAACAAGCATTTTCTCTTTATGCTGAGTTTGCTTTGCACTCTTTTCATACTGATAAAAGCATGAATTACAATTTGCAGCACATCCCGCATTTCAGGTGAGTCCTCACCATTCAGCGTGATAAGGGTCAAGTCTGCCAGTCCAATTACGAGAGTGGCGAGTTCGTTGTCATGGCGAAGGCTATTGACACCACGTTCGACGGCTCTCAGACCCTCGGTGTCAATCACTACAAGGTACTCAAAAGGAAGACTCGAGTTCTTGTCCACAGTCACTAGCTGCAGAAACACTCCTCTAGTGCAGCGACCGGCACTCACTGGTAGTCGCAAACCGAACATGGTGTTAAGAAGAGTTGATTTTCCTGTGCTCTGAGCTCCGAGAACTGACACGACAAACAATTTCTTGTCGCCGACCAGCTCTCTACACTGATCTAGCATGGCAGAAATCCATTTCATTGGAATGTTCCCCCCATTTCCATCCAGCAGTTCAAGAGGGACTCCGGCCAGAAACAGCGAGGCAAAGAGACTCGGGAGTTCTTTGATTTCCATGGGCATGTCGCCTTCCTGCACGTGAGCGTGGGCATCGTATAGCAAAGCAGCCTCCCTAAAAAAATGATGTGCGTGCACAATTGACTTTTGGTATTTGATGTCCGCGTCAAGCAACATCGCTTGAAGATTCCCAATATTGAGATTGGGATCTAAAGCTGGAGTAACTCTGCTTTCTTGGTTTACATTTTTTCTCATTGCTTGCCGCTCTTTCTCTTCAAACTCGCGTTTAATATCAAGGCACTGTTTTCTCAGCTCTTGTGTGTGGCTCCGTGTGTGACAATTCAGCAAAAGTTGAAGGTTCTCAATGAAAACGAGACGTTCTGAGCCCGATTTTGCTTGTCTTAAGTACTCCAGAAAAAATTTCTGGCAACATTGGGAATTATAGAGTTCCAATTGTTTGCGCTGCAATCGTTCTATTTCAAGCAAGTCTTGATCCAATCTCCAATGAGAGTGATCCGGTATAGCTATTGCTTTCTTAAGTTGACAAATTCTCTCCCATTCTTCTCCTTGCAATGGGAAGGCACGAAATATTTCAGTCTTGCTTTCGCGCAGCTTTCGGTAAACTTCTTCTGCCTTCTGCATAGCATCCAGCGAAGCACCTTTGGTCAAATTGTGACGACTATTGGTCAATTGATCACATTGAATCCCTTGGACTTTAGTTTCCAAAGCCAATTTAAATTCTTCGACATAGTCTGCTTCAGATCTTGTCGTCTTACCGTCATTTTCGTTGGACATAACAATCGTAATATCAAGAGGCTCAAATTCCCGCTCACAAACTTCCAAAAGTTTTTCGTCGTGAAAGCTGCAGTTATTATGGCTGCTCACTACAATAATTAAGCCTGTAATTTTTTCTTTCATAACCTTAATTTTCTGAATGCACTTTTCATTCTGCAACTCTTTTCCGCAGACAAACAGAACGCAACACTGACTCATTCGAATGAGTTGATCAAACTGCTGTTGGTGGCAGTCCACGTCACCTCTCAAATTCAGTACTAGCAGCTCTCGGTTTGGTGAGTCTCTGGTTGGCAGTCGCACGGCTGCCTCCACCAGTCCATTTGAGCAGGCTCTTTGGAGACTGCCATTCTTAAGTTCCCGGTGGAAAAAGGTCTCGTGCCTCCTTGAGCTTAGGAAATGATTTAATAATTTTGACTTGGAAACCTGAAGGTCGCCCATTCGCATGAACGACACAATTGGCAATTTCTTTTCATCACTAACGAGGCTCGTCTCAACCAATCCGCTTCGATCGCTGAACTCGATGCGGATATATCTGAAAGCCCAGTCACTCTGTACCAGAAGATCAAACTCATTCTTGTATAGAAACGGCAAGGCCAGCTTGCAAGCGAATAGCCGCTGACAGAGAAACTGCTTTGCCACCGCATCGCAGCACAGGAAACTGGCATACAGAACGTCCATCGGGTGCTCTTGATTCGCTTCCCGATGCTCCATTCGTGCTCGCAAGCTTAATGGCGCGCTAGTTGTCTTGCGCCTTGACTCAGCATTTCCGCCTTCATTTTGGCATTTATAATTACAATCTGTGAGGCCCCTTAGCAGCTTCCAGGCGCCACTTGGTGGTAAAGATGTGATCTCGGTGAGTTGACTGATTGTAATTTTGCTAACAAGGTGCACCTCAAGACCGATTGCCTTCAAAACCTGCATGAATTCCTTCGCCACTGGCAGTAAGGTCGGACATACAGCTGATAGATGTGTCAGTTGCTCGGCAAGGACAGAATCGTCTAAAAAGCAGTTCTTCAGAATCACTTCTCTAAACGTCTCATTGCCCTCGAGTCCAGTAGTCATATTGTCGAACTTTTTTGGATCACCGATTAGATTTTTTGTTTCGTTAAAAAGAACAAGAATTCTGCTTAGACTCTCCTTTCTGCCTTCATTACTTTCGGAGCAATGAAATTGAGACATAAGAGATTCAGCCTCACGAATATAGCCGAGCATTTTCATTTCTGCTACGTATTCGAAAAAGCTTTCTATAGCCAATTTCGTCCTCTGATTTTCTTTTTCGAAAATCCTGGATACTGATTCTTTGCTGACACTAAAAATATCGTGATCGCTTTTGAGTCCCAATCTTTTGACAAAAGTATCAGACCATTCTTCCACTGGCTGCAGCACCTCTTCTTGATGATTTTGCTGCATGCGTGTAAAATTGAATTGTTTCAGCAACTCTTCGATCTCCTTCATTGCGAATTCTTCGCTGCCTTGAGCCCTAAAATGCGGCAAATTTGACGGAGTAAGTTGTTAATTTCTAAGCTATAAATGGCTGTGTGCGATCCATGTTCCTGCTCTTTAACAACAGAAATACCACGCCATTTTTCCACCCTGTCAAAAGAGCATAAATGATGTATTTCAAATAACCACTGCCAACTTTACGGTAGCTCCCAAAACGAATGACTGGTTTTCGTGAAAGTCGACCATTTGAAAAAAACATCTACGATGAACAAATTTTCAAAGCCGACAAAAATAGCCGACATAAGTACAAGATGATGAAATTTTGTGAGCAGAAAAAATATCCCAATATTTCTGAGTTTTGCAACCAGACACCCGGACGCGAATCGTTGAATATCTCGACAATGCCGATTTTTTGTAATTCTGGAACTTGTTTCATTGGATGGAACGGAAAATTTTAATCCTTGTTCTGGATTATCATGACGATTGGTTCAATATTTTAGGATATACAGAAAAAAGAAGAAATGGCGGCATTTTAAATCCCCCGGTGTCCTTTCTACTGTTAAATCACTTTTTAAAAACGATTTCGATGCGGAAGAAAAAGAAACAAACTCAAAAATTTGGTTTACTCCCGATTCGCCGAAATTCCCGATTCGCCGAAATTCCCGATTCGCCGAAATTCCCGATTCGCCGAAATTCCCGATTCGCCGAAATTCCCGATTCGCCGAAATTCCCGATTCGCCGAAATTCCCGATTCGCCGAAATTCCCGATTCGCCGAAATTCCCGAAACCACATAACCATTGCCCTCTTTGGATGTTGGTCAAATATTGGAACTCTATTTCTATTGTATTTAAGTTAATTAATTAATGCATTGCCGTCGAACTGGCGTTCTTTTCTGTAAAATATAACTGGCTTGTACATTACGAGAGCAATTCCTATTCAACTCAGGAGGTGCGTGTTTGGTAATTTTTCGGCAAATCGGGAATTCGGCGAATCGGGAATCGGCGAATCGGGAATCGGCGAATCGGGAATCGGCGAATCGGGAATCGGCGAATCGGGAATCGGCGAATCGGGAATCGGCGAATCGGGAATCGGCGAATCGGGAATCGGCGAATCGGGAATCGGCGAATCGGGAGTAAAACCAAACATTTGGTCACAGACCACTCCTTGAATATCGTTTAACATCACTAGAAAGTGAGTAAATGACCAAAAAGCACAAAAACTATGTTTCAATAAACTCAAAAGAGGAAGCTTTTTGCAAAAATCACCGCATTTTCGTCATAAAAAAGCTTTGTTAAACCACTTTGCTACTTTCTGCGCGGGATATGCAAACAGTTAAATAGAGCCCCACCCATTTTCTACGCTGGTAAATACCTCGGAGAATTTCCTATTCCTGGGTATCAACAGCGCAGGTACAAGGAATAGAGACTCAATACAGTTGCATATTGGCTTACCTCGATTGGACTACCTCCAAACCAATAAAAGTAGAGAAAAATCTACAAACTAACAATTTAATAACAACAGGAACAGAGGCCCTGGACTGCAGTTGCTTACTGTCGGTTCCTCTAGCCTGCTCGACGAAAATAACAATTGAAAATCCATTGCATGGACCTGGTAAACCTGTAACAAAATCTGCTTCACAGAAAGCACTTTCTGGCGAAGTTTGGTACAAGCGTACTTTCAGCTCATCTTGTTTTTAAAAAAAAATGATGCACTACTGCACAAAGACCTATATAGTTAAGAAATAAAATTGCAAAATATTCATCACGTGAAGTTTATTTTCACTTACATTGCCATTCTCCTTGGCCGGGCAGAAAATTGCCGACTTAGTGAGGGGCAGCAGAATTGGAGATGGTCAGTGCCCGTGGGGCCAAAGACCGATGCCCGTGTTTTCTGCTGAACTCGTTTCTGCATAGTAAACAAAAAAATATTCACAAGGCAAATATTTTGCAGGAAGCAATGTGAAAAATTTGTAATGGAAATTCAGAGTCAATTGCAACTAATTATAAGTGACTCTCTTAAAAACCACAAGTGTTGTATAGGCAATACAAAGAATAAGACAGCCTAACTAATTCCCTAACAGCCTTGCCTAGATAGGCCACTATCAATGAACTCAATAGGAATACGAGTATAAGAATCTATGCTTGTTCTGCATGGGAACATAAGATCAATGGTCTGCTCTGTCACTACAGATTTAGTCTTAGTGCAGATACGAGCGTAGAAACAAATATACAATAAATTTGAAGTCATAATTACAACTAACAACATTTTGGTCTTGTTCTAATGCTTGAGTAACATACTATCGTTCAATGCGTTTCTGTAAAGCTAAAAAAAATTAGTTCAAGGTCACATAGACCAAGTTCTCAAGACGCTCTCAAGACCAAGTTTATTCACAAGGAACTAAAGAATAGAAGTAACTCGAAGTCTAAAATTATTGATAAATAACAATACTTAACGAGAAAAAAATGGCAACGAGTGAAAAAATCATATAAATATTGCTCACGGTTTGGTTTCAAATAGCGCAAGGTAAAAATGATGCAGTTATTTAGTACTCAGAACACTTCGCTGGGTGTGCCAAAGCTGTAAAAAGCTATAATAAGTTCAGTCTTTTATAGAGTTAAGAAAAATAGCGGGCAATGCTGGGTTATATCGGCATTTAAATGGAATAATTTATTCTGCTCCAGTGCGTTCTATTCTAGGAAAGACAAATTATAGACAAGACGCTGCGAGTGTCTGTACTGTCGGACCGTGAGCCTTTGCGCCAGGCTGGAGTTGAATAGAACATGGTTCGCTCGATATAAAGCGTCTATCTCGATGCAAAACAATAAAAGCACGAGCACGTGCCCTCTCTTTGGCAAGTCCTATACACAACAATGCTGCCAAATTTCTGGGATGGGTGGGGTCAGTCTCTATTTAGACTTTGACGAAACAGTGAACGAGCCTAAATGCATCTCTTCTAAAGATTGCATACTAAATGGTTTTGTAAGATAAGACGCTATGCGTGGTAGAATATTCTAAACTGCATCATAAATGCTGTGGCATTTGCGCAACTAAGTTCAGAAACAGAAAACCTCTGGCATTTCTTGCTTCCGGTGCTAGTTATGACAGGGTTTATATTGCATTGCGTCAAGGGTCATCATGAAACACGTTATTTAGCCAGTAAGACGTTATGCCAATCTGAAATTCGGTATGGCGAATGAGAAAATACTTTTCCTGCCGCTGCTGCTGTTGCTGAGCACTCCGTTAGCCAGTTCCAGTGTGCACTTTGAGCTCGATCTGCCAGACCTCATAGCAACCAAGCGGACGAAAGACGGCGAAGTCACCATCAAGGGCTACCGGGCAACCACTAATGAGGCCATCTTGGCTACAAATAGGTCAGACAGAAAATATTGACATTTTTCGTATAGATTTATAAAACTTTGTGATAACTCTTAACAGTAGGACTACCAAGCCATTTTGCCGCCAGTTTTTATACCAAGGGGGGGGTGAATTCCCCCCCCTGAGAACATTTTTTGGCAGCGCCTGAAAGCTAACCACGTAGGGTGGTGACTGATTGGTTGACAGACTAGGCGATGGTGTACTGTAGTTGAGCTGCGCCTAATACTTCGCAGCAGTAATATTTAGACTTCAGCAGTGAAGTTTTATAAATTCGCGTCAGGGTGTCCAGAGTGGCCTATTTCCACATTTTTTGCATTTGAAGGTCGCGCAGTCCGTCTAGATAAAGGTAGGTGACCACCAAATACGGAGATGATGCAGGCACATTCGGGTGACGTGCTGATAAAGTTTGAACGCCTGGAAAGGCCGCACTGAGGCGCAGTGCAAATTCGTGTATAGGGGTGCATGAAATACACTAGCTCTTATGGGAAAAATCGGACCTTCGGCCAGAAACATTGAATATCTCGACGGTCCGAAGAGCTGGCGACTTGTTTCTTGTTTCAGAAGATGCGCAACAAAAAGTTGGCCCGTGTTCTTGAGTTTCGTGTGCTTGCATTGTTCCGTTCGAATGCAGCAAAAAAAATTGTCAGGGGGGAAAAATCCCCCCCCTTGGTAGTTCTACTGTTAAGCCAGCACATTTGGGACCCTGACATCATCGCTTGCTTATTTTGATCGCTCTTTACAATTAAACTCCTTCCTTCTTACTTTTAGCAAAAAAGAATTTGATTTTCTACTGTGACAAAATAATTATTCAAAGAATGTCTCTCATAGGTCAGATATCGCGTCCCAGTTGCTATGGGCGACGGTCGGCGATCCTCGCATAGTCAAGTCTGAGGCACCAGGCGTTGCTGACGCGACCAACGCAAGCAAGAAGGTATTCCACTTCACGGACACAGGCTTTTACATGATGATGCAGCTCAAAACACAGGAGGACTCAGAGTTGCTGGCTAAGCGTGCCACGTTAAAGTACAACCTGCCAATCACACCTAGACAGGTGCGGCACCTGCTGCTGTCGAAGCTCACCTGCGTACTAGATCTGCGCGACACCTACAGGCGCGAAGTGAGGATCGGTGGCACGCCGGCCCGGTTGGACCAGTTTCCGCTCAAGGTGACAAACTGACACTCATCTTCAGAGGGTGTATTACGTGTAAAATCGAAAGTAACTTCGACTACGGATAAGTTTCTACAAAATTGAACTGAACGAATTTCGTGATTGTTTATCACTAAATTCTCCTAGCTATTCTAAAAAACGGTTTAATAATTCTCAAAATTGACCCTAGAAATATGCCGCTTTTCTCCATCAGGTGGAGTTTGACGCCCCGCCGGGCAGCGAGTCCCGCTCTTTGTTTGAGAAGCGCCTGATGGACGACCCGGACATGAGTGTGCCCTGCAGCATCTGCCTGAGCAGCCTCAGCAAGGACGCCGATCCTGGAGAGATCGCCGGCGGCGGCAATGGAACCAACATCACCGAATCCTCAGTGCTGCCCGTGCCGGACTCTGGCAGGGTTGACGGTGGCGACTGCAGACGGTGGCAGCCTCCGACGCAGGAGACATTGGCCCGCGAGTTGGCTTCGGTGGCTGCCAACCTGTCTGGTCTGGCGTGCGACGTCTCCCGCTTGGAAGACAGAGGCTCGCCAGCGTTGGCAGCCGCTCTCGGCCGAGCTCGCGATGCCTGCGACCGACTTCCGGCGTCTTCAGCATCAACAGCAGCGCTACTGTCAAACTTGACGACGCTGCTTCACCGACTGAGAGGACTGCCATCGACCGAGCAGTTGGAGCAGCGGCTCGCCCTGCGAGTTGTCTATGGCCTGGCTAATGGCCGGACGCACAACATGCTGAATAGTCGACGGCTGCGCGCTCGACCAGTTCCCGCGAATGCGGCCTCTCAACTGCTGGGACGGGACGGTGCCAGGTTCCGGTCGCGCGATAACGCGGCTCTCGTTGTTGAGGATGATGCTAGCGGAGAGCTGAGCGGTGAAACATGCTTAATTGTTGGCCATTCTTTGAAACGTCTGGGGCCAAGTGGAGTTCATATTATTAGCTAGGTATATAATATTGACTAATAATACTAATGACTTTAGTTTTTTTATTGCTGGAGGGCTGTGGGCGATTTGTTGACACTAGACCCGCAGCCAGCGAGGAGGCGATTCCGCCCATTTCGCTGATTCCTGAGCACACACGCACACAGATAGCGTACTCAGACAAACCCTCACACAGTGTACATCTGCCCTGACTTTCTCATCATCTAGCAATGTACACTTTCATGGGCGTAAATTGCATGACAAGACTCCAAAGCCTTCTCTCCGCGGCTGCGCCCCAAATGAATGTTGCCTCGCCGCGGAATCGAGCTTAAGGACCTCGAGGCAAACGCGTTAACCGCTCTGCCACTCACCCCCTGAATATCGTCTGTGCTTATATTAAATTAGAAAGTAAACTAGCAAGTTTTGCCCCCCTTCGGGGAGCAGAAATACTTTTAATTCGTCTAGTATATACTTTTTAGCAGCTGAATTTACAGCTTTTTATAAATACAATGAACCCCCAGTTGACAATGATCCCCCAGTTGATGATGATCCCCTAGTTGATGATGATCCCCTAGTTGACAATTATCCCCCAGTTGACAATGATCCCCCAGTTGACAATGAACCCCCAGTTGACAATGAACCCCCAGTTGACAATGATCCCCCAGTTGACAATGATCCCCCAGTTGACAATGATCCCACAGTTGACAATGATCCCCCAGTTGACAAAGATCCCCAGTTCACAATGATCCCCCAGTTGATGATGATCCCCCAGTTGATGATGATCCCCCAGTTGAAAATGATCACCCATGCAGTTGACAATGATCCCCCAGTTGACAATGATCCCCCAGTTGACAATGATCCCCAAGTTAACAAAGATCCCCCAGTTCACAATGATCCCCCAGTTGATGATGACTCCCCATTGATGATGATCCCCAGTTAACAATGTTCCTCCAGTTGACAATGTTCCCCCAGTTGACAATGATCCCCCAGTTGATGATGATCACCCAGTTGACAATGATCCCCCAGTTGACAATGATCCCCATTTTGATGATGACTCCCCAGTTGACGTTGATTTTTCAAACGCTGGGTTAGCCAAGATTCAAACTCAGGTTTCGCCATGTTTTAAACCCTGGTGGGCTATGATTCAAACTCTGGTTTAGCCATGATTCAAACTCTGGTTTAGCCATGATTCAGACGCTGGTTTAGCCATGCTGATGATGATGGTTTAGCCATGATTCAGACTCTGGTTTTGCCATGATTCAAACTCTGGTGTAGCCATTATTCAAACTCTGGTTTAGCCATGATTCAAACTCTAGTTTAGCCATGCTGATGATGATGGTTTAGCCATGATTCAAACTCTGGTTTAGCCATGCTGATGATGATGGTTTAGCCATGATTCAAAGCCTGGTGTAGCCATGATTTAGTCTCTGGTTTAGCCATGATTCAAACTCTGGTTTAGCCATGATTCAGACGCTGGTTTAGCCATGATTCAGACGCTGGTTTAGCCATGATTGAAACTCTGGTTTTGCCATGATTCAGACTCTGGTTTAGCCATGATTCAAACTCTGGTTTAGCCATGGTTCAAACTCTGGTTTAGCCATGATTCAGACTCTAGTTTAGCCATGATTCAGACTCTGGTTTAGCCATGATTCAGACTCTATTTTAGCCATGATTCAGACTCTAGTTTAGCCATGATTCAGACTCTAGTTTAGCCATGATTCAGACTCTGGTTTAGCCATGATTCAGACTCTGGTTTAGCCATGATTCAGACTCTAGTTTAGCCATGCTGATGATGATGGTTTAGCCATGATTCAGACTCTGGTTTAGCCATGATTCAGACTCTATTTTAGCCATGATTCAGACTATGGTTTAGCCAGGATTCAGACTCCAGTTTTGCCATGATTCAGACTCTGGTTTAGCCATGATTCAGACTCTGGTTTAGCCATGATTCAGACTCTAGTTTAGCCATGCTGATGATGATGGTTTAGCCATGATTCAGACTCTGGTTTAGCCATGATTCAGACTCTATTTTAGCCATGATTCAGACTATGGTTTAGCCAGGATTCAGACTCCAGTTTTGCCATGATTCAGACTCTGGTTTAGCCATGATTCAGACTCTAGTTTAGCCATGATTCAGACTCTGGTTTAGCCATGATTCAGACTCTGGTTTAGCCATGATTCAGACTCTAGTTTAGCCATGATTCAAGATCTGGTTTAGCCATGATTCAAACTCTGGTTTAGCCATGATTCAAACTCTGGTTTAGCCATGATTCAAACTCTATTTTTGCAATGATTCAAACTCAGGTGTGCTATGATTTATGATATTTTATTTACGAAATGAAAAAAATAAATTAAAATAGTCTTCAATCACTACTGACTGACAATTAGTTTAAATGATTTGACGCAGTGCAGAGTCGAACCAGGGACACTTCGCCTAGTCTAGCCTAACCTATTCCTAGTGCCTACACATCAGCTATTCCGACTGTTGGTTAGTGGGTGCAAAAATCAGCCTTATAAAATGAATTCTCAAAGTTCTGGCTTTGTACAATGAAGTGAGAAAATAGAGTACACTCAGTCTCGCGGTTGGTTGTGTACATTTATTTCCAATTTGTCTCCAGAGTGCAGGCTTTAAATTCAATCAGCTAGGGGTTGTTGCGCAATTTGACGATGCAATTCTAATTCAGTGGCAGTCAGTGAATGAAATTCTCAATAGGCCAAGATAGTTTGACCTTTGAAAAGGTCAAAAAACATGTTTTTCGAATATTTAATCCCCTTAGCAATAAAGTTAAGCTTAATAAAAATACGTGTAAAATTGTCCCCATATTTGGCATCTTTTGGTGAAGAAATGGTGAAAATCGGTTGAGCCGTTCGGGAAAAAATAAATTACAAGCAAGCAAGCAACCATTTCATTTTTAGTATATTAGAAGAAGAAGAAACTAGAATTCTGATTGGGTATAATTGTAACTATGTCAATATAGTCCAATGCACAATTCAACTGAGTGTATTTAAGTGTACGAGTATACGATCAAGGTTTTTTTACGAGCAGGACAATAAAACGGTTGCTTAGAGTCCGATTGGTAAATTCTCATTCGCTAAATCTGATAGAAATAAAAAAAGAAATTGTGAATAATTACCTTGGTAGTTTATAGCACCTGGCCCGATTTAGCTAGATGTGCCGCCGACAGCACATCCGCAGCTACTGCGCGGCACATCCGATTGTAAGCCTTGCAAATACGCTTCAGAACATTGTATTTGCATGGCTCACATGATTCGCGTACACGACGAGGCGTCCGTGGATCGATACGGCCCAGGAATGTGAGGAAGAAGTTTGGCGAGCGTTCGCTGGGGAGCGTGTGCGTGTGGGACAAAGAAACAGCTGCCCCTGTGTTAGCAATCTCCCAGCGTTTCTCCCTCTCTCCCCATTCTGCCTCTGTGGTGCGCGCTGCTTGAATTTAAATACACTGGAAGCGAGAGGCAGAGCTTCGCTGCCGCTTTTCATGTGACTCCGGAGTCCACACAGAAACGGGCCTCTGGCCCGTGGAGCGTTTATCTCTCTGTTGCTGTGGCAGAAGGTAACAAGAAGACAAAACTTTCCTGTTATACCGATGGCACATTCGGCTGTTCAGTCCATGGACTGGGGGGACGCCACACCCACCCTCAATCACCCCAGCTAATGATGGTACCCATTTAACAGCTGGGATAACTGAAGAAATGCAGACTTAAGTGTCTAACTAAAGGGCACAAATTGTTTCAGTGTATTCGGGAATCGAACCCCCGACCTTCAAGCTAAAGCTAATTGTGAGTCTTAAAGCTAAAAGTATATTTTTTATAATCGCGCTTATGCCCACGAACTCTTAAGTCCGAAAGAACGCCTCAGATTTACGGGTACCTACTATTCTTGAGCAGCAAGAAGGATAAGAAAAGGCAGTAGAGGACAGTAAGTTAGGCTCTCCACGGCATCTCCACTGGATTCTTATTATTAAGAATTTTCGTGCGCCGATTACAGACTTATTGGACGAGCTCGACACAGACTGGACCTTCTTTGCTAAGCTGAAGCTAACGGAGAGCTCCGGATTGAAGCCACTGCTGACCGTCTGGAATCCGCGCAGTCGCAGGCTTCTCCAGCTGTCAGCCGGGGCGGCCGCCGGCCTCTCAACGGTCTTCGCAACTGGTCGATCAACATCTGTCCGATTCAGCGATCTGGTCACGTCTGCAAGCTTCGTGGCCCCTGCGGGAGCGTCTCTCCGGGCAGGCGGCTGGCACAGCATATACTTCGCCAGCCCGACAGGCGATCTGGTGCTGGACGGCGCGCCGCTGACTGCAATTATTCAGCCTGACGCGACAGTAGTGACCACCAGTCCTGGCGACATTCTGCCAACCGACCGGGTGCGGCTTTGGCTGGGCGCGGCTCCCGGCGGCACCAGTGGCGGCTTCGGCGGCGTCGTCAGCTGCTTCGGTGCAGCGGCTGCGGCGCTCACGCCAGCTGAGGTGGAAGCAGCGCTGGCCGCTTACTGCGGCAGCTGATCCGCGCGAGATTTCTCGCCAGCCGAAGTCAAGGACTTACTTGTCAGGCAGGGAAATGTGTGTTCAACCAGAGTTGAAAATTAACTAACAATTAGTACATTTGAGCTACGATGTTACGAGTACTTTACTAGACATAGCATCTACAATTCCAATAAAACTCACATTACTTCAATTTAACCATTTGACTAGCAAACAATTTAGATTTAGTAGCAAAAATACGATTTGAACACATTGAAAGTGCTTTTAAAAACCTCATTACATTTTAGCAGGTGCAGAGCAAGAATTTAATGCAGTTATTTAATAATCTAATGCTGTTATTTAAGAATCTAATGCAGTTTAGCAAGAATCTAATGCAGCTCAGCAAGAATCTAATGCAGTTTAGCAAGAATCTAATGCTGTTATTTAAGAATCTAATGCAGTTTAGCAAGAATCTAATACAGTTTAGCAAGAATCTAATGCAGTTTAGCAAGAATCTAATGCAGTTTAGCAAGAATCTAATGCAGTTTAGCAAGAATCTAATGCAGTTTAGTAAGAATCTAATGCAGTTTAGCAAGAATCTAATGCAGTTTAGCAAGAATCTAATGCAGTTTAGCAAGAATCTAATGCAGATTAGCAAGAATCTAATGCGGTTTAGCAAGAATCTAATGCAGCTCAGCAAGAATCTAATGCAGTTTAGAAAGAATCTAATGCAGATTAGCAAGAATCTAATACAGTTTAGCAAGAATCTAATGCAGATTAGCAAGAATCTAATGCAGATTAGCAAGAATCTAATGCAGATTAGCAAGAATCTAATGCAGATTAGCAAGAATCTAATGCAGTTTAGCAAGAATCTAATGCAGTTTAGCAAGAATCTAATGCAGTTTAGCAAGAATCTAATGCAGTTTAGTAAGAATCTAATGCAGATTAGCAAGAATCTAATGCAGCTCAGCAAGAATCTAATGCAGTTTAGCAAGAATCTAATGCAGATTAGCAAGAATCTAATGCAGATTAGCAAGAATCTAATGCAGATTAGCAAGAATCTAATGCAGTTTAGCAAGAATCTAATGCAGTTTAGTAAGAATCTAATGCAGATTAGCAAGAATCTAATGCAGCTCAGCAAGAATCTAATACAGTTTAGCAAGAATCTAATGCAGTTTAGCAAGAATCTAATGCAGTTTAGCAAGAATCTAATGCAGATTAGCAAGAATCTAATGCAGCTCAGCAAGAATCTAATGCAGTTTAGCAAGAATCTAATGCAGTTTAGCAAGAATCTAATGCAGCTCAGCAAGAATCTAATGCAGTTTAGCAAGAATCTAATGCAGATTAGCAAGAATCTAATGCAGTTTAGCAAGAATCTAATGCAGATTAGCAAGAATCTAATGCAGATTAGCAAGAATCTAATGCAGATTAGCAAGAATCTAATGCAGTTTAGCAAGAATCTAATGCAGTTTAGTAAGAATCTAATGCAGATTAGCAAGAATCTAATGCAGCTCAGCAAGAATCTAATACAGTTTAGCAAGAATCTAATGCAGTTTAGCAAGAATCTAATGCAGTTTAGCAAGAATCTAATGCAGATTAGCAAGAATCTAATGCAGATTAGCAAGAATCTAATGCAGATTAGCAAGAATCTAATGCAGATTAGCAAGAATCTAATGCAGCTTAGCTAGAATAGCCAGCTAAACTCTGCGACCGTGCTGAATTCGTGGAGGTCGCTGGCCTCGGCGCCTCCGTCGAATGCACAGACTGCAGACGCTATCGTTGCCGATGCTGACGCTGTGGGCCGCTCTGGAAGCAGCCGGAGTGGCTGGCCCAATCCGGACCAGCGGAAAGTGGAAGTGATAGCAAGAATCTAATGCAGTTTAGCAAGAATCTAAAGCATTTTAGCAAAAAAGCTAAATTTGCAAAATGTGGCATTTAACAGGCTTCGAATTCAACCATTTCTGACGCAAGTGCAAGGACAGATCGTGTCAGTAAATATATTCACGATTAAAAAAATAGCATTTAGCAAGATTAAGGAACTCAAAAAAGTAAATGTATTAATTATGCAATGGATAAAATTTTTTTATTACAGTAGCTGATAGGCAAAAAAGAGATTTAAGTACATTTTATGTACAGTCTGAAGACATAAGCTTGTCAATTGAAGTTTAAAATACAATTTCTGAATGAAAATGAGACAATGAGAAAATAGAGTCAGTGTGTAAGCCTTGTATTACAGCTGGTAGCTTGAAAGACTACAGCATGATCAGCAAGCAATAAAATTTCTACTGTCGCAAGTTACACTGAGAACCATCGTTAAAGATCATGTTTTTTTCTAAAAAAAGAACCAAAAAACAGGGACTCATTTTGGAAGTATTGGATACTTTAGGAGCTAGTGTGATTTATGTTTATTAACAGCGAGTGGTATAATTAAGGAACTTTTGGGATATTTTAGAAACAAGTAGGATAATTTAAGAACCAGGATAATTTAGGAGCTAGTGGATAATTTAGGAGCTAGTGGGACAATTTAAGAGCAAGTGGGATAATTTAGGAGCTAGTGTGATAATTTAGGAGCTAGTGGATAATTTAGGAGCTAGTGGGACAATTTAAGAGCAAGTGGGATAATTTAGGAGCTAGTGGGATAATTTAGGAGCTAGTGTGATAATTTAGGAGCTAGTGTGATAATTTAGCAGCTAGTGTGATAATTTAGGAGCAAGTGGGATAATTTAGGAGCAAGTGGGATAATTTAGGAGTTAGTGGGTAATTAGAAAAACGTGTAGGAAAATTTAGTAACTAGTGGGATAATTTAGTAACTAGTTAAGGAACTCTAAAAAGTGCTTTGACTGGGATAATTTAGGATTTAGTAGGAAATTTAGGAGCCAGTTGGATAATTTAGGAGCAGGTGGGAAATTTTAGAAGGTGGTGTGATAATTTAGGAACTGAGGGGATGATTTAGAAAGTAAGAAAATTCTCGTATACGGATAAGTCAAAGATAGTTACACTTGCCAAGCATAGATAAAATCTTACGAAAGCGATGATAAAATTGCAGGCACAAAAGCACAACACAAAACATCCCAATGGACAGTTGATAAACACGATGACAATCGGAGTTTAAAATGCATGAAGAACATGAAAATACACCAGGTGAAAGCTAGATAGTTGTCACGAATGAACAACACAAACAATGGAATCATCTGACTTTTAGTCCATATTTTTACATATTTTTAGGAGCATTAAACTTTTGAAAGTATTTAATACCGCAGGTGGTATTTTAAAAAAGCATTTTTTCTTTATCTCTTAAAAGATTCAGCCATGAAAATCAAGAACACGGACTAACATTTCCCGATCTATCCGATGAAACAACTTCCAGAATCACAAAACCTCGGCATCGTCGAGATATTCAACGATTCTAGTCGGGTTGTCTGGTGGCAAGAACCACCAATAAAGGCATATTTTTCTGCTCACAAAATGTCATCATGTAAAATGTCGGCTATCATTGTTAACTACTTTGGATTGAAAAATTAATTGGATTGTAAATTTTTTCATTTCTAACCAATATGGATATGGCGTAGTAGGTCTTTCTACTGTTAAACGCCTTGGTGTTGAGTAAGTAAGCCCGCTAAACTCTGCGACCCTGCTGAATTCGTGGATGTCGCTGGCCTCGACGCCTCCGTCGAATGCACAGACTGCAGACGCTATCGTTGCCGATGCTGACGCTGTGGGCCGCTCTGGAAGCAGCCGGAGTGGCTGGCCCAATCCGGACCAGCGGAAAGTGAAAGTGATAGCTGAACAGGCAGAGCATGAGCACACAGCAGAGAACCAACAGAGCCATAAGAGCCACAGGCTGCCACAGATAGGGAATGTTGGACATGAAGGCCGCCAGCCCCCTGCCAGCTGCCTGGCCGACTATTTCCAACGGCAGTACCAGCAGATCCTGCAAGCCAAGCAGCAGCACCCGGAGTAGCGACACGCGCCACAATGGGCCAAGCAGACTCACGGAGCATTCTGATTGGCTGGCCGAGCCGGACTGCCAGCTGAACAGGCTCCTGAAAAAGCCAATCACAGACCAGCCGGCGCAGCCAGTGCGAGCCAGCTCCAACTGTCTGTGATATTCTCTAACAAACTCCATGGCGACTGAGAGTGTCACAGCGAAGGTGAGCGACAATAGGAGCCACAGTTTGAGTCGGCGGCTAAGCCTGAGGTAGGCGCATCCGGGGCAAGCCAGTCCGGAGACCCACAGAAAGTACATGAGGGTGCACAGAGCGCAGGCGAACAGAACGCAGGCGAACGGTGAGCTGCCAACTGGGGCAACTTCGACAGGACTGTGGGCAGACAGCCACTGCAGCATGGGGCTGGAATGGGCGCGCGAGTTTCACTGACTAACAGGACTAATTGTATTGCTAAAGAAAAACACTTTTCAGTGGAGTCAGGAATCGAACCCCCGACCTATAATTCGTGAGTTCGACGATCAAACCACAAGGCCAAAACCACTAAGTATGGGCCAAAATGGACTGAAAAGTTTACAATAAAACTATATATTTGGTGCCACTAGAAAAATCATTTTTTCAATCACTGAAAAAATATGTTTCTGCTGCACATAGCGGCACTAGATAAATAAATTTTAATGCGATGGAAGCCAAATCTTAGCAAATTCACGATACCTTATGCAAGTCACAAAAGGTACAATAGAAAGCCAATGAAAAAGTAGCCATAATGTGATCGCATGTACTATAGCAAAACAAATTAATGTAAATTCTACAACCCAGTGTCCAAATAGCTTTATTGAAAATTACACTACAAAATACAGGTACACAACAGTATTGTTTACCGCAAATATTGACTATGCACTGATTTGTTCAATTGGACTGATTTTGACTATCAACTTTGCTGAATGCGAACAATTCAGTAAAAATGGACGGCAATATTCACACCAGTTTGCAGTCCAATAAACTCAATAAGAGTCCAAGCAGAGAGAAAATAAATATAGCATTCTTATTATCATTGTTATACTTCAAATCAAGTACGC
Organism: Macrostomum hystrix; assembly: GCA_950097015.1. Classification (NCBI taxonomy): domain Eukaryota; kingdom Metazoa; phylum Platyhelminthes; family Macrostomidae; genus Macrostomum; species Macrostomum hystrix. Next base: position 7,490,111 of record CATNEN010000034.1, on the reverse strand, counting down.
GCACTCAATAAACGTTGCTCAAATTAAAAAAACGATTCGGGGCTCTGCGCCCCGAATATATACTTAATGCATATTAAGAAGGCCAGCAACGAGAAATCAAGTCGAAAAAATATTTTTACTGACACTTTACGTGTGGAGTATTGGAATGGCATTAATACAAAATTAATGAGAAAGTGTAGTTATAAAAACGAACGCATGTTGCTAAAGAAGCGAATGTTATGACTTTCGTACTGAACGTACGAGTTTAAATTCAAAGTTTTTAACTCAGACAGTTTTTTGGTTTCACAATTCAGTCGAGTCAAGTGCCTCAGGTTGTGAATTGTGACTTAAACTCGATCTCTACAAACCGGATTAACTAACGAGCCGAATTCGCTAGGAATACTATACGAATAAGATACTCTAATAACACAGTTCACTTTAATCTATCACCACGGCGTCGCCTAGTCCTGTTCTTCTCTGGCACGTAGGTCCAGTTATCGTCTGCCTCGGCTGAAACTGCAGGAACCTGACAACTGGTTGAGTTGCCATGGTCATAGCTCGGAGGACCAGGTGCAAGCGGTACCTGTGTGTTAAGCACCAATTGCTCAACATGGCCCACTTTCAGAGTGCAGCCTTGTTGTTGCCTAGCAACGCTATACCTGTCTTGCTTGTCCATTTGGTCATTCAGAGCATCTATCTTGGCCTTTTGAAGCAGAATTTTTCCTTTCAGACGGTCTAACTCTTGGAGTAGTTGACCGTTTCTGCTTTCGTAGTTCCTTGCGACCTGGTCCAGAGCATAAATCTTTTTCTCAAATTCACTGCGGTCCTTTCTATGCTTATCGATTTCAGCTCTCAGTTTTCCATTCTCATCCTCAAGTTCTTCGAAATCCGACAATGATACGTCATTGGCATTGGCCCCACTATCGACTTGACTTGAATCAACTGTGGAGTTGCACATTGAACTTGCAACGTCTGATGCCGTTCTCTCCAATACAACATTTTTTGCTTGCAAGTGACTGTTCTCCAGCTCAATTTGGGACAGCCTCTTGCTTAGCGAATTGCATTTCGAATCTGAGCTGTTATTCATCAGCTCGAGGGAGCTATTTTCACTCTGTAGCCTTGATTTTTCCTTCAATAGCTGATTGTTTAGCGCAGTCAGTTCGTCCTTCTTTTCGTCAATTAAGTCGACTCGCTTTTCAAGTACGTCGTTTCTTTGTTCTAGACGATCATTTTTCTGCTCAATGACGCTGCACTCTTTCTTTAGAGAGAGGATTTCGCGTCGCTTTCTAATGAGCTCCACAATCAGGACTACGATGATGGTCCAGTAGGGCAAGTGGCCAGCAAATTCAGAGGGCAAGTAGTAGCTGCTTGACGGCCACATTAAATGCCGAACCACTCACCAGACGAGAGCTGGAAACAGGAGTGAAGCATGAAAACCTAAAAAAATCTCCAAGATTGGCCAAAAGCGACATCTAACGAGTATAAGCTACACTTTCTATAACTTATTATTTGCAGTCTTTTCATTAAGACTTTCCTGGCTTTTAATGAGTGTCTAAACCTATCTAATTACCAAAGAATCTCCATGGAAGCGTTTTTAGAACGGTATTTCAGAAAAATCAATAGTAGTTTAGTGCAAAAGTTTATTTGCTTACAGAAAAACATAAAATATGTTAAAACTAAGAACGCGCAGAAAGGAATGTTCAAATATCACCAGGTCTGTTGTATCACATATCTGTTGTAAAGAGGCGTCAGGCTAATAATAAACAATAGTAGACCTAAAGAAACAATAGTCCGCGGCCAGGCTGCGGATTCGAGCCTAGGATCGTGCAGTGCAAAAGTCAAACTTAAAACCGTTCAGTCACTTAATCAATCTGTCATAATGCTCGATTAGAACATTCAATTATTGCTACTCGATAAAAGTTTGTTTTGTCCACACATTTAAAAAAGCTAGCAACGAATGTACAAATAATTTTGAGACAAGTTAAAAAGCGTGTTAGACCACTCTGGCAACCAAGGTCCCTGAGCTCAATTCCGTGGCGAGGCCGCATTCATTTGGGGCGCACCAGCAGTGAGGAGGCTTTGGGTCTTGTCGTGTAATTTACGCTTTATGGAGGGCCATACTCTGCAGTGACTTTCGTACCGCCAAGGCACAGTGAGAGTCTACACTGACAGGTCAGGTGTACACCCTGTGTGAGTGCATGTCTGCGTACAGTACTCAGCGTGGGCGTGTGTGTTCAGGAGTCAGCGGAACGGGCAGAATTGCCTCCTCACTGGCTGTGGGTCTACTGTCACCAAATTGTGTCAGTGCCAAAGGACTTCTGAAAAAATAACTATTATTAAAGAAGGAAAAAAACGCAAACATGCACCGAAAAGAATAAGTAGCAAGCCTACACGCACAAATTAGTGGGAGGTAATCGAGACAAGATAATATATATAGTGTCTGGCATCAAATCAATGAGCGCAGTATTCTGAACAGTTTTTATTCGCAAATCTTAAAACCATCGTCGAAGAGAATCTAGAGAATTTTTCAGTTCCAATTATTGGGCCTTCGTCTTCTCCTTGTCCTGTGCCGTTGAACCATCTCATTATCTTCTTGGCCATCAGCAAGTGACATTGTATGCTGGAAATTGATCGCGCCTAGTTGTCCGGCGAACGTATCACACCCCTGTGGAAGCATCTGCGGCTGTACAAGCAGCATTTGCCCGCCCTGGCTTACATTAAATATGTAGTTTTGTTTTCCTCTAGCGGTAGACAACTTGGCGTACATTCCGCGAAGCTTCTTTTTCAGGTCTGAGTTGGCTTTGGACACGGCCTCCGTACTTTCCTTTAAAGTATCATTCTCAGATGCAATCTCTTGCAGTTCCTCACGGAGTGACGCATTCTCTGCCGCTAATCCCCTAATTTTTCGACTAGATGCAGCATTTTCATCGCTCAGTTTCTTATTTGACTTGAGCAGTGACTTACCATATTCCTTCCATTCATTTAATTTACTATTCAGTGTAATTGTGTCTCTGCGAATATCTTCATAGCTGCGCTCCAAAATTCTTCGATCTTTTCTAAGTCGATCACTCTCAGCTATCAGCTTTTCATTCGTCTCTTTCAGCACACCGACCTCGCGCTGAAGCATCAGCTCATTTACACTAGGTGTCTCCGGTTCTGACTTGTCTGTCTCCGTTTTTTCAGCGACTCCCGAGCACAAACTTTCTAACGCTGCGCACTTAGCTTTTAATTGTGAATTTTCCATAATCAATTTAGCCACTTCCTTGGACAGTGCACTGCATCGCGAATCAGCATTGTCACTCATATGCTCCAGAGTGCTGACCTCACTATCGAGTTTACGATTCTCATTCTCAAGCATGTTCTTCGTCGCTTCCAGCTTATCGATTTTTGTTTCTAGTGAGCTGTTTCTATCAATCAGTGTTTGATTTCTCGCTTCCAGAGCATCGTATTTGGCTTCAAGGTTGTGACAATCATTTGTAAGAGCGCGATTTTCGAAGCTTTTCACTGCCGCATACACAACAGCAGCTACGGCAGTTACTCCACTTATTGTAGCGAGAAGCGAATTCATTATCGAATCTGTACTTTACTGCCACCAGTCTGGTAGGGAAGCAACGTTTTGTTGGCTGAAAAGTGCACAAATATAAATGAACAAGAATTAAATTAACAAGTAGTAGGAAGCGAGTACTTTATAGCTAATCATGCGATTGGTCTACTCTATCCCATTGTGAAGGTCAGGCCGATTTTAGAAACGATATTTATGTTGTTCTCTAAATCTAAATTAACAGAATTTGAAGCGGAAGCAGGTCACGCAACGAAGTGATAGGAAGTGAATAGCAGTCCATGGACTAAACAGGTGTACACAGATTTCAGAAGCGCCGCGCAGTAGCTGCAGCTCAGACTGTAAATTCTATTCCATTTTCTCGCATTTTAAGTCGAAATTCTAGATAACATTAAGCTAATAAAATGACAAAGCAGCATACTGCAAAGAAAATAGAAGACCACAACAAAATGTTGCTCTACCAATTTATTATAAACAGTCGCAAATTGTATAAAATATAACAAGCACAGAAAAAAATTGTTTTGGAAAAAAAACCTGATTAACAGTAGAAAGAGCGCGCTATTTTCGCTGGGGAGAGACCACGGGGGACATTCGAATACCCATTGCCTACTTCAAGATGGCTCCCAAACCGCATGACCGCCTTTCGTGGAAGCTCACCATATGGATAAAAACTTTCCACCCTTTTACAATGAACTAACGAGTCAGCGTCATCGAGATACTCAGCGGTTCTTGTCGACGACCCTTGTGACCTAAATGGCGAATCGTGCTTCAATAATATCATAATTAACAGTATAATCAATGCAATATAATAAACAGTAATAGCCGACATGGTTAGATGATGAGATTTTATGAGCAGAAAAATATTCTGAATTTTCATAGCGATTGTTTGAATATTTTAGAAGGTACGTAGGATAAGAAAATGTGGGTTATGGAATACCCCATGGTCTATCTACTGATATTAACAAGTAAGCACTAATTCGAACAACAGTTGAGTAAGCTAGAAGCAACTTAATAGGAGCTTCGGAAAACAAACGTCACTAAAATGGCCGGAAATAGCTCGCTTATCAGGCGTCTTCTCGTCAGGCAGTTTGCAAATGTGCTCAGATTAGGATCACTGAGAACAAATCAGCGACGCCTCACCAGCAGCCTGATGCCGTTGCGAGAGCGCAGCACAATCTCGGCGCAGGCAAGCGGCGGCTCAGCGCCGGGCACCAACTCGAAGGTGAACCGGCGCAGCAGGTGGGCTAGAGTGACGCGCTCCTCGGCTAGCGCGAAGCCCTGCCCAATGCAGTTGCGCGGCCCAGCCGAGAAGGGCAGAAACGCAAACGGATCGCGACTGGCTGACGAAGAATTCTCGGCGAATCGATCCGGCTGGAACTGGTCCGGCGACTCCCAAAGGTATCGGCCGCGGTGCAAGCTGTAGATGGGCACGGCCAGACTGAGACCGGCTGGTAGCTCGTGGCCGCAAACGCTCATTGGCGAGTCCAGGGTGCGACCGATAACTGGCACTGGCGGATAGAGTCTGTGCGACTCGCGAATGCACTGGGTCAGACGCGTCAAACGGGCCGCCATCGGTCTGAAGGAACGGTCATCCTAATGTTAATTAAACTTGGAACAAAAAATATTTTATCTTAATCACCAGATCCTACGCTTGATCGCGCTAACCAATCATCTTCAACTTTAGAACAAATACTAATAAATGTCAAAACCTTTGCACAACGACCTCTTATATGGCGTACTCTCACCCGTCTATGTTGAAGTCTCCGGAGACAATGACGTCATCTATCTCGGCTTGCACTCGCCGCATTTTATCTGGGTGGCAGGCCAAGGCGTACAGTGCCCAGGACAAGGCGCTGGCAGTTGTATCGTGGCCCGCAAAGAGGAAAGTGTGCACCTCGTCTTGCACTTCAGCATCAGACAGTTCCGCTGCTAGCAGTGAATCTAGGAAATCCAGACGACGTTGACTGTCATCATCTTCGGTTGTGTCTATCTGAGGCGGTCCATCAGCCGCCTGAAAAGTGTGAACGCAGTGAATCAAGGCACAGTGTGTATTTTTTTGTCTGGAAATGAGACAGCCAGGGTTAATGTCCTCGTAAGCTCGATAAAAAACGGATGTTCTACGAGCTAGAAGTGTTTCAGTAATTTTAGAAATGTAATAGGGTTATTGAATAACAACAGGAATAAGACGACAGTATGCTACTAAGAGTAATAAAAAGCGTGAATGGTGTGTTCTTTAGTAGTTTAAAGCGTTTCATAAAATTCCAAAACCACCTGCGCGACGACAACGTGTCTTCGGCTGGGATGACGCTATATCGAAGCGATCGTTTGTGAAGCGTCTGAATCGCAATAGAAGCGTCTGAATCGCAAAAGAAGCGTCTGAATCGCAAAAGAAGCGTCTGAATCGCAAAAGAAGCGTCTGAATCGCAATATAAGCGTCTGACTCTGAATCGCAAAAGAAGCGTCTGAATCGCAATAGAAGCGTCTGAATCGCAAAAGAAGCGTCTGAATCGCAATAGAAGCGTCTGAATCGCAATAGAAGCGTCTGAATCGCAAAAGAAGCGTCTGAATCGCAATAGAAGCGTCTGAATCGCAAAAGAAGCGTCTGAATCGCAATATAAGCGTCTGAATCGCAAAGTCGTTAGAATCGTTAGCGCACGGGCCATTACATAAACGAGTCATTTGAAACAACCATAAAAACGTGCCGATTTCTTAGAGAAATACGAGTTCACACGTATTCTATTCTCGCATACGTTTGTGAATAATAGCTTCTAAGTTTCAGTTCAGTCAGCCTTACCACCTGGTCCCTGCGTCTGGCAATGATGTCCTTGGCAGTCTGGTGCACTAAATCGCAGCAGGCTTTGAACTGGCGACCATTCTCAGTGAACTTGTACAGCCAGGCTATATAGTGCAGCGGTTGGCTGCAACATATTGGTTGCACTCCTGCCTTTACCAGATTTCATAAGCTTAACTCAGCTAATTTTAACAACACATTACAGCTTTCAGTCTACATGAGGTTGTAGCCTAGTGGTTAGGGCGTCGGACTCACGACTTGAAGGTCTGGGGTTCGATTCCCGACTCCACTGAAACAATTTGTGTCCTTTAGCAAGACACTTAACTCTGATTTGCCAGCTGTTAAATGGGTACCAGCATCAGCTGGGATAATTGAAGGTGGGTGTGGTGGTCCATGGACTGAACAGCTGTACGCAGTCTTCAGATGCGCCGCGCAATAGCTGCGCTGCGCTGTCGGCTGCACATCTGGCCCCATTGGGCCAATTAATTATTTTTTATTATTATTAGTCTACATGGTTGTTAATGACTTGTTCATACTTACATAGCCCGCTTAAAAATCAATGAGCTCAACTGGGACACGGCCCGAATGTAGTCGCTGTTCTGCCTAAAGAAAAGAATGACAAAGTGAAATGTAGGCCACATCACGCGTGAGCATTCTTAAACGTGACGTGAGGCGTCAAATCTCACCACGGGTCTCACCCATCAAGCTGGCAGTCGGTGCAGTAGGAGAAGGCGCACTGCAGAATGACATCCATGGTGAATAGGGACATGACCGAGAAGGCTTCAATTTCGGCGCATTCGGAGGAGTCACCCATAAGCCGGTTAAGCTTGTCCACCAGGACTCGGCTGGCCTCATTAAAAACTGCGTGCTGCTGCCGCAACAGCTGGAAGTGAAATGCCGGCGTCAGTAGCCGGCGCCGCTCGTGCCAGGCGGTGCCTTTCAGTAGCAGTAGGCCGCTGCCTAGCGATGTTGCATGCAGGTATTGTGTAGCTAACTCCCGTTGAAATACTTTGGTTCTGCACTAACAAAGGATCAAGCCTCTATACTATTTTTTCTTGCTTCTGTATCTCCTAAAAGTGAGCCAATTGCCATGAAAGTCAAGAAAGATGGGCTGAAATTTTCCACTCTATCCGATAAGTCAACTTCCGGAATAACTGACGTGCCTCGGTTTGATCTGTGGCTGGCAGGCCTGCGCACCAGCCGCACTCCATGTACGCAGCCTATATAAATTTGTTCAGTTTACTTTTCTCTCCTGAGTTATTGATTATTTCTCATAACATGACTTATTTTACTTTTAAGCCTACATATATCGCTGCAGTCTCGTTACTATTGAATCGTTGTAAAGCATCGTGACAAATACAAATAGTATCGAAACTAACTCAAGCTAAGCCTACGGGCAGCCTTGTCTCCGATTCCTGGGCACGACTTGAAATGACAGCACAAGCAGGCAACTGTGAACTAAAGAATGCAGATGCAAGTAGACACAGGCACCGACGTAAGCCTCATTCCGAGGGGCCACTGGGAGGTGCTCGGGCGTCCAGCATTGTGGAAGTGCAAAAAGCCAATCCTGAGACAAGTTGATGGATCGGTCCTCAAGACACTGGGTGAATTCACAGCCACGTGGAATGATCGAGACAAGTTCCGCACCGTCGACTTGGTTGTCACAACAGCACGCAAGTCACATGGGCTGTTGGGCCTCGACAATCTGGATTGGAACTCCGAGAGACAGACAGTCGGCGGCCAAGGCACTGCAATACAGCACCTAAACTGCCTGAAGAGCTTCCAAGCCAGAATCAAGCGGATCGAATGTGCCAAGCCATTCTACTGCGCAGCTAGAACGGTGCCGCTACACCTGCGCGACCGCGTCAACCAGGAGCTGAAGCGCCTCCAGGCTGAAGGAATCATCAAGCCAGTGACCGAAGGCGGCAGCGAGTGGGCGACCCCGATCGTTTGCGTCCTCAAACCCAACAGCAACATCAGAATTTCTGCTGATTACAAGGCGGGGGTCATCGCACACACAATCATCGGGTGTGCGGAGGCTATGGAGACGCGACCGGCGCCAGTTGGAATCCATCCTCGGCATCTGCAATTTTTTGAAAGGTTTGTCAACAATCACACGCACATCGTTGAGCCCCTTAACCAGCTGCGCAAGAAGGGAGCGGAGTTCGTTTGGACGACTGCGCAGGAAGTGGCCTTTCACCAGTTGAAGAAGCTTCTAAGCTCCGGCCCAATCATCCAGCCATACGACCGGACCAAGGAAACGACGCTCACGACAGACGCCAGTGAGAAGGCGATCGCTCGGTCATTCCTGCCTCACTACGCTGTCGCGTCCTAGAGTTGGTTACACAGCCAGGCGCATCCGAGCGCCAAGAGCACTAGAGCGCTAGTCCGCAACTCCGTCTTGTGGCCAGGCTACTGCAGGGACGTCGAAGGATTCGTCCGTGCCTGCCACGCCTGCGCCAAGCAACGTCAAAGTGGTCACAGTAGCGTCCACCAATGGCCCGCCGAATCTGAGCCTTGGGGTGGATTCACATGGACCACACTCAGTTCCGAAGGTAGGGCTCCTGCTGATCCTGGTCGACGTCCTGTCTGCATGGCCGGAGGTTATCCCGGTGCACGACAAGAGCGCCGCCACCATCAGACGTGTCCTCCAGGAGGACTTCGCCCGCAACGGAGTCCTAAAAACCCTGGTGAGTGACAATGCTGCTGAGTTCCATGATGAAGGTTTGGTAAGCTGGCTGCACAGAATCGGCTGCCGCGCTGTGAAAACCCACCATATCATCCGCAGTCCAACGGCCTGGCCGAGCGAATGGTGCAAACTATCAAGGTGGACTCGGCGGGCTGGGATCAGCAGGAGCTATACGACGCGTTTCTGGCACGGATCCTGCTGAACTACCGATGTGTGCCGCACGCCGGGAGTTCAGCCCGGCACATCTGATGGGCAGGCAACTGCGGAATCCTATTACCTTGAAGACAGCAATCCGGTCCGAGGTCTGGTACGCTCCGACGTCGATTTTCACACTCGGAGAAGGCGGAGTTCCTGGCGCAGTAAGGGTCCAACACGGCGCTCATCATGCGACAGGGCGACCGAGCCACGCTAGACCATCAGAGTCTAGACCAACTGCGTCGGCACGAAGCCGGCGGCAACGGAGACGATGCGACAGCTGCAGTCAGCCACGATGGTGCTCCGCAGCCCGCCGACTTGCCTGAGGCGCGAAACAATAACGCGCTTCTGCCCTCAACCAAGCCAGGCACGCCTGAGGAGATCGCATACCTGAGGAGATCTCAGCGATGGGAGTTTCGGAACGCGGTGATTTTTTAACAATTTTACAATGGATTCACCAAAGAGGTTTATACAGAACAATGTCAGTTGTCTTTGTCACCAGGTTCTTCGACAAAAATCACAGAATATCTCCATGATGCTGACTCGGTCGGCTTTGAAAGTTTGTTCATTGAAAACGGCGGAAAGTCGTGAAGTAGGCAGTGGGTATTGAAATACTCCCGTGAGCTGGAAAAATGGCATGGTCTTTCTACTGTTAAGGCCCTCTAAATCACTCCCAACCGAGACTGCGCTCGTACATCTGTCACATTGCGAGGGATAGCAGCTCTAGAAATTCTTTACCCCACCCAATCACAGTTGAGACACCTTGAGGATGAAGCCGACCCCATGATCAAGTCCTTCTACCTGTAGGTACAATGCAAAACTTTGATCTCACCCAGCCAGGGTCGCAGGAACAGCTCGTAGGCGTATCCCTTGCCGTCCGAGCCGGATTTTAGTACGGGCTTCACCCAATCAGGATGCGCCATCACCAGCTCCGGCATCAGCGGACCGTTCCACAGTGCAAAACAAGGCTGGTAGGTTTCAGCCTCTTGAGTGCGCTGTGTCAGCCACCTGCAGGAGTCCAGCCTGTGCAGGTTGCCATAGAACCAGTGTCCGGGCGGGCAGGGGAACTGGCTGACGCAGTGTCTAAGACGCAGGTATTGACGAATAAACGCCAGCAGGTGATAAAGCAAGAAAAAACTTAGGGCCAGAGCTGCTGCTGCTGCTGTTGCTAGCAGGACTGAAGTAGGCATCGTTTAAAACGAAGATGATCGAGCTACGAGCTGAAATATTGTGACCAACCTGTCATAAACAAAAAACCACACAATCTTGATTCTAGGACTGCAATACCCGCTTGATTTCATCCTGAAAAAAAGCAAGGAAGCTGTTTAAAAATTAACGACTGAGAAAAAACGTAATATACTTATGTGAAAAAGACGTTTTTAAAATATTCCACGTGTATTTTGATTTTGACAATATAAAAATGCATTCAGTTTTGGCCAAAGCTATAAAGGATTAAATCGAAAATTATCAGCCCGCCTCCAGCTGCCTCCGTAGCTGCCGCATCAGTGCTAATTCTCGTTGACAGCCTCGACGATGCCAATTAATTAGGCGTCTGAGCTGAGCCAGCTCTGCATCTGCAGCTAGCAGCTCACGCAGCATCTGCCGCTCGATGGCATTCAGCGGCCGCGATGCCGAATCAGTGGCACCAGAAACAACAGCCATCGCAGGGACGGATGTAGGTCCAGCAGGGGCGGATGTAGGCTCAGCAAGGGCGGATGTATGTCTAGCAGGGGCGGATGTAGGCTCAGCAGGGGCAGATGTAGGTCCAGCAGGGGCGGATGAAAGTCCAGCAGGGGCAGATGAAAGTCCAGCAGGGGCTGATATAAGTCCAGCAGGGGCAAATGTAAGTCCAGCAGGGGCGGATGAAAGCTCAGTAAAACGCGCCAGGCCATTGATACGATCTGCCAACTCCAGCAGCTGATCCTGAGGCAGGCGGGCAGATCCGAGCGACAAATTTGGCAGCAGCGAGTTAAGCTGATCCGAGCAAGGTTTGGTTTTAGAGGCCGCCACTATGAGGATAATATCACGAGCCTCTAGCGTGTCAGCTGGTGTGGCAGCCGGGCAAGACGACGCGGCTTTGTTGGCAAGCCGGTCAGCAAGCAGTGCAGCCAGACGGTCGGATTCCTGACCGATCCATAGAAAGTCGGCGTCAACATTGGCACGGTGAGAGTTGTCGGAGCTAGACAAAGCAGACGCTAATGCCTTAGACTCTTCAGTTATTGGAGGAGACTGTGTTTGAGTTGGTGGCGGCAGCGTTGGCGCGGCCGTTTCAGGCTGTGAGCCGCCACCGTGCAGCAGGGCCCGCAGCCGGAGAACCTCAGAATCCTCCTCGCCTTGATTTGCAGTAGCCGCCGAGGCCTCGAAGGTTGCCCAATCGTCCTCATCGTTGGGATTATCGTTACCGACATCGTTTATGTCATCCAGACGTTCGCGCCGATGCCTCTGCTGATGCTGCTTCCGTCGATTGCCTTTGCAATGCTGTTGCTTCCTCTGCGCGGGCGGCCGGCGGACAGGATCCGGCTCGAAGACGGACCTCTCCACAGGAGCTCCGCCATCATTTTCTGCATCGTCCAGGCTTTCTATCTCGATGAAAGTAGCCGCGCCGGCTACGGCTGCATCGTCGCAACCCGCCGAAGCCCCGCTGGCTAGATCTGACGGTGGCGGATCCGGCAACGGAGACATTCGAAGCCCGGCTAGGCGTTCAAAGTCGCGCAGTTGTCGAAGCTCTACACCATCGCCGACTAAACTGACAGCGGCTGCGTAGCTGCCGTAGCGGCCAGCCCGGCCAATGCGGTGCAGCAGGGTGCGATGGTCCCTGCGAGCGACAATCACAACAGGAAATGCTATGGTAGATACTCGTTAAAACGGACATGGAATAGCTCTTATTGTCTGTTACTTTGCCGTTGAGTCTTATAATCAAGTGGCCCTCTTCGCCCCAAGGTCTTGAGCTCGAGGCCACGTTTATTTGGGGCACAGCCGCGGAGAGAAGGCTTGGGAGCCTTTCGTGCAATTAACGCCCTTGAGGGCCAACCTCAAAGGCACAGCGAGAGTGTACACTGCCTGACGATGAGAAAATCAGGGCGGATCTACACACCTGTGTGAGCATGTGCCTGCGTACGGTATCTGCGTGCGTGTGCGTTTAGGAGTCAGCTAAATGGGCAGAAATGTACCCTCGCTGGTTGCAGGTCTCCTGTCACCAAATGTTGTGCCATAGCCCGCAGCCCTCCTGAAATTATTATTATTATAACCATGGACTCATTGCTCAATAATAATGCAAAATAATAGTAAATTATTGCGCTATTTAGTTGTTTACTTTGTGTGAAAAATTGTTTCATGTCAAAGGACACTAAATTAATTCGTTTAGCCTAGAAGCTAAAAAATATAAATACAAACCTTGGCAAGTCCAGATTGACAACCAGGTCGACATTTTCTGCGTCAACGCCGCGCGCTGCCACATCCGTAGCCACTAGAACGCGGCAGCGGAAATCGCGCAGCCGGTCGTAGGCGCCGATCCGCTCAACCTGCTGCAACCGGCCGGCCAGGTAGGCCACGGGCCAGCCAGCAGACTCAAGCCGCTGGCAAAGCTCCCTAGCCCGCTCCTGATAGTTTGAGAACACCAGGCATTGGCCGAATTGCACATTGGCTAGAAGGTCGCCTAGAACTTTAGCCTTTCTATCCAGCAGCAGGTTGGGCAGGTGGCTGTCAGGCACCGAGCGCCAGTACAGTCTAACGCCAAGCAGCTGGCCGCCACTCAGACGCACCAGAGTTGGATCCCGCATGTACAAGGACAACTGTTGCGCCATGGAGTCAGGATAAGTGGCGGATAAGGCCAGAACCTGCTTGCTCTGCGGCAGGCTCCAGTAGATCCAGCTGCAAAATGTCAAACATTCTATGAGTAAAGGTATAAAAACTATTTCTATTGCCACAGCTTGACCTGGCACTGAATCACAGATAAGTGAAGTAAATCCATGGTTGCATTAACTAAATATATGGTTGCAGTAACTAAATCTATCGTTGCATTAAATAAATCCGTGGTTACATTAACTAAATCCATGCTTGCATTAAATAAATCCGTGGTTACATTAACTAAATCCATGGTTGCATCAACTAAATCCATGGTTACATTAACTAAATCCATGGTTGCATCAACTAAATCTATGGCTGCATTAACTAAATCTATGGCTGCATTAACTAAATCTATGGCTGCATTAACTAAATCTATGGCTGCATTAACTAAATCTATGGCTGCATTAACTAAATCTATGGCTGCATTAACTAAATCTATGGCTGCATTAACTAAATCTATGGCTGCATCAACTAAATCTATGGCTGCATTAACTAAATCTATGGCTGCATTAACTAAATCTATGGCTGCATTAACTAAATCTATGGCTGCATTAACTAAATCTATGGCTGCATTAACTAAATCTATGGCTGCATTAACTAAATCTATGGCTGCATTAACTAAATCTATGGCTGCATTAACTAAATATATGGCTGCAATAACTAAATATATGGTTGCATTAACTAAATCTATGGCTGCATTAGGAGGTCGGTGGCAGAGCGGTTATCGCGTTTGCCTCTCGCACCACGGTCCCTAAGTTCGATTCCACGGCGAGGCCACATTTTATTTGGGGCGCAGCCGCGGAGAGAAGGCTTGGGGGCTTGTCGTGGAATTTACGCCCTTGAGGGCCAACCTCCAAGGCACAGTGAAGTGTACACTGCCTAACGATGAGAAAGTCAGGGCAGATGTACACACCTGTGTAAGCGTATGCCTGCGTACAGTATCTGTGTGCGTGTGTGCTCAGGAGTCAGCGAAATGGGCAGAATTGCCTCCTCGCTGGCTGCGGGTCTAGCCAGTCACTAAATATGGTGTCACTAAATAATGTGCCACTGCCCGCAGCCCTCCTGCAATTACTAATAATTATTATTATGTATATGCATTCAATAAATCCATGGTTGCATTAACTAAATCTATGGTTGCCCAATCGAATCCATGGTTTCTCAATCGAATCCATGGTTTCCCAATCGAATCCATGGTTTCCCAACCGAATCCCAGATCCATGGTTACACCATCCAGAGTCATGGTCACACCACCTAAATCATAGGTTGAACCGCCTAAATCAGTGGTCGCACCACCTAAATCAGTGGTCGCACCACCTAAATCAGAGGTTGCACCACCTTAATCAGAGGTTGCACCACCTAAATCAGAGGTTGCACCAAATATTAGAAGAAAATTATGTTTCCCGTTGGACTTCGGAACTTCTTTAAAAGAAGAACAGCACAGTATCCCGACTCCGATCCTGTCGACTCACTTAATATCCTGCTGAAATGAATCGTCCATAAGCGCATCTGCCTCGTCCAGTACCAGCATGCGCACCCGGTCAGTTCTGAGGCAGCCGGACTCGATTAGCTGACGCACCCGGCCAGGCGTGCCAACAGCCACCTGGCAGGCTGCCGCCTCAGCTGAAGCCTCCTTGACGCCGGCGCCGAGGCCGCCGATGAAGAGACCGCAGCGTAGGCCGGCAATACGCTGGCCGATGGCCTCGATGGCGCGCCGGCTTTGCAGGGCCACTTCGCGCGTTGGCGACAGGGCGAGAACTCTGACGCCAACTGGCGCAGCAGCAGAGGCAAAGTCCGGCAGCAGAGATTCCAGAGCCAGTACAGCGAACACGCAGGTCTTGCCTGTGCCAGCCTTGGATTGGACCACCAGGTCGAGGCCGCAGCGGCCTAGCGGGATGGCCTTCAGCTGGATTGGCGAAGGCGTCCGGTAGCCAGCGTGGGCTAGGCCGGCCAGAACCGGCTCGGACAGCAGCAGATCGGCGAAGCTGGCAGCCGGAGATTCGCTATCGGGCTGCACAATGTCCTGGGTGCGTCTCTTGGCATCTAATTGATGCGCCTTAGCCATGCCACAATCTGAGATGGGTCTTGATTCGAATATTGACTTGGCTGCAATTTAAGCATATTCGTTGTTATTAAGCACAACACTCGATAATGTAGATCCAGATTACTGAAATTTCAAGGCTTCAGTGATTGCCCTTTTTTCATTTTACTTACTCTTAATAGAATTGTGTGATATTTTTGTATATCTGTTTAACTTTGAAGCTCTCTTAATAGTCTGACCTGCAAATAGCATGCGTGGAGATACCAAGCACACACACAAAGTTATAAGCCTTTGATCATTAATTTTTTTAAATAAAAATAATTGAGACACCATAGCATAACTAAAGAATAGCAAAAAAGAAAAATTATACTATTAGTAGAGGGATATTGGTTATTTGCTGCTGGGGACACGGATTCTCTGCTGCTGGGGGGACATTAGTTCTCAGCTGCTTAGGAGACATTGGTTCTCTGCTGCTGGGGGACATTAGTTCTCTGCTGCTGGGGGGACATTAGTTCTCTGCTGTTGGGAAGACATTATTTCCTGTTGCCAAGGGGACATTGGTCATTTGCTGCTGAGGTGATTAATGTTTGGGGCCAACAGGAGTGGGGTGTATTAGCTTATTGAGAGGACCAGTGTAATTTACATTATGAACTTAATGAGTGCATTGTATGAATCCTTAAATTCTGCTTGTGTTCCCTGGAGTTGCTAGTTTCAGACATCAAAATATCTAAGAAAAAATGCTTGTAAGTTAGAATGTCTGGATGAATTTTTGGATTCATATATAGTGCAAAAAGCAAATCCATTTTTTTATTTTTCTTAAACACTGAACAGCTCAGAACTAGTTTACTGTTAAAAAATATATATATATATATATATTTGATATAAAAAATATATATTTGATCATACATGCAAAACCTCCAGAATGTTTGCCAGCTGTGCTACTTAATTTTGAAGCAAAAAATGACATACATTGCAATATATTAGTTCAAATAATAATAATAATTGCAGGAGGGCTGCGAGCAGTGGCCTATCATTTAGTGACACTAGACCTGCAGCCAGCGAGGAGGCAATTCAGGCCATTTTGCTGACTCCTGAGCACACACGCACACAGATACCAAATGCAGGCACATGCTCACATAGGTGTCATCTGCCCTGACTTTCTCATTGTCAGGCAGTGTACATTTCACTGTGCCTTGGAAGTTGGCCTTCAATGGTGTAAATTGCATGACAAGCCCCCAAAGCCTTCCGCTCCAAATAAATGTGGCCTTGCCATGGAATTGAACTTAGGGACTGTGGTGTAAGAGGCAGCTTGATAGGAATAAATACACTTTGCATTGCAAATGTAATGATTTGCAATAATTGTTTATACATTTCTCATAGTAAATACAAATGTGAAACATTAACAAAATTATAATTGCAAATCACAATTATGACCCACTTGCTACTAGTTTACTAGCAACTTAAACTGATTCAACTAAGAAATAGATTCCTATATATCAAAGGACAATTGAAGAATTCATATTATAAAAGGCAAAGGTTTCCCTGCTATAAGATTTTCACCAAAGCTGCTTTGAGGTTTAGGTTTGGGAAATGTGCAATTCTATTATTGAAATAATTTGACTATAAAGTTACATGCATGTCAAAGCTATACACTATGCATTGATTTGAGATCTAATTGAACATTGACATGAAACCATAGCAAACATGACAAAATATTCTAGCTTTAAAGAAATTGACACCTTAGAGCAGGGGTAGGCAAACTTATTTGCTGGCAGGCCAAAGAGAGAACCTAAAAGACGACAGCGGGCTGGATTGACTATATAAATATGAGATAGAGGAGAGATTAGACACGGGAGAAATTAGACATGGGAGCGATGAGACACGGGAGAGATTAGACACAAGAGAATTTAGACATGGGACCGATGAGACACAGGAGAGATGAGACAGGGAAGAGATAAGACAGGGAAAATATTAGACATAGGAGAAGTGAGACATGGGAGAAATTAGACATGAATTAGACATTAGACATGTCTAATCTAATTAGACATTAGACATGTCTAATCTAATTAGACATTAGACATGTCTAATCTAATTAGACATTAGACATGTCTAATCTAATTAGACATTAGACATGTCTAATCTAATTAGACATTAGAGATGAAACAGGACACTGTAGATGTCAGAAAGGGCAACGGGCCGGATTTGGGAGCTTTGAGGGCCGCATCTGGCCTGCGGGCCAGAGTTTGCCGACCCCTGCCTTAGAGGAAAATCTGCTAAAAGAGACTGGAGAAAATTGTACCATATTATGGGAAATTAACAAACTTTCTTGGTTAGGTTTGTTCTTAGGGCCTATCACAACTTAGTTCTCTTATTTACAATGTTGCTTTCTCTTATTTGTCACTTATTTCCCCTTATCTGCAAATTTATTTTGCCTCAAAAGAAAACAGAAGAAAAGCAGAGTAGAGAAATAAAAAAAGATAATTGGTTTCAAGCCAATTGGGCCAAGAGTTGTGCATAGGTCCCCTATGATATAGATATTTTGACATTTTTTAGAGACAAAAAGGTTATTTTATAATATTGACATAGTATATATTAAAGCTTTCTGTCATACATTGACCATCAAAAAACTTGCAAGCCTTTTTGATATGTTTACTAAATAGTCAAAGCAAGTTGAGTCGAGTGTACAACATGCCAGTAATAGTAACATTTTTTATATTGGTGCCTTGACTAGGCCTATAGCTACAGAGGGAGAAGTAGAACAATGGATTTCTGATAAGCTAATCTTTCAGTTTTTAGATTCATGCACTTGCTAACTAAACTTCGTAGATAGTACTTAGTAACTAAACATGTAGTCAATGTAGCACATATCAGCAGAATTATTGTGTTATTTTAAAGTCAGGTAGCATTCTTGTAACTTAAAGAGACTCGGGAGAAAAAAGAATTTAAAGGACAGCCAATTATTTACACAAGAAAATATACGCTTTTATAATTATATTTAAAGTCGGTATGATATTTAAAGATCTACAAACTAACTACATAATATGACTGACATAATTATTCATACTTGATTTAAATTTTGTTCATCTCGTTTAAAATAAAGGTTGACCATTTAGTACTTTGAATCTTGTTGCTTTCACAAAAAGCGTAAGCAAATTTTCCATTTATAAAAAATTTGGATTCGCTTTGCTTGTTCCCTTGAATTTACCGTTTTGTTTTCCTTTGTTATACTGTTTGGAATGTTACGAACCAAAGGACCAAGGGTGCTAGTCACTTCGTCATCTACCATATCGTCATATTGGATGACGAACTGACCAATTTAAATGGGTGCGCTGTTGACAGATGACGAAGTGACCAAGGTCCAACGGTTAATCAATTTGCAGATGACGAACTGACTTAGATTATACTGATCAGAGAATTGTGCATGTAATGAGTATAGTTTGTTCCTGTAAGTCTTTGTGTAAGCGCATATAAATGTAAGTTTTTCAGTGCCACTTGCAAGGGGAGATGTACATATTTATGATCTACTCAGACTTTCATATGCTCACTAGCATAACTATCGCTCAAAAATGTGTGGCGCCACTTGGCTGTACTTATTGACTATCACTGACTCACTTTGCGTATATGTGTACTTAATATATAGGCACCCTATTTAGTGCGTACATTGCCAATGTGCATCTATGCTTAAGTTTGAGACTGTTTGATCGCGCAATATTTTAGGCGGCACATTGCCGTCAGTCGTTTTGTAAATAATATAAAGTACGGTTTGGCCATATTAAATAAAGTAATATGGCCAAACGACGGTGGCATCGACGTCTGAAGCATCGAGCTGAGCGAGTGCAGTTGTTGTTGACGCTGTACCCACACTGCTGCATCTGCTCCACACCGCGAGGCGCTTCTGGTTCCCATTCACGCGGCACTGGTTCACCAAGGGATCAACGAGCGCCAGCACAGGTACATGTGCATATATACTGTACGTGAACTGGGTCACTGCGTATACGCATTGCTGTCTATTACATGTACAGTATAGTACACAGCCCAATCATTTTCTACACAGATCTCGCTACCAGCGGCTGCAAGTGCGAGTTGAACGCTTAGAGGCCAAATACGGTGCCGGACAAATTTCTGTTCGAAGCCTTTTGCTGGAATGTTCACGATTGGAACACAGACCATTTGCACCGCAACAACAGCAGCATCACTAAGCTCGTGGAGCGATCCAGTGCTAGTTAATTTACGCGCCGAGCTACAATCTGACAATGCACAATTACGTACAGTTTCAAAATGTTTTACTTGTTTTACTTTACTTTTGACTTTTGACGAAGTGACTAAATATGAGGAGTAAGCCGATTCGCAGATGACGAAGTGACTAATGTTTGGCAGTGCCTTCATTAGTATATGACGAACTGACCAAGGGCAATCATATTTTGGCGAAACGTCATTTGACGAAAAAGTGTATGACGAAGTGACTAGGATCCAAGGACCAAGGCTTGTCCGTGACCGTGTCCGTCGTTTTTTCTAGTGGTATGCTGTATGCACGAACTAATTGGCATGCACGAACTTGTAAACTTGTGCTATTATTTTCAGTTTATAGAACATCAACAATAATCATAGCAATAACCTCCCAATTTAATTGGCAATATTGTAAATAGTGGGGCATCTTGAGGGGTTCGGTGACCGTTGGGTATTTCCCGGCAATATTAAATATTCCCTATTTTCCTGACTGTGTGATAGTGATGATTGTTCCGGAGCGTGAAAATCAAGGATATACTAAAATTGTGCCCAATAATTGACCTACCGCACGTCTTTTGTTGCTGCAAAGTGCAAACAGATAAAAAAAATCATCGAATTTGGAACTTAAGTCTGCACCCACACCTGAATTACTTGCGTTTTCCACCCCTGGGTGGGAATTTAGGAAGTCCAAATAAATTTGTTCCATATGGGTATGTGGATATGAAATACTATGAACTAAACATCCTTAAAAAACTTTTTTTGCTCTTAGTTGCTTACTAGGTCGTAGTTCTGAATCGTGTCTGAACATCAACTTCTAGTATTGTACATGCATATCCTGCTGCATATTGAATAGAATAATGCTGTAAATTCTTAAGATTAGAAAAATTTTGAAACTTGAAAATTTGTTCGTTAAAAAACTTAATGGCTAATGCGCTCGCGAAAGTCTTTCGATCTTAATTGCGATTGTTAGCCGAACTTGGAGCAATTAGTTCTGTCATCACGAACGTCGAAAATCTTTTTCATGGTCGAATATAGAGCTTATGCTGCTGTCTTTGTTCGATAATTTTTATTTTTGTATATCTAATAAAAATATTATACGCTCGTATAAACTACTAATCGACATATCGAGCTGAGGTTATTTAATTACTGAAGTAGTTTACTCGAACTTGTAAATGTACTGTGATTAGTGTTTAACTATTGTAACACACTAAAAGTGGGGAACGAACCTCGCGCTGGCAGACCGAGACCGGTTTCTGGCTTGTTTGCCTTCGTCAGTCAGCCATAGCCACACGCCGTCCTCTCCCGGCGTGTGCACAGAAGTCTCTTAAGCTTGCAATTTTTATGGCGATACTTTTTTAGTGTTATGTGAGAGTTTTGCAGCCAAGTCTTTGCTTTTCTACTGTTGTCAGTAGTCTGAATTGTATCTCTCACAACTATTATATAAAACTCCTAATAAGCTCTCTTTAGATTTATTGATAATTTGATAAAAAATAGAATTGTAGGAAAACAAATTAAAGGACAGATTAATCTAAAAAAGAAGACGGAATTCCTTCAGCTTCTCTGCAGCATAAGAAAAGAAATTAACGCAGGCACATTATTTCGTCAATGTTGCGGAGAAGTAGCAAAATAGCAGGTCACAGAAGAGCACAGACAGAGCTCTTCTTCGCATTCGACTCGCTTTCCATGTGTCGCTTGAGCTCCTGAATCTCTTGGTCCTTCTTCTCCGCCTCCTGCAGCAATTCTTGCTTCTCCATCATGAGTTTCTGCTTCTCGTCCAGCTCGCGCAGTGAATTATCCTCCTGTACCTGGGCAAGCAGCTTCATCTCCATCATGTTGGAGGTAATCATCTCAGTCACGACTCGAAGCTCCTCAATGTTGTCTCCTAGCTTGTTAAGATCGCCTTTAAGTCGATCTGCTGTTTTTTCGTGTATGTCCCAAAAGCAGCTGCAGCTGCACCTCCCACCAAAGCGGCACCTGCAGCAGCACCACCTGTTAGAAGTGTAAGCCCAACAAGTGCTGCACCAGCAAGTAGTCCTGTGCCTGTAAAGCCTACAGTTCTAGTATTGGATGTCTGTCTAGCAGCTATTTCCTCGAGGTTCTTGACCTTCTCCGCCAAATTTGCAGCAAATCGAATGGCGGAATGCAGTTGTTCCTTGAAGATGTCGTAGATGGTGCCGCACTTCACGGCTAGATCGAGCAGCTTGTCAAGACCGGCTTCGAGTATGGTTTCGAGGCCGATGTATTTTACTTGTAGTCGCGGCCTCATCGTCTGTCTCAGTTGCTGCCACCTCTCGCTGAGCTGGCCGCACACCAGCTGCACCGATGCCTGAGCGTCTCTAATCTTCATAGTGAGCTCCTGCTCTTCGGCACTTTCACTGCTGCTCAGAGAGCCGCACCTTCAATTCTGCCTGAATGGCTTCCCAGTTGTTAGCCACAGCTGCAGCAACGTCAACCATCCGGTCTGCGGTTTCCACAACTTTCTGAGCTATGCCGGCGGCGGATCTAGCAGACTTTTGAGTGCAGCAGCTGCCTTTGTGGCCATAGCCTGTGCTTCAGCCATGACTGTATATTGAAAGAGATGAGCCAGAAGTAGCGAACAGCGCGATTTGCCGATTCTGCCAGCTAAAAGTGCATTTATACAGAGAACGGGCAGGGTAGTTTTTGTCATGACAACACATAAGCATAGCAACTTCCCGATGAATCTAGCAGGTATTTCCTAAGTTTTTATATGGCCTAAACTCATAATGTCTAAAATTCATGACTGTACATTATCAGTACAATTGTTCGAAATAAAGCCTATCCTAGCAAAT
The DNA here is from genome assembly GCA_950097015.1 of Macrostomum hystrix. Lineage (NCBI taxonomy): Eukaryota > Metazoa > Platyhelminthes > Macrostomidae > Macrostomum > Macrostomum hystrix. The sequence continues at coordinate 7,467,977 of CATNEN010000034.1, read as the reverse complement.
GACGATGATAGACAATCAAAAAAGGAACTTCCACTTCTTTGTACACTGTAAATTATAGACGACGGGTCTTCACAAAAAATGATGCCAATAGTACTGGCAGTGGCCCGATCGCGGAGGAAGATTTGATAGTGGCCAGTATATGAAACTTTTTGACTGCATCTCAACTGCAAGAAGCTCGCACTTTTGAGAATAAATTATACATGTTGGCTCTAATTTATGTTGAATATATAGTTATATTATCCTGATGTTTGGAGCAGTGCGTTTACACACAAAGAGTAACGATGTCACTGTCTTTTTCAAGATATTCACGCCTAAAAATTATGCTCTTAAAACTTATTAAATGAAAACTTGCACTCGATATTTCAAAAAAGTTCATGTTGCGACTGACTCAGAAAAAAGCAAGAAAATGTGTAGAAAGAAAGCCGTTTCTCGCATCGCTGCAGCTTTCAATTTCTTGGAAATCGGTACTTAAAAACCTTTTCTTCTGCGGTTATGATAGAAGGAACCGTACACTATAATGTACAGTTAGTACAGTCCAGACACAGATGACTGTACGGAAACGTACTTGGAGATGGGGAACTTCCGTCAAAGGGGAAGAGGCAGAATTAACAAATGGGGTTCGTGGCGAACTCTCCAGCCTTCGTGCGAGGGGCATTCAAAAATTTTTGGCAACTGACCCAATATCTCCAAAAGTACACATCACAAAGCGTTAAAAATTTTTTACGAAATCGCAGACATATATTGGTTTTAACCATAGAGTATGACTTTCTTCACTCGAATGTGTTATACTTGCGCGTGGCCAACGCAAGGTGGTGTTTTACACTCTGTCAAAAATAGAGCCAGTGCAACCAGACCAGTGGCGATTCTACGTTTTCATGCGCTGACGACTCGGAGAAAGCGCGGTCAAAATCCATGCAGACCTGGTCCAGGTAGTCGGGGATCAAGCCCCTTCCTATCGCACGGTCGCCAGGTGGATAGAGTCCATCAACGCCGGACGGAACTCCTTGAACGACGACCCCGGTCTGGACGACCCAGCACAGCTGTGACCGAAGCCAACATCGCTGCTGTCAGGGCTCTGGTGGACGAGGATCCAAACATTACCGTCGCTGTGATTAGCGAGACTGTCGGTATTTCCGATGGCACTGCGCACACCATCCTGCACAGCCACCTGGGCCTCCGCAAGGTCACCGCCCGCTGGGTGCCCCACCTCCTGACAGAAGAGCAGAAGATGGAGAGGGTGCGGTGCAGCCAGGAATTCCTGCGCAACTTCGGTCCAGGAGGCAGCCAGAGGCTTTCCGACGTCGTTACAGGTGATGAGAAATGGTTTTTTTATTTTCAAGTGCCCTAGAAGATGCAGAATAAGGCCTGGGTGGGCTCTGGAGACGCGAGGCCGACTGTCCTGCGGTCCAGCTTTCGGTCCCGGAAGGAGATGTTCGTCATCTTCATCAGCACCTCTGGGCCCGTGGCCGTCATAATGGTGTCTAATGGACAGAATGTGAATGCTAGCTTCTACTCCGGTATAGTTCTGCCACAAGTCATGGCGTCACTTCACGCAACTCAGCCCTCACGGCTTCAAGCTGGGCAAGTTCACCTGCACCATGACAATGCCTCCAGTCACACAGCGGCCCTGACGACCAACTTTCTGGCAGCCAACAACATCAAGACCATCCGACACCCACCCTACAGTCCTGACTTGGCTCCCTGCGACTTCTGGGTGTTCGCCAAGCTCACTGAACGGCTGGCAGGACGGAATTTTCACCGATGCCAGGACCTGGCTAGATGCATCAATTCAGAGCTGAAGGCCATACCTGCTTCTGAGTACCGTGGCGCATTCGAAGCATGGATTCGGCGGCACCAAAAGTGCATTGAGAGAGGGGGAGACTACATTGAAGGATTGTAACATGTTCAGTTGTTTTTTGCAGTTACTGTTTTTGAATAGTAGACCAATTGCCAAAACTTTTTGAATGTTTTCAAATTTTCAAATCGAAGCAGCTCCCCAAATGCACAAATCTTGCAATCCCTGGGCAACAAGCCCAGCAGTACTGAATGCCATTTTTAGCACTGAGTAATTTAGTTCCACATTCATAAGTGTACGTAGGCCTGTACGCTTAGATGTATGATTCAGCTGCTCTCCCAGCCTTTCTATTGGCTCTGCTGGGCTTCATCCAATAGATTCCCAATTCTATATATTAAGATGTTGTGCATTCTCTTGGTCAGTAGAAGAGGCGCAAAAGTTCAAAAAATCGACCTAAAAGCTTCTGGAAATTCTTTTGCTTCTTTAATCAAGTTCACATCTGCTTGCCGTAAGAGGTGAGTCTCAACTTATGAATGTCGAGTCGCAAGCTTTCGATATGGAAGCATGATCGAAATAGAAAATAAAAGTATTCATCTTACTAAATTTACTGACACAGTACACAGATAACGATAGTATATTTGAGACCAGTGGCAGAGTGGTTAACGCGCTTGCCTCTCGCACGAAGGTCCTTGAGCTCGATTCCACTGCGGGACCACATTCATTTGGGGCGCAGCCGCGAAGAGAGTGTTTGGGGGCTTTTCGTGCAAATTACGCTCTTGAGGGCCAACCTCCAAGGCACAGTGACAGTGTTCACTGCCTGACAGAAAGTCAGGACAGATGTACACACCTGTGTGAGTGTGTGCCTGGGTACAGTATCTGTGTGCGTGTGTGCTCAGGAGTCAGCGGAATGGACAGAGTTACCTCTATGCTGGCTGCGGGTCTACTGTCACAAAAATGATGTACCATCGTCCGCAGCCCTTCTGAAATCATTGTTACTCGTATTATTATTAGTTTACGATGTTAAATGCTAAATAAAAAGCAGTACATTTCAGCTTAAATTTTTACCTTGTGAATAAATCCACCTTCGTTACAGACCTGTTGAAGAGACCAACAATGGGAACATCGATTTCGAAGTCAAAAGAGACAAAACGCATTTGCCGTACATTGAGGTTTCTGAAGAACCTTAAAAATGAATCACTCTGGCACTCAATCGAGGCGGTGCAAGTTGCAACAGATGCAATTTCTAAGGTGCAATTCAAAGTAACTGACTGCAGGTTCTTCGTTGAGCTAGTAAACGAAGCGCGAAAATTTTGCTTGAAGGCCATTGAGCTCAGAGAGTGGTCTAACACACTCGACCAGGAGTTAAATAATTTAATAAGGGAATGCTACAGAACTGGCAAGGTTGACGCCAAGAGCCTAGGCCTACAGCTCGAAAAACTTGTAAAAGCCTGTCTCAAGATACACCATGCAATGAAACAATTCTTAAGCGAACCACAGGTCGCAGGTGCTAAAGAAGGCGATTTACCAAAATTCATGCACAACTGCAACTCTGGTCAGGCAAAACTGGAGGCTCAGCTACTTGCTGGTCCACTCAGGATTAACGCGATGATCAGCCGCCTGAAGACAGTGGCCGCCTTCGACCCCGGAGATGCAAAGGTCATCCGTTTTCACGGTGCTCGAATGATTAGGTTGTACACGGATCAAGTCAGACGCGGTGCGTGCGGTAGTTCAGGCAGCAATGCAGATGTGCAACGAGGCAGCATGTGCAGCGATTGCACTTTGTTTGGGAGTGAGTCGAAGTTTAAACAACAGGAGGAGGAGCAGCAGATCTGCTTTACGTGCGATTTGCTGGCACTGGCAACTGTAAAGTCGTCCCATCTGGCAAGTCTAGGCAGTACGACGAATTCAATCTTGAAGTCAATCAAATCCCTCAAAAAGAAATTTGTTGGCTTTGACCAACCTTACGAAGCTCTGAGTCATCTAGAATCTAAGTTGACAAAGTTTTCTAAGAAAACCCCACTAAAGAAGTACACACATAATGTGAAGACAAACCTGCGGAATTTCAGGACTTCGGAGCAAAATTGCAAAGAGGAGAAGAAGATTGCCATTTTGAAGAAGCTAATCCAGAGCTTCGAGGCGATGTACTCGCAGTTCGGGAACTTTCTCGAAAGCTCGAAGGAATTAAGCACCGAAATGGGGAGTCTTAAAAATTGCCTGCAACGGGAATCGGATAGAATTGCGGAGCAGCTAACGAAGCTTCCAAAGATTCATCCTGAACACCCTCCGTACATCGATGTAAATGTTGACGTAAAGGCTAAACTGTGGGGAACCAGCTCAGAGTCTGAACCTTCAAAAGCCAGACTAGAGTTGCTACAAAAAGAGGAAATTGCTAATGAAGGTTTGGACCAACTGAACAAATGTTTGGACTCCGTCAAATATTTGTTAGATAGTGCTTTTGAGATAACCGTGTCTACCAAAATGATGCTCACGCAGTACGAAGAGGTCCTGGGTCGTCTAGAGAAGAATCTGCGGAAATTCAGGACTTCGGAGCCGGAGCAAAATTGCAAAATGGAGAAGAAGATTGCCAATCTTTGTAAGAAGCTAATTCAGAAAAGTAGCTAATTCAGAGCTTCGAAAGAAATGGCGTATGAGATTGAACTGTTTTCTTCGTGTAGAAACTTTACAGTTTCTACTGTTGTCATATCGTTTTTTGTCAAAGCTAGTACATCATCTGATTGTTGAGATTGCAGCGAAATTCGCTTTCATTTAAAAGTAAGAAGACCAGGCTATTTTTCCCTCTGGGAAAAGACCATTGCACGGGGTATTTTAAATACTCACTGCCTACTTCACGATAGCTCCCATACCGAATGACGGATTTTCGTGAAAGTCCTCCATCTAAATCATAATTTTCCGACTTTTACAACTTTTAAATCCGCTTAGGTCAGCGTCGTCGAGATATTCAGCAATTCTCGTCGAGGAACCTTGGTGACAACGACAAACAAGATTGCTTTGTATTAACCTCTTTGGCGAATCCAGATCATTTCAAAAGTGTATGAATTAACAATATATTTAACACAGTATGATCAGCAACAATAGCCGACATGGTAATATTATTTTAAAAACTGTGAGCAGAAAAATATGGCTATACCAGAGGTTTTTGGCACCAGACACCCCGACGAGAATATCTCGCTGAATATCTCGATGATACCGATCTTTTGTGATTCTGGAAGTCATCGGATAGAGCGAAAAATTGTAGCCCGAGTTCTGGATTTTCATGGCGATTGGTTGAATATTTTTGGAGATACAGAAAATTAAAAAAAATGTCGGTATTTGAAATACCCCCCTGTGGTCTTTCTACTGTTAACCAAGATTAGAAGAATGTGTATTATCTATGCATGTTGACGCAAGCGGCAATCGCTTACACGGTCATCCGTTTCATAAGCACAGTGTTATAATTTTATTCAGAATCCTAAGCCTTTTAACTTTTTTTGCTTATTGCCGAACAGAGTTTTTTTATTTTCAACTAATTATCATATTAGTTGAAATAATTATCATAATTATCTAATTATCATATTAACTAATTATCATACTCGTATTATCATGATACCCGTAGTCAGTTTTGTAATTGCAAAACAATTTTGTAGTTAAACTCTTCATTAAAACTCTGCAGTATAACAAACACAATATTTACGCTCGAATTTAAATCTCGATTCACTGTAGATTTTTAATTTTTTTAATCTTCTTTTCCTGTTAAAAATTCAATAAGAATATACACGTTAAAAATTAGTTTTAGGCTTTAAAGACGTCACAGGATTGCAGTGACAATTCAGTTTCATTGCCGTTGTCTTATACGTGTCTAAAGTTTATCTTAAGAATTTCAAGTCACAATAACTGTACATTTCGTAGGTAAAGTGAGTATATTAAATTAGACTAAATCATAGCACAGACTTTACATGTAATGTTATTAAAAGCTACTTAAACAAGATCGTATTTTCGCCCGAAAAGCTATTATTGGAAACTATACGATCAACCGTCGATAAACTGCATAAATTAACAAAACTGCTCTCATTTTTTTCATTTAGCTAGACTTTATTTTTTATAAGATTTAAATTTCAAAACGAGACATTCTTTTTTTCACAGCCCAAATTCTTCAGTTAAGTTTCTATCTATAATGTCTCATAAACATGTGTGAGTAGCTATCCACCTGTCGCAAACAGCTGAGGACCGTTAATGAGACGAGCTATATGCTTTAATGAGCATTTTTAGCAATGACAACAAATTTAGCGTTGTACAGTAATTCAAAGTGAGCTTCCCTCAGCCTTCTTGATGCAGCATTTTGCACTCAAGCCTTAATTCTAGCACCAATTCTATTTCTTTCTAATTTAAATTCTTTCTAGCTGTTTATCGTGTATAAAAAGTATTTCAATCGCCGGATCCTGACGACAAAGGTCCGGGACTGACTTTCTATAATATTATAAAAACGGGTTAAGATCTTCGTGTGACAGTCCACGACTTGGTCTAATACTGCGCCTTATGGCGAAATAACCTTCAGTAACCGACAAACGCAAAAACCGAATTTACTCTCTGATTTGACAATAACCACTAGCGAGCGGGCCGGGCCAGTTGCCCTCCGTCGCGCTCCACCGGCTATATTTATATTTGTTATTTTCATAACAAATTTGTTAATTGTTATTTACACCCTGCAGTGTGCGTGTCAGTACGCTCTTTCTCTTCCCCAATCTCTCTTTCTGTCCCAGGCAGAGGAGGCCACGCCGCCCCGGCGTGTTTGCTCCCTCGAGGACCGGCTCGCTCCGACCGCACCATCTCGCTTTTTCCTGCAAATTGCTTGTCTAGGATGGGCCAGACCGTCACGCCATATCTGCCTGCACTTTATCTATTACTCCCTCTTTCTCTCCCCTGCCTTACTTTATCTTTGCCCTGCATATCGTGTACGAATTGAGTGTTTGTAGTACGTAGCGGCATCAATGGTACGTCTGTAAGATTCTAACGAATAGTATTCGGTGGTTCAAAAAGATGGTTGAGCAGGTTAATGCTGATGCGCGTGTATTTATAGTGTTTGTCCCGGAACTTTCTAGAGTAATACCGGTATTAACAAATTAAACTATTGAATAATACAATCGTGTAATTAAACAAAAATCGAAAAGTGAAAATTTGATTACTTAATAATTAATAACAAGATTTGTAATACAACATAATAAATTTATTACCTAATGGAATTTTCTAGAAATAAATATTTCATAATACTTATACAAACTAATTTTCCCGAAAGTTCGCTTATATATACCATAATATACATGTATATGTACTGTGAAATAACCAAATAAGGAAATCAATGTAATAACGCTACATGTCTTACCGACACAAGCCAACCTGTGCACTCGTCTGCAATTCGAACGTGAGCTAAGAATAGAGAAGAAATTAATGAACTTTTGCTAAAACGCGAAGCAGATAAAAATAATGGAAGAAAGATAATAAACAGAATTTCAAGTATTTGTTCGTTTAATTGCTTTATTCTATTCATAGAACTGCGAAGTGACGTATTGCATACATTTTGAGTACAAATATAATGGAAAATTCCAGTTAGTCTGAACTTCAGCTTTTTTTCTAGCGATGAGACCTAGCGGTCTAGCGGTGAGTATGTCCATGCTGAATGAGTACGCAGTGATGAGTAGTAGTGTGCCAAGAAAGTTCTCTTTCTTTCTTGGTATTATTTCAGTAAGATGTGCAGACCAGCAATATAAAAACTCTGCACAGAGTAGATTTTCTTCACAACTTTGATAAGGCTTTTCATTGGTCAAATTGTTTTGTAAAGAAATTACATTACGTGTCAGCATTCTACTTGGCAAAAGGTTTGTGAAATTTTGCTTTTGTCAGTACAAATTTGTTACAAATTTTATAATTTTTATAAACGTTAATGAATAAAGAAATGACCTGCTTTCCAGAGCCATGGCCGCACCACAGGCGTATTCAGAATTGTCTAATGTGATGAAGTCGATGCGAGCCTTAAACTTTGGCAGTAGTAAAGCTATTGAATTGAGCAAGACTGTCGTGAACGCTTTATGACACTGGAAAACAGTACTGCTGAGGCAATAAGCGCATGCACGACTCCCGAGCTGCAAGATTGTTGGAACTCCCTGCGCACACAGTGCAAAACAATGGAAGCGTCTGGCAATGAGCTCTGGGCAGTGGCGAATGATGTGGATAGAATAATGAAGTCAATAGAAGAATTGAAACACAATACAAAAAAGTCTAGATTGCTTCAGATATTCCCCATTGAGCTGCAAAGACTGGTTGAGACTTCGCGTGATTTCCTTGTTCAACTTGAGAAGTCTCGAGAATGTCTCGATGAGGCAATCAAAAGATCCAATCTCATTTTGGAAAAGCTTGAAAGTACGAAAGAGCACACACTATCTCGTAATGCATGTGACGCATGGTCACTAGCCATTTTCGCAAGCAGCGTTACCGTCGGAAGAGTTGCATGCGTAGGAGGTTTAAGTGTATTATCATCAAACGGTGTCGCAAATCGCGGATGCCCACAGGGATCGAATCGACGTCATTTTGAAATGGCGCGTCGCTGGCACATTCAACTGTCCAATAAAACATTTGCTCCTATGCTGCGCACCACAAAGCGGAATAAATACTTCCTACCGCATTGAAGTGACCTTATAAAAGGCCTCAAAATTGTTTGCCGTGTTTCACTAACGTATTATCCATACTTTCATCGACGCGATTAATTAAGTAATTTAAGAAAATGACGCAACACGCAATTTTAAGAATCAATTTAAGCAACTGGCTTAAAATTGTTTGTAAACACGTGTATGTGTCTATCTGGTTTACCAGCGCAAACAGTTAAATAGGTTCAATTTGTTACTTTACTTAATCATTTTCGAAAGTTATCATTTTAATCTTGTCTCGCCAATATAATTGCTCTAGGGCTCTCTCTTTAATATTCTCCACTGTAATGTTACACTCTCACTATTACCTTTTAGTTACCAAAAGTTACCTTTTATTACTAGTAGTGCTGCCACCAAGCAGAAGGAACTGCTATCAAGGGAATGTTCCTAAGATATTCCTTATTTGCACTTATCCTCTAGGGTAGCGTCTCTCTCTCTTGTACGTGTATATACGTGGCCTGTATACACGTTAGCACCGGTTATGCACTTAATCCGTCAGGCGTACCTGTGAATTAGAGAGTCACAGCAATAGGCCTTTGAACCACCTATGGATAAACTCCGAAATTCGGGTATTACTTTCCGAATGTACTTCTTCGGGAAATTGCTCGACTGGTTATCCATTGAATATCCTATTCAGGTCAATTGTTTATATATCCTCTGAACTCTCTTGTTCAAGTAAATCTTTCTCCTTCTCTGAACACTCTGTTCAGGTATATATCCTAATAAGAACTAACTCTTAAAACCTTTGGTATATTTGTTCACTTGTTTGTAAGGAAGGTTGTCCCGAAGGCGCGCGAGGGTTATTTTCCTCTCTAAAAACCCTCTGCTTATATAGTATTTTATTTGCGGTTGTAAACAACATTTTATTACAAGAATATATTTCGAATAGCAATTATTTAAACATTTTTTGTGAACATATTTTTACAATTTTAACAAATTTATTCTGAAAATATTCTTTGGATTATAACAAGTTGTTATTTGCGTAAATTTAACTTGTGAAGACTTAATACTTTTAGAGGCCTATTACATAATACTAATAGTAATAGTTTTAATTTTAAATAACCAACTAAAAAAGCTCTACATACAAACGGTCAAAAAGTAGGAGTGAAAGTAATTTATAATCAAAGCTATGCTAGCTTTCTCTTGTTTTTTTCTAATTCAAAGTCACACAAATCGACTTGGTTAGATTTGAGGTGAATTGAGTGCAGTTCATTTAGTCTCGTATGACGAGCACGAAACAGGCAACACGGCCCAGTCTTGCGTAAGCTTTAATCCTGCTTGTAGCGATTGATTGAAATGCTGAGCAAGCACAGGCGCAACACGCACAAAACATACCTTACTAGGCACCCAACTTGTGTTCTACACAGCTAAATTATCGATATAGCCAATGCATTATCCACTTACATAATTGCGGCTGCTTTTCTGATTATCTGCAGTATCGTCAAAGAAGACGTCAAACATTACGCTTTTGGCAAACACAGAAGCTCAATGGGTCAATTTAGCAGGTGTGCAACTAATTTTAAGAGCATTGTAATGATGGAAATACATTTTACAGAACTATCCACATGCTATACCAGATGGGATAATTGATGTGCTGGATTCTAATGGACAAATGCGTCCACTTTGTACTTTTTCTCTCGTTGACAGAAACTGGCCAGTCATTCAGCTCATTGCTTGAAGAGACCAAGATTAATGGGCCTTTGAGCTAGCCAATTGTTAAAAATGGCACACTGTACACGGCAGAAAATGCATAAAAGGAACAGCAAAAATATTTATAACTTTCGCCTTGACAATACTGCCTTCGATATACATTTTGATTACAAGACTGTAGACAGAAAAACACGATGGCAAAACGGAGTCCAATAGCCGGAGATGTTATCACGTTGATGACTAATTTGACAACAGCGACGGCGATTGCTAGTTCAATGGCCGCGAAATCAAAGTCCGTTTCCGACACGGTTAAATCAATTACGAGAGAAGCGCATAACACCCTCATGGAGCTCACTAAGGAGGCTGCTGATATGGCAAGCAATGACATAGGCGATTTCCGTGACGCAATACGCGAAACCGAAGCTAGCGGTGAAGGACTTCAAACGAGGTGCTATGAGCTCCACAAGCAATGGGAAGCATTTGAAAGCTACATTAGAGAATTGTTTAAAAAGAAAAACATTGATCGAGCTGAGGTTCTGCGCTCCATAACGCAGCTCCAACAGATGCTAAAGTTTGCTGGTGATTGCTCCGTTTATTGCCAGGAGTTCAAAGACAAGCTAAACATTGCAATTGATATCGTAGATAGGTTGGTGAAACGATGCAGAGAAGCCGCAGAAAATGCGCGATCGGAGGCCTCAACTACCAGAGGAATCGGCTACGGAGTTACTGCAATTCTGGGCTCTGTAGCTCTAGGATTTCTCACTTTCGCCACTGGAGGCCTCGCTTTGGCTGGGGCTGCTGTAGTTGGTACTGCGGCTGTTGGCACGGGAGCTTACACCTACGATAGAGCTAAAAAGTTGGATAAACTAGCCTCTGAATTCGATTATTTGAGAGGCAAGCTGAACGATGCTCTTCCGGACCTTAACTCAATAGGAGAAAGCGTCACTGAGATTATTAACATAACCCCCAAGATTAGCGAAAACATGGAAATAGCTATAAACGTCTTCAAGGAACAGGAACGACTGAGACAGGAAAATGATGCTATACTTTTAGAAAAACAAACGCAGATGAAGAAGAGCGAAGACAAGCGAAGGCAAGCTGAAGAGGAGAAGGAGCGGCTGATGAAGGAGAACGAAGACCAGCGAATGCAGTCCGAAAAGGAGAAGGAGCGGCTGATGAAGGAGAACGAAGACCAGCGAATGCAGGCTGAAAAGGAGAAGGAGCGGCTGATGAAGGAGAACGAAGACCAGCGAATGCAGTCCGAAAAGGAGAAGGAGCGGCTGATGAAGGAGAACGAAGACCAGCGAATGCAGGCTGAAAAGGAGAAGGAGCGGCTGATGAAGGAGAACGAAGACAAGCGAAGGCAAGCTGAAGAGGAGACTGAGGTCATGAGGCAGAAATATGAGTCTCTACTCCTACTCCTAAAAGACTCGCAGCATAATGTGATGAAGAATGACAAGTAATAAGTTGAGGATTTTGCGATTTTCCCAAGCCTAGCTTTCGTTAATCAACGGATTTTACATTGGATTTTTTAGTTTGTTCTTCCTTTGACAATTTTTTCTACGATCTGTTTTGTTTACATTAGTTCTATTTTAGTTAATACTCGTAATCTTGTTTGGTGTCGCTTCTTTCGTTAATTTGCTGAAAATTTGTGTACTTTCAAACAGTTCTTTTTCCGAACATTCCTAGCGCTATTCCCGCTATATAGAGTAACATATTTTTTTAACCATTTATCAGCACAAACTAACATTTTTAGAAAGGAAAAGTCTTTGTAGACTGTCCATCGTACTCTTCTATCTTGACTATATATTATAATCTTGTGTTTTGATGTTCACGACAATAGCAAGAGTGGCGATCGGTTATAACAAGTTTATCGGATAAAAACTACTTAGGATTATGAGATCTCTTTATGTTTGATTTTGCACTCCCTTGAAAGTCTACTCTTGCTATTCTTAAAAAGTTAAAAGAAAAGTACTTTAATTGCTAGCTGATAAATTATATATAGTAATTACCAGGAGCGAGTAAAACAAAGTAATAGAAAACAAACAAATGCATAGAATAATCACAAGAATGGATGAAAAATGTTCTTATATTTCATTCTGATTGTGATTAATGTCTCCTTTTTTTAAAGAATTGCGTCTCAAAGCAAGAGATTAATTCCATTGGATTGGCATACAGAAATTGGACTCTGAACGAACCACTCATATTGTACTCAGTATTGTGCCTGTGTGAAAATATAAAATATATGTAATTATAAATTAGTATTAAGAGACAGAAACAGCGAGGGCTAAAGATGGTCGGTTAAGCGAGACTTCGTAACACATAATAGCAACTCTGAGTGCATCTAATGTGCATTAGAAGGGGGAACTTTGCATTGGAAGGCAAAAAACAGAACTAAATTTATCTTTTTAAGCCTTAACGTGATAGCTCTATAGCATTTGTAGCAGAGCGGGCTGTTTTCGAAAAGTGCTTGCCATTTACGGAGTGCAGGCAGTTCCATTTTGATTATAAATTACTTGCTTTTCTATTTCAAAGATTATGAATACTAACCCTACTCGGCCAGACAATGTGCTAAATGCATTAGCTATAATAATAGCTGGCTTCGCAATAACAAACGGTGTCAGACAGGGGGTGTTCTGTGTCTCATTGGCTTTTTGCTTTGCTCTGCACATTGAATCTTTGAGCACAAAGTTAAGCAGCTACTTTCAGAGTAGCACAATTATTCGAAACGCAAATTAATGACTTACAGTACTGCGATGATCCTGTCATATTCAAAGCAATTTCGCAGAACTACAAAAAGAACTCGACAAAGATTTTTATTGCTGCATAGTAGACGAAGCAGGAAGAGCTTGTAGCCTAGTGGTTAGGGCGTCGGACTCACGACTTGAAGGTCCGGGGTTCGATTCCCGACTCCACTGGAACAATTTGTGTCCTTTAGCAAGACACTTAACTCTGCATTGCTTCAGTTCACCCAGCTGTTAAATGGGTACCAGCATTAGCTGGGATAATTGAAGGTGGGTGTGGCGTCCCCCCAGTCCATGGACTGAACAGCTGTACGCAGCCTTCAGATGCGCCGCGCAATAGCTGCGGCAGTGCGGTCGGCTGCACATCTGACCCAATTGGGGCAGGTGTAATAAACTATTATTGAAATAAATTTTATTGCTAGTAGACAAACAGATAATTAAATATACTAAAAGGCAGTGAAATCATGGCTACTTAACTGTAGCCTAAAGTCAAAACCTTGCAATGGCAATTGAATGGCAACTTCGCTCGTATTATTATTGTTTTTATTATAAAGTGCGCACTCAAAAGAGGTGCTGGTTTTTGTTTTGTTTTATTTTTTATCGCAACTGCGAGTAGGCACTTCTAGGTCTTACAGTCCACAATGTTTCACATGATGTATGTTGTAAAGAAGAAGGAGCCTAACCTGTTCTGAACGGGAGCCGTTTCTGTCAGTGTTTTGGTTTACCTGAAGGATGGCTTTACAATTCCTAAAATGTATTCTTTTAATTAGACTTCTGTCCCATGGTCCCCAGTTTCAAGACATAAAGGCTCCCCAGGCCTCTGAGGCATATAGCACAATGCTTTCTATCATGGCTGTGCAAAATTGTACGAGTATAAGTTGTTTGAGTTTTACAGCTCGAAACCCAGGTACTTTTCTATGAAGCATTATGGGATATTCACACTTGCTATTAAGCTCTTTAGCATGAGAGCATGAGAGTTTAGCATGTTCCTATGTGGAAGCCCAGGTATTTCCATTCCTGGACGGATTCAACTAGGCGACCCTGTAAAATCAATCGCGCTCTATCCTTAGGGAGGTGCAGTTGCAGCTCATTTGCTCATTAGCTCCTTACCTGGAGAAACTATATAGAAATGGTACAAAAACGGTTGTTTGGCTTTATCTTGGTTGTCATGAAGTAGAGTGTCTTGCTCTATGACATAATTGCCTTGGGCTGAGATGCGAACTCGCGACCTCATGGTCAGAAGTCTGAAGCTCTAATCATTCTGGTACAAGCTCATGGTGTAGAGAGGACTAAGATGTTCACATTCAACGAAATTAGCAAGTTTTAGCACAGTGAAACACGAGCTACGTTCTTGTTGTAAGTTTCCGAAGCCTGGAAAGGCATCTGGGATCACTTCCTTACTGAGAGGGTTAATTTTTGGAGCCAAAACTGCATGAGACGATACGAGCAGCAAAACGGAAAAATCATTTTTGACTAATACTGTCATGAAAAACTGTGAGCTGATCTCGTCTGCTAAACTGCACCGCAGAATCTTCGGGCCCGTCTGTGCCGCACAGGCGCTCCCACCAGAATTGCCTCCACCGAGTTGCCACCGGTAGCGCGGAGCTTCTAGCTGAGCTGAAGTCTGTTGACTTCACCCTGTTATCGACGTTCATTTCACGCTGCCCACTTCTGACCGTCCGCCCAGCTACCGAATTTTCTCAACCTCCAGGCTGATGAGGCGAGCGGCGGGTGCTTCACCTGGCTGGATGTCGGACACTTCGAAGCAGCCCGCGGCGGCGTCCAGCTCGACTGGGAACGAGTGCGCTTCCGCAGCGGCACCGGCCTCCTGCCGATTTCGGCCAGACTGTCAAGACAGCCAGAGACAAATCAGCCATTTGTATTGTGTGGTGTTCTTGTCAGAGCACGTTCATTGTATTTTTAGAGGTATACAAGCAGGCTCCAAGCCTATAACGAGCATAGGTTGAATAAATGAAATGCAGCTGCTTCGCGTTACGTAGCTCTGGCTCTGGGGGCGAGGGTTGGCGCATCTCAGTCCAAATGTCAGTCTGTGTCTAAGCAGGCTAGGCCATAGACATCTAAAGTGCAGACATAATTACAAATCCTTAACCTGTCTCAAAAACAATACAAACTCAATTTGCGTCGCTTCGTGCGAAAGATCTCCTTTCCTCACCAACATTTGGGTTGCTGGTGAATATGGTCACGGTGGAATTTCCTGTGGACAATTGCTAACACTTGGCCTCGAGACACGGCTGAATGAGCTGAGCTAGATGGCTTAGGATGGAAAGGATGGGATCAAGAGCACAGATGGAGATGTCATCGGCGTACTGGGCGACGAAGAGATGAGGAGGCAGAAGAGGCAGGAAAGACATGAAGAAGGCGAGGAGCTGGGGAGACTGTACACTGCCTTCAAAGACGCCGGTGTGGAGGATCCGAGATTTTGAGGTGAGGTAGGTTTGAAGCGACAACACTTCATGCGGACGACCAAATGGCAGAAGAGCATGTGGTTAACTTTGTCAAACGCCTTTGGGAGGTCGCTTGCAACGGCGGCGTGGCATGTTCAGGTCATCAAAAATGATGTTACTGAGGCCAATGTGAGCAGTGAGTAGTGAGCAGATCTACCGGAGCGGAAGCTATACGGCCAGTCGGAAAGCTGCAGGGCCTCTTGGAAAGCCGGAGAAAGGATCTTTTTAAGCAGCTTGACGGCCGGAGAAAGGATTGAGATGGAGCGATAGGACGCCCCAAGCATGCAGGGGTCCTTCTCAGCTTTCGGGAGTGGCACGATTTTCGCAGAGGTCCACACAGACGGAAAAACGCAGCTGCTAACGCAACGGTGAATGAAAAAGTTGCGCAACAAAAACGATAACTTGGAGTTTCGAGATGTGTGAACATAAGCGGGCTGAGGCGGTCTGGACGTTTAGCTTTAGAGTTTAACAGATAAAAGTCTGTTAACAGATAAAACAGATAAAACAGATTTAACAGATAAAACCGAAAACAGCGAATAGTTATTTTTAGACGCAAATTCTTTAAGCTTTTGTGAGAGCAGCACAGCCCTTGTTTATTAGTGCGAAGATTTCAAGATTATATGTTGAGCAGCTTGCGCTTTTTTTAAAAAAGATAAAAGTCTCAATAGCTGTGTTTTGAGCTTTCTGTGCATTATAGGGGGCAATGTGAGCAAACTAAGACTAAATTTTGGACCTAATCGTTGTTAAGACTTTTACAGTTGAATACAAGTTTTTCGCTACGGACGGCCTATTTTTTAACTATGATTTGTAGCCGTACAGTAACTTTAAATAGTCCGTGGCTTATAAAAACGGAATTTTCTCATTTCGTTTGATTTAATTCTCTGCATTAAATTTAACTTAAAAAACAAACAGTTTGTTTTTTAATTGCACGACACACAGTTTCCATATGCATTTCTGGACCATCGATTGTCTGGTTTTTCTAAAATAATATTTTGCTTGCTTTTTCGCACATTTTTATGCTTCTGTTTTTATCGTATATTATATGCTTTATTTCGAATCATCCATGCACTCATGACCCATTTGGAATGCAAAATAAACATAAATCAGCACCCAATCGGCGTCCACATTGTAATAATAATAATAAATGATTAATAGAGCATATACGAATTATGAATATCATTTATGTGGGGCAAATAGTTGATGGTCATTTTTGAGAGAGCTATAAGCTTTAATGAGTATTTTTAGCCAATATCAGAGGTTGTAGCCTAGTGGTTAGAGCGTCGGACTCACGACTTGAAGGTCGGGGGTTCGATTCCCGACTCCACTGGAACAATTTGTGTCCTTTAGCAAGACACTTAACTCTGCATTGCTTCAGTTCACCCAGCTATTAAATGGGTACCAGCATCAGCTGGGATAATTGAGGGTGGGTGTGGCGTCCCCCCAGTCCATGGACTGAACAGCCGTACGCAGCCTTCAGATGCGCCGCGCAATACCTGCGGCTGTGCTGTCGGCTGCACATCTGACCCAATCGGGACAGGTGTAGTCAATTATTAATTATTATTATTATTAGCCAACACAAAATTGGTGTTGTACAGCAACTCAAACCGAAGTTCCCTCAGCCTTCTTCGTCCAAATTTGTATTCATTATGCAAGCAATCCGTCACCTTGCAGCTTCATGAATAGGAATAAGTAAGTAACCAAAACAACTATTTTCAAATTTGTTTATTGCATTTCTTCCAATATTTTATCGACCATGAGCTTCAACAAAAGTTCGGCCACTCTCGATTCTTAGTCCACTTGCTTACTGCAGATGAGAGCACAGTAGAGTGGCTCGTGAGGTGAAGATGTACAATTGATGCCCGTTACGTACAATAAATGTATTATATACGTACGCGATAAACAATGTATGAAGTACTTGAGTTATTAAGAACTTTAAGAACTTTAGAACTTGCCCTGCCTGAAATGCAAGTACATACTCGTATTGTTTTGCATTTTTGTACAAAGGTCTAACAAAAGTTGCCTTTTGCTATAGAGACATTAAACGATTTCATTTCTCTGCAACTCATTGAACTTATGCCGGATACTTTTTGAGTGACACTCGCTTTAGTGTTAAATATATACCTCGGGACACCAATACTGCAGCTGCTACACTAACACTGCTCGCTTTTTTTTCAAGAAAAATGAAGATAAAGCGTAATGAGGTGCTCATGAGTGCGTGAGTTCGAGGGAAGTTCACTTTCATTATTATTAGGACCACAAAGACGTATGAGAGTATAGATGAATATGAGATTATTTTTATCATTTTTATATGCTCGCATATGCACAGTCAAAAGCTGCTGATAGACAAAAACATACGAACGATATAAAAACGTAAATTCAAGAGAAGAAAAATTAAGATGAGTACATTGATATGGAGGGAACTTCTCTTTTAAGTCCTAAATTAAATATGTACTCGGGAACGATATATAAGACACATATACCAAGAGTATACAAAATTGAAGAGGTGCTTACAGCAATTAACTAAGAGTCGCAGTAACATTTAAAAGTTAGGTTCGTATAGTTGTCAGAAAGATTTTGCGACAGAGTTCTCTGTGAAGCACAGGTGTGTATACGATTTTCACTACATTCTATAGTGCTTTCAATTTGGTGATGCACTGTAAAAATATTCCTTTTTTTCAGAGCTATGGCCACTCCACAGGCTTCCGATCTGCTGTCTGATGGGGAGAAGTCATTGCGAGCCTTGCAGTTAGGCAGGGAAGTTATTAAAATCAGCAAGACCCTATCAACCGAGATTGAGACGATCAGAAGCGTCGCTAGTCGCGCTGAGATGATAAACGAATGTTCGGTTCCCGAGGTTCAAGAATTCCGAAACTGCATGCTTA
This sequence comes from Macrostomum hystrix, assembly GCA_950097015.1. Taxonomy (NCBI): domain Eukaryota; kingdom Metazoa; phylum Platyhelminthes; family Macrostomidae; genus Macrostomum; species Macrostomum hystrix. The sequence goes on along the minus strand of CATNEN010000034.1, from coordinate 7,449,746 downwards.
CGCTGTGCATCGAGTGCAGAACAATGGAAACAGCGGGTCATGAGCTCGGTGTTGTAGAACAGGAAATGAATACACAATTGAAGCAAATAGTTAAATCTAAGGAGAGCAAAAAGAAATCTAGACTGTTGAAAGACTGCCTCAATGAACTGCAAAGACTGCTTGATACTTCAACTAAATTCGTTGTTCAGTACGAGAAGTTTCGCGGATTCCTCGACGAGGCAATCAAAAGTTGCAATGTCCTGTTGGAAAGCGTTGAACGCTCGAAAGCATGCACAGAAGAGGAAATTTCCAACAGAAAGTGGAGCGGATATGGCACATCAGCAGGATTAGGAGCAGCTGCTGCCACATCCGTTGCCCTGGGAATCGCTGGCATTTTTACATTCGGTACGGCATGGGTAGCTGCTGCTGCCTTAACTACTGGAGCGGCAGTCGGTGGTGCGCTTGCAGCCACTGCTGTAAACGTTGGAATCAGCACAGCACTTGATGTGAACTCACTGAACAAAAAGATCGATGAATTAGCCAAACTATCTCAGGAATTGAAGCTACTCTTGACTCAGCTTGATCAAGTGCATGAGTCATCCACTGGGAACATCCAGCTACCAAAGGAGGTCATTGATGCAATAAGCGTCACCATCGCTATGTACCAAGAGCGGTACAGCGTGTACGAGCAGAAAGAAGAGCAGGACAAAAGAGAAATGATGCTCAATGAGAGAGAAGCCGAGATAAAGAAAAGAGAGGCTAATATCAGAGCTCCAATGGACAAACCGGGACGAAAGAAAAAATGCTTGCTAATGTAAGACATTAACACTTATTTGACGTATTGATGAGTTTGACATTTAAATCTGGTAGTAAAAATCAAACTTTGTACTCGTGTGTACAAAAAATTCACTCACGTCAAAAAGTGTGTTACCGTTCGCTCTAAGTGCCAGCTTTTTTTACTAACATAGATTTTTTTCTTCATTATATATGTTTTGATAACGCTCTGAACTTATTAATTAGCTCTTTCAATATTACTTCCACTGTCCAGATATTCAGCTACCAAAAGAGGTCATCAATTAAGAACACAATCTTTACGAGGAACGAAAGAGAATTGTTGCTGAATGAAAGGTGAAGAAGCTAGACTCCTAGAAAACTTTAGAAGAACTGACTAACCATTTTCAAATGAATCGGCCGTTTTATGCTCCAATTATCTGGTTAATACGTACGAATCGAGTAAAAAATATACAATTGAAAACATATGTTCCTTTCAATACGGTTCTGAAACAATGAGACTGTGGTACATGGACTACGACTTTCTACAAAAACAGTGTTTTACTCACTATGAGGGTTGTAGCCTAAGTGGTTAGAGCGTCTGACTCATGACTTAAACATCCGGTGGTTCGATTCCCGACTCCACTGGAACAATCTAAAGAGGGGCTACGCGTGTATCACACCGCCTTAAAGAATGCCAAAAAGCTGTGGAAATAAAAATAAATTATCAGATGAAGTAGTCATTGGAAAATAAATTTGAAATTTTTATTTTACTGACTATAAAAAGTGAATATAAATAACTATTTTAAACGACACATACTACTCATGACATCGGGATGCATGGGATTTTCGTTATTTTGATCAATTACAAGCGGATCTATGGCACACATATTACAGTGGTCCTTAATGAAAGTACGAAAAACACACAGTACTTACCTGTACATCCTATACTGATGAGTCCGGTCACTGAATCAATGTATCGGTTTTACCGATATCAGAAAGGTTCAAGGAAAAGAAAAATAAATGAAAAAAATTGCAATCCAAATCAAAGCGTTTTCAATTTCAATTTCAATTCATGTCGGAGCACTCTGAATTGTATGCTTTGCACCAGTTCACACCATCGGCACTCTTATATTATACCGCTTGCAGCTCGCTAAGCTTGTCGATTAGTTGATTAAGAAGGCCATCCAGCTTCTCTGTCAGCTTGAAGAGTTGCTGAGCATCGGCCAGCGAACGATTGGTTTGATTGATCTTATAGATCAGTGGCAGGAAGGCCATGGTAAACGCGGCTGCACTGACAGCCTTAGGCGATGATGTTGAAGCCAGGCTGGCGATTCCAAACAGCGCCAAGGTGCCGCTGACAATCATTTTTTTATCAAATAATTTCAAGCGCAAAGTTCCAGTCCTCGATTTGTATGCTTCACTGGCTTCAAACATGGCTTGGCGAGCACTTTGGAACGCTCTCTCTCTGTTTTGGTAGACCTGCCAGCCTTGCAAGAGGTTGACCTCCAGAGCAGAGTTGAAATCTTCAGCGGCATTTTTTAAAGCAACAGTCATAGTGTGCAGATCGCGCAGTTTATCAAAGTCCTCTTTGCTGCTGAGCAGCTTTACGAGTGGCACAATTTTGGCTAATGTATCCTTTATATTAAGCGTCAGCACATGCACATTGCTAGCGTTCGCGGTCACTTTCTGGCGCCGTTTCATGTACGAATTCCAGTCGTTGAGAAAGCGCTGCTCATCTGCAGCATCCAGCAGCTGTTGGTTTGAGCCCGCCGCCGACATAGTTCAGGTTTTTTGTTGTTAATCAGGTCCGCAGCTTTCCTTACTGACGACTATTTTATGTCATGGGCTAATTATACTGTGTGCAGACTGGCTGAGATAAATCGTGTACGTTTGCGTTACGAACTGAAACTAGAGTCCGTTATCGATCGCATCGGCAATGCTGCCTCTTATTAAAATGTACGTGCGCAGTGACCCATTCTTGTTCACTAAGATATGTAAATGCACAGACACCAACACAAGCTTGTACATTTCTTTCTGAGGGACGACATTGCACTATTTGCTAGCTTTACGCTGAGGCATGACCTTTTCGGCACATTTTTAAATTAGGCAGCGAATTACACAACAGATCCATGGGGTACAAATTTATTGCCTGTGTATTAAACGCTACGTATATTATAGCATAATCACTCAAAAAGGTACACAAAGTAACCAGTTACTCGGTACTTAAAGTAGTCAGACACTTTCTACGCACTAAAGTATAAACTGAGGCCAAAAAACTCCTTTATGAATCTGTTTTGTAACATCAGCTCTCTGTTTCGTCACACCAAAGGTCACAGTTTCCCCACACCAATAGTCACAGTTTCCTCACACCAATAGTCACAGTTTCCTCACACCAATAGTCACAGTTTCCTCACACCAATAGTCAAAGTGTCCTCACACCAATAGTCACAGTTTCCTCACACCAATAGTCACAGTATCCTCACACCAATAGTCACAGTATCCTCACACCAATAGTCACAGTATCCTCACACCAATAGTCACAGTATCCTCACACCAATAGTCACAGTTTCCTCACACCAATAGTCAGTATCCTCACACCAATAGTCACAGTTTCCTCACACTAATAGTCACAGTTTCCTCACACCAATTGTCAGTTTCCTCACACCAATAGTCAGTTTCCTCACACCAATAGTCACAGTGTCCTCACACCAATAGTCACAGTTTCCTCACACCAATAGTCACAGTTTCCTCACACCAATAGTCACAGTTTCCTCACACCAATAGTCAGTATCCTCACACCAATAGTCACAGTTTCCTCACACTAATAGTCACAGTTTTCCTCACACCAATAGTCAGTATCCTCACACTAATAGTCACAGTTTACTCACACTAATAGTCACAGTTTCCTCACACCAATAGTCAGTATCCTCACACTAATAGTCACAGTTTCCTCACACTAATAGTCACAGTTTCCTCACACCAATAGTCAGTATCCTCACACTAATAGTCACAGTTTCCTCACACCAATAGTCACAGTTTCCTCACACTAATAGTCACAGTTTCCTCACACCAATAGTCACAGTTTCCTCACACCAAAAGTCACAGTATCCTAACACCTATAGTCAGTATCCTCACACTAATAGTCACAGTTTACTCACACTAATAGTCAGTATCCTCACACCAATAGTCAGTATCCTCACACTAATAGTCACAGTTTCCTCACACTAATAGTCACAGTTTCCTCACACCAATAGTCAGTATCCTCACACTAATAGTCACAGTTTCCTCACACCAATAGTCACAGTTTCCTCACACCAATAGTCAGTTTCTTCACACCAATAGTCACAGTTTCCTCACACCAATAGTCAGTATCCTCACACTAATAGTCACAGTTTCCTCACACCAATAGTCACAGTTTCCTCACACCAATAGTCAGTTTCTTCACACCAATAGTCACAGTTTCCTCACACCAATAGTCAGTATCCTCACACTAATAGTCACAGTTTCCTCACACCAATAGTCACAGTTTCCTCACACCAATAGTCAGTTTCTTCACACCAATAGTCACAGTTTCCTCACACCAATAGTCAGTATCCTCACACTAATAGTCACAGTTTCCTCACACCAATAGTCACAGTTTCCTCACACCAATAGTCAGTTTCTTCACACCAATAGTCACAGTTTCCTCACACCAATAGTCAGTTTCTTCACACCAATAGTCACAGTTTCCTCACACTAATAGTCACAGTTTCCTCACACCAATAGTCACAGTTTCCTCACACCTAAAGTCACAGTATCCTAACACCTATAGTCACAGTTTCCTCACACCAATAGTTACAGTTTCCTCACACCAATTGTCAGTTTCCTCACACCAATAGTCACAGTTTCCTCACACCAATAGTCACAGTATCCTCACACCAATAGTCACAGTTTCCTCACACCAATAGTCACAGTATCCTCACACCAATAGTCACAGTTTCCTCACACCAATAGTCACAGTATCCTCACACCAATTGTCAGTTTCCTCACACCAATAGTCACAGTTTCCTCACATCAAAAGTCAGTATCCTCACACCAATAGTCAGTATCCTCACACCAATAGTCAGTATCCTCACACCAAAAGTCAGTATCCTCACACCAATAGTCACAGTTTCCTCACACCAATAGTCACAGTTTCCTCACACCAATAGTCAGTTTCTTCACACCAATAGTCACAGTTTCCTCACACCAATAGTCACAGTTTCCTCACACCAATAGTCACAGTTTCCTCACACCAATAGTCACAGTTTCCTCACACCAATAGTCACAGTTTCCTCACACCAATAGTCACAGTTTCCTCACACCAATAGTCACAGTTTCCTCACACCAATAGTCACAGTTTCCTCACACTAATAGTCACAGTTTCCTCACACCAATAGTCACAGTTTCCTCACTCTTCACGGCAGTTTCCTTTGATCAATAAATGGTCATAGGACTAAAGAACAAAAATGACTGAAATCAATGGAATGAAAAATTGATCATTAACCGCATTTCACTCAAGTCAGGGCCTTTGACGGCACCAGATAGGGTGAATAAAAAATAAAAAAGTGCTTTGTGCACGTAGTAAATTGTATTCTATTTTGCTATGTATTTCAGATGTCGGTCTGATGCAGGATCTCGCGGATATGTACAATAGCCAGACAGATAGATCTAATAAAACTTCTGCATGCTAGCATTATTTCACTTTAAATTGAAGCTGAAAAAGGTAAATAACTGAAGCACTTATTCAAGAATTGTGGACGATTCAAGAATTAAAACGTAGAGTTAGGGTAAGCAAAGCAATTAAAGCATCGGGACACTATAAAAATAACTGGCAGAAACGCTTTTTTCTAAATCTAAAGTGGCTGCTCAAATGGAAGCTATGAGAGTTTCCAAAACAGGGGGATAATCTTCCCGTCTCAGGCAAGCGGCGACTGCAGTACACGAAGCGGCGTGGTGGGAATGCTGTGCACAGCGCGCAGGGGACCCGCAGATGAAGACGAGGAACAGTAGCTGGGACTGCTAGCTGAGGCTGCGCGATGGAAATGCTGCTGCTGAAGCTGCTGGTGCTGTTGGTGCATCAGCAGCGGAGTCCTCAGCGTGCTGATCGATGGCAGCGTGCTCAACGGTGGCAGCGGCGGCGGCGGTGGAGGCAGCTTGTTTTGACTACGCAACGGTGCCAGAGGCGGCAGTTGGTCCGCGACTGGCGCCACGGCGGCATTTCCGCGACGAACTGCGCCGCCGCCAGACAACGACGAGCCGGCACTCAGTCGGTGAAGAAGGCGTCGCACAGCTGGCGGACTAGGAGAGGCGCGTTGAGGTCTCTGCTGCTGCTGCCCCGAGCGTCCGGGACTCCGACTGCGCGACCGGCTGGCCAATCGGCTGACAGCCCGGCCGACAGCCTTCAGTGCGCCGCCGATAGCGCCGCTGCTTCGGCGACGCCGCTGATGCTGCTGCGTGTCGTCGTTTACCACCGAGTCGTCGCCGCATTCGCGACGCTGGTGCAGCTGATGAAGCTGGTGCAGCTGGTGAAAGTGATGAAGGTGATGCGGATGCTGACGGTCGACGTCAGAGGGCGGCAGACGGGGCTGCAGTCTGTGTAGGCCGGCCGGCCAGCGGCCCAACTCGCCGGGGTGCTCAATCAGCAGGGCCACGCCGCTGTTTAGTCTGGCAACCTCGCGAGGACAGGCTACCGCGGCTGCGGCGCCCGGTCGACTGTCGCCGATGGGCAGAAGGCTGGGGCCAAGGGAGGTGGCCAAATTGCTGGCGTCCATCCTGTTCATGTGGCTGGCACGGCTAACCTAAATAGAAAAATTAATTTGTTTTTTTCTTATCATAACTGCGTATTACTACTTATTGCAGTCACGAGTAGAGTAGGTAGAGAATAGACAAAAAAATAAAATTACGGAACAGGAATCTATGGAAAAAATACATAAACATTTAACCTAGCCTAAGCTGGGCCCAATGTATAGCCAGTGGCAGAGCACAGCCACATACAAATTCTAAAAGAAGCAACTGCACATACAGGTGTTCAGTTCAGTCCATGGACTGAACTAACCACTGAGCTGCAAGCTGCCTTAACAAATTTGCATAGATAAATTGCCGATATGTATCGAAAAAAGCTAGGCCTACCTCGCCAAGGAATTCGCAGAGGAACTGCAGCGAGGCCAGCTGATCGGTGCTCAGCAGCAGGCCGCACAGCCGCAGGACGCGAATCCGATGTTCCACTGACGCGTGTCCGGCTGCCTCTGCCAGGGCGAAGGCCATGCGGGCGGGCACCAGCGGCTCTGGAAGCTCTCGCAGCCATGCCTTCAATGTTGAACAGACGTCCTGTGGCGGTGTACCCTCGCGAATGCCGCAGCCGCGCTCCAGACGCTGACGCAGGTCGCGCAGACGCAGTCGGGAGCCCTCGATGCGGAACAGGCCTTCAACGCTGAGGTGGCCGCCAGCTCTGAGATAGTCGCAACAGTCGATCAGCAGAGCTGGAATTCGGCCAAAGCCGGGAACCTCTCGCCTAGGCTGATTGTCCAACGATCGGCCAAAACAGGCGGTTGCCGACGGCGCTAGAGCAGTGGGCGTCGACAATGACGAGATCGGGGCAGGAGCCGATTGCGCTGACGACGATGCGGCTTTGATACTATGCGATGGCGACTTGCCTGATGCCACAGTTGGCAATCTGATGCCCAACAGTCGAAGCTCCTGTTCTGCTAGGGCGGCTGCCACAGTTGACTGCGTCTGCTGTCTATTGTCTGCGGACAGCAGCAGCATCCGTTTGACCATCTTCTTGTCGCAAGGTGGCTGGCTTAGACTGTAGCTCTTGGCTGCACTACTGTTGCACAACATTGCTGCAGACATTGCGGCTGTGGCTCGCTCTAGAATAACTTCTCTGCGTGTAGACTTTCGACGTACGACTCGCAATATTAATATGTGTGAAGTTGTGAAATGAAATTCCGACGAGCCCGAATCTAGTTTTAAAATTGTATAGGTCACGTCGTGTAGGTGAAGGTGTGCTCGCGTGTTCTCGCGGTTATGTATGAAATGTATGTGGGGGCCCTAGTTAAGGGATAGTGGGGGTTGCAGTAGAGGGGGTGGGGGCCGCCCGCTCGTGTCACACGCTTGGGGTGCGTGCCGGAATAGGGTTGGCCCTGGCCCAGCCAGCCAATCAGAGAGCTTCGTTGATTTTTCAGACTGAAGAGATAGTTAGGAATGGAAGGGGGTTCGGAGAGAAGGCTTGACGTCAAACCCGGCCCCCGCGTGTCCAAAACTCAACCCATTTTTGACTGGCCAAACCGTTCGATTTCGCACTTACTTCGGGGGAAGAACTCAACTATTCGTCTTTGCGTAAACATGGGAGCCAGGCTTCTTTATCCCTCCCGGTGTTTTGATTTGCCCAATTTGCCCTGCGGGTGCTTGTTTGCGCGGCTCTGTCTGTCTGTATTTTTTGCCCTTTTCATAGTATTAGTAATTCAGATTTTATTTGCATTTTATGACTGCCGACAGTTGGTGCTTTATTTGTACTGTGAGAAGGCTCGATGGCTCTATCTGTTATCTCTGTCTCTTCCCTGCTTTGGCTGAATTAAAACTTTGAAGTAGGGTAGAAAAAAATGGGCTTTAGTTTACATAGTTCAATGAATACTGTTTCATTTGAATAAATTAACCCTTTCTTAAACGAATGGTATTTTAGATCTGCGGGTGTGTTACAGGGATTCCTGAATGTGTTACAGGGATTCGTGAATGTGTTACAGGCATTCTTGAATGTGTTACAGGGATTCTAAAATGTGTTGCAGGGATTCTTAAATGTGTTACAGGGATTCTTAAATGTGTTGCAGGGATTCTTAAATGTGTTACAGGGATTCTTAAATGTGTTACACGGATTCTTAAATGTGTTGCAGGGATTCTTAAATGTGTTACAGGGATTCTTAAATGTGTTACACGGATTCTTAAATGTGTTGCAGGGATTCTTAAATGTGTTACATGGATTCTTAAATGTGTTACATGGATTCTTAAATGTGTTACAGGGATTCTTAAATGTGTTGCAGGGATTCTTAAATGTGTTACAGGGATTCTAAAATGTGTTGCAGGGATTCTTAAATGTGTTACAGGGATTCTTAAATGTGTTGCAGGGATTCTTAAATGTGTTACAGGGATTCTTAAATGTGTTACACGGATTCTTAAATGTGTTGCAGGGATTCTTAAATGTGTTACATGGATTCTTAAATGTGTTACAGGGATTCTTAAATGTGTTACAGGGATTCTTAAATGTGTTGCAGGGATTCTTAAATGTGTTACAGGGATTCTTAAATGTGTTACACGGATTCTTAAATGTGTTACAGGGATTCTTAAATGTGTTACAGGGATTCTTAAATGTGTTACAGGGATTCTTAAATGTGTTACAGGGATTCTTAAATGTGTTGCAGGGATTCTTGAATGTGTTGCAGGGATTCTTGAATGTGTTACAGGGATTCTTAAATGTGTTACAGGGATTCTTGAATGTGTTACATGGATTCTTGAATGTGTTACAGGGATTCTTAAATGTGTTGCAGGGATTCTTAAATGTGTTACAGGGATTCTAAAATGTGTTATACGGATTCTTAAATGTGTTACAGGGATTCTTAAATGTGTTGCAGGGATTCTTAAATGTGTTACATGGATTCTTAAATGTGTTACAGGGATTCTTAAATGTGTTACAGGGATTCTTAAATGTGTTACACGGATTCTTAAATGTGTTACATGGATTCTTAAATGTGTTACAGGGATTCTTAAATGTGTTACAGGGATTCTTAAATGTGTTACACGGATTCTTAAATGTGTTACAGGGATTCTTAAATGTGTTACAGGGATTCTAAAATGTGTTGCAGGGATTCTTAAATGTGTTACATGGATTCTTAAATGTGTTACAGGGATTCTTAAATGTGTTACAGGGATTCTTAAATGTGTTACACGGATTCTTAAATGTGTTACAGGGATTCTAAAATGTGTTACAGGGATTCTTAAATGTGTTACAGGGATTCTTAAATGTGTTACAGGGATTCTTAAATGTGTTACAGGGATTCTTAAATGTGTTACAGGGATTCTAAAATGTGTTGCAGGGATTCTTGAATGTGTTACAGGGATTCTTGAATGTGTTACATGGATTCTTGAATGTGTTACATGGATTCTTGAATGTGTTACATGAATTCTTGAATGTGTTACATGAATTCTTAAATGTGTTGCAGGGATTCTTGAATGTGTTGCAGGGATTCTTGAATGTGTTACAGGGATTCAGGAATGTGTTACAGGGATTCTTGAATGTGTTACAGGGATTCTTAAATGTGTTACAGGGATTCAGGAATGTGTTACAGGGATTCTTGAATGTGTTACAGGGATTCTTGAATGTGTTACAGGGATTCTTGAATGTGTTACAGGGATTCTTGAATGTGTTACAGGGATTCAGGAATGTGTTACAGGGATTCAGGAATGTGTTACAGGGATTCAGGAATGTGTTATTAGGATTTGTGAATGTGTTACAGGGATTCAGGAATGTGTTTTTAGGATTTGTGAATGTGTTACAGGGATTCAGGAATGTGTTATTAGGATTTGTGAATGTGTTAGAGAGATTCCACGTGATTACAGTGATTCCAGGAAGTCTGTAGACAACAAAACGTATTCAAACAATTCTAAATGCTCATTTTCAACTTCCCAACGAAATTGCGAATTCCCATCTGCGCATATGTTCTGCTGTTCTGTGTCACAATGATATTTTCGAGCTCGAATTTCGAGATGAAATTTGAGCCCACAAGTGCAGTTGAATATTGTATAGAGTCAAATTGTGCACATTAACCATAAATTCTTGCTAGCTGGCCATATGTCTGGTCTAAATATGTCTGGTTTGAATAAATGCTCAAATCTGTGAACTCAATTTCCAAGGCAATAACTAATAGTATATACCATCACATCGGGTGTGACATCATGTACCATTACTTATTTATAACATCCTGCATGTGTTGTCCGTTTGTGACGAATAGAAAACGTCCCGGATACAAAGACTGTTGCATCACACTTACATGAACCTACTCGGACTCTGTTTTACACTATATCATATGCAGGTTTAGATTTAGAGTGACGCTCCTGCATTGTCACCTTGACAATTAACTGTCCCAAGATTGCACTGATAATGAGTTCTATTCGATCTATCTAGCAATTTTACCCAAAATGCCTGACCTTTTTGAAATTCGGATTATCAATTTCAATCTGGTTAGGGTTCATGTGTGTACGTAGACTCTCAGTGTTGCTAAACTTACGGTTTGTCGTCATTTCAAATGGTTAGATGCTCATTTTAGAATAAAACTAATGTAAATTTGAACAGCCCCTGCAGCTATTGGTCGCGCGTAATTTTGTTCTCACATTTGAGCACACTGATCGCACTGGACTGTTATTAGCGGAATATCGTTTGCCCTCGGGTTGTATTTTACAGAGGCCTACTTAAAGCTAAACTGTTTACAGAACAGTTAGTTAGTTATGTTTTGATTTTGTCGCGTGCTCCAAATGAAATGTCAAATTTTAAAATGTCAGATTTTTATATCAAATGGGAAAAACGACAGTTTCTATCACCATTCAGCTGCCTATTTGTTGTAGCTAATTTATATGTTTTCTATAAAATTTTATATTCACATCCGACTCATTATTAACAGAAGTGTGGCACATGCACTGCTCACACTATAATCAACAACAATGTATCAATACCTGGCCCCTGCATGGGATGCTATTATTTAAAGGGAAATAAAGCTCCCTTGATGTCGCGTGTTTAGCTTCTACCCCATAATGGACCACCGCTTCTTCTCTACTGTAATATTTTTGTTGTCAGCGCAAGCTGCTGAGCGCTTAGTTACTATTTAAATGAATTGTTTATTGTCCATTAAGCTCCCGTTTTGCTGTTTATTGTGTCAGTTCAGTTCTGAAAATTTTTCCTAAACTATTATTTACACTATATAGATGCACGCCGAGTTAATGCCACTCGTAGAGTATAGAAAAAATAGTTGAGTACAGTTATACCACACATTGCTCAGCTTAATCAACCTTTCCCATTCAGCTCCAACGTCAGTCACTCCCTCAGCACTCCCAAAAGTAATTATCTTAGCCCCTCAGTCACTCTTTCAGACACCTCAGTCACTCCCTCAACCCTCCCTGCAGTCACTCTCTAAATAATTTCCGAATTTTTCAAAAGTATTTTAGTGCAAAAGCCTTTAACTCTAGAATAGAACTAAAGGCTGCAGGGACGCGTGGCCATAGCAACCGCAGCTAGGTTAAAAAAGCGGTAGCACATATGAACGAGCTCGACAAGTAGTCGAGCTGACCATGGTCCTGCCAACAATATCCCAAAAATGGTTCAAAGCCCAAGGACACATGCAATGCTATATATACTCGTAGAATAAAATGGCTTGATCAATTGGTGGCACGCAGTTTGAATCCCGCAGGCAAGCTTGAGTGTGTGCTCAAGTATGGCCGTTCATTTAAACAAAAAAATGGTTCGCGAGCCAATCTCGAGAGGCCGAAATTCGAGTGGAATATCTCAGTCCTTATCAGAGAGCCATCTCAGTTATAGGTCTGTGACAGCGATGAATTTGGAGAACGAGGGGAAAAATGTCCCTATTCTCCCAATGCGCGGCGGGAGATTCATTGGGAAATTCCTCCCTCCTCTTATTGCATCCTCCAGTGAGCTGGGGGTGGAAGTCTGACCAGGAACCGCACGTGGGCATGCAGGCCTTTGGGGCAGGTTGGACTAAAAAATTGCCTCACTGCCTCGCACGCTCCGACAGTCTCCCCCCCCCGAAAAATCTTTTGAAGTTGAAGCCAGGCCTCAATAGACTGCACACCTGGCTGGCCCTTCCGTTCCGTTCGAATCTGGACTGAAATCTCGGCTCCCAATCTGTTCCCTTCCTCCCAACTCGTTCCCGCAATAGGGGGATCTCAAAAAATGGGCACGTGGGATAGGCCGTTCAACTGGGCTTCGCTGGAATTCTAAGGAATAATAATATAATAAATATAAAATATGCCTGAGGCACAATTCCTAGCAATCCTACAGAGCACATATAAGTAAGCGTACAGAAACATTATCGATAAAAGTGTATAGGAGACGAACTGCTTGATATTTCATAAAAAGTCTACCGACCAACTGTTCGCTAAAACTCTAAAATGATACTCAAAGGGCTTCCTGTTATCAACGTCAATTTGATTCACTGACTTCAACCACAGATTTATCTATTTGAAAGCACTTTCCACACAAAACTGTTTCCAGAATAAACAGTTTTCACAATAAACAGTTTCCAGAATAAAAAGTTTCTAGAATAAATAGTTTCCACAATAGACAGTTTCCACAATAAACAGTTTCCAGAAGAAACAGTTTCCAGAAGAAACAGTTTCCAGAATAAACAGTTTCCACAATAAACAGTTTCCAGAATAAACAGTTTCCACAATAAACAGTTTCCAGAATAATCAGTTTCCAGAATAAACAGTTTCCAGAAGAAACAGTTTCCAGAATAAACAGTTTCCAGAATAAACAGTTTCCAGAATAAACAGTTTCCAGAAGAAACAGTTTCCAGAAGAAACAGTTTTCAGAAGAAACAGTTTCCAGAAGAAACAGTTTTCACAATAAACAGTTTCCAGAAGAAACAGTTTCCAGAATAAACAGTTTTCACAATAAACAGTTTCCAGAAGAAACAGTTTCCAGAAGAAACAGTTTCCAGAATAAACAGTTTCCAGAAGAAACAGTTTCCAGAAGAAACAGTTTCCAGAAGAAACAGTTTCCAGAATAAACAGTTTCCAGAAGAAACAGTTTCCAGAAGAAACAGTTTCCAGAATAAACAGTTTCCACAATAAACAGTTTCCAGAAGAAACAGTTTCCAGAAGAAACAGTTTCCAGAATAAACAGTTTCCACAATAAACAGTTTCCAGAAGAAACAGTTTTTACAATAAACAGTTTCCAGAATAAACAGTTTCCAGAAGAAACAGTTTCCACAATAAACAGTTTCCACAATAAACAGTTTCCAGAACATACTTTTGGATTAGGAACATGTAAATACTCGTACATGTATATAATGCGGAAAACATTAAAACCACAATGTGCTAATTAGACCCAAAAGTATAATTGAGTTCGGATTACTTCTTGCATTGGAGGACGCGAAATGAAGGGAATTAAAGGTGAGAAATCAATAGTATCGAAATGCTGCCAAACACCAATAATCTTAACACGAAAGGCTAATTCTCAGTGGGATATTTATTAATGCCAAAATCATTTTGACAAATTTGCACAGAATCTGCTATTTAAAAGCGCACTGACAAGAATGTGCTAATAACACCTGGACGTGCATTTTCTGTCTAATCTTGTTATGATGATCAAAATTAATTTTTTTAAATATTCCTGCTAAGGCTGTCACTATTTTCGAGCTGATTACATTTCTGCGATAATAGATTCCTGTCCTTGTCAGAATAGTCAAAACACAATGAAGGCACAGTGAGGATGCCCAAGAGGAATGGGCAGAATCACCTCGCTGGCTGCGGGTCTAGTGCAGGGCTCGGCAAACACCGGCCCGCGGGCCAGATGCGGCCCTCGAAGCTCCCTAATCCGGCCCGTTGCCCCTTCCAACACCTATTGTATCCTGTCTCATCTCTCCCGTGTCTCATCTCTCCCGTGTCTCATCTCTCCCGTGTCTCATCTCTCCCGTGTCTCATCTCTCCCGTGTCTCATCTCTCCCGTGTCTCATCTCTCCCGTGTCTCATCTCTCCCGTGTCTCATCTCTCCCGTGTCTCATCTCTCCCGTGTCTCATCTCTCCCGTGTCTCATCTCTCCCGTGTCTCATCTCTCCCGTGTCTCATCTCTCCCGTGTCTCATCTCTCCCGTGTCTCATCTCTCCCGTGTCTCATCTCTCCCGTGTCTCATCTCTCCCGTGTCTCATCTCTCCCGTGTCTCATCTCTCCCGTGTCTCATCTCTCCCGTGTCTCATCTCTCCCGTGTCTCATCTCTCCCGTGTCTCATCTCTCCCGTGTCTCATCTCTCCCGTGTCTCATCTCTCCCGTGTCTCATCTCTCCCGTGTCTCATCTCTCCCGTGTCTCATCTCTCCCGTGTCTCATCTCTCCCGTGTCTCATCTCTCCCGTGTCTTATCTCTCCCGTGTCTCATCTCTCCTGTGTCTCATCTCTCCCGTGTCTCATCTCTCCCGTGTCTCATCTCTCCCGTGTCTCATCTCTCCCGTGTCTCATCTCTCCCGTGTCTCATCTCTCCCGTGTCTCATCTCTCCCGTGTCTCATCTCTCCCGTGTCTCATCTCTCCCGTGTCTCATCTCTCCCGTGTCTCATCTTCCCGTGTCTTATCTCGCCCTTATATAATATTTCTACAGTCAAAGCGGCCCGCTGTCGTCTTTTAGATTCTCTCTTTGGCCCGCCAGCTAATAAGTTTGCCGACCCCTGGTCTAGTGTCACCCAATGAAGGGTCAGTGGCCAAAAATACTGTTGTGTAAGTGTCGCCAAAACTATCAACATAACAATGGACTTTCACAAAGAATGAGCCATAAAAATTCTTCTTCTGAAAGCAATGTGGATAAACAAAAGCATTGTTTATAGTCAAATAATCGCCGGCTAATCTATACTAATTTCCCGTTGCTAATCGAATTTCTTAAAACGGTAGCTTCTGGGATTTTTCCTATTCAGGCAGTCGTCCACGCAACACTGCACTAACAATCTATACGATATTACAGTGTGCAGAGAAATCCTCATATTTTCCCACCCACACATTTAGTTAGTAACCATGGCAGGTTTGCCTCAGTGAATGGGTGGAGATGGCACTGGAGGTGCTTGAATAAGTGTCATGCGTGATGTCTCCCAGTGTGTGACTTTGACTTCTTGACTGCAGTGGCGAGTCATGTTCTGTTAATAAGCATCTTCAAGGCGCAGTCTGAGTGTTCACACTTCGCAGCTCACGCATTCAAGGGTGTGGAAAGCATTGTCTTGGCTTATTTTAGCGTTATATACCTGCAGCCCTCCGGTCATAGCAACTGGATAGCAACCAGTTATCGCGGAAATTTATCCCCAACTTGGGATTCAAACTCTCAGATCTATTTATCACTGTCATCCTGCTCATTTTATAGCTCCACTTTACTCAGGCTATACTTGATCCCGGGAATCTAGGGAACCAGCTCAGGTGCATGTGGCTCAAGCTGTGCTATTCAAACGGGTTGTAAGGCGACCTGGTCAAAGACCTGCCCTTAATTTATTATTTGACACGGTTCACAGACTTCCCTAGAAGTAATAGACTGTGCCAAATCACCACAGCTATCAGGCCCCACTACTGTATCCACCATCCCATCCCTTCCATCTTCCATCCTCTCCGCTCCATCTTCCATCCTCTCCACTCCATCATCCATCCTTTCCCCTTCATCCTCCATCCTCTCCTCTTTATCCTCCATCCTCTCCACTCCATCTTCCATCCTCTCCACTCCATCTTCCATCCTCTCCACTCCATCTTCCATCCTCTCCACTCCATCTTCCATCCTCTCCACTCCATCTTCCATCCTCTCCACTCCATCCTCTCCCCTCCATCTTCCATCCTCTCCCCTCCATCCTCCATCCTCTCCCCTCCATCCTCTTTCTTTATCCTCTATGAAACTTCCTCCCTTCATCCTCTCCACCATATCGTCAGCCCCTGCCTACTGACGTTCTTCATTTCTTCATCCTGTTTATCCTCTTTTCTATCTGCATCCTCTTCCCTCCACCCTCTCCCGTCTCCCGCAGCCTCTCACCCTTCCACTCCCCTACCTCTCCACTTAGCCTTTCGCCTAACCTACTTCACCGTTCACCTAGTAGAAGAAAATCACCTGCCGATGCCAACAATAATATCTACTCAAATCTTGGTGTGGCCGAGTCATGTTTCTCACACTCATGCCAGCTCAAAATGACACTCATTGCGCAATACGTCATACTCGTAAGCGCTTCAGTGTCTGAAATATTATTCCAAAAATGTCTTCCTCTTCAAGTGAAGACTTTCTTTATATAGAGGCCAAGTCAAGTTATTACAATCATTAATAATAATTGCATGCTTCGCATCCAGCTGCAGTCCAACAACTATAGACTTAGAGAAGCGGTCTAGAAAAATTCGATATTAAAATATCAATTAAACTGTCCTGTAGCGGCAGATGGTTTTGACATTTTTTTCAGTGGACACTTCAAAGCTAGCTAGTTGAACACCAATCCTTACTCTATTCACGCCTTCGAAATATGAATTAAAAAAATCGGATTTTAAAAAGAATTTTTAGACACGCGAGCTTTGTGAGCCCTTATAGACAATATTGAATTATAATTAATAGAATTTTTCCTGAGTAGGCATATATTTAAAGGTTTCCTTATCTGAACAGATAAGCCTAGAAATGCTCGGCATTCAATTCCAGTATACGAGTATATTGTTGTTTTCAATTCAAGCGAATAATTCTCTATACACATTGTGGACTCGAAAACCTCTATTTATAAAAATAGAATTCAGTTCGCGCATCTGCGGGATCATGGCCTACCATTGTTATTAGCGACTAGCTCAAATCCGCCTAAGTAAATAGTTTATTAAAAACATAGCAAGCTTGTCAAGGACCTGGGGTGATTGAGATCTCTGTTCGTGACTTCTGCGATTATTTCAGTTTTTCTACCTCGAAGAAATGTATAAATTTTACTGGAATTATTCACTGCAGATGAGGCACGGGAGAAATGAGACAGGGGAGAGATGAGACAGGGGAGAGATGAGACAGGGAAGAGATAAGACGGAGAGAGATGAGACAGAGAGATGCGAAATGGGAGAGTTGAGACAGGGAGAGATGAGACAGGGAGAGATGAGACAGGGAGAGAGATGAGACAGGGAGAGAGATGAGACAGGGAGAAAGATGAGACAGAGAGATGCGAAATGGGAGAGTTGAGACAGGGAGAGATGAGACAGGGAGAGATGAGACAGGGAGAGAGATGAGACAGGGAGAGAGATGAGACAGGGAGAAAGATGAGACAGAGAGATGCGAAATCGGAGAGTTGAGACAGGGAGAGATGAGGCAGGGAGACAGATGAGACAGAGAGATGCGAAATGGGAGAGTTGAGACAGGGAGAGACGAGACAGGGAGAGACGAGACAGGGAGAGATGAGACAGGGAGAGACGAGACAGGGAGAGACGAGACAGGGAGAGATGAGACAGGGAGAAATATGAGACAGAGAGATGCGAAAAGGGAGAGTTGAGACAGGGAGAGATGAGACAGGGAGAAAGATGAGACAGGGGAGAGATGAGACAGGGGAGAGATGAGACAGGGGAGAGATGAGACAGGGGAGAGATAAGACAGGGGAGAGATGAGACAGGGGAGAGATGAGACAGGGGAGAGATGAGACAGGGGAGAGATGAGACAGGGGAGAGATAAGACAGGGGAGAGTTGAGACAGGGGAGAGATGTGACAGGGAGAGATAAGACAGGGAGAGATGAGACATCATGGATGTAGTCTACCCAACCGTAAGTAAAAATGGACAAGTAAGTGAAACAATTTAAGCTTTCGTGTGTAAGTCGCTTTAATGCCTTATACATAGAACGCAGCTGAACAAACGATGAAAATTTTGATCGCTTTAACATTGCATATAATGCATGCATAGATAGGACTGTGACGGTTGATTACGCAACTAATGTCTCCTTAATTCTCAAAGATTTCTCGTGTCTTCTACGCTCGTACATTTTTGGAAAGGGCATTAGCGCACTCTATTGGCAAGTTTAGAAGCTTTGAGAGCACATGACAACGTGTTCGGAGTTTATTGGAAGGGGCGAATATACTGATTATCCCACACACCTGATTTATGGTAATCCCCTGCTGTCAACGTGCTTCTGTTAATAATTCTGTTAATTACCAGTGATACGAAAACTGTATAGATTTATAAGCAAAATGGAAGCTATGTGGAAACTATATGGAAGATACATAGAAGTTGTGTGAAAGCAATGTGGAAGCTGTGTGGAAGCGGTGTGAAAGCTGTGTGGAAGCTGTGTGTAAGCTGTGTGGAAGCGGTGTGGAAGCGGTGTGGAAGCTGTGTGGAAGCTGTGTGGAAGCAGTGTGGAAGCGGTGTGGAAGCGGTGTGGAAGCGGTGTGGAAACTGTGTGGAAACTGTGTGGAAACTGTGTGGAAGCGGTGTGGAAGCGGTGTGGAAGCTGTGTGGAAACTGTGTGGAAACTGTGTGGAAACTGTGTGGAAGCGGTGTGGAAGCTGTGTGGAAACTGTGTGGAAACTGTGTGGAAACTGTGTGGAAGCGGTGTGGAAGCGGTGTGGAAGCTGTGTGGAAACTGTGTGGAAACTGTGTGGAAACTGTGTGGAAACTGTGTGGAAGCGGTGTGGAAGCGGTGTGGAAGCTGTGTGGAAGCGGTGTGGAAGCGGTGTGGAAGCTGTGTGGAAGCGGTGTGGAAGCTGTGTGGAAGCTGTGTGGAAGCTGTGTGGAAGCTGTGTGGAAGCTGTGTGGAAGCTGGCAAAAATCTTTGCCCTAAAACAAGCTTGAGTTGTTTGTATTCCAAGACAATTCTCCAACCCAAACTTTATTATACCTTCCTATCGCTATTCCATATATTGAGTCACTAGCTAAAACAGTCACACAGACGAACTATGAGATAGAAATTGTTCAACACATTTCAAATATGCGGGACCCGCACCCAAAGAATTCTTGGCGGCAAAGTGGAGAATCAACCACACAGACAGACGGAACGGAAGGTGCAAAAAGTTGGGAAAATTAATGAGAACCCGCATTTTCTTCCTCAGATTCGAAGCGGGCAACACGCGACTTTATCGTAACGGAATAATAAATAATGATAATAATAATAAGAATTGTCCGAGCCACGCCACGGGTCAGCGAGTTTTTCAATTCTCACCTACCCGGAGGTTGCATCGATAATTGCGAATTCCCAACTATAGAGAGAAGAAACAACGGTAGCTTCCGGCTTGCCAGACGGCTTGGATTTTCAAGACTTGCTCTCAGGTTCCACATTCTGCAGCATTCTAGAAGCATTTCCTGCTATGGGCCGTTCGGACGCTACACACTAGATTTGCGAGCTGCTGTGAATGGGGTGGGGATGGGATATTTGTGCCTGGATAACAGATCGGCATGATTTTTTCTGTAATGATGCTGATTTAGATATTAATTTCTGCTTATATTTTTAATTATTATATAAAAAAATTATATTCTACTATTTAATGATATAAAAGTGGGAGACAATTGAAGTTAATCACACGTGCACGCATTTTTATATCTCTTTCAAATTATACATATTTTCGCTAAAATTTTCCATAAAATCTAATAGCCCCTACTAAAAGTAGTCTCGAAAGCTAATACAGACTGTTGAAATGCTAGACAAGGGGTATTAACTGACTGTTAGCAATGGTAGACAAGAGATAATGACATACTGTTGGAAATGGTAGACAAGGGGTAATGACATACTGTTGGAAATGGGAGACAAGGGGTAATGACAATACTGTTGGAAATGGGAGACAAGGGGTAATGACATACTGTTGGAAATGGGAGACAAGGGGTAATGACATACTGTTGGAAATGGGAGACAAGGGGTAATGACATACTGTTGGAAATGGTAGACAAGGGGTAATGACATACTGTTGGAAATGGTAGACAAGGGGTAATGACAATACTGTTGGAAATGGGAGACAAGGGGTAATGACATACTGTTGGAAATGGTAGACAAGGGGTAATGACAATACTGTTGGAAATGGGAGACAATGGGTAATGACATACTGTTGGAAATGGGAGACAAGGGGTAATGACATACTGTTGGAAATGGGAGACAAGGGGTAATGACATACTGTTGGAAATGGGAGACAAGGGGTAATGACATACTGTTGGAAATGGGAGACAAGGGGTAATGACATACTGTTGGAAATGGTAGACAAGGGGTAATGACATACTGTTGGAAATGGTAGACAAGGGGTAATGACAATACTGTTGGAAATGGGAGACAAGGGGTAATGACATACTGTTGGAAATGGTAGACAAGGGGTAATGACATACTGTTGGAAATGGTAGACAAGGGGTAATGACGATACTGTTGGAAATGGGAGACAAGGGGTAATGACATACTGTTGGAAATGGGAGACAAGGGGTAATGACATACTGTTGGAAATGGGAGACAAGGGGTAATGACATACTGTTGGAAATGGTAGACAAGGGGTAATGACATACTGTTGGAAATGGGAGACAAGGGGTAATGACATACTGTTGGAAATGGGAGACAAGGGGTAATGACCGACTGCTGAAATGGGAGACAAGGGGTAATGACATTCTGTTGGAAATGGGAGACAAGGAGTAATGACATACTGTTGGAAATGGGAGACAAGGGGTAATGACATACTGTTGGAAATGGGAGACAAGGAGTAATGACATACTGTTGGAAATGGGAGACAAGGGGTAATGACATACTGTTGGAAATGGGAGACAAGGGGTAATGACATACTGTTGGAAATGGGAGACAAGGGGTAATGACATACTGTTGGAAATGGGAGACTAGGGGTAATGACATACTGTTGGAAATGGGAGACAAGGGGTAATGACATACTGTTGGAAATGGGAGACAAGGGGTAATGACATACTGTTGGAAATGGGAGACAAGGGGTAATGACATACTGTTGGAAATGGGAGACAAGGGGTAATGACATACTGTTGGAAATGGGAGACTAGGGGTAATGACATACTGTTGGAAATGGTAGACAGGGGGTAATGACATACTGTTGGAAATGGGAGACAAGGGGTAATGACATACTGTTGGAAATGGTAGACAGGGGGTAATGACATACTGTTGGAAATGGGAGACAAGGGGTAATGACATACTGTTGGAAATGGTAGACAAGGGGTAATGACATACTGTTGGAAATGGGAGACAAGGGGTAATGACATACTGTTGGAAATGGGAGACAAGGGGTAATGACATACTGTTGGAAATGGGAGACAAGGGGTAATGACATACTGTTGGAAATGGGAGACAAGGGGTAATGACATACTGTTGGAAATGGGAGACAAGGGGTAATGACATACTGTTGGAAATGGGAGACAAGGGGTAATGACATACTGTTGGAAATGGGAGACTAGGGGTAATGACATACTGTTGGAAATGGTAGACAGGGGGTAATGACATACTGTTGGAAATGGGAGACAAGGGTAATGATTAAGTGTTAGAAATGGGAGACAAGGGTAATGATTAAGTGTTAGAAATGGGAGACAAGGGTAATGATTAAGTGTTAGAAATGGGAGACAAGGGTAATGATTAAGTGTTAGAAATGGGAGACAAGGGTAATGATTATGTGTTAGAAATGGGAGACAAGGGTAATGATTAAGTGTTAGAAATGGGAGACAAGGGTAATGATTAAGTGTTAGAAATGGGAGACAAGGGTAATGATTAAGTGCTAGAAATGGGAGACAAGGGTAATGATTAAGTGTTAGAAATGGGAGACAAGGGTAATGAGTAAGTGTTAGAAATGGGAGACAAGGGTAATGATTAAGTGTTAGAAATGGGAGACAAGGGTAATGATTAAGTGTTAGAAATGGGAGACAAGGGTAATGATTAAGTGTTAGAAATGGGAGACAAGGGTAATGATTAAGTGTTAGAAATGGGAGACAAGGGTAATGATTAAGTGTTAGAAATGGGAGACAAGGGTAATGATTAAGTGCTAGAAATGGGAGACAAGGGTAATGATTAAGTGTTAGAAATGGGAGACAAGGGTAATGAGTAAGTGTTAGAAATGGGAGACAAGGGTAATGATTAAGTGTTAGAAATGGGAGACAAGGGTAATGATAAGGTTAGAGTTGAAAAAAAATCACTTAAGAAGAAAATACGATTATAAGCAACTTTTTCAAAAATATAATCTACACTAATCAATAAAACCGCTTGCAATTCATCCCATTATGAAACACAAATAGTCAGTCTGCTTTAGTCTTCCTTGCACGGCTGTTAGATAGACTGTGTTAGACTAAGGTGTTAGATACAATTGTTAGAGTAAAAATGTCTAAGATTTTGATTGAAATTAGAAATCAAGCAAATCATATTCGGAGCAAAAACAATTTTTAAGAGAAGTTTTCTTAAAAAAGCGAGCTATAAAAAAGTGCAGACGCTTAACTATGCTCAGCTGACTGCTCTCAGCTGATTTCAATGCTGCACCCGCATATTGGGGGGGTTCTACGCGATCTCTATAGCTATAGTGCCATCCATGCAGCACAGCCCCTGCCTGCTCAACCCCCCTAGAAGCAGATCACCTGAAAGTGGAAGGTCAGTGGAGCCCATTTCTTCAGACCAAGTGAGATAAGGCCAAGAAGCAGCCTGCAGCTCTATGGTAACCACGGGTCGCTAATTAGATAAGGCCTTAGACTGTGCGAACTATTCAGCTTGCTTGAGAAGTCATGTTTCTGAGCACAAAGCCAAAGGTCTCCTACTATAGCCACCTATGAGATAAGGCAGCCCCAACCTCCGCTTCAATTTAGAAATCAACTCGCGGGGGGGGGCCCGCTCAGAAGGGCAACACTTGGCCGCCCCCCGTTATCTTTGAAACTGTTCGCTCAAACCCAACTCAGCTCGACCGGTCTCACGTGGGTGGTGGCGGCGGGCGATACCCATTTAGAGATAGCGGCGTTAGGATTTAAAGCGAGTCGAAATCGCCACCGACAGGCCAACAGCCAGCCAGAAGAAAGTTGTTGCCAACAACACTGCAGGCCGAAAGCAGGACTTGAAACAACTGAGCCGAATCATTTCGACATCAGCTGTACAGGATGCGTTTTCTCGGCGACCATGCTTAGAAGAGAAAGCCATTATGACAGCTGATGCCGAGAGGCCGCACTCACAGCTCGTTACCTGCAGCTGGCGAAGCTCGTACAAACCTTCTACCGGCTCGGCACTGTCAGCTGTGTATATTTCTTCCAAGGCAGTCTAACATTAGACTGAGCTTTTTTGTTAACAAAAAGGCATTATACGAATTGGAAGTGATTTGCGCAGCTGTCAGTAGCGGAGCCCTGATCATCGGCCCCTCTAACTGATTAATTTGCTACTTTTTGTTTTCTTTCCTGCCAATTTACTACTACAGCCGTTAGAGACATTAAAATAAGATGAAACAAGGGGAACAGGAAATTATAAATATTACACAGGGGAGCTGCAGCACCTGGTGGTCGAGGGTTCCAATCTCACGGGCAACAGTATCAGCTGGGGCAGAAGTCCATGGACTGAACAGAATTGTACGCAGCATTCTAAGAACCGGAATAAACAAAGATTCAAACCTGTTTCAATGTAATACTATAGCATGGTTTCCGCGCGAAGCGCCTCGAGGCCATAGACATTAAAGACCGAGGAAACCGTGCTATAGGGTTATTGTAGTACGATATTAGTTTCCCCATCTATTTTAAAGATTTCTCTAAAAATGGATCAGTCCGAGGACGCGTAAGACCGCCTGACTGGGGAAACACCCATTAAAGACCGATGTCTATATTACTTATGTCTATGGCCGAATATAGCGAGTTAAACTCTGTGGAGTGGATATCATATCTAACCAGCTGTTCAAAAAAGCGAACAATATGTTAAAAGCTGCTGCTAAACTGTTTCTGGAGAACGGCGGAGAAGTAAAGAGATCCAGCTCCATAGAAGACGATGATCTAGCTAAGCTTCGAAAGTATTTCGATCGGAGCACACCAGCAAATAGCTTAAAGACCATAGACATTTTGAGTTTAACCTATTTTTGGGATTTCCCTAGGGACGCGAAAGACCGCTTTTATCGTACTACAATGATAAAATTAGTTGAAATGTGTATCGATTTTAATGTGGAATCTGCACGCCCGCACTAATGCAGAGCGCTATTTTCTAAGAAAAATAGATTTTCAAAGATTAAATTCGACCATAGACATTCGAACAATAATTTCAAAGATAATAAATTAGCTAGAAATGCATTTTCTATGCTAGAAGTCTGTAAGAACAAAGTTCAGAGTTCAGTGTAAAACAGAATCTTAGCATTATTACAGTTGTCTGTAAGCGGCAGTGCATTATAGTTACCTAAACTCGACAGTCAGTCAGCTGAAAATGACCGGGTGAGTCCCTACTTTATTTAGTTAATAATTTATAGTCATGATAGATAAGGCTGATATGATTGCTTTGACACAGCTCAATTCCTGAGTTTGCTGGATTCCTGAGGTGACGTGAGATCTCACACATCTCATACACAATATCACACTGACAATATCATGAGGTGAGATCTCACACATCTCATACACAATATCACACTGACAATATCATGAGGTGAGATCTCACACATCTCATACACAATATCACACTGACAATATCATGAGGTGAGATCTCACACATCTCATACACAATATCACACTGACAATATCATGAGGTGAGATCTCACACATCTCATACAGCATATCACACTGACAATATCATGAGGTGAGATCTCACACATCTCATACAGCATATCACACTGACAATATCATGAGGTGAGATCTCACACATCTCATACACAATATCACACTGACAATATCATGAGGTGAGATCTCACAAATCTCATACAGCATATCACACTGACAATATCATGAGGTGAGATCTCACACATCTCATACAGCATATCACACTGACAATATCATGAGGTGAGATCTCACACATCTCATACAGCATATCACACTGACAACATCATGAGGTGAGATCTCACACATCTCATACAGCATATCACACTGACAACATCATGAGGTGAGATCTCACACATCTCATACAGCATATCACACTGACAACATCATGAGGTGAGATCTCACACATCTCATACAGCATATCACACTGACAATATCATGAGGTGAGATCTCACACATCTCATACAGCATATCACACTGACAATATCATGAGGTGAGATCTCACACATCTCATACAGCATATCACACTGACAATATCATGAGGTGAGATCTCACACATCTCATACAGCATATCACACTGACAATATATTAACTTCACACCCTCAGACTCAGCCGTCAGATGTCAGTCAGGCTGGTGTTGCTATGCTGCCTAGTCCTGCCCTGCTGGTCCACAGTAGCGCAGTCAGAACAACGCAGTTCCAGTCTGCTGGACCTTATACCCAGCTACTGGCCATTCTGTCACGACAGCTGCATCCCGGAAGGCGAGTCATGCGGCATGTTCAAATGCGCCTGCTGCAAAAGCTATGAGTGTCGCTACGTTGGCAATCGAGCCGTCTGTCGCAAGCCTGTCAGACCAAATCCGTTCCGGTGGTAGTTTTAAAACACCCCAGCGTATCTTATCTTGTTTCTGCTTCTGGAACAGGAAACTTAGATGAAGAATTTAAAGGTTTAAGAACTGTTACTTTTATGTCCAAAAAAGTTCGTTAAATAGTTCCCAAATACACGGCGTACTTGAGTATATTTAGTACGTAAGTCTTAGGCTAATAAGGAGTGGAGTAATGAATGGCACATATCCATTGAAAAACTAATTTTGGAAATAACAAAAAAACAAAAAAAAATATAAAATGTGATTATTGGTCAATCATTGGCGCATATAGACAGTATGAGAGAATAAAAACTAATAAAAACACGCTTTCAACATTTGAGCACAATGTGTGTACTTTTAAAGCCCGCACACTAGACGCTGCCAATCTAGAGCTGTCTCACCGACACTGTAACTGATTCACCTGTTAACCCTGTAACTGTTTCACTGCTTCACCTGTTAACCCTGTAACTGTTTCCCCTGTTAATCCTGTAACTGTTTCCCCTGTTAATCCTGTAACTGTTTCCCCTGTTAATCCTGTAACTGTTTCCCCTGTTAATCCTGTAACTGTTTCCCCTGTTAACCCTGTAACTACTTCACCTGTTAACCCTGTAACTGTTTCACTGTTTCACCTGTTAACCCTGTAACTGTTTCACTGTTTCACCTGTTAATCCTGTTACTGTTTCCCCTGTTAACCCCGTAACTGTTTCACTGTTTCACCTGTTAACCCTGTAACTGCTTCACCTGTTAATCCTGTAACTGTTTCACTGTTTCACCTGTTAACCCTGTAACTGCTTCACCTGTTAACCCTGTAACTACTTCACCTGTTAACCCTGTAACTGTTTCACTGTTTCACCTGTTAACCCTGTAACTGTTTCACTGTTTCACCTGTTAACCCTGTAACTGTTTCCCCTGTTAACCCTGTAACTGTTCCCCTGTTAACCCTGTAACTGTTTCACCTGTTAACCCTGTAACTGCTTTACCTGTTAATCCTATAACTGTTTCACCTGTTTACCTGTTCCAAAAATGTGATACCTGCCAACCCTGAAACGCCACACCTGTCCATCATAAAACTGTTACAAAAGCTAAAAGTTTGGCAGGCAGTCGCTCTGACCGCTGAAGTCGATGATGGCGCAGTCATTCATATCGTCGCCCTCGTCGGTCCGCAGACGACGTCGCCTCGGCACGTAGCCGTCGGCGGCTGGCGACGTTGCTGGCGGTTGGGCCAGGGTCACGTGACTAGCCAGCGCAGCTGATTTGGCCAGGCTGCGGCTGTCGGCGGTGATCAGCCAGGCCAGGCCAGAGTCGTTCATCAGCCGGTCGGCCAAGGCGGTCGCCTGCAGCTCGGCATCAGTGAAGGGATCCAAGGACTCGGCCTGGGCCCGGCCGCGGCAGCGGGTGACGGACAGCCGGCCGGTGGTCTCGGAGACGCGGATCAGGAAGGCGCCGGGTCGACCGTCAGCTCGAACCAGTCGCTCGGCTTCAATCTTTTCTAAGAAACCAACCAGCAGGCGGTCGCCCCAGAGACCGAGGCAGCGCTGCTTGATGAGGCGCACGGACTGATAGTAGAACTCCCACAGGCTGCGGCTCTGCAGATCGGCCATCTTGAACTTGATCAGCTGATCCAGTGCGACTTCGGCTGAGTCCTTCATGGAGGAACAGAATGCTGTTCTACCGAATGTTATAAAGTTTTGCACATTACAATTTTATCCTTATACGATTTTCTTTACTAATCAAGATCCAATTCAATTTATTTAATAATGAACTTTCATGTTTAAGAAAACCGTGTATAAATATCAAATTGTAGTGTACAACACTTTATAACATTCGGTAGAACATGTTAGGCAAGTTCTATCAACTTTTTATCTGCTTCCAATCAAAAGCTGTCACCATTTAAATCATTAAGAAAAAGTAAATTTTCAATCTCCGTAGTGTACTTTCTTTTTCGCGAAAACCAGCCTTCAATTTCTTTCTAAGAAACGTTGTTTCCCGTCTTTTCTAATTCTAGTGGTCCTCGATTTTAGATTGAAAAAAATGTTTCTTTTTGGAACCAATATGGATTCGCCATTGAAGCAATGTTACTTGTTATTGGCTTTGAAAGTTATTTCGTCGTAAAGTGTGGAAAATTTAGATCCATTTGGTGGTAGTTCACGACAATCGGTTATTCGCCTTGGCAGCCATCGTAGAAAAATAGCGTGATCTCTCTACTGTTAAATGGGTACCAGCATTAGCTGGGGTTATTGAGGGTGGGAATGGCGGCCCCCCCAGTCCATGGACTGAACAGCCGTACGCAGCCCTCAGATGGTTTAATTAACTATAATTACTAATATATTAAGCGGCACAGTCCCAAAGGCTGTGCACAAACTTCGCGAGCCTCACCGAACCAATCAGTGCGGTCAGCTTCCGCCGGAAATAGTCCAGCTGCATCGGCAGCAGCGGCTGCGCCAGCTGACGCCTGGCCAGACTGTCGAACATCAGCAGCGAGCTCGTCACGGGCACGGACGCCGGCACGTCGAAGCTTAGACGAGGCGACGACGCGTTGGCGCAGAATAACTCGTCGTAGCAGACGGTGGCGTAGGCGGACGACTTCTGCTGGTCGTGCGTGACGAACACAACCGGCAGGGAGCGGGCCGAGGCGCGCACAGTCACGTGACCCAGCCTGGGCGCGGCCAGCTGCGCGTGGACCTCCAGGGCGCGCTTCTGGGCGCAGACGTCGACGCTGTTGCGGCCGCGTCGGCTGCGGCTGGCCGGCAGCTTCGGGAAGCCGAACCGCAGCTCGATGCGGGAGCCGAGGTCGCTGCAGTGCCGGACTGCGCGGCCCGGTGTGCTCTGAGCGTCGTCGGCTTCGCAGCCGGCGCCTTCGCAGTCGACGTCGAGAACGCCGACCTGGGAGGATGTGGGCGGGAGATTGGCTTCAGATCAACAAATAAATAATGTTGTGCTGCAGCCAGGGAGAGGCAATTCCATTCTGCTGATCCCTGAGCACACACTCCAACAGGTGTGTTCACCTGCCCTGACGTTCTCATGGTCAGGCACGACAAGCCCCCAAGCCTTATCTCCGCCTTCGGCGCCCAGAATGAATGTGGCCTCGCCGCGGAATTTAGCTCAGGGACAATGGCGCGAAAGACAAACGCGTTAGACCGCTCAGCCACTGACTCTATAATAATAATTAATAATATATCTAAATATCCCAGACTATTAAAATATCACAGATTTCAAAATATCATAGATTAGTATATATTTTATCCTCGGCTTAAAAAAATATCCCAGATTATCAAAATATCCCAGATTATCAAAATATCCCAGATCCTAGATTGGGATTAAACTGTCTCAAATATCCCACAAAGCCTCACCTTGAACTCGTACAGCCGGTCAGGTTCCAGGAATTCGCCGGCAAGGCATCGCACAGTCAGGCAGTAATTAGATTTTCGCTGCTTGATCACCTGGTCATCCTGGCTGAGAATGAGCACACTCTTAGCCAGGAGCTGGCCGGCCATCTCAGACAGCTCGGGCAGCGGCCTGCTCTGGTACAGCCGGCTGACAGAGTCGAGCACGCAGGAGAATTCCCTGGACAGCAGGTCGGAGTCGCGGCCGCAGCTGGCGCTGTTGATGATCGATTCGCGACAGTCCAGTCTGTCTAGGAGGGCTCGGCATTGAGTTGACAACTCGAGCTCCAGGCTCTGCGGCTCCGGGCGGAGCGGCTCGACTGCCAGCCGGCGAAGCTTCCGGTTGGTGGCGAGAGCCTCGTCGAGCAGGTCGGAGTCCTCGGTAGGCGAGCGCTTCCGGCTGGCCTGGGGGTGGGAAGATCCCAGAATATCCTATCAAAAATAAATCCACAGGACACCTAAATATCCCACGATGCGAGAATTCAACTAATTTATAACGCAAAAAAAATTATATTTACATTTGATTACACCTGTCCCAAGGGGTGAGTGGCAGAGCGGTTAACGCGTTTGTCTGTTGCACAAAGGTTCGAATCCGTGGCGAGGCCACATTTATTTGGGGCGCAGCCGTGGAGAGAAGGCTTAGGGGGCTTGTCGTGCAATTTACGCCCTTGAGGGCCAACCTTTAAAGCACGGGGAGAGTGTACACTGCCTGACGATGAGAAAGTCAGGGCAGATGTATCTGTGTGTGCGCTCAGGAGTCAGCGAAATGGCCAGAATTGCCTGCTCGCTGGCTACGGGTCTAATGTCACCAAATGATGTTCCATTGCCTGCCCTCCTGCAATTATTATTATTAAAACTGACCCGATCACGCCAGATGTGCAGCCGACAGCACAGCCGCAGCTATAGCGCGGCGCATCTGAAGGCTGCATACGGCTGTACAGTCCGTGGACTGGGCCACGGACAACGCCACAACAAACCTCAACTAGCCCAGCTAATGCTGGCACTCGTTTAACAGCTGGGTGAACTGAAGCAATGCAGACTTAAGCGTCTTGCTACAGGACACAGATTGTTCCAGTCCAGAGCAGTCGAGAATCGAACCCCCGACCGACGCTCTAACCACTAGGCTACAGCCCCTACGTACTATCACGTCCTAGATCCTTAAATATCCCTAGAAACTCCTTAAAAATGTACTTCACTCACAGCCGCACTGAGGCCGCCCAATGACTCTATGGACGCGGGGTCAAAGGTGGCAGCAGTGGCAGCAGCGGTTCCTCTGGCCAACAACCCCTCCTCCTCAGACAGGCACGCCTGCATAAGCCGAACCAGCTCGTGTGGCTCCTTCTCGTACCTGGAGAAATGGGATTTGAGGATTGGTGTCCGAATTGGATTTGAGGATTGGTGTCCGAATTGGATTTGAGGATTGGTGTCCGAATTGGATTTGAGGATTGGTGTCCGAATTGGATTTGAGGATTGGTGTCCGAATTGGATTTGAGGATTGGTGTCCGAATTGGATTTGAGGATTGGTGTCCGAATTGGATTTGAGGATTGGTGTCCGAATTGGATTTGAGGATTGGTGTCCGAATGGGATTTGAGGATTGGTGTCCGAATTGGATTTGAGGATTGGTGTCCGAATTGGATTTGAGGATTGGTGTCCGAATGGGATTTGAGGATTGGTGTCCGAATTGGATTTGAGGATTGGTGTCCGGATGGGATTTGAGGATTGGTGTCCGAATGGGATTTGAGGATTGGTGTCCGGATGGGATTTGAGGATTGGTGTCCGAATGTGATTTGAGGATTGGTGTCCGAATTGGATTTGAGGATTGGTGTCCGGATGGGATTTGAGCATTGGTGTCCGAATGTGATTTGAGGATTGGTGTCCGAATTGGATTTGAGGATTGGTGTCCGGATGGGATTTGAGGATTGGTGTCCGGATGGGATTTGAGCATTGGTGTCCGAATGGGATTTGAGGATTGGTGTCCGAATTGGATTTGAGGATTGGTGTCCGAATGGGATTTGAGGATTGGTGTCCGAATGGGATTTGAGGATTGGTGTCCGAATGGGATTTGAGGATTGGTGTCCGAATGGGATTTGAGGATTGGTGTCCGAATTGGATTTGAGGATTGGTGTCCGAATGTGATTTGAGGATTGGTGTCCGAATTGGATTTGAGGATTGGTGTCCGAATTGGATTTGAGGATTGGTGTCCGAATTGGATTTGAGGATTGGTGTCCGAATTGGATTTGAGGATTGGTGTCCGAATGTGATTTGAGGATTGGTGTCCGAATGTGATTTGAGGATTGGTGTCCGAATGGGATTTGAGGATTGGTGTCCGAATGGGATTTGAGGATTGGTGTCCGGATGGGATTTGAGGATTGGTGTCCGAATTGGATTTGAGGATTGGTGTCCGAATGTGATTTGAGGATTGGTGTCCGAATGGGATTTGAGGATTGGTGTCCGAATTGGATTTGAGGATTGGTGTCCGAATTGGATTTGAGGATTGGTGTCCGAATGGGATTTGAGGATTGGTGTCCGAATTGGATTTGAGGATTGGTGTCCGAATTGGATTTGAGGATTGGTGTCCGAATGGGATTTGAGGATTGGTGTCCGAATTGGATTTGAGGATTGGTGTCCGAATTGGATTTGAGGATTGGTGTCCGGATGGGATTTGAGGATTGGTGTCCGAATGGGATTTGAGGATTGGTGTCCGGATGGGATTTGAGGATTGGTGTCCGAATGTGATATGAGGATTGGTGTCCGAATTGGATTTGAGGATTGGTGTCCGGATGGGATTTGAGGATTGGTGTCCGGATGGGATTTGAGCATTGGTGTCCGAATGGGATTTGAGGATTGGTGTCCGAATTGGATTTGAGGATTGGTGTCCGAATGGGATTTGAGGATTGGTGTCCGAATGGGATTTGAGGATTGGTGTCCGAATGGGATTTGAGGATTGGTGTCCGAATGGGATTTGAGGATTGGTGTCCGAATGTGATTTGAGGATTGGTGTCCGAATGTGATTTGAGGATTGGTGTCCGAATTGGATTTGAGGATTGGTGTCCGAATTGGATTTGAGGATTGGTGTCCGAATTGGATTTGAGGATTGGTGTCCGAATTGGATTTGAGGATTGGTGTCCGAATGTGATTTGAGGATTGGTGTCCGAATGTGATTTGAGGATTGGTGTCCGAATGGGATTTGAGGATTGGTGTCCGAATGGGATTTGAGGATTGGTGTCCGGATGGGATTTGAGGATTGGTGTCCGAATTGGATTTGAGGATTGGTGTCCGAATGTGATTTGAGGATTGGTGTCCGAATGGGATTTGAGGATTGGTGTCCGAATTGGATTTGAGGATTGGTGTCCGAATGTGATTTGAGGATTGGTGTCCGAATTGGATTTGAGGATTGGTGTCCGAATGGGATTTGAGGATTGGTGTCCGAATTGGATTTGAGGATTGGTGTCCGAATTGGATTTGAGGATTGGTGTCCGAATTGGATTTGAGGATTGGTGTCCGAATGGGATTTGAGGATTGGTGTCCGAATTGGATTTGAGGATTGGTGTCCGAATGTGATTTGAGGATTGGTGTCCGGATGGGATTTGAGGATTGGTGTCCGGATGGGATTTGAGCATTGGTGTCCGAATGTGATTTGAGGATTGGTGTCCGGATGGGATTTGAGCATTGGTGTCCGAATGTGATTTGAGGATTGGTGTCCGAATTGGATTTGAGCATTGGTGTCCGAATGTGATTTGAGGATTGGTGTCCGGATGGGATTTGAGCATTGGTGTCCGAATGTGATTTGAGGATTGGTGTCCGGATGGGATTTGAGCATTTGTGTCCGGATGGGATTTGAGCATTGGCGTCCGAATGGGATTTGAGGATTTGAGGATTGGTGTCCGGATGGGATTTATGAATTTGGTGTCGGGATGGGATCTCAGAATTGGTGTCCAGATGGGATTTGAGGATAGGTTTCCTCAAATCACGGCCAGAGCTCACTTGACCTGCAGCACGGACAGGTCGGAGAGTTTCTCGTCCTCAAGCGTGACCAACTTTCGACTGTCACTGTCCCCTCTGGCCGCCTCAATCTCAGCATCGTAGCCGTCTCGCACCGCCTCGCAGATCTCAATAAAAAATTCGCAGGCCCGTTGGACGCAGTCGTTCTGCGGATTGTCACAGTCGACATCGGTGAGGTAGCGAAAATGTCGCATCACCACCGGGTTTACAGTGCGGCGAAACTTTAACGTCAGGAAGCCGTTCCACAGGGAGTTGTACAGCGAGCGCAGCTCCTGGTCAGGCGGGGATGGGAGTGCTTGGTTTACTCTATGTTCAGGAGAGAGTGCCTCAAGCTTCACTCTATGGTCACGTTGGGGTGCCTCAAGCTTCACTCTATGGTCACGTTGGAGTGCTTCTCAGTTCACTCTATGGTCAGGCGGTTGTGCTTCTCAGTTCACTCTATGGTCAGGCGGTTGTGCTTCTCAGTTCACCCTATGGTCAGGCGGTTGTGCTTCTCAGTTCACTCTATGGTCAGGCGGTTGTGCTTCTCAGTTCACCCTATGGTCAGGCGGTTGTGCTTCTCGGTTCACTCTATGGTCAGGCGGTTGTGCTTCTCGGTTCACTCTATGGTCAGGCGGTTGTGCTTCTCGGTTCACTCTATGGTCAGGCGGTTGTGCTTCTCGGTTCACTCTATGGTCAGGCGGTTGTGCTTCTCAGTTCACTCTATGGTCAGGCGGTTGTGCTTCTCAGTTCACCCTATGGTCAGGCGGTTGTGCTTCTCAGTTCACTCTATGGTCAGGCGGTTGTGCTTCTCAGTTCACCCTATGGTCAGGCGGTTGTGCTTCTCGGTTCACTCTATGGTCAGGCGGTTGTGCTTCTCGGTTCACTCTATGGTCAGGCGGTTATGCTTCTCGGTTCACTCTATGGTCAGGCGGTTGTGCTTCTCGGTTCACTCTATGGTCAGGCGGTTGTGCTTCTCGGTTCACTCTATGGTCAGGCGGTTGTGCTTCTCGGTTCACTCTATGGTCAGGCGGTTGTGCTTCTCGGTTCACTCTATGGTCAGGCGGTTGTGCTTCTCGGTTCACTCTATGGTCAGGCGGTTGTGCTTCTCGGTTCAATCTATGGTCAGGCGGTTGTGCTTCTCAGTTCACTCTATGGTCAGGCGGTTGTGCTTCTCAGTTCACTCATGGTCAGGCGGTTGTGCTTCTCAGTTCACTCTATGGTCAGGCGGTTGTGCTTCTCGGTTCACTCTATGGTCAGGCGGTTGTGCTTCTCGGTTCACTCTATGGTCAGGCGGTTGTGCTTCTCGGTTCACTCTATGGTCAGGCGGTTGTGCTTCTCGGTTCACTCTATGGTCAGGCGGTTGTGCTTCTCGGTTCACTCTATGGTCAGGCGGTTGTGCTTCTCAGTTCACTCTATGGTCAGGCGGTTGTGCTTCTCAGTTCACCCTATGGTCAGGCGGTTGTGCTTCTCGGTTCACTCTATGGTCAGGCGGTTGTGCTTCTCAGTTCACTCATGGTAACTGCTTCTCAGTTCACTCATGTTAGCTACCCCAACAGTAGCTGGGGTAGCTAATAGGGTGGGTGTTGGCCGATTCCCCAGTCCACGGACTGAAATGTGGACTGTCCTAAGGTTATACACTGCCTAAGGCAGGTATGTTCCTATACATTCTATTTCTATTTCTCTTGCAAAAAGTAAATGTTCTTTTTAATGTCTTGATTGGTCAAGATTTTTTATCATAATTCCAGATAATAATTTTATAATTTTGTGCTGCATCTCTCACCTCGAGCACACCTCGGTCAAGCTCACACAGCCGCAACAGTCGGCTCAAGCGATCGTCCATGAATTGTCAGACTTTTCTTAAATAAATTGCTTCGGCGTCAAGCAGCGCTGAAAGAGCGAATTTATTTGCGCAAGCGTTTTTTTATTTACATATTTCAAAACATCTTTAATAGCCTACTGTAAGCAGTGAAAGTAGTATATTTTGCTTTAAAAAAGCAATAGTAAAAATGTACAAACGAAGAGAAAAGGCCAATTTTTATTAACTGTTTGAATTTTTAACATTTAAAAACATACTGAACTGCAGAATATTGCGGTATTCAGCGCCTTTGAAATTTGTATATTTTTAGAGAAAGTTTTCGACATAAGCTAGGCAGTGATTTTAAACTAATTATTGTTAATTTAAGATGAGAATGTCAACACGTAAACAGGAATTAAGTAAGATTATCAACTGTAGGAAAACGGTTGAACAATACGTGCAATTTTATCATGTTTATGAAGATTATGAATAATAATAATTGCATAGAACGCTGCAGACTACTGACTAAAGACTGAAGTTTTAATGCTTAACAGGGCATTATTACCGCCACTGGTATAGACTTGGCACCGGCATAAAGGAACAGAACCAGAACCAGAGGAGAGACTGACAGATTGGTAGATAGAGGGAGACAGATTGGTAGATAGAGGAGAGACAGATTGGTAGATAGAGGGGAGACAGATAGGTAGATAGAGGGGAGACAGATAGGTAGATAGAAGGGAGACATAGGTGGATAGAAGGGAGACATAGGTGGATAGAAGGGAGACAGATTGGTAGATAGAGGGGAGACAGATTGGTAGATAGAGGAGAGAAGATTGGTAGATAGAGGGGAGACAGATAGGTGGATAGAAGGGAGACATAGGTGGATAGAAGGGAGACAGATTGGTAGATAGAGGGGAGACAGATTGGTAGATAGAGGGGAGACAGATTGGTAGATAGAGGGGAGACAGATTGGTGGATAGAGGAGAGACAGATTGGTAGATAGAGGGGAGACAGATTGGTAGATAGAGGAGAGACAGATTGGTGGATAGAGGGGAGACAGATTGGTAGATAGAGGGGAGACAGATTGGTAGATAGAGGAGAGACAGATTGGTGGATAGAGGGGAGACAGATTGGTGGATAGAGGAGAGACAGATTGGTGGATAGAGGAGAGACAGATTGATGGATAGAGGGGAGACAGATTGGTGGATAGAGGGGAGACAGATTGGTGGATAGAGGGAGACAAATGGGTAGATAGAGGGGAGACAAATGGGTAGATTAAGTGGAGACAGATTTGGTAGATAGAGGGGAGACAGATTGGTAGATATAGGGAGACAGATTGGTAGATAGAAGGGAGACAGATTGGTAGATAGAGGGGAGACAGATTGGTAGATAGAGGGGAGACAGATGGGTGGAAAGAGGGAGACAGATGGGTGGATAGAAGGGAGACAGATTGGTAGATAGAAGGGAGACAGATTGGTAGATAGAGGGGAGACAGATGGGTGGATAGAAGGGAGACAGATTGGTAGATAGAAGGGAGACAGATTGGTAGATAGAGGGGAGACAGATTGGTAGATAGAGGGGAGACAGATGGGTGGATAGAGGGGAGACAGATGGGTGGATAGAGGGAGACAGATGGGTGGATAGAAGGGAGACAGATTTGGTAGATAATATTTACTTTGCTAGCATGAGTGGGTGGGTACAAACAAGAAGCTGCACTGCAAGTACACATGATAATATTAGACAAGTGCTAGCTGCACAATCATTCAGGTTATCAAGCAAAAAACATAGTAAATATAAAAAAACTTAAATCATACACACTAATTTCGTAGATTAGCTTCGAAATAGGTTAAAAAAACAACAATAACTGCTATAATGAATCGAATGAAAATAATTAAAAGCATTTCTAACACAGAATCGACTGACCCTAGAACCAAATTACCCCCCACGAAACCCAGCTAAACAAAATGCAATTTTGACTACAACAGTAGCCCACAAAAACTGTGATAAACCCAGGTCAGACTAAACGATTGGCTGTGATAAACCCAGGTCAGACTAAACTATTGGCTGTGATAAACCCAGGTCAGACTAAACCATTGGCTGTGATAAGCCCAGGTCAGACTAAACTATTGGCTGTGATAAACCCAGGTCAGACTAAACTATTGGCTGTGATAAACCCAGGTAAGACTAAACCATTGGCTGTGATAAACCCAGGTCAGACTAAACTATTGGCTGTGATAAACCCAGGTAAGACTAAACCATTGGCTGTGATAAACCCAGGTCAGACTAAACCATTGGCTGTGATAAACCCAGGTCAGACTAAACTATTGGCTGTGATAAACCCAGGTCAGACTAAACTATGATAAACTCAGGTCAGACTAAACCATTGGCTGTGATAAACCCAGGTAAGACTAAACCATTGGCTGTGATAAACCCAGGTCAGACTAAACCATTGGCTGTGATAAACCCAGGTAAGACTAAACCATTGGCTGTGATAAACCCAGGTCAGACTAAACCATTGGCTGTGATAAACCCAGGTCAGACTAAACTATTGGCTGTGATAAACCCAGGTCAGACTAAACTATGATAAACTCAGGTCAGACTAAACCATTGGCTGTGATAAACCCAGGTCAGACTAAACTATTGGCTGTGATAAACTCGGTTCAGACTAAACCATTGGCTGTGATAAACCCAGGTCAGACTAAACCATTGGCTGTGATAAACCCAGGTCAGACTAAACTATTGGCTGTGATAAACTCAGGTTAGACTAAACTATTGGCTGTGATAAACTCAGGTCAGACTAAACTATTGGCTGTGATAAACCCAGGTCAGACTAAACTATTGGCCGTGATAAACCAAATCCGCAATCAACCCTAATCCAAGCTAGAGCCAAAATAATCCTGTTATCCACAAAATCCAAGTCCGAAATAGTCATCGAAGACTTCAGGCCACTCGCTTAGTCCCGGCAGCACCTGAGGGCGAGTCGGGCGCCGACTTCAGCGCCCAGTCCGGGGCGCCCTCAGGCGGCGGTCGCTGGGACCTGGCCCGCATCGGATCGCGAATACTCTTGGCCAGCTGCTGACGCTGTTTGGTGGTGGCGCAATTGTCCGCGTACACCTGGTCCAGCTGGCGCTTCAGCCGCTTAACCTGCGGTTTGGGTGCCAATGGCCCAGTTGGGGATTAAAAGGACTGGAGTCCAACATAAATCGCAGCCTAAATTTGAGCCGACCATTTTCAAAATCTCATCCTAAATTTGAGCCGATCATTTTCAAAATCTCACCCCAAATTAGAGCCGATCATTTTCAAAATCTCATCCTAAATTAGAGCCGAAGATTTTCAATATCTCACCCCAAATTAGAGCCGATGATTTTCGAAATCTCACCCCAAATTAGAGCCGATGATTTTCGAAATCTCACCCCAAATTAGAGCCGAAGATTTTCAATATCTCACCCCAAATTAGAGCCGATGATTTTCGAAATCTCACCCCAAATTAGAGCCGATGATTTTCGAAATCTCACCCCAAATTAGAGCCGATGATTTTCGAAATCTCACCCCAAATTAGAGCCGATGATTTTCGAAATCTCATCCTAAATTAGAGCCGATGATTTTCAATATCTCACCCCAAATTAGAGCCGATGATTTTCGAAATCTCACCCCAAATTAGAGCCGATGATTTTCGAAATCTCACCCCAAATTAGAGCCGATGATTTTCGAAATCTCACCCCAAATTAGAGCCGATCATTTTCAAAATCTCACCCCAAATTAGAGCCGATGATTTTCGAAATCTCACCCCAAATTAGAGCCGATGATTTTCGAAATCTCATCCTAAATTAGAGCCGATGATTTTCAATATCTCATCCTAAATTAGAGCCGATGATTTTCAATATCTCACCCCAAATTAGAGCCGAAGATTTTCAATATCTCACCCCAAATTAGAGCCGATGATTTTCAATATCTCACCCCAAATTAGAGCCGAAGATTTTCAATATCTCACCCCAAATTAGAGCCGATGATTTTCAATATCTCACCCCAAATTAGAGCCGAAGATTTTCAATATCTCACCCCAAATTAGAGCCGATGATTTTCGAAATCTCACCCCAAATTAGAGCCGATGATTTTCGAAATCTCACCCCAAATTAGAGCCGATGATTTTCGAAATCTCACCCCAAATTAGAGCCGATGATTTTCGAAATCTCACCCCAAATTAGAGCCGATGATTTTCGAAATCTCACCCCAAATTAGAGCCGATGATTTTCGAAATCTCACCCCAAATTAGAGCCGATGATTTTCGAAATCTCACCCCAAATTAGAGCCGATGATTTTCGAAATCTCACCCCAAATTAGAGCCGATCATTTTCAAAATCTCATCCTAAATTAGAGCCGATTATTTTCAAAATCTCACCCCAAATTAAAGCCGATTATTTTCAAAATCTCATCCTAGATTGGATTATATTATTCTCAAAATCTCATCCTAGATTGGATTATATTATTCTCAAAATCCCATCCTAGATTGGATTATTTTATTCTCAAAATCTCAATCTCAAAATAAAATAAGAGCAAGAGTGGCAGAGCATAGCAACAGTTGCTGACCTCATCAGACTCCCAGGGCAGCTCGCGCACCCGCAGCTGGTCGGAGCCGCCGGAGCCGCACTCCTCATCCGAGCTGGTGTAGTCGCGAGTCAGGATGACGCGGAATTTCTCCAATTCGTCCGTGCTGAGGCTGGTGGCAACCAGTTCGAAACTGCGCTGGCGCCTGCTGAGCTTCTGTTTAAGGCAATTCGTGCTTTTGTCAGCCTTTTGCTCAAACTCAACACTGGCATGATGCTTGTTGAACTCTCAAAACACTGCACCATACTCGTACACCAATGCACCCCTTTGAAGCTTTCGAATCTGGCAACTGGCCTACTTATACTGTCTCATCTCTCTCCGTGTCTCTTCTCTCCCCTGACTCATCTCTTCCCTGTCTCATATTATCAGCTGTCTCATCTCTCTCCGTGTCTCATCTCTCCCCTGACTCATCTCTCCCCACTCTTATCTCTTCCCTGTCTTATCTCTTCCCTGTCTCATCTCTCCCCTATCTCATATCTTCCCTGTCACATCTCTCCCCACTCACTTATCTCTCCCCTATCTTGTCTCTTCCCCTGTCTTATTCCTCGTCTAATCTTTTTATTGTCGCATGTCCGTACTGAGTCATAACTTTACGACCCGCTGTCGTCTTTGTACGTCTTTGTCGTCGTCTCGTATTTCTTCCTTGGCCAACGAGTAATGATCCTGCCCTAGTCCTTACAGTGACCTTCCATTATATATAATTTCTACAGTGCCCGGTTGCACCCTTTGCCATTTCCTTATACGCTCGATTGTATTTTGATGCATTCTACTGTTAGTAGGACACCACGAAAAGCATCTACTCGCATTTAAACCGTTTCTGTCATCCGGTAGCTTACAATGTTTCTAAACTTGGTCCGCATCTTGGCGCGAAAGTTGGAAAAAAAGAAAACTGGCTTTGATGTGTAGGGAATTTCTGAAAATGTAATTATTTGCATTCAGGTGGCGACATGCGTACAGGCTCCGATTTTTCCTGAATTGAATGTCACATTCAGTCTGAATTTCACTATTTCAGACTGATTGTCGAACGAAAACGTCGCGATGACAAAATAGGTAGGATCCTTTTCTCGGCAACCACGGGCAAAATAATTACATAATGCACATTAATCATTGACCATTAAATATCCCATCCAATGACTATCTGAATATCCCATCCAATGACTATCTGAATATCCTATCCGATGACTATCTGAATATCCCATCCAATGACTATCTGAATATCCCATCCAATGACTATCTGAATATCCCATCCGATGACTATCTGAATATCCCATCCAATGACTATCTGAATATCCCATCCAATGACTATCTGAATATCCCATCCAATGACTATCTGAATATCCCATCCGATGACTATCTGAATATCCCATCCAATGACTATCTGAATATCCCATCCAATGACTATCTGAATATCCCATCCAATGACTATCTAAATTTCCTATTCAATGACTATCTAAATTTCCTATTCAATGACTATCTGAATATCAATGAAATGCAAAGATAAAGATGTGACACAACAAGCAGAATGGTACTGATAGTACTTAGCCAGCTTACAATTTCGCGATATTTAGATTTTGCCTTGGTGCGAAAGTGACTAAAAATGCCATCAATTCGATATTTGTAGGCAATCCCTACAAATTTAGATAGACCATTTCAATGTGTTTAGGCGTCAAAAAATCATGATTTACAATATCCATTATTGGATTATCTGACTGATCGAAACGTCACAAGCTGCTCTGATGGAAGAAAATGGGAAACAAAGAAAAAACCAAAAGGACATAAAAGTAAAACAATCGACTCTAGTAGAAAAAGCTTACATTAAATTTGTAATTTCTTCGAATATCAAATCGCAGCTTAGAGAACACAGTTGACAATCTACAGACTGGTGGCAGATCTGCAATTCGACATTTATTTTGTTCTAACCATCGCCACCTCATCATTATAAATAACTTAATGACAGGTATGCACAAACTAGCAACTTTGAATTGTGCTCGCGCTCACTGCCTGTTGTTGCTCAGTCTTCTTTTATTCTTCGATCAAAGAAAATTTAATTAAGCAAAATTGAAAACGTCACAAGGTTTTAGCTAGTACAATTCTAAAGTACAAAACAGTACTAATTGCGATAAAATATATACTCAGTATAAAAACTGAATTCAAAGAGGGTCAAGTGTCAAGAGTCTAACCCAATGACCAGATTGTTTATGACTAACTCAATGACCAGATTGTTTATGACTAACTCAATGACCAGATTGTTTATGACTAACCCAATGACCAGATTGTTTATGACTAACCCAATGACCAGATTGATATGACTAAATCAATGACCAGATTGTTTATGACTAACCCAATGACCAGATTGATATGACTAACCCAATGACCAGATTGTTTATGACTAACCCAATGACCAGATTGTTTATGACTAACCCAATGACCAGATTGTTTATGACTAACCCAATGACCAGATTGATATGACTAAATCAATGACCAGATTGTTTATGACTAACCCAATGACCAGATTGTTTATGACTAACCCAATGACCAGATTGATATGACTAACTCAATGACCAGATTGTTTATGACTAACCCAATGACCAGATTGTTTATGACTAACCCAATGACTAGATTGTTTATGACTAACCCAATGACCAGATTGATATGACTAACCCAATGACCAGATTGATATGACTAACCCAATGACCAGATTGTTTATGACTAACCCAATGACCAGATTGATATGACTAACTCAATGACCAGATTGTTTATGACTAACCCAATGACCAGATTGTTTATGACTAACCCAATGACTAGATTGTTTATGACTAACCCAATGACCAGATTGATATGACTAACCCAATGACCAGATTGATATGACTAACCCAATGACCAGATTGTTTATGACTAACCCAATGACCAGATTGTTTATGACTAACCCAATGACTAGATTGTTTATGACTAATTCAATGACCAGATTGTTTATGACTAACCCAATGACCAGATCAGATCAGATTGTTACGACAAACAGACCAGATGGCAATGCTGATCAAATGATCAGTTTGAAATGACCGATAGAAAATCAAATAGCTGCTTCAAAAGCCAGCAAATAGAAGCACACATCTTTAATAAGCAGTTGGAAAAGCCATAATGTGTTTCGGTCTGATAACACGAATGAGAAACATGAGAATAATCCAAAGCTATTTACAAATTGAAAGCACTTACAAACGACCTGCTGCGCTGCTTATTATTGTGCTTAAAGGTGAGGAAGATCATGTCTAATCTGCTCTTCTTTGGCAGGCCTGCGTGTGAAAGCAAATGCAATTTGCTCAATAACAAATTCACTGCTCACAGGCCGACTTTGTGAAGCTGTGATAAATTCACTAAATTTAAGTCAGTTTACGCTCCTGTGACTGACTACCCGAAGCTAAATTAGCTGATGTTGCGCAACACAGACGGTCTCAAGCTAATTAATGGATACAAAATAAATTAATTAGTTAATTAAGCTGTCATACATGGTTGAGTGAATTATTAGTTTCAACACTCGCAGTAAAGTGCCAATTATTTCAGGCACCATGGTCATTTAGAAGAAGAATACGTCTAATTTTATATTAACTAGTAATCATATAACGCACAAGAGCGTCATTTTGTGTCATACTACTTTTAGTAACAGATTTGCATCGAATAAATAACAAACGAATAAAATAGTAAAATTAAAATAGCTATTAGACAATTTTGGTAATAGAAGATAGAATCACATACACACACAAACACACTCACACACACACACACACACACACACAGAAAGAGAGAGAAATGGGACTTGCGACGTTTCCAGAACAATCAGGCTGTAAGCGTGAAAAAATTAAATTGCCAATTGTACTAATAAGACTTACTCAATAATTCATCAATAAACAGATTATATGAAATAGGTCTCATTGAGACCGCTGTACTCACTCTGCCAAACGTCATCTGGCCAGCCCTTGCCGATGGACATTTCCTTGGCTTTAGTCATCACCTGAGCCGCGACGCGTTGATTTACCTCGGCGCCAAATCTAATGCACGGGTGATTGTTTGGCAGGAATAAGAGCAATAGGAAAATTAGAAAGAAAACAGAAAGGACTTAAAATATGAAGGCGCTAGGGAGGAGGTGAAGGAGGGGGAAGAGAGGAATGGGAAGAGAGGAAGGGGAAGAGAGGAAGGGGAAGAGCGGAATGGGAAGAGAGGAATGGGAAGAGAGGAAGGGGAAGAGCGGAATGGGAAGAGAGGAAGGGGAAGAGAGGAAGGGGAAGAGAGGAATGGGAAGAGAGGAAGGGGAAGAGAGGAAGGGGAAGAGAGGAATGGGAAGAGAGGAATGGGAAGAGAGGAATGGGAAGAGAGGAAGGGGAAGAGAGGAATGGGAAGAGAGGAAGGGGAAGAGATGAAGGGGAAGAGAGGAATGGGAAGAGAGGAATGGGAAGAGAGGAATGGGAAGAGAGGAATGGGAAGAGAGGAATGGAAAGACGGAAATCGAAATAATAACGGGAACGTACGAAATGACAAGAGGGTGAGGACTTTGACAAGAAGATAAACAAATAATAAAACGACGGGTTCCACCAGATTCACTCACGGCTGGCTAAAGTCAAACAGATGCGGCCCGGCACCCTTCAGCGCCTTGTAGGCCCGCCGCATGACAGTTTTGCATTCGGCTGGCACATCCCCGGCTGGCATAGCCGAGGAGACGCCGGCAGAGGAAGAGGAAGCGCCGCTTAGAGCGGAATAATCGTAGCGGGCAATCTTGGCGGCTGGCTGGAGCGGATGATGGTGCAGTTGGGAGTAGCCACCGAAGGCTGTCGAGGCCGAGAACTCCTGCTCGGCGGCAGTGGCGGCCATGATGACGCAC
Organism: Macrostomum hystrix; assembly: GCA_950097015.1. NCBI lineage: Eukaryota > Metazoa > Platyhelminthes > Macrostomidae > Macrostomum > Macrostomum hystrix. The sequence goes on along the minus strand of CATNEN010000034.1, from coordinate 7,405,073 downwards.
TCTTCGTCCTCTTCGAGTTCTTCTTCCAGCTCCTCTTCGTCGTCATCGTCGGGTCCGGCGCCGAGGATTGAAGCTGAAGCGTTGGCGCTTTGGGAGACGCCAGCGCAGAGATTTGAATCGGCGAGCGGGCGAAGGGAGCGGCGACTGGTTCGATCGGTGTCGTCTGGGTCAACCTGGACAAAGTTTAGAGTGAAAGTAAATCTGTGAGTTACACCCATGGATCGAGAGGGATTGTATTGGTGAAATGCATTGAGATTTAATCAGTGAAATCCATTTGGATTTGAGCAGTGAAATCCATTGAGGATTTGAGCAGTGGAATCCATTGGGGATTTAAGCAGTGGAATCCATTGAGAATTTGAGCAGTGGAATACATTGAGGATTTGAGCAGTGGAATCCATTGAGGATTTGAGCAGTGGCATCCATTGAGGATTTGAGCAGTGGAATCCATTGAGGATTTGAGCAGTGGAATCCATTGAGGATTTGAGCAGTGGAATACATTGAGGATTTGAGCAGTGGAATCCATTGAGGATTTGAGCAGTGGAATCCATTGAGGATTTGAGCAGTGGAATACATTGAGGATTTGAGCAGTGGAATCCATTGAGGATTTGAGCAGTGGAATCCATTGAGGATTTGAGCAGTGGAATACATTGAGGATTTGAGCAGTGGAATCCATTGAGGATTTGAGCAGTGGAATCCATTGAGGATTTGAGCAGTGGAATACATTGAGGATTTGAGCAGTGGAATCCATTGAGGATTTGAGCAGTGGAATACATTGAGGATTTGAGCAGTGGAATACACTGGCGATTTAAGCAGTGAAATCCATTGAGGATTTGAGCAGTGGAATCCATTGAGGATTTGAGCAGTGGAATACATTGAGGATTTGAGCAGTGGAATCCATTGAGGATTTGAGCAGTGGAATCCATTGAGGATTTGAGCAGTGGAATCCATTGAGGATTTGAGCAGTGGAATCCATTGAGGATTTGAGCAGTGGAATCCATTGAGGATTTGAGCAGTGGAATCCATTGAGGATTTGAGCAGTGGAATCCATTGAGGATTTGAGCAGTGGAATATATTGAGGATTTGAGCAGTGGAATCCATTGAGGATTTGAGCAGTGGAATACATTGAGGATTTGAGCAGTGGAATATATTGAGGATTTGAGCAGTGGAATATATTGAGGATTTGAACAGTGGAATACATTGAGGATTTGAGCAGTGGAATACATTGAGGATTTGAGCAGTGGAATCCATTGGCGATTTAAGCAGTGGAATACATGGAGGATTTGAGCAGTGGAATCCTTTGAGGATTTGAGCAGTGGAATCCATTGAGGATTTGAGCAGTGGAACCCATTGGCGATTTAAGCAGTGGAATACATTGGCGATTTAAGCAGTTGAATCCATTGAGGATTTGAGCAGTGGAATCCATTGGCGATTTAAGCAGTGGAATACATTTGCGATTTAAGCAGTGGAATCCATTGAGGATTTGAGCAGTGAAATAAATTGGGATTTGACCAGTAAAATCCATTGGGATTTGACCAGTGAAATAAATTGGGATTTGAGCAGTAAAATCCATTGAGATTTGAGCAGTGAAATGCATTGGGATTTGACCAGTGAAATACATTGGGATTTGGCCTGTGAAATCTATGGGGATTAGCAGCAATGGATTGAGCAGCCTCACCTTGATGGCGCACAGGGCAGCGCCAAGGATTCCATCTCCACCATCTGGATCGGTCTTAGCTCTGTACATCTGGTTCGGCTGATCTACCTGATGCTGCTGCTGCTGCTGCTGATGCTGCCGATCACCGCTTCGACTAGCTACAGGCGGCTCCGCGTCCATCAGCAGACCCAGCTGGTCGCTGCGATCGCACAGTCGGCCAAATCTTGGCTCCATCACCTGGAGAAGCTGGGCGTGCAGGCAGGTGACAATACGCATGGCTGTGAACAATTCTCTCTCAGCCATGGACTCCAGCAGCATCTGGGCGTTGGTGATGGTCGATTCAAATAGCGTCAACGGTGAGAAAGGCGGCGCAGCCGATTCACAGGCCGCCATTTTTAGAGCTGGAATATTTTAGATAACACAAAAGTGAATAAAAAATGTCTTAACTGTTCTACTAATAGTAGGCAAAAGCGGTCAAATTTCCTATAGATTTTCTTTCCTATACAAGGTCTCTAGTCCCTAGCTCAGGGATCGGCAAACTCTGGCCCACGGGCCAGATGCGGCCCTCAAAGCTCCCAAATCCGACCCGTTGCCCCTTTTAACACCAATGTCTAATCTCTTCCCTTTCTCCTCTCTCCCGTGTCTAATCTCCCACCTGTCTTATCTAACTCCTTTCTTATATTCCTACAGTCAATGCAGCCAGCTGGTCTTATAGGTTCTCTCCATGGCCCGCATGCTAATAAGTTTGCCGACCCCTGCCCTAGCAAGTAGTGAGCAAATACAAAATGTAAACTCTCCTACTGAAAGTAGCCATATTTGAATAACTAATAATTTTATGTTTTCACCTTTCTTTGCAAAATCTATAATTAAAAGTGGCAGTGAATAAAGAAATGAAAATTATTCAATCAAGCACTGCTGCATCGATTCAAAAGAAATTTAATTGCACGCGTAAGCAATGTCGAATATTGTACTTATTTAACATAATATGTGAAATTGAGGCGGCAATACTGTATGGACACAACTGGTAAATTACAGATTTCATTTTATGAAATGAAATCAGCTAGTTTTTAAAACACAACAAACCAGAAGTTATGTTATTTTTTCATTGATGACAACTAACTGCCCTGCCCTTTGTCGAAGAAAAAAACATATACAAACACTGTAAGACGAGAATATTAAATGCAAATTCAACAACAAATAATTAGGACAGGGCGACTTCAGAAAGCAATCGGTTATAGATAAAACAACTACTTCTAGCTTAATAAATATTAATTAACTAAATAAATTATATAGTAGCACAAACAAGGAATCCGAAATCTCAATTAGAGATTCAGAATTGGAAATCCCCCATATGAGATTAGGAGTCTGAATTCTCACCTATGAGATTAGGAGTCTGAATTCTCACCTATGAGATTAGGAGTCTGAAATCTAACCTATGAGATTAGGAGTCTGAAATCTCACCTATGAGATTAGGAGTCTGAAATCTCACCTATGAGATTAGGAGTCTGAAATCTCACCTATGAGATTAGGAGTCTGAATTCTCACCTATGAGATTAGGAGTCTGAAATCTCACCCATGAGATTAGGAGTCTGAAATCTTACCCATGAGATGAGGAATCTGAAATCTCAGCTGTGAGAATAGGAATCTGAAATCTCACCCATGAGATTTGGAATCTGAAATCTCACCTTAAAATGAGTACCCAAAATATTATCTGTCGGATTTTAAGAACCCAAAATTTTATGAATATTTTTAACAAAGGAGAATTCAATTTGTTCACCAGAAATTCTGTTTTGGAAATCTCCCCCTTTAGGATTATACGAGACATGCAAAAAACGTAGACAGTGAGAATGTCAATAAAAATCTAAATTAAACGGTTAAAATTGCCTACTTCAGTGTTGGTCCTATAACTGGACACATACAAGCGAATCGACAAAAGTACAACAGTAAAAAATAAATTTCGGTAAAAAAATTCTAAACTACTTTAAGTAGTTTTTGAAAAAAAACGTCAGTTCTCTTTCATTCCAGAATGCTACCAACGCCCGCGCCGCCCCCATCGTCTCGTCGAATGGCCCAGTTGGGACAGTCGGCTGGCGGAGGCCGGGCGCTGACGCAGCCGGTGCCGCGGGACACCCTGCGCAGCTGTTCAGTTTGACGAGCGGTTGCGCAGGATTCTAAATAGGCGGCGTCTAATTGGCGCTTCATTTGGCCCATCTCATCCGACTCCCAGGGCAGTTCGCGTACGCGCAGCGGAGCTCCGGCGAATGCGGTGGCGGAGGTGGAGGACCCACCGCCGGACGGAGGAAAATCTTCGGCCTCTTCATCAGAGGAGGTGTAGTCGCGAGACAGGATCAGGCGGAACTTGTCGAATGCTTCAGTGTTGAGCGTGGGCGCGATTAGTTCGAAACTTTTCTGTCGGCGAGTCAGCTTCTGCGGGACAGAGAAAAGTATATCGGGATTGGGACGCGACTTCAGGATCTGGATGCAGTGAAGGACAGACTTCAGGATCTGGATGCAGTGAAGGACAGACTTCAGGATCTGGAGGCGGTGAAGGACAGACTTCAGGATCTGGAGGCGGTGAAGGACAGACTTCAGGATCTGGATGCAGTGAAGGACAGACTTCAGGATCTGGAGGCGGTGAAGGACAGACTTCAGGATCTGGATGCAGTGAAGGACAGACTTCAGAATCTGGATGCAGTGAAGGACAGACTTCAGGATCTGGATGCAGTGAAGGACAGACTTCAGAATCTGGATGCAGTGAAGGACAGACTTCAGAATCTGGATGCAGTGAAGGACAGACTTCAGGATCTGGATGCAGTGAAGGACAGACTTCAGAATATGGATGCAGTGAAGGACAGACTTCAGGATCTGGATGCAGTGAAGGACAGACTTCAGGATTGTGATATCAGTGAGAATAACTAAACAACAATATGATTATTTAAAACCTTTAGCACTAGCAGGTGTTGTCAATAGGTAGTACGCAGCTCAGTTAGAGCAGGTAAATTGAATAAAACAGAAAAGAGCTACAAGGCGCTATCTATATGATGACGGTTCAGCTAATTTACCCTGCACATATATCTGTGCCTGCGCATGCGAAACTTGGCTGTGCAGTTGTACTTCTCCATTGAAAATTGTCGACCTAGAGACTCTGCAACACCGATTGGATGACCTCACACAGTTAAACATGATCTAGTTCCATAAATAACTCGCTCGCCTGCTATAGACTCCCGTCTCTCTCCTTGTCCAGTGGAAAAAGTAAAAAAGGAATGCTTTAAAAATACAACAAGTGACACAACAGTTATAGCGTCAATATACTCGCAAAAATACGTCTAAGCTGATTTGATTTTGAAGGGAAAAGGTCACTTTGAAACCCATTTACTCTTAATTGCGTCCGAAACAAATCACATTATTTAATTATAAGTTCGGAAGTCGACCAGTTAATTAGCCAATTTTGACAATTTTCTGATGGAATTCGATCACTTTGTAAGTCGTTTCGACAATTATCTGATGGAATTCGATCGGTTTGTTAGCGATTTCGACAATTGTCTGATGGAATTCGATCAGTTTGTAAGTCATTTCGACAATTGTCTGATGGAATTCGATCAGTTTGTAAGTCATTTCGACAGTTGTCTGATGGAATTCGATCAGTTGTAAGCCGTTTCGACAATTTTCTGACGGAATTCGATCAGTTTGTAAGTCGTTTCGACAATTATCTGATGGAATTCGATCGGGTTGTAAGTCATTTCGACAGTTGTCTGATGGAATTCGATCAGTTGTAAGCCGTTTCGACAATTTTCTGACGGAATTCGATCAGTTTGTAAGTCGTTTCGACAATTGTCTGATAGAATTCGATCGGGTTGTAAGCCGTTTCGACAATTGTCTGATGGAATTCGATCAGTTTGTAAGTCGTTTCGACAATTGTCTGATGGAATTCGATCAGTTGTAAGCCGTTTCGACAATTATCTGACGGAATTCGATCAGTTTGTAAGTCGTTTCGACAATTGTCTGATGGAATTCGATCACTTTGTAAGTCGTTTCGCTAATTGTCTGATGGAATTCGATCGTTTTGTTAGCCATTTGGACAATTGTCTGATGGAATTCGATCGGTTTGTAAGTCATTTCGACAATTGTCTGATGGAATTCGATCGGCTTGTAAGTCGTTTCGACAATTGTCTGATGGAATTCGATCAGTTTGTAAGTCGTTTCGACAATTGTCTGATGGAATTCGATCCATCGTTTGTAAGTCGTTTCGACAGTTGTCTGATGGAATTCGATCAGTTTGTAAGTCGTTTCGACAATTGTCTGATGGAATTCGATCGGCTTGTAAGTCGTTTCGACAATTGTCTGATGGAATTCGATCAGTTTGTAAGTCGTTTCGACAGTTGTCTGATGGAATTCGATCACTTTGTAAGTCGTTTCGACAATTGTCTGATGGAATTCGATCAGTTTGTAAGTCGTTTCGACAATTGTCTGATGGAATTCGATCCATCGTTTGTAAGTCGTTTCGACAGTTGTCTGATGGAATTCGATCAGTTTGTAAGTCGTTTCGACAATTGTCTGATGGAATTCGATCAGTTGTAAGCCATTTCGACAATTGTCTGATGGAATTCGATCAGTTTGTAAGTCGTTTCGACAGTTGTCTGATGGAATTCGATCGGTTTGTAAGTCATTTCGACAATTGTCTGATGGAATTCGATCGGTTTGTAAGTCATTTCGACAATTGTCTGATGGAATTCGATCGGTTTGTTAGCCATTTCGACAATTCTCTGATGGAATATTGACCATTTTTGTCACTAGGACAATATTGGAAGATCTCAGAGAATACATAAAAGCAAGTGACCCACAAAAGCGAATAGAAGAGATTACAAAAATGGGATGAAAAAAGGCGAATGTGTTGGCAAAACCTACACTATCCTTGGATCTTAGACGTCTCATGAGCATTCGCTGACGCCACAGCTTCTCAGATCTGGCTTGCCGGTTTAGCTCAACGGGGCACAATTGGCCTGCCAATAGTTTTAGAGAGCGCACACTAAACAATGCCTCTAGTCTAATTTGGAAAGAAATTTATTTATTGAATAACCCTCTCTCTCTGCTTTTTATAAATGACTGAAATAGAGGAACAGCAAAACTATTTTTACATCATTGATATTTCTATTCATCTATATGGAAACCTGCTGATTAGTTAATTAATGTCATATAGGTCCTATAGTTTGAACTGGCGCGATTGCTTCGCTTAGTCAATTGCAACAGACGGCCCAAAATAAAGCAAGGAGAGAGAGAGTAAGGAGCCATTCTACATTAAATAAAAATAAGAATTTGTCACAAAAAGCAACAAAGAACACGATGCTTACTCCACCAAACATCGGGGGGCACGTCAACCTGCGGCTGCAGCTGCATGGCTCTATTGATCACCTGCTCAGCGGCAGTGGAATTCACCGGATCGCTGAAACTGCGCCGCCAGCGTTGTAAATCATTAGTGATGGTAATGAGTGACTCACTGATTACAACTGACCCACCGATCCTTCCTGACCCACCGATCCTTACTGACCCACTGGTCCTCACTGACCCACTGGTCCTTACTGACCCACTGGTCCTCACAGACCCACTGGTCCTTACTGACCCACTGGCCATCACTGACCCACTGGTCCTTACTGACCCACTGATCTATACTGATCCACTGGTCCTCACTGACCCACTGGTCCTTACTGACCCACTGATCCATACTGATCCACTGGTCCTTACTGACCCACTGGTCCTTACTGACCCACTGATCCATACTGATCCACTGGTCCTTACTGACCCACTGGTCCATACTGATCCACTGGTCCTTACTGACCCACTGATTCATACTGACCCATTGGTCCTTACTGACACACTGGCCCTCACTGACCCACTAGTCCTTACTGACCCACTGGTCCTTACTGACCCACTTCTTACCATCCTAAATATGTATTGAATCTGAAGACTGAACAGCATTTCACAGCCATAAAAACTCACGGCAGGCTGAAGTCAAACAGATGCGGCCCGCTGCCTTTCATCTCTTTGTAGGCCAGGTGAATGGCACTCTTGCATAGCGAGGCCACATCCGTCTGCGATCCGGGAGCACCAGCGATGCCCAATCCGCTCAGATCGGCGCCGCTGAAGCCGCCTTCGTTGTCATCGTCGTCTGCGGCGGATGCCGACGCAGCGGCAGCGGAGGAACGACGCGGCTGACGGCGTTGACGCCGGCGAGGAAGCTGGCCGATGCCTGCGGGCGCCGACAAAGCAGAGACTCCGGCACCGGCACCGCTGCCAAGGACGCCTTCGCAGGAATCTTCTACTAGAAGGCAGTCGTCCTCTTCGTCCAAGAAATTTTCGTCGGGGTAGGCTCCCAGAGCTGCCGCGCCAGTTGAAGATTCTTCGTCGGCTCCGGTAACGTCATGGAGAGCTTCGCCCATTTGCTCAACCGATGGTTCAACCTGCAGTTCAGTTATTTGAGTACGTATAAAACTAATGCTACCTTAGTTGTATAAAGCTAATAATATCGTACATACGCAGAGCGACCTACTTATCCATGCCTAGCTAGCTCAAACCCCTAATCCATTATAAGTGGAATCCACTAGCCTCTGAACCTTCAGGTGCAAGCCTCAAACCCCTAATTCATTATAAGTGGAATCCACTAGCCTCTTAGCCTTCAGGTGCAAGCCTCAAACCCCTAATTCATTATAAGTGGAATCCACTAGCCTCTGAACCTTCAGGTGCAAGCCTCAAACCCCTAATTCATTATAAGTGGAATCCACTAGCCTCTTAGCCTTCAGGTGCAAGCCTCAAACCCCTAATTCATTATAAGTGGAATCCACTAGCCTCTTAGCCTTCAGGTGCAAGCCTCAAACCCCTAATCCATTATAAGTGGAATCCACTAGCCTCTTAGCCTTCAGGTGCAAGCCTCAAACCCCTAATTCAATATAAGTGGAATCCACTAGCATCTAAGCCTTTAGGTGCAAGCCTCAAACCCATAAACGAATTACTTGCACTGAAAGATCACATATAGACTATTTTTGTTCTGTGCTCAAACAGTATAAAACTAATATATTTAATGAAAATGGACGGAACGCAATCCAGCAACCTTAGGAAAGCCAGCTGAGGACGGTGACAGTGCGCCGCCATTAGTGCACATTTTAATCTTGGCCAATTTAGAGGCAGGCTGTTGCAGCAGCTCGTGCTGATTTGGCGGCGTCGGGGTCAGATGCCTGCGTCGATTGATAATCAACGAAGGCGGTGGCAGCTGACAGGCGTCGTGTTCGTCACTGCGCTGACAGACTCGATCATATCGCGGCTCCATAATGCCAACAATGTGAGTGTGCAGACTGTTGGCAATCTTTAGTGCTCGTAGCAGCTCCCTGTGTAAACAAAGTGGAAGAAACTGTGAATATGAAACTCGAACTGAATAAGTTCTGCTTGAATTTGGACTTTACCTATCAGCCATAGATTCGACAAGCATCTGCGCATTGGTCACTGTGCACTCAAACAGTGTCAGTGGTGAGAACACCTGACTGCTAGGAGTTGATGACACATCACATGTCATGATTCAAATGGATTGCTGTTATCTACCCAAGTCTGCCAGATATAATAGTTTCTGTCTGAAGCCCTGTAGGCTGTATAATTAATTGTGCTGAAATGTGGGAAATATGTAATTATTTTAACCACACTGGCACAGTTGACTGGCTTCACAGTCCAGACTCAGGACACATTCGTTTTTTTAATAGTATATAGTATAATATAGAATTGTGAAGCTATCTAACATTTTAAACAGATAAGACAATCAATTCCACATAGTCAGAGTTAATATCACTATTAATAAATCAATAGGAAAAATAGGAAGTCAGGCCCTCATGTCAAAACACTTTCAATTATGTGCAATGTATGCAGCATGCAAAGTATGCAAAGTAGTCAGTAGAGGAACAACATCCTAGGAATTTTGGGTTATGCAAACACCATACCAAAATGAGAAAAAAAAGTTTTTCTATCTAGGCAACAGATATAAGGAGTATAGATACATATTTGCATTATATATTTGGATGTATTGCTTAAAGTAAACACATTTAACATGAGTGGAAAATTTGAAGAAAAACACATTGAGATGATAATTGTCAATCTTACTAGGGAATATTATATATAGGCCTAATACAATAGATAGCAGTATGCAACAGTTTTTGCCAATTTCATACTGTTATTGCTACTTAGAATGGCACAATCCACAACTATTAGGTGAAAATAACTTGATATCTTTTTAAATTGTATATACTCAGCAACAGCTAACCCCCCCCCCAACTCACACTGTCACACAGCCCAAAAGTTTTGTATGCCATTGGTGACTCAGAAATGTGGAAGGCTGCCGCCGCCAGACGCGAGCGCAAAGTGCGGCATGGGGGATTTGGGGAGGGGGTGGCGCAACTCAACTCAACAGCAGTTTCTGCCATTTGCTACGACAACCTTTGGCGGCCCGCTGAATGGCATGCTTCAAGACAACAACGCTGCGCCACATCGAGCAGCACATGTGTAGCTGCTGAAGGAGCAGCTTGGCATTCGCACATTGAACTGGCCGTCAAAGTCTCCAGACATGAACCCCATCGAGCATGTCTGGGACTTTGTAAAGTGAAGAGTTCAGCAGGATGCCCCACAGAATGCTAAACAGTTGCGACTGGTGGTGCTGAATGCCTGGCAGCAGCTGCCCAAGAGTTAATCAACTGGCTGGTGATCAGGATGCCACAACGAGTCACAGCACTTTTGCATGCTCGTGGTTCCTACACACAATACTGAGACTAGAATTAAAGACATTGCTTAACTTTTGTGCCCATGTGACAGCGTGAGTTGGGGGGTTTTAGCTGTTGCTGAGTATATATGACAAGTTGCAATTCCACAGTTCCATTTGTGAAATTATCTTTCATCTGACTTTGAAATAATAAACAAGTAAAAAAGTATTAGTTAGTAGTTCAACTGCAATAGTGCTGAAACCAATACAAAATGTTGGCAAAAAAACACTAAAAGTTCCAGAGTAGAGTTGTTGCAACATCAATTCCTAACAGGTATCTTTGAAAGTGTGCCCTGCTTTTTTCATGCATTGTATGAAATTTCACTTTACAATGGCCCCATATGCACTTCAGTGTTTGTATATTAGTATTATATTATTATATTCAACAAAATGTAGATGGTGGTTAAAAATTGAATAGTTGGCTAGCTGGTTAAATGCCTCCCACCTATTAGTCAATATCCATGTGCTTGGTAGGATATGGAAAAGTCCTATGATTAATAGGCAACATTGTCTATGCCAATCTGTCTGGCACAACTGTCATTTTATAATGATTCATTTGGACTATTTACTAAAGACATATTTCTACCATAGGCCTAGACACTAACCCATTGGCCATAAATTTTAAATATACACTGAAACTTACTTTGCATTTCAGGTCTAGCCACAAGGCAAATTCCAGTGCATATAACATGATCTAGACTATGGGTTATATCAATACTGCACTGAATTGTAGGCACAGGACTACAAACTATTTATTATTTGTATTTGACATTATAAAATACTATTTTAATTTATATATATTTGATTTTAGCAGTTTGCAAATCATTCTGTCTCTAATAAACTAATAGCTAAGCCTAGCATAGTTTTATAGAATATTTAAAAAGAATTACTATAATGTTACTCACTTATTACAAATAGCTCTTCTGGTTTACAAGACTCCTAACTAGCTCATGAACAGTGGCGTAGGGAGGGGGGAAGGGGGATATATATCCCCCAAACAGCTGGCCAAATCTTTTTCAAGTCCATTTTTCTAGTATACAATAGGCAATGGGATTTTTTAGCAACAGACCATGAAATACTTCAAGATTTGGAATTTTTTTCTCTCCCTTAGGGTGGCCTATCCCGCCGAAGAAAATTTCTGGCACGTAGTTGCTGATGAAAATATGACAATGATAATGTAAATAAAGTATATAGCAATTACATATATACATTATTGAATTGAATGAAGGCCTAGCCAGCCATAAGGCTAAATTATAGCATATTGTCCAGTTGTATTGTCCAGTTATTGTCCAGCAAATGAAAAAAATTGGTTGCTATATTTAGAAATTAGCTATCCACACAATTTTTGCCAGAATTTTTTATAACAACTTGGAATTGGAACTAAAAGGGAATTTTGGCATAACCATACCACTGTAATATGATCACATGCGAATCTATATTTTGGCGATCTTTTACTTTTACCATTTTTATTAAATTTTACAATATAGCGACAAATACAGAAATAAATACAAATATACAATAATTAATAAAATTATGGCCACCTTTTACTTTCCCGCGTTTAATTAAATTTCAGATTTACCATACTTGTTTGTCAGCTACGACCCCGACCTACGAGTATTAATAGGAAAATTACATATATTCAATTCAATTTTCCATTTCGACTGATTTTTAGATTTCTAAATAGCTTTTTATTTTGACATTTCTAGTATGTTCTGTTGAAGGCAGTAGCCTTCAGGCCTTCGGCCGGGGACTGGCGAATGTAACAAAAATTATCCCAATTTGCCGAAAGTAACGGCCAGGCCTTGGTAAAAAATCACTTCAAATAAAATAAAACTTAAAAACCAAAATAAAGGCGAAATATTAAATGTCTGAAATAACCTAAGTTAAAAATATCCACCGACTTGTGTCTATTTTCTTATTATAACATGCCATTCACTTAGAAAATGTTTTTTTACTTAAAAAGCTATCAAAAGCAAAAAACTGCACTGTAGACTTAAAATTATTAATTATTTTTGCTTAACATTTGCAAAAAATTTAAACTAACCAAACTTTCGTTTTAAAAAACGAAACGTGCATCGGTTGTGCATGCATTGTGCAAATTTATTAGTTAGGTACATTCGATTAGATATCGCTCCCGTATCTTATCTTATTTTATAAGAACTTCGTTATCAATTTAATCTTGGATTTTATGCAATTTGTAGCTATTATTTTTCTGCATTGACAAGAATATGTAACTTGTTTAGAAAAAATAAAAATAATTTGTAGGCCTAGTATACATCGTGACTTTACATATGCAGTATGCGGATACCATTTATGCAGAGACAGTGGCAATATTATGCCCCAAATTTAATTTTAAAGGAACTTAACTTATCTCCTTGCCTATGTTAATTCGCAAACCAGGTACTTTTTGTCTTGTATTACCTTTTTTATAAAAGGCCATTGGCAAAAAAGATGTAGCTTATTATGCATTGGAGTAGATTCGATTGTAAAGCTATTTATTGTAAATTAAGTATTACTTTATTTACAAAATCCAGGTATTTTGTATCTTTGCATTTGGGACATCAATATGGTGAGGAAATATTGTACAGGAAGAAAGGATATATAAAATAAGACAGAGCTTATTTATTCCCATGGTCCCGTGCCAATAATTTTAATTTTATCTACATGGATCCGTGCAGATAATTTTCTGCTTATCCACATGGCCGCTTGTATGAATAGGTCTGCAACTCTTTATATATGCCGTGCCGTTAATTTAAATTTTATCGACATGGTTCTGTTCTTTGAAATGAGGCCCTTTTGGGTTTGAATGTTTTGTTGAACCCTCAAGCCAATAGATTGACTAAGTTGCCAGTGTGTTACAACAGTGTTCTACATTTCGACCTACACATTCATTGAATTCATATTCACATCCTACACATTCACAACTTACTAAATCTTTTGTCATCGTTACATGTTTTCATTTGAATGGTATTGACTTAAAAAGTAAGAAGTCTAACAAAGAAAATCATACAGGTCAACCAGCATAATTCTAGTCAGCACCAAACTCGTCACACATATTATATATCATTGTTATTATTTTATACTATTCATTGGTAGTGTACACTATACACTATACTCTGAAGCAAAAGCCTTATGCTCAGAGAACAATAGGTAGGGACTTAAAAAGTAGACCTATTAATATAAGCTGCCATGTGGATAAGCAGAAAATTATCGGCACAGTACCGTGGGAATAAGCACTTCCATAAAATAAATACCCTTAGGCCTATATTCTTTGCAATATCAGACACTTTGTTATCCTACTTACCTTTACCTATTAGTTTGTCATCTGCAAGTGCTTGTGCCTTTTTGAAGGTTTGTCACCTAGTTACTTTTTCACTCATAGCTTTTGAACACCTTGTCATAGCATAGGCCCTACACGAATAGTCACACTCACAATAATAACCTTTTAATTGCCTTATAGCCAAACATAATTTAACATAGGTCTTCACTTGCACCTGCACCTGCCTTCACCTGCTCACTTCACCTGCTCGCTCCTTCACCTGCTCACTTCTTTTCACTCCCTTCACCTGCTCACTTCTCTTTGCTCCCTTCACCTGCTCACTTTTCTCCGTTTGCATCACCTTTCCCCTCTCTCCGCTCCTTTCACCTTTCCCCTCTCTCCTTGGTTCTTCATTGGTTATAAAGATATATGTGCAAGTTATTTTTGGTACGGTATCTTTTAATCTATACAAATAGCTATCATAATTAAAATTGTATGTTACTATATATCAGGGGTCGGCAACCTCCGGCCCGCGGGCCAGATCCGGCCCCCGAAGCCTCTCGGCAAGGCGATTGTGTCTGCTCTAAGCTGTGAAGCAAAACACCAAATATATGCGTATTCTGTAATTTTAAACTATAAACGTTGATAAACAAAAAATATACCACAGTTACTAGTGCTCTTTACTATCACACTTAAAACACTGGCCCTCAGTCACCCGCTGAATTCTTAATCTGGCCCGCAAAGTAAAAAGGTTGCCGACCCCTGCTATATATAGTGGGACCAAGTTCAAAATATCTTGATTTAAAATAACTTTATTGATTATCCAGTTGCATTCTGCAACTAAACTTGGGAGCAGACCTAAGCATTGAAAAAATATAGACTCTTTGTCATCAGTGTTATGAAGTCTTCAGAAACCATTTCTTGTTGACTTGTTTCAAAATTAGATTGTATGCTTCAGACTTCTACAAGTCTGAAGAACAATCTACAAATTTTGTAGCTAACTCTTTCTGAATTAATTAATTGATCACTTCAAAGTTTATTTAGTCATGAGTTTTTTAGCTATCTTGTGAGCTACTTACCATACTTAATGTTATGATATATGCTAATAAAAAAGTTAAGATTTACAGGCAAAACAAAATAAGCTAACTGCCCCATTTATTAATCACAAAATGGATATTCTTTAACAAACTGTTTGATACCCTATTTATTTTAAGAAAATGCTAGGATATAATTTTAAAAAGTTGTTTACAGGGTTTCTTGAAACTATTTCATATTTATTCTGTGTTTATTAGCTTTTCAATATCCCAACATAGTTACCTAATGTACTTTTTTCTGAACACTTTACCCTAACTTAAGCACTAAAATTTTTTTAAATTTGCCTAGACTACCAAGTTATCTCACCTTTCCCTAAAGACTTACCTGAAAGCATCGATCCCACCCTTTGTATGATAAGGCCTTATCTTACCTGAAATGTATATTCCAGTTTTTTGCAATTGCTAGCCTCCTGTAAACACCTACCTTTCCCTGAACACCTGCCCCACAAATGCTCATTCCAGGCTTCATCTTCGTCGGTAGCAGCAGTAGTTGGCGGTATTCCAACTCGCCAGTCAGTGAGCCAGGCCGACTTTCTGCCAGTGGTTCGCCGAGTATTCGCTCCCTGGACAGCCATTAATCTCATTCTCGAACATGAAGCCGGCGGTCCGGACACTCGTGCCAAAGTCGACTGGCTTCAGCAGGCTGTCTGCCGCTGGATGGTTGAGAACAGTGCTCTGGCGCCAGACGAACTTAGCGACGTCTTAGAAAGGTATGTTGACGAATTGTTCGAAAGTGTTTTCGACGACGGGAGCTGCTACGAGGTGGCGCGGCTGCTCTGCGACCTGCTAGAGCGATTGCGGCGCGGCGAAGTGACGTTTGTTGAATCGGCTCTAGCTCGACTGGCCAGCGGTGCCACTCTCTCCCAGTGCGTCATTGCGCCAAATAGTCAGCAAGACGACGACGACGATGATGGAAGCGAAGACGGAGAAGAAGATTGTGAGGGACAAGCTGCTGGCGGGCTTGCGTGAAAATCTAACTCTTCTTTTAGCCTTATGAATGCCCTTTTAATCCTTCATCCCGCTTATATACCTTTGTGTAAATTGTTTGACGTTTGGCACCGATTTATTCTTGTATTTCTCTCCCAGCTGCGCTTTTGAAAACAAAGGGGTTGTTGGAAAGAAAAATACAATGGTTAAGTTTCATGTTCAGCAGATGAGACAAGTCGATTTTTCTTGAGTCCAAGTGGAATAAATCATATTTGTTTATATTTATTTCTATACAAAAGTCAGATACTCTGTGCTCGAAAGATTGGATACTTAAAATGCAAAACACATTTTATTTCTCGACTCCTCTCTGTCCCTTCTCCCGCTCCCTTCTCTATCGGCTCCCTTCTCTCTCCGCTCCCTTCACCTGCTCACTTCTCTCCGCTCCCTTCACCTCCTCACTTCTCTCCGCTCCCTTCACCTCCTCCCCTCTCTCTGCTCCCTTCACCTGCTCACTTCTCTTCGCTCCCTTCACCTCCTCACTTCTCTCCGCTCCCTTCACCTGCTCCCCTCTCTCCGCTCCCTTCACCTCCTCACTTCTCTCCGCTCCCTTCACCTGCTCCCCTCTCTCCGCTCCCTTCACCTCCTCACTTCTCTCCGCTCCCTTCACCTGCTCCCTTCTCTCCGCTCCCTTCACCTGCTCCCTTCTCCCGCTCCCCAGAAAGCTTCTCTCTCCGCTCCCTTCTCTGTCCGCTCCATTTTCTCTCGAATTCATTAAGAGGCATTTAGGTCTGCTCTTATATAAGCTGCTCCCTGCTGATATTTTACATAGAATTTCAAGTACAAATGCATCCGCCATATGCTTCCGCTACTTGCGGCTACCCGCAGCCACAGTTATCAGCGAGTTCAGTGCTTTGCCTGGCACGGCTTCGCTGTCAGTCTCTGCTGTTTGCCAGTCGGCAGGCCTTGTCTGCCAGCGCTGGCCAGGCAAACGTTGCTAACAAAGGAGCCAGCGATGAAGCATTCTTTCAACCCGTGCTGGACTGGTCCAGTCTCACCAATCCAGCTGGTGCAGCGGCCGCGCGCGAGAATGCTAGACTGCGCGGTGCTGATCCAGATCTGATAGACAAAGCCTTAAAACTGCACTCTGAAGGTAATTTAACTGGGGCTGTCGAGTTGGCTGCCCGACTGCCAAACTGGACACATCCGGATTCGCCTATCGGCGGGGAAGCTAATAATCGATTGGTTCGTCTGATCGGCCAATCACCCCAGCAACTAGATCGGAGTAGTGAGCACAGTTCTACACCTAGATTAGATGCTCGAAGTATACTGGAACAGCTGAGATTGTTGACTTCGAGAAAATTGTCCCTATTAACTGGACATCGGACACATTTTATGAGAGGCCAACTGGCCCACTTGGAGACTGCTCTTGTGAATTTGGCCTTGGATACGGCTAGCGAGTTTGGATATCGGCAGGTAAACATCACCATTCACAAGTTCAGTAACGTAGTTTGTACTGTTAGCACCAGTTAAGTAGCGCAGTTTGTAATTTTAGCCCCAGTTAGTAGCACTATTTATACTTTTAGCACCACTTACAGTAACACAACTTGTACTATAAGCATCTGTAAGTAGGACAAAAGCAAAAGTAGGCAACGCATATTGAATTGTCCGGTGTAAAAATTGACACGTCGTACCTCGAAAACAATCAACCCTGTCATCGCAGATTGGCGTGCCGGAACTAGTTCCACCCGAGCTAATTAACGCCTGCGGCTTTACAGTCCACGGCGCCAGATCTCAGGTGTTTTTAACGTCCAATGGAGCTGGTCCTGATCAGCCGGAATCAACTAGAGCCATGGCCCTAATTGGCACATCTGAGGTGGCTCTGGCTGGCTACCTGGCCGGCGGTTGCTATACATTGGATCAGTTGCCTATTAGGCTGTGCGCTGTTTCGCGTTGCTATAGACGCGAAGTCTCCCAAGTTGAGGATGTGCTCTATCGTGTGCCGCAGTTTACTAAGGTGAGCTAATAATGAGCCGACCCCAGATATAGATAAAAACAACAGACCCAAGAACCTACAGACCCCAGATAGATAAGAACCCGCAGACCCCATATAGATAAGAACCCACAGACCCCAGGTAGATAAGAACCCACGGACCCCAGGTAGATAAGAACGTTCAGACCCCAGGTAGATAAGAACCCACAGACCCCAGGTAGATAAGAACCCACAGACCCCAGGTAGATAAGAACCCACAGACCCCAGGTGGATAAGAACCCACAGACCCCAGGTAGATAAGAACCCGCAGACCCCAGGTAGATAAGAACCCACAGACCCCAGGTAGATAAGAACCTACAGACCCCATATAGATAAGAACCCGCAGACCCCAGATAGATAAGAACCCGCAGACCCCAGGTAGATAAGAACCCACGGACCCCAGGTAGATAAGAACGTTCAGACCCCAGGTAGATAAGAACCCACAGACCCCAGGTTGATAAGAACCTACATGTAAAAAGTAATCAAGCAATAATAAGTCCTCGCATCGTCCAATCAGGTGGAGCTGTTCAGCCTGACGTCGCCGTTAGAGAGCGAGGCTGAGCACCAGCGCATCCTATCAGTGCAGGCGGCAATCCTGACCCGTCTGGGCCTGCACTGCCGCTTGTTGGACATGGCCACCGAAGAGTTGGGCTCCCCGGCCTATCGAAAATTCGATTGGGAAGCTTGGCTAACAAGCGAGCATCGATTCGGCGAATTGTGCAGCGCTTCCAACTGTACAGACTATCAGAGTAGACGGTTGGGCATGCGCCTGGCTTCCCCAGCAAATGGTGGCGCTGAATATCCGCACACTCTCAATGGTACGGCTTGCGCAGTGACGCGAACAATCAAAGCCTTAGTTGAGACGCATTGGCAACCCGATGCTGGCATTGTGACTTTGCCACCGGCGCTAGCATTCTATATGAAGCCGTTTCCTAATCAACTCACACTGCAGCGTAGGCCTTCAATGAAGTCTATGTACTTTGCTAAACTGCGCAGGCAGCCCATGCTATGATTAGGGATTATGGCTGGTCTGCTGAATGATTAGGGATTATGGCTGGTCTGCTGAAGGATTTGGGATTATGGCTGGTCTGCTGAAGGATTTGGGATTATGGCTGGTCTGCTGAATGATTAGGGATTATGGCTGGTCTGCTGAAGGATTTGGGATTATGGCTGGTCTGCTGAATGATTTGGGATTATGGCTGGTCTGCTGAAGGATTTGGGATTATGGCTGGTCTGCAGAAGGATTTGGGGATTATGGCTGGTCTGCTGAATGATTTGGGGATTATGGCTGGTCTACTGAAGGATTTGGGGATTATGGCTGGTCTACTGAATGATTTGGGGATTATGGCTGGTCTACTGAATGATTTGGGGATTATGGCTGGTCTACTGAAGGATTTGGGGATTATGGCTAGTCTACTGAATGATTTGGGGATTATGGCTGGTCTACTGAATGATTTGGGGATTATGGCTGGTCTGCTGAAGGATTTGGGGATTATGGCTAGTCTACTGAATGATTTGGGGATTATGGCTGGTCTACTGAATGATTAGGGATTATGGCTGGTCTGCTGAAGGATTTGGGGATTATGGCTGGTCTGCTGAAGGATTTGGGGATTATGGCTGGTCTGCTGAAGGATTTGGGATTATGGCTGGTCTGCTGAAGGATTTGGTATTATGGCTGGTCTGCTGAAGGATTTGGGGATTATGGCTGGTCTGCTGAAGGATTTGGGATTATGGCTGGTCTGCTGAAGGATTTGGGATTATGGCTGGTCTGCTGAATGATTAGGGATTATGGCTGGTCTGCTGAATGATTAGGGATTATGGCTGGTCTGCTGAAGGATTTGGGGATTATGGCTGGTCTGCTGAAGGATTTGGGGATTATGGCTGGTCTGCTGAAGGATTTGGGATTATGGCTGGTCTGCTGAAGGATTTGGGGATTATGGCTGGTCTACTGAAGGATTTGGGGATTATGGCTGGTCTGCTGAAGGATTTGGGGATTATGGCTGGTCTACTGAAGGATTTGGGGATTATGGCTGGTCTGCTGAAGGATTTGGGGATTATGGCTGGTCTGCTGAAGGATTTGGGGATTATGGCTGGTCTACTGAAGGATTTGGGGATTATGGCTGGTCTACTGAAGGATTTGGGGATTATGGCTGGTCTGCTGAAGGATTTGGGATTATGGCTGGTCTGCAGAAGGATTTGGGGATTATGGCTGGTCTGCTGAATGATTTGGGGATTATGGCTGGTCTACTGAATGATTTGGGGATTATGGCTGGTCTACTGAAGGATTTGGGGATTATGGCTAGTCTACTGAATGATTTGGGGATTATGGCTGGTCTACTGAATGATTTGGGGATTATGGCTGGTCTGCTGAAGGATTTGGGGATTATGGCTAGTCTACTGAATGATTTGGGGATTATGGCTGGTCTACTGAATGATTAGGGATTATGGCTGGTCTGCTGAAGGATTTGGGGATTATGGCTGGTCTGCTGAAGGATTTGGGGATTATGGCTGGTCTGCTGAAGGATTTGGGATTATGGCTGGTCTGCTGAAGGATTTGGTATTATGGCTGGTCTGCTGAAGGATTTGGGGATTATGGCTGGTCTGCTGAAGGATTTGGGATTATGGCTGGTCTGCTGAAGGATTTGGGATTATGGCTGGTCTGCTGAATGATTAGGGATTATGGCTGGTCTGCTGAATGATTAGGGATTATGGCTGGTCTGCTGAAGGATTTGGGGATTATGGCTGGTCTGCTGAAGGATTTGGGGATTATGGCTGGTCTGCTGAAGGATTTGGGATTATGGCTGGTCTGCTGAAGGATTTGGGGATTATGGCTGGTCTACTGAAGGATTTGGGGATTATGGCTGGTCTGCTGAAGGATTTGGGGATTATGGCTGGTCTACTGAAGGATTTGGGGATTATGGCTGGTCTGCTGAAGGATTTGGGGATTATGGCTGGTCTGCTGAAGGATTTGGGGATTATGGCTGGTCTACTGAAGGATTTGGGGATTATGGCTGGTCTACTGAAGGATTTGGGGATTATGGCTGGTCTGCTGAAGGATTTGGGGATTATGGCTGGTCTGCTGAAGGATTTGGGGATTATGGCTGGTCTACTGAAGGATTTGGGGATTATGGCTGGTCTACTGAAGGATTTGGGGATTATGGCTGGTCTACTGAATGATTTGGGGATTATGGCTGGTCTACTGAATGATTTGGGGATTATGGCTGGTCTACTGAATGATTTGGGGATTATGGCTGGTCTACTGAATGATTTGGGGATTATGGCTGGTCTGCTGAATGATTTGGGGATTATGGCTGGTCTACTGAATGATTTGGGGATTATGGCTGGTCTGCTGAAGGATTTGGGATTAGGGCTAGTCTACTGAATGATTTGGGGATTATGGCTGGTCTGCTGAAGGATTTGGGGATTATGGCTGGTCTACTGAATGATTTGGGGATTATGGCTGGTCTGCTGAATGATTTGGGGATTATGGCTGGTCTGCTGAATGATTTGGGGATTATGGCTGGTCTGCTGAAGGATTTGGGGATTATGGCTGGTCTGCTGAAGGATTTGGGGATTATGGCTGGTCTACTGAATGATTTGGGGATTATGGCTGGTCTACTGAAGGATTTGGGGATTATGGCTGGTCTACTGAAGGATTTGGGGATTATGGCTGGTCTACTGAATGATTTGGGGATTATGGCTGGTCTACTGAAGGATTTGGGGATTATGGCTGGTCTGCTGAAGGATTTGGGGAATAGGCAAAAAAGAGAATCAAAGGATATTTATATATTTTGTTTATTTTGTTAGATTTATTCCTTCAACATTTTTGTTGTTGTTGTTTATTCTTGAATTTGCTATATTGTGCTCATTGCTAGCCCAAGGCTTTATAGATTATTTGGGAGTAATAATAAACGAAAGTTTTATTGCTTTTATGTTATAGAAAATCTTGAATTATTTATTTTTTTGCCATAAAGTGTGGGACCGTATAGAAAGTATATTAACAAGGGGAGTCAGTCCAGGACCCTAAAAAATCTGTCTGAGAATTTTAGAAATGGTCTATGGCCCTGAAACAGCAGCCTGAGGATTTCAGAATCAGTCTATGGCCCTGAAACAGCAGCCTGAGGATTTCAGAATCAGTCTATGGCCCTGAAACAGCAGCCTGAGGATTTCAGAATCAGTCTATGGCCCTGAAACAGCAGCCTGAGGATTTCAGAATCAGTCTATGGCCCTGAAACAGCAGCCTGAGGATTTCAGAATCAGTCTATGGCCCTGAAACAGATTTAAGAAAATTTAATAATCTAAGACCAGGACCCACGAGCAGAGTAGCCTGAAGATTTTGGGATAAATATCCTCTTTATCCTCAATATTTCCTCTGGCTTCAGCATTCCTCCGCGTTGAGTCCTATGGCACACGGTATGGCATCGCAGTCTCTGCCCTGGTCTGAGCAGCTCTCGCAGACCTGGTCGGACACAAAGCGTTGGAATCCGCAGCAGCTGTGTCCGGCCAATATTTTGGACTATTTCTGCGAACGCTCCAATCCTTTCTATGAAAAGAACTGCAATAATGAACAGATTCGAATGCAAAGGCTAAGCCCTGAGCATCTCATTGGCATGCAGGGCACTGAGTATGTACTTCTTCGATGCCAGGAGCCAATTCTCTTTGTCATACGCAAGCAGTATAGGCATTCGCCTAGTCAGGTAAATATGTATACGTTACAAATTCTAACACACTATATTCGCATCTCATCTCATACTATACTCAAGTCTCATACTATACTCAAGTCTCATACTATACTCAAGTCTCATACTATACTCAAGTTTCATACAATACTCAAGTCTCATACTATACTCAAGTCTCATACTATACTCAAGTCTCATACTATACTCAAGTCTCATACTATCCTCAAGTCTCACACTATCCTCAAGTCTCACACTATCCTCAAGTCTCATACTATACTCAAGTCTCATACTATCCTCAAGTCTCATACTATCCTCAAGTCTCATACTATCCTCAAGTCTCATACTATACTCAAGTCTCATACTATACTCAAGTCTCATACTATACTCAAGTCTCATACTATCCTCAAGTCTCATACTATACTCAAGTCTCATACTATCCTCAAGTCTCATACTATACTCAATGCTCATACTATATTATACGAGCTACTTAAGCCTCATACTTTACTGTAACTAAGTATCATACTATACTCAAGTCTCATACTATACTCTCAAGTCTCATACAATACTCAAGTCTCATACTATACTCAATGCTCATACTATACTCAATGCTCATACTATACTCAAGTCTCATACTATCCTCAAGTATCATACTATACTCTCAAGTCTCATACTATACTCAATGCTCATACTATACTCAATGCTCATACTATACTTAAGTCTCATACTATCCTCAAGTCTCATACTATACTCAAGTCTCATACTATACTCAAGTCTCATACTATACTCAAGTCTCATACTATCCTCAAGTATCATACTATACTCTCAAGTCTCATACTATACTCAATGCTCATACTATACTCAATGCTCATACTATACTTAAGTCTCATACTATCCTCAAGTCTCATACTATACTCAAGTCTCATACTATACTCAAGTCTCATACTATACTCAAGTCTCATACTATCCTCAAGTATCATACTATACTCAAGTCTCACACTATCCTCAAGTCTCACACTATCCTCAAGTCTCATACTATACTCAAGTCTCATACTATCCTCAAGTCTCATACTATCCTCAAGTCTCATACTATACTCAAGTCTCATACTATACTCAAGTCTCATACTATACTCAAGTCTCATACTATCCTCAAGTCTCATACTATACTCAAGTCTCATACTATCCTCAAGTCTCATACTATACTCAAGTCTCATACTATACTCAATGCTCATACTATATTATACGAGCTACTTAAGCCTCATACTTTACTGTAACTAAGTATCATACTATACTCAAGTCTCATACTATACTCTCAAGTCTCATACAATACTCAAGTCTCATACTATACTCAATGCTCATACTATACTCAATGCTCATACTATACTCAAGTCTCATACTATCCTCAAGTATCATACTATACTCTCAAGTCTCATACTATACTCAATGCTCATACTATACTCAATGCTCATACTATACTTAAGTCTCATACTATCCTCAAGTCTCATACTATACTCAAGTCTCATACTATACTCAAGTCTCATACTATACTCAAGTCTCATACTATCCTCTCAAGTCTCAACTTGAGAGTTTGAATCATGGCTAAACCAGAGTTTGAATCTTGGCTAAACCAGAGTTTGAATCATGGCAAAACCACAGTTTGAATCATTGCTAAACCAGAGTTTCAATCATGGCTAACCCAGCGTTTGAATCATGGCTAAACCAGAGCTTGAATCATGGCTAAACCAGAGTGTGAATCATGGCTAAACCAGAGCTTGAATCATGGCAAAACCAGAGTTTGAATCATAGCCAACCGAGTTTGAATCATAGTCAACCAGAGTCTGAATCATGGCAAAACGAGAGTTTGAATCATAGCCCATCAGGGTTTAAAACATGGCGAAATCTGAGTTTGAATCTTGGCTTACCCAGCGTTTGAAAAATCAACGTCAACTGGGGAGTCATAATCAAAATGGGGATCATGGTAAACTGGGGGGTCATTGTCAACTGGGGGATCATTGTCAACTAGGGGGTAATGGTCAACTGGGGGATAATTGTCAACTGGGGAATCATCATCAAATGGGGGATCATGGTCAACTTGGGGATCATTGTCAACTGGGTGATCATCATCAACTGGGGGATCATCATCAACTGGGGGATCTTTGTCAACTGGGGGATCATTGTCAACTGTGGGATCATTGTCAACTGGGGGATCATTGTCAACTGGTGGATCGTTGTCAACTGGGGGTTCATTGTCAACTGGGTGATCATCATCAACTGGGGGATCATTGTCAACTGGGGGAACATTGTCAACTGGAGGAACATTGTTAACTGGGGATCATCATCAATGGGGAGTCATCATCAACTGGGGGATCATTGTGAACTGGAGGATCTTTGTCAACTGTGGGATCATTGTCAACTGGGGGATCATTATCAACTGGGGGATCATTGTCAACTGGGGGATCGTTGTCAACTGGGGGTTCATTGTCAACTGGGGGATCATTGTCAACTGGGGGATCATCATCAACTGGGGGATCATTGTCAACTGGGGGTTCATTGTCAACTGTGGGATCATTATCAACGGGCGGGATCATTGTCAATGGGAGATCATCATCAACGGGGGGATCATCATCAACTGGGGGATCATTGTCAACTGTGGAATCATTGTCAACTTAGGGATCATTGTCAACTGTGGGATCATTGTCAACTGGGGGATCATTGTCAACTGGGGGTTCATTGTCAACTGGGGGATCATTGTCAACTGGGGGATCATTGTCAACTGGGGGATCATCATTAACTGGGAGATCATCATCAACGGGGGGATCATTGTCAACTGGGGGTTCATTGTAGCTTTAAAAAGCTGTAAATTCAGCTGCTAAAAAGTATATACTAGACGAATTAAAAGTATTTCTGCTCCCCGAAGGGGGGCAAAACTTGCTAGTCTCATACTATACTCAATGCTCATACTATACTCAATGCTCATACTATACTCAAGTTTCATACTATACTCAAGTCTCATACTATACTCAAGTCTCATACTATCCTCAAGTCTCATACTATCCTCAAGTCTCATACTATACTCAATGCTCATACTATCCTCAAGTCTCATACTATACTCAAGTCTCATACTATACTCAAGTCTCATACTATCCTCAAGTCTCATACTATACTCAAGTCTCATACTATACTCAAGTCTCATACTATCCTCAAGTCTCATACTATCCTCAAGTCTCATACTATCCTCAAGTCTCATACTATACTCAAGTATCATACTATCCTCAAGTCTCATACTATACTCAAGTCTCATACTATCCTCAAGTCTCATACTATACTCAAGTCTCATACTATACTCAAGTATCATACTATACTCAAGTCTCATACTATACTCAAGTCTCATACTATACTCAAGTCTCATACTATACTCAAGTTTCATACTATACTCAATGCTCATACTATATTATACTTAAGCCTCATACTTTACTGTAACTAAGTCTCATACTATTCTCTCACACTATACTCACTCGTTCCCACATTTCCCCGCAGGTGACTCCGCTATCCCTGTACTACATCATCAACGGTGTGGTCCACGCTGCCCCGGATCTAGGCTCGCTATTCAATTCCCGCCTTTTAACATCGACTTATCATCTGCAGAGCGCGTTCAACTCTCTGAATGCTATTGTTAGGCATCATCCGGATGACGGCTACAGCTGGGCTACTCCCGGCAGTCAGTCTAACGATGCCGCATCTTCCTCAGCTGCGCCAGCTGTCGCTTCCGGTACGGCAGCTTCCGTTGGCAAAGCTGGGTCTGGCATCAAGAAGGAAAGCAGCTTGTATCAGCGACAGCGAGTTGACGCTCTGCTCAAAGAATGGTCGGCGCTGTTTCCGTCGCCGAACTTTCAACCAATGCTGCAGCAACAGCAGCAGCAACAGCAGCAGCAATCTCAGACTGTTGTTAAAAAAGCCCCATCGGCTTAAATTTCCTAAACTGTGTCTTTTTTCTCTCTTGTAAATATTCACCACTAAATACATAAGCCGTTTTCCTGTCCTACTGCAACCTTTTTTGTTCGAATTATCAAGTTTTGAATTTGTTTATTTTCAAAAAGTTGCCCGGTATAGAAAGTAGGCAATTTATCTTTCATTTAAGTTGATAGATTTGTTTCTTTCTTCCCGAAACTTTTGTCAAAGATCCGAACAGATTTTAGTAGCTTATTTCCAAAGTCTTCCAGCTAGTATTTCCCCAGTCTTCCAGCTAGTATTTCCCCAGTCTCTCAGCTAGTATTTCCCCAGTCTTCCAGCTAGTATTTCCCCAGTCTTCCAGGCAGTATTTCCCCAGTCTTCCAGCTAGTATTTCCCCAGTCTCTCAGCTAGTATTTCCCCAGTCTCTCAGTTAGTATTTCCCCAGTCTTCCAGCTAGTATTTCCCCAGTCTCTCAGCTAGTATTTCCCCAGTCTCTCAGCTAGTATTTCCCCAGTTTCTCAGCTAGTATTTCCCCAGTCTTCCAGCTAGTATTTCCCCAGTCTCTCAGTTAGTATTTCCCCAGTCTCTCAGTTAGTATTTCCCCAGTCTCTCAGTTAGTATTTCCCCAGTCTTCCAGCTAGTATTTCCCCAGTCTCTCAGCTAGTATTTCCCCAGTCTCTCAGCTAGTATTTCCCCAGTTTCTCAGCTAGTATTTCCCCAGTCTCTCAGTTAGTATTTCCCCAGTCTCTCAGCTAGTATTTCCCCAGTCTCTCAGTTAGTATTTCCCCAGTCTTCCAGCTAGTATTTCCCCAGTCTCTCAGCTAGTATTTCCCCAGTCTCTCAGCTAGTATTTCCCCAGTTTCTCAGCTAGTATTTCCCCAGTCTCTCAGTTAGTATTTATCCAGTCTTCCAGCTAGTATTTTCCAAGTATTCCAGCTAGTACTTTCCAAGTATTCCAGCTAGTATTTCCATAGTGGAATCTCCTATTATCAATTGAATTAGCCTTCTATGCATTGCAGCCAAGCTTATACACTAGCGGTGACTGCCGATGCTGGGCATGAGTTTAACAAAGAATTCAAGCGAGAGTGTCAGCAGTGCTCGATCGGCAGCGCCGCTGCAGCAGCATCGGCATCAGCAGTCGCCGCATCGTCGCGTTGTTCAACAGCCCACCGGTAGGCGAATCTTTGCCAGCGGCGACTTCGACGACCTGGTCGCCGCGGCGAAGCAGTGGCACTCGGAGCCGCCTCCGGTGGTGGCAGCCGTGGCCTACCAGCCCCTGGCCGGGGTGCCCACCTATTCCGGCTGCGTCAAATCCATTCCTTGTGCTGTCCGCCTGCGCAAAGTGGACTCTGACAGCTGGGATCGTCTGTCCCAGACCCTGTCATTGCCTTTGTCGTCAGAGGAGGCCAATCTCAACTCTAGCACTAATTCGTCTGGCGACAATAATAACTGGTGGTGGCGAATCGAACCCCTGCCCGGCTGCAGGCCGCTGTCCTCCGTGTCAAATGCTTCCTCCTTATCAGCCGCCGCTTTGTCGCCTCCGTTGTCAGCTTTCAGCGTCGGCCTGGACGACGATTCCGCCATCGCCCTGTCGGAGTCGGCAACGGCGGCTCTAGATGAGAAAATTGAGCGTCTGGTCCGGGCGCGCGCCGCCCTGCCAGCGGCTGTGTCCGAGCTCGCGCCCTACGCCGGCGCCGCCAAGACCATTCCCACAGCTCTGCCGCCTTCATTAGCTTCGCTTCATTCGCAGTCACCGCAGCACAAACAGCAGCTGCAGCAACAGCCTATAGCGTCCACTCTGATGTCAATGCCAATGCATCTTTTAGATGGCGTTGAAGAGGTTGAAGAAGTTGACGACGGCGACGAGATGATGATGGTAGCTTCGGCTGCTTCCGTCGACCCTGACGCCGATGGTGACCCGTTTGCAAAGTTGAAACCGAGAGTCAACGACGGATGGTAGGCATTTTCATTTCGAATTTTTTCAATGGCTTATGAATCTCTAGACTGAGCTGCTGGACCTTCAACAAGTATAAGTTGAGTTTAGGCCAATATCGAGGCTTCATCAGCGAAAGTAGAAAAAATACGCTTTAGGGACTCTATAGCCAGCTGGAGGCACTCTGCTGACGGCGTCGTGGTCGTGACTTATCGGTTGACAGACTAGGCGAGGGTCCTGTGGTTGAGTTTCGTCCCATATTGAGGCTTGATCAGCGAAATGGGAGAAATTTGCATCCGGGTGTCCATAGTCAGCTGGTACCACTTGTTGAAAGTCCAGCAGCTCCGTTTAGATAAAGTTCGGTGACCATTGAAGTCACCGACTTGCTGATAAATTTTGAAGACCTGGCAAGGCCGCACTGAGGCGCAGTGCTAATTCGTGTATAGGGGTGTATGAAATACACTAGCGCTTATGGGAATAATTGTCCGGGGAAATCCCCCCTTAGTAAAAAAACATGCGACAAAATGACTTGGTGACCTACAGATAATTGACTTTTTTCAGCGACGAGATAAAGGTTTTCCATTCCTGCCAACATAACCTATATTTATTGAGGTCCCCCGAGTTTGATTCCTTCTAATGTGTTTAAAGGTCCTGTGTTCGATTCCTGACAATAGTCCTTATATTATTGAAAGTCCCGAGTTCGATTCCTACTTGAAGCCCCATGTCTCTGAAGAAAGATTCCGTTCTCGATTATTGAGATGAGTTATTGAGTTACCAGACGTTCCAGACGATATTCATTAAAGTTATAAAAAATGTTAAGCCCAAGGCAGGTCACGCATTCTCAAACTGTGATTTTCCACCCCACCTGTGACAGTCCGCCGGGCATTGCTCTGGCAGCCTATCCGCAGCCGATCGGCTACGCCGCCGATGCCGCCGGGATGCGCCTACTGCCGGTTCGCCTGTCGACGCCGGACGAATCTCGTCGACGTCGCCTGCTGGCGGAGCGGGCCGCTCTGGAGGCCGCCACCGACGCCGCCGCCGCGAAAGCGTCGGACGCCAAACGGCCGCGCGAACTGGTGCCCTACGCCGGCTGGACCCTGCTCGAAGTTGAAGAGGCTGTAGCCGACGCCGAAGTCGAGCATGACGACGTCCATGGCAATGTCAACGATGACGACGACGCTGAAGCTCCGCGCGCCCACCCAGAGCCGGAGCGCTATCAGCCGCTGACGCAGCTCACGCCGTACGCTGGCGGTGAGAAGATTCTGCCCGGCATCGCCTATTCACCCTTTTTAGTTCGCAGGCAGCAGCGACAGCCGAGGCGTCAGCGGAGGCGACGGTTGAGCATTGTGGAGAGACCGATCGGCGACTGTCGGATCGATGAGGTTGGTTTGTTGTACTGGTTTTTATCCAGTCCTGAGCTCGATTCCGCGGCGAGGCCACATTAATTTAGGGCGCAGCCGCGGAGAGAAGGCTTGGGGGCTTGTCGTGCAATTTACGCCCCTGAGGGCCATCCTCCAAGGCACAGTGAGGATGTACACTGCCTGACGATGAGAAAGTCAGGGCAGATGTACAAACCTGTATGAGTGTGTGCCTGCGTACGGTATCTGTGAGCGTGTGTGCTCAGGAGTCAGCGAAATGGGCGGAATTGCCTCGTCGCTGGCTGCGGGTCTAGTGTCACCAAATGATGCGCCATGCCCGCAGCCCTCCTGCAGTTATGATTATTACCTTATCTGCGAAACTAATTTCTCATCCCATCCCAGACCGACTTGGATCAGCGAATCTACATGCTCCTGCCGGACATTCTATTCGACGAGCTCAAAGACCTTCTGCCAACCCTCATCACCGTGTCAAGCGCCGACGGTCGAGCGCCGCTGCCACCAACGCTCAGCTCGACGTCATCAAAGTCGAGCATTCCGATGTCCACCCTGGCTAGACACCGCTCGGCCCGGCCGCCCCTGTGCGACACGGTGCGCCAGAACGGCTTGGAGATGGCCCTGCTGCGCATCGGCGACCTGGCCTTCGCCTGCGACCTCCGCTGTCCGCACGCCGGCGGCCCGATGAACTTCGGCCAGCTGATCAGCGATTACAATGGCGACTGCCTGCTGCGCTGCCCCTGGCACGGCTACACTTTTAATCTGTTCGCCGACGGCGAGATTCACTCGCCGAGCTCTCGACGGGATCTTCGCCTTCGCATGTATCCGGTAAGGCGAGACCGGCTTGGCCGGCTCTACATTGGCTTCGCAGAGCTCAATAAGCTGTGGTTCTCTAGAGCTGCCCCGGACGAGCTCTTCTGAAATGTAACTCGACTAAATTCTGCTCAGCAGACCAGACAGCTACTCCTTCAAACTCACTCTCCGCCTGTCACTCTCCCTTCATCTCCCCTGTCACTCTCCCTTCATCTTCCCTGTCACTCTCCCTTCATCTCCCCTGTCACTCTCCCTTCATCTCCCCTGTCACTCCCTTATTCTTCCCCTGTCACTCTTCCTTATTCTTCCCCTGTCACTCTTCCTTATTCTTCCCCTGTCACTCTCCCTTCATATTCCCCTGTCACTCTCCCTTCATATTCCCCTGTCACTCTCCCTTCATCTCCCCTGTCATCCTCCCTTCATCTCCCCTGTCATCCTCCCTTCATCTCCCTGTCATCCTCCCTTCATCTCCCCTGTCACTCCCTTATTCTTACCCTGTCACTCCCTTATTCTTACCCTGTCACTCCCTTATTCTTCCCCTGTCACTCTTCCTTATTCTTCCCCTGTCACTCTTCCTTATTCTTCCCCTGTCACTCTCCCTTCATATTCCCCTGTCACTCTCCCTTCATCTCCCCTGTCATCCTCCCTTCATCTCCCCTGTCATCCTCCCTTCATCTCCCCTGTCACTCCCTTATTCTTCCCCTGTCACTCTTCCTTATTCTTACCCTGTCACTCTCCCTTCATCTCCCGTCACCCTCCCTTCATCTCCCCTGTCACTCCCTTATTCTTCCCCTGTCACTCTTCCTTATTCTTCCCCTGTCACTCTTCCTTATTCTTCCCCTGTCACTCTTCCTTATTCTTCCCCTGTCACTCTCCCTTCATCTCCCGTCACCCTCCCTTCATCTCTCCTGTCACTCTCCCTTCATCTCCCCTGTCATCCTCCCTTCATCTCCCCTGTCATCCTCCCTTCATCTCCCCTGTCATCCTCCCTTCATCTCCCCTGTCACTCTCCCTTATTCTTCCCCTGCCACCCTCCCTTCATCTCTCCTGTCACTCTCCCTTCATCTACCTTGTCATTCCCTTTATCACCCCTGTCATTCCCTTTATCTCCCCTGTCATTCCCTTTATCTCCCCTGTCACTCTCCCTTCATCTCCTCCTTTCATTCTCCCTTCTTCTTCCCTGTCACTCTGCTCTTCATGTCAAATAATCATGGCTTATATGCTTGTTTCTATTATAGTATCCTAATATTTAGCTTAAAATACTACGAGCTATATTAAAATTATTCGTAATTCTATCGTTTAAATGCATGTGCCGAATCGTACTCAAAATCTGTCCGCATTGTTCTTGCTGAAAAGGTGATTATATATTTTCATGCGCGCATTTTATCTACTCGTATACTAATCTCACATATAAAGTATGCTATTTGGCCAAAGTTTTGTGGCATTTTATTTGAAAATTGAGCGCAATAATTATAGCCGAAATTTACATGGTTCAAAGTTCATAGCTTTAGCATTTCTTTTTTCTTTCATTTTCGTTTGCTGTTTGTTATTGATAGCCAGTTTGTTGCCTTAATAAACACATTTGGCCCTATTTTCATCTCGCAGATTTTTCAATTTCGTTAAAAAGCGACCAGTTTTCTTTTCATTGTTACTATTAGTAGCTTCATTCACGCGCTAAATTTAAAACGGTACAATAATGTTTTTTTTAAAAGTCAATTCGACTGCATTTTTTCTGCAACGCGTTCTCTTAACTTTGAAAAAAACGTTAAATATAACATTTGCTAGCATTGATTATTCTTTCCGATCTTTTTAGCTGTAAAGCTGACCATTTTTTCTGTAGTATACTACTTATATAGTTAATTTAGTAGGGACTATCAGGTTCATTGCTTAAATTTGTATTTGAATTGAAATTTAGATTAGATTTCAGTGTCTATGAAGTCTAGCTCTCTCGTTTTCTTCTCTACAAATCCTTTCAGCTTCTCGGCTAAGCCCAAAGCTCTATTGGTTTAGTTTACTTTGAACGCACCAATAAAATGTTTGGCAACACAGGCGGATCCACCGGCTTCAGCTTCGGCAATAGCGCGGCAACTGCGGCCACCACATCCGTATTTAACTTTCCAACTTCCACCACTAACAATGTCACCTCCGCTTTTGGGTTTTCGGCCCCCGCTGCCACCACCGCCGGTTCCACTTTCGGATTTGCCGCTCCGACTGCTTCCACCGCCTCTTCTGCTTTCGGATTTGCCGCTCCGACTGCTTCCACCGCCTCTTCTGCTTTCGGATTTGCAGCTCCGACTGCTTCCACCGCCTCTTCTGCTTTCGGATTTGCAGCTCCGACTGCTTCCACCGCCTCTTCTGCTTTCGGATTTGCAGCTCCGACTGCTTCCACCGCCTCTTCTGCTTTCGGATTTGCAGCTCCGACTGCTTCCACCGCCTCTTCTGCTTTCGGATTTCCATCGGCTAGCAATGCGGCCACATCGTTTGCTTTCGGCAAGCCGACCGTTGCGCCAACCGGATTGGGCGCCGCAGGTGGCTTCGGCGCTGGCAAATTCACGCTGGGTGCGTTCGGTCAGCCGGCTGCTTCTGCGACTAACCCGACTGCGGCCAGCGCCGCCAGCAGTGTGGCATTCTTCGCCAGCCTGACACAGCCGGCTCTGTTTCCCGATGAGCGAGACTCCGTGCTGGCCAGGTGGGGCCAGCTGCAGGTGAGCTCAATAAGGAACTGTGCTTTAACTAGTATGATCAGAATCTGGTGACTGACTGTACTTCAGCTAATATGACAAGATTCAAACTAGCATGACTAGATTCCGCTATTATGACTAGATTGAAACTAGTATGACCAGATTGAAACTAGTATGACCAGATTGAAACTATATCAAACTATATAGTATGACCAGTTCAGCTAGATGACTGTGAGAGATACAATTCAGACTACTGACAACAGTAGAAAAGCAAAGACTTGGCTGCAAAACTCTCACATAACACTAAAAAAATATCGCCATAAAAATGGCAAGCTTAAAAGAGACTTCTGTGCACACTAAGAGTGGTGGGAGAGGACGGCGTGTGGCTATGGCTGACTGACGAAGGCAAACAAGCCAGAAACCGGTCTCGGTCTGCCAGCGCGAGGTTCGTTCCCCACTTTTAGTGTGTCACAATGACCAGATTCAGTTAGTACATGACCGAATTCAGCTAGTATGACCAGATTCTGCTGGTACATGACCAGATTCAGCTAGTATGAGCAGAAATAATGCGGTAGCAACTATCTGTTCCGCTGTCACGCAGGCCCAGTGGGGCACCGGCAAGGGCTTCTGTTCTCAAGGCCCTGTGGAGTACCAGCCGGGCAACCCATTTTGCCGCCTGAAGTCAGTCTGCTACAACGCCCTGCCGGCTGCGCGCGACGAAGATGGCCTAGTCGGACTGACCGTGACCAAAGCTGCAACTGAGATTGCGGAGACCGGCGTCAAAGACGCCCTGTTTCGCCTGCTTGGCAACAAGCCCAGCCTGACGCCTCATATTGAAGACATTCGCGCCCTGTCTGAGAAGCTCTGCCAGCTTGTGGTGTACGTGCGAGAGCAGCTGCCCACCGGTGGGACCAGGCGGATACTCAGCACTGAGCTCACCGCTTACCTGTCACAGCCTATGAACAAGCAGCAGCTGGCTACTCAACTACAGGTCACCGCCGTGCAGGCTTTGGTAAGGCCCGTCAGCTAAATTTGGAGATTGGCATAGCATGATCCCATGTAAGACCCAGCAGATCCACCTGTCAGATATACAGGATCTCCATGCCAGATACACAAGATCCCCAGTCACAAGATCCCCTGTCAGATACACAGGATCCCCTGTCAGATACACAGGATCCCCTGTCAGATACACAGGATACCCTGTCAGATACACAGGATCTCCATGTCAGATACACAAGATCCCCAGTCAGATACACAAGATCCCCAGTCAGATACACAAGATCCCCAGTCAGATACACAGGATCCCCTGTCAGATACACAGGATCCCCCTGTCAGATACACAGGATCCCCTGTCAGATACACAGGATCTCCATGTCAGATACACAGGATCCCCTGTCAGATACACAGGATCTCCATGTCAGATACACAAGATCCCCAGTCAGATACACAAGATCCCCAGTCAGATACACAAGATCCCCAGTCAGATACACAGGATCCCCTGTCAGATACACAGGATCCCCCTGTCAGATACACAGGATCCCCTGTCAGATACACAGGATCTCCATGTCAGATACACAGGATCCCCTGTCAGATACACAGGATCTCCATGTCAGATACACAGGATCCCCAGTCAGATACACAAGATCCCCAGTCAGATACACAAGATCCCCAGTCAGATACACAGGATTCCCTGTCAGATACACAGGATTCCCTGTCAGATACACAAGATCCCCCAGTCAGATACACAAGATCCCCCTGTCAGATACACAGGATCCCCTGTCAGATACACCAAAGCTATCACCGACGCGATTCCCACAGACGCGGCCCAGCCGGGACCAGCTGACGCAGTACCTGGACAGACCGCCGGCCGGCGTGCCCCTGGTGGTCTGGCAGCAGGCCAGGCGGGACAATCCTGACCCGGAGTCGCTCCTGCCTGTGCCCCTAGTCGGCCTGGAACAGGCCCAGGCCCGAGTGTCCGCTCAGCGGGCCCAGTGCCGCGCCCAGCAACAGTTGCTAGGTAGCCTGGCAACCAGATGCGAGCGTCTGCGAGTCGATCAGGCGGCCTCAACGGCGCGCCTAGACGCAGCCAGACGGCGCCAGTTGGAACTCGGACGTCGGGCTGTTCGCCTGCTCTGCCGTCAGGAGGCAGCCAGACGGCCGGGCCAGGCGCTGGTGCCGAGCGAGGAACAGCTCAGGGGCCTAATTGAACAGCTGCTCAGCCAGCTGCCAACTGGCCGGCTGAGAGAGCTGGCTAGCCAGGTCAAGCTGGGCGTCCGGCCGGCCGATAGTCGAGACCCGGCCGTTGGCGCTGTGGCCGCCTCGTCCGCTCCCGGCTGTGGCAGCGGCCTGCAGCTGGATCCGGCCAGCCTGGAAGCGGCCATGGCCCACCTGGCCGGTCAGCATCGATCCGTTGGCGAACTGGTGCGACAGGCCAAAGTGTTGGCCCGCGATTTAGACACTATTCAAGCTGGTCTATTGTGAACTTTAATAATGTGACAGTGGGTGACTGATTGAAGATCTAAGTTTCAGTTTGCGGGATTCAGTTTGGATTGATTCGGGTTCGCGATAAGGAATTCAGGATAAGAGAATCAGTTTCTAGGTAAATTATCCCTATATGTATTTTGTTGCTCTTTGACTCTGATATGAAATCTGCATTTCTCTATTTCTCCTTCGTTTCTGTCAGACACTACTAATAGTAGTTTTATATTAGGAGATTACAGCAGTTTTAGTATGCCAATCGTATTTTAGTCTATATTGATCATTTGTACTGCTTTCTATTATTCCGTGAATATGTAACTATTAAATAATGGCTATATTCATTTCTTATATATTTATGACCTTGCCTTGTGTATTAATAACTGATATTTGTGCTACTAAATAAACATTTTCAAACAGATTAACTTATTCTTATGTATCCTGGTGCATATCCTGGTGTCGTGAATCAGTTGTGACTTGCGTCAATGCGAGTATCTGTGTCTTACTAAATAATTATTTTCATTAGCCACATTTATCTTTGGTTTTTATTTTTTTCCGAAAAAACATTACTCCTGAATTTGTAACGGAACTTTATCGACAGAACCAACTAAAACGTTCATTTGAAATGCCTTGCTTAAAAATGGAGGCTTTTGTTATTTTTATCAAGCCTGAAATACACTGTTCTACTGTTAGTAGGAGGACGGGTTTTCAAATACACTGCTCACGGCCTAAAATAAAGAATTATCCTCGATTTTGAACTTGACATTTAGCTATAAAAATCCATAATAAAATAAAATGCTCTCATTCTCCAATTCTATATCTTTTATATATTCCGCTTCAATTTATATTAATAACTCCTCAATCAATTGAGCATATTGTAGTTGCGAAACATCGCCTTGCATTTACACTTTACGAAACATATCGGCAGTGCTGTCAGATGCTTTAATCGTATTGAAGAAAGGAAAATTTAAGTGAGGAGCAGTTAAACAATAGTGAAGGTTTACTAATTATATCAGAAAGCTGTTAATCGATATTCTCGATGGTAAAAAGGTATAATCGACGAGGATGGGATTCGAACCCACGCGGGGAAACCCCAATGGATTAGCAGTCCATCGCCATAACCACTCGGCCACCTCGTCTGCTCTCCGGGGATGGTACATGCATGTTTTAAATGTATAAAATTTGTGCCAGTTGACGGTATGTATTATACCTGGGGCCGATTTCATGAAACACTGCTAAGTTAGCAGTTAGCAGCTGCTAACTTAGCAGTTGCTATTTAGCAGTTGTGGTAAGAATATTTCACGCTGAGCTGTAAGGCGGCTTTCACAAAGCTCTGTGGAGGGTGAAGAGAGTGGAGAGACCACTGTTACCAGTGAAGTGTCTATGGCATGAACCCCCGATTTAGCAGCAGAAAAATTTTTCGGTTTCATGAAAGTAGCAGTCTGCTATACCAACCGAAGCTGCGCCTTGAGTTCGCGTGAGCAGACTTTGACTGCCCTGCGGTTTTTTGCGACCAGCAGCTTCTACCACGTGATCCGAGACGCCCACGGACCGTCGGAGTCAACAGTGTGTCGAGTTGTGAGACGCGTGGCCAATGCAATTAACGCGGAGCTGTTCCATGAGACGGTCAGGTGGCCTGACCCCCATGGTCTTGCACAACGATTCTACGACATTGCTGGTATGCCGTCTGTGTGCGGAGCCGTTGATGGTACTTTGTACTTCTTCTGGTCCACGGACGCCATATGCGTAGGCGAACAAATTTGGTGGAGACAAGCAGAGGCAGGCAAAAATCGTTCTGTCTCTTTCTAGTTTTATGTGAGCTCCCTTACTCTACCGCTTTTAAGTTTGTCTATGGCACTAACCGGCTGCTAAGGTTTCTGTCCAACTTAGCAGTTCGTCGTGAAATCGATTTTCCGCAACAGCTAAATAGCAGTTGCTTCTTAGCAGCTGCTAACTGCTGACCTGCCAGTGGTTCCATGACTCCGCACAAGTGGTCTTGGCCATAGACAAATATTGCTCGGAAGAAGTGGGCGGGCTTCACTGTTGATCCCTCGCCTACCATTATGTACTCTAGTAAGCTCAGTGCTCTGACACATTGACACATAGACATAGATCTGCTTCGTGAAACCAAACCGCCTTTAGCAGCTGCTAAATAACCGTTAGCAGTGTTTCATGAAATTGGCCCCAGGGGTCGGCAAACTCCGGCCCGCGGGCCAGATGCGGCCCTCGAAGCTCCCAAATCCGGCCCGTTGCCCCTTCTGACATCTACAGTGTCCTGTTTCATCTCTCTCGCGTCTCATCTCTCCTGTATCTAACCTCTCCCGTGTCTAATTTCTCCCGTGTCTAATCTCTCTCGTGTCTAATCTCTCCCGTGTCTAATCTCTCCCGTGTCTAATCTCTCCCGTGTCTAATCTCTCCCGTGTCTAATTTCTTCCGTGTCTAATCTCTCCCGTGTCTAATCTCTCCCGTGTCTAATTTCTCCCGTGTCTAATCTCTCCCGTGTCTAATCTCTCCTGTGTCTAATCTCTCCCGTGTCTAATTTCTCCCGTGTCTAATCTCTCCCGTGTCTAATCTCTCCTGTGTCTAATCTCTCCCGTGTCTAATCTCTCCCGTGTCTAATCTCTCCTGTGTCTAATCTCTCCCGTGTCTCATCTCTCTTGTGTCCCATCTTTCCTGTGTCCCATCTTTCCTGTGTCTCATCTCTCCCGTGTCTCATCTCTCCCGTGTCTCATCTCTCCCCTATCTCATATTTATACAGTCAATGCGGCCCGCTGTCGTCTTTTAGGCTCTCTCTTTGGCCCGCCAGCAAATAAGTTTGCCTACCCCTGTATTATACCATGCAACTAAAAGTCTGTGATTTCCTTTCCCTAAAGACAAGATTTCCCTTGTTTTCAATTATCCAAGTTGTGAAATGCAACTTAATGTATAAAGTATAGTTTTTAATATTCATCAACAATTGAGCGACTTTTAGGTCACCGGCACATGCTGCTTTGCATTTTCAGTAGAAATCCGACAAAAACTCCAACTGAGAACTGAGTTGCGAGTTTTAACAAATAGCACGCACAACATAGGCGCGTATTCGAGTATAAGTAGATAATCGAACAGTTCCATCTAGAGTTGAAGTTTGAAGTTTGGAGACACAGGAGACACTGGAGTGACAAAGGAGACAGTGGAGTGACAAAGGAGACAGTGGAGTGACACAGGAGACACAGGAGACAGTAGAGTGACAAAGGAGACAGTGGAGTGACACAGGAGACAGTGGAGTGACACAGGAGACACAGTAGACACAGGAGACAGTAGAGTGACAAAGGAGACAGTGGAGTGACACAGGAGACAGTGGAGTGACAAAGGAGACAGTAGAGTGACAAAGGAGACAGTGGAGTGACACAGGAGACAGTAGAGTGACAAAGGAGACAGTGGAGTGACACAGGAGACAGTAGAGTGACATAAGAGACAGTGGAGTGACACAGGAGACACTGGAGTGACACAGGAGACAGTAGAGTGACACAGGAGACAGTGGAGTGACACAGGAGACAGTAGATTGACATAGGAGACAGTGGAGTGATACAGGAGACAGCAGAGTCACAAAGGAGACAGTAGAGTGACACAGGAGACAGTAGAGTGACATAGGAGACAGTGGAGTGACACAGGAGACAGTAGAGTGACATAGGAGACAGTGGAGTGACACAGGAGACAGTAGAGTGACATAGGAGACAGTGGAGTGACAAAGGAGACAGTGGAGTGACAAAGGAGACAGTGGAGTTACACAGGAGACACAGGAGACACAGGAGACAGTAGAGTGACAAAGGAGACAGTGGAGTTACACAGGAGACAGTAGAGTGACAAAGGAGACAGTGGAGTGACACAGGAGACAGTTGAGTGACAAAGGAGACAGTGGAGTGACACAGGAGACAGTTGAGTGACAAAGGAGACAGTGGAGTGACACAGGAGACAGTTGAGTGAAACTGGAGACATTTAGTGACACAGTAGACAGTTGAGTGACACGGGAGACAGTGGAGTGACACGGGAGACATTGAATTCTTATTCAATAATAGAAACACAGGTAAATAAAGTGAGTCATTATTGGTACACCAGGGTACATTGGTACACTAGAGTTAAATTTAAAAACGTTTGAAGCAAGCATGACATACAATAGCTAGCAGCTATATTAAAATAGCTCATTGGTGCTAAAGTTTATTTGGACAAGTTTGAACAATACGGTACACAGAGAAATAATTGGACACAATTGCACAATGCTCGTACATGACTTGTACAATACAAAAGAGAATCGAAGAAACGCTGAGAAATTTCACAAAAGTAATACTACTAAATAGCTTTAGAAGCGAGACAAAGATTAGACACTGAAGTCAGAAAATTCTACAAGCAATCAGTTTGCGGCATAAAAATCAATACGGAATATCGGAAACGGATAACAAATCCAGTAAACCCTCAAAGCCTCTGTGAAGCTCAGCCAGCCAGCCATGGACGCTCTTAGCTAAGCTCCAGGAGTTTGTCTAGAAAAATCTTACACTTAGACTCTGGGTAAGTTTCCTACTGCGATTCTATATAAGATTGCTGCTGCGATTCCAGATGCGATTCCCTGCTGCGATTCTAGTTAAGATTCCCTGCTGCGATTCTAGTGAAAGCTCTTGCTGCGATTCTATATAAGATTCCTGCTGTGATTCTATATAAGATTCCTTCTGCGATTCTATTTAAGATTCCTGCTGCGATTCTATATAAGATTCCTGCTGTGATTCTAGATAAGATTCTTGCTGCGATTCTAGATAAGATTCCTGCAGCGATTCTAGATAAGATTCCTGCTGCGATTCTAGATAATATTCCTGTTGTGATTCTAGATAAGATTCCTGGTGCGATTCTAGATAAGATTTCTTCTGCGATACTATATAAGATTCCTGCTGCGATTCTAGATAAGATTTCTTCTGCGATACTATATAAGATTCCTGCTGCGATTCTAGATGCAATTCCTGCTGCGATTTTAGATAAGATTCCTGCTGCGATTCTAGATAAGATTCCTGCTGCGATTCTAGATAAGATTCCTAGTGCGAAGATTCCGATTAAGACTGGGATTAATTTAAAGTTTCTGCT
Organism: Macrostomum hystrix; assembly: GCA_950097015.1. NCBI lineage: Eukaryota > Metazoa > Platyhelminthes > Macrostomidae > Macrostomum > Macrostomum hystrix. The sequence goes on along the minus strand of CATNEN010000034.1, from coordinate 7,364,314 downwards.
ACGTTTCTGACCATAACTCTCGATGCAGTTTTAGCTACCATGGATACTGGACTTAGTCATTTAGTTTTTCAATAAAAGATTTCTTAATTAACAAAAAAGCACGCTTCTGGCAGTAAAACAAAGTTTAAAATCAACAATAAACACAGCGACGTAGTGCAATTTATTTGCAAAAATTGGATTCTAAAAAATAGTTTTGCATGCCATGCCAAGTACCTTATGAATTACTATTATGGCAATAGTAGATAATACTAGCAGAATAAAGAGCACAATAAATGTTTCACTAAAGCAAGCGCCAAATTCTCTGCTGTTTGTGTGTAACTCAGGCCTAGATTGAACGCAAACACTTGAATTTTATGTTATTATTCAAAAGCTCTTTTATAAAAACCATTATGAGTTAGAAAATTTACTATGCAGCTACTCGAACAAGTAGGCTGCAACGCGTATAAATGGCATTTAAAATACAGCGACAGAAGAGATAAACTAACACGGAGATAGTAAATGAGCAGAAAAATCATGCATAAAAGCTCGGTTTAAAAACAGGGCGGCTTGTTCTAAGAATTCTGTCCGATTTTGAAACAGCTTTTTTTCAAAGCCCTACGGACAAAATTGACACCCGCCTCACTCCACTCCGGTCACGTGATTCAGAAACGAAATCTAAGAAATCACCTATTTTGAAGAAAAAAAATATAACAAATAACAAATCTCTACAGCTAGAAATAAATAGATATACGGATATGACATATAGACATATATGCAATTCTTTATTACTAGAAATGCAATTGAACGAAATCCATCTGCAATCCATATGTCTAGCTTTCTTTTTTGTAACTGGTAGACTTAAAGAATAAGAAACAGCAGCAGTTTATGAGAAACCAACAAGAAGACCGAGAAAGAAGCCTGACAGCTTTCCAGTTTCAACAATACGAGGGACAACCGAAGCTGCTAGGAATGACGCTCCTCTTGTTGCTGGGGCGCCTTCTCAGATTCTGAATCGTCCGTCTGAGATGAGCAAGACGACGAAGACCACGGCTGGTGCTGCTGAGGCTGAAGCTGGCCTTCTTCCTCTGTGCCAACATCATCCAAGCCTCCAGCAGCTTCTGAAGCCATCGCCGCTGCTGAAGCCGCCGCCGCCGACGCCGCCGCTGCTGCGGCCGCAGCTCCAGTGGCCTGCGGAGTATAGGCGAACGATCGATAGGGACCGGACGCGTCGTCGTCGTCCGAGTGGCTCTCCGGCACCGAGAATCTCAGAGTGGCCTGCGCAACAGGAGATATGCTATAAACTGAATGGACTGGGATAAACTAGGATAGCTGAATTGGATAAGCTGAGATAAATTTGAATGGAATTGGGATAAACTGAGATAAGCTTGGGTTGAGTTGGGATAAACTGAGATAAACTTGAATTGAGTTGGGATAAACTGAGATAAACTTGGTTGAATTGGGACAAACTGAGATAAAGTTGTGTTAAATTGGGATAAACTGAGATAAACATGGATAAAATCGTGATTAATTGAGATAAAGTCAGAAACTAGGATAGATAATCTAGGATAAACTTAGGATCGAAACTAGGAAGAATAGGGAAATGCTTGAGACATTTATCACAGCAGTATACGGATAAACTGGGATATAATGGGAAAAATCGGATCCCAGTTAGATTAGTCGGATAATCTGGCATCTGAGTAAAGAGTTAATCCAAAGCGAATGGATGGGAGTCAGTGGCAGAGCGGTTGACTCTCGCGCCAAGGTCCTGAGCTCGATTCCGTGGCAAGGCTACTTTTATTTGGGGCGCAGCCGCAGAGAGAAAGCTTGGTGGTTTGTCGTGCAATTCGCGTCCTTGAGGACCAACCTCCTAGGCACAGTGAGGATGTACACTGCCTGACGATGAGTAAGTCAGGGCAGATGAAACTGTGTGCGTGTGTGCTCAGGAGTCAGCGAAATGGGCAGAATTGCATCCTCGCTTGCTGCGTGTCTATAGTGTCACCAAATTATGTGCCATTGCCCGCAGCCCTCCTGCAGTTATTATCGTTTTCATAAAGCGAATGGACGAGGATTATTTGGGACTGAATATTGCAGGACACAAAAGACCTGTGAAGCAGTGAGTCACTACCGAGAATGTTTCCGGCAAGAGTCGATCCTTGCAGGCCTTGTCGAGCTCCGCTTTTGTCAGCGTCAGATAGATATCTCGATGCCCGACGTTGCCGCCATCTGACTCCGTGACTGCAGCCGCGGCAGCGTAGCCGTCATCTAGGCCGCGCTCCTGACGCCATCGAGCTCCGGGCGTGTCGCTGGGTTGATTGACAACGAAGAAGGTGTTAAACCAGCAGTGAAATATCTTGTCGTATCTCGACAATCGATTCAGGCTTCGCTGATAAAACAGAACCTTAACGTCGCCATTAACAGGAATGGGTGCTGCGGGCTTCAGCACAATGCTAGCCTGGCCGCTCCTGGCCTCGCCGACCTCGGAGGCGCCAATCGGCCGATGCGTGCTTCGATTATCCTGGTGACAGTCGCGCACCAGCTTCTTGCAGCGGAACATCAGGGAGCAGCCGCCGCTGGGCGGAATAACCGGCTGGCCGCCCTCCAGGGTGATGGAGTGCAGCACCAAGGGGCAGCTCTCCACTGACAGGCTGTGGCGCAGGGTGTGCGCGTAGTAATACACGTAGCGGCGCTGCGAAGGAATAGTCACACCCTGTGGGCCGGAGAGACGGTTTGGATTTACGATGGCTGCAATAAAACCAGTCTAAAAGGTATACAGTCTGCAAAGAGGAGAGGAAGTCCTAATAGGGAAATAAATGGGACAGATACCGATACGGGGAATATCACTTAGGGTATTTCAGTATGGAAATCCTAGTAGGGGTATCCCAGTAGGGGAATCCCAGCAGGGGAATCCCAGTAGGGGAGTCCCAGTAGGAAGTCTCAGTAGAGGAATCCCTATAGGGGAATCCCATTGGAGAATCGTAGTATAGTAGGGAGTCGTTGTAGGGGAATCCTAAACACAGTAGGAAGCTATATTGTGGTGATTCTAAAAATATTTTTTATGTGGCATTCCAGTCGGGAAATTCTAATTGGTGAGTCGCGATGGGGACTCGAGCACTGAAATCCTAGTAGAAGAAAAAGAAAAAGGAATTTCAGGAAATATTTGAGCAAGGAATTCCTAATCGAGAAGACTCATTTAAGAAATCCTTTATACTACCAACAAATGTTTTACATATACCAATAATGCAATATAAGTTGCACTAATTTTTAAACCCAAAGTAACTTTAAGTTCCATGGTAGTGACTAATAAGATAGGGACTCACTAAGGATTACATTTTAATGCCAAACAGCTAGCCTAGAAATGCAGACAGTAATTAAATGCAGCATAATTTCTCGTCACAGAGCAGAAATGTGACAAGTGTTGCAAAGAAAATCTAGCTACATAGCAGCCTAGTGGAATAAAGATAGGAATATAGGAATAGTGCAAACTAGTCGAAGCAGACAGTCAAAGAGACTAAGAAAGGAGAGACGAATAGTCGGATAGCAGTGGCGTGAATCGAGGGTCTTGACCAGCCCATAAAGGGCACGGGCTTTGCAGCAACGGAATACTGTACGTACACAGACGTGTATATACTGAAGTAGCAGGGTGTCTTAGAGAAAATAAATGAATGACATGGCAGGTAGACTGTAATGGCCGCTAGAGGGTTCGTCTGAGAGGCGGGGATGTATGACACCCGCTAGATTGCTCTAGGGAACAGCGTCTGTTTGCGTGCCTGATTCAAAATAAGAAGTTCGCATGCACCTACCAGATGAACTGAAATGATTAGTGTAATTTAAGCACGAAATGTTGTTTTATAAAATGGTACCTTTCCGTTGTGTGTGCGCTGTTTGTCGTACAAGTCCAGCACGTCATCAGCGGTCAGGTAGGTCGGCGGATTGTCGTGTATGCCCTGATAGCTTTCGTACAACAGATAGCAGGAGATCATCACACCCGTGCGGCCCTGCAGTCACAGGCGGGGCTTTTGGATATGAATATTCACGGGAGACAGACAGACAGACAGACAGACAGACAGACAGTCAGACAGACAGACAGACAGACAGACAGAACAGACAGACAGACGGACAGACAGACAGACAGACAGACAGACAGACAGACAGACAGACAGACAGACAGAACAGACAGACAGACAGAACAGACAGACAGACAGACAGAACAGACAGACAGACAGACAGACAGACAGACAGACAGACAGACAGACAGACGAACCTTGCCAGCCTTGCAGTGAATGGCCGCCACATAGTCCTTGCCGGACTGCAGCCATTTGTAGACAGACTTGCAGAAATAAGGGATGGTGTGAATCAGAGGCGGGTTGTGGTCCTGCATGCCGAATTGTTCCACGCGATCTTTGAAGCGGGCGTGATTGTAGGACCGCTCGGCGCAGCTGCAAACAGTGGGAGATGCTTGGTGTAATGCCACTTCTATGAAAGGCATGCCTTGCTAAATATCTAAGCAAGAGAGGGATTTGAGTAGGAGAGGGATTTGAGTAGGAAAAGGGATTCGAGTAGGAAAATGGATTCGAGTAGGTAGAGGGATTCGAGTAGGGAGAGGGATTCGAGTAGGTAGAGGGATTCGAGTAGGAAGAGGGATTCGAGTAGGGAGAGGGATTTGAGTAGGTAGAGGGATTCGAGTAGGTAGAGGGATTTGAGTAGGTAGAGGGATTCGAGTAGGTAGAGGGATTCGAGTAGGTAGAGGGATTCGAGTAGGTAGAGGGATTCGAGTAGGGAGAGGGATTCGAGTAGGTACAGGGATTCGAGTAGGTAGAGGGATTTGAGTAGGGAGAGGGATTTGAGTAGGTAGAGGGATTCGAGTAGGTAGAGGGATTCGAGTAGGTAGAGGGATTTGAGTAGGGAGAGGGATTCGAGTAGGTAGAGGGATTTGAGTAGGGAGAAGGATTCTAGTATGGAGAGGGATTTGAGTAGGGAGAGGGATTTGAGTAGGGAGAGGGATTTGAGTAGGGAGAAGGATTCTAGTAGGGAGAAGGATTCTAGTATGGAGAGGGATTTGAGTAGGGAGAGGGATTTGAGTAGGGAGTAGGATTCTAGTAGGGAGAGGGGAGAGGGATTTGAGTAGGGAGAGGGATTCGAGTAGGTAGAGGGATTCGAGTAGGTAGAGGGATTCGAGTAGGTACAGGGATTCGAGTAGGTAGAGGGATTTGAGTAGGTAGAGGGATTCGAGTAGGGAGAGGGATTCGAGTAGGTACAGGGATTCGAGTAGGTAGAGGGATTTGAGTAGGGAGAGGGATTTGAGTAGGTAGAGGGATTCGAGTAGGTAGAGGGATTCGAGTAGGTAGAGGGATTTGAGTAGGGAGAGGCATTCGAGTAGGGAGAGGGATTTGAGTAGGGAGAAGGATTCTAGTAGGGAGAAGGATTCTAGTATGGAGAGGGATTTGAGTAGGGAGAGGGATTCGAGTAGGGAGAGGGATTTGAGTAGGGAGTAGGATTCTAGTAGGGAGAGGGGAGAGGGATTTGAGTAGGGAGAGGGATTCGAGTAGGTAGAGGGATTCGAGTAGGTACAGGGATTCGAGTAGGTAGAGGGATTTGAGTAGGGAGAGGGATTTGAGTAGGTAGAGGGATTTGAGTAGGGAGAGGGATTCGAGTAGGGAGAGGGATTTGAGTAGGGAGAGGGATTCGAGTAGGGAGTAGGATTTGAGTAGGGAGTAGGATTCTAGTAGGGAGAGGGGAGAGGGATTTGAGTAGGTAGAGGGATTCGAGTAGGTAGAGGGATTCGAGTAGGTAGAGGGATTCGAGTAGGTACAGGGATTCGAGTAGGGAGTAGGATTCTAGTAGGGAGAGGGGAGAGGGATTTGAGTAGGGAGAGGGATTCGAGTAGGGAGAGGGATTTGAGTAGGGAGAGGGATTCGAGTAGGGAGAGGGATTTGAGTAGGGAGTAGGATTCTAGTAGGGAGAGGGATTTGAGTAGGGAGAGGGATTCGAGTAGGTAGAGGGATTCGAGTAGGTAGAGGGATTCGAGTAGGTACAGGGATTCGAGTAGGTAGAGGGATTTGAGTAGGTAGAGGGATTCGAGTAGGGAGAGGGATTCGAGTAGGTACAGGGATTCGAGTAGGTAGAGGGATTTGAGTAGGGAGAGGGATTTGAGTAGGTAGAGGGATTCGAGTAGGTAGAGGGATTCGAGTAGGTAGAGGGATTTGAGTAGGGAGAGGCATTCGAGTAGGGAGAGGGATTTGAGTAGGGAGAAGGATTCTAGTAGGGAGAGGGATTTGAGTAGGGAGAGGGATTCGAGTAGGGAGAGGGATTTGAGTAGGGAGTAGGATTCTAGTAGGGAGAGGGGAGAGGGATTCGAGTAGGTAGAGGGATTCGAGTAGGTAGAGGGATTCGAGTAGGTAGAGGGATTCGAGTAGGTACAGGGATTCGAGTAGGTAGAGGGATTTGAGTAGGGAGAGGGATTTGAGTAGGTAGAGGGATTCGAGTAGGTAGAGGGATTTGAGTAGGTAGAGGGATTTGAGTAGGGAGAGGGATTCGAGTAGGTAGAGGGATTCGAGTAGGTACAGGGATTCGAGTAGGTAGAGGGATTCGAGTAGGTAGAGGGATTTGAGTAGGTAGAGGGATTCGAGTAGGTACAGGGATTCGAGTAGGTAGAGGGATTTGAGTAGGGAGAGGGATTTGAGTAGGTAGAGGGATTCGAGTAGGTAGAGGGATTCGAGTAGGTAGAGGGATTCGAGTAGGTAGAGGGATTCGAGTAGGTAGAGGGATTCGAGTAGGTAGAGGGATTCGAGTAGGTAGAGGGATTCGAGTAGGGAGAGGGATTCGAGTAGGGAGAGGGATTCGAGTAGGGAGAGGTATTTGAGTAGGGAGAGGTATTTGAGTAGGGAGAGGGATTTGAGTAGGGAGAAGGATTCTAGTAGGGAGAGGGGAGAGGGATTTGAGTAGAGAGAGAGTGAGTCAAAAACTGAACAGTCATGTTTTGCTCACAGATTGTAGACCTTGTAGCGATCCGAATGGTGAGCTTCGAGGAATCTACAAGGAATAAAATGCGCTAAAAGAACCAAAACACAAAGACTAATCACAACTTCGTTTGACGGCTTATTTTAGGATTTTTAAACAAAACAAATCGGAATAAACACAGCAGACATCAAAAGACAGTTAAAATACGCGGAGAGGAAGCAAGCAAAAGAGGATTAAATTGCTCGGGCATCCGCGAAACCACATTCAATTGGAAAACTCAACACACGCGTGGGACTCTAGAAGTCGATAAATTCATTAAGCCAGTTTGAGGGGCCACAAGCCGGTTTAAACTGGTTTTCTTGTCTTGAAAACAGAGCGAAAGGGCCAGAGAGGTGCTGAGTGAACACAAAAGAGCGCCCATAGAATAAATTGTACACAGATATGCAAGGCATAGAACCAGTGGCTGCTATGAAATGCCAATAAGGGCAAGACAGAGGAGAGGCGAAAAGTGCACTGCTGCGAACTAGACAAAGTCCATCAATGCAGCATGGCGAATAGTAATTAATTATTCGATTTGAAGCTAAGCAGAAATGGTATATGGTGTGAAAATTATAATTCCTTCATTAAGTATAAATTATTCTAAAAGGATCTAAACTCCATTGAAAGATTCTAGAAATAAATGCCGCTTATGCGACAAGACAGGTGGGTAGATAGATACGTAGCTAAGCATATAGACAGGTGGATATATATTTAACACAAAACATACTTCCTTCAGAAATAAGCACGAGGGTAGACATTTAGATTAATGATAGGTAGATTGGTTTGGTAGGTAGACAAGTATAATATAATAATAATTTCAGGAGGGCTGCGGGCAATGGCACATCATTTGGTGTTACTAGACTCGCAGCCAGCGAGGAGGCAATTCTGCCCATTTCGCTGACTCCTGAGCACACACGCACACTGATACTGTACTCAGGCACACACTCATACAGGTGTGTACACCTGCCCTGACTTTCTCATCGTCAGGCAGTGTACACTCTCACTGTGCCCTGGAGGTTGGCCCTCAAGGACGTAAATTGCACGACAAGCCCCCAAGCCTTCTCTCCGCGGCTGCGCCCCATATAAATGTGGCCTCGCCGTGGAATCGAACTTAGGGACCGTGGTAGAGCGGCTTAACCGCTCTGCCACCGACCCCCCTCAGGCGTGTTTTTAGATACGCATGCAGAAAGAAATATAATAGCGTTTGTAGATACAGCTCGTGTAAGAAGATAGACTTGCGGGCAGATAAGAAGGTAGACGTCTAGATAGATATGTAGGTAGACATTTAGATAGATATTTAGGTAGACATCTAGAGAGATATGTAGGTAGACATCTGTACAGATATGTAGGTAGATATCTAGACAGATATGTAGGTATACATTTAGAAAGATATGTAGCCAATGTAGGTATAAATTTATATGTAGATATGTAGGTAGACATATAGATGCGCTGTAGGAGGATAGATATGCAGAAAGCTGACGCAGATAGACAGTACATTAGCCATATTTTTCTTACTCTAGTCCCCGCAAATTAAGATTCCACAAGAGAGCCTATTAACGATTTTAGGTAGAGAACACTGCGAATTCTACAAAGTGCAAATTATAAACCTGCGCCATTTGTGGGCGGGTAGTGACGTGGGCTTGCTATATACCTGACGCCGGCGAATGAAACATGGTGTTCAGGGAGACAGAGACAGAACGACTGAGCGAGACTCGAGAGGGAGGGTTTATGCCTCTGCCGAAGCAGAGAGGAAAGAGGCCACAATTAGCACACCGCTGCAATGAAAGAGGCAAGCCTAGGAACGAAAAAATATCATTTCTACGACTAGATAAAGAATGTCCTAGGCTTGAAATCTATGCGCACTTTAACAGAACACACACACTGTCGCAACGCAATGCAAAGGGTTCAACTAAGAGAGATATGTGGTACCTTTCTTTAAAATGAATATATAGTAATAATAATAAAAAACTATTAATTAAATAACTTATTTATCTTTTCAAGAATTTTTTTCTGGCGAATAGAAAACGACTCATACACCTAACAGTGTACTTTTAGTCGCCAGTCGGTAGGCCGAACCTTATCTGCTCCGGACAAGTAAATAATGACTAATAAAGTGTCAAGTGCCAATCTAAGGTAGAGAGAGACAGATAAGAAGAGAACATGAGAAAGTCCTTTCAATCACCTCAGCGCCAAGGGTAGTAAATTAAAAAAATTGTCGATTAGGTGCGCTAAAGACGTTGGGACGTAAAAGTACAAATCCACGTGGTCTCAAAGACTGGAACTAGGGAATAGGGAGATACTAGATTCCGCTTAATTGTGAAACAAGAAGTCGAGATTCTGATTTGTTCTGGCTTTTAGCAGTTTATTAAAGGATTTAAACTACTTTCCTAAAATTTGATATGGGAGTTTTAGTTAAGGCGATATGAGGCTTTTTCTATGTGGGGTCTGAGGGGAAATGAGGATTTTTATGTAGGATAGGACTATAGTTTTTCTTTTCTTTAGAATCTGAAAGCAATGCTACTAAAAGAAGCAGGATTCATTATTTCAAGCAGTTACCTGGCCACCTCGCTGATATCGTTGCGATAGATACGTTCAAGAGTTTCGGCGGGAAATCCCATGGCGATAATCTGGGGCGTGATATATGACAGGTCCAAGTTGAACTCGCCATCTTCATAGCGCTTCTTCTTCCTAGAGACCAATTGACGCAGATTGATTGACATTCCAAATTAGAAATTCGAGTATTAGAGTGATTCTTTTAATTGGTGAAAAAGCAGCACAGTGAATTATGACAAGCCAGTCGATTTATTTTAGTTGATATGCAAATTGGAAAATTGCCAACAGGGAAGCAGAAAGTCTCTGGAATGGAAAAAAAATCTTACATTTAAATTAAGTTATAAAATGAGTATGCCCATCATGATAATGACCAGTATTCAAGTTATCAACTAATTTAAGTTCATTTAATTCATTCTGAACTTAAGGTGAGTAAAACCTAACAGAAGAAACATTAATTGACTAAGAAATATATATATACGAGCTAAACACCTCCTCCGGAGGAGGTTGAGGGGACAGAACTCCCATCGCCTGATCTCCAATCGCCTGATCTTCCCCCGCCTGATCTCCCATCGCCTCATCTCCCATCGCCTCATCTCCTATTGCCTCATCTCCTATCGCCTCATCTCCTATTGCCTCATCTCCCATCGCCTCATCTCCCATTGCCTGATCTCAAATCGCCTCAGTTCTTTTCAAATGTTAAAAAGCAAAATAATAATTCACAGTTGAAATTTCATTGCCTTTAGCGCAAAGGGCAGCCAGTTTTTTAGTAATAAGCACATTCTTCTCCGCCTACACTGAGAGGCCCGCAAATTTTATCAATTGAATTTTAACCCAGTTAACTCTGCCCTGCCCATTGTACGCACTTCAATATTGAACAAATCAGACCCCTCAATAGAACTGACTAACGGCACCCTCTCTACGCCAATACACAGAGGCAGTTAGAATGTGCGTACGGCCACCTTTCCGCCCCATTTTCAAACCGACTGCCAACCCTCCACTGGAGAGAAAATACACTAAACAGATGGGCACAAAATGTTGATGCAACTCATTTAATCGAGGCCAATTTCATCACAGCGGAAAGAGCAAAGGCCCATTAAAAGCAATGTAATTCCCATTTTGCTTTTTTGAGGATCTTAGAATTTGAAATTTCAGAATTAAAATAGCATATAGCCTTCCTCGGAAAATTTCGGATTTTCCCATATAAGTTTCAACACTGAGTTGCCAGTATTCTAGGAGGAGATGTCGAACTGACACACACACAGACACACACACACACACAGACAAATAACACGTGAAAATTAGTATATTTAGATATATTGATAAGACTAAGAACCACTTGACCAGCAACAAAAGACACAGTAAATGACCTAAAATAATAAAAAAGCATCACAATTTCTGTGATCAAATAAAAATAAAGTACATAGCTAGGCCTTTGATTCTTCTTTACAACCAGCTAGGTCCTAGTACTGAAAATAAGAAATATAGTTTTTAGAAACAAAAAATATTTAAATCATATATTAAATATAAGTAATATTAAGTGTATATATTAGTAGGTTAAATCTGCAATTTTACTGTGCTACTCCAATAGAAAAGTACATTAACAATATAGATTATAGCTATAGAAAAGTAGGTTCTTAATTGTAAACTAGTATACTTACTTTTTATATCAGAGCCATTACTGAGCAACCCTGGACCATGATAATGCCTTGATATATACCTAGTTGGTTATTTCATATTTTTAGGTTTCAAAGCTAAGGGTTGATAGTGCTAGCTTGGTTAAGATTTTTGTTTCTTTTTGATATCTTAAATAAGCAAGTAATTAGTGATAAACTTAATACTATGAAAATTTTATTGTAGCTAGCTATCAGATAGGCCTAGGCTACCTTTTATCATTGCCTATTTTCTCTATTGTTTAGAACTTCCTTATTGTTAAGAACCTAGGCCAATGTAAATATTAGTCTTCTTTGATTTGAGACAGTTGTTCACTAAAAAAATTTGGCTTAATCTGGAAATATATATATAGCTAGGTCATGTATTATCATTATTTAGGCTAGCTACTTTTAAATTTCAACAGATTTTACTAGTCAATACTCAATAGTCAAAAGTATCAGTAAGTTAATAACAAGCTTAGGATAAATAAAATATAAACAGTAACGAAAAGCAGTAAACAAAAAATACACGCCTTCTTACTGGCCCGCATGATTAGATCAGGGAGGCCTGTAAGCAATATCAGCAATGGTCGTTGTTCGATAGGCCCTAACCATAATTAAATAATAATAATAAATTGATCGGCCGCATACATATCACACGCATTATGAATGATATATATTGAGAACATTATGTGCATTTACATGGTTACAAAGATTTATTTTTTTGCCCATTCATTCCTAGCTTTTTATTTGTAAATGAAAACATAGCTACTTTAGCTACAAGTCTACGACTACAACTACCAGGCCCAATCCCAATTATCAAGTTTATGAAAAAACTTAATTTGGTCAAATGCATGCGCAAACTTATAAACTTCTAAAGGTATCCGAAACGCCTATTACGTTATTAGAGTTCACATAAAGCTTTATTTTATAGTATATTTCTATAGTTCGGCTTCAACTGTATCGAACTTAGTCACCTTAGTTAATCTGTGACAACTCCGCATAAAATATTATCAAATAAAATACATTATCATAAAATGCACATAAATGCAGATAAAATGCACTCATCTCTCGATCAATATCTTACGTCGGCGACACGCTGTGAGTAAAACAATTTCAATTATCTGAATCCACATTTAAGCCAACCTGAGACATTTTCCCCACTGAAACTGTCAATATTATCAAATATATTAGCTGCGCCCTTACAATGACTTTTAACGAAAGTTAACGAAAAAATCGCTGCTCATTTTCTTAGTCCATGTCTTAGTTAACTAAGTTAACTTAAAGTTTTTTAGTTAACTTTATAAACATGAAGTCCGTAAGTTCAAGTCAATAATCCGAACATAAACTGTTCTTCATATAGCAGATAAAATAGATAGGGCGCCCTGGAGCTACAGTTTTAACATGTCGGCACCACAAAACCTGTAGCAATTATACGGTACGTTCTTTTGTTGTCTGCACTCTTTAGTCTTATTTATGTACGTAGCTCGAATAAAGTAGGAAAAACTAGGGTAAACTTCATTAGGCTATTAGTCTAGAGTATTGTAGTCTTGTAGTTGGAAAATTACTCTGAAGCAAAATTCTCAGTAACGATTTATGAATTGTTAAAAGTAGCCTTAATTCATAAAAACGGATGTGTTTTTTGGTAAGCTGCAGTTTTCACAAAAGATGAGCAAGTTAGTAGTCTTTTTTATTTAACTCTTTTAGCTGAATTTATTTACTGAGTCGCTGTTGTCGGTAAAAATTACATAGTGGTTTTAACTTATCAATAATTTACAAAAATGAAATAAATTAAGATGCCAGATTAATTAGAGATTTTAGCAACGGTTCAAAAGAAACTGCAAAAAATGTACAATAGATATAAAAATATATCGATAACTATTGATATGTAAGTCTGCATACACGCGATCACAACGAAAGGGGGTTAGTGAAACAAATAAATCACATAATTCTTAATCTCATGTGATTCGATGAGTGAAATCAATTCAACAAAGCGCCGTGAATTTACTTATCAGGACTCAGATTCTATACTCAACGGGCTAATTTTGTATATATTGACAGGTTCTAGTAGGAACGCAAGTCATCACACGAAGCCTATTTAAGACAATGTAGGAATACGAGTATACTACTTCTCATTGCTGAGTAGTCTGTATGAGAGTCACTAGACTAAGCTATATTTCTCGCAAAATGGATACACGATGTGATTTTTGCTGAGCTTTAGTCACAGAAATACGCGTATGAGCACAAAATAGATTCCGAAGATGTACATGGACTCTCTCTCACTCTGATGTTGGTCCAAACTACGGCAGATGTCCGCCCAGCTTGACCGTCGGTTGAAAGGCAAAAAACGCTGCTGCCGCTGCTGCAGCCTGAACCGCCGCGGCATTAGATGTCGGCGTCGGATGCGTCGTTGGCGCCGTCGGCGTTGGCGGCTGCAGCGGCGGCGGTGGTGGCAAATGCGACTGCCCAACAGGTCCGCCAGCTGAGGCGGCTGCTACAGCCGAGGCGGCGCAAACAGCGGCGGCGAAATCGTTCATGGCGGCGTGCGCGTAGGTCAGCACGTCCATTGTAGGCGGTGCGGTCAGGGGAAACTTTGTGCAGCCAATTCCGCCGTTGCCGCCAATGCCGCCACCGCCACCGCAGCTCGCGACTGTACTGCGCAGTCGGGCATTCTGATCCAGAAGCAGCTCGTTGGCGGCCAGCAGGTCGCCGCACTGACGTCGCAACTCGTCGAGTCGTCGTCGCAGGGTAGCATTCTCCTCAGCCAGCATGCGAACCTCGCAGCGGCCGCTCCAGTCGTGACCGCCGATCCCGGAGCCACCGACGTTGCCAGCCGGTAGGAAGCCGAATGCGGCTGCTGCTGCTGCTGCCGCCGCTGCCGCAGCTGCATTCGGCGTCGAGACGGGAGTTGTTGTCGACGTCGAGGTAGTTGATGCAGCGAAGGTCATAATAGCATGCTGCTGCTGCTGCAGCTGTGTCTGTTTCTCCGCAAGTGCATTCTGCACTGACAATTGCTCAGGCAATTCCACCCGGCGCCGTTTAGTCAGCTCGAATGTGAGCTCCTCCATTGAAGCAGTCGTCACAGCTGGCTGCGGTGGCGCCTGCGGCTGATTCTGTGGCACCGGCTGCGCTGGCTGTTCAACGTGTCGAAATCGGCATCGGCTGCCTCGAACGCAGGCCCCTTTAAGAAAGTCCTTACAAATTGGCGGCTGCTGCAGCGGTACCGCATTGTTGCCGACATCCGTAGACACGCCATTTGGTCCCGCGGCAGATGGGTTGAGACTCGAATCCGCCAGCAGCTGGTCCTGCAGCTCCAGCTGGTCCTGCAGCAGACAGGCCGGCAGGACGCCGCTGCTCCTATAGGCCGCCTCCTCCTCGCGGCTGCAGTGGGCGAACCGGCAAGCCGGTCGTTGGCAGCCGCCGTTCTGGTAGTCGTGACAGAAGACCGGCTCCGCTGAGCGAGCCAGCCTCGCGCACTCCTCCGGCTCCGGGTGCCGGTAGCGGCAGCGTCGGCCGCGCTTGCACACGTGGCGCAGAAAGTCGCGACAGACAGCGGACGCCGATGCGCCAGTAGATGCGCCGTCAGGTGAGCCGGCGGCGCCCAGACCGCTGTCGCCTGAATCGCTCTTGGCGCCTATGTCGACACTGAAGGGATTCATGAACTCGGAGTCGGTGTAGACTGCAGTGTCAGTGCAGTTTGACACTTGAGCCTGATTTATGATGTTCTGAAATTTTGTATAGATTCTTGTATAGAAAATCTCTGACAATCTAATAACTTCAAGGAAGCGAAACTTCAGGGAAGTGAAACTTCAGGGAAGTGAAACTTCATGAAAGCGAAACTTCAGGGAAGTGAAACTTCAGGGAAGTGAAACTTCAGGGAAGTGAAACTTCAGGGAAGTGAAACTTCAGGGAAGTGAAACTTCAGGGAAGTGAAACTTCAGGGAAGTGAAACTTCAGGGAAGTGAAACTTCAGGGAAGTGAAACTTCAGGGAAGTGAAACTTCAGGGAAGTGAAACTTCAGGGAAGTGAAACTTCAGGGAAGTGAAACTTCAGGGAAGTGAAACTTCAGGGAAGTGAAACTTCAGGGAAGTGAAACTTCAGGGAAGTGAAACTTCATGAAAGCGAAACTTCAGGGAAGTGAAACTTCAGGGAAGTGAAACTTCAGGGAAGTGAAACTTTAGGGAAGTGAAACTTCAGGGAAGTGAAACTTCAGAGAAGTGAAACTTCAGAGAAGTGAAACTTCAGGGAAGTAAAACTTCAGGGAAGTGAAACTTCAGGGAAGTGGAGCTTCAGGGAAGTGAAACTTCAGGGAAGTGGAGCTTCAGGGAAGTGAAACTTCAGGGAAGTGGAGCTTCAGGGAAGTGGAGCTTCAGGGAAGTGAAACTTCAAAGAAGGGAAACTTCAGGGAAGTGGAGCTTCAGGGAAGTGAAACTTCAGGGAAGTGAAACTTCAGGGAAGTGGAACTTCAGGGAAGTGAAACTTCATGAAAGCTAAACTTCAGGGAAGTGAAACTTTAGGGAAGTGAAACTTCAGGGAAGTGAAACTTCAGGGAAGTGAAGCTTCAGGGAAGTGAAACTTCAGGGAAGTGAAACCTCATGAAAGCGAAACCTCAGGGAAGTGAAACTTCAGGGAAGTGAACAATCAGTAAGGCAGAAAAGGAAAAATAGATTTGCATATGCACATAATAAGGTATATTTGTACTTTAGCAAAATAGTTAAATGATTTGCTGGCACAATTAGTGAACCGAAAATAAGCTAATTACTTGGATCGATACGATTCATTTCAGACAGTCATTGCTGCTTGAGTACACCATTAATATATGTTGGGGATGTATGTGTGAAGTTGGAATAAAGAAAAATCTACGAGTAACTTGAAAAAGCAAACCATGTACAATTAGCCTCTGGCAACTCAAATTCGTGCCATATCCTGAACTGGGAGCAGTCATCATCTCCCCGTGTTTTCCACCCGTTTCTGCTGTATAGTAGCAGCCTGCTTCCAGGAAATCTCCGGGCACAGCGGCCAAACCAGAGAGGGAATAGTCTGACTTCCGGTGATTTCAGTCTTGGAAACTCCGCCACTTCCGCTGTCAGCTCAAGCTGGCAAGTTAGATGGATTCAGATCCCTTTTCTGGGAGGGGGGATCAAGGAAGAGAGGCTGCAGAAGAGTGACTGACACGGCTAGTTGTGCTAGAAAAACCTTAAGCGAACAAGAAGAAGGAGAGAAGGATGTGAGAAGCAAGATTTTAGATTAGCTACTAGAAAAGGCATTCTGGGCAAATCTATGCTGCAGTAAATAATAGGCGCGCCATTCTTCAACCAAAAGCCTGCAGATTGAGTTGATTGAGTTAGAAAAAAAAGTTTGACACGATACTGTCAACTACCAATCTCAATTTGATGCCAGAAACAGGGAGCTGTGCGCTTGGGACAATCGCTGACTAGTGCTGTTAGCAATATATTAGATAGGTGGCTAGATTGGTAGGTAAGTAGGTAGGTAGGTAGGTAGGTAGGTAGGTAGGTAGGTAGGTAGATAGGTAGGTAGATAGGTAGGTAGGTAGATAGGTAGGTAGGTTGGTAGGTAGATGGTAAGTATGCAGGTTGGACAAAGGACAACTAAATTTGTAAAGACGCAACACTCTCAATTTAAGTCAAAATGTTTAAAGACAGATTTTAATTTTGGAACGATTATAGACCACTTTGTTGAGAAACATCGGCATGGCTTATCATAAGATTTCTAAATAAAATTATGAGTTAATCGTGACAAAATCAGGCAAGTGAAACTTCAGGGAAGTGAAACTTCAGGGAAGTGAAACTTCAGGGAAGTGAAACTTCAGGGAAGTGAAACTTCAGGGAAGTGAAACTTCAGGGAAGTGAAACTTCAGGGAAGTGAAACTTCAGGGAAGTGAAACTTCAGGGAAGTGAAACTTCAGGGAAGTGAAACTTCAGGGAAGTGAAGCCTCAGGGAAGTGAAACACT
This sequence comes from Macrostomum hystrix, assembly GCA_950097015.1. Lineage (NCBI taxonomy): Eukaryota > Metazoa > Platyhelminthes > Macrostomidae > Macrostomum > Macrostomum hystrix. The sequence goes on along the minus strand of CATNEN010000034.1, from coordinate 7,347,165 downwards.
AAAAGTCTCCGCACCGAGGCCGATAGGTAGGTGGACAGATAGAAAAGTGTTGAAATCGACATTTAAAAAGCCTCATCGAGAGCTATTTCTGAGAATTCGCAGAGAATGAAGAGTGAAGGAATTGTTCATATTGGGAGTGTGAATTTGAATGGAGCATCCTAAGTGGCCCACCCCTGCTGAGTGCGTGAGCGTCAAACGCAGAGAGCGACTGCCTGATTGGAGTTGGCGTTGAGTGCGGCATGAGTAGTGACGTCTAAGAGAGAAGGAGAAAGGTGGGAGTGTTAGGTGAGCGATCGCACAGCTCAGCATATGGGTTCGGATAGTGCTCTCAAGGAAATTGGGCTGCACCCAAGAAACGGCCGACACCGAACTCATGCTCAAAGCTATCTAATAGAGAAAATAAAGGCTGAGAGAAGATCGATGGCATTTCTGCCCCTCATCTCATATAGGTGGACAGTTAAGCAAATTTTAGACAGGCACAATATCGAGGAGATTGCACAGTTGGGACACGCGGAGTGATGGCTGGACAAGACAGAGGGAACAGCTGGGACTTAATGTCTCAGACTCTACTCTTGACTCAGATAAGACAGTCGCCTGACAAGTCCCGTTAAGCTCACTGTTATCAGAACTGGCTCTTGTACCGCATGGGGCTTTGAAAAGCAAGATTAATCAACTCCCCAGTTGGTCATCGCTGCCACCTTATTGGTTTAGTGCCAGCAGCTCGCGTACGTCAACTCGTTGGCCAGCGATAACATCGACAAGAGAACTGATGGGAGGCCAGTTCCACTGGGAGGAACTGATGCGGTGCCTTTTTTTTGCTGCTCCCGGCTGGCTTGGGGTGTCGGCCAGTCGGGCTTTTCTCACTCGTGTAACGAGCAGCCCCCCACCTGCTTTTCAGCCATGGCCTCGCCCATCTCTTCTTTCGAAACCGAGCTAAACTCGGCCGCTCCGGACGCTGCCACTGGCAGGTCCCACGTCCTCGGTGCAGCTGGTGGGACTGAGAATCCCGCCACTGAAATCGTCGACCAGAATAAACGCAACCCGAGCCGCAAGCGCTCGGAGGAAGCGCGTGTAAGGCGCAACCAGAAGCGCAACGAACGCCGCCGTAATGCTGCGGCGGCCGCGACTGGTGGGCGCCCGACACCTGCACACGAGGCGGGTGCGAAAGATGCGGCAGGGCCACCTGGATCCGCCGCCCCCCCCACCGCCGCTCCGGCCAGCACCATCTCCAAGGCCGGCACCGACGCCGACGGAAAGAGCGTGGAAGGCGCAGCAGGGCCATCTGGAGCCGCCGCCCCCACCGCCATCACGGCCACCACCACCCACAAGGCCGGCACGTCCAACGCCAGCAAGGCCAAGGAGACCTATGCCTCCAAAGCCAAGCGGGAGCCTGTCCAGCCGGCGATCATTGTGGTCGGCGAGGAACAGGACCTCTCAAACGAGCAGCTCAAAAGCATGCTCAGGACCATCGACGAGGGCCTCACGGACCTGGCACTGGCAGGGACACCAGTCAGCGTTGTCAGGTCCGAAGCGCAGGAGGGGGCTGTCCTCCTCTGGTGCAAATCGGCGGGGGATAGCCGCCTACTGCGCGATCGGATCAAAGACTTCAAGTGGGGCACCGATGTCGGAAGACTGAGGTGCACCACCGAGTCCGAGCGTCCACGGACCCGACGTCACCGTGTCTGGGTCCCCGACGCCTGCTCAATCCGGTCCGGGGACCAACTTCGGCAGCTGCTGCTGAAGATGAACCCGGACCTCCCAGCCTCCGGGCTGATCTGCCACGAAACCGTCCGCAAAGAAGCGGAGGGTTTCACGGCGATCTACGGCTTCTCCGAAGCCTGGTCCAAAAGGATCCCTCACAAGAGCGTAATCAAACCGGGACTCTACCCGCTGACCATCCTGGATTGTCAGGAGAGGAAGGTCGGGGAGGGATCGGAAAATAAGCGGGCCGCTCCTGGCTCTATGGCGAAAGCTCCGCCAGCTAAGCGGCATGCAACGTCCGCGGACCCCCGCCCGGGCAAAAATATCCGCATCGCCGAATCCGGCCCCCGAGATCGTAGACCAGCCCGCAACAACCGCAAATCGGGCCTGGTCTTGCGGGCGCTCAGCGAAGCCCGAGCGCTCAGAGAGCACCTGGAGCGCTCCCGCGCTACAAAAGCGCAAACCTCCCTTCCTCCCAGCCAGCCGCAAAGTGCCGGGACCCACGGAGCGGTGGCCACCGACTGGTCTGAGGATCCCCCTCACCGGAAGGAGGCTGCCATCCACACGGACCCGACCCCCGAGGGCGAGGCGTCGAGTGACGGCAGCGACTGCACCGTTGTTGGGTGGAGCGGCCGGGACACGCAGCGGTCAGAGCAGCAGCTCTCCGCAGCGATTCCCGCCGTTCCCTCCACAGCGGTTGCGGGCGCGCCGCTACTCATGGAGGTCTGCAGCCCGACCCCGTCTGAGGAGGACGAGCTGCTCAAGGAGACTCCCGCTGGACCATGATCGGCCACACTGGGATCACCTGCCTGCAGGTTAACCTGCAACACTGCATAGCTGCATCCGTCAATCTGATGCGCTATGTCGAGCTCAACATGCCGGGTCTCATCCTCGTCCAGGAGCCGTGGACTCATAAAGGTAAGCCTCAAAATGTACCCAATGGGTATCACTGCCTCTACAACAGCCGTCACTGGGAGAACCAAACTCCCAGGGCGTGCATCCTCGTGAGAGACTCCCTCAACGCCTGGCACAGACCCGACCTTTCTGATCGGGACACCTGTGTCATCCAGACGGAGAACATCCTCCCAGGAAAAACCGTCCTAATCGCCTCGGTTTACTTACCGGGCGACAGGCCGGCAGTCCCTGAGGAGCTGATCTCTCTGATTGAAACCTGCGCTGCCAAAAACCATGAGCTCATAGTGGCTGGCGATATTAACGCCCACCACACCCACTGGGGGAGCTCTGACATTAACTCGAGAGGCGAGGACCTCCTTGCCTACATCTTAACCACGTCCCTGGAGTTCTGCAACACAGGGAGCACCCCGACCTTTGACAATGGCCGGTGGTCTGAGGTCATCGACGCCACTCTAGCCACACCTGGGCTCTACCAGAGCCTTAGGGAGTGGCAGGTTCTGCCGGAGACCTCCCTCTCCGATCATAAATACATCTCTTTCCAACTGGCGGGTGCACGCTGCACTAACCAGATCATTTGGAAAAGGAACGCTAGGAATACCGATTGGGAAGCCTTCAGGCATAACCTCGTAGGAACCCAACGAAACCTAAGCCCCCCCGCCAACACCTGCGATGAAGCGGATGAGCTAGCTGAGTTTCTCACCAACTCGCTGACCACCGCCTTCGAGGCCTCCTGCCCCCTCAAAGCTTACAGAGGCAAAACTTCGGCCCCATGGTGGAATCCGCAGCTCGGCGAGTTCCGTCGAACGGCGAAGCGGCTGCACCGCAGGGCCACGAAGACAAAAAACCCGGCTGATCAGGCTGCGTATCTCGAAGCCATCCATAGCTTCAAGAAGGAAGTCAGAAACGCCAAAAACAGCAAGTGGCGGCAATACTGTGAGGAGCTTGAGGGCACTCGCCCCACCTCCAGAATTGTCAAAGCCCTCACGCTGGACAAAATGTCCAAGCTTTCGACGGTGAGGAAGGCCGATGGCCGACCCACCGAGAACCCTGGGGAAACGCTCGACACTATGCTCACAGCCTTTTTCCCCAGCGTGCCAGCAGGGACAGACCCCCCGGATCACACCGAGGGAGGTCATATCCTTGCGACGTCCATCATTACTGAAGACCGGGTTACCAAGGCAGCCCAGTCTTTCAAACCCTTCAAATCCCCGGGGCCGGACGGCATTATACCAGCCTTCATCCGCGAGGCGGTAAAATGCCATGGCTTCCTCACAAATCTTTGCAAGCTCCTTAAGGCCTGCATTGTGCTTGGGTATGTTCCGAAGGCATGGACCGAGGCGAGGGTGGTTTTTATCCCCAAGCCAGGCCGCCCGGACTACCATTCCATTAAATCGTTTCGGCCAATTAGCCTTACCTCCACCATGGTCAAACTGATGGAGAGATTGGTGCTCTGGCGCCTCCTCTCTGTGGAGCTGAAAAATATGCCACTAAGCGGCAATCAACACGCCTTTCGGTCGGGACGTTCCACCGAAAGCGCTCTCCACGCTCTGGTGGACGCTCTGGAAAAGGCCGTCCTCGGGAACGGCTTTGCCCTGAGCATCTTCCTGGATATTGACGGGGCCTTCGACAACGTTCTCTTCGAGGCGTTTGACAGGGCCCTACGTATGCGGCACACGCATTCGCATCTTAGGAGGTGGATCATGTACATGGTCCGCCACCGCACTGCTACGGCACACCTTCTTGGACACCAGCGGACGGTCACTGTCTGCAAAGGTTGCCCACAAGGCGGCGTCCTCTCACCAGTTCTCTGGAACATGGTTATCGACGAGCTCTTACGAGACTCTCAGCCAGACCCCATCCTAAAGGTCGGCTATGCGGATGATGTTACGGCAGTGGCATCTGGCCCGGTACCAGAGGCCCTCCGAGACCTTCTGCAAAACTTTATCAACAACGCCGAAAGATGGGCAACTCGCTGCGGTCTGAAGCTCTCCGAGTCTAAGACAGCGGCGATCATGTTCACCAGCAAAAACAAATGGCATATTCGCCCCCTGCAGCTGTATGGAAAGGACATCACCTTCCAGAAGCAAACTAAATGCCTGGGCATAACGCTCGATCACAGGCTCAGCTGGACTCCTCATGTCCATGCCAAAGCCAAAAAGGCCTTTGCGATCCTGGCGCAGCTGCGCAGGGCGGTGGGCAACACGTGGGGTCTCACCCCCAAACGCCTATGGTGGATCTACACTGCTATGGTCAGGCCGGCTGTCTCGTACGCCGGACTGATCTGGGCTAGTGCCCTTCAGCTTAAGACCTGCCATGAGACTCTTCGGAGAGTGCAAGGTCGCGCATGTCGGACGATCATGAGCGCCCCGCCATCCGCCCCCTTCGATGGCCTCAACGCCTTCTTGAACATCCTCCCGCTCGATATCTTTATCCGCGGGGAGGCGGCAAAAACCGCCCGGCGTCTCCTTGATGCCGGTGTGCGCTTCGTCCCCCAACGAGCGGCAGCGAAGCGAAAGCTCCTGCCGCACACGGACCTTTGCCTGAGAGACTTGGGTGCGAGCAACGGAGTCAATGTCCTTACGGACGGTGAACCGTGCTCGCTCAACCTCCTTCAGCGCTTTAAGGTTCTCATCCCCACCAGGGACCAAGTTAGCGACCACTGGAACACCCAGGAGGTCCACTGCTACACGGACGGATCCATGAAGGATGGCTCCGCTGGCTTCGGGGTCTGTATCCTTATCAACGGACGTGTTGTCGCCACACACGCCCAACACACTGGAAAATCCTCGAGCGTTTTCCAGAACGAGGTCCTGGCCATCAGCTCCTGCGCTGCGGAGTTGAATGAGAAAAACATCTCAGGCAGGACTATCATCTTTCACTCGGACAGTCAGGCCGCTCTGCAAGCCCTCTGTCACACCACCACAACCTCCCGGACAGTCTCCGACTGTGTCCGGCAGCTCAATAACCTGGCCGGTAAGAATACCGTCAGACTTCAGTGGATACCAGGGCACGCCGGTTTCCCTGGTAACGAGCTTGCTGACCACCTGGCCAAGCAGGGAGGAGCCAGCTCTGCGCCGGGCCCCTCCCCCCCGGCTCCGATTCCGAGCACCGTCATTTATCGTCAGATTAATGATTGGACCGCCAACCTCCATCTTACCCGGTGGAGAAGCACCACTAACTGCCGCCAATCCAAAGCGGCAGTTCCAGTGCCATCCGCTCGGCTCCGGAAGGTCCTTCTGAACCAGACCCGGAAGGACATCCGGGCCCTCACCATGACCCTCACGGGCCATGGCTGCTACGCCAGACACTGTTTCCTCCGTGGAGACCTCCGGAGTGAGCTGTGCCCTTTCTGCAACCTTGAGGACGAGGATGCCCTGCACTTCGTCTGCCACTGCCCTTTCTTCACCAGAGAGAGGCTCAATCACCTCGGACCAAACCCATCAATGGACGATGTTTGCAGATCCGAGAACATCCCGCGGCTCGTCCGGTTCCTAAGGGCTACCAGACGAGCCTCTTTCTTCCCCAGCGAGGAACAAGCTGCAGGAAGGACCGAACACGGACCTCCCTGACTGGCCCCGCGCCATCGGCCGATTGCGGGTCTTCCAGGGATTAGTGGAATGGGCGACTCCCGCCTCCCCGCTGCGTCCGTCGGACCGCCCTGCAGATAAGTCAAAGTAAGTCAAGAAACTTCAGAGAAGTGAAACTTCAGAGAAGTGAAACTTCAGGGAATTGAAACTTCAGGGAAGTGAAACTTCAGGGAAGTGAAACTTCAGGGAAGTGAAACTTCATGAAAGCGAAACTTCAGGGAAGTAAAAATTCAAGTAAGTGAAACTTCAGGGAAGTGAAACCTCAGGGAAGTGAAACTTCAGGGAAGTGAAACTTCAGGGAAGTGAAACTTCATGAAAGCGAAACTTCAGGGAAGTAAAAATTCAAGTAAGTGAAACTTCAGGGAAGTGAAACCTCAGGGAAGTGAAACTTCAGGGAAGTGAAACTTCAGGGAAGTGAAACTTCAGGGAAGTGAAACTTCAGGGAAGTGAAACTTCAGGAAAGTAAAAATTCAGGGAAGTGAAACTTGAGGAAAGTGAAACTTCAGGAAAGCGAAACTTCAGGGAAGCGAAACTTCAGGGAAGTGAAACTTCAGAGAAGTGAAACTTCAGAGAAGTGAAACTTCAGGGAAGTGAAACTTCAGGGAAGTGAAACTTCAGGGAAGTGAAACTTCAGGGAAGTGAAACTTCATGAAAGCGAAACTTCAGGGAAGTAAAAATTCAAGTAAGTGAAACTTCAGGGAAGTGAAACCTCAGGGAAGTGAAACTTCAGGGAAGTGAAACTTCAGGGAAGTGAAACCTCAGGGAAGTGAAACTTCAGGGAAGTGAAACTTCAGGGAAGTGAAACTTCAGGGAAGTGGAACTTCAGGGAAGTGAAACTTCACGGAAGTGAAACTTCAGGGAAGTGAAACTTCAGGGAAGTGAAACTTCACGGAAGTGAAACTTCAGGGAAGTGAAGCCTCAGGGAAGTGAAGCCTCAGGGAAGTGAAGCCTCAGGGAAGTGAAACTTCAGGGAATTGAAGCCTCAGGGAAGTGAAACACAGGACTAAAAGTCTCCGCACCGAGGCCGATAGGTAGGTGGACAGATAGAAAAGGGTTGAAATCGACATTTAAAAAGCCTCATCGAGAGCTATTTCTGAGAATTCGCAGAGAATGAAGAGTGAAGGAATTGTTCATATTGGGAGTGTGAATTTGAATGGAGCATCCTAAGTGGCCCACCCCTGCTGAGTGCGTGAGCGTCAAACGCAGAGAGCGACTGCCTGATTGGAGTTGGCGTTGAGTGCGGCATGAGTAGTGACGTCTAAGAGAGAAGGAGAAAGGTGGGAGTGTTAGGTGAGCGATCGCACAGCTCAGCATATGGGTTCGGATAGTGCTCTCAAGGAAATTGGGCTGCACCCAAGAAACGGCCGACACCGAACTCATGCTCAAAGCTATCTAATAGAGAAAATAAAGGCTGAGAGAAGATCGATGGCATTTCTGCCCCTCATCTCATATAGGTGGACAGTTAAGCAAATTTTAGACAGGCACAATATCGAGGAGATTGCACAGTTGGGACACGCGGAGTGATGGCTGGACAAGACAGAGGGAACAGCTGGGACTTAATGTCTCAGACTCTACTCTTGACTCAGATAAGACAGTCGCCTGACAAGTCCCGTTAAGCTCACTGTTATCAGAACTGGCTCTTGTACCGCATGGGGCTTTGAAAAGCAAGATTAATCAACTCCCCAGTTGGTCATCGCTGCCACCTTATTGGTTTAGTGCCAGCAGCTCGCGTACGTCAACTCGTTGGCCAGCGATAACATCGACAAGAGAACTGATGGGAGGCCACTGGTGTTCAGCTAATCCCCGGAGAAATCAAATTCATTGTACATTGAATTATTTGGCGACTATCAAAAAGCAACAAGGTGGCTATTTTGAGTACAGGTGTAACATCTGTCTTGACTTTCAGGCACATTCACAATGTACACAAGAATATCGACTTCAGAAGATTCCACTCTCAAGGGATATTTGAATACTTTCGTGAAAAATATCCTATTCTATCGGGGCTATTTGGGAAAATTATCCCATTCTGTCAGGTTTCATTGGGAATCATAACCCATTCTGTCAGGATTCATTGGGAATCAGATCCCATTCTGTCAGGATTCATTGGTAATCAGATCCCATTCTGTCAGGATTCATTGGGAATCAGATCCCATTCTGTCAGGATTGATGGGGAATCAGATCCCATTCTGTCAGGATTCATTGGGAATCAGATCCCATTCTGTCAGGATTCATTGGGAATCAGATCCCATTCTGTCAGGATTCATGGGGAATCAGATCCCATTCTGTCAGGATTCATTGGTAATCAGATCCCGTTCTGTCAGGATTCATTGGTAATCAGATCCCGTTCTGTCAGGATTCATTGGGAATCAGATCCCATTCTGTCAGGATTCATTGGTAGTCAGATCCCGTTCTGTCAGGATTCATTGGGAATCTGATCCCATTCTGTCAGGATTCATGGGGAATCAGATCCCATTCTGTCAGGATTCATTGGTAAACAGATCCCGTTCTGTCAGGTTTCATGGGGAATCAGATCCCATTCTGTCAGGTTTCATGGGGAATCAGATCCCGTTCTGTCAGGTTTCATGGGGAATCAGATCCCATTCTGTCAGGTTTCATTGGGAATCAGATCCCGTTCTGTCAGGATTCATTGGTAATCAGATCCCATTCTGTCAGGATTGATGGGGAATCAGATCCCATTCTGTCAGGATTCATGGGGAATCAGATCCCAGTCTGTCAGGATTGAAGGGGAATCAGATCCCAGTCTGTCAGGATTGAAGGGGAATCAGATCCCAGTCTGTCAGGATTCATGGGGAATCAGATCCCATTCTGTCAGGATTGAAGGGGAATCAGATCCCAGTCTGTCAGGATTCATGGGGAATCAGATCCCAGTCTGTCAGGATTCATGGGGAATCAGATCCCAGTCTGTCAGGATTGAAGGGGAATCAGATCCCATTCTGTCAGGATTCATTGGGAATCAGATCCCATTCTGTCAGGATTCATTGGGAATCAGATCCCATTCTGTCAGGATTGATGGGGAATCAGATCCCGTTCTGTCAGGATTCATTGGGAATCAGATCCCATTCTGTCAGGATTGATGGGGAATCAGATCCCATTCTGTCAGGATTCATTGGGAATCAGATCCCATTCTGTCAGGATTCATTGGGAATCAGATCCCATTCTGTCAGGATTGATGGGGAATCAGATCCCAGTCTGTCAGGATTGATGGGGAATCAGATCCCAGTCTGTCAGGATTGATGGGGAATCAGATCCCCACCTACGGGTCTTTTTGGGAAAAATATATAAATAGTTATACATTTAAATAAGATCCTTCTTTTCAGTTTTAAGATTCCACTTATACTGTTGTCTGTAATCTCTTTTTGCTTCGTTGGGGATAAAATCCCAGTTTTTTAGTGTTTCGGGTGGTTTTTGTTTCGGGAAAAAATGGCGATCTATCAGCCGATCGCTCAGGATTCTCAGTTTTATAATCCCACTGCGGAATCCCTTGTTGAGCAGAAATTCTTAAGACGTGTGGCTTCCCCGTAGGATATCGAGCTCAATCTGGCGGCAGTCCACTTAAGCAGGATGAGTGAGCACCTGATCGAGCTTCAGACCTCTCCGCTCCTCTCTGCCCTCTCTATCTGCTTCCAGTTTGATCGCCTATGCAAATCGGGCGTCCCATCTGGCAGCGCAGATTAACATAACGTTCGTGTCGGGTTGTGAAACCATTTTGGGCATAAAAAACGGGCAAAATTTTTATTATGAGATAAAATTATTCACTGAATTACAAATTAGACTAGTCTTACTGTTAATTCTCATTCTGAAAGCTTGCCATACTTTGCCTGGCATTGTTCACATCAGTCAAGACCAGCCTAAATGCTGAATTAAAAGGCCGAATAAAAGAAGGAAGTGAAGAAAATAAAGCCACGATTGGGTGGCTGTAGAAGCAGAAGAGGCGAAACCGGAGGTTCTTGTACTCGTAGCTTCCTGCGACGCTGCTCCATTCAGCTTCAAATTGCGATTTAACCCTGCTGAAGCTGAGAAGAATCGACTGTGCCTCACGAATGCATGGCGGACACTTGAAACCAACTCAGAAACTAACTCAGATGTGAGAAAATATGAGAGAAAGACAGGATGGGAGAAAGAGAGGATGGGAGAAAGAGAGGATGGGAGAAAGAGAGGATGGGAGAAAGAGAGGATGGGAGAAAGAGAGGATGGGCGAAAAATAGGATGGGAGAAAGAGAGGATGGGCGAAAAATAGGATGGGAGAAAGAGAGGATGGGAGAAAGAGAGGATGGGAGAAAGAGAGGATGGGAGAAAGAGAGGATGGGAGAAAGAGAGGATGGGAGAAAGAGAGGATGGGAGAAAGAGAGGATGGGAGAAAGAGAGGATGGGAGAAAGAGAGGATGGGAGAAAGAGAGGATGGGAGAAAGAGAGGATGGGAGAAAGAGAGGATGGGAGAAAGAGAGGATGGGAGAAAGAGAGGATGGGAGAAAGAGAGGATGGGAGAAAGAGAGGATGGGAGAAAGACAGGACAACATATATAAAATGGAGAGAAAAAGTGGTGAGAATAAGAAAAGCGAATGAGGAGAAAAGCTGAGGATATAAGAAAGGCAGAAAGATTGGAAAATTAAATTCGCGCCAACTACGCTCGTTATTTTCCGACTCGACGCCCCAGCCTCTCAAAGCAGAATTTTGCTCGAGCCTGAACAAAAAAGCTCTCATTAATCACTCATCAGTCGAGCGCGAGTCGCGGATCTGGGGGGGTATTTCATTAATCATGAGCCAACGGAGAGGAAGAGACACAGGAGGAAAAGCATTAGGCAGAGTACCGGAGATACCTGAGATGCAAATGGACTCAAGCTAGTGATCTGTCAAAAGCATTTTGCACTATTTTTTCCTGTCCTTATCTTAGATTTCTGGTCTTCTTTTAGGATTAAAAATTAGAAAAAAAGGAACTTAGTGATATCAGCATATGGGTTTGCTACTGCAAATTGGTGTGTCGCCTCATTCTCTCTCCCTGTCAGTTGGTGTGTCGCTTCATTCTCTCTCCCTGTCAGTTGGTGGGTCGCTTCATTCTCTCTCCCTGTCAGTTGGTGGGTCGCTTCATTCTCTCTCCGTGTCAGTTGGTGTGTCGCTTCATTCACTCTCCCTTTCAGTGCGTGTGTCGCTTCATTCTCTCTCCCTGTCAGTGCGTGTGTCGCTTCATTCTCTCTCCCTGTCAGTTGGTGTGTCGCTTCATTCTCTCTCCCTGTCAGTGGGTGTGTCGCTTCATTCACTCTCCCTTTCAGTGCGTGTGTCGCTTCATTCTCTCTCCCTGTCAGTGGGTGTGTCGCTTCATTCTCTCTCCGTGTCAGTTGGTGTGTCGCTTAATTCTCTCTTCCTGTCATTGGGTGTGTCGCTTCATTCTCTCTCCCTGTCAGTTGGTGGGTCGCTTCATTCTCTCTCCCTGTCAGTTGGTGGGTCGCTTCATTCTCTCTCCCTGTCAGTTGGTGGGTCGCTTCATTCTCTCTCCCTGTCAGTTGGTGGGTTGCTTCATTCTTTCTCCCTGTCAGTTAATGGGTCACTTCATTCTTCTCTCTAATAATTTTAGAAAAGTTTATTCCATTTTGGAAAAAAACACGAAAAAGTTATCTCTTACGTTTTTCAATTGTCAAGTGCAGAAACGTTTGGCAACGCCACCTCAGCGAATGAGTATAGTGGTCGGTACTCCAACACTCTCGTCGCTGACGCAATCTTTCCAAGTGATCCGTTTCTTCCGTTCTGCTTTTAGCTGAGCTTTTCTCTGAGTCGTGTCAGAACCAGCTGGCCAGTGTTACGATGGGGAGATGGGATAAAAATCCCAGAGGCGGCGAATGGAGAAGTAGGAAGGATCACAGACTGGGGTGGGGTCCGGTCGAGCTTCTGGGAGTAATAAATATATACAGAGACAGGGAATGATTGGCTGTGGCCAAGACGAGCTAGAAAGTCGTGATGAACACACACTACACACGCACACACACACACACGCAATATGCTGCATCAACTGCCCTGACAATGCGGCCGGTTAACTCAAATCTTTCAGATCCAGAAGGAAAGCCAATGAAAATGGGGTTAAGAGAGTGTAGATGAGCTCCTAGCATCGATAACATACACTGTAGGACCCTCTTTCTCCCAGACCAATGTCAAGACTGGGGATAGGTTTAAGAATCCCCTCCCTGTCTTTCCTTCCCTGAGTCTCTCTATTCCTTGGTCAATTAATAATGAGAATGGGGATCTGACACGGCCTCTGATCTAGCGAGAAGCTCCAAATGCAGCATGGCAAATACTGAGGAAGCCGATGAGTCAGGGTCAGTTGCTGAAGGCAAGAAATACGTGTATAATGGTCCGATCTACAGCAGCCTCAACAACTGCTCATTATGCTAGCAAAGCTCACTGATCATCTAGTGCGATGTACTGCACTCCTATCAGGGAAGTGAAACTTCAGCGAAGTGAAACTTCATTCATGGAGGTGAAACTTCAGGGAAGTGAAACTTCAGGGAAGTGAAACTTCAGGGAAGTGAAACTTCAGGGAAGTGAAACTTCAGGGAAGTGAAACTTCAGGGAAGTGAAACTTTAGGGAAGTGAAACTTCAGGGAAGTGAAACTTCAGGGAAGTGAAACTTCAGGGAAGTGAAACTTCAGGGAAGTGAAACTTCAGGGAAGTGAAACTTCAGGGAAGTGAAACTTCAGGGAAGTGAAACTTCATTCACGGAGGTGAAGCTTCAGGGAAGTGAAACTTCAGGGAATTGAAACTTCAGGGAATTGAAACTTCAGGTAAGTGAAACTTCAGGGAAGTGAAACTTCAGGGAAGTGAAACTTCAGGGAAGTGAAACTTCAGGGGAGTGAAACTTCAGGGAAGTGAAACTTCAGGGGAGTGAAACTTTAGGGAAGTGAAACTTCAGGGAAGTGAATCTTCAGGGAAGTGAAACTTCAGGGAAGTGAAACTTTTCAATGGAAACTTCATGAAACATGAGATTTTGATACCATCAATGATTTTATGCAGTCGAAAACATTTACACAGGTTTTTTGAGCCAGCAGCATGTTTCCTCACATTGTCGAATTGAACTTCCAGTGCGTCTTTCACGGTGCTCAATAATTTGCAGGCAAGAAATTCTCATCTTCTAGGCCTCAAAAGATTTCAAAGGAGAAGTGACGGTCGAGTGGTTGCCGTGGTGAAATTATAATTCTCGAGAGGCACCCATTGATGTTATGCTCAGATGAGCATTGCTCAACACTAGCGGAGGGAGGCAAGCCGTTTGAAGATTGCACCAATTTCTATGCATCTTTTGAGAACCGAACTCAGTCTAGCTTGAAAGATACAATTTTGACAAAGTCCAACGAAACGCAGCTCTGGTAGGTCGGACGCCTTGGTCAGGGCCATCATCTTGCGAATATGATGGAATAATTGCATCAATGGCTGCGACCAACCAACTGGCATCCCATCCTTTGTCTCTTCCACCTCCTGCATCTGCCATTTCCCTCTACTCTGCACCTTCACTCCTTCTCTCCACCTTCCCTGCCTCTGTCTCCACCTTCCCTGCCTCTGTCTCCACCTTCCCTGCCTCTGTCTCCACCTTCCCTGCCTCTGTCTCCACCTTCCCTGCCTCTGTCTCCACCTTCCCTGCCTCTGTCTCCACCTTCCCTGCCTCTGTCTCCACCTTCCCTGCCTCTGTCTCCACCTTCCCTGCCTCTGTCTCCACCTTCCCTGCCTCTGTCTCCACCTTCCCTCCCTCTCTCTCCACCTTCCCTCCCTCTCTCTCCACCTTCCCTGCCTCTCTCTCCACCTTCCCTCCCTCTCTCTCCACCTTCCCTGCCTCTGTCTCCACCTTCCCTGCCTCTCTCTCCACCTTCCCTCCCTCTCTCCCCCTGCCCCCTTACTCTCACTTCTTTGTTCACTGCTCTTCCGGTGTCTCCCATTCTCAGCAGTCTCTAATTGAATCTACTTCAAAGCAAAAAAGAATGCTTGATAGCAAAAGCTACTATAAGCTTCAGACTAACCAACACCATATCTGCTTTAACTACCGTCGTCATACAAATAAATGCAAAATTTGTAACGTCACAGTCGTATAGAGGTTGGTGTCTGCTTTAACTAGCCGGTTCGTTAGCTCGGTCTCGCCGTCGGCCTGTCTGGGCGTCGAATTGGAAAATCCGATGGAATAAAACGCTATAGCCTAAAAATCCCTGCCTCAGTTAGTGGACAGTCGAGGCCTTTGGCTAGCCAGCATTCTGCCTTTCTCTGAGGGGTTTGGGAAGCCAATTTTTCTTTACGCCCCAACAAATTTTCATGCCCGCCATCGTCTTTAATGCTTTCATTTTTATCCCCTTCTATTACATAGCCTAAACTACAGCCTGACTACCTTTCAGTGACTCTCCCCTTTTTTGGCTTTAGTCCCCCAAGGGGCAGCAAAAAGCCAGTTAGCAACGCGGCCAGCCTAAAATCCCCTTATTTTCCTTCCACCCTAACCCATTTTAAAACTGAAAATAGAAGAGAATGGGGACTAAAAACTAAAATTAAACGATAGCACTATCTTTTACAATATAATTATATCGCGGCCAGATTTAATGTTTAGAAACACGGTAGAAAGAGATAGGTGCGTGTGTGTGTGTGGCCATGTCACGCAAGCATTCCAACAACTGACGATGCTTGCACAAGGAATAGATCGAGTAAATGCTACTCGTAGAGAGAGAAAGACAGAAAGGTGTAAACCATATGCGACTAAGACGCACGCCATAACTCAATAAATTTTTACAACCTCAGCTTTTTTTGTTCGTCGGCTTTATCGCAATCGAAGCGAATATGTTACACAGTATACATACTCGTATACAGTTCACTCAGCGAAAGTTTCAGACCTCGTACAGTTCGTATAGCATTGTATTGTAAATAATTTAGTTGCAGATTATCAGCCAGCAGACTGTGTTTAGTTAGCTTGGTTTTAAAGACGACATAATCGGAATTCCTTTTACTGTCAGCTGGCTAAAGACAGTAAATATTCTACGAGCTAGATTAGAAGACTAGATTAAAAGCGGGGGAGAAAGATTTGGAAGAAGTGCCCATCCAACCAATGCCCCCTGGTGGCACCTGCACTTTCCAATTCAATGCTTCTATAGGGATACTCCGCCCTAGAGATTAATCCTTTTAGCCCTTCGGCGCCGACCGAATTGAAACCACGATTCCCAACCTGCATTTTATAAGATTATTTTCTTCTAGTTCCCGAATATGGTCTACACAGTTTTGGGGACAAACGATAGTTTGTGCCGCTTCGCCATCCTTCTGGGATGGGGTCTGCTGCCGCGCCGATAAGGCTCGCCATCGCAGGCAAGCGAACTGTGATCAGGCGTGACTGAGACGCAAGAAGATGAAGAGAAAGTAGGAAAAATATTGAAAAGCTACCAAAGAAGACAGATGGAGGCATATTTACAGCCGAAACCCCAGAGAGCCCAGCTCATAGCTAGAAGGAAGACCAAGAAATTTTTATTGATTCCAAAACTCGCCTCCTAGAAAAAGACGAAAAACATTCCTGCCCAATAATGGTTACGAAAAATGCATTGCCTGAATTCAGTTTGGCCATAGACAAAAAATAGAACGGATAAAGAGTATGATTATATAGAATGATTAAATAATACAACAGACGAGAGGCAAAATCGAAGGCAGCTTCTCGCAAGTTCCATCCAACGGGACTGAAACAAACAAACGCACACCCAGAGAGCATTAGGCAGAGCTTTTGCTGAAATTTGAGAAGCTCGCCAAACACTATAGCCGCTTAGATCCTAATACCAGATGGGCAGACCCCACCCATTCTGATCCCAGAATCCCACCGGGTGGGTGCGGGTCAATCAAAACTCCCAAAACCCGGCTGGTCTAAGTTTCGGAGGTTGCCAGAGATTGAGGCAGAGAGAAAGAAAGACGAATGGAAGAGGAAGAAAAGGAGTTTTCCGGAACCTACAGTAGATCTAAAATCAACACACAAGCACAGAAGGACGTTGAGATTTCCTCGATTTCTTCACTTCTTGTTTCTCCATGCGGGTCTAGTCTTGTTTGGCTATTGAGCGTCGGCTCGGCTTACAACAAAAAGGCTCCTGGTTGGTCTCGGAGACAGAGGCAGCAGCAGCAGCAGCTCACTAGAGCGTAAAAACGGAGCACAAAAAGGCGCAATGCATGAGTGCTTCCACAAGACGAGACACACGAGAGAAGCGAAAAAAATTGAAAGACCAAGCAAGCTGATGGGACCGCACACTTCATGAGAAGCTCAAGCACTGCTTGGCTCGCTCACCTCCTCAAGATGTCTCATCGAAATTGACCCTCCCAACCATGAGCATGCACTGCTTGGATCACTTCAATTTCTCACGCCGAATAAGTGATTTTTACTCTGCCAGTACAGATAGTGAGCTAGTGCATGATTTCACGATAATATTGGAGGTCAATCCCCTCCTGCCACTCTGACACGTTCAATCGACTGCATTCGGTACATGACACACCAGACTAGATGAAGCCAAGATGAGACTGAGACAGACCTTCAAAATGTATGTGAAAGATGGACTAGAAAGAAATAGATTAGTCCCGCCATCGTAGATGATATAAAAAATGCTGCTCATGTTTGTAAGATGAGATCAGTTTCTTATAAAAATGTGACACCTTTTCTCATAATGAAATAATAATTATGCAACCCGTAAACATTTGTTATGTCACGCGGATAAGCAACGGGTGCACAAAATAAATTTAGTGTCAGTACTTGTTGCCGTTGTTGTCAGTATAAATGGATCCATCAGTATTTAAAGTGTCAGAATTAAAAAAAAACATTTTAGGATGCATTTGAGCTAGGTGTGAATCATTTGCTTAAAAAATATAAAAAACACCTAGATTCTAGATCCTAGATCCTAATTCTAGACCTAATAGGTCCAGCCATATCTATATACATCCTGTTGCTATATCCAGCGTTCCTTGCTGAAGCCCTACTCATGGCACTAAAACACTTCTTTGGATTGAACAAACAAGATAAATGACCCCAGGTAGGTGTTCCGCTTGCTTTGATTGCACTCGCCAAAACGTTGGCGATAAAATATTAAAATAAAGGCTTTGCAGAGAGTGCCAGACAAGGCAGAAAATGGATGGAAATGGATGGAAATAGCACCGCGAGTGCTACTCTAGAAATATTGCACTGGGAAGGGAAGAAAAAGGATTGAAACGGTTTCGGCTTTAGGATGGAAAAAAATCCCCACTCTCTGGGGTTGGGTTTCAGTAAGGGCGGTCAAGCGTTGAAGCAGCAGCAGCAGCAGCAGAGTTTTCATTGAAGACCGCAAGCTCAATCTCTGTACAATATCTCAGAGAGTAGGCTTCCATCGCAGACCTGAAAAAATGGCTCAAGCAACAATACGCAGCGTGCTCAAATGAATGAGCTAAGCGCATCATAGCCAGCGAGTTTAGACATTGCGGTTTGGCTTTAACTGAGGTGCACTTTGGCTAGCTTTATCTGCAGAAATTGTTTGTCTGTTGGAAAAACAAAATTTTGCGACTAAAAATAAATGTCGAAAATCTGTTATTCAATTCAGAAAATTCGAGCTCAGTGGCTGTAGTTAAAAAAACAATTGATGAAACAAACACACTTGTCTATGGCAAAAATCGCTTGCAGGGAAGCGAAGGAAGGCTAAAAATAACATTGAAGAAAGAAGTATATAATCTCTCCCGTTTATTTATTTATCTGTGGCCGTCAGAACGACTGAGAACTTGTTTCTCGGCCGAGGCGCAGCCGAGGCCAGAGAAACGAGTTTGAAGTCGTTCTGGCCATAGACAAATGAATAAACAGGGGAGATAGTATTTTTCCCCAACTTGACTCGGTATTGTGGAAATAAGAACTATAGCTCAACAGTCTATGGTTCTGATCGAAACGGTTCCAAATAAATCGTTTCCTCGTCCGGGACGAATAAATGCTTCAACACTAGACCATAGACTTATTTGACCGGGACAAGTGGGGATAAACACTTTGTCAAACCAAAACAACCGGTTATTTAGTTATTCAATTAGAATATATTAATATAGACTGGCTGATGAGGACTGAAATGAACTGAAATGACGATGAAGAGAAATGAAGAGAAAGAGTCTATATTAGTGTTATGGGTAGGCTGAAGCGCGGACGCACAACGCGGTTTCACGTCCGTGGAAACTGTCCATGGTTGAAAAGCCTTTAGCTATGTGCTTCGTGACGGTTTCGTTGTCCGCGGAGACTGTCTATGGTTGAAAACCGTATATAGAGTTTGAAGCCCCCTTCTGTTGGTGGGTGGGTGAGAAAAGGAAGGTTTTAAAAGCTTTAGGAATTTGGATTGACTATGATTCACTGGAAATCACTGCTAGAGAAGATATTAGCGGTTTAGAAATGAATGAGATAACGTTTCTGCAGCAACTTGGACACCGTGATCCTGGTGAAGAAGTTAGTCAGTGGACCGGTCTGACTGAGCAGGAGTTGATTGACGCAGAATTGTCCAATCCAAGCATTCTGAATAATGCCGAGCTTCTGCGAGAACTGACGGAAGAAGAGGAAGCTGCTGTGCAAGACGTCGAAGAGGCTGCCAAACGCAAATCGACCACGGATCAAACCGCTCTCCATGTGAAGCGCTTCAAAAAATATCTGGTGGACCAGAAACTGCCGGACAACATCGAAACAATGCCGATCCGCTATCTTTGTGCCTATATGCGGCTGTGGCTTGTGTTACTGAGGACTCAGGAAGGCAAGCCATACGCTGTCCGAAGTCTGGTGTGCTTCAGGGCGTCTATTCATCGGTACGTGCTGGGGACAAGGAACGTGCGAATTATAGGTAACACCGAATTTTTGTCGTTTGAACGTACAAGGCATGCCTGATGACGGCTCTGAGGGAGAAAACGTCTATTGGCAATGCGTCTACGTACTGTCCAATTGATGACTCTGACTTCCATCGGCTTCGTTTGTATTACGACCGTACGACACCGACGCGTCTACAATTCGAGGTTCTGTTTAAAATCGTGTATGGATTCGGCTTCAGGGGCCGTGAGTGGCTGAGGGGATTGACGAAGGCCGACGTGAGGATTGACGAATGCGATGGAGTTCAATATATCGACTTGGTGAAGGATTGTGTGGAGAAGACAGTAACGGCGGACGACCCAACCACACGAAAGTCGATCATTTTGGCCGAAACGCCGACTGACCCGAATACGTGTCCAGTTCGTGCGATGGAGATGTACCTGGCAAAAATACCAGATGACGTCGGTTGTCTGTGGCCTAAACCGCTGGAACGAGGGTTTTCCATGGAAGGTTTCTGGTATCACAAGAGCCTTGTACTCGGCAAACACTGGCTTAATGAGTCCATGAAGAAATTGTGTGAGCTGGCGGGACTGAGCAATCGTGCGCACACCAATCATTGCATACGCGCCTCCGTTGTAACCAACTTGATGGAGGATGGCGTCAGCGTTTCCGAGATTCAAGCCGTGACCGGTCACAAACGAGCGGAGAGCGTTGAACATTACAACAAGAGATTGAAGTTCTCCAAAAATGTCAGCCTATCCCGAGCAATCAGTGGGCGACTCTCTGGCACTGCGGAACAAACCCTGGCATCGGCTGGTCAGAGCGCCAGAAACGCGGGAACAAGTTCGACTGCTGGATGCATCGTACTGCAACAAAATACGAGGGACTGCGTTGGGCATGCCTGGGTCAATTGTAGCTAACCAGGGCGTATCGATTGGTGCCAACCAGGCGAGCGTTTTTGAGAACTGCAAATTTGAGAATTGCACATTCAACATTGCACCACGCTAACTGACAGATGTAACTATTGAGGTAACTATTGATGAACTCTGCAGCCAAATATCATTTTGAGCTTCCAAGCGTTATTTACTGAATTATTTCGTTTACTTTGTGTTTCATTCCTGTTGTGTTTGGTCTTGTGTTTGTTGGCAGTGAAGTATAGAATAATACCCCCTGATTTCGTTTCTTTGGCCTACGAACGGCTGAGGACGCGTTTCTTGGCCAAGGCGAAGCCGAGGCCCAGAAGCGCAGTCCGAACGAACGAAAAAATTCACATGTAAGATCGTTCGTTCAGTGTTGTTGACCATTTTAACGTCTGGGTGCTCTTCGATGTCAGCAATCATGTTTATTTTGAAAGTGAGCTTGTAGTCGTTGAACGTCTTCATCAACAATCCAGTATATGATACTGGATCTAATCACAGCGACACAAGTTGCATTTTTGCCGCAAGTGGAAATTTCCATTAAATTTTATACACGTGACTGGAAGTGGTGTAAGTTTCCATTGGTTGATTGCACGCCACTGACGGAGAATGGAAAATTCCATCCATTTAACTAAATGAACACTGACTAAATGGTGAAGCAGTACAAATTTTTCAATGTGCGAATTTATCAGAAGTGGAAAATTCCATTAGAATGCTATGCAAAGCAGATTCATTCATTGGGTGTTGTGCTTGCACTTATAGCTGAAAATTGATATTTTCAGTAAATCCTCGACGAAACACCGCAAAGCGCAGAAATTTATGTGCTTATTTTCACAATCTGGGATTATAAAAAATTTAACTATACCCGGCGAAGGTATGTGCCATAAAAGAATTCTAGGCCGCACACAACCTTGAAGGTGGTGGCAGCGGTGGGATAACCTTGCTTTCGGTCTACACTCAATATTGTCAGTCCGAGGCTGCGTACTTTTATGTGCACTTTCATCGAGATATACGGCATTTTACAATTGATCTTGGAACTCTTAGTCCAGTCTCTAATGCAAAGATATTTTGTTTTGGTTTTGGGTCATTTTTGTTATTTCCAATGTTGTCGGCATCTAAACTATTTATTATCTATTAAATAATATTCACTATCCCTATCCAACCCTATCCAATCCTATCCTTATCCCACCCTATCCCACACCTTCTCTATCCCATCCCTCTCCCACCCTATCCCTATCCCACCCTATCCCTCTCCCACCCTATCCCTATCCCACCCTATCCCTATCCCACCCTATCCCTATCCCACCCTATCCCTATCCAGCCCTATCCCTATCCAACCCTATCCCTATCCCATTCTATCCCTATCCAACCCTATCCCTATCCAGCCCTATCCCTATCCCACCCTTATCCCTATCCCATTCTATCCCTATTGCTGTCCTAATTTACTAGCAGATGTAGACAGATTAAGAGAAATACTCGTAGTGTGCAAAGCATATTCAAATATACTAGTATAGTATATATATAATATATTTATCGGTAGAATATATAGATTTGAAGGTATAACATATTTTTAATGAGATCTTTCATTGCTGACTCAGTATATCTCATTGCTTCCGGTGTAGATATTCGCCATAATTAATTACTAGCCTAAGATTACTAGCCTAGTATATGCTAGGGCAGTGTTTGATGACACAGAACCTTTCAATAGCCAAATGGATTAACTAATAAACTCAATCTGACTTTAATCCTCTTATAAATGTTGCTTTCTGATGAGTTCAACTGTATAATTCATGTTATATCCTCTTAGTAAATGAAACATCCTAGCATATTTCAGGCTCTTTTTGTGAAACAAAAAAGCCTGGTTGATCAGAATTCTGAAAGCATTAATAACTTAAATTTTTTACTTATTCCGCAGTAGAAACTGTTGCTTTAGATAGGGAATAAAAATACAAAAATACTGCCCCTCCCCCGGTAGTTGAGAGGTCTCTTTTCTCCAGCCTCCGACAATTTAACTCTTCTTCGCCAGATTTTTTGTTCCAATTTGACTAAAAGCAGTCTGACTCAGTCGGTCTGTGTGCTCAGACAAAATTTGCCTTCTAGGGGATGAATTGGGTAGGTTTGAATCGAGACATTGAGAGAGACACAGAGAAACCTCACGCACTAGCGCGAATATAGTGTGTGCAATTTTTCCCCATTCTTCATCTATCCCAGCTTCCAGTTCTTTCTTTTGGTTTCCCGCCCAAAAAAGCAAGCTCGGATAGCACAAAGGCAGATTTGGCCAGACTTCAAGCGACCGGCAGGAAATGAATGAGCAGAAGATTAGCGTGACTGCATGAGAACACGGGCAGGATAAGAGATGCTGAAATCACAGGATGGGAGGAGCTGATAGGGATAAGACTGGGGATAAGCCGATGGGAAGAGAATAGCAAGAGCTGAAGGAATGAGAAATTAAACTGAAGGCGATGATAGTTATGCGTGACGCCCAGCCTCACACGACGCCTCCCCCAGCAGGTGAGTGCTTTCAGGAAAAGAAAGAATTGAAACGACTTTAATCCTCAATTCGTTTTCTCGTTGCTTTGAAGCAGAAAATTCTTTGCTTGCAATTAGATTTTTAGGATCCAGATTATATAAATTGTTACTTTGCAATCGTGAAAATTTTCTATAGCAAGATTTAATTAGATTTTGGATTTGAAGCGAAAAGTGTTATGAAACACATATGGCTACTCATAGTATTATTGCATAGTTTCACATGCTATATTTTTAGCTGTCAAAGAACTGTAATTTGGGTTCCATTCCTCCAGGCAGACGACATGAATTCTTTGGGTGTACCTAATCGTTTATTACTTTAGATCTAATTCTTCAGATGAGCTACCTTCAGTTCTTCATATAAGCTACCTTTAGTTCTTCAGATGAGCTACCTTTAGTTCTTCAGATAAGCTACCTTCAGTTCTTCAGATAAGCTACCTTCAGTTCTTCAGATAAGCTACCTTCAGTTCTTCAGATAAGCTACCTTCAGTTATTCAGATGAGCTACCTTCAGTTATTCAGATGAGCTACCTTAAGTTCTTCAGATAAGCTACCTTTAGTTCTTCAGATAAACTACCTTCAGTTCTTCAGATAAGCTACCTTCAGTTCTTCAGATAAGCTACCTTCAGTTCTTCATATAAGCTACCTTCAGTTCTTCAGATAAGCTACCTTCAGTTCTTCAGATAAGCTACCTTTAGTTCTTGAGATAAGCTACCTTCAGTTCTTCAGATAAGCTACCTTCAGTTCTTCAGATAAGCTACCTTTAGTTCTTCAGATTAGCTACCTTCAGTTCTTCAGATAAGCTACCTTCAGTTCTTCAGATAAGCTACCTTCAGTTCTTCAGATGAGCTACCTTCAGTTCTTCAGATGAGCTACCTTTAGTTCTTCAGATAAGCTACCTTCAGTTCTTCAGATAAGCTACCTTCAGTTCTTCAGATAAGCTACCTTCAGTTCTTCATATAAGCTACCTTTAGTTCTTCAGATGAGCTACCTTCAGTTCTTCAGATAAGCTACCTTCAGTTCTTCAGATGAGCTACCTTCAGTTCTTTAGATTAGCTACCTTCAGTTCTTCAGATAAGCTACCTTCAGTTCTTCAGATAAGCTACCTTCAGTTCTTCAGATTAGCTACCTTAAGTTCTTCAGATGAGCTACCTTCAGTTCTTCAGATTAGCTACCTTCAGTTATTCAGATAAGCTACCTTCAGTTATTCAGATGAGCTACCTTCAGTTATTCAGATGAGCTACCTTAAGTTCTTCAGATAAGCTACCTTTAGTTCTTCAGATAAGCTACCTTCAGTTCTTCAGATAAGCTACCTTCAGTTCTTCAGATAAGCTACCTTCAGTTCTTCATATAAGCTACCTTTAGTTCTTCAGATAAGCTACCTTTAGTTCTTCAGATAAGCTACCTCCAGTTCTTCATATAAGCTACCTTCAGTTCTTCAAATAGACTACCTTCAGTTCTTCATATAAGCTACCTTCAGTTCTTCAGATGAGCTACCTTCAGTTCTTCAGATAAGCTACCTTCAGTTCTTCAGATAATCTACCTTCAGTTCTTCAGATAAGCTACCTTCAGTTCTTCAGATAAGCTACCTTTAGTTCTTCAGATTAGCTACCTTCAGTTCTTCAGATAAGCTACCTTCAGTTCTTCAGATAAGCTACCTTCAGTTCTTCAGATGAGCTACCTTCAGTTCTTCAGATAAGCTACCTTCAGTTCTTCAGATAAGCTACCTTCAGTTATTCAGATGAGCTACCTTCAGTTCTTCAGATAAGCTACCTTCAGTTCTTCAGATAAGCTAACTTCAGTTCTTCAGATAAGCTACCTTCAGTTCTTCAGATAAGCTACCTTCAGTTCTTCAGATAAGCTACCTTCAGTTCTTCAGATAAGCTACCTTCAGTTCTTCAGATAAGCTACCTTCAGTTCTTCAGATAAGCTACCTTTAGTTCTTCAGATAAGCTACCTTCAGTTCTTCAGATTAGCTACCTTCAGTTTTTCAGATAAGCTACCTTCAGTTCTTCAGATAAGCTACCTTTAGTTCTTCAGATGAGCTACCTTCAGTTCTTCAGATAAGCTACCTTCAGTTATTCAGATGAGCTACCTTCAGTTCTTCAGATGAGCTACCTTCAGTTCTTCAGATTAGCTACCTTTAGTTCTTCAGATAAGCTACCTTCAGTTCTTCAGATAAGCTACCTTCAGTTCTTCAGATAAGCTACCTTCAGTTCTTCAGATAAGCTACCTTTAGTTCTTCAGATGAGCTACCTTCAGTTTTTCAGATAAGCTACCTTCAGTTCTTCAGATAAGCTACCTTCAGTTCTTCAGATGAGCTACCTTCAGTTCTTCAGATAAGCTACCTTCAGTTATTCAGATGAGCTACCTTCAGTTCTTCAGATGAGCTACCTTCAGTTCTTCAGATTAGCTACCTTTAGTTCTTCAGATAAGCTACCTTCAGTTCTTCAGATAAGCTACCTTCAGTTCTTCAGATAAGCTACCTTCAGTTCTTCAGATAAGCTACCTTCAGTTCTTCAGATAAGCTACCTTTAGTTCTTCAGATTAGCTACCTTCAGTTCTTCAGATAAGCTACCTTCAGTTATTCAGATAAGCTACCTTCAGTTCTTCAGATAAGCTACCTTCAGTTCTTCAGATAAGCTACCTTCAGTTCTTCAGATAAGCTACCTTCAGTTCTTCAGATAAGCTACCTTCAGTTCTTCAGATAAGCTACCTTCATTTCTTCAGATAAGCTACCTTTAGTTCTTCAGATAAGCTACCTTTAGTTCTTCAGATGAGCTACCTTCAGTTCTTCAGATAAGCTACCTTCAGTTCTTCAGATGAGCTACCTTCAGTTCTTTAGATTAGCTACCTTCAGTTCTTCAGATAAGCTACCTTCAGTTCTTCAGATAAGCTACCTTCAGTTCTTCAGATTAGCTACCTTAAGTTCTTCAGATGAGCTACCTTCAGTTCTTCAGATTAGCTACCTTCAGTTATTCAGATAAGCTACCTTCAGTTATTCAGATGAGCTACCTTCAGTTATTCAGATGAGCTACCTTAAGTTCTTCAGATAAGCTACCTTTAGTTCTTCAGATAAGCTACCTTCAGTTCTTCAGATAAGCTACCTTCAGTTCTTCAGATAAGCTACCTTCAGTTCTTCATATAAGCTACCTTTAGTTCTTCAGATAAGCTACCTTTAGTTCTTCAGATAAGCTACCTCCAGTTCTTCATATAAGCTACCTTCAGTTCTTCAAATAGACTACCTTCAGTTCTTCATATAAGCTACCTTCAGTTCTTCAGATGAGCTACCTTCAGTTCTTCAGATAAGCTACCTTCAGTTCTTCAGATAAGCTACCTTCAGTTCTTCAGATAAGCTACCTTCAGTTCTTCAGATAAGCTACCTTTAGTTCTTCAGATTAGCTACCTTCAGTTCTTCAGATAAGCTACCTTCAGTTCTTCAGATGAGCTACCTTCAGTTCTTCAGATAAGCTACCTTCAGTTCTTCAGATAAGCTACCTTCAGTTATTCAGATGAGCTACCTTCAGTTCTTCAGATAAGCTACCTTCAGTTCTTCAGATAAGCTAACTTCAGTTCTTCAGATAAGCTACCTTCAGTTCTTCAGATAAGCTACCTTCAGTTCTTCAGATAAGCTACCTTCAGTTCTTCAGATAAGCTACCTTCAGTTCTTCAGATAAGCTACCTTCAGTTCTTCAGATAAGCTACCTTTAGTTCTTCAGATAAGCTACCTTCAGTTCTTCAGATTAGCTACCTTCAGTTTTTCAGATAAGCTACCTTCAGTTCTTCAGATAAGCTACCTTTAGTTCTTCAGATGAGCTACCTTCAGTTCTTCAGATAAGCTACCTTCAGTTATTCAGATGAGCTACCTTCAGTTCTTCAGATGAGCTACCTTCAGTTCTTCAGATTAGCTACCTTTAGTTCTTCAGATAAGCTACCTTCAGTTCTTCAGATAAGCTACCTTCAGTTCTTCAGATAAGCTACCTTCAGTTCTTCAGATAAGCTACCTTTAGTTCTTCAGATGAGCTACCTTCAGTTTTTCAGATAAGCTACCTTCAGTTCTTCAGATAAGCTACCTTCAGTTCTTCAGATGAGCTACCTTCAGTTCTTCAGATAAGCTACCTTCAGTTATTCAGATGAGCTACCTTCAGTTCTTCAGATGAGCTACCTTCAGTTCTTCAGATTAGCTACCTTTAGTTCTTCAGATAAGCTACCTTCAGTTCTTCAGATAAGCTACCTTCAGTTCTTCAGATAAGCTACCTTCAGTTCTTCAGATAAGCTACCTTCAGTTCTTCAGATAAGCTACCTTTAGTTCTTCAGATTAGCTACCTTCAGTTCTTCAGATAAGCTACCTTCAGTTATTCAGATAAGCTACCTTCAGTTCTTCAGATAAGCTACCTTCAGTTCTTCAGATAAGCTACCTTCAGTTCTTCAGATAAGCTACCTTCAGTTCTTCAGATAAGCTACCTTCAGTTCTTCAGATAAGCTACCTTCATTTCTTCAGATAAGCTACCTTTAGTTCTTCAGATAAGCTACCTTTAGTTCTTCAGATGAGCTACCTTCAGTTCTTCAGATAAGCTACCTTCAGTTCTTCAGATGAGCTACCTTCAGTTCTTTAGATTAGCTACCTTCAGTTCTTCAGATAAGCTACCTTCAGTTCTTCAGATAAGCTACCTTCAGTTCTTCAGATTAGCTACCTTAAGTTCTTCAGATGAGCTACCTTCAGTTCTTCAGATTAGCTACCTTCAGTTATTCAGATAAGCTACCTTCAGTTATTCAGATGAGCTACCTTCAGTTATTCAGATGAGCTACCTTAAGTTCTTCAGATAAGCTACCTTTAGTTCTTCAGATAAGCTACCTTCAGTTCTTCAGATAAGCTACCTTCAGTTCTTCAGATAAGCTACCTTCAGTTCTTCATATAAGCTACCTTTAGTTCTTCAGATAAGCTACCTTTAGTTCTTCAGATAAGCTACCTCCAGTTCTTCATATAAGCTACCTTCAGTTCTTCAAATAGACTACCTTCAGTTCTTCATATAAGCTACCTTCAGTTCTTCAGATGAGCTACCTTCAGTTCTTCAGATAAGCTACCTTCAGTTCTTCAGATAAGCTACCTTCAGTTCTTCAGATAAGCTACCTTCAGTTCTTCAGATAAGCTACCTTTAGTTCTTCAGATTAGCTACCTTCAGTTCTTCAGATAAGCTACCTTCAGTTCTTCAGATAAGCTACCTTTAGTTCTTCAGATAAGCTACCTTCAGTTCTTCAGATAAGCTACCTTCAGTTCTTCAGATTAGCTACCTTCAGTTCTTCAGATAAGCTACCTTCAGTTCTTCAGATAAGCTACCTTCAGTTCTTCAGATAAGCTACCTTCAGTTCTTCAGATGAGCTACCTTCAGTTCTTCAGATGAGCTACCTTCAGTTCTTCAGATGAGCTACCTTCAGTTCTTCAGATAAGCTACCTTCAGTTCTTCAGATAAGCTACCTTCAGTTCTTCAGATAAGCTACCTTCAGTTCTTCAGATAAGCTACCTTCAGTAAGTAAGTTGGTAAATAACTAATCGTGAGCATTTAAACACTGAAAATTATGTTTTAAAAGTATTTTGTGTACAAATTAAAGATGACAATTAACAAAACTGGCACAGTAATTCTTTAACGCATACACAGAACGTAAACAAGATAACACCGACTTTTATTAAAAAAAGGAATTGCCTAATGAAATTTTGTGACTTTTTTGTAATAAAGTGATGGAATTTGTTGCACTTTTAACAAGAAAAAGCCACACAACAGAAATTTTTTTCGTAATTGCACAATAAAATAAATATATAATCGGTACCATTTAACCAAAAACAGTTGAACAAGATCATAGACAATTGTAAAAATGAACTCTAAAGGCTGCAAATTTAAATTGAAAATACGTTCTAGAAAAAAAATTGTCAGGTATACTTCGTATGCCCAATTTATATATGATATTTATATTATTTTTTCACATCGCGAAAATGTACTTCTATATACGCTCATACAATTGAAAACGTACACAAAATGATTATAAAACGAGGCAAGGTTAAATGTGTATTTAAATTTGATTATTGGATTAATTGGATTATCCACGGTTTATCCACGGCTTATCGACGGTTTATCCGTGGTTTTTCCGCGTTTTATCCGCGGATTATCCACAAAACTTCACGACTTGAATCCGCCGCGACCGCCAGGCGTCTGCGGTGCCGACTCTGGGCAGATGGACACCCGCGGCTCCAGCAGCAGCGAGGCGGCGTAGGCTCGTTCGTCATCGATAAGACGGCTCGTGTCGAGAAGATAGTCGCACACCTGGCAGATAATTAAGTAAGTTATTTTTAGTTTACGTACAACCACACGCTATGTAATCCACGTCACTCCTCTTCTATTTTATTGGCTTTTCGGTTTGTTAGTTGCGCTCCCACCTCACTTATGCCGCATATTATTGACTTGGAAGCTTCTACTTCTTACTAACATCATTACTCTGCCTGGATTCATTCGGCAATACGAGCGTATATTCTATGTTGCCAAATTTTAAAAGAGGTTCGCTTACTTTTTGATTGTGCTCAATTCTATAAGGAGTCTGCTGGAATTGTTGAATCTCTCGAATGATATGAGCGATCTGAAAATATAGCATTTTTTGCAGTTTTAATAAAAAACAAAGCGAAATTGTAGTAAGAGTACGAGATATGTCAAATCACTGCTTACCATTCGCATCTTGCAAAAGTTAATCAGCCCGCCTTCCGTCACATTAGAGGTGCCCTCCTCGATGAAGGACAGGTCGGTGAGGTACATGCCCAGATATGGGATGCAGGGCGGATCGCAGCTGCAAAGATTAGCAGATAGCAATTTGCGATAGAGATAATAGAGATATAGTGTGCTAAAATCAGATTTTTGGTGATATACAGAAAGTGACGTCATGTTTCGCCTCACTTGTGCAACGCAGCGCGCATGTTCTTGAAACGACCATCGGACGATACCAACTGCTGCAGCCTGTCAATCATCTGTCTGGTGGACTTCGACAGCCGCTCCCAGGTCTTCTTTAGACGGAACACAGACGAGTTGACAAAGGCGGCGCATATCTGCAGTACGCCATTGTAGTTGTGCAGACAGCGACAGATGTCTGCGATGGCTGCCCACTTCTCGATGCAGGCCACTCGCTTGTCGATATCCTTGTTTGAGACGATCTCTGATATCACGAGGCAGCTGACTTCGTTGAATCGCTTGCTGATTAGCAGCACAGTCGAGGAGGCCCTGTCAGCTGGGTTCTTCTTCATCCAGGTCTGGGTGATCAGCTCGCTTTGAGCAGGTAGGAGAGAAGAAATATGAGTACGATTCAAGGCCTCACTTGGCTCAAAAAATTAACGTGTCTGCGAACAACAATTTATGAGACGTGGGGGTGGTAGTGGTGGAGCAACTGCGGGTCCAACTCTCGCACCACGATTCCAGATTCCTCAGCTCGAATCTGCGGCAAAGTCACATTTATGTTTGGTTGCTTTCTCTTAGCAACCAAGAGAAGGCTTGGTTGCTTGTTTATATACAACTAGGCAGATCTCAATCAAAGTGATACCGGTACGCCTATATTAGCCAACCAACAAATTAAACAGCTTTTTAAACTTACGCGCTTTTCATTGCCTTAAAAATCTTGTGATCAATCAGAGTGATCTGCTCGGCGATATCCAAAGCCGAGAGAGTTTCAAAGGACTCAAACGATGGCTGCCAGGCGGGTGTGAGAAATCTGCTCAGATCAGTGCTGTCCTCTGTTAGCGTCTCGTTGCGCAATCGCAGCAGAATCTGCAGGGCGGCCTTGTGATCAGGCGGAAAGAGGTTCTGGTTGCAGACCAGATCCTCTAGCAGGTCGATCATGTCCGCTCTCAGGGCAGGATCCGACTCGATGTCTTCGCCGAACTTGTACACCCAGTGACGCACAACGTTCAGCACTCGCATGGTGGCTGCGGTGCAAATGATGCTCAGCCGCTTCACGAGGATGCTGCTGCTTTCACTCG
This sequence comes from Macrostomum hystrix, assembly GCA_950097015.1. NCBI lineage: Eukaryota > Metazoa > Platyhelminthes > Macrostomidae > Macrostomum > Macrostomum hystrix. The sequence continues at coordinate 7,316,722 of CATNEN010000034.1, read as the reverse complement.
GCCTGTGCTGCATCATCGGCTGCTGCTGTGGCAGATCCTGGTCCTGTTCTTGCACAGCGATTCGAACGCTGGACTTTGGCAGGCTGGATGCTCCCGCGGTGGCGGCTGCGAACGCCAAGGCGGCTGCCGTGTTGCTGGACCTGAAGGATAAGTTTTTGTGCGACTTACTCTAAGCTTGCACTTCAAATGGAAACTTACTGAAAGATAAATGCCGTCTCTATTAGCTTTACCGTCTCTTGGACGCCCTAGACGATGTGACGACAGCGCCAGCCTTGGCGCGGCAGGGCGGCGAGTCTACATCAGAGGAGCGGGCCAAGCTCGGCCGTCCACTGCTCATAGCACCGCCAGCTCCGTTGTCGCCAGCCGTTGAGTCGGCAGCGCAGGAAGTCCGTTTCAGTGGACCAGTTGAACCTTTGTTGGTGATACATTTTGTGGGGAAAGTTTTATTTTTATTCTAAGGGAACCTGTGTTCGTTTCCATAGATTGGGAGATTGGTTACCTCAGGGACGCAACGGCTTCGCTTTCACAAAATTCTCTAGGTCTTCGGACCGAAAAGACGAAACTCACCGGAAACAACTGAGCCTCGAAATGGCGACTGATTCACAGTGGGCGAGCTGGCGCTGTGCGAGATCGGTGACGCTGCGCCGCCTAGCCTCGATGGAGTACTGGTTGTCGCCGCCCCGACGCCACCGCCACGCTCTGTCACCGTCGGCGAGGTGGCCCGCCTGGCGTGGCTGGGACTGTGACACGGACTGGCCAGTCGGTGCTTTGGCTGTGGCGAACCGCCAGGCGACAGCGAAGTATGGTCCAGCAGCTGGCTCTCCGGGATGCGCATCGACGGCACGTCGAATTTCGTCGGCCTGCGTAGAGTCGGAGAAGCCGACGGCGTCATTGACTGACGCTGAGGCGATGGCGGCAGAAGTGGAGGCTGCGGAGAAAGCGACCGTGGCGGGCTTGAGTCACGCACCTCGGTCTCCGTAACGCCAGAGATTCGAACGCGTCGAATTGTGACAGCAGCGGCTGGCTTGCTAACAGAGGCAGCCGTTTCACTGTCGCTGTCATCGCTGACGCTGCTTCTTGTGAATTCGTCCAGAATGGTCTCGCAGGACGCTATCGGCGCCATTCGAATCGGAGGAGTTTTCGGTGGCGACGACGGAGTCTCGGGCTTCACTGCGCTAGCGCACTGAGTTTTTACTTTTACCTTAGCAGCTGCCTTAGCCGCCGCCTTGGCCACCGCGGTAATCTCCGACAATTCGCGCAGAATCTCTGGCGGATCAGCGGCCGGATCGCCGGCCGTAGCGCCTGAGTAGCCCGGAGTTCCAGTCATCGGCGGCAGCAACCGGCCGCCCTGAACGTTATAGGTGGGCAGATGGTGGTGATGGGATGCGAGCCTCTCGCAGGCGCCGGCGTCCAGGCTGCCAGTTCGGTGGGGCGCGGCGCACGGATCACCGACACTGCCGACGGCGCCACCGCTGATGCCGCTGACTCCGGCGCCGCCACCTGCGCCAGTTGCGCCGCTGCCTCCGCCTGCTACGCCACCGCCAATGGCGCTGCCGCTGCCAGATCCTCGGGCGAGCTCGGGGTTGTCGCCGGTCTCGAGGCGCATCATGCCGGTGCTGATTCTGCGCAGCTTGTCTAGCTGAGGATTCACGTGCAGAAAGCCGCCAGCTGTGCCCTGGAAATTGCCGCCGGGAGCGTCCGACTCCAGGGAGCTGCGAGATGATGGATGGTTGGTACAAGTAGTCGCATTGCTCTGAATCATCTATTTCAATCCGATTATCACTCACCTTTGGACGCAGATGCTGGGCCTAGGATCTAAATTGCCATATTCTGGGTTGCTGAGAATGCGCTTCAAAGCGTTGATGACCGTCTTGGGCTCCGTAAACACTCGATAGGTGAGCAGGAAGGTGTTAAGAAAGTCGATGCTGAGAAAGCGGAGATCAGTTAGGCGGTCGAGAAGTCGCTCAACCGATGCGTGGCGGATCTGCGGAGCGTGATCCTTTTGTCAGGTTTTTGGGAGACAGAAATCCTGACATTGTTGATCTAAAGACTGCCATCTGAGGATCTGGATCAAGAGACTGAGATCTACTAATTGTTGTCCTATTACTTAAATCAAGAGATCTGCAATCTAGTAGTAAAAACTACAGAAGTAATCTCAGAATACATCTTAGGGTCACAGGATGTGAGGATTTTAGGATCGGTATTCGAGCACATTGGTTTGGGGATAAGGATTCGAGTATAAAGTTTCCGGGAATGTAATTCCCGGATAGTTATTGGGGGCGAACGTAGTATTGAGCCGCGAGGCGCGAAGCGCCGAGCACCGAGGCCCCGGCAGGGGCCGAGGGGCGAAATCGGAGTGAGCCCCACCTAAGATCCAGCGTACGTAGTGAGATAGAAAACACCTCGAAAATCACGCATTTTCAAGGTATATTGGGCGCCATTTGAAACTGCCTCAACCGTTTGCCTCGCGGGTGGTGTCGTTGGGTAGGTAACTTATAGGGTTATCCGATTTATGGCGGTTGGTTGTCATGGCAACCCGTCACGGAAAACTACCCATTTTTTGGGAAACTGCCCATTTTTCATTTTACGCAAACTAATTTCCAGCGCACATTTTTTCTGGCACGGAGAAAAGTTGAGACACAAAAGTTGCGGGCAGGCCTGGCCCAGGCGAGGCAGGAAAGCGATTTTTCAATTTCCTCATAGTTTATGGTAAAAATGCAAAAAACATACTTTTTGGTACTGCTTTTTGGGTTACATTTTCCAGCGCAGCTCCCCAAGGGCTGAATCGATTGTCACGCGGGTGGTGTCGTTTTTTTCTACTCGGTGAGTTCTTTCCAGCGAGGTGTGACTCAACGGACTGCGAGTGTACCGCGCGCCTGATATCTGATGAAGCAAGTGTAAAATCTGGCGCAGCCAGATTTTACACTTGCGTGCTGCACGATACTGCAGCTGAATGGCAGGTAGTTGCACTGCGCAAGTGGTGTCAAAAATTCGGCACGAATGCCTGCTACACGACGCTATGCAAGGCGACTCTATGCGATGCACGGTTATCAAGCAGTACTTGGAAATGCAGTGCAAAACGTGCATTTTTGCCGTTTTCTCGAAAATGCATGCCGACCTTGGTGGAGTCAAAAATTTTTTTTCGAAGACAAACAGTCGGACAGCTTAGCCGCAAGCAATGTAGTGTGCACAACATTAGGGCACATGACATACTGAGTCGGCGTTGATAAAAGTACATCGCAAGTGTACTAAAATTACATAATAGTGCACATGCACTTTAGTGAAAAATTGGTATTTTTCTCCTTTTGACGCGCGCATTTTGCGAAATCCGGCTCCTAATTTGTCGAATGATGCGTCCATCTACTGGAAATATTGTTTTGCGTCTAACAAGATATTGCGCGCACCTTTCGGCCCTACCCGGGCTGAGAAAGTCCACCCAGACTGGGGAAAGGTCGGGTTCGGGACCGGTGCAGACCTTGCTGTGCTCAAACCTACGGCTGGAGGCGAAAATGGCGTAATACTCCTTGAGCTTGGTATTGAAAGATGCACATCCCATGTGGGTATATGGGAAAAATACTGCCGTCGCTACACGTATTACCTTTTAGGATTAGTACCTGAAAATGTAATTATGCACAGCGTGTACATTGTGCATATTTGTGTGTACTTTTGTGTATAAGTCTGCGAATTCCTGATGGATTTGAGCGCGGATGGCTTCAATCGACGCGGAATGTTGTCTAAATTCCAACGACATGTCACACGGCTAGATTGGTTAACGTGTGTCGTGTCTGGATCCTATTGAGTACATGAAGGTAAGGGGTACAAATTTTGGACACTATCATTTTTGAAGCATCCGTTATTTTCTATTGAAAGATTTTGCAAGTTCCGATGATGATAAACAGTATCTGTGGTAGTTAAACTTTTTGTGGTTGCTTCCTGTTTGGCAAACGGTTTTCATTTTGATGATTAAATCCTAAATGATTGCTACTTTTTTAGTTTTTTCATTGATAAACCGACCGCCTTGCAGAAAATGCTTGCGTCGAGATTTTTGAATAGCTTTTATTAAAACAAGTGCATATTCAGTTTGTGCATTTTTGTGCATCTAAATGCAGGAAAGAATATAGCAGTGAGTAGAAATCCCTTTATGTTGTATTCGCTTTTAGCGCACGAGTATTTGTTGATTAAACGTATTATATCTACATTGTTGCTGGAACGCGGTCGCCTCGAACTCAAAATCCAATCTCGCGGTGCAATTATTTTTATTTAGTTACTTTTTCATATCTGCTAATTGTATCTTTGCTTATTACCCATATTTGATCCTGTACACATTTAATTAGGGTAATGCTTAACTGCATTAAACAAGATCACTTTTACATTGGCGAAATATGTTCACTCAGATAAATGACAAGTGAAAAGTGGAAAAATCCACCCATTCCATTCATTAATTCCACCCATTCCATTCTTATAATGGCAGCCTGCAACACCATGAGAGATGCATCATGCAAGCCGACTATATCTATAAAGTTATGATATAAATATATAAACATATTCTGATTTCTACATGTTTGTATCATATAAATAAAGTGTTCAACTTTTTGCCTCAATGTTTTAAGTTTTCAAAGTAATGTATGTTTCCAATTATTTTTTTCTGCATCTTAATGTATGCTGATCAATGGCATCCATGTTACTTGTAAGTGTTGCATTTTACTTACTGCTTCTTTGACTGTTTAATGTGTTTGTCTGTGTGTTTTGTATTTTGCTGGAGCATTGCATTTATGTTGCAACTTGCCTTTGCAACATCGTTTTTCTATATTTTATCTTTGGTTGTACCAATTGCCAAAGCTTATAATAAATAGATAACAATGTAAGCAAGTTTATTGTCTGCTCTTTGTTCTTTAAAGTTTATATATATATATATATATATATATATCGGAGCGGGAGCTGGGAGAGCGAAGCAGGAAAGCGGCAACGCGGGGCGGGAACCACACCCCCCAAAGTCAATACAAAACTATTCTAAATTTAGGCTGCACCATTACCTTGCCTCTACCCCCACGAGTTCTAGGCTGTTCGCCCCCACGTAAAAGACTGCAGTCTTCTTACTTACTAGTTGCGGGATAATGTTTGCTGGATAGATATTCTAAAAAGGGTTTCCGCGATTGGGATTCTGGGAAGGGTTTCCATGTCGAAGATTTCAGGATAGGCATTCCGGGATGGTGATTTCGGGATACGGATATCAGGATTGGGATTTCAGGATACGGATTCCGGGATGGGGATTTCTGCTTAGGGATTCTGGGATCGGGATTCCGGGAATAGCTGCCTCATTCTCACCTGCGGCACCTTGCAGGAGTTTAGCGTCCGGCTAAATTTAATGTCGACATCGTCTCGAAATAGTTTTGGGTCAGACCTGTTGAATTTCGAAAAAAATTGTCAGTTTGTTTGTAGGCGTTTGTTTGAGTTGCATACCTCAGTTAAAAAAGCATGGAAATCAAATTGTTATTAAAAAACGATGCAGACTACTTCTTTTCAATAAATAAGTAAGCGGTGCACATATTTATGGCCTTGTTTGTTAGCTGTGATTGCTTTTCGAGCATACAATGTCAGAATAAAGCTTTCTGAATTACAAATTTGTAGAATCGCTTTCACAAAGCTTTATTGCGAATTTGCTGTGCTCAGTTTTGCATATTGTTTTCAATGCTTACGGAACGCAATAAAACACACGGGCTTTCTTACTTTACTCGAGGAAATGTACTTTTGGATCTGAAAATCATCGCTTTTAAAATGAACTGACAAAAAAGTAATAAAGCCAAAAAACACGAATCCACGTTTACGTCTGTAGTACTTCATTTGAACTTTATTACTGCAATTTTTTACTAGATCTGTTAGCTATTGACGGATTTCATGCATGCACACTCTAATTCATCAATAATGACACATTTGTTAATCTCAACCCTAAATCTCATCCCACTTAATCTCAACTCTTAACTACATACCCTCAATCTCAAACCTCAATATTATCCCCTCAGTCTCAACTTCTTAATTTCAACCCTCAATCTTATCCCTGGATCTGGCCCTCTTCAGTCTTACCACTCAATCTCATCTCCAATATCATTTCATTTCATCTCTATTTCATTCACACAAGTCGTCATTGATGGAATTCAGAATAATGAAGCATTGAAAGTCATACACACAATGTAATGCTACTAAAAGTAGTTGTCTTCCAACAAAGCAGTTAAATAGTTTTAACTCACCGAATGGTATGCGGCATTGACACCAGGCTGGTCTCTGCCAGTGAGCTATTCAACAAGTCGCTATAGTGAATCTGCTCGATGCACTAGAGAGAGAGATGGTGAAAAAATGAATTGTCGAATCTGTCGTTGGTGCTCTTAGTGCTTTGTACTGTCAGTGCTACTCTTTCAAGAAAGAACAGACGTGGGACAGCCTCTTTGAAATTTAGCTACAGTGCAGCTCGCATTTGATAAGGGACTATCAACACAGGCGGTCTGTCTGTTGCCATACATATTATCCTTCTTAATTACAATTCTTCGCTATATGAAACATTGACGCACTATTAAAGACAAACAGGCCGGGCCTCCCTAATGTAGCTTTGACATCTCCTTGTAATTCTGTCCCAATTAACTCAAAAGACAGCTCAGCAGAAACACTCGAGCTATGCTTATGCTGCATAGGGAGGGAGTTATATCCCAAGAACGATTATTAATCTATCTGAGAATTCCTATTACCAGTCAGTCTAAACAAAAATTGCGTCTTCGAGAGCCGATCAACTTCGAAAACTTTCTCAAAACTTTGTTTTCGGCGATATCCCAGCTACTCGATATCCTCAGCCCCAATGAATATTTTTACGAGCAGCAGTGAGGTCAACTCACCTGGTTGATGTCCGAGCACCACGCGGCCTTCTCCTGCGCCGAATTCGCTACCAGAATCACCGTGACGGGTGGTCCCGACTTCACGTCAAGGATGAGGCGAAAATCCAAGCCGCTGTAGTCCGGCATCCTTTGGTCTGGTCTCGTCTGGCCAGCCTCAACGCTGAGTAGGTTCACCTGGGCGCTCTGGTCTGGATTGCGGGCAGGGACTTCTGTGTGAATTCACTGTGGAACTCGAACCTCCGACCCCATGGCTAATACATTACTAGATTCTGCTAGTGACTGCTCTGATAGCTCGTACATCAACCATCAACGTGACAACTCTGAACTCGAAAACAGTAACTACTCTGACACATGATCCAGTGTCTACTCTGACACATGATCCAGTGTCTACTCTGACACACGATCCAGTGTCTACTCTGACACATGATCCAGTGTCTACTCTGACACACGATCCAGTGTCTACTCTGACACATGATCCAGTGTCTACTCTGACACATGATCCAGTGTCTACTCTGACACATGATCCAGTGTCTACTCTGACACATGATCCAGTGTCTACTCTGACACACGATCCAGTGTCTACTCTGACACATGATCCAGTGGACTACTTTGACACATCCAGTGGACTACACTGACACTTTGCATAGGGTTGAGTGGTTCTCAACAAGCGAGCTCTGGTATCTGATCTATTACCTAAAATGTTCAATCTTTAACCTGTTTCTTCTGGACTAATACCGGCCGCATAAAATTGTTTAATTTTTTCTCACCGTCATCTTCGTAGTAGAAAAAGTCCGACGAGGCGTCCTCGGCAAGTGTGCAGTCGGCCAAAGAAATCTTGCCATAATTCTGATGACAAAGCGATGTAAAGAAAGCAAGTGCGTGTTTGTAATGATTGTGTATAAACTATAGCAATATTACCAGTGATATCTAGGCCCGTCGAGGTTAGTTAGTCAACACAGCCCTCCTAGAGACCCGCCTCAGCAGTCTAGCCCGACAGGCGCCAGATTAAATATTTGACTAACTTATTTTACAATCAAGCCATTGCGAGAAGTCTCACAAAGTTTGAATAGAAAAGTTAATAAAAACATTCATGTGAAAGTTTGTCACTAGGGCTGCACAAAATATTTCCTTTGTACATCACCTCTGACTTCGAAATCTGACTCCTCTGGTACTCGTATCCCTAGACTAGATGGTATGCCTAGTCTGACACCTCTAAATGGTATCCCTAGTCTGACACATCTGCATGGTATCCCTAGTCTGACACCTCTGCATGGTATCCTAGTCTGACACATCTGCATGGTATCCCTAGTCTGACACCTCTGCATGGTATCCTAGTCTGACACCTCTGCATGGTATCCTAGTCTGACACCTCTGCATGGTATCCCTAGTCTGATACATCTGCATGGTATCCTAGTCTGACACCTCTGCATGGTATCCTAGTCTGACACCTCTGCATGGTATCCTAGTCTGACACCTCTGCAATGTATCCTAGTCTGACACCTCTGTATGGCATCCCTTGTCTAGCACCTCGGCTGGGTAACCTCTTCACTCTGATTAATTTCTGGTATCAAGTCGATAGATGAGCCAATCAGGGAGCCAACCAACCTTGACAAGGTGCAACCGACCATTTGTCGCCCGAGTGGTCAGTATTAGGTGATTTGTGAACAGAAACACTTGGCGTACAGCTTCCTTGCGTGACTCCTTGTTGAACGTGGAGCTGAACGAGCCCAACCGGGGCCTGCTGCCGTGGCGACCCTTCTCGGAGCTCGCCGGCACCTGGGTCAAGCAGCCCTGGCGAACGAAGATCTGGTTGACGTCGAGTAGGATGTCGCAGCCTTCGACTATCATGCGCTCGATGGCCAGGTTTTTGCGAATGTTCTCAGTCTCGGAGACTTCGTCGTGCATTGCCTGGATGACAGATAATTTGAATGAATAAATAAGACTCCTGCCGTTATATTTTTGCATGCTTGAGATGATACCCTCGTATTTGTCAATGTTGTATTTTATAAATGTAGCTCTGTAGCACATTCTACTCGATGACGTCCCTACTTTGTTCATTGATTTGATATTACGCAATAATTCAGGTGGCACAACATAATATTTTTACATAAGACGACTTCAAATAAGTCCCTTCGTATTGTGAGAGTAATACCCCCTGTTCAAGGGGGTCCGTGCCAGAGCGGTTAACGCGTTTGCCTCTCGCACCTGCGGCGAGGTCACATTTATTTGCAGTGTAGCCGCGGAAAGAAGGCTTGGACTCTTGTCGCACAATTTACGTCCTTGAGGGCAAACCTTCAAGGCACAGTGAGAGTGTACACTGCCTGAAGATGAGAAAGCCAGGGCAGATGTACACACCTGTGTGAGCGTATGAATGCGTATGGTTTCTGTGTGCTTGTGTGCTCAGGAGTCAGCGAAATGAGCAGAATTGCCTCCTCGCTGGCTGCGGATCGAGTGTCACCAAATGATGTGCCATTGCCAGCAGCCCTCGTGCAATTACTATTATCCCCTGTACTAATAACTCCTTGCATTCTCAGGACCTGTGTTTGAAATATTTTTGCAACCTTTCGCCACTCACATGGGACAGATCCTCAAGCTTGCTCTTGGCAAACTCCAACTGCTGCCTGTCTACGTGATCGTGTGGTGTGTGGGCCAACAGTTCGTGTAGCGTCACGATGTACCTCGGGATCTGGTGCATCGGGTAAGTTAAGAAGGTCTCCATGCTGCGACCCTCGCACACCGACTTATCCTCGTAGCGCTTGAGGAGGCCGGTGAACTCCGGCTTCTGCTTGTACTCGGCCAGCACCTGCAGGCTGTAGTGGTGGTTGCGCACGTACTCCTGGTAGATTCCCAGCATCGGTAGCAGCATGTCGAACAGGTCGCCAAGCTGCAGCGTCGGCCAGTTGTCCATCTTGCTGTTCAGGCCCTGCAGAAAGATCTGGTGCAAAAACAGCAGCGTCTCTCTGCGGGACGACGATGCAAAGTTTCTTCATGGAATTTCTCAGCAGAAGCGGATCCAGAATTTTAAAATCAGTCGGATGGAATCCTGACTAATTATAGTAGAAGATGAAACAGTACTGCCTCATTGGCACTGGAGTTGGTGAGCTTTTCCAGTGGTCCAAAGCCCCAGAATCACCTTTCTCCCGACGACCTTTTAGATGCAAGTCCAAAGCTCTAACCAATGGGCTAAAATTGTCTTAAAAAAGCTAAAGCCGGTGAGAATTCCAAGAATGTACGAGCTAATACAATGTTTCTCTTGACCAGATATATTATTCTTTACATTGAAAATAGTGTTTGCCAAACCGTATGCATAAGCTTCTACTATCCAAGAGTGAGTGACACCAGAGTCAGGCACGGCAGATTCCGAGATTAATGTTTGTCTCGAAGGCTTTCAGTACTGGAAATCGCTGCAAGCCCAAGCTGGTGAGAGATTTTCCCTCCAAACTTCCTATTTACTCAATATTTGAGCTGTCGAGCCCATATGAAATGCTGTCGCACTTTTGGGAATGGTAAGTGTTCCGTGATGACTGTAGTCCGTTCAGTAGGTAATAACCTTATGCCAATGGAAGCATATTAAGCCACATAACTCAAGTATATTAAGCTGGGACTTTTCTCAAAAATGAGTTTTTCTGGCGAAAACACCATTCTCGTGATTATCTGCACTCAGTGAAGATACGGCGGCCAGAGAGAGACAGAGTTAGAAATATATATATTGAGTGCGATTGCATACTTTTAATAGGGGTTGTATAAAATTTGCTTCCGAATTCCAACTCACGCGTTGAGGAAAATTGAGTTCACATCCTCGTGAGTGATGATTGGCTTCTTGGCTGAGGCAGCCATCCGACAGGGGCGCAGGAAGCAGGACACCAGGATGGTGATCTGCTGAACGTATTCCTCCTCGCATTCGACTAGGCCGAACACGATGTTATTCCGTTTGCGCATGTGCTCAGCGTGCTCGGATTTGATGTACTCTTCCACAATGTTCTTCCACCGCCGCCGGCAGAGCCAGCCGCGGAAGAAGGATTGAACCTGTGAAATCTGCACTTTACCAGAATACAAATAGTTCCGGCGGGATGCCCGGCTTGGGCAGCGATTGTTCTACTTTTAGCTCTAATTATTGATAACGTCATCTAATCGGATGCCAGGCTTGGGCAGCGATTTTTCTATTTTTAGCTCTAATTATTGATAACGTCATCTAATCGGATGCCAGGCTTGGGCAGCGATTTTTCTATTTTTAGCTTTTCTTATCAATGACGTCATTTAATCGGAACCTATTTTTAGCTTCTTAGTCAGCGACGTCATAGTCAGAAATTTGACATCGTTGGGAAGTTATTTTTAGCAAATTCATCGCTGATGTCGTTTCTTATTTTTCTTATCGTTACAGCAGTCTTCTCTGGTATTATGTTTTCTAATTAAGAAACGAAATTCTGAGTGACAACTTGGCACTCTCAAGCATCCGAAAACTTCTGCTCTTAATTGTCATTTTAAGGACGTGAATAATGCTTGAAAATGACTAGAATAGATAATTTTGTTACGCAGGGCGATCTTCACAAACAGAAATTAGGCTCAATTGCCATCCATAAATTTCAATCAAAGCAGAATCAGATAAGAAGCGACAGAAGAGAAAAAATTGGCAGCATCAGTTAGCAGCATCGCGGATGTTGACAACGAGCTAGGACCAGACTAGGCTCAGGGAAAGGCTGCCCCTATAGGCAATTTAATTAACAGCCGTGAGGACTGTAGAAAATAAGTTCATTATTTATAGAATTCTTAGATTTCTGTTGTGGCTGAATAGCTTGGAGTTCTAGCAAATGAGACTAACTTATTCAGAATAAGCTTGAAATTTTTGTTTGAAAATCGAATTAGTACAGAAATTGTGGGCAAGAACTAAATTTAGTATAAGCTTTGCTTATTAATAGAATATTGAGAATAAGCTTGACCTGCTGAAGCAGTCTAAATACGAAAGTGCAAGTGAGCGAAGTTTGCGCACGTTAGCGAGTTAAATATGATTTGCTTTGCAAAAGTACATATGCGTAGATATAAAATAAATTCTTACGACAAGCAATTCTGTTCTCTAGAAGGATTGACTGACCTGAAATTTGGAGGGGAGCAATGGGAGCAGAGGTGCTTGTTGCCGGGGGGACATGACGTGTTTGAATGGCGGGGAAAAATTGAGAAAGCTTGGGGAAAGGGATAAAAGATTGTCCATTTATTCTCCCCCCCGCCGAATCGCCCAAAATCTGTCTTATCGTACGGGAGAAGTGTCAGCTGCAGACTTGCCCATTCTCTCCCCCCAGGAGATCGGCTCATTGGAGCAGTAATTACCTTTTTAATCTTCCTGAGCTCCTCAGTCTCCTCAGAGTTAGTCCTGGACAGAGCAGATTCCTTGTGATGCAGCTCCTTCAGCTGTGGGAAAAAATTTTCGTCAGAAGAATAACCGACGCATTCTAGTTTTATAATAGTTTCGAGTTAAATAATTCAATTTTACAAAGTTTTTTCTTTTAATATTTCTTGGATTTAGTAAAATTTACGTGAGACCTCTGTATGCAATTCGTGCAACTCTAAATACATGTGCAATTAAAGGCTGTGCTCTGCTGCAGACAATGAACACTAGTGCTAGGTCAAACGAATAAGAAACAAGTGCGCAGATGCCTGTACTTTAGATAGTCTGAGATTGAGAAAGAGTCAGAGAGAGTGAGAGCGTGAGAGAGTGAGAAAGTGAGAGAGTGAAAGACTGAGATCCTTCCGTGGAAATCTGTTAAGTATAAAAAACGTGCACACAAAAGACAAAAGAGAGACAAAATAGACAGGTGATGGAGACGCAGACGCGTAAACCGTGCGTAGGAATAGTTCGGTGAGGAAGAATTAACACGAGTCACACAGACAGCAAGCCAATTTTCCAGTTGAAAATCTGAAATAGGAAAGTCAAATATGCAGAGTCGTAACATGATAGAAAAAAATAACTCAGGCAGCCCACACGTCAGATGTCAGCTGTACTCAAACTGTAAGTTAATCAATCACATTTGTGTGTCTCGTTGTCTAAGTTGCATTGAAATCTCGAGATTTAGACAAAACCAATCAGCTTTTACGAGGGCTATTCCAAAAGTTCGTGGACAAACCATTTTTTTTTCAAACGAAAGGCAGTAAAGTCACTTATTTTTACAGCAGTCATTTAGGTTTTCCTACTGTTTTTGGCACTATGGAAAAAACGAAGAAGCGAAGCGAAGCATAATTTGGTTCTTGTGGAAAGAGGGGAATCGACAGGCCGACATTGTTCGCGAGTTGCATGCAGCAAAATGTGAAGATGCTCCCTCGAAGTCGATGGTGCGGCGCTTTGAGGACGGCTGGGAGACAGTCGAAGATCTGCCACGCAGTGGAAGGCCAGCCACCACAGTCAACATGTTCAACATCGAGCGCTTGCGTCAGGCACTTGATGTCGACCGCCGGATCACCGCGCGAAATTCTCACGGCCAAGCTTGGGATGTCGCGAGTTGTTGCTCTTTGGGTCCCGAAGCTTCTGACAGATGATCAGCAGCGCGAGCGGGTCCGTGCATGCCAGCAGCTCCTCCTGGCCTACCACAACGACACGAACTTTTTGGATCGAATTGTGACTGGGGATAAGTCGTGGATTCATTACCGTGAGCCAGAGTCCAAGATGCAGAGCAGCGTCTGGAAGGCAGCTGGAGAGCTGGAGATGGCCACCGTCTTCTGGGACAAGGAGGGCATCCTGCTCATCGACTGGCTTCCACGTGGCACTACCATTACCAGTGCTTAATACATCCAAGTGCTGGAGAAATTGCGTGAAGCCATCAAGACTGAGCGCCGGGGCAAGCTGACCAGGGGATCCTGCTGCAGCAGGACAACGCCAGGCCCCAGCCTAGCAACAATGGCTGCCATCTCCAGCCTGGGCTTCGAGCTGCAGCCGCACCCACCCTACTCGCCAGACCAAGCACCGAGCGACTACTGACTGTTCGGGCGGATGAAGGAGTCACTCCGAGGTCACCATTATGGCAGCGTACAGGCCCTGGCCTCTGCCGTCAGCCAGTGTGTCAGAAGTACCCACAAAGAATTCTTTGCTGCAGGGATTGAGAAGCTACCAGAGCGCTGGCACAAGTGTGTGTGCCTCAAGGGCAACTACTTCAGTACATTGAGAAGGTCGATGACTAAGGTTTTCAGTTTTGTTGCTTGTCTAGTTCATGTTTGTCCACGAACTTTGGGAACAACCCTCGTAAAAACAATAATAAAAATTTCTTACAGAGAAGGCCAGGGTTCTGTGTACAAATTCTACGCTAAAGGGTTGCGAGTGAAGGCAAAAATAAGCAGGAAAAAATATTTTTTATGCCTCATTCCAATGGGTGCGTACAGATAATGATTCATTGTCCACAATTGGTTGGTTGTTAGGTGCTTGTGCTAGTTTTATGGGGCAAAATATATTTTTACAACTAAAACTAGAACTAGAATTGGAACTAGAACTAAAAATAGAAATAGAACTAAAAATAGAACTAGAACTAAAAATAGAAATATAACTAGAGCTAGAACTAGAACTAGAGCTAGAACTAGAAATAGAAATATAACTAGAGCTAGAACTAGAACTAGAACTAGAACTAGAAATAGAAATATAACTAGAGCTAGAACTAGAACTAGAAATAGAAATAGAACTAGAGCTAGAACTATAAATAGAACTAGAACTAGAAATAGAACTAGAACTAGAACTAGAAATAGAACTAGAACTAGAACTAGAACTAGAACTAGAAATAGAACTAGAACTAGAACTAGAACTAGAAATAGAACTCGAACTAAAAATAGAAATATAACTATAGCTAGAACTAGAACTAAAACAAGAAATAGAACTAGAAATAGAACTAGAACTAGTACTAGAACTAGAACTAGAATTAGTACTAGTGCAAGCTGAAGTGACAAGAGTTCTTGTCTCACCTCCCGTACTTCTTTCCTGAGCTGGCCAACCTCGGCCATGAGCTCTTCGGTCTGCTTGACGTAATGCCACTTGGACAGGCGCTCGCTCTCCATGATCTGCAGCAGGTGCAAATTCTTCTGCTCTAGCTCCTCCTTGATGCCCTGTACGCGGCTATAGCTGAAATAATGGATACAATCAGCAAGCTTCATTATCTATTACACATTAGTGAGCTGAGCATGAGCGTCGGTACCTGGCATTTCTGATCGCTTCAACCCATGCACAGCAGTCAGCGTCTGTCTCGGCCCGAAGATCGTAATGCCTTTGCCCGTCCTTCTTGTAGAATATATTGAAGCCGTGCTGCTCAAATATGTTCGATTTGTTAATTTTGGTTCGAGTTTTAAAATGCCAATATAAATCAGTTTTAGTAAAACAGTGGCTTTAACAGTCATTCTGTTCCCGATGGATCGGATCATCAAATGGATTATCTGGGACAGAAAAAATAACTGTAGAAAACAAATCAGGAAAGGGAGAGTGTAAAAAGTACACGTCCAACAAATTTATCCTTCGCCGTCTGGGGAATCAGATTGAAGACTCGGTACTCAAACCAATCAACAATAGTCTCTGAGTCCGAATTGGCTAAACAAAATAGATGTGCACTTTCAAGCGCGTGCCGAATCTCAGCTTCATTCCAGCTTCAATTAGTTTACAATGATGATTGCTCAAGAGCCTTAAGTTATGGGGACGCAGCACTCCTAACTTCAAGGTCGATCACGTGACTAGGGTGAAGGGGTACAGAAAATTAGGGGTACACAAAGCTGTTCTAAAAATAGCAACAACAACAAAACCCAAAGAAATCGATTGAAATTTTAATGTCCATTGTAAACATTAAAAAGTCGATTGTACACTGTAGTGTACATTGAATTGTACACTGTAGTGTACATTGAATTGTACACTGTAGTGTACATTGAATTGTACACCGGAGTGTACATTCCATTTTACACTGGAGTGTACACTCCGTTGTACATTTGGGTTAACATGGTGTTTAAATTCTCTCTAGTAAAAAACAAAAGCCGAGCTCACAGGACACGGTGGGGGTTGGGGCCACAAGGATTTCAAGAAGTCCCAGTTTAGTGCAAATCAAAACTGCATGCTGCTGCTTGCCGACCAAACCGCCCGGAGGGCATTTCGAGTGTGAGCCAGAAAAAACTGAGAAAGCACGGCCCCCAGCTAAGCCAAAGATCTTTGCTTGGCCTGTTCTTCATCTCTGCATTTCTCCTTCTTTCTGCTCAGCTTCCATGTCCTCCCGAAAGCAGGGGGCCTCAGGCTTTGTCGCCTATCCAAGCGGAATGGCTGGGGTCTCAGAGCTCAGACTCGCCATGTCCTGTTTGGTCTTTAAACTGGGAGCTCAAGCATTCAATTTACTAACTGACAGCGGCAAACGGTTCCCCTTCTGCCTCTGGTCCTTGTCCCCTTTGACCTATGAAAGACTTTGATCTCAGATCAGACATTCCTCTGGTACATTTCGCACAGGGAATGAAAATATGGTAAGAAGAACTATGATTTGCGAATATTTCAAGCCCTTTAAAGGCTTTTATAGCGGGAGCCATGTTCTATTAGGAGCCGAGAATCTCTTAACTACTGACGCATCGAATTCTCGAATTTGAACCCGCGACCCTCAACTGCAGTCGAAACAAATATCTTACGTTTCTGCGACTCGAACCACTGACCTCTAACACAAGCAATTGTTTTTTCTGATGGAGGCCTGCCAACACAGGGACTCAAACCCCCGACTGTCAACAAAAATCAGCGAGCTCACCGTCCACTGTTGAGCTCGCGTGTTCTCGCCCCTCTCGGTCAGCTTTAGCGAGCTCTGCTTGTCGCAATAGGATCCCTCCAGCAGAGCTACTCCAGACGGTCGCTCGCATTTGTCGCTATCATAATAGAACAGCAGATTTTGGTACAGCACAAAGTAGCGCAGCTGCCACTTGCCGGTGTCCAGGCTCCTCTTGTAGAGATTGCCGGCGAGACTGGCGCTGCCCGGCTCGCGAGCCTTGCTCGACAGAAGCAGAAACTGGGAGTCGCTCACTCTGATAGTTTTCTGCATCTTCGATGACGACTTCCCTAGCGGTACTTACCCTGGATGTAAAAGAGAAATTTGAAAGAGAAATCTAGACTAGGCCAGTCGTAAGATTGTAATTAACCCCAGCGGGAACCCGAGCGGCCTTGCTAGTGCTTCGCTGCCTTATCTGCGGGGCTAAGGGGTGGGTGAGCTGGGAACGCTGTCGGAAGCTGTTCCGGATCTCTGCCGAGAGCACGGTTGCTGCCTCCCTCTTTTGAGGCAGGCCAGCCTTGGGATCTGCCCGGGGGAGAGAGGGAAGGGGAAAGCTGGAAAGAGCGAATGATTTTTTCGTTTGTTAAAAAATAAATTTAACGAAGTCAAGGAGGATGCAATCAACGTAATGCACAAGCACAGAGCCCTCTGCTGAATCCACAGCCCAAGTCACCCCACAGTTACTGGGGCCTTTATTAAACCTTGTATACTGCAGTGACGAATTTTTAGACAAAAGGCGTTTCCCATCTATCCCGCTGCCAGGCAAAATCTCTTCCCCACTTCCTTTCCCAAATGGTGGGATACGAAAATTGAATGTTGTATGAGCGAGACAGAGGAGCTCAAAAAGTCATTAAGCTAACTCAAAGTCTCTCCGATAAGGGTGCATTGCTGGAATTATTAAGAACTGATTGCATTGCGAATTTGGCTTGGGCAAACTGGTCAACATAAAACTTACCCGGCGATCTCTCTGGAGTGCTCAAATTTGAGTCTGGAGTACGTAAGGACAGGGAGAGTGGAGAGTGGAGCGTGCAGGAGAAATAACAGTTTTACCTCGGTCATTTCCAGGGTGGGTGAGTGGGGTTTGTCCCGCCCAATCCTATGCGAATCGCTAGGAGAGAGATGCGAATTGAGAACAAAAGCTACTCACATTGGCTGCAGAAGCTGCTCGGGCAGGTTTTTTTCAGGGCGCAAAATTCCATTATTATTATTTTAATTTAGAAAACGATTTCCAGTGGGGGCAATTCGTGATTTTTGTTTTAAAAAATCGTGTAAATGCATCCAGGGATGTGTCGCTTCTAGGAATTATCCTCCTCGTCTAGTTTATCCGACAAATTTTTCCATTTTCCTCAACTCAGATGTCGAATCCTCATTTTGCCTGTTAATCTCAGCTCTCTTTGTCTGAGGAAGGGGTTGGACAAGATCAGAAGGCCGGATGAAGGTCTCAGATTCTCGCCGGGGAGTGCCAGCAGCAGCAGCAGCAGCAGCAGCAGCATTCTATTCATTATGAGGCCCCTTTGCTCGGGTTTCATACTAGCTGCTCTGGCATCTGACATAGAATGAACTCGACACCACAGCAGCATTCAGTGAGCCAAGTCGACGCTGAAGCGGCTGCGAGAGTCGATGCTGTCGGCTCGCCTCGAGGAAGCACAACTCGAAGATCATCATCTACTCATGGCTGCAGCCTGTCTAGAATTTCGCTTTCAATCTTTGAAGCCAAAAACGAATTAAAAAAACTGACTGCTTTCAAATCCGAATTTATTAGAAATTACTTATTTTTCTAAAACAGAATTGAGTTGCGATTTCCCTGAACTGAAGCATTTTTTTAAACGGATTTATTTGATTTTCTTGAAAAAAGACGAATGTTTAAATAGGATTTATTTAATATTTTTTTTCTTTACTGAGAATGGGTTCATTGAATTTGGATTTCCTGCAATGCGGCTGACTTTGAAACTAGATTTCCTTGAAAAATGGTTTCTTTGAACAATGGATAGTTTAAAAGAGGATTTCTTTAAAAAAAATATATATCTAAGAAATGGATTTGCGGATTTCTTAGACTGCCATTGCATGAAATCGGACTTCAGAAGAAGGGATCTTCAGATCCCTGAAGACTCGGTATTTTGAAAACAATGGATTCTGTGAAAGAGTAATTTTTTAAAGTAGCGATACAGTTGAATTGAAATTTCGTAGAAATCGGATTTCGTAAAAATGGGATTTCGAAGAATTGGGATTTCGAAGACTACAGATTTGGTAGAATGGGGTCTATTAAAAATAAAAATCCTTGCACTTAGCATTGCTAAAAAATACAATCTATGTGAGCTCAAATGCCTGGCAATGATAATTTCGCGAAATTACCAGATCTAAATTAGCCCTGCAGGATTAAAGCTTCAAATTTCTAATCCAAAAGGCAAAGAATCACTTTCTTGTAATTCGAATCGAACAGTTAGCAAAATAGTTTCTGTTTCCAGAAAACAGAAGGGATAGGCCCGGAAGGGAGAGGCAACCTTCCTCCTGACCGGAGAGGGCAAGGCAACCTTCCTGCCGAACGGGGAAGAGAGACAACCTTTCTCCTGACCGGAGAGGGCGAGGCAACCTTCCTGCTGACTGTAGAGAGGAAGGCAGCCTTCCTCCTGACCGGAGAGGGCGAGGCAACCTTCCTCCTGACCGGAGAGGGCGAGGCAAACTTCCTGCTGACTGTAGAGAGGAAGGCAACCTTCCTCCTGACCGGAGAGGGCGAGGCAACCTTCCTGCTGACTGTAGAGAGGAAGGCAGCCTTCCTCCTGACCGGAGAGGGCGAGGCAACCTTCCTGCTGACTGTAGAGAGGAAGGCAACCTTCCTCCTGACCGGAGAGGGCGAGGCAACCTTCCTGCTGACTGTAGAGAGGAAGGCAGCCTTCCTCCTGACCGGAGAGGGCGAGGCAACCTTCCTGCTGACTGTAGAGAGGAAGGCAACCTTCCTCCTGACCGGAGAGGGCGAGGCAACCTTCCTGCTGACTGTAGAGAGGAAGGCAGCCTTCCTCCTGACCGGAGAGGGCGAGGCAACCTTCCTGCTGACTGTAGAGAGGAAGGCAGCCTTCCTCCTGACCGGAGAGGGCGAGGCAACCTTCCTGCTGACTGTAGAGAGGAAGGCAACCTTCCTCCTGACCGGAGAGGGCGAGGCAACCTTCGTGCCGACCGGAGAGGGCGAGGCAAATTTGCCTGCTTTGGTTTGATTTGATTTGCAATTGAAAATGTAGCTCGTATTTCTTGGAAAAATCGGCGCCTTCGTTGGGAGCGAACGGACGGATGTTAGAAGAAGGAAAGGAAAACAATGGCGTTTTTTAAAAGCCAGCCTAACCTGAATCTGAGCAATTTTTTCCGACACAAAATCGAGTGGAGCGGAGGCCACTCCCCATATTTTCTTCCGCTACCTGAGAGTCCCCGAGCCTTAGGCCTCTCAACCTCCCCCTTCTGCTCCGAGTAGCTCCTTCAGATCTCTGCACTCTTTTGCGCTCGTTGCTCGATGCTTTTTCTTCTTAATAGCCACTCGAATGCGTCTGTGAGAAAATCCGGAGCATCTGGCCACGAGGCGAGAGATTTTATTTTTATTAGTCCCGTAAACCTCGACAGAATTGTATGGACCGGTTTATGGCTGTGACTAACGGTGCGAAAGTATTGATTCGCTGAAGCAGTGAAGAATTAAAAACCGATGAAACCGCTTCATCAGTTTGTTCTAGATTTCTCCCTCTCTCCCCCTCTCCCTATCTCCTTCTCTCACTATCTCTCCCTCCCTCTACCTCTCTCCATTTATTCCTATTTCTCACCCCTCGCTCTCTCTACCTCTCTCCTCTCTTCGTTTCTTCCTATCTACCCCTGTCTCTCTTCCTCCATCCCTCCCTACTTTTAGCGATATCTCTCACCCTCCATCTTTCCCTCTCTCCCTCTCTCCCCCTCTCCGTCTCTCCCTCTCTCCCTCTCTCACTCTCTCCCTCTCTCCGTCTCTCCCTCTCTCCCTCTCTCACTCTCTCATTCTCTCCCTCTCTCCGTCTCTCCCTCTCTCCCTCTCTCCCTCTCTCCATCTCTCCGTCTCTCCCTCTCTCCCTCTCTCCCTCTCTCCGTCTCTCCCTCTCTCCCTCTCCCTCTCTCACCCCATCCCTGTTCCTTGTGCCCTGACGAAAAGTAAGTAGGACTATTATTAAAATAAAATATCGGCGAATAGAATGGATACGGGAACCTCCTTACGGGGTGCATGTGTCTCTCCTTCCTCAATCTGTCTCTGCCCGTCTCTTCACCTCCCTCCATTGTGCCATTCTGCATAGTTCATACTACCTCTCTCACAGCTTATTCTCCTGCCCTCTGCTCTCCTGCTTCCTACTCTCTCCCTGATGCATATTTTTTACATTTCCTCGCTTTAAATTTTTACTTCCACTATCTAATTTAGATTATTGATAGCGAAATCGATATTTTCCTGGCTTGTTCTTGTCTAGTGACTAGTTAGCTGCGTCAGTAGGGCATCAAAGCCTTATTTGAATTGATGAAATTTAAAAGAGGCAGCTAGAATGCGCGTGTTACAGCATATTCCATGTTATCTGCTGTCAAAATAAATTTAGGAAAGCAGTTAGAAGTTGCTAAGCAACGGCATCAATGAATCGGCAAATTTTAATTGGCAAAAGTACAATCTGGTAATGGAGTCAACAGCGAGGCGACAGCAGCCAGTTACGTTCTAAAATACGATATAAATGCACAACGGCTCTGAGGAGGGGTCAGGACTAGGGGTCAGACAGGTTGGGGTCAGGAAGAGGGGTCAGACAGGTTGGGGTCAGGAAGAGGGGTCAGACAGGTTGGGGTCAGCAAGAGGGGTCAGACAGGTTGGGGTCAGCAAGAGGGGTCAGACAGGTTGGGTCAGGAAGAGGGTCAGTGAAATCGTTGTTAGAAGAAGGGGTCAGAGAGGTTGGTCTAGAAAATTGTACTCGTAGGCATAAACGGTGAAGCCATCAGTTGGCAGTCGTCAGACAACGGAGGTGATATTTTTCTGCGTGCACGGAATGCCGTTCCTGGCATTGTTGATCTGCTTGACAACCAGGGCCACCAGCCGTTCAACGTAGCTCTCCGGCAAACTGCTATCCGACTTTGGCCGATCCAACACCAGGATGCCATTGATGAACACGCTGAAGCATTCGTGCTGGGCGATGCGTCCAAGCAGCAGGACGTCGGGATGACCCTTTGACAAGGCGCACTGCAGCCTGTCGTAGCAGGCGAAACTGCCGGCGCCGCGGAAGAGCACGTGTACACGAATGAGGCTGGCCAGCTCCAAACTGGTTGGCAATCGGCCAGCAATGGCGTACTCATGCTGCGAATATACCATTGGCTACTGTTAGTAATCGTCTGCGCGCGTTCTGTGTCGTGGATTATTCTGCATACGCACGTTATCGAGACTTTTTTATTTATTATAGAAATCACCCGAATACAGAAATCTATTTTAGTAATAGATGGCTTTGTCTATGGTAAACGATGAAATGCTTTTGCGCTGAAAGCATTTACTATAGTACAAGCAGATTCTCTTGAGCACATCGAAGCAGATTCCATAGAAGATTTCGAAGCGGATTCTGTAGAAGATTTCGAAGCGGATTCTGTAGAAGATATCGAAGCAGATTCTGTAGACGATATCGAAGCAGATTCTGTAGACGATTTCGAAGCGGATTCTGTAGACGATATCGAAGCAGATTCTGTAGACGTTATCGAAGCAGATTCCGCAGAATATCTAAGCAGATTTCATAGAAGATATCGAAGCGGATTCTGTAGAGGATATCGAAGTGGATTCCAGAATTGTTTCAAAAGATTTTTAAACATGACAAACATATCTTCAATATTCGAGTAACAACCGACTCGTATATTTTTTTTAAGCGATACAAATCAATTTCTCCATTTGATTCGATGTACCAAAGCAATAATGGGGCCATCTCGTAAAATACTGAAGAAACGTTTTTGTCAGAAAGGGTCGTAGAAGATTGTTGTCAGAAAAAAGTGTTCTAAGTATATTACGAGTCTATAATTCTAAAATATTTATAAATTACTGGTTATAAATTACTCGCACTTTAATGATATTAGCTACGTTAGATCCAACAAAATCATAAAAACATTGCTACTTTTAATAATACATACCGTATAGTTTTTGCTAGATATGGATTGCCATAGTTTAATAAAAACTATAATAATAGCTCCTAATTGTAGGTGCCAGGTGGGCTGCGGGCAATGGTACATCATTTGGTGACACTAGACCCGCAGCCAGCGAGGAGGCAATTCTGCCTATCGCGCTGACTCCTGAGCACACACGCCCACAGATACCGTACGCAGGCACACGCTCAAATGGTGTGTACATCTGCCGTAACTTTCTCATCGTCATGCAGTCTACACTCTCAATGAGCCTTGAAGGTTGGCCCTCATGGGCGTGAATTGCACGAATTGCCTCGAAAGCCTTCTCTCCACTGCTGCGCCCCAAATAAAAGTGGCCTCGCTGCGGAATCGAACTCATGGACCAATTGGTGCGATAGGCAAACACGTTATCCGACATGCCACCAACCCCCCCGATCGCAGTTGTCTACTTGTGTTGTTCTGTCGTAGCTCCAGTTTTTATCTCAATTTTTGACATCGATTCTACGGTGTCATTCTGGCTGTTCGGTGTCGTCACTTTGCCTAGCAGTTCTCAGACTCAACTGCATCCGGTTGCGGCTGCGAATGGCCAGGCCAAGTTCGTGCAGCGACATGCCGTCGACAGGGCCGCCGTCCAGCGTAACCAACTCGTCGCCCGGTTGAACATCCTTAAAAGAAAGGCGAATAATTATTTTTGTTTATTTCACTGAAAGTAGACCTGTTGCAAGTGGGACGGCATCGGAACCTGTTGAGAATATACTCGTAAACAACAGAGGGGCAGTAGCTAATTTAATTAATAATTCACTATCTTCATAATGTATCCCAATGCACTCTCGCAACACAACCAAGTAAACATTTCTTGATCTTTACTGGTACTCGCACAGTATACATCTCCTCAAAATAATCGTAATGCTCGTAAGAAATTTTGTCCTGTATTTACATGTCAAAAGCTTTTTTGCCTGCTCAATCAGCTAGTGTGACTTCCGCATAAAAGGTTCTCGATTCGAATCCTAAGCGAGGCTGTACACTATTGCTATATTTTGAGTCTCGTTATATTTTAATTTCGGTGCCCATTTGAGAAACAGCAGCCCCAGCAGCGGGTGTCACCTGACTGTGAGCAGCGCTACCTGTCGCCACGGCTGAAACAAAGAATCTGGACGGCCTGCCTGGATTGTCTTGACTCAAATCGTCGGTGCGAGCAACCAGAGACAGGCCGAAGGCACCATTAACACGATGGAGGGTCACACGACGCAGGCGATGATGATCCGCTGAGGCAGCCGACTTGGACGACTGAAGAAGGCCAGGCCAATACAAGCCGCTGCCGCCACTCCAGGGGAACATGCTGCCCGAGGTTAGCGCTGACAGGCCAGGCGGCAGTGACTTCGGCATCGGTGACTGCTGCGTCCGGTACTGACGTGCGTGCGAATGGATTAAACAAAACTTTTGTGAAATGAGTGCTTCGAATCATAGACTTGGAAAGCTATAACAATTACCTTTGTTGTGGTTGGCGTTGACCGCACAGGTTGTTGGTCAACAACGAAGCGCTCAGTGTCTGACTGGCTCGCTGGCGACTGTCGCGGAGGCAGTTGCTGCGCAGTCGACCCAGAGATCCATGGAGTTGGTAATGGGATGATGTAGAATGTCACGGGCTGCTGCTGCTGCTGCTGCTTTTCTTGATGCTGCTGCTGCTGCTGTTGATGATGATGCTGCTGTTGATGATGCTGCTGATGATGACGCTGCTGCTGCTGATGATGATGATGACGGTGCTGCAGCGGTAATTGAGTCAGTTCAGGCAGCACTTGTTGGTACTGGCTGTGGGCTGGTACGGAGCTGTTAGAGTTTTGCTGACATGCTAAAACAGATTGAATCAGATGGGAAGAGCTTGATGAACTTTTTATTTTCCGACAAAAAACTAGACCTGATATGTCTAATTATTTTATTAGCATAAAAACTCATAAAAACATAACGCTTATTAAGTAGTCATCGATTCCTAACCTTTCAGTGGCGACAACAGAGAAAATGGCCTTGTGAGCCTAGTTGGGGATATATTTTAGTTACAAAAATTGAGTAGCGGCAATGATAGATTGGTGAACATCAGACATGACAAGTACGAAAGATATGGCTGCTGATCTGATCGATTTGTCTCGGTTGTCTCTCCGGCCCTGTCCCTAGCTGAAATTCTTATCTGCTCTAATTTGGCGCCATATTCATAACTGTTTGGAAGTCGATTGTACCATGGGCAATGGGCCAGGCAAACTCATTTTTTTCATCCATTGCTCAAGTATTGGAGTGCAAAAGTGCACACAGCCTCTCGCTTTATCACTGTGCAAAAATCCTACTCAACGCTGGACAACAATATCCAAATATCGATCATTGAGCTTATTAGAAGTTTAGTCTGTCATCGCGCCAGACAATTCTACGGTTTCCTGCGCCCCTCTCTTCCCGGAGACTATTGTCAGCTGGTTGGCCTGGGATCTCTCCTGAAAGAGATGGAGTCAGTAACTGCAGCTTAGGCCTGAGGACAGGAGCATGTAATAGAAGTAATCATAATTTAGGCCTCTCCCAACCAGCGCAAGCAAATCGGTTTACGGCTTCACGGAAGGACTTGCCAGGGTGAGGGTGAGGGGCAGCCGTGGCGAGCCCGGCCAGCGGTAAAAGATTAATGGCCCAATTTCATTTTCTGCTGATGTGGACTGCATTGGTGGTCATCGGATATGAAACAAACCTTTGGCCAGATCTCGCTGGACTCACAGCTTCAATTTAATCGTGAGTGCAATAAAGATTGCTCATAAGAGTACGTTAGAAGCATGATTCTAAAAATCGCAGAGTATAGTTTAGCCAATATCTTTCAGGAGTCTTGGAGTCCTAAACTAATTATTTGAACATGCGAACGAAAGTATGTGCAACCCATTGGATTCTTACGCTCAGAATTTGTGTTTTAAAGCGCAATTTGAAATAAAGGGTTTAAAACATATTTGGGCACCATACCAGTAAAGTCGCACTGGACACCCTGTTCCTTTGACTTCGACTTCGTTAGTTGTCGTCGGATGACTTCTAAATTGCGACCACAGCTGCCGCCGCTGCTGACAGTGCTGATCCTGCTGCTGCTGCTTCTAGCATCTTCAACTGATTCAACTAGCCCAGATGACAGAAATCTAGCCTCAAAGTCGTCACTGAGTTTTGCGATTCTGTTGCGCAGACGGCCAGGGCTAGAAAAGTACACACCGTCCAGAGTGTTTGACGATGAGGCTGACGGTTCTTCATTGGCAACGGCCGATGCCCCCCTAGCTGCGTGTGTCTGACTGCGCGTCGGTTTCGGTTGCTGTTGAGGCCCACTCTCAGGTGTGTACAGAAGACGTCGATGCAGTTGACTTACTCGATCGGTCGGGCTGCGTCCTATCGATGGTGTTGCGACTAAAGGGGAATTTAATCGAGCCAGAAACTACGAGCCGTATTTTTAGAAAAAATAGAATCGAATATAGTAAAAAACCTGTCTTTAATCGGACAGCATTCCGGAAATTTGAAATCAATAAACCGAAATCTTAAGCTGGAGATAAATTGGCCTGTTGAAAAATAAGTGGCATATATCTGATTTATCTGTGAGATTCGTGTCCAACGACAATGGAGAAAGTCCTTCCCCATCAAGGAATCAGTGAATCGTGCATTGGCTATGATGATGATGCATTATAGCCCAGCCGTTCTTCAGAACAAATCGAAACCTTGTTTAAAGGCGTATCGGTGAAGGATAAAACACATTGACTGAGTGGGTTTAACAATTGTTTAAAGTCATTGTGGAATTACCTATCCCACTCATATGTCTCGGTCTTTTCCACATTTCACGCCAAATTTGTTTATTGCTCGTCAATCTAAATGAGCTCTTTAATCAGTTGGTACTGATGCGATACACTTCAAATGAGCTGTAGTTTTGTATGGCAAAAGTATCACAGAACATTTGCTAATAGACATTTTTCTGACCCTCTTCTCAATTAGAAGGACAAAAATTTCCCAACACAAATTAAAGGAAAATATTAAAGGTAAATGACTAGCGTGATAAATTGCGCTAATAAATACAAATTAACTGTACCTTCCTCATTCAGCTGCCTAGCATGCCCTGTCAATCAAACGAGCAGCACAGATGCGCATAGCAAATAGTCTCACCACCATCAAGTCGACACGACTCTCGGCTAGCTCCCTCTGGCTGACGATGCCGGCGTCTCTGAGAATTTGTTGCAATGAACGAAGCCAAGCCGGTGGGACAGCTGCGGTTGACGTCAATCAACGATTAATAGTCAATATGGCTGACACATATCGAGCAGATTTTGGAGTAGATTTTTATTAAACATACCTTTTAGGAGACTGATTCAGAAGGTAGCGCTCTTGCCGATGACCGATGCGTCTATTCTCCTCGCAACGCCCCAAATCATCATCCCTGTTCCTGACGCTAGCATCGTTGCCCGTCTCGTCCAGCCCACGCTGTCGTATCGGCGGCTGCCGTGCAGGTCGGTGCCAGAAACTGCTGTTGCTGTTCAGAAAGCGCTGCCGCATCTGTTCCACCAGGTCGGCTTCGTCATCTTCCTCCAAATTGTCGGTCTCTTCATGATCTTCCTCCGGAGTCGCCTCTGCGGTTGCCGTTGGGGTGGATGAAGCCGAGGAAGATGGGGATGAAAGCCGCGATAATTTAGGCATTTGATAATTTAGCGCCCTCGGAAGGGGCGCTGGCGGAGGCATCGACGGCGAGGGTGGCGATGGCTTTTGAAGTTGCAGCGCTTCTGAGTCGGTAGACACGTCTGTAGCGTCTTCCAAGCTGTCACCGTTCACCAAACTAAGTGGCAGCCTTGATTTGTAGCGGACCTGTATGTTTATTTAAAGTTGGGAATCGAAATTCCAAATTCAAGAAAACCCATTTTATTGAAGCTACACTTCGGATGCAACGTGTCTGTTTAGCATAAGATCGAGCGCAATTTAAGATTGGAACATTAACTTAATAGTTAGCAAAGCAATCGACTAAGCTTTATTCACCAGTATTTATCTGCCAATCCACCCATACCTAAAAGTTACGAATACGAAAGTCCCCAAAAGCACCTGAAAAGTCGCTGAGCCCAGCTTAATGAGGCGTCCAGCGGGCGAGTCGTCGTTTAATCGACGTATTGTGGCGCTGCGCTCCAGTGTAATGATTTGTTCAGCCTCATCGGATACGGCAGCCTCAGCTGCCGCTGCTGTAGAAGAGGACGACGTCGATAGCGACGTACCGCGACGACGTCCGGCCGGTCTCCACCAATCGCCGTTGTCGTCACTATCAACCTCGCCGCTGTTGTCGTTGTCTTCGACCCCGACTCCACCGTACCATTCGCGACCGAAACGGTATTCGAATTCTGCCGCGATGAATGCTTCGTCGAGCAGCAGAGAGGCGCCTTTGAAGCGCCGCTTCGCCAAGCGCAGGAATTCGCGCCGCTGACCGGCTGGTATGAGGAGGGCAATCTCGCGGAGCAGGTCAAGCTTTTTTGGTGCGTCTAGCAGCTTCTGCAGGTCGTTAACCAGCTGCTCGGTTGTGCTGGTTTCCCGGAAGGCTCGCAGAGCCGCCTTGAAAGTGCGGCACTCGTCGGTTGTCAGCGCTTGACGGGCAGCCCGACGAAGGCTCACGTTCCTGTTGGTCAGGTAAGTGAATTGAAACCGAATGATAGCATCGGTTTTCGCCTAGTGCAGCGTCACAGGGCCCGCTTTGTGCTGCACAGAACTAAAAGACACTAAAAGTCACTCACTGGCTGTACTGTCGCACAGGTGGCCTTCTGCTTACGGAAGATGGTGCTGAAGCCATACTATCCGAGTTTTGACTCAAAGTTCAGAAGAACTATAAAAATAAATTGTGTAAATATAGTTTTTCACAAATTTCATCAATCGTGGCAGTTTGTTTTGTTGTACTAACTTTTTTTGGTCTAACCTGACACGTCTAACCTGTTGTGTAACTGAGACTGTCAACTAGATATTTTACTTGTTATATGTCAAATGTAAATTAGAACTAAGGGAATGGAAGAACCGACTGATGAAAATTATGCACTAGCCAATGAGAGCTCCGCCAATAAAAGCGGACTAGTGCTTCAGTTAGGTAAAGGCTCGTCATCTTTATCCTAAATAATTTCTCTCGCTCATCAATTTACGCAAAAGTAATTTTATTTTTAGGACTTAAGTTTTTCTTTAAATATCGTCATGCTAATGGCACCCAATTTTTTAGAATTCGGTCTTTAATATTGTCAGCTCTTGAAAAAAATGAATCGCATGGTTATAAAAGGATAAATTTCAAGCGATAAAAGTTTTATGATTTATTACTCTTTTTATTTTTTTCAAAACGAGTGGTCTGGCCCGGGCTCGAACCGGGGACCTTCTGTGTGTGAGACAGATGTGATAAACACTACACCACCAGACCTAACGTCATAACATAACGGGAGTTCTAGTGTCATTAAATAGGCCGGCGACTAGTTTTCAAATAAAGGACGCTTCCATCCCACGTTATAAACGTAATTTGCAAGTTTGCAACAAGCTGTTCGAGCCTTCTCATTCTCAGAGCCTGTAACTTTTGTAGCAGTAAGTACTAAACTGACGACCTCGGAGAGCCAAACCACCGCCGAATGACCAACGTCGACATAGAAGTGCAGAACAGCAAGGCCAAGGCGCCTAGAACGCCTCGATAATGTACCCAGTTCGCTATGTTAACAAGCCGGTAGTAATCCTGAAGAGCGGTATCTCTGTCGATCTTGGTGTAAGACGCCATGTTAGCCACCTTAGATTCGACCAGGTTGAGGGCTTCCTGTGTGCGCGAAGGTAAGAATTATGTTGAGTTCTAAGCGTCTTCAGATATAAAGACGACACGTTAACTCTCAAACGAAAATTTTTTGCAAAAAACTTACAACAGAGATACTGTGAGTAGCGCTCAGATTCGACAACAGCGTGACGTACTCATCAAGGACATTCCTCTGGGCCAGTTGAATAGCAATTGAAATAGTCTTTGTAGAGCCCGTGTTGCGAATGCATATCTGTAACACGTCTATAATGCAAAAAAGGTTAATCAACTGCTCGAGTCTGCCTGCATGCATCAAATGGTAACTCACCGGTCCTAGAAATGTTAGTGTACTCCAATCTAGCAAACGGCGCTCGCTTTCCTATAGCTTGCAGTTTCTGGGACTGAATTAGGACGCCCTCCGAGTCGTGCATCTCAAACTCAGCATCGGAGTCCCAGTATTTGGAGGCCTGAAACATTCAAAGAGAAGAAATAATACCCTAGATATTCGTTCGCTCTGACGTTGTTACATTGCCATTCGAGACAGAATCTTTAAACCTGCACGATGAACAACATTTAGCGCGACACTCATGTGAAGCATCAGAGATTCAGTAGGCAATCCTAACGTAATACAGAGTATTGCGAATCGCTGACTGCAAAAGAAGTACAAAAAAGCCAAACTCACGTGAATAAAACTTCTAAAGTTTTGCGTTCCTAGCACGGGGGTGTAGATGCAGAACTGTTCGCCCGAGGCAAATTGGTACCTGATTCCACTCATTATTCCCAATCCCCTGTTCCTGTTGACTCCGATGCCGCCTTGGAATGTGGTCTCTGGCCGGCCGGACACAACTGTGACAATCGTCTCGCCAGTTGTCTCGTCCTCGAAAACATCCGAGGTGCTCGAGCTGGCTGGATAACAGCTGCACAGCAACAGGACGACTAGTAAAATGACAACTGAAGACTGGACAGTCATAGGATAGCTATAGGCTTTGCTTCAAAATTTCTGTATGGCGTAGAAAGATAGAGAATTAAAAGTTAAAGATTGAGGTAAGTTAAACCTACAAATTGTTTTATTCAACTGTTTCAACCACAGACAAAAACTCTATCTTTAAGCGATAGAAAAAATCTGACAAAACCACAAAGAGAATAAATACGGAAATGCTACACAAAGACAAAACGTAGGCTTCTACGTCTAGGGCGTTGTCTGTCTACCCACAATCCAAGGCCCTCTTTTTATACATACATGTTCTCTGCAAGCAATGAGGTTAGTTAGAACGAGGAAGGAAAATAGTGCGAGCAATTCAATTTGGTACATCGCAGAAATATGCTTGTAGGACAAAAGCTATCAGATATTATTATAGATATTATTGGTATGATCAATACCTTTTCTCGCTCAGTTTTGGTACAGCTGCAGTCCATTATGTTCAACTTGCATCCAAATCCGAAAGTTTATGGTCAGTCCCTACTAGGTTTTCATCCGATTCCGACAGTCTCGCAGTCTATTCTGACACATAGCAAGAGTTCAGAAAGCTTGTATGCGTTTCGACACTTGTCAATTCATTTCCGTCATGGGGGATGGCTTACCCCTCCTTTGCCTTGCTGTCTATGGCATGAAAGCTAGCTCCATAAGTTCAATTCCGACAGATTGCTGACATGTTTGACAATTTCAGCTTGTGGTTGTGTGTAAATCTGACGTCTATAGCCAAAATATGGACTCCCCTGCTTAGTTCTCCACCACCTCCTCTCCTCCCTTGGTGTCCATGAGCGCCCAGTCTTTCTAATTCTGCGATCTGTTTACTCTGCTACTGTAAGAGACTGTTTAAAATTTCACTGTCTCTTCTCAAGCGCCCTGATGGCCCCATCGCAACTACGTCAGGGTCAGAGACGAGACCGTCACCGTCTTATTCAAGCCCAGGCCAACGGCGATGACTTCATGGCCCTTGCGCGCACATTGGGCGTCAAGCGCACGACGGCCTACACGATAGTGCATACTGGGAGACCTGCAAAGCTGCCGAGGGGAGAGCACACGTTTAGCCGAGAGAACGATGAGATGAAGGCGTTTCTTGGGGATGCCATCACCGTGGACCCGAGCATCACTCTGGCCGAGTTGAAGACGGCACTGCACGCCCGCTTCCCCGAGAAGCAGGAAGTTTCAATCGCTACCATAAGTCGACATCTCGACGGTCTGTTGTACACTACCAAGTTGGTGAGAGATTTACCCGTGGAACGCAACTCACCTGAGAACATGCAGCTTCAGCGCGCCTACTGCGAGTGGTGGTGCAGTCCCGACGTTATCACCACGTAGCCGAAGGTCTACGTGGACGAATATGAAAGTCGCAAAGATGGATAAGAAAGTCGCCAAGCTCGAAGTCCTTAATGAATGAGACGCACTAACACTAATCCCGACGTAAATTATAATTTTGCAGGCATATTTGCCATAGACAACAATCTGGATTCGGTATCGTTTGCTAAAAATTGTGTACTTATTCATTCAGTATTTAATGGTGCAGGAGAATAATAGTTTATGGTCCAATCCAATCTATGGGTTAGCGTCAGCGTGCAAATGACAGTGAAAATAAATTTTAATCTTGAAATAAAAATGACAAGATACTCAACTCGCACTCAATGAAAGCGATGTACTAACCTGCTAGTAAGAATGTTAAACTCGTGCTTAGATTCGATTCTGAAAGCAATTCTTTTTAAACACGAATTTTGTTTCAGGGGAGAGATCGCGCTAGATATATAGAGGGGCATTATGAAAGCAAAATTTTGTTAATACTAAACTAAAGAAATTTTTTCAAACGGAAGCTTCTCTCTTGCTCTGTTAGGCAAATCGGCTATTTTATTACCAACTGCCCTAGTGGCAGTAATAACCTTTGCTTCCTGCTCATGTGTTCCAGTCAAAGATCCGTTGAACAAAATCTAAACGATGACGTGTCACTGTAAGATACACTTTAAAAAGGGCCAATTTTTTGCCTTTGGTGTAAATGTGAATGAATAAAAAAACTTTGCTGTAAAACAAACCTTTTATTTTGCCGAAAATCCTTACAGGGTAAGTTGCCCCCAATCAATTGAATTCATTACGGCCATCGCAGAGCACGTTTGTTAGATCTACAGATACTAGTGTATTCTATATTCTATATCTGTGTTTACATCTGGAAAAAAAGTTAGATATCTCAAAAGTATGCAGTGCAAGGTCAACTCAATCAATCTATCTATCAATCTATAAATCATTTTCTTGACATTGACATGAGTTGCGCACGCATAATCATTTTCTTTCCAGCAGTTTCGGACATAGACAATTCAGTCTATGCGTATTAGCTACGTGAAATCCTGACATTGACCGCTAAATTATATTCTCGCTTCATATTAACCAACCATGCCTTGAGCAGCGCTTTTCGACTTCACAGTTTCGCCTAATGGCATCTCCTAAATCGCCTAAAGAGATTTCAGTAATGACATCGGAAATTATCCAATTATAAATGAATGACAGATCAGCTTGATATTGTCATTTGGCTTTTAGCCAAAGCAGCGTAAAATGAAGTCACACATTCAGGGATGCAGTGTCAACAGACCGCGATAAAAACTTTTTTTGCTTTCGCTGCTGCCTCTGTAAAAAGCTTTGCTCCACTCGATTGCACAATAATCGGCCCGTTTAACTCAACCGGCGATCATTAATCAGCAGACGTCAGGAACTCTCTTTCATCGCGCATCCTGACCCCATCGCCCACAGTTTAATGATCCACAAGCCAATTCCATAGCCAATGCTCCTGCTAGTCCTGTCATTATCGCATGCAGATCTCTTCTATGATTAGCTAAAATATCCGCTTTAATGGCCAGTGACTGTGACTTTGATCGCACTGCGTGGTAAAATCGGAGGCAAGACAGTCGACAGAACATTACTCTGGGGCTTAAACTAAGTACCACAAAGAGCATGGCAACCTTCTGTTTGCACTGTGATGTATACAGCCAGAACGGCACAATGCTTGTGCTGATCGACAGACACTTTCCAAATAAAGATTTCCTCTCTGCGGACGTCGATGCAGCGAGTATCTCAACGAAAGTCACCAGCGTCATGGTGACGCGACTGTCTGGTGCACTAACAGAGGCCTACTTCTACTCTCTGCCATCACTGCTCAGTGTCACCATTGTGTGGTCACTCTGGCAGCTGGTCCGTCTGCTGCTGATTCCGGTGCATCGACTCGAAGGTTGTCGAATTCCGCTGCTCGCCCAGACTTTTTACGCCATTACAGTGGCGCTTTCAGCTGGCTTCCTGCACGCATCTGCCTATGTTGAAGGCGGCGGAGGCGTCGGTTGCAATCGGTTGCCAATAGCAACTGCTCTTCATGACTGGGCTTGCTGCGGCTTCGGCTGGACTCTACTCTTGGCTCTGCTGCTCCCGGCCTGGCAGTTGGGCAGCCGACGCCCGGCTGGTCTTGCGGCTGCCACTGTCGCAGTTGGATGTGCATCCTTGGCGCTGACTCTGCCACAGAGCTGGACAACGGCCTCAATTACGCCACCTGGCAGCTCAGATAACTCCGGCATATTTACCATCACCCAGCTGCCGTCTTCGACATTCTATCAAGTTGTCAGGGCAGTAGTTGGATTCGTCGGTCCTTTAGTTGCGTTTCTGCCCCTGCTGATGCTGTTAGCCTTCTGCGACCGCAGACAGCAAGAGAATGAAGCGTTTGACAGCGACAATAACAGCGTGGCTGCAAAAAATTTTGGTCTCTTGTCTCTGGCTTATGTTGCTCTGGCCGGACCGCTGATCTATCTGAGATGCTGCGCCGACCTTGTGCTGCCAGATGAACGGCGTCAGACGGACACCGGCTGGCAGTTAAGAGCTTTAGAGCGACTGTTTGGCTTGCTGTATTATGTGCATTGGCCAGTGTCCCAACTGCTCACTGCTTTGCTGACTTGTCGAGCTCAAAACTCGAATAGCTGAGATTTAAACTGTCGCAATCGCACCTGGGTGCAATCCACTCAACCGTGAATAAGTAAATAAGCACTTCTTACTAAAAAGTAGGTCGCATTTTTGACCTAATTGATCTTTTTACTTTACTTTATATCGACTTAGTTGTGACTTGTACTCGTATGTGACTCTTTTTATCAGTTTAAACTAATCAGCATCGAGTTTCAGATAAATTAAATGGTAGAAAAGTAGTGAGACAACGCGATACTTCCCCATGGGGAAAGACCATGGGTATTAAAAGTCCAGACTACTTCACGTTAGCCACCAAACTGAATAACCGATTTTCGTGAAAGCCCACGTTGTAGATCAAAATTCTCCGCCCTTTACGATTCAATAGCAAAATAGTTAACAATATAATCAATACAATATGATCAAAACCAATGGCCGACATGGTTACATCAGGGACTACTCAATTTTGATTTACTTTGACCAAATTTGAGACCAGAAGGAAACTTTAAAATCGGACTCAAATTTTTCTGCAAGAATCGACCGTTTTCCCATCCCGAGTACGAGCTATTGAGTAGTTTTGTGAGCAAAAACTACGCTTTTATTGGTGGTTTTCGGCACCAGACACCCCGGCGAGAATCGTTGAGTTGAATATCTCAATGATGCCAATGTTTCGTAATTATGAAAGTTGTTTCATCCGATAGAGTGGAAAATTTAGCTTGAGTTGAATATTTTAGGAGATTTGAGAAAAAGAAGAATGTTGATATTTGAAATGCCCCACGGTCTTCCTACTGCTAAGCGAATTGTAGCTCTAATTTCTATGAATAATTGTAAGACTATTTTATTTGAAATTTATTAAAAGTCAGTTTTCCGTTCATTTGCGAGCAAAAGGATCCGCGTTTATCGCAAAATTCATTCGACATCACTCATTACAAAAACACAAAGGAGAAGAAAAACTGATTTAGGAGTGTCAGACACGAGCCTATAACCCTGACACCACACTTATCCATATTGTTCAGAATTCACATAGTTCCTTTGCCACCCGAGCTGCAGCCATTAAACAGTGGATCTTGGCGAGCCAAACCAACGACGAATAACCAGCGTCGACATTCCGCTGCACAATAGCATTGCCAGCGAGCCTGCAATGCCTCGACCGTCAACCCAGTTTTGAATGTTTGATAGACGAAAATAGTCTTGAACGACAAGCGACATTGAGGCCTTGCAGTGCTCGACGCTCTGGAGTAGTAGATTGTCCATTCGAATGATGGATTCCTGAAGCGTGTTGCATGGAGCGTTTCCTAGCTTCGTTGTGCTGAGTTTTGACGTTACAAAAATATCGCAGTTTTTAGAAAATCATTTAAGTTTTAACTCACGGCAGAAATGTTGTGACTCTCGCCCAGCGCTGTGTGCAAAGTCAGGAATTCCATGAGATCCTTCTGATTTGTTAAATGCATAACTAATGCGATATTTTTGGTTGAGCCGGTGTTACGAACGCACAGTTGAACGATGTCTGGAAAAAATAGCAACTGTGGTATTAAGATTCATAAGGTGTGGGTATTTAAAAAATTGTACAGATTGTTGTCTGCTTGCCAGGCCTGGGTATTTCATAGAAATGAACTGCTGCAACTGGCGGCCTCCTTCCTGCGGCGACTAGCTTGCTAGTTCCAATTATGTCGCCCTCCGAATTGCTCAACTCAATCTCCGCGTCCATGTCCCAGTATTTTAAAGCCTGAAATGTTGTCTCCTCCAACAGTCAGTATGTTTTTTTATTTCAGAAACATTCAAATTAATAAATATTTGCTGATATCACTTTCGACTTGGTATTAAATCTGAAAATTTGCTGCTTTCTTATAAATAGTTTTTATTTTTATGTATAAAAGTTCCTCTGCGAATCTACCATCGTTTTTATTGAATTCCACTAATTAATAGTACTTGCATGCACCGTTTGTACTGTAATCTACCAACGGTGTCTATTGCAATCTACCCACAGCCTCTACTGTAATCTATCCACGGCATCTACTAAAATCTACCCATGGACTCTACTGTAATCTGCCTACGGGTTCTACTGCAATCTATACCCGTTGTCAACACTAATCTATCCACGGTCTCTACTGCCATCTACCCAAGGTGTGGAATGCAGCACAGCTCACCAATATAGCGCAGCTAAAGTTGCGCATTCCAAGAACTGGCATGTAGACGCAGAACTCTTCTCCGGCAGCGAAATTCATTCGAAAATTAGAAGCGTAACCGAAATTGTTTCTTTGACCAATCCGACCAGAGAAGGTCGTTTCCGGCCGACTGGACACCACGGAGATTATCAGCTCGCCAGTGGACTCGTCTTTAGAGACTTCGGCGCTGCTTGAATAGGCCGATCGCGTAGTCGCTGTTGCTAGGAGAACTAAGCAGAAGACTAGCGCGCCAGGAGTCATACTCGATTGCCCAGTGACTCCAGTAGACAATGGCCTGTGCGAAGTCATTGATTTAAGAAGCCTTTAACACAAATCTTGACCTCGGATATCTATGTTTTCAGTCAGTGTCACATTGACAGTATCATAGCTACTAGTCATATTCTAAGAATTTGGTATTTGTACAAAAAGAAACACAAATTTAATTTAAATCAGATTTTTTCGTCTTGAGTTTTCCAATGCACAATATATTATGCATAGAGAGATGAGATGAGGCAGTAGATATGAAACGGTAGAGATGAGACGGTAGAGATGAGACAGCTGATATGAGATGGTAGAGATAAGACGGTAGAGAGATTGGACGGGAGAGATTTCTCATTGAAATCCTAAAACTAGCCACTGAAAGTGGTGCTAAAATGAGAAACTTACAAAATCGCTACTCCGGTTGATGCAAGCTCTGGTGTATTTCTAGATCACAATAGACTCGCACAGATACTGTCAGAGGCAGCCGAGTTCGTTAGAACGGTGACAACCGTGGCAGAGGGATTGGGAGCTTCACTTAAAAATGCAAACCCTTTACCGGAAGGAATACCCTTTACCCGAAGAATTGAGGAATCACGAACTGCATTGGTTGCAGTGAATCAGGAGCGCATTTTAGGGCTGAAAGAAAGGAGTAGCTCGAACAAGCTCAGATTGTTTATGAGCTGTTATCAGTGGGCCAATGCGAACACACGCTCACGTGGGATTTGACATTAATTTATGAACAGGAAATTCCAGGTTCATTATTTTGCTTACGTGTCGAGTGACGTTAGTCAAGGGGCCGGAGCGGTGTATATCTTGCGAAAGATCGCTTCCGACTTTTGAAACAGCATCCCTGAGCTCGAATCCGCGCCGAGGATTCTAGGCCACATTTTCTTTGGAGGCGTTGCCGTGCAATTTACATCCGTGGGGGCTTTACAGGGCCCCAATGTACAGTAAGAATGTACCCATGCCTGACGAGTGTGGCAAGCTGCAGAGCTATAATCTCCGTTTGTTTGCTCAGCAAGCAGATGTACATGCAAAAGTACTTCAAAAATGTACATGTGTTTTAGAACCGCATTTTTAAAAAGAAAACAACTGGCTAATTCTCTAATTCTCTCCCTCCCTTCATTTAGAATATTTGGTCGCTAAGTGAAGTGTACTACATGTACACTTTTGTTAACTAAAACGTTTTTTCTTGTGGAATAAGGATACAAAAACCTAAAAAGCAGCTGCGAAATCCTCAGTCGCGACCATTTATAACGACTCGAAAAAATAGAGTATTTATACGTGTGAGAATATATTGTGATTCTAGCACATTTATACATAGATATAATAAAGAAGCTTTTATGTATTTAAGAACAATTTAAACTCAATGACAAAAGTATTCTCAATGTACTCGGCGAATTCTTGGCAAAACAGCTAGACCTAGCGCATGACAATTTGGAGCATTTGATAGGCTTTGAGAATTCAGCTGGGCCATACATTAAAATTGGTGAGAACTTGGTGGGTTCTCATTTATTGACAAATTTGCCGATAGTTTACTAAAATAGAAATAGTTATAGATATCAGAAAATAATTCAAAAAATCTTATCGAACGTCCTTCGAAGAGCACACTTGTGCTTTGTCCTTTGTAACGGAATCGCAAAAACTGCTATGACGCACTCAAACAATATATATAACGTTTTTACAGTATATGTACCTAAAACATTTGATTGCAAGTATCGTATTTTTACCTCAGATAACTAAAACCTAATTCAACCTTTTAAATTTTCAGATCATATTTGTGAGGAAATATTTAAATTTGTTTGTTGAGCAATAATATTTTTTCTAGACAAGATATTCGTTCAACGAATTCCGTACAATGTATTTTTTCGGCCTTATTCGTAAAGGCACTTTAGATCATTGGTATCTTTGTATATATGTGACTACCTAATAAAATGTAAATTATCAGAAAGATACATTTCACACAGTAGTTATACTACAGACCTAAAAGACGTACTATAGTCATGGGTATATAAATAATTGACTCACTAAGTACTAAGAGTAAAACTTAAGTCGCTTTTTATTTTACTTGTGAATCATGCCAATAGGCCCTACTTATCTATGGTACAATCACATATATATGGAAGATATATATTCTTTATGTGCTAGAAAAAGCAATGTTTCTACAAAACTTCTTTATCATTGTTAACTAATTTGTAATTGTAATGCCATACTTAGGCCTAGGGGTATGGCAGCTGGAAAAGTAATTTCTCACTTATGTATATGGCAGCAGTTTCATTGATGCTCGCAGACTGTGGTTATAACACAGGCATGAATATTTTTATTTTAATAGGCCTAGTTCATTTTTGACATGGCTGCTATACACATTTAACACATAAGTGAGAAATTACTTGTCTGGCTGCAGTAGCCTACCCCTAAGTGCTAGTACTACTAGCACTTCTTTTTACTAGTACTAGTAGTAGGCCCCTATTTGCTTCTTTAATTAATGTTTTTTACAAAACCTAAAAATAACTTACAAATATGGCATGGCTTTACTTCCATTCGCAAAATTATTTTTTAAATAAAAAATGGTGCAAAATGTACCCTATTTAGAGTAAACAGGGGTTTCTGTGGACAGTGTCCGGCGCACTTGTGAAAAATTACCTGCGCGCCAGACTCCGGATGGTACACATGTACGCCGGAAAATTCCGGCGTACAGAGGGGTCTGGCGTACCCCGTTGGCGTACACCCGCCTTGGCGTATACCCATCTCTGGCATAACGACGTAACTTGGCGTATGGCATTAATGGCGTAATATGGTGTAAGGCGTTTATGGCATAACATTAACAGCAAACAGCGTAATATTTCTCAAAATTCCACCATTCGCACTCTGCAAACAACATCACGTCAATTTTCAAAAGTGCAGTACTAGCAATTGCTTAAAATTTTTCTTTAAGCCTTTTATTTATTATTTAAATATAGGCCCTACAATGTTTGAAAGACAAA
The DNA here is from genome assembly GCA_950097015.1 of Macrostomum hystrix. Classification (NCBI taxonomy): domain Eukaryota; kingdom Metazoa; phylum Platyhelminthes; family Macrostomidae; genus Macrostomum; species Macrostomum hystrix. The sequence goes on along the minus strand of CATNEN010000034.1, from coordinate 7,276,869 downwards.
AGTCTTCTTTGGTAAATTAAATTTTTACCGTCAACACTTTGTTTAATATTGTTAATCAACATCATTTTTTCAAAATCAGTTTTCGGTCTGTCGGTCGTAAACTTAATAGACTTTATAATTCCGTTACTCTGTCACCGTTGAAATTGAAATTGATTTCTGTAGGAGTGAGAACATAATGTAAGTGCAAATTTTGCTTGGCGTATTTTCGTGAGCGACATAAATCTGCTGGCGTACATTGGCGTACAGGAGCTAGGGAATCAAATTTCATTCCGGCGTACACCAGTACACAATCCTGACACTGGCCTGCGCGGCTGCGCAGAAAGAAATTCCTATCCACGTGGCTGCGCCTTGTGTGTGTAAAGTTGTCATAAGTATGTAGATGTATAACAAACAGTATGCCCTTGTGTCCTTACACGAATACATGCTCTGCAGTGCCCAAGTGCGAAAAGACAACCTTAGCTGTTCTAATTATAGAAATACACTACGGAGATCAAAAAAGGTCATTTGGTATATGTGTCCATATTTTTGAAAAATCACCAAGTACCTGTTCTATTTTTAGAAATACACTACGGAGATCAAAAAAGGTCTTTTGACATTTTTTATTGAAATCAATTACTACATTGAGTCAGCCTGAAGATATATACCAATTGCGGATTTGCACTCTTTTTCTTGAAAACAACTGCGCACCTGCGCACCTAGCAGGAGTGTCTGCAGCTTATTTAAATTCCCTCCATTAGGGCAAAATGCATGGAAACAGAACAAAACAGCGGGCAAACAGTTCAGTGCAGAAACAATTCAGTTTATAGTAGTTGTAACAATTTAGTCAGTTTAATTCAGTTTGGTTTAGTTTACTTAGATTTTATACAGGATAGTAGTGACGAATCTAGTACAAAATGAAGAATCCGCTGATTGCTGAGCAGTCCATGCTGCGCAAGCCAACGCATGGTCTCATCCACATTTGGCGTTACTGACATTATGTCCCTTGAGTTGAGGTTGAGCTCTGTCAGTGCTTTGTTGGGAGGCACAATCTATGAAGGTCTAGGTGGCCATCTAGCCATTCTCAGTTGGAAGCGTGGAAATATTGTCTTATTGAAGTCACTAATAAGGTTAGAAATGTTGCTATAGTTCTTTATGCTATTCAGATGCTGCCAAGCTGGTTATGGCCATAGAAAACAAGGAAAATTTCATGCCACATCATTTCCGTGCGTTTAGCACCATTTTGAATTTTAAAAAAAATATTTTGCTAATGAAAGTAAATTTATGCCACAAATATTTATATTATATTTGTTTAATAGGTTTGTTTAGCAATAAATATTCCACTTTTTTGTATTTTAATTTGAATTTATAAAAATAAAAAAGCTATATTAATTATTATGTATTCAATGACCATTGGCATTCTGATTGACATCAACATTTAGTTTGTTCTGTTTGACATTTTGATTGAGTCTCATGTCAACAATTTTCAAGTAATTTAAATACAGACTAATATCAAGTATTTTTTCTTACATACTATTGCCATCAATCATCACAATTAAATAAAAATTTTGTGTATTGTGAGTGAGTGATAAAGTGGTTTATCTCTTGTACCAAGGTCCCTAAGCTTGATTCCATGATGGGGCCACACTAATTTCTGGTGTAGCCACAGAGGTTTAGAGGTTTTGGAGGCTTATCATGCAAATTATACCCATTAGGGTCAAATTTTCAAAGAATAACAGCCTGTGTACACTGCCCAAGGATAAGAAAGTCTGGGTCTAGATCTACACATCTCTGTGAGCATATGCCTGCATATAGTATCTGTATGCCTAGTGCTTACAAATCAGCAAAATGGGCCAAATGGCTTCTTCACTGATAGTGGGTCTACTGTCACCAAATGGTGAGCCAATTCCCACAACCCTCCTACAACTGAAATTAGTTTTTATTATATTGTCAAAAAATATTTTTTATAGGTTCTGTCTATAGAAATCTTGCACTATAGTCAATTTTACATTTTGTCATTTTGTAAATAAGTAAGTAAATAACAAATTAAGTCATGTCATTAAATTTTCAGTAGTGAGTAATATATTGTAAGCTTTAGATAATGTAATAATTTACTTTTATTGTCATGTTATATTTTTCATCTTGCTTATTAATTATTTTGGTCAGTGTTGGTATGATATGATATTTCTTTTTCTCTAAGACAAGTAAACTGGAAAGAACCTGACTTTTATATAAAAAATAATTGGTTCTAATTTAGAGCTATTTCTATGTTCTCCAAACACTCAAAATTTATTAAACAATTTAAATTTATCTGAATAATTATAAGTCAACAAAGCAAAGCATATTTTTTTGATTGAAATAATTTGCAAAATATGTGTATATAGAATTTAGTACCTTGTTTTTTAATATAAAATCAATGTCATGCCAATAGGGCCCAATACCATATATCTATGTACATTGTAAAGGATACCAATTTTAATATACTTTGTATAGCCTAATACACATAAAACTTTGTTATTATATTTACTTTAAATTTTATCCAAAACTGGTATGGTATTCATATAAAAATTCATATATTTAGCTGCTTGAATAGTTTACCAAATAAATAGATTTTGAGAAAGTGCACACTGATGTTCTGCATATATTGCTCCATTATTAACTAGCTAGATAAATTCATTTTCGATTGAAGAAGCTTAATGCTAATTTCAGAACTGTTTAATTAACTATTAAGTACATAAAAGCAGAAATGCTGTCATTTTTTAAGAGTTTTTGTCAATGCTGTCAATGCTTTCCAGGCCACAACCGACTACCATCTGGTGCAGGCCTGCGGCGTTGACCAATCAGTTTGGTCCAGCCTAGCCGACTGGCAGCGCCAGAATCTATTAGAGGCGATTGACAGCCTACAGGCTGCATTAACCAGCGCTAAAGAGAGATGCGAAGTGCAGCGAGTTGACAATGAACAGCGAGTGTTTGACCTGACAGTTAGATGCGATAGTCTGTCAAATGAGTCTGCTCAAACTCGGGCTAGATTAGAGTCGGCGGAAGCCGAACGAATTCGCCTAACCGACGAGCTAGGCAAAGCCGAGCGCACAAAATCTGAGCTGCGTGCTCAACTGGATTCCATGCACGACGCCAAGGAGCAGCTGCGGCTGCAGTTTGGCGAGTTGCGCGTCGAGCGCGACAATCTGGCCGACTCCACTAGGCGGCTAGCCGACGAGGTAGAACGTCTAGGCGCTGAGGCTGAACGACTGCGCGGCCAATTGCAGCGGGCTGAACGGGAGGCTGTTGAGAAGCAGGTGCTCCTAGATCAGGTACGTACGATATTAGAGATGCTGGGTCGATATTAAGATTGTGGATTGATTTAGAGAATGTAGGATCGATATTAGCTAGGTTAGATGTTGAAGATGGTGGATTAATAATACTGTTCGGCTATAGGCTTCATTTAGAGGATGTTGAACTGACATACGTAGGGATATTGGGGATGTTAGATCGATATTAGCTGGGATATTTGGAACGATATTCACTATGAGCAATCGGTATTCTGGATGTTGGTTCGATATTTAGGATGTTGGTTCGAAATTAAGGATGTTGGTTCGATATTAAGGATGTTGGTTCGACATTTAGGATGTTGGATGGATATGCAGGATGTTGGATCCTAAATATCCGAACGAACGCAGGTGTGCAAGAGAAAATTGATTCGCAGTTCTTGCAATCGTTAGAAAAAATATCGTTTGGAAATCTTCTCTTTCCGTTGCAGCTGTAGCAGATTTCTTGATTGGTGTGCGATTGGCTTATGCTTATGCGCAGCTGGGTCATCTGTTTGATGACTTTCATTTTTTTCTGTACTATTTTTTTCTCACGATTGTGATAATAGACTCTTGGATTCCGCATGGAAGAACTGATCTTTTCCAGGGTCTAGTAATGTCTTCAGACAGGGAGGATTATTGGCGACGGACTGAGTGACAATCGTCAGACTGGGAAGGGGGAGTGACAGTCAGTGGATAGACTGCAGGGGAGTGACAGTCAGTGGATAGACTGCAGGGGAGTGACAGTAGTGGATAGACTGCAGGGGAGTGACAGTAGTGGATAGACTGCAGGGGAGTGACAGTAGTGGATAGACTGCAGGGGTGTTGACAGTCGATGATAGACTGCGCGAGTGTGACAGTCGATGATAGACTGGAGGAGAGTGACAGTCGATAGACTGGGGAGAGTGACAGTCGATTGACTGGGGAGAGTGACAGTCGATTGACTGGGGAGAGTGACAGTTGATAGACTGGGGTGTGACAGTCGATAGACTGGGGAGAGTTACAGTTGATAGACTGGGGAGAGTGACAGTCGATAGACTGGGGAGAGTGACAGTCGATAGACTGGGGAGAGTGACAGTCGATTGACTGGGGAGAGTGACAGTTGATAGACTGGGGTGTGACAGTTGATAGACTGGGGGAGTGACAGTCGATAGACTGGGGGAGTGTCAGTCGATAGACTGGGGGAGTGTCAGTCGATAGACTGGGGGAGTGACAGTCGATTGACTGGGGAGAGTGACAGTCGATTGACTCGGGAGAGTGACAGTCGATAGACTGGGGTGTGATAGTCGATAGACTGGGGAGATTGACAGTTGATAGACTGGGGAGAGTGTACAGTTCAATAGACTGGAGGAGTTTGACAGTCGATAGACTGGGGAGAGTGACATGTCGATAGACTAGGGAAGAGTGACAGTCGATATGCTGATGGTGAGTAACTTGGGTACTCAGCAAGAAGTAAGTTACTTTTGTATCCTACTCACAGTAGCACAGTCCGCATGTTTTTGCTAATTTTATCAAATGTTATCAGGCCCGAATCAGCGCAGCATCGGCCAGCGTGCGCCTGGCCTCAGTTGAGCAATCCGACACTGAGCGAAGCGGCCACCTGGCCTGGCTAGAGCGCCAGTTGGCTGTTAAAACTGACGAGCTTCTTACACTGCGCCAATCGGCTAGGGAGAGCGACCGTCAGCACCAGCTAGAACTGGATCGTCTGGCTGGCGAACTAGAATCAACCAACGCACAGTTGGCGTCGGCGCGCGACGCCCAGGCCACGCTGCGAGAGCAGCACTCGCGCCTGCTGGAACGCCTTGCGTGAGGCGCGCGACGAACGAGCCAGCCTGGAGGAGACACTCGGCGGTGAGCTAGAATCGCAGCGCCGTTTAGCAGCGGTGTTTCAGTCTGGCGCCGAGGAGCATGAGCGTCGGTGCGCTCAACTCCTGGAGGCCGTTAGCGAACTGCAGTCAGATTTGAAACGCAGCGCCGAGGAGTTCAGCAGAGCCGAAGTTGAACGCAATGCCATCATCCGCAGGCTGGAGACCGAGCCTGGCTAACACCAGGGCAATGCTGGACAAGAAGAATGACGAGTTGCAGGTTCGTTGTTCGTGTTCTTTTGGCACAGTTCCTTCAGCTGATGTCTAATCGCCATTGTCTCCCATCTGGCACAGTTCCTTCAGCTGATGTCTCCCATCTGGCACACTTCCTTCAGCTGATGTCTCCCATCTGGCACACTTCCTTCAGCTGATGTCTCCCATCTGGCACACTTCCTTCAGCTTATGTCTCCCATCTGACACACTTCCTTCAGCTGATGTCTCCCATCTGACACACGTCCTTCAGCTGATGTCTCCCATCTGGCACAGTTCCTTCAGCTGATGTCACCCATCTGACACACTTCCTTCAGCTGATGTCTCCCATCTGACACACGTCCTTCAGCTGATGTCTCCCATCTGACACACGTCCTTCAGCTGATGTCTCCCATCTGGCACAGTTCCTTCAGCTGATGTCCCCCATCTGACACACGTCCTTCAGCTGATGTCTCCCATCTGACACACTTCCTTCAGCTGATGTCTCCCCATCTGGACACACTTCCTTCAGCTGATGTCTCCCATCTGACACAGTTCCTTCAGCTGATGTCACTCCCATCTGACACACTTCCTTCAGCTGATGTCACCCATCTGACACACGTTCCTTCAGCTGATGTCCCCCATCTGGACACACTTCCTTCAGCTGATGTCCCCCATCTGGCACACTTCCTTCAGCTGATGTCTCCCATCTGACACACTTCCTTCAGCTGATGTCTCCCATCTGACACACTTCCTTCAGCTGATGTCTCCCATCTGACACACTTCCTTCAGCTGATGTCCCCCATCTGACACACTTCCTTCAGCTGATGTCTCCCATCTGACACACTTCCTTCAGCTGATGTCCCCCATCTGACACACTTCCTTCAGCTGATGTCTCCCATCTGGCACACTTCCTTCAGCTGATGTCTCCCATCTGACACACTTCCTTCAGCTGATGTCCCCCATCTGGCACAGTTCCTTCAGCTGATGTCACCCATCTGGCACACTTCCTTCAGCTGATGTCTATTCTCCATTGTCACCCATCTGGCACAGTTCCTTCAGCTGATGTCCCCCATCTGGCACACTTTCTTCAGCTGATGTCACCCATCTGGCACAGTTCCTTCAGCTGATGTCCCCCATCTGGCACAGTTCCTTCAGCTGATGTCCCCCATCTGGCACAGTTCCTTCAGCTGATGTCCCCCATCTGGCACAGTTCCTTCAGCTGATGTCACCCATCTGGCACACTTCCTTCAGCTGATGTCACCCATCTAGCACAGTTCCTTCAGCTGATGTCACCCATCTAGCACAGTTCCTTCAGCTGATGTCACTCATCTGGCACACTTCCTTCAGCTGATGTCACCCATCTAGCACAGTTCCTTCAGCTGATGTCACCCATCTAGCACACTTCCTTCAGCTGATGTCACTCATCTGGCACAGTTCCTTCAGCTGATGTCACTCATCTGGCACAGTTCCTTCAGCTGATGTCACCCATCTGGCACAGTTCCTTCAGCTGATGTCACCCATCTAGCACAGTTCCTTCAGCTGATGTCACCCATCTGGCACAGTTCCTTCAGCTGATGTCACCCATCTAGCACAGTTCCTTCAGCTGATGTCTATTCTCCATTGTCACCCATCTGACACACTTCCTTCAGCTGATGTCTATTCTCCATTGTCACCCATCTGACACACTTCCTTCAGCTGATGTCTATTCTCCATTGTCACCCATCTGGCACAGTTCCTTCAGCTGATGTCTATTCTCCATTGTCACCCATCTGACACACTTCCTTCAGCTGATGTCTATTCTCCATTGTCACCCATCTGACACGCTTCCTTCAGCTGATGTCTATTCTCCATTGTCACCCATCTGACACACTTCCTTCAGCTGATGTCTATTCTCCATTGTCACCCATCTGACACACTTCCTTCAGCTGATGTCTATTCTCCATTGTCACCCATCTGACACACTTCCTTCAGCTGATGTCTATTCTCCATTGTCACCCATCTGACACACTTCCTTCAGCTGATGTCTATTCTCCATTGTCACCCATCTGACACACTTCCTTCAGCTGATGTCTATTCTCCATTGTCACCCATCTGACACACTTCCTTCAGCTGATGTCTATTCTCCATTGTCACCCATATCTCTCAGAGGCCATAATAAAAAGAACACAAACCGGCATTAAAAAACACCCCCCTACAGCTGGCCAACTCACAAATCGAATCTCTGCGCGGTGAATCAGAAACCACTGACCAGGTTGCCGACATGACGCCGGCGGCGGCTGTTGTGCGCGACCTGCTGAAGCGCGGAAAGCCAATCAGCGAGCTGTGCGCCGAATATGCCGATGCCCAGCGTCGTCTTCAACTTGAGCGTCAGGAGGCAGCCGCTCTGCGCCAATCAATACAAGCCGTTATGCGCGAAGTTGAAGCCGGTGCTCCCGCTGTGCGCAGACTGCGTGAAGACAACGCCAGGCTGACGGCGGCCACCGCGCAGCTCAGCCGACAGTTGGACTCGGCTCTGGCCGAATTGGCCGACTACAAGGCCGATAGTCAGGACCGGCTGCGCGGCCTGCGACACCTGGAGCGTGAGAATCGCCGCTTAGCAGACGAGTGCTCGGACCAGTCTCGCCAGCTGACTAAACTGCTCTGGGAGCTGCACCTAGTCAAAACTGGCGAACCGCCCTCCCAGTCATCGATGCTTTATCGTCAATCAGCGTCCGTTATTGAATCTGCTGGTCAGGTCAGGCGGGCTGGTGACGTCATTACAGAGAGACTGCTAACCTATGCCGATGTGGAACAGCTGCAGGAACAGAATAGGCGGCTACTGCAGGTGAGAGAGCTCTCAATTTGGGCTCAAATTAGAACTCACCATTGGCGGCTTTTAAAAAGTTCCCTTCCCTGTAATCACTCCATGGCGGATTATTATCCCTAACTGTCAATCACTCCATGGCAGATTATTATCCCCAGCTGTCAATCACTCCATGGCAGATTATTATCCCCAACTATCAATCACTCCATTGCGGATTATTATCCCCAACTGTCAATCACTCCATGGCAGATTATTATCCCCAGCTGTCAATCACTCCATTGCAGGATTATTATCCCCAACTGTCAACCACTCCATTGCGGATTATTATCCCCAAGCTGTCAATCACTCCATTGCAGGATTATTATCCCCAGCTGTCAATCACTCCATTGCGGATTATTATCCCCAAGCTGTCAATCACTCCATGGCAGATTATTATCCCCAGCTGTCAATCACTCCATTGCGGATTATTATCCCCAACTGTCAACCACTCCATTGCGGATTATTATCCCCAACTGTCAACCACTCCATGGCAGATTATTATCCCCAGCTGTCAATCACTCCATTGCGGATTATTATCCCCAACTGTCAACCACTCCATTGCGGATTATTATCCCCAACTGTCAACCACTCCATTGCGGATTATTATCCACAACTGTCAACCACTCCATTGCGGATTATCCCCAACTGTCAACCACTCCATTGCGGATTATTATCCCCAACTATCAATCATTCCATTGCGGATTATTATCCCCAACTGTCAATCACTCCATGGCAGATTATTATTCCCAACTGTCAACCACTCCATTGCGGATTATTATCCCCAACTGTCAATCACTCCATTGCGGATTATTATCCCCAGCTGTCAATCACTCCATTGCGGATTATTATCCCCAGCTGTCAATCACTCCATTGCGGATTATTATCCCCAACTGTCAATCACTCCATTGCGGATTATTATCCCCAACTGTCAACCACTCCATTGCGGATTATTATCCCCAACTGTCAACCACTCCATTGCGGATTATTATCCCCAACTGTCAATCACTCCATTGCGGATTATTATCCCCAACTATCAACCACTCCATTGCGGATTATTATCCATTGCGGATTATTATCCCCAACTGTCAATCACTCCATTGCGGATTATTATCCCCAGCTGTCAATCACCCCATAGCGGATTATCCCCAACCGTCAACTGTTCAGGTGAGCAGGGAGCTGGCCAACAAACTAGAGGAGATGGAGGCTGCTGCGGTTTCGTCACCAACTGACGCCTGTCAATCAGAGTCGGAGCTGCGTGCTCAGCTGGCCGGCCTGGCAAGCGAGTTGGATCGATTGCGTAGCGCAGAGGCGCAGCACAGAATGCTGCTTAGCGCCGCGGCGAGGCAGAGGGATGCCATGCGCGCCGTCCTGCTGTGCCACGCCGGACCGCAGGTGGCCAACCTGTTCGGTCTGAGCGAAGCGGAACAGGTGGGCTGAATTTTTCTTGGATCCTAGTGTCTTTTTAATTTTCCACAGGCCTGTCTGTTCCCATATTTTAGTCAGATCCCATTGTTTTGGATGGATCCCATAGTTTTGTCTGATCCCAAATTTCTCTCGTACCCCACAGGCGGCACTGGCCGAAGCATCCGCGCATTCCCACTTGCCATCGCCGGACAAGTCGCAGCTCCACCGCCAGCCTCGCCATCCGTCTTTGTCGCCTGCGTCTGGCGCGGCCTCCATCCGGCCTCCGCTGGCCGATGCCAACGAGGAGCAACAATCGTCCAATAGCGCCGACGAACTCAAGCGACTCCTGAGCGAACTAGGCGATCAGTTCGCCGCCTACAAAGCCGATCGGGCGCAGCGGGACGCGGCTCGCGATGCCGAAATGGAATCGACTAGAGGCGACCTGGATAGGCTGAGACAACTCAGCGCGCGCCTGTCTGCTCAGCTGGAGTCGAATCACGAGAAGGCCAGGCTGCAGGTAGGAACTTTAAATAGGCCAATTAATTTATCAACAGTAGAGAGGCCACGTGGGTATTTTAAATATCCTCATTTTTTCTCTTTTCTAACAGACATTTCTCCAATACTCTACCAATTAATCAATCGATACTATCAAGCAATCAATCGATACTATCAATCAATCAATCGATACTATCAATCAATAAATCGGTACTATCAATCAATCAATCAATCAATCAGTCGATACTATCAATTAATCAATCGATACTGTCAAGCAATCAATCCGTACTATCAATCAATCAATCGGTACTATCAATCAATCAATCGATACTATCAATCAATCAATCGGTACTATCAATCAATCAATCGATACTATCAATCAATCGGTACTATCAATCAATCTATTAATAGATACTATCAATCAGTTTTGTAATCAAAGTATCAATTTAATGAATCGCGCAGGAGTCCAACGCGGCCGAGCAGCGTCGCGAGATAGCCGCACTGCGTCAGGCGGCGGAGCGCGCTGTCGAAGCTCGCGCCCGCAGCGAGCAGGAGGCCAGCCAGGCCAGGTCGGCGGCGGCAGCCAGCGCAGACGTGGCAGCCAAGCTGGAGGCTCAGATAGCCGAGGCCCGCTCCCAGCTGGACTCGCTGCGGCCAAGCGAGTGTCGCCTGCGCGCTGAAAACGAGCGACTGCGCGCCGAGGCCGGCGGGCAACAGCGCGCTCTACTGGCCAGCCTAGAGGAGATGCGCCGCAGTCTAGATAGACGCGATCGCGAATCGCACGAAGCCGCCGAGACGCGCATCGAAGCGCTTCAACGCGAAGTTGACAATCTTGGAGCCCGCTTGGCCAGCGAAACTGGGCGCCTAGCGGATGAGCGAACCGAGTTGGAGCGGGACTCGCGTCGGTTGAGCGAACGGCTGGTCAGTGTCGAAGCCGAGCGAGCAAGACTAGCCGAGGCCTTGAGCTCTCGAGAGGCCGAACTAGAACGCGCCCGGGTTGAGCTTCGCATAGCGCAGAACGCTGCGTCGTCGGCCATCACCGAGACGCCGACCACTCAGCAGCAGCAGGATGGCGTTGAAAACGACGAAGTCCGTCTGGCTAAGCTGCGCTGCGCCGAGCTCGAAGCCGAGCTGCAGTCGGCCCGACGCGAAGTTGACCGGCTGCGCGTCGAGGCAGCTGAATATCGCGGAGTGTCGGCCGGCGTCGAAGAGCGCCTGGCTGAGCAGGCCATCGTGCACGAGAGGCTGCTGGCTGATGTTGAAGACAGACTGCGCAATGAGCAGGAGGAGTCGGATCGGTGAGCCGTGTTATTGGTCAGGGTAACCATTGTCCTATCACCAAGCCTTAACATTTACACTCTTCAAGGTTCATAAAACTATGGGATCAGACAAGTTCCTAACTTTCTATATGATCCCAATATTTTATTTTTTAAATCCTTATATTTATTAAAAATCCCCTAAATTCAGATCCTTACTGATCTTCCGATTACCAAAAAAACCCCGCAGTTTCCGGGCTGCAGCCGAGGCGGCCGAGCGTCAGGCTGCCGATTGGCGCACCAGATCGGAGCGCCTCGGCGCCGAATTCGATGCCGAGCGGGCCGATTTGATGCGTCGCCTAGCCGAGTTAGAGAGTCGGGCGCGCGATGCCGAGGAAGCGCGCGACACGGCTCTGGCGGCTTACGAGCGCGGCGCGGAGGACGGCAAAGCAGCTGCGGATCGGGCAACGGAGGCCGAGGCCAAGTACCAGCAGGAGCTGGTGCTGCACGCCGGAGATGTTCGAGCTCACTCAGAGACCAAGCACTGCTTGGCTGGCCTGCGCACTGAGTTGCACAATCTCAAGCACGAGCTGGCTTCTTCGAAGGCTTCATTAGACGAGCGTCTAGCTGAGCGTCAGGCGGCTTACGACGCGTTGACCGAGGAGAAGACGGCGCTGGAGGCTCGCCTAGCCGAGGCAAGGGAGCTGTGCGCCAATCTGCAGGACCAGGCCGAGCTGACCGTCACCCAGATGCTGGCGATGCGTCGGCCTGTATCTGCTGAAGAAACCGATGCTCCAGCGGACGTCGCCAACGAATCGTCATCCAATTTGCCGACGCCGGAGGCGGCCAAATCAGCTGAGCAGATGCTCCAACTGTTGCGCTATTTGCGACGTGAACGCGACCTGGCCGAGAGTCAGGCTGCTCAGCTGCGCGAGGAGACCGCTCGGCTGCGCCGACTAGCCGAGGACGCCAAAGGCGGCGGCTGATCGAGCCAAATCCGAGCTTCAAGCTGAGCAGGAGAAGCAGCGTGCGACGGTTGCTACGGACGCCGCCCACGCCGGTCTACTGGAGCGAGTCGAACAGTTGAGCTTAGTTACCGAAAGCAACCGGCTGCTCAGACGCGAGCAGACCGAGTTGCGCTCTCGCCTAGCCGAACTCGAATCAGCTGCTGCTGCTGCCAACAATCGACTGGAGCCGCTTCGCTCAGAATTAAACGGACTGCGCGAGGAGCGTCGCAGGTTTGAATCTGATCTCAGCCTGGCTAGAGATGAGTGCGCGCGATGGCGACAGCGCTCAGCTGAACTGGTTCAACGAGCCGAGCGTCAGGAGCGCGTGCACCAGCAGCAGCAGCAGCAGCTGGCCGATCCCGAGGCTCTACGTCAGGCCACAGCGGAGCGGGACCGTCTGCGCAGGGAACTTGAGGAGTCTTCTGCTGACAGACAGAGACTGGCTCAGCGGCTGGCAGATGCAGCCAGTAGAATCTCCGATCTGGAGGAGACGCAGCGTGCCACTGAGACCTCCGCTACCGCAGCCAGACGTGAGGCTAGCGAAGCATCTGTTGAACGCGAACGAGTGCTGCGCACACACGAAGAGTTAAAGGAACGCTTTAAAAAGATTCAGGATGTTGCACGCAAGTACAAACAAGAGACGCAGGAACTGCGAGCGCAGCAGCAGCAACAGCAGCAGTTGCCGTCACAGCAGCAGCAGCAGGAAGCTGAAGCCGCGGCTCGTCGAGCAGAACAGCTACAGTCGGAGAAAAGCCGCCTCAATGATGAAGTGTCCGAGGCTCGGATGCGCATCGGAGTAATTGAGCGGCACAACAGAATGCTAAGCACTGATAATGCTAGTCTTCGTGCTAAACTAGGCGAGCTCGAGGCTCAGTTAGAGCATCAACAGCGCCCCCGTTCGCAGCCCCCTGTTCAGCAGCTTCAGTCGCAGCAGCAGCAGCCTCAGACTTCATCGCAACAGTCGGCGCCGTCCACTGTGATGAAGAGCAGTCCGGACATTGAAGCGCTGAAGCACACGATGACGGTGAAGCCGACGCCCCAGCATCCGGTCGCAGCCAGAGAGGCTAAACAGACAGCTGAAATTACTCCGCTGTTGAGGCCTTCGCTGCCACTGCCGCAGCCGGTGATTGTCGCTGTGCATCCGACGCCGCAGCACGAAGCAACTTCGGTGTCTAGCCAGCAGGCTCATTCGCCGCAGCAGCCGATTCCGTCCCGATCGCCTCCGCCACCGCCGCCGACCCTTCCATCGTCCTCGTCGTCTGTAACGACAGTTGACGAGACAGCTCCAACCCTGCTGCATCAGCTGCAGCCGCCACAGGCACTGGTGACACCTATGCCACCGGCTGAGGTCTCCGCCATGCCGTCCGCATCATCGACCACTTCAGCTGCGGCGGCTTCGATTGGCGGCGCCACCAGCGGCTTAAAGCGTTCGCGCCAGCTGCTTGAAGAATCCGAATCAACTGCCGTCGCGGCCACTTCCTCATCCGCCGCCGCCGATATCGCCGCAGCTTTTGTCGCCTTGGAACGGCGTCGCGATGCGTCCGCGTCTGCATCGGCTTCCGCAGCCGACGATGACGAAGGTGCTGGCAGTGGCGGAGGCGGCGGCGAGGCCAGTCAGGGTTCGTATGGCTTCCAGGACACCGTGGCATCCCAACCGAAACGAGCGCGTCTGCAGCCGATGAGTGTGGAGGAGCACGCCCTTGAGGAGGCGTCAGCGGCCGACCAGGAGGAAGAGGGGGAGGAAGGCGACGAAGAAGAGGCCGCCGAATGCGAAGGTGAAACAGAAGCTGAGGGCATCTCTCAGGAGGAAGAGGACGAATGCGAAGACGACGACGAGGAGGAAGACGATGAGGGTGACGAGGAAGAAGAAGACTACGACGAAGGTGGAGCCACCTACTCGGCTTCGGCCGCCGGCTTCAGCGCTCATCGTGGCGGCGCTCATTTCGCCCAGTTTCATCGTCTGGCGCCAACGTCGATGAGATCATCGGCGCCGCCTCCCATTGCGCCTGGCGAAACTATAACTCTGAGCAGCGATTCCGAGGATGAGGAGGCCACTGAGGAGGCCGAGTCTGCGGCTCCGGCTGCCGTTGCTGACGCCCCAATGGAAGACGAAGGCGACGACGGCCAGGACGAGGCAGATGACGACGATGAGGAAGATCAGGAGGCCGAAGGTGAGAGCGGCGAAGACGAAGCTGGAGAAGAAGATGAAGAGCAGATTGAAGATGAAGACGCCGAAGAAGAGGAGGAGATGGACGCCGGTCAGCAGGACGAAGCCGAGCTAGGCGAAGATGCCGCCACTTCGAAACAGTCGTCGACATTTGCCAGCGCGGCCACTTCGGCTGGAGCTCCTTTCAGTTTCCGGCAGGCTGTGTCCGCACCCTCTGGCTTATTTGGCTCTGTTGCCGGGCCAAGCAGCGGCGCCAGTCTGTTCGGCGCGGCGTCCTCAACTCAGCAGCAGCAGCAGCAGCAGTCCGGTCCGCGATCGAGCATCCTGCGACCTGCCACTTTTCCCTCGTCAACTTCCTCTTCTGCAAGTACCGGCGAGCAACAGGGTGGCGACGTTGGGCCTTCGTCCTCCGTCAGGCGAGGTGCGCTCTGGGGCCAGGCGTCTCGGCAGCAGCAGCAGCAGCAGCAGCTAGGCACCAGGCCCGCCAGTTCTGGCACCAAATTCACCATACAAAGAAACGAGTCGCCCTGAACCTTAATACTCCAATTTTGTTATTTGTTAACACATTAAAACAATATCCCAACGCATTTGTTTCACTTCCCTGCCTGAAATTTCTCCCTGTTTGTGTTTTAAACTGACATGATCTTTAATTTGCTGAATAGGCTTTTATTTTATTATTTATATATACTGATTTCGGGTAGCCATATGTAGCAGTGCATTGTAGGCTAGTGAAATTCTGTGTGCAATTGATTCACTTAATACTGGTTGGGAAAATTCGCGAAATTCTGACTCATTGAATGTGTAAAGAGGCATAATGCTATTTTTTAATAAATGGCAATCGAAATTGTCATCTTCGGAATTGAATCTCATTGTACCAGTCTGCCTTTTAAGTTTCCTCCATTTCAGTGCTTACACTAGTCTAGCTAGCCAAACTAGGCTAGAAGTTCTTGACCTGTCTGTCTGCCTGTCTGTCTGTCTGTCTGCCTGTCTGTCTGTCTGTCTGTCTGTCTGTCTGTCTGTCTGTCTGTCTGTCTTGTCTGTCTGTCTTGCCTGTCTGTCTGCCTTGCCTGTCTGTCTGTCTCGCCTGTCCGTCTGTCTTTCTGTCTGGCTGTCTGCCCGTCTTTCTGTCTGCCTGTCTGTCTGTCTGTCTGTCTGTCTGTCTGTCTGTCTGTCTGGCTGTCTGTCTGTCTGCCTTTCTGTCTATCTGTCTGTCTGTC
Source organism: Macrostomum hystrix (assembly GCA_950097015.1). Taxonomy (NCBI): domain Eukaryota; kingdom Metazoa; phylum Platyhelminthes; family Macrostomidae; genus Macrostomum; species Macrostomum hystrix. The sequence continues at coordinate 7,261,143 of CATNEN010000034.1, read as the reverse complement.
TTTCTCTCTCCCTGCTAGGCTTATAAATAATTTTCTCAGCACAGACCCCAGTAATCCATTACAAGTAAATGACTCGTATAATCTACCTAATTGGTTTCGCTTCATTCTCTTCAGTCGGTCGAGCTGGTGACGGCGGCGGCGGTGGCGGCTGCAGCCCAGTCGGAGCCCCTAGACGACCTGGATCCGCACGAATTAGCCTCAGTGCCGCGTCAGAGTCTTCAACGCTGGCTAGCCAAGTCGTTGCGCAGCCTCCGCGGCGTCCGCTGCGGTCCGCCCAGCCCTGCTAACCTGGGCGACTACCCGGCCCCCTACCGGGCCATCGCCGCCCACCTGGTCAACACTGAGAACAATGAAGACTTTAAGACAGACGCTCACAATGCCATCGTGCCGCTTGGTGAGCTGTGCATTGGCCTGGTGTGCGATATCTGCCTAGCCTGCGTCAGCACCTTCGCCAGGCCGTGCTGCGCCAAGATCTATTGCGCCAGATGCCTAACAGCCTATGCACTGGAGACAATGCGACAGGCCCAGACCACTGTCGGCTGTCCGAATCTGCTCTGCGACAAGGTCATGCCCCAGGCCGAGGTCATGTGCCGACTGCCCTACGAGGAGCGCTGGCGTTATCAGCGCTTTCTAGACAACTCGCGAATTAATGGGCCGCTGCGCAAGACCTGCCCTGGATGCGGTTGTCACACTGAGCTGTCCGTTAAAGCCTGGCGTAGGCCTCTGCAGGTATGTCTCTGACTCATCTCCATGTCTAGTCTCATCTCCATGTCTAGTCTCATCCCCTGTCCAGTCTCATCCCACTGTCTAGTCTCATCCTACTGTCTAGTCTCATCCTACTGTCTAGTCTCATCCCACTGTCTAGTCTCATCCCACTGTCTAGTCTCATCCCACTGTCTAGTGCCATCCCACTGTCTAGTCTCATCCCACTGTCTAGTCTCATCCCACTGTCTAGTCTCATCCCACTATCAAGTCTCACCTGTTGTCGCTCCAACTCGTCCGTTTCTCCAAGGTGGAGTGCGCCTCCTGCGGCCTAGTCTGGTGCTTCCCCTGTCACGCGCCGATGCACCGTGGCGTCACCTGTCGCCAATTTCGTGCCAGCGATCAAGAACTTCTAGCCTGGTCGCGCCGCTGTGACGCCGCCCAGGGCACCCAACGCAATGCCCGACAGTGCCCCGGCTGCGGCGCCTACATTCAGAAGAGCCAGGGCTGCGACTCAATGACGTGCTCACAGTGCGGCACCAGATTCTGCTACATGTGCGGCAAGCGCTACGCCCGCTGCCCCCTGCTGGGCTCGCATAAATCGCGCATGTCTGTCATGGGCTGTCGATACAACCTGCTGCCCGACAGGCCGCACCTTCGACGCCTGGTCCGCGGCTGCGTGCTGGCAGTCCAACTCGTCGCCGCGCCGGCCCTGCTAGTCCTCGGCCTCGGAACGGCCCTCGTTGGCTCCGGCGTTCTGGCCGCCTACGCCGCTTTCACCGCCCTTCGTAGGCGTCGCCTACGTCGGGCCCTGCGACGTAAGGCGCAACTGTCACGCGAAGCCTTCTGCGTTCGAGCGGCCGCGTCAGCGTCGGTGGCTGCGGCAGCAACTTCGGGCAATTCAATTGATTCTCATCAAACAATAGCGGAGCGGACAATTGAAGTGGGTCTGCCCGACAATGTCATTAGGAGCTATTGCGTCACCACGGCTGTGCTACTGCACGACAGTGACAATTGTGTTGAACATGTTATTGTGCCTGAATGGCTCTTTGCCTAGCTGTGTGCCTGAGTGCAATTATAACTATTTCGATACATATCGGCTTATCTAATTACTCCAACCCTGGTAAGCTGGTAAGCTATCTCAGCTTTTCCGGCACCCGTTTCTCAACTAGGTAGGCTGAAGCAATGGGTAATAAAGTGTCTTGCTCAAGGCCACAAAATTTTCCATAGGCTGAGAATCGAACTCCCGACCTCTTGATTAGAAGTCCGAGCTTTAATCATTGGGCTGCAATTTGAAAGTCGCAATCGTTTTGTTGTTTTTCAGTTTTTATATTCACACGTTATTACTAACACATTTCGTTTATGAAGTAGCGAGTAGCGATCAGTATGATTGGTTTCTATTTGTCGGCATTTTTATTGAATTTTATATCTTTGCTTATTGTACTCGTGTTTTTCCTACTTTCACTAGCACCAATGCCTACAGTTGGAGACAATCCGGTTTTTTACTAGCTAACTGTGTATTTAATGCGATAATATAATTTTACCTTGCTAACGTTCACTGTTGTGTAGCTCTGTCTATTTATATACTATTTTTGTTATTCTACCTTAAGTTTTGGTTTTTCAATCGCAAGATCTTCTCATTTAGAAGCCAGTCAACATTTTTTGTTGTCTTGTTGTCTTGTTTGTTGTCTTCATTGGCTGACCGTGTCTTTCATGAGTTTGAACAGCTGAACTGTTTAACTATCTCGTGAGTTTGCTACGTTTTTTTGTTTGACCGTCGCAGCTCGATGTCATTTTATCGTCATTGTGTCCTAAAGAAGTTATTACTAATCCTCTGTAGATTATTGTAGCAATTGCTAATCTATGAGCTAGTTGTGATGAAGCCAGTGTAATTATAGGCATTGGCATTGAGTTTGGATATACATTTATTTATCAATAACTCACCTTACTTGGGTTGGGTCTACCATCCTCCCAGTAGGTATGCTCAAGTTGAGTCTCCCATCCTCCCAGTAGGTATGCTCCAGTTGAGTCTCCCATCCTCCCTGCAGGTATGCTCCAGTTGAGTCTCCCATCGTCCCAGTAGGTATGCTCCAGTTGAGTCTACCATCCTCCCAGTAGGTATGCTCAAGTTGAGTCTCCCATCCTCTCTGCAGGTATGCTCAAGTTGAGTCTACCATCGTCCCAGTAGGTATGCTCCAGTTGAGTCTCCCATCCTCCCAGTAGGTATGCTCCAGTTGAGTCTCCCATCCTCCCAGTAGGTATGCTCCAGTTGAGTCTCCCATCCTCCCAGTAGGTATGCTCCAGTTGAGTCTCCCATCCTCCCTGCAGGTATGCTCCAGTTGAGTCTCCCATCGTCCCAGTAGGTATGCTCCAGTTGAGTCTCCCATCCTCCCAGTAGGTATGCTCCAGTTGAGTCTCCCATCCTCCCTGCAGGTATGCTCCAGTTGAGTCTCCCATCGTCCCAGTAGGTATGCTCCAGTTGAGTCTCCCATCGTCCCAGTAGGTATGCTCCAGTTGAGTCTCCCATCCTCCCAGTAGGTATGCTCCAGTTGAGTCTCCCATCCTCCCTGCAGGTATGCTCCAGTTGAGTCTCCCATCGTCCCAGTAGGTATGCTCCAGTTGAGTCTCCCATCCTCCCAGTAGGTATGCTCCAGTTGAGTCTCCCATCCTCCCTGCAGGTATGCTCCAGTTGAGTCTCCCATCGTCCCAGTAGGTATGCTCAAGTTGAGTCTCCCATCCTCCCAGTAGGTATGCTCAAGTTGAGTCTCCCATCCTCTCTGCAGGTATGCTCAAGTTGAGTCTACCATCGTCCCAGTAGGTATGCTCCAGTTGAGTCTACCATCCTCCCAGTAGGTATGCTCAAGTTGAGTCTCCCATCCTCTCTGCAGGTATGCTCAAGTTGAGTCTACCATCGTCCCAGTAGGTATGCTCCAGTTGAGTCTCCCATCCTCCCAGTAGGTATGCTCCAGTTGAGTCTCCCATCCTCCCAGTAGGTATGCTCCAGTTGAGTCTCCCATCCTCCCAGTAGGTATGCTCCAGTTGAGTCTCCCATCCTCCCTGCAGGTATGCTCAAGTTGAGTCTACCATCGTCCCAGTAGGTATGCTCCAGTTGAGTCTCCCATCCTCCCAGTAGGTATGCTCCAGTTGAGTCTCCCATCCTCCCAGTAGGTATGCTCCAGTTGAGTCTCCCATCGTCCCAGTAGGTATGCTCCAGTTGAGTCTACCATCCTCCCAGTAGGTATGCTCAAGTTGAGTCTCCCATCCTCTCTGCAGGTATGCTCAAGTTGAGTCTACCATCGTCCCAGTAGGTATGCTCCAGTTGAGTCTCCCATCCTCCCAGTAGGTATGCTCAAGTTGAGAGTCTCCCATCCTCCCAGTAGATATGCTCAAGTTGAGTCTCCCATCCTCCCAGTAGGTATGCTCCAGTTGATTCTCCCATCCTCCCAGTAGGTATGCTCCAGTTGAGTCTCCCATCGTCCCAGTAGGTATGCTCCAGTTGAGTCTACCATCCTCCCAGTAGGTATGCTCCAGTTGAGTCTCTCATCCTCCCAGTAGGTATGCTCCAGTTGAGTCTCCCATCCTCCCAGTAGGTATGCTCAAGTTGAGTCTCCCATCCTCTCTGCAGGTATGCTCAAGTTGAGTCTACCATCGTCCCAGTAGGTATGCTCCAGTTGAGTCTCCCATCCTCCCAGTAGGTATGCTCCAGTTGAGTCTCCCATCCTCCCAGTAGGTATGCTCCAGTTGAGTCTCCCATCCTCCCAGTAGGTATGCTCCAGTTGAGTCTCCCATCGTCCCAGTAGGTATGCTCCAGTTGAGTCTACCATCCTCCCAGTAGGTATGCTCCAGTTGATTCTCCCATCCTCCCAGTAGGTATGCTCCAGTTGAGTCTCCCATCCTCCCAGTAGGTATGCTCAAGTTGAGTCTACCATCCTCCCAGTAGGTATGCTCAAGTTGAGTCTACCATCCTCCCAGTAGGTATGCTCCACTTGAGTCTCCCATCCTCCCTGCAGGTATGCTCAAGTTGAGATATTGAGGAGATATCCTCAAGTTGAGTAGAGTCCAGATTTAGCAAAATGAAAAGCGCATATGCTGATTCTTTTTAATATCCCAACTCAATGCTACATACTCGTAGATAGTTTATACATGCGTCACACGTTTTTTTCGACATGCACATATGTGGAGCTTATTTTCGAAATGCTATTTTACCTCAAAATTTTCAAAGCATATCGATTATATGCTTAAGTCAGAGTATAATAGTTGCTGATTATTAGCAGATTTTTGCAGATTTTTCAATTTGCTGCCACCTTTGCCTAACAAAAGAATTTGTGTGGCTGGATTCTTTAAGCCTCTAGTTTCCCTTTTTATTCTCTCGCATAGAGGCTTCCAGAATGCAGTCATTAAGTCTAGCATTGTCGTTAGCAATGTGCTTTTTAAATACTAACAGTTAGCAAAGAAAACTATTTGTTTATTTTTGTTAACGATTTTTCAGGTTTTTCGCTTTTTCCTACCTTAATTCGCCCGGAAAATCATGATATAATATTGACTAATTCTCGTCAAACCGAAGAACTAAATTCACCTCTGTAAGGTGTTTAAGCGGGGTGAGGTGGGCAAACGGAGTGAGGGGGGTAAGCGGAGTGAGGTGGGCAAACGGAGTGAGGTGGGTAAGCGGGGTGAGGTGTGCAAGCGGAGTGAGGGGGTAAGCGGAGTGAGGTGGGTAAGCGGGGTGAGGTGTGCAAGCGGAGTGAGGGGGTAAGCGGAGTGAGGTGGGCAAACGGAGTGAGGTGGGCAAACGGAGTGAGGTGTGCAAGCGGAGTGAGGGGGGTTAGCGGAGTGAGGTGGGCAAACGGAGTAAGGTGGGCAAACGGAGTGAGGGGGGTAAGCGGAGTGAGGTGGGCAAACGGAGTGAGGTGGGCAAACGGAGTGAGGTGGGCAAACGGAGTGAGGTGGGCAAACGGAGTGAGGTGGGCAAACGGAGTGAGGGGGGCAAACGGAGTGAGGTGGGCAAACGGAGTGAGGGGGGTAAGCGGGGTGAGGTGGGCAAACGGAGTGAGGTGGGCAAACGGAGTGAGGTGGGCAAACGGAGTGAGGTGGGCAAACGGAGTGAGGTGGGCAAACGGAGTGAGGTGGGCAAACGGAGTGAGGTGGGCAAACGGAGTGAGGTGGGTAAGCGGAGTGAGGGGGGTAAGCGGAGTGAGGTGGGCAAACGGAGTGAGGTGGGCAAACGGAGTGAGGTGGGCAAACGGAGTGAGGTGGGCAAACGGAGTGAGGTGGGCAAACGGAGTGAGGTGGGCAAACGGAGTGAGGTGGGCAAACGGAGTGAGGTGGGTAAGCGGAGTGAGGTGGGCAAACGGAGTGAGGTGGGCAAACGGAGTGAGGTGGGTAAGCGGAGTGAGGTGGGCAAACGGAGTGAGGGGGGTAAGCGGGGTGAGGCGGGTATACACCATATCCATGTCAACAGACAACGTTTACCTTGGAAAAAATTGCCTATTGTTTAATATTCCCAATTGCAGCGCAAAGAGCCGTCTGATCTCCTATCCGAACTTGATCTACAAAGATTCTTGAATTCAGCAACTACGCTAGCCTAGTGCAGTCAGCAAATGTGTGAACACGAAGACCTAGAGTTTGCCCAGCCGGTGCCAGATCGGCTAAAGTGTCCCGTCTGTCTGGGCCACCTGCGCTCGGCCCTGCAGACCTGTTGCGGGCATCGTTTTTGTCACAGCTGTTTCTATTCGGCCACCGCAGGCGGCGGGCCCGGGCCCTATAGGCCGGCCTGCCCTCTGTGCCGATCGCCCATTGGCGAAGGCGCCCAATCGAATCCTTCCATTCAGGGCGCCGGAGTATTCAGCGATCTGGCCACCGATCGCGAGGTTCAACAGCTTCTAGTGCATTGCCCTCGGTGTCGGTCGCCCTGCGAGCTCGGCAGCCTGGCTAACCACCTGGCTAGTCACCTGCAGGACGGCGCCAGTGCCGCCGCAGACAAGGCGAATGCTGAGAAGGCCGCCAACACCGCCGCAGCCGCCTGCCAGTGCGCCGATTCATCAGCCGCCGTAGCCTGCCCATTCTGCCAGCACAGCACCGCCTACAGGCAGCTGAATTTTCACCTGCTATTCGGCTGTCCTGCCTTTCCCCTGCCCTGTCCGAATCGTTGCGGCCTCGTCCTGGCCGGTCCGCAGCGCCTCCAGGACCATCTGGAGAAGGCCTGCCCGCTGTCTCTGCTGCTCTGTCCGTTCAACAAGTTCGGCTGTCCGGCCGCCAGTCGTCTGCGTCGCGAATTAAGTCGTCACGTTGCCGAGGCTCATAATTATCACCTGCAGCTGCTTTGGCAGCAGATTTATCCCGTGCAGCTGGTGCAGCAGCCCGATAAACTGCTGGTTGGCCCATTGCCTGCCGCTGCCGCAGCCGGTCAGCCCGCCCTGCTGGCAATGCCCTTCGCTGCCGCAGCCGCCCTGCGACCAATGTACCCTGCCACCGCCGAGCAGCAGCAGCAGCAGCCGCAGCATGTGCAGCCGCACCACCATCATCACCACCATCATCACCAGCAGCAGCAGCATCAGCTGGTTCAGCAGCATCATCACCAGCTGCATCAGCAGCAGCAGCAACAGCAGATGGCCGCCGCAGCCGCCGCAGCCGCCGCCGCAGCGGCCGCTTATCGGGTTCATCGCCATTAACAGCAGAATTGGCAATGAATATTGTGAAACAATTTTCTTTTCACATTTTTACCTCTTCAGCCTAATCGTTCTGTTTCCTTGTCTTCTCTCTTCTCATCCTATTGATTTTTAGATAGTTTTGGTAGAATCTGTTTTGGCTAGAACATGCAGTCCTAAAACTAATATAAAGAGTACACTATAATTATTATTTGTAGCGGTCGCGATCGTAAGTAATAGCAAAACAATCGTTGTCAAGCACTGTGCGACTGGCTAGAATTTAAACGATCGTTGCCATAGACAACAACACGAGACAATAAGTTCCGTAGTCTATGGTAGAAGGCAAAGCCAGAAGGCGTTGTTATTCGCATAAAAACTGCAAACAATGATCGTTGAAATGCTAGACAATGGAGTGCGGATTATGTTCTAGTATCTTCTGCGTATTTATTTTAGTGGTGTCTTGACTAGCTTATCTTAATTTAGTGTGTCACTTTAGCTAGCTGGGCCTTTTATTATTTTATGTGTATCAAACACACAAACGCAAAAACTTAACAAGAGAAACGTGGTTTTGCCTCGCATATTTCCTGTCTCTTATTCGCGTTGTGTCTTCCGTGTCAACACTATTTATAATTATTATTATCATTTGTTAATTTGTGTCCTCTCTTTGTTCCTGTCCTTAAGTTATCGCGCACTACAAGAGTGTACTTTTTATTGAATTATTCGGTCGCGTAGATGATAGCTTATTGTAGGTTTGCACTGAAGAACTAATTGCTTATTTTGCGATAATCGGTAATAAAAAAACCATAGGTAAGTAGTTTTTGTAAATAGGGCTTATGTAGATGTCTTCTCGCCAGCTTTTCTTGTTGTTTATAATCCGTTTTTTATCTTCTCCTTTTTTCTCCCTATCTAAGCCGTTTTTATAAAGCCTTTTTGTTTCTACTGGTAATGCGCACCCGGACTCGCTGGGATTGTTTTATTTACAGAGAAATTCTTCTCTCATTTGAATTGTATTTTAAGACTTTAAGGCTTGGCGAGATCATGCTAGTGGGAAATAAATAGGGGATAATCTCACTGGGGAATTAAAGACGGGATAATCTCACTGGGGAATTAAAGACGGGATAATCTCACTGGGGAATCGAAGACGGGATAATCTCAGTAGGAATTAAATGTGGGATTATCTCAGTGGGAATTAAATATGGGATTATCTCAGTAGGAATAAAATATGGGTTAATCTCAGTAGGAATTAAATATGGGATAATCTCAGTAAGAATTAAATATGGGATAATATCAGTGGGAATTAAATAGGGGATAATCTCAGTAAGAATTAAATATGGGATAATATCAGTGGGAATTAAATAGGGGATAATCTCAGTAAGAATTAAATATGGGATAATCTCAGTGGGAATTAAATATTGGATAATATCAGTAGGGATTAAATATGGGATTATCTCAGTAAGAATTAAATATGGGATAATATCAGTAGGAATTAAATAGGGGATAATCTCAGTGGGAATTAAATATGGGATAATATCAGTAGGAATTAAATATGGGATAATATCAGTAGGGATTAAATATGGGATTATCTCAGTAAGAATTAAATATGGGATAATATCAGTAGGAATTAAATAGGGGATAATCTCAGTGGGAATTAAATATGGGATAATATCAGTAGGAATTAAATATGGGATAATATCAGTGGGAATTAAATATGGGATTATCTCAGTAAGAATTAAATATGGGATAATATCAGTAGGAATTAAATAGGGGATAATCTCAGTGGGAATTAAATATGGGATAATCTCAGTGGGAATTAAATATGGGATAATATCAGTAGGAATTAAATAGGGGATAATATCAGTAAGAATTAAATATTGGATAATATCAGTAGGGATTAAATAGGGGATAATCTCAGTGGGAATTAAATATGGGATAATCTCAGTGGGAATTAAATATGGGATAATATCAGTGGGAATTAAATATGGGATAATATCAGTAGGAATTAAATGTGGGATTATCTCAGTGGGAAAATGCTAAAATGTTGATGGGATTTTTTAATAAGCAAATGAATAAATATTTATTAGTCCTGCTAGTTTTGTACACTTTCTTCTAAGGTAGTCGGAGTGTCTTATTCGTGTCTCTTGTATTTACTTAGCCGTGTGGTCAAATTTGTACCTATGTAAGGCACTAATAATGTTAACATAGTATTCGTGTGTGTGTGTGTGCTATCGCCTAATGTTTAATTTCTGCTTTTAAACAAAACCTGCACCAGCTTCATGTTTTCATTATCGGGCGTGTTTTATGCGATTAGTAATAATATTATTTGTAATAGAATTCATCCACTAAATAAATCGCCTGTCTTTATAACTATTGGTCCTCTTCGGCGCTGCACACTGCATCTCTACTGCTTTCGCGTTCACTGCATTTAGTCTCTGTGTTTTTTTCTTATTCTCTTTCTTATTATTGGCAGAAAAAAACACAAAAAAAAATTTCCAGCAAGACTGCAAATTTATGAGTTGTTTAATTTTATATTTTGTTTCAAACTTATTAATATTATTACCTCCCTAATTGGTTATGTACTCATAGGCTCTCTAGATATTGTAGCGACTTGTGTAATTATAATTTCATTTATTCTTGTACAATACTTTATGTAATCAAGTTAAGCGTCCAGTAAAATGTTTAAGCACAATTTTTTTACTTTGGCGTGTCTTGAACTAATTGCACAATTTAAATAGTTAACATTTTCTGTCGGTGTGTTTTTCTGCTATTTTTTCCCAATCATTTCAACACCCGAGGACTGAAATGTAAACCTAATATGTAATATTCTGCGCTTAGAAAATTGTCAGATTTTAGATCTTCTTTAGCTGCTCTTACTTCAATTGTTAATCGTGATCCCCATAATTTGTGGTCCGCCTTAGTGATATATCCCACTGTCAGCTTTATGTTCTCTGTGTTTGCAACTTTTATTAAGCATCTAATTTCACTTTTTTATCCGGGTTTCACAATTGTAACGTTTTTTGTATTATTGATCTCGCAGTTGATATTTACAATAGGTTTGCTTTCGTTTTATTTGGTTTTGATTGTCTTGTTTTTTTACTGTTTCTTTCGTCTCTCGTTTAACAAAAAGCACCATAGGCTGCGTTGTATTTTTCACGTCTTGTAGGGTATCGTACTACTATTAGTAGAGTACGCGTGTCCCCTTTCTCTATTCTATCGGGTGGGTTAGATTTTTCCTGTTCATCATTTTACACCAGCTGCCTAATCGCTGTGGCTCTGCCTCCCTCCCTAGCTTCTTTTTTATATTCGTTTTTATCTTAGTGCTTGAATAAGTGTCACTATATTATATATTACCTATTTATCAGCTTTGGTTTGTGTTACTATACATTACCTACATACACTTCTATGTTATAGGAAAATATTGCAAGCCTGTACTCTTCATTGGCTTTGGTTATTTCAATTTTACAACACAAACACCAAAATGACTAAACTTCCTCAGGTGTCTTACAATACACCAACACTGACTGCAGCTACCTCAGGTGTCTTACAATACACCAACACTGACTGCAGCAACCTCAGGTGTCTTACAATACACCAACACTGACTGCAACTACCTCAGGTGTCTTACAATACACCAACACTGACTGCAGCTACCTCAGGTGTCTTCAATACACCAACACTGACTGCAGCTACCTCAGGTGTCTTCAATACACCAACACTGACTGCAGCTACCTCAGGTGTCTTCAATACACCAACACTGACTGCAGCTACCTCAGGTGTCTTCAATACACCAACACTGACTGCAGCTACCTCAGGTGTCTTACAATACACCAACACTGACTGCAACTACCTCAGGTGTCTTCAATACACCAACACTGACTGCAGCTACCTCAGGTGTCTTACAATACACCAACACTGACTGCAGCTACCTCAGGTGTCAATCAATACACCAACACTGACTGCAACTACCTCAGGTGTCTTACAATACACCAAAATTGACTGCAACTACCTCAGGTGTCAATCAATACATCAGCACTGACTGCAGCTAGGAAAAAGATTACCAGGTGCGGCTCTCTCTGCCGCCGAGCCCATAATTAGTCGCGCATGACCAACTCGACTTGGCGAGCACTCGTAGCCTTTTCCTCTCCTCTCTCTCGCTTCACTTGACTTTGGCTGGAAAGTCGCGGCATTCTGGGTTAACCGATTCATCGGCTCTTGATGCGGCCCCCCCCACCTACTTCATTGGGCAAGGATGCGAGCAAAATGTCGGCTATCCGTGATGTCGGGCACTTGAGCACGGTTGGCCAAAGGGCTTTCGGAAAGAATTCGAGCGAAAATTTGTCCGAATACTTGTGCAAGTAGGAAGCTTTCTTAGTGCCTTGCCGAGCACTGAAGCAGTTATTATCGTGGTAAGTGTTAATGAATGTTTCTGAGGCTAGCTAAACCAGGCTTGGTGCTAATAGTATTACGAGTATAATTCTTCATGGGCTCAAGAGGACCAGAGTTGAATTCTGCAAGCCAATGCCTTCGTCAAGTTTGACTTCTCTTAACACTGATGCTGTCTGAAAAAAACTATTGCAGGTGGGCTGCGGGCAATGGCACGTCATTTGGTGACACTAGACCCGAAGCCAGCGTGGGGGAAATTCTGCCCATTTCGCTGACTCCTGAGCACAGACGCACACAGACACCGTACGCAGGCACACAGGTGTGTACATCTGTGCCTTGGAGGTTGGCCTACAAGGGCGTAAATTACTCTATCCGCGACCCCATCCCAAATAAATGTGGCTTCGCTGCGGAATCGAGCTCAGGGACCTTGGTGCGAGAGGTAAACATGTTCTGCGTCCCACCGATGCTGTCTGACCTTCATCGATCACTGGTGGTGTGTTTGTGCGCCAGTATGCAAACATAATCAAATATAGATCATCCTGGAATGCTCTTACGCTTAAGCTAATCTAGTGCGCGAACTGGCTCAGCGAATCGCGAATTTCTTATTGGACTGTCAAAATAAGCCCCCCCAAGCCAAGCTCATGCGCAGTGTATATGTTAACTATAGCTTTCTGATTTGATATGCTTTCGAGTCTTTGGCAAGAATGCAGCTCTGCTATCTGCCGACCCCGGTGCCAGTCATTTTTTGGCTTATAGCTGTCTTCTTGTCAACCGGTGGCAAAGCCATCGGTAAGGACGGCCAAAACGGTAGCAGCTCCTCGTGGCGACAGCAGCTGGTGAACTTCACCGGTCGAGACGGTCGCTGGCACCAGTGGCCGGTGAAAGAGCAGCGCGTGTTAATCAGGGGCGACATCTACCTGGGCGGTCTGATGATGGTGCACTCGCGCTCGGAAGATCGAGTCTGCGGTCCGGTCATGCCGCAGGGCGGTGTCCAGGCTCTGGAGGCCATGCTGTTCACGCTGGACTGGGTCAACAGGCTGGGCCTGGCCGGGCCAAACATCAGCCTTGGCACCTACATCAAGGACGACTGCGATCGTGACACCTACGGACTGGACCAGGCTGTGGACTTCATCAAGGGTGAGGCAGGGCGAATGGCCAGCTAGGACTGGCTTCGAATTGCTGCTGTTGTTGTTGTTGTTGTTGTTGTTGTTGTTGTTGCTGTTGGCTGCGGTGAGCCGCTTACAAGGGGCACGAGCCGATGGCCCCTAAAAGCAGCGCCACAACGTTACCACACACGAGGTCAGAGATGTCGGTGATGCCGCTGGTTCGGCGAACAGATTCAGTGGACGGGCTGGAACTAAGGTGGAATTGCTCGCTTCGTCGCTGCAGTGGCATTTCTTTTCCCGGGCGACGCCGATGCGGTTGTCGTAGTAATCGGACCCGGGGCAGTGCTCCGCCCTGGTCTGGGCCACCAACGGTTGCTGGCGGCGGGAGCCATCAACGTCCGTTGGCTCCCTAGCCAACTGCCTAGACGAGCAGTCCGTCGGCCCCGCCAGCCAGTGGTGGTGACCTTGCGAACCCAGGGATCCAAACGACAGCCTAGAGGAGGACACTTTAGTTCTCGTGACTCCGGAACCAAGGGAGGAATCAGAGCCGTAATGAAGCCGGGTCGCCACGACAAGGCAGTGTGCATGACCGTACCCCGATGGGCAGGGGCAACGGACCCTGATGGGCCGGCGGGCTGCAGCTTTACTACTATACTGATCAAGAGGTCGAGAGTTCTAACCTTTGCCCAAGGGAAACCAATTTTTGTAATTCAGAAAGACGCTCGATTCCGCTGGGACCACTGCTAGTAGCGGTTCAGTTTCCGTCACTTGAATTTCATGGGGAACCCGCAGCCTCGCCGAAGATCAGCTCAGGCCAGGCCGCTTGCAGCCGGCGTCCCAGCTTCGGCGTTGGCATCGGTGTTGAAGGCGAAGGACCGCCTCTCATCACTGGCGTTGTTGGCGCCCCGTCTTCCATCACGTCGAGCCACGTGGCGTCACTGCTGAAACTGTTCGAAATTCCTCAGGTAATGCTTCAACATTGATTGAAAGATTTCCGGAAAAAAATTGATGCTGCGTTCGCAAATTACATTCGATTAGATAAGCTTCTTTTCAACTGCGCCACAATTATCGGACAAGGATCGATTCCCATTCTTCCTACGGACGATACCATCTGACGCCTACCAGGCTATGGCCATTGTGGAGCTCACTAAGCTTTTTAACTGGTCGTATGTGTCTATTGTGTACGAGGACTCCAGCTATGGCAGAGGGGTTCGTTCTTATTGCCTTAAAAATTGCTAGGCCTCGTCTGAAGTTAATCTACCAGACAAAAAAATTAACTGTACGAAGCTGATTGACATAGTCAGAATTCATATCAACTATGAAATTTTCTGGACGCAACTGATGAAACAAAATAGTTTAGAAAGGAACAGTGTATTGTTTGCGTACTAAGATCAGGCAGCCTAGTAACGATCCTAGCACTTTGACCCACAGGCTCTTGAGCAAATGGAGCGACTATTCAGAGAGAGCGACATCTGTCTGGCTAGAATTGAGACTCTGCCTCGCGACTCCAAGCTGGCCAAAGTAGAGGATTACTATGGCAAGATAGAGCGCTTGCTCAACCATCAGAGCCTGTACGATGGGCTTGGCGCGAAAGGTAACTGAATCTAATCGATGCTAAACATAGGTGACGCTCGAAATCGAACACTTCACACCGAACTTCGTATCGCTGATCCGCACAACTCAGGCGTTATAATATTCGGCTCCGACCAGGAGGTTGGCGACTTCATGTCGGCTGTGACGCAGCTCAACTATTCGGACAAGTTCGCCTGGATTGGCTCGGACGGTTGGGGCGCTCGACCGATGGCCTATAGGGACGGAAATGAGAGAGCGGTACGTTCAATGTGTTTCACCTAGAATGCTTTAACATTGCTACTCTGAGTAGTGCCTTTAGAGGGCGTGTGGCGATGTGGAAGATACGTAAATGGCGCTTGTACACGCATTAAGGCAGTCGCCAGAAGTCCCCACCGTCTGTTTCATGACATCTGTCCAAGTGCCACATCGAATTAAAATCTAAATTAACTCCAGGTTGAGGGCGCCGTGACAGTACAGCCGCTGGCAGAGCCGATCGCAGGCTTCAAGGAGTACTTCCTGGGCCTGCGACCTGACACAAACACTCGGAACCCGTGGTTCGCCGAGTTCTGGGAGGACTACTTCGACTGCTGGCTGCCGGGCGGGCCGCAGACGCCGTACAACCAGCGGCACAAGGAGATGTGCGGGCCGGAACTGCGCATGTCGGAGTCGGACGCGAAGTTCGTTCTGGAGCCGCAGCTGCAGTTTGTGAGCGACGCTGTGATGGCGTTCGCCGTGGCTCTGCGGGTGAGACGCTGTCTTGGGAATGCAAATGTGATTGTGAAGCATTCGAATTTAATTATTTAATAGAGCTAAACGGTTCCCGATTTGTGCCTGAAATTTTCTTTAAGAAATTAGCTCGTATGTACTAACTCGGTGAGCTGAACTCGTCGCCTAAACTGCACCGCAGAATCTTCGGGCCCGTCTGTGCAGCACAGGCGCAACCCACCAGGAGTGCCTCCACCGACTTGCCACAAGCGGCGCGGAGCTTCTAGCCGAGCTGAAGTCTGTCGACTTCACCGGACTCGCTGGCATCGACGTTCATTTCACGCCTAGAACTGCTGACGGCCCGCCCCGCTATCGAATTCTCAACTTCCAGGCTGACGAGGCGAGCGGCGGCGGCTACGCCTGGCGGGACGTCGGACGCTTCGACGCAGCCCGCGGAGGCGTCCAGCTCGACTGGGAGCGACTGCGCTTCCGCGGCGGTGGAAGCCTCCCGCCGATGTCGGCCTGTCGGCCAGAGTGTCAAGACAGCTTCGTGCGACAGGTCTCGCCTGGAGAGTGCAGCTGCTGGGTGTGTGTCCGCTGTCCGGACTATCACGTGGTGGGTGAGGACAAGCGGCAATGCTCACCCTGCCAGCGCGGTACCAAGCCGTCAAGCGATGGGAAACTGTGCGAGCGTATCGTTATGGTGAGACATACAGAAACGCTCTGCAGAGTTAATCTCATACGAGAAGCTTTGGCTGATAGCGAAGCAGATATTGCTAGTGCATGTCGAGCCCAGCGTTAAGGATTTGGCCGAGAGGAAAGCAATTATCGCAGAAGAGAAATCCAACGGACCGAATGAGCCCAAATCCCTGCATTTCGTTCTTGGATTAATGCAGCTCGCTCAGAAGAATCGTTCAGACTAGTGAATGCCACACATGCCGCTGACGACAGAGAAAACTTGAAAGTGATAAAATACAAGATAAAAATTTGGCACCCGTTTCACCAGGAGTTTCTTACCTACAGTCACCCGATGGCTGCAGTAGCGATGACCCTCGCCTCCATCGGTGTCGTAGCAGCGCTGCTCGCTCTCTGCGCATTCGCTAGACACCGCGACAGCGCTGTGGTTCAGGCCTCCGGCTGGGAGCTCAGCCTGATGTTGCTGCTGGGACTCATTCTCTGCTTCTCGGCCACCTTCCTACTCTGCGCCCGGCCCAGCCGCTGGCTCTGCGGCGCCCAGCGGTTCGCTGTCGGCTTCAGCTTCGCCGTCTGCTCATCGGCCCTGCTAATCAAGACGGTGCGCCTTGAGCGACACTTCAGAACGGGTCGTCGCGGATTTGAGACTCTCACACAGGTCATCTTCTAATTCCTGAATATGGCGAGACCGCTTTGTTAAGAGTAGACCACGCTAGGCCACAGTTGGCCACGCTCATTTCCCCCTTAGGGAATTTCAAATACCCACCGCCTACTTCACGGTAGCTCCCAAACCGAATGATCGATTTTCGGCAGTCATCAGCATCTTTGAGATATTCATCGATTTTTGTCGAAGACCCCGGTGACAAGGACAGCTAACATTGCTCTGTAAAAACCTCTATGGCGAATCCCCATTGGTTTTAAAATAGAAAACTTAGCAATATAATTAATGCAGTATAATGCAATGAAATTATACTGTATTGGTGCTTTTTACCACTAGACACCCCGAAGACTTATTTATTTGCAGGGGGGCCTGGGGCACTTGACGCACAAGCGCAGGAACGGCATGCCACCAGGCCGGCGAACTAGGCGGGAGTCGCCCATCGCGCCATCTAGACCCCTGGACACAGGCACCTCACACACAGTAGCAAGCCCAGCGGGGAAGGGGGCGGCAGACAGACACCGAAGACAATCGTTGAATGTCTCGACGATGGCGATGTTTTGTGATACTGGAAGGTATTTAATCGGATAGAGTGGAAAATTTTAGCCCGTGTTCTGGATTTTCATATAGATTGGTTCAATTTTTAAGAGGTACACAAAAAATTGTAGGCATTTGAAATATCTCTCTGTGATCATTCTATCATTAAAGGAATATTTCTTCCTTTTAAAAGAAAAAAACAATTTTAATCTTTCAGGTTCTTCTGTTTCTGCTGCTGGTTGGAGTTCAGCTCTGCGTGCTCATTGTCTGGCTCCTGCTGCAGCCGCCGAAAGCAGTGAGTCACTTCCCATCACGTGAGCGCCACCAGCTGGTCTGCTCAACCCTGATTGGTCCGCTGTACCTGATTGGCCTGGCGTATCCGATGCTGCTAGTGCTGCTCTGCACCCTCTGCGCCTTCTTCGCCCGAAACATTCCGGATGCTTTCAACGAGACCAAGCACATCGGCTTCAGCATGTACAGCACCTGCGTGATCTGGCTTGGCTTCGTGCCGTGCTACTCATTGACCGGCGCCTTCGTGCACATCCGCATAGCAACGCTGTGTTTCGCCATGTCACTCTCCGCCTCAGTGACTCTAGCCTGTCTACTCGGCCCGAAGCTGTACATCATCCTGCTCCGCCCAGACCTCAACGTGCGCCAGTCGGACCAGCTGCAGGGAGGCCAGCAGCTGCTGCCGCCTGACAAACTCTCAGAGCTGCCCGAAGCCAAGCAGCTGCTGTCCAGCAAGAAGCAGATGGATGACTGTTCTCAGACAGGCTGTGAGTCTTTGCTTTGCATGAGCAAACATTTGATTGAGTTGCCTACTTATTTCTATCACGCTCATTGCAGTTGAGCTCGTCGCTCTGCTCAGCCATTCACCGCCGACATCAACTGCGCGCGCCACCCAGACCCAGGTGACCCACTCCAGCAGGCACAGCGACTGCGTCACCCAGACTGGCTTCGGCAGCGGCTTCGGCAGCGTCTTCGTGCTGACAGCAACTTCTGTGGGGCATCGGAGTTCGTCTGTAATCAACAGTTCTCGGCTGGACGAGAATTGGCAAGATTGGCAGTGAGGGAAGGACACTTGAAAAACAAGAAGTGGCTTTTGCTTGAAGACTAAAAAGGTTAAACCGAGTATAAAAATTTTATGTTAGAATATAGTTTATGTAGATTTAAATAGAACAAAGACTAGTTAAAACTTGCTCTTGATTTCGTAGCAATGAGCTTCTCAGTGAGCTTTTCAGACAAATGCAACTGCTTTTTGTACTCGTATGATCGAATAGAAGCCTAAATGTGGAGACCAACGAAACGCAGAGACTAATTATATTGTAAAATCTTATTTTAAGATAGATTTCGACCATTCCATCAGTCTTTCTCGTAGTTTTATAATTTTTGTTTTGATATGATAACGCGAATGATTCCGTGCTTTAAGGGTGCTGCGCAGGAGAACCTATTGTGTTAAAAACGGGTTTAAAGTTAAAACCCGTTTATAAACGGCGACTTCATATCTAACGGGCAACGCCCGTAGCAACGAGAACCACTGGAGCTCTAGCAAAGTAGTATATCATAGAGATGACAATAATCATACGAGTAGAACAGCTGTCCTGAGGCGTAGGTAGTCAACAGTGAACAGAACAGTGATATTGTTTGACCTGTAACTTTCCGTGCTTTCGATTTATATTCGACGGAGTTGCATGAAAACAAATTGTAAACTTCTCGGGGGAAATCAGCACACATTAACGGCATGCGCTTTATACAGATAATTTGATAAATCGCAGCATGACTGTACTTTTACTTCGCTGTGCTGCCTGGGTCATTCAGTCCGCTGCTCCCGACAGCCTAATCCCTGATGATTGGATTGGATAATCCCTGATGTGACAAAACTTTGGGAACATATTTTGTTGACGCGACAGAGCAATTAACGTCACAAATTCAAATTTCCCAGATAGTCAAGCTCCTTCCTTTTTTGCGATGCACCAAGATGATCTCAGAATTTTCTGAGTCTAAAACACTTAAAACACAAATACATTGTGTTTTCAGCATAGGCTACCAGTAGATTTAGCAGAGATGCCGTGTTGAGGACCTGTAAATAAGCACTGCAAATGACCTGAAAGTAATCTTGCCGCTCCTTGACAGTGATGCTGTTTGGCTTTACAAAATATAACACATACAAAAGCTAATTTCGCGACACAGAAGCTTGCGAAATCCTTTTATCTCCTCAAATGATCAACGATGCTGCGCTAACTCATCTCTCACCACATCGAAAAATCCCCTCTCGGTTTGCTACTCGCATCCAATGCCAGACATGCTCACCGCATCGATCTTCTGGTCTTTGGACTGCTATTATAAGGCAGCAGTTTCAACCACTGACAGCGCCGGAAAGCCGCACGCCGAACAAAAGCTCTAGGTTCGGTCCCAGCATTGCTCTGTGTGCCCCAAAAAACTAGGTCGATATGCAGTTCGTACTGAAAGTAGCCCTGACACTGCTTCTGTCTTTTCAAATACCGACTGCTAGCGTCGGCCGACTGCCTTTGACAAACTTCACCGAAGGAGATTCTAGTCAGCGAAAGTCGTCGCTAAAGGAAAAAAAGCTTGTCGTCAAGGGTGACATCTATCTGGGTGTTCTCCTGCCTGTGCACGAAAGATACCAGAATAGTTCTGAGGTAGGTCAGGTATGCGGTCCCATCAGGCCCATAGTCGGTATGCAGGCGGTGGAGGCCCTGCTATTCACTCTGGACTCGGCAAACAGGCTGGGCCTAGTCGGGCCCCACCTCCGGCTTGGCGCCATAATCATGGACGACTGCAACGATGAGAAATACGGCTTGGAACAGGCCATGGAAATCATGAAGGGTGAGCAACTGGTTTCCGAGAGTAGAATATCTATTTTTAGAAGCTCAGGAATCCCGACAACCCCACGTGCACTGTCTGAGTCGTGTCGATTCCTTTCCATTGCAGCTCCTGCATCTTCGGGCGGGAGCAATTTAAATTCAGATGCTCAACCTATAATTGGATTTATAACTGGGCCCACATTCTCCAGTGGCGTGACGCAACTGACGTCGATGCTAAAAGCGCTTCGCTTGCCTCAGGTGATTTGTGTGTCTCAAATTTAGCCCCGCATACGAGAACTTCAACACATGACTTAAAACTGTCACCCATAGGTTCAAACTACAACGATGCTAGCAGAGCCGATCGCAGGCTTCAAGGAGTACTTCCTGGACCTGCGACCTGACACAAACACTCGGAACCCGTGGTTCGCCGAGTTCTGGGAGGACTACTTCGACTGCTGGCTGCCGGGCGGGCCGCAGACGCCGTACAACCAGCGGCACAAGGAGATGTGCGGGCCGGAACTGCGCATGTCGGAGTCGGACGCGAAGTTCGTTCTGGAGCCGCAGCTGCAGTTTGTGAGCGACGCTGTGATGGCGTTCGCCGTGGCTCTGCGGGTGAGGTGGGGCGCGAAAGTTAAAACGAAAATAGTGAGACGGCCAGACAACCTCGTACTTGCGATGTGCTACAATCGACGTGATCTTGTCGTTGAGCCAATAGAAACAAACTTGATTCTGGTTCACTATCAATTTTCGTATTTCATTCGCGTACAAACACGATTTACATTCCCGCCAACGCTTTTCTGCAATTGCATTTTTTCAGGAACTCCGCACCCACCTGTGCCTTACGGAGACACCCAAACCAGTGTGTCTGCAGCGGCTCTTGACCGAAAAAGCTGGACTGCTGACCAGAATAGGATCGGTCAGTTTCACGGGCCGGTCCGGCAGCCGATTACACCTTTTAAAATCCGGCGACGCATCGCCTCCGCTTCGGATTGGCAGGCCTCAGTACTTCGGTTTCGGAAAAAAGAGCAGCAACAGCTTTGGCTGGACAGAAGCCAGTCGATTCGATGCCGATCGAGGCGACATTCAGTTGCACCGAAGGCGGCGACGTAGCCTTCGGCTCGAGTATCTTGTGCTTTGTGCTCCAAATGAAAACGGTCCCAAAGTCAAGTTTTCTGTCCAAATTTCGTCATTATTAACTCCTAATTGGAATACGGCATTTTGTCCCAAGGGTACCCTAAGGGCCTACTATGATGGGGATGGATGCCAAGGCACAGTGGTAAGTCTTACAAGACATTTTTCGTTGATCTGTGCGCATCTTTTATATTAAATTCGAACAAAATTGCGAACAGTTTCGGTTATTAAAATCGACTGAACTTTATGAAATTCAAGAGTAGCTCTCGAAAATCACTGTAGGACAGGAATCTTCTTAATTTGCGTCCACATCACATACTAGATCATACTTTTACGCTATTCCCCCCTGGGAAAAGATCACGGGGATATTTCAAATACCCACCATACCTACTTCACTATAGCTCGCAAACCGGATGACCGTTTTCGTGAAGTTCCCCTAAATCCATTGACATTTTCCGCCCATATGGCTTCAAAAATAAAATAATAAGCAATATAATCAACAATAATAGCCGACATGGAAAAAGGAATTTTTTGTGTCTCAAAAAGGAGAGACACAATATTCGTGGTTTTTGTCGCCAGCACCCGACGAGAATCGTTAAATATCTCGAATGGGAACTTAAGAGTGTATACCTGCACAAAATATACATTTTTCTTTCAAATGCTTTGTGCATTCCAAGTTCAGTGAAACTTACTTAATCCCACCCGATAATCTCAACCTTTGCCAGTACTACTTCGCGCACAGCAATCCGATAACTATTGTGGCGATTGTGATTAACAGCGCTGGCTTGTTGGCATCTCAGGTTGTATTAGGCGTGCTCGAATTCAGACGAAGCACGCCGGTGGTTCGAGCCTCTGGTCGGGCTTTGAATCGAGCGCTGCTGCTGGGTGTCGGACTCTTTTTCTTGGCCACTTGCCTGATGGGCCTTCAACCCAGCAGTTTTAATTGCGGAATCCAGTGGTTCGTAGTCGGTTTGAGCTTTGCATTCTGTTCTGCAGGATTGTTACTGAAGATGAAGCACCTCAAAAGAGGAGACCCGATGTCAGATGGATTTCAGGTTGGTCCTTTTACCATCTGTCGCAGCTTTGCAGCTTTTGTTGTTGTCTGTTCGATGCGATGTTGTGAGCGATGAAATATGCGGAATGCATATATGCTTGCAGAAAAATCTGTTCAAGTAGTCCGTTTTTACGGTTTTTTAACATTGCCTCTGATTTAAAATCATCTTCGTTTTTTAATTCGTTCGTATTTCAATCGCATTTATTGTTGTTCAGTTCACGGATAGATCCCTAAACCACTAGACCGATATCATGTTCGTGTCTGCAACATGACACCAGCTCCTGAGGCCCTAGGTTTTGTCCTCTTTTGAAAATTTTCGGACATTTTTACCCTGGCTGTCGTCCACCGGCTGTCAGTAAATTTATCTGTCTGTCCTTTTTACGAGAATATCTCTGTTGACGTTATTAACGTTTACAAAGACGTCTTTGACGTTTACTGCCCGTAACTATTGATAAACCAGATCACATTTTAGTAATCAACGTGAGGGCTCTCTAAAACCCCAAAAATTGCACAGGTGCTATATTTTGTGCTGCTCGTCTTAGTCCAAATCATAGTGCTGGTCGTGACGCTCAATTGGCATCCTCCGTCGCCATTGGTCTATTATTCATCAGACGAGGAATTCTTGCAAGTCTGCTCGTACTGGATTGGTCCATCGTCCTTGATCTGCCTGGTGTATCCGCTGCTACTAGCGCTGTTCGGGTCCATGTGCTTTTATGTTCCTAAGCGCACACCTGGCACTATAAACGATAAGAACCATGTCATCTATGCCTTGAATTGCACCTGCCTCATCTTGCTGGCTTTGGCCTGTTGCCTTCTCTCCAGCCAGTCACCTTATCAGAGCTACGCAGCGCTATGCTACTCCACCTGTCTGGCTGTCTGGGCCGTTCTAGTCTGCATCTTCGGTCCGAAGATGTACATTTTGTTACTGCATCCCGAGCTGAATGTGTCCGAAGTGGAAAGCCAGCAGCAGCAGCAGCCGCAGCAGCTACAGATGGAGGAGGATGGGGCTGACCAGAGTCTGATGGACACCTAAGGGCTCAGATTTAAAGTTTGCTGTGTGGTAAGTGCTGACTACCATAGTGACTCTATATTTCTACCCCAGCCATGCAGAATTAAGTGTATTTCAAGGACCCGCGTTCTTAGTCAGAAGATGGTTCTGGTTGTAACAATCGACCATGCACTACTGTAACATTTTTAATTTTAATTTCTAGGTTCCTCTCGGATCGAAAATGTTAAAGCGAAAATGAAGCGCGAATAATCGTCAGCGGAACCAGAAAAACAAAATATTGATTATTTTATTTAACTGCTTATAAATGTACGTTACAAATGCGTTATAGTTAAATATAGCAACTTTCGATATTTTCGCTTTTTTTACTCATTGATAAGCTTTTGCCTAGAAATACATGTAAGCTTTTAGAACACTGTTTACATATTAAACCAGTTTAGTCTTGATGGTATATTGATATTATTGATATTAGTATTGATGAAAACTATTCATATTTTTATACCTTATGTGAAGAATCCAGGAACATGCTTGTCTTACTACTCCACTAGTATCATGAAACCGTGTTAGAGACTTCATGTGTATAAAAATTACAAGCGGTATTGTTGTATGTTTTTTTAAATACTTATTTACCTTCCGTAAAATCGTTACAATCATATACATTTTATCTCCTATGATGCTTAGAACACTTAAAAAAAGAATTTCCATTTTACAGTACAAAGACAACGCCCCCCCCCTGGGGAAAGGCCCCGGGGTAGTTCAACTTGTGGAGTTGTGTTTCTACTCAAAATAATAGTTTTTAGCCGTCTGCTATTGGTCTATCGCTGATTATCTATCCATGATTTATTAGTTTGTTAGTTAGAGAGTACCTTTTCTTTGTTACCTTTTTCACTGTTGACACATTGATACAAGAACTAGAGATAGAACTCGTGTTTTGCTACGTTTTATAAGGGCGTTTTGACATTTTATAAAAAAAGGAAGCAATGAGCAAATGCTTTGACAGATCGGTTTGTGCTCACCTGATACTTAGATTTTTAACAAGACTTTGCAAGCTGCAACTCGACACATATGCCGCTCCTTGGAACCATTGTTCCAATAAGCAGTGAGGCTTTGTTCTTGTGTGCGTATTCTCATATTAAACTAATATTCTATCTTAGTGCACTTTCAGTACAAGCAATATCATAGCAGTGATATTGTACTCATAGCATTCTCACAGACTCTTTGGCTGCTAGCTGAGCCAGGTAAGCCAGGTGTGCCCAAAGACTCAAGTGCGTGCATCTACTGGGGGGAACTTCACATTTAACTGTACACAAAGCGTACCACTCATATTCGTATTTGCACACAAAAAGACAATGTGGCCCTATGGCGACAGAAAATTCCGCCATAAAGAGACAGTATCCAAGCATCAAAAACCGTTTTTAATTATTCTAATCTACCCAGCAAGCTTGTTGAGTGTGATTGCGTTTCTACTATCAGACAGCGCCAATCAAAGCTTTCTTTAAAGTTTTTACCATAAAGTTCAAGCATGGCATCGATAGCAAGTAAAGCTGCTGAAGCCCTTTCAAGTTTGACTAATGCCATTGGACTGTCAGATGCCATCGCTAAGACCACAGGTCAGATGACTGAGGTCGTTCTGAAAGTGGTCAGCGATTGGGAGAAGACACAGAAAGAGCTCAGGTCGGCTCTGAGCATCAGCGAGAGCGCGGAGCAAAACGAACTGTCTGGCCTGTTTCGAAAAACAGAGAGTTGTTCAATCGCATTCCAGCAGGCTTGCGAAAATCTCCAGAGAAAATGGCTTGCCAAAAAGTAGATTATGGAGAAGCCCCTAAGAAGTGACAAGATCGAACTAGCCTTCATCAAGGACTGCGTGGAAAATCTAAACGAACTGCTAACTGAGGCTTCCAGATGTAAACTGAAATATGTAGACTTCAAGAACAGTTTAAACGCCACAGTAACATGTGTAAGTAGCATTGCTGAGAAAGCAAAGAATGCTGAAGAGGAGGCTGAGCGGAGTGCCTCCAACACGCGGAATGCTGGGTACACAGCAACTGACTTGTTCGGACTTGCTGCGCTGACTGGTGCCACAATTCTGACTGGTGGTGCTGCCCTTGCTGTTGCTGGAGCTGCAGTGCAGCAGCTGCAAGTGCAGCAGCAGTTACAGGAAAGCACACTCAGTGACACGGCTGCTCGACTAGACAGTCCGAAAGACCAATTCAATCAACTAAAGAACAACTTTGAAAATTTGATCAACGACCTCGGTAGAATCGGCGACAAGCTGGTAAATCTGAGTGCTGTAACTGAGAACATGGCGAGTAAAATTGCAGACCTGAAACTGCTTGCCGGAAAGTGAGAAGGAATACATATGCACCTGGAGAACGAAAGTAAGGACATGGAAATTGAGCAAGTGAATGGTCAAAAGCCTTATTCTGCAAAAACTGGACCGAATAACTTTAAACGCACTGGCGAAAAAAAGAGACATTTTTTACTTTAACTCATGGCTTTATACTGGGCTGGACCCTACTAAAGTGCTTGATATGGTCACCAAAGAACAATGACTCAATTTAGTATTGCACTAGTAACTCACTATTTTTTATCCACGAAAGCTCGATTTACCTACTCACAAAAAGCTTTAGCGTCATAATTTTTACTTATTAACAGTAGAAAGACACTTAAATCGGTAAATCGGTAATTCGGTTTTAGGCTATCTTGACGTTGGCAGTGGGATTTGAAATACCCCGTGGCATTTCCCCGGGGGGAAATAGTGTGGTCTTTCTACTGTTTTCCTTTTTTGTGTTTATTTGAGAGCCCAGCTATTTGTTGTTATTGGAAGTTCTACAGACTTTAGTAAGAATGTTTAAATCATTCTAAACAAATAAAACAACTTTATAGAAAATTTTCGTAGTGCTCTTTATTTGTTGTGTTTTCTTAGTTGAACCAATTTGACACTGAAAGAAGCAGAAAATAAATAGCCTAATTTCACTGTGTTCTAAATATTTTTTTATTATTTTTTTCGTCAATGCTGCCTGTAGTTTCTCAGTGAACTAAGCAGTAAAAGTTGGGGGTGAGTGGCTCAGCGGCTGATGTCGCTGCCCCACTTTCCAATGGTCGCTGGTTCGTTCCTCTCTCCAAGTCACGATTATTTCGGGGCTTAGTTGGAGGTTTGCGAAGTAGTGACTTGCGGAGATGCACCTTATTCTGTGCAAGCAAAGCTAATTTAAAATAGCTTAACCCCTGCCTTCTGCATGCCTGCTTGTTTGTGTTTGTGTTTGTGCGTTGGGCCGGGTGTGAGGCGCGGTATGGGGGGGTGGGGCGGGTGGGGCGGGTGTGCACCAATGTGTGCTCTCGTCCCTACCCTTTGCACATCTAAGTCTCCTCCTTATCAATTGGTAGCTCCTCTGAACTATCAGTATCATCGGATTGGTGCACTAGTCGTCCTTTTGCCTCTCGGAAGAGTTTGTTCCAACTGTTGTCTTCAGCTCAGATGGGACACGCTGTTCCTTGTACTTCTCACGCACGAACACAGGAACAGGTTCTTGAATTGGCCTTGTCCTCTCTGTAAAAATGGCAGATAATCGCGTTCTTGTAGATTGCTGAAACACTAAACGTACAGTAATGTATTCTTTTCACTGAGAAGTAGTACTGAGAAGTACCACATGCCCATTAGACTGATGTCCAGGAGGATTAAACACTGTGGTCGATGTAGATCTCTCGCAGGAAAGTAGTAAGATCCTCTGCCACAAAAGTTCCACCATTGCCTGAGACCTGGATTTTCGGTAATCCGGTGTACTTAAAGGTTTTTCTAAGAGCACCGATGAAAATGGATGCCTTCATCGACGGCACGGACTGGACGTCCAAACCACATTGAAAAGGCGTCAACCTGGGCGAGAAAGCGTTGACCTTTGAAAGTAGCGATGTCAACGTGAACTCATTTTTTAAAGAAACTTTTAGTCTCTAGACATGACGACAGACTTGCGCCTGGTTCTCTTCCTAGAATGTAGCTGGCATTGAATACAACGTTGAACGAATGCATCGATTTAAGTATCCATGTTGGGCCACCAGAAGTAATCTCCGGATGAAACGTAGCATCCGCACGATGCCGGGTGGTCCTCGAAAAGTATCTGGAGATCTAGTTTCTCATGCTTATAAGGTGGTACGATGCACAAACCCTTAAAAACAATTCTGTTTTGGATTTTGTACTTATTGTTGCGTGAATACGGCAGCATTACTGGTGGAGGATAAGTAGGCCAAACATCTTGAATGGGACTTTTTGAGCAAGTCCAGCTTGTGATACTTACTGCGTATAATCCCCTGCTGTAATTGCTCAGAGTTTCCGAAACTATCTATCAATTTATACACCCCATAGTCAGTTTTGAGACAAAGAAGAAATTATCGAAGCAGTTTCGCTACGGTTTTACCATAGAACTCGCGTAAGTCTCAAAAAAGCAACAGAAAACATATTTTACAGAGGCGACCCGGAATTAATCTGGAAATTGTCAAAGAGCGCTTATTTCGGCGAAATGAGAATGTCGACGAAATGATTAAGTGTTGCAGCTACCCGCGCTAATCAAGACCTTCTCTCTCACTTTCAAGCACAACTTTCTCTATTGCTCAATTGGGCACAATATAGCCAGCTGTGTGGCGTAATCCAGCAGCCGCCCTCTACCGGCTGTTCCTGAATTTATAAGATTGGCATGAGCGGCTAAACGACGATATCTACCTTCAAGGAACCTAAATACACTCGTGGCACCATTAAACGATAATAACCACATGCCCTAACGAGCGTACTATGCACCTATCTTGCTGGCTCTGGTCGCTTGCCTCTTCTCAAGCGGAGGCAAAAGTGGCTTATCTAAGATGCGCAGCGCTATGCTATCCTACCTATGGTATTCCATCTATGCTAAGCTACCAGATTATCTCATAGTTTGTCAGGTAGCGAGTAGCTTTTCTATCTTTTTGCTAATCAAAATTTTAGACTTTTTTCGTACTTAAATATAGTAGAAAGACAAAGGGGTATTTCAAATGCCCACATTTTTTCTTTATTCTGTATCTTTAAAAATATTCAACCAATCGCCATTAAAATCATGAACTCGGGCTAAAATTTTCCGATTGTGACTTCCAGAATCACAAACATGGGCATCGTCGAGATATTCAACGATTTTCGTCGGAGTGTCTGGTGGTTGAGCAAACCACAAATATAGGCATACATCGTATTCTCTGCTCACAAAATTTCATCATGTAATCATGTCGGCTATCATGAGGGGCGAGTGGGTCAGCGGCTAGCGTCGCTGCCTCGCACTCCAATGGACGCTAGTTCGATTCTCCCTTTAAGTCACGATTAATTTCGGGACTTGTTGGTGGGTTTGGACAGTAGCGACCGGCGGAGGTGCACCATTTTTCGTGCAATCAAAGCTTGAAATAATAGCTTCGCTCCTACCTTCTGTGTGCCTGTTCTGCGTTGTGTGAGTTGTGTAAGTTGGTGCTGGGGCGTGAGGCCTTGGGGGGTGGGTGTACACCGCCGCGCGCTTTCTGGATTTCCGTCAGCGCGATTGGATAAGTGTACACTTATCACCCGCCCCCCCCTGAGGACTGATTTCTTATCAGCCTCCCCCCGGGCTTGGTCTGCTCTGTGCGTGTGGGGCTGGGGTGGGGGCACTGCTGCCTATTCTGGGTGCCTCCTGCCCTCCCCGGCTGGTCTGTGCTGCTGTGTGTGGTGCCTGCTCAGGGGAGGCGGCGCGATGGGCGCTAAGCGCCTAGTTCGCCGGTCTGGGGGCGTGCCGCTCCGTCGCTTGTGCGACAAGTGCCCCGGGCCCCCCTGCAAATAGATAGAGAAGTCGGCTATCATTGTTTACTATATTGGATTCTTAAATTGCTTTTTAACCAATATGGATTCACCACAGAGGTTCATGCAGAGCAATGTCAGCTGTCCTTGTCCCCAGGGTCTTCGACAAGAATCGCTGAAGATCTCGACGATGCTGACTCGGACGGCTTTTGAAAGTTAATAATAATAATAATAATAATTGCAGGAGGGCTGCGGGCAGTGGCACATCATTTAGTGACACTAGACCCGCAGCCAGCGAGGGGCAATTCTGCCCATTTCGCTGACCCCTCGGCACACACGCACACAGACACTGTACGCAGGCATACGCTCACACAGGTGTGTACATCTAAGGTGTGTACACCCTGACTTTCTCATCATCTGGCAGTGTACACTCACTTTGCCTTGGAGGTTGGCCCTCAAGGGCTTAAATTGCACGACAAGCCCCCAAGCCTTCTCTCCGCGGCTGCGCCCCAAATGAATGTGGCCTCGCCGTGGAATCGAACTTAGGGACCGTGGTGCGAGAGGCAAACGCGATAACCGCTCTGCCACCGACCCCCTTTTGAAAGTTCGTTCATCATAGTGTTTTTGCGTTGTAAAAGAGCCTCTTGACTTTAGCTCACTTTAGCTATTAGAAAATAGCTCACATTAGGTGAATTTTAGATTTTTAAGCTGTGATTATTCAGTACCTATTTCTAGCACAACGATGCAACTGACTGCTAGGCATCGCACCGCATTAGGAAGCTAGGAGCATGCAAGTTTTAATAACTCGACACGGAGCCCGGACCAGACAGTGGGACTGTTGAACTGAGAATAATGCATATTTGTACAAGCAAGCCAGTGACTAAAATGAAGCGTACAAGTTAAACTTTTAATGATAATAAATAAATTTGCAGCCATAGCATTAAAAACGTCACACAAGAGAGGAAAAGCGAAATGATTATATGCTCCCAACCGCTGCCCTCTTTTTTATTTTAGGAAACTGGCGACTATTCTGATTTTGTACTGAAGGATAATGTAACATAGCAGGGTTCTTTAGCCTCTATTCATCATTTCAAATATTTTTTCTTTGCGAAATTTCAGTAGAGCAAGCAATGTCAGAAATTATCTTCTCACAGATTAGTTTGCTCTTCGCTGAGCCAGGTAAGCCAGGTAAGCCAGGTAAGCCAGTTAAGCCAGGTAAGCCAGGTAAGCCAGGTAAGCCAGGTAAGCCAGGTAAGCCAGGTAAGCCAGGTAAGCCAGGTAAGCCAGGTAAGCCAGGTAAGCCAGGTAAGCCAGGTAAGCCAGGTAAGCCAGGTAAGCCAGGTAAGCCAGGTAAGCCAGGTAATTAAAAAATTAATTATCGTGATCTACCAAGCAAGCTTGTTAAGCGAGATTGGTTTCCTACTATCAAACTTCGTGAATCAAAGCTTTCTTTAAAGTTTCTGCCATAAAGTTCAAGCATGGCATCGATAGCAAGTAAAGCTGCTGAAGCCCTTTCAAGTTTGACTAATGCCATTGGACTGTCAGATGCCATCGCTAAGACCACAGGTCAGATGACTGAGGTCGTTCTGAAAGTGGTCAGCGATTGGGAGAAGACACAGAAAGAGCTCAGGTCGGCTCTGAGCATCAGCGAGAGCGCGGAGCAAAACGAACTGTCCGGCCTGTTTCGAAAAACAGAGAGTTGTTCAATCGCATTCCAGCAGGCTTGCGAAAATCTCCAGAGAAAATGGCTTGCCAAAAAGTAGATTATGGAGAAGCCCCTAAGAAGTGACAAGATCGAACTAGCCTTCATCAAGGACTGCGTGGAAAATCTAAACGAACTGCTAACTGAGGCTTCCAAATGTGAAGAGAAGTACCAAGAGTTCACCGAGAGTTTAAACGCTTCAGTGAAATGCGCAACTAGCATTGCTGAGAAAGCAAAGAATGCTGAAGAGGAGGCTGAGCGGAGTGCCTCCAACACGCGGAATGCTGGGTACACAGCAACTGGCTTGTTCGTACTTGCTGCGCTGGCTGGTGCCACAATTCTGACTGGTGGTGCTGCCCTTGCTGTTGCTGGAGCTGCGGGTACAGCAGCAGTCGTTACAGGAAAGCACACACATGACACGGCCGCTCGGCTGGACAAGTTGAAAGACCAATTCAATCGACTAAAGAACAGTTTGGAAAATTCGATAAACGACCTCAATAGAATTGGCGACAAGCTGGTAAACCTGAGAGCTGCAACTGAGAACATGGCGAACAAAATTGCAGTCCTGAAACTGCTTGCCGTAAGGCGAGAGATGGAGGAGAAGGCCGAGAAGCAGAAGCTTGAGCGCGAGAAAGAAGACATGCGCCCGGAGAACGAAAGGAAGGACAAGGAAATCGAGGAGCTGAAGAAGACATTAGCACTGAAAGGACAAAGGCAGAGCTGCGCGTGCGCTATTCTGTGAAAACTGGACTGAATAACTACTGTTAGCGCACTGCTATAAAACATAAATATTTTCACGTCAAAAACATGGTTTCATAGATAGCTGGAGCCGATGAAAGTGTTAAAGATTCGCTTTATTCAGCTACTCGCAGCCCCACCACTCTTAAATCCAAGAAAGCAGTGTTAACTGCTCACAAACAATGTAACCACTTTTATTTATTAACCTTTTTGGCATCTTTTGACAGCCCAGTTATTCAAACAAGTTATAGAAGCAAACTTTATAGAATATTTTCGTAGTGCTCTGTACCTCCGTATTGCTTGTGTGTTCTCTTAGTAGCGAGAATTTGACTAAAAGAAACTGAAAATAAATAGCCAACTTTCAGTGTTCTGAGTTTTATTTTGAAGAGACTGAAAAATGTGCTCAAAATGCAAGTAAATTTTTCTTGTCTTATTTAATGTTGATGCCTTTTTTACGAATAAGTCTGAAAGCCTGCGTGCAGAAAATACGTTTGCGAGATGTAAAAAGCGCAGGATTTTCGCAACTCTCGTTTCAAACTTTTTTTCAGTTGAAGACAGCTTCTAGCTAAATAAAAAAATATCTATTGTGAGAAAATAGGCAAATAAATTCGCCGACGCACTGTCAATAAATCCCGCTATGCGTGCCTAGCATTAGGATTTTCGTACCGCGTCTGACATGTCATTCTGAAATTAAGGTAACCGAAGAAGGCAACGTCCGCGGCGGCGATATGTGAAGCCAAATGGGCAGTTTTGCTTATCTGCAGTTACTAGAGTGTGTCCCATTGCTGCACCGACCATCGCAGCTGATTGGTCCGTGCGGTCTGATCCGATCGTCCTTGCCTATATAATGCTGATGCTAATAATCTTAGCTAACTTGACAATATAGCATTCTCTCTCTGTTCATTCTAATCTGGTATTGAGCTCGTCCACCCACCTCACTCATTCACCAGCCTCACTCATTCACCAACCTCACTCATTCACCAGCCTCACTCATTCACCAACCTCACTCATTCACCAGCCTCACTCATTCACCAGCCTCACTCATTCACCAGCCTCACTCATTCACCAACCTCACTCATTCACCAGCCTCACTCATTCACCAACCTCACTCATTCACCAGCCTCACTCATCCTACCACACTCATCCACCTGCCTCACTCATTCACCAACCTCACTCATCCACCCACCTCACTCATCCACCCACCTCACTCCTCCACCCACCTCACTCCTCTACGCACCTCGCTCATTCACCAACCTCACTCTTTCACCAACCTCACTCCTCCACCTGCCTCACTCGGCCACCTACCTTACTCATCCACCCACCTCACTCATCCACCAACATCACTCTTTCATCAACCTCACTCTTTCACCAACCTCACTCCTCCACCTGCCTCACTCCTCCACCAACCTCACTCCTCCACCTGCCTCACTCATCCTGTCACACTCATCCACCTGCCTCACTTATTCACCAACCTCACTCCTTCACCCACCTCACTCATCCACCAACATCACTCTTTCACCAACCTCACTCCTCCACCTGCGTCACTTCTCCACCAACCTCAATCGTCCACCCACCTCACTCCTCCACCCACCTCACTCGGCCACCTACCTCACTCCTCCACCCACCTCACTCCTCCACCCACCTCACTCCTCTACCCACCTCAATCATTCACCAACCTCACTCCTTTCACCAACCTCACTCCTTTCACCAACCTCACTCATCCACACACCTCACTTCCCTAATCGCCTCAATCTTTCCCGTGATATTTTTATTTTCTTTTTATCCCTTGTTTTTTACTTATGTTATCCTTGGCAAAGTTGTCATTCTCAAAATGAAAATTTGATCTAGCCGTTTCGTGACAGTATATACTTCTACAATTAATATAAATTATGCAACACTTCTCTAATCATACTACTGATTAAGGGCAAAAAAAAGAGGATTTCTTCAGTTAACGGAATGGAAAAATTATATTTTTCTTAGCTTTTTAAAAAGTGCAATTCACTTTTGATCAAAACCTTCAGTTGAATAAAGTAATTTTCATTTGTGTGCGGTCGGTAAGTCGCCGGATGATGGACCCCATTGTGAGCTGAAATGATTTATATCTTGGATTATGGAAGCAATTGTAGTTTCTGAGTCCTTTGTGAGGTCCGTCCCTAACTGGGCTTACGCGGTCGTAAAAATAATATGCAGCCTCTAGAAGCAGACATTACTCACTGGATAGGCTGTTAGGCCTATGAAAACGTCTTTTTAAAAGACGACTGGCTTTGCACTGCTATTCTCTAGTTAAAAATGCATTACGAGATGTTTGTGATGGCAGAAAAATATAAATGTTGAATATGAGAGCTAAATGCTTTGATCGGGTATTTTAAATACCCACTGCCTATTTCACAATAGCTCCGAAACACAATGACCTATTTTTTCCTTGTGGAAGACCCTGGTGACAAGGTGACATCAACATCTCGACGATGTTTAGTGATTCTGGAAGCTGTCTAATCGAATAGAGCGGAAAATGTTAGCCCCCAAGTTCTGGATTTTCATTGCTATTGGTTAAATTTTTAAATGGAAATTTTATTGCTTTTAATCAGATGTGAAATGGGATATTGTCATGACTGAGTATCTCTCGGGATTTCAAGTTAGCTGTTGATGACCAATTATCTCACATTTCAGCTGGACATTTTGTTTTTGAGGCAATTTGAGTGGTGCAGGACACTGTTTCTGAGAAAGCGAATCGACTTATCATTTCTGAGAGCTGAGACCCAGTCTGTCATCCATCAATTCGCACTGCTTGCTAATCAAATTAGCAATGAGTTTTGCTTTTCTACTCGTATTTTCTTAGTAAAAAAAAACAATGAAAAATTCAGTATTGATTGATGAAGAAAATTAGGCCTTTTTATTTTCAATTTTTTAAAAGTCAAATCAAGTTCGCATTGACACTTTGACTAGGCACTAAAACTGGGTTGTTTTTTTTAGCTGGGTTTTTTAGAGGATTGAGATTGAGTTGCTAAGGACGCCGGCGCTTTCTGTGAGCTGCAAACTTGCTTAACCATCAAGGCGCCAGTGCGGCTGACATTTATAACCCGCTGGCTTGCCGATCCCCTAGCCATAGGCTGCACCAAGTCTGCCATTGTTGTGCGGTTAATTTGTTAAGCAATGCAATCCTGCTATGCATTTTAGCATGGAAGTACAGTGCCAAGTTTTAGGTACTCAAAACTGCGGCTGCTGCTATTGCTGCTGCTTTTTATGCTAATTTTTAGGTACTGCTTGCTGAGGATAACGATAATTTCAACAGCCAAGCAGATTGAGATTGAGAAGAGAGTGAGAAGAGAATGAGAGGAGAGTGAGAAGAGAATGAGAGGAGAGTGAGAAGAGAATAAGAGGAGAGTGAGAAGAGAATGAGAGGAGAGTGAGAGGAGATTGAGAAGAGAGCGAGAAGAGAATGAGAGGAGAGTGAAAAGAGAGTGGGAGGAGAGTGAGAGGAGAATGAGAGGAGAGTGAGAGGAGATTGAGAAGAGAGCGAGAAGAGAATGAGAGGAGAGTGAGAGGAGATTGAGAAGAGAGCGAGAAGAGAATAAGAGGAGAGTGAGAGGAGAATGAGAGGAGAGTGAGAGGAGATTGAGAAGAGATTGAGAATAGAGTGAGAAGAGAATAAGATGAGATTGAGAAGAGAGCGAGAAGAGAATGGGAGGAGAGTAGAAGAGAGTGGCAGGAGAGTGAGAAGAGAATGGGATGAGAGTGAGAAGAGAGAAGTGAGGAAGCCAAAACTAACACAGACCGATATTCGCAGATACAGGCAGGCGGAAGGAAGACGAAAAAAAATGGACAAGACCAAAAAGTCTGGGCGATCAATCACAGAAGCCTTCGGATTGCCATGAGTGTTAAACTCCGTCTCTCCGTCTCTTCGTCTCTCTTGGCCACTATCCCTAGGGCCTAATGAATAAAACATCGGTACACTAATCTCACTAACTCGCCACCGCAGGCCCAGTGATTTGTGATTCTTCTCACTTTGTTTCACGTCCTTGAAGATTTACTTTTGTTTGAGAATAATATTTTAAAACGTTTTCAAAAGAGTGGAATGTTTCTCCTACCATTCGCTTGGCTTATTCTTGTTACGCAATGGATAGAGGCCCTTACTTTCAATCGGAACCTTCAGGACAAGACTCGGAGGCTTTGAGTAGGGTGCTGTTGGCGGCTATCCAATTTCCAGTTGACTGGAAACTTCAATGAAAGAGTGAGCTAAATGAGACATGACCGAATCAAGAGGAGAAACTGAAATGAGCCGGTGCGCCTGGTGGAGTAGAATTGGAATTAGAGTTTCACCAGGGATTTAGGAAAATGGATGGGCAGAGGGTGAGGAGAGGGCAGAGGGTGAGGAGAGGGCAGAGGGTGAGGAGAGGGCAGAGGGTGAGGAGAGGGCAGAGGGTGAGGAGAAGGCAGAGGGTGAGGAGAGGGCAGAGGGTGAGGAGAAGGCAGAGGGTGAGGAGAGGGCAGAGGGTGAGGAGAAGGCAGAGGGTGAGGAGAAGGCAGAGGGTGAGGAGAGGGCAGAGAGGTGACTTGTACTCAAGGCATAAGGTGTACTGAAGCTGCTGTAGGCGAACTAAAGGCAACGAACGAAGACCTAGAGCGGAACGAAGACCGGCCACCTAGAGCCTGTATCTTCGGGGCCAAAACCCTCGGTGCTTGGCTCAGACCCGACCTGTCTAACGGGGATATCTGCGTCATTCAGTCTGAGGATCTGCTGCCTGGGAGAACCACCC
Organism: Macrostomum hystrix; assembly: GCA_950097015.1. Classification (NCBI taxonomy): domain Eukaryota; kingdom Metazoa; phylum Platyhelminthes; family Macrostomidae; genus Macrostomum; species Macrostomum hystrix. The sequence goes on along the minus strand of CATNEN010000034.1, from coordinate 7,225,160 downwards.
TCGTTGCCTCGGTTTACCTACCAGGTGACGTAGCGGTCGTCCCCCGGACGCTCACCACCCTGGTCGAACTCTGCTCTGCCAGGAATTATGAGCTGATGGTCGCCGGCGACATCAACGCCCACCATACCCACTGGGGCAGCACAGGGATAAACCAGAGAGGCGAAGACCTCCTGTCCTATGTTACCTCTACGACCCTGGAGTTCTGTAACTCTGGGTCTACGCCTACTTTCGACAATGGACGCTGGTCAGAGGTGATTGACGCCACGCTCGCTTCACCCAAGCTCTTTCAGAGTATTGGGGTGTGGCGCGTGCTCCCGGTGCCGTCCCTCTCTGACCATAAGTTCATTCACTTTCGTGTGGCGAGCGCTCGCAGCCTAAACCACATCACGTGGAGACGGAACGCCAGAAATACTGATTGGGAAGCCTTCAGGCATGCCTTGGAGACGACCCATCGGTCTTCGGGCCAACCACCCACTATTTCGACGTGCCGAGAGGCGGACGAGTGCGCGACTGTTTTAACAGAAACGCTAACCGCCGCCTTCGAGGCTGCCTGTCCCCTAAAAGCCTACAAAGGCAAGACATCTGCGCCGTGGTGGAATCCTCAGCTCGGCGACCTCCGTCGCAGAGCGAAGAGATTACACCGCAGAGCGAACAAAACCAGGAGCCCTGCAGACCAGACCGCCTACCTTGAAGCCATCCATGAGTTCAAGAGGGAGATCAGGACTGCCAAGGCCCAGAAGTGGCGCCAATACTGCGAGGAGCTAGAGGGCTCACGCCCCACCTCCAGAATTGTCAAAGCACTTACGCTAGACAAAATGTCCAAGCTCTCCTCGGTTAAGCGAACCGACGGCACGTCAACTGACAACCCAGGAGAAACGCTTGAGGTCATGCTCTCTGCCTTCTTCCCCAACGAACCAACCAACCTGACCACCTCAGACCACACTGAGGGAGGCCAGATGCTGGCTGCCTCTATCATCACGGAGGACCGCATCGTTAAAGCGGCCACCTCCTTCAAGCCTTTCAAGGCTCCAGGGCCTGATGGCATCGTACCTGCCTTTCTTAGAGAGGCGGTTAAATGCCCAGGTTTCCTGCGCTCTCTTTGCAACCTCTATCGAGCCTGCATCACGCTCGGGTACGTCCCGCAGGCATGGACCGAGGCGAAGGTGATTTTTATCCCGAAGCCAGGCCGCCCGGACTACCAGTCTATAAAATCCTTCAGACCAATCAGCCTAACCACCTTCCTGGTCAAGCTGATGGAGAGACTAGTGCTGTGGCGCCTTCTCTCAGTGGAACTGAAGAACGCGCCGCTCAGCGACAACCAGCATGCTTTTCGGGCGGGTCGCTCCACCGAAAGCGCGCTGCACGTTCTGGTCGACAAATTGGAGAAAGCTGTGCTTGGCACCGGCTTCGCCTTAAGCGTCTTCCTAGACATTGATGGTGCCTTTGACAACGTCCTCTTCGAAGCGTTCCGCAAAGCCCTTTACGAGAGGCACACTCACTCGTCCCTCACCAGATGGATCATGTTTATGATCAGTCATCGCACGGTCACTGCCAACCTGCTGGGCCACCAACGGACGGTCCCCGTCCGCAAAGGGAGCCCGCAGGGAGGGGTCCTCTCTCCTATTCTCTGGAACATGGTCATTGACGAGCTCCTCCGTGACGACCGTCCTGACCCAATCCTGAAGGTGGGGTATGCGGACGATGTCACTGCTGTGGCGTCTGGCCCATCCCCTGACACTCTCAGGGACCTCCTTCAGAATTTCATCCACTCTGCTGAACAATGGGCGGGTCGCTGTGGTCTGAAGCTCTCCGAGACCAAGACTGCAGTGATCATGTTCACCAGCAGAAACAAGTGGCAGATACAGCCGCTTAGGCTTTACGGTAAGGAAATTTCCTTCTGTAAGCAAACCAAATGCCTAGGGATCACCTTGGACCATAGGCTGAACTGGTCTCCCCATGTTCAAACCAAAACCAAGAGGGCCCTCGCGATCCTCGCGCAGCTGCGGAGGGCCGTTGGCACCACCTGGGGGCTCACCCCCAAGCGCCTCTGGTGGATCTATACTGCAATGGTCAGGCCAGCTGTCTCGTACGGCAGCTTGATCTGGGCCAGTGCCCTGCAGATGAAGACCTGCCTGGAGGCACTTAGGAAAACGCAAGGGCGCGCTTGTCGCATGACCATGAGTGCCCCACCGTCTGCTCCTTACGACGGCCTCAATGCCTTCCTCGACGCTACCCCGCTGGACATTTTTGTCCGCAGGGAAGCCGCCAAAACAGCGCGTCGGCTCATTGACGCCGGCGTCCGCTTCACGCCGCAAAGAGCAATGGCAAAACGCAAACTTCTGCCTCACACCGATCTGTGCCTTCGTGACTTGAAAGATGGCGGCGGACTCCACGTCTTATCTGACGGCGAACCACGCACTCTCAATCTCACCCAGCGCTACAAAATCATCATTCCCTCGAGGGATGACGCTAACGACCACTGGAACCACCAGGAGGTCCACTGCTACACGGACGGATCCCTAAAAGACGGCCTTGCCGGCTTTGGGGTCTGCATCCTGATCAACGGCCGCGTCGTCGCCACGCATGCCCAACATACTGGGAGACTCTCCACGGTCTTCCAGAATGAGATCCTTGCCATCAGCTCTTGTGCCGCAGAGCTGAATGCCAGGAATACGAGAGGAGAGACCATCATCATCCACTCTGACAGCCAAGCGGCCTTACAAGCCCTTTGCCGCACCACCACGTGCTCCCGGACAGTCGCTGACTGTGCCCGGCAACTCAACCTCCTGGCCAGTAACAACACGGTCAAGCTGAGCTGGATCCCAGGGCATGCGGGCTTCCCAGGGAACGAGCTTGCGGATACCCTTGCCAAGCAAGGTGGCTCAGGCTCTCTCCTGGGACCTGCTCCCCTGGTCCCGATCCCCATCACGGTCATCAATCGCCTTATTGATGACTGGGCTGAATCCCTGCACAGGGACAGATGGGCGGGCACCCAGAACTGTCGGCAATCCCGTGCCGCAGTTCCGCGCCCGTCTCGCAGGCTCAGGAGCATCCTTTTGAACCAAAACCGGAAGGATATCCGCGCCCTCGCCATGACCCTCACGGGCCACGGCTACCTCGCTAGGCACTGTTTCCTCCGGGGTGACCTTGAGAGTGAACTCTGCCCATTCTGTGAGTATGACACCGAAGATGCTGAGCACTTTGTGTGTCACTGCCCTTTCTTTAACAGAGACCGGCTTCGCTACCTCGGGCCCAACCCGTCCATGGACGAGATCTGCCAGCCCGACAGCATTCCACGGCTCGTCCAGTTCCTTCGTGCAACAAGACGAGCCACTTTCTTCCCCACGGAAGACAACGCTGCAGGACGGACCGGCGGACCACCCTGACCGGCCCCGCGCCCTTGCCTGTCTGCGGGCCTACAGGGGTTAGCGGTATGGGCGACCCTCGCCTCCCCGCTGCGTCCATGGACCACCCTGCAGCTAAGTCAAGTAAGTCAAGAGGAGAGGGCAGAGGGTGAGGAGAGGGCAGAGGGTGAGGAGAGGGCAGAGGGTGAGGAGAAGGCAGAGGGTGAGGAGAGGGCAGAGGGTGAGGAGAAGGCAGAGGGTGAGGAGAGGGCAGAGGGTGAGGAGAAGGCAGAGGGTGAGGAGAAGGCAGAGGGTGAGGAGAGGGCAGAGAGGTGACTTGTACTCAAGGCATAAGGTGTACTGAAGCTGCTGTAGGCGAACTAAAGGCAACGAACGAAGAGGTAGAATGGGAGGTGAGGTAGAATGGGAGGTGAAGTAATTGAGTGAGTGAAAAGTGTTGAGATGGAGGTTGTTGGTTGAAGGTTCGCATCAGTACACAGTCAAATAACTTTGACCTTTAGAGCCCAAACATATTAAAAAGTGGAACACTGAATTTCGCAACATTTGCGAGTGAAAACTTTGCAGCTTAGCACAAGTGAAACGGCAGTTTTATGGCAGTCCCGCGCTGAAGTAGCCAGAATGAACGGCTCAAGCCCAATCGACTGAATTTACTGTCCTCTAGTCTGCAGGGACTTCGCCTGGGTGCCTCCGTGTTAAAATTCCCATCGCCGCATTCTCATTGCTCATTCTGGAAGGGCTGGCGCGCGCGTGCCAGCACAGACAAGCAGAAGGGTCTATAGGCCACAGAGATATGACCCCGTTAAAATTGAATGCTCTGTTGATTAATTTCCTATGCTATCCAGCTGTGCGGCCTGGCTCCTTAATCCCCCGCGGAGAGGCGCCGAGCCATCATCGCCCAAGGAATCGACTCAGCCCCGCAACATGTATTATTTCTTAGGCTAAGCTAGGGTCTGTTGAGTTATGAACTGCCACCCAGCCCCAGTGCCGTGTTGCAATTCTTGCCTGCTTCCGCTATGCTTGGTCTCTTCTAGCACGCACCAGCGCTCAGATGAAGCTTCTGGTTTGACACTCTGGAACTATGGCAGATAAAAATTATTCCAGAAATGTGACGGAGCTAATCATTGAGTTGACTTTTGAATAGCTTAGAAAATGCATTAGGAATGAGGCTTAAAGACTTGGTTGAATATGAGTCTGTTATCAGCACTTTTATTATCTATGTCAATTTTTGGAAGCTCAAGCATATAATGGGGGGTCGGTGGCTGAGCAGTTAACGCGTTAGCCTCTCGCACCAAGGTCCCTGAGCTCGATTCCGCGGCGAGGCCATGTTCATTGGGGCGCAGCCGCGGAGAGAAGGCTTGGGGGCTTGTCGTGCAATTTACGACATTAAGGGCCAACCTCCAAGGCACAGTGAGAGTGTACACTGTCTGCAGATGAGAAAGACAGGGCAGACGTACACACCTGTGTGGGCGTGTGCTCAGGAGTCAGCGAAATGGGCAGAATTGCCTCCTCGCTGGCTTCGGGTCTAGTGTCACCAAATGACGTGCCATTGCCCGCAGCCCTCCTGCAATTATTATTGTTATTAATATTATTAAGTATATAATCCGATAAGCTCTCTAAGCCTTGCTTATTCGGGGCCGCTATCAGCTCCTATTTTTCAATTGCCAAGTTGTTGCGTAATCCTCGTATCGGCGTCAAGAATCAATACGATTGTATTTACCTATCAGTAAACAAATCAAATTCCAAGACTTTGATTACAAAATTCATTCAAACGGGACCTCAAAACAAAACAGCAACACAAGGCGGCCGGACATGACCAAGCATCGGGTCGAGTCTTCAACTGTCTCTTTCGGCATGATGCAGCAATTCATTTTTATCCTCTCTCCCCCTACCTCACCAAACCCGAACCCCCCAAATCTCAAGTGGCAGGTGGCGCGGAGGGGGAGCAGAGAGGAAGGAAAATGCCACCTGCTCGTGAGGCGTCTCCAACTTCAGTTCTATGGACTCAGAATGACACTGGCATGGGCCTGGATTCTGGCTGATGAGGCAGCTAGATAACAGCGGATGCGCGCCAGGGCGGACACGCCGCTGATAACGATGGGGGGAGGTACGCATGGCAGCAGGAAATTTTAGTTTCCGTGACTAATCAGTTTGGGAGGCTGTGCTCAGATGGCAAGCGCGCCTAGCCCACTTCTCACAGCAGCTCTAGGCTCGCTCATGCGGCAGACCTTAAGCTGCACATCTCTACCAAGATCTCACCGCCAAGATCCCCATAACATTAGAGACAGACCCAAATTCCCTTAAAGACAGATCCCCATTTCCCTTAGAGACAGATCCCCATTCCCCTTAAAGACAGATCCACATTCCCCAAAAAAATACAGATCCCCATTCCCCTTAAAAACAGATCCCCATTCCCCTTAAAGACAGATCCCCATTCCCCTTAAAAACAGATCCACATTCCCCATAAAAAGACAGATCCCCATTCCCCTTAAAGACAGATCCCCATTCCCCTTAAAGACAGATCCCCATTCCCCTTAAAGACAGATCCCCATTCCCCTTAGAGACAGATCCCCATTCCCCTTAGAGACAGATCCCCATTCCCCTTAGAGACAGATCCTCATTCCCCTTAGAGACAGATCCCCATTCCCCTTAGAGACAGATCCTCATTCCCCTTAGAGACAGATCCCCATTCCCCTTAAAGACAGATCCCCATTCCCCTTAGAGACAGATCCTCATTCCCCTTAGAGACAGATCCCCATTCCCCTTAAAGACAGATCCCCATTCCCCTTAAAAACAGATCCCCATTCCCCTTAAAGACAGATCCCCATTCCCCTTAAAAACAGATCCACATTCCCCATAAAAAGACAGATCCCCATTCCCCTTAAAGACAGATCCCCATTCCCCTTAAAGACAGATCCCCATTCCCCTTAAAGACAGATCCCCATTCCCCTTAGAGACAGATCCCCATTCCCCTTAAAGACAGATCCCCATTCCCCTTAGAGACAGATCCCCATTCCCCTTAAAGACAGATCCCCATTCCCCTTAGAGACAGATCCCCATTCCCCTTAAAGACAGATCCCCATTCCCCTTAGAGACAGATCCCCATTCCCCTTAAATACAGATCCCCATTCCCCTTAAAGACAGATCCCCATTCCCCTTAGAGACAGATCCCCATTCCCCTTAGAGACAGATCCCCATTCCCCTTAAAGACAGATCCCCATTCCCCTTAGAGACAGATCCCCATTCCCCTTAGAGACAGATCCCCATTCCCCTTAGAGACAGATCCTCATTCCCCTTAGAGACAGATCCCCATTCCCCTTAGAGACAGATCCTCATTCCCCTTAGAGACAGATCCCCATTCCCCTTAAAGACAGATCCCCATTCCCCTTAGAGACAGATCCTCATTCCCCTTAGAGACAGATCCCCATTCCCCTTAGAGACAGATCCCCATTCCCCTTAAAGACAGATCCCCATTCCCTTAAAGACAGATCCCCATTCCCCTTAGAGAAAGATCCCCATTCCCCTTAAAGACAGATCCCCATTCCCTTAAAGACAGATCCCCATTCCCCTTAGAGAAAGATCCCCATTCCCCTTAGAGACAGATCCCCATTCCCCTTAGAGACAGATCCCCATTCCCCTTAGAGACAGATCCCCATTCCCCTTAGAGACAGATCCCCATTCCCCTTAAATACAGATCCCCATTCCCCTTAAAGACAGATCCCCATTCCCCTTAGAGACAGATCCCCATTCCCCTTAGAGACAGATCCCCATTCCCCTTAGAGACAGATCCCCATTCCCCTTAGAGACAGATCCCCATTCCCCTTAAATACAGATCCCCATTCCCCTTAGAGAAAGATCCCCATTCCCCTTAGAGACAGATCCCCATTCCCCTTAAAGACAGATCCCTATTCCCCTTAGAGACAGATCCCCATTCCCCTTAGAGACAGATCCCCATTCCCCTTAAAGACAGATCCCCATTCCCCTTAGAGACAGATCCCCATTCCCCTTAGAGACAGATCCCCATTCCCCTTAAAGACAGATACCCATTCCCCTTAGAGACAGATCCCTATTCCCCTTAGAGACAGATCCCCATTCCCCTTAGAGACAGATCCCCATTCCCCTTAGAGACAGATCCCCATTCCCCTTAGAGACAGATCCCCATTCCCCTTAGAGACAGATCCCCATTCCCCTTAGAGACAGATCCCCATTCCCCTTAGAGAAAGATCCCCATTCCCCTTAGAGAAAGATCCCCATTCCCCTTAAAGACAGATCCCCATTCCCCTTAGAGACAGATCCCCATTCCCCTTAAAGACAGATCCCCATTCCCCTTAAAGAAAGATCCCCATTCCCCTTAGAGAAAGATCCCCATTCCCCTTAAAGACAGATCCCCATTCCCCTTAGAGACAGATCCCCATTCCCCTTAGAGACAGATCCCCATTCCCCTTAAATACAGATCCCCATTCCCCTTAAAGACAGATCCCCATTCCCCTTAGAGACAGATCCCCATTCCCCTTAGAGACAGATCCCCATTCCCCTTAGAGACAGATCCCCATTCCCCTTAGAGACAGATCCCCATTCCCCTTAAATACAGATCCCCATTCCCCTTAGAGAAAGATCCCCATTCCCCTTAGAGACAGATCCCCATTCCCCTTAAAGACAGATCCCTATTCCCCTTAGAGACAGATCCCCATTCCCCTTAGAGACAGATCCCCATTCCCCTTAAAGACAGATCCCCATTCCCCTTAGAGACAGATCCCCATTCCCCTTAGAGACAGATCCCCATTCCCCTTAAAGACAGATACCCATTCCCCTTAGAGACAGATCCCTATTCCCCTTAGAGACAGATCCCCATTCCCCTTAGAGACAGATCCCCATTCCCCTTAGAGACAGATCCCCATTCCCCTTAGAGACAGATCCCCATTCCCCTTAGAGACAGATCCCCATTCCCCTTAGAGACAGATCCCCATTCCCCTTAGAGACAGATCCCCATTCCCCTTAGAGACAGATCCCCATTCCCCTTAGAGACAGATCCCCATTCCCCTTAGAGACAGATCCCCATTCCCCTTAGAGACAGATCCCCATTCCCCTTAAATACAGATCCCCATTCCCCTTAGAGAAAGATCCCCATTCCCCTTAGAGACAGATCCCCATTCCCCTTAAAGACAGATACCCATTCCCCTTAGAGACAGATCCCCATTCCCCTTAGAGACAGATCCCCATTCCCCTTAGAGACAGATCCCCATTCCCCTTAGAGACAGATACCCATTCCCCTTAGAGACAGATCCCCATTCCCCTTAGAGACAGATCCCTATTCCCCTTAGAGACAGATCCCCATTCCCCTTAGAGACAGATCCCCATTCCCCTTAAAAACAGATCCACATTCCCCATAAAAAGACAGATCCCCATTCCCCTTAAAGACAGATCCCCATTCCCCTTAAAGACAGATCCCCATTCCCCTTAAAGACAGATCCCCATTCCCCTTAAAGACAGATCCCCATTCCCCTTAAAGACAGATCCCCATTCCCCTTAAAGACAGATCCCCATTCCCCTTAGAGACAGATCCCCATTCCCCTTAGAGAAAGATCCCCATTCCCCTTAGAGACAGATCCCCATTCCCCTTAGAGACAGATCCCCATTCCCCTTAGAGACAGATCCCCATTCCCCTTAGAGAAAGATCCCCATTCCCCTTAGAGACAGATCCCCATTCCCCTTAGAGACAGATCCCCATTCCCCTTAAAGACAGATCCCCATTCCCCTTAAAGACAGATCCCCATTCCCCTTAGAGACAGATCCCCATTCCCCTTAGAGACAGATCCCCATTCCCCTTAGAGACAGATCCCCATTCCCCTTAGAGACAGATCCCCATTCCCCTTAGAGACAGATCCCCATTCCCCTTAGAGACAGATCCCCATTCCCCTTAGAGACAGATCCCTATTCCCCTTAGAGACAGATCCCCATTCCCCTTAAAGACAGATACCCATTCCCCTTAGAGAAAGATCCCCATTCCCCTTAGAGACAGATCCCCATTCCCCTTAGAGACAGATCCCTATTCCCCTTAGAGACAGATCCCCATTCCCCTTAAATACAGATCCCCATTCCCCTTAGAGACAGATCCCCATTCCCCTTAGAGACAGATCCCCATTCCCCTTAGAGACAGATCCCCATTCCCCTTAGAGACAGATCCCCATTCCCCTTAGAGACAGATCCCCATTCCCCTTAAATACAGATCCCCATTCCCCTTAGAGACAGATCCCCATTCCCCTTAGAGACAGATCCCCATTCCCCTTAGAGACAGATCCCCATTCCCCTTAAAGACAGATCCCCATTCCCCTTAGAGACAGATCCCCATTCCCCTTAGAGACAGATCCCCATTCCCCTTAGAGACAGATCCCCATTCCCCTTAGAGACAGATCCCCATTCCCCTTAGAGACAGATCCCCATTCCCCTTAGAGACAGATCCCCATTCCCCTTAGAGACAGATCCCCATTCCCCTTAGAGACAGATCCCCATTCCCCTTAGAGACAGATCCCCATTCCCCTTAGAGACAGATCCCCATTCCCCTTAGAGACAGATCCCCATTCCCCTTAGAGACAGATCCCCATTCCCCTTAGAGACAGATCCCCATTCCCCTTAGAGACAGATCCCCATTCCCCTTAAATACGGATTCAGCCATAATAATAATCGATACTTATTTGAATCCCCCAACATATTTTTTTGCGAACAGCAATGTAAAAGTACAGTAAAATACACTCCATAAAAGAGTTACTATTCTATTAGCCCAGTGTCCCATATCTTTGCTGCTGTTACTGTGGCACGCGAGTCGCCACAATGATGTCCCCCCTAAGACAGCCCAGTAGGCGTGTATCTCCGCTCCGTTTTCTGGGCCGCACCCAGCCAGTGTGTCGCCGTGTAGAGCCACAGGCCTCTCTATATCTGTCTCCTATTTCAGTCAGTCATGTCATTTTCACCTTGACTGAACTTGTTCGCATCCTAGTTTCTCTTCAGAGTCCAACTTCTCTATCTGGCTGTTTTTCCATTTGCATTATTTTAGAATCCATTTCCCCTGCTCGAACTAAGACTTGGCGGTACTTCAAAATTATCCATTTTCAACAAAAAAGGCTAGCTCTTCTGTGATTGGCTGGCACCTGTGGTCCAATGACAAACTTGCTGAATCCTCGCTAAAGAACAGGAATATCTCTCAGGCGTCTGCGAGTTAAACCACTTTTGGGATTTTTTAGTAGAGACAGTTTTCAATAGACTTCAAGACTTGCTCTGCCGATTTTTTGCCCATTGAACTGAGCAGAAGGCAACACCATTTTTTGCATTTTGTCTGCAACCAGGTGAGTTTTTTTCCCTATGAGGAGAAAATCAAATTTAATTTGTGTAGACTCTGTTCTGATCTTTTCAATGTGTCTGTGGCATGTAGCTACAATTAGTCCCTGAATAAATCAATAAGCATAGCAACCAATAGTCAGGTTAGATTGAGTTTTTGCAATAGTAACAAGCTCCTAAATTATCATTTCTCGCCCGCGTCCAATCCAATAGAGTTACTCGGAGCAGTTTAAGTCCCAATTTTCTAAACAGCGATTCCCATAGATTTGCAAAGAGATCCCCAAATAATAGTAGGAACGCCACCTGCCACAGCTCTCACAGTTGCTGGCTCCGTGGCTGTCTAATCCCCTAATTAGTGCTCTGGCATGCCCAGTGACTTCCATTTGGGATCTGCGCGGCGACTATAACTATGGGGATAAATCAAACGTCAGCCCTAAACCCGGATAGCCCAGAAATACAAGAATCCCTAACCCCATGGTAGCCCATGATCCCAAAATCTTCCTCATCTTCTTACACCCAAAACACCCGAGTTCTAATTCCATGGGCATTTTCCCCTCGGTCCGGATCCCATTGAGCTGGGAGGGAAAGATCCTGCGACACAGCCCGGCCCATCACGCAGATCCCACCGACTCCCCCCGATTGCCTCAAATCCCATAGCATCAGACCGGTAGGAAAGAGCTGTGAGATCCCCCGAGTGTGACCCTGCAGCCCCACTCGATCACCGCGGATGTTTCAATAGCCACGGCTACCAGGGCGCTTTCTATGTGAATTCACTTTTATTTTCATTCCAAGAGTTCTTACATAGATTTGTCTTCCGAATTCAGGCATTCGCAAGCATATCCGCGACCCTCGCTTTATCGGCATGGTTTATTGCTCGATCTGGCTGTCAGATTTATTCTCACCGACTCAAAAGGCTCACTACCTAAGTCTCGTCTAGATGTACTTTAATAGACACTTCACTAAGTCTCTCGGCAAAACTGCAGTGCACAAGCCACCTCACTGCCTCTAATAGGGTAGCGAACCCATTCATACAACTCACACTCTCTCCGATGGACCATATTCACCTTGCCACCTCATTCCCTCTCCCACAAGACCAAAATTACCCAGCCACCTCACTCCCTCTCCCAAAAGACACCCAATTAACCCAGCCACCTCACTCCCTCTCCCACAAGACCCCAATTAACCCAGCCACCTCACTCCCTCTCCCAAAAGACACCCAATTAACCCAGCCACCTCACTCCCTCTCCCACAAGACCCCAATTAACCCAGCCACCTCACTCCCTCTCCCAAAAGACCCCAATTAACCCTGCCACCTCTCGGGCCGGCGCCGACCCTAGTCGAAGCCTGCTCGCCCGAGAGCATTCCACAGCTCGCCCACTTCCTTCGGGATACCGGCCGAGCTGATTTCTTCCCAGCCTATGGCGAGGGGGATCGCGCGGCGGAACCGACCGACGGAACACCCTGAGCGGCACCGCCTCGCTGGAGGCCGTCCGGCTGCCAGGGGTTAGCGATATGGGCGGCACCGGCCGCCTCCTCGCTGCGTCCGTCATGGAGGCTCCCTGCCGCTAAGTCAAGTCAAGTCAACCCAGCCACTTCACTCCCTCTCCCACAAGACCCCAATTAACCCAGCCACCTCACTCCCTCTCCCACAAGACCAAAACTAACCCAGCCACCTCACACCCTCTCCCAAATGACCCCCAATTAACCCAGCCACCTCACTCCCTCTCCCACAAGACCAAAATTAACCCAGCCACCTCACTCCCTCTTTCAAAAGACGCGCTCTCCTAGTCTACTAACTTAGCCTTTTCGCGTACCACAGTACATGATATGCTGGGAAAAACACCCAACCCAAACCCTGATCGCAGGCCAATGTGATGGAGCCTCTTCCGTTTGTGCTCCATGTCACATTGCTGCTATCGCTTGGTCTTGCCGTTGCCGGCATTGAACCCTCCGTCTACGCGCTGACCGTGCCAGAGGAGACGGAGCCGCCGCATACATTGTGTAACGCTGCCGACTACCTTGGCGACAGCTTCAGCGGCGGCGGTGGCGGCAGCGGCAGCCTTCGCTACGCGATGGACAGTCGCGACCCTTTTGTTGATGTTCACGCCACTAGCGGCGACATCCGCCTGGTGGCCCGCGTCGATCTGGAGGCCATGTGCCGCCAGCAGCAGCGAGCGACTGCCACGCGCTGCCCACGCGGCGCCGGGCTCGGCCAGCATCGATTTGTTGTCGCCGTTAGACGCGACGCCCCAGCAGCGACTCCTGACGACTTAGCCACGTCTACTTCGCCAACCGTCCGACTGTCCTTCCTGCTGAACATCACCGACGTCAACGATCACGCTCCGCGTTTTCCCACCGAAGCTGTGGACATTCGTCGTGACGAATCCGTGTGCATCGTCATCCCGCAGGCGTGCCCGAATCGACGCATCGACCTGCCGGTGGCCGAGGACGCCGACTACTCGGCCGAGTTCAGTCGAGTCGCTTACGCCGTGGCACCCGAGAGCATGAGCCCGGAGACAAGTGAGACATTCGAGCTCAAGATCGATGACTTCGGGGCGCCGTTTCTGTTCCTGTTGCGCGGATTGGACGCCGAGAGGCGCCAGTTCTACCAGTTCGACCTGCTGGCTAGGGATGGCCGCGGACGCGAGGGTCGAACCCACGTCCGAATCACCGTGCAGGATGTCAACGACAATAGTCCGATCTTTCGGGCTCGACATTCGGCAGTGTCTGTCAACGAAGATCAGCCTGTGGACTACATTGTGGTCAAGGTGAGCATCTGGGGAAATAATCAGAATAGCAGGTGGGTGGACTGAAGCACAAGGGCAGTCCGAAGCTCTAACCAATGAGCTACTCGCTACCTTTGTTGGATGAACAGTGGTCTGTGATGGATATTAGAGATTTCATGGAGGATGAGAGCGGGATTCCTAAAGAAAATGCTCAACGAGGAAACTGGTACACAGAATAATCCCGAACAAAGGATTGACTTCTTTGTACTTTTATTAGTCACATTGATCGGCTGTTGCAATACGAAACTGAAAAGCTGGTACCAGATTCCTAAAGGAATTAGTTCAATTTAGTCGCTCTTATTTATATACTTTCCTAAATTAATAAAAATTTTGTCCGTAAACAAATATATGATTGCTTAATCTCTCGGCAGTGCCAGCGATGGAAAAAAGATACTTTGAGTGGCAGAAGAATACCAAAAAGCATTAAAGTATGAACGAAGATGAGCGATGCTTGGAGTCATACTAGCAGTCCGCACTCCCGAAAATTAGCAGATCTGCCAGCCGCGTTTCCAATTTGGCAAATCAAATTTGAAATTTAGAATTGGCTTGGCCCCTTCACATCCCGTAAATGATAAAAAGCAGCTTTTTTATTTCTCTGGGAAAAGAAGCGGAAGGGTGGTGTCTGTTTCTACCCCTTCCCAGATCCCCAACCCGGAGCCACCAAGCTCAGACTCATATTTCATCTTTCGGCTCACAGCATTAGCAGCGGCGGTGCAGCCGCTGAGCTGCTGGGCCAATATGCCGCCGTCTCCGTGTCGGGCAGGGCTCCCAGCGGACCACTGGGCGAAGGGCGAGTTTAAGCTGGGGACGGAGACACAAAGAGGGACGGTTGTCGGGGCCAAGGGGCGCCAGTGCAGCCATCCATCAAACAGCGGAGCAACTGGGTCTTAAAAATACAACATCAGCGGCATCAGCAGCAGCAGGTCTGCCTGGGCCCATCCTCAGCTAGTGGCGACCAATGTCCCGCGAGACGCTGAGAGAGAGGGAGAGAGAGACAAAGGGAGATGTGGAGAAGATACACATTCTACATATGTAGAGAGAATGGGATGGCTAGCTAACAGAAAAGCGAAATAAAAAAGTCAAGAGTGCCTAAAAGGACTGCGTTATTTAGCCAAGATCACACACACAAACACAAATGCACACACAAATGTTGCAGTATCATTGAATGCAGCAACTCTGCTTGGATACAATGGGTCTTTATTTATCTGGAATATTTTTGCGATACAACCTCCGTCACTCGATCAACGAACGGGGCCTAAAATAGCAGCCACTATAGTCATGCATTCGTGATTAAAAACCTGTATAATGCTATATACACTCGCAGCTGGCAGAATTTCAGTCTACTCGGACGGTTTTATAAGTCGAATTGAATAAAATTTTTGCCTGCTTTGTCCTAAGTGTCAATCACCGCTGTGCAGCTGCACTTTTGGCTAATAGAAAAAATGCTGAATCTGTTGTGACAGACAGTGAATACTCGTGCCACAAAAACTATATTCCCTACCTGATGCTAAGAAGCAGTGACTGATCTGTGAGCATTGTGGAGTCTGCTTGCTCAGGAACTGGCACTTGTTGCCCTGGTTGGCAAGTTCAATTTCCTGACAGTCTCTCGGTCTCGCTGACTACTTCCAAACACGCGTGCGTGAGCACGGTTTGAGAGGCAAGCCTTCTCAATGCCTAGTAATTATTTTACTGTTGCAGGGTCAGAAATGAATCATTTCTAATTCAGTTCATAGTAAGTGGAATTCAACCAAAGTTTACTAAACTAACTGAACCAACTTTCGCAGCTTGTAGCCGAAGATGCGGACCTTCATCACAAGCTGAGCTACTCCATCGATGCCGCCTCACCGGAGGAATCTCGTCGACATTTCGGCGTCCTGCAGGACGGCAGCGTTGTGATTCGCCAGCCGCTGGATTACGAGGCACAGGCGGAGCACCAGTTCCTGGTGCGAGTCGACGATGGCCGCTTTGACGACAAGGCCACGGTGCATGTGCGCGTGCTGGACGCCAACGACAATCGGCCAGAGTTCGCTGAGACCGGCCCGATGCAGGTGGAGGAGGGCGCACCGCCAGGCCAGATGGTCGGGAGCGTGCGATCCACCGATCGGGACACCGGGCCTGGCGGCCAGGTTCACTGCTCGCCTGCTGACGATCCAGACCGTAGCGGCCTCCGACTGGTGCCCAGCGACTTGGGCGTCGCCAACGTCTTTAGTGTTGTAACGGTGCGCAGCTTTGACCGAGAGCTGCAGCCAGCTGCACTGACCCGCCTGGCCTGCGCGGATCGCGGCCGGCCGAGTCTGAGCAGTACTCACACCATTACCGTGCGCGTTCTCGATGGCAACGACAACAGTCCGACGTTTCCCGACGCCGATCGGTGGGGCCGAATCGAGGTCTCGGTTGCCGAAGGAGGCCCGCCCGGCAGCAAAGTGGCCCAACTTCGTGCCCTGGACCGGGACGAAGGTAAAAATGCTCTGCTCACGTACCGCATAGTCGATGACGGTGGCGGCGATGCCAGATTCTTCGCCATGGACGCCGTCAGTGGAATGCTGCGCGCAGCCGTTATTCTAGACCGTGAGACGCGAACAACTTATCAGCTGCGGGTTGAAGCAGCTGACTCAGGCGAACCAGCTAGATCTGCTCAGGTAGTGGTCCGAATCGTTATCCAAGATGTCAATGACAATGCGCCAGTGTTTGTAGGGCCGCGCGAGCTCGCACTGCCAGAGAACACTCGGCCGCCCGTGGTCTTGGGTCGTCTGAACGCCACGGACGCGGACGAGGGTAAGAAATCCCCTTTATGTGCCACGTCGAATTAAATATTAGACTGCATACTTTATCGTCGATCTCATCCAGACATTTTCGTGAAATTTTCCGTCAGCTACGAACATACCACCTCACTTGTTAGTACACAGTTTGAAGAAGAAGATTTAACGAAGAAATGAAGACACCTAGCCTTGACTGATATAGGTGAAATATCATTATTCTAATGTTGAATGATACACTACACCGAATGGTGAAAATACTAGAAGACGTTATTGTACAGCAATCGTGTCATGAAAAGTACAGTAGTAAAGAGTCGAGTAGAATAGATTGTTTTTCATTGATAGCCATGCGTCGAGCAGTTTCTAGTAGTTGCTTAATCAATTATGCGATGATCACCAAATAGCTGTGAATTACCATTTGTGTACAGGCGCAAATGCCCAGGTGACATTCTCAATTGTGGCGGCATCGTCCAACGAGCTTACCAGCAAATCTTCGCCGGACCAGCCGCTCTTCCGCGTGGATCCCGACGGCACCATCACGGTGCTGCGCCTTCTGGACCGCGAAGAGCGCAGCCGTCACCGGCTGACTGTTCGCCTGTCAGACCGAGGGCACCAGCCGCTGACGTTTGACGCCCAGTTGACAATTCGCGTGCTGGACGAGAACGACTCGCCGCCGCGCATCATCCAGCCGGCGCCGAATTCCAGCGCACCGGCGGCTCGCATCAGCATCTACACGCATCCGCCAGGCTCCCTGGTGCTGCTGGTGCGCGCTAGAGATCCGGACGAAGGCGAAAACGCTCGCGTAGAGTTCACTCTGGCCGCGCCGGACGCTTTTCCACCGCGATTCGGCGTCGATCCGAGCAGCGGCCAGGTGCGAGTCGCTCGCGAGCTCAGCCTGGCGGATATTCGTAGGCATCGCCTGCTAGTGCGAGCCAGCAACCCCGGTACCAACCTGGCCGACACTGCTGTGAGTACATCACCTGTTCTGCACTTGCGGAAGCACGTTTGTTGTCTGACTGTGTGTGTGATGAGCCTCAGGTCTTAAGAAAAACCGACTGTCTCACTGAACCTGCGCCTTCAGATTCTGCATATCGACGTGGACAATGCGGCACCCTCGGCCAGTCAGTCGGACGAAGCCGAGTTAGCGGCGGCTCACACCCGACGAAACGTCCTGATCATCGCTGTCCTGGCTGGCGTGTCTGCCGTTCTCGCCGTCACCCTCATTGTGGCCATCACCTGCGTCAACCAGCCGTGCGGGGATCTCGGCGTCCAGCTTAGCCGCCAGATTCTCGCCAGGATGCGTCGTGGCCGGCGGCAGCGCCGCAATCGTCAGCAGCAGCGTCAACGTGGCGACTCCGGCGGCAAGTTTTCTCGGGCCTCGCTGTCAGATGTTGGTGGTGACGACGGTGGCGATGGAAGTGGTGGTGGCTGCATCGGGAGCGGGGGTGGCACCTCGACGCTGGGTGCTCAGTTTGATGAGCTGTCGGGTCCTCAGCTGACTGACCCAGCTTGGACCACTGGACTGCCAGATCCGCTCGTGTACCGCACTTTGGAGGTAATTCCGCCTTCTTTACTCATAACATGCATATAATAGAGAACAAGTAGACAGCAAATTGTTTTAACTAGCCTTGACGATATGTTTGTTAAAATAAACACCTTGCCAACGTACAACGTACACAGTGTCCGAGGCAGCTACTGACTCTGCCCAGCGGCTGCAGCCGTCGATGTCAGCAGTACCAGTGCCAGCACCTGGAGGCCAGCACAGGCGGTCGGAAGCCGCTGCCCCGGCCAGCAACGGCAGCTTCCGGTCAACACTCGCTCAGCAATCAGCATCACCAACATCAGAACCACCATCAGGCGGTTGTCAGCGGCTACTGGCTCCAGCAGATCAGCGAGGACTCTGTTAACCCGCAGTCGAAAACAGTCTCTACGATATCGACTGCAGCTACTGAAGCGTCCCGGTGCAACGTCAACGCTGCGGCTGCTGCAGCAGCAGCGGCTGTCGATGGAACTCAGTCTGACAGCGGCCGTGGCTGCTCCGATGAAGACCTGTCCTGGCCCCCAGCTCCGTCTGGCGCTGCCGCCTCGAGCCTTCCACATCAGCTGACTGGTAGCTCGCTGGTGAAGACCACATTTGGTCGTCGGCTTCACCAGCATCACCACCAGCTGTTGCCGCAGGTGTCGCAGTCATCATCAGCGTCGTCAACATCGGCTGTTGGCATCGACGCCTGTCACACTGGTCGATCGACTGACACAGCTGAGCAGGCATGTCAACAGATAGATTGCCTGTTCTTCAGCGATCTCGACACCTAATGGACATAATTTATGAACCTAGATTCGTGCATATCTAAAGCTACATAGCTGTGCCTCGTTGTCTCTGTCCGTGGTCTGACAAAAACACTAAACTTGAAGGTTTCGTAAAAAATCACTCGTGCAATAGCCAAAGAACTGAAGTCATACATTTAGTGTGTATCTGAATTCTACTGGCTATTTGACAACTAGCCAAGACCCAAGCGGCAACGCATTTTGGTAACCAGAAAGTCATTTTGGTCAACAAAAAAATAGTTAACTCGGAGGAATTTTTACATCATTCTGCATCACATCCACATAAAATCTTTCTTGCCTCTTTAAATTTGAGTATTCCTTTTTATTGGATAAATTCGTTGGCTTTATTATAGTCGCTGTTTCCGATATTAGTATATTGAATCGCAGTTAAAGAATATACCTTTTTAAGTAATTGTCTTCAGAAAAAAACTAATGCATGCATGCCAATGTTGTGTACACGTGTCGTGTTGTAAGCTAAGCACAAAAGCTTCACTAAATAAAAAAAAAGATTTTTTTACTTCCCTTCAACTCAAAAACGTTTTATAACTCTGCTGATTGAACTTATTTTGTTATTCGGAGCGCCTATAACAAGACAAGGTATGAATTTACTAAGTCAGCCGCCAAGAGAAGGCTTGGTGGCTTCTTGTGCAACTAACGCCCAAACTCACACAAGAATGCCGGCGAAGATGTATACAAACCTCAGCAAATGTATGCCCGCGTATGATATAACTGTGTGCACAATTTTATTTACAATCGGCTTACAAAAAGCCAAGCATTATTAAGCCTTCCTGAAGTTTATGAAGAGAGTGCCCATTTGTTTAGTCATAACCAACTCCGAAACTTTTTAACCGAAGAAATTCTTCGAAGCTGCTCAACCACGTGAAGGATTTTGCTACGATTAAGCCAAAGCAATTAATTATCTTTTTCTGTTTTACTTAGTCGTCTACTTGACTAGTTTCGAAGCTTTTTAGTATTTTTTAACACTGAATTATATTGTAGTACTTAGACTAAAAGGTTTAACGTCCTTATTCTTACAGAAACTGTACTTCAACAGGTCCTAAGGCTCTGAGCATATTTTAGGTTTATTTTCGTAATGAAGAAAACCGGCGGGTTCTTCATTGCTTTTGCAATAGGACTTATATATGCGGTACTAGTTCTATTTAAATTTGTCCTCTCTATTATTCTGTATGGCAAGAAAGCACTTTCAGGACCGAATTTCAGAAGCAGACCAAAAATTTTAACTGATTCTCGTTATGGAAAATCGTGTTATCTCCACCTTGAGGTAGGCCTAAGCTATTCTGTGCTTCCTGTCATTTTTATTGTTGTGTCCTTAACCTTTGTACTTAAGATTTAGATGGGGCCCAACAGCAAACTAGGGCCTAAATAAAAAAAACTGAATCCCACACCATGTAACTATTGGCATGTTTGTTAAGTAATAATATTTTAATTATAACATTTCATTAATTTTTGGGCTTTAAAGTAGGCCTATGCCATGTCTATGATATGGTATCAAAACTAGGCCTAGCTATCTCTCAAATACTACTTTTTGCTTGCTTTTTAGTGCATAGCTCTAATATAGTCATTATTTTGATTTAATTAAAAATGTAATTTAAAAATGTATATTTATTCTTTTCTGGCTACATTTCCTAGACAATACAATAAATTAACAGAAATTACTTTTTACAAGAATTATTATTATTAGTCATCAGGAAGGCTTATTTCCGGAACACTGGAATATTTCAGTGTACAAAAACCCTAAGACAGATTTTAGCATAAAAGTTGGTATATAATCTTTATATAGGCCTAGCCTATCATGTATGCCTTGTCCAAAAGCTATTCTATTTTACACTTGACACCTCCTTAAATGTGGGCTAAACTATATAGCAACTAAATTATGAAAACATTTTGTATAGCTAGTTAAACAAATAAATATGATTAGCTAGGTTAAACAGCAATTTTTCTGTACATTTATAATGACATCTTAAGTTTTTGTGCAATTACAGATAAAAAATAAGCAAATAATTTTGGAATAAGTTGATAAATTATTATAATCTAGAATATATAATATCTTGCACAGCATTATATCATAACAAGTATTAAACTTTACAGCAAAAAAACTATTAACCAAAATAGCTAAGCATACACAAAACTTTGTATTAAGACAAAAGTATGCTGTCTTTAAAAAATGAATCACCCTGTCTAACTTAGTCATTATAAAAATTGCTTACATTAAAAATGACTATAATTGTTAGGTATAAACTAATATAGTTTGACAAGTAAAGACTGCAAACTCAAAACTTATATTAAAAAATCTGTATTGAACTAATTAATAATTAATAATTCTTTTATTGAACCAGAACCTGACCATGCACAGTGTTGCTAATGGAGACCCTAGCAAGCCACTACTGTTGTTGCTGCATGGCTTCCCAGAATTCTGGTTTAGCTGGAGGCATCAATTGAATAGTGAGCTAACTCAACACTTCAGGTGATTTTTTCTCATTTGTTGTACCTGCTTCTCATTGTTCTAAATTCGAACACTATGATACAATTCATTTTACTAGAATCTATCTGGTTCCAGGGTTGTGGCCCTAGACATGCGCGGCTATGGTGACTCGGACAAGCCAGTGGGCGTTGAGAACTATCGCTTGGCACACCTGGTTGAAGATGTTCGCCAGGCCATTTTAGCCCTGGGTGAGTGTTGGACTGTTCGAATTGGACACACTACTGATAGGATTCTGGAAGTAGGATAGTGTGAGCATGATAATATTATTATAATAAATGCAGGAGGGCTGTGGGCAATGGCACATCATTTGGTGACACTAGGCCCACAGTCAGCGAGGATGGAATTCACGAGTCCGCTGACTTCTAAGCACACACTCACACAGGTGTGTACATCTGCCCCGACTTTCTCATCGTGAGGCAGTGTGCCTTGAAAGTTGGCCCTTTAAGGGCGTAAATTGCACGACAAGCCCCCAAGCCTTCTCTCCGCGGATCGCCAAAGTAAACTGCTATTTTTTTCCCAAATTAAAGTCGTCCTGTCCACCTACCCCAATAAAGGCTACACCAGCTGCTGCCTGGTTGGCCACGACTTTGGCGGCTGGGTGGCTTGGGCCCTAACAACCAGTCGGCCGGCTATGGTCAGGCGTCTGGTGCTCCTCAACTCACCGCACCCTCTGGCCTACAATGCCTGCCTGCGCAGCACCAGGGCGCAGTTCTTCCGCGCGTGGCACCTATTCTTCTTCCAGCTGCCCCGCCTGCCCGAGTGGCTGATTGGCCGGCAGGATCTGGCCGCCTTGGCCGACTCGCTGACAGGCAAGAGTCAGGGAGTGCGGCGAGGCGCCATGGATGGCGAGGAACTGGAGGCTTATAAGTTCGCCTTCTGTGCGCCTGGTGAGGGCCTCTTGATATCTCATTCTAATACTGTCTTTTTCTCATCCTATTCCGATATCTACCCGTTCTAATTCGCTGTCTACGCATTATCATCCGCTGTCTACGCATTGTCATCCGCTGTCTACTCATTCTCATCCGCTGTCTACTCATTCTCATCCGCTGTCTGCTCATTCTCATCCGCTGTCTATTCATTCTCATCCGCTGTCTACGCATTGTCATCCGCTGTCTACTCATTCTCATCCGCTGTCTACTCATTCTCATCCGCTGTCTATTCATTCTCATCCGCTGTCTACTCATTCTCATCCGCTGTCTACTCATTCTCATCCGCTGTCTGCTCATTCTCATCCGCTGTCTATTCATTCTCATCCGCTGTCTACGCATTGTCATCCGCTGTCTACTCATTCTCATCCGCTGTCTACTCATTCTCATCCGCTGTCTACTCATTCTCATCCGCTATCTACTCATTCTCATCCGCTGTCTACTCGTTCTCATCCGCTGTCTACTCATTCTCATCCGCTGTCTACTCATTCCCATCCTCATATCTGCTCCTCTCGCGCCACCGTTTTCAGGCGCTCTGACTGGCCCTATCAACTATTTCCGGGCCAGTGTGCGCTATCCCTACGAGGAGCTGTCGGAGCTAAAAGACGGCCGCCGTTCGCCGCCCATCCAGCAGCCGACGCTGCTGCTCTACGGCTGCCGAGACCGCTTCGTGACGGAGTCTTCCGCTCGATTGTCCGGGCACTACTGCCTGCGGGGCCGCTTCACCTACCGTCCGGTGCCCGAAGCCAGTCACTGGCTGCAGCAGGACTGTCCGCAGCTGGTCAACCGGCTGCTGCTGGAGCACCTGCTGCCACCTTCGACTGACCGGCCGAGGCGCCATCGCCTGTCCGACTCTGACGAGTAGCGATTTTTTTAATCCATGCCGGCCGCCAAATTACTCATTCTGCTGGTACAAATGAAATTCCTGCCAAACTCTTCTGCGTGTCTCACTTGCCTGTTAAAAATGTTTGTCTGTTTGGTTTGGGTGTCTGTCCTGGTCTGGGTGTCTGTTTTTCTGTAATCTGTATCTGTAATGTCTGTTCAGATTTTCAAAAATGGCTGTTCAGGGTGTCTGTAATGGCTGTAATACGGTTTCTGAAACGCCTGTTCTGATTGTCTGTAATGGCTGTAATACGGTTTCTGAAACGCCTGTTCTGAGTGTCTGTAAGGGCTGTAATACGGTTTCTGAAATGCCTGTTCAGTGTCTGTAAGGGCTGTAATACGGTTTCTGTAACGGCTGTTCAGAGTGTCTGTAACGGCTGTTCAGAGTGTCTGTAACGGCTGTTCAGAGTGTCTGTAACGGCTGTTCTGAGTGTCTGTAATGGCTGTTCAGAGTGTCTGTAACGGCTGTTCAGAGTGTCTGTAACGGCTGTTTTGAGTGTCTGTAATGGCTGTTCAGAGTGTCTGTAACGGCTGTTCAGAGTGTCTGTAACGGCTGTTCTGAGTGTCTGTAACGGCTGTTCTGAGTGTCTGCAACGGCTGTTCAGAGTGTCTGTAACGGCTGTTCAGAGTGTCTGTAACGGCTGTTCAGAGTGTCTGTAACGACTGTTCTGAGTGTCTGTAACGGCTGTTCTGAGTGTCTGCAACGGCTGTTCAGAGTGTCTGTAACGGCTGTTCAGAGTGTCTGTAACGGCTGTTCAGAGTGTCTGTAACGACTGTTCTGAGTGTCTATAACGGCTGGTCAGAGTGTCTGTGACGGCTGGTCTGAGTGTCTGTAACGGCTGTTCAGAGTGTCTGTAACGACTGTTCTGAGTGTCTGTAACGGCTGGTCTGAGTGTCTGTAACGGCTGGTCTGAGTGTCTGTAACGGCTGGTCTGAGTGTCTGTAACGACTGTTCTGAGTGTCTGTAACGGCTGGTCTGAGTTTCTGTAACGGCTGGTCTGAGTGTCTGTAACGGCTGGTCTGAGTGTCTGTAACGGCTGGTCAGAGTGTCTGTAACGGCTGGTCTGAGTGTAGGTATTTCTGTTATGGTTGTCTGTGTTATTGTTATGGTCCCATTTCTGTCAGTAAATCAGATTATTTTATACGCTGATTTTTAGGGCTATTTTTGAAATACAAGCATATTCTTAATACGCTCGTACTAGTAGTTTTTAACTAATGTGGTGCAATGAAGCTTCAGTGGTTACTAGTAGTGCCAATAATCACAGAAATCATGCTCAGTGCCTGCGTTTCAATATTGACCTAAAATTGCCAATGAAAAAATAGGAAAAAAATGTTTTAATCTTAAAGCAGTATCTTTAATTCTCATCGCAAAATGCTTTCAGACGCGCAAAGTAGATAAATATCTGTAACAGCGTGGGTACGTATTTTGATTTTAATAATATCAAAATAGATGTGTACTAGCGAAAAAATTAACAGCGACATTAAAAGGACACGGTAGATACAGTAGTTAGATTAGATTTTGAGTTATCTACTCGTAGATGTTTGAAGTTCGCATCAGGCTTAATCAGTAAAAAATTCAACTTGTCGATGCTAGTTCGCATGAACAATAAATCGCTTTAAAATGCGATTCTATCAATAAAATATGCCATCTTTCTGAAGCAATTTATACTACTACTTTACCCGTGCAGTAGTGCAGTAAGCGAATTGGTCGCAACGATAATTAAGGATATAGTTAGTATTTGCATTATCAGTGTTGCATACACAGCTAATTTGTGCCCTAAAGAGACACATTTGAGTAGTTGAGGCTTCAGCATTTTGCTCAGAGTAGCATTATAAGATGCGCACATGCTGGCGATATTTCTAAACAGTTGATCGCAAAAAATCAAGTCATTTAACCGAGATCGCAGCCTGTAGGGTCACGTGCCGAAATTGCACGCCGAAACCCAGTGTCTTTGCAAGGTCACGAAAGGTCAATCGTGTCTCCACACACGAGATTTTAGTGGCTTGATGAACTTTGCGAAAAAAAAAGAATTTTAATTGCAGGAAATCTCTCAAAACTCACTGGGATTTAGACAGCTTTTAGACTTAGATATCCCGAATGGGATTTAGACTTAGATATCCCTAATGGGATTTAGACTGCTTTTAGATATCCCTAATGGGGTTTAGACTGCTTTTAGACTTAGATATCCCTAATGGGATTTAGACAGCTTTTAGACTTAGATATCCCGAATGGGATTTAGACAGCTTTTAGACTTAGATATCCCTAATGGGATTTTGACTGCTTTTAGATATCCATAATGGGATTTAGACTGCTTTTAGATATCCCTAATGGGATTTAGACAGCTTTTTTATATCCCTAATGCGATTTAGACAGCTTTTGGATATCCCTAATGCGATTTAGACAGCTTTTGGATATCACTAATGGGATTTAGACAGCTTTTTTATATCCCTAATGCGATTTTGACAGCTTTTGGATATCACTAATAGGATTTAGACAGCTTTTGGATATCCTTAATAGGATTTAGACTGCTTTTGGATATCCCTAATGGGATTTAGGCAGCTATTAGATATCCCTAATGGGATTTAGACAGCTTTTTTATATCCCTAATGCGATTTAGACAGCTTTTGGATATCCCTAATGGGATTTAGGCAGCTATTAGATATCCCTAATGGGATTTAGACAGCTTTTTTATATCCCTAATGCGATTTTGACAGCTTTTGGATATCACTAATAGGATTTAGACAGCTTTTGGATATCCTTAATAGGATTTAGACTGCTTTTGGATATCCCTAATGGGATTTAGTCAGCTTTTAGATATCCCTAATGGTCACATGTACACACCTGTGTGCGTGTTTGAGTGGTATCTGTGTGCCAAAATAGGCAGAATCTCTTCTCGCTGACTGTAGTCTTACTGCCATTGTGCCATTGCCGACTGCCCTCATGCAAATATAATGTTATATATTTTATAACTCAAATAGAATATTGTTATGGATCTGGGCTGAATCCAAATGAGACAAGATCAGGTCAGATGACATTGCAAAGCAGTTAATAGCAAAAGATAACTTCAAAGTAAGCCATCAGGTCACAACATACAGTGTCAAGTGACTATCCCGCTGATATAGGGTGTCATGATTGGAGTCACTTGAATGTCAAACAAGGTCGCTGCGTCGTTCTACGCATGAAGTCGCGATTGTCGTGGTCGGCGCCGTACCGGGCGTCGTTTTAGTTCGCTTCTTTGGCGAAGCGCCTTCTTCAAACACTCCGTCCGCTTCGTCCACGGACTCTTCGCCGCCGAAAGAGACCTTCTTTGTGACGACGCCGCCGCCTGTCGCAGTTGGCTTCTTCGGTGCCGCAGTAGGCGAACCGCCGCCGTCCTGCGCGAATGTTTTCAACTGGGCCGGGTTGAGCATCAGCTCCGTTCGGTTTGAGCAGTCCTCGAAGCCGCCAGGCTGTGAATAGGAGCGGATTGGCAGCCGGTTGGCTGAGCTGCCCGCGAAGCCGCCGCCTACCAGGACTGTCTGGTCCGAGGTCGACTGAAGGCTGCCAGCGCTGCCGCAGCTGCTGAACGCCCCGGCAGTGGCGCCCTCCTCGCTGATCGCGTCAAACTTGCCGAGTCGTCGGCTCTGCATCGATCGCTTGCTGCCACGTCGGCGGAGTTTGGCTGGCGGATTGAAAGAATAATAATAGAATGCACGTGTGCTTTGTTAATAGTAATAATAAATAATAACTGCAGGAGGGCTGTGGGCAGCGGCACATCATTTGGTGACAGTAGACCCACAGTCAGCGAGGATGGAGTTCTGCCCATTCCGCTGACTCCTGAGCACACACGTACACAGATACCGTACACAGGCGCACGCTCACACAGGTGTGTACATCTGCCCTGACTTTTCACTGTGCCTTGAAGGGCTGCCCCTTAAGGGCATAAATTGCATGACAAGCCCCCAAGCGTTCTCTCAAACAAATGTGGCCTCGCCGCAGAATCGAGCCTAGGGACATTGGTGCGAGAGGCAAACGCATTAGACCGCTCTGCCACCGACCCCCTTGTGCTTTGTTAGTTCTCGGCCATTCAATTTCCAAGCGACTGTTATGACAAATCGATATTATTCAAAGCTATTAGAACCAGCCGTGCAGGTTCTATCCAACATCTCGTATGGAAAACTTTTAAAGGCCTGCAGAGATGGAAAATTTAGATTTGCACACACTGCAGCTGCCTGCGGCGAAGCTATTTCCGGTGCAGCTGCCATGGCTTTTGATACACAAAATCTGTTGCCCTTCCGGTCATATGCTTTTTTAGAACGAGAAAGAAATACTTATTGCCTATGCTTGCCTATACCTGTTTTAATAGATTATTATTTACTTAAAGTAGTCAATAATTAAAACTAAGGGCATTTATTTAAAAAGTCCTACTTAATAAAATCTTCCAAGCACTCGGTCACACAGGTGTGTACGACACGACAAGTCCTAAAAGCCTTCTCTCCGCGGCTGCGCCCCAAATCAATGTGGTCTCGCCGCGGAGTCGAGCTCGGGGACCTTGGTGCGAGGGGCAAACGCGTTAACCACTCTGCCAATTAGTATAGATCACTTGGTAGTTTAGTCTACCTGTACTACAGTTTGCGATTCGGCTTGGCTACTAAATCTAGTGTCATGTTTAATAATAGTTTCATGTGAAGCGTTCGCTTTTATAAGGATAAGCGCTGTATTTAGTAGACAGCCTTGCTAATTTCCAAGTTTAATAGCGGATTCTAAATTTAAGAAACACAATCAGGTGAGAGATTTTAAACACTCGATCCGCTGGTAAATCTTTGAAACTCAACTTTGCTTCGGTGACTGCTAGTTACAAGCAACCGCTTTTCCTCTATTAAGTTTCTTTCGTCGGTTGTCAAAAATTACACAATACCTTGATTTGCAAATTTCGCCATAAAATAATCTTCGAGCTAAAATTTACTCGCGAAAGTAAATTACTTCTACACAATATCAACTTCAAATTCTACTAAGATTCGGTCTAAATAAAAAAGGTATAATCAATTAAAAAAATTATTCTCAAGCTTGAAACTTTTCCGGTACTTAAAGACTGTCCCGGCTGTACTCACTGGCTCTGTGCTGCGTGTAAGCCGGAGTCTTCATCCCGTTTGTGCGCAGAATCTCCAATAGTTCAAAGCGGAACGCGGAGATGTCGCCCTTGATCTCGTTCAAATCGTCCTCCGTGACGCCCTGGCGCTCATCCAGCCTCTGGCGCACCATCAGATAGCGCTTAACCAGGTCCCGCATCACTGTTTGGTAGCGGGCCTCGCGCTCGTTGACTCGTTTAACAACCTTCTGAAAGTGGAGAGCGGCGTCTCTGGAATCTCTGTGGTTGCTAGGTGGATGGATTTAGTTGCTAGGCGGAAGGATTTAGTTGCTAGGCGGGTGGATTTAGGTTATAGGCGGATGGATTTGATTTCTAGGCGAATGGATTTTATTGCTGCCTAGTAAAAAAGCCTATTTTAAGGGTCTCAACAACAAGTACACGGAATCGTTTGGTCCTCACCCGAATGCTCTGCCACTTGCTCCGCTGGTGCTGCTTGGAGCAGGAGCAGAACCGGTCCTTCATCCAAGTCGCGATGTAGAAGAAAGACTTGGGACTGGGAATGATGTTGAAAGGCACAGGCAGGGTGCCACCCTCTTCGAAATAGCTGATCCACAGCTTGCTTCGGGCGAACTTCCACTCAGTGTCCGCTTGTGTCTGGGGAGAGAATATGTTGATAGATTTCAGCCTAATCTGTTGACTGACCACTTCACTCCGTATGATAGCGCTTGGGGCCATTCGTATTCATGGAGGGAGGTGGCTGATAGTGGGGTAGAGGTGGCTGTTGGCGGAGTGAGATAGCTGTTAGCGGAGTGAGGTGGCTGCTGGTGGAGTGAGGTGGCTGTTGCCATAAGTGAGGTTGGTGGAATTTTTTTTACTTGAGCATTTTTAACTGCTTTTGAGGAAAGCGAGACAAAAATAGGTGTGTTTTGCTACACTACTTCCTAAAACTCTCTCGCCTTTTAGATTGCGAGCTCGGTAACCAGCGAGTTGAAAAAATACTGATATAAAGTCTGTATTACTGAGCAAAACTTGGTTTCTTTCAGTCACAAAGAGAATTTTCGCTTGAGTCACTTCAGAGAGCAATTTAGATTTTTCGCTTGGCTTGAAAAGAGAAATACGAGTACAAAAACTATTTTCTGCGCAGTTCATTAGGTTAGAAAAGCGACCCTAGAACTTTCCCCAAGGAACTAAAAATGTACTCAATCTGGCGAAAATTATTGCTTCGATGAGAATTTCTTCGTCGAAAAAAACTTAAGTCTCAACTAGCATTTGTTTTTGCTGGTTTTCGCAGTTTTGACCGTTTTCTTTAATTTGCATCTTTATTGCTATTACAAACCTAAACAAACTTCAAACCTACTCACCACACCAACCCCTACCCAACTACTCAAATCACCTCACGCCGTTAACCTCCCCAGTCCTCCAACCACCTCACTCCTCCAATCACCTCACTCCCCCAAACACCTCACTCCCCCAAACACCTCACTCCTCAACCACCTCACTCGCCCAACCACCTCACTCCTCAACCACCTCACTCGCCCAACCACCTCACTCCTCAACCACCTCACTCCTCAACCACCTCACTCCTCCAATCACCTCACTCCTCAACCACCTCACTCGCCCAACCACCTCACTCCTCAACCACCTCACTCGCCCAACCACCTCACTCCTCAACCACCTCACTCCTCCAACCACCTCACTCCTCCAACCACCTCACTCCTCAACCACCTCACTCCTCAACCACCTCACTCCTCGAACCAACTCACTCCTCGAACCAACTCACTCCTCGAACCACCTCACTCCTCCAGTCGCCAAGGTCTACTCACAGCAATAGACTCGTAGCTGCAGTTCATCATGGCGATGAGCATATTTAGCAGCACAACAAATGTTATGGCTGAGAACACGCCGTACATCAGTTTGCCTGAAATGAGTTTTGTGCAAATTTTTCATTTTGCGCTGCTAACTTGGTGTATTACGCAACTGTCTCCCAGCCTTCATGTTGTTATAAGACAATATTATTGATAAGTAGGTTTTGCAGCCTGAATTTGTTATCACAAGCTGTGCACACACACACACACACACACACGCACACGCACTGACACTCCTCTGTCCTTATCTCCACCCCATATATATTCTGAGGGTCGAATAGCATTTGAACCCACCCCGTCCGCCCCTCAAAGCAGGCCAAATTTGCCATAATTATTCGCCCTCTAGAAGCATTCGAATAATCTTCTTGTTTCCTTCTCCACATTTCTGCAATAATTTTAAATTAAAGACAGAATATAAAAGTTGAATTTGGCGGCAGACATTGTGCAAACTGACAGCAATATCTAAGCGGAAAAGCCAGCTTAGATCTGCGGCCGATATCTACAAACCGTGAGCAGATCCTTGGCCAAGATGAAATTTCTGGCTTTCATTGTTTCCATCCTGGCCTTTGAGCAGCTTTGGCTGACCTCAGCAGTGAGTCCAAATGGAGTTCTGTTGCCTCTTTATAGCAGCTAATCGATTAGTAGAGTAGCTAGCTAACCTACCACTAGATTCACTATTCTATATGTGGAGTAGGTAGCTAATCTACTAGAAGATTCACTATTCTATATGTGGAGTAGGTAGCTAATCTACTAGAAGATTCACTATTCTATATGTGGAGTAGGTAGCTAATCTGCTAGAAGATTCACTATTCTATATGTGGAGTAGGTAGCTAATCTACTAGAAGATTCACTATTCTATATGTGGAGTAGGTAGCTAATCTACTAGAAGATTCACTATTCTATATGTGGAGTAGGTTGCTAATCTACTAGAAGATTCACTATTCTATATGTGGAGTAGGTAGCTAATCTACCAGTAGATTCACTATTCTATATGTAGCTTAGGTAGCCAATCTACCAGTAGATTTCCCTATTCAATATGCAGAGTAGGTAGCTAATCTACTAGAAGATTCACTATTCTATATGTGGAGTAGGTTGCTAATCTACTAGAAGATTCACTATTCTATATGTGGAGTAGGTTGCTAATCTACTAGAAGATTCACTATTCTATATGTGGAGTAGGTAGCTAATCTACTAGAAGATTCACTATTCTATATGTGGAGTAGGTTGTTAATCAACTAGAAGATTCACTATTCTATATGTGGAGTAGGTAGCTAATCTACTAGAAGATTCACTATTCTATATGTGGAGTAGGTTGCTAATCTACTAGAAGATTCACTATTCTATATGTGGAGTAGGTAGCTAATCTACCAGTAGATTCACTATTCTATATGTAGCTTAGGTAGCCAATCTACCAGTAGATTTCCCTATTCAATATGCAGAGTAGGTAGCTAATCTACTAGAAGATTCACTATTCTATATGTGGAGTAGGTTGCTAATCTACTAGAAGATTCACTATTCTATATGTGGAGTAGGTTGCTAATCTACTAGAAGATTCACTATTCTATATGTGGAGTAGGTCGCTAATCTACTAGAAGATTCACTATTCTATATGTGGAGTAGGTAGCTAATCTACTAGAAGATTCACTATTCTATATGTGGAGTAGGTTGTTAATCAACTAGAAGATTCACTATTCTATATGTGGAGTAGGTAGCTAATCTACTAGAAGATTCACTATTCTATATGTGGAGTAGGTAGCTAATCTGCTAGAAGATTCACTATTCTATATGTAGATTAGGTAGCTAATCTGCTAGAAGATTCACTATTCTATATGTAGATTAGGTAGCTAATCTGCTAGAAGATTCACTATTCTATATGTAGATTAGGTAGCTAATCTACCAGTAGAATCCCGTAATCAATATGTTAAGCAGTGTTGCTGATCTGCTGATTCAACGCCTTATTGATAAGTGGTCTCTGATTAAAAAAAAACTAATCACCTGCCATTCCGACAGAGCCCGAAATTCTACCTCAAGCTGGACCACTATGAAAACTACGAGAATCTATTAAAAATTCACTCAAAATGCGACAGTGGCAGGCTGTGCGATCCGGCCTTTGTAATTCGCGTTCGCGGCAATTGGTATGCCTTTATTAGCCTACTTGCAGTAGAAAGTGACGCATTTTTAAACAATTCAAGTAAATTTCAAACGCAAATAATGTAGGGGTGAATCGAACAGCGCATCCGACTGTCTGAAAGATGTCAGTCAAATCACCTTTGGCGACAAGATTGGCAGCAACCTGACCAACCCATTGCAGATTGCTGAGGAGTCTGGTGTTGTGAGTATGGACAGTTTGCTCTGAGGCTCATTGGCTCATAAATTTAGCGCGAGATTCTGAGTATTAGTAGAGAGGGGATTTTTTAGTGGGTTCGGCGTTATAGATTCTAATCAAATTAAGAATTGGGATTTAGGATACAGGATTTGTGGCTTAGGATTCAATTTTGGGGATTTGAAATAATAAATTCGGGGTTTATAGATTCGGATTAGGGATTTAAAGCCATGGACTCGGGGTTAGGGATTCGGGATTTGGGATTCGGGGTTAGGGATTCGGGGTTAGGGATTCGGGGTTAGGGATTCGGGGTTTGGAATTCGGGAGTAGAAATTCGGGGTTAGGGATTCGGGGTTTGGAATTCAGGGGTTTGGAATTCGGGAGTAGAAGTTTGGGGTTAGGGATTCGGGATTAGGGATTCGGGGTTAGGGATTCGGGGTTAGGGATTCGGGATTAGGGATTCGGGGTTAGGGATTCGGGGTTAGGGATTTGGGATTAGGGATTCGGGGTTAGGGATTCGGGGTTAGGGATTTGGGATTAGGGATTCGGGGTTAGGGATTCGGGGTTAGGGATTCGGCGCTAGAAATTAAGATTAGCTAACGGTGAGGCTCATTGGAATCGGGTGCCTGACATTAGTCTAAAGCATTCACTCTTGAGATTCTGACAACCTGAATTGCCAGACGCTGTTTCGTATCAAACTTGTCTAAATGAGAGTGCAAAAATGTTACAATAATTGCAGCATGACGTCGTGATCGATATCAGAGTAAAAGACTGTCACATGGGCTCGCCGTATGAGGATATTGGCGATTTCTATGCTGAACTCAAGAACTCCGACCTGCCCCGACCATTCATGTTCCATGAGCGAGTTGACCTAGACGATCGTGAGCGAGTCAGAGTGATCGAGCTGAGACAGTCCCGTTTGACACCCCTGTCAATCAAGTAAGTCGCCTATAGATATTTCCTTAATAATATGAGCAGCTGTAGGCGGACTATGGGCAATGGCACATCCTCTGGTAACAGGGCAGGTGTACACACACTCACACTGGTGTGTACACCTGCCCTGACTTTCTCAGCCCTTAAGGGCATAAAATTGCACGGCAAGCCTTCAAGCCTTCTCTCCGCAGCTGCACCCCAAATGAATGTCACCTCGCTGTGGAATCGAGCTCAGGGACCGTGATGCGAGAGGCAAGCGTGTTAACCGCTCTGCCACCCCCCACCTTTTAGAGAATATGTATAGACTCTCTCTGAGATAGTATTTATATATATATATAATAATATTTATTAATAGTTATCCATAAACTGAGCGAATGTCTGATTGGCCCAGCTTTTTTCCGGCCATTTGCTCAACGCCTGTCAATCAACCAATCCCTCAGGATGCGGGTTTCAGTATGGCGCCAATGCAACCAGTTCTTCTATGGCCCGGACTGCTCAAAGTTCTGCCAACCGAAACCATCGTATTACGGTTGCCATCCGGTTACTGGGCAGAGCTGCTCTGGCTCAGAATGCTCCAAACTTCCTGATCAACCCGCTCAGGAGCAAACTGCTGCTGCTGCTGCTGCTGCTACTGCTGCTGCTACTTTTGCCGCAGTGCCTCGTCAGAAAGACGCCAGTATTCAGCCAGGAGTTGAGAAACAGAAGGTACGTACTAGCTATTTGGGTTTTGAAAAAAACATATCCTCGATTTCCACCAGTCGATATCTTTTAACTTCCCGCAGTCTAACGAAGACAGCATGACCTTGATTGCCATTCTGTCCTGCCTGCTGGCCTTGGCTACCGTTGCCGCTGCCGCCGTTCTGGTTATTGTTCGGCATCGATTCGGCAAACCAAAGAAGTGAGCGACCGAACTTGGATTTCTCTATTACTTTGTTAACGCACTTTTGACGAATGAGTGGCTGGGTGGCTGGGTGAGGTGTGAGGTGACTGGGTGAAGAGTGAGGTGGCTGGGTGAGGAGTGAGGTGGCTGGGTGAGGAGTGAGGTGGCTGGGTGAGGAGTGAGGTGGCTGGGTGAGGTGTTAGGTGGCTGGGTGAGGAGTGAGGTGGCTGGGTGAGGTGTTAGGAGGCTGGGTGAGGAGTGAGGTGGCTGGGTGAGGAGTGAGGTGGCTGGGTGAGGAGTGAGGTGGCTGGGTGAGGTGTGAGGTGGCTGGGTGAGGAGTGAGGTGGCTGGGTGAGGTGTTAGGTGGCTGGGTGAGGAGTGAGGTGGCTGGGTGAGGAGTGAGGTGGCTGGGTTAGGAGTCAGGTGTTAGGTGGCTGGGTGAGGAGTGAGGTGGCTGGGTGAGGAGTCAGGTGTTAGGTGGCTGGGTGAGGAGTGAGGTGGCTGGGTGAGGTGTTAGGTGGCTGGGTGAGGAGTGAGGTGGCTGGGTGCGGAGTGAGCTGGCTGGGTGAGGTGTTTGGTGGCTGGGTGAGGAGTGAGGTGGCTGGGTGAGGAGTGAGGTGGCTGGGTGAGGTGTTAGGTGGCTGGGTGAGGTGTTAGGTGGCTGGGTGAGGAGTGAGGTGGCTGGGTGAGGAGTGAGGTGGCTGGGTGACGAGTGAGGTGGCTGGGTGAGGAGTGAGGTGGCTGGGTGACGAGTGAGGTGGCTGGGTGAGGTGTGAGCTGGCTGGGTGAGGTGTGAGCTAGCTTGGTGAGGAGTGAGGTGGCTAGGTGAGGAGTGAGGTGGCTGGGTGACGAGTGAGGTGGCTGGGTGAGGTGTGAGCTGGCTTGGTGAGGAGTGAGGTGGCTGGGTGAGGTGGCTGGGTGAGGTGTTAGGTGGCTGGTTGGCTGAATGAGGAGTGAGGTGGCGGGATCAGAGAGAGTAATCAATTCTAATATTCGTCTTTCTAATCTTTAAGGAGGCCTCGAGTGCTGAACTGCGCCCTCATCCCACCGACGCACTCAATGGCTGTTGGCCTTCGCTTTGAGCCTGACAATGCTGACCCGCCCGAGTTTATGAACGCACTCAATGATTACTACGGTGCACAGTCGAGACAGCTGCCAACGCAGCAGGCTAATGGAGCAGCAGCAGCAGCCGCTGAGTCGATAGGCCGCCCAGTCTCAGAAGAATACGAGACAGTCGACGAGATGATCGGCGGGCCGCTGCCGCCGCCTCTGCCTGCCAGGGACAATCTTCCGCCGCCGCCGACGCCACCGCTGCCGCCGATGCCGCTGCCTGGCGGTCAGTACATTCAGCGCACTCCTCTGTCGCGCAGTTTCAGCAAGTCCGGCCAGCAGTAGCGATGACTCTCATTCACGAGTGCAAAATTCTATTGGCCAGAAGAAAAGCATCACTAACTCAAGGTGGATCGAGACCTGTTAACAGTATAAAGACCGTAAACTATTTCCACCCTGGAGAGAGACCACGGGGAGACATCAAACACTGCCTATTTCACGATAGCAGCCTAACCGAATTATTGAATTTCGTTGAATATTTTGGGGGATTCAGAATTCAGAAAAATTTCCTTATTCTGAATTTTAACGGATCACATGGCACACCATCAGCTTGTGAAACGATGATGACTTGCATTACTAAAAATCATAATTTGCTCTATCAGCAATCAGTAAATGTTATTTTATTATGAAATGTACAGATTTTTATTGCAATACATTATAATCAGCTAATTAAAAATTCGGACATTTTCCGGAAAATTACCGGATTCTGGTCATTGTGACTCGAGGAATATTTCTGCATTTATCATCTTGACATCAGAGATACTAAATCCACTCTATTCCTTCATCAACGGGATGGATTAGCAATCCACTCTATTCCTTCATCAACGGGATGGATTAGCAATCCACTCTATTCCTTCATCAACGGGATGGATTAGCAATCCACTCTATTCCTTCATCAACGGGATGGATTAGCAATCCACTCTATTCCTTCATCAACGGGATGGATTAGCAATCCACTCTATTCCTTCATCAACGGGATGGATTAGCAATCCACTCTATTCCTTCATCAACGGGATGGATTAGCAATCCACTCTATTCCTTCATCAACGGGATGGATTAGCAATCCACTCTATTCCTTCATCAACGGGATAGATTAGCAATCCACTCTGTTCCTTCATCCATGGGATAGATTAGCAATCCACTCTGTTCCTTCATCAACGGGATGGATTAGCAATCCACTCTATTCCTTCATCAACGGGATGGATTAGCAATCCACTCTATTCCTTCATCAACGGGATGGATTAGCAATCCACTCTATTCCTTCATCAACGGGATGGATTAGCAATCCACTCTATTCCTTCATCAACGGGATCGATTAGCAATCCACTCTATTCCTTCATCAACGGGATGGATTAGCAATCCACTCTATTCCTTCATCAACGGGATGGATTAGCAATCCACTCTATTCCTTCATCAACGGGATGGATTAGCAATCCACTCTATTCCTTCATCAACGGGATGGATTAGCAATCCACTCTATTCCTTCATCAACGGGATGGATTAGCAATCCACTCTATTCCTTCATCAACGGGATGGATTAGCAATCCACTCTATTCCTTCATCAACGGGATGGATTAGCAATCCACTCTATTCCTTCATCAACGGGATGGATTAGCAATCCACTCTATTCCTTCATCAACGGGATGGATTAGCAATCCACTCTATTCCTTCATCAACGGGATGGATTAGCAATCCACTCTATTCCTTCATCAACGGGATGGATTAGCAATCCACTCTATTCCTTCATCAACGGGATAGATTAGCAATCCACTCTGTTCCTTCATCCATGGGATAGATTAGCAATCCACTCTGTTCCTTCATCAACGGGATGGATTAGCAATCCACTCTATTCCTTCATCAACGGGATGGATTAGCAATCCACTCTATTCCTTCATCAACGGGATGGATTAGCAATCCACTCTATTCCTTCATCAACGGGATGGATTAGCAATCCACTCTATTCCTTCATCAACGGGATCGATTAGCAATCCACTCTATTCCTTCATCAACGGGATGGATTAGCAATCCACTCTATTCCTTCATCAACGGGATGGATTAGCAATCCACTCTATTCCTTCATCAACGGGATGGATTAGCAATCCACTCTATTCCTTCATCAACGGGATGGATTAGCAATCCATTCTATTCCTTCATCAACGGGATCGATTAGCAATCCACTCTATTCCTTCATCAACAGGATAGATAAGCAATCCACTCTATTCCTTCATCAACGGGATAGATTAGCAATCCACTCTGTTCCTTCATCCATGGGATAGATTAGCAATCCCCTCTATTCCTTCATCCATGGGATAGATTAGCAATCCACTCTATTCCTTCATCAACGGGATAGATTAGCAATCCACTCTGTTCCTTCATCCATGGGATAGATTAGCAATCCCCTCTATTCCTTCATCCATGGGATAGATTAGCAATCCACTCTATTCCTTCATCAACGGGATAGATTAGCAATCCACTCTGTTCCTTCATCCATGGGATAGATTAGCAATCCACTCTATTCCTTCATCTATGGGATGGATTAGCAATCCCCTCTATTCCTTCATCCATGGGATAGATTAGCAATCCACTCTATTCCTTCATCAACGGGATAGATTAGCAATCCACTCTGTTCCTTCATCCATGGGATAGATTAGCAATCCACTCTGTTCCTTCTCCGTCGCTCAAAATAGACAATTGAGCCCACACATATAAAGCTTCAAGAATTGCATATACTCAGATTAACAATCAACTCCAAGCAGAACAATGTAACTTGCCAACAAACTCAGTGAACGAGTGCTGGTATTCCAGGTCAGTGTTGGACAAGTCAATTAGGCCGTATGTGGACCAGTACAGTGTTTGTGTGATCTCGAATAGGCTGCAAATTTTTAAGGCCAAAAATATAGTCCACACGCTCATACAGCATGTCAGCCCTTCAAAGATTTCGAGGCCCTGATACAACTGTGGCTTGACTGTGGCTTCAGTTTTAGTCCCATAACACTGCTAGGCTTTCATAAACTTTTCTATTTGTCTAAAACACTGTTTGAAAAAAATATGTGCCGCAGAAACTGTTGTCCGTTCTTGAATTGTTCTTGACTGCCTAAACCGAATCACCCGAAAGTTTTGAAAGCTGCAAAGCAATGCTTTAAAATTTTTTAAGTACTTAATTCTCTCACCCCTCTGTCTCTCACCCCTCTGTCTCTCACCCCTCTGTCTCTCACCCCTCTGTCTCTCACCCCTCTGTCTCTCACCCCTCTGTCTCTCACCCCTCTGTCTCTCACCCCTCTATCTTTAACTCTTCTGTCTCTCACCCCTCTGTCTCTCACCCCTCTGTCTCTCACCCCTCTGTCTCTCACCCCTCTATCTTTAACTCTTCTGTCTCTCACCCCTCTGTCTCTCACCCCTCTGTCTCTCACCCCTCTGTCTCTCACCCCTCTGTCTCTCACCCTCTGTCTCTCACCCCTCTGTCTCTCACCCCTCTGTCTCTCACCCCTCTGTCTCTCACCCCTCTGTCTCTCACCCCTCTGTCTCTCACCCCTCTGTCTCTCACCCCTCTGTCTCTTACCCCTCTGTCTCTCACCCCTCTGTCTCTCACCCCTCTGTCTCTCACCCCTCTGTCTCTCACCCCTCTGTCTCTCACCCCTCTGTCTCTCACACCTCTGTCTCTCACCCCTCTGTCTCTTCCCCCTCTGTCTCTCACCCCTCTGTCTCTCACCCCTCTGTCTCTCACCCCTCTGTCTCTCACCCCTCTGTCTCTCACACCTCTGTCTCTCACCCCTCTGTCTCTTCCCCCTCTGTCTCTCACCCCTCTGTCTCTCACCCCTCTGTCTCTTACCCCTCTGTCTCACCCCTCCGCCTCTCGCAGTTCAGGCTACCCATTAGGCCGGGTGGCTCCACCTGAACAATTCGACCGCTTACTTTGAAAAGGTGCGGCCTCTAGTTACACAGTACTGGTATTTCTCCAGGTCTGAGCCAGTGATGCCGAAGCCCAGCTTCACGTCCTTGCAGTACTTGTTTCTCTCGTATGCGTAGAACCAGTACAGCTGGTTGAAGCCGCAAGCGAAACTGCTCAGCACCAGCACGACAACAAATAGGAATTTGAGTATATCCGACAGCATCCTGCCTAATGAGATCTGTAGAGGTCCCAGGTGTGGATTCACCGTGAATATGTACACTAGCTTCAGCATGGAGAAGATGTTAGCAGTGGCGAATAGGCACTCCGAGATCAGAGTGGGATCGTAGGCGTCCCAGTACTGCCGGTGAATGTTGGCTAGGCTGCCATCCTGTTGAACCTGCCACAGTATGAGGGAGAGGAGATTATGAGGGAGAGGAGAGTATGAGGGAGAGGAGAGTATGAGGAGAGGAGAGTATGAGGGAGAGAAGAGTATGAGGGAGAGGAGAGTATGAGGGAGAGGAGAGTATAAGGGAGAGGAGAGTATGAGGGAGAGGAGAGTATGAGGGAGAGGAGAGTATGAGGGAGAGGAGAGTATGATGAAGAGGAGAGTATGATGAAGAGGAGAGTATGAGGGAGAGGAGAGTATGAGGGAGAGGAGAGTATGAGGGAGAGGCAGTGGGAGAGGATAAGGGGGAGGAGTGGGAGAGGATGAGGGAGAGGATGAGGGAGAGGATGAGGGAGAGGCAGTGGGAGAGGATAAGGGGAGGAGTGGGAGAGGATGAGGGAGAGGATTAGGGAGACGATGAGGGAGAGGATGAGGGAGAGGATTAGGGAGAGGATGAGGGAGAGGATTAGGGAGAAGATGAGGGAGAGGATGAGGGAGAAGATGAGGGAGAGGATTAGGGAGAGGATGAGGGAGAGGATTAGGGAGACGATGAGGGAGAGGATGAGGGAGAGGATTAGGGAGAGGATGAGGGAGAGGATTAGGGAGAGGATGAGGGAGAAGATGAGGGAGAAGATGAGGGAGAGGATTAGGGAGAGGATGAGGTAGAGGATGAGGGAGAGGATTAGGGAGAGGATGAGGGAGAGGATGAGGGAGAGGATTAGGGAGAGGATGAGGGAGAGGATGAGGTAGAGGATGAGGGAGAGGATGAGGGAGAGGATTAGGGAGAGGATGAGGGAGAGGAGGAGAGGATTTGGAGAGGGATAGGATAAAAAGCAACTCAGTATTGGGCAATGTGGAGCGAATTCCAAGCTAGCTCACCCTGTACCAAGCCACCCCTCGCAGCGTGATTGTGGCAATGTAGAGTGCATTGGTTGCAAAGTCTAGCAGATTCCACATGTCCGTCACGTAGGCTTTGGCTCCTTCATTCCATAGCTGCTTGATTTCTTGCCAGACGAAACCTTAGAAATAGGGAGGGAAGCGAGCCGATTTATTAAATGTAATTTTGAATAACTATTGCCAGCGAATTCACTCAGTCGAGCTCACTACTCTATACCGTTTTGCGAAAATTGCGCACAACTGACTGCACAACAACTGACTGCACGACAACTGACTGCACGACAACTGACTGCACGACAATTGACTGCACGACAACTGACTGCACGACAACTGACTGCACGACAACTGACTGCACGACAATTGACTGCACGACAACTGACTGCACGACAACTGCCTGCACGACAATTGACTGCACGACAACTGACTGCACGACAACTGACTGCACAACAACTGACTGCACGACAACTGACTGCACGACAACTGACTGCACGACAACTGACTGCACGACAACTGACTGCACGACAACTGACTGCATCACAACTGACTGCATCACAACTGACTGCATCACAACTGACTGCACGACAACTGACTGCACGACAACTGACTGCACGACAACTGACTGCACGACAACTGACTGCACGACAACTGACTGCACGACAACTGACTGCACGACAACTGACTGCACGACAACTGACTGCATCACAACTGACTGCATCACAACTGCCTGCACGACAACTGACTGCACGACAACTGACTGCACGACAACTGACTGCACGACAACTGACTGCACGACAACTGACTGCACGACAACTGTCGTGGACGACAACTGACTGCACGACAACTGACTGCACAACAACTGACTGCACGACAACTGACTGCACGACAACTGACTGCACGACAACTGACTGCATCACAACTGACTGCACGACAAATTCCTGCACGAGAACTTCCTGCACGACAACTGATTGCACGACAACTGACTGCTCGACAACTGACTGCACGACAACTGACTGCATCACAACTGACTGCACGACAACTGACTGCACGACAACTGCCTGCACGACAACTGCCTGCACGACAACTGAC
The DNA here is from genome assembly GCA_950097015.1 of Macrostomum hystrix. NCBI lineage: Eukaryota > Metazoa > Platyhelminthes > Macrostomidae > Macrostomum > Macrostomum hystrix. The sequence goes on along the minus strand of CATNEN010000034.1, from coordinate 7,183,851 downwards.
TGCGCGACAACTGACTGCACGATGCTAATAATGTAATAAATATAAAAAATACACATACGAGCAATTATAAACTTGTTTATTTGTTATTTCTCATCTAATTAAATATTAAATAGCTACTACTATTTAGTCAGCTGCTGTGCAGGAAGTTGAGCGCAGGCAATGGTCGTGCTACCACTCTATATACTAACTCTATGCATTTTTAGTAACGTCATTCAATTGATGTGACGGGTGGACCTGATTATATGAGGCCTGGCAGAATCAGGTCTGCACTGCTAGGTGGGGGGCCTCAACTCTCTCTCTCTCTAATTTCTATCCGTCATTCCATTCGAATGAAGATCGGGTGCTCCCCCGCCCAGACTGACTAAGCAGGAAGGAAGAGAGCTCAGGGAAAGACGAGCAAAAAAGCAGAAAAGCGAATGACCGTCCGAAGCGGCTTCATCAGAGATCGCTGGGTTGAGGGGATGCTGGGTCGGAGCAGTCGGGGAGAACGGAAAAAGAAACAATTCTATGAAAATTTGAGATCCCTCTCTGAATCTGGAGGGCGCGAGAACCTAGACTAGCAGGTCGAGAGAGAAAAAATAGCGAAAAATGGGGGAAATTATTTTTCTCTTGCCAGCGGAAACTGCGACAGGGGATTAAAAGTGTTTATCCATATTCGAGATGCCGACGTGGAGTTCGATCTAAGCTTTGGGAATTTTCTTTGGGATTTTTGACGATGATCTTTTCGAAGCTTAGCGAGTCGGTGATAAAATCTTAGACTTGCTGCATGGGGGATTTTGTTTATCTGATTAATACGGCGACAAAACTTCGTGAAGATTCCGATGTAAAAGCATAGCAGCTCCTGAATCTTTCAAAATGTAATCCCTCTTTTTTACTCTTGGGAATTTCAACTTTATCCGCTCGGCTTCTCTGTCTGAGCCCGTTGGCGACTTAGTACTTTTCGTTTGGTTTAGTCTAACTGTCAGTGCTAAAAATCTCTTCTGGCAAAAATTATCAAATTTTATTTTCTTCTGAACTGGTTGTTATGCGCTTCAACATTTTGCTTTAATTCACTCGTCTCTCTCTTCTCTCCTCTCTCCTTTCCTCCTCTCCTCTCCTCTCCTCTCCTCTCTCCTCTCTCCTCTCTCCTGTCTCCTCTCCCCTATCTCCTCTCTCCTCTCTCCTCTCTTCTCTCTTCTCTCTCCTCTCTCCTCTCTCCTCTCTCCTCTCTTCTCTCTCCTCTCTCCTCTCTCCTCTCTTCTCTCTCCTCACCCTCTCTCCTCTCTCCTCTCTTCTCTCTCCTCTCTCCTCTCTCCTCTCTTCTCTCTCCCCTCCCCTCTCTCTTCTCTCCTCTCTCCTCTCTCTCCTCTCCCCTCTCCCCTCTCTCCTCTCTCCTCTCTCTCCTCTCCCCTCTCTCCTCTCTCCTCTCTCCTCTCTCCTCTCTCTCCTCTCCCCTCTCTCCTCTCTCCTCTCTCTCCTCTCTCTTCTCTCCTCTCTCCTCTCTTCTCTCTCTTCTCTCCTCTCTCCTCTCTCTTCTCTCTCCTCTCTCCTCTCTTCTCTCTCTTCTCTCCTCTCTCCTCTCTCCTCTCTCTCCTCTCTCCTTTCTCTCCTCTCTCTTCTCTCCTCTCTCCTCTCTCCTCTCTCCTCTCTCGTCTCTCTTCTCTCCTCTCTCCTCTCTCCTCTCTCGTCTCTCTTCTCTCCTCTCTCCTCTCTCCTCTCTCCTCTCTCCTCTCTTCTCTCTCCTCTCTCCTCTCTCCTCTCTTCTCTCTTCTCTCTTCTCTCCTCTCTCCTCTCTCCTCACTCCTCACTCCTCACTCCTCACTCCTCACTCCTCACTCCTCACTCCTCACAGAGGGCAGTGTCCTCTCTCCTCTCTCCCACTCTCTCTCCCTCTCTCTCCCTCTCTCCCTCTCTCTCAGGCCAGCACCGGCGTCTCGTACGACCGAGTCAGTGCCACGGAGTTGAGTGAGTATGGATTGAGTTGCGGGGCGCTGCCGAATCGATAACGATATGTTGAGATTGAAAGCTGGATTTGAACAAGCGCCTATAGCCTAATGGCTAGAGCGCTAGGCTAGACTCTACTGATGAGCTCCAATAAGAGCGAAACGCGTCTGGAGTTGCCTTGGTTCGAATCCTGATTTCAATATTTTCGATACATATCGGAATCGATTCCAACATTAGATTTTTGAAATTCAATGGGCAGTGTCCTCTCTCCTCTCTCCCGCTCTCTCTCTCCCTCTCTCCCTCTCTCTCCTCTCTTCTCTCCTCTCTTCTCTCTCCTCTCTCCTCTCTCCTCTCTTCTCTCTTCTCTCCTCTCTCCTCTCTCCTCACTCCTCACTCCTCACTCCTCACTCCTCTCTTATCTTTCTACTTCCCTCTCAATCTCTTGTTCACTCTATCTTGTTTCTACTCTCTCTTTTTCTGATGTGTCTCGCCCGCACGCAGCCAGACCAGCTGGAGATGTTGTTTTTCTTGGTCCATTAAATTGAAAAAGCTTCGCAGGATTAATTAGAAACAGAATATGCGTTCCTCCTCCCATTAATTCTGCCGCTTGGCCCGCATCCTGGCCCCTCTGCTGCAAAAACTCGCGCTTCCTTTTTGCGAGGCCGAGACGGAGACTGGGCTAGAAAAAAGGAATGAAAGGATGTAGAAGAGAGGAGAAAACAAGTCAACCGAACCGCAAGTGGAGAAATCTTAACTAGAAGTCTTCTTTGTGCATGCTTTACAGATGTGTCTACTATTTTTTTTGCCGCTGTCAGACAAAACATTGTTTGAATCTTGGCTTTCTGCCCTGATGAAGAATTTTTAATTCGAAATATCGGAAAAATTAAAATTAAAGTCAGCTTTAACTCTTTACCGCGTCAGTGCCTGGGATTGGAGGTGCTCTCCTCTCTCTCCCCCTCTCTCCTTCTCTCTCCTTCTCTCTCCTTCTCTCTCCTTCTCTCTCCTTCTCTCTCTACTTCTCTCTCCTTCTCTCTCCTTCTCTCTCTACTTCTCTCTCCTTCTCTCTCTCCTTCTATCTCCTTCTCTCTCCTTCTCTCTCCTTCTCTCTCCTTCTCTCTCCCTTTCTCTCTCCTCTCTCTCCTCTCTCCTCTCTCTCCTCTCTCCTCTCTCCTCTCTCCCTCTCTCTCCTTCTCTCTCTCCTTCTCTCTCCTTCTCTCTCCTTCTCTCCCCTTCTCTCTCCTTCTCTCTTCTTCTTTCTCCTTCTCTCTCCTTCTCTCTTCTTCTTTCTCCTTCTCTCTCCTTCTCTCCCCTTCTCTCTCCTTCTCTCTTCTTCTTTCTCCTTCTCTCTCCTTCTCTCTCCTTCTCTCTTCTTCTTTCTCCTTCTCTCTCCTTCTCTCTTCTTCTTTCTCCTTCTCTCTCCTTCTCTCTACTTCTCTCTCCTTCTCTCTCTCCTTCTATCTCCTTCTCTCTCCTTCTCTCTCCTTCTTTCTCCTTCTCTACCCCCTTTCTCTCCCTCTCTCCGTCTCTCTCCCTGTGTCTCGCACAGTATTCTCAATTATTCCTAATTTACTTTTTCCATTAAATTTTTCTTCCATCTTGAAATTAAGTTTCTCAGCGCCTTGTTCACTTAATCTACTCTGCCCCGACAATAATCAAATTTATTTCTTCATCCATAAATTCGTGTCTCCACAAATTGTCCCTCCCTAAATCTGTCTAAGCCGTATTTCGCCTCGAAGACAAACTTGTCCGATCAGGTTTCGAAAGAAAACGACAGAAAGCGTTTTCAGAGTTCAGTAAAACCATGACATGAACGAGGTCAACACAGACTCTGAGAAATGGAACAATCAAGATGAGTAAGTAGTGACAGTGCTTGAGAAGACAGTGCTCTGTGCCCAGTTAGGGGATATTGGATGTGGCTGTGCCCCTGGGCGGATGAACGAAATCGATCACGAAAGGCTTGGAATGGAACAAACTAGAAATTTCTGTGCCTAGCCTATCGCCCTAGATAGAAGCAAGCAAAGAGTAGAAAGAAGGGATTATTAAAACTGTAAATTGCTCTCCATAGCTCCATAACTCTGCGGCCTCACCGATCACGTAGGTGACTATGATGAATTCCACGCGGGAGGGACCAGCGCCGCGTTCCTGCATCTTTCGCTCCATGGAGTCAAATAGGAGATCCTCCACTCTGATTGCTGCCAGCACCAGGAAACCTGAATTGATTGTTTGTTTGCAAATTTTGCTTTCTCTGCCTCTGCAGTGTACTTTCAATAAGAGGCTCATTGGCTAGTGAATTTTGAAATCCCCTAATGGACTGATGGGATTGGTGATTGCTTCGATAAAAATCCCCCAATGGACTGATGGGATTGGGGATTGCTTCGATAAAAATCCCCCAATGGACTGATGGGATTGGTGATTGCTTCGATAAAAATCCCCTAATGGACTGATGGGATTGGTGATTGCTTCGATAAAAATCCCCCAATGGACTGATGGGATTGGTGATTGCTTCGATAAAAATCCCCTAATGGACTGATGGGATTGGGGATTGCTTCGATAAAAATCCCCCAATGGACTGATGGGATTGGTGATTGCTTCGATAAAAATCCCCCAATGGACTGATGGGATTGGTGATTGCTTCGATAAAAATTCCCTAATGGACTGATGGGATTGGGGATTGCTTCGATAAAAGTCCCCTAATGGACTGATGGGATTGGGGATTGCTTCGATAAAAGTCCCCTAATGGACTGATGGGATTGGGGATTGCTTCGATAAAAATTCCCTAATGGACTGATGGGATTGGGGATTGCTTCGATAAAAGTCCCCTAATGGACTGATGGGATTGGGGATTGCTTCGATAAAAGTCCCCTAATGGACTGGTGGGATTGGGGATTGCTTCGATAAAAGTCCCCTAATGGACTGATGGGATTGGGGATTGCTTCGATAAAAATCCCCCTAATGGACTGATGGGATTGGTGATTGCTTCGATAAAAATCCCCTAATGGACTGATGGGATTGGTGATTGCTTCGATAAAAATCCCCTAATGGACTGATGGGATTGGGGATTGCTTCGATAAAAATCCCCTAATGGACTGATGGGATTGGGGATTGCTTCGATAAAAATCCCCTAATGGACTGATGGGATTGGTGATTGCTTCGATAAAAATCCCCTAATGGACTGATGGGATTGGGGATTGCTTCGATAAAAATCCCCTATAAAATGGACTGATGGGATTGGGGATTCTTCAGTTGAGTCCCCTAATAGACTCATGCGATTTGGGATCGCTTCAGTTGAAAAATCTACTGATTTTGCTTGTTCCGATAACAACCTCCGATAACAATCCTAAGAAGGATTGGGATTGTTTCATAAAAATCCCTAAATAGTCTGATGGGATTCTGATTGTTTTGATATAAAATCCCACATAGACAAGTGGGATGAGGATTGTTTCATTGAAAAATCCCCATATTGACTGATGGGATTGGGATCGTTTTGATGCTAAATCCCTTAATAAGCATATTGGATTCGGATTGCTGAATAAAATTCCCCAATTTGCCTGATTAATTAGACCTGGAAAACATCTACCAATTATCTCACCTAGGAAGAGCAGGTAGGACGCGCTGTGGCAGATGAATTTAATGAACGGTTTGCGCATTTTCTGTCCCATATTTGACCTGGGCGCCAGAAGGTACATGAACGCCAGGGCGGGAAAAATGCCAGCGAACGTGGCGATCATCCCCATCTGCAGGATCAGGTGCTGGCGCCGGAAGCCGGGCAGACCGTCATACCACAGGGCGGCGAGCAGCTGCTGGCAGTGCGGGTGAGCCACGAACTGCGGACAACGAGAGCGTGAATGTTTGTGTGAGAGCGTGAATGTGTGTGTGTGAGAGCGTGAATGTGTGTGTGAGAGCGTGAGTGTGTGTGTGTGAGAGCGTGAATGTTTGTGTGAGAGCGTGAATGTGTGTGTGTGAGAGCGTGAATGTGTGTGTGTGTGAGCGTGAATGTTTGTGTAGGAGTGTGAATGTGTGTCTGAGAATGTGTTAGAGCGTGAATGTGTGTGTGAGAGCGTGAATGTTTGTGTGAGAGCGTGAATGTGTGTGTGTGAGAGCGTGAATGTTTGTGTAGGAGTGTGAATGTGTGTCTGAGAATGTGTTAGAGCGTGAATGTGTGTGTGAGAGCGTGAATGTGTGTGTGTGAGAGCGTGAATGTGTGTGTGAGAGCGTGAATGTTTGTGTGAGAGCGTGAATGTGTGTGTGTGAGAGCGTGAATGTGTGTGTGTGAGAGCGTGAATGTGTGTGTGAGAGCATGAATGTTTGTGTGAGAGCGTGAATGTGTGTGTGTGAGAGCGTGAATTTTTGTGTAGGAGTGTGAATGTGTGTCTGAGAATGTGTTAGAGCGTGAATGTGTGTGTGAGAGCGTGAATGTGTGTGTGTGAGAGCGTGAATGTGTGTGTGGGAGTGTGAATGTGTGTGTGAGAGCGTGAATGAGTGTGTGAGAGCGTGAATGAGTGTGTGAGAGCGTGAATGAGTGTGTTAGAGCGTGAATGAGTGTGTTAGAGCGTGAATGAGTGTGTGAGAGCGTGAATGTGTGTGTGAGAGTGTGAATGAGTGTGTGAGAGTGTGAATGTGTGTGTGAGAGCGTGAATTTGTGTGTGAGAGTGTGAATGAGTGTGTGAGAGTGTGAATGTGTGTGTGAGAGTGTGAATGAGTGTGTGAGAGTGTGAATGAGTGTGTGAGAGTGTGAATGAGTGTGTGAGAGCGTGAATGTGTGTTTGAGAGCGTGAATTTGTTTGTGAGAGTGTGAATGTGTGTGTGAGAGCGTGAATGTGTGTGTGAGAGTGTGAATGAGTGTGTGAGAGTGTGAATGTGTGTGTGAGAGTGTGAATGAGTGTGTGAGAGTGTGAATGAGTGTGTGAGAGTGTGAATGAGTGTGTGAGAGTGTGAATGAGTGTGTGAGAGTGTGAATGAGTGTTTGAGAGCGTGAATTTGTTTGTGAGAGTGTGAATGAGTGTGTGAGAGTGTGAATGAGTGTGTGAGAGTGTGAATGAGTGTGTGAGAGTGTGAATGAGTGTGTGAGAGTGTGAATGTGTGTGTGAGAGTGTGAATGAGTGTGTGAGAGTGTGAATGTGTGTAGAATAATAGGTTGACCATTTTGTCCCTCTTCAATTTAATACACAAATCCAATAGTACTTATAATTAATTACTCGCAACGACCTTTTTGGGCAGAAAGTTGAAGTGTGTTGGACCTACTTTTCGGACAGCAGTTTTGACGCAAAGTCTATTTTTCATGCAAACGGAAAACCTAGGCGAGATAATTGCTGAAGGAGCATTTTGCTAAATTCCAGCAGTCGCTGCCAGTTTATCGCTGCAATCAAACGTTTGAAGGGAAGCAACTGAGAGAGGTGAGGAGAAGAGTACAACTGGAATGTTTCGCAATTCACAATTAGCCGTCTGTCGCTTTCGTGGATAAACAAAGTGGGTTAGCCGCTGGCGCAAGATCGAGACCCGATGTGAAACTTTGCCAGCAGCTGACCAAGGTGGTGTCAGAGGCCGGCGTCTGACACAAGAGAATCTAGATGCGATGGCGACAATCCTGCATATTGACTCGTCCTCCAAGACTTCAGAGTATTTGTCTGCCCGTGATAAGGCAGCAGTTTTGCAGAAATTAAGGCGAGAGAGAGAAAGATCTGATTAGGTTTTTGTGCGTCAAAAATATGTGTGAATGCGTTTGAAATATGTGAGTGTGAATATGTGGTAGTGCAAATTAGTTTTTGAGTGTGAATGTGCTTTCGAGAGCATGTGAATGTGTTTGTGAGAGTGTGTGAGAGTGTGTGAGAGTGTGTGAGAGTGTGTGAGAGTGTGTGAGAGTGTGAGAGTGTGTGAGAGTGTGTGAGAGTGTGTGAGAGTGTGTGAGAGTGTGTGAGATGTATGAGAGTGTGTGAGAGTGTGTGAGAGTGTGTGAGATGTGTGAGAGTGTGTGAGAGTGTGAGAGCTGTCAATAAGTGAATCGTAGCAGCATATTACTCGGAATCGTAGCAGCATAATATTTGGAATCGTAGCAGTACATTACTCGGAATCGTAGCAGCATAATATTTGGAATCGTAGCAGTACGTTTCTCGGAATCGTAGCAGTACATTTCTCGGAATCGTAGCAGTACATTACTCGGAATGTAGCAGTACATTACTCGGAATGTAGCAGTACATTTCTCGGAATCGTAGCAGTACATACTCGGAATCGTAGCAGTATATTTTCCCTATTCATTATTGTTAAAAACGAAATTTGATTGATTTTTAACAGCTGTCCTGACAGACTGCGATCACTGAGGCCAAGTCACTGATAGCCGATAACTCAAAAGTTGACTGTTGCTTTGATGACAAAGGAGACTTCATTTACTGAGCACATACCCTTTAAAGGAAGTTGATTTCTACAGTCCCAAATGGGATGGGATGAGATTCAGTAATTAGATACGAATTTGAGTTTCCAATTAAACGATATTTCGAAGCAGGACAAATAGGATTTTAAATACTTTTCTATTCCGTCTCCCTGTTGAGGTGAGAACAGCCTAAGGCACATCTGTTGCTGTCCCAATTCGGAGGAAGAATTAAAATGTGCATTTGTTCCCCAAATCTCTTTTGGTAAGAATTTTGTGCTTGGGAGTTTCGAGAATCGAACCAGAAAGCATGTAGTGGCCAGAATCGAACCAGGAAACGGTGGCTAGAATCGAACCAGGAAGCAGAGGCCAGAATCGAACCAGGAAGCATGTAGAGGCCAGAATCGAACCAGGAAGCATGTAGAGGCCAGAATCGAACCAGGAAGCATGTAGAGGCCAGAATCGAACCAGGAAGCATGTAGAGGCCAGAATCGAACCAGGAAGCATGTAGAGGCCAGAATCGAACCAGGAAGCAGTAGTGGCCAGAATCGAACCAGGAAGCAGTGGCTAGAATCGAAACAGAAAGCATGTAGTGGCCAGAATCGAACCAGGAAGCATGTAGTGGCCAGAATCGAACCAGGAAGCAGTAGTCAGAATCCAATCAGGAAGCAGTAGCCAGAATCGAACCAGGAAGCATGGAGTAGCCAGAATCGAACCAGGAAGCAGTAGCCAGAATCGAACCAGGAAGCAGTAGCCAGAATCGAACCAGGAAGCACTAGCTAGAATCGAACCAGGAAGCATGGAGTAGCCAGAATCGAACCAGGAATCGCAGTGGCCAGAATCGAACCAGGAATCGCAGTGGCCAGAATCGAACCAGGAATCGCAGTAGCCAGAATCGAACCGTTAAGCTGAGTATTACCCAGAACCCCTTTCACCTTAGAGCCACTCCCAAATGTGAGTTCATATCTACCTGTGGGACTTGTACATGAAAAGTCGCTCACCTTCTTCTGTTTGTACTTGATGGCCAGCTTGAGTCTGGACAGCGTCATGCGCTCCTCCTCGCCCTCTTCCAGAGTCTTCTCGTTGACCTTGTGACCGCTCTGTCCAATGTCCTGGTTGAGTACAATGGCTAACTCAGCAGAGCTGCGAGTCTGCTCAAGCAGGGCGGTGGCGTACTCCTGACACTTGCCGGCCAGCTGCTCGTACTCACTCTTGAACTCATTCTCCAGCCTGCCTAGGCGCTTCATCTCCCAGCTGAGCTCGAAGGCAGTGAGAATTGGATCCTTGCTGGATAGGCAGATCAGTGAGGGACTGGCTAGGGCTTTGTATGCGTTGATGCGTGACTTGGAGTGGCGCAGACTGTCCTCCCTCTGTGCCAGCACGCATTCGTCGCAGGCGCAGCGCAGCTCGTGCGGCTTCGGCACCCGGTCGCCGCGGTCCAGCAAGATCTTCAGGATCTCGTAGTTGTCAATGTGTGCCGCCAGGATGATGGGTGTGATGTCCGGTGTGAAACTGCTGGACGGTACGGAACCAGTGGGGCCCTGAAAACAGTTGAAATCTTCTTAGCTGGTGGCTTCATTTAATATTTTCAACCCCTGTAACTCAATTCTCCCCTCAGTATCTCAAATCTGACCCTCAGTATCTCAATTCTCACCATCAGTATCTCAATTCTCACCCTTAGTATCTCAAATCTGACCCTTAGTATCTCAATTCTCACCATCAGTAACTCAATTCTCACCATCAGTATCTCAAATCTGACCCTCAGTATCTCAAATCTGACCCTCAGTATCTCAATTCTCACCATCAGTATCTCAATTCTCACCCTTAGTATCTCAAATCTGACCCTTAGTATCTCAATTCTCACCATCAGTAACTCAATTCTCCCCTCAGTATCTCAAATCTGACCCTCAGTATCTCAATTCTCCCCTCAGTATCTCAAATCTGACCCTCAGTATCTCAATTCTCACCATCAGTATCTCAATTCTCACCCTTAGTATCTCAAATCTGACCCTCAGTATCTCAATTCTCACCATCAGTATCTCAATTCTCACCCTTAGTATCTCAAATCTGACCCTTAGTATCTCAATTCTCACCATCAGTAACTCAATTCTCCCCTCAGTATCTCAAATCTGACCCTCAGTATCTCAATTCTCACAATCAGTATCTCAATTCTCACCCTTAGTATCTCAATTCTCACCATCAGTAACTCAATTCTCACCATCAGTATCTCAATTCTCACCCTTAGTATCTCAATTCTCACCATCAGTATCTCAATTCTCACCATCAGTATCTCAATTCTCACCCTTAGTATCTCAATTCTCACCATCAGTATCTCAATTCTCACCATCAGTATCTCAATTCTCACACTCAGTATCTCAATTCTCACCACCAGTATCTCAATTCTCCCCTCAGTATCTCAATTCTCACCATCAGTAACTCAATTCTCACCATCAGTATCTCAATTCTCACCATCAGTAACTCAATTCTCACCATCAGTATCTCAATTCTCACCCTTAGTATCTCAATTCTCACCATCAGTATCTCAATTCTCACCCTTAGTATCTCAATTCTCACCATCAGTATCTCAATTCTCACCATCAGTATCTCAATTCTCACACTCAGTATCTCAATTCTCACCACCAGTATCTCAATTCTCCCCTCAGTATCTCAATTCTCACCATCAGTAACTCAATTCTCACCATCAGTATCTCAATTCTCACCATCAGTAACTCAATTCTCACCATCAGTATCTCAATTCTCACCCTTAGTATCTCAATTCTCACCATCAGTATCTCAATTCTCACCCTTAGTATCTCAATTCTCACCATCAGTATCTCAATTCTCACCATCAGTAACTCAATTCTCACCATCAGTATCTCAATTCTCACACTCAGTATCTCAATTCTCCCCTCAGTATCTCAATTCTCACCATCAGTAACTCAATTCTCACCATCAGTATCTCAATTCTCACCATCAGTAACTCAATTCTCACCATCAGTATCTCAATTCTCACACTCAGAATCTTAGTAGAAGCGCTTTTGCAAAAGAAGAAAACAGCTGTTCAAACGAGAAAAAAATAGTCATGCTCGCACTCATTGACATGCAGCCAATTCGCGCAGACATCCCCATCCTGAGTCATCGACCCTGCCTGCCTCTGTCACTTCAATCAGCAAAGGCCAGAGCCTCGGCTTCCGGCCGTGGGAAGCTGTGTCGGCCCACACAAGTCATTAGAGTTGATTGTAGACGGATTATAATCTACAGACAGTCGGCGTCAACACGCTTGTTCGCTTCGCTTTTTTAGATTCGGTATCCGAACAGGAAAAATAAGGGAGAGAAGGACAGGGGGGAAGAGATGTGGGATGGGTTCCGTCCACACTCGATCAAATAGGCAACAAATTTTCCGGAGGGGAGATGGGACAACGCCGAGGGTAATTTGGGTCTGAGCAGCTGTGCTCAGGGACAGCTGTAGAGAGGGGAAGTTGGCGATACAGGAAAGGAATATGGCAATACTGGATTGGAGAGGCAACTATTTGTTTACGGCTAGGGAGTGATTTCTTAGAAAAACAAAATGCTAACGGCAAACAGGTGGATGGAACTGCGGAAATTTTACGAAACTACAGAATCAGAATATTTTATCGAGTGAGAGAGTGACATTGGAGAGAGTGACATTGGAGAGAGTGACATTGGAGAGAGTGACATTGGAGAGAGCGACATAGGAGAGAGTGGCATTGGAGAGAGTGACATTGGAGAGAGTGACATTGGAGAGAGCGACATTGGAGAGAGTGGCATTGGAGAGAGTGACATTGGAGTGAGTGGCATTGGAGTGAGTGGCATTGGAGTGAGTGGCATTGGAGAGAGCGACATTGGAGAGAGTGGCATTGGAGAGAGTGACATTGGAGAGAGTGACATTGGAGAGAGCGACATTGGAGAGAGTGGCATTGGAGAGAGTGACATTGGAGTGAGTGGCATTGGAGTGAGTGGCATTGGAGTGAGTGGCATTGGAGAGAGCGACATTTGAGAGAGTGGCATTGGAGTGAGTAGCATTGGAGTGAGTGGCATTGGAGAGAGCGACATTGGAGTGAGTGGCATTGGAGTGAGTGGCATTGGAGTGAGTGGCATTGGAGTGAGTGGCATTGGAGTGAGTGGCATTGGAGTGAGTGGCATTGGAGAGAGTGGCATTGGAGAGAGTGGCATTGGAGTGAGTGGCATTGGAGTGAGTGGCATTGGAGTGAGTGGCATTGGAGTGAGTGGCATTGGAGTGAGTGGCATTGGAGAGAGTGACATTGGAGTGAGTGACATTGGAGAGAGTGACATTGGAGAGAGTGGCATTGGAGAGAGTGGCATTGGAGTGAGTGGCATTGGAGTGAGTGGCATTGGAGAGAGTGGCATTGGAGTGAGTGGCATTGGAGTGAGTGGCATTGGAGAGAGTGACATTGGAGTGAGTGGCATTGGAGTGAGTGGCATTGGAGAGAGCGACATTGGAGTGAGTGGCATTGGAGTGAGTGGCATTGGAGTGAGTGGCATTGGAGAGAGTGACATTGGAGAGAGTGGCATTGGAGAGAGTGGCATTGGAGAGAGTGGCATTGGAGAGAGTGGCATTGGAGAGAGTGGCATTGGAGAGAGTGGCATTGGAGAGAGTGGCATTGGAGAGAGCGACATTGGAGAGAGTGGCATTGGAGAGAGCGACATTGGAGAGAGTGGCATTGGAGAGAGTGGCATTGGAGAGAGCGACATTGGAGAGAGTGACATTGGAGAGAGTGGCAATGGAGAGAGTGACATTGGAGAGAGTGACATTGGAGTGATGAGTTGAGCACAGAGCAAGCAGTAAGCAACAACGAGAATAGGCACACAGCATGCCATAGCATGCAGCTTCTGCTTTCATTCTGTTCAACACAAAAATTATCGCACCGTTTCGTCGCTTCTCTGGCGAAGGAAGAGCGCAGACGGGGTTGCTAAGGGGCAGTCGGAGCGACCTATTGACGGCTCCTGGGACTGACGGACATTGCGAGTCAAATATCGATTTCAGGTTTACTAGTTGGAACTATTAAGAATCTGTAATGTTTCTTAAACATGCCAGTCAAACAACTTGGATACGACTTGCGTTGTAATATTGTGCAATAGGAGGGGTCTCCCTCTCCATCGCAGAGCAACTTGGTCCGACTTTGCAAGTGCTGACAGGCGACAGCACTTGTTGACAAGCGAGATTCACCTCCGTCTGGCCTGGATCAGCCACTCTCCACTCTCCGCTCTCCTATCTTCCCCAATCTCCCTCTCTCTCCACTCCCTCTCTCCACTCTCCCTCTCTCTCCACTCTTCCCCTCTCCACTCTCCCTCTCTCCACACTTCTATCTTCCCCACTCTCCCTCTCTCTACTCTTCCCCTCTCCACACTCCTATCTTCCCCACTCACCCTCTCTCCACTCCCACTCTCTCCCACTCTCTCTCCACTCTTCCTCTCTCTCCACTCTTGCCCTCTCCAGTCTCCTCTCTCTCCACTCCCTCTCTCCACTCTCCCTCTCTCTCCACTCTTCCCCTCTCCACTCTCCCTCTCTCCACACTTCTATCTTCCCCACTCTCCCTCTCTCTACTCTTCCCCTCTCCACACTCCTATCTTCCCCACTCACCCTCTCTCCACTCCCTCTCTCTCCCACTCTCTCTCCACTCTTCCTCTCTCTCCACTCTTGCCCTCTCCAGTCTCCTCTCTCTCCACTCTCCCTCTCTCCACTCTCCCTCTGTCTCCACTCTTCCCCTCTCCAGTCTCCTCTCTCTCCACTCTCCCTCTCTCCACTCTCCCTCTGTCTCCACTCTTCCCCTCTCCAGTCTCCCTCGCTCCACACTCCTATCTTCCCCACTCTCCCTCTCTCCACTCTTCCTCTCTCCACTGTCCCTCTCTCCACTCTCCCTCTCTCCACTCTCCCTCTCTCCACACTCCTATCTTCCCCACTCTCCGTCTCTCTCTACTCTCCCATCTTCCCCACTCTCCCTCTCTCTCCACTCTCCCTCTCTCCACACTCCTATCTTCCCCACTCTCCGTCTCTCTCTACTCTCCCATCTTCCCCACTCTCCCTCTCTCTCCACTCTCCCTCTCTCCACTCCCCACTCTTCCTCTCTCCACTCTCCCTCACTCCACACTCCTATCTTCCCCACTCTCCGTCTCTCTCTCTACTCTCCCATCTGCCCCACTCTCCCTCTCTCTCCACTCGTCCTCTCTCCACTCTCCCTCTCTCCACTCTCCCTCTCTGCACTCTCCCTCTCTCCACTCTCCCTCTCTCCACTCTCCCTCTCTCCACTCTCCCTCTCTCCACTCTCCCTCTCTCCACTCTCCATCTCTCCACTCTCCCTCTCTCCACTCTCCCTCTCTCCACTCTCCCTCTCTCCACTCTCCCTCTCTCCACTCTCCCTCTCTCCACTCTCCCTCTCTCCACTCTCCCTCTCTCCACTCTCCCTCTCTCCACTCTCCCTCTCTCCACTCTCCCTCTCTCCACTCTCCCTCTCTCCACTCTCCCTCTCTCCACTCTCCCTCTCTCCACTCTTGCTCTCTTTCTACTCTCCCTCTCTCCACTCTCCCTCTCTCCACTCTCCCTCTCTCCACTCTCCCTCTCTCTCCACTCTCCCTCTCTGTCCACTATCAACTGCCCAAGTCTGTCCTCTCACCCGTTATTCTGTACTGGTTTATTTATTCTTCTCATAGCATTCATCTCATGCCTACGACAGCCTTTTTCTCCACTGCTCACATCAAATTATACTTGACCAACTTGGCGGTCCCAATTTCATACTCCATAAGTCAAGAAACATTTTACAGACATTAGTACAGTAGAAAGTTATGAACGCGAGAAACTCTTGGAGAGGAAACTATAGCAATAAGTCTCTCTACAAGTGTTGACAGTCACGTGACGGGTGAGTGGAAATATTCGTGAGCAATATTCCATCACCGCTGCCTAGCTGTGCCAGATAAAACAATTAGTGAAGAGGCTGGACCCAATTCACTTGCTGGACTCTGCTCTAATATCTGCCACATCTCTGCGTGGCTGCAGCCCCTTCTGTCCTGCCTCCCCAGAGGGGAGCTGAAGGTAAATAAGGCCAGCCTGTGCGGATTGTACTGCACCGGGCAGTGGTAGCTGGCGTTAGTTTGACATAGGAATTCAATTTCTATTGGGGGGAGTCTCTCAGTCCCTCAGTCCCTCAGTCCCTCAGTCTCTCAGTCTCTCAGTCTCTCAGTCTCTCAGTCTCTCAGTCTCTCAGTCTCTCAGTCTCTCAGTCCCCCAGTCTCCCTCAGTCTCCCTCAGTCTCTCAGTCTCTCAGTCTCTCAGTCTCTCAGTCTCTCAGTCTCTCAGTCTCTCAGTCTCCCTCAGTCTCTCAGTCTCTCAGACTCTCTCAGTCTCTCAGTCTCTCAGTCTCTCAGTATCTCAGCTTCTCAGTCTCTCAGTCTCTCAGTCTCTCAGTCTCTCAGTCTCTCAGTATCTCAGCTTCTCAGTCTCTCAGTCTCTCAGTCTCTCAGTCTCTCAGTCTCTCAGTCTCTCAGTCTCTCAGTCTCTCAGTCTCTCAGTCTCTCACTCTCTCAGTCCCTCAGTCTCTCAGTCTCTCAGTCTCTCAGTCTCTCAGTCTCTCAGTCTCTCAGTCTCTCAGTCTCTCAGTCTCTCAGTCTCTCAGTCTCTCAGTATCTCAGTCTTTCAGTCTCTCAGTCTCCCTCAGTCTCTCAGTCTCTCAGTCTCTCAGTCTCTCAGTCTCTCAGTCTCTCAGTCTCTCAGTCTCTCAGTCTCTCAGTATCTCAGTCTCTCAGTCTCTCAGTCTCTCACTCTCTCAGTCCCTCAGTCTCTCAGTCTCTCAGTCTCTCAGTCTCTCAGTCTCTCAGTCTCTCAGTCTCTCAGTCTCTCAGTCTCTCAGTCTCTCAGTCTCTCAGTCTCTCGGTCTCCCTCTGTCCTAATGAGAAATCAATAAGGAGCAGTACAAGCTAAAAGAGAAATCTATTTATTTAATCTAAATATTTATTCCTTCCTGCATTAGGCTCTTCCGATTTGGAGATAACTAGGGAATATATAAGGAGATGCATGGCAGTCAATTAAGCAGAATCAAGTCCAAGCTGGGTTCCTAAGTATACTCGTTAGCCTTGCTTCCACTGTCCATTCCCAAAATGCGTCCTTACTCCAGGCCTCCCTTATCCTTGACTGACTCTCCGAGCTCAAAAGCTTCTCAATTCTGGTTCTCTTTTTTCTCTCTTTTTCTCTCGCTTATTTTAGCCTGGAAATTTTCGCATCTGTGGGAATGGTCGACAACTGCCGGCGATTTAGTTGCTAAATTTCCTTTGCCTTCGTTGACTGTCGATGAGACTCTGGCCCAGCTCCAATTCTGTTGCTGCTTCTAGTGCCGCCGGATCCCCAATTTTAAAAGAAAAACTGAAGCGGAAACGAAGTAGGCAGAAATAATTGCTTTTAATGCACTTTTCCATCGATCTCCTTTCATAGGGCTTGAATTTGATTTAGAGCATGATCGCTATCTGGCCTGTTGCATAACCGTTTGGGATTGAAATCTGCTGCTTGTGCCATTTTGGACATTGGACTTGTTTTCTTGTCTCCAAACTGCTTTTCTAAGAAACTGCACATGTAACTTTAATTAAACTCTGAGTAATTTAAGCCTCGCGAATTCTAGTTCCCATTTTTTTTATTTTTGGTTTATTTTTATCATTATGAAGAATTCACTTCCTCTTTGCTCCACTTCTCTTCAACCTGCCTCTCTGCCCTACCTCTCCACCCTACCACTACCTCTTAACCCACCTCTCCACCCTACCTCTCCACCCTACCTCTCCATCTTACCTCTCCCTCTTACCACTCCCTCTTACCTCTCCCTCTTACCTCTCCCTCTTACCTCTCTGCCCTACCTCTCCACCCTACCACTACCTCTTCACCCACCTCTTCACCCACCTCTCCACCCTACCTCTCCACACTACCTCTCCATCTTACCTCTCCCTCTTACCACTCCCTCTTACCTCTCCCTCATACCTCTCCCTCTTACCTTTCTGCCCTACCTCTCCACCCTACCACTCCCTCTTACCTCTCCCTCTTAACACTCTCCACCCTACCTCTCGACCCTAACTCTCCACCCTACCTCTCCCTCTTACATCTCCCTCTTACCTCTCTGCCCTACCTCTCCACCCTACCTCTCCCTCTTACCTCTGCCTCTTACCTCTCCCTCTTACCTCTCGACCCTACCTCTGTGCCCTACCTCTCCACCCTACCTCTCCACCCTACCTCTCCACCCTACCTCTCCACCCTACCTCTCCACCCTACCTCTCCACCCTACCTCTCCACCCTACCTCCCCACCCTACCTCTCCACCATACCTCTCCACCCTACCTCTCCATCTTACCTCTCCACCCTACCTCTCCACCCTAACTCTCCCTCTTACCTCTCCCTCTTTCCTCTCTGCCCTACCTCTCAACCCTACCTCTCCACCCTACCTCTCCACCCTACCTCTCCACCATACCTCTTCGCCCTACCTCTCCACCCTACCTCTCCATCTTACCTCTCTACCCTAACTCTCCACCCTAACTGTTCCCTACATCCCTCGCAACCTGCCTATTAAATTTACTTGAACCAAAACTAAGCTCAAATCACTAAATTCCAAGCTAACCGAAGCAACAGGGCAGCTCACCGGAGCACTACTCTGCAGCTTTTTCTGCTGCTTCTCAGCCTGGGCGTGCAGGAGCATCTCAACAGCGACCACATTCTCCTCCTGGATGGCGTGCAGGAGGGCGTCCCCCAGCTCCAGGAAGCCGAAGCTCAGCAGCATCTCCAGCAGTTCAATGTGCTCAAATTCGATGGCGATAAGAACAGCGGATCGGCCAAGCGAGTCGACGCAGTTGACGTTGACGCTGAGGGCTTGCGCATTCTCCACGTACTGCCTGACTGTGGTCATGTCGCCCATCTCAACTGACAGCAGGAAGCGGCGCTCGTTGGGGTTCAAGTCGGCGTCCTTCTGTAGTAGGCCGCTGCCGCCGCCGCCGCCGCCGCCGCCGCAAAATCCGCCGCAGCGACTGTGTGCGCCGTCCATTCCGTAGCTGCCGGAGCCGCAGCCGCCTCCGCTGCCGCCGCTGCACTGGTCGATGCCGAGCTCCTCCATCATCTGGGACAGCTGGCGGCTCCGATCAGCGTCATTGTATGAGCCGGAGCCGCTCATCTGTGATCTTTGCTGCTCCTAGTAGAAGGTGGCTAGCAGCAAAACTCCAGGCCCTGCTGACCTGCCAGGATTCCAGGAGCAACAGATGAGAGAAAAAAATTCAGCAATAAAGCTATGGGCAGTCACGCAGTGAGTCTTTCTATAATAATAAGACGGATGAGCACGACTCTGAGAGACTAAAAAATATTGGCATGCAATGATGAACGTTTCATGAGAGGGAGAGACAGGGAGTGAGCGGGAGTGTTTTGTGCTTGGTATTTCTGCTTCTTCTGATCTGCCCATCTAGTTCTTCCTTCTCTAAAATTTCTGCGCGTTGTTTAGCGTCTTTACCAATGCTTCTCGCTCAGGCCTCTCTAATGAGGGATTGGCGCAATTCCTTTTCAATGACAAAGGCAACTTTCTAAAAAAATACTGATCCACTTTCACTAATCAGAAACGTGACTGGCTTAAAAAATTATTGCCAGAAAATTTAATAGAGACAGGGTAAGCGGGTGTTTCTAGGAAATCAGACACAGGGAAAGCTGGCTTTAAGACTGTGAGGTGTCAGCGGGTGTTTCTAGGAAATCAGACACAGGGAAAGCTGGCTTTAAGACTGTGAGGTGTCAGCGGGTGTTTCTAGGAAATCAGACACAGGGAAAGCTGGCTTTAAGACTGTGAGGTGTCAGCGGGTGTTTCTAGGAAATCAGACACAGGGAAAGCTGGCTTTAAGACTGTGAGGTGTCAGCGGGTGTTTCTAGGAAATCAGACACAGGGAGAGCTGGCTTTAAGACTGTGAGGTGTCAGCGGGTGTTTCTAGGAAATCAGACACAGGGAGAGCTGGGTTTGAGACTGTGAGGTGTCAGTGAGTGTTTCTAGGAAATCAGACACAGGGAGAGCTGGGTTTGAGACTGTGAGGTGTCAGTGAGTGTTTCTAGGAAATCAGACACAGGGAGAGCTGGGTTTGAGACTGTGAGGTGTCAGCGGGTGTTTCTAGGAAATCAGACTCAGGGAGAGCTGGGTTTGAGACTGCGAGGTGTCAGCGGGTGTTTCTAGGAAATCAGACACAGGGAGAGCTGGGTTTGAGACTGCGAGGTGTCAGCGGGTGTTTCTAGGAAATCAGACACAGGGAGAGCTGGGTTTGAGACTGCGAGGTGTCAGCGGGTGTTTCTAGGAAATCAGACACAGGGAGAGCTGGGTTTGAGACTGTGAGGTGTCAGTGGGTGTTTCTAGGAAATCAGACACAGGGAGAGCTGGCTTTAAGACTGCGGGCTGTCAGAGGGTATTTCTAGGAAAGCAGACCTAATAGAAGCAGAAATGAAAGCTTTGCTGCTTGACAAGCAGTGAAAGTGGTGTGTCTAGGGAATAGTTTGTGTTTGTGCGTCAGTTATTGGCAGAAGCAGAATTCAAGTCAGCTTCTGACGTGAGGTTAGGCCTGGTGGCTGGCTGCATGGCTGCGGCACTGTGGCCAAATCAAGCAAAGAATCATTACTGTAGGTTTTGGTTAGAGCCGCAGATTTTTGCTGGCGAAGGATGCCTTGGAGAGAAAGCAGAGATTGAAGCAGCGGGCCAGACTGAAAAGTACAGACGGCTGTTGCAATTTATAATTAGCATTTCTACCGATTCCAGGAAAGTCGCCCCCGGCCACCAGAAACTTAACTGCTATCCGGCAAACGAATTCCCGCTGCCCTCATCACAGGGATATCTGCATGGGCTTCCGCTCAGCCCCCCGGTGTAAAGTCGGCAGATACACAAACAGAGGCGGTGACCGACTGTTGGGTTACCTAGAAGTTGATAATGAACTGACTGGGAAGAGAATGGATCAATTCGCAAGGTGTTGGCACAGTCGCTAGATATTATCATCGCTGTGGGAAATCTGTTGAAGCCTTTTCTGTCACCATACGGTTAAGTGTGGCCTGCAGAACTATTAACTTTAAATTATCTGTTATGAACAAAAAATCGTTAACAGCCTTTGTCTATTTAACCTTGAATCAGTATCGATGCATCAGCCCAGGGGAGATGAGACACAAAGTGATAAGTTGGAAATAGATGAGACAGTAGCGAACAAATAACAAATAAGAAACATAAGACTGCTGAGAAGCGACAAAGAAGGTGAGATAAGGGAAATGAAACCGGGGTGCGATGAGACAGAGGATATACAGCAGGAGAGATGAAACACAGAGAGAGGTGAGACAGGACAGAAAAGAGACTGGAGAGAAGTGAGACAGAGAGAGATGAGACCAGGGGAGATGAGACCAGGGGAGAGATGAGACCAGGGGAGAGATGAGACCAGGGGAGATGAGACCAGGGGAGAGATGAGACCAGGGGAGAGAAGAGACCAGGGGAGATGAGACCAGGGGAGATGAGACCAGGGGAGATCAGGCCAGGGGAGATGAGACCAGGGGAGAGAAGAGACCAGGGGAAACGAGACCAAGGGGGATGAGACCAGGGGAGATGAGACCAGGGGAGATGAGACCAGGGGAGATGAGACCAGGGGAGATGAGACCAGGGGAGATGAGACCAGGGGAGATGAGACCAGGGGAGATGAGACCAGGGGAGATGAGACCAGGGGAGATGAGACCAGGGGAGATGAGACCAGGGGAGATGAGACCAGGGGAGATGAGACCAGGGGAGATGAGACCAGGGGAGATGAGACCAGGGGAGATGAGACCAGGGGAGATGAGACCAGGGGAGATGAGACCAGATGGGGGCATTAAACCACTCCCGGCTATGAAAGCGCTTACCAGAGTTTTTGGCTGGATTCCAGAGAACAAACTAGCGCATCTCACCTGGACAAATCGTCAGCTCATCCGCTCTGAGCACTGCTTAGCTTGAATGTGAGTAGCATGACTGTATTGTAAAATTTTATGGATAAATATTGTCAATCGTTCTTATTATTTCCTTCCCAGAAGACAGTGGCTAGCCTTCGCTGTAATAATATAATAAGATTCCAATGAGCCCTGAATTTAGTAAGAATTCAAGGCAAGTTTTTGTCGCACCCACCCCAACGCAGAAGCACAGCCTGGGATTAGCCAACCCGATGCCAACCCGGATCGGTCAGCCGCGACCGCCATTGGTCCACCTCTGCCTTCAATTTCCTCACTGACTTAACGCGTCTCTCGTGCTTTCATTTTGCCCCACCTCCCCACTACGACTGGTTGATCCCAACACACCAACTTTTCCCTCTGTGCGCTTGTAAGAGTGCGGGTTTGTGGCTTAATACATTGGGACTGTCGCATCTGACTGTGCGATTTTGAAGAATTCATTCTTATGCTATGCTTGAGGTTGGTGCAGTGTGGAGACAACGGTGGGAGGAGAGAGGAGAGAGGAGACAGGAGTGAGAGGAGAGCAGACAGGAGTGAGAGGAGAGGAGACAGGAGTGAGAGGAGAGGAGACAGGAGTGAGAGGAGAGAGGAGACAGGAGTGAGAGGAGACCGGAGACAGGAGTGAGAGGAGAGAGGAGACAGGAGTGAGAGGAGACAGGAGACAGGAGTGAGAGGAGAGAGGAGACAGGAGTGAGAGGAGACAGGAGTGAGAGAAGAGAGGAGACAGGAGTGAGAGAAGAGAGGAGACAGGAGTGAGAGGAGAGAGGAGACAGGAGTGAGAGGAGAGAGGAGACAGGAGTGAGAGAAGAGAGGAGACAGGAGTGAGAGAAGAGAGGAGACAGGAGTGAGAGGAGAGAGGAGACAGGAGTGAGAGAAGAGAGGAGACAGGAGTGAGAGGAGACCGGAGACAGGAGTGAGAGGAGACCGGAGACAGGAGTGAGACGAGACCGGAGACAGGAGTGAGAGGAGACCGGAGACAGGAGTGAGAGGAGACCGGAGACAGGAGTGAGAGGAGAGAGGAGACAGGAGTGAGAGGAGAGAGGAGACAGAAGTGAGGGGAGAGAGGAGACAGGAGTGAGGGGAGAGAGGAGACAGGAGTGAGAGAAGAGAGGAGACAGGAGTGAGAGGAGAGGAGACAGGAGTGAGAGAAGAGAGGAGACAGGAGTGAGAGGAGAGAGGAGACAGGAGTGAGAGGAGAGAGGAGACAGGAGTGAGAGGAGAGAGGAGACAGGAGTGAGAGGAGAGAGGAGACAGGAGTGAGAGGAGAGAGGAGACAGGAGTGAGAGGAGAGAGGAGACAGGAGTGAGAGGAGAGAGGAGACAGAAGTGAGGGGAGAGAGGAGACAGGAGTGAGGGGAGACCGGAGACAGGAGTGAGAGGAGACCGGAGACAGGAGTGAGAGGAGACCGGAGACAGGAGTGAGAGGAGAGAGGAGACAGGAGTGAGAGGAGAGAGGAGACAGAAGTGAGGGGAGAGAGGAGACAGGAGTGAGGGGAGAGAGGAGACAGGAGTGAGAGAAGAGAGGAGACAGGAGTGAGAGGAGAGGAGACAGGAGTGAGAGAAGAGAGGAGACAGGAGTGAGAGAAGAGAGGAGACAGGAGTGAGAGGAGAGAGGAGACAGGAGTGAGAGGAGAGAGGAGACAGGAGTGAGAGGAGAGAGGAGACAGGAGTGAGAGGAGAGAGGAGACAGGAGTGAGAGGAGAGAGGAGACAGGAGTGAGAGAAGAGAGGAGACAGGAGTGAGAGAAGAGAGGAGACAGGAGTGAGAGAAGAGAGGAGACAGGAGTGAGAGAAGAGAGGAGACAGGAGTGAGAGGAGAGAGGAGACAGGAGTGAGAGAAGAGAGGAGACAGGAGTGAGAGAAGAGAGGAGACAGGAGTGAGAGAAGAGAGGAGACAGGAGTGAGAGGAGAGAGGAGACAGGAGTGAGAGGAGAGAGGAGACAGGAGTGAGAGGAGAGAGGAGACAGGAGTGAGAGGAGAGAGGAGACAGGAGTGAAAGGAGAGAGGAGACAATGTGTGAGTGCAGTTCTTGGGAAGACTTACGGCAATACGGGCCCACAATTGGCATGCAAAACTCGAGTGATGTCTAGATTCTAGACTACACTATCTACAGTGTTCCCCTCTCCAAAATTCGACATCAACAATCAGCGCGCTACGACAGATAAGTTTGTGCCACTTATTTCAACCTCGCTGATGAATTTGTAGTGATAAAATTCGTCACTATCCCCATAGCCAGGGGGAGTGATGTTGCCGCTTAGTATCCGGGGATCATTTTCTGGCCCTATCGTTAAACCTTCTTTTTAGCTCCCAGAGGCGGCAGCGCGGAATTTCCAAGTGGGGGCTCTCAGATGAGTGATAAATCGAGCACCAGGGGGCCCAGCGGCAGCTGCGCCACGCCTGACTGACTCCCACCACATCGGGAGATTTCGAGTGCCTTCTAATTGAAAATCACGGCGAGGTACTTTTGCATTCATTGGCCCTTTCGGATCATAGAAATTAACTAGCTGCTACTCATTTCTTTTGGTAAGTTCATGCTCCAATTTTGTTGTTTTATAGAATAGAAATTTATTCATTTTTCTGAAATTTATATTCTCTAAGAATTTTAGAACACTGAAATCTCTCTACCCCCTGAAGTTTTCTTTGCCGAAATCATGCCTCTAAGAACTTCCTGATTTATGAAATCCCAAAAAGTCCAGTATCTTATTTTAACTTACTGCTAAAAACACTTTTTCCGAAAGACGTTTCGTATTTTCGTATTTTCCAAAATGCTCTTCCGAAAATATCTTTCCTGATTTACGAAGCTCAATTTTCCGAGAATGTCTTTAACTGAACTCCCTTTCCCGAAACTGTCTTTCCCGAAACTGTCTTTTCCTGAACTGTCTTTCCCGAAACTGTCTTTCCCGAAACTGTCTTTTCCTGAACTGTCTTTCCCGAAACTGTCTTTTTCGAAACTTTCTTTTCCGAAACTGTCTTTTCCGAAACTGTCTTTTCCGAAACTTTCTTTTCCGAAACTTTCTTTTCCGAAACTGTCTTTTCCGAAACTGTCTTTTCCGAAACTTTCTTTTCCGAAACTTTCTTTTCCGAAACTGTCTTTTCCGAAAACGTCTTTTCCGAAACTGTCTTTCCCGAAACTGTCTTTTCCTGAACTCCCTTTCCCGAAACTGTCTTTTTCGAAACTTTCTTTTCCGAAACTGTCTTTTCCGAAAACGTCTTTTCCGAAACTGTCTTTTCCGAAACTTTCTTTTCCGAAACCGTCTTTTCCTGAACTCCCTTTTCCGAAACTCTCTTTTCCGAAACTTTCTTTTCCGAAACTGTCTTTTCCTGAACTCCCTTTTCCGAAACTCTCTTTTCCGAAACCGTCTTTGCCGAAACACTCTTTTCCGAAACTGTCTTTTCCGAAACTGTCTTTCCTGAAAAATATTTTTCCCGAAGTTTCTCAAAAAATCTGTTCATGGATGATTGCTCATCAAATTTCCAGAAATTCTCTTCAGAAAACTCTCTTTCTGATTAAAATGTTGCTTTCGGTAACTTAAAATGAAAGTTAAGAGTACTGTCTTCCAGTACGATGCATACCGCTTTAATAGTTATAATAGAATACCCAAACCAGACGTGATTTTGGATCTAGGCATAGAATATGATGCAGACGTACGAGAAAAGTTTATTGCTTAAAGTTGGATAAATAGCGGCTCCATAATTAAAATGTTGTCGGTGGGTTGTAAGTTTTAAGGTGTTCTAAATTACAGCGATAACCCTTTTCTGATTATCCTAGCACAGGAATCCAAGATTGATGGCAGTCAGCTAATTTTTATGCAATAGCTGCGGCTCGACTGAAAATTCAGGTTGTTTGCTTTAAAAAGAAAATCCTAATTTAAACCTCGATTGGGGATTATTTCGACTAAAAATTCACACGGATCAATTGCGCATTGCCCATAGACGGGAGACATAATTTTTACTCTGTTTTTGATTAAACTATTCCAGGTAGCTAGAAATGCTAGCTGCAACAAGTAAACGTGGCGCACTGTCTATTAAAGTGCAGACCAATTTTATGAGACTATTTCTCTCTTCCTCTCTCTCTCTCCCTGTATCTCCCTCTCTCCTTCTCTCTCCCTGTATCTCCCTCTCTCCTTCTCTCTCCCTGTATCTCCCTCTCTCCTTATCTCTCCCTGTATCTCCCTCTCTCCTTCTCTATCCCTGTATCTCCCTCTCTCCTTCTCTCTCCCTGTATCTCCCTCTCTCCTTCTCCATCCCTGTATCTCCCTCTCTCCTTCTCTCTCCCTGTATCTCCCTCTCTCCTTCTCTATCCCTGTATCTCCCTCTCTCCTTCTCTCTCCCTGTATCTCCCTCTCTCCTTCTCTCTCCCTGTATCTCCCTCTCTCCTTCTCTCTCCCTGTATCTCCCTCTCTCCTTCTCTATCCCTGTATCTCCCTCTCTCCTTCTCTCTCCCTGTATCTCCCTCTCTCCTTCTCTATCCCTGTATCTCCCTCTCTCCTTCTCTCTCCCTGTATCTCCCTCTCTCCTTCTCTCTCCCTGTATCTCCCTCTCTCCTTCTCTATCCCTGTATCTCCCTCTCTCCTTCTCTATCCCTGTATCTCCCTCTCTCCTTCTCTCTCCCTGTATCTCCCTCTCTCCTTCTCTCTCCCTGTATCTCCCTCTCTCCTTCTCTATCCCTGTATCTCCCTCTCTCCTTCTCTCTCCCTGTATCTCCCTCTCTCCTTCTCTCTCCCTGTATCTCCCTCTCTCATTCTCTCTCCCTGCATCTTTTCTGGCAGACTTTATTCGGATTATTCCAGATCTTTGGCCTGTGGTTTCGCCCTCACTTTATTCTTGCTAGTCGCATTTTCTATATGCGCCCTGCTTCGAAGCAAATGGCTTTTATTCTCTATCCTTCTTCGCAATGTTATATTCCGTTCCTGTGTTTCCTGTAGGTTAGCTCTGGAGGTGGCATTGGCATTGAAGACTTTCAAAGAAAAAATGGATAAAAAAGTCAGGGGTAAAACAGGCAGAAACGGAGTGGAGGCTGCTTGTCATAGATTATCTGCCCATCGACCTCCCACTCCGCATGGCTTCGCGGAAAACCCCGAGGCCACAGGCATTTACCCAGACACTCGTCTGACTCTGTCTGATCTGACACAGATTCTCAGCGTCATCGACTGCAGATGCTTTCAATTCCTAGACGGTTTCTCACTTGAATTAGAGAAGCTTTCAAAGCGTTATCTTATCTTTTATCTTATCCATTCCGCCTTTACTTTTTACACTATTACCTAATAAGTAGTTCATCAATGTAAAGGGGCTATGAAAAGTGCAAAATAATTCGCTCATCTGCTGTGGGTGAGTTGCCGAGCGGTCTAACGCGTTTGACTCTCGCACAAAGGTCCTCGAGCTCGATTCCGCGGCGAGGCCACATTCAGTTGGGGCGCAGCCGCTGAGAGAAGGCTTGGGGGCTTGTGCAATTTACACCCTTCATGGCCAACCTCCAAGGCACAGCGAAAGTTTTCACTCACTGCCTGACAACGAGAAAGTCAGGGCAGATGTACTCACCAGTGTGAGTATGTGCTCAGGAGTCAGCCAGACGGGCAGAGTTACCTCCTCGCAGGCTGCAGGTCTTACTGCTAAAAAAAATTTTTCCGAAAGACGTTTCGTATTTTCGTATTTTCCAAAATGCTCTTCCGAAAATATATTTTATGATTTCCGAAACTCAGTTTTCCGACACTGTCTTTTCCGAAATTCTCTTTTCCGACACTGTCTTTTCCTGAACTCCCTTTCCCGAAACTGTCTTTTCCGAAACTGTCTTTTCCAAAACTGTCTTTTCCGAAACATCTTTTACGAAATATTGTACACCAAATTTAGTACCAGTGTCCACAGACCTCCTGCCAATATTAACTAATACGAGTATGAATCACTTATTAACTAAATGCACACAAAATACTTCAAAGCAGTTTTCCTTACCTTAAGAAGCTGATTTTCACGGTGCTCAAAGCCGCAACGGCAGTTGCGACAGTCTGAGCTGCCAGGATCCTCTTTGCCAGACACTGCTGATGCAAGCCAGTCCGCGAAACTAGAGCGGGAGCTCCTATTTTTGGAATAGGAATGCAGACTTTGCTTTATATTTGAATTTGACTACATTGAGGTTTTCTAGCAATCGTTTGTCACTGGGTCTGCCCCCTGAAGCCCTGAGCTTCTTCGTTTTTCTGCAGGTGGTTGGGCAAAATGATCTCTTTAATCGGGCGTTTCCACATCGGATGTTGGGAAGATAATCGTCTATAGGGAGTTGGATTGTGGCGCGAATTGAAATCCTCTCAGACACGAAGACGACTGCTTGTCAGGCCGGGCCGACTACTGTAATCTGAATCCGCGCGAGCGAAATCGATAAAATGTCGCGTGGATGACAACTGATTTTCCGACTGGCGAGAAATAAGACTGCGAAACTCTAGTGTCCGCGAACTCAAGCTCCACTTTCGCGCAACTGAACAGAAACTGATTAGTTATAGGACTTAAGCGGGTGTAGATTCTCACAAAAATTATGAAGGTTGGTAGTTTGATATCACGGTAGTTTGATATCACGGTAGTTTGATATCACGGTAGTTCGATATCATGGTAGTTTGATATCATGGTAGTTTGATATCATGGTAGTTTGATATCATGGTAGTTTGATATCATGGTAGTTTGATATCATGGTAGTTTGATATCACGGTAGTTTGATATCATGGTAGTTTGATATCATGGTAGTTTGATATCATGGTAGTTTGATATCATGGTAGTTTGATATCATGGTAGTTTGATATCATGGTAGTTTGATATCACGGTAGTTTGATATCATGGTAGTTTGATATCATGGTAGTTTGATATCATGGTAGTTTGATATCATGGTAGTTTGATATCATGGTAGTTTGATATCATGGTAGTTTGATATCATGGTAGTTTGATATCACGGTAGTTTGATACGAGCGTATCATGGTAGTTTGATACCACGGTAGTTTGATATCATGGTAGTTTGATATCATGGTAGTTTGATATCATGGTAGTTTGATATCATGGTAGTTTGATATCACGGTAGTTTGATATCATGGTAGTTTGATATCACGGTAGTTTGATATCATGGTAGTTTGATATCATGGTAGTTTGATATCATGGTAGTTTGATATCACGGTAGTTTGATATCATGGTAGTTTGATATCATGGTAGTTTGATATCATGGTAGTTTGATATCATGGTAGTTTGATATCATGGTAGTTTGATATCATGGTAGTTTGATATCACGGTAGTTTGATATCATGGTAGTTTGATATCATGGTAGTTTGATATCATGGTAGTTTGATATCACGGTAGTTTGATATCATGGTAGTTTGATATCATGGTAGTTTGATATCATGGTAGTTTGATATCATGGTAGTTTGATATCATGGTAGTTTGATATCACGGTAGTTTGATATCATGGTAGTTTGATATCACGGTAGTTTGATATCACGGTAGTTTGATATCATGGTAGTTTGATATCACGGTAGTTTGATATCCTGTTATTCGTTGTTTGATTTTGACTAAGGATCAAGAACGGACCTTTGAGCAAGAACAGGTTTTATCGAGCCTAATCTACTCACAATCTAGTAGTCTACACGGCTGCAATTAAAAATCAATTTTAATTACAGCGTGTTTTCGTGGCGCCTTCGCTGGGAAGATAGCGGAAGGCGATTGCAAGCTGGAGTATGCGACGACTGCACAGCTCCCCTCGTCACGGTTCATCTACTTTCTTCTCCATTCTATAGAAAAATAAGATTGCAACATAGTTAATCGCGTCTTTACTTTATGCAGTCTATGAGTAAGTAGTCCTCAGTTTCTCAGGAGAAAAAGAACATGGATAATCTGTAAAGCTTTACCGACGCAGCACTGAAATTGCTCCGGCTAAGCCGGCATGACAAAATTTGCACAAACGTCAGATAGTTTGATCTGTATTTATTTCGTGGGGAT
Source organism: Macrostomum hystrix (assembly GCA_950097015.1). Lineage (NCBI taxonomy): Eukaryota > Metazoa > Platyhelminthes > Macrostomidae > Macrostomum > Macrostomum hystrix. The sequence continues at coordinate 7,154,635 of CATNEN010000034.1, read as the reverse complement.
TACTTAGGGACTGAATTCGGCATTGATCGCGATAGAATACAATCTGTCTGACAGCTAGACAGCTAGCTAGTTAATCAGTTTTCGGATTTGAAGACTTCTATAAGAAGAAAACACTATTTGGTTTCCCAATAAACTATGATAAAGTACATAATTAAAGCGAAGGAAAGAATGTCCCGAGCAAAATCCATGGATACATGAACTACAATATTAAAATAGAGGACATCACAATATAAACCGAAGTTGTGTTCAGAGCAGACTGATAGGCACGGTTTTTTAGCACTTGAATTGCGGTTTCAGATGTGATAACTTTAACATACATTAGATAGCGGATTCTTTCCCTTACAGATGAATAAATACTCTATATTGCTGAGGACTGTAAGTCCCGTATGTCTCTGTATGTCTCTAGAACGAAATTTATGGTACTAATTTGAAAATCTATCTTAAAACTTAAAGCTGGACATCGGATAAAAACATGCCGAAACAAGATAATCAATTAAGCTTAGTAAAGAATCGATTAATAATTATTCTTTCCAGATCCCAAACTGTTGTACCTGCAGAAAAATGCAACTCTTTGTTGGATGCAGATAGCTGTGCAATGTTGTACGTACATTCTGAGCGCTGAGACAAATTAATTTAGAGTTTTTCCGAACGCAATAATTTTTGGTACCTAACCATTCAGCCATATAATTCTGGAAATGCTGTAAATTTTTCTATTTCTAAGTCGATCCGCGCCATTTCATTGCTTGTTCGTTAACATAGAAACAAATTCATTGACAGTTCTTTCTGCTACAGGTGATGCAATATTTTAGTGTATCATGAAAAATGCTGCATTAATTTATTTATTTAGTAAAATAATTTAGCAACTACCTCTAAGCCTATTATTATTCGAGTGTCATTCACTGTTGTTTGTTTGTTATGCGAGCAGATTTAAACTGTTGGCAAGGCGAACATTTTTTAGAAAACTGGTCAGCCCAGTGGTTGGCAACTGGTTGGCAAGGGCAGTTAGAGTTTCCGAACTCAGACGATTCGTATATAATTATATGTGACCAACGGTTTTTGCTCTTCATAAAGATTCTACAGTTTGTAGGCTTTTATTTATTTAAAAAATCATTTTAACGGGTATATTTAGACGTTGTTTGCCTGATTTTACACCTCCAACCAATCTGTAAAGCTGCGTTGTGAAACTCCTTTCACAGCAGTTGTATTTTAATATAAAAATTCGTGCTTGCTTAATTCAATATGGAGTTTAGTCTAGACAATGCTAATCATCTGCAAGTCCTTGGTGAAATTATTCAAAGAGAGTTGGAAAAAATTGATATTGAGGGCCTCGTCAAAGATAGAAACCTCATTAGCCAGGATGCGAACGAATTATTCAGCAGTGATCTTCTTGGTCAAGATTTCCACGAGCATTTGTATACTGAAACAACCAGGCCAAAGGGAAGATTCGAAGCTGAACTTGTCTCAAATAAAGAAGTGCAAAGCATTGTTGAAGAAGTTAAGGATAAGGTCTTGTCACAAATGAATTTGTCCTCAATAAACCTCCCAGCTAAGGAACTACAAGGTAAAACATGTGAGTACTATCAATAACAAAGAATTACTTTAGTTTTTTGATTCATATATATTGTACTATTTTATTTTTGGAATTTCTGGGACAATTGAACTACTTGGATGCCAAACAGAAAAGTTGGTAGGCTTAATCTTAAGCAAACCTACCTAATCATTCTTATTTTATGAATCTATAAAATAATTCTGCTAAAAGTAAATATTTTTCATTGTGAAACATAGTTTTTAGGCAAATTGGGAAAATGATTCTATAATTAATATTAGTTAAATAAAATATAATACAATAAAATTATAAAGCTAGTATAATATAGTTCTGATTTTACTTATTAAGTTATATTTTAAAAAATTATTAACTTCTATTTTGCTTGTTTATCAGTGAACTAGAATAAATTATTCATTTATGATAGATTCAAAGTCCTGCTAAAAAGAATACAAAGTTCACAAACTGGCCATTCAAAATCCTATCTAAATAACCATTAAACCCACTGAACTAACCATTCAAAATCCCACCCAACTAACCATTCAAAATCCCATCCAAATGACCATTCAAAATCTTCTAACCCATCTAATCATTCAAAATCCCATCCAAATAACCATTCAAATTCCTTTCCAAATAACCATTCAAAATCCCATCCAATTGACCATTCAAATTCCTTTCCAAATAACCATTCAAAATCCCATCCAATTGACCATTCAAAATTCAACCTTAGTGACCATTCAAAACCATTCGAAATGTCTGAAAAATGACTGGTCCCAACTAAAACAAACAATGTCCATTAACAGACGAAGCAGTCGCCAGTGGCCTGTCCCGCGGCGCCATATTCCTGGCCTTAGAAGTGCACGAGGGTCGCGCGTTAGTTAGTTTAAACTCTGGCAGTGATTCGGACTCAAATTCCACTGCTCAGCTTAGCTTGCACCTGGCTTACGGCCCGGCCGGCCAGAGATTTCATTCGCGCCACTTCGCCAGCGTCAGCAATCCGAAGATTGGCGAGACCTTCTATGTGGAGCTGGCAAAGCCTGGCCTGGGCGATGCCTCCCTGCTTGGCCTGTCCGAGCCGTTGCATCTGGTGCTGCTGCGGCACGATTCAAGCGAGGATCGCCAACTGGTTAGCAGTACGGAATTCGATTGGCGACCGCTGCTATGCGAAGCCTCCCTATCTATGCGGCGCTCAATAAGACTAAATGGAGTCGGCGCCGAGGCTCAGGTATCAGCTGGCCTGCTGGATGTCACCGCCAGACTGCTGCACAGCGGGGCTAGACAGGTAGGTGCTGCTTGGGGACTGTGGGTTATTGGGACTTGCAATATGCCATGAAGGAGCATTGGGGTGTATCATATGCCCTGAAAGATCATTGGGGTGTATCATATGCCCTGAGAGATCATTGGGGTGTATCATATGCCCTGAGAGATCATTGGGGTGTATCATATGCCCTGAAAGATCATTGGGGTGTATTATATGCCCTGAAAGATCATTGGGGTGTATCATATGCCCTGAAAGATCATTGGGGTGTATCATATGCCCTGAAAGATCATTGGGGTGTATCATATGCCCTGAAAGATCATTGGGGTGTATCATATGCCCTGAAAGATCATTGGGGTGTATCATATGCCCTGAGAGATCATTGGGGTGTATCATATACCCTGAGAGATCATTGGGGTGTATCATATGCCCTGAAGGAGCATTGGGGTGTATTATATGCCCTGAAAGATCATTGGGGTGTATCATATGCCCTGAAGGAGCATTGGGTATACTCAGGATTCACCAGAATCAGTACTCCTGTACTTCAGTACTCCTGAAGGAGCAGATTGAGTACTGAAGACACCATGAAGGAGCAGAGGGTATACTGAGGACACCCCTGAAGGAGCAGAGGGAATACTGAGGACACCCCTGAAGGAGCAGAGGGAATACTGAGGACACCCCTGAAGGAGCAGAGGGAATACTGAGGACACCCCTGAAGGAGCAGAGGGAATACTGAGGACACCCCTGAAGGAGCAGAGGGTATACTGAGGACACCCCTGAAGGAGCAGAGGGAATACTGAGGACACCCCTGAAGGAGCAGAGGGAATACTGAGGACACCCCTGAAGGAGCAGAGGGAATACTGAGGACACCCCTGAAGGAGCAGAGGGAATACTGAGGACACCCCTGAAGGAGCAGAGGGAATACTGAGGACACCCCTGAAGGAGCAGAGGGTATACCATGATATCCTGAAGGAGCAGAGGGAATACTGAGGATATCCTGAAGGAGCAGATGGTATACTTAGGATTATCCTGAAGGAGCAGAGGTTGTACTGACTACACCCTGAAGGAGCAGAGGGTATACCATGATATCCTGAAGGAGCAGATGGTATACTGAGGATATCCTGAAGGAGCAGATGGTATACTTAGGATTATCCTGAAGGAGCAGAGGTTGTACTGACTACACCCTGAAGGTAAACAGGGTAATATGACCTAGGTCTAAACAAGCAAAGTAAATTCACTGTTCTAATGTTTGACTCACTGATTACACAATTATTAAGTAAGGTGGACTATTGTGAAAACACCCCCGGTGCCAAACTTGCACCTCCAGATTGACCGATTCGGCTCTGACCTGGTTCAGCAGCAGCTGGCTATGGAGCGCGGGAGGCGAGAGAATTCAGCCCGCCTATTTGTACTCTACGCCAGCCAATGGTGGAGCGAGTATTGCGCAACCCGGGCCGCTAACGCTGATCGGCTAGTGAAAATCTTTGCCAAAGATGAATGCGGCCGGGATAGGCCGGTTTGCGAACTGGTGATGCCGCTGCGCGCAGGCCGACTGATTGAATCGCCGCGTCACGCTGCCAGATTTGTCGCCTGCCTGCAGTACGAGAGAGCAGCCGCTCTTGGCTGCGGCCTAGCCGACATGTGGTGCACCCGGCACGCCTTCCTGGCCAGATGTCGCGGCGACACCGGCGATCATGCAGCTCTGCTGTGCTCTCTACTGCTCGGCTTCGGCCTAGACGCCTATGTAGCTTTCGGCGCCAAAGTGCCAGCTAACAATTCATCGTCTGTCACTGGCAGTCCGATTGCTTGGGTGGTCACGCTAAGCCAATTGGACAATCTGTCTGGCCCCTGCGTGCATTTCTGGGATCCGGTCAACGGGCAGCGATATTTGCATAGGCAGCCGGGAGATTATCGACCAGCTGGGCACGGGTAAGTGCACTTGGGTTTTGGCTCATTGAAATTCTTTGCTGATTGGCTAGGTCAATTCGCAGGCTAGCTCAGTCTGCGCGCCGCTGTAGCCGAGCGTTGCCAAGCTGATTGCTGATTGGATGTCGTCAGCTAATTGGCTAGCTCATAGGTTACTGTCGTCTGCTAATTAGCTGTTACTGTCGTCTGTTGATTGGCTAGGTTACTGTCGTCTGCTAATTAGCTATGTTACTGTCGTCTGTTGATTGGCTAGGTTACTGTCGTCTGTTGATTGGCTAGGTGAATCTCATGTTTTGATTGGCTATGTGAATCTCATGTTTTGATTGGCTAGTTGAATGTCGTCTGTTGATTGGCTAGTCGAATGTCGTCTGTTGATTGGCTAGTTGAATGTAGTCTGTTGATTGGCTAGCTCATAGGTGACTGTCGTCTGTTAATTGGCTAGATCAAATGTTACTGTCTTACGCTGATTGGCTGGCTAACAAACCGATCCATGGATTGGTCACTTCAGAATTTTTGTGATTAATTATATGAACTAAAGCTTTTTTTGAATATTTTTAATATTTACACTTTTACTTGAATTTCAGAAGCCAGCAGCAGCAGCAGCCGCAGCACCCCTACAGTCGCATTGGCTGCCTATTCAATCATCGCTCATTCTACGCCAACAACCAGGCCAGCGACGCAATCGCCTCGGATTGTCGCTTCGAATTGGACGATGCCGCGCGTTGGAAGCCGATGAGCGAGGAGGCCATCGCGGCGGCCATTGACGGCCCGTCGGCTTCCCCGCCCGGTCACCTGGCCACACTTAGCGCGCCGCTTCTAGATGCGATTCGCGAATCCAACCAGTTCGAGCTCGGTCTGCGCGCCGCCGTAGCCGAACGTCGCCAAGCTGACGGCCTCGGCGCCACCCAGTGGGACGAGGAGCTGAGCTTCTGCCTCACCGGCGCACTGGCCGGCTACGAACAGGAGCGGCTGCACGGTGTCTCATTCGCCAACGAAGAGTTTCAAGCAGCTGTGCATAGGCTAGTGCCCGACGGACACACCTTCAGGGCCTATCCGCTGCAGGTGAGCTGGCCTAGCAATCTGAGGATTCTGTGGTGGTGGCTGTCCTAGGGATCTGACGACTCTATGAGGGATGGTGGCTGGCCAAGGTATCTAGAGGATTCTGGGGATTCTAGATTGTGGCTGGCCAAGGTATCTAGAGGATTCTGGGGATTCTGGATTGTGGCTGGCCAATGTATCTAGAGGATTCTGGGGATTCTAGATTGTGGCTGGCCAATGTATCTAGAGGATTCTGGGATTCTAGATTGTGGCTGGCCAAGGTATTTAGAGGATTCTAGATTGTGGCTGGCCAAGGTATCTAGAGGATTCTGAGGATTCTAGATTGTGGCTGGCCAAGGTATCTAGAGGATTCTGAGGATTCTAGATTGTGGCTGGCCAAGTTATCTAGAGGATTCTGAGGATTCTAGATTGTGGCTGGCCAAGGTATCTAGAGGATTCTGAGGATTCTAGATTGTGGCTGGCCAAGGTATCTAGAGGATTCTGAGGATTCTAGATTGTGGCTGGCCAATGTATCTAGAGGATTCTAAGGATTCTAGATTTGGCTGGCCAATAGTATCTAGAGGATTCTGGGGATTCTAGATTGTGGCTGGCCAAGGTATCTAGAGGATTCTGAGGATTCTAGATTGTGGCTGGCCAAGTTATCTAGAGGATTCTGGGGATTCTAGATTGTGGCTGGCCAAGGTATCTAGAGGATTCTGAGGATTCTAGATTGTGGCTGGCCAATGTATCTAGAGGATTCTGAGGATTCTAGATTGTGGCTGGCCAACTTACTTACTTACTACTGGCGGGGGGCGAGACGCCGCGAATAGGCCGCGAGGCCCCTATCGCAACCCCAAGGTAAAAGGAAGGTGGCCTCAGCCTTGGGGGTGCGCCCACCCCACGCCAGCAGTCGGCAGGTTCGCCGGGGAGGCGTCGGCGACCTTCATCCGGCCGGTGTCACGGACGAAGGCGCGAAGGTCTCGGATGTTGTCCGGAGTGGTCAGTTCGTCCATCCCTTGCGGGTGGCCGAGGTGCCAGTTGCGCGCCTTATCGAAGTAGGGGCAGAATGTCACGTGATGCGCAGCGGTTTCTTTACCTATGCCACAGAAGGGACAGGTGGGGGAGCAGCCAGTTTGTAGCGAAATGTGTCTCTGGAAGAAGCCATGGCCCGTGATGACCATGCACATCTCCCTGAGGTCAGTTCTATTAAGTGAAATCAAAAAGTCAGAGACTTTTCGGTTAATGATCGGCATGGCCATACGGGTCTGCCTATAGTCGGTGCAGCTACTCCAGTGGAGCTGGTGTTGCTGATTTAGCCACCTGTCAACAGTGCGGTTGATGAGTGATTTTGGTACCGGTACCCTGATCGGGCGGTGGTTGTTGTCCGGGTTGCTGCCATCCTTGGCGAGTTTGTCCGCGAGTTCGTTGCCAAGGATGTTGCTGTGGCCTGGGATCCAGATTAGGCTGATCCTGTTAAGGACCGCGAGTGACTGCAGGTCTCGGTGGCAGTCAGAGACCGTCCGAGTGGAGAGTTTGACGGCAGACAGAGCCTTGAGGGCGGCTTGACTGTCAGAATAGATGCAGATGTTGAATCTGCTGACGTTGGCATTGAGGAGGTGTTTGGCGCATTGGTTAATGGCGTAGATTTCGGCTTGGAAGACCGACGTGTTCTCACCAAGGTGAAGGCTCTCCTGAAGGAGCGCCTTACCCTCATGGAAGATGGCAATGCCTGCTCCGGCTAGGCCGTTGCTCAGCGAGCCATCGGTAAAGCAGTGGATACCCTGGCTGCGCTGGTTTACGCCGACGTCCAGCTGAGTGCTACCACGGTCAGGGATGACGGCGCTAAAACCCCTCCTGAGGATGAGGGAGGGAGGCTGGCTATCCACATCGTTGGGGTCGATGTGGATGTGTGCAAGGTCACGGCGGACATAGTCCAGATGCGGAATGAGAGATTTGTCAGGAATAAATCCGGTTGGCGTATTCTTAATGATTCTAGATTGTGGCTGGCCAAGGTATCTAGAGGATTCTGAGGATTCTAGATTGTGGCTGGCCAAGGTATCTAGAGGATTCTGAGGATTCTAGATTGTGGCTGGCCAATGTATCTAGAGGATTCTGGGGATTCTAGATTTGGCTGGCCAAGGTATCTAGAGGATTCTGAGGATTCTAGATTGTGGCTGGCCAAGGTATCTAGAGGATTCTGAGGATTCTAGATTGTGGCTGGCCAATGTATCTAGAGGATTCTGAGGATTCTAGATTGTGGCTGGCCAAGGTATCTAGAGGATTCTGAGGATTCTAGATTGTGGCTGGCCAATGTATCTAGAGGATTCTGGGGATTCTAGATTTGGCTGGCCAATAGTATCTAGAGGATTCTGGGGATTCTAGATTTGGCTGGCCAATAGTATCTAGAGGATTCTGGGGATTCTAGATTGTGGCTGGCCAAGGTATCTAGAGGATTCTGGGGATTCTAGATTGTGGCTGGCCAAGGTATTTAGAGGATTCTAGATTGTGGCTGGCCAAGGTATCTAGAGGATTCTGAGGATTCTAGATTGTGGCTGGCCAAGGTATCTAGAGGATTCTGGGGATTCTAGATTTGGCTGGCCAATAGTATCTAGAGGATTCTGGGGATTCTAGATTGTGGCTGGCCAAGGTATCTAGAGGATTCTGGGGATTCTAGATTGTGGCTGGCCAAGTTATCTAGAGGATTCTGGGGATTCTAGATTGTGGCTGGCCAAGGTATCTAGAGGATTCTGGGGATTCTAGATTTGGCTGGCCAATGTATCTAGAGGATTCTAGATTGTGGCTGGCCAATGTATCTAGAGGATTCTGGGGATTCTAGATTGTGGCTGGCCAAGGTATTTAGAGGATTCTAGATTGTGGCTGGCCAAGGTATTTAGAGGATTCTAGATTGTGGCTGGCCAAGGTATCTAGAGGATTCTGAGGATTCTAGATTGTGGCTGGCCAATGTATCTAGAGGATTCTAAGGATTCTAGATTGTGGCTGGCCAAGGTATCTAGAGGATTCTGAGGATTCTAGATTGTGGCTGGCCAAGGTATCTAGAGGATTCTGAAGATTCTAGATTGTGGCTGGCCAAGGTATCTAGAGGATTCTGAGGATTCTAGATTGTGGCTGGCCAAGGTATCTAGAGGATTCTGAGGATTCTAGATTGTGGCTGGCCAAGGTATCTAGAGGATTCTGAGGATTCTAGATTGTGGCTGGCCAAGGTATCTAGAGGATTCTGAGGATTCTAGATTGTGGCTGGCCAATGTATCTAGAGGATTCTGAGGATTCTAGATTGTGGCTGGCCAAGGTATCTAGAGGATTCTGAGGATTCTAGATTGTGGCTGGCCAATGTATCTAGAGGATTCTAAGGATTCTAGATTGTGGCTGGCCAAGGTATCTAGAGGATTCTGAGGATTCTAGATTGTGGCTGGCCAAGGTATCTAGAGGATTCTGGGAATTCTAGATTTGGCTGGCCAAGGTATCTAGAGGATTCTGAGGATTCTAGATTGTGGCTGGCCAAGGTATCTAGAGGATTCTGAGGATTCTAGATTGTGGCTGGCCAATGTATCTAGAGGATTCTAAGGATTCTAGATTGTGGCTGGCCAAGGTATCTAGAGGATTCTGAGGATTCTAGATTGTGGCTGGCCAAGAGATCTGCATTGATTGATCGCACCAGTCTGGGATTCAAAATCACTTTCTCCGCCAAATCCCAACCCAGGTGCTGCACCGGGATCCGCGCAGAGCCCTGGCGGCGGCGCTTCGCTCGCCAGTCGGCCGGGAGGTTGTGTTCTGCCACGGCGATCGCGTACGCCTATGCGCCCGGGCCCGGGTCGTCTGCTACGCTGAGTCGGCCTGTGCAACCTGGCTAATGATCGCCTGCACCTATCGATCAGTTCTGTGATCATCATTTCACATCTTGACGGCTGTCGCCCACATCCAACTCATTATTTTGTTATCGGTTTTTGACTTTTTCTATACATATCGGTCGTGGAATTGGTCCACTTTTTATCAAGCCGATAGCCTACAAAATCATCTAATGATTTTTGTTCCGCTTCCGCCCTAGTACTCGTACATTTAAAAAATCTTTTTTTAGCTTTTTTAATCCCACCGTCCGTTGCGATGACACTATATGGAACAAAAATTAATCCGTCCTTCTCATGTAAACAAGCGAAATCGTGTCTGTCCTGTAACTCCTTTATGGATAGATTACTTTATCCATGCTTTCTCATTCCTGTACAACGACGCGTTTAGCTGTTAAATCTGGCATATATTAAATTAGAAATTAACTGGCGTAGTGGCGCAGGTTTTTAGAGCCAAATCGTATTAGCCAAGTTTAGTGTTGAAATGCTAACACAACCCCACTGAGTGGGGCGGAGCTGCAGCGCAGGCTATCTTCGTAGTCTCTTGTGTACGGTTTCCAAATCTTTATGCTCACTTTATCGAACTTAAAAATGTGAAGTTGCAGTGTTTAAAACTTGCGCTAATTCTGAATCCAAGCAAAGCATTCAACGCTTGTCTCTGTGACAAACCTCAGTAAATAAATAATTTGTCATTACTCACTACAAAATAGTAAAAATTAAATTATTTTCTTTTTTCCTTTTCAGAATCGAACTATACGAACTATAAAGTTAGACTTTAGGATAATAGTCCGGCTCTTTAGTGCGCGCAGCGCACGAATAACCGCATTGTCGAATTTCAGTGGGGCCATAGACAAAAAGGGCATCGAAAGGAGAGAGGGGTTACCGAGGAGAGAGAGACAAAAAGACTGACGTGGTTTACTGGAGTTTGGGCCATAGACAACGAAGTTGCAAACTTGGAAGAGTGTGTGACCTGGAATCGGCTGGGCATTCGATGAGCGATATCATGGCTATCACGGGTCAAAAGTCCGAGAGCACGGTCCGGTGCTACCTGGCAGTTAAACGGGACAAGTCCCTGCAACAATGCAGCGATGCAGTGTCGCGTGCGTTGAACATGGGACAAAGCGCCGCGATCCACGGTCAAGTAACAATGCCTGCTGACATCAGCATCCAAGAGCTCCATCGTGCAAGAAGCAGTGAGCGTGTCTGATGGTCGTCAGATGAACGGTCGGAGTATCTTTATTATGAACAACTGCACTTTCAACAATTGCAATCTGTAATGGTCTTCGGCACTATATTGACTATTGTTATTTAATTGCGCTCTTTTGTTGTTGGGGTTTGCTGTTTTGTTCTAAAAATAGGCATCCATTATCCCGAGTTCGAAATCATTATCCTGAAGTTTAAGTGAAGAAGAAATGGAATGTGCTCATGGTTTAACCATAGACGATTACATTATCCTAAAGACTGATTTTTGACAATGATGTAGATCACTAGTAAATCTCTAGTTTTTGTGGTACCTTGCACTTTTCGAAGTACCGAACTAGCCGCATCAATAAAAGTACGACTATTTGCCATAGACTACGAATTCAGGGTTTAGTGATTTTTTAGCATTTTTCTAGGTGAATTTTTCTAACCAGATTTTTTGTTTATCGTCTGGTTATTTTTTTCAAATAGATGTAAGAAAAATTGTGGATGAGATCAAAGATTACATACACTCAGCAACATTGAAAAGTTTCCACCCTCGCGCAAGTTGTATATTTAGAGTTTCAAAACTGGTTTTTGTCGCCAGACTTGTGCCATAGACGATTGATGATTTCGTCAACACGCACTTGGGCCATAGAATTCAAAAACTTGGGTCATAGACGCCAGACAAGTCGAAGGAAACAGTCACATGGAGCAGACAGCAGCATCTTACAGGAGTCTTAAATCCACGTTCGCAACCGAACGCAATGGTTCGCCAAATGACCGACCTGGAACGAGCGCGCGCCATTGGCATGCTGGACGCTGGGATGTCCATCCGAGCTGTTGCTCGCCAAATTGGGCGGTCACACACAGCAATCCGCAAACTGCAGATCAAATGCAGAGAAACGGGCAGCGTGGCGCACGCCACGCGCGGCCTGCGGCTCAATATGCGCAGTACAACTGGGAGGGCGGACCGGCGATTGCTGCGAATGGTAAAGGGAAGCCCCACATTGCCAGCCACCCTGCTACGGCTGATGTGGGCTGAAAGAAGCAGGCGAGGGAATGTCCTGAGCGCCCAAACCATCCGACGACGATTGCGGGAGTCGGGGCTGCGATCCCGTAAGATGCGCAAACGGTCACGCCTGACCCCAACCCATGTGGCCAGCCGGGAACAATGGGCAATGCAAAGGGTCCACTGGAGGCAGCAGCAGTGGCGGCGAGTGATTTTCACAGATGAGAGCCGCTTTCGATTGTTCCGTGCCGACGGCCGCATTCGCGTGTGGCGCCAGCCGCGCCAGGAGATGCTGCCGCAGCACGTGCAAAACTCTGAGAGCCAGTCAGCTTCTATTCACGTGTGGGCAGGCATCACAATGCACGCGAAGACGGAGCTCGTGTTCCTGGATGCGACTGTGACTGCCGAGTCGTACGCCAACCTTCTACAGACGCGACTGCTGCCCTTCATTGATGCTTCATGTGGTGGCGTGGGGAACTGCGTCCTCCAAGACGACAACGCCCCACCGCATCGCGCAGCCGCTGTGGCGCATCTGAAGGAGCTGCTGCACCTGCGAACCTTGCGCTGGCCGTCCCGATCACCGGACATGAATCCCATAGAGCACGTTTGGGATTACCTGAAGCGCTCGATTCGGCGCGACAATCCGCCGCAAAATGTTGCCCAACTGCGCGAATCACTGTCTACTGCATGGCAACAACTACCGCAAGATTTTCTGCGACGCCTGGTTCTGGGGATGCCCCGGAGAGTGAGCGCTCTGCTGCACTCACGTGGCTGCTATACGCGTTACTGACCCTGTTCTGGGCGAGTTGTCACCCATGCTCGCGTACTTTGTTTCTTTGCTGTTCCTTTGCTTCGGTCGATTCCGGATTATATATTTGTCTATGGCTCAAACCACGAATATCTCCACAGACCAAAACGTTGCCCCTTCGCGCGCTAGGGTGGAAACTTTTCAATGTGGCTGAGTGTATGTGTATATATCCACATCCATCCAAGATACATTGAAGGAGAATATGTTATCGATGGATGAGATAATGCTCTATAATTAAGGCCATTCAAAAGATTTTCATTAAAGGACTTGAAATCAACTTACCATGCATCACGCAAACAAAAAATCTTAACTATGTCAAAATTGCAAAATCGATGACATTTGTTTAGAAAACTGGTACCAGCCGTCGCAAAATTGCACAGGCTGTTGTCTTTTGCCAGCAATTGTTTATGACAGCTCGGGATTACAACAGATACTAGAATACATTATCTAGTATTCTAGTATCTAGTAGCTGAACTAAAGTCTTATTTACGTTTTTGGCTAAAATATTAGAAATTGCAGGCAAATGTGTTTCAGTTGCTATCAAACACCCCATTTTGCAATTTATATCGCTCTTTACCCTTCATTACCGCTCTTCTCCCCTCGCACTGTGTCATGCCGATGAATTATCTAATTCACGACCTCGAGAATTGAACTACTGCAGTGTAGTGCAAGTATTTCATTTCCTATGCTCAGTTAAAGAAACTGTCGGCCGCTGCTACAGGTGCGATATATATATAGATATTTATGCGTGTATATATGTGTGCATATATATACACATATATTACATGGAATTCGTATATTTCCTAATTACATATTATATATATACACATATATGTACACATATATGTAATCCCATGAAAGTGTTTGTACACATAACTCAACACCAGCTGTTTTAAAGCATTAAAAAGAGCTGTCTGTCGTGATTGTTTAACGCTTTTTACGAGAAGCAGTACTGTCAATGATAGCAAATAAAAACCGCAAAAATACCGAATCGTATTATTATATTTTAACAAAGCCTGTAAATAAATACGTCATTTATGAAAAAATGTACTTAACAAATAAACTTACTTGAATAGTTTTTTATATATGAGCTGCTGCTATTGTCGTCAAGGACATATTTACCCACGAACATAGATTTGTTAGGTAGTATAAATAGTGTATGAAATACCTGTTTTTGTTTCGCTTCCAACATTACTCGTCAGCTGCTATAGTTGATCTCCCTAGTCTTCAATATCTTCGATTGCTTTCTATCAGTCGTTAAGGTAAGAACTACAGTAGCATTTTTGTCACTTGTTTTATCCTTACTCCTAAAAGCTAAAGAAACGATTGTTTTTTAAAAGGTTTATTGCTTTTTGTAAATAAATTTTATTATTCCATGAGTATGACTATTATTAAGGCTTCAGCAGAAAGCAGCTTTTAAGTCTAGAAAATTTATTACGTTTTCTGTAAAGTCATATAATATCATTTGAACTTGTCCATAGTTATAATTAGGACCACTTTTGTGTTACTTATTTGTCAATTTATTTACTTCTACATTTTATGTATATATATGTGTGTATATGTGTGTATGTGTGTACATATATATATATATGTGTGTGTGTGTGTGCTTGGTTCATATTACAAATCCAGTTTTTTTAGTTATTAAATATTTCAATAAATATTTAAATAGCCTTTGGCTTTGATTTATATTGTCCTTGTATTTAAATTATTATATAGTTTTTTGTTGGTTGTTCTTGCTGTTTTGTCAAACTGTTTTGTTTATTTTTATCATGCATATTCACAAAAAAGACATTAAATTTTTTTAATGTAATAAAAAATATTTGCTTCAAAGCAAATTCAGCTTTGTGTATCTGTGAATTTATGGAAAACAGGAAAACATTTTTAAGCCAGGGTATAATAATTGTAGCTAATTATAGCTCATTTTGTATAGTTGCTTGAACTTCGAAATATTACATTGTCATATTGTATTCAAATTTAGTACATCTCAAAATCTTAATTTTTTCACCCTGGTAATTACATTAAACAGACTATCCAAACCAAACAAGATTGAAGAATCATGTGGCGCCTAAAGGAATCTGCTTTCGAGGTTCATGAGATCGTTGTGCCTCACATTGGTCATGTCCCAGTTGCTAAGGGTGACTTCCACTACCTGCCCAAGCAGGTGCAGGACTTTGTCACCCAGTGGGTCGATGTATGCCGGCCTCGTGGTGTCTACATATGCGATGGCTCAGTTGAGGAGGCCGAAGAGATTACCACCAAGCTGATGGAGCGTGGCACTCTGCATAAGCTAACCAAGTACGAGAACACTTACATTTGTCGCACTGATCCACGCGACGTTGCCCGTGTCGAGTCGCGGACAGTTGTGTGCTCCAACGATCGTTACGCTACTGAGTGCCACACCAAGGGCGGCGTCGAGTCCCAGCTGTCTCACTGGATTAGTCCCGACGCTATGGACGCCGCCATGCAGGAGCGCTTCCCCGGATGCATGGCCGGTTAGTGCTTCGTGATTTAACTGATGTAGTGAGGAAACCTGTGATCTTATCACCATCTGATTACCCACTGTTTCCTTCTATAGGCCGCATGATGTACGTGATCCCATTCTCCATGGGTCCGATCGGCTCGCCTCTGTCCAAGATCGGCGTTCAACTAACCGACTCCAACTACGTGGTCCTGTGCATGCGCCTAATGACACGCGTCTCGCACGACATCTGGCGCATCCTTGGCGACAACGAATTTGTTCGCTGCCTGCACAGCGTTGGTTGTCCGCGCCCAGTCAACTATCGCGTGGTTAACCACTGGCCTTGTGAGTCTATTTAGCTATTTAAAGTACACGATGAACTCGTTGTTTTGCATGGTTAAATTTAAATCAGCGCAAGCCTTTTGTTTTTACTTTATTCGTTTTTATTCGTGTCAATTTGGTTCGTTTGAGTTGAAGTGCGGATAGAGCTAGAAGAAAAGCGAAGCCGAAACTTGTTAAGGACTCTTTGGCCCTTGGGGTGGACAATAACAAATCGAGGAATTTGTGAATTGGGTGCAGAGAGAGGTCATTCGCTAGTATTGCTTGGTCTGGACTATAGGTTTTAGCTGTTTTTTCTCTCTCTCTCCCTCACCCGGCTAGAACTGGTCCAACTGACTGAAAGTGTACATTCTAGTTTATTTGGTATGAGGGGAAGAGAAACTGCTGTACATTTAGTAAATTGATTGAGGGACAGCGAGCGAGGGAGAGAGGAGAGAGAGCTGCGTCTGGAACACGCCACCTATTTTTCAAGGCCAGTCCAGTAAAGTAGTCAAGCCAAGGCCGGGTTTGTTATTGTCGGGTTCAGTTCAGCTGGGGTTGGAAATGAGTTTCGGAGATATCTGTGCCAGTGCGCGCTTGGTCAGGCTTGCATATTTTTTCGTTTTCCTTCTCTTCCCGCGACGCTAGAAATCAGAGTTGTAACACTATGTACAAAATCACTGGCCTGATGGGGAATGAGTTAGGGTATTAATGTACATTGAATGTGGTGTTTAAATGCATACAGAGCAGGTCAGACTGACTGAGTGCTTGAGATCACTGGGAGGTCATCTGTGCGTGTAGAGTTAAGCGCTAGACGTGGACAGAAACGCTCTAACATGCACTCATTACACTGTAATTAGAAAGGGTTGGTGTTTTTGTGTTTGTTCACTGTTGACAAGTTTGAACTTGCTTCGCTCCAGACCACAGATACTATATACCCTAGAGGCCTAGATAGTTCACTTCCAATCATCTCAATTGAACGATTTTAATAAAACTACTTGCTGTCCAGTAGCAAAGCGTATTTAAATGTATTTTTGCGCCTCGAAATAGGAATTTCGGTAAACTGAAGGCGTGGTTTGCTGCAGTTAAGGAATTGTCTATGGCTTAAGTGCCTTCAGTTAAATTTGGCGTCAATAAAAACGCATTCCATGAAGCAGTTGCATCTAAACTACGCTGCTATGCTAGCATGTATAGCTCCAGATTGCTATTAAACAGGTAAATTACGACCTTGTCTGATTCTGAAAGCGAAAATAAGCTGTCTAGACCCATATTACTTTTGATAAAAAGCTGCAAGTTGTGGCTGTAGTGTGCGTACGCACGTGAGCCAGGCCCAGGTGTACACCTGGGTCGTTTGATTGGTTGCGGAGCGGGGTGGGTGTCGCCACCCCAGTTCTAGCTAATAATATATAGACGCGCGCTCAGCGTGGCATTAAAGGTGAGAGTTTTGGCTGCACGCTAAAGATAGCCTCGGCCTTGGTTAATACAGTGGCCAAAAAAATAATCGAGATACGAGATACGATGTCAACAAGTGACACCCAGAGGGAAGGAAACGAATGAATTTTCTTTCCTCTCCGATAACACCACCCATACGGCTCAGGCCCATAGACATAGTGGACAAATCGATTTTTCTATATCAAATAGACCAAGCATGATAGCCAATAGGAAGAAGGAACGGGTGGGACAAGGATGCTAAAAGTGAAAATTGGGCGAAACAAAAATAGCAGGCTCTAGCACTCCATTCTATTCCAAGGACCACTAGAAGAAGGACGGGACACTTCGTTTCTTGGAAACTTTTTGAAAGTTTTAGAAGCAGATCAAATTCTGTTCTTTTAATATATCTTGCAAAATATGTTTTTTTCACCGAATTTTAGATGGCTTCATTTATGAAGAACTGATCTTCATTTTACTTTATTTATTTATCATAAAGCACAATAGCAACCAATCAGACATAAAATTAGTCTATAGCTTGACCTACTGTAAATTTTTAATGAAAAAAATCGACATACTTCTCGTAATGCACTTATACTTGAATAGAAAGTGACTGTAAAATTTAGTTAGTCACGAGATAGCTATTGACTGGCTATTGTGCTTCATGATAAATAAGTGAAAAGAAAATGAAGATCAATTATTCATGAATGAAGCTTTTTAAATTCGTTGAAGCAACATGTTTTGCAAGTTTTGTTAAAAGACCAGCATTGGATCTGCTTCCCTATAAAAAGTTATCAACATTTTAATGTGAAAAACGTGAAAAAGTTCCTATCTCGCTAGTGCATTTTTCCGTGAAAATCAGCCTTTAATAATTTTCCAAGAAACGAAGTGTCCCTTCCTTATTCTTCTAGTTGTCTTTGTTCTATTCTTTCCTCCATGGTCAAAACAGCGATACAAGCATTAAAAGCAATAAATGTTGCTCTTTGCGCATGGTCTACCCAACAGCAAGCAGTTTGCCAGAAAAACTAAAGTGAACTATCTAGAGTATATATATAGTATCTTTGCTCCAGAGCAGAACGCAGCTATTATATATTTCCCTCAAATTTTGGTCATCCAATTTGCGCTTCCTGCTCAAGCCTCGTGACCTGACCTAAAGCAGCAAGCGGCTGCAGGAGCGCTTTCTAAGGGAAGTCCAGATATTCAGGCTGCAAATTGGCGAGCCACGTCTGGGAGCCATTTAGACTGGGGGGAGTGAGCAGGTGCTGCTAGAAGGCACTGTCAACACGATTACATTTACTGACTTGTTGCAACAACTTTTTGGAACCGCTGATAAATCTGACTGTTTGCATCGAGCTGGACAATAACACCCTGCTGCATAGATGCTGGTTGACCAGGCAATTTATGCTATGGAATGGATGACTTAGGAGTAAATCGTGAGCCGCAGTGGATGACATGAGACACGGGAGAGAGATGAGACCTGGTGAGATTAGACGATGGATAGTTGTGACTGACAAGATAACTTGTAATAGATTATATCGAAGAGAGAGAGACGAGACAAGGCGGGATAAGACAAGAATATGTTATATATTGTTGGATTTTGGGAGCCTGGCGTCATAGGCGTAAAAACTATTAGCCAACGGCGGTCCCAATCTCACTCTGATTTAACCTACAATTTTTTTACTAAATCCCTCCAATTATCAACTCGCCCAGGCAATCCTGAGAAGGTGATCATCGCGCACATGCCTGACGATCGCATGGTGGTTAGCTACGGCTCTGGCTACGGCGGCAACTCTCTGCTGGGTAAAAAGTGCTTCGCCCTGCGCATCGCCGGCCGCATCGCCTACGACGAAGGCTGGATGGCCGAGCACATGCTTATCATGAGCGTCACTAATCCCAAAGGTGTGGAGAAGTTTTTCGTGGCCGCTTTCCCTTCGGCCTGCGGCAAGACCAACCTGGCCATGATCCTGCCCAGCCTGCCGGGCTACACTGTGCGCTGCGTCGGCGACGACATCGCCTGGATGCGATTCAATGCCGAAGGCCAGCTGGTGGCCATCAATCCGGAGAACGGCTTCTTCGGCGTGGCTCCTGGCACCAACAACTATACAAATCCAAACGCCATGGCCGCGCTGCAGCGTGACTGCATCCTGACCAACGTGGCCGAGACTGCCGACGGTGGCTACTTCTGGGAGGGTCTTGAGGATGAAGTCGATAAGGACATCCCCATCACCACCTGGCTTGGCAAGCCCTACAAGATTGGCAGCAAGGAGAACTATCCTTCGTCGCATCCAAACTCGCGCTTCACCGCACCGGCTAGGAACTGCCCGATTATGCATCCCAAATGGGAGGACCCGGCCGGCGTGCCTATCTCTGGCATCATCTTTGGCGGCCGACGCCCCGAGGGCGTGCCGCTGGTCATCGAGGCTGAGGACTGGAAGCACGGCGTCTTCCTTGGAGCTCAGGTTAGTGTGTTCTTATTGGTGGTGTGCTACTAGAATCTGGATCCTGATTGACTAGCGGGTAGCTAGCTGGTGCGCTTCTTAATTCTGATTGGCTAGCGTGTTAGCGCGCTTTTTCTGAATGCTAAAATTTAACCTGCCAATTTAATTTCCTGCGCAGGTAAAGTCTGAGGCCACGGCCGCCGCCGAGTTTAAGGGCAAGCAGATTATGCACGATCCCATGGCCATGCGGCCCTTCCTTGGCTACAATTTTGGCAAGTACCTGCAGCACTGGCTGGACATGGAGCAGCCCGGCCGCAAGATGCCAAAGATCTTCCACGTCAACTGGTTCCGCAAGGACAAGGATGAGAAGTTCCTCTGGCCCGGCTTTGGTGACAACATCCGCGTGCTGGACTGGATGATGCGGCGCGTGGATGGCGAGGACATCGCCGAGCAAACCGCCGTCGGCCTGGTGCCAAAGGAAGGCAGCATCAACACCGATGGCCTGAAGATCAACTGGAAGGAGCTGTTCAGCATCCCACCGGATTACTGGAAGGGCGACATTCACGAGACCCGGCGCTATCTCGAGGAGCAGGTCGGCGACGACATCCCGCCGGTTCTTCGCGCCGAGCTTGACCGCGTCGAGGCTCGCGTTGACGCCATGAAGTGAGCAACCAAGACGATGCTCTAAAAGACTCTGGAACGAAATTCTCGCAAAGCAAACTCAGACTAAACAAACAACTGTGTCGTCTGTTGTTGTGTGTGTTCCATTTTCTGCAGTTTGGTTCGCTTTGATTCCCGTTAAGCTACTCATGTTATTATTATTAGCTGTAGTTTGTCTTTTGTGTGCCCCTATCATTGAACAAGGCTCACTCAAGGACGGATCATTTTCTGGCTCGTTTGTTATTATCAAGTCTTAGGAAAATGTTTAAATTAATTCAATTCTTTAGATGAGCTCATTACTTTATAATTTGCCGTCTTTGAGTGAAGCCACTCAATGACATCTCATCAGCCACCAAATGAGCCCGCATCTTACTGACCCGCAGCCACCGTAGAGCTTTTCATATTATAGCTTTGTTTTCATTAGCCCACTGCAATTCTGTTAGCTTTCGCTTAACACCCCACCTGGTACTCCGCAGTCTCTCACTTCCTAAGCCTATAATAGCCGAGTGTCATTGTCGCGGATGAGTGTCCAACTTGGAAATCCCATCCTGTCGCAAAGCTTGCCGATCTTACATAAAACTATTTGTCTAAAAATCTAACATTTCTCAGTAAATCCGGTTCCCTTTATGTGTCCGTTGTGTCGTCTTGAAAGTTTTCTTTTCTCGCGCAAATCACTTATTACCTTTTTTCATCGACTGTCGTTAAAATCGAAAGAAAGTTAAAAGAATATTTATATTTGACCGCACCAAAACAGCTCAAAATTTTATCTCCTTATCAATCTGTCTCTGTCGTGTTTTTATCATCGCGTTGCTTTAATTAGTAGATAGAGTTAGATGGCAGTGTGTTTGTTTATATCGATACATAGTTAGATGGCATATATTATGTCCCAGGTAGCTCTAGCCACCGATGCAGTTTTGTTGTTTTAGAAAATAATATGTTTAAAAAAACAGAATCGCTGCAAAAAACTTTCTCGCCGTTGACCCAAAATAAAAATACTTGGTTTAAATAGTCTACTTTAGAGACACCATCGTTTCTCAGCACTCGTCATTTACCAAATTTGACCAGTTTTTTAGTTTGCTTTATCCTTTTTTTTCTGCTTGCACTTTTATCAGTGAAGCTATTATAGCTATTAACTTCTGAGCTTTTAGCCTAGTGAAAGGTCAGTAGTTCGAATCTCAGCTCAAGGGAAACAGTTTATGTTCTTGAGCATGGCCATTTAAAGTAAAACTACCAAAGGGTTCCCTTTGACAGTTTTTTGTGCTGCACCCGAACGGAGCAACGCAAGCACACGAAACTCAAGAACACGGGCCAACTTTTTGTTGCGCATCTTCTGAAACAATAATCAAGTCGCTAGCTCTTCTGGCCGTCGAGATATTCTATGGTTCTGCCCGAAGGTCAGATTTTTACCATAAGCGCTAGTGTATTTCATACACCTCTAGACACAATTTAGCACTGCGCCTCAGTGCGGCCTTGCCAGGCTTTCAAAATGTATTAGCATGTCACCCGAATGTGCCTGCATCATCTGCGTCTTTGGTGGTCACCCACATTTATATAGACGGACTGCTGGACCTTCAAGGGCTGCAACAGGTGGAAATTGGCCACTATGGACACCCTGACGCGAATTTCTCCAATTTCACTGATCAAGCCTATTAGGCACAGCTCAACCACAGGACACCATCGTCTAGTCTGTCAACCAATCAGTGACTAGTCACCCAACGCTGTTATCATTCAGGCGCTGCCAAAAACATCCCCCCTTGGTATAAAAACGGGCGGCAGAAAAGCTTGGTAGTCCTACTAGTCCTACTAGTTAATTCCTTAGTTGTAAAATGAGCTGGGGTACATACTTGGCTGGGGTAGAAAATTAGAGTTAATGTGAGAGTGGCAGACTGAAGTGCGCATTCCCGGGATTTTAAAAGTGACTCTTTCCTGGGATCATACTCTTCCGGAATGACGTCCTACCCGATTTTATGAAAATTTCCCAGGAGTTTCAACATTACTATCCAGAGATCAGAATTTCCCCGGAAATATAATCTAGTACTTTCCGGGATAAAGAATAGGCCCAGCTCCTGCGATTTAGATTTCCCGGGATTATTAGGGAATCGGGGAATTGCAATCCTAGCTGCCGCTATGACGCTAGATACGACCTCCGGCCCAACTGGGCTAGGTGTAATTTCTAACAATTTCTAGTATGAGTTATTATTTGGAATATACTATCTTGGGAATGCACATAAAATGAAAATAATATTTTTATTTGTCGTTTAAGGAACGGAATGTCCGGTTTTGGGAATGTACCATTTCGGGATTGTGCCATCTAGGCAATAGCAGCGCCATTCCCATGACTTGTTAAGCCTTAAAACCTAGATGAGGCATTATCATAACGAATTATATTTATCCTCAACTATTACTTTACTTGGTAGATGAGTTGCAATTTCGCTGTACGTAAAAATCTACCTCTTAGAAGTATTCATTTGTGTGTACTGCTTGTGCGTTGTGCCGCATCTATAAATAAGACAATAAGTCAACGACAGCAAGCTTTGGCTACGACCTTGGCGGAACCTCAAAAGTACATTGGATAGTAATTATATACACAGTTCACACCGATCGAGGCCAAACCCTTCCTGTGTAGATAAGGACAGCATAGCTGTATGTTTACTATGAGAAAACGCATTTCATACACACTGCCTTTTAAAGTGTCCCCAAATGTTTTCGGATTATTAACGGAAGCTGAATAGAATGCAACATTTGCAGCCTAAGAGTCAAACATTTGAGCCATAGATTATTGCTGGATTGCTTAAAACATGGTGTCGAGTTGAAGGTCTATGGTAAAGACCTGATTAGGCTTATTTGTGCTTGAAATTTATCTATGGCTCTCTCTCGCATGTTAAGTATGCTAAAAGCATACGTGTTACGGTGTTTGTCTATGGCTGGCTTTTGATTGGGAGCCTTTCGTATCAAAAAGTGAATCTGAGGGGCTCTGCTTCCGTTTGAAAGTGGGAATTTGGCCTGTGCAAAAAGAACCAGACGATTTTCTACTATTTTCTACACTGGCGTCTCAATTTGTTGATAGCGGTTTCTGGAATTACTGTAAGTTTTGTTTGCATTTTAATCTCTAACCTTGTTCTTGTTCTGTGATTACAACTCTAATTACTGTACTGGTTGCTAAATAAAATATATATATTGAAAGTCTCTTTACATACTACTGATAGTCCCACGATAATGTTAGTAAAAAACGTTAGGTTTGCAGAAAGCAAGTTTTTTGTTTGGGTTCCATATTCTATAGCCCTCAGAACTGCCCTTGCATTGCATTCTATATGATGCCCTCGTGAGTAATCAATAGCAAGGCGCGCGCCCTCCTTTTTGACTCACTCCCTCTCTCCGCTCTACCCTTATTCCCTCTACACTATATGAACCCCATAGTCTTTCCGTTTTTCTATCCTTTCATACACCTTATTCGCCTGTCTGTCCCCCGACTGTCATCCACCCCCCTCCGCCCCTCTTTCCTCGAATGTACACCCGGAGAACCCCCCGCTTCTCTCTTGTTGGACAGCCAAGGCAGGAGGACCTCCAACGATAGAAAGGAAAGGCATGTTTGGGACCAGCCAATACAACCAAAGCTAAAAGCCTAAAGCGGAGAAACTGCCTACTCTCTTTCCTATCTACTAAGGCCTTCTGCTATACCTCTGCACACACGAGAAGAGAAGCAGAGGAAGATTCAGGCCAAAACCAAGCTCTTCTGCCTTGCTAGCTAGCTAAGCTAGCTGCGCCTTGCCTTTTGCTTTACATTAGTCTCTTATTTCCCTCTTGCGTTCAGCCTCAGAAGAAGATACAGCCCGACTGCGTCTTTCTTGCACACTAGCTTTATACAGTTGGTCTGTGTACCTCCCTTCACCCTATACGCCCAGGACATAGGCGTACTCAGGACTGGCTGATTTCCAGCACCCACCCCTCAACTGCGGGCCAGGCCACTCATTCTGTTGGAATCAAGCCTGAATTAGACAGGCTAATATTTTTCTCTACTAGCAGTTTTGCGCCTATATAAATTGACAGGATTCATACGCACAGTGTGTTGTGTTGAAATCCCGGCATTTAATAATACACGTTCTTTGTTTAGCAAGTGGGCTATTTTATTCATAACAAACCGAATTTTCGAACTTGTTTGGACTCGACTATCCGACTCTGCTCAGTCGGATGGATGCAAGACACTGACTCGAGTAGTATTCTTTTGAAATTAAACTGTCGAATTCGAGTACAAAACAGGTAAGCTTCTGCTCTTTTCTATACATAAAAAATAGAGAAATAGGAAATTTTCTATTTTCTATTTTTTGTTTTTTTGCTTCTTATTCTTATTTGTTTCTTAATCTGTTTCTTATTTGTCGCTTTGCAGGACTGTTATATAAAAAGTACGAGTATGAGAAAACGTAGCACTTAGCTTTCTTAAAAAAGTTCTGCTTTATTTTGTTTGTCAGCGAAACTCCTTTGTTAATTGACAATAACCGAGTATGACCTCGGAACTGGCATTTCAGTGCAGAGTTTAGTTAAACGCTGATATTTTTCCGCTCTAATGAACTGTTGAATGACTAAAATAGACAAATGACATCTTAAAAGTTAATATTATTCATTTATCTTTACTTAGTCGGTGCTAAAAGTGTCAAATATCAATGCTAATCGTTTTCTGGCTGAGTTTTATTTAGCAACAATTCAGGAAATGTACTAACTCTAAGAAAACAATGTTTTTCGTCTATATGCAGGCCAATATGAATGAGGTAAAAGTGAGTTGGGCAGATTTAGAGAATTCCTTACCGTCTCTGCCAGGGGAGTTAACTTGTCCAGTGAGGAACTACCGAGGACAAGATTGCCTACCCGATAATTGTTTTTGGTTTTCTTTCAACAGAAAACCAGAATTGAGCATCTCGCTTACTTTCGCGGGGTGCAATTTTTGTTGCCACCGGCCTAAAGCCCCGGTGGCCAAAGTTGACCTTTAAAGTTAACATACACGACTCCGATTCACATCGACCTTGTCATCGCAATCCGTTTTAGTCAAATTATTATGAGCAAGCGAAAGCTAGCAACAGCAGCTTCAGCGGCTACATTGTCCACCGATTTGCCAGTCGTGTCAACCGAGCAGGATCGCCACACGTTCGCCACCAAGCTGAGGGACTTCCACAGCGCTAGAAAGTGAGTCAACTCATTTTTGTGTTTAGGCTACCTAAAAATACTCATTGATCTTAATGCTTCCTCACTACCATATTCGTGTGTACTGTGTCCAACAGTATTTATTTACCCTTGTCTTGTCCACCGCTCAGCTGAGAGCTGGAGGAGGGTGGGTTGGTTGCTGATTCCCGCGCCATTCTTATGTAAGCCCTGCTGCTGCTGCCGTCGCTGCTGCCTCCACTGCTTCCCCAGACCCATGTACTTGCGCACTTATTTGACCCCCTCTCTATTATGACTAATAATATCGGCGCTTTGTACTAGAACTTGAAAAAATGCATTCGCTGTTTAACGCTATTTTTAGAACTCCCTTCCTGCACGCCCCGGTGGTGCTTGGCAGACGCGTCGACTTTCTGCGCCTGTACAATACCGTGCTGTCTCTTGGCGGCTATCGGAGGGTGAGCGCTGAGCACTGCAACTGCGTTTTTACTTCTAAATATATATTGTCTTCTTAAAGCGTTCTTGGCTCGAATAATTATCTGTGCAATTTCATTAGTGGATTTAAGCCAGAAGACTTCGTCTTCAATCTTAGTCTTGGTCTGCGACTCGATCGCAATTCGAGTTCAGATTTCTGATTCGCATCCATTACCACGATCCTAGCCCAAGCAGTCCAGAGCTCTCCCACTCCAGACCCTGACGAGATTCCTAAGTCCTGATCCCTGATCCCTAGTCCCTACATCCCTGATCCCTCCCACCCCAGTCCCTACATCTCTTGTCCCTCCCACTACATCCCAGATCCCTCCCAATCCAGCCCCTACATCCCTAATCTCGCCCACTCCACTCCGTACATCCTTGATCACTCCCACCCAACCCATTCCCTACTGTAATGATTCCTCGAACCTCAGTCCCTTCACCCTGAATCCTTCCTTTCGTCCAAATCGCAGTCTATGCTAATTATCCTCGCCCTGTCGTTTCCTGTCGCAGGTGAGCGATGCGGAGGACTGGTACCGAGTCCTGGAGTCCATGGGCCTGTACAAATACTGCGCAAACGCAGAACTGGCAATCAGACAGATCTATCTGCGCTATCTGGAGCCTTACGAGCGGCACCAGCAGCATCGCGACGACAAAGACTCTTCATCTGCTGGCTTAGTACGCAACTACGATGAAGATAGCAACGAGGGCGAATCCTCTCTATCCAGATTCAAGCGCTCTCAGAGCTTCAGTGCCGCACAAGAGGCGTCAGGCCCAACTGGGGCATCCGGAACAGCCGGCTGCGGCTTGTCGGCTGACCCCGGAGTTGCGGCTAATACAACCGGCGTCTATAATGTCCAGAATCACATTCTGCCGGCTCACATGCGCGAACAAGTGGGGCCTGTCCTGCGACCTGGTTGAAACTATCGAACTGTCGGCTCTGGAGAAGGCCCTGCTGTGCGGCCTGCCAAACGAAGTAGACTTTGCCATCAACGCCTGCCTGCTGATGTCTTATCAACCTGGCGGATTTCAGTTGCAGTCTAATACTAGAATTCTTGAATTGCTTGCCGCCCACGCCGGCGTGTTTGACTGCGGTAAGGATGTGTTCCCGTCATTGTCTAGTCTTGGCGACTGTTTTCTTCTGCTCCTCGTATCATCTAACCCTTCATCTTGAAGACTTTTCACAACTCCACCGCTCATCTACCTTTCCTGTCTTCTTCCCCACCTGTTTTCTACCCATTTTGTCTTTTTCTCCACCAGTTTTTTGCCCATTTTGTCTTCTTCCCCACCAGTTTTCTACTCATTTTGTCTTCTTCCCCACCAGTTTTCTACTCATTTTGTCTTCTTCCCCACCAGTTTTTTGCCCATTTTGTCTTCTTCCGCACCAGTTTTCTACTCATTTTGTCTTCTTCCCCACCTGTTTTCTACCCATTTTGTCTTCCCCACCAGTTTTCTACTCATTTTGTCTTCTTCCCCACCTGTTTTTTGCCCATTATGTCTTCTTCCGCACCAGTTTTCTACTCATTTTGTCTTCTTCCCCACCTGTTTTCTACCCATTTTGTCTTCTTCCCCACCTGTTTTTTACCCATTTTGTCTTCTTCCCCACCAGTTTTCTACTCATTTTGTCTTCTTCCCCACCTGTTTTCTACTCATTTTGTCTTCTTCCCCACCTGTTTTCTACTCATTTTGTCTTCTTCCCCACCAGTTTTCTACTCATTTTGTCTTCTTCCCCACCTGTTTTCTACTCATTTTGTCTTCTTCCCCACCTGTTTTCTACCCATTTTGTCTTCTTCCCCACCTGTTTTCTACCCATTTTGTCTTCTTCCCCACCAGGTTTCTACCCATTTTGTCTTCTTCCGCACCTGTTTTCTACTCATTTTGTCTTATTCCCCACCTGTTTTCTATACCATTTCATCTGCCCCTCTTTTGTTCTATCCGTCTTGCTTCCTCTTCTTGTATTGTTGTTTAGTCTTCTTTCGCTTCAAAGCTTTGTAATAAAATTTGTGTTATACAATTACGGTGGAACATATTAAATACATGGCACACCATTTTTCAGGTCCTCGATCGTACTTTCCTTTAATGGAGGAATGGTTTAGCCAAAATAAAGTTAACATGCTAAGGGTAAGTGGTTTATATCAGTTTATTTAATTTCTTTCTGGATTCATAGATTTTTTTAATGCGCAAAACATTCTACTTACGACAGTAGAATGATGCAGAATGAATTAAATTCTGATATGCAAAGAACAGGACTTATTTCTCTTCGTTCTCCCCAGTTCTGGTACGAATCTGTGTGGGACAGCGAGTTGCGTAACATGCTCAACCCCGAATGGCTCGCCCACGAAGCCCCTGACGCCGACTCGTCTATTGTCATGCCGGAACCCGATCCAGCCTGGCGCCTACTGAACCTGACGCCTGATTTAGGACTGCGCGACCTACCCGGCCAGCGGGTTATCCTCATAGCAACAGCGCTGCGCAATCTGGTGATGGAGGACCGGCCGAACGCTATCGCTGTGACCCGGTCGCCGCCAGCTCTGCGCCTCTTGTTGCTGTGTTCAGCTAGCCGGCACGCTGTTCTGCAGCATCTGGCGTTAGACGCGCTGGCTTTCATGCCTGTTGTGCTTCACTCAGCTAGGCTCAGCAGAGCACTGCGGCTGCTGCTCAGTCGCTGCCTGTCTAGTCCTGGACCGGCAGTTGATTGTGCGGGGTAAGTGAACCTTTATTAAAATAATTAAATAAGATGACGAGTAACCTTAACCTTTTTTGAGTCGCATATTTACCCAAGCCGTTTACCCAAGTTATATAACTATATTTAGTTTTTTTATTCGCGCAACACTACTTTTGTGCCAATCTAAGTAGGCGGTTGAAGATTTTATTATGTGTTTGCAACCCGCCCATACAGGCCTAGAGCTGATCTGCTGCCTGGCCGGTCAGTCAGAAAACTGGCAGCAACTGCAGTCCGACGCAGACTTTCTGCCTGCCGACCTACCCGACTCTCTCGCCGCTTGGCTACTATTGAAAGATCTCCAGCTGATGCTGGCCGCATTGGAGGCCGCCCACCGACTGTCCGCAGTCGGCGGCGACTGCTCTGTACGGCTCTGTTCTCCGTCGCCTGAGCTGCTGCGCGTGCTCGTCTCCCTGCTAACCTTCGAAGCCTCCCAGGTTGGCAGCGCCGGCATTGTCGGCATCAAGATCTTCCAGGGACCCGGCGCATCCGGCAGTTCCGCTGCTCCGGCTTCGGCCGCCACTGCAGCAGCAACAGCAGCAGCACAAGCGGCATCGGCTATTTCAATCGACGGAGGCATGCCGCCTCCGCCACCGCCACCACAGGTTGCTTTAGTCCGACCTCCTTCTCAGCAGCAACAGCAACAGCTAACTCCTATGTCGCATTCCAATCATATTCAGCATCAAAATCATCATCATCAGCAGCAGCAGCAACCACCAAGCCTTCGCGATTACACCCTGTGGTGGCTGCGGAGTCGCCGAGTGGTTCCTGGGCCTCACCGGCTGCCACTGTTGCACGCCGACTGCGGCAGAGCATTCGCTGCCCAGTTCAACGGGGCGCAATTTCTTCCGTTTCCAGACTTCTGCGCTTTGCTCGGGTGAGGCCACACTGGGAGCCATTTATAGAATGCTCTTTAACTAGTCTATATGATAGCCCATTTTTACTTGAACAATAACCAATAATATCTATCCGCAGTGAGCTTGGTTTCACAGCCGCAGCCGAACCATTTTTGAACGGCCTTGTTCCCCAATTGGCCCAAGCCGTACCAACAACCATTCTGGACAATGGCGGCGAGTCTAAAAAGCTGCTTGATGAGGCGTCTCCTACTAAAAAGAAGCTGGCCGGAAAAGCAAAACAGACGCCTGAATCGCAGCAACAGCAACAGCAGCCGCGACAGCCACGTCGACGGAACTCCTGCTCGTCAGTGTCTTCCAGTGACGACTCTTCCTCGGCAGCTGCTGCTGGTGTCGTTGTCGGCAATGCTGTCCCCGACAGCGGCGTTGCTGGTCGCCTGATGACCGCCGCTGAGCCTCAGACAGCGACCAGAGCCGACTCAGCAGCGGCAATAGAAGCAACAACTGCTCCCGCTCCGGCAAACTCCGATACCGCGGCCACAATTGGCCACGAGGCTGTGATCGAGCGGGTTCTTAATCATCTCAGGCCAGGTGACGCGGCTGCCAAGGCAAAAATTCAGCAACAGCAGCAGCTCATGGTCAACGGACATCATCATCACCATCATCATCATCCGGCCGTACCAAAGCAGCTGCCGAACGGTGCTACAGTATCAATTATACCAAACGGTCACGAGCTGCCGCAGACACCGCCGCCGCCGCCGCATGGTCAGCCTCAGCCGCAGCCACAGCAGCAACAACTGATCCGTATAGTTGGGCCCCCTTCAACTCCGCACCAACCGCAGCAACCCCCTCTCGGCCTCCTATGCGAATGGGACGGATGCTGGCACTGTTCGGACACTCCGGCTCGAGTGCTTCACCATGTTTATACTCGCCACCTATGCTCTGACGGCACTGCAGCACCGGCCCGCTGCCTTTGGCGCGGCTGCGATCCGTCACCCCGAGGCGCCTACTCACTTCTAGCTCACGTGCAGGAGTCGCACTGCTCCGAGCGGGCCCTGCGAGCCTCACTGCAACGTCGGCGAGCTGTAGCTTTGTCGCCGTCATCCGCAGCCGCGGCAGCCGACAATCCCGGAGGATCGATGTTGCGCCTCCCGGAGGACGCAGCCAGGCACGCCATTCATCGGCTGGCGTCTCGGGATGTTGTCTCCGGCGTCGGAAACGCTTCTTCCCCTGGAGGCGGCGGCGTCGGTCGCGAAGGTCCCGTGACGAAGCACATCCGCCTGACAGCGGCACTGGCTCTGCGCAACCTGCTGCGGCACGCTCAACCGGCCCGACTGTTCGTGTCCGGCCACGCGGACAGCCTCGCCGAGATCTGCCTGTCTGGCAGCGAGGCCGGCCTCATTATTGGCCAATGCGTAGGCGATCTGGCCTAGACTGGTTAAGCCGATATGTAGCGGAAAATAAATAAATTAGAAAATAAAAATGTAATGCAAAAACAGTGGAGTAGAAAAATAATAGAAGATCTGGTTTGCTAATTTGGGGCACCAGACACAAATTTGGGGCATCGGATTGAGTAAATCAAATCTTTATCTAAGCATAGTTGCTAGTTTAATAATTTTCATAGTTACACATTATCGTAGGCTCTGTTCAAGTTTTAATCCTGAACGATGGCATTGTCTGTCTTCTAACCGAAAAATCCCAGTGTCCGATTCGATTGGCTTGCACCCAATCAGAGTTTTTCATTCCTAATAATGCCAGCACAAGCCAGAAACCCGCCCACCTGTGCATTTGTTTATTTTAACCTGCCCATTGACAACTCCAGTTGTTTGTTCGAAGCGTCTCTGACTGTTTGCCCATTTTTTTAAATCCGTGCATTGTTTGTTTAATAACTAAACTGGAAACCAAGTGTTTTCCTCTTGTCTACTTTGTAGCTATCCACCCAGTTTTTTATAGCCATTCTTGTTACATACATATTTGTAAAGTTTGAGTCTGCCAAGTACTTATTGAAAGTACTGAAAAAAGCGAAAATACTTTTAAAATAAACACAAATTCTCGCACTTGTTCCCTAACTGGCAGCTGTTTGCCTGTTACCAAGCATTTGCAATGTTTTATAGGCCATGTGTAATTTATATATAAATTTTCAATCGTTCTGTATGCCGCTCGCGTGAATGGTACGTATTATATTTAAATGTATTAATCTTAGCCCCTGCTTAGATATTTGCAAACAGCCCGGATATTGCAACAGCATTATATTAAAGCATTGTTTGATCGTTCAGTTGTGTTTTTTAACCTGTCTTTTGTCGTATAAAAGCGTATTATATATAAAAAATAAATGCCACCAAATTCAAATTCATTAAGGCTTGGCGGCTACAGCAAACTCGATTTGTTGAGCACAAGGTTTGCATAAAAAATCATTTGCTCGGCGGATTTAACAATTTCGCGTGAATTGCTGTTTGTGCTTATGATTTGGGTAACATTCGGGTAACATTCGGGTAAGCAATTTGACCAATTTGGGCAATTGGGCAATTTTGTTCACTCAATACACCTTTGTGCAGTCAGAAATATGGTGAATTCTATATTCGCGCACTCAATTCTATGCAGTTATTTGCAATTATTCTCTGCAAGAATTATTTATACGAAGCTATTTTGTATTCAAAACCAATTTGTTGTTGGAGGAGTAGACTATTAAGTTTCTTGACAGTTCTTCTAGTTTAAACATTTGTCTAGTGGATCGTAGTAAATATAATAATAGGGGCCTAGTTCAGCTATTTCATCTGAAAAAACTTACTGAAGTTCCTGGATTGACAGTATCTTTGGAGCTTAAATCGAATATGCGTACTAAAGTGCCTTATTATGCTAACTCAAAATGCTAATTGGGTTGTTAACAGTTTGCGCAATTTCTCATTGCTGGCAGTTACAAACAACGCATATATGCCTAAAAACGAATCCGACGAATAACAGGCACAAAAGACGTTACTCTTTAATGCCTAATTTTTATCAGAATCCTATAAGTCTTGAAAACAAACATATTGTTTGCGTCCTTTCTTAGAACAAAAGACCTGCGTTTTTGTTTTACTGACAAAACAACAACAGAACTTGAAATAATTATTTTCTAAGATGGAATACTCGGAATTACCTGACAAGTAAACACATATAGTACATCTTGCAGGCAAATTTTATCAGCTATACGTGTGTATTAAATAGCAGTTCTAAAAAGATTTCGAAATTTCTGTGTAATTTCAGCTATATTTTGACAGTAAAATTGGTTAACCTTGTAAAGTTATTTTTAAAATTTTATAATTTCATTGTTAGCACTTGAACTTTCTTAAGAATTTTAGTTTAAAAAGCCGCAGTAAAATGTATGACGATTATGGATATCCAGTTGAAGAAGATAAAATGTAAGTGGGTATTTTTGTGCCACGATTAACAGTCGAAACCACGTTTTTACTGTTTGTGTTTAAACTACTGGAGACTAGACTTTAAAGAAATATTACTTGTTTCAAAATTTGCAGAAAAAAGTGGTATTTTAATATTATTTTTTTTCATATAATAGCTAGCTTATTTGATGTTCCTATTAAGTTAGCCAAAAGCCAAAAAATCTTTGTCTACAAAAAGGCAAGTTTATATAAAACAAGTAAACAATGCTAACAAAGAGTAAAAAGACCTTAAAGGATCCATTTTTATATAAGACATTCTTAATTTGTATGCCATTTTAAATAACTCTGGAGCACACATATATGTATGCACAAATCTATAGGGTAGGTTTCTATAACCTAAGATGACTTGTTATATATTATATATTACCTAATGTGACTTGCTATAGATCAGGTTATTGACAAGCCATAATATGTCCATACAAAACTGTGCCCCTTATTAGTATACACTTGCTAAACCTTGGATTTGGTCTTATTAGAGACTTTGGTAGCTTTGAACTACCTTGCTACCTTGCAAAAACTAACTTAACAACCATAATGTTTGGTGTTGAATTTTCTATTTAATTTTTCTAATTGACTAAGGAGAATGCTAGCTGTTCTATCACTATGCTGCAAACTTGCTGCTAATAATGAAAACTTAAATTAACATGCATAAGTTATTTTTCATTGTCTAAGATTAATTATTTACATTTTTATAAATTTTATGACAATATGTAAAAAGTTAGAGGTTTGTAATATAAATAACATTATGAGCAAATAATTATCTAATTGGATTGTATTAATCTTATAACTTTGTTAGATGATATTATTGCAAATTAGTAAAAAAATAAACATTATTCATTTTGAAGGAACATTAATTTATAATAAAAATATTTTCAAAGTGAGAAGCATACAAAATTAATAACAAGAAAAATTATCTTGACACATTGTACATTTATAGAAATATATTATTAATTCTATAATGAATTGATGCCTTTTAGTTTAGTTCAATTTAGCTATTAAAAGGTCTAAGGGCTATAAAAATTGACAAGAGGTCACTTTTACTACCTAACATATTAATGAGACAATACTTTAGAAAAAAAAATTTAAATTGCCAATAAAAGGCAGGTAAATTTCATTTTTAAAC
The DNA here is from genome assembly GCA_950097015.1 of Macrostomum hystrix. Lineage (NCBI taxonomy): Eukaryota > Metazoa > Platyhelminthes > Macrostomidae > Macrostomum > Macrostomum hystrix. The sequence goes on along the minus strand of CATNEN010000034.1, from coordinate 7,120,954 downwards.
TACTTTATAATTGTGTTCATTGCTTAGATAAACTCCAATGGAGAAATCTGAGGATTATAAAGGCTATCTACCTCTGAGTACATTTTGTGATGATGCAACTGATCCCAAAGAACTCATCACTGTTCGTCATGACATGAGGTAACCCATGGTGATGCAAAACACAGTAATTATTGCTACTTTACTTTAATTCTAACAAGAGTGACACACTATAACAAACATTGAAACATTGATATTTTCTCTGGCTAATAGTTTAACAAATTTAACTGAATAACGTGATAGAACATTTGTAAGTGCGATTAATATATCTTTGCTAGTTCTTAAAATTAATTTACCTAATAATAATTTGAGATCAGCACATTTACCAGACCATTAAAATAGTTTCATTCACACATATTCATTCAGGGGTATGCGGGTCACCTCAGGCGTGGTGACACTAGAGAAGGACGCCCAGAACCTCATCGGAATCAGCATAGGAGGCGGTGCACCCTACTGCCCCTGCCTGTATGTCGTGCAGATCTTCGACAACACGCCAGCCGCCAAGGAGGGCACGCTGAAGAGCGGCGATGAAATTGTCAGCGTCAATGGTCAGAGCGTCAAGTCCAGGAGCAAAGTGGAAGTGGCCAGACTCATCCAGAGCTTCAAGGTGAGGGCAACCGCTAGCAGTACATTGCAGTTGTGTTGGTAGGTTGCAGTTGTGTTGGTAGCAAATGCAATTTAAAAGTTTGTTTTAATCTGACAGGGCACAGTCACCATCGGATACAACTGCTTGCACGCCGATCCAAAGCAGGGCAAGAGCTTAGATATAAGTAAGTGAAAATTATTATACTTATTACTCATTGTTTTCATGTCATAGCCTATCGATCACGTCGTCAGACGTCTACAGACCATGAGATTACTGTCCACACACTATGAGATTACTGTCCACACACCATGAGATTACGGCCTATAGACCATGAGGCTACAGTCTATAGACCATGAGGTTACAGTCTATAGACCATGAGGTTACAGTCTATAGACCATGAGGTTACAGTCTATAGACCATGAGGCTACAGTCTATAGACCATGAGGCTACAGTCTATAGAGCATGAGGCTACAGTCTATAGAGCATGAGGTTACAGTCTATAGAGCATGAGGTTACAGTCTATAGAGCATGAGGTTACAGTCTATAGACCATGAGGTTACAGTCTATAGAGCATGAGGTTACAGTCTATAGACCATGAGGTTACAGTCCACACACGGTGGACTGTATTTGAAAAAAGTATTTGAAATTAGAAAATAGTTTTTTGTTTCTTAGCTAGTGAATCAGCTATAAGCTCTATTACAGTTAATTTTGTAATGCATAATTAATGCTCACTTTGATGCTGCCACTTTACATGCTTTTTCCTTTTTTATCTGTTATTTTCAGCTAATGTCTGATGCAATGCCTCTATATTGTATTTTTTGTCAATTATAATCTTTTTTCTGCTAGCAAGCTCTCAACTGCAACTCAACGTTTGGTGACTGCAGCCATCGAGGAGGCAATTCTGCCCATTCCGCTGATTCCTGAGCACACACACAGACAGATACTGTACGCAGGCACACACTTTCACACACTCAGGTTTGTACATCTGCCCTGACTTTCTCGTTGTCTGGCAGTGCACACTCTCACTGTGCCTTGGAGGTTGGCCCCCAAAGACGTAAATTGCACAGCAAGCCCCCAAACCTTCTCTCCGCGACTGCGCCCCAAATTAATGTGGCCTCGCCGCGGAATCGAGCTCAGGGACCTTGGCACGAAAGGGAAACGAATTAACCGCTCTCTAGCTCTTACTCACCCCGTCTGAGCTACAGGCACCCCTGCTATGACCTACTCTACCCTGCTATGACCTACTCTACCCTGCCATGACCTACTCTACCCTGCCATGACCTACTCTACCCTGCCATGACCTACTCTACCCTGCTATGACCTACTCTACCCTGCTATGACCTACTCTACCCTGCCATGACCTACTCTACCCTGCCATGACCTACTCTACCCTGCCATGACCTACTCTACCCTGCTATGACCTACTCTACCCTGCTATGACCTACTCTACCCTGCCATGACCTACTCTACCCTGCTATGACCTACTCTACCCTGCTATGACCTACTCTACCCTGCTATGACCTACTCTACCCTGCCATGACCTACTCTACCCTGCTATGACATACTCCACCCTTCCATGATCTACTCTAACCTGCTCTAACTTACAATGACCTACTCACACAACTTTAACTTAAAATGACCTACTCTAACCTACAATGACCAACTCTAACCTACAATGACCAACTCTAACCTACAATGACCAACTCTAACCTACTATGACCTACTCTAACCTACAATGACCTACTCTAACCTACTATGACCTTCTCTAACCTACTATGACCTTCTCTAACCTACAATGACCTACTCTAACCTACAATGACCTTCTCTAACCTACTATGACCTACTCTAACCTACTATGACCTTCTCTAACCTACTATGACCTACTTTACAACACTATGACCTGCTTTACAACACTATGACCTGCTTTACAACACTATGACCTACTTTACAACACTATGACCTACTTTACAACACTATGACCTACTTTACAACACTATGACCTACTTTACAACACTATGACCTACTTTACAACACTATGACCTGCTTTACTCTGCTATCTACTTTACTCTCAGCTCGAGCCTACACTGTCCTTTGGTTTTCCCGCAGACTGCTTCCTCTACTCAATTGTCCCCTGCCGTCTCTATATCGCCTCGCCTCCCTATCTTCGCTAGTTCCGTTAAATTCTGGAACGATTTCGCAATTAAAAAATTATTAAAAAAATTATTAAAGTACTGAAGAAGGCCAAGCACAGAGTTGTTGAGTCCATGTCCAGTTCTACAGCGGACGGTCTGGGCCTATCCAGAGCGGTTCTCGTCAATGGTAAGGCTTTTGTTTGGTCAGTCTCTGAGAATTTGACCAGCAACATGCAGTGATTATAATTTCCATTTGAAATGTTTTCTAACAAATTTTGTCGCTTTTTTTCCGCGCGTGTAGGCTAAATACCAATTTTGATCGGATCAAAGCAGTCAGTTTTTTTCTGGTAATCCTCTAAAATGATTTTCTGCTAATTTTACACCATTAGACTAAACAATTGCTTAGTAAATTGCTGAAGCGAAATTTGAGTTGGTGAACTTTACAATGTACTGCTGTATGGTTACTGTAGTTTATAGATGCTTTACTCACAACTAGCCCACCCTACCTCTGCAATTTAATTACTACCATTCTCAATAGTACTGAAGAAGGTTAAGCACAAGGTGGTTGAAAGTATGTCCAACGATACTGCCGACGCTCTCGGCCTTAGCCGGGCCATCCTATGCAATGGTTTGGACTCGTCTAGTTGCTAATGCTTTATATTAATGCTTTCTTAGTCGTCTTATCATTCGATGTTGTTAAATTAACTTAAATGAAAGTCTTGTCTTAACTACTCATAGTAGAAAAAAAGTAGGAATTCCAATTTTAAACAGTGTCGTATCCAAGTCTTACACCTTTTCCCGTTCAATTTCAACAAATCTGCGCTGCAATTTAGACAACTTGACATTCATTTTCGACACTCTATTTTTATACCTTCAGTTGGACGTTCAAATTAGACAAAGCTGACTTCAATTTAAACAGCAGATATTCGATTTAGACAGTGGATATTCAATTTAAACACTTCCTCATTGAGAGCGATTTGTCTATGGTAAAATTCTAGTTCTGAGGCAAAGCACGTATTCAATTTAGACACCCATCATTCAATTTAGACACGCTCAGCTTCAGACCCTTGCTTTCCTGTCGCCTCTGCTTCTGACTTTCGGAGAGAGAATTGGAGAGACTAATGTACATTCTGTAAGATACATATACTCAGTTTATTGTCTATGGAAAGATTGAAAACCGAGATTGAGACTGTAAAGGAAAATGATTTCTGGCCTTGTGGCATTGAGTATGCCGTCGTCCTTTTGATGTTCATCAGTGCCGCCAAATTCAGGAAGTCCTCGCCGTTGTTATGAGCATCCAGCAGGCGCGCTCGATCCTGATTCGTGATTCGCACGTACGGGCCGCGGCCATCAACGTCGCTTCCGGTCGCTTCTGACTCCGGTCCGTTCACCTCTTCCTCCATGTTCGTGCGTTAGATCAGTAGACAGATATTCTTCACGAAAGAAGCAATTCTCAGAAGTAGCCTTCTCTCTTGTTCAACGACCGCCGTTTTATCTGTGCTAAATTCAATGCCACAAGGCCAGAAATCATTTTCCTTTACAGTCTCAATCTCGGTTTTCAATCTTTCCATAGACAATAAACTGAGTATATGTATCTTACAGAATGTACATTAGTCTCTCCAATTCTCTCTCCGAAAGTCAGAAGCAGAGGCGACAGGAAAGCAAGGGTCTGAAGCTGAGCGTGTCTAAATTGAATACGTGCTTTGCCTCAGAACTAGAATTTTACCATAGACAAATCGCTCTCAATGAGGAAGTGTTTAAATTGAATATCCACTGTCTAAATCGAATATCTGCTGTTTAAATTGAAGTCAGCTTTGTCTAATTTGAACGTCCAACTGAAGGTATAAAAATAGAGTATTGAAAATGAATGTCAAGTTGTCTAAATTGCAGCGCAGATTTGTTGAAATTGAATGGGAAAAGGTGTAATACCTTTAGCATCACCTATTTTTATTTATATCAGTTTTTTTGCATAGACAATTCTTTAAAAGTGCATGCTTGTTTTTAATCTCGCAGACCTACCCACAGATACTTTAACCCTAGATAGTTCACTTTTATTTAGATTTTTAGTCTTTGGTTAGTAGCGTGAACGAGCACGGATGCGTCAAACGATCTAAAAATAGATTGCAAAAGTGACGTATTGGCGTTTTCGTGTCAGCTTAGTCACGAAATCATCCCTACATGTAGGCTTTCAAATTATCAAAGTTGAGTGCACTCTCATTTATGGTCAAAACGAAGGAACTTGATGGCTAAAGAGTTGGAGCTTTAATAACAAGTTGATAACTGTTTCCTTTCTAAGTCTGTCTTGGCGCTTGTCTTGGTGCTGTAAGGCGTCAGGACGAGCGGCCAGGGTCTGATGTAGGACGTCAGGTCGGGCGGCCAGGCTCTGATGTAGGACGTCAGGTCGGGCGGCCAGGCTCTGATGTAGGACGTCAGGTCGGGCGGCCAGGCTCTGATGTAGGACGTCAGGTCGGGCGGCCAGGGTCTGATGTAGGACGTCAGGTCGGGCGGCCAGGGTCTGATGTAGGACGTCAGGTCGGGCGGCCAGGCTCTGATGTAGGACGTCAGGTCGGGCGGCCAGGCTCTGATGTAGGACGTCAGGTCGGGCGGCCAGGGTCTGATGTAGCACGTCAGGTCGGGCGGCCAGGGTCTGATGTAGGACGTCAGGTCGGGCAGCCAGGGTCTGATGTAGGACGTCAGGTCGGGCAGCCAGGGTCTGATGTAGGACGTCAGGTCGGGCGGCCAGGGTCTGATGTAGGACGTCAGGTCGGGCAGCCAGGGTCTGATGTAGGACGTCAGGTCGGGCGGCCAGGGTCTGATGTAGGACGTCAGGGCGGGCGGCCAGCCGCTGCTTGTCAGTAACAGCATTCCACCGCAATCTCAAGTGCGGTTTGTCTCGCAAAGCAGGGCAGCTGTAGGCTTCGTCGACGAAAAGTGTTGCAGAAACGCAAGCCTCTTTTGTGGATGAGTGCCAGCTCAATGAATTCTAGTTAAGGCAGACGTTGTCATTCACTGGCAACCACATCGTCGCTGGGAAAAGTATGCAGCCGAATGGGTGTCGCTTCGTTTGAACTCGTGGACACACATATAATAAAACACTGTTATAGTATCTGTGGACCTACCAGCGACTTACCAAAGTTGAGTTCCTTAAAAACATTTGCTAGATTTTTAAACAAGCCGGGAATCGACTATAATTTCACCTGGATTAATGTAGTCTCCCGTCGCTTCCACTTCGCAAAGTGTCAGAGCCTCGCCAAGCCTGGTTGCTATGGTAACGCTAGCGCCACTAATGCCTCGGCAGTCGAGCGTGGCGCTAGCCTGGCCTCCAAGCGAGGCGGCACTTTGGCAAAGGGTGTCGCCAACTTTCAGATCGAAATTGTTAAGCCTGTCTGAGCAGCAGTCCTGCCTGTTCCAGATTGTCACATTGCGCACAGCCGCTTTGGTCTGCAACGATGAGTTTTACTTCAGGTGTCACATAATGTTTGAGACTCGTGCTACTATAGCGACGAAAATACACAACACGGCGCATTGTAATCCATGGCTCTTTTCCACAAGAGAGCAATCTAGAAAGGTGTGAAACTTCGCCAAGACTTGCCCCAAAGTAGCCGGTCCACCAGCCGCCGTAAACTTTTCGCGTAGTATGGCTGCAGCTGCCACGATAGAAACTGCCATCCTTCACTCCGTCGATGGCTCGTTGGCAGACAGCGTCAAAATCGACGCTGTTTTGCGTGCAGTTGATAAACTGCAATGTGACACACCTTGCTGGAGACGCTGCTGCAACTAGAAGCAGAAGCCAGGCCAGGTAGTGACGACCTGCCGACCTCGCCACGGTTCTTAAGGGTGTCAGAGGTGCAAAGTTAGATGTCAGGACCAATCGTGTTAACTCCCCCCGTCATGCTCGTTTCGATCAGATCATGATCCAATCATAAAATTTACTCAATATGATAATCGTCAGATCTTGGTCATACCTGATCTAGTCAGATCTTGGTCATACCTGATCTAGTCAGATCTTGGTCATACCCGATCTAGTCAGATCTTGGTCATGCCTGATCTAGTCAGATCTTGGTCATGCCTGATCTAGTCAGATCTTGGTCATACCAGATCTAGTCAGATCTTGGTCATGTCTGATCTAGTCAGGTCTTGGTCATACCTGATCTAATTAGTGACTCAGTGACTTTGTGAGTTAGTCACTTAGTGATCGATAGCGTATATCTAAGTGTTGTCGTTTAGTGTCGTACCTGATTTGTGTAACAAATGCTTACTGTCTGTGTTATCCTATGCCACCTAATTTATGCCTAGCCGCGCCTATTCACTAAAATCATGTCTTCCTGTCCGTGTTATCCCGCAGACGGCCTGCTTAAGAAACTGGACGAGATGAACCGGACAGCCGGCATGTTTTTCGGCCTGATGAACCAGACTAAGTGTCTCATCAAGGCCTTCTACCGGCTCAGCCAGGTACAACGCGTCTTCGGCGAGATCTTGTCCGAGATTGGCGTCAAGGAGCCGCAGCCGCGAGCCTCCGAGGCCTTCACCCAGTTTGGTGGCACTCACCGCAGGATGGAGCAGGCGGCCATTGAATGCTTGAAGACTGTCAAACCGGTTGGTTCTAGCTTTGTCTTTTGCATTCATTCCTTTCTGTTGCGCTGTTTTATTATCTTATTTTCTTTCTGAGGCCCAGCCAATAGCAGCGAATGTTTAATTGTCATCGCTTCATTGGTTGGGCATGGATTGCTAACAATCAGCTCACTGACATTGTGTACTACTGAATTCAGCGATGTCTCTGACTGACACGGTGACAGATTTCGCTGACACAGTCAGATGTCTCTGACGCAGACAGATTTCGCTGACACAGTCAGATGTCTCTGACGCAGACAGATGTCTCTGACACAGTCAGATGTCTCTGACACAGTCAGATGTCTCTGACACAGCCAGATGTCTCTGACACAGTCAGATGTCTCTGACACAGTCAGATGTCTCTGACACAGTCAGATGTCTCTGACACAGTCAAATGTCTCTGACACAGTCAGATGTCTCTGACACAGTCAGATGTCTCTGACACAGTCAGATGTCTCTGACGCAGACAGATGTCTCTGACGCAGACAGATGTTTCTGACACAGACAGATGTATCTGACACATTCAAATGTCTCTGACACAGTCAAATGTCTCTGACACAGACAGATGTATCTGACACATTCAAATGTCTCTGACACAGTCAAATGTATCTGACACAGTCAGATGTCTCTGACACAGTCAGATGTCTCTGACACAGTCAGATGTCTCTGACACAGCCAGATGTCTCTGACACAGTCAGATGTCTCTGACACAGTCAGATGTCTCTGACACAGTCAGATGTCTCTGACACAGCCAGATGTCTCTGACACAGTCAGATGTCTCTGACACAGTCAGATGTCTCTGACACATTCAAATGTCTCTGACACAGTCAGATGTCTCTGACACAGTCAGATGTCTCTGACACAGTCAGATGTCTCTGACACAGTCAATTCTAACCAGTATGTATCCCACACGTCATCGCTTGCAGATGATTAGCGATATGAACACATTCCTGACGAAGGTGGTGCCAGATACGCGCCTGACAATTAAGAAATACCTGGACTGCAAGTTTGAGTATCTGGTGGGTAGTGAATTTTGCTATCTCATTTACAGTGGCATTGTAGTATTTATGATATTAGCAACTCGGATTTTTAATTGCTTTTAGTCTTACTGTCTGAAAGTGAAGGAAATGGATGACGAAGAGTACAGCTTTGCGGCGATGCAGGAACCTCTCTACCGGGTGGAGAGTGGCAACTATGAGTACAGGTGAGACTGTTTATGAGTTCAGGTGAGACTGTTTATGAGTTCAGGTGAGACTGTTTGTGAGTACAGGTGAGACTGTTTATGAGTTTAGGTGAGACTGTTTATGAGTTTAGGTGAGACTGTTTGTGAGTACAGGTGAGACTGTTTGTGAGTACAGGTGAGACTGTTTGTGAGTACAGGTGAGACTGTTTATGAGTTCAGGTGAGACTGTTTATGAGTTCAGGTGAGACTGTTTGTGAGTACAGGTGAGACTGTTTTTGAGTACAGGTGAGACTATTTATGAGTTCAGGTGAGACTGTTTGTGAGTTCAGGTGAGACTGTTTATGAGTACAGGTGAGACTGTTTATGAGTTCAGGTGAGACTGTTTATGAGTTCAGGTGAGACTGTTTGTGAGTTCAGGTGAGACTGTTTGTGAGTACAGGTGAGACTGTTTATGAGTTCAGGTGAGACTGTTTATGAGTTCAGGTGAGACTGTTTGTGAGTACAGGTGAGACTGTTTATGAGTTCAGGTGAGACTGTTTATGAGTTCAGGTGAGACTGTTTGTGAGTACAGGTGAGACTGTTTATGAGTACAGGTGAGACTGTTTATGAGTTCAGGTGAGACTGTTTGTGAGTTCAGGTGAGACTGTTTGTGAGTACAGGTGAGACTGTTTATGAGTTCAGGTGAGACTGTTTATGAGTTCAGGTGAGACTGTTTGTGAGTTCAGGTGAGACTGTTTGTGAGTTCAGGTGAGACTGTTTATGAGTTCAGGTGAGACTGTTTGTGAGTACAGGTGAGACTGTTTGTGAGTGGCTAGTTAATCAGTAGTGCAAGTGTTACTAATAGGGATTTTTACAATAACAACGTTAAATCCTCTCCTATTTGTTCTGATCCCTCGCAGGCTTATCTTGCGCTGCCGTCAGGAAGCTCGCAGCCGATTCGCTAAAATGCGCAACGATGTTTTGGTGAAGATTGAACTGCTGGACAATAAGCACGGTGAGCAGATGCTGAAAAATTCCCAATATAACTGACTGGTTACCTATCGCCAAAAATGCTTTAGGTAATCTCTGCATTTCTCTGTAAAACAACCTCTGTTCTTAAGTCCCATTTTCTCTATTCCATCCCCGTGTTCTCAATTCCCATCTTCCCTATTCCATCCCCGTGTTCTCAATTCCCATCTTCCCTATTCCATCCCAGTGTTCTCAAATCCTATTTTCCCTATTCCATCCCCGTGTTCTCAATTCCCATCTTCCCTATTCCATCCCCGTGTTCTCAATTCCCATCTTCCCTATTCCATCCCCGTGTTCTCAATTCCCATCTTCCCTATTCCATCCCAGTGTTCTCAAATCCTATTTTCCCTATTCCATCCCAGTTTTCTCAAATCCCATTTTCTCTATTCCATCCCAGTGTTGTCAAATCCCATCTTCCCTATTCCATCGCAGTGTTTTCGAATCCCATTTTCTCTTTTCCATCCCAGTGTTTTCAAATCCCATTTTCTCTTTTCCATCCCAGTGTTGTCAAATCCCATCTTCCCTATTCCATCCAAGTGTTCGCAAATCCCATCTTCCCTATTCCATCCGAGTGTTCTCAATTCCCATCTTCTCTGTTCCATCCCAGTGTTCTCTAATCCCATTTTCCCTATTTCATCCCAGTGTTTTCAAATCCCATTTTCTCTTTTCCATGCCAGTGTTCTCAAATCACATTTTCTCTTTTCCATTCCAGTGTTGTCAAATCCCATTTTCCCTATTCCATCCCAGTGTTTTCAAATCCCATTTTCCCTATTTCATCCCAGTGTTTTCAAATCCCATTTTCCCTATTCCATCCCAGTGTTGTCAAATCCCATTTTCCCTATTCCATCCCAGTGTTGTCAAATCCCATTTTCCCTATTCCATCCCAGTGTTCTCAAATCCCATTTTCCCTATTTCATCCCAGTGTTTTCAAATCCCATTTTCTCTTTTCCATCCCAGTGTTGTCAAATCACATTTTCTCTTTTCCATTCCAGTGTTGTCAAATCCCATTTTCCCTATTCCATCCCAGTGTTTTCAAATCTCATTTTCTCTTTTTCATCCCGTGTTCTCAAATCCCATTTTCTCTTTTTCATCCCAGTGTTCTCAATTCCCATCTTTCCTATTCCATCCCAGTGTTCTCAAATCCCATCTTCCCTATTCCATCCCAGTGTTCTCAAATCCCATCTTTCCTATTCCATCCCAGTGTTCTCAAATCCCATCTTCCCTATTCCATCCCAGTGTTCTCAAATCCCATCTTCCCTATTCCATCCCAGTGTTCTCAAATCCCATCTTCTCTAGTCCTTCCCCTCACTAAGTATTTGCACTACGTGACTTTATTGCCAAATAAAATTTGGCAGGTTGGTGCAGTCTGGCAGGGCGATTTTAAATTATTCCTCGATTTGTTTGACAAATGCCATTACCGGGCTTCATTCTTAGTCCTTAGTCCATTTGCTTTCAAATTATTTGGCGCCTTCAACCATGGGAGTGTATTTGTTCAAACACTGCAGCATTTACCATATATGCCTCCCGCACGGCCTAGTGTAAATACTAAGTAAACTAGTGATTGGATTCCAACTGATACAAATGTGACTGAATAAATTCTGCTTATACCTCATCATTCATATCTCCTATCTAATAATCCAATCTCACCTCACCGTTAAATCTCACCCATCTCAACATGATATCTCACCCATCTTAACATGATATCTCACCCATCTCAACATGATATCTCATCCATCTCAACCTGATATTTCACCCATCTCACTAAAGAATCTCACCCATCTCACCAGAGTCTCACCCATCTCACCAGAGTCTCACCCATCTCACCAGAGTCTCACCCATCTCACCAGAGTCTCACCCATCTCACCAGAGTCTCACCCATCTCACCAGAGTCTCACCCATTTCACAGTAGAGTCTCACCCATCTCACCAGAGTCTCACCCATCTCACTAGAGTCTCACCCATCTCACCAGAGTCTCACCCATCTCACCAGAGTCTCACCCATCTCACCAGAGTCTCACCCATCTCACAGTGGAGTCTCACCCATCTCACCAGAGTCTCACCCATCTCACAGTGGAGTCTCACCCATCTCACTAAAGAGTCTCACCCTGTTGCCACCTGTCCAGTGCAGGACACAGTGTCCCAGCTGCAGCGCCTAGTCCAGGCCATGAGCAAGTACCACAACGACTGCTGCGAGGTGATGCGCGGCTGCCGAATCTTCCCAATCGAGATGGACCTGAACAAGACCAGCTTCCAGTACGAGAGTACCACCCCGCTGCACGAGGAAGAAGACGACGACAACACAGCGCCAGCTGCGACCGGCGTTCGAGAATTCCGCGACTTCCTCGACGATGAGACGCCGCAGCAGCCGCCACCGCATTCGATCTTCGCAGCTTGGGACGAAGCGGCCGCCGCATCTGCAGCCGACGAGGATCAGTCAGCCAGCACTGGCGAGGAGCCGCTGCTGCGACTGGGCTAGCCTCTTCCGGCTTTTCTGCTCGGTTTTATAACTAATCAAGACTGCAGGATTGCTCTGACCCATTCCCAGACTGCAGGATTGCTCTGACCCATTCCCAGACTGCAGGATTGCTCTGACCCATTCCCAGACTGCAGGATTGCTCTGACCCATTCCCAGACTGCAGGATTGCTCTGACCCATCCTCAGACTGCAGGATTGCTCTGACCCATTCCCAGACTGCAGGATTGCTCTGACCCATTCCCAGACTGCAGGATTGCTCTGACCCATTCCCAGACTGCAGGATTGCTCTGACCCATTCCCAGACTGCAGGATTGCTCTGACCCATTCCCAGACTGCAGGATTGCTCTGACCCATTCCTCAGACTGCAGGATTGCTCTGACCCATTCCCAGACTGCAGGATTGCTCTGACCCATTCCCAGACTGCAGGATTGCTCTGACCCACCTTTTAGATTTTAGTTGTTTGCATGCCTGTTTGCCGAGCATGCATTGTTGAAGCAGATTTCATTATAGCTATTTAAGATATTTTAACTCGTGTTTTGTGTTTTACTGGTCATAATTTTGTTGGTAACAAATTTTACAACAAAAATTTACTCACATATAATTTCATGTCGTAGACGTGCATTGTACTTTATGTTTTTATGTTTCCTATATTATTCCATTACAAAAACGTGAACACTATATACATTTTTACTACTGTTTTTGTTGTGATCTAAGTAGTATACTCTATTAGACAAATATTACAACCATTTTTGTGTTTCTTTACTTCTTAACTTCAGATAAATTTACGGACTCTTTAAAATGATTCCAGTTTATTATACAGCAATGAGATTGTCACTAAATATTCCTATAACCCACAGGGAGGACTGTTAAGTACCATTGTGCGAGTTTATTGTCGTTTTTTGCGTTTCTCCGCATTTTTGTTCTGAATTTTCCTTTCTCTCGTTGTCGATCCCATTTTGTCTGTCCTCTAAAAAAATATGCTTATTTTACTGTACTTATGAAATAGACCCAGGGCGAACAACTTGAACTGAAACGCTACTTAACAAAACTATTGACTTTTTATTATCGCATGAAATTTACTGCCCTGTCCCATTCCATGAACTGCCCCTGACCCATTCCATAAACCGCCTGTGACCCATTCCATGAACTGCTCCGAACCCATTCCATGAACTGCCCCTGACCCATTCATTGAACTGCTCCGAACCCATTCCATGAACTGCCCCTGACCCATTCCATGAACTGCTCCGGACCCATTCCATGAACTGCCCCTGACCCATTCCATGAACTGCCTGTGACCGATTCCATGAACTGCTCCGGACCCATTCCATGAACTGCCCCTGACCCATTCCATGAACTGCCTGTGACCCATTCCATGAACTGCCCCTGACCCATTCCATGAACTGCTCCGGACCCATTCCATAAATCGCCTGTGACCCATTCCATGAACTGCCCCTGACCCATTCCATGAACTGCTCCGGACCCATTCCATGAACTGCCCCTGACCCATTCCATGAACTGCCCCTGACCCATTCCATAAACCGCCTGTGACCCATTCCATGAACTGCCCCTGACCCATTCCATGAACTGCCCCTGACCCATTCCATGAACTGCCCCTGACCCATTCCATAAACCGCCTGTGACCCATTCCATGAACTGCTCCGAACCCATTCCATGAACTGCCCCTGACCCATTCCATGAACTGCTCCGGACCCATTCTATGAACTGCCTGTGACCCATTCCATGAACTGCCCCTGACCCATTCCATGAACTGCTCCGGACCCATTCCATGAACTGCCTGTGACCCATTCCATGAACTGCCCCTGACCCATTCCATGAACTGCCTGTGACCCATTCCATGAACTGCTCCGGACCCATTCCATGAACTGCCCCTGACCCATTCCATGAACTGCCTGTGACCCATTCCATGAACTGCCCCTGACCCATTCCATGAACTGCCCCTGAGCCATTCCATAAACCGCCTGTGACCCATTCCATGAACTGCCCCTGACCCATTCCATGAACTGCTCCGGACCCATTCCATGAACTGCCCCTGACCCATTCCATGAACTGCCCCTGACCCATTCCATAAACCGCCTGTGACCCATTCCATGAACTGCCCCTGACCCATTCCATGAACTGCCCCTGACCCATTCCATGAACTGCCCCTGACCCATTCCATAAACCGCCTGTGACCCATTCCATGAACTGCTCCGAACCCATTCCATAAACCGCCTGTGACCCATTCCATGAACTGCTCCGAACCCATTCCATGAACTGCTCCGGACCCATTCCATGAACTGCCCCTGACCCATTCCATGAACTGCCCCTAACCCATTCCATAAACCGCCTGTGACCCATTCCATGAACTGCCCCTGACCCATTCCATGAACTGCCCCTGACCCATTCCATGAACTGCCCCTGACCCATTCCATAAACCGCCTGTGACCCATTCCATGAACTGCTCCGAACCCATTCCATGAACTGCCCCTGACCCATTCCATGAACTGCTCCGGACCCATTCCATGAACTGCCTGTGACCCATTCCATGAACTGCCCCTGACCCATTCCATGAACTGCTCCGGACCCATTCCATGAACTGCCTGTGACCCATTCCATGAACTGCCCCTGACCCATTCCATGAACTGCCTGTGACCCATTCCATGAACTGCTCCGGACCCATTCCATGAACTGCCCCTGACCTATTCCATGAACTGCCCCTGACCCATTCCATGAACTGCTCCGGACCCATTCCATGAACTGCCCCTGAGCCATTCCATAAACCGCCTGTGACCCATTCCATGAACTGCCCCTGACCCATTCCATGAACTGCTCCGGACCCATTCCATGAACTGCCCCTGACCCATTCCATGAACTGCCCCTGACCCATTCCATAAACCGCCTGTGACCCATTCCATGAACTGCCCCTGACCCATTCCATGAACTGCCCCTGACCCATTCCATGAACTGCCCCTGACCCATTCCATGAACTGCTCCGGACCCATTCCATGAACTGCCCCTGACCCATTCCATGAACTGCCCCTGACCCATTCCATGAACTGCCCCTGACCCATTCCAGGAACTGCCCCTGACCCATTCCAGGAACTGCCTGTGACCCATTCCAGGAACTGCCTGTGACCCATTCCAGGAACTGCCTGTGACCCATTCCAGGAACTGCCTGTGACCCATTCCATGAACTGCCTGTGACCCATTCCAGGAACTGCCTGTGACCCATTCCTGAAATATTTCATGACCCGCTCATAGCAGAACTTCAGTGTCCCTTGACTCCGTGAACCCTGCCTCGACTATTCCGTGAATATATTTCGGCTATTGCAATTTGGATTTATAGTGAAAGTGTCCCCGGGACCTGTTCTCTGTCCCTTGGCTCACATCCAGAGTTTAAGAACTGAGTGATGCGCTGGTGTTACCGTCGGCGCTTCGGAACTAATCTGCCGCGAGTTTCTCGGCATCCCTAATCCCTCCTCGAGCCCTAGCCTGGACGTCTCGGAGGGAGCAATTGAATTAAGTAGATGATGGCCTGGGTCTCCTTCTAGTCAGTCTTACTTGCAAGCCGTATTACCCCGGAGCTCTCCGCTGCCAGATTTCATTTGCATTTACATCTGCAAGTGCTAAGCAGGGGCCTGCCATGTTGGGTCTGAAGTGCGAGCTCTCTACACACTGACGCACGGGTGACGCAAAGTGGAAGTTTGAAAGTCACTCTGAGGGTATCGACGGTGTCGCAGCTTTGAATTCGATGCTAAATTGGCAGCGACATAAAAACACTTAAAAAATATTTGTATGATTCACTGGCCGCTCATCTCTCCACTGAAATGTACCATTGAGTTGCTCTGATGTATTGGAGTTTTGGCAAAAAACTCTAACCGGACAGTTTCCTACTCACTGTCAATTCTAATTTTGCTTGTACGCTCGTACATTGCTCTCGTTGACCCTCCTGCAACCACTACATTCGCTGCCTCAGCATCCACCTCCTTCCTGCCACCCCATTCCCTGCCCAGCACCCACCTCCGTCCTTCCAGCCACCGCATTCCCTGCCCGAGCACCCACCTCCCTCCTTCAAGCCACCCCACTCCCTGCCCCAGCCCCCATTCCCTGCCTAGCACCCACCTCCCTCCTTCCAGCCACCCATTCCCTGCCCCAGCCACCCCAATCCCTGCCCAGCACCCACCTCCCTCCTTACAGCCACCCCATTCCCTGCCCGAGCACCCAGCTCCCTCCTTCCAGCCACCCCATTCCCTGCCCGAGCACCCACCTCCCTCCTTCAAGCTACCCCATTCGCCGCCTAAACATACAATCTCAACCTCCCTCCTCTTTCCACCTCATTTCGTCCCCGAGCACCGACCTCCCTCCTCCTCCCACATCATTCTCAGCCCAACCTTCCATCCGTCTTCCAGCCACCCATTCGCTGCCCACGCATACACTCGCTCCCTCCTTTTTCAATGTCCATTCAAAGCTTATCACACCCAACTTCTTTATCTTTCCACCATAAATTAATTCAGAGCTTAAAAACTAAAAAACTAGCCAATTTTAGCTGCTTAAGCTGTTTCAAAGCAAAAGGTAAAACTAATAATCCATTAGAAGAAAGCTGGCTTAAGACTTTGTCAGTGAAAACGAAAAT
The DNA here is from genome assembly GCA_950097015.1 of Macrostomum hystrix. Taxonomy (NCBI): domain Eukaryota; kingdom Metazoa; phylum Platyhelminthes; family Macrostomidae; genus Macrostomum; species Macrostomum hystrix. The sequence goes on along the minus strand of CATNEN010000034.1, from coordinate 7,104,291 downwards.
CCATCACCTGCCGCCTAGATTCTGTTCCACTTCGAGGAGCTCAACCCGGAGTCAGGTTTTATCGCTGAGCTGTAAACATGGCCACGGCGGCCTCGGCAATTCGATGCCTTTTGGCACGTGGGCGGCCTGCGTGACGTCTCGCGCCAAACATTAATGCTCAATTTTAAAGCAGAGCTAATCTAATTATTCCACCTATCTTGGAAGTAAAACTGACAATTTGAGAACAGTTTTTTACTCTCCCTATTTATTTTAGGTTGAGCGACATGACTGGTAATTACTACTAGAGTAACACACGAAATAACTGCCATGAACTGTAAACATGCCTGTGATGGTTTGGAAGGCTTCACTATCAATAGTACATAGTATATTGTAAGCAAACAAAATAATATTTGGAAATTATAGAAATATAACTGCTTGAAATTAGTCTGGAAATCCGCTCTTTCTCACTCTGGAAATCCGCTCTTTCTCACTCTGGAAATCCGCTCTTTCTCACTCTGGAAATCCGCTCTTTCTCACTCTGGAAATCCGCTTTTTCTCACTCTGGAAATCCGCTCTTTCTCAATCTGGAAATCCGCTCTTTCTCTCTCTGGAAATCCGCTCTTTCTCACCCTGGAAATCCGCTCTTTCTCTCTCTGGAAATCCACTCTTTCTCTCTCTGGAAATCCGCTCTTTCTCTCTCTGGAAATCCGCTCTTTCTCAATCTGGAAATCCGCTCTTTCTCAATCTGGAAATCCGCTCTTTCTCCTCTGGAAATCCGCTCTTTCTCTCTCTGGAAATCCGCTCTTTCTCAATCTGGAAATCCGCTCTTTCTCAATCTGGAAATCCGCTCTTTCTCTCTCTGGAAATCCGCTCTTTCTCACCCTGGAAATCCGCTCTTTCTCTCTCTGGAAATCCGCTCTTTCTCTCTCTGGAAATCCGCTCTTTCTCACCCTGGAAATCCGCTCTTTCTCAATCTGGAAATCCGCTCTTTCTCTCTCTGGAAATCCGCTCTTTCTCTCTCTGGAAATCCGCACTTTCTCTCTCTGGAAATCCACTCTTTCTCACCCTGGAAATCCGCTCTTTCTCCCTCTGGAAATCCGCTCTTTCTCTCTCTGGAAATCCGCTCTTTCTCAATCTGGAAATCCGCTCTTTCTCTCTCTGGAAATCCGCTCTTTCTCAATCTGGAAATCCGCTCTTTCTCAATCTGGAAATCCGCTCTTTCTCCTCTGGAAATCCGCTCTTTCTCTCTCTGGAAATCCGCTCTTTCTCAATCTGGAAATCCGCTCTTTCTCAATCTGGAAATCCGCTCTTTCTCTCTCTGGAAATCCGCTCTTTCTCACCCTGGAAATCCGCTCTTTCTAAATCTGGAAATCCGCTCTTTCTCTCTCTGGAAATTCGCTCTTTCTCACCCTGGAAATCCGCTCTTTCTCTCTCTGGAAATCCGCTATTTCTCTCTCTGGAAATCCGCTCTTTCTCAATCTGAAAATCCGCTCTTTCTCTCTCTGGAAATCCGCTCTTTCTCACCCTGGAAATCCGCTCTTTCTCTCTCTGGAAATCCGCTCTTTCTCTCTCTGGAAATCCGCTCTTTCTCACCCTGGAAATCCGCTCTTTCTCAATCTGGAAATCCGCTCTTTCTCAATCTGGAAATCCGCTCTTTCTCTCTCTGGAAATCCGCTCTTTCTCACTCTGGAAATCCGTCATAGAATCCGTCATTGTCGCGCCCTCATTAAAAATGAATCGTTAGAAAGGCGGGTTAATCAGGTTATTAGCACGAATTTAAGGTGAAATTTCAGTACATTTTCTTGATATGCACTAGAAACAGACGTGCCGCTTCTTCAAGCAAGTTTTACAATCAGTTTGAACTCCTGTCGTTTTGCTTTGTCGGATGTTCCCATTTTCATATTTTTTTAGTAAAAACGTCACCGAAATTCGTAAGTCACGCGTCATTCGGGCCTGGAACCATACTGACAACCAGAACCAACTCCCTCAAAGCTACTTGTTTGGGAATTGGGAGTATTTAGGAACAGGGAGATCCACTTTGCTCGCGAGCAGCTCTCGTCCTTGTTATTTAAAAGACCAAATTGGACGAAATAAGGAGCTCCACTTTGCCTCTTAGTGCGGCGGTGCTCCGTGTAAATTTAATCCCACAAAAAAGAAAGTATTTTCTCCCCCATCTCCTTAGTCTCGCACTGGTTGAAGCCAGTCAAGCCTGTCGTTCCCCGATGCTTCATCAAAACAACTAACCAAAAGGAATATAGGCTGCAAGCAAACTGCTGGCACTGAAAAAAGCCAAAGGAAATGAACGCCTATACAATATTATAGACTCTCCGGACAAGCCGGGCTTCGGAAACCGAATCAATAGGAAGGCGATGTTGCCTACGCTTTCTGGTTGTCTCAGAAATTACAGTTAGTGCGAGTGGGAAGCAGCGCGGGGGTCTAACTAGCTAATGGGTACCGATTGTTGAGAATCTGCGCGAGTGCAGAGAACACCAGTGCAGAGGAGATCATTGGGAGGGTGTAGAGGAGATTATTGGGAGGGTGTAGGGGAGATCATTGGGAGGGTGTAGAGGAGATCATTGGGAGGGTGTAGAGGAGATCATTGGGAGGGTGTAGAGGAGATCATTGGGAGGGTGTAGGGGAGATCATTGGGAGGGTGTAGAGGAGATCATTGGGAGGGTGTAGAGAAGATCATTGGGAGGGTGTAGAGGAGATCAAAGAGAATGGGATGCAGATCATAGAGAATGTGATGCAGATCATAGAGAATGTGATGCAGATCAAGGAGAATCTGATGCAGATCAAAGAGAATGTGATGCAGATCAAAGAGAATCTGATGCAGATCAAAGAGAATGTGATGCAGATCAAAGAGAATCTGATGCAGATCAAAGAGAATGTGATGCAGATCAAAGAGAATGTGATGCAGATCAAAGAGAATGTGATGCAGATCAAAGAGAATGTGATGCAGATCATAGAGAATGTGATGCAGATCATAGAGAATGTGATGCAGATCAAAGAGAATCTGATGCAGATCAAAGAGAATGTGATGCAGATCATAGAGAATGTGATGCAGATCATAGAGAATGTGATGCAGATCAAAGAGAATGTGATGCAGATCAAAGAGAATGTGATGCAGATCAAAGAGAATGTGATGCAGATCAAAGAGAATGTGATGCAGATCATAGAGAATGTGATGCAGATCATAGAGAATGTGATGCAGATCAAAGAGAATCTGATGCAGATCAAAGAGAATGTGATGCAGATCAAGAGAATGTGATGCAGATCAAAGAGAATCTGATGCAGATCAAAGAGAATGTGATGCAGATCATAGAGAATGTGATGCAGATCAATAAGAATGTGATGCAGATCAAAGAGAATCTGATGCAGATCAAAGAGAATCTGATGCAGATCAAAGAGAATGTGATGCAGATCATAGAGAATGTGATGCAGATCAATAAGAATGTGATGCAGATCAAAGAGAATCTGATGCAGATCAAAGAGAATCTGATGCAGATCAAAGAGAATGTGATGCAGATCAAAGAGAATCTGATGCAGATCAAAGAGAATGTGATGCAGATCAAAGAGAATCTGATGCAGATCAAAGAGAATGTGATGCAGATCAAAGAGAATCTGATGCAGATCAAAGAGAATGTGATGCAGATCAAAGAGAATCTGATGCAGATCAAAGAGAATCTGATGCAGATCAAAGAGAATGTGATGCAGATCATAGAGAATGTGATGCAGATCATAGAGAATGTGATGCAGATCATAGAGAATGTGATGCAGATCATAGAGAATGTGATGCTGATCAAAGACAATTATCTATTGAACTGAAGAAATGTAATCGGTGCCAGCTTCACTTGCTCCAGTTATCGGGGTGTTAATAAAATAACTTTCATCCAGGGAAACGACCCGTGATATTTTCCATAGGGAACTCACGACTGAGTGCATGGCTGAGTGCAAAAGGGCATTGTAAATGTTTTAGAGGATATGATCAGATACGAAATCAGCTTTGCCTTAAGCTAAAAGCACTTATTATGCACTTTGCGAAGATAATTTTTTAATTAAATATTGATTTCTATAACACTATTCCGATAGGAATCAGAAAACTGAATTCTTATAGAAGGCAGATGAGAACGATAGAAAAAATAAGGATGAGCGATGCGATTGAGATAAGGAAATCAAGGTGAGCGATGCGATTGAGATAAGGAAATCAAGGTGAGAGATGCGATTGAGATAAGGAAATCAAGGTGAGAGATGCGGATTGAGATAAGGAAATCAAGGTGAGCGATGCGATTGAGATAAGGAAATCAAGGTGAGAGATGCGGATTGAGATAAGGAAATCAAGGTGAGAGATGCGGATTGAGATAAGGAAATCAAGGTGAGCGATGCGGATTGAGATAAGGAAATCAAGGTGGGCGATGCGGTTATTACAATAATTTAAAAGTGCATAGATTGTTGGTGATGGTGCTTGTTGCGCTGCTTTAGACAAAGAAAGTGCTTTCATTTGAGCGGCTGCATTTGACTTCGACGTTGCCCGGGCTTTGGGGGAAGCCAGTCGCTAATTGAGGTGCAAGAGTTGGCCGATAAAGTCACTAATTGAAAATGTGGCCTGCGCCCTTGAAATCAAGCAAATTGTAGACTAGAAATCACGTGACGGGCCAAGCATATAAGCGTGGGAGAATGAAAGCGATTTTTAGGGTTGGTGAAAATTGGAGGCTAAGAAATGGGGATAAAAGAGTTGCAGAAAATTGATGAAGAGGAAGTCAAGCTTGGCTGCCAATGCGGCCGGGCGGGAAGCTGCCTTCTCATCCATTGTTGCTGATATGACGTTTTGACAAATATCTACCCTGATTTATGAGCTGCAACAGTGAATCTATCTATCTATCTATCTATCTATCTATCTATCTATCTATCCATCTATCTATCTATCTATCTATCTATCTATCTATCTATCCATCTATCTATCTATCTATCTATCTATCTATCTATCTATCTATCTGTCTGTCTATCTGTCTGTCTATCTATCTATCTATCTATCTATCTATCTATCTATCTATCTATCTATCTGTCTGTCTATCTGTCTATCTATCTATCTGTCTATCTATCTATCTATCTATCTATCTATCTATCTATCTATCTATCTATCTATCTATCCATCTATCTATCTATCTATCTATCTATCTATCTATCTATCTATCCATCTATCTATCTATCTATCTATCTATCTATCTATCTATCTATCTATCTGTCTATCTATCTATCCATCTATCTATCTATCTATCTATCTATCTATCTATCTATCTATCTATCTGTCTGTCTATCTGTCTGTCTATCTATCTATCTATCTATCTATCTATCTATCTATCTATCTGTCTATCTATCTATCTATCTATCTATCTATCTATCTATCTATGGTCGACAGATTCAACTTGCAATTAAGAGAGATTCCTACTCTGTGTGCGTGGTTTCTTTACATTCGTCTATCTATCTATCTATCTATTTTCGTCAAAGACAACTGAATAGGCGCAGGCATTTAAGGGGATTCATTTAATTATTCGAATGTCGAGACTAAATGATAAGAAATGACAAGAATCAGAGACACAACATGCAGCTTTACGAGAGACGGAGTGCTAACACGGTACCCAGATAATTAATTTTGGTTGTGAATTGCGCTGGCTCGTGTTTTTGTCAGGTCAAGAACACAGATTTAACATAATTTGTTAGCCATCATAATACCATCACGCAAAATTGTAATTGGTTAATAGTCACAGCCGTTTGCAAAGCTTGTCGTTTGAGTCAGCTCAGACAATTGTCTCGCCGTTTCTAGCAGTCAGCGAACTCGTCGTCACTGTCGTTGTTGTAGTCGCCACCGCAGCTGCCCGCAGCCGTCTCGGTGGAGGCGCAACGATGTCGCATCCGCCTGCCACGACTCCGCAGCTGCCGCCTCCGCCGCTGCCGCCGACACCCCAGGTGGCGATGACGGCCGGCCGGCGCAGCTGCAGGTCGGCGGGGCCAGACGGTCTAGCTGCGGCTGCGGCAGCGCCGGAGCGCCTGTACAGGCTGAGCACGGTGCGCCGGTCCGATCGCAGGTAGCGCAGATCGGACTGACGCCGGCAGCCCAGCAGGCGAAGATAGGCCAGGCGGAACTCGCGCTGGTTGGAGCCGTACAGCAGAGGGTTGATTCCAGAGTTGGCATAGCCGATCCACGTGATCAGCGACACCGCCCAGTCAGGCAGGCGGGCGCAGTTGTCCAGAGTGAAGGGGCAGGCGATGTACATGAGGAAGAACGGTATCCAGCAGGCGTAGAAACAGCCTACGATAAGAATGACGAAATGCCGCTGTTTTCTCTCGTGTCAACTCTTAGAAGTCTTTTCGAAAAAAAATTGCGTAGCGAATAAATAGCTCTTAATTACAGCCTGTACAGAAGGTAATTTAACTTCAGCTAAGTAATAGTAATATGCTTGCCTAGAGTGCGAACACTAATTAACCTTAGCAAACAGGGATTACAGGAGACCAATCCTACTCACGGAAATTGAAATGTCTCGCTGGAAATTAACTATTGTCTCAGACAGCTTAGAAATTTGGAATGATTGCACAAGGACATTGGGAAAGATGTCCCAGAGACATTGGGAATGATGTCCCATAGACATTCGAAAGGATGTTGCAGAGAATTTGGGAAGGATGTCACAGAGACATTGGGAATGATGTCCCAGAGACATTGGGAATGATGTCCCAGAGACATTGGGAATGATGTCCCAGAGACATTGGGAAGGATGTCACAGAGACATTGGGAAGGATGTCACAGAGACATTGGGAAGGATGTCCCAGAGACATTGGGAAGGATGTCACAGAGACATTGGGAAGGATGTCGCAGAGACATTGGGAAGGATGTCACAGAGACATTGGGAAGGATGTCACAGAGACATTGGGAAGGATGTCACAGAGACATTGGGAAGGATGTCGCAGAGACATTGGGAAGGATGTCCCATAGACATTCGGAAGGATGTCGCAGAGAATTTGGGAAGGATGTCACAGAGACATTGGGAAGGATGTCCCATAGACATTGGGAAGGATGTCCCATAGACATTCGGAAGGATGTCGCAGAGAATTTGGGAAGGATGTCACAGAGACATTGGGAAGGATGTCACAGAGACATTGGGAAGGATGTCACAGAGACATTGGGAAGGATGTCACAGAGACATTGGGAAGGATGTCGCAGAGACATTGGGAAGGATGTCACAGAGACATTGGGAAGGATGTCACAGAGACATTGGGAAGAATGTCACAGAGACATTGGGAAGGATGTCACAGAGACATTGGGAAGGATTTCACAGAGACATTGGGAAGGATGTCGCAGAGACATTGGGAAGGATGTCACAGAGACATTGGGAAGGATGTCACAGAGACATTGGGAAGGATGTCACAGAGAAATTGGGAAGGATGTCGCAGAGACATTGGGAAGGATGTCCCATAGACATTCGGAAGGATGTCGCAGAGAATTTGGGAAGGATGTCACAGAGACATTGGGAAGGATGTCACAGAGACATTGGGAAGGATGTCCCATAGACATTCGGAAGGATGTCGCAGAGAATTTGGGAAGGATGTCACAGAGACATTGGGAAGGATGACATACGGACATTGGGAATTGTGTCAGACGCACCCAGTATCAGTCCCAGGGTCTTCGTGGCCTTGGACTCGCTGTTGATCTGTCTGGAAACGGCCGCTGAGGCGGAGCCGCCCGCCGTCGCCGCCTTCCGCTGTCTGGCGCCTTGCGAGTGCTCGGCAGCGATGCGGTGAACACGCACGTAGGCGGCCGTCATCACCAGCAGCGGTAGGAAGAACGATGTCAGAGCCGAGACGACGGCGTAGATGCGATTCACGGACATGTGGCACTTGCCGACAGCGGCGGCAACGGCGGTGGCATTTCCGGCGACCCAGGCCTCCTCGGTGACTTCGTCATCGAATCTGAACGTGCCGGAGAAGACGGGCCCGAAGCTCAGGCCGATGCTGATAGACCAGACAAGGGCGACGGCCGTCCAGATTCGTCGAGGCCGCACGGCCGACTTGTAGTGCAACGGATTCGTGACGGCAATGTACCTGTCCAAGCTGATGAGGCACAGGTGCAGGATGCTGGAAGTGCAGCACATGATGTCGGCCGATAAAAAGAACTTGCAGTAGAAGTCACCCAGGGGCCAGCAGCCCAGGAAGCTGTACAGGGTCGAGTAGGGCATCACCAGAAGGCCGATGGCCACATCGGCTGACGCCAGCGACGCCAGCAGCAGAAAGCAGTTGCGTGAGTGAAGGCGGCGAAATTTCACCACCGGAGGCGATGACCAGCAGGTTGCCAGCCACCGTTTCCATGGTGATAGTGACATCACCGCGCAGGCGACGGCGCCAAGAGCCAGTCGGGACCGACTGCCCACCTGATGCAGATTGTGAATGCTGTGATTCAGGCAAGACATTAGGGTTAGGGTTAGGGTTAGGGTTAGGGTTAGGGTAAGGTGAAGGTAAGCGAGTATAGCTGTATAAAGGTGCTTATAGTTTTCCCTTCAGAGCGACTGGTTTGGCTAGATACACTGACAAGCTACTGGTCAGCTTCTTTTCTTAGGGACGACTACGGACCAATCAGATCGGGGCCTAACAATGGCATGGAGGCCAGAGTTAGTTGCCAGTCTACTCAGCTGTTCTTTGGTTGGTCGCCGAAGTCGAAGTTTTAGTTTGAACAGCATTTTATCATTTTTCTCTACTCTCGTTAATCCATTTGAAGTATCTCATCCCTTTTCTCTGTTCCAAACAGCATAATCTCTCTCTTCACCTGCAATCTCATCTAAAAAATCTCTCTCATCAAATCTCATATCTTTTTATGTCTTTTTTCTCTCATCTGTTCATAATTAAATATATAGACATAAATAGCGAGTTTAGTAAAAATTTTCTTTAAATTTGGCGTTCCCGTCAAGAACGGAGCTCAATTTACTGACAGCTGGAGTGAGTTTCCAAAGAGCTCACTGCCATTGTAACGATTTCCGCTTAGTAGACGGCCAGTGAAGCAGTTTCTTTTTTACTCGCTCGACGGGAAAGCATCGCGGATAATCTCCCTAAGGATTATCGCTAATACCCCCGCCTAGCCACCCAGCTCGGGCAGACAACAATGGGCAGGGGACTAAGAGGAATGGTCCTGGAGCAGTCCTGCTTCACTTTCCTTTAAATCTTTATGGTGAATAGATTGTAGTCCGGTTCATGCACAATTCAGCTGGAGAAGAGAGTAAAATCCATTGGATATTTCACTAATAATCCATTCGGCAGCAGATCTCAGGAATATTGTGTGTGACATTTGCAATGCATTTCATTCATTCATTCATTGTATTGGGGACTGGGCTACTATTGAGCACACTGACTCAATGGAGCGAAAGGCGTAATTGGCTGATTGCCTGGCACATACAGTGCACAAGACAGATTGAAATCTCTAGTATTTTGATATTTGATAGATATATAGAGTTCATGGTTCTTTCTAATTTCTCATTACGAATGTCCTTAAAGTGCTTGCGACTCTCATAGAGTAGGAAACTAGCGCTCGTAGCATTGTTGTTTAGTGATGCGCTAATTGTAGCAAGCGCTAACCATAGGCAGAGAGAGACACATCAGGCAGAGGGAGAGAGTCCTCAGGCAGAGAGAGACACCTCAGGCAGAGGGAGGGAGTCCTAAGGCAGAGAGAGACACCTCAGGCAGAGGGAGGGAGTCCTAAGGCAGAGAGAGACACCTCAGGCAGAGGGAGGGAGTCCTCAGGCAGAGGGACAGAGACCTCAGGCAGAGAGAGAGACCTCAGGCAGAGAAAGAGAGACCTCAGGCAGAGAGAGAAACCTCAGGCAGAGAAAGAGAGACCTCAGGCATAGAGAGACACCTCAGGCAGAGAAAGAGAGACCTCAGGCATAGAGAGACACCTCAGGCAGAGGGAGAGAGTCCTCAGGCAGAGAGAGACACCTCAGGCAGAGGGAGGGAGACCTCAGGCAGAGAGAGACACCTCAGGCAGAGAGAGAGACCTCAGGCAGAGGGAGAGAGTCCTCAGGCAGAGAGAGACACCTCAGGCAGAGAAAGAGAGACCTCAGGCATAGAGAGACACCTCAGGCAGAGGGAGGGAGACCTCAGGCATAGAGAGAGACCTCAGGCAGAGAGAGAGACCTCAGGCAGAGGGAGAGAGTCCTCAGGCAGAGAGAGACACCTCAGGCAGAGTGAGGGAGACCTCGGGCATAGAGAGAGACCTCAGGCAGAGGGAGAGAGTCCTCAGGCAGAGAGAGACACCTCAGGCAGAGTGAGGGAGACCTCGGGCATAGAGAGAGACCTCAGGCAGAGAGAGAGACCTCAGGCAGAGGGAGAGAGTCCTCAGGCAGAGAGAGACACCTCAGGCAGAGGGAGGGAGACCTCAGGCATAGAGAGAGACCTCAGGCAGAGGGAGGGAGACCTCAGGCAGAGGGAGGCAGACCTCAGGCAGATGGAGGGAGACCTCAGGCAGATGGAGGGAGACCTCAGGCAGAGGGAGGGAGACCTCAGGCAGAGGGAGGGAGACCTCAGGCAGAGGGAGGGAGACCTCAGGCAGAGGGAGGCAGACCTCAGGCAGATGGAGGGAGACCTCAGGCAGATGGAGGGAGACCTCAGGCAGAGGGAGGGAGACCTCAGGCAGAGGGAGGGAGACCTCAGGCAGAGGGAGGGAGACCTCAGGCAGAGGGAGGGAGACCTCAGGCAGAGGGAGGCAGACCTCAGGCAGAGGGAGGGTGACCTCAGGCAGAGGGAGGCAGACCTCAGGCAGAGGGAGGGAGACCTCAGGCAGAGGAAGAGATACCTCAGGCATAGAGAGAGACCTCAGGCAGAGGAAGAGAGACCTCAGGCAGAGGGATAATTTGTAGACCATTTTAGGCAATGGCAATCCCGCTGGCAGGAATCAGTGGTGCCCCTGGCAGATGCTGAAATGTTCACTGAGCTAAACATTGCATTCGCAAGCCTAGAACACGCCCACCTAGAGATGCAAAAACAAAATTATGTCCATCTAATTGTTTATTAAGATAACAAGCGCCTTCGTTCTTTTCCTGATCTCACAACACAGCCTATCTTTCTTGTCAGATTCACGAAATAAGCGAGTAATACAGCTCGTTAAGGGCGGAAAAATGGCCGACAAAGTCATGTTTGCAAATGCACTCGCTGAAACTAGCGTAATGCAACGCTGCACTTAGTGAAATGGGTGAATGCAATGTGGCTCTCTTTAGATCTGAGGTTAGGGTAATTAAACAAAAAGGGATTCTAGCCAACAAAGTAGAATGGATCACTGGCTCAGCGCAAAACTGCACAGCAGACATCAGGCCGACATCAGGCAGGCATAAGGCCGACATCAGGCAGACATCAGGCAGACATCAGGCAGACATCAGGCCGACATCAGGCAGACATCAGGCAGACATCAGGCCGACATCAGGCAGGCATAAGGCCGACATCAGGCCGACATCAGGCAGGCATAAGGCCGACATCAGGCAGACATCAGGCAGACATCAGGCAGACATCAGGCCGACATCAGGCAGACATCAGGCAGACATCAGGCCGACATCAGGCAGACATCAGGCAGACATCAGGCCGACATCAGGCAGGCATAAGGCCGACATCAGGCCGACATCAGGCAGACATAAGGCCGACATCAGGCAGACATCAGGCAGGCATCAGGCAGACATCAGGCAGACATCAGGCCGACATCAGGCAGGCATAAGGCCGACATCAGGCCGACATCAGGCAGACATAAGGCCGACATCAGGCAGACATCAGGCAGGCATAAGGCCGACATAAGGCCGACATCAGGCAGACATCAGGCAGACATCAGGCAGACATCAGGCAGACATCAGGCAGACATCAGGCAGGCATAAGGCAGACATCAGGCAGGCATAAGGCAGACATCAGGCAGGCATAAGGCAGACATCAGGCAGACATCAGGCAGACATCAGGCAGACATCAGGCAGACATCAGGCAGACATCAGGCAGGCATAAGGCAGACATCAGGCAGGCATAAGGCAGGCATAAGGCCGACATCAGGCAGGCATCAGGCAGGCATAAGGCCGACATCAGGCAGACATCAGGCAGGCATAAGGCCGACATCAGGCAGACATCAGGCAGACATCAGGCAGACATCAGGCAGACATCAGGCAGACATCAGGCAGGCATAAGGCCGACATCAGGCAGACATCAGGCAGGCATAAGGCCGACATCAGGCAGGCATCAGGCAGGCATAAGGCCGACATCAGGCAGACATCAGGCAGGCATAAGGCCGACATCAGGCAGACATCAGGCAGACATCAGGCAGACATCAGGCAGACATCAGGCAGACATCAGGCAGACATCAGGCAGACATCAGGCAGGCATAAGGCAGACATCAGGCAGGCATAAGGCAGACATCAGGCAGGCATAAGGCAGGCATAAGGCCGACATCAGGCAGGCATCAGGCAGGCATAAGGCCGACATCAGGCAGACATCAGGCAGGCATAAGGCCGACATCAGGCAGACATCAGGCAGACATCAGGCAGACATCAGGCAGACATCAGGCAGACATCAGGCAGACATCAGGCAGACATCAGGCAGACATCAGGCAGACATCAGGCAGACATCAGGCAGAAATCAGGCAGACATCAGGCAGACATCAGGCAGACATCAGGCTGTGGGAGGGAGCTCTGCACTATGCCATACTCAGTCCTGATCACATGACTCACATGACAATACCTTTTCCTGCTCACTTTCCGTTTCAATTCCTGTGCGCTGATACAAATTTGAGCAGTGTTTCCTACTGTAAATCCTATTTTTGCAGGTCTTACTGACTGGGAGCGGATACATTTTCAAATAAGTTCCGGATGAAAAGGAAGTGAAACACTGGCGTGGAGTGTGAGTGTGAATAATTACCAATGCGTATCTTCGTGCGGCTTGTTCGAAAAATGGGAAAAATTAAAAACTGGGTTATAGGAAACGAAATTGTTGGTAATAAATAATCCACTATAGGTTATAAGGAACGAACTTGTCGGCAATGAATGACACACTATAGGTTTTAAAGAAAAGATATTGTCGGTAATGAAGGACACACTGTGACTATAGGTTATAGGGAACGACATTGCAGAAGTAAATGTTGTAAGAATGTATAAGTAGAAATAAATTTAAGCGTTCTGATCACATTGGAATTTTCTTCAAAGGAATTTCAGTTTGAGGGAAAGCTTTTATCATCAGTTGGCCTCCTTTATCTCGTAAGCAGTTAAAGTAAGTTGCATGTAGTGGTGTGTTCCGAGCGGGTACCCCAGGCTGATAATTACTGCGTAATGACTTTTCTCGACCGCTATAAAAAGTAACTCATAAAAAGCCCGACGAAAAAAAACGGAAACCTCTAAGACTCCCCAGTGAATACAGCCCCAGTCCACCCTCCCGCTCACTCCTGTACGAGAGTCCGAATTAATGCATGCCTCATTTTTCAGCCCGAGGGTGGAATATTGTCGCGAAGGGATATTCATCCCAATAGGAATAGTGAATTGTAAGAGGAGCTGAATACAACTGGGGGAATAGTTGGATGGCCCGAAGGAGGAGTAGGATATCAGTGGGAGGAGTAGGATATCAGTGGGAGGAGTAGGATATCAGTGGGAGGAGTAGGATATCAGTGGGAGGAGTAGGATATCAGTGGGAGAAGTAGGATATCAGTGGGAGGAGTAGGATATCAGTGGGAGGAGTAGGATATCAGTGGGAGGAGTTGGATATCAGTGGGAGGAGTAGGATATCAGTGGGAGGAGTTGGATATCAGTGGGAGGAGTTGGATATCAGTGGGAGGAGTTAGATATCAGTGGGAGGAGTAGGATATCAGTGGGAGGAGTTGGATATCAGTGGGAGGAGTAGGATATCAGTGGGAGGAGTAGGATATCAGTGGGAGGAGTAGGATATCAGTGGGAGGAGTTGGATATCAGTGGGAGGAGTAGGATATCAGTGGGAGGAGTTGGATATCAGTGGGAGGAGTTGGATATCAGTGGGAGGAGTAGGATATCAGTGGGAGGAGTAGGATATCAGTGGGAGGAGTAGGATATCAGTGGGAGGAGTAGGATATCAGTGGGAGGAGTAGGATATCAGTGGGAGGAGTAGGATATCAGTGGGAGGAGTAGGATATCAGTGGGAGGAGTAGGATATCAGTGGGAGGAGTAGGATATCAGTGGGAGGAGTGGGATATCAGTGGGAGGAGTAGGATATCAGTGGGAGGAGTTGGATATCAGTGGGAGGAGTAGGATATCAGTGGGAGGAGTAGGATATCAGTGGGAGGAGTAGGATATCAGTGGGAGGAGTAGTATATCCATGGGAGGAGTAGGATATCAGTGGGAGGAGTAGGATATCAGTGGGAGGAGTAGGATATCAGTGGGAGGAGTTGGATATCAGTGGGAGGAGTTGGATATCAGTGGGAGGAGTAGGATATCAGTGGGAGGAGTAGGATATCAGTGGGAGGAGTAGGATATCAGTGGGAGGAGTAGGATATCAGTGGGAGGAGTTGGATATCAGTGGGAGGAGTAGGATATCAGTGGGAGGAGTTGGATATCAGTGGGAGGAGTTGGATATCAGTGGGAGGAGTTGGATATCAGTGGGAGGAGTAGGATATCAGTGGGAGGAGTTGGATATCAGTGGGAGGAGTAGGATATCAGTGGGAGGAGTAGGATATCAGTGGGAGGAGTAGGATATCAGTGGGAGGAGTAGGATATCAGTGGGAGGAGTAGGATATCAGTGGGAGGAGTTGGATATCAGTAGGATAATATGAATTGGGAGGAGTGGGATGTCAGTGGGAGGAGTGGGATATCAGTGGGATATCCAGTGGGAAGAGTGGGATATCAGTGGGATATCCAGTGGAAAGAGTGGGATTTCAGTGGGAGTAATGGGATATCAGTGGGAGTAATGGGATATCAGTGGTCAGAGTGGGATTTTAGTGGGAGGAATAGGATATCAGTGGGAGGAGTGGGATTTCAGTGGGAGGAGTGGGATATCAGTGGTCAGAGTTGGATTTCAGTGGGAGGAGTGGGATTTCAGTGGGAGGAGTGGGATATCAGTGGTCAGAGTGGGATTTCAGTCGGATATCAGTGGTAGGAGTGGGATTTCAGTGGGAGGAGTGGGATGTTAGTATCAGTCTGACATAGGGTCGGTAGTTACATCTTAGGTAATTCAGTGTGAGACCTGTGGGAAATTAGAATTAGAATTAGAATTAATGCTCATCAGTTCAGCCCGAGCCTTCGTGCAGGTGCACGCTATCAGAGTATAGAGACACAGAAAGACGTCGGGCGAATGCTGACTGATGCGCGAAATGCAGAGACTGTCAAGCCAAAGTGCATTATGCCACAGTAAGCTCGTAATGAACACAGCGAGAACGCGCCGTAGTTGAGAAGGTGAGAAGGTGAATCTAGATCGGGTTCGAGAATCGTGCTGGGATTATTACACGAGCTTTTATTTCTTAAGCTCGAGTTTAAATAGTGAGCATCAAGGCCTTGAAATCTGACTTCTCGAAAGGCTTCTCGAGTCACAGTTAGATCATAATTTTTTTTCTGGCACTGACTGACTGTCATTAGTGCAAATCGTTCGTATAAGACAACGCAGCTTTGCCGTCTAAATTTGTACATGCCGGACGAGCGAAAGCCAAAGCTGGCTTATCTGCTTGTGAAATTTGATTGGAGTTTTATTTAGAATAAAGCTTCACAGAAGCATGCAGTTAGAGGTGAAACTATAATCTCCAGAAGCCATGCTTTGCAACGCCTTTGACCGACCATTACAACAAAAAGTTAGCTTGAATTTTTGCTCTATTAAAACATTTTGCCCATATGTTCACCACTTTACTTGAAGTAGAGCATTCAGGAGCAGAACAATATTTCTGCAGTTTTTTTGTTAAGTCAAATATGAGAAAGGCCAAGCTGTGTCAATGTTCATGTAGATATAGGCACGCGTTCAGAGCGTGCTAACTACATGCAATCGTACGATATCGAACTCATGAGCTCTATTTGTGGTCTAGTCTCCGTCCTTTAATTGTCTCTCTAGGTTGGTCAATCGTTGACTCGTTTGTTTGGTATTCTGTATTCACACAGACACAAACCTAAAGAGACCTCCAAGAAGTCCCGAGATTAAGAAGGCTCTATAAATCAGTGTGTTAAAGCTACAATTGCCAGAAAAAACTTAATGTTCTCTGAAAAATAAGGATTCATTACGGAATTGTCGTAACGACACCCACGGCTCATAGTCATACTCCACTCCAGACCAACCCAACGAGTAAATTCCATGGAAAAAGAACAGAATGGAATGCTATTCTGAACCAGCTATTTTTGTTTCGCTCAATTTTGATTTTTTGCATCCTTGTCCCTCCGTTCCTTCCTATTGGCTAGTCAATGCCATAGACCAGGGGTCGGCAAACTTATTAGCTTGCGGGCAAAAAAGAGAACCTAAAAGACGACAGCGGGCCGCATTAACTGTGTAAATATATGGGTAATAGCTCGTATATCAGAGATAGGGGAGACATAAGACACGGGAGAGATGAGGCACTGGAGAGATGAGGCACGGGAGAGATGAGGCACAGGAGAGATAAGACACGGGATATATGAGACAATGGAGAGACAAGACACGGGAGAGACGAGACAATGGAGAGATAAGACACGGGAGAGACGAGACAATGGAGAGATGAGACACGGGAGAGATGAGACACGGGAGAGATGACACACGAGAGATGAGACACGGGAGAGATGGCACACGGGAGAGACGAGACAATGGAGAGACAAGACACGGGAGAGACAAGACAATGGAGAGATAAGACACGGGAGAGACGAGACACGGGAGAGATAAGACACAGAAGAGGTGAGACACGGGAGAGATGAGACACGGAAGAGGTGAGACACGGGAGAGATGAGACACGGGAGAGATGAGACAATGGAGAGATAAGACACGGAAGAGGTGAGACACGGGAGAGATGAGACACGGGAGAGATGAGACAATGGAGAGACAAGACACGCGAGAGACGAGACAATGGAGAGATAAGACACGGAAGAGACGAGACAATGGAGAGACAAGACGCGGGAGAGACAAGACGCGGGAGAGACGAGACACGGGAGAGATGAGACACGGAAGAGGTGGGACACGGGAGAGATGAGACACGGGAGAGATGAGACAATGGAAAGACAAGACACGCGAGAGACGAGACAATGGAGAGATAAGACACGGGAGAGACGAGACACGGGAGAGATAAGACACGGAAGAGGTGAGACACGGGAGAGATGAGACACGGAAGAGGTGAGACACGGGAGAGATGAGACACGGGAGAGATGACACACGGGAGAGACGAGACAATGGAGAGACAAGACACGGGAGAGACGAGACAATGGAGAGACAAGACACGGGAGAGATGACACACGAGAGATGAGACACGGGAGAGATGAGACACGGAAGAGGTGAGACACGGGAGAGATGAGACACGGGAGAGACGAGACAATGGAGAGACAAGACACGGGAGAGATGACACACGAGAGATGAGACACGGGAGAGATAAGACACGGGAGAGACGAGACAATGGAGAGACAAGACACGGGAGAGACGAGACAATGGAGAGACAAGACACGGGAGAGATGAGACACGGAAGAGGTGAGACACGGGAGAGATAAGACACGGAAGAGGTGAGACACGGGAGAGATGAGACACGGGAGAGATGAGACAATGGAGAGACAAGACACGCGAGAGACGAGACAATGGAGAGATAAGACACGGGAGAGACGAGACAATGGAGAGATAAGACACGGGAGAGATGACACACGAGAGATGAGACAATGGAGAGATAAGACACGGAAGAGGTGAGACACGGGAGAGACGAGACACGGGAGAGACGAGACACGGGAGTGATAAGACACGGAAGAGGTGGGACACGGGAGATGACACACGGGAGAGACGAGACAATGGAGAGACAAGACGCGGGAGAGACAAGACGCGGGAGAGACGAGACACGGGAGAGATGACACACGGGAGAGACGAGACAATGGAGAGACAAGACGCGGGAGAGACAAGACGCGGGAGAGACGAGACACGGGAGAGACGAGACACGGGAGAGATAAGACACGGAAGAGGTGGGACACGGGAGAGATGACACACGGGAGAGACGAGACAATGGAGAGACAAGACGCGGGAGAGACGAGACACGGGAGAGACGAGACAATGGAGAGACAAGACGCGGGAGAGACAAGACGCGGGAGAGACGAGACACGGGAGAGATGACACACGGGAGAGACGAGACAATGGAGAGACAAGACGCGGGAGAGACAAGACGCGGGAGAGACGAGACACGGGAGAGATGACACACGGGAGAGACGAGACAATGGAGAGACAAGACGCGGGAGAGACGAGACACGGGAGAGATGACACACGGGAGAGACGAGACAATGGAGAGACAAGACACGGGAGAGACGAAACACGGGAGAGACGAGACACGGGAGTGATAAGACACGGAAGAGGTGGGACACGGGAGAGATGACACACGGGAGAGACGAGACAATGGAGAGACAAGACGCGGGAGAGACAAGACGCGGGAGAGACGAGACACGGGAGAGATGACACACGGGAGAGACGAGACAATGGAGAGACAAGACGCGGGAGAGACGAGACACGGGAGAGATGACACACGGGAGAGACAAGACGCGGGAGAGACGAGACACGGGAGAGATGACACACGGGAGAGACGAGACAATGGAGAGACAAGACGCGGGAGAGACGAGACACGGGAGAGATGACACACGGGAGAGACGAGACAATGGAGAGACAAGACACGGGAGAGACGAGACACGGGAGAGACGAGACACGGGAGTGATAAGACACGGAAGAGGTGGGACACGGGAGAGATGACACACGGGAGAGACGAGACAATGGAGAGACAAGACGCGGGAGAGACAAGACGCGGGAGAGACGAGACACGGGAGAGATGACACACGGGAGAGACGAGACAATGGAGAGACAAGACGCGGGAGAGACAAGACGCGGGAGAGACGAGACACGGGAGAGACGAGACACGGGAGAGATAAGACACGGAAGAGGTGGGACACGGTAGAGATGACACACGGGAGAGACGAGACAATGGAGAGACAAGACGCGGGAGAGACGAGACACGGGAGAGACGAGACAATGGAGAGACAAGACGCGGGAGAGACAAGACGCGGGAGAGACGAGACACGGGAGAGATGACACACGGGAGAGACGAGACAATGGAGAGACAAGACGCGGGAGAGACAAGACGCGGGAGAGACGAGACACGGGAGAGATGACACACGGGAGAGACGAGACAATGGAGAGACAAGACGCGGGAGAGACGAGACACGGGAGAGATGACACACGGGAGAGACGAGACAATGGAGAGACAAGACACGGGAGAGACGAAACACGGGAGAGACGAGACACGGGAGTGATAAGACACGGAAGAGGTGGGACACGGGAGAGATGACACACGGGAGAGACGAGACAATGGAGAGACAAGACGCGGGAGAGACAAGACGCGGGAGAGACGAGACACGGGAGAGATGACACACGGGAGAGACGAGACAATGGACAGACAAGACGCGGGAGAGACGAGACACGGGAGAGACAAGACGCGGGAGAGACGAGACAATGGAGAGACAAGACGCGGGAGAGACGAGACACGGGAGAGATAAGACACGGAAGAGGTGGGACACGGGAGAGATGACACACGGAAGAGATGAGACAAGTGAAAGATGAAACTGTATACTAAGAGGTGCCGGAAGGGGCAACGGGCCGGATTTGGGAGCATCTGGCCCGTGGGCCGGAGTTTGCCGACCCCAGCCATAGACGAACGTATTTGCGAGAAACCAGCTCAACATGCCCTATGCTGCCAGAGACGCAGGCATTTAATCTACATATATATTTAATTAGAATATAAAATAATAAAACGCGTTCGTCTATGTCATTCACGAGCCAATAGGAAGGAACGCGGGGGCAAGGATGCCAAAAGTGAAGATAAAGCGAAACAAAAAATGCTGGCTCAGAATAGCACTCCATTCTATTCTTTTTTCCGTGGTTAATTCTTGCTACTCCGGGAAAAAAATAGCATTAGCAGATATTAATAAAGCGGTTACACATTAAACTGATTTCGTTAATGCGATAAAAACCGTTATGCTTAGAATGTAAGCATGTCAGCCAGCTAGACAGCCAGACAGACAGGGTTGGGCAGACAGAACAAGCGCACTGCCTTGAGTGCGCCTGTACTCTTTTTACTCTGCACTGGGGCCTATTCCCAACCTACCACCCCCCCGTCCAATTAGATTCAGAGAGCAGTTGCCTTTCCATTCACTTTTATGGCCCCTCTAGCCTCCTTCCAAACTCCTTTCTAACGCCTAAAACCCCAGGCCACCCGCTGCGCCGCCCAGCCTTTTGTAAAGTATACGATCATACACAGTTTACTAATACTGTGGCCGTTTATTATGTCTAATACGTTCCTTCTCTCCCCGTGGGCCTCTCTCTCTCGTGTCTGTCTGGGTCTCTCACTGCAAGGGGAGGAGAGTGGAAAGAACGACTGCGACCACCCCCGCCGGCCCCTTAAGCCCCAGATAAAAATGGCAGGGCACGTTGAGTGAGTCCCGCCCTACTCCCGTCTCTATCGTCCGCCGCCTCCGCACACTTTTTTCATTTTTGTCCTACCCGAGCCGGCTAGCGGTGCCTGTATCAGGCGGGGTCACGCTGTCTGGACCCAAAAGAACGTAAAAGGTATGTCCATTGCTGACATGTCTGACTATATAATATAAATCTAAATTGTGCAAATTTATTGCACCTCAAAGTTTAAATTTTCATGTAAATTGAAATATCTCTTTCTAGCCATCTAGGATCTAACTACTGACAGATTGAGATTTTATCTTATATCATTTTACTCGCCCTAAAGTGCAAACAGTGGCAGCAGGTTCTGTCTAATCCCTGAGACGTTAACTTTGCCAACGCAGACAGGCAGCTCAGCCGTGAAGTTAACAATTTGTTAATTAACCAACTAGCAGTTTGGCAGGTTGGCATCTCAAGGATGTGACTTCTGCTGATACATCTAATCCAAATTCCCAGTCTTCCAATGCCGACGGGATATTAAAAAATGACCGAATTACATTAATTTCACTCTGCTTTTTTCTGTAATTTTTTTTAACTAATTCACCGATTGATTGACAAAATCCGATTGATAGACGGACTAAATTATGACATCACGGAAGCACATGTAACATCCTCACCTACTACAGCGCAGCCCTATAAATTGTCGCAATAGTAAGCTATAAAGTGGCAGAGGCAGAGCGTGAGTCTGGATTCCCAATCCCGGCGTCAGACTCTGGGAAGTGACACGCAGTCAGACAGACAGACAACGGCAGTAAGGAGAAAAGATGAGGTGCGGTTCCAGTTCCTTCTCACCCGGATTCGCAGTCCCACACACTGGCCGCCACATCAGCCAACCCCCGCTTCACCCGTCTGCACTTTTGGCTCGCTCCCCTCTCGTCCCCGGCCTGCAGACATCCCTCACTCCTCTATAGCAAGTTCCCGTCTGTCTGGCTATTATCGATCGGTCCAAGGTCAGACTGGGAAGGCCCTCCGCTGCAGTCTCTCCGCTTCCCACTGACCATACTGGCATCTCGCAAACTGCAGTCGCCTTCCTTCTTCCTAATCTCGGCCCTGCTAATCCGCCACCTTAAGCCTTAATATTTACTTTTATGTCGTCACTAATTAGATGGCGAAGCAATTAACTTTACCATCTAAGGTATAGTTACACCCGTCGTTTACCCGAAAGCGAGACGTTTTAAAGTACATTCTAACTTTTGGACTTTTAACAGTAGCCACTTTTTTAGACTGCTGATTAGATTCAGTAGCTATAATACAAATCCGAAAATAAAGTGAAGAAAAAACTAAGATAATCATAAACTGTAAGCGCAACAATTTTGTATGAAAGATGATAATATTGAAATCTAAACATTTGGAAGTAAAAAATATCACTTTTAAAGTGCGCAAAAGTAAAAAGTGTATTGTTTCACGAAAAACTAATCCGTAAAAATAAAAAGCTTAATTCACACACACTGAGGTGGGCGTTTTCCAACACAAAAGCGCTTTAAAGTCAACTTTCGGAACAGTTCTAAAATAGAAATCTTTAGTTTTTGCTTACCACGCTACTGCTCGCTACTAGTTAGTAGCGCACAAAGGACATGATGACTAATAAAAAATAAATCAACACCGACAAAAGAGCTCACTTTGTTAATCTGGAGTAAGCAGGAAAAATAGAAACATTTCTATACAAAATTAAGAATAAAACACATTATTTAGTTTCGCAGCGGAATTAACAGGTAGAAAAAGTTAACGATATTTTATAAATTACGGAGTGTACCAAGTTTTAAATTTGCCCAAAGCCATGAACACCAAAACCCGTAAAATGATTAAAATTCCCCTATCCTACGAGTATGCGAGAAAAATTATCGACCGTTTAATCGGCAGTGATAGTTATTGTTTCACTAAAATCGATTTTAAAAAATACTTACATTTTTTGGTGAGCTACGAGCTCAAGAAAATATAGCTAGTGTACACACAGTAAAGAGAGTTTAATATAGGGTTGATTGAGATGTGTTAAATAAACAAAATGTGCCTCACCTCTAGAGTAAAAACGACCAAGAGCAAGCGACTGTTACTCAAACTGAAGGCGGTTAGTTAGATTGTTAGAAGGGAGTACAGAAGTTACGATTTAAATGTGGTAAAAATGTGATACTGACGATATGAAAAAGTAGTATTTTACCAGCGTCCTCATTTCCTTTAAGTTTTATTCTCTCCTTTAATTTTGTCATATTCACTAAGTGGCCACGAGCCTAGGCAATGCGGCAGGTGGTCATGTAGCGGCAGACCTCGTCAAAGGCGCCCTCGCCGAACTGGAAAAGCCGTTTCGGCTTGCCATTCAGGCTGCCAAAGTCCGGGTCAACGAAGTAGCGATCGCCGTTCGGCTTGGACTTGACGGACCTGCGAACAAGGGCGAGGTTGCTTACAGCCAGTCACTGACACAAACATATTTACAGCCAGTAACTGACACAAACATATTTACAGCCAGTCACTGACACAAACATATTTACAGCCAGTCACTGACACAAACATATTCACAGCCAGTCACTGACACAAACATATTCACAGCCAGTCACTGACACAAACATATTCACAGCCAGTCACTGACACAAACATATTTACAGCCAGTCACTGACACAAACATATTTACAGCCAGTCACTGACACAAACATATTTACAGCCAGTCACTGACACAAACATATTTACAGCCAGTCACTGACACAAACATATTCACAGCCAGTCACTGACACAAACATATTCACAGCCAGTCACTGACACAAACATATTCACAGCCAGTCACTGACACAAACATATTTACAGCCAGTCACTGACACAAACATATTTACAGCCAGTCACTGACACAAACATATTCACAGCCAGTCACTGACACAAACATATTCACAGCCAGTCACTGACACAAACATATTCACAGCCAGTCACTGACACAAACATATTTACAGCCAGTCACTGACACAAACATATTTACAGCCAGTCACTGACACAAACATATTTACAGCCAGTCACTGACACAAACATATTTACAGCCAGTCACTGACACAAACATATTTACAGCCAGTCACTGACACAATTATATTTACATCTAATTACATCAACAACATAAAAATTGTAATTAATAAATATTAGAGCCACTTCAATGCTAAGGAACAAACACTGACTTAATGGCATCGCCCAAAGTGGCATAGTCGAAGCACTCGTTGCCCTTGTAGCGACCCCAGAGCAGGCCTACGTAGGCCGACTGGCGAATGTGAAACATAGGCCCCGGCTCGCTAACCAGCCGCTCCTTGCGCGAGTCGCAAAAGTACACGGCGTCCTGAAAGAAGCGCCAAAATGGTCCACGCTCAAGCTGGCCGTCCACCAGCATCACCATGAGGAAGCGATGGACCCGATCGCGCTCTGAGTGTGAGGATGCATGCGGTTTGATTGAGCACATAACACGAGCACAAAACAAGAATGCTCTACAGTCCCTGCTGCGATTCCAGCTATCGTACACGAATGCTCTACAGTCCCTGCTGCGATTCCAGCTATCGTACACGAATGCTCTACAGTCCCTGCTGCGATTCCAGATATGGTACACGAATGCTCTACAGTCCCTGCTGCGATTCCAGCTATGGTACACGAATGCTCGATCTACAGTCCCTGCTGCGATTCCAGATATGGTACTTTATCACAAAACGACCCAAACTCAAACCCACCGGGATCCAGGCAGGTCTTAACGTATTGAACAATTTCATTGACGATGCTGTCCCGCTCAAGATGCTGCTCCATCTGATACCGCAGCTTTGCGCTGCAATCGAAGATGCGGTTCTTCTGACAAATAGCAGCGTAGGATTTTTCTTGCTGCTGATGATCAGCGACGCTGCTGCGGCCGCTACGGCCACTGCCACCAGATGAAGAAGCCGGCGTGTTGCGACGACGGACAGCGGGCGGCTTGGACTTACCGGTGCGGGCCGTGGCGGCGGCGGCACTAAGCGAAGCTGCAGTCTCTTCCTCTTCGTATTCTTGGTCGCGACTATCGGCTGCCTCCAACATTGTTTCGAAACTGTTCAACAGAGGCGGGCAGGCGGCTGATCGGAGCTGCTGCTGCTGCGGCCTTTGCTTTACTAGGTTAAGCACTGGCAGCGATGGAAGCTGCGGAGTCGTGGCAGATTGATCCACGGCCTCGGCTGGCGTGCCAGGCGAGAGGGCGAGGCCGCTGAGCGCGCTTGGCAGGACCGAAAGGGCGAAACCATCGGGATAACCCTTCTCCTGCGCTTCCTTCACGTACTCCATCAAGTCCTGGTCAGAGTTGAAGAGGGTCGGGATTCAAAGCTTCCGAAACTAATTGGAGGCCAAGTTTGTTTTATGACTAATGTAACAGTCTAATGCAGCCGTGTTTTGTGACCAATGTAACAGTCTAATGCAGCCGTGTTTTGTGACTAATGTAACAGTCTAATGCAGCCGTGTTTTGTGACTAATGTAACAGTCCAATGCAGCCCTGTTTTGTGACAAATGTAAGTCTAATGCAGCCCTGTTTTGTGACCAATGTAACAGTCTAATGCAGCCGTGTTTTGTGACCAATGTAACAGTCTAATGCAGCCATTTTTTTTGTTGTTCAGTCGTAAAAATCAAGTGTTACAAATGTAAATGTAATAAACATTTAGTTTGAAAATAGTTTAAAAGTTGAAAGGTAAAAAGTTCAAGCCATTAAGAGCAATCCACACCTCAAGGTCCACCTCCATAGCTACAGTTTCGGGATGACCCATCTGGCAGAGCAGTACATCGAATGAAGGGTCATGTGAGGCGTCAGCTGTGGAATTATTGTTGATTTTAGTCGGCAGGTGAAATAGGCTGACATGAGCTGATGCTCCTTCAATAGCCTGACAGGCATCTAGACTGAAGCTGGCCGCATCATCAGCTGGCTTCTCAGCCAGAACAAGCAGGTCTACCTGAGAAGATTCTTTAGTGAGGCAACTGTCCAGGGCAGAAATAGCCTTTGCACTGTCATTATCCGGCGCGTCCAGGTAGGCCAGGAGATCTTCCTGCGACGGGGCCCTAGCCAGGCACTGCTCAACTTCGGTGAAGTCGCCAGAGCTCAAGCCGGGGAAGTAGTCGACAGGAGTTGACTCAACTTGCGCAGTGTTGGCCTCGGTGAGGCCCAGCTCTTCAAGCATCTCAGCATCTCCAGGCGAAGCCACAGGTACATTGAACAAGAAGCTCAGATCCTGCACACCGCCTTCGTAAGGCAGGCCTGACTCAACCGACCAATTGTTGCCAACGCTACCCAGCGGATTGGCTTGGCTTCCTGTGCTCATGTTGCGGCTGCAACTGGATGGCGGGGCAACATTTACTAACTATTGCTTGAGCAGGAACTGACTTGGTAAAGGATTACCTAAGGATCTGCATTGTTAGAGGATTTACTGAGGATCCGCATTGTTAGAGGATTTACTGAGGATCTGCATTGGTAGAGGATATACTGAGGATCTGAATTGGTAGAGGATCTACTTAGGATCTGAATTGGTAGAGGATTTACTTAGGATCTGAATTGGTAGAGGATTTACTTAGGATCTGAATTGGTAGAGGATCTACTTAGGATCTGAATTGGTAGAGGATTTACTGACGATCTACTGAGGATCTGAATTGGTAGAGGATTTACTGAGGATCTGAATTGGTAGAGGATTTACTGAGGATCTACTGAGGATCTGAATTGGCAGAGGATTTACTGAGGATCTGAATTGGTAGAGGATTTACTGAGGATCTGAATTGGTAGAGGATTTACTGAGGATCTGAATTGGTAGAGGATTTACTGAGGATCTGAATTGGTAGAGGTTTACTGAGGATCTGAATTGGTAGAGGATTTACTGAGAATCTAAATTGTTAGAGGATTTACTGAGGATCTGAATTGTTAGAGGATTTACTGAGGATCCGCATTGTCAGAGGATTTACTGAGGATCTGCATTGTTAGAGGATTTACTGAGGATCTGCATTGGTAGAGGATATACTTAGGATCTGAATTGGTAGAGGATTTACTGAGGATCTGAATTGGTAGAGGATCTACTGAGGATCTGAATTGGTAGAGGATTTACTGAGGATCTGAATTGGTAGAGGATTTACTGAGGATCTGCATTGGTAGAGGATTTACTGAGGATATGAATTGGCAGAGGATTTACTGAGGATCTGAATTGGTAGAGGATCTACTGAGGATATGAATTGGCAGAGGATTTACTGAGGATCTGAATTGGTAGAGGATTTACTGAGGATATGAATTGGTAGAGGATTTACTGAGGATCTGAATTGGTAGAGGATTTACTGAGGATCTGAATTGGTAGAGGATTTACTGAGGATCTGAATTGGTAGAGGATTTACTGAGGATCTGAATTGGCAGAGGATTTACTGAGGATCTGCATTGGTAGAGGATTTACTGAGGATCTGAATTGGCAGAGGATTTACTGAGGATCTGCATTGGTAGAGGATTTACTGAGGATCTGAATTGGCAGAGGATCTACTGAGGATATGAATTGGTAGAGGATTTACTGAGGATCTACTGAGGATCTGAATTCGTAGAGGATTTACTGAGGATTTACTGAGGATCTGAATTGGTAGAGGATTTACTGAGGATCTGAATTGGTAGAGGATTTACTGAGGATCTGAATTGGTAGAGGATTTACTGAGGATCTGAATTGGTAGAGGATTTACTGAGGATCTGAATTGGTAGAGGATTTACTGAGGATCTGAATTGGTAGAGGATTTAATGAGGATCTGAATTGGTAGAGGATTTACTGAGGATCTGCATTGGCAGAGGATTTACTGAGGATCTGAATTGGTAGAGGATTTACTGAGGATCTGAATTGGTAGAGGATTTAATGAGGATCTGAATTGGTAGAGGATTTAATGAGGATCTGCATTGGCAGAGGATTTACTGAGGATCTGAATTGGTAGAGGATTTACTGAGGATCTGCATTGGTAGAGGATTTACTGAGGATCTGAATTGGTAGAGGATTTACTGAGGATCTGCATTGGCAGAGGATTTACTGAGGATCTGAATTGGTAGAGGATTTACTGAGGATCTGAATTGGTAGAGGATTTAATGAGGATCTGAATTGGTAGAGGATTTACTGAGGATCTGAATTGGTAGAGGATTTACTGAGGATCTGAATTGTTAGAGGATTTACTGAGGATCTGCATTGGCAGAGGATTTACTGAGGATCTGCATTGGCAGAGGATTTACTGAGGATCTGCATTGGTAGAGGATTTAGTGAGGATCTGAATTGGTAGAGGATCTACTGAGGATCTGAATTGTTAGAGGATTTACTGAGGATCTGCATTGGCGGAGGATTTACTGAGGATCTGAATTGGTAGAGGATTTACTGAGGATCTGAATTGGCAGAGGATTTACTGAGGATCTGAATTGGTAGAGGATTTACTGAGGATCTGCATTGGCAGAGGATTTACTGAGGATCTGAATTGGTAGAGGATTTACTGAGGATCTGCATTGGCAGAGGATTTACTGAGGATCTGCATTGGCAGAGGATTTACTGAGGATCTGAATTGGTAGAGGATTTACTGAGGATATGAATTGGTAGAGGATTTACTGAGGATCTGAATTGGTAGAGGTTTACTGAGGATCTGAATTGGTAGAGGATTTACTGAGGATCTGAATTGGCAGAGGATTTACTGAGGATCTGCATTGGTAGAGGATATACTGAGGATCTGAATTGGTAGAGGATTTACTGAGGATCTGAATTGGTAGAGGTTTACTGAGGATCTGAATTGGTAGAGGATTTACTGAGGATCTGAATTGGCAGAGGATTTACTGAGGATCTGCATTGGTAGAGGATATACTGAGGATCTGAATTGGTAGAGGATTTACTGAGGATCTGAATTGGTAGAGGATTTACTGAGGATCTGAATTGGTAGAGGATTTACTGAGGATCTGAATTGGCAGAGGATTTACTGAGGATCTGAATTGGCAGAGGATTTACTGAGGATATGAATTGGTAGAGGATTTACTGAGGATATGAATTGGTAGAGGATTTACTGAGGATCTGAATTGGTAGAGGATTTACTGAGGATCTGAATTGGTAGAGGATTTACTGAGGATCTGAATTGGTAGAGGATTTACTGAGGATCTGAATTGTTAGAGGATTTACTGAGGATCTGAATTGGTAGAGGATTTACTGAGGATCTGAATTGGTACAGGATTTACTGAGGATCTGAATTGGTAGAGGTTTACTGAGGATCTGCATTGGTAGAGGATTTACTGAGGATCTGAATTGGTAGAGGATTTACTGAGGATCTGAATTGGTAGAGGATTTACTGAGGATCTGCATTGGTAGAGGATTTACTGAGGATCTGAATTGGTAGAGGATTTACTGAGGATATGAATTGGTAGAGGATTTACTGAGGATCTGAATTGGTAGAGGATTTACTGAGGATCTGAATTGGTAGAGGATTTACTGAGGATCTGAATTGGTAGAGGATTTACTGAGGATCTGCATTGGTAGAGGATTTACTGAGGATCTGCATTGGTAGAGGATTTACTGAGGATCTGAATTGGCAGAGGATTTACTGAGGATCTGAATTGGTAGAGGATTTACTGAGGATCTGAATTGGTAGAGGATTTACTGAGGATCTGAATTGGCAGAGGATTTACTGAGGATCTGAATTGGCAGAGGATTTACTGAGGATCTGAATTGGTAGAGGATTTACTGAGGATCTGAATTGGTAGAGGATTTACTGAGGATCTACTGAGGATCTGAATTGGTAGAGGATTTACTGAGGATATGAATTGGTAGAGGATTTACTGAGGATTTACTGAGGATCTGAATTGGTAGAGGATTTACTGAGGATCTGAATTGGTAGAGGATTTACTGAGGATCTACTGAGGATCTGAATTGGTAAAGGATTTACTGAGGATATGAATTGGTAGAGGATTTACTGAGGATTTACTGAGGATCTGAATTGGTAGAGGATTTACTGAGGATCTGAATTGGTAGAGGATTTACTGAGGATCTGAATTGGCAGAGGATTTACTGAGGATCTGAATTGGTAGAGGATTTAATGAGGATCTGAATTGGTAGAGGATTTACTGAGGATCTGCATTGGCAGAGGATTTACTGAGGATCTGAATTGGTAGAGGATTTAATGAGGATCTGAATTGGTAGAGGATTTAATGAGGATCTGAATTGGTAGAGGATTTACTGAGGATCTGAATTGGTAGAGGATTTACTGAGGATCTGAATTGGTAGAGGATTTAATGAGGATCTGAATTGGTAGAGGATTTACTGAGGATCTGCATTGGCAGAGGATTTACTGAGGATCTGCATTGGTAGAGGATTTACTGAGGATCTGAATTGGTAGAGGATTTACTGAGGATCTGAATTGGTAGAGGATTTACTGAGGATCTGAATTGGTAGAGGATTTACTGAGGATCTGAATTGGTAGAGGATTTACTGAGGATCTGAATTGGTAGAGGATTTAATGAGGATCTGAATTGGTAGAGGATTTACTGAGGATCTGAATTGGCAGAGGATTTACTGAGGATCTGAATTGGTAGAGGATTTACTGAGGATATGAATTGGTAGAGGATTTACTGAGGATCTGCATTGTTAGAGGATTTACTGAGGATCTGAATTGGTAGAGGATGTACTGAGGATCTGAATTGGTAGAGGATTTACTGAGGATCTACTGAGGATCTGAATTGGTAGAGGATTTACTGAGGATATGAATTGGTAGAGGATTTACTGAGGATTTACTGAGGATCTGAATTGGTAGAGGATTTACTGAGGATCTGAATTGGTAGAGGATTTACTGAGGATCTGAATTGGCAGAGGATTTACTGAGGATCTGAATTGGTAGAGGATTTAATGAGGATCTGAATTGGTAGAGGATTTACTGAGGATCTGCATTGGCAGAGGATTTACTGAGGATCTGAATTGGTAGAGGATTTACTGAGGATCTGAATTGGTAGAGGATTTAATGAGGATCTGAATTGGTAGAGGATTTACTGAGGATCTGAATTGGTAGAGGATTTACTGAGGATCTGAATTGGTAGAGGATTTAATGAGGATCTGAATTGGTAGAGGATTTACTGAGGATCTGCATTGGCAGAGGATTTACTGAGGATCTGCATTGGCAGAGGATTTACTAAGGATCTGAATTGGTAGAGGATTTACTGAGGATCTGAATTGGTAGAGGATTTACTGAGGATCTGAATTGGTAGAGGATTTACTGAGGATCTGAATTGGTAGAGGAATTACTGAGGATCTGAATTGGTAGAGGATTTACTGAGGATCTGCATTGGCAGAGGATTTACTGAGGATCTGCATTGGCAGAGGATTTACTGAGGATATGAATTGGTAGAGGATTTACTGAGGATCTGAATTGGTAGAGGATTTACTGAGGATCTGAATTGGTAGAGGATCTACTGAGGATATGAATTGGTAGAGGATTTAATGAGGATCTGAATTGGTAGAGGATTTACTGAGGATCTGAATTGGTAGAGGATTTAATGAGGATCTGAATTGGTAGAGGATCTACTGAGCATCTGAATTGGTAGAGGATTTAATGAGGATCTGAATTAGTAGAGGATTTAATGAGGATCTGAATTGGTAGAGGATTTACTGAGGATCTGAATTGGTAGAGGATTTACTGAGGATATGAATTGGTAGAGGATTTACTGAGCATCTGAATTGGTAGAGGATTTAATGAGGATCTGAATTGGTAGAGGATTTACTGAGGATCTGAATTGGTAGAGGATTTAATGAGGATATGAATTGGTAGAGGATTTACTGAGGATCTGAATTGGCAGAGGATTTACTGAGGATCTGAATTGGTAGAGGATTTACTGAGGATATGAATTGGTAGAGGATTTACTGAGGATCTGCATTGTTAGAGGATTTACTGAGGATCTGAATTGGTAGAGGATTTACTGAGGATATGAATTGGTAGAGGATTTACTGAGGATCTGAATTGGTAGAGGATTTACTGAGGATCTGAATTGGTAGAGGATTTACTGAGGATCTGAATTGGTAGAGGATCTACTGAGGATATGAATTGGTAGAGGATTTAATGAGGATCTGAATTGGTAGAGGATTTACTGAGGATCTGAATTGGTAGAGTATTTAATGAGGATCTGAATTGGTAGAGGATCTACTGAGCATCTGAATTGGTAGAGGATTTAATGAGGATCTGAATTGGTAGAGGATTTAATGAGGATCTGAATTGGTAGAGGATTTACTGAGGATCTGAATTGGTACAGGATTTAATGAGGATCTGAATTGGTAGAGGATTTAATGAGGATCTGAATTGGTAGAGGATTTACTGAGGATATGAATTGGTAGAGGATTTACTGAGCATCTGTATTGGTAGAGGATTTACTGAGGATCTGTATTGGTAGAGGATTTACTGAGGATATGAATTGGTAGAGGATTTAATGAGGATCTGAATTGGTAGAGGATTTACTGAGGATCTGAATTGGTAGAGGATTTACTGAGGATATGAATTGGTAGAGGATTTACTGAGGATCTGAATTGTTAGAGGATTTACTGAGGATCTGCATTGGCAGAGGATTTACTGAGGATCTGCATTGGCAGAGGATTTACTGAGGATCTGCATTGGTAGAGGATTTACTGAGGATCTGCATTGGTAGAGGATTTACTGAGGATCTGAATTGGTAGAGGATTTACTGAGGATCTGAATTGGTAGAGGATTTACTGAGGATCTGAATTGGCAGAGGATTTACTGAGGATCTGCATTGGCAGAGGATTTACTGAGGATCTGCATTGGTAGAGGATTTACTGAGGATCTGAATTGGTAGAGGATCTACTGAGGATATGAATTGGCAGAGGATTTACTGAGGATCTGCATTGGCAGAGGATTTACTGAGGATCTGAATTGGTAGAGGATTTACTGAGGATCTGAATTGGTAGAGGATTTACTGAGGATCTGAATTGGTAGAGGATTTACTGAGGATATGAATTGGTAGAGGATTTACTGAGGATCTGAATTGGTAGAGGATTTACTGAGGATCTGAATTGGTAGAGGATTTACTGAGGATCTGAATTGGTAGAGGATTTACTGAGGATCTGAATTGGTAGAGGATTTACTGAGGATCTGAATTGGTAGAGGATTTACTGAGGATCTGAATTGGTAGAGGATTTACTGAGGATCTGAATTGTTAGAGGATTTACTGAGGATCTGCATTGGCAGAGGATTTACTGAGGATCTGCATTGGCAGAGGATTTACTGAGGATCTGCATTGGTAGAGGATTTACTGAGGATCTGCATTGGTAGAGGATTTACTGAGGATCTGAATTGGTAGAGGATTTACTGAGGATCTGAATTGGTAGAGGATTTACTGAGGATCTGAATTGGCAGAGGATTTACTGAGGATCTGCATTGGCAGAGGATTTACTGAGGATCTGCATTGGTAGAGGATTTACTGAGGATCTGAATTGGTAGAGGATCTACTGAGGATATGAATTGGCAGAGGATTTACTGAGGATCTGCATTGGCAGAGGATTTACTGAGGATCTGAATTGGTAGAGGATTTACTGAGGATCTGAATTGGTAGAGGATTTACTGAGGATCTGAATTGGTAGAGGATTTACTGAGGATATGAATTGGTAGAGGATTTACTGAGGATCTGAATTGGTAGAGGATTTACTGAGGATCTGAATTGGTAGAGGATTTACTGAGGATCTGAATTGGTAGAGGATTTACTGAGGATCTGAATTGGTAGAGGATTTACTGAGGATCTGAATTGGTAGAGGATTTACTGAGGATCTGAATTGGTAGAGGATTTACTGAGGATCTGAATTGGTAGAGGATTTACTGAGGATATGAATTGGTAGAGGATTTACTGAGGATCTGAATTGGTAGAGGATTTACTGAGGATCTGCATTGGTAGAGGATTTACTGAGGATCTGAATTGGTAGAGGATTTACTGAGGATCTGCATTGGAAGAGGATTTACTGAGGATCTGAATTGGTAGAGGATTTACTGAGGATATGAATTGGTAGAGGATTTACTGAGGATCTGCATTGGAAGAGGATTTACTGAGGATCTGAATTGGTAGAGGATTTAATGAGGATCTGAATTGGCAGAGGATTTACTGAGGATCTGAATTGGTAGAGGATTTAATGAGGATCTGAATTGGTAGAGGTTTACTGAGGATCTGAATTGGTAGAGGATTTACTGAGGATCTGAATTGGTAGAGGATTTAATGAGGATCTGAATTGGTAGAGGTTTACTGAGGATCTGAATTGGTAGAGGATTTACTGAGGATCTGAATTGGTAGAGGTTTACTGAGGATATGAATTGGTAGAGGATTTACTGAGGATCTGAATTGGTAGAGGATTTACTGAGGATCTGAATTTTTAGAGGATTTAATGAGGATCTGAATTGGTAGAGGATTTACTGAGGATTTACTGAGGATCTGAATTGGTAGAGGATTTACTGAGGATTTACTGAGGATCTGAATTGGCAGAGGATTTACTGAGGATTTCCTGAGGATCTGAATTGGTAGAGGATTTACTGAGGATCTGAATTGGCAGAGGATTTACTGAGGATCTGAATTGGTAGAGGATTTACTGAGGATCTGCATTGTTAGAGGATTTACTGAGGATCTGCATTGTTAGAGGATTTACTGAGGATCTGAATTGGCAGAGGATTTACTGAGGATCTGATAGGTGTCAACAATGTCCTTCACAAAAGTTATTGGATAGCTGGAAGTCAGAGGCCCACAGTGGGATGAATATTAAACAGGAAAACTAGAATGCTGTGAAGAAGCGAGGCATTCCATCAATTCAAGTATATTTGTATTTGAGCTACACAATACAATTTGTTTTACTAGACCTAGAGAGGGCGGGGATTAAACTAGATATTTGACAGGCAGATTGGGAGGGCAAATAGCTAAGCTAAGTTCGGTCTGCGGTACTTCAGCGGCAAAGGTCGCGGTCAGAAGTCACTTCTGCTTGTTGAACATTCGGTAGATGTAGGGCCGGGCCAGGCGCATCCGGTAGACGCCGCGCACAGCTAAAGCGCAGGCAAACAGTGCCGCGCCGTACTGCACCAGCCTGACAGCCTGCCTGTTGATGTGGTTCTCCGGCAGGGCCGGCTCCACAATCGGTGCTTTCGGGTTAAAGAGGCCCATGCCGACGATTTGATTGGCAGCTGAAACAAGTCAGTGTAAAGAAATCCTACAGTGACACACTGCCATATCCTACATTGACACACTGCCATATCCTACAGTGACACTGCCATATCCTACTGTGACACACTGCCATATCCTACAGTGACACACTGCCATATCCTACAGTGACACACTGCCATATCCTACTGTGACACACTGCCATATCCTACACTGTCACACTGCCATATCCTACAGTGACACACTGCCATATCCTACAGTGACACACTGCCATACCCTACAGTGACACACTGCCATATCCTACAGTGACACACTGCCATATCCTACAGTGACACACTGCCATATCCTACAGTGACACACTGCCATATCCTACAGTGACACACTGCCATATCCTACACTGTCACACTGCCATATCCTACAGTGACACACTGCCATATCCTACAGTGACACACTGCCATACCCTACAGTGACACACTGCCATATCCTACAGTGACACACTGCCATATCCTACAGTGACACACTGCCATATCCTACAGTGACACACTGCCATATCCTACAGTGACACACTGCCATATCCTACAGTGACACATTTTTTGTAACTCAGCAACATTTTCTATTGTAAGTTGTTACTAAAAATGTTCAAGAAGGAAGAATATAACAACACCATGGTTGCCAAAAGTACTAAAATACTAAAGCAAATAAAAGAAAAAAAGTTTATTTCAGAAAAGCACAGGGTTTGATTAAAATACAGATGAAAGGCAGATTTTTTCTGCTCCCTATAAAATAAGGCTAAATTACAGGACACTCGAGAGATGTTTCAGAGTAAACAGGTGTTGGAATGTGTCAGTGGCTGCATTGTGGAGCGTCGACTGTCGCGTCTGGAAGTAATATATAGTAATGCTAAGAATAGTAGAAACAGTACTATTTTTACTGGGCCTTTTTCAACCAAACTGAATTTCAATACTTTAATAAAGAGGTTTACAGTTTATATCTATAGTTTAAACAATTCGGTTTATAGGGCACCAGCAGTACCTATTTTGATTCAAATTAAAATGTTAATAGCCAAAGTTAAATAGTTCCATCAACAATCGTATAGTTCAGGAGAGACTTGGTCCGTGCAGAGGCTGCCACCTGAAGGTAGGGTTTCCAGGAATAAATATTACATATATAGCTTAACAATAATAATAATTGCAGGAGGGCTGCAGGCAATGGCACATTGTCCCATAGATTTGCATTTGCATAGGGTTGCTTAACGCTGATGACTCGATCAAAGACAGTTGTGGGCGTAAATGTATTTAGCAAAACGACGGTAAAATAATCAACGCAACAACAGTTTAGAGTTTTTCTTTCAAAACAGTTAGTTTGAATTTTCGATGCCGGTGAACCCTCACTTGGAAAAAGTAAAGGAGCAGTTCTCGAACTTGCACTCTGTGAATATCGTAGTTTTTGGCAGCGATCGCATCTCGGCGTCATCCATTTCAGACGATATTCCATCACTGGCTACGCTATTAGCACCGCAGGTGGCTACGACGTCTTCATCCGGCAACTGCACATCTAGCACATCTAGCTCATCTATTTCCATAGCAGCATCCTCATCTATTTCCATAGCAGCATCCTCATTTATTCCCATAGCAGTATCCTCATTTATTCTCCTAGCGGCACTCCTGCCTGCTAGGAGGAATTGGCTTCTCATATCAGGCACAGAACACGTGGCAGCGCTACGCGCAACTGTGACATGGTCAAACTCAGAGGCCAAGCAGACGACTGGATCAGAAGTGACACCTGCTGATGCAGTAGTATTTGCTTCGTCACTATGAAAAGTCTCCAGCGCTGGCAGTCGGTTTTGGCCGCCTTCAGACTCGGCTGGTGTACTCGGCGATTTAGAAGAACTATAAAAGACCGTGCTAGTCATTATTCCAAACGTGTCGCTATGCAGCAAGGTGGGGTAAACAGGCGTAGCTGTAAAAAAATAAATAGTAAAAACTGGCGTCATATCTTATAACCAATTATTTTCTGAAAAGGCTTTTTTACTTACAGCAGTATTAGAGTCTGTTCAATTTAAAATAAAAAACACAAAAGTTCAACATGTTTGTCATGAAGAAAAACACAACAAAACGAACAGGATCAAGAACACATTTTATCTTTCATTTTCGTATACATCTTACTGAAGGAAAAGTGACAATAGTAATTCCTTTCTAGGCCATGAAACACAAGCCATTCAGAGAACACCGAGTGTAGCAACAACAGAATTTTATATATGAAAATCGGACATGTATAATTAATCTTAAGAGTACACACACGAAACGAAGACATGATGAGCACACACATCACTATCACAAAACAAGAAAAGCTATACTGAAAAGGAGACTTATATGTACTAATGTGCATCTCGGCTATATATTGCGATAATAAATTGATTAAGCAGACAGATAAGCCAGTAAATTAGAAACAGAAAAGGTTAACAAAATTAAGCAGTTATTGAATTCTCCAGCTTACCAAAGCAACAAGGACAAAATGGGACCCGAATTCCGTTAAGTAGTGAAAATAAATTTATTTCCAGTGAAAACACATGGCAGTGCATACCAGAATCCAGAAAAATAAATTTCTAATGCCGATGATCCAGTTCCAAGACCAGGCGAGTGCAAGAAATCTATAGCAGAGGTCCAGCAAAGACAGAAAATACAATAAATAAACATTCTTCTCGTCTGTAAATAGGGTCAGGCAGGTTTTGGTCGGGAGCCTACATGTACATTAGGGTCAGGCAGGTTTTGGTCGGGAGCCTACATGTACATTAGGGTCATGCAGGTTTTGGTCGGGAGCCTACATGTACATTAGGGTCAGGCAGGTTTTGGTCGGGAGCCTACATGTACATTAGGGTGAGGTAGGTTTTGGTCGGGAGTCTACATGTACATTAGGGTGAGGCAGGTTTTGGTCGGGAGTCTACATGTACATTAGGGTGAGGTAGGTTTTGGTCGGGAGTCTACATGTACATTAGGGTGAGGCAGGTTTTGGTCGGGAGTCTACATGTACATTAGGGTGAGGTAGGTTTTGGTCGGGAGCCTACATGTACATTAGGGTGAGGCAGGTTTTGGTCGGGAGTCTACATGTACATTAGGGTGAGGTAGGTTTTGGTCGGGAGTCTACATGTACATTAGGGTGAGGCAGGTTTTGGTCGGGAGTCTACATGTACATTAGGGTGAGGCAGGTTTTGGTCGGGAGTCTACATGTACATTAGGGTGAGGTAGGTTTTGGTCGGGAGTCTACATGTACATTAGGGTGAGGCAGGTTTTGGTCGGGAGTCTACATGTACATTAGGGTGAGGTAGGTTTTGGTCGGGAGCCTACATGTACATTAGGGTGAGGCAGGTTTTGGTCGGGAGCCTACATGTACATTAGGGTCAGGTAGGTTTTGGTCGGGAGCCTACATGTACATTAGGGTCAGGCAGGTTTTGGTCGGGAGCCTACATGTACA
This sequence comes from Macrostomum hystrix, assembly GCA_950097015.1. Taxonomy (NCBI): domain Eukaryota; kingdom Metazoa; phylum Platyhelminthes; family Macrostomidae; genus Macrostomum; species Macrostomum hystrix. The sequence continues at coordinate 7,066,076 of CATNEN010000034.1, read as the reverse complement.
TTAGGGTCAGGTAGGTTTTGGTCCGGAGCCAACATGTACATTAGGGTGAGGCAGGTTTTGGTCGGGAGCCTACATGTACATCACGGTCAGGCAGGTTTTAGTCGGGAGCCTACAGGGTTGATGATTTTAAGATTCTAGCAATTCTAGAATATTATAAATGAGAACGTTATATAGCTTCACTTATCAAGCACGAATATTCCATTAATAAGATAAATATTTAACACGAATAGAATAAATAAAATAGAGTAAATGAGTCTAAATATATAAGCATATCGGACATAACAAACGGCAATATCTTAGTAATTTAGTGAAAAATAACAATAACACAGCATTAATGCAGGCGTGTACAGAAATAATTTGGCGAAAAAAGAAGAAACCAAAAATACGATTAAACCCAATCCTGAAAATAAAAATGACAAAGCAGGACAAACACCAACACGGATTCTAATTAGTTCCACTTAGTAAATTAAGTAAATAATGCACAAACATGAAGTAGTGAACAAAGCGAAACACAGTAAATCAGAAACTCAACAAACGCATCAAATAATTATAAATGTAGTCCAACAAATAGTCAACACATGCGCAGTGCCCGACAAAGCCAGCTGCCAAAATGTTAACACGAATGAATTGGAAGTTGAGAATCGGTGGAAAAACTCTAGCCTATCATCAACTAGCGCTGGCTTTGAGGACTGACAAAAACTGTTGAACAGAAGAACCGGGCCCTCAAATAAACGGTCAAGATAAAGCGATATCCAAAACAACATCCGAACCACGGCATAGGACTCGCATAAGAAGACTACAATGACTACTTATTAATTAGTAGGTTGATACCGAATTTGACACGCTTCCCATTAAACAATTTTCCAAGTGTCAATTTTATGGAAATAAAACAGACCCAATGGTTTAAATGAACCATTATCCGACCATTACAGAGCCGGTCGCTTAGCGCAGCAGGGTGTTGACAACAGCGTTAGCGCTCAAAGCCTTCAGATCCGTGTAGGTCTGACCGGTGCCAACAAACACAATGGGCTGGCCAGTGATGTAGGTCATGCTGATCGCTGCGCCAACCTGATCGTCAACAGTGTCAAACTTGGTCAGCACAATGCCATCGATGGTGTGCGGCTGCTCCGATTGGCTCATATCGGCTAGGGACTGGTTGAACTTCACCAGCTGGTCCACAGCTTCATTGCCAACTAGGGCTTCGCCGACAAACAGCACGAGATCGGGCTCATTGACGCTAACCAGTTTAGTCAGGGCTCTCATCAGCGGCTCATTGTCCTGCATCCGACCGGCCGTGTCAATCAGGCACACATTGAAGCGCTTATTGGACGCGTAGCGCAGCGCTTCCATAGCAACACCGGCCGGGTCTTTGCCGTAGCCTTTCTCATATAGCTCCACGTAGCTGCTGCCGTCCTCCTCTGCCGTGATAATAAATGACACGAAATGACAATAAAATACTAACACTGGGCCTCCAGGACTGTTACAAATGGGTCAAAAGGATTGATAGAAGCGGGCCTGAAGGATAAAAGAATCAGGTCTGAAGGATGTTAAAAGCGGGCCTGAAGGATGACAGAAGCGGGCCTGAAGGATAATGAAAGAGGTCCTGAAGGATGATAGGAGCGAGCCTGAAGGATAATGAAAGCGGTCCTGAAGTATGATAGAAGCGGGCCTGAAGGATGACAGAAGCGGGCCTGAAGGATGACAGAAGCGGGCCTGAATGATGCTAGAAGCGAACCTGAAGGAAAAAAGAATCAGGTCTGAAGGATGTTAGAAGCGGGCCTGAAGGATGCTAGAAGCGGGTCTGAAGGATGATAGAAGCGGGCCTGAAGGATAATGAAAGCGGTAATGAATGAAAGCGGGCCTCAAGGAAAATAGAATCAGGCCTGAAGGATAGTAGAATCAGGTCTGAAGGATGTTAGAAGCGGGCCTGAAGGATGCTAGAAGCGGGTCTGAAGGATACTAGAAGCGGGTCTGAAGGATGCTAGAAGCGGGTCTGAAGGATGCTAGAAGCGGGCCTGAAGGATGCTAGAAGCGGGTCTGAAGGATGCTAGAAGCGGGTCTGAAGGATGCTAGAAGCGGGTCTGAAGGATGATAGGAGCGGGCCTGAAGGATGCTAGAAGCGGGTCTGAAGGATGCTAGAAGCGGGTCTGAAGGATGCTAGAAGCGGGCCTGAAGGATTATGAAGGATTATTAAGGGCGTCGAAAGCGGTAATGAAGTATGATAGAAGCGGGCCCGAAGGACAAGAATGGACTCATGTATGTTAGTTCTTGAACCTCGGGTAAGCTGGTCTAAGAAAGACAGGAGCTGGGTCTATCTAGAGTGTCGACAATGCAATTTATTATCGGTGCCAGGAAATGCATCAGGCACTAACCAGGCGGATAGGCGGCAGCCAGACGCCGGACGTGGGTCCGCAGCTGTTCAACAGCGCCAGACCGGAAGGTATCACAGGCAGCGATCAGCACCCGGCAGCCGTTGGCGATGAGCCAGAAGGCGATCTTGGCCAGATTGGTGCTCTTGCCGACGCCGTTGACACCGCACATTACGATGCTGTAGGGCCGGCCGCGGGCCTTGGCTTCGAGGGCGTCGCGCAGAATGTCGACACGCCGACGCGGACTGAGGATCTGCAGGCAAGCGTCGGTCATGGCCGATCGAACGGTGGAAGCGACGGTGGAAAAGGCGCCAACTGTGCGGCCCTCCAGCCTGGCAGCCACTGAGTCGCACAGCTTGCCAGCGATCTCGGCGGCAACATTCTTGGCCACGAGGTGTTCGCGCATTTTATCCAACACCGGCGCCAGGTCGGCGGCATTCAGCGTCTTTGATCCGACGAGGCCGCGGAACATGCCGAACAGCCCGCCACTGCGACCTCCTTTGGCTGCAGACGGGGCTGACGGCTTGCCAGCGGCCTGTTCTTCGATGCTGACGTCATTCGAGTCTTCCTCTTCGTCATCAGTGTCGCCAGTGTAAGCAGGCGGAACGATGAGCTCAACGAGCTCGCCTTTCATTTGACGCTTCTGTTCGGCCAGCTTCGGGTCAGCGGCCGCGGCAAGGGCGTCGGCATCGCTCTCGCCGTTGCCACCCAAGTGCTTATCGTCGCTACGATCCAGGGCTTCAATCTCGGCAGGTGACAGCTTGCTATCAGACCAGACCGTCTTCTGCTTGACGCGCTTGCCAGAGGACGAAGCGGTCTCGCCTGTGGAGGCCGATGGCGACGGAGACGCCTGCTTGCCTTTGCCGGCGCCGATTCCTTTTTTAGCGGCCAGACGCTCCAGGTTGCGCAGGCGAGTTTCCTCGTCTAGCTGGCCGTTGCTGCCGCCGCCACCGCCAGCCGCAGTCGTTGGCCGCTTTGGTTCAACGGCTGGCGCCGCCTTGGCCGGAGCCGTCTTTGACCCAAGGCCATTTTTTGCGTCAGCCTTTAACGCGGAAGTTGTCGATTTGCCAGCAGCTGACGCAGTTGACGACTGGTCAGCGTTGCTGACAATCATTGAGCTGACGGTCTTCTTGGACTTTTCCGATTCTACGTAGGTGCGCATCTCTTTCGGTCGCTTGGCAGCTGCTCGAGCTTCCGCCTCGCTAATCTCCAGCACGCGCGCGTAGATCGGCTGGAAGTCGCCGAATCCGGCAGCCAGAAGGCCGCGCGCCAGCTCATTCTTGTACTTGTCGCGGAATTCGCGCTGAATATCGTCTAAAAACTTGTCGACATAGTTCAACTGCAGCACCTTCTGGTAGCAGACAACAAACACTAATTCGTACTCGTTGTCAAGACGATGCCGCAGTGCTAGAGCCTCGTGACAGAAGGCGCTGTCGCCGCCGGCTCGCTCCTGAAGCAGAACCGAGCGAATCAGCGCGTTGACAGAGCTAGTGAACAGAGTGCTGGGCGAGGGGAAGCACCACAGCACAAGGCCGCCGCGGCTGAAGATGCTGAAGAAGTCTAGCATGTTTGGTGGCTTAGTTTCACAGCTGATCGCTCTGGTTGCAAGGGGGGCGCGAAAGCACTGCGTTCTGAAACCAAGGGTAATAAAAATTTTATTAATTGTTTATTTGATAACACCTGCCCTAATTTGGAAAGATGTGCAGCTGATGGCACAGCTGCAGCTATTGCTGTATGGCTATTCAGTCCATGGACAAAATCTGGGTACTCTAGATAACACAAAAACACCATTAATAACTTATTTTTGAGCTTTTTGACTAAAGCTGCTACTAAACATATGAAACAACCAAGCAGTGCAAGAAAAAAAATTCGGTTTTGTCCTAAGCAAAATTAGAAGGTTAGAACAAAAACTAAATATGAGATTGATTGGAATTTTCGCACTTGAGTTTGCCCATTTTATTCTTGTGATATGCATGCATTGTAATACATATTGTTACTGATTCTATGTTATGTTTATCTACACTATCTATGTGTATATGAATAGATTATGTAGTAAGTGCAAAACAGAAGTTCAAAACGAGGTCCACTTCCTATTTAAGTGCAGTTGGAATATGTATAGTGCAGCACGTTCGAATTTTAAGAAGGAAATTTCTGGGAAAACTCCCAATTTCATATCCTTAACAGCAGAAGAGAAATCTAACTACATAATGGCTCAAGGCGATAGGGAAACCACTGAAGCTTTAGCAAAATACATCATAGATATCTCTAAAATAAGGGAACTGCTGCCCTGAGACTACGAGCTTGTATTAAAATTTAACAATATATATTTCATATTTTGCTTTATTCCTGGTGTTTCTCAAGTGTTTTTACTGCTCTTATTTTTAATACCTTTGCTTTTGCTTTTCCCTTCCCAGCACCCATGGACGGCGTGCGCATTTTAATAATAATAATAAAAAAGTCATAATAATGATCATCATGTATGTATCTCTGCTTATCATATCTATCTATATGAATTTGATAAAAATACACAATGGCATGACAAAATAACTATTTGTTTTATTTTAGTTACACCATTTTGTGATGTTTCTTGCAAAGTTGTCTATACATACAAGAGCAGAGATCTACACATAGTTAGGCCTTGGTTGCATTTTTATCATATTTAAATTATAATAAAAAACAGCTAGCTACTTGTTATTGAGTAAGTGAGTTGACTCTGCAAGACCATTTTGCTTAGATTGTTTTTGTAAATTGTTAGAAATCTATAGACCACTAGTATACAAACACAGATACTTAACAAAAAATATAAAATTAATGAGAGTAACTAGTAAGCCAAAATATAAAGTATAACCAACAAATGTATTTAGAAGATGGGTTGCTTAAAATCCTAATGCTTGTTCAATAAATTTTCTTAAAATAAATTTGACCTTGCTGAACAAGCATTCCAGTGGGCATTATGCTTTGTGTTTAGTACATTTCTTTACTTTTTTGCATTTAGATATACAAGTTTCTCAAAGCTTGTTTGGCAATGGCATCAGAATGGCTTCTTGACATCAGAATTCTTGGTATATATTTTAATTCCATAAATTGCTTCTACTCTTGAATCAACATTAAGCAGCCAATTTCAATTAAATTACAATATTATACTTGCAGAAACCATAGCTTTTAAATAGGCCATATGCCTCTTTTAAAAGATAACTCAGAAGATCTGTTCATTTATTGGTCATTCCTTTCCAAAGTATTTTCCTAATTTTAATTTTGTGTTCTTTGCTCAGGGTAGGCCTAGCAAATCCTTTTCAGATGCCATAGGCCTAGGCCTACCTTGTTTAATCAAGAAAGCTTAACCTAGCTAACCTTACCTAACCTTTTTGCAACATTTTTACTTACAAACTCAGCTTGCTAAATGACTGCTTTGGTAAAAAAGTTGTATACTTCTTGAGATATTCCTGTCTTTCGTTTGTTTCAAAATCCCATAATATAGCCCTGTTTAAATGTGCCTTAAAATCAATTGAGTAACCTGATCTCATTATTTATGTACCTTGACAATAATTTAGCTTCATTTTTTACACACTGCACTAAAAATACACTTTGTAGACTGCAGTCAATATGCAATAACAAAACTATTGCAGCTTTTTAAGGTGTTCTTTTAAGCTTGTGTTGTGTGAGAACCAAAAATGGAGCTAAATTTTATGAAGTTACACAAAAATTGTGCTTGTGTTGGGTATCTTACATTCTTACATTTGTATCTTGAAAGTTGAGGGTTGATTTTTGCTTTATAATAATGCGTCCTTAAAAAAGAAAATTTACCTTATTGAGTTTGACTCTATTAGAGCTAGCCTATTTAAAAAAATTGTGGACACAGTTAAGTGTGCGTGCATGGAAATTTTCAACCCAGATTCCCAGGCACCATAGGCCTACCCAAGGCTGCTATAACACATTCACATTCACATTTGCATTGATAAACCAAATTGATTTTATATTCAGCTTGTATTCTTTTTCTTTTCTTTTAATAATTCTTGTGTGGATATATATATGTACTGAATATATATACTGAAAGCCCATGCAGTCAGCAGATTGTAAAATTGTACATCAACTCACAAGGCGTGGGATTTTGCAACTTATTAACCTGCAACGAAAAAAAATTTTCTTGACTTAGTAAATTTATATTCTGTGCAGTGAAATTAACGCGATTGCGCTGCGCAGGGAAATCTAGCCTATTTAAGTGCACTTGCGAGCTTCACAGTTCTGTCAACAAAAGATCTTTGCTCAGCGGCGATTTCAGAATCCCTAACTCAAATTTATTAACTTTAACACGAAATAGCGAACCAAAAATTTTTGCCCCAAAACATAGATCAACTTAAGAGTTTTTCAACCAAAGCAAAAGTTCGAATTAGAATATGAGCATTGCATTGCATTTGTTGTGAAGCGAATATTTCGGTTCGTTGCAAGTTTAGTTATAGAACAAAAATTTCGTAATAGAAATAAGGCAAAAGTTTCTTTAAAATTCTCTTTTATATTACAATAAATAAAGAAAACGTTTTTGCAGCAAAGTTTCTTTGAGCTACGTAAAGAAGAAATGGGAATTCTTTTGTTATAATACCTAATTATCGTTTATTCTTGTTTAAATATTGATTCTCGAAACCCGTCGTCATGACCAGCTTAACCATGTTTTCGTTTACAGTTTTTGATTAAAATAGTTCTTTGGTTTAGGTAAAAATTTAAATTAAATTGGCAAATACTTCTATATTGATAGTTTGCTCTGTTATTCAATGCTTTTGGTGGATACACTACGAAAGTTAGGTGGGTAGAGTCACATATTTAAGCAGCTGGATAGTTCTTTTAAATTCTCATATAAAACATTTTCGGCCCCTTGGCTACCTGCCCTTTTCATATTATTCTTACCCCTCATCTCTCCCTTGTTAATCTGGCCCAAGTTTTTTCCTCTCTTTGGGAATTCTCTCTCCAGACCAGGAAGTCCATAAATTCGTCAAACCCCTGCTTAAAATGTTAAAAGTGCAATTTGCATCACATGACGGTACATACGAGTATACCGACGGCAAGTGATTATATAATTTTTTGGATGAACTCTCATGATATATTGAGAATTTTTTAATTGTATAATGAATTTAGCCATTGAAGTTTTGACAAATATGACAAACATACTTTAATCTCGAGACACGTGCTTCTACCATTCAATCTATATAGACCATGCAGTTACACAAAAACGTTTTTTTCGCTTAACTGTTCAGAAGTACTTAGATCTAACGGGTCTCTGAAAACTATTTTATCGCCCTTTTTCTAACGCTTCTTTACAGATATACTTGTTTGACATTGCTTCCACAGCCCAGACAATCGCTTATGTTTGAACACTGCATCTGTGGTGGCAGACATCTCTGCCTGAAAGCATCGGAAGGTACAGTTGGCCATCAAAACACGTCCAATAACGAACGACGTCAGACAGGGTTGCTCCCAATCTGTTCGTGATTTCCAAGTGTTGATGAAAGCAACTTGGTCCTCACCACTTTGTCCAATCCATGAGATACATCGACAGTGTAAGGGTTCAGGAGATTTTCAGCAGTTTTGTTGGAGACTCGTGATATCGAGTCGCTTACAACCGAGCTACCATCCCATTTAAAGGGCTGGAAGTTTTGAGCACACGCCTCCAAAGGGATGAAACACTCGAAAGCTTGGACCACGCAGCACTGCACTCTCGGCACAGGTCGAAAACCCACCGTCCTACGAGTGAGTCAGCGACACGGCTGATGGAAATAGATTCGGTTCAGAGACCCGGGTCTTCAACGACTACATTTCTACTTCTCATCATCCACGGCTCAAAGCAATACAGCTGGATGAAATGGTCATGTGCATGATAGCTGTCGTTATAGAATGCTTGGGTGCCATGCCTCTCGGCCAGAAAGTTATAAGACGTACAACAGCAGCTTTGTCGACTGGGGTGAGATGTCTCGGTGTTTCTAGTCGACTGGATCGACAATCTACTGATTTTAGTCGGTTTGGTTCGAGGATTGACCTCGGGCTCCATTTTATAGCCTAGTTGACATTCCCTTGGCAATTGACCCCGCATTGTTGGAAATGATGATTAATTGATTGTGAGATTGCCAGAATATGAGAGACACTAGAGACAAAAAGTATAAAAGAGAAGAGACTCAGTCTCAAAACCGGAAGAAAGCTAGTTTTACTCGCCGGAAAAGCAACTTAGGAAAATCACACCCTGGCTAGTCAATCACCCGACTTGGAAACCATGCCTAACTAGTAGCTTGCGAGCTGCTAGACCTAAAATATCATATGAAAACAGAATTCCACCAACTTAAAGCAGAAATTACGAGTACATAAAAAAATTTTGCGTCCTATTATAAAATGTCTATATGTACTCGTATTTTCATGAGAGCAGCGTTTCCAAGGAAGCAGACGGCGGGCAACATAAAACTAGTCTCATTTTGGCATTGAATTACATTATCAGAAGGCCAGTCTACCATGTTGCCCATGGCAACGCCAGACGCTATCTTGTAGTCGGAAACGCTCTCTTTATATTTTCGCACACGGGCCAGTTTGCTATGCCGCCCCCTGCCAAGCTTTGGGCGTTTGTGCCGTTGCCAATGGCACTTGCCAATGTCTCCATGCCATCCAACTCCGCAGCAATGCAAGTGCAAAATACTTCAGTAAAGTTTGCCCTTCCATTTTCCTGAAGTCTCCCGTTGTGGGGGAGAGCAGGTGCGTGTTCCAATCGGCTGCATTTCAGCACCGTGAGTCATACTCCGCGTTTAATCGATGCGCTGAGTTGTGCCCTCGCGCACTCGTTTTGAACAGCTCCGCGCCCGTCACTCAATAAGGAGGCTGGCGGGCGGGCCGCTGGGGCAAATAGATGGGGAAATCCTCATTACCCACTCGCATTTTCAATCCTATAGCTTTCCCGACCTTTTTTGGCGCTCTTTAGACGGTCAATGCAAAGTTTGGATTGGACGGTGCAGGGTCATAGGCAGTCGGCCCTTTTCTCGCTCACTGCCTTGGAGCAGCCGGATGAGTACCAGGCATGGGACTGGAATTAGAAGGCGACACAGGTAGGAGGAAGGAAAGCGAACAAAAATTATGGGATGTAGAGGAGGAAGAGAAAATTACTTTTTAAGGCATGCCTCACGAGCGTGAACAATTGAAGGTAAGAGGAAGGAGGGTAAGAAAGGGGAGCGGCAGGGAGCTCCCACAGTGATGCCTGCGCGGCTCCATGGTGACTCACTGTGTAGTTAAAATTAGCAACTCAATCGCATCTTCGCGTCTATATAAGCGAGCGTTGTCAGGTTGTCCTGCATCCCACTTCAAGCCTAGCAATCAAGCTGACACCGTCCTGATAGCAACACATCGAGAAAAGTACAACGGCGATGAAAAACATGACGCTATCAGCTCTCGGCAGGAAGGCACGCGACGGCTTCTGTCGCTGCGGCAGCGGCGCCTCGTCCGGCGGAGCGTCCAGCTGTTCAAGCAGCCACGACGAAGGCACCAGCAGCCAGGACCAGCTGACGGCCGCCAAACTGGCCAGCGTCAACAAACTCGCCCGCCTTCTAGGCGAGGAGGTGAAGTCTGACGACAAAGTGCTCTTCGACCATTGTACGGTAGGGCGCGGCCGTCGCAATGCGTTTGCGAATATTTTCTGCGGCTTGCCCAGCCGCGGTCTGCGCCGCCTCTTCGCCATCTATGGCATCGATGAAGTGCAGACGAAAGCTCCATATAAGTCGCTTGACCTTGACGAGGAGGCCCGCCGGGAACGTCGACTGCGTCGGGAGCTCAAAGCTGCGGCTGAGGCGTCAGCTGTCGCTTGTCACGCCAGCCGCGGTCAGCAGCCACGCTGCCAGCAGAAGCAGCAGAGAGCGCACAGTGCTATGAATCCCAGCAGGAGGCGGCTTCTGCCGGCGTTTGCGACGGCAGACAACCAGAAGGCGCCTGCGACAGGGTGCGGAAGACACTGACTCACTGAGCCCCATCTTCAGAAGGACCCTTGAAGTTGATTGACCTGCAGTACCCATTTGACAGCTGGCCTGTCACTGACAAATCTGCACCGTTTTAGCATTTTATGCAGCCTTTTGTAAATTTCTTATGACTTCCTTTATTGCAGTGCTGAAATAAGTTCTGCTCATGTTTTGCCTAAAATTTTATCGCTTTTAATTGTCTTCGATTTGCTATCGAGCAGTTGTGTTAATGTTGACTTGCCTTAGTTTAAGCTTAGTGAACACCTGAACCATACTGTGATCACACTGCTGTCTGCTCGTATAATTTTAAGCTGCTCAAGTTCCTTTCTGATTTATTTGATTGCTAATTTTTGCACGCAAAAGCATGATGTAACCATTTGTTGGAGAAGGCATTGTCCAACTGAACTAACGCTTGCACCAAGGCCACTAAGTTCGATGAGGACAAATACGTCTAGACTTGAAACTCTTATTTTTTGGTACAATATTTCTGGAGAAATCAGGCATCAGTGAGCACAAATACGAGAATAAGATATTTAGCTCATGGATCGTAGCTGTCTGTGTTCAACCGAAAGAGTTCTAAAGCTCTTTAAAGACTTTTATAATCTGATTGTACGAGTACCAATTGGCTGGTATCGATCATGTATGTCACATAAGATTGTTGTACCTGTACCTTCATCTCACATCTCAGCCCGAGGGAACCAATTTATATTGTTGAGCAAGGTTATTCATCCACTCAAACACAGTGGCTGCAGAGCATTCTGTTGTCCATGGCCTGAATTGAGATTACTCTGAGAAAGCCCGATGTGGCTGCAGAGAAGCCATCTAACTGGAAGCAAGCTAATCAAAAGAAAATTAATTTTATCTTTAATTATCCGAAACATTTTGCTAATCAAGCATGCGGTGGCTCAGAGTGGCGGCGAAGTGGAGCATGCCGTGCAGGTAAAAAGTGCATTTTTAGTGACGCCGCTTCGCACTCGGCACCGCTTCGAGAGGTGCGGCTGCGATAAAGTTGCAGCAATTCTTCTCCTTCGTTTTTACGGTAATTCCTCGGTCTTTTCGTACCGTGCCTGTCATCAACGTATTGTTTTCCAGCAAAAACTTTGACTACCGAAGAGAGGCGAACCAATAGTCGCAGAAGACGTGGTATCCGAGGTTCAGGCGGTTACGGACAGAATTCGACAACTTTCCTCTCACACATAAACCATCGCAGTTCACACCATCTCCATACCATGTACTGCTTCATGAGCAACCTACCCTTGTACAGAACGCTTTCGTTGATTCATCCATTCGCAAATTCGTGAGACTAAGCTATGCGAAACAAACTGGGTCAGGAATAGATCCACATCGTCTTCACTGACCTCACTGACACAGTCAGAACTTTCCAAAGATAAGCTGGAATCGGATTCGCTTTCCAGACAAGACGCCGGTATGCTCCAACAGCAGCCCTCTTTCTTCTCTCTTCTCTCTTTTTGGGGTTTTCTTTTCTCAGCCACCGACGTGTCTCTAGCCGCAACCCAGAAGAAAATGTGAACGCAGGATTTTGTCTATAACTTTCGAACCGGTTGATCAAAATGCTTACTTTTGCACAGGGTTGTATAAAATTATGTGCTTGAGGTGGTACAAATGTGATGCAGGCCGTATATATTCTATTATATGTGAAGAGAGATCTATCTATGAAGAGAGAAGACCATTTGCTACCGGGAAGGACTTTATTAAAACTTCAGACGATGATTTTTTGCTTATTAAAGCTCGTTCAAACTTTTGAGCTCAAAGGATGCGCATTTTGCTGAAATTTTATAAAGTAAAAACGGTACAATAATCTAGTCAGAAGCGAGGACGCAAGTGATCGGCCCAATGCCAGCCGCAACGATTTTTTTAATCCGGATATTTCAAGGCTTCAAAAGTGACATGATTAGCAATATGAAGATTATTTAACGTGTGGTACAATAAAATCTGCTCGCACCGGCGGGACACAGTGCCTGTGAGGTATGAGTCAGTCCAGGCCCACGGGCTTTGGTCTGCGATGCCTCACACCTGCAGCCGTTTTTTGAGCAGGCCTGGCAGGAAGGAGACCTGTACCTTCGGGTGCAGGAATCCCTCCAACGCTGTCCCGTCAGCTGACCCATGGGTACACGTCCCGCGAGTGTTCAAGGCTGACCCTAGGGCAGCCGGACAGAATGGGCAACAGCGCTGGATGACCCATCCAGGGCCTCCGGCCAAACTGGGTACCTCTAGCCCCGGCTGGAGGGAAAGGTGTCACCCTTTGACCTTAACAGGGTATGTGGCTTGTCCGCAATTTTCGTGCACCTGTGCGTGATCAGGTACCTCTGGCTACGGCCCTGAGGGACAGGTGTCACCCTTTGACCTTAACAGGGTTTGCGGCCAGCCCGCAGGCCTCGGCGCCGGCTCAATGGCACCCTCCAATGTCCCAGTGTTGACCGTGCTGATGGACGCTTGGCCAGGGAGTAGTCTGGTCTCTTACGGTTCCTCCCGGTGGTCCTGGCATCCCACCCCGGGTTGTAACTTGTCTTTTTTGGCTGCCCCCGCTCAGTTTTGGGATCGCGGCTGAGCGGGTTATTCCTGCCTGTGTCTACAGGAAGCCCCTCTCTTCATTGCAGCTTTCAATGGCTTCTAGCCCTTCAACTGCTCCGGCCGAGGACACCATGGTGCCTGAGGCCATACACGCTGCGGCGCCCGGGCTAGCTGGCCCCGCGACCGCCACAAATGCCGCGCTGCCCAACTCGCGCGATGACCGGGGCGCTAAGCGCTCCACCACCTCTGGAGCGGCAAAACGCCGTAGGCGCATGCTGGCCCACGGCACGTCGGCTCCATTGACCAAGGACCAGGCCCAGGCCAGAGGGGCCGAAGGGGCTCTGCCTAGGGCGGGGGCTGGGGCGGGGGGCCTTGTGCCTCCTGCCCAGGCTCCTGCACGGGGCGGAGCCCACGACGCCCCGAGGCCAGGGTCGCGGGCCAAGGAGGGCCCGGCGCCCATCCGGACGGCTGCCCGGCCCGAAGGAGAAGCGGAGGCGGAGGGCCCAGTGCCCACCGCCGACGCAGATCCCGAGGGTGGGGACGCCACCGGACAGGGCCCGGGACCACAAGCTACCTACGCCGCCATCGCACGTAGGCAACCTGCCGTCATCATCACCGGCAGAGACGGGAAAAGGCTGAGCAGCGAACAGCTCAGCGACATTTGCCGCAACATAGATGCTATGTTGTGGCAACTTCAACTGAAGGGCGAGCCCCTGGCGGTCGGCGCAAGCGCTACCAGGGAATCGTGCTTCGTCGTCTGGCCCGGCGATGCGGAATCGGGGCGGCGGCTCCTCGAGTTGCTGCCCACGCAGAGCTGGGCGGCTGGCCTCGAGTTCCTACGGGAGAACGAGCCACCAAAGACCAAGCGACACCGTATCTTCGTCCCGGCGAAAAGTGTCGTCACCAGCGCTGAGGACCTCCGCAGGGGCCTCATCGCGATGAACCGGGAGCTGCCGACAGCGGGCCTGATCGTGCACCGCACGATCCTGCGCCCCGACGGCACCGGTTTCACCGCCATTCTGGGCCTGTCCGAGCAATGGACACGCCGCTACCCAGATGGCGCCAACATTTGCATTGGTCTGTGGAAGACCAAAATCTTCGCCTTCGAGGCGGATAAAACCCGAGGTCAGACCGGGCCCACCACCGTACCGGCCAATGAAGGGTCCTCGGACCCCAAGGCTGGGACTGGGGGCAGGGCCCAGTCGTCCCGCCAAAAAAGGCCAGAGCGTGCCATCGCTGGCAGCTCTGAGCGTCGCCCCGCGCGTGTCACAAAGCGCCGGGGCCTTCTCCAGCGGGCCTCCGAGGTGGTGCGAACCGCCAAGATGGCCCAGCTGCGCGCTGAGATGCGCGGTGGCCCACCGGGGCAGGCGCCGCAACCAAGGGCTACGGGGGAGGCCTCAGAGGTGCCCAGCTCCATCGAGCAGGGCCCTTCGAGCGCCCCTCCCACGGCCCAGGGAGCGGTGTCGGCTCCAGTTGAGGGCGACTCTGGGCCTGGGCTCGGGGCCGGGGGCGGGGACTGGGCGGCTGACGCCGTCGAGTTCCCGTCTCCGGCTCGGGGCCTGGGCACGGAGGAGCCCATGGCTACCGACATCGACCCGGAGGAGGAGGACCGCCTTCTGGCTGGGTCCCCCTCCAAGTAGACCTCTGCCTGCATGATGATCCCCGGAATATCATGTCTGCAAGTTAACACCCAGCACTGCGTGGCAGCATCAGTCAATCTGATGCGCACGACAGAGCGCATGATGCCGGGCCTTGTACTTGTGCAGGAGCCCTGGCTATCAAAGAACAAGCCAAGCAACATTCCTGCTGGCTATGACTGCTTCTGCATGGCAGACTCTGTCCGCCCTAGATCACTGATCTATGCCGCAAAAGCCTTAAATGCGTGGATGAGACCCGATCTCTCTAACGGGGACATCTGCGTCATCCAATCTGCACACATTGTGCCTAACAAGTTGACCCTCGTGGCATCCGCCTACCTGGCAGGCGACGCCCCCGTGGTTAGCGATACCCTCGTCGCCCTCTGTGAATTCGCCAGGGCACGAAACTTCGAGCTGCTCCTCGCGGGAGATGTAAACTCGCATCACACCCACTGGGGTAGCTCAAAAATCAATGACCGCGGCGAAGAGCTCCTGGCCTTCGTCAGCGGCACGCCTCTAAACTTCTGCAATGTGGGCAACACGCCCACTTTCGACAATGGGCGGTGGGCTGAGGTGCTTGACGTCACCCTGGCCTCACCCGGCATCCTCCCAAGGGTGCTGGGGTGGGAGGTGTGGGAGACCGAAAGCTCGCTCTCGGACCACCGTTTCATCCGTTTCAACATCGGCACCCCCGATAAGAAGCAAAAGCCTATTTGGAGGCGTAATGTCAGAAATACCGACTGGCCCGCGTTCAGCCAAAAGCTGCATGAGGGCCTTCGGGATTCTGACCCCTCCATGGCCATGGAAACCACGCAGGACCTGGATGGAGTGGCTGCCCTGCTGGGCGGCGCCATCACAGAGGCCTACGAAATGGCTTGCCCGCTCAAAGCCTACAAAGGCAAAAAATCGGCCCCCTGGTGGAACCCCGAGCTCGGAGTCCTAAGACGCCGAGCTAAGGCTCTCCAGAGGAAGCTGAAAACCTCGCACGACCCTGATGACAAAGAGGCCTATACTCGCGCCATCCACGAGTTTAAGGGCCGGGTCAGAAGGGCAAAAGCGGACAAGTGGCGACAATACTGCGAAGGGCTTGAGGGCTCGCGGCCCACGGCCCGCGTGGTAAAGGCGCTCACCAACGACCGCTTCTCCAAGCTCTCATCGATTAAAAAGCCGGACGGCTCGATCACTGAGCGCCCGGAGGAAACGCTCGAGCTTATGCTAGGGCATTTCTTCCCGAGTGTACCGGCGCACTTCGGCCCAGACGACCACTCGCGTGGAGGTCAGGGCCTGGCTCAGTCACTCGTTACGAATGACCGCATCGTTCGCGCGGCTAAGTCATTCAATCCTTTTAAAGCACCTGGGCCAGATGGTATATATCCGGCCTTTCTGCATGAAGCGGTTAAAAATGGCCGCTTCCTCCATCTCCTCTGCAGACTTCTACGGGCCTGCATCGTGCTGGGCTACGTACCAGCGCGGTGGCATGAAGCCCGGGTCGTCTTCATCCCGAAGCCCGCCAAAGGCGACTATCGCTCGGTCAAGTCTTATCGCCCGATAAGCTTGACTTCCACCTGCCTCAAGCTCATGGAAAGACTGGTGCTCTGGCGCCTTCTTACTGTAGAGCTAGGGCGGGCCCCGCTCTCACCAAACCAGCACGCCTTTCGGGCGGGCCGGTCCACGGAGAGCGCCCTCCACTGCATTGTGGAGACTCTCGAGAAGGCAGTGCTGGGCAGCGGTTTTGCCCTGGCTGTTTTCCTTGATATTGAGGGGGCCTTCGATAACGTTATTTTCGAAGCCTTTGAGAAGGCCCTGGTTTCCAGGGCCACTCACCCCCACCTCGTCCGTTGGGTCATGTACATGATCCGGAATCGCCACGTGGTGGCCCACCTCGAAGGCAGGGTGCTCTCGGCACCTGTCCTAAAAGGAGGGCCCCAAGGTGGCGTCCTCACCCCACTGCTGTGGAATCTCGTCATGGATGAGCTGCTAAAAAGCACTCGGCCTGACCCAGTCCTGAAGGTGGGATATGCCGACGATGTGACCGCCATCTGCGCGGGCCCCTCGGCGGAAACCACCAGGGACCTCATTCAGGGCTTTATCAACAGGGCGGTGCGCTGGGCGGACCAATGCGGGCTCCGACTCTCTGAGTCCAAGACCGTTGCGGTTATGTTTACCAGCAGGCTGCGCTGGACCATTGAGCCTCTGACTCTCTATGGCAAGAATATTGCCATGGAAAAGCAGGTCCGGTGCCTTGGTATCCTGCTAGACCATAGGCTTAACTGGACCCCGCACATTACCACAAAGGCCAAGAGGGCCCTGGCCATTCTGGCGCAAGTCAGGCGAGCCGTGGGCACCACTTGGGGGCTAACCCCCAAAAACCTTTGGTGGATTTACACGGCGATCATTAGACCGTCAGTCGCTTACGCTGGCCTCATCTGGGCCAGTGCCATGAGCATCCAGAAAAACCTGGAGGCGCTTTATAGGGTGCAGGGCAGAGCCTGTCGCATGACGCTGGGCGCCCCACCCTCCACTCCCTTTGAAGGCATGAACGCTTTCCTCAACGCTACACCCATTGACATTTTTGTTAAGGGGGAAGCGGCAAAGTCCACCCGTCGTCTCCTTGATGCGGGTGTATCCTTCCAGAATTCGCGAGCCTTCTCGAAGCGCTCCCTTCTGCCCCACTCTGACCTCTGCCTGAAAACTCTGGGCGAGTGCGGAGGGCTCACCATCCTTTCGGACGGGGCCCCGGCCACTTTACTCCGGAGCCACAGGTACAAAGTCAGCATCTTCCCTCGTAATGAGGTAAAGGACTGCTGGGATGACCCCGCAGTCCACTGTTACACTGACGGCTCCCTGATGAACGGTAAATCGGGATTCGGGGTGTGCGTCGCCTCGGGTGGCGAGGTCCTCTGGACCCACTCCCAACACTGTGGCAAGAGCTCAAGCGTTTTCCAAAACGAAATGCTCGCCATCAGCTTCTGTGCGGCTGAGCTGCGCCAGAGGCAGCTGGCTGGTCGGAGGATCTTTTTTCACTCCGACAGTCAAGCAGCCCTCAAGGCCCTCAGTCGCTGCACCTCTCGCTCCAGAACCACCTTGGACTGCAACACCCAGTTAAACGGTTTGGCGCAGTCTAACAAGGTGGAGCTGATGTGGATCCCTGGGCACGCCGGGCTCACAGGGAATGAGATGGCGGACGAGCTTGCAAAGGCTGGAGCAGCCAGCTCCCTGATGGGCCCGGGCCCGGAATCCCCGATCCCCGCCTCCGTTGTCAACTCCAGCATCAACCACTGGATGGAGACCCAGCACCGGAGGAGGTGGTCCAGCACCCTGAACTGTCGCCAGTCCAGGGCTGCGGTGCCAACCCCCTCTAGTAACCTGCGTAAGGCCTTACTCAGGCTAAACCGCAGAGACCTGAGAGCAGTCACCATGGCCCTTTCGGGACATGGCTGCTTCACCAGACACCGCTACCTCCAAGGCCACGTGCCTGAGGAAACGTGTCCTTTCTGCTGCTCCGGCCGTGAAAACGCCGAGCATTTCATTTGCCACTGCCCGGCCTTCACCCGGGCTAGGCTAAAACACCTCGGGCCGGCACCGACTCTTGCCGAAGCCTGCTCGCCCGAGAACATCCCTCAGCTCGCCCACTTCCTCCGGGATACCGGCCGAGCTGATTTCTTCCCAGCCTATGGCGAGGAAGATCGCGCGGCGGAACCGACCGACGGACCACCCTGAGCGGCACCGCCTCGCTGGAGGCCGTCTGGCTGCCAGGGGTTAGCGATATGGGCGGCAACAGCCGCCTCCTCGCTGCGTCCGTCATGGAGGCCCCCTGCCGCTAAGTCAAGTAAGTCAAGACAATAAAATCTAGTCAAAATCTAGTAGGAAAGACGGATTTTGCATGTGGTACAAGTCATTTTAAAAAGTGATGCGGCTGGGTTGCGGCTGCCGTCCCATACCATAACGAAACGTCCATGAAAAGAGTAAAACAAAATCGGAATCGGCCAGAAGCAAGAAACTAATGACTTGGACTCTGTGTGTCACTCTCTGTGTCACTCTCTGTACAAACTCTCCGCCCCTATCTACCATATTAGTTGTCATAGACAGCTCGCCCGAGTCGCCAGCAGTGGATCAAATCAAGAGTGCTCTGTGTCACTCTCTGTACAAACTCTCCGCCCCTATCTACCACTATGGGTCATAGACAGCTCGCCCGAGTCGCCAGCAGTGAATCAAATCAAGAGTGCTCTGTGTCACTCTGTGTTACATGTTTTTGCTGCTTGCATGGTAGCTATTGGCTACGTACTTAGAACATAGCTGGGTTTTAACCAGTGTACTTTCTTGTTCAAAATCTCAGATCAAACTCTTAACATTTTATTCTTAGTCGTGTTTATATTTCATTGAACCGGAATATAAGCATTCCGGCAATTACAAGGTAATCAGGATGAGGCACTCAAAGGTGCGCATAGAGTAATCGTAGGTGACAGGATACTGAGCTCCTGGATACCAGTAGAAAATTCCTTTCCAAAGTTTGCCATAGTCGCCCATGTTGAAGGCTTCGGGTGGGATAAAATACAGCCGATTGGGATCAAAGTTGGCACAAGAGCTGAACCACCAGGCGCTGCTGTATCTCGTCGCAAATGAGCCATCAAGCGCGTCGTTATCAGAGTCGATGGTGGAGAACTGCTGGTTGTGCATCGATCGAACATCATCCAGCGGGAACTGGCCGACAGTCGACCTGCTCGCGTCAAGAGCGCCCAAACTGGCCCGGAACTTGTCCGAGCTGTCAGCCACCGAGAAGTTGACGCTCTCGGCCCAGTACCAGGTGCCGTTCCAAACGCTAAACTCCCATCGGACTCTTCGACCACCGTTGAGCGTGAGCAGGTGAAGCCTTTCCAGTCCGATCCAGAAGTTTCCCTTCTCCCCCTGACCGAATTCGGTCAAGTATTCGTTCCAGGCTCTGGTGAAGCTCACGGATGCATCCACCCGGTCTTCCAGCAGCTTTGCTCGCCATCGATAAATCTAATCTACACAAGCAATTGTTATTGCTTTTGTTATAATTTACTCAGACATGCAAAAAGCAAGCAAGCGCATTAAGCAAAGCTGAACAATTCCTACCCATATAGTTGGCAGCTCGCTATTCTGAAAGTTCCTGCACTTTCTACAGCCAGACTGGCCGAGTCGGCACTGGAAGTGGCGACAAACTTTGTCTTCGCTGGAGTAAGTGGCTGCTGCCACAAGACTTCCTTCAACCGTGGCAGCTAGGATGCATTAGGGACTGATCTGGTAGCTCGGACGCTGTGAGCAAAACGTATTCAGATAGGTCATCGTGCACTTTGGACCACGCAGCAGTCGAAGCGAAGGCACTCGAAAGCTGGAAGTCGAATGAGGAAGCCGAGAAATGAAACAAATAGCTTAATTTGTTTTAAATGTGTTGAAAAAAAGACTGGATTAAAGAAAGTTATCGTCTTTGACAACTTAATTTAGCCAGTTTTTCTCTGTGCTTTGATTGGTTGGCAGAAAAATATCGTTACAATATTCTCAGGGAAAGAGCCTCAGAAAGTTATTTTTATACTCCGACTTAATGCTCAGGTCTAAATTATCTGACCATTCTATGAGCCTTTCGATTCGTGCGGACTGTCCTGCAATGTCCAGCGATGCCGGATCGGCTGAGAGGGCGCTTGTTTCAGGCCGTCATTGAGACCGTTCTCCTTTACAACGCCCAAACATGGACCCTGACCGGCTCGCAGTAGAAACAACTCAACGCCTCCCACGCAGGCCTTCTGCGTGCCGCTTTTGGTGTCCACTACTCGCCTGACCACCACCACCAACATCAGCAATGCGGAGCTTTACCGTCGGGCCCAGCTCTGCCAGCCAAGCCTAGCAGCTTGCCGGCCACGTCATTCGTGCAGAGCAGCGCTGCCCTGTGCCACTGCAGGATGAGCTGCTGCTTTCCCTATAGGGGTCGTGGCGGCGAGGCCAGGCGAGATCGCACCGTTATGCCGACCTACTATTGAATGACGCAGGCATTTCTGACCCTCGCGGACTCGCGATAGTGCGCAGTTCTGCGTTTGCGCGCGCATTTTAACAGCAGCCCGCGTTGGCTTTTCTGGGCTGTTGTAGTTTGTTGCTGTTGTTCTTGTTCTTGTTGTTGCAGTTGTTATTGTAAGTCAATGTAAGTCAACAAAGATCTAGTTTCAAGACTCAAAGAAACAATTTCTGGATAGAGTGAACTTTTATGCATTCTGTCACAATTTTTCCCAGCAGTTATCTAATCAAGTTCGCTTGATTAGCCAGGACACTCGGACAGCCAGGCAGCGATCCATGCCCTTGGACGCACGCACACCTGCTCGCGCACAGTCCTCGACTGCGCAACTCAACCGCTTAGGGACCCATAACAAGGTGTCCCTAAGGTGGATTCCAGGGCACTCTGGCCACCCTGGTAACGAATTGGCCGACAGCCTCGCCAAGGCCGGTTCGACGGGTTCGCTTTTTGGCCCCCGTGCCTGCAGGAATCTACCCTACCGCCGTCGTCAACACTCGGATTAACCAGTGGGTGGCCTCAAAGCACAAGGACAGGTGGATCAATACCGCCGATTGTCGGCAGTCTCGCGCTGCTGTTCCTTGTCCCTCCACTGCCCTTCGCAAAGCCCTGCTTGACTTAACCGCAGGGACATCAGGGCAGTTACCATGGCCCCCTGTGGCCATGGCTGTTTCGCTAGGCACCGCTTCCTGCTAGGCAAAATCCGCAGTGAGGAGTGCCCTTTCTGCCTCTCCTACGTTGAGGATGCAGAGCATTTTATTTGCGACTGCCCCGCCTTCGACTCAGGACAGGCTCACCTATCTCGGCCCAAACCCTGGATCTCTCCGACGTTTTCAGGCCTGAGAACATCTGCCAGCTCGTCCGTTACCTATGTGCCACCGGGCGAGCGTACTCTCCACCTCCTGGACTCTCCGGAGGAGGACCGCGCTGTGGACGCCGGGCATCACCGGATCCCCCTGCGCGACACCGCAGCTTTAGTTGCCCGTGGTCGCCAGGGGCTAGCGGAATGGGCGCAACGCCTCCCCGCTGCATCCATAATATGCCCCCTGCAGCTAAGTCAAGTAAGTCAATCAAGTTCGCTTGCACAAGCTCCGTGACCTAATGTATACTTGGATCAACACTTCGTAAATCATAAACCATATTAGGAAATATGAAGGCAAAGTGTCACTCAAATTCAATTGCAAACATAGACTTGAACACGAGCTGTACACACGTAATGCTGCTCACTTTTCAGAACATCTGACACTGTTGGCCGAAGCAATAGTTGACTATTGCTGTGGAGCCGATTTTCTCTGTTGGCTGATAATGATCGATTGGCAATTTCTGGAATTGGCTATGCCCCATTGATGTTAAACTCCCCTTTCTACATCTGATTCCAGCTTTACCCCAGTTGATAAGGCTTTTTTCTTTTAGCGTTTTCTTGTTTGCATTGCAAAAAGCAATAGCCCACGCTTTAGTATTACGTCGCCTTCCCAGCTGTGCCCGTTGCAGACACATCCTGCTGTGTTTGCTTTCCTCTGCCTTCCCTCAGCCCCGAATCCGTATAAAATACACGCATGCACTGCCACCTCCGCAACATCCGCTTCCATTCCCTGCCGCTCCGTCGAAGCCGTGAATCTCGCGAATCGAACATCAACTAATGTCAGACTTCGGCGCTGTTTTGACGGAAATTGCCGATGGAAACTGCAGCCGAGATCGGCTGCGGAGCCTGTGCTCTGGCTGCTTCAGCCGGCCAGACTACCAACTCGAGTATGCCTGCGCTGCGGTTCTCTCCCTGCTGGGCGTCTGTCTCAACGCCGCTGCGCTGACAGTCTTCCCGGACATGCGCGGGCACAGTCGCTCGCTCTGGCTGAACCTCAGCTGGCTGTGCATCGGCGAGATCGTCTGCAACTCTGGCTACCTCCTGCTAGCCGCCATCCATCTGCCCACTGACTGCATGTTCAAAGCACCTGTGCCCCGTCCACAACTCTGCCTGCCGCTGCTCCGTTTGGCAGCCGTAGGCGCCACTCTCAACAATCTGGGCCTGCGCCTGCGCAACTGGCAAATCGTCCTGCTGTCGGCCGCCCGACTTGAGACGCTACTTTGCTCACCGTCGGGGCGATGGCGACTGCTCCGACGACCGCTGGTGAATCGCTGCGCAATCGGTGTCCTAGCGATTCTGTCATTGTCCGACTCTTCGGCCAGCCTCTTCATGAACCTGTTCCTGGAATGCAGCGGCGGGGATGTCTATCTAGTGCCCAACAATCGTCTACCCGCTGCGCTGAAGGCCCATTTTCACCTTGGTAAGACTTGGCCAGAACTGAATCTATAGGGTCTAAAATGACATTCACATTTTGAGGAGATTGACATAGGAGAGGCTATTATCTAGTTCGCTAGAGTCTTAAAATAAGAGTACGTGTCAGTGAATTCACTTGTGTACATAAAGGCTATTGTACCATCACTAGTCTCGACTAATCAAGTTAAATTTATTATTAACACAGTTTTTTTCTAAGCTTACTAGAAATGCATTCTTTATAGTGCTCAATCTATAGGATTATAATGTATTGTTCTGCGATACAGGCACAACAAACCAACTGGATAGGCTTGCTTTGATATGATTTTTTCATCAACCTCGCGCAGGTCGTTTCATCTTCTCGCGAGCGCTACCAGTAGCTCTGGTTGGGTTGAGTTCGATTGGCGTGATTGCAATCACATGCTCAAAGCGCAGAGCATCCTCAGTGTCAGCCTACCTCTGCATGAGAGCCACTCGCATTGTGCTACCCCTCTCACTGGCATTTATATCACTTAATTGTCCTACATTTGTGTGCGCACTGCTAAGATTTTTTAAGCAGCGTCGATGTAACACCCGCATTCTCAACCTTCTCATGCTGGTGGACAGTCTAGTAAACTTTGTTGTGTACTGCGGCTCTAGCGCAGAATTTAGAGTGCGCCTGCGCTTGCGCCTGCGGCGTTGTTGGCTTGGGATCAAGCCAAATGCGCATGCAAGCGGCGGAGGGGCCGGTGGCGCCGGTCGGACTAGTGTTCACTTGCTGCGGGGACGCCAGAGATGCAGGACAAAGCAATTACAGTCGAACCGTCAACCGGCATTAGCGAGGCAATACTACCATAATGTTCAGCAGCAAGAGACTTCGTAAATGAAAATTTTTTTTAGCTTTATGTATCAATGATATTTAAATATTATTCGATGAAGACAATTAATTTATTATTAATTTTTCATTTTCTGAGAATATTCTACTCGACAAAAAAAGAACATACAAAAACAAAGTTTTGTAAGAATTTTCTACTGAGCTGGGAAGGAAGAGCAAAGGTGTTAAAAATAAAAGCAGCAAAAACACAAGGGACGCCAGGAATAAAAAATATAAGTGTATATCGTTAAATGTTAATAGCTTCAGGGCAGCTGTTCCCTTATTTAAGAGATATCTATGATGTATTTTGCTAAAGCTTCAGGGGTTTCCCTATCTTCTTGTGCCATTATGTAGTTACTCGTAGATTTCTCTTCTGCTGTTAAGGATGCGAAATTGGGAGTTTTCCCAGAAATGTTCTTTTCAAAATTCGAACGTGCAGTGCAATACATATTTCAACTGCACTTAAATAGGAAGTGGACCTCGTTTTTTCAACTTCCGTTTTGCACTTACTACAAAATATATTCCCATACGGAATTTTCCATTGCATTGTGTATTGCAGCCCTCTTTCGTTTTTTTCCGGCAGCTGACTGTGTAAACTAAGAGTGCAATTCGGAAGCATATATTATGAAAGCACAATGAGACAATTGCCACAGACAGCAGCAGAAGTTGCTGATGTGGAGAAAGTGTGAACAGACAGAAAGTGAGAACAAACACAGATCATGTAACAAATCAACAATCACAAACAGTGTGATGCAACAGAGACCCGAGAGAAAGAGCAGGCGCATTCACCACTTCACCTGTGCCGAGCTGCCTTCCATAGTTTGCAATGCACTCTTGCAGACGGGCCGGAAACGACAGCCGCATTTCCGCACTGCATCCATTCTATTCTCCCGCGTCCAGTTGAACGCCTCCAAGATAGCAGCATCCAGTTGTGCCTTGCCATGGAAACCGCAATTGGCGTACACGCGGTCTCGCATGAAGCCCCAGAGAAAAAAGTCGACTGGATTGAGGTCGGGCGATCGCGATGGCCACGGCACGTCAAAAAACCGGCCAATCAGTCTGTCAGCTCCGAAAGCGCCGACTAGGAACTGTCGCGTCTCAAATGCAGTGTCAGCAGGTGCTCCATCCATTAGGAACCACACAGTCGCAGAGACTCGCAGCTTCCAAGTCAGGAAGTTCTGCAGCATGTCACTGTATGCAGCTGCTGTCACCGTCCGAGCAAAAAAGTAAGGGCCACGCAGCCACTTGAGAATGCTGCCAAAACTGTTGTGCGCTGATGCTGGCCTGCAGCTGAAATGTCCTGTCGCGTGCCCGCCACTGCCCACAGCCGGTCGTTCCACAAATTCGTGCCGTCCGTGCGGAATGTTGCCTCGTCGACGAAAACAATCGTTGCATGTTGCAATGGCACCTGCTACAGTATATGTTCATGCAGAGATACGCGCGCTGCACAAAGTCGGCGTCAAGAAGCCCGTGTTTCACTTCGGCGCGGTACGGGTGCAGGTGGAGAGCACCTTTAGCAATTCATTGAACGGTTGCGTGGGAAATGCGCAGATAGCTGACACCTGCCTGATCGAAGCCCGTCTTTCGTGCATTTCTACCAAGACGTCAAAATTTTTCACCTCTGTTTTTGCAGTCTGTGATCGGCCACTAAATCCTTTGCAGCGTTTTTTTGCCGCGGAATTTTTCGATCAGACGCTGCACATTCCGCTTTTCGAACAACGCTCTCTCCACTTTGATAAAAAAAACTCAACGATCCTGAGCCGCTGAGCTTCGGTGAATTTACAAGCCATACGAGCTAGCGACTGCCGAGTTAGACCGATTTTACGATTAGTTGCCACATTTGCATCAACACTTTCTCCAACACGCAGTTGAGCTAAAAAAGCTGCTAGTCTAATGGCCACATATTAATGTTGAAGATATGAGCTGAGCTGTCTTTACTGAAAAAAACTGAAAAAAACTTTAAAGTTTTTACAATCATTTTGTTAAGTTTTAAACTTGTCGGTTGAGAGGTAACGCCACAATTGACAGTTTATTTGGCCTCAGTTTTCGAGACACCCGTTATGTTACTCGAGTCATCCTCCATTTGTGCCGTGGCGCAAGTTCCATTAATTACAATACAATTAGTAACTAAGTAAAGAAACGTAACGTAAATGCCTCTCGAAAACGTGTTTAAACAAAGTTTATACTTACTTTTTGTCAGATATTGATTGCAATGCAAATAAATATTCGAAAGAATTGACAAGGCTCGAAAAAAATGTTTAAGCAGATTTCACTGTTATATCTTTACTAGTACAGTAAAAGTTCATATCGATATAAATTTTTCGTGATGGTCAAACTGCTGAAAATGTATCATCTACTCTGAGTTTGAAACTTGATGCAACAAATAGCTTGTGACCCTTGTGTATACATGTAAGACCTTAAAGCGAGTTTCATAAACTAGAAACTGCTCATGTTTTATGTGTGCGTGTCGGTCTTTTGCTCTGTTTGTATCTCTTATCTGTAAACAATAGAGAGAGATACTAATATTTGCTGAAATTTTATAGACCACCATTTTTTTGCCAATTGGTGGCAATTTCGATAGGCTACTTTAATATTAAACTTTTGTTTGTACCTTATTCACATTCTTGTTATTTCAGTCCGGACAGTACTATTTACTTTGTTTATTTTGAGGGATTAAGAAAACATTTTAATACATTCTTTTGCTTGACATATAGCTTATATTTGCAATATAATCTACGGCTATAATGCTGTATCAAATAATTAAAGTTGCCTTATTTTGTTCTCTTTATCCTATTGTTTCTTATATTGCGTATATCAAATTAACTGCTTTTTCAACAATTTTCGCCATGTTTAAATATTTTTTAAAGTAATTATTGTGGAGAAGTTGGAGAAGTTGAAATTATTAAGTATAATTTTGCCTAGTTGTATATCATTTTCATATTTTGTCAAACAACTTTTACTTTTAAACTTTAGTCTTTAAACTTTAGGATAGATATGTTCAAGTTTTGATTTTGTTTGATCTGATCACATTTTGCTATTATATCATTTTAAAGGTAATTACAGTATTTAGGGAAATGTAGAATTGTTTTTACTATAAAACTATTGCGTCTAAATTTATATTTATACCTTTTTAGAAAATTCAATAATTTGATACTCTTCACAAAAGAATGAATTAAAAGATACAATATGCATGTCACTAACCAATTAATCGGTTTATATTTTTTGTTTCCATTTTAATTCTTCATATGATCGAGGCAGGGGCATGGCGGACAAGCACTTACACAATCGCGTCCGCTTCGAATCCGACATCGTGCCGCACCAGTCAGATTATGTCACTGTTGAAGCAGGCACGGATGACTCTGTCAATGTTCAACTGGGCTTTTTGCAGTCTGGACACGTGTACGAGATTCAGCTGCCGCCAGTGCTTCATAAGTTGGGAACCAATCCGACCTCCGACACGCGGCCAAAAGTAAAACTTGTGGGCAGTCGCAGATTGGACTCCAATAGAGATGAATTTATTTTTCACTTGTTCGCCCACCCAGAAGGTCTCCTGGTGATGACGTCGTTGCTAAGTAGCAGTGACAACACGCAAACTTTGCTTGTTCGCTTTCACGCCAAAGTAATAGGTTAGTATGATTATTGTGCAATTTTAATATTGATTTTCTAAATCCATCCATTGTTATCATATTTACGATAGTCACACTGTCAAAGAAGGATCGATCGCAACCGCAATGAAGCCGAACCTTTTCTGGATAATAAGCCGCTGCACGTTCGAGACATATTAACAAAGCTAATAGCATCGGCTTGATGCTCAATTTTCTTTGGGAGAAGTGGAAAACCGTTTTGGGTCATTTTCTCGTTTTCACACATTTGGAGAAGGCAGAAACTTCGATTGTGTCATCGAGCAAGTCATCAATGGAGCCTTCATCAAACTATTTAGCTTCAGAGGTTGTAGCCTTGTGGTTAGAGCGTCGGACTCACGACTTAAAGGTCGGGGGTTTCGGTTCTCGACTCCACTGGAACAATTTGTGTCCTTTAGCAAGACACTTAACTCTGCATTATTGCTTCAGTTCACCCAGCTATTAAAGGGTACCAGCGTCAGCTGGGATAATTGAAGGTGGGTGTGGCGTCCCCCCAGTCCATGGACTGAACAGCCGTACTCGTACGCAGCCTTCAAATGCGCCGCGCAATAACTGCGGCTGTGCTGTCGGCTGCACATCTGGCCATATTGGGGCAGGTGTAATCATTTCTTTTTATTTTATTATTATTAGCTTCAATTTATAGTCTTTAGCTTAATAATAATAATAATAATAATAAATAATAATTGCAGGAGGGCTGCGGGCAATGGCACATCATTTAGTGACACTAGACCCGCAGCCAGCGAGGAGGCAAGTTCTGTCCATTTCGCTGACTCCTGAGCACACTCGCACACAGATACTATACGACTTTCTCATCGCCAGACAGTGTACAACCTCACTGTGCCTTGGAGGTTGGCCCTCAAGGGCGTAAATTGCACGACAAGCCCCCAAGCCTTCTCTCCGCGGCTGCGCCCCAAATAAATGTGGCCTCGCCGTGCAATCGAACTTAGGGACCGTGGTGCGAGAGGCAAACACGTTAACCGCTCTGCCACCGACCCCCTTAGTCTTTAGCTTGCGCTAGCTGTTCATTGTCCTGGAGATCGAAGGATAAATAGTCTCTTTTCGACATAGCACGGAACTACCGACAATATTTTTTCTCCTTGTTGTAGGCAAACTGATGGGAACGCCTATTTTGAAAAATGGCATCAAGTCGATAGCCATGCAAGAACCGAATGAGCCCCCTGAAGAGCTTTTGGATTAGACTTATCTCACTTCTTAACTTTTATTTGAGTTGCACTCTTGTTGAGCCGATCAAGAAGGCTAGTAAATATGCTATATTCGTTACTGTATAAAAGTATTTCGGTTTTGTTTTAAATATTAGATTTCTGCTTTCCAGGGTCTTCATGTGTCTTCTGCGAAGACCATTGCGATGCCAATATGAGGACTTTATTAAAAAAATGATTTAAACAATAGTCTGCCGAGATTCATTTCACTAAAAACTGTTGACTACTTTTGTTTGTATTTACTTCTTTTATTTCTTGGCAATGATTGACAGCGTAAAAATCTTCAGCAATCATCTAGGAATTTTGCCAGCCAACATTGGCTACCTTTCGTTCTCTAAACATTTTCCTGCAACGTAAACACGAATTCATAGAAAAAAAGAAAATATTTTACTGGCAAAAGTGCTTGTTGATAAGTGGCAAACACAGTTTCGCCATTCGTAATAAACGCCTGGTCATAAAATTCTGCATAGTCGCTCAGAGAAATCTTTAGCTGCGCACCGTCAATTCGGCGCCAGGTAAAAGTGTGGGAAAAGTTCTGCTAATGTTCTCAGAAATCGAAGCGAACTCGCCAAAGCTATCCAATTAGCTCGGATGTATATGTACGAGCGTATATAAGCGATTGTAAATTCTCTAGAGCTCCGCCTATTGAAATTTTCTGTTTGGATTCGTCCAAGATTGTGGTAAAAAAGATTCTGCAAAAGAACCGACTAGATCGCTTAACTGGACAGCAGTCTTTTGACATGGTATGTTTTAAATAACAGTCACTACCACTGATATTGAAGTATCGCAAGAAGTACTTGATTGGTGGTATGAATGAATGGATTGACTGCTATGCATTTTTGAGCACCAAGGGTCATGTATGAGGGTGGGTGAGAAATTGTAAAAACAACATGAAAAATTCTCGACATTTATTCGTATGTGTTATACTAAAAATGCAGAAATTTTAAACAATGATTTTCGACGCGGAAATACTATACTTATACAGTTAACAAAGGACCAAGATTATGTGAAAAACAATTGTAGACATCCAGTCCAGTCGACGTACTTTTCCTCTCGTCGGATACCAGCAGCTCAAGTTGCAGCAAAAATTCATGGACACTGAACAGAACCGGCTCGGCCTCTAAATCGCTACAAAAAGTTCGAAGAAAGCGAAGAAAAAAAAGCCTTGAAACAGACTCTGAAGCTTCAACCAGCTCCATTCTGTATTTAAATGTGATGAAGGGTCGACTGAATGACCTGCCACCAATGAACAGTCGCGTTGTGCGCATCTTCCTTTCGTCGACCTTCTCTGACATGGGAACTGAGCGCAACTACCTCATGCAACACGTCAACCCGAAGTTGAAGAAGTTCTGTCGTGACTCTTTCGGACTGGAGTTCCAGACCATCGACATGCGATGGGGAGTCGGTGACGATGTGCAGCTCGACCACCAAGGTCCGTACATGTGCTACCAGGAGATTGACAACTCACTGATCATGTCGGCGGGACCCTACTTCATCTGCCTGCTAGGTCAGCGCTATGGAAACCAGCCACCGGCAGCCCTCGTTGAAGCTGATGTTTTCGAGAAGATCATCGAGGCACTGAAACAAGATGGGCGCGACGTCTCATGTCTGCACGAGTGGTACACGCTTGACGAGAACAACCAGCCGCCAATCTACGTCTTGAAGCCCATTGCAACTCTCTCTGAGGCGGTGAGTGTGACGCTTAGGCCAAATGTGCAGATTCACTCATCTGATATAATGCCGAATTTCACATTTCTTTCCAGGCAAACAAGGAGCTTCTGAAGGCGGCTCGACAGCGCTGGGCAGCTGCTCACGACAAAATCATCAGCCTGATGAAGAGAGGCGCTGAGTTGTGTCTTCAGAGGACTCTAATATCGCACACGACTATGAAGAAGTTCGTGGCGTCGGTCACTGAGATGGAGGTCATCAACGGAATCCTGTCAAAGCCCCCACAAAAGCTAGCTCAGGCTCTTGCGTTTGTGAGAGAGTTTACTGACATTGAATCTCAGCGGGACTTCTCGCGCGGGAAACTCTTCAAATTCATCGACCTGACAGAATCCGTCAACGAGAAAGGTGAAGCTGTCAAGGTGCTCGATGAGGCAGTGAACATGATGGTCAAAGAATTAAACAAGCATGTTTTAGGACGCATGTCGAAATCGAATTCTTTCCGCTACTCCCTGAAGTGGACCAACAATTCAGAGGGTGTCGGCATGGAGACTCACAGAGACTATCTCGACAAATTCAGCAGAGACTACTGCGAAAATGTGATGCGTCTCGTTGCTGAATCCGTGCGAGAGAGCATGCGCCTTCGAGCCGATGATCTTTACTCAGAGGTGTTACAGCACTCCACTGCATGCGTCAACTACGTGAAGAAGTTTCAAGGTCGGCAGGAGATCATCGACAAGGTGAAGGCTTACGTGCAAGCGAGCAACACCACTGAGCCTCTGGTGGTGCATGGCGACTCTGGCAGTGGCAAGACCTCTCTTCTGGGCAAGGCCGCCAGTCTTGTGCGAAGCTGGCTGCCAGAGCCCGATGCACCAGAAGCGATCGTGCTGCTGCGGTTCCTCGGCACCAGTCCTGGCACGTCGAGCATTCGACAGACTCTCAAGTACTTGTGCCGTCAGCTGGCCCTGTTTGGCAATGATGACGACAAGGAAAAGTGCGAGTCACTCGACGACTTCAAAGAGATCTTGAACACCTTCTACTCAATGCTGGATCGCATTGGCCAGTTCAGGCGAATCTTGGTGTTCCTTGACAGTGTGGATCAACTGGACAGCTCAGATGGTGCCTACCACCTGACGTGGGTGCGGACACCTCTTCCTGACAATGTGAAGATGATTGTGTCCACTCTGCCAAACATGTTCGACCTGCTGAAGACATTTAAAGGGAAGCTTCCCAACCCGAACATCTACGTCGAGGTGACTCCGTTGGAGACGAGTCTGTGCACGAGCATTTTGTCAGCTCTGCTCAGCGAACAAGGCCGCACGCTGAATCGACAACAGTGGGCTCTGATTGAGCAGGCCTTTCCAAAGTGCTCGCTCCCAATCTACGTGCACCTGTTGTACCACGAGGTTCTGAGATGGCGCTCGTATCAGCAGGTGGACGAGTCCTGCTTGCGCTACACTGTTCGCCAGGCCATCTTTCAGTTGTTCGAGAACCTCGAGCTCAAGCACGGCAAATTGTTTGTAGGTGTATTTTAGTTTTCTTTTGTATTGGAAAACTTGGCAGTTGCTCAAAATCTAAATTGCTCTCGTTTTGCATCGCAGACCTCGCACGCTCTGGCATTCATCACTGCCTCGAGAAACGGACTGTCGGAATCGGAGTTGGAGGACTTGCTCAGTCTGGATGACACTGTGCTCATCGATGTGTTCCAGCATCACCTGCCGCCCTTCATCCGCATTCCACCGATCTGCTGGGCTCGACTGCGACACGATATTGGATCATATCTAGTGGAGAGGGAGGCAGACAATATCCGGGTGGTGTTCTGGTATCACCGACAGTTCATCGAGGTCGCTCAGGAGTACTTCTTGTCTGATGAGAATACCAGGCGCGACATTCACTCAATCATGGCAGACTACTTCCTGGGACTGTGGAGTGGCCGCAAGAAGAAGTTTGTGTATCCAGCCTATCTAAGAAAGAAGCTTGTGAGATGACAGCAGTCGAGTACTGCTTCGATGTGAAACTCTTTTATGTTGGTACTGACGTATGGCCGTGTTGAAATAATGTGAGCCCTTGATCCTGACGTGCAATTTCAGAATCTTCCCGAGTACTCGATGGAGGACCGAGCTGTTCCGGAACAACCATTCGTGCTCCGCAAAGATGAAGACGGCACCGCACAGTACAACTTGCGCAAACTGAACGAGCTGCCTTGGCATCTCATCAAGTCTGAGCGAGTGAACGAGTTCTACGACTACATCGTGTTCGACTACGACTTCATGTTCAACAAGCTGAAGGGCACCTCGCGCTACCTGCTACTGAGGGACCTTGACCTTCCTCAGAAGCTCGGAGTTGAGTGCATCTCCGAGGCAGAGCTCGTGTACAATGCGATCAGGCTCTCTGCACAGAGCCTCGTGTACGACCGTTCAAACTTGAGCGTCGATCTCATTGGCCGGCTCATCATGTACGAGAAGGACTGTCCCCGAGTGAAGCTGCTGCTCAACCAGTGCAGACAATCGAAGCAAGCGCTCAGCAACTGCTGCCTCATTCCCAAAGTCCAGTGCTTTGACTCTGGCTCGGGAGTGCTCTACTCCAGCTTCGATCTGGGCCTGGGAATGGGACTTGTCATGCCCAATGGTCAGTTGGTGTCGTTCTCGCTCATCAGCAATGAGGTCACTTGGTACGACATTGAGGGAAACGAAATCAAGCGGTTCAGCTCCGATTACAACTTGTTCCTCAGTATGAAGTACATGTCGACTGGGTACATCCCAGACGACTGTGTGGTGCACGTGCTTTCCATGCGCTCAAAGAACGCCGGTGTCAATGAGGACGACATGCGTATGATTCTAATCGACATGGGGAAGAAGATGGTTATGGATGAGATCGAAGAATACGAGGCCTGCAACAAGGAGGTGCCTCAAGAGCTGCAAGGCATGATGGACGCTCTCAATGCCGGAGAGATTCCTGACAGCCTCATGGATAAATTGGGCGTCGACGACAATATGAAGAAGAAGCTGGCTGGCGAAGAAGGCCAGAAGTCACACGATCTCGTTCGAGTCGACTTCATGAACGGCCGAGTGACAAAGCTGATGTCGTTGGACCCATCTTGGGGTGTCACTTCAGATGATGTCGAATACGTGACAAAGGACTATGTGCTGTGCTGCAAGGGAAAAAGTGACTCGACAGGAACGTGCACTCTTAATCTTCTGTCACTTAAAGACAGAAAGTTGATTACATTATTTGGTGAAGAAACTAGCGGAACCTCCAAAATCGGTACTCAAAATCCTGGATTGCAAGAATCTTTTGCTTTGCTTTGGTCTGGAGCTAACAGAGAAAAGTTCTACACTTTTAACGTTTATTAACCTTCAAAAGGGGACATTTTTAAAAGCCTTTCTTTCGGAAATATTTCAGTCCTTTAGTAGCGCTGATCTAAACGCGAAGTGGCACTGTAGACCCATGGACAAGGTCCGGTAAGGCCAAGGTATTGTCACATAAAACTAATTCCATTAATTTTATTTTATCGGCCACAATCATTACTGCTAATGCATGCCTAATCAACCATGAGAGAGATATTGTCGCAATGGTAACCTTCACAGGTACAGTGGCAGGGAGCGATGAAAGTGAGTCGAAAACTTATTTTCTGCTGCTGTCAACCTCCGGGGCTATGAAGCTTCGCTCGATCGTTGATGTAGATGCAGCACTAGACGTGAAATTTTCGCAGAACTTCGCTAGCCGCTCGAGGAAGAGATTAGCCTACTTTCTGAAACTAAGAAGAGTGGGTGCGAGTCAAAAGGAGGCTATCCGAGGTGTCATATTTGATGCCGATAGGCACAGAGCAATTCCTTTACGGATAAGATCAGAAAATAGCGAGTTTCAGTCCGCCATGTCCGCATTTGGAGATGGAACGCAAGCAAAGTTCACAGAAGATGAACGGCTTCTTCTCACATCGGGAACAAAAGTTTTGCTGCTCGTGTGGTCAGTTGAGACCGGTGAGCTTCTGAAAGGAATTCGACTGGGGTCGGCGGAGAGCTTTCTGGCAGGTCAGCCAATGGGCACTGATTTCTTTACAATCTGCCACTTTCCCGACGAGTCAGCTGGTGACACAGATGAGCGAATGTACATCATGGCTAAGGTCTACAATCTGAAATCGTTCTTCGACTCTTCAGGTAGAGAAGACTCCGCCCTGCTACCTAATTTTAAACAAAGGAAACTGGCGCGCTGTGCTGTTTCGCTCGCGAAAAAAGGCGAAGTAGATATTATTGGGAGTGAGACCATTAGTCTCAACACCATTACAATGTTGGCATCTTTAAGCAGTGCATCGTCAGGATGGGACGAAGAGACACATGTATTAGCTGCTAAGCCGCTAGTCGAAGTTCGTTGTCGAGTAGGGCAGCGTGATGTCACGACAATAGTCCTGCACGATCCCAATCTGGTTGCGTATATTCGTAGTAGCAGTGCTAATCAGCTGGGTTCTCAAAATGCAAAGGCCATTCTTAAACAATTCGGTGCGGAGTTTATAGTTGTTGACGAAGAGACTACTGACAGAAATTCTGAACCCCAAAGCTCTGTTCAGGTAACGATACAGATAAATATGCTGAATGCTAAATTCATTCAATCGCCTGTTTTTGCTGAGCAGTCTCCTTTAGAGATCTCACTTATGGATGAATCAAAGAAGCTGCTTATTCTTCTCAATCTGGACTTTACCAAAATTTGGCTTAGCTACCTATCTATCCAGTGTCTGAGCACTCTAAACGGATGCAAGTACCGTCTGTCGGATTTACAGAACCAGTTTACGGTAAATTCCGACTCACCAGATATACACTTATCTAAGAATTTTCTCGAGTCTTTCAGTCGCTTCATATTCAGCGCTCCGCTGCCTGAGGCGCAGGACCAAGTTGACAGGGCTAGAGTGAGTGTAGCGAACAACAATGAGATGGAAGATCCTGAACGCGAAAACATGGTAGTTGAATTCATGAAAAAGAAGATGTCCAAGCGTATGGATCTTGTTGATCTCCAGTTCGTGCCTGAGAAGTGCACTCTTAACTTGGCATTCAGCCAACAACTCAAGGCATCGGAGGAGATTCGGCTCGGTGTCGGAGTTCCTCCGATTTGGCTTGGCGCGGTGGTTCGCCTTGACTACAGCGACGTTGAGACTGGCACGCCGATCACCGAGCTGCAGATACAACACTCTGTCGGAAAAGTTTTCGACATGGGTCCCGCAGTGGCCTTCCTCAACGACAACCAGCACCTCGTCAACTACAAGCTGCAGATTGTGGACTACATGAAAGGAGAAGTGATTCGCAGTCTCAGTCCGGGTGAGGATGTGTACTTTGTGCGTCTGCAGGTCACTCCCGACTGCAGCCTGCTGGTGGGCCAGGTGTACTTTCCCGCCTACGAAGTGGAGTTCGCGGTGTTTGACGATGACACTGCGAAAAACTCTGAGTTGTTCGCCGTGCTTCCACCTCGAGGCTTGCAGGTGAGAAGCTTGCCTAGTGCTCTCAGTACGCTTTTGTTTTATTTTATCCTCATTTCTGATACTTCTCCTGATGCCGCGCAGGTGTACCGAATGGTTGATGGTCGCCGTTTAGCAAACTATCTATTTGAGTCGGACCCGGTCGGTTTTTGTCTGATCGGAGAGGCCGGTCGGGACCTGCTTGTGCTCACCCACAATGCGCCCGTCATGCTGTTCTCACTTCTCGAATCCCCATCTGAGAAGGGATCCAATTGTAAATCTGTGTCCTCTGAATCCTGCGTCTCGACTGTTGATGAAGCTGCTGAGACCAAGTCTCCGCGATGCTGCTCTTGTCTGTGACTCTTTGACAATTTAGTAGCTCAAACGATTTATTTATTATTTCACAAAAAAAATTTTTTCTACAAAGAAAGGCGCTGACGTTTTATACATGTATATTTAGTTAAAATTTGTACGAACTAAGTTATGAGTAAAGCTGGCATGATGCTACTCAAGCTTGATTCGCACGAAAGTATCAAAGTTCACGATTCCTATAGTTAGGTATTGCTAGTTCCCATAGCTACCTCGCTTAGTAAGACCTTTTATACTGATAATAGTGAAAATTGATTACACCTGCCCCGATTGGGACAGCACAGCCGCAGCTATTGCGCGGCTTATCTGAAGGCTGCAGTGTTGCTGTTCAGTCCATGGACTGGGGGACGCCACGCCCACATATTCCCCAAGCGAATGAAGGATGGTACAGCTGGGTGAACTGAAGCAATGCAGATTTAATTGTGCTTGTTAGATGACACACATTGTTTCAGTGAATTCGGGAAATCGAACGCCCGACCATCAATTCATGAGTCCGATGCCGTAATCATTAAACTACAACTCCTAGTATAATATCGATGTAATATTTTTGCAACCACAGTTTTTCAATTCCTGATTTTATAATGACCAGTTAGTACATAAACACAAGTTAGTTGGTTTTATCTTCTGCCAGAAGCCAGCCAACTATAGATAGATTACAAAATTCTAAATTTAGGATTTCATGTACACATTTATATTTTTATATTCTACTATTAGTAGTTAAAGGCGGAGTGAACACTTATTTTGACTGCTATATTCGCACTCGTATAGAAGCATGCTTGCCCTTTAGACCAAGCAAACTGGCTGTCCAATAATTGGCAAAAACATTTTCGGTGCTAGAGGACCACGCGATGATTGCTGAGCAAACACACACACAGCAGCAGCAGCAGACTATCAGAAAGATGGCCAATACTTAGGGTTAAAGTTTACTTGTGCATATAGTGGAGCCAAGCTTTGCTTGTTTAAATCTTAACTGATTTGTCCGGTCTTCCGGTCTCTGCGCGGCTTGTCAACGATGCAGCCGATTTGTTTACAATCTGTCCTCTGGCTGTCAAGGTCAATAAGCTATTTTTCCATCTGGCAGTTTTATGCGGTACATTGGTGACATCGGCGCTTCAATGGTGAGCTAATACGAGCTCGTATTGCCACCCCAGCCTGCTGGATAAAGTTTGAATGTACTACCTGTACATTAAAGGGGTTTTAAAGGAGTCATTAGATAATACTTTGGACTTTCAATAGATAATTAATACGTACTTACTTACTTACTTCGGCGCTTGCACCTGCTGCCTCTCGGCGCCCGCCTGCCGACCCAGCTGCCATTCCAACTCTTCAGTTTCGGCGCCGTGCCGAATGTACTTATGGCATCCGCTCGGTGCCCCTTGCTGCATTCAGCGCCAGCACCTGCTGCCTACGGCGCCCGCCCCTTCTGCCTTCAGCGCCCGCTCCCGCGGCCTTCAGCGCCAGCTCCAGCTACCTTCGGGGACCGCTCCTCGTCATCATCGTTGGCTCGCCGAGCACCCGACGACGTTCGGGGGCCTAGCTCAGTGCTGGGGGGAGCTGTGTGGCAGCCAGACTATACGTGACCGGCCAGCGCCAGTGCAGCTGCACTCAAACTCCCCACATCTGTTTAGCTGTGTGGTTGGTGCACCCAGCCAGACTACACGTGACCGGCCAGCGCCAGTGCAGCTGCACTCAAACTCCCCACATCTGTTTAGCTGTGTGGTTGGTGCACCCAGCCAGACTACACGTGACCGGCCAGCGCCAGTGCAGCTGCACTCAAACTACCCACATCTGTTTAGCTGTGTGGTTGGTGCACCCAGCCAGACTACACGTGACCGGCCAGCGCCAGTGCAGCTGCACTCAAACTCCCCACATCTGTTTAGCTGTGTGGTTGGTGCACCCAGCCAGACTACACGTGACCGACCAGCGCTAGTGCAGCTGCACTCAAACTCCCTGCATCTGTTTAGCTGTGTGGTTGGTGCACCCAGCCAGACTACACGTGACCGGCCAGTGCCAGTGCAGCTGCACTCAAACTACCCACATCTGTTTAGCTGTGTGGTTGGTGCACCCAGCCAGACTACACGTGACCGGCCAGCGCCAGTGCAGCTGCACTCAAACTACCCACATCTGTTTAGCTGTGTGGTTGGTGCACCCAGCCAGCCGGCTCGCTAAGCCGAGCGGGGGGTTGGCGAAGACTGTCACGCCACCTCTTTGCGCCTCCCTAGGCCCCTTTACGAGCGTATCTACGCTGTTTTTTCTTTTAATATACACACAATGCGGGACACTATCTTCGCTGCCGTTCCAACGTGTAAACGAGAAGGCCTTTCGCCTTGAGAAATTAATCAGCGTGCTAATTTCAGTCTTTCAAACGCTAAATCGGTGTTTAGTTCGTTTGAATAAAATATTTGTTAAGACATTATTTCGTTCGTAACATTACACTTTTGGCATATTAGAAATCGAAAATTTGTTTCAGAATCTAATAAATTAATAGTAATCACAGGAAACAAATTGGGTCAGCATGGTGTTATATAGCGCGTGCGAAGTAAGGATAAAATATCCCGCAGAGGGAAGACGCAGTTCTAGGCAATTTTTAGAGCCTGGGATCACACCAATAAACAATTTCGTTACAGTGACCGGCTCATAAAAATGGACAAATAATCAATAAAGACTTGACATGCACGATCACCTGCCTTGAAAATATTATTGCGGCTCATCTAAACTATTCTCATGTTTCTATCAGTTATTTAGAAAGTCGGGAATTCCAAATAATCAGATTTGACCCAGCGGGATCTACTTTACAATGAACGCACGGTAATCGTACGTTTAAAAGTACATTTCTTAATCTCTTCCTCCCACGAGCACCCGGTAATCCTCAGAGTCTTACTATCTTTTTGAAGTTTTCGTTTTGTACAGCTAAAAATGAAAAGACAATAATCTGAAGAAACTGCCTGACATTGTTAAAACAAATTGCACAGCTTTTCAATTGTCCGCGTGCGAAGCGGCGCCAGACTTGCGGAAGTTGGCCAGCACCAGGTTCAAACCGCCCGGCTTGGGCCTATCGGGACTTCGCTGCGTCTGAAGGCCGCTACCGCTTGGACCGCAGTTGCTGCAATCCCTGTCCATCTCTTCCGCTATGGCACCGAATCGGCTTGGTTGCTGCTGCTGCTGCTGCTGCTGCTGTTGCTGCTGCTTCAGCTGTTGCATTCGGGGTCCAGCGGCGAACGCGTTGCCAGCCTGGGTCATTCGCTTGAGCAGGATCTGGCGGTGCAGCGCCCTGGCCAGCTTGTTGTCCTCCTGACGCTTCCGCTGCAGCCGTCGCTTCCAGTGAAATCTGGCGAACGACGCCGCCAACAGGCCGATGAAGACCACCGCGATGGTCAGGTGGGCGATCCACACGAGTTGCGTCATGCTTAGAGCCGCGACCCGCCCTCAGAGCTCAGAGCTGGTTGTTGGCTAGTTAGAACTGCTTTCCAGTGCTGTTGTCAAGACTCTTCTGTTTTAGAATCTCTTCCAAATCACCAATATAGCTCAGTCTAGAACTGCAAGCACTCCCTCTGCCCAATCCCACGCCAGTGCCATCCCTAGCCCCCCCTCTGCTGTAGCACATCCCCCAAAAAAGCTGTTGGCAGGGGACAATTCCAGCGTCTCCTGGTCTGCCACCTCTCCAGTCATCGACCGGCTCTGCCTTGTGCGGGCTGCCTTTTTGTTCAGCCGTGATGCACAGCTGCATTGATGGAGTCGATGTGGGCTCAGCTGCTGCTGCTGCTGCTGGCTCGACCGACAACTAAAGGTTGAGCTGGGTGATTGTGGATGAAAAATTCCCAATAAAATTCCTAAATGCGGGTTCTGCTTCTCGTTCCCTTTCCACCCGGTCTCAGCAGCTATTGCTTGGTGCCTCCCTCTTTGGGCTGTTTGGCTTCTGTCTGCTCTCTGATGAGTGGCTGCCACCGTTTCACCTGGAGGGATGCCAGTTTTGGTTGCCCCCTTTGTCTCCTGCTGTACGCATTACAGTCCTAACATGGCTGGGATCTGTTCAAAGCTGATCTAGTAGGTGGCTTATCTAGGCAAACAGAATCATGTTCACTTTTTAATGACAAAAGACTGTGTCCCTGCAGCTAAATGGTTTGCTTGATCCTTTTTATCAATTTAGCCTACTACCACTGTCTAGGCACAACTGAAACAGGCAAGACTTTGTTCTTGTTGCTTTTCAGCGACCATTTTCTGTGCATTTTATAATTTGCTTCGATGCCCAGGGGAGGAACGAGGCGACTGCCTGATGGTCTTGTCTACGCCGAGCCTTTTCTTTGGATGTTGCTTCATAGCTCTGAGGCTTCTGTGGACTCGGATTTTAAATAACTCAGATCCACGCGAACGAACTTCAAAGAGATTGAGTGAGACTTGCCAAAGAGAGATCGGAGTGATCAGTGAGTGACTGAGAGAGATCGGAGTGATCAGTGAGTGACTGAGAGAGATCGGAGTGATCAGTGAGTGACTGAGAGAGATCGGAGTGATCAGTGAGTGACTGAGAGAGATCGGAGTGATCAGTGAGTGACTGAGAGAGATCGGAGTGATCAGTGAGTGACTGAGAGAGATCGGAGTGATCAGTGAGTGACTGAGAGAGATCGGAGTGATCAGTGAGTGACTGAGAGAGATCGGAGTGATCAGTGAGTGACTGAGAGAGATCGGAGTGATCAGTGAGTGACTGAGAGAGATCGGAGTGGTCAATGAGTGACTGAGAGAGATCGGAGTGGTCAATGAGTGACTGAGAGAGATCGGAGTGATCAGTGAGTGACTGAGAGAGATCGGAGTGATCAGTGAGTGACTGAGAGAGATCGGAGTGATCAGTGAGTGACTGAGAGAGATCGGAGTGATCAGTGAGTGACTGAGAGAGATCGGAGTGGTCAATGAGTGACTGAGAGAGATCGGAGTGATCAGTGAGGGACTGAGAGAGATCGGAGTGATCAGTGAGTGACTGAGAGAGATCGGAGTGATCAGTGAGTGACTGAGAGAGATCGGAGTGATCAGTGAGTGACTGAGAGAGATCGGAGTGATCAGTGAGTGACTGAGAGAGATCGGAGTGATCAGTGAGTGACTGAGAGAGATCAGAGCAATCATAGAGTTTAATTGTAAACGAGATAAATATTTAGAGCGATTAACCGAGAGGGAAGTAATAAACAAAAAGTATCAGAGATGATAAATGTACTTCTTAATTAATAATAATATAATTATATTAATTTCTGCTATATTACTAACATAAAGCTAGATATGA
Organism: Macrostomum hystrix; assembly: GCA_950097015.1. Taxonomy (NCBI): domain Eukaryota; kingdom Metazoa; phylum Platyhelminthes; family Macrostomidae; genus Macrostomum; species Macrostomum hystrix. The sequence continues at coordinate 7,024,814 of CATNEN010000034.1, read as the reverse complement.
TAAAGGGAGCTACGAGTTCGCAGAAAAGTAAAGGTTTGGAACGTCAGCCATTATGAAATAATTTAAACATTCTGGGTGAGTTCGTTTCGTTTTCAAATAGCTAAAAGTTCTAACACCTTCTAGCAAACAATTCGTGCGGCTCAGCCGAGCATGTCGTCAACAAACTACTTGTCACAGTAGAGTGCTATGCGCAATTTGGGCTCGAAATAAAGGTTTTCATTTTTTTTCCTGAAAATAACAGGAATGAAAGTGACAGAAAGTCACTAAAAGAAAAGGTTATATTTTAGTTCATAGGGTCGGGTCATCAGCCCTGCTGGCTCAGGTACTTTGTCACCAGCGAGTCGGCATATTTTCTCGCACTGGCTGTTAGTTCGCGAGTCTCCGCATAGTCGCGCAGCTGATTCCAGCGATCGTCGCTGCTGCGGATGGCGTTAAAGACAAAATTAGAAGTCGACAGAGGGAAGTACTAATTCATGAACTTGAAGGCCTTACCGCATTGAATCAGCACCAGCTCCGGTCTCCAGTGACAGCCTTGGCACAGCCGTGCCCGCAGTGCTGACGCCCCCTCCCGCGCCGCTGCGGAAAGAGTTCAGCGCCTCCAGGCCCTGCAAAATGTTTGACATGGACGACGCCGTGTTGCGCCCTCGCTGCAGTGGCAGCTGCTGTCGCTGCTGCTGCTGTGTCCGCTCTTGCTCGAACGACTGCCCAGCCATCCACGGGCGGCTAGACGGCTGCTGACTCGATGTCGGCATCCCCAAAGTTGACGGAGGCGTCGGCTCATGCGGTTTCGCTGAGTTCACGACTGCCGACGCTGTGGCGAGTCGCTTTAACTCCGCCGAGTGGGCGTCACGAAATTCGGCTCGGAGTCGCTCTACAATGCTGCTGCTGGCGCTGCCACCGGCGCCGAAGCTACCGCTGCGAATCAGACGACGAATCACCGGCTGCTGTGCCTGTTGCAGTATCGGTTTCTGCTGCTGCTGTGGTTGCTGTTTCTGCTGTTGCAACAGCTGCAGTCGCTGCTGCATCGGTGCGGCACGCATTGGTCTTTGGCAGGCCGATGACTGCGCTGGTGGACGCGGCGGTGGCGTCTGCAACCGTTGAAGGAAGCCACGCTACTCGACTCGAAATCTGCTCGTCCTCTGGGCTTCGTCGCGGGTGTGCTGGCTGAGGCGGCGAGGGCGGCAACAATTGTGGTTGCAGCTCGTCTCGCTGTAGGTGCTGAAAGAGCTGCTTCTGACGGAGCGGCGGTGGTGGAGGTGGCTCCTTCGTCGGCTGGGGATCAACTTACTTTATCAGAAGATGATGGCGTAACCGCTAGGTTCACCTGTACTTGTGAAAGTTCAAGCGACTCATTGCTTTCTCCAGGATAAAAGCGATAAGAAGTAAAAGCGGAGGACATGAAAAAAATACGACTAACAATTAGTGGACAATGCACGCTCTGTCTGTGCAAAATATTTCTACGGAAATTAAAATTTTCGTTAAATTGTTACATCCAAAGGCTATGTACACAGCTGTTCAGTTCATAGAATATCTACACCCAGCTGCTTTGGTAGATATTTTGCACTAGGTTGAACTGAAGCACTAGAGAATTAATTGCCTTGCTCAAGAACACCAGTTGTTCCGCTTGGGGCCGAGATTTGAACTCGCGACCTTCTCAGAGAGAAGTCGGAAGCTCTTGTTATTATTTCTACTATCTCTCTGTGTTTTTACGCTCTCTCGCCACTTCTCTTTGTACTTTCTCCTCTCTCCCTCTATCTGTTTAACTTAGCTAACATTCACTCCTCTTTCCTCTCCATCGTCTCTGATTGGCTAGCTGATCGTCTCTCTTTTCCTCACCCCTCCTTTTTAGCTCTTACCCTCTGGCCCGTCCTCAACTCCTTCTACCCTTCAGCCCGCCTCCTTATCTCTTGAATAATGTACTTGATTATCGGCCTTAAAGGCTTCTGTCTGCCGCTTTTCGATTCGTTCAGCGCGAAGACTGTGAAGGCTCAATATTATGAAGTCATTTCAGCTCATTATCACTGGGATAAAAATTCAATTAAGGTCGATTGCTTTGTCTTTCTATATTATAAAGTGCCTAATTTTGTTTAGAATTGAAACACTATCGAACCTGAAGCGCCCTCTGCAGCCGAGTGGCTTGTCCCGGCTGTGCTTTCTGGCCGCTCTGCAATGGCAACTCTGGGTGTAGTCATCGTGGATGCTGTGGCCATCATTGCGGTCGGCTTTTGTGGCGTCGAGGCGATAGCGGCGTGGGCTGCGGCGGCCCTGCGACTGTCGGCGGCGCTGACGAGCTGCTGGTTGGCCACCTCTCGACGCAGCCGCATCAGCTCTGTCTCCAGCGCCACCAGCTGCTGGCCCAGCCGACCGGCCTCCTGCCGCTCCATCGCTCCAGCCTGCACGCTCAGCGTCGTCTCCCGCATCTGCTGCGCCAGCCGGCCATTTTCCGACTGCAACGACTGCAGCTGCCGCTCCAGGCCGGCTAGGCGACCTTCCAGGCCTCGCATATCCAGCTCGTCGCCTTCGATTTTGGCCTTCAATTCAAGGTTCTCGCGACGCGTGGCCTCCAGAACCTGGCGGTCCTCCTCCATCACCAGCTTCAGCTCGCTTGCCTGAGGGCACGATTCGGAACATTTGCTAAGGCAGACAGACAGACAGACAGACAGACAGACAGACAGACAGACAGACAGACAGACAGACAGACAGACAGACAGACAGACAGACAGACAGACAGACAGACAGACAGACAGACAGACAGACAGACAGACAGACAGACAGACAGACAGACAGACAGACAGACAGACAGACAGACAGACAGACAGACAGACTCAAACGGTAATTTTGAGCACCTGAAAGTCGCCCTTCTCCACAACAGCTAGTAGGTCGTTTTTAGTTTGGTCATTGAGACGGCGCAAAAGGTCGAGCTGGCCGGCCATGGCCTGAACCTCCAGCTGCTTCTCGTGCAGCTACAGTTTAAGTTTTGTAAATATTTTTAGGTTGAATTTCAGTTCAAAATAGAAATAAATTTTTGCAAAAAGCAATTTTAGTAACATATATTTGCTTAGTACCAGACTGCTCACATTTTCATTGAGCTTGTCGGCACTCGTCTCGGAGCTGGCTCTCCAGCAGCCGCTGACTCGACATCTCCCTCAGTCGCTCTTCTTCTTCTTCCCGCTGCGCTGCCCAACGGGCTCGCACCGCCTGCAGCATGGAGCCCGGTTGCTGCTGCTGATGCTGCTGCTGCTGCCCATAGTCATTTTCATCGTACCCAACCACACCAGAGTAATTGGCATCGTCAGCATAGTCTTCATAGCCGCTCTGCTTAGCATCGTAGCCGTAATTAACCTCGGCGCCGTACAAACCGGCACTCAATGGCGGCAGCGGCAGTCCTTTCTCGCCCCAGTCGCCATAGTTTTCGATTTGGTAATCGTCGACATCATTCTCTACTGGGGCGGTCTGCGGAGCTGGTGTCTGAATTGAGATAGGAAACATCGAGCACGGAATTGGGACTAAGTTGAATGGTTCCAAATGAGCATCAAGTTTTTAGTTGGCTTCGTCTCTTGAAATTTATATTTTTATGAGTATACCCTGGTTGACACTTTTATTGGCTATGGAATACCGACGACGACATAAAAACGTTTTAAAAAATTGTGCTATTTATTATATTATTCTATTAAAAACTTAAAGGACTAAATGAAGAGTTCACGCTGCAACATAGGAAGTTGAGACGACAAGAATGCTAACAAAATGAGACATCATGTGAAATAAGTGAATTTTGAGGCTCCGATACTTAAGAACAGAACTTGAAAATACTCGATGCTAGGCTACCTGATACGCGTTGAGGTTGTCGCGCAGTTTAGCAATCAGGTCCAGAGTGGACAGCTGCTGCTCTTCTCCCGAAACCGTCGTAGCAGCTGTGGTCGCCTCGGCTGCTGGCCTTTCAACTTTTTCGACAGATCTTTCGACTCGCCGCTGTGTTGTCTCCGACGATGTCGACGTCCTGTGTACGCCGCTACCCGCGCCGTTGGTCCCGATGGGTCGCTTCCGCCGACTTCCACCGAAGGCGATGGCACGCAGCTGCTCTTGGAATGACACCGCCTCGCCGCGGAAGTCAACATCCTTTGACAAATTTTTCGACAGCGCTGGCTTCACTACCGGCGACTTCTCCGATCTGGACATCCTCGGAAGTGGCGGCGGCGTCCCCAGCGGCTGCGGATCCTCGAGGCCGCTGTTTTCCGCGCGTTCGTCGGCGCTCTCCGAGTCAAGGCGGAGGCGCAAGATCGCTCCCAACTACTTTGGCAGCCATGAGAAAAATCCAGCCGGGGAGCGGAGTATTTTTGAGTCGCGAGTCTGCTTCTGTCTAATAAATTTGTTTGGTTTTGAGTTTGGTTTGAGTGGAGCTTTTCCACCTCGGCCACGCCGCAGAATATTTCTCTCTTTTTTCTAGAAGCTGCTCTGCTGAATTTTGCGGCTCTCATTGTACCAACAGAGCAGCAACGAATGAGCAGCCTATGACCCCTTGACAATAGGCTGAATGAACTCACTGGCAGCGCTCAGTTATAGTGGCAAGCGGTATAAAATTCCCTTTGCACTCAGGAGGCCTTGGATACCTGCATTAGCGCTAGACCTCTTGCCTTGCTATGGTGGTAAAGGAAAGAGAGAAGAAAGGACCTAGGGACAACAATACTGTCCAAAGCTAGCATTATTCAGAGCTGAGCTACACCTGCAGCTGTAGCCGTCGATGCAGAATATTTTCTGAGCGCCGGAAATAGCTGTGGTGTCGTTAACTGTTTGGGTTTATTTGGTGACATGTGCACATAAAAGATTGAACGGTGTTTTGATTTATTAATCTCATTAATGATATTAGCTGAATAGGTCTGAATATTAGCTTCAGGTACAAGTTTGAAAAGAAATCGGGCCAAAGTAGATATGCCCTTTTAGCCTTAGATGTATGCGTTCCTTTGCTGAAATAGAACACTAATTAACTAATAAACTTTTCTCCTAGTCTATGGCCAAGAGCGCTAAAGCTCAGAAGCCATTGGTGCCGAAGCGCCATACGGTGTTCCAAATAGTATTCAAGTGCCTCGCTGTGATTTAACAAACGCAATATTCTTTGCAACATACGCAGGGCATTGGCAGCTCAAGAATGCATGAAATTATCACCATCCACATTGGCCAATGCGGTTCCTGTGTTGGGCTCAACTACTGGGAGAGCCTGGCAGACGAGCACGGCCTGGACTGCCAGGGCCGCTTCGTCGGCTGCAGTCAACTCCAGTTGGATAAAATTGGCGTCAACTTTAACGAGTCGCCATCTGGACGGTTCACACCGCGGGCAATCTTCGCAGATTTGGACATGACTGCGGTTTCCGCCCTGTCAGCCAGCCAGTGCAGCGGCATGTTCCAGCCGGAGAGCCTAATAGACGGCTCCGGAGAGGCAGCCAGCACCTATGGCCGGGCCTTCAATTCATCCATAGCCCACACAATGACCGAGTCGATTCTAAACACTCTCCAACGTCAGCTAGAACTCAGCGACCGCGTCGGAGCGATTCACATTGTCCACAGCCTGGGAGGAGGCACTGGCTCAGGCCTGACCAGCCACCTACTTCAGAAGGGACTGTCCGGCATTCCCGTGCACACCTTCAGCTTGTTCCCAACACAGTCTGCTAGTATCGAGGCCTACAATGCGGTTCTGTGCACCCCTCACATAGCTGATAAAGCTGAGCTAACCTACTGCTGGGACATTGCCGCCGGCATTAAGGCCACTAACGGGGGGACGAGACCAGACATTGAGGATGTGAATCGATCAGCTGCGATGATGATGCTCGGACTAACCGCGTGCATTCGATTTCCCGGACAGTTGAATCTGAGTCCGGGAAAATTGGTCAATGCTCTGGTGCCTTTGCCCAGGTAAGAATTTATCAGCTAGGTCGCCTAGATAGAAGCTCGAACTGACAGGCGACATTCAAGGGTTAATACGCTGGTCTAATTTGTTGAAAACTACATTCAACCCGCAGGCTGCACTTCCTGCTGCCTTCAGTAGTCTGGGGCTCCAAACACGGCGGCTCAGTTCGCGAACTGTCAACCCGCATGTTCAGCTCGGATATTCAAATGGCCTCCTGCGATCTCGCGAGTGGCCGCGTCTTCTCCGCCGCCGGAATTTACCGGGGCCGCATCCCGATACAGGCGCTAGACTCCGCCCTTGTAGACCTGCGGACTCGTCGCGAAGCCTCCTTCCCAGCCTGGCTGACGCACGCCTTCTCGGTTGGCGTCTGCGACATTCCGCCGCGCGGCGAGACCGTGTCGGCCGTCTTCTTTATCAACTCGAGCTCTTCGGCCAGTCTCTTTGAGCAGAATACTGCTCAGGTGCGGAAGCTGTTCGCCAATGGGCGAGCCTTCTTTCACCTGTTCCAGGAGGAGGGCATCACCGAAAACGACATGATGGAGGCGTTGGATGAGTGCGACCGCCTGTGCTACCCTCTTCAAAGAGGTTGAAGCCTACTAATTGCCTGGTGTGGCATAATACTTTTTTAGATTTCAGTTTTCTAAATCAGTCCCTAAAGCCTCAGAAATGTTGCTGCCTCACTTCCTGACTTGCTATTGAATGCACTCACTAAGCAACTGCAGAGCATGTGGACTAATAAGACTTGGCCAAAACAGTCAGCTACAATAGGCTTTCGATATCAACTGCAGCAGCTTAATTTTCTGTTGCAATTGTTTGTTTTCTAATTTATCTGGCCTTCAATTTTTTATCGGAGGAAGACACGGTGCTTCTTATTAATTTTTTTTCACAGAAGAGGGGAGTTATAAGATATCTCGCTTAAAAAGCTTTTTTATACATGCTATAGGACCTAAAAACTGGTGATTTTACTCGGATTAGAAAACTTAAATAACTGTTATAAAATAAAATTATGCTGAGCGATAAAAATTCAATAATTCATGAACATTCGTAGAAGTACTAATGCATGAAGCGTAATTATGAAAATGCAACATAAGCCGTCAATAATTTTACGTGTTGTTAAGAGGCAAATCAGGTGTCAAGTATCATTATTCCTGGTGAAAATACAGAGGTGATTTTGTTGTTTCATATTTGTATTTTTTATGATGAAAGATTAGCACTGTAAACAGCTGAAACATACTCTGGATCTTACTCGGTAAAATAGTTTTCTACTTTTCTGCAATGGAATTTAGAAACAAAACTATAAGGTCATTGGACTCATAGTCTGGACGAACTAATTTACTGTCACCCAACAATTGGGTTGATGATTCATAGACTTAATTTTTAATTGATTACACCTGCCCCGAATTGGGTCAGATGTGCAGCCGACAGCACAGCCGCAGCTTATGCGCGGCGCATCTGAAGGCTGCGTACAGCTGTTCAGTCCACGGACTGGGGGGACGCCACACCCACCTTCAATTATCCCAGCTGATGCTGGTACCCATTTAACAGCTGGGTGAACTGAAGCAATGCAGAGTTAAGTGTCTTGCTAAATGACACAAATTGTTCCAGTGGAGTCAGGAATCGAACCCCCGACCTTCAAGTCGTGAGTCCGACGCCCTAACCACTAGGCTACAACCTCTGCTACACATAGACTTAACTAACTAGATAAGCCACTCTCATCGTACTCTAATAGTTCAGTAGCAAAATACGAATGCGGCAGTATTTTGCGATAATTAATAAACCAACGGGCGACTGGGTTTGTTGACGCTGCCTTAATCTAACGCCTCAATTCAGGTGGATTCAAGACTTAGGTGCAGGTGGTGGATAGATTAGGGATTTTTCTCTTTTCGTAGGTTTTTTAAAGTTCTGTGGTTTTCACTCGTCCAAATTCTATTGGCTCATAAAGTTATTTAAGCGTCAGTGAGTCAGTAGTACGGTATTCTAAATAAGATTTTCGTATACTTACATTTATACTCGTAATTTTGTCTTATTCTTCAGTTGTGACGTGCTAACCATTTGATTCTTACAGGCATAAAAATATTTATTGGCGCTTAAAACATTGCTTTGCAATCAAAACTCTAGTTTGCAAGATCCTACAACAGGTTATCTTTGTAAGTGCTAAAAATTTGTTGGTGTGCCAAGATTAAATTGCAAAAAAAGACAATTAAACGAAGAGGAGAAAAAGATAAGCATCTTATAGAATAAAATCTAAATTGTGTTCATAAACCATGAGGTTTGAAAACGGACCATGGCTACGGGCAAAGCGGCTGTTTAAAAACACAGAAGAAAAATTAAAATAGAAGTCTAATCTCAGTGCAGAAATGCGAGAAAATAATGTTGTAATTTCTACTTTTAACTATTTAAATAACATATCGGCTACCCAAAACAGACGCTAAAGCACTGAGCCCTAAAGAAACTTCCTTAAACGACAAAGTTATCCTGCCAGTAGATTTTAGTACAGGAAATAGGAAATTTGAAAAATGGTAGAGCTGATTAAATTTTAAGTTAACGAAAGCGCCTTTTCGACCTGAGAAAGCATTATTAAGAAGTCTGAAAAAATAGTTCACAGAAGTTGTTGAACAATGTCAGCAAGAATCTGGGTAATTTTGTATAGCCTGCCACTTTACAAGTGAATTCCTGGTTTGTGGCATTCCACAGATATGGCAGGAATATAGTTACATGCTCACCAGCAACATTGTAAATATGGTGCATTAAAAATCCAGATAAATAGGAATCAATAAGTAAAGCGTTAGAGAGAAAGGACTTGAAGAGTCACGATACATTGTGTCGTCTTTGTGCCAAAAGAAAAGTAAAAACAAAAAACGCTGACGACAAAAAATACCATGAGAAAAACCACAGGCAAGGATTATAAAGAAAGAACAAAAAGCCACGCGGTTGCATCGGCAATAAAAGTGTGACGTCACTGTGTTGTGTCGCAGTCGGCCTGGATTCGCAGCAGACACTGGGCCAGGAACCCTATAGGGTCCGACGGTCTCGCATTGGCCACTTCGGCCATGGCTTTAGCCAGGACTGGGCCTAGAATATTTGAATCAGATTAGCAATTACTTAAAGAACCCTATAATGTCCCAAAACGGCGTCATTCGAAACGGCTTCATTCGCGAAGCAAAAGCCTTCTAAATTTTGATACTGGAAACCATAAAAGCCAAGGAGCGGGGGTGAGTGACCGAGCGTTTAACGCGTTTGCCTTTCGCAGATGTACACACCGGTGTGAGCGTGTGCCTGCGTACGGAATCTGCGTGTGTGCTCAAAAGTCAGCGAAATGGGCCGAATTGCATCCTCGCTGGTTACGGGTCTAGTGTCACCAAATGAAGTTTCATGGCCCACAGTCCTCCGTGCAAATATTAATTATTATTATTATTCAGGAGCTCACTCAGCATCTCCAGATACTCAGGCCTAGGGCCAGGAGCCTTTTTCGGGGATCCAGCAGCTGCCATCGATATATCCTCGGTCCTCGCGACCTCAATCGCCTTCAACGATTGATTATTGGCAACAGCTTCGGGCGGCGGAGGATCGTGCAGCGAGAATAACATGATTGGTGCGTTGTGCGTGAGCACCAGAAGGTCGCGTCCGCCGTCTCCGACTAGGCACATGCCGAACGGATCCGACTCGAACAGGTAGTTGGCGACACGACGGCCGTCAGATACACAAAAGACCTGGACGCATTTGCAATGAGAAATATTTAACAGTGCATTCGAATGTATTGCTGCATGGCTGCATGACTGAAACGGTACCAAACAGCAAAAATTATCATTTTGCATATTTTTTCTTACCTGAAGGCCTCGAGGTGGAACCACGGCGAACAACTCAGAGTTTTTGGCAGTGTCATCGTCAAACACTGCGAACTCCACTTCGTAGGCGGGAAAGTACACCTGGCCCACCAGCAGGCTGCAGTCGGGAGTGACCTGCAGGCGCACAAAGTACACATCCTCACCCGGACTGAGACTGCGAATCACTTCTCCTTTCATGTAGTCCACAATCTGCAGCTTGTAGTTGACGAGGTGCTGGTTGTCGTTGAGGAAGGCCACTGCGGGACCCATGTCGAAAACTTTTCCGACAGAGTGTTGTATCTGCAGCTCGGTGATCGGCGTGCCAGTCTCAACGTCGCTGTAGTCCAGGCGAACCACCGCGCCAAGCCAAATCGGAGGAACTCCGACACCGAGCCGAATCTCCTCCGATGCCTTGAGTTGCTGGCTGAATGCCAAGTTAAGAGTGCACTTCTCAGGCACGAACTGGAGATCAACGAGTTCATTACGCTTAGTCAGCCGTTCAGTCAAGAACTTCCCGATCTTTTCTCTTTTTGCTTCCTCGGACAACTCTTCAGGCTCATTCTTTTGAGTGCCTGAAGAATCTTCTTTACCTTCCGTTTCTGCTGACTCTTGAAGCCTCTCAGCTTTTTTCTTTGCGACTGCCTCTTTTCCTGCGTAGATTATATCACCGAAAAGTTCAATAAAATTTGCTGACAGTCTGTCGTGGGGTTCTGCCGCGACGGAAATGTGACTTTCCATCTTCGAAAAATTAATAGACGTGCCTTCCATCAGTGGCAACGAGATGAACGAAGCAGTGCTAGATTTTATGGAGTGCTGGGTGTAGCACCTCAGCACGATAAGAATTTTCCTGCGTTCATCTAAAAATCCTAATTGGAATGGGTTGCTGCCCTGCGAGATGGGAGACTGTGTGAAAATGACGCTCTTAGAAATGGACAATAAGGTGACCAGTTCCATCTCGTCTTGATTGTCGAGCTCTTTTTCCTTAACCGGATAGAACTCTTGACCTTGAATTTTCTTCGAGCGGAGGTCTTTAAGATCATCCTTTGATCGGACTTCAAATACTTTTTCGAATAACTTAGTACTTTGAACTACAATGTCCACTTCCAATGCGTCGTTTGGCTTACGACGCAATTCAATGCGAGGATGATCCGACAGCACGATTTTCTCGGTTGGTTTCTCTAAAACTTTTTGATCCTTCTTAGAGTAGACTGTAGCCTGTAGTGCTCGGGTGTCCAAAGAGATAGTAGTCTCTTTTGTGCGAATCTCAGTCACATTTTGGTCCACCAGTCCAGATGCACAGAGACACGGTTTGGTTTGCGTAAACAACGGAAGCAATGCTTCCGCCTCGCTGCTCTTCAGTTTGTCTGTGAAGTGCTTCAAATTGTACACCTTAGTCATTATATACATTCGTTCTTCTGTGTCACCTGCGGATTCGTCAGGAAAGTGGCATATTGTGAAGAAGTCGGTTCCTTTCGGTTGGCCGCAAAGGAAGCTTTCAGCTGTTCCCAGCGCGATTCCTTCGATGAGCTCGCCTGTTTGCACTGACCAAACCAAAATCATAACTTTAGCGCCAGAAGTCACCAAAAGACGTTCGTCTTCTGTAAACTTGGCCTGGGTTCCGTCTCCGAAGTTCGAAACTGCATTTTTGAACTTCCTGTCCTTATCATCCGAGACGGTCAGTGCAACGGCACGCTTCTCGTCGCAATTGTACACAAGCCCACGAACTTGTGAATCCGAGTAGCCGTACGTTCTCGAACGTCTCTTCATAAGAAACGTCATTCGACGCCGACTTGGACTGACAAAGTTTTGGCTGTACTTCACATCAATATAGTCCCCTAAATCTACGATGCATACGGGCCTCAAGTTGTCAGCGGTAGAAAAAGTGATAAGGAATGATCTTGACTGGTCTTCGCCACCGTTCAAAGCAGCTCTTGTTGCCGTCACAATAGAAACGACGTTACCATCATGATCGATGAGGCAAGCGGATACGATGATTGAATCTGCGTTCAGGAGAATATCGACTGCCAGTGATCTGACGTCAGACTCATTAACCTCTGATTCTGAGTCGGCAGAGGTGTCAGCGTCTTTCTTCTTGTCATTCTGTCTAATCGGAGAAAAGTGCCACTTGGTCTCAAGATCAGCTTTGTCAGCAGATTTGATTGCGTCACTCATAGAGCTTCTTAACATATCCTTGGTTTCCAAGTTCATGAAGACAAGCATAGTAAAGTTTTTAACGTGCTCAAGTCCGAAGCACAATAGATTTCTCTGACTATCTAGACACTGCGTTCCGATTCTTGAAACCCCGCTTGTTTCGTCTTTTAAAATACTTACAAGCTTCTTCTCTTCGAGTGACAAAAGTTTAAGAGCACTCGTTCCTGTCGAGTCACTTTTTCCCTTGCAGCACAGCACATAGTCCTTTGTCACGTATTCGACATCATCCGAAGTGACACCCCAAGATGGGTCCAACGACATCAGCTTTGTCACTCGGCCGTTCATGAAGTCGACTCGAACGAGATCGTGCGACTTCTGGCCTTCTTCGCCAGCCAGCTTCTTCTTCATATTGTCGTCGACGCCCAATTTATCCATGAGGCTGTCAGGAATCTCTCCGGCATTGAGAGCGTCCATCATGCCTTGCAGCTCTTGAGACACCTCCTTGTTGCAGGCCTCGTATTCTTCGATCTCATCCATAACCATCTTCTTCCCCATGTCGATTAGAATCATACGCATGTCGTCCTCATTGACACCGGCGTTCTTTGAGCGCATGGAAAGCACGTGCACCACACAGTCGTCTGGGATGTACCCAGTCGACATGTACTTCATACTGAGGAACAAGTTGTAATCGGAGCTGAACCGCTTGATTTCGTTTCCCTCAATGTCGTACCAAGTGACCTCATTGCTGATGAGCGAGAACGACACCAACTGACCATTGGGCATGACAAGTCCCATTCCCAGGCCCAGATCGAAGCTGGAGTAGAGCACTCCCGAGCCGGAGTCAAAGCACTGGACTTTGGGAATGAGGCAGCAGTTGCTTAGCGCTTGCTTCGATTGTCTGCACTGGTTGAGCAGCAGCTTCACTCGGGGACAGTCCTTCTCGTACATGATGAGCCGGCCAATGAGATCGATGCTCAAGTTTGAAGGGTCGTACACGAGGCTCTGTGCAGAGAGCCTGATCGCATTGTACACGAGCTCTGCCTCGGAGATGCACTCAACTCCGAGCTTCTGAGGAAGGTCAAGGTCCCTCAGTAGCAGGTAGCGCGAGGTGCCCTTCAGCTTGTTGAACATGAAGTCGTAGTCGAACACGATGTAGTCGTAGAACTCGTTCACTCGCTCAGACTTGATGAGATGCCAAGGCAGCTCGTTCAGTTTGCGCAAGTTGTACTGTGCGGTGCCGTCTTCATCTTTGCGGAGCACGAATGGTTGTTCCGGAACAGCTCGGTCCTCCATCGAGTATTCGGGAAGATTCTGAAATTGCACGTCAGGATCAAGGGCTCACATTATTTCAACACGGCCATACGTCAGTACCAAGAGCTACACATAAAAGCGTTTCACATCGAAGCAGTACTCGACTGCTGTCCACTCACAAGCTTCTTTCTTAGATAGGCTGGATACACAAACTTCTTCTTGCGGCCACTCCACAGTCCCAGGAAGTAGTCTGCCATGATTGAGTGAATGTCGCGCCTGGTATTCTCATCAGACAAGAAGTACTCCTGAGCGACCTCGATGAACTGTCGGTGATACCAGAACACCACCCGGATATTGTCTGCCTCCCTCTCCACTAGATATGATCCAATGTCGTGTCGCAGTCGAGCCCAGCAGATCGGTGGAATGCGGATGAAGGGCGGCAGGTGATGCTGGAACACATCGATGAGCACAGTGTCATCCAGACTGAGCAAGTCCTCCAACTCCGATTCCGACAGTCCGTTTCTCGAGGCAGTGATGAATGCCAGAGCGTGCGAGGTCTGCGATGCAAAACGAGAGCAATTTAGATTTTGAGCAACTGCCAAGTTTTCCAATACAAAAGAAAACAAAAAAATACACTTACAAACAATTTGCCGTGCTTGAGCTCGAGGTTCTCGAACAACTGAAAGATGGCCTGGCGAACGGTGTAGCGCAAGCAGGACTCGTCCACCTGCTGATACGAGCGCCATCTCAGAACCTCGTGGTACAACAGGTGCACGTAGATTGGGAGCGAGCACTTTGAGAAGGCCTGCTCAATCAGAGCCCATTGTTGTCGATTCAGCGTGCGGCCTTGCTCGCTGAGCAGAGCTGACAAAATGCTCGTGCACAGACTCGTCTCCAACGGAGTCACCTCGACGTAGATGTTCGGGTTGGGAAGCTTCCCTTTAAATGTCTTCAGCAGGTCGAACATGTTTGGCAGAGTGGACACAATCATCTTCACATTGTCAGGAAGAGGTGTCCGCACCCACGTCAGGTGGTAGGCACCATCTGAGCTGTCCAGTTGATCCACACTGTCAAGGAACACCAAGATTCGCCTGAACTGGCCAATGCGATCCAGCATTGAGTAGAAGGTGTTCAAGATCTCTTTGAAGTCGTCGAGTGACTCGCACTTTTCCTTGTCGTCATCATTGCCAAACAGGGCCAGCTGACGGCACAAGTACTTGAGAGTCTGTCGAATGCTCGACGTACCAGGACTGGTGCCGAGGAACCGCAGCAGCACAATCGCTTCTGGTGCATCGGACTCTGGCAGCCAGCTTCGCACAAGACTGGCGGCCTTGCCCAGAAGAGAGGTCTTGCCACTGCCAGAGTCGCCATGCACCACCAGAGGCTCAGTGGTGTTGCTCGCTTGCACGTAAGCCTTCACCTTGTCGATGATCTCCTGCCGACCTTGAAACTTCTTCACGTAGTTGACGCATGCAGTGGAGTGCTGTAACACCTCTGAGTAAAGATCATCGGCTCGAAGGCGCATGCTCTCTCGCACGGATTCAGCAACGAGACGCATCACATTTTCGCAGTAGTCTCTGCTGAATTTCTCGAGATAGTCTCTGTGAGTCTCCATGCCGACACCCTCTGAATTGTTGGTCCACTTCAGGGAGTAGCGGAAAGAATTCGATTTCGACATGCGTCCTAAAACATGCTTGTTTAATTCTTTGACCATCATGTTCACTGCCTCATCGAGCACCTTGACAGCTTCACCTTTCTCGTTGACGGATTCTGTCAGGTCGATGAATTTGAAGAGTTTCCCGCGCGAGAAGTCCCGCTGAGATTCAATGTCAGTAAACTCTCTCACAAACGCAAGAGCCTGAGCTAGCTTTTGTGGGGGCTTTGACAGGATTCCGTTGATGACCTCCATCTCAGTGACCGACGCCACGAACTTCTTCATAGTCGTGTGCGATATTAGAGTCCTCTGAAGACACAACTCAGCGCCTCTCTTCATCAGGCTGATGATTTTGTCGTGAGCAGCTGCCCAGCGCTGTCGAGCCGCCTTCAGAAGCTCCTTGTTTGCCTGGAAAGAAATGTGAAATTCGGCATTATATCAGATGAGTGAATCTGCACATTTGGCCTAAGCGTCACACTCACCGCCTCAGAGAGAGTTGCAATGGGCTTCAAGACGTAGATTGGCGGCTGGTTGTTCTCGTCAAGCGTGTACCACTCGTGCAGACATGAGACGTCGCGCCCATCTTGTTTCAGTGCCTCGATGATCTTCTCGAAAACATCAGCTTCAACGAGGGCTGCCGGTGGCTGGTTTCCATAGCGCTGACCTAGCAGGCAGATGAAGTAGGGTCCCGCCGACATGATCAGTGAGTTGTCAATCTCCTGGTAGCACATGTACGGACCTTGGTGGTCGAGCTGCACATCGTCACCGACTCCCCATCGCATGTCGATGGTCTGGAACTCCAGTCCGAAAGAGTCACGACAGAACTTCTTCAACTTCGGGTTGACGTGTTGCATGAGGTAGTTGCGCTCAGTTCCCATGTCAGAGAAGGTCGACGAAAGGAAGATGCGCACAACGCGACTGTTCATTGGTGGCAGGTCATTCAGTCGACCCTTCATCACATTTAAGTATGCCACCAGTGGGTCGAACTCTGTAAGTGCTCCAATTGCTTCGGAGTGCCTGGTTAGCCGTCTGAGCAGTGCAGGTCGCTTTGCTGACCGAGCCGTCCGGGATTGACGGCTGCGGGCCGAGCCGCTTCGGTCGACCTCTCCGAGGTCGGATGATTCTCTTGAGTTCTGGAAAATACCGGTTGTATAGCTTTATTTGACATTGACAAATTAAGAAGCAAGTGTTTAAGACTTATTTCATTTCATTTATTTGAGGAGAATGGTGAAAGTAAGAAATAAAAGATGCCGGTTAGAAGTAAATTAAGGGTTAAATAAGAGAGTTAAATAAGATTGACAACCCTCAGCAATAATTGAAGGTAATTGATCCACAATTGATCACCACAATTGCTGTGATAATTGAAGGTAAATTATAGTAATATTACTTAAGAAGATGTTAAAAGAATGCTGCTAAACTCTAAACCTGGGGACGCTTGGAATATTTGTATAATCAGACCGCTCGTTCATATATTGCTTAGAGACGCTTCTGATTCAGTAAAAATTGAAAGTAATTATAAGAAGAACATTAGAACTGTGTAACAACTCTGGTGACATAAGTATATAAGATTAGCCATGGTACACAATTTTTACAGAGAAATTATATAAGGCATTCATAAAATTGATCATTTGTAAATAAACCTGGCATAGAATGCCAGTATGGTTTAATGTCATAGTATAATTTTTTCTCATTATCATATAATTATACAATTAAAATTTTTGGTTTAACAAAGAGCAAAGGATCAGTTTATAGAAAATTTATTTTTAATGTACTCAGTTTCCATAAAATTCTGCGCTCTGCATGTTTTAAACAAATTTAAGCTAGAAAACTAAGCTAGTATACATTTTTTGCAAACAAGCTATCAAACCATGAAATGGTAATATTGCTCAAAGTCTCACGAGACGTATTCGATTCAGATTGAACTTTTTCGTTTTAAAATAGACTTCGCTTGCTCAGTGTGAAAATTTTCTTCGTGTATCAAAATCTAATTATAAATCTTCCAAGTAATCGGCAGGTCGACCTAGCTATATTTAGAAGCTATAAAAGCTATAAAAGAACAAATATATTCTAAATATAATTATAAATAAAGTAAATTGTTGCTTATGTTTCAACTTGACAAAGCCAATGATCAAGATTAGAATAGTTAAAATAATCGCAAATAGACTGATGTAAAATTTCTTCTGTATATTTCTCCTTCTGAGTTATAAAGTATAATAACTACTTGCAAATAAATTCGTTAGTTAGGGTTAAATATAGACTCAATATAGTTTGCATTCACTAGTTCAAGATCAAATGAAAGAGAATAGATCGCTCTTCAATGACAATGGCTGAAGTCTAAAAGGCACCAAACTCTTAAATTATGTAAGTTTTTTAAGGAAAGGAAAGCGAGAAAAGAACATATTATGAGCGTGTACAAAGAGTTTAATATGTGGCCTGTATTGAACCCTCAATGCTCTTCCAAAGTTAAAAATTAAGCAATCCAGCATCTTAAAATGAGTTTTTGTTTGTACTTGACCATAGTAACAGAAGAAGTCATATTTAAAATATGTTCCAAATTTTATCTGATTTTTATTAATTATTAACGCTTTCATTTACATGGCTACTACTGCAGTGCTAAAACCTCGAATTGAAAAAGTATGCTTTGTTCTTTTAAAGTACGGTTTAAGTCCGGAATAATGTCAACTCGTGCCAAAAGGCAGGACGCGTATTGCTCTATTGCTGAAATCAGCAAAATTTCGAGACTTATCTAAAAATCTGTATTATTATGTGTTTACTTTTGGCAATTAAAATTGGAGTGAAAGAATTAAAGAAGCTTGTACAAATGACTGCTATACTAGCTCGGTCAAGCAGGAGCAGCAGCAAGACAGGTTCTAATAGCAATAATTATGTTTATAGTAATTACTCTGCAAATGTTGCGGATCAACTTTGAAATTTGTTTTGTTAATTTATAGATTGGTTCAAAAGTCGTAAGAAAATTGACAGATCGATAATTAAAAAGTATAGTAAAAAACACAACGATTACGTTAACTTATTACGTTAATTCTAATCAATTTTCTAAAACTATATCATTTTCAAAACTGTAGATAATCATGCAGTCCCATTGTAAAATGCTGAAATGTAAGGAGAAATAATTTCAGTGCAAATGAGATTAATTTCGCGTTCCGACACGCATTGCATTCATCTACATGCATGGTGGTGTTCCACTGCACCAGCAATATTCCGATTTTGTCTATGAATTAGGCAACTTGAGTTTTTAGTACGCAACAACACATACACAGTACATGCTTCTGCACAAAACTTTTCGAACTCTTTTCGTTGAACAAATGACACTCAAGTTATTATTTAAACAAAAGCGTGTCTGTTATAAACAAAAGGGATAAATTCTTCACTAGTTGACTACTGGCTAGAGCAGAATGTCTACATAGATGGAAAGGAAATTGGTACCTGACTCAGTTGGGCCAGATATACAGCCCACTCAACTTCTTACCCCAGCTAATGCTGGTACCCATTTTATATCTGTGGAAAAATCCAAATTTAAACAAATTTTACTTAATAATAGTTGATTTCACTCCAATTCAAGTCTCTATATTACAGACCTAAAAAAGGGTCTCGAAGACAATTTTGAGTGCACTCGCATACGAGTATAGTATATACCTGGTATTAATACGTCACCTCTATACGTATAGACTCGCCGAATTCTGCTAGCAGTGAACTGTTAATTTAAGCAGAGCAAAATCTACATCATCTAAAGCTTAGGCAAAGACTTCGACACTATTTAAAGCTCGTAGCACAATAGAGCCTTTACTATACATATATCGTGCTCTCATGCTAGTATACAGCCACCAGTTTATTCAGGTTGATGTGCATCTTAAACACGCCTAGCACAATTGCTTCTGCTTCGCACAGCCTAGCATGAAATAAAAGGTCCTGCAGTTAACCAGTTTGAGAAGTATTCAAGCTCAGGGCTTGGCGCATTCAGTCCCTTTGCCTATGTAAGCTTTACTCGCAATGCTCTCTCCAGAGATTAACAAATGCTCAGCGTCGTCCATTGGCATCAGGACCTCGCCAACTGGGCCGCGCCTTCAGCATAGGGCGGCATCGGCCATCGGACTGCTTGGCCAGCGGTCAACCAGCGGAACGCAGAGCTTGCGGCCGCCAGGCAATGTCGGAACAGCGTCAATTACCCAGCTTCCAAGCCAAAGTGATTTAACAAAAAAGGTTGAATCGTTGGCTGTAAGCAGAAGCGATTTGTACTTAAAGGTTCCAGGAAGTAAGGCACATTCGCGGCGCAGTTTTGGAAGTGCCGAATCGCACCCCACTTCAACAGTGTCGCAAGCTACTCGCATCGAATCTCGCACACCCAGCGCAGCGAGCATTCGAAGCTCGCAGTCCAATGCAGCCCGAGCTTCAGTTCTAGGGCCATCGGAGTTGGTCAAACAAACCGGCTCATCACAATCTTTGTCGAAGGATGGTGAAAGAAAGGGCGAGAAAGTTTCTGAAGATTTCTCAATCTCGAAAGCAGACGAGATGTCGAGCGCCTCTGCGACAGAACAAAGTGATACCTCAGTAGCAGATGAAGACATTTTCGCCCCAACTACCGAGCGCGTGCAGACGATCGACTTCTCTAGGATCCTCTCGCAAAGCATCCAGATAACCAAGAATGAACAGAAAAAGAAAACGAACGTACTCGGGTCGCTAAAAAAGCACGTAAAGAACTTCTTTCACGAGGACCGTGTGGGGCAGGTGACAGACGAACAAGGCAACGTTGAATTACCGATGGATCCATGCGTTCAGGCCAGAGAGGATCACGACTCCGGATTACTGCCAAGTCAGCAACTGTTCCGCCTCGCTAGGCATGAGCAGCTGCAGCTGCAAGATCGCAACCTTCAGCACAAGCAGAGGTCCAAGCATCCACATGCGACAGGTGAAAGCGTTGACGACTACGAATTCGCCTGGTTGGTCAAGAGGAAATCCAAAAGCGTTGGGCCTAGCGTTGCTGACGACTGGCGCAGTCTCGCTGGACGTACCGGAGGTGCTGGACTGGACCGGCCTGACGGCATGGTCATTCGAGAAGACGACGAAAGCAACTCAGGCATAAATGAAAATGGCGAGGCGCTAAAGACTACCGGTAATACGCACCAGTCAAAGGTGGGATCTGATACGGTCGATTTCAACCTGCGTATTGATAGATTTATTAGGCCGATCAAAAAGGAGTCGCTCGAAAATCCCACGGAGGTTCAGAGGCAATCGGAGCAGGAGAAGGCGCGCAAAGCCCAGCTGCTCAGTCTGTGTGGCCTGGTGGCACCCCCAACTTCCGACGCGCTTAGCCCAGAAGAGCAAGCAGCGCGAGATAGGTTTCGAGAAGAGCTCCGTCAAGACACTGTGGACGGAAGTGAAGAACGATATCCATGCGAATGCTGTGAGAGGAAAGATGGAAGTAGTACCAGTAGCCCAATGGACAGACCTGCTAGGTACTACGACCTTTTGTTCGCACACAGAAAAAACGACAGCTTCACGGTGCGATTCGATATGGTGCACTGCCTGCCCAGGTTCCTGCTGCACTACAAGTTCCATAAGCAGCTCTACGACTGTCTGGACGCAACAGAGCGCAAAGACCTTGTCAAGGCGGCAACAGACATCGTGCTGAGCTACAACCTCAACCACTGCACGCTGCAGATGCCCTACGGCAAGTACCGAACCAATGCATTCCCGGCATTCTTCGCGTACATCATCGTGCCTGATCCTGCCAGATACCTGGAGATCTTCGAGGTCTGCAATCCGCCAGTCAAACCCGGTGAGCGCCAGAAGAAAAACAGCTGCGCGATCCCCAACTGGCCAGACAAGAGCTACGTGACCGAGTTCTGGACCTACTCCAAGGAGAGCTCCAGCCCCAGCGACAAGGACCCGCGCCTGGCGTCCAACCTGTATGAGAAGAACGTCAGGCGGAAGCTGCAGCTGGTCCAGATGCCGGAGCTGCTGGTGACCCGCCGGAACCCGCCGCCGGAGCTCGCCTCTCCTGGTCGGAAGCCAGCTCGCCAGCAGAGGGGAGACTTCGACATCTTCGAGGACTTTGTGCTCATCCCGCATCAGGAGCAGCCGTTGCTGGGCTTCGGCTCAGTGCAGCATCCGGCGCACGCCTCGGACTCGCGATCACCGCAGACAGACATCAAGTTCCTGGACAGGCTGCTGCACGCGATGAACTCGTACGTGAGGAAGCACGTCAACACCCGGCAGAGGCGCCTGGATGGCAAGGAGGACCTCAGCTGCACCGTGAACCTCAGCCTGCAACACAGCTACGCTTTCAAGGGCCACCAGCGGGTGTACGGCTTCATCGGCTTCCCGCCCGCCTCCACATTCTGGACTGCGCTGGCCGAGGAGCAGCGGCAGAACGCCGCCCTGGCGGGGGCCGCCGTCACCCAGGAGGACATCCGGCTCATGCAGGCCGCTCAAGCCAGAAGCGAGTCAAGCCAACAAGGAGGCGACAGAGATGAGACCATCACTGAGACCAGCGCGGACAGAACGGAGGTGGCCGTCGCTGATGAGGATCTCCAGGAGAAGCTGAAGTCTTGCGTCTTGCTTTGAACATGTCAACAAATTTGCTCACCGAAGACCATCTGCTGCCCGAAAATTGCTTTAACTTTTAAGTGTCGTTTCAAAGACACGAAAACGAAACTATTCTTTTTTTAATCCATTTGGATTTTTAATCGTCAAAATGTAAACTTCAGCTTAGCATTCAGATTAGCATGCGTAAACTAGAATATACTTCAGCAACCTTCAGTCTTCACTGAAAAGATTTTTGTTTTCAAAAATACGGAGAAAAGGAGCTGCCATTGAGTTGCACAATATCTAAAGCTCACAGACACAGCAATTTCGCTGCAGTTTTATTCTACTGGGCGTATTCATGATTACTGAGGCTTAAAAAACAAGTTCAGAAGTTGCCCAACTGCTCAGCCTGAGCCGGTAACTGCCGGGTTCTTCAGCGACCGAATCTGAAAAAATCAAATGGAGCAAAGCATTCTCTTTTAACGAACCATAAAGATATTCGAGATTTCGGTCAAAATTAGTAATTAGCTAGTTTTTTAAGAAAGCCATGCAAGTTAATTTCCTTAAAACAGCTCACCTCATGTGCCCAGCCCACCGAAGGCTGTTAAGCAGGCTGGACATCAGGCGGGCCTTCTGCTCGTCCAGACCGTCGCGATTTCGTTTGTTTGCAGCTTTCTCCATGAACGTCTCCTTCTCCGGCAGGTTTTGCTGTTGCTGCTGCAGCTGCTGGTGCTGCGAATCAGCCTGCCTTTCCTCCGCTTCTTCCAAGTGAGCTGCGCTGACTTCACTCATCGGCTTGGCTGCCAGCTGCTCAGCCAGGAGGCCTGCGAGCAGGATTGCTGTCAGCGGCAGCCAGCCTTTGGCTCCTAGCGAAATCATTTCTCACCCTAGAAGTTCAAATATTCTAATGTTCAGATATGCTGGCGTCTATTGCCCACCTTAAAAACACAGAATAAGCTGCTGGATGCGATGTGGAAAGTATCAACTGACTAGGAGAGAAGTGAATATTTCCGCTTTTGTTTACCAATATACCTCCTAGCCTGAGCAGACCGCCTCCCATCATGGCAGGCCTATTAGCGGAGGACCTAGGCTCGGTTTCCTGTTGTCTCTGCGTGGCTTGGCTCATCCTTGCGGTTGAGAGAATTTTTTATTGTGGGACAATAGCTGGCTCGGAATGTTGCTAATAAAGAAAAACTTCGTAATAGGGGTGTTATTTTTGGCATTGGGAAATTTTCTGAGCGATGGAAAGCGAAATTTAGCTCCCTGAATGAAACCATGCCTGAACCTTGATGGCCCAACGGCAAATGGAAGTCCATTATCGCTCTCAGGTGTGTGTGGAACAAAGTCTCGTTAATAAAAGCAGTTTTTTATTGCCCCCGGGCTGATATTTTTAGGCCCTGTCAGTCATTCTGGTTGGCAACAGAATCAACAAACATTCATGAGACCTGTAGAATGGCTGTAATCTAGAATCGCTGATGCACGAAGTTTTTTCAATCAGGAGTCTTTCTACTTTCTACTTTCTCGTTTGCCAACAAGCAGGCTTTGAGTTCTTCGGTCTAGTTTTGTGCACACATGTGCACATTGAGGAGCATTTGAGAAGTTCGAAGTTCGAACTCGTGACCTTCATTGCCTAATGACGATAGTCCATTCGAAATAAAATATTCAAGACCAATGCAGCATGCAAATAGTGTCACTTTTTTATTTCGTTTCGGTTTGAACACATCAGAAAATGTGTTCTGATGTGTCAGTAGGAAGCTCTGCCAGTAGGAAATTTACAGCTTGATGCAGCCGATGATCTGGATGGCGCTGCCGCCGCACTTGCTGGCCAGGCAGCCGGCCAGTCCGCTGATGTTGGTGCCGTGGGAGAAGAAGCAGGTGATCAGGTTGCTGACCAGGCAGGTGATGGAGCTGACGCCGTTCTGCAGCAGGCAGTTGGTGTCGATGCTGAGCACGGGAACCATCTCGTGGATGATGTCGTTCACGACCTCATTCCTCTGCTCAGGGGTGTAAGAGGCGGCAGCGAAGGCCACGAGAGCGAACAGGCAGATCAGCTTGTACATGGCTGCTGTGCTGTGGATTGCGAGAGTGCTTTGGCGCTGATGCGGAGCTGAGGACACGACTGTGTGTTGACTGTGATGATTGGGCTGCTTCAGTCGGTCGCTGAGGTCTCATTTATGGACTGGCTGAGCTGCTGCAGGTGACGCGGTCTCGGACACTCACGCCGCCCATGGCCTGTCACGCCTGTCATCGACAAGCACTTTGCTGGCTTGTTTTTCAAGCGCAGTTTTAGTCCCTTATCTTTTATGTCTGCTGTCAGATACGCAGTTGCTTGATTTTGACGCCTATGTATTGCTTTGATACATTCTAGTGGAGGTAATTCGCTCTTCACTCAATGGAGAAACCACAAGATCGGTGACAATTGTAGTAAAACTCTGAAATAATTACTTCCATTTACTATGGGACGAATAAATAGATTCTCTCATTCAACATAATTAATAGATTCTCTCATTCGGCAGAATTAATTGATTCTTTCAAAGTGGTTTCAAGCAATGCGCTCATGGATAAGCCGGCCCCGTGCTAACACGGAGACATATTTCTCAAACACATGCATCTCTTACACTCCAAGCTAGCTACTGGCAGCAAGTAGGCTGTGTAAAGCGGCGAATAGCGACATCGACGAAATTGGACAATCGAAATAGCGGGGTATATTTTTGTAAACAAGCTGCGTCATTGGTCAAGGAGATCATTGGATAGCGGGGCCGACAGTCACTACTAAAACGTGCTGGGCTTGATTGTATTTGTTACAATTTAGCTCTAAGAAAGTCCTTCATATTGAAAGGGTTGTCTTCTTCTATTTTTCAAGTCATTTTGAAGTCATCCGCCTTCGCTAGTCAGGAGACAGGTGTCTAGTGGGACAATAAATTGCGTCGTCCAGTGATATAGTGACTTTCGAAACAAAAGCGACATCAGGTGAGAAAAGATTTACATGACCTGCTATCTATGCTTGTCTGAAGAAAGCGTGCTTTATTGCTAGCTTGAGCACAAGAAGGAGAAACTGCCCCGCGAGAGACGAAATCCGATCCCCGCTGTTCTTCCCCAATGAAGGCGTTGCTCCACTTGGCGCCAGTAGTTCAGACAACTTTCTCGTGCATGCCACTCCACTAGAGCAAGTGCATTTTGTGGTCTGTATTTACAGCATTGCCACACCTGCTGTAGGGTTGAATTCCGGTGTAAAAACGAAGTAAGAATGAATAACTAGAACTGTCACACATGGAGATGCGAACAGATGTACTGAGTGGTGCGAATCAATTAAATAACAATATGGGAGAAGGATAAAATATGACAGTGGAAAAGTCAGCGATGGGCAGCGCCAGTTGCTGGTGGAATTCTGCCCAAAACTAGCCGACTGTGGTGGGTCAGTCATCAGCTGAGCCCGGATAGGCAAAACTGCCGGCATCGAAAGAAAAGATCCCCCGAGCAGAATTGGAACTCACAATCAAACAGGACAGTCTCCCGGGAGGCATAGATCTTTACAAGGATTCGCCTACGTGCGAGAAAATATCTCTCCTGAGCTCGAAGGCGCTAGGCTAGGAGCCAGTGGCTCTCAGCAATTCTCAGAAGTCATTACTAGCCATCCTCGAGCATCGGGTCGCCATGATAAATCTGATTGCGCCGGACTCCGCCCATGTAAAGTTGGCATCGCCTTTGGAGTGGAGATAGGAAATTTGTTTCCAGGCTCAAATTTCTGCTTCTTTCCGTCTGCATGAAGCGGCGTGGGCTGACAGAATAAGGATGACTGCTCAAGATTTTGCCCCGGCTTCGACCCCTATAGATCGGCGACTGAACCAAGTGCTCACTAATACGTATTAGCTTGAATTAACAATAAACAGGCCTCAGCCGACGACTTCAAGAAAAAAGAAGTCGTCGTTTTTTTGTTGGGGAGAATTAAGAATTAAATATTAAGCATTTTGCCCTTGAACCAATGACTTCTATGTGTAGCATTAGCTACGCACTGGCCTCATTGCCAACTGGTATAATCTATCGAATTCAACCATAGACAGCGGCAACGGGTGGGCTGCCGTGAGTTTCAAATCCGTTTCTACACGCGTAGGCTAAATGCAACATACTTAACCCCGCAAATAGTCTATGGTTGTAATTCGATTGAACTATATAACATCGTACTTCCCTTCAAGGCCATAGACTACTTTCTGAAGGGTATAGGCGGCAGTAAATGGCTGCATGAGGATGTGCGTTCATTAGTACATGCTGAAAAATTAAAGCGAATAAAGTTCTTTACAAAATTTAGACAGGTCTAACTTTGCGAGCCGATGATAAATGTAGAAGCCTAAAGATGCATTTTATAGTACGAGTCGTACCATCACCGCATGCACTGAGAGCTTTCAATCCTGTATGCACTGACCAGTTCTAGGAGCAGATTTGGATGAACGGTAAACAAGCAGAATCTGGGATGGCAGCTCAGCTCTAAAGAAAGTACTATAGCCTTAAGTAGTAACAGTCCACTCACCCTAGCTATAGTCGCATTGTGCCAGACTAATTTAGTTCGCTGCGTAGCGACACCAGGGATTTTGGCTGGGGAAGGGCAAGTGAGGACGATCGCCAAGGAGCTTGCGACCATTGTTGGCCCAGTAGCCCAGTGGATTCTCATTTTTTGGTCAATAATTTTCCTCTCCTCTCTCCAAACGATGGCACCCCGCACAGTAACTTTTCTCGCAGTTCATTCCGTAATGCAATAAAAAATTCTAGGCAAAAATAAGTTTATTACAGGCCAGTTTAAGATTGTGTTTCAGGTGGGACGCTCACGGAACGAGCGCCAGCACTCGTTCTTCAATAGTCAACTTGAACACTCGAATCAACTTCCAGCGGCACTCTCTGGCGCTCAATAAGCTATGCTAGAGCATCGAAGCGGTAAAGAGTAATTTAGGATATTCAATAACGCTGTGGGCAAATCAAGCGTTCAAAATTGGTCGAGCTTTTTAGAAATCAAACAAGCGCGTCACGGCACGGCAGCTCCTAGAGCTGATGAAGTTAAAGTCTTCTGGTAAAATAAAACTAGTGCAATTTCCTATACGCACTGATGGCATCTTTCTCCCAGATAACAAAGGCCCGCCGATCTCATTCTCCGGTTGAGTAGCGCAAGGGCTGCAATATTTCATTGGCGCGACTTGGGATACCCCAGCCCGCTTTGATGAAGCGCTCTATTACCTTACTTGCTATCTCTCCTAGCTTTTTCTTCCTAAAGAAATAGCCTTCAATGCCTGCTGTACTCATTCCACATTCTGTGGTGACCATCCAATCTTATCCAATCTTAATCATTCAGGCATTGTCGGTGGTTTTGCTGCGCCGATTGCTGGACTCCAGGGGGTCTTTCTCGAGATGCAAAGCGCCAGACATCAGATGGTAACTCTTATGGCTAAAATAGGCACCGACGAGTCTCAGATGGCGCTAATGTACTTTTAAACTGCCAGAACCGAGTCAACTTACTAATATATATCAGAACCCTGAATTCAGCAAAATCTTTTAAAAATGAACTCCCGCAGCATTTTCTATAAGGAGCCAAGCCGTCGTGCAGCGCAGTCATGCGGACGCAGCCGGCTCTGGGTGACCAGCCCGAGAATGACTGATCGCATTCTGCGCAACTGAAGAGAACCGCCGCGCCATTCAACCCCTCATTGTCCCCAGCTGATCCCGCCGACAGTTTACACAGCACACAAGCTCACACACACCCACGGACTCACACGAAAAATGACCGCCTTAGATAGGCAGAACTTTCTCAGAGCCTTGCTGCTTGACTCTTCCTCGCCTGTCAATGCGCAGCAACAGCAGCAGCAGCAGCAGCAGCAGCCTCCACAGCAGCAACTGGTGAGCAATAACGGCAGCAGTTTCAGCAACTTGTCGCAGCTGGCGCTGTCCAACATTAGCCTACTGCTGAACTCAACAGCATCGCTCAACGCCACATCTGCTCCGGAGGAGCTGCAAGCCGAGCGACGCTTCTGGGTGCTCGGTCTGCTGGTGTTCCCCTGCTTCACTATTTTCGGCAACATCCTGGTTGCAATGGCCGTGTACAGAGAGCGCAGTCTGCAGTCAGTCACCAACTATTTCATAGTGTCCCTGGCCTTTGCGGACATCCTGGTGGGCGCCATTGTCATGCCGATCTCTGTCTACGTTGAGGTGAGTGCAAATAAATCTGCACCAGACACATCAGGAATCTATCGCAACAATCGCACCCAACGATGTCTTGGAATTTGATGTCTATTTTTAGCCAGCCCGCGGACCTAAGGTCAGCAGAGTGCAATTAATAGATTATTGCTTATTAGGATTAATAAGGGTTTAGGGCTAATTAAAATTTCTGAAGCGACAAGCAGCAATTGAAGGTGTCACGCCAACCAGCTCGTTAGGCTGTGCTACGTTTCTCAGGACCTTTGAGTTTTCGGGAAATTACTTTCCTTCTTTTTTTTCTCCCTGGGTTTTTAGTTTTATCTCTAAGAGCTTCTCAGTGCACATGACAGCAGCAGCAGCAGCAGCTCGTCGACTTGTTTTCCTTGTCTAACTAACCAGTCTGCAGGCAGAAAACAATGGGAGGACCAGAAGGGGCACTGGCTGTCCTGTGCAAATACGGCACACACATACACAGAGAGAGAGAGACTGAAAGAGATTTCCGTCGCGTAATTTCTGGCAGCGACCGGCAGGGATTTCGGTCTTGATACTGATACGACAGGAAAACTGGGGGGGGGCTGGACTGAGAGAGAGCAGACTCATGCTCAAACGATACACAAACATGAGGACAGTTGCCGCTTTGCATATAAAGCCGGACGGCAAACGGCCCGCGCCGAGGGGGATTGGGGGGCGGAGGGTTAAAGCACTTTTGCGACCCAAATCTGATTACAGTGAGGATATGTGGCAACGGTGTCTCCCTCCTCATCTTGGCATCCTATATTTGCCCTCCCGCTCGACTTCCATTCTAGCACAACCAGGCTGTTCTGCACCAATGCACAGCCCCAAATCAGCAGTTTCAGCCTCTGCCTTGCCATCAAGACTCTATTACAATGGAGGTAAATTGATATAATGGTTTGAGTGGTTGGAGCCTTGAAGAAATTCTTCTGCGGACTGCGGACGTTGGGAGGATAGGAGACCCTGGGCGATATCCCATTGTTATTGGCGTGGGAGGGAGGGAGAGGAGAAGGATAGCAGACACTCACGGCAGCTCTGGCGACTCCGCTTTTTCTCCAGTTGATTGTTACCTGAATTAAATTAACTTTTACCGATGGCTTCTTACCGGCAAACTCCAGCTATGGTTGAGACTCCAGCCTCTCTACCCCGACATCGCCGCCGCCGGAGCAGCCGACGCCACCTGCCTCTGCGCTTCTACTTGCTATGAAGGGGCCGGGTTTGCCCGGAGCTTGCTTCCGGGACAGGCCGGTGTCCGGGCCTCTCTGGGCTCCGGGCTACAAGAGGGAATAATGATGAGGAAGGGCCTGTTCATTCTGCACCTGGCTGTGAGGCTGGCTCAGGGAGTCTATTATAACTCAGACTGGCCCTGTCACTAAATTCCCGGCCGCAAAGCCAGGGTGAAGTATTAGAGATCGCTGCTTAATATTATATATAAGCATTAGAAATTAGCACACAAGTCTTCAGGAAAAACTAAATACCTCTCGGTAGTCGGAAATCTGAAGTCATCACGAGCACACCAGAAATCAAGGTGTCAAAATTGGCTATGAGAAAGCTAGTGTCAATCTATACGGTGTACTGAAACACCAGTGTCAATTTGATGTGTCATGAAACTGCAATGTCAGTTTTTGTGTCATGAAACTGCAGTGTCAGTTTGATGTGTCATGAAACTCCAGTGTCAATTTGATGTGTCATGAAACTGCAGTGTCAGTTTGATGTGTCATGAAACTGCAGTGTCAGTTTGATGTGTCATGAAACTGCAGTGTACATCATTTTGTTCAGGTCGTGCAGTATATCATAATTCTTGTCCCTGCCATCCGTGATTAGGGGCCTGATTTCCTGTAGTTAGTTACGCTCTCTGTTTTCAGCTTGCGGCACTTTTGGTAGCCTGAGTTGCGTGTGCTACCTGAGCGGCTCCTGAGCTCCTAGGCAAGTCCCACGCAGCTCTCTATGCACGGCGAATTGAGAACTCTTGGATTACAACTGGACGGGTCTAAATGACATCGTTAGACTCCTGCTTGAGTGGGAGAGGGGAGATCATGCGAATAGTGGCGGGGGAGTAAACTTGCCGATTCCCCTTTTTGGGACAGTCAAATGGGATTTTCTCCCTGCCGATCCATCGGCCCGAGAAGTGGGATCTCGATGCTATTACGGTTTTTTTAGTCCGGGGGGCCGATCGCAGTTGAGCTGTTTGTATATTTGCGCGCATGTCTGTGCATACACAGGCCTCGGCCCCCGCCCAATGGATTAGACCGATTTTCTTATCAGAAGGAGGCCGCCTCACCCCGCCGCCCCGCCTCCAGGAGAAATAAGGAAGTCCATTAGTTCCTCCTTACTGAGTCTGCAGCTTCCTGCACGACTGTCGTGTCTCTGGGAGCCCACCTATCCCCCACTCCTACACTACTCAGTCTCCGGTGGCAGTTCTCAGAGACAGCGGCAAGCTCTGCTCTGCACTTTCGTCGACTGCAGTCGATAAGCTCTTGTTACTAATCTCCGCAGCTTATCTGCCAGCCCCACTGCTGAGCCAATCGCGAAATTATGTCATCGCCAATGATGCTAAAATATGATCGATATAATGAGGCAGGATGAACAGCGCTAATCTGGGAATTAACTGCACTTGAAATACACTCACCTGTGAATTATTAACAGTAGGACTACAACGCCATTTTGCCGCCCGTTTTTATACAAAGGGGGAGATTCCCCCCCTGAAACATTTTTGGAAGCGGCTGACTGCTAACAGCGCTGGGTGGTGACTGATTGGTTGACAGACTAGGCGAGGTGGTGACTGATTGGTTGACAGACTAGGCGAGGTGGTGACTGATTGGTTGACAGACTAGGCGAGGTGGTGACTGATTGGTTGACAGACTAGGCGAGGTGGTGACTGATTGGTTGACAGACTAGGCGAAGTGGTGACTGATTGGTTGACAGACTAGGCGAGGTGGTGACTGATTGGTTGACAGACTAGGCGAGGTGGTGACTGATTGGTTGACAGACTAGGCGAGGGTGTCCAAATATTTTGGCTTGATCTGTGAAATTGAAGAAATTCAAGTGTGTTGTAGCCCTATAACAGTCCAGCAGTCCGTCTATATAATGGTGAGTGACCACCGATGACGGGAGACGATGCAGGCACATTCGGGTGACATGCTGATAAATTTTGAAGGCCTGGCAAGGCCGCACTGAGGTGCAGTGCTGATTAGGGGTGTATGAAATACACTAGCGCTTATGGGAAAAATCAGACCTTACGCCAGAACCATTGAATGTCTCGACGGTCTGAAGAGCTGGCCAATTGATTATTATTTCAGAAGATGCGCAACAAAATGTTGGCCCGTGCTCTTGAGTTTCGTGTGCTTGCTTTGCTCCGTTCGGGGGCAGCACAGACAATTGGCCCCCCTGGTAGTTCTACTGTTAATTTCCAAAAACTAGCGCAGTGTAGTGCTTGCAACTTGCTCGCCACAATTTCTATTAAGAAATTCATAATAGAAGGGCGCTCACCTACCCTTACCTGAGTGCTTGCTAATTATTTGATAAAAAATTTACCAGACCGGATGTGCGAAAGAATGCAAATAGGTGAGAGAAAGAGTTTGCTTAACAGTTTTGACCTTGAAAATTTTCCTCAGACAGTGTCGGGGCCCTTTGATCCCTTCTAGAATGATCCAACACGCAGAATTTACTGCTCAATAGAATCACCAGTTGCGACTCAGTTGAGCTTGTCAAGTAAATCTTTCCAGCAAAACTTCCTGAGTCAATTTCATGCGCATTGTTTGCTGAAAGCTTAAAGGAGAGCACGAAAAGGGATTGGAAGATTAATCGCTTTGGGAGGCAACACGAATGAAAAGGATCGAGAATTTCTCCAGGACAATTATTCGGTGATTTCATTTAGGAATAGAGAAGACGAATTCCTAAATGACTAATTCCGAAATTCCGAACAATTTCCGAATCACAAAACATCAGCATCGTCAAGATATTCAACGTTTCTCGTCGGGGTGTCTGGTGGCAAAAACCGCGAATATCGGCATCATTTTTCGACTCACAAAATTTCATCATGTCAGCTATCATTTTAGACTATTTGGGATTGATAAAATACTTTTTTTTTCTTTGAGCCAATAAGGATTTACAATGGAGGCTTATCCAGAGCTATGTCAGTTGTCCTTGGCTCGGACGGCTTTGAAAGTTAGTTCATCGTAAAGGGAGAAAATTTGGATCCAAATGGTGGACTTTCTCACGAAAATCGGTCATTCGGTTTGGGAGCTACCTTGAAGTAGGCAGCGGGTACTTTGAAATGTCCCCCCGTGTTCTTTCCCCAGGGGAAAAATAGCGCTGCCTTTCTACTGTTTGGGACACAAACGGTTTCCCTTGGGCTGGGACTCAAACCTCGACCTCAGACGCCATGTGCTCTAACCACTGAGCTACCAGCTCCATAGGGTCTAGCTGAGTTTTTATCCGCGGCAGAATCGAACTCCAGGGAGCACACCAGGCCTATTTTGTTGTTGTCATTAATGCTCAGCCAAGTAAAGTGCCATTGTTAGTGAGACAGTGCAGTGCCTGGTCTTCAACCTTGTAAGAATCAGCCGACCTTCAGCGGCCATTGTATTGTGGCATGCCGCTGCACCCGTCAAGAAGCCAATTGGATGTGTAGGAAAAGAGTGAGGGGCGAACATGGGAAGTGGGATTTCTTTAGTCGGAGCAGCGTTGGCCGACCCTGGCTAGTTGAATGCATGCTCCCCTCTCTGCAGGATTCTCGTCGGGGGACCCGCAGTCCGGAAACGGTCCTCTTGGGATGAAACTCCGCCACTCTGAGGAGGGAGGAACGGCCCTTTTGTCCCCCCCAAGCTGTGTCTTGAAAGGCGCTTTAGTAAGCAGACACACTACTGCTGCTGCTGCTGCTGCTGCTGCTGCTGCTGCTGTGCTACGAGGCGCCCTCACATTTTATACCTTCCGCTTTGCCTCTGCCCCACTGCAATCTGTGAGTGAAAATAAGATTTGGCAATGACTGGCACTGGGGACAAGACCCGGGTGGGGGGCACTTTTATATTTGCGACTCGCCAGTGATTGATCGAGCTACGGCTGGACAGTTGAGAATACTTTGAAGAGAAGGTGTCAGCCAACTTTTGATGAACAACCTGACACTGGCCTGGCCGGACTCTGGGGAGCAGCGAGCTCGAGGATGTCAGTGTCGTTGTGCCAGACTGCCACAAAGTTAACTCAAGCGAGGTTTTTGGTCGAATAATTTATCGTGTAGAGGTGAAAATTAATATCTCTGAAAACATGGACTCAGGTGTCATTTCCTTGACGCATTTGATCATGCTGCAAAGGTATTTTTTATCTTTGATTTGTCAGTGCAATCATTGCTATCAATTGAAATCAGTGAGATGTTTAGCTAAGGCCGAGTATAAATATAATATATAGGTGGGCGTGTGGTTGTGCCAGCTCATGTGTGTCAGCTCTGGTTGCAGGACATCTCTTTCAGCGATTATAATCCGGATAAATCGATTTGCTCGATTGACAATATGTACTCCTTTCAGTATAGCCGCTGTATTAAGCATAGTGTCCTTGAATTCAGTCTTGCAAAGCACTTTGTTCAGAAAATACTGCCTGTATAGCTGGCACTGGAATATAATCAAGCTTTTTAGTAGTGAACTAATTGTTTTATTGTACAAAATGCTGCTACAGCTTCAAAATCCCAAGCGAAAGGTCTAGGGTTTGAATCTCAGTTTAAGCGAGAAATTGTTGAAACTATGATTGAATAATTGACTCTAGATTAGGTGTACTTGGTTTCTAACTAGCCAGAATGCTAGCAGGACCTGATGCCCTAGCCAGAATGCTAGCAGGACCTGATGCCCTAGCCAGAATGCTAGCAGGACCTGATGCCCTAGCCAGAATGCTAGCAGGACCTGATGCCCTAGCCAGAATGCTAGCAGGACCTGATGCCCTAGCCAGAATGCTAGCAGGACCTGATGCCCTAGCCAGAATGCTAGCAGGACCTGATGCCCTAGCCAGAATGCTAGCAGGACCTGATGCCCTAGCCAGAATGCTAGCAGGACCTGATGCCCTAGCCAGAATGCTAGCAGGACCTGATGCCCTAGCCAGAATGCTAGCAGGACCTGATGCCCTAGCCAGAATGCTAGCAGGACCTGATGCCCTAGCCAGAATGCTAGCAGGACCTGATGCCCTAGCCAGAATGCTAGCAGGACCTGATGCCCTAGCCAGAATGCTAGCAGGACCTGATGCCCTAGCCAGAATGCTAGCAGGACCTGATGCCTTAGCCAGAATGCTAGCAGGACCTGATGCCCTAGCCAGAATGCTAGCAGGACCTGATGCCTTAGCCAGAATGCTATAAGGACCTGATGCCCTAGCCAGAATGCTAGCAGGACCTGATGCCCTAGCCAGAATGCTAGCAGGACCTGATGCCCTAGCCAGAATGCTAGCAGGACCTGATGCCCTAGCCAGAATGCTAGCAGGACCTGATGCCTTAGCCAGAATGCTAGCAGGACCTGATGCCCTAGCCAGAATGCTAGCAGGACCTGATGCCTTAGCCAGAATGCTAGCAGGACCTGATGCCTTAGCCAGAATGCTAGCAGGACCTGATGCCCTAGCCAGAATGCTAGCAGGACCTGATGCTGTTATCGAACAAGTGAGTAGATAATCTAATTTCGAATTCACATTTTTCAGGTAATGGATGGGGTCTGGTCTTTCGCGACCGTACTATGCGACCTGTGGATTATGTGCGACGCCTTGTTCTCCACTGCTTCCATACTCAATCTGGTGGCAATCAGCATAGACAGGTGAGTAAGGGACAAGTTAGTTTTGAAACAGGCCTATTTTGTTAGTGGCATAATTTTGTAGCACATAAATTTGAATAATTGTTCCAACTACATGTACGAGCCCCGAGGCTGGCTCGTGCTTCATGCACTTTGACTACCGTACTTCAAGCTTTGGTGTACCATTTATTTATGCGAATAGTCTGGAATGAAATGAAGCGAAACATTTTTATCGGGTTTTTCACCGGCAAGGATTTATCTTCCGCAAGATCCTTAAAAAAACAATGGAATACCACGTGAAACCAATATAGGCGACTCACACAAGTTGAAGGGATGCAGCAAATCGGTCAATATGGTCGAATAGTTGGTCAGGGTGGGATACAGGTCCCTCAAGCACTGTTCTGTTTACTATTGATAAGTTATTCGTTTGATATTCCTTAACGATAGACGGGGGTCGAAATTGATCCAAAGATGTGCGCATTTTCTCCTATTTCTGTGAGACATTTCTTTATTCAATTTGTCATCTAAAATAATCAGTACAAAAGAATTCATCACGCATAGCCAAATCATAGACTTTTCATTTTTTGCACAGCACAGCAGGCTGTAATTTTCGATTCGGTTGACATTTGTTGATGAAAATCGTGCACTCCTCATTCTATGTCATAGCCACCTTGGCAACTGTAGCCGGGCTTGGCTCCAGCTAGTGATTGAGATGACAAAGCTGAAAAGAACAAACATTGAGTGATGAGTGCTGCTCAACTATCGCACCAGATTTCTGCAGCGAACAGTTTGTTAATCAAGGTAATTGCAGAGGCAGTCGCCTGCTGTTGGGGTGCTGTCCCTTCGGTGTCAACTACAAAAAGTCTCGAGGGACTTAACTTCGGATATACTTCACATTACTCATCTGTCAAATCTAAATTGAAAGAAGTGTCCGTGTGCTCCACATTGTTTGACAGCATTTCACGACACTGACTGTGGTAACTGATGGCTTTGACAGCATTTCACGACACTGACTGTGGTAACTGATGGCTTTGACAGCATTTCACGACACTGACTGTGGTAACTGATGGCTTTGACAGCATTTCACGACACTGACTGTGGTAAGGGATGGCTTTGACAGTGTTTCACGACACTGACTGTGGTAACTGATGGCTTTGACAGCATTTCACGACACTGACTGTGGTAACTGATGGCTTTGACAGCATTTCACGACACTGACTGTGGTAAGGGATGGCTTTGACAGTGTTTCACGACACTGACTGTGGTAACTGATGGCTTTGACAGTGTTTCACGACACTGACTGTGGTAAGGGATGGCTTTGACAGTGTTTCACGACACTGACTGTGGTAAAGGATGGCTTTGACAGTGTTTCACGACACTGACTGTGGTAACTGATGGCTTTGACAGTGTTTCACGACACTGACTGTGGTAAAGGATGGCTTTGACTGTGTTTCACGACACTGACTGTGGTAAGGGATGGCTTTGACAGCATTTCACGACACTGACTGTGGTAAAGGATGGCTTTGACAGTGTTTCACGACACTGACTGTGGTAAAGGATGGCTTTGACAGTGTTTCACGACACTGACTGTGGTAACTGATGGCTTTGACAGTGTTTCACGACACTGACTGTGGTAAGGGATGGCTTTGACAGCATTTCACGACACTGACTGTGGTAAGGGATGGCTTTGACAGTGTTTCACGACACTGACTGTGGTAAAGGATGGCTTTGACTGTGTTTCACGACACTGACTGTGGTAAAGGATGGCTTCGACATTGTTTTGTTCTGGTACAAGGAACTGTTATGAATAGATTTTTCACTGTCATGGCACTGTCATATTTTGAATTGAGACAATAGGATAAGACAAGGCTCCCTTCCACAATGAGACAACTTCCGTGTGTGTTCTGGGAAGCGCTCTATGAAAATTTGTCTTTTTCACCTCTTCCTTTAGGATCATTCCGACTTCAGTGTAACAAAAGTAAAAAAAATCAAACTATCCTCTTCCTCATCTCATGCTCAGAATGTGCTCTGAACAGTAAAAAAATAGTGTTTCGCAATGAGCAAGTACCATTGTGTATGCTATATGAGTCCCAGAGCAGTCTCAGAGGCCTTCTTAGTCCGATGGGCTTGGCATCAATTTAATTCGCAAATGGATTGTAAAATGGTGCACGCAGCACAGGCAATGGATATTAAGCGTATGCAAAGCAGGGGGGGGCTGGCATTGGTTTCTGGAGCACGGGTTGTCCTGCCTTAGCGGCTGGCTGAGTCTGATGTTGAGGCCAGAAATTATATTTTACAACTGTAGGCCTTCATCTGGCTCACCCCATGCTTTTTTAATCCGCGCGATTTTGCAAAACTGAAAAATTCAATTGTATTAGCTAAACAGGTTTCCAATAGATGTTGTCAGCGTCTACTTTTTATTCACGTCAGCTGAACAGCACCCAACTGAGGCGGGATCACACCAATGCGAACTTTATGCAACATTTCTAGGCCACATGTTTTTGTGTGACACCCAGGAACTGAAATACTCGCTGAGCAGGAAGTCTGCAAGCCTTCAAATGATGCTTTTGTTTTTTTAAATCACAACTGACTTTGAAGGAGGCTTACACATATGCGGCCTACCTACATAGAACTAAATTACGTATAATATGTATTATGATTGTGTCTGTTAGATTGTGTCGGTCAAGATTGTGTCTGTCAGATTGTGTCTGTCCGATTGTGGCGGTCAGATTGAGTCTTTCAGATTGTATTTGTCAGATTGTGTCTGTCAGATTATGTTGTTAGATTGTGTTTGTCAGATTGTGTCTGTCAGATTGTGTCTGTCAGATTGTGTCTGTCAGATTGTGTCTGTCAGATTGTGTCTGTCAGATTGTGTCTGTCAGATTGTGGCGGTCAGATTGTGTCTGTCAGATTGTGTCTGTCAGATTGTGTCTGTCAGATTGTGTCTGTCATATTGTGTCTGTCAGATTGTGTCTGTCAGATTGTGTCTGTCAGATTGTGTCTGTCAGATTGTGTCTGTCAGATTGTGTCTGTCAGATTGTGTCTGTCAGATTTTGGCGGTCAGGTTTCGTTGACCCGAGATTCAGGCGTTGCAGATTTTTATGTCAACATCCAGTCCTTCAAAGCCTTTGATAGTCCTGCTGATTGGTCTCATCCGATATGTGTTTTTTAGACTTCTCTCAAATTTGCTAGCTCTTGTTGGTTCTATACAGGCCGCAGACCATTTAATTAAACAACTGGTCAGAAATTCTGAAGACAGGAGTCTTGAGGGAATTCTGAGAGCCCCCTGTGGCGTCGGATTTCAACCGCTGCCAGTTGAAGTTGAAGTGCAAAACTTGTCGCCGTCAAGACTCTCTCCGACTCTCTGAGTCATCTAAGGCATTTGACAATGTGCTTGTCGGACTGTCTCAGTCTCGCTCTGCTTTAATATATCCAGAAGTAGCTGAATGTACTTTTAGAATTTTGTGCCTTCGCCGGACCGACTTTAAATGATTTAAATTAAAATTTAAATGACGCACTAGATTTTTTGCCGCTGTTTGCATTCAGCAACTATTGTGCATAATTTAGCAATGAGTTACGCTCGTAATGAGAACCAAACGATTAGTACTTTGAGTCTGGCAGTTGTGCACAACCCTCTGTCACTGCGAGCTTGCGTACTGTTGCTGATTTGCCGGCCTGAACAGCCGCACAGTTCGCACAGGTTCACAGGTTCATCGCAGTGACCCAGCCTATCACACATTTTTAGGTTCATCGCAGTGACCCAGCCAATCACACATTTTTAGGTTCATCGCAGTGACCCAGCCTATCACACATTTTTAGGTTCATCGCAGTGACCCAGCCAATCACACATTTTTAGGTTCATCGCAGTGACCCAGCCTAATCACACATTTTTAGGTTCATCGCAGTGACCCAGCCAATCACACATTTTTAGGTTCATCGCAGTGACCCAGCCAATCACACATTTTTAGGTTCATCGCAGTGACCCAGCCAATCACACATTTTTAGGTTCATCGCAGTGACCCAGCCAATCAAGTATTCGAAGCACAAGAACTCAAAGCGCACCCAGTTTACCATCGCAGCCACTTGGCTTCTGTCCATCGCCATCGCTCTGCCTATCGGCTGCGGCCTGCAGAACCTCAACGGCATCCGAAACAGGCCGATGTTCAAAAACACCTGCACCTTCTTTCACGGCGACTTCCTGATCTACTCAAGTCTCGGAAGCTTCTACATCCCGTGCTTCGTCATGCTGATCCTGTACTATCGCATCTTCAAGGTCATCTGGCAGAGAGCCAAGAAGGCTGCGGCAGCTAAACGAGGAAAGATCTACCAGAACCAGAAGGTCGCCGCCGACGACAATGAAGATGACGACATCGACGACTTAGAGCGAAGCGTCGATGGCAGGCGAGCGAAGTCTGGCGGAGCCCGGCAGCCAGCCAAGAAGGCCACGCTGCTCGTGCGGACGAACCCGAAAAGGCCCAATAACCTCAGCGTTAGCGTTGCCCGCACCGGCAACGACCATCTGCAGCAGCCTCAACTCAATGCAAAGGCAGGGCTTTTGCTGACAAAGTCTTATTGATACTCGTATATCAAACAGTCGGGGCGACCTTAGTGGGTCAGAAAGACAGAGGGAGTCGGATGCATAAGAGTTTGTCAGTAAGAGAGGTGGGTGTATCAGATTGGGGCAGAGGGACAGGGAGTAAAGGTGGGTGTATCAGACTGGGGCAGAGGGACAGGGAGTGAGGATGGGTGCATCAGATTGGGGCAGAGGGACAGGGAGTGAGGTGGGTGTATCAGACTGGGGCAGAGGGACAGGGAGTGAGGTGGGTGCATCAGATTGGGGCAGAGGGACAGGGAGTGAGGTGGGTGTATCAGACTGGGGCAGAGGGACAGGGAGTGAGGTGGGTGTATCAGATTGGGGCAGAGGGACAGGGAGTGAGGTGGGTGTATCAGACGGGGAGCAGATGAGGGCAGAGGGACAGGCAGTCAGGTAGGTGCCTATGATAGGTTTAGGTAGGTGTATCAAAAGGGGCAGAGGGACAGGGCGTGAGGTGGGTGTTTATGATATGCTTGGAGGGGCAAGAAGTGAGGTGAGTGTAGATGATATGTTTGGAGGGGCAAGAAGTGAGGTGAGTGTAGATGATATGTTTGGAGGGGCAAGAACTGAGGTGGGTGTATATCTAGAAGGCAGGGAGGGAGGTTAGCACATGAGTGGTGGCGGCTAGGAGTTGAGAGTCAGATGTTGCTCCGTGAGTTAGGGCATAAGGAAATCTTGACAAAGTTGCACTAACGTGACAACAAAGCTAGTGGACAGGCGCACTCA
This sequence comes from Macrostomum hystrix, assembly GCA_950097015.1. Taxonomy (NCBI): domain Eukaryota; kingdom Metazoa; phylum Platyhelminthes; family Macrostomidae; genus Macrostomum; species Macrostomum hystrix. The sequence continues at coordinate 6,985,228 of CATNEN010000034.1, read as the reverse complement.
TTCCGCACTCACAACTCAACAGCAGCGACTCGCCGGCCGGAGCCCGTCTGGCATCGTCGATCTCGACGCCGATGACGACTTCACTTTGTCGACGAACAATTCAGTGCCGTTAAACGAGAGCATGAACTTTGCCGGGCCGTCAACCTCTGACAACAGCGTAGCTCATAGCGACGCTTGCGAGACCCGTCTAACTGAGGGCCCACCGGAGCGACCTGGAAAGCAGCAGCAGCAGCAGCAGCAAATGTTCCGAATGAAGATCAAAAAGAAGAAGCGAAAATCCGCCGGCACCAAGGCTGAGCGATCGGCCGCCAGACGTGAGAAGAAGGCTACCAAAACGCTGGCCATTGTGTTGGGTGAGTTGTAAAAACACATTTCTGAGATTATTCCTATTTGCTACTTAATGGCACAACAAAATGGCTTCAATAGCATTCTGATATCCCCGGCAAAACTTGTACCTTGATCTTAAACGGAGTGTGTAACTATAAAGTGTTATCTAGCCACTGATAAACAGACATTCCTACACCCACCCCAGTCCTGCCTAAATAGAATCCCCACTTCCCCACCCACCTTACTCCACGCCACCTAGGAAGCCCGTTTCTGCACCTACCTCAATCCATGGAACTAAAAAACCTAGCTTCCTTACCCACTTCACACAACGCCTCTCCTAAACCCCAACTCCCTACAGCCACCTCACATCATGTCCCTCCAAACCCTCACTTCCTACACCCACCTCACTCTATGCCATTCCTAAACCCCAACTCCCTACAGCCACCTCACATCATGTCCCTCCAAACCCTCACTTCCTACACCCACCTCACTCTATGCCATTCCTAAACCCCAACTCCCTACAGCCACCTCACATCATGTCCCTCCAAACCCTCACTTCCTACACCCACCTCACTCTATGCCATTCCTAAACCCCAACTCCCTACAGCCACCTCACATCATGTCCCTCCAAACCCTCACTTCCTACACCCACCTCACTCTTAGTGCTCACTTTTAGCACTCTCAGTTTATAGCAACAGTTGCACTTTAAGCTTTATCAGAAGATTATAATTTCCTGATTGAAATGTCCACCATAATCACAATGAGATGTAAAAGCTCTTGTTTAATTCCCAATTACCCGCATGCGTGTTGTGATTCCCGCCGGACAATTTGAAGTTTGCGGTGAGTGTCAACAACTTCTCAAGTTAATTATCGATAAAACTTTATCAGCAGAACAATAGCTTAGAGCTAGCATCTCGGAGTTCGAATGTACTACTCGTATCTACAACGCATTAACAGTCGATGGACCATGGGATATTCAACGATTCTCGTCGGGGTGACTGGTGGCAAAAACCACCAATATGGGTATCATTTTTCTGCTCACAAAATTGCATCGTATAACCATCTCGGCTATCATTGCTGATTATATTTTATTGATCGTTTGCTTTATTGTTAGAAGCGGGACTGAAAGATAATAGTATCAGGTCTGAAGGATGATAGAAGCGGGTCTGAAGGATGAAAGAAGAGCGCCTGAAGAATGATAGAAGCGGGTCTGAAGGATGATAGAATAGCGCCTGAAGGATGGATGATAGAAGCGGGTCTGAAGAATGAGAGAAGAGCGCCTGATGGATGAAAGAAGAGCGCCTGAAGGATGCTAGAAGCGGGTCTGAAGGATGCTAGAAGCGGGTCTGAAGGATGATAGAAACGGGTCTGAAGGATGATAGAATAGCGCCTGAAGGATGATAGAAGCGGGTCTGAAGAATGAGAGAAGAGCGCCTGATGGATGAAAGAAGAGCGCCTGAAGGATGCTAGAAGCGGGTCTGAAGGATGCTAGAAGCGGGCCTGAAGGATGCTAGAAGCGGGCCTGAAGGATGATAGAAGCGGGTCTGAAGGATGCTAGAAGCGGGCCTGAAGGATGATAGAAGCGGGTCTGAAGAATGAAAGAAGAGCGCCTGATGGATGAAAGAAGAGCGCCTGAAGGATGATAGAAGTGGGTCTGAAGGATACTGGAAGCGGGTCTGAAGGATGCTAGAAGCGGGTCTGAAGGATGCTAGAAGCGGGCCTGAAGGATGATAGAAGCGGGTCTGAAGGATGCTAGAAGCGGGCATGAAGGATGCTAGAAGCGGGCCTGAAGGATGATAGAAGCGGGTCTGAAGTGTGATAGAAGCGGGCCTGAAGGATGATAGAAGCGGGCCTGAAGGATGATAGAAGCGGGTCTGAAGGATGCTAGAAGCGGGCCTGAAGGATGATAGAAGCGGGTCTGAAGGATGCTAGAAGCGGGCCTGAAGGATGATAGAAGCGGGCCTGAAGGATGATAGAAGCGGGTCTGAAGGATGCTAGAAGCGGGCCTGAAGGATGCTAGAAGCGGGCCTGAAGGATGCTAGAAGCGGGCATGAAGTGTGATAGAAGCGGGTCTGAAGGATGCTAGAAGCGGGCATGAAGTGTGATAGAAGCGGGTCTGAAGGATGCTAGAAGCGGGCATGAAGTGTGATAGAAGCGGGTCTGAAGGATGCTAGAAGCGGGTCTGAAGGATGCTAGAAGCGGGCATGAAGTGTGATAGAAGCGGGTCTGAAGGATGCTAGAAGCGGGCATGAAGTGTGATAGAAGCGGGTCTGAAGGATGCTAGAAGCGGGTCTGAAGGATGCTAGAAGCGGGCATGAAGTGTGATAGAAGCGGGTCTGAAGGATGCTAGAAGCGGGCATGAAGTGTGATAGAAGCGGGCATGAAGTGTGATAGAAGCGGGTCTGAAGGATGCTAGAAGCGGGCATGAAGTGTGATAGAAGCGGGCATGAAGTGTGATAGAAGCGGGTCTGAAGGATGCTAGAAGCGGGTCTGAAGGATGCTAGAAGCGGGCATGAAGTGTGATAGAAGCGGGTCTGAAGGATGCTAGAAGCGGGTCTGAAGGATGCTAGAAGCGGGCCTGAAGGATGCTAGAAGCGGGTCTGAAGGATGCTAGAAGCGGGCATGAAGTGTGATATTATTAAACTAATATGGATTCGCCATTGAGGGTTATACAGAGAATCGCTGAATATCTCGATGATGGTGATGTCGGATGGCTTTGAAAGTTAGTTCATCGTAATGAGCGTTAAGACTTTCAAGGAAATCGGTCATTCGGATTGGGAGCTATTGGGAGCTGGGCTGTACCAGGACCCAGCAATCCTTAGATTTTTCAGTCTTAATGCTAACTGTGCCAACTTTGATAGTGCTTTTCACTTTCACTTTTTTGACAATTAATATTATAAGCAAACTATATAGCTTTTATAAATCTAATTTTGAGTTCAATCTTATCTCATATTTCACTGCTGCTTTCATCTCTGCGGCAGTAATTGTCGCATACAATTGTGTATTTCGTATAGTACCATTCAAGTGAGCTCAGCGCTACCCCTCGGCCTCTCCTTATTGCGAAGTTGTTTTCCTGAAAGTTTTTTTCCTTCAGATTCGATCGGAACAGCTACGACAGCTTGATTAGCGGCCTCATGCAAAAATGTAGATTAGGCACGCCAAAGAAGTCTGTAAAATTAACTCTGCGAGCGATGGGTTAGGGTGGGCCTCATTGTCGAATAAGAAATGAAAACAACGCTGTTATGGAAAGAGCTGACGGAATGCGGGATAAGCAGACAGACCGTGAGATAAGCAGAGAGACTGTGAGATAAGCAGAGAGACTGTGAGATAAGCAGACAGACCGTGAGATAAGCAGACAGACCGTGAGATAAGCAGAGAGATTGTGAGATAAGCAGAGAGACTGTGAGATAAGCAGAGAGACTGTGAGATAAGCAGAGAGAATATGAGATAAGCAGAGAGACTGTGAGATAAGCAGACAGACCGTGAGATAAGCAGAGAGACTGTGAGATAAGCAGACAGACCGTGAGATAAGCAGAGAGATTGTGAGATAAGCAGACAGACCGTGAGATAAGCAGAGAGATTGTGAGATAAGCAGAGAGACTGTGAGATAAGCAGAGAGATTATGAGATAAGCAGAGAGACTGTGAGATAAGCAGACAGACCGTGAGATAAGCAGAGAGATTGTGAGATAAGCAGAGAGACTGTGAGATAAGCAGACAGACCGTGAGATAAGCAGAAAGACCGTGAGATAAGCAGAGAGATTTTGAGATAAGCAGAGAGACTGTGAGATAAGCAGAGAGACTGTGAGATAAGCAGAGAGATTATGAGATAAGCAGAGAGACTGTGAGATAAGCAGACAGACCGTGAGATAAGCAGAGAGATTGTGAGATAAGCAGAGAGACTGTGAGATAAGCAGAGACTGTGAGATAACCAGAGAGACTGTGAGATAAGCAGAGAGACTGTGAGATAAGCAGAGACTGTGAGATAAGCAGAGAGATTGTGAGATAAGCAGAGAGACTGTGAGATAAGCAGAGAGACTGTGAGATAAGCAGACAGACCGTGAGATAAGCAGAGAGACTGTGAGATAAGCAGAGAGACTGTGAGATAAGCAGAGACTGTGAGATAAGCAGAGAGACTGTGAGATAAGCAGAGAGACTGTGAGATAAGCAGAGACTGTGAGATAAGCAGAGAGACTGTGAGATAAGCAGAGAGACTGTGAGATAAGCAGAGACTGTGAGATAAGCAGAGAGACTGTGAGATAAGCTGAGAGACTGTGAGATAAGCAGAGAGACTGTGAGATAAGCAGAGAGATTGTGAGATAAGCAGAGACTGTGAGATAAGCAGAGAGACTGTGAGATAAGCAGAGAGACTGTGAGATAAGCAGAGACTGTGAGATAAGCAGAGAGACTGTGAGATAAGCAGACAGACCGTGAGATAAGCAGAGAGATTGTGAGATAAGCAGAGAGACTGTGAGATAAGCAGACAGACCGTGAGATAAGCAGACAGACCGTGAGATAAGCAGAGAGACTGGGAGATAAGCAGAGAGATTATGAGATAAGCAGAGAGACTGTGAGATAAGCAGAGAGACTGTGAGATAAGCAGACAGACCGTGAGATAAGCAGAGAGACTGTGAGATAAGCAGAGAGACTGTGAGATAAGCAGAGACTGTGAGATAAGCAGAGAGACTGTGAGATAAGCAGACAGACCGTGAGATAAGCAGAGAGATTGTGAGATAAGCAGAGAGACTGTGAGATAAGCAGAGAGACCGTGAGATACGCAGAGAGACTGTGAGATAAGCAGAGACTGTGAGATAAGCAGAGAGACTGTGAGATAAGCAGAGAGACTGTGAGATAAGCAGACAGACCGTGAGATAAGCAGAGAGACTGTGAGATAAGCAGACAGACCGTGAGATAAGCAGAGAGACTGTGAGATAAGCAGACAGACCGTGAGATAAGCAGAGAGATTGTAAGATAAGCAGAGAGACTGTGAGATAAGCAGACAGACCGTGAGATAAGCAGACAGACCGTGAGATAAGCAGAGAGATTGTGAGATAAGCAGAGAGACTGTGAGATAAGCAGAGAGACTGTGAGATAAGCAGAGAGATTATGAGATAAGCAGAGAGACTGTGAGATAAGCAGACAGACCGTGAGATAAGCAGAGAGATTGTGAGATAAGCAGAGAGACTGTGAGATAAGAAGACAGACCGTGAGATAAGCAGAGAGATTGTGAGATAAGCAGAGAGACTGTGAGATAAGCAGAGAGATTATGAGATAAGCAGAGAGACTGTGAGATAAGCAGAGAGACTGTGAGATAAGCAGACAGACCGTGAGATAAGCAGAGAGACTGTGAGATAAGCAGAGAGACTGTGAGATAAGCAGAGAGACTGTGAGATAAGCAGAGAGACTGTGAGATAAGCAGACAGACCGTGAGATAAGCAGAGAGATTGTGAGATAAGCAGAGAGACTGTGAGATAAGCAGACAGACCGTGAGATAAGCAGAGAGACTGTGAGATAAGCAGAGAGACTGTGAGATAAGCAGAGAGACCTGTGAGATAAGCAGAGAGACTGTGAGATAAGCAGACAGACCGTGAGATAAGCAGAGAGACTGTGAGATAAGCAGAGAGACTGCGAGATAAGCAGACAGACCGTGAGATAAGCAGAGAGATTGTGAGATAAGCAGAGAGACGAGATAAGCAGAGAGACTGTGAGATAAGCAGAGAGACTGTGAGATAAGCAGACAGACCGTGAGATAAGCAGAGAGATTGTGAGATAAGCAGAGAGACTGTGAGATAAGCAGAGAGATTATGAGATAAGCAGAGAGACTGTGAGATAAGCAGAGAGACTGTGAGATAAGCAGAGAGACTGTGAGATAAGCAGAGACTGTGAGATAAGCAGAGAGACCGTGAGATAAGCAGAGAGACTGTGAGATAAGCAGAGACTGTGAGATAAGCAGAGAGACTGTGAGATAAGCAGAGAGATTGTGAGATAAGCAGAGAGACTGTGAGATAAGCAGACGGACCGTGAGATAAGCAGACAGACCGTGAGATAAGCAGAGAGATTGTGAGATAAGCAGAGAGACTGTGAGATAAGCAGAGAGATTATGAGATAAGCAGAGAGACTGTGAGATAAGCAGACAGACCGTGAGATAAGCAGAGAGACTGTGAGATAAGCAGAGACTGTGAGATAAGCAGAGAGACTGTGAGATAAGCAGAGAGACTGTGAGATAAGCAGAGACTGTGAGATAAGCAGAGAGACTGTGAGATAAGCAGAGAGACTGTGAGATAAGCAGAGACTGTGAGATAAGCAGAGAGACCGTGAGATAAGCAGAGAGACTGTGAGATAAGCAGAGACTGTGAGATAAGCAGAGAGACTGTGAGATAAGCAGAGAGACTGTGAGATAAGCAGAGACTGTGAGATAAGCAGAGAGACTGTGAGATAAGCAGAGAGACTGTGAGATAAGCAGAGAGACTGTGAGACAAGCAGAGCATTTCCCTTTACATACAATTTTATACATTTTATCGCGTATGTCGTGATTTGGTGCTCTTATGTTATGTTTTTATATGTAATTTGGTTGCAATTTTTTTTCTGTCTCGTCTTATCTTTTGTCGTTGGGCTAGACTATTCGCAATTTCAATTTTATTGGTGAGAAAATTAACAATTCAAGTCGTCATCGAAGCTATCATATTTCTTAGAAAAATTTGAATTCCCTTTTGCATTTTTAACTTAAGCGCAATTCTTTTTTCATTTTTATCTAAAATGTATAATAAATCTACAATGGTCAATAATATGTTACATATCTTCATAAAGAATAGATATGTAACTGGAAAGGGCATAGGATATTACCATTTTATAATTTGTATGCATAGGCACTGAGATCAGGGTTTAGCGAAATATCACTCCGGTTTGCTAAAAATAGCCATGAAAGAGAGACACCACGTGACAGATGACCCTGAGATACTAAAAATAGTCCAAATACTTTAGACTATTTTTAGACAAGCATCACGTGACACAGTAGCGATGCTACTCTTGGGAGAACACAGGTCAGGTTGGGGTGCCACGGCGAAGGAAAATGTCAGGTGAGAAAGCCAGTGAGGCAGGCTTGACTTTCAATGAAGAATTTCGAAGGCAGCTACTATTATGTCATGACAGGTTGTGTCAGGAGCTGTCTTCTAGTTCTGACGCCATTAGATTGACCTGCGATACTTTCCGTCTCACTGACATCCTCTTCACGCAGAATGATGTCACTGAGGTGGTGAAAGTCGTAGCTGCATTCTCCCAAGATGTCTCAGAGAAGAACCTTAATAAAGACAAAGTCTAACGACTTCGAAGATAGGCTCCTAAAGAGTTTAATCTAAATCTAATCTAAATTTAAATCTAAAGCTAAATGTAAAGCTAAATCTAAAGCTAAATCTAAAGCTAAATCTAAAGCTAAATCTAAAGCTAAATCTAAATTGTATTTTATCCATTTTTGTTTCTACAAGTATAAACTAAATCTGAATAGATTTTCAACTCAACCATTGCAGGCGTGTTCCTACTCTGTTGGCTGCCTTTCTTTATCTCCAACCTGATGTGGGCCGCCTGCCTGAAGAACATCGACAACGAACTATTCAAGAGCTCGCTGTGCAAGTACGACAGGCGCATATCCGTGTTCATAGTCTGGCTGGGCTATGTGAATAGCACCCTCAACCCTCTCATATATACTATATTCAATAATGAATTCAGGAAGGCGTTTAAGAAATTGTTAAACATCGCTTAAATGAACTGCAATGATAATTAACCATTTTTAGCGCCAACCTCGTTGTCCCGCTTCAATCTGTTACTCCTAATACAAGTACAAATGATCGTATGGAGGTCACAATCCAAAAGTTTCGACCTTTCATTCAAATCACAAGCCACTCCTGTTTAGCTTAGAGTGAATTTTTGTTTCAATTTAGTGCTAGCTATAGCTTGCTTTGTCTGCCGCATTGCAAGACTTCCATTTCTCAATGTGCACTCGATCCCTTCACTCATCAATTCAATTAGTCGACTTTCTTGAATTATTGCTTTTGTCTCAATTATTAGTGAATCAATAGCAAATGTTTTTTACACCTAACAAGTCATCTACTAGCTGCAGTCTAAGGGTTTGATCGCCGGATTGTCCAAGATCCTCTATTATCTATATTCTTCTTCGAGAATTATCAAAATCTACCGCAAGAAATTTTATTTCTGCAAGAGTGAACTTTTGTTTATTTTACATCTTTACTTGCGTTTGTACCACAGATGCGCTATGAAATACATACATCGGAATTATGCTTTTACCCAGCAAGAAGAGCAGCGAAGCTAAGTGCTTGCTGCTAAGATTTGACTGACTTGATTGTTAACTGACTAATTTAGTAATTAGACAACAAAGCTCTCATTCATATTATCAGGCTGTGAGCTTCAAATGATAATCAAAACTCTTCATATGCTTGCGTAATCTTATAAAAATAATGAAAAATCCACACGTAAGACTTAACTATAGATAAATATACAATGGTTAAGAAAATAACAATCGTTATATAGTTATAATAGCTTGATAAAGCTTGTAAATTTTGGGGTACATGGAACTGAAGAAACTAGACAATGAAGGTATAATTTCTCCGTTGGATTTCGTAATTAGGGATCTTTAATTCTAGGTAATAATACCAAGGACCACTAGAAGAAGACTCTAGTCTCGCCTACTCCTAGTGGGCGTTGAATAAAACTTTGGCGAGATTTGTCGCGGGTGTTACGAACGGGGTGAAAGTTGACTCACGATAATAGAAAAAGGCTAATCGAAGCCTAGAAAAGCTAAAATGTAATTTGTTAAACTATATCTATCGCCAAAAAATATTATTTTTTTCTCACTTTTCTCAAAATTAAAAAAATCTAGCACTTTAGTTTTACCACTTCGAAATTAGTAAAAATATAATTTTGAATTTTCTGGAATCAACACGAAATTATCCTACAGAGCCTGTTGCTTCTTTGTTTTCGCGGGTCTAGGTTCCATGTCACCGTGTCGACGGGTGTTAGGATTTCTTACTATATAGGTGTACGAACGAAATAGTTCAGAACAAACTATTTTGATTTTTTGAACAAACTTTTTTGAAACAAAATCTTCATTTACTCTACCATTTATGTTTCCTATTTCAATTTAAAACATTTATATGTTCGAGTATCCCTGATAAATTTAATTTTTAGTACTTTATATATATATATATATGTATTGGACATCGAAATCAAGATATTACTTTAAACAAGTACACAATAGCTATTGTACTTATAAATAGTTGCTATTGTTTTTTGATAATTCATAAAAATGCTATCATGCTTAATCAAATGAAGACATCAGAAAGAAGCTACATATTTTGAATTACTGAATATTTACATGTTTACTTTTTTACTTAAGAATCTTCTATTGACATCTGAATTAGAATCTAGAATACCAAAGAAATGCAGTAGCCTATATTGGCAAGACCAATTTCTATATATTTATGTCCAAACTTTTAATAAACTGAATTGATGAGGAAAAAAGTTTATTTTAATCATTTATAGAATATACTCTGAAATGTAGGAATCTGAATTGGGCCTGAATCATTTAATAATTTTTACATTGTTGGTATGATTGTAAATATTATAAATTACCATAGCTAATAAATAAACATCTCAATAATTTTATAAAATATAGCATAGCTGAAGCCTTTAGTTTATCATTTTCATACTTCCATATTTTTCCTGTTAATCAAACAAATTGATAAATTAATATCTATAGCTAGTTTAAATAATTTTTATTATATGGTAGGTATCTCTACCCTAGCCATGAGTTTTTTAAGCTCCTAGTAATAGTACTAGAATATTCTACATTTAGTTGTTTTGGTTATTCTATCTACAAACTAAATTGGAAAGTATAAGTATAATCACAAAAAATATTCTGAAGTTTTATTCTATGCCTCATTAAATAATACCATTTTAAATAGTATTGTAACTGCTGGATAATAGTTAGTATGCCAAAAAGTAGGGAAAATGTCTTTTTTATTCATGAAGATAAAGTTCATTTTAAATCTTCATGTCATTTCATATGCTTGATATATTGCTCTACATATTTAATCATGCAAAGACTATATACTTTTCAGTTATATTTTTGCTTGTGTATGAAATATTAAAAGCTTTTTTTAGTTGAGGTTTGTCCTTGATATTCAATATTTAGTGAAAATAGTAAAAAAATTGTCTGACATAGTATGTTTAGAAAAGTTTAAAGAAAGTTAAAAAAATCCAACGTTTTTTCACTAAGAAATTGTGAACCACTGTTTTGTGAAATCGCAGCTTCACGCCTGATTTCTTATCTTCCCCTCTTTCAACCACTTTCCTTGCCCAAGCGTCTTGACTCCTATTTCCTTGGAATTCTGGGAAACACAGTCCGCGACCCCCCAGGGGACAGCGCAAGACCTCGCCAGCCACGCAGCAATCTTTTACTTTCGCCTCCTGTTTACATATTTAATTGGGCTTTTCCATTTGGTAACGAAGACTAGCCTTCTGTAAAGTACTTTTTGAAAATCTTTCAAGAATTGCAGCAGCTGCAACTAAGCGATAAATATTTTAAGAAAAGTGGAAAGTCTATCTGCTTCTTTTCGCTTACAGATCAACCGCTTATACGAGTATAGAGCTATTAACTGATTGGCCTAAACAAGTAGAAATAATTTTCTTATTTTCTTATTTTCTACTCTCTGCAGAGTCCAGCAGCTGACTCGGGCAGCCCGATCCGCACCATTTCAAGCCGATCCTGTCCGCGGCATGACCCAATGGTTGTCTAGCGGCCTCACTGACCGGGAAGTGGCCGACTTCATGGCCGCTTCGCCCGGCCGCGGCGGCGGCGGCTTCACGTGCGCTCCTCCGCCGCTGCTGAGCCACCCGCTGGCCGGCCTCTGCGGCCTGTCGGACATTCCTCTCGATGACACAGTTGCCGACAACAACGACGACAACGGCGAAGATAACAATGCGGAAGAGGATGATGGCGTCAATCGTGTGGGCGAGGCTAATCCCAATGTCGCTACTGCCGGTTTGGCTCAAGACATTGTCAGCGACATTGCCGAGATTCGGGCCGCGCTGGCTGCCGGCAGCGGTGCCAGTTGTCATGGAAACGGCAAATTAATGGCGAATGATGGTATCGATGGTGAGACTGACTGATTATAAAAATTAAGTTATTCTTTTTTGGTCCATTGCTTTAGATATTCATATAACTAATAATTGCAGGAGGGCTGAGGGCAATGGGCACATCATTTGGTGACACTAGACCCGCAGCCATCGAGGAGGCTATTCCGCCCGTTTCGCTGACTCCTGAGTACACACTCACACAGATACTGTACGCAGGCACATGCTCACACAGGTGTGTACATCTGCCCTGACTTTCTCATCGTCAGGCAGTGTGTACTCTCACTGTGTCTTGGAGGTTGGCCCCTCCGACAAACCCCAAAGCCTTCTCTCCGCGGCTGCGCCACAAATTAATGTGGCCTCGCCGCGGAATCGAACTCAGGTTCCTTGGTGCCAGAGGCAAGCGCATCAATCGCTCTGCCACTCACCCCCTCCATTGCTTCGAACCGAAACAAGAAAATAAAGAAAGCATAGCAGATTCATAATTAAGCAGGGTATGTGGGTGAAATCATTTCATGCAGCACAGCATCATTATCGTTTGCCATCTGTATTTATACTTTCATCGAAACCTGTCACTCTGCTTTTTGCCCTGCGTCTATAGTCATTAGGCTTCGGAATATTTCATTACAATCGGTGGGATATTTATCCCATGGTAACTGGCCAGCTACCCACGATGCGCAACTGTTAAAATCTGCGCACTGCAATGGATACAGAATGGAAGACCCAGTATGCTTTAGCTGGAAAGCTGTTCAGTGGGACTCTAATCAGCTTCGCCCCCAGTGTATCGGAGGGCCCAGAAGATCTGCAAATATAGCAAGCAAGCAGCCTTCTTCTTGCATGCACTGCCGCTTCATGGCTGTTCTCTCGCTTGCTCGCTTCTGCGCAGACAGCTTGCTACTGCTTCTGCTGCTGCTGCTGTTGCACTCATTTTGGGGGAAATTCTTGTGTTTACCTTTCGCTCTGCCTCCCTCCTCCCCTCGGCCACTCAGTTCCTATATGTTCTTATCAATGAGGAGCGGGTCTCTCCGAAGCCAATCTGCTGTCGGCCGACTCGATCGAACGAGCAGCTGCGCGGCTGGCTTGGTGTCAGTCCACGCTTAGACAGTCGAGCCTATTTTCCTGTGCTTTTTTTGCAGGGCCGACAGTATTTTAGAACAAAAAGTCCTGACCATAGTTCCTTATTTCCGTGTATCTGCTCCGCAGAGAGATTCGCCATATACTAAAAAATCGGCAGGTACTATTGCCATAAAACCTGGCAGGACTAGATGGAGTTCATTTCGTGATGCGATTCTAATGGCACCGCATGCCATTAGTACCGCATGGCAGGTACTTGATTCCCGGCTGGGTCCGAAGTGTCTCCTCTCTCCCCCCTCTGACTCGTATGTCCCATGTTGGTATCCGGAAAAATTTCCCACAGGATGAGGATGTACAGCGACATCCTGCGGTGCCGCCCGACACGCAGGCCCATCCAGCAGTTAATTGCGTTAGAAGCTGTTAAAATTTTTATCCCATCTTTTAGTGCTTGGTTTGTGTCGGCTTCCCCTATACCGCTCCTATTTTAAATTTCTGCCAGCTAGTTCGGCTGGGAAATGATGGCCGTGCCAGTTTCTGACTCGTTTTTTACCAGCTACAACCGAGCCCGCCCCCCTCAGGTCCTTATTACTAATGCATTGCCGGCTCGTGATATGCTACAGCTCGCCTGGCCAGCTGGCATTAGGCTCACAGTTGGACAGAATCTGCCTACAACTGCTGTGGTCTACTGCTGTCTTAATTCTCCTCTCCTTCGGCCCTACATCTCATCCCTCCTGCCCTTCCTGCTCTCTGACTTCCCCTATCTCCTTCACTTCTTGCTCTCTGACTTCCCTCTCTCCTCCCCTTCTTGCTCTCTGACTTCCCCTCTCTCCTCCACTTCCTGTTCTGACTTCCCATCTCTCCTCCACTTCCTGCTCTGACTTCCCCTCTCTCCTCCCCTTCCTGCTCTGACTTCCCATCTCTGCTCCCCTTCCTACTCTGACTTCCCCTCTCTGCTCCCCTTCCTACTCTGACTTCCCATCTCTGCTCCCCTTCCTACTCTGACTTCCCATCTCTCCTCCCCTTCCTGCTTTCTGACTTCCCATCTCTCCTCCCCTTCCTGCTTTCTGACTTCCGATCTCTCCTCCCCTTCCTGCTTTCTGACTTCCGATCTCTCCTCCCCTTCCTGCTTTCTGACTTTCCATCTCTCCTCCCCTTCCTGCTTTCTGACTTCCCATCTCTCCTCCCCTTCCTGCTCTCTGACTCCCCATCTCTTCTTCCCTACCGTGTCTCCGATTGTGTTTCTCTTCCCTCCTTACATCCGCACCTGGTCCCACCCATCGTGGATTGCATTATTTTTTAAGTCAACTTTCGTGTCCGGAATCAGACTGGCACAATCGCTGTTTCCTAATTGAAACTCTGTGTCCACAAGAATTGTTATAGTTTCCTCTTTTAGCCTGATTAATCCTAGCACGAACGCCGCGTTTTCAGATCGTATTGTTTTTGTGTGCTTTTTCATGATTAAAATTAGTTCTAGCTTGATGCTACAATCGTGGTGGGCTAAAAAACTTTTCTCAACAGTAGATAGACAACGGGTTATTTCAACCCTCACTCATATTTCGTTTTTCTGTATCTCCCAAAATATTCAACCAATCGCCATGAAAGTGCAGAACACAGGCAAAAAGAATTTTCGATCAACCGATTTTTTCGATCAAGTTTATTTTTCATTCAGATTTTTCCTGACTGAGCATATTTGATTGCGGACAATAAATCTCCAATTGTTCATTCGCATCTCCGTCTACAGCAATGGCTACTGCGAAATCTGGGCCGCATCCCAAGCAGAAATTCCCCGTTCAGCAGCAGCAGCAGCAGCAGCGTACAGGGGGCTCCCCAGTTCGAATCTGGACATTCCCGCCAGTCGCGGCAGCCGCCAATTCAGACGACAGCGGCGCAGCGTCGCCAACATCGGCGTCGTCAGCCGAGGAGGAGGAAGAGGATCCCGCCTCTTCAGCCGCTTCATCGTCATCCTCCGCGAACACGACCGGATCGTTGAAGAATCGGACTCGACGCGGCGGCCGCCTCGAAGGCGGCAAGCGCTACCTGACATCGCTGCTAACTGGAGACAGGCAGCGCGGCCGGTATCGCCGGGTGCCGCTGCAGTGCGGTGTCGACGACATCAGCGTCGGTAGCGTCGGAGCCAACAAGTCGCCGACAGCGGCTGTTGTAGTGAGCTCTGCCAGCTCTAAGAGGCAGCAGCAGGGGCCCGTCGGTTAGTTGAATCGATCGTTGCTCTGTGTGATTTGTATCTAATAACAATCCCAGCACAAAGTGCATCATAAAAAATTGCACTGCGAGCCTTGTAGCGAAAGGCATGTGGCCTCGCCTCCGATTTTAACATTTTTCAAATAGCACTTAAAACCAGGGGAGGCCCTGGTCATCTGATCTGGGAGCCCCTACCAATTTCCCTGTCAGATTCCAGCAGCTAATTTCCTCCACTGCCTCCTTATCTGCCTCCGCGGATCTGGCCCTGCCGGCTGTCCGTCTGTCGATTGTCTCCCTCTCTGCGGGACACCCAGGGCCAGCAGCACAGATGCGCCAGCTGATCAGGCTTAGCTTGGACCTCCCGCCAAGTCTTTAGTAAAGGTTTCAGTTTGGCGTGTCCGTCAGTCAGTTTCCTTAGTATATCGTGGCTTCTTCCCCCTCCCTATCTGCTTTGCTGCGGCTTCCAAATCGAGCCGGCTATAGCAGTGCGTCATGTTGTTCTTTTTGCAGCCGTACTCCACTTCTCTTACCCTTGCATCCGCGTGGAGTACCCCAGCCTAATTATGTTAATAATGTCCGCTTACTGCTGCCTCGACTGGGCGTTAATACCCTGTCCTCGGACACTAAAGCCCCTCTTGAGCTCGCTCTCGCCCTCTCAGACCCCGCCTATGCCTCAGTCTGTCTGGTCGGGCACCGTGTTGACTAGCCATGCCGCAGCCATCATCTCTTCTGCCCGGGCCTGGAAGCCTCCGAAGGTTCAAAACGTCCCGCTCTCTCTCTTCCCCTGCTTGATTTCCCCCTCTCCCAGCGGCCCCCTTTTCAGCATTGCAGTGCCCTGCTTCCTCTCTTACTCCCTTCTATATCCCTTCCGTTACGTTCGGCTAAAAGGGAAGCTGCGAAAATACCGGCCATGGCTTCATCCGGCTGCTCACTCTCTCTGCCCTGATTCTCTAACTCACGCCAGCTATACTGCCTCCCCTGACCTCACTTATCTAAGCCATGGCCAGCTTATCTTTTGCCTGTCCCACTCTCTACCCCATCTATAACTTAGCCCCAGACCGTACAATGTGAAGCACTTTGCCTTAAACTGCCGCATAATACAACACGATAAACAAACAAAACTCTCGTGACCGCATTTCTTCAGCGTCGACCACGGCGGCGACAGCCGATAGTTACGATAGCGACGGCGACACCGACGGCTTGTTGAAGAAGCCCTACTGCCGGGAGGTTCGCCTGCACATTCCGGAGCTGCGGGGCTCAGCCGTTGGGGCTGCAACCCCGGCTGGTGCCTCCGCAGCTGCTCCTGATGCGCGCGTAGCGGCGAAGAAAACGTCTCCGCAGCAGCAGCGGCAGCAGCAAGCAACATCAAAGCAACTGACAAGCGTCGGAGATGGGAGCGGCGGAGAAGGTGGGATCGTTTTCCAAGAAAGAAGGGAAAAATAAATGCTGTCCTCCGCCCAGACTGTTTCATTAAGCATCCAGACATCTAAGGAACAATTCGCATATCTGTGGAGTCTCTGAAACAGTCTGCGCTATTTCGGCTTCTTTTCAAACCAACGAAACCCATGTTTTTTAAAGCCATTAAAAACAAGACCAAGTGCCTTTGGCATATCTGTCTGCCCGATTGTGTCCTGTGTATATTTAGCCTAGACTCATTCCATCCATTTAGCATTTTCTGCCTAATTAGAAATTCTTGTCCGCTTGGCTGAGGAGGATGGGAGCCAAATTTGCATCTTAGAAAAAGAATGAAGAATTTCACCCTCCCCTCCTCGCGGATTCAGTCAGCGACCGTTCTCCCCCTCCCTCCATCTCTGACTCGTGATTCCCGCCCCCGCCGGAGCGGCGACCTCCATTTCTTCATCATTTCCTGCCTGCTTTTCTCTCAGGATAAACGCCTTCGAGCTATTCGGGCCGAATTTTTTATAAGTCCTTTTGCTTGGCCTCTGCCCCCCTTCGTCCACTAAAAGGTTTCAATTCCGACTCCGCTCATTGCACTACTGATGCCTGATAAGCCGGCCTTTGAAATCCCCTTCCTCTTCAGCTTTGCCCGCTTTCGATTTAATTTTTCTCACCCACACACACACATCCACTGTTGTTCATTGCTGGGCGCATAATAGCTTTCCCTGGCTCAGCCGCCGAGCTCCATCCCAATCACGCGCTTCCCATTTTTTCTTTTAATATCTACTTCAAGGTTGTCCCTGGTCTTTTTCTTCTAGTTAGGAGAGTCGGGTTTTTTTACTTTATATCGGATTTTTTACGAGTAACAAGTTCTTTACATGCCTGCTATAAAGTTTGCTGGCTCTATCGCCATGTCTCATCACCCTACCACTCTCTACCATGCTCTACCACGCTCTACCACTCTCTTGCATCCTCTATAGCTCTCTACCGCTCTCTACCAACCTCTACCGCTCTCTACCAACCTCTACCGCTCTCTTCCACCCTCTACCGCTCTCTTCCACCCTCTACCGCTCTCTTCCACCCTCTACCGCTCTCTACCAACCTCTACCGCTCTCTTCCACCCTCTACCGCTTTCTACCAACTTCTACCGCTCTCTTCCACCCTCTACCGCTCTCTACTAACCTCTACCGCTCTCTTCCACCCTCTATCGCTCTCTACTAAGCTCTACCGCTCTCTTCCTCCCTCTACCGCTCTCTACCAACCTCTACCGCTCTCTTCCACCCTCTACCGCTCTCTTCCACCCTCTACCGCTCTCTACCAACCTCTACCGCTCTCTTCCACCCTCTACCGCTTTCTACCAACTTCTACCGCTCTCTTCCACCCTCTACCGCTCTCTACTAACCTCTACCGCTCTCTTCCACCCTCTACCGCTTTCTACCAACTTCTACCGCTCTCTTCCACCCTCTACCGCTCTCTACTAACCTCTACCGCTCTCTTCCACCCTCTACCGCTCTCTACCAACCTCTACCGCTCTCTTCCACTCTCTACCGCTCTCTACCAACCTCTACCGCTCTCTTCCACCCTCTACCGCTCTCTACCATACCCTCCTCGACCACCCTCTTCCACTCCCTACCACCCGTATATCGCTCTCTACCACCCCTGTACTGCTCTGTGCGTTCGCCCTTTGGGCGAAGCTTAACCAGACTTATAAATGACCCAGCTAGTCTACTTGCAGCAGTAGCAAGTATAGCTTTTTGTTTGCAATTTTAAGACAAATTTTCATCTTAGTCTATTAACCTCCTTCCGATCGAACAGTGCTGATCGAGGGCCTGTTATTCCGTGCGCTGTACCTAGGCTCCACCCAGCTGGTCACCGAGGGACAGCCAAGCAAGTCGGCCCGCATGACTCAAGCTCAGGAGGCTGTCGACAGGGTCAAGGTGATTTTTAATTATCTAATTATTTTAGACTGTTGCTACAAACTATGGATATGATGAGTTCTCAAGTCGAAACACCATGACTACCCAGATCCTCAGTTTTGGACGCCATCCACCCTAAATCCTCATTTGGGATTATCTGCTCAGATCCTCATTCGAAATACGATTCTGGATCCTAGATCTAAATCCCAATTTTGGATGCCATTTGTGATACTATTTTCCCAGATCCTGTGTTTCTGATGCAATTATCCTCAGGGAACAGTTCCAAAGCCTCGCGTCCTCCCTGTTGCTCACTATTCAGGCGCCTGACGGGGAGCAGCAGCCATGTGTGCCCGTGGACCTGTTCATCTCCAAGGAGAAAATTCTGGTGCTGAACGCCAACCTGCAGGAGATCATGATGGACCACGCGCTCAAGACTGTTGCCTACATCGCTGACATCGGCAGTCTGCTGGTCTTCATGGCCCGCCGGCGCTTCCTGCACAGCCCGGAGAAGCGGCAGGCCCGCATCGTTTGCCACGTCTTCGAGACTGACGAGGTGCGTCAGCCAATCCAGCGCTTTCTGGTGCCCCTGACTACCCGCCTTGCCTACCAACCTACCAGCTACTCTCCCACTCCACCCTACAAGCTACTATCCCACTCCACCCTACCAGCTACTCTCTCACCCCACCCTACCAGCTACTCTCCCACTCCACCCTACCAGCTACTCTCCCCTCCACCCTACCAGCTACTCTCCCCTCCACCCTACCAGCTACTCTCCCACTCCACCCTACCAGCAACTCTCCCACTCCACCCTACCAGCTACTCTCCCACTCCACCCTACCAGCTACTCTCCCACTCCACCCTACAAGCTACTCTCCCACTCCACCCTCCAACCTACTAGGCCGGCCTAGTAGCGCAGTCCATCGGGCAGGCCTTCCAATCCGCATACCTGGAGTTTCTACGCGCAAACGGCGTGGATCGGCCGCACCGGCGCGAACTGCGCGACGCCGCCTACCAAGACGTACTGGAGGCGCAGGACCTCCTCGGCGAAGAGCTGGCGCTGTTCAGCCGGCCAGAGACTCAGAAGGAGGTCGTGGTGCCCAAGGCCAAAGGCGAGCCACTCGGTGTTGTTGTGGTGGAGAGCGGCTGGGGCTCCCTGCTGCCAACAGCCGTGCTGGCCAACATGCAGCCCTCCGGCCCGGCGGCCCGCTGCGGCCAGCTCAACATCGGCGACCAGCTGCTGGCGGTGAACGGCGTCAGCCTAGTCGGCCTGCCGCTGGCCGCCTGTCAGCAGCTGCTGAAGAACTGCCGGCCCAGCACAGCGGTGCAGCTCAGCCTCGTGTCCTGCCCGCCGGTGGTTCAGGTGAGTCGACTTTAAATCTTTGATACACCAATTTACCGATTTTCCATTCACTGATTTCCCATTCACTGATTCCCAATTCACTGATTCCCAATCCTCAAATATCCCATTCACTGGTTTTCAATCCTCAAATATCCCCTTCACTGATTCCCAATCCTCAAATATCCCCTTCACTGATTCCCAATCCTCAAATATCCCTTCACTGATTCCCAATCCTCAAATATCCCCTTCACTGATTCCCAATCCTCAAATTTCCCACTCACGGATCCCTCCTTCGCCGATGTGGCAGGTGCTAATCCGTCGACCAGACGCCAAGTACCAGCTGGGATTCAGCGTACAGAATGGCGTCATCTGCTCCTTGCTGCGCGGCGGCATCGCCGAACGAGGCGGCGTGCGAGTTGGTCACCGAATCATCGAGATCAACGGCCAGTCGGTGGTGGCCACGCCGCATGACAAAATAGTTGCCATGCTGGCTTCGGGAGTTGGCGAAATCCACATGAAGACTATGCCAACCTCGGTGTTTCGCCTGCTAACTGGGCAGGAGACTCCCCACTACATCTGAGCATTCAGCCTCAGCCACTGACACTGCTTCGCTTCTCACGCAGTCTCTTTCTACACAATTCCGCTCTCTCCTCCGCTCTCTCCCATCTCTCTCTTCCGCTCTCTCCCATCTCTCTCTTCCGCTCTCTCCCATCTCTCTCTTCCGCTCTCTCCCATCTCTCTCTTCCGCTCTCTCCCATCTCTCTCTTCCGCTCTCTCCCATCTCTCTCTTCCGCTCTCTCCCATCTAACTTCGCTCTCTTTCACTCTCTTCCACTCTCTCGCATCTCTCTCTTCCGCTCTCTCCCATCTCTCTCTTCCGCTCTCTCCCATCTCTCTCTTCCGCTCTCTCCCATCTCTCTTCCGCTCTCTCCCATCTCTCTCTTCCGCTCTCTCCCATCTCTCTCTTCCGCTCTCTCCCATCTAACTTCGCTCTCTTTCACTCTCTTCCACTCTCTCGCATCTCTTTCTTCCGCTCTCTCCCATCTCTCTCTTCCGCTCTCTCCCATCTCTCTCTTCCGCTCTCTCCCATCTCTCTCTTCCGCTCTCTCCCATCTCTCTCTTCCGCTCTCTCCCATCTCTCTCTTCCGCTCTCTCCCATCTCTCTCTCTTCCGCTCTCTCCCATCTCTCTCTTCCGCTCTCTCCCATCTCTCTCTTCCGCTCTCTCCCATCTAACTTCGCTCTCTTTCACTCTCTTCCGCTCTCTTCCACTCTCTCGCATCTCTCTCTCCGCTCTCTCCCATCTCTCAAATCTCTCTCATCTCCCATCTGTTTTCCAGCCACTGCCACTCATCGCGCCTACAAGCTGTATATATACTCCAGGAAATGATGAGCTGTTCGCAATGTTCTAGTCATTCGTCTCTTAAAAGAATCTGAATCTCTTTCACTAGTAACTAGCTCCATTCGTCTCAGTGCTTTTTGGCTATGATATTTTCAAACAACGAATATGCAGTCAAAGTTGCTACAATTCTATAATTATTTATCCTTCAGTTTTACTTATATGCTTTCCGAATGCAAGTTCTAGCTAGTATTATTGATCCACTGAGTGCGACACGCGCGCAGTCTCTGCACAAGATAGATGGACTTTTGTCTGCATTTGAAAGCGCGAGTTTAAAAAACAGTTTCGAAGCTTTAATTTGCTTTAATCTAGACGCTATTCAGTATTATCCCCCGCAGCTACAGAGCGGCAATCATTCTTAGTATTTGTTTTATCTGGTTCTCAGAATACAGTCTCTCTTTTATTGCTTGCTTTTTCTTGTTGCTCCTAACTGACTGTTTGTTTCCAGTTGCTTTCCATTTCCCTGCTTCCCTTGTATTTTATAGTTTTTTAAATCTGAGACCTGTTATTGGATATGAAAAATGTGAAAAACTCGATTGTTTCTACTGCTGGAAATGTAAGTAGTATTATCGGAATATTTTAAGTTCTCTACATTTGGGTTTAAAAAAAAGTTTTTCCTCAAAAAATATTCCGGTCGTAACTTATTCTCAGGCCGTGTCCCATTGTGCAATCGATCAGATCTCTCGAGCACCTGTTCGGACTCAGTCGGAATGCATCGATCGATATTCCTCTTGTTCAGTCATGTCTCTCTTTAAAAAGTATATCGCAACTATTTATCAAAAGGACTGACATCCGCTGCTCAGACCTAGCAGATGATTAGGGCATTAGAAGCTGATTAACTTCTTCAGCTTTGTTGGCGGAAATAAATTCAATGAGGTGGCGTTCGGTTCGATAGCGAAGTGCGCGTGTACGCGTGTAAAAATAGTTTGCAAGCAACTGCAGTTGATGCATTCAGCTGTTCATCAATTTCTACTGTTAGCAAGCCCACTATGAGGCAGCTTAAACTCCCCGCTACGAAACTGGCAGAATCTTCCCCTCCTGGCCCAGACCAGCCGGTCATAAATTTCAATTGGTCTTTGGCGAATAAAGACATCGGGCACTGATCCTGGGTGGGGAAGCAGAGCAGTAAAACTGCCCTGAATTGCACAGCAGGGAATGGTACTGCAATCGCACAACCGCCTCCCACCGTGCAGAAAAAAATCTCATCCGTAAAGGGATTTCAGTTAAGTTCGTTACTTGCAGAGCCATCGATTTTGTGCTCTTTATAGCCTGACAGCAGTCAGCAATGGTCTGACAGCTGACAAACTGCTTCTCATCTCAGCAATTTCCATACTTTGGATCCCATTCTTCCCTGTACACAGATCCCATCACGGATATCCCATTGATCCTACAGTGATCCCATCCCGGATATCACATTGATCCTACAGTGATCCCATCACGGATATCCCATTGATCCTACAGTGATCCCATCCCGGATATCCCATTGATCCTACAGTGATCCCATCACGGATATCCCATTGATCCTACAGTGATCCCATCCAGGATGTCCCATTGATCCTACAGTGATCCCATCCCGGATATCCCATTGATCCTACAGTGATCCCATCCCGGATATCCCATTGATCCTACAGTGATCCCATCCCGGATATCCCATTGATCCTACAGTGATCCCATCACGGATATCACATTGATCCTACAGTGATCCCATCACGGATATCACATTGATCCCACTGTGATCCCATCACGGACATTCCATTAATCCTCTGGGCAATGCTCTGGGCAATGGGCCGGTCGCGAACTGGGTCTGGGAAAGTGAAATCAAGATAATTCGAACGGAATTCGGCCCTAAGCAAAGCTGACTGCAGTTCCAAGATTGCAAGCTTGCAATCAGGTCCATAAATTTCACCTGCATTCTTTCACTAATCTATGAAGACAATGCTGGGGGCGGCAGGCTGCAAATGCGTCACGGAATCCTTCGACTCGTGGGAACGCATCGACAGCTGCAGGAAGGATTCAACAATGCCTCAACTGGGCTCATCATAATGAGGATATTTCTTTTCGGTGGGAACTGAAAACTTGGCCCAGGTGGCATCCCAGATATACAGTTAAAGTGCTCAATGCAGACAAAGGACACCAGCGGAGACCTCATGCTCTTCTAGGCATCGATGCGCTAAGCAGCTTTTATTAGAATTAGCCAATTGATCATGACTCTGATCTGACCGCATATTTGATATTACAATTGCTTATGCGCGCTGTTAAAGCTTAGGCAATTATTGTAGGGTTAAAGTTGGTGTGCTTTGTACTGCAGCTAATCAGTTTGGGAAATTCATGTTAATCCAGCGGTGACTCGATCTCGGCATCAAGTTCTGTCTCTGAGCTTTCGGGCTGGTATTTGATAAGCCTCTTGCCGAATCCGCTGGTCCAGGCTCCAGCACGTTTTCCGAATCCGCTGCTCCAAGCAGGGCGTTTTCCGAATCCGGTGCTCCAAGCAGGGCGTTTTCCGAATCCGCTGCTCCAGGCTCCAGCACGTTTTCCGAATCCGCTGCTCCAGGCTCCCGCACGTTTTCCGAATCCGCTGCTCCAGGCTCCAGCACGTTTTCCGAATCCGCTGCTCCAGGCTCCAGCACGTTTTCCGAATCCGCTGCTCCAAGCAGGGCGTTTTCCGAATCCGCTGCTCCAGGCTCCCGCACGTTTTCCGAATCCGCTGCTCCAGGCTCCAGCACGTTTTCCGAATCCGCTGCTCCAGGCTCCCGCACGTTTTCCGAATCCGCTGCTCCAGGCTCCAGCACGTTTTCCGAATCCGCTGCTCCAAGCAGGGCGTTTTCCGAATCCGCTGCTCCAAGCAGGGCGTTTTCCGAATCCGCTGCTCCAGGCTCCAGCACGTTTTCCGAATCCGCTGCTCCAGGCTCCAGCACGTTTTCCGAATCCGCTGCTCCAAGCAGGGCGTTTTCCGAATCCGCTGCTCCAGGCTCCAGCACGTTTTCCGAATCCGCTGCTCCAGGCTCCAGCACGTTTTCCGAATCCGCTGCTCCAAGCAGGGCGTTTTCCGAATCCGCTGCTCCAGGCTCCAGCACGTTTTCCGAATCCGCTGCTCCAGTCTCCCGCACGTTTTCCGAATCCGCTGCTCCAGGCTCCAGCACGTTTGCCGAATCCGCTACTCCAAGCAGGGCGTTTTCCGAATCCGCTGCTCCAGGCTCCAGCACGTTTGCCGAATCCGCTGCTCCAGGCTCCAGCACGTTTGCCGAATCCGCTGCTCCAAGCAGGGCGTTTGCCGAATCCGCTGCTCCAGGCTCCAGCACGTTTGCCGAATCCGCTGCTCCAGGCTCCAGCACGTTTTCCGAATCCGCTGCTCCAGGCTCCAGCACGTTTGCCGAATCCGCTGCTCCAGCCTCCCGCGCGTTTGTCCCCACCTCGCCACACAGCGGCATCAGTGACTTCATGGTCCAGCCTGTCATCTTCCAGAAGTTCTAAATTGGAAAAAAATTTTCGTTCGTCGCTTAAAATTTAAATTGGCGCTATTTTTCGCGCTGAGCCTCTGAGGCAAGGCTGCCAAACGAACTCACCTCTGGCACTGGCGGTGCGGATAAGCACAGCAGCAGCCAGCATGGCAGCCAGCAGCAACAGCAGCAGCAGCTTTGTCATTTTCTTTGTCAAAGGGTCGCTTTGAATGCCCGTCCTGCTTAAGTGATCCAACGTGAAGGTGCGCGGCCTGCTGGCTTATCCTTTTTATAATGCAATGTTTGGTTAAATGCTAGCTTGGAAACAAGACGCGCTCCCATTTCTTCTCATCTCCGCGCGGCCCTCTTCCTTGCCTGGTCCCCAGTAGGAGAACTGTTACCCCACTGCTCCCGGTGACTGTTCTGATTGGCCGCGTGCGTGCAGCATTGGGACATTGCAGAGGCCCGACTATTAGATCGAAGACCGGGTGGAGTCACCAATACGGACTTAAGCAGACTAACTGAATACCTTGAGCGATTCAATCGGACAGATTGGGTCCTTGCCTGAGTCACTGCTCATTCACTGACTCACTGCTCATTCACTGACCCTCACTGGTCATTACCGAACTCACAGATCAATACCCGATTCATTTTATCCGACTCACTCCCTAACTCTATGACTCACTTTCTGACTGCGTGACTCACTCTATGACTCTGTTACCTACTTTCTGACTGCGTGACTCACTCTATGACTCTGTTACCTACTTTCTAACTGAGTGACTCACTCTATGACTCTGTTACCTACCTTCTGACTGCGTGACTCACTCTCATGACTCACTTTCTGACTGCGTGACTCACTCTATAACTCTGTTACCTAGCTTCTGACTGCGTGACTCACTTACATGACTCACTTTCTGACTGCGTGACTCACTCTATGACTCTGTTACTCACTTTCTGACTGTGTGACTCACTCTATGACTCTGTTACTCACTTTATGACTGCGTGACTCACTCTATGACTCTGTTACCTAGTTTCTGACTGCGTGACTCACTCTCATGACTCACTTTCTGACTGCGTGACTCACTCTCATGACTCACTTTCTGACTGCGTGACTCACTCTCATGACTCACTTTCTGACTGCGTGACTCACTCTATGACTCTGATACCTACTTTCTAACTGAGTGACTCACTCTATGACTCTGTTACTCACTTTCTGACTGTGTGACTCACTCTATGACTCTGTTACTCACTTTCTGACTGCGTGACTCACTCTATGACTCTGTTACCTACTTTCTGACTGCGTGACTCACTCTCATGACTCACTTTCTGACTGTGTGACTCACTCTATGACTCTGTTACTCACTTTCTGACTGTGTGACTCACTCTATGACTCTGTTACTCACTTTCTGACTGTGTGACTCAGTCTATGACTCACTCTGATTTCCTGCTCCTTGTCTGACTGCTGATAACTCACTTCGAGCCTCCAATACTTCCACCAGCTAGTGGAGGATTGTTTGATCTCATTCGAACACAAAACGAAAATCCAATAAGGTATAGAAGGAGCAATAAGGTACGGCCGTCCCTCCACAGGACAGTGCAGGTAATGCACCTGATATTAGCCAGTGCTCTGCACTCCTTATCTATACATACTTAATTGGGCAAATTGTTGAGCAATGTAAATTTCGAACTACCAGCAGCCTAATCAGGAACTGATCTGCTTGATGCAACCAGTTAGTTTGGAATGGAATCATTAGTAGCAATCATTGAGAGATAAGCTTTTGGCTAATGTATGAGTGGATGTGAGGCAGCAAACAGGTCCATAAATGACTGAAACTGATACGGATGCATCTCTTGTCTTGGCGTGCCTCATTTCAACATCTTCTGGCGTTGAGAAACTTTTTTCTTTGAATGCGTCCCTACTTAGCAAATTCTTTGGCAAAAAGAGGGCACTCGAAATTTTGCTGGCCTTAGAAAGAGCGGGCGCTTCTCGAAATTCAGCAATTTCGCATTTTCTTCTTTCCATTGTGAGCTTTTTCTAGAATTGAATAGACCATTTTTCCGTTTCTTCGTTTGCGCAAATATAGCATGCGTACTTTATCATTTTTCTATGATCGGATTGTGACAGTCTTGTAGGCAAACACTTTCAGACGCAATTGATATCTTTCCTATTTCTGTTTGCGAAGCGGGTTTTTTATGCAAAATTTGAGTATCTAGTGTAGAAAGTTAATATATGGCAGGGGAGACAGAGGGTGTCAGGAGACAGAGGGTGTCAGGAGAGAGAGGGTGTCAGGAGAGAGAGGGTGTCAGGAGAGAGAGGGTGTCAGGAGAGGGAGGGTGACAGGAGAGACTGAGGAGAGGGAGGGTGTCAGGAGAGAGAGGGTGTCAGGAGAGAGAGGGTGTCAGGAGACAGAGGGCGTCACGAGACAGAGGGTGTAAGGAGACAGAGGGTCAGGAGAGGGAGAGTGTCAGGAGAGGGAGGGTGTCAGGAGAGGGAGGGTGTCAGGAGAGGGAGGGTGTCAGGAGAGGGAGGGTGTCAGGAGAGGGAGGGTGTCAGGAGACGGAGGGTGTCAGGAGAGAAAGAGGAGAGGGAGGGTGACAGGAGAGACTGAGGAGGGTACCACTAGAGACTGAGGAGGATGTCAGGAGAAACAGTGGAGGGTGTCGGGAGAGACTGAGGGGTGCCTAGTTTCTGACTGCGTGACTCACTCTCATGACTCACTTTCTGACTGTGTGACTCACTTAATGACTCTGTTACTCACTTTCTGACTGCGTGACTCACTCTATGACTCTGTTACTCACTTTTTGACTGCGTGACTCACTCTATGACTCACTTTCTGACTGTGTGACTCACTTAATGACTCTGTTACCTACTTTCTGACTGCGTGACTCACTCTCATGACTCACTTTCTGACTGTGTGACTCACTTAATGACTCTGTTACTCACTTTTTGACTGCGTGACTCACTCTATGACTCACTTTCTGACTGTGTGACTCACTCTCATGACTCACTTTCTGACTGTGTGACTCACTCTATGACTCTGTTACTCACTTTCTGACTGTGTGACTCAGTCTATGACTCACTCTGATTTCCTGCTCCTTGTCTGACTGCTGATAACTCACCTCGAGCCTCCAATACTTCCACCAGCTAGTGGAGGATTGTTTGATCTCATTCGAACACAAAACGAAAATCCAATAAGGTATAGAAGGAGCAATAAGGTACGGCCGTCCCTCCACAGGACAGTGCAGGTAATGCACCTGATATTAGCCAGTGCTCTGCACTCCATATCTATACCACAGACCAAGAAATATAACTAGACTGCGCATGAGGGTAAAAAAGTTGTGCCTTTTTCCTAGTAGGAAAAGTGGCACCCCAGTGCCCACTCCCCCACGATCGATAATTGTGGCCGGGCCTTTCTTGTTACCCTCAGCCAACTCAGCTTGTCGGGGTCTCTTTTTTCTTTATATTCGTAACTAGTGAAAATTCAGACTCAGTAAGAAATAAGATTAGCAAATTAACAACTACAGATTCATTTTCAATTTATCTAGAATTTTTGGAAGATCCTTAGCCAGCTTCTTCATTCGAATATTTTTTATAAAGCATAGCCATTACTCGAATCAAATGCAGCTTGTGAGACTCAATGCTGATACTCGCGGATGCCGAATGAGAGTCCAGTTCAGGGAACAGATCGATTGACATGCGCAGAATCTCCTCAACAGCTACAGCACTAGAGAATCCGCTGCTGCAGTAGCTGGCACGCCGAACAACAGTCTCTGCATTGAGCAGCACCCACAGGACATTGCTGCTAGGAAAAATCAGGCCGCCAGTTCCTTTCTTGTTCAAAACATTTTTTATGGCAACGAGTGAGCATGGTCCGCGTGAAGCTCCTGGCGTCTCAGAGCTTGCGATCAGAGCTGACCTGCACGGAGCACATTCAACTGCTTTCATCATTCTTCGGAAGACCGCGCCTGCGATATAGCACACGATGGACTGGCAAATTTCACACACCGATGCATTCTTGCAGTGTTGGATTGAACCCAGACTCAGTCCCATTTCATTTTGAGCTTTCATCTGCTTCCATGGCTGCTGTCCCTGATGATGATGGCAGACAAGACAATGATAACTGAATAGTGGCATCCTGCTGCCTCACATTCGGACTCACGGACTGTAGAATTCCACCTCCGGCATGCACCAACAGCTGCCTGAATGCTGAGCGAAATTTCGTGGGCGTTGGGTTATGGTTCCAGCCATTTCGTAGCCTTACTGCATTAAAAAACAGTTCGAGAAAATCCTGCGAAAGCTTGTAAGTGCAAAGAAAGAAGACTTCGCCAGTTGAAAATAAATACTTAGCGAGCTCCATAAAGGGGCGAGGGGGGTCACGGGCTAACGTCGCTGCCTCGCACTCCAAAGGACGCTAGTTCGATTCACCCTTCAGGTCACGATTAATTTCGGGACTTGTTGGGGGGGTTTGGACAGTAGCGACCGGCGGAGGTGCACCTTATTTCGTGCAATCAAAGCTTGAAAAATAGCTTCGCTCCTACCTTCTGTGTGCCTGTTCTGCGTTGTTTGAGCTTGTGCGTTGGCGCTGGGGCGTTAGACCTTGCGGGGGGGTGGCTGGGGGGCGGGTGTACACCGCCGCGCGCTCATCTGGATTTCCGTCAGCGCGATTGGATAAAGTGTACACTCGTCACCCGCCCCCCCCCCTGAGGACTGATTTCTATCAGCCTTCCGCCCCGGCTTGGTCTGCTCTGTGCGTGTGCGGGCCTGGGGTGAGAGGCACTCCGGCTGCCGCCCCCTTCCCCGCTTGGCTTGCTGCTGTGTGTGTGAGGTGCCTGCTCAGGGGAGGCGGCGCGATGGGCGGCTCTCGCCTAGTTCGCCGGCCTGGGGGCATGCCGTTCCTGTGTTTGTGCGTCAAGTGCCCCAGGCCCCCCTGCAAAGTAAGTAAGCGAGCTCCATAATGCCATGGCAGTTGGTGATGAAGCCTAGGAAGTCTTCTTTGCGGTTTCTACTATCTTGCAGCCAGCCGGAGTAGCAGCCGGCTACAGAGAAGTTCGATCGAGCTAGAGAAGAAACCGATCCAATCCGACTGATTGTCAGCTCTAAGAGCCATTTTGGCGCCATAACTGACCAGCCGCTTGGAATTGAAAGCGTCGAACAAATCATTCATGTGCTCAACGAAATCTGCGGTGACTAGCACATCAGAGTGCTCAAATCCGATCACACCTTGCTGATGCACCCATCGCAAAGAGTCGGCCACTGACTTGCTAAACAGTTGTGATGCCAAATAGACCTTCATCTTTAAATTAGCAAAGTTGATGCCTGCTTAACTTGTTTCCAAGTCGGAGTCCATGACTTTCTTGTACTTGCTGCAACATGGAAACATATTTCCATTCAATATTTCCTCTGTTCGGCCAAACAAATCTTCCCAGTGACTGCCACTGATTGCGAATCAGCTTTAACATGTGAGGCACATCCAGGAAGGCTGCAACCTAAATGCTAGGATCGCAGGGGTGCGGGAAGCAGGCGACGACCTCGTTCGGAGAACTTATCCTGGAGCCAAGGAGTTCGATCGCTCGAATGTTGTGCAGAGTTCCATCGCATGTGAATGATGTTGCTATGACGCCAACCTGGTACAGTCGCTGAATGGATTCCTCTGCAACGCTCGAAAGAAATTCGCCGTCAACTCCATTCACTAGAAAATACCCTAAAGGCAGCTTCCAATAGCTCTTAAGCCCCACTGCCATCACTACCAGTGCCGAAGATGCCTCCTGATCACTTGGTTTGCCTTCACCTTTGTCAACGTAGCCAAAAACATACCTTCGCTTGAATTCCATTCAATCATCGACTCCAGCGACATTTCATCAGCAACAACGTTGCAGTAGTCAAAGGCTTGGCCGTCAGTGGAGCTGCGTCGCCGCGAAAGTTCCTGGAAAGCCTGATCGCAAAACCCTGGAAAGCACTTTGCATTTGAGAGCCATTTTCTAAGTGACGCAGGATGCGGAAGCTGAAAGTACTTTCGTACATACTCATAAGCCTTTGGACTATAGAAATTCAATGCAGAGGCGAATTTGCGCACTTCGTCAGAGAACCTCTTTGTCCTTTTTCTATTGCAAGGCACGATGCTGCTCAGCAGTGAATCGGAGGTCAAGAAATTCAATCGAGATGCTGCAGCTTCGTTTAAAATGCACTTGGCCTTTAGATCCAGAATTGCGTCCTTCAATGTTTTGGCTCTCTGTTTAATTTGCCTGTGCTTTGAGCGCAGAGATCGAATTTTTCTGTACTTGCTCTGTACCGTCCGACGCAGGATTTCAATGGCCTTAGCACTTTTCTTAGATCTCTTATGAGCAGCCAAAAGCCTATTGTATCTGCGCCTCAGGTTTTTAAGGACTCTCACCTTTTCTTCGAATTGTTCCCTGGCCACACAGTTGGCATGCAGTTCTTGTAGGGGTTGTTCTGGTTCAGGAGAGAGAGGTTGTCAGCAGAGGGAGGGTGTCAGGAGAGGGAGGGTGTCAGGAGAGGGAGGGTGTCAGGAGAGAGGGGTGTCAGGAGAGAGAGGGTGTCAGGAGAGAGAGGGTGTCAGGAGAGAGAGGGTGTCAGGAGAGAGAGGGTGCCAGGAGAGAGAGGGTGTCAGGAGAGGGAGGTGTCAGGAGAGACAGAGGAGAGGGAGGGTGAGAGGAGAGGGAGGGTGACAGGAGAGACTGAGGAGAGGGAGGGTGTCAGGAGAGGGAGGGTGTCAGGAGAGACAGAGGAGAGGGAGGGTGAGAGGAGAAGGAGGGTGTCAGGAGAGACAGAGGAGAGGGAGGGTGAGAGGAGAGGGAGGGTGACAGGAGAGACTGAGGAGGGTACCACTAGAGACTGAGGAGGATGTCAGGAGAAAGATTGGAGGGTGTCAGGAGAGAGAGGGTGTCAGGAGAGAGGGTGTCAGGAGAGGGAGGGTGACAGGAGAGACTGAGGAGGGTACCACTAGAGACTGAGTAGGATGTCAGGAGAAACAGTGGAGGGTGTCGGCAGAGACTGAGGGGTGCCGGAATGGTTATCGCGTGGTGACAGCGAATACATTTTTGGGTGTCGGGAATTTCTTACTGTCGAAAATTTTCATAGAAAAATTTACAGCAGAACAGTTGCTGTGAGCTGTCAGAAAGAAGTGCTCACTTTATTGTCTTTTCTGAATTTTTTCAGATATTTTCTGCCTTATTAAAAAAAGCACGACAAAGTCTTGCAGCTGATTTACCCCCCCCCCAAGATTTCGCTGGTAGGCAAAACAGTTTTTATATTGACAGGCGCCGAAACACAGGAGCAGCAGCCAGTGCCACGCTATCATTTATTGACGGGTTGGATCTAAGATGGAATTTCAATACACTGAAACGTAACAGTACTTATCCAGGCTTCACTAACTTGACTTAGTGAAGCCTAGCTGCAAGGGGCATTGTGGATGAAGTGCTCCTGCTTCTCTATTTAATTTTTTTTCAAGTTTAGGCATGTCAAATGTTCAGGACTGTGAGAAGGTTCAGGTCTGTGAAGTGGTTCAGGGATGAAAGGTTCAGAACTGTGAGAAAATTCAGGCATGTAAAAAGGTTCAGGCATGTAAAAAGGTTCAGGTCTGTGTAGGGTCATGCCTGTAAAGATTCTGTTGTGCCGATGGTAAAGTACTAAAAAAGGTACCAGCTTACTCCGCATCAGCTACCGAAGTCCCAGAAGACGACTCGTATCCACTCGTATTACAGCTTGAGAAGTTGTTATACTCATTTTAACTTCATATACAATGGCAATGGACATGGTTTTTATAGAGGTCCGATCCAGATTAAAAAATCAGTCAGGTCACCGGCTTCACGGTGGAACACAGGCACTGGTGGCAGCGCACGCTTTACCCCAGCTCCACTCAGTGACAGTGGTCAGAACCGCAACATGACGAGCTTCCTGCCTTCAGTGCAGGCCAGTCTATAGGCTATAGACCACTAGTTAGTTTAAAAATGCGAGATGCGCCCAGCCTTCCATTCTAAAGCTTGCCGAAAACTCAATAGAGACCCGATGGCTGATTCAAAATATTGGCTGGTGGTGAGTTTGAGTTGGTCAATACAGCAAGACGATTCTTCTTAATTAATAAGCTGAGCAATTTGGCTAGCTTCAAATAAGAGGTTCGTAAATAAAACTGAAATGTAGCTCGTATTAATGCAATACGGAGTACACTACTCCATAATAGTAGCACTATACACTTTCTGTCGCAGATATGAAAGTAATTTTTTTAATTAACTTCCTAAACTTTACACAGCTACACAACATACAAATGGACTTCCACACTCTTTGACCGGCGCTTGGTAACCATCCCTTCCACATCCTAACAGTTAGCAACCATCCCTTCCACATCCTACCAGTTAGCAACCATCCCTTCCACATCCTACCAGTTAGCAACCATCCCTTCCACATCCTACCAGTTAGCAACCATCCCTTCCACATCCTAACAGTTAGCAACCATCCCTTCCACATCCTACCAGTTAGCAACCATCCCTTCCACATCCTACCAGTTAGCAACCATCCCTTCCACATCCTACCAGTTAGCAACCATCCCTTCCACATCCTACCAGTTAGCAACCATCCCTTCCACATCCTACCAGTTAGCAACCATCCCTTCCACATCCTACCAGTTAGCAACCATCCCTTCCACATCCTACCAGTTAGCAACCATCCCTTCCACATCCTACCAGTTAGCAACCATCCCTTCCACATCCTAACAGTTAGCAACCATCCCTTCCACATCCTACCAGTTAGCAACCATCCCTTCCACATCCTACCAGTTAGCAACCATCCCTTCCACATCCTAACAGTTAGCAACCATCCCTTCCACATCCTACCAGTTAGCAACCATCCCTTCCACATCCTACCAGTTAGCAACCATCCCTTCCACATCCTACCAGTTAGCAACCATCCCTTCCACATCCTAACAGTTAGCAACCATCCCTTCCACATCCTACCAGTTAGCAACCATCCCTTCCACATCCTACCAGTTAGCAACCATCCCTTCCACATCCTACCAGTTAGCAACCATCCCTTCCACATCTTACGAGTTAGCAACCACCCCTTCCACATCCTACCAGTTAGCAACCATCCCTTCCACATCCTACCAGTTAGCAACCATCCCTTCCACATCCTACCAGTTAGCAACCATCCCTTCCACATCCTACCAGTTAGCAACCATCCCTTCCACATCCTACGAGTTAGCAACCATCCCTTCCACATCCTACCAGTTAGCAACCATCCCTTCCACATCCTACCAGTTAGCAACCATCCCTTCCACATCCTACCAGTCAGCAACCATCCCTTCCACATCCTACCAGTTAGCAACCATCCCTTTTACATCCTACCAGTCAGCAACCATCCCTTCCACATCCTACCAGTTAGCAACCATCCCTTCCACATCCTACCAGTCAGCAACCATCCCTTCCACATCCTACCAGTTAGCAACCATCCCTTCCACATCCTACCAGTTAGCAACCATCCCTTTTACATCCTACCAGTCAGCAACCATCCCTTCCACATCCTACCAGTTAGCAACCACCCCTTCCACATCCTACGAGTTAGCAACCATCCCTTCCACATCCTACCAGTTAGCAACCACCCCTTCCACATCCTACGAGTTAGCAACCACCCCTTCCACATCCTACGAGTTAGCAACCACCCCTTCCAGATCCTACGAGTTAGCAACCATCCCTTCCAGATCCAACGAGTTAGCAACCATCCCTTCCACATCCTACCAGTTAGCAACCATCCATTCCACATCCTACGATTTAGCAACCATCCATTCCACATCCTACCAGTTAGCAAACATCCATTCCACATCCTACCAGTTAGCAAACATCCATTCCACATCCTACCAGTTAGCAAACATCCATTCCACATCCTACCAGTTAGCAACAATCCATTCTAGATTATTAGACAGTGGAAAACAAGAGACACGAAAGCAACCATTCTGCAGCATGTGGTGACGAAACGCCAAAAGAAACAGTTAGGGATATCCGCTATGTGAAATAATGGCTATATTCGCTATGTTTGCGCTTTCAAACGGAAATAAATTACTTGTAAATATCTATTAAATCAAATTTTGCGCAACAGCACATTACAATGACAGTCACAGACATAGACGATTACATGAGAGAAAACTCATGTGAATGCTATTTGTGAACAGAAAGTCCTACAAATTAAAGCATAAATATTCTTTCCGTAAATAACAATACTTTGCTTAGCTGAAAAAGAATCCATTTGGCACTCCTGCAACAAACATCCCACAATTTACAGAGTGCCAAATGGAATCAAACGGAGAAGAACCAAAAAAACAGCAAAGCACGGCTGATCCCCCCGTGAATGTCTGGTAATTAGAAAGAAAAATTAAACTGCAAACATTCGCGGGGAGAATTTTCCACACAGAAAATTGAAAACTGATAAATATCCGTCTTTAAAAAATGGATTGATAGTTTAATTTAATTCGTGAATTTGTGACGCGCTTAACAAATGAGTAGCATTGGCTTTTGTGCGGACAATAATGCTATAATAAGGTATCTTTTACTTTGATCATCATAATAAGCTGCTGGCTTTGAAACTGCAGTTAAACTTGGACAACAGCATACAGTACGCGATGCGTTGCAACAACAAAGCGAAACTGCTAAAGGGAAAAAAGAGCTCGTTTGACAAAAAAGTGAGCGAAAAGCTTTTTAAAGCAAATTTCTTACAGGGAGCTAAAGCAGTTGTTTCACCAAAACTCTCTAGGCCTCTTCACAGATTTAAATCCCGCCCACAATTGTATATTTAAAGTTCCCCATTAGGGATTTCCAATATTTAGGTTTCTTAGATAATCCCAAAAGTCTCTCATTGGGTATTCACCAAATTTAGATTCTTTAGGGGAATCCCAAAAGTCCCTTTTAGGGTATTCCCTAAATTTAGATTCTTTAGGGGAATCCCAAAAGTCTCTCGTTGGGTATTCCCAAAGTTTAGATTCTTTATGGGAATCCCAAAAGTCCCTTTTAGGGTATTCCCCAAATTTAAATTCTTTAGGGGAATCCCAAAAGTCTCTCGTTGGGTATTCCCCAAGTTTAGATTCTTTATGGGAATCCCAGAAGTCTCTCATTAGGAATTAACCAAATTTTAGATTTCTTTGGGGAATCCACAAAAGTCAGATTCCCTTTTGGTGATTCCTGAATGTCACGTGTTCCATTCGGGGATTCCCTAAACTAACAGGATTCCTGAAGCAAGATTTAGGCAGGGAAGCTGTATTAGATTAGTTTAAATTACTCATCAATGCCCGCAAATGTTTTACCGTGAGCGACCTGAGAATAGGGAAAACGAACCGCGGCTTTCTAACACACACAGAAAAGCGCACACAGGTGGGGGGCCGAGTTAGTAACCAATGGCAACCAAGTGGAGCATCAAGCCGCCATGCCCAGCTGCTGACACAGAGGCGGAGCTCCAGCCGATAAGGCGGCGGGCTCCAGAAGGTGCGAGCCCTCCAGGCGAAAGGCTTCAGCCAGCTGGTTGGCCAGGCGCTCAATCATGGGCTGGGTATGATGCGGAGTCGGGGCCAGGCGGAGCCGCTCGTCGCCCCTAGCAACCGTGGGATAATTAATGGCCTGAATGTAGGCGCCGCACTTGTGCATCATGTGCTCGGAGATGGCCTGAGCAACCTGCGGATCGCCAACGTGCAGCGGTATGATGTGACTGGGCGCCGGGATCACCGGTAGGCCGCGGGACTGCAGGGCGTCTCTGAGCAACCGGACGGAGGCCTGGTGACGCTGGCGAAGCTCGACGCCTTCGGCCGAGCGCAGTACGGCCAGGGAGGCCCGAGCCCCGGCTAGCACAGTCGGCGGCAGGCTGGTAGTGAAGATGAAGCCGCTGGCGTAGCTGCGAATGGCGTCGATGACGGTGGCGTCGCCAGCGACGTAGCCGCCGATGTTGCCGATGGCCTTGCCAAGGGTGCCGCTGATGAGGTCCATGCTGGGCAGGCAGTTGTCCCGCTCGCCGACACCGGCGCCCTGGCTGCCGTACATGCCGACGGCGTGCACTTCGTCTACGTAGTTCAGCGCGCCGAATTGGTGGGCCAGGCTGCACAGATCGCCCAGCGGGCTGATGTCGCCAGTCATGGAGTGGACGGTCTCAAATGCTACCAGTTTGGGCGCCTCGCGTGGCAGCTTCAGCAGCTCCTCGCGCAGACGGTTGACATTGTTGTGCGGGAAAATTATCTGAGGAATGAAATAAGTGTTTCATTTATTAGGGATGTTAAGACAGGATTTAATTGGGGATTTGGGAATAAAACGGGACTTCACTGGGGATCTTGGAAGAAAACGGGACTTCACTGGGGTCTGGGAATAAAACGGGACACTTACTGGGGTCTGGGAAAAAACGGGACTTCATTGGGGATCTGGTAAGAAAACGGGACTTCACTAGGGTCTGGGAAAAAACGGGACTTCACTGGGGATCTGGGAAGAAAACGGGACTTCACTGGGGTCTGGGAAAAAACGGGACTTCACTGGGGATCTGGGAAGAAAACGGGACTTAACTAACCCTAAAAGCAATAAAAACTGAATAAACTGGAACACTAGTCAATGCTTATGGGCGCAAAAGCTCACCTTGCGGCAGCCGCTAGTCCGTATTCCGTGAATCATGCTGGCGTGATTGCCAGAATCCGACAGAAACACCAAGCCTGGCAGCAGCTGGCCCAGCGTGTGCAGCGTGGCCTCATTAGCCACGTAGCAAGAGGTGAAGAGCAGGGCGGCCTCCTTGCCGTGCCAGTCGGCCAGTTCTGCCTCCAGAGCCTCATGGTGAATGGTGTTGCCCGATATGTTGCGCGTGCCGCCGGATCCAACTCCGTGCTGCCTGGCGGCCTGAATGACCGCCTCCTGCACCCTGGGATGCCAGCTCATGCCCAGGTAGTCGTTGCTGCACCATACTGTGATGTCCTTAGGGAAGCCGGTGTGCTCCTCAGCCAGGGGGAAGCTCGGGCCGCGCCTGTTGACCTTGCGAAACACCCGATAGCTGTGATCGGCTCGCTTGCGCTGCAGCTGTTCCTCGCATTTAGCCTTGTAGTTATAGGCCGGGGCGGCGGCTGCTACAGCGGCGGCCAGCTCGGACGAAGCCGCCGGCTGAGGGCTCGGTCGCTCCTCGGCCATGCAGCAGACGGTGAGGGGCCGGCCGGCCATGCGGCTGTACGGACACTGGCTGGGCGGCGACAGGCCGCAGACGGCGGCATCAGCGGCGTCAAGGCGGCCGCTAAGAAACGGACAGTGGCCAGAAGGAGCGGCAGATTTAGTTGAGCACTTCTCAACCTGCTTCTGCTGCGGCACCTGCGAAGGCGGAGGCGGCGGCGGAGGCAGAGAGGCCGACTGCTGCTGATGCTGCAGCTGCGGCAGAGACGCTAGCTGGTCCCCGGTGGTCATGGCTCGCTGGATGTGCTTGCCAATGACGGGGCAGCGTTGGGCAAAGCGCAGCAGGGACCAAGGCCGCGACTGGATCAGGCCGCTGGGCAGATGGTTCAGGAACGGGCAGGACAGCATGGCGACTGGGCTGCGGGGGGGGGGTCGGCACGTTTTTTCACATAGATTTTCACCTATAATTTCACCTAATTTTCACATAGCTGCCTAGGCGAATGATTTAGCAGACAACCGAGCTGGCACCGCACTTGACACGCCCAGTAGAGTTAGATTTTCCCACACTCTCTTGCCAGCAGTTGCTGCTAAGATAAATAGCATCTTATCTATTCACAACTCGACGGCACCCAAAATGCAGGCTTTGCAACCAAACTTACTACCAAAAAGCATGTGACTTTGCGGCTAATCTTTCCTCTAGCGACAGAACTTCCAACTGAGTCATTTCCACGCCCTGTCTGGTCAGATTTACAACGAATGAAATCTAATTTACGAGTACTGTCACAGGGGAGAAGCAGCAATCTGTCAGCAAAATCCGGTCAGCAACAATCTATCAGCTCAATACTGTCATCAAATATTCCGTCAGCTCAATCCTGTCATCAAAAATTCCGTCAGCACAATCCTGTGTTCAGATATTCCGTCAGCTCAATCCTGTCATCAAATATTCCGTCAGCTCAATCCTGTCATCAAATATTCCATCAACTCAATCCTGTCAGCAAATATTCCATCAACTCAATCCTGTCAGCAATAATCCGTCAGCACAATCCTGTCATCAAATAATCCGTCAGCACAATCCCGTCAGCAACAATTTGTCAGCATAATCCTGTCATCAAATATTCCGTGAGCACAATCCCGTCAGCAACAATTTGTCAGCATAATCCTGTCATCAAAAATTGCATCAAATCAATCCTGTCAGCAATAATCCGTCAGCTCATTCTTGTGAACACTTATCCGTCAGCTCATTCCTGTCAGCAACATATCTGTCAGCAACGTGTCTGTCAGTAATAATCCGTCAGTTCATTCCTAAAAAATGAAGAAAGAATTAAGCAAATTAAAGCGCATTCTAAAATCATACTTACCGATATCTAGAAAACATTTCTGTTAAAATCTAAAGTAATAACTTAGCCAGACTTGGGTAAATTCAAGATCACGCGTATCAGAGCACAGTATTTTTTTAATCCAACAGATTAAGTGAGGAGGACAAGAAGCGGGGGGTCGATGCCCTCATTTTATAAGCAACGACTCGTGCAGGTGCATTTTAACAAAAGTATGAACAGTGAGAAAACCCAAGTCTACTTCTATTCGTCCCCACTGTCAAACCAGACTGATTAAGAAAAAAGGGTAGAGAGAAAAGCAAGGACTGGAGACATGGCCTCATGAAGCAATCTCATCTGTTCGCAAAGATTCCCATTTTCACTAACTAGCCGTTAAGCCAGTCAGGTGGGCAGAAACAGAAGCAAGGCATCGGAAACATTCAAATCCTTTGGGAACAAAAAAAACTAATTACCTGACCGCTGCTTTGGCGATCCCACGGCATTGCAAAACCATGCGGTTCAGGGCAAATTTCCTATCTTTACAGGAAACTAACCTAAACCTAAGATTGCTTGTTTAGAAAATAATACGATACAAGACAAACTCGTTTTAATCCTTAGTAGAAACAAAATAACAGACAACGACGTTTATTAAACTCGGAAAGCTGTGTATTTTGTCAGTTACTGAATCTGGATATGAAGATGCTGCGGGTCGCACTCTTCTTGTTGCACAACATTTAAACCGGAACAAAGACGTCAGTTGATTAAAAGTATAATAAAAAATAGTTACTTTACTTCTGGACTCAATGATCATAATAATTAATTACTGTCTCATCCATGCGGTATCTGGTCAGATAAAGAAATTCCTGAAATGGGATTTCTGTAAATGGGATATTTAGTAAAATATGTGATTTATAGGAATGGGAAAATTAGCCAAATTTAAGGGATTTATGGGAATGGGATATTTGCTCAAATATGTGTTTTCTGCAAATGGGATTTTTAGTAAGTTGTGGAGCTTTTGTGAATAGGATAATTGGACAAATTCGGGATTTGATTCAGTGGTACGTTTAGTTTGAAAAATGAATTTTTGTTATTGGGATTTTTAGTAAAAGTGGGATTTCTGTGAATGGGATATTTCACCAAAAGATTAATTATGCTGGCAACCCAATCTTTGGGTAAACATCCCCAGCTACTAATAAAGCATAAGCCCAGACACGCACACAACCTATCAGAAGTCTATTTGGGATTCTGATGCCGGAAATGTTTCTGCAGCCGGTTGGCGCCCATGCCGAGCTGCACAGTCGCGCGCTGCCGATGCCGCTGCACGAATGCCCTGTCGCGCAGGGTGGCCAGCTCGGCCTGAGTTCTGGTCGGGCCGTGCCAGCCGATGGACCTGTACTGAGCTAGCAACCGCTGGCTGCCGCCGCCGGCCAGAGCTACGGCGCGAGTTGGCGCCGGCGACTGTCTGTAGTAGCGCATGAGGCTGCGATGGCCGACAACCGCTCCTGAAGGTAGCACCAGCTCGAAGGTCTCCAGATCGGTTGGCGCCTCCTCCTGGTCGTCGTCATCGCCGACAGCGGCTTCAGCACCGTCCGCGCCAATCTGGAAGGAGGCCGAGACGCGAAGGCTTTGCTTTTAATATCGAAATGGAAATAGATAAGTGAATACAGTAAATTGTATACTTTTCTGAATTCAACACATTCTTAATGACAATTTAGCTTCGGCAATTACAATAAGAGTTTAGAAATGGCAACAAGAGTTTATAAATGGCAACAATAGTTCAGAAATGGCAACAAGAGTTTAGAAATGCCAAAAAGAGTTCAGAAATGACAACAAGAGTTTAGAAATGGCAACAAGAGTTCAGAAATGACAACAAGAGTTTAGAAATGCCAACAAGAGTTCAGAAATGACAACAAGAGTTTAGAAATGGCAACAAGAGTTCAGAAATGACAACAAGAGTTTGGCAATGGCAACAAGAGTTTAGAAATGGCAACAAGAGTTCAGAAATGACAACAAGAGTTTAGAAATGACAACAAGAGTTTAGAAATGCCAACAAGAGTTCAGAAATGACAACAAGAGTTTAGAAATGGCAACAAGAGTTCAGAAATGACAACAAGAGTTTAGAAATGGCAACAAGAGTTCAGAAATGACAACAAGAGTTCAGAAATGGCAACAAGAGTTCAGAAATGGCAACAAGAGTTTAAAATGACAACAAGAGTTTAGAAATGGCAACAAGAGTTTGGCAATGGCAACAAGAGTTTAGAAATGGCAACAAGAGTTCAGAAATGACAACAAGAGTTTAGAAATGACAACAAGAGTTTAGAAATGACAACAAGAGTTTAGAAATGGCAACAAGAGTTCAGAAATGACAACAAGAGTTTAGAAATGGCAACAAGAGTTCAGAAATGACAACAAGAGTTTGGCAATGGCAACAAGAGTTTAGAAATGGCAACAAGAGATTATAAATTGTAACAAAAGTTTAGAAATGGAAACAAGAGTTCGGAAATGGCAACAATCTAGTTTGGACCAACAATGTGTCGTTTTTTAACTAATATGTTTTTTATTAGAACGAATTCAAACTGAAACGTGAAAAATCAAGTAGATTAAGCAACAGTAAATTTTCGCCTTACCCCAAAGCTGCTATAGTCGTAGAAGTCGGCAAGATCAAAGGCGTGCTCGCCAGCTAGATTATACCGACAGTGGCCCTTGTCCAGCATGTGGTTGCGCACCGCCCGCAGACTGTCGAACCTCCTGGCGCCGTGGCACCAAAGGCATTCGTGACCGACGCCAATCTTATAATCCAGCAGCGTGATGAGGCCCTCAAGGTCAGTAAGCAGGTCCGGATCCGGCAGGGCAAAGCCGTGCTCGCGCAGCATGTGGGCACAGTTAGCCTCTAAGCTGGCGGCTACATTAGTGCAGAACAGGCACTCCTCCTGGCCAAGCGGAGTCGGCTCATTGGCTTCATCGCCGCTGCCAGCATCCGAGCCGGAGTCAACGCTAACCCAATCTGACGAATCTGTTCTCCGGCGCTTATTGGGCTCACCGCTGGCCGCCGCCTCCTGGCGCTGTTTGTGCTTCCTCGAGGCCAGGTGATTCTCGAAAGCTTTGATGCTGGAGAATTTCTTGCTGCAGGCCGAACAGTGCGGCTAATGTGAAATTAGCAATTGCGTCAGTTAAGTGCTTCTATGCGACATCAGTAATAAAAAAATCACAGCCCTTCGAAACTTATGCACTTTGGCATGCACATGATCGCATTCGGCACTGGTAATTTGTTCATAAATCAAATCAAAATAAAATATGACTAAAGTTAAAAGCAGACAGGTGCAATAAAACACAAAAAGAAACATATGCTCAAAAAGTTGCATTCCAGCGTGATCTATTGTGATTTCCTATTTCTGTGTCGAATTTAACGGGGCACAAACTGAGCACCTGTTTGTTTTTATTTTTGGATAAACTTGAAAATGGTTTTTATTTTAATATAAACTTTTGCATCCAACTATATTTCTCTTGTTTTACTGTTACTTACTACTCAGAGTAATATCAGAAACAAAAGATCAAACATAATGCAAGATAATTGTTTATAAAACCAAAGTAGCTACACATAATCTCTTGCCCATCTTTTGAATGCAAAGATATATCAACCTTATTAATGCCAGATCAACAATGTTTTCCTTTCAAAGTATCTAGATATAAAATATAATGGTGTCAGCAAAAATCCATTATGTAATATACTATTGTAAATTTTCTATCACAAGTCAATCTGAACCATTCATTCCTAGGGAATCTCAAACCAGTTGAAAATTATTCCAGTAATAGATCATTCTCTGAGCACCTTTTTATTTCTACTATCAATAACTGTGGCATCAGTCTTGCTATTAGGTTTACCATGCCAAGATCTGTAAACAAGATTTAATGAATTGAATTTTCTTTCTATGGTTTTGAAGGTTTTAATATATCAATTTTCCTGCTATTGTATAAGCTATTCCTTGTAAACCATACACATGCAACTTGTTTGCTATAGCAATAGCAATACAAATATAAGCTTACAATTAAACTTTTATTTACAAAGTCTTTATAGTATCTATTGTTGTGGGACAGTGGGACAAAACTGTTTTTTTTATTAGTGAACTGTATTTCACTTGCAGATGGTGGGTGTATGTCAGAATTTTCTGTACAAATTTGGTGTAGGGTAATGTATCATCAACCAAACAAGAATGTGTATTTTTTTAACTTCAAACCTAAGCTACAGATTTTCTATTTAAGATATGATGATAAATCAAAAGCCAAGTTATAGAAAACATCTTTCTAAAAAGTATCTGCTTTTGCTATTTTATCAAATAGAAAAAAGTTATTCCTGCTTTTTATCTAAAACCGAACAATGATTTTCATGTATCTTCAAACCAAACAGAGAATTTGATGTTTGGTTTTACAATTTGAGTGAGTGGTTTAATCTTATTTTAAGGAGTGAACTATCATGAATTATGTAATTTGAAAGTATTTTTTCATGCTCTATAAATAA
The DNA here is from genome assembly GCA_950097015.1 of Macrostomum hystrix. Taxonomy (NCBI): domain Eukaryota; kingdom Metazoa; phylum Platyhelminthes; family Macrostomidae; genus Macrostomum; species Macrostomum hystrix. Next base: position 6,942,045 of record CATNEN010000034.1, on the reverse strand, counting down.
CTACATTTATGGTCATTTAATTGGTAAGCAACCACATACAATCTTCATCTAAAGTACATACTGAAAAAATGTTATTAAAAAGTATGCTTTTGCAATAACAATTTTTACTGAAACATCAATATCTTTCTTTCCTCTTAATGCTTCATTGCACATCATGCCTCAGCTTGTAGATAATTTCTTCAACTTTCAAATTAGTTGTTCTGTGAAACACAATAGGCATAGCTTGTTTCTGTCTTGCATGAGACCAAGGAAGAAGTCAAAATTCTTGTTCGGTTTTGAAGATACACTGTTCGGTTGATGATACTGTAGCTGACTTGCTACAAATGTTGCTGTTAAATTTAAGAGTCGGCAAAAGCTTGAGCTTGTTTATTTAGTTTTGTCGTGGGGTTACATTTAAGTCTTAACCGGGCAACTGTACCTATCGATAACAAGGGTCATAGACAAATTAGCGGTAAGGGGGGAAATAAAAGTACCATTTGAATCTTTAAATATTAAGAGTTAAAAGAAAGAAGTGAATTTGCTGCTACAAGATACTCCCCCCACCCAAAACGGAGTTTATGCAAAGGTTTTGATTGTCGTTATGAAACAGTTAGAAAACGATGCTTTTCAGTTAGGTTAATAATGGTTCAGTTGCGTAAAACAGTTTAACAGATGGTTCTGTGGAAAAACGAACGTGGGAAGCGGTTTTAGCACGTATGTTTGCTGCCGGTGGGTTTTCCGGTGTTACAGTAGTTGCTGGTGCTTTGCTAATTGGTACCGGTGCTGGGAGTGTAGCTGGTTTCACTCGATCGATAGACACCACAGAAGGCTTGCCGTTGATTTCCAATGTAAATGTCGTTTCGTGTCTCTCCAACACTGCATAGGGTCCCTGGTAGGGTGCTTCTAGGGGACGTCGAACTCGATCTAGTCGCAACCAGACGTGGGTGCATGCAGCCAAGTCTGCTGGCAGGTGAATTCTTACCTCGCGCGTTCGTGGTTGGCGATACGGAAAAAAAAGTTGGTGCAGTCTTGTGGAAAGTTCCTTGACAGAGGTGTCGGCAACTACAGGTGGGACTAATGGTTGTTCACCGGTAACGATGGAGAATGGCGATGCACCTGTCTCGTCTGCAAAAATGCGCATTCCGAGAAGCACGATGGGTAGCTGCTGCAGCCAGTTCTTGCCACGTGCTTTCAGCCCGGACTTTAATGTTCGGTGGGTTCGCTCGACGATGCCATTTGCCCTCGGATTGTAGGCTGAAGTGCGGATGTGATGGATTCCGAGCAGTGTCGCCAGGTTTCGCATGAGCTCCGCGCGGAACTGCGCGCCTTGATCGGTCACCAGCGTCAATGGTGGGCCAAACCGAGAAATCCAGGATTCTAGGAAGGCGCACGCGACTGAAGTGGCGGTGATGTCAATGAGAGGGGCAGCTTCAATCCAACGTGAATATGCATCGACCATTGTGAGCAAGTAGCGAGGTCTGGGACTAACGTCGGTCGACTCTGGAGGTGGCAGTGGTCCGACTAAATCGATATGGACTGTGATGGACCGTCGTGAAGCGTTGAGAGGGTGCTGGAAGCTGTTGCAACGGGCGTTGGACGTGACGACCTGTCTTGCACTGCTGGCACTGTTGACATTCGGCTACCCACCTTTGGATGTCGTTAGCCATACCTAGCCAGAAAAAACGATAGACGATGAGTCGTTGCGTGGCTTTGCAGCCAGGATGTGCGAATGCATGCAGTGAGTCAAAAACAGCGCGTCGGAGAGTCCTAGGGATGACGGGACGTGGGTTTGTCTGCGAGATTTCGCATCGCAGTGGGCAGTCCTTGATTCCAATGTCAAAGTTGCTGAAACGGCCTGTCTGGGGTTCATCCTCCGGGTTTTCCTTCTGTGCTCGTGCAACGGCTGGCAGGTCCACACATTGAGGAAGGTCAGACAGCAGTCGAATTGTGGTTGGTGGCGGGTTCTGGGATGGGTAAACCGGTCTTGATAGCGTGTCGGCTACGATGTTGTCCTTGCCGGAAATGTGGATGATGTCGCTCACAAACTCCGTGATGACGGATAGCTGGCGTTGTTGTCGATCGGAAAACCGTTCTTTCTTATTTCTAAACGCTCCGCTGATGGGCTTGTGGTCGCAGAACACGGTGGTTTGTTGGCCTTGGATCATGTATTTCCATGTCTTGACCGCAGCAAAAATAGCCAGCAGTTCCCGATCAAAAGTGCTGTAAGCTGCTTCCGTGTCAGAGAGCTTGCGAGAGTAGAATGCCAATGGGGAAGATTGCTCGGCTACCACCTGATGCAATGCTGCGCCGATGGCAGTGGCGCTGGCGTCGGTTGTGATTGTGAATGTGGCATTGGCTTGAGGAAAAGTCAGGGTGACTGCGTTCGCCAGACTGTCCTGGAGTTCTTTCCAAGCATCGTCGTGTCGCTTCGTCCAATTGAATGGCGCCGTGACGAGTTGTCGTAGCGGGGTGGCGATCTCAGCATAATTAGGAATGCACCGCTGATAAAAACCGAACATGCCAAGGTAGCGCCGTAGTGATTGCATGTCAGTGGGAGCCTCGAGTTTCCGCAGTGCTTCGACTCGGTTCGGAAGCGGTCGGATGCCGTCAGCAGTGACAAAGTAACCAAGAAACTCCACTGAATCGCGAAAGAAATGGCACTTTTCAGAGTTGACGCCCAAACCTTTGTCGCTTAGACGTCGCAGCACCTCTTCGATGTGCGCCTGATGTTCTTCGCGTGACTGGCTGTGTACCAAGATGTCGTCGATGTAAGATGTTACGAACGGGAGGTCGCTAAAGACGGAATCTACGTATCGCTGGAATGTGCTGGCGGCGTTTCTCAGGCCGAATGGCATGCGAATGTATTCGAAAGAACCAAATGGCGTGCAAATCGCTGTTTTCTCAACATCTTCGTCTGCAATCGGGATGAAGTGGTAGGCCTTAACCAGGTCAAGGGTGCTGAACACTTTCGCTCCATGTAGACGATGGTGAAAATGATTGATGTTCGGAATAGGGTAACGGTCTGGTTTGGTTGCCGCGTTCAGTGCTCGATAATCTCCACATGGTCGCCAGGAGCCGTCCCTCTTCTTCACCATGTGAAGTGGGGAGGCCCAGGGACTGGCCGAGGGGCGAACGATACCGAAGCGGAGGAGCTTGTCGAATTCCAACTTTGCGATTTCGTACTTCGCTGGGGATAATGGGCGAGGTCGACAGAATACAGGTTCACCTGTCGTCTCGATGCGGTGTCGCACAGATGTGGCGGGTGGCGCGGTGTAGTCCGGCGCCTCCAGTACTCGCGGGAAATTTTTGAGTGGTGTGGTCGGTTCCAGTTAAGTTGTGGCGTTGATTTTGGGAAGTTGCGCACTCGATGGACTGAGGTTGGCGTAAAGAGATGTCGCTGGGTCTTGTATGCGTCGTGTGTTCAGATCGATGAGGAACCCAAACTTGAGGAAGAAGTCGGCTCCGAGAATTGGCGCAGTGTCGGTAACGATAAATGATGCAGGGTAGGGTCTACGGAGACCAGGAATTGTAAGAGTGACGCAGCATTGGCCGAAGGTTGGGATTTCTCGACCATCGATGCTACACAGTTTCACATGTGTGGTTGTCAACAGATTTTGAGGAGCGAATTTTAGTGGGAGCAGCGATCGCTCAGCACCGGTGTCAACTATAAAGGAAACGGGTGAACGGAGAATTTGACACAACAGTAATAACGTGTTGGCCTGGGAGGGGTCGCGGCTCGGCCGAGGCACGTGACCCACTAGTTTGACGCCGCTGTCGGCGTTGGGCTGCTTGAGCGGGATTGAGTCGGAGTAGGTTGGCGGCTGGCGAGTGTTATCGTCGGCTTCGGTCCAGGCCACTGACACCACGGTCGGCAGGTGCGAGCTTCCGCGGCGTAGTACAGGTGACCGTTGCAGATTTTAGGGCGGCGGAGAGAATTTCGGTTGGCTTGAAAATCATCGCGTCTAGCTCCTCGAAATGGACTTTTCTTGTTTCCTGCGGACAACTGGCCGGGTGCGATGGCCCGGTTGATTGGGGCGAACGGCGTTGTGCTGGCTGACACGGCCAGCATGCTGTCGGCGATTTTAGAGAAAGCATCCAGCGGCGCGTCTTCGTGTCCGACTAATGCGGAACGGATGTGGGTCGGGAGTGCCGACAGGAGCCGAGACTTGACGATGCTATCATCGACTTGCAGACCGACTTCGCCGAACTTGCGCTTGATGTCGTTAACCAGTTGCGATGGACGGCGGTCGCCGAGTTCAACTGCAGCCAGTGCCTCTTCGATGCGCTGGTGCCGGTTTACGCGTAATGATTCGAGCACCGACGACTTAAGTGAGGCATAGTCTCCCGTATCCAGATCGATTGAGCAAGCCACGTCTTCGGGTAGAGCGGCCAGTGTGTGGTGGAACTTGGTTGTCAGATTGACGATGCCGGCTAACGTGAACTGGGATTCTAACTGACGGAACCATATTTCTGGGGACTTGCGATAGAACGCGGGCGGTTTGACTGCGTGCTGTGTGATTTGTCGCTCGGGAATTTGAGGCGTTTCATCGGGTTGCCGCTGTTGACGCTGGGCTTCTGCTGTGCCTGGTTTGTGTCTCCTGGTTTTTGGCATGATGAAACGCTCTGCTACCAATTTTGTAGCTGACTTGCTACAAATGTTGCTGTTAAATTTAAGAGTCGGCAAAAGCTTGAGCTTGTTTATTTAGTTTTGTCGTGGGGTTACATTTAAGTCTTAACCGGGCAACTGTACCTATCGATAACAAGGGTCATAGAAAAATTAGCGGTAAGGGGGGAAATAAAAGTACCATTTGAATCTTTAAATATTAAGAGTTAAAAGAAAGAAGTGAATTTGCTGCTACAATACATTACCCTACAAGGTTGGCATGCAATTGCTGCAGACCAAAACATTGGTATGTTTATCAGTGTGCACTGCCTCATTGAGGCATAATAGTATAATGCATGTATGATTAATAACATTATTATAATACAAAAGACAAGTATAAAATGTATGAAAGTATAAAAACATAAAACATAAAACATAAAAAAACATAAAAATTCAATATTTGTATTAGGCCCCTAGTTCATAAACTTAAAACAAACTTTCTTTTCTAAGCATTGAGTAAGCATTAATTAATTTAAAAATTTAGTAAATTGTCAAATAAATACCTATTAACAAACTTTCTTGTGCATGAGCATTAAAATGAACATTATTTATATAAACAAAAAGGTGATAAATTGTTTTTTTGACATGCAATACTACTGTTGTAGTAACCAAAAATTATACTTGCATGCATTTAAGCATTAAAAACTTTTTTTGGTGTACACTCAGCATCATCCAGACTATGGGCATACACCAACAATCATCCTCAATGTGGATTGTGAACTATATTTTATCAATTCAATAACAAATGTAAAGATAATTTTAAAGCAAGAAAAGTCTATAATAGCCTAAATCTAGTGTATCTTTTCAAGCATCTATTGCTTATGCATATAGCAAGCACATTACATAACATTCTGATTGATCTTAAATTTAAATTCAAAAGCAAATCTCAGTTCAACTTACAAGATCCTTTTTAGACTTCTCTTCTCCTCCACTTCCTGTATTCTGTCGATCTACCTTGGTAAAAAGCTCATTCTTTAAATTAAACTCATCAATTGTTACTGGTGGCAGATTTACAACTTTTCGCTTCAGATTATACCTGTGCCATTCACTTTTGTAATGATCCCGTTGCTCAGCTGAACTAGCAAGAATCACCCCACAAGATATACAAGGAAAAGACATTGCAACACAGAAAAAAGACTTTCTGCGGGAGTTAACCGATTAGTTTAGCAACAGATTTTTATAATATCGTATAGTATAACCTAGACGAACAAATAAAGAAGAGTAACGATAACTTTTAAAAAATCAATGTCTGCAAAAAATTGAACGGGTTTCTTGGATAAAGAGCGGGCTGGACTGTTTAAAACACTTGCCGCTTTCGATTTTAACAAGCCAAGCTAAAATTATTTGTGCCTTGTCGATGAAACTATTGAAGTACAAAACAATTTAAGCTAAGACTGATATCGTATATCTGAAGCAGATACAGTTATGCTTTGCTGCATGGTGATTAACGTTGTATCGATTATAAATTGCCTAGCGAGAAGAAAATTTTATAATAGAAACTATTTTACAGTGACAGTCTACTAAAATATTATTGGAAATAGTACTAACTGTGTTGAAATAATTATAAATCAAATCAACTCATAGCAAATCGACAATTTACTAACCTTTCCTTCCGAAGCAGCATCACCGAGTCGCTTCGCATTTTGCAAAGCTCTACGTTCTTTATCAGCTAGAGTAAACTAAGCAAAAAAAATTACATCCTGCTTTATGATTTGCCGATAGAAAATTATATTGGCTTGCATCAGTTCTTTTATATGCAATGATCGGGTGCAAAAACGGGCATTTTCTCAACTGGAATTAACGATCGATCACACACGGTCTCACCCTAGCTGTTAGAGAGATATTAGATACAATACACTATTTGTGTATTAGATATTAGATACACTAGTAGCTAGCTTTGTGCGTAGGCTACTTTAGAAGTCGTTGAAAATTAATTTTGCCTTATCAATAAAAACTTTCGTGAAGAGATCAATCATGTTGACGCTTCTTGCAACTTTTTATAAGCTGCATGCAGCTCTTTCTGAAGAGGCATAAATTCTAATCTCCTACTGCATGCAGATGCTTCCTATGTGTATAGGGGCGTGTTACATGTGTAATTGCCTGCGTGGGAACTGTTTCTACCATGGGATCTCCGAAAATTAAAGGATTTGCTCCACTTTAAGAAAAGTGGACGCGTGCTTTGACGCGAGAAGTCGGACTTGCGAGAGAGCCGTCTGGCAGAACTGGTGCTACTGTGATCAGTGTTGCATCATTAAGTAGCCTGGCAGGAGCTGCAGGATAAGGAGCACGATCTTGCTTTTTTCACAGCCCTCAATCTAAATAGCTCTATGAATATTATTATTAATACACTACGTTACAATACGTAATTTATGAGCTTTCCGGCTAGAGCAGATGCAATAATTAATAACCAACTCATCCCTTGACACCCCAGCACCAAATTATAAATTTGCACTGCAAGATGACCAACCGTGATGCGCCGCAATTGAATAAGACGCCGCCACGCGTGTAGCTCGTTGCAAAATTTCCATAAACGGGAATTCAAATTGCAGCCCCGCACTAGCTGTCATAATGCTCGCACTGATGTTCGATACAAAGTGTATCCTAGCTCGTTCCTACACCCTTAGGGCCGCCTCCAGATGTGAAATTCGGGACAGGGCATCGCTAACTTTATAATACATACTGAACGACCGATTGAAAAAGTGCGAACCATGGCAGCAGTGTTCTGGGGATTGAAGCTAAATGAGTGCGGTTTAGGCAACATTAATCTGAAGCAAACTCTTGACATTCGAATATTTGCTTAATTCTAAGATAAGTACATACGAGTGTATTATGTGTGGATTATAGTGGATTGTTATACAAGTGATACAGAAAAAACCATGCAAACAAAAATGCTGTTCATCGAGGAAAACTACTGGGCAAACTAAAAAGCAGGTTGACTTAAAATTGTAGTTTAAATGGGTACGTATAATATTAATAAAATTAATAATAATTGCAGATAGCACCTGCCCCACAGCCCAGCCTGAAGAACTGAATCTGAAGGCTGCATACGGCTGCTCAGTCCATGGACTGGGGGGACGCCAACCTCAATTACCCCAGCTAATGCTGCTATCTGCTGCTATTTAACAGCTGGGTGAATCGAAACAAATGCAAAGTTAAGTGAGTTGCTAAATTATACAACTTGTTCCTGTGGATTCCAGAATAGCACCCAGACTTTCAAGTCGTGAGTCCAATGCTCTAACCACTAGGCTACGACCCATAACCAGGTAATAATTAAGGCAACTAAAGTGGCTAACAAACTCTCGACAATCTGTGGACCCCGCAGGGACCGTGGACAGGATGCTTTGTCAGCGTGGAGCTATGTGTTCTATTTTTATTGCTTCCTTTTTATTCAGTATAGAGCATACATTAATTTAATTTTAATAATAACCTTAATAATAATAATAATTGCAGGAGGGCTGCGGGCAATGGCACATCATTTGGTGACACTAGACCCGCAGCCAGCGAGGAGGCAATTCTGCCCATTGCGCTGACTCCTGAGCACACACGCACACAGATACCGTACGCAGGCACACGCTCACACAGGTGTGTACATCTGCCCTGACTTTCTCATCGTCAGGCAGTGTACACTCTCACTGTGCCTTGGAGGTTGTAAATTGCACGACAAGCCCCCAGGCCTTCTCTCCGCGGCTGCACCCCAAATGAATGTGGCCTCGCCACGGAATCGAGCTCAGGGACCTTGGTGCGAGAGGCAAACGCGTCAACCGCTCTGCCACTCAGCCCCTCCATTTGACCTTATAGTATACTTTTAATTAGCTAGACAGACTACCTCTACTCACTGTCCAGGCCAATGTACTTGTTCAGAAATTGGAATTTTTCGAGCTTTCAATAGCGGATTCTAAAGGACCGCATTATCGAATGGAATAAGAGTCCAGCGCAAGACGCTTATAATTAGGCCTTCCGTGTTCGCGCATGCTTAACTAAGCTAAGCGAGGCTGAACTAGAGTAGCAAATTGAGAATACTGATCTGGCTTCATCATTTGAAATTTCCTCAAGAAATTGAGTCCGTGTTGGCGCGTTGAGTCTTTGATCTCAAATCTGACTAGACTAGAGAGAATGCATTAAGCCGAGGCCTATAAAATTGCAGTGTTGGACATTGGTTCAGAACTTTAGCACTGACGTGCACTGTGTCCTGGTGCTGGCTTGCCACGCTGCAAGCTAGTCTGCACTAACGATTCCATCTCAACGGCGCATAGATGGAACACGCTAAGGGCGGCTGGCTTCTCTAAAAATTGGATTATGTCAGACAGCTAGCTTGTGATCCGGCACGCTGTTGATTGCATCAGTCCAAGAATAGACAAACACGATATAGGCAGCCTTATAGATCGATTCCCTGTCCCTAAAGACCTACATATATAAAGGAAAGTTTGCAGAAATCTGAGCGATAGAAGATGACCAATAAATTTACATGCGACTTGCGCTGATGGATTCTCATACAAATTCCAAACTCATTTTTAGCTCAATCACAGTGCATTAGAGTCTGCGAGTATAATGAGAACAAATGTGTCCTATATAGCATTAGCCAATGAATTGATGCATGCAGCCTCATAAATCAAGCATTCAGCCATTCTGACAACTGATTTTAAGTTCATGCGTGACTGATTTACGGCCTTGCATGAATTAGTCTGAATCTGATTCCTTCTGCAATCAACAATGCGCAGGATGCATTTAGAACAGACTATTACTAACAGACAAAAAATTGCTGTACGCATTTAACTTACGCCTGATGTGCGTAGGAAACAAGCTGCTTGAGCCAGACGTTCTCAATACAGCACGTACTATAAGTACGAGTAGACATGTCTGAGAAATCTGTCAAGACTGTCACCCTCTGATTTCCGACCTATACTCGGAAAGGCGTGCTTTGACATCCGTGTGGGAATTATTGTTTACACAATTGTGCCGCCAGTTTAACTGCTTTATCGCAGGAAATAACTTTGCCGCAATCAAGGGAGAATTGCCACCATTGGCATCAGTGCCAGGACAGTCGAAAAACAATTTGTCAAAGTCAAGAATGTCAACCTACAATCCGATCATATGGAAGACTTGTACGCCAAAAATCACGAAGATGTATGTGCTTCACTTCTTGACTGAACAGTTCATGTGACCTTGTCGTGTCCCAATGCACCAGAGCTAGATTACCTGATGCACTAGAAATGTTCAATTATCTTCAATAACCCATTAATAGAGCAAATAACAAAATTGAGACACTACTAATACCTAATTGTTGATGCCCGGTGAGTTCTCCACATTTACTGCTTGCTCAACTTTCTTTCTCGAGAAGAGAAATGACAGTCTGAAGTTCCGTCTTGTCTCGATTCGGTTCGAGTTGCAAAAAATCAATTAAGCGGAGAGTGCGGGCCCCACTTTGAGTTAAGAAAAAAGGGAGTAAGTCACTGGAACTGCTGGCGGTGAAGGACCGAAGGACTTAAGAGAATTAGCGACTATAGCTGGGATCAGATCTGCGGACACACTCATCCCGCATGGCCTTTACTGGCTAGCTTTGGTTGCTAATTGCGTTTGGACAGTGAAAAAACTTCTCGAAATTTGCATCCTCTCTCCGTGCCTATGTTCGGTGTCCTTTTCTCAGCAGTTCTCATCTGTCGCAATCAACTCTATGCTCGCTCTGCTCGCCAAAGTCTTCTTCATCTCCCGGATGTTTTTTTCCGTGACTAAATTTCTCCATAAATGCATGTGGCTGAAAAAACAATTTTCTGCAGTTCACCTGTTCACAAGTTCACCTGTTCACAAGTTCACCTGTTCACAAGTTCACCTGTTCACAAGTTCACCTGTTCACAAGTTCACCTGTTCACAAGTTCACCTGTTCACAAGTTCACCTGTTCACAAGTTCACCTGTTCACAAGTTCACCTGTTCACAAGTTCACCTGTTCACAAGTTCACCTGTTCACAAGTTCACCTGTTCACAAGTTCACCTGTTCACAAGTTCACCTGTTCACAAGTTCACCTGTTCACAAGTTCACCTGTTCACAAGTTCACCTGTTCACAAGTTCACCTGTTCACAAGTTCACCTGTTCACAAGTTCACCTGTTCACAAGTTCACCTGTTCACAAGTTCACCTGTTCACAAGTTCACCTGTTCACAAGTTCACCTGTTCACAAGTTCACCTGTTCACAAGTTCACCTGTTCACAAGTTCACCTGTTCACAAGTTCACCTGTTCACAAGTTCACCTGTTCACAAGTTCACCTGTTCACAAGTTCACCTGTTCACAAGTTCACCTGTTCACAAGTTCACCTGTTCACAAGTTCACCTGTTCACAAGTTCACCTGTTCACAAGTTCACCTGTTCACAAGTTCACCTGTTCACAAGTTCACCTGTTCACAAGTTCACCTGTTCACAAGTTCACCTGTTCACAAGTTCACCTGTTCACAAGTTCACCTGTTCACAAGTTCACAAAGTAGTTAGCATGGCTGTCCTAATGGGAATTTCAGTCCAAATTAGCCGCTTTAAGAGCGCAACCAGTACTCATTAACGTCAGTGTGCTCTAATTTAACCGTCTTCGCGCGCAATGAGCGAAGTGGCACTGACGGGGCTCTTAAGCCGCGCGAAGGCGAATGAAGATTATCGAAAAAGAATTCGCAAATTAAGTCAGGCCTTCTTACCACACCGCTGTGTTTCTCGTGCAAGCCCAGATTCCCATTTCCTTTCGCACGCGCTTCGCGATGTGTAAAAACTCATATGGAAGATCTGAAGAGGATTGCGTCAAGTAAAACTGGCTTTCCTCCTAGTAACCGGCTTGAGCAGTGAGCAGTGTTCGCGGTTCTGCGTGAGCAGTAGCAGTCACGGCGTAGTTACGCTTGAGCCATTCAGGCCACTGATGGAATCTAAGGATAGGCTTAAGCCGTAATCCACGGGCGCTGACAGACGGACAGGCTGTAGTCTGATGCGTGTCCCAGGACGGGAGAAGGACGGTGGTCTGGAAGGACAGTCGCTTCCAGCATGGCCGGCAAGTGGAAAGAATTCGCTTCCTGAGCCAGCTGAGTAAGCACTTTTTTTACAAATAAGTTGCCACAGTCGACTGTATCCTTGTTCAGCATTTAGTTTTGAATCTTCCAGTTAAGTACGTATTATCGATGGGCAAGCTGAGACTTCCAAAAACGGCCAAATATAAAAAAAAATGTTGAAAATCTCAGTCAGAAGGGCTAAAATAAAAAAAGCTAAGTAAAATCATATCAAACTTCACATATAAAAGGCATAATAACGAGAGCTTTTAAGCAGATTTTTATTGCCTTTTTCACAATATGACATGAACATGGCGACTCGAGAGAATAAGGTTTGGGAGGATCATCTAGGAGCAGATTCATAAAATATAGATTTGAATTTCAAACGTCTTCCGATAAAAAATGGCGCTTGTTCGGAAACATTGCGAAGCCAGTGTCAATAGTCAGTTGTCGGGACTATCGGCAGCATCTCGATGCAGTCCGGTCGAATCGACGGTCGGTCTAGTCGGTCCAGAGCGCCGACTGCGGTGCGCACGGAGGGCAGGCGGCTTTGCCGGCTGAATCGCCTGTCGCCGACACCGCCCGGTACCGTGACGCCGAACGCCCCGGCTCCGCCAGACAGGCAGCCAAGCGTCTGGCGGAGCTCCTGACGGAAGCGCTGCGCTGAGGCTATGTAGAGGAAGAAGTTGGCCACGTGATTGAGGTACATGATCATCTCGGCGATGGCCTCAATCAGGCAGAAGTTCGCTATCCTGGCCATGTCGCGCGATTCGGTCAGGTCGAATAAGAAAATGGACAGCTTCAACAGGGCGATGGGCAGAGTGCAGAGCAGGTAGAAGGCGCAGATCGTGCTCAGCATGACTGTCACCTGCCGGGCCGACCGGCTGCGCGGCGGCTGCTGAAGGCTCTGCGGCGTGTTCAAAGGAAGCGTCTGCCGTTGGCTGTCGTCGTGCCGGCTACGCCATCCTCTGAGGCAGCGCGGACGCAGTAGCCTGACGACCATGGCAGCGTTGAGTAGCAGAATGAGGCTGAAGGGAGTCAGGAGGTAGCAGACGGTGTCCAGCCAGTAGACAGTGTAGGCTATGCCAAGCGCCGGCTTCAAGTCGCAGTCGTGATAGGCGTACTCGCGAATGTCCCTCGCCGCACCGGAGGTGTTGGAAGCCGCTTCTTGGAAGAGAGTTACCCCGTACGTATAGTTCATGCGCTTGGGCTGCAGCGCAACGGTCCACATCCAGTGCGAGTTGAGCAACAGGTCTGCCAGACAGATGGCCAGGGCGGTGGTTCGAATCCTGCGCCCGCTGTCGGTGCTGGTGCTAGCTCGCAGAGGAAAAATGACGGCGTAGAACCGCTCGATTGTCATGGCGACGATGAGCCAGACGGAGGCGTAGCTGAATGAGAACTGAAGGCAGGAGGTGAGCTTGCAGCTCAGCTCGCTGATTGTCTCAAGCCGAATTCCGAACATCTCTTTGAGCCACTTCCAGAGCAGGGCGGTGGACAGAACCAGCTGGTCCGTGATGGCGATGAGGATGAGGTAGAGGTACACCGGCACCGTCTTGGAGTGCCGCCGAAGCACCGCCAGGCCGAGTAGGTTGCCAGCGGTGCCCACCGCCAGCAGGACCGGCGGCGCGCTGCACTTTACCAGCTTGCTCAGTCGGTAGGCGCTGTATCGGTCGTACATGGCCTGCTCGTAGGGAAATATGTGCATGTCTGCGAACTGGATCAGGTGGCGTCGAATTCCAAATCCAACTGGGAGCTGTCCTGGGTCTTCGAAGTCGAGCCCTGCCCAAGCCGGAGGGCAGAAATAAGATCGGACTATAGTATAGCTGTGCGGCTAGATTGGATTGCATGCTCGGGCCAATCCGCTCGGCTGATCCCTATAGGACAAGGCGGGATCTTGCTGGCTCATTTTCAGTTCTTAGAAAGTCGCACTTCACACTGAAATTTCAGAGGCTGCTTTTGTGGACTACCCAAGATAAATGTAGGTACTATTGTTTAGTACTTGTGAAGACTTCGCTAATTAGCTGAATGATACTGTAAAAAATGCATTTCCCGAGGCATTATCCATGTCAAAAACACGCCAGTATCTCATATAGGCTTAGCTTGACCATTTTCATAAATTCGGGATCTGGATTCGGGATCTGGATTCGGGATCTGGATTCGGGATCTGGATTCGGGATCTGGATTCGGGATCTGGATTCGGGAACTGGATTGGGAACTGGATCACCAATAGGGACTGATAATGGTGCGCACTGAGACATTCCTTTGATACGCTTTAGTGCTCGCAAGCGGAACTTTAACTAAAATACATGCCCTGCGATAAAATGGAAGCAGCAATACCCTTCAAAAGCGAACAAGCAGAATTGGCAAGAGATTTCATTCTCTGCCAGGCGATGTTCTCTTTCTTAGAATGCCGATAAAATCTTTGAAAACGGTAGCTTTTGTTGAGCAGTGCTCAATGCTCTCAATTGCCCAGAGTCCCATCCGCTCCCAAGAGACTAAAAAAATATGGAGGAAATCAGAAATTTTCCTCCTTTCTTCACCGCAATTGCAGCTTGCGTGCCGACTTCCGTCTTTCCACTGGCCCAGCTAGCGAACTCAGCAATATCCATGCCGAAATCCTTCACAGTGGCAATGTAATGGTAAAAGTACACTGGCTGGGACACACTGCCCATCAACTGATAGGCATCAGGGATGCAGTTGAAGTCGCGATGGTGCTCAAATAGCTCACACTTTGGTTGCTCCCACACTTTGACAACTTGTCAGGAGATTACAGATCAATAGGGATTACAGGGAAAACTTCTAATCCCCAGAGCAGGATTCCTCAGAGCAAGAATGCACAGAAAAGGCAGTTACAATATGCACTGATCTCACTGAGGAAATTGTGTCAAGTTACATTATCCCTCCATCAGTTGACGAAGTGTCCATCCATCAGTTGACAAATTATCTTTCCATCAGTTGACAAATTATCTTTCCATCAGTTGACAAATTATCTTTCCATCAGTTGACAAATTATCCTAGCATCAGTTGACAAATTATCTTTCCATCAGTTGACAAATTATCTTTCCATCAGTTGACAAATTATCCTAGCATCAGTTGACAAATTATCCTAGCATCAGTTGACAAATTATCCTAGCATCAGTTGACAAATTATCTTTCCATCAGTTGACAAATTATCCTAGCATCAGTTGACAAATTATCCTAGCATCAGTTGACAAAATTATCTTTCCATCAGTTGACAAATTATCTTTCCATCAGTTGACAAATTATCCTAGCATCAGTTGACAAATTATCCTAGCATCAGTTGACAAATTATCTTTCCATCAGTTGACAAATTATCCTAGCATCAGTTGACAAATTATCCTAGCATCAGTTGACAAATTATCCTAGCATCAGTTGACAAATTATCCTTGCATCAGTTGACAAATTATCCTAGCATCAGTTGACAAATTATCCTAGCATCAGTTGACAAATTATCCTAGCATCAGTTGACAAATTATCTTTCCATCAGTTGACAAATTATCCTAGCATCAGTTGACAAATTATCCTAGCATCAGTTGACAAATTATCTTTCCATCAGTTGATAGGTGAGCCTGTCCTGAGTGAAGGCGGGGCAATCGCAAATAAAATGCTCTGCATCCTCAACGTAGGAGAGGCAGAAAGGGCACTTCTCACTGCGGATTTTGCCTAGCAGGAAGCGGTGCCTAGCGAAACAGCCGTGGCCAGAGAGGGCCATGGTGACTGTCCTGATGTCCCTGTGGTTAAGACCAAGCAGGGCTTTGCGGAGGGAAGTGGAGGGACAAGGAACAGCAGCGTGAGACTGCCGACAATCGGCATCCTTGTGCTTAGAGGCCACCAACTGGTTAATCCGAGTGGTGAGGACGGCGGTACGGGTGGAGACCGCAGCACGAGGCCAAAAAGCGAACCGGCCTTAGCGAGGCTGTCGGCCAATTCGTTACCGCTTCAAACGCCTACTTCACGAGCTCCCAAACCGAGTGACCGATTTTCGTGAAAGTTCACCATATGAATCTATTTTTCAGCCCTTTAAACGATGAACTAACTTTCAAAGCCGTGTGAGTCAGCATCGTCGTGATAATCAGCGGTTCTTGTCGGAGACCCTGATGACATCAAGCATGTGATACATATCATCAAGCATGTGATACATATCATCAAGCATGTGATATACGTCATCAAGGATGTGTATGAGATGCGACATCAAGGATAACGCATGTGAGTTTCGACATAACGCATGTGAGGTTCGACATCAAGGATGTGCATGAGATACGAAATCAAGGATGTGAGGTTCGACATAAAGCATGTGAGGTTCGACATCAAGGATGTGCATGAGATACGAAATCAAGGATGTGAGGTTCGACATAAAGCATGTGAGGTTCGACATCAAGGATGTGCAATTAAGATATACGAAATCAAGGATGTGAGGTTCGACATATAGCATGTGAGGTTCGACATCAAGGATGTGCATGAGATACGAAATCAAGGATGTGAGGTTCGACATAAAGCATGTGAGGTTCGACATCAAGGATGTGCATGAGATACGAAATCAAGGATGTGAGGTTCGACATAACGCATGTGAGGTTCGACATAAAGCATGTGAGGTTCGAAATCAAGGATGTGAGGTTCGACATAACGCATGTGAGGTTCGACATAAAGCATGTGAGGTTCGAAATCAAGGATGTGAGGTTCGACATAACGCATGTGAGGTTCGACATAACGCATGTGAGGTTCGACATAACGCATGTGAGGTTCGACATAACGCATGTGAGGTTCGAAATCAAGGATGTGAGGTTCGACATAACGCATGTGAGGTTCGACATAAAGCATGTGAGGTTCGAAATCAAGGATGTGAGGTTCGACATAAAGCATTAGGATATTATTCGACAACACAGGATAAAAATGGACGCTCAAGAATGCGTGTATTAATCAAACGTATTATTTTTACTATCCAAAAGGTAACTCCAATGAGTCAAATTAGATATTTGTTATCTTTAGCTCCGAAATTTCCGGTCTTTTTGCCGAGTGCCCGCCGAGCTCAGTGTCAGATGCTCCCGCGTTCCGCTTGACTGTACGCATGCCCTCACCCGGTGCTGCCCCAGGCTAGGCTTAATTGCTGTTTTCAGATTTTTTCACGCCTGAATAAATACACGGCTTGCTAAAATATTATATTTTAATTATCAAAATAAAAAATCGATTGGGTCTTTAGTTGCAATTAATAAATTACTGATTGCTTAGAGTGCATTAAGCATTTCCAACACTTTCATGACTAGCCGCTAGGAGAAGAAGCTGTTAAAAAAGTATCTACACAAAAGTTAAAATAAGAAACTAACGGTTCACAATCGTCGTTCAGAAGCGAGACAGGCGAGATGGAGACTTTCGTATTGTCAGTCAGTGAACACACTTTTAGCAGTGCTAGATGTCTGTTATCGATCTATTTCGAAAAATTCTCGAATTAAAATTTTTAGGAAATAGGTGGAAATCTGTTTGTAATTCTAGCTTTGAGTTTGTAAACATGAACTGGGGGACGGATAGATGAATGTGGAGTTCGGAGCAATGACACACGGCGAACCGCATTGATCAATGCAACAAAGAGCCCTCGCGGAGCTTCACTTCCGCGCTTCACCTGAGCGAAATTACTGGAGATGAAAAACACGTGCCCAGTAATTATCTGGATTAGCACTAGGTCATGCGAATGGCAGGCCGACCAGAATTTCAGAATGTATCTTCATGGTTGACTAACGCGTTTCAGGTTTAAACAAGAATATACATAAATATCCCAGTTTACGCTCGTAGGAGCGTATCATAGGGTTCAAAGGTCACAGGACCCCGGACGGAGGATAACAAGCCTGTCTCTGCGGACAGCATGCAGACACCCCGCCGGAGTCGGCATGATGCGGGACTCTGTCCTCTCTCCTCCGTAACCGTCCACGTAACGAGTCGACAATATTCGACCAGCGAGAATCGTTTTGGGTATTTCCGAAGTCCCCATCATCTTGGAATGGCTAAGACGCTTGCTTTTGCTTCCATTAGCGCGCCGGAAGCTCCATTAGCATGCCTGTTTCCTGTCTAGCTTAGGACTAATGAGTTAATTGTATGAGCTACTTGGAAGCCAAAAATTTGCTAGACCATTGCTTAATGCAGCTCCTTAACTTTTTGCTATGATAGTCAATACATTGCTATGTAAATCGATGATTATAAACACCTCCCCATCACATGCATGCTTTGAGAAAAACGTCCTGTAAAATGCCTAAACTGTATCACCTATGCTCCGATATGCCAAAAGCCACCTGCATTGTGCAGAGAACAACGTACCTGTGGAAGGAGAAACCGACGACATGGCAGAATACCGGCTTCTGTCTGATAAGTCGGCTAGTGTCTGGCTGGCGCGGCTCAATCGACGGCAGCGGAGGACGGCACTGTCAAGTTGAGTCTGTCCTAGTTGTACAAGTAGAAATATCCAACTAGCGGGCTAATTAATGAACGGGGTTGCAAAAACACGACTGGCGCTTACACCATTAGCTCGGCCTGCGTTATAAATCTAATAAAGAATTTCATTCGGTATCTGCAGGCTATATGAAAGCGAAGCGTATCCTGCTCAGGCGTTTCTATACATCAGACAGTATAGAGATAAACTAAAATTGTTAAGTTATTTATTTTTTACATATTTAATCGATTATACTTCGGTAGTACATTCCAGCTAGATGTAAGCAAGTTGCCTCATCATTTAAATAAGTTTCAGGCTCAATATTGTACATTCCAACACCGGGTAGATGCATGATCCGTGAGCTTCACCAGAGCCTGGAACGAATACTTGACCGAATTCGGTCAGGGCGAGAACGGAAACTTCTGGATCGGACTGGAAAGGCTTCACCTGCTCACGCTCAACGGTGGTCGAAGAGTCCGATGGAAGTTTAGCGTTTGGAACGGCACCTGGTACTGGGCCGAGAGCGTCAACTTCTCGGTGGCTGACGGCTCGGACAAGTTCCAGGCCGGCCAGTTTGGGTGCTCTTGACGCGAGCAGGTCGACTGTGGGCCAGTTCCCGCTGGATGATGTTCGATCGATGCACAACCAGCAGTTCTCCACCATCGACTCTGATAATTCGACGCGCTCAATGGGATCCTGTGCTGTGGCGTAACATCAGTCTTGGTGGCTTGCTTCAATTTCGACCCAAACCGTCCGTACTTCGTGCCCCCTGAGTAATTTTTCAGTCGTGGTTATGAATCATCGATATGTATCCAATGTGGACCTAAGCCCTATCGCCGGTCTATTCAAATCGGAACGTTGATCGTGTCTTCTGCCGCACAGATGTTGATAAAAAATGAAGTAGATTTTTGTAAAGCATGCGAAACCTAGCCCTTAACTGCACTACTACATTACAATCTGACCTGATCTTAAAAAATAGTATTTAATTGAACTATCCAGTTCGTAAACTGAAATTTAAGCAAATATTTACGTAAATTGTTACTTTTAAATTAAATGATGTTTAACAGATGCAAATGTAGAAATTATCAGCGATAACGCGAATTTTTTTCTAACGATTGATCCGTGATTAGTTTGAACTCTTAACGCGCTTTTTCTTGACATGGACGAAATCGAATTCACTTACAACGGGATCTCGAAGCATTGAAATCGGGTTGCCGCATTCAATTGTAACTATATTGACACTATACATATAATAATGTCTGACATTGTACACGTGCATAGTGACAAAATGACTGCCGATCAGACTCGCATTGACTCGAATTGATTGATATATCATGCAAACTTATTTTCAATTTTAGCAAGTACTACACAAGAATTCAACCTGTAAAGAACGCAAAAAACAATATTTAAACAGTTTTATTGTTGCAAGCGATTACTTGTAAGCTACTGTTTAATAAAACTGGAACTTATAGTAATCTATGTATGTACTGTGGATTTCAGATTTTTTAATTTAAAACGGCTGATTGCGTCTTATTTTTAATGGTTTAAGCCTTCATTTATACAACACAGATTTGAAGTCTGAAGTATTCCAAACTCATAAAAATCGTGATTCGATGAGTGCTTCTTAGTAAAATGTTACGATAACATCAGTAACATAGTAGAGACTATCTAAGCCTAAGTATTGGTTTTTTCAAATAGAAACACTGTGAAAAATAAATATTTTTTCTTTTAAACATTGGTAGCTAGAAATATTTCTTGAAATTGTTTTACAATGTGTTTCCTGGAACCTTTGGTCGTTAAAGAAACCCGCGGATTTCCTGGAACTGATTCACAGACGATATAACTACTACAACTCTCTAATTAGTTTAACAGTTTGTGAACAAAAACATATGTGAATAAAGTCTTAGGTGCCATGGTCCATCAATAAACCAAATGCAAGACAAGATGCTGGACTTTGCAAAAAATATTTTGTAGGCCTATTACTAACATATAGGCCTATTGTATGCCCTATAGTCTAGATAAAGAAAAAATATGTGTATAGGCCTAACTTAACTAACACAGCTACTTTCCAACATTTAATTCACAGCTATAAAATATAGTTCTAGTATACACTTACACTCTTACAGTCTGCTTAGTCTATGCTAGGCCTATATGTCTATGCTATTAGGCCTAGGCCTACCAGTGCCACCATATGTTTTTCTTTTTTGTATGGCCTAGTTGTATGTTGGCTTAACAATATGTTTGAGAAAAAATAAAGAACAATTTTAACTGTACAGTCCAAGAGGTAGATTGGGGCAGAATGTCTAATAAGGTAAGTGTGTAAATTAAGACTTGTGCTGTCAATTAGAATGCTTTAAACAAAAAGGCCCACACCAACTATGAATTAGCTGATAATTAAATTTCGTTTCAGTTTTTTGTGTACATATATCACATATATTACTTATTTTAAGCCTAAATTTAGTCCTGTAGTGATAAATCAATAATTTTGTACTACTCAGTTTGCTCACTGTCACAACAGTTGTGAGTTGTTTGCAGCAAATAAGGTAAGCTTGAAAATATATATTTAAATATCTAACTGGAAGTAAAGGCTTTGGTGAGTGGGGTCTAGAGGCATAAAAGACTGGGCTGACTGGACCAAGCATGAATGATATGCATTTTCCTAACCTTTAAAAAATGGAGGGGGTAATGATATCCCTAAGAGGAAAGAAAGGAAAAATACAAGCAAAAAGTCCGAACTAAAGTATCTCTGTTTACTTTATAGAGATAAAAAAACTGATTCAAATGTGCCTATGAAAACAGGATAATATTGGAGACTCATTCAACTGGGAGGGTTCATAGTAGTTTTAGTAGGCCCCTAGGCCTACATTGTTTTTTGAATGAGGGCGCTAAACAATTGTACAGTCCAAATGTTCAGGGGTTTGTTTTGCTTATAAAATACTATAAACTATGAGATCATTTGTCTGTGGATGATCTTTGAAAGATTTGTTTTTACTCCGAGCTCAAGGAAATGGTTTACAAGTGTACTGCATTCAACTGCCATTCTGGATACCTGAGGCAAAGCTCCGCTATGACTTCAGAAGCTGCTATCAGGATCTTGTTTCAATGTATCATGAATATTACTCCAAGAATGGTTGTGACAAATTCAGAGAGAAAATTATTCAGTAAAAATGCAATCAAGACTCTTTGCACCTTGCGCTCCTTGCACTTCACGATGGACAACTTTGCTACACTAATCTTCACAAGACACTAATCGTCCTTGATCTCATCTAGTGCCGGCTAAAAAAAGATGCCATTCCTACAAAACTCAGGCAGTTTCCTGAGTGACTGCAGCCAACAGCTTTTCCAGCTCAAGCAGAGAGCTACAGCATCAATTTGAGTAACACTGAATGGAAAATGTGGCTGCTGAGTTTTCTCACTCAAGATAAGATAGCCTTACTTGCCAACATTGTATGCCAGCTTGAGTGCAACCAACTTCCTAGTGTTGTCAAAGACAAGCAACATGACTTTTGCTGCTAACTGTCAATGGACTGCCAGTTCTCCCTAATACAAAATTCCCTTCATCCTTGCAACAGGGATTTTTCACTCACCCAGTTTTGTACACCCCCTGCCTAAAGCCTTCACTTCCAGTTAGATATCTAGAATTCTTGTACAACCAACCTTTTTATCAATCCCTATAGGAAGAAATAAAATGGTGGACACATGTCTGGTGCATTGCAGAAATAGTAACATAATATTTTGTACCATAAAACTTTTTTTTTGTCAATTTTCAATGGCTGCATATAGTAAAGCAAATTAAGACAATGATGCATGTAATTGCCAAAACTGAAACAAAAAAAAATTGAAGCAGATAATTGTCTGAGGTTACCTATGCCATTTTTTATAAATTTATAATGCATAAAATTTTCCAGTAAATACCATCAGCATCTGCAAGTCCACTGATAGCAATTTATGGTGTGTCCTGCATAACAGTTTTGTAATAGAAACAGTAACGCTGCTGCAGTGATTAATTATACAGCATTTGGTTTCTGCAGACAGCCATGACATCAATTCATAGACCCAGGGATCCGCCTGCAACAGCTCCTGAGCGGCGCGGATCGGCCAGCTATATACCGCCGCCGCCAAGCAAGAAAGATGTCCTTCAGCAGAAGGTGAGTCTGCCTAGACCTGTAAAAATATTGGACTTTAAAATCATTATCTCGCTACTATGCTCATAAGTAGTGCAGTTGCGAAATATGCCGCCTAAAACCCGCTGGGCTTTATAGCTGCTGACATATTCACCCACCGAAACCAATCTAGCAGGCGACTGGCGTTCCAGCCTCGGCCCCCGGCGACGGCAGGGCAGCGAGTCTGGACCGCTCGGCTCTCCAGCCGCCGCAGCTGATGCCGAAGCCAAAACCCAAGCCAAGTCTTACTAGCAACGAACCGGAAGAGGCCGAAGGTGCCGACGACGCTGTAGCCGATGAAGGCGCCAACGTTGACACTGTCGGAGGCGGCAGACATGGCTCCGGCTCCGACCGGCTCAGCCGCGGCGGCACTGGCTGGGCGCACTTCTCGGACGTCGATTCGGACACTGGCCTTATCAGTGGCTCAGCGGCCGGCCGCGAACAGCCGACTGGTGGCGCAGCCGCCTCCGCTGCCACCAGCGGCTCTGCAGCTGGGGGTCGACGTCACGGGCGTCACCGAGGCTCCTCGTCCTCAGAAGGCGCCGGCGGCCGCAGCTCCGACTCTGAAACGGACTCGGACTCGTCCAACTCCGACGATTCAGACAACAACAATGAGCGTCGACGACGCGACGATGTCGACGCGTTAGGCGCCGTGGACGCCGACAACAGTCGGCGCATTGATGCCGATGGCAACGATGACGACGATAGCTCGGACCCGTTGGCCATGACTCGCGAGCAGCGGGAATACTACGCGAACCAGTTCCTCACCCTCTGCCCCAGCCTCACTGGTCGTGTGACCGGCCTAGTTGCTAAGCAGTTCTTCGAGAAGTCGCGCCTACCCCCGCTGGAGCTGTCCCATATCTGGGCTCTGTCCGACCGCGACATGGACGGCCAACTGACCCTAGCCGAGTTCTCCACCGCTATGCATCTGGTTGTGCTGCGCCGCAACAATGTCCCTATTCCCGACCGACTGCCGCCACCTGTTGCCGCCGGCTATCAGCCACTGTCAGACAATGACGACGCCTCGCCGCCTCCGCCGCCACCATTGCAGCA
Source organism: Macrostomum hystrix (assembly GCA_950097015.1). NCBI lineage: Eukaryota > Metazoa > Platyhelminthes > Macrostomidae > Macrostomum > Macrostomum hystrix. The sequence goes on along the minus strand of CATNEN010000034.1, from coordinate 6,918,737 downwards.
GCAACAGCAGCAGCAGCATCCACCTGAGCCGTCAGTATTTGGCGGTATCCCACCAACGGGTGTCGGCGTTCTGCATCCGACGCCGCGCAAACCCCAGCGTAAGCAGCAGCAGCAGCAGCAGCATCTTCATCCCACTGACCAGCTGCTGGCTCCTCCTACCGTGCCGCCGCGCGCCGGTTATCAGCAAGCGGCAGCAGACGCTGCATCTTCAGGTCCGCCGCCAAATCGCGAACGCCTATTAGCCGCTGTTAAAGCACAGAAAGAAAAAAACCACACTCTGGTCCGGCTCAACAATGAGCTGGCCGTTGAACTCAAAGAGGTCACGGAGCAACGCATCGCGTTGGAGCTGGAGTTGGAACGACTAAAACCACTTAATTAAATAGTTAGTTTTTAGTTTTAGAATTGCTATATATCCCGATTCTGCCCTGTTTATTGCATTAGTAACCCGGGCATCTCACCTTCTCCACCCTTCTCGTACGCTCACTCAGTGTGCTTTAAAACCGAATCCTACTCGTTCAAGCCTTATTAACCTTATTATCGAATAGTTTTATGTGTTTCGCTCAATTCTTGCTAGGTGATGGTTTCCAAGAAAAATGCTGTCTGGCTAAATAACCTCATTTTTAATTGCACTTTTTTAATCAAAAGTACATTCTTGTTGATGCTTCCTTTTCGATTAAAAGTACACCCTAGTTGGAGCGCCCTTTCTATCAAAAGTACATCCTTGTTGGGGTGCCCTTTCCATCAAAAGTACATCCTTGTTGGGGTGCCCTTTCCATCAAAGGTAAATCCTTGTTGGAGCGCCCTTTCTATCAAAAGTACATCCTTGTTGGGGTGCCCTTTCCATCAAAGGTAAATCCTTGTTGGAGCGCCCTTTCTATCAAAAGTACATCCTTGTTGGGGTGCCCTTTCCATCAAAAGTACATCCTTGTTGGGGTGCCCTTTCCATCAAAAGTACATCCTTGTTGGGGTGCCCTTTCCATCAAAAGTACATCCTTGTCGGGGTGCCCTTTCGATCAAAGGTAAATCCCTGTTGGAGCGCCCTTTCCATCAAAAGTACATCCTTGTTGGGGTGCCCTTTCCATCAAAAGTACATCCTTGTTGGGGTGCCCTTTCCATCAAAAGTACATCCTTGTCGGGGTGCCCTTTCGATCAAAGGTAAATCCCTGTTGGAGCGCCCTTTCCATCAAAAGTACATCCTTGTTGGGGTGCCCTTTCCATCAAAAGTACATCCTTGTTGGGGTGCCCTTTCCATCAAAAGTACATCCTTGTTGGGGTGCCCTTTCCATCAAAAGTACATCCTTGTTGGGGTGCCCTTTTCAAAAAATGCATGATGGCGTGCCCTGTTTTCGCCTAAAGAACCTTCTAGCCAGATAGTCCTTTTTATCTCAATTTCCCATTTTTGCTTGAGATCTTTGGTGTATGTGAATCCAATCTAGAATAAGATATAATAGCAAAAGTAAATTTGATTTTCACTGTAATTTTTAATCAAAAGTACATTCTCGTTGCTCTCTAGACTATTCAGCCCGCAAGCATCTGATTATCGCGTGATACCGCTCCGCAATTCCTCGGAGTTTAAGCCAAAGGAATATACATTGTAACCGGTATAATCTCTCCCGTGTGGAGCATTGGCACGGCTCGTAATCATTTTGAATATCTCGGATGCTGATTCGTCAATCTCAATATGTCTGATTCGATTTTCTTTCGGTCGCTTGAATAAATTTTTTATTGAAACTATTTGTTAATTTCCTTCTCTCCGATCGCATCTGTACGCCCGAATGGCTTGTCAAATGGCGTTCAGTTTCCTCTATTGTTGTATTATTAATTCATTTTCCCATCACCCGCCGCTAAATATCCCAGTGCAGACTAGGAACACGCAATTTTATTTTTCTGTGCAATGAAATGTCATATTGACTTTGTTTTACCGGCCAAATTCTAAGATCCAAGGAATTAAAAAAAACTTGCAATTCTAAGAAAATCTGGAATTTCTAGGAAACTTTTTTCTTTAAAAATCTTGGTTTTTAAGAAAAATCTGGGATTTCTTTGAATTTCTGGAATTTCTAAGAAACGCAAAAAAACTGCCAGATCCTAGAAAAATGTTATTTTATTAGTAGACAATTAGTATACTTTGATTTATGCCCATGCGGAAATTCAGTATTTCAAGGAAATTGGGACATCTTACTAAAAGTGAGACATTTGAATTCTCAGAAAATATGAGAATCTAGGAATTTTAGGAAAATAAAGAGCTTTTAGAATCGTTTCGTGTGTTTAATTAGTATTATTACAGGCTGAAGGACTTGTGGTTTAAATGAGTAAACTGGAGTTCTTGCTACACATATCAGCGCTGTATCCGTGTACCATCACCTGTGTGAACTGTGCTATACTCTGTCCTTAAATAACTTGCACTTTTTTAACACTTTATTTGTTTGGCCAGTTCGGGACCACAGGATTGCCTGTTTACCTGGTACACAACATTTTCACGTCTATTTATTTGAGATTACAAAAATCGTTGCTCTAATACATTTGATTGTTATTGTATTATAATTAAAAGCTATTTATGCCCTGATGTGATTTTTTTATTCTAATGCGGCAGAAACACATTACCTTCTAAGGCCTCGTTTGCGCAAGATTACCCAAGTAATATATGAATACCAAAAGTAGACATAAACTCATAAATCAATACATGATATTTGTTGAGATAAAAGCTTATTGTGTCTTAAAGGACTGTTCATGCTTAAATTTAGCCTCACATTACAAGCTCAAAGCGCAAAAAATTGTTTATTAAATTGATCTGTTCACCTTCCATTTTTTGTTTAAACGATCAACAAAATCCTTCTGATACTACTTGTTAGTACTGGTAAAGAGAATTGTTAAAAGGTAATGCATGTACAGCGGATTGTACAGCTAACTGTAGGTTGTGGTGTTGCTGTCGGCCTTAGATTAAGCTTTTAGGCGTAAACTGCTCAAGCCCACAAAGCCTTCGCTACTTGGCTGCGCCCAAAATTAATGTTGCCATGACGCGGATTCGAACTAATGAACCTATGTGCGATGCTTGGCCCATAGACAAAAATAGACGATTAATAGAAGATATACTTGTTACACATAAGTAGCCAAGCCAACCTATTAAGAAAAACAATAGCACGAACAGGAATGAGTCCTTAGTGCACGGGAATGAGTCCTTAGTGCACGGGAATGAGTCCTTAGTGCACGGGAATGAGTCCTTAGTGCACGGGAATGAGTCCTTAGTGCACGGGAATGAGTCCTTAGTGCACGGGAATGAGTCCTTAGTGCACGGGAATGAGTCCTTAGTGCACGGTAATGAGTCCTTATTGCACGGGAATGAGTCCTTAGTGCACCGGAATGAGTCCTTAGTGCGGGGAATGAGTCCTTATTGCACGGGAATGAGTCCTTAGTGCACGGGAATGAGTCCTTAGTGCACGGTAATGAGTCCTTATTGCACGGGAATGAGTCCTTAGTGCACCGGAATGAGTCCTTAGTGCGGGGGAATGAGTCCTTATTGCACGGGAATGAGTCCTTAGTGCACGGGAATGAGTCCTTATTGCACGGGAATGAGTCCTTAGTGCACCGGAATGAGTCCTTAGTGCGGGGGAATGAGTCCTTATTGCACGGGAATGAGTCCTTAGTGCACGGGAATGAGTCCTTAGTGCACCGGAATGAGTCCTTAGTGCACGGTAATGAGTCCTTATTGCACGGGAATGAGTCCTTAGTGCACCGGAATGAGTCCTTAGTGCGGGGGAATGAGTCCTTATTGCACGGGAATGAGTCCTTAGTGCGGGGAATGAGTCCTTAGTGCACGGGAATGAGTCCTTAGTGCACGGGAATGAGTCCTTAGTGCACCGGAATGAGTCCTTAGTGCACGGTAATGAGTCCTTATTGCACGGGAATGAGTCCTTAGTGCACCGGAATGAGTCCTTAGTGCGGGGGAATGAGTCCTTATTGCACGGGAATGAGTCCTTAGTGCACGGGAATGAGTCCTTAGTGCACGGTAATGAGTCCTTATTGCACGGGAATGAGTCCTTAGTGCACCGGAATGAGTCCTTAGTGCACGGTAATGAGTCCTTAGTGCACGGGAATGAGTCCTTAGTGCACGGTAATGAGTCCTTATTGCACGGGAATGAGTCCTTAGTGCACCGGAATGAGTCCTTAGTGCACGGTAATGAGTCCTTAGTGCACGGGAATGAGTCCTTAGTGCACGGGAATGAGTCCTTAGTGCACGGGAATGAGTCCTTAGTGCACGGTAATGAGTCCTTATTGCACGGGAATGAGTCCTTAGTGCACCGGAATGAGTCCTTAGTGCGGGGAATGAGTCCTTATTGCACGGGAATGAGTCCTTAGTGCACGGGAATGAGTCCTTAGTGCACCGGAATGAGTCCTTAGTGCACGGGAATGAGTCCTTAGTGCACCGGAATGAGTCAATGGAAGAGGGAAATAAGTTGATGGAAGAGGGAAATGAGTCGATGGAAGAGGGAAACGAGTCGATGGAAGAGGGAAATGAGTCGATGGAAGAGAGAAATGAGTCGATGGAAGAGGGAAATGAGTCGATGGAAGAGGGAAATGAGTCGATTGAAGAGGGAAATGAGTCGATGGAAGAGGGAAATGAGTCGATGGAAGAGGGAAATGAGTCGATTGAAGAGGGAAATGAGTCGATGGAAGAGGGAAATGAGTCGATGGAAGAGGGAAATGAGTCGATAGAGAAAAGGGAAATGAGTCGATGGAGGAGGGAAATGAGTCGATGGAAGAGGGAAATGAGTCGATGGAAGAGGGAAATGAGTCGATAGAGAAAAGGGAAATGAGTCGATGGAGGAGGGAAATGAGTCGATGGAAGAGGGAAATGAGTCGATGGAGGAGGGAAATAAGTTGATGGAAGAGGGAAATGAGTCGATGGAAGAGTCGATGGGCAAGGAGAATGGTCGAGTCCATTGGTAGCACGAGAATCGCCTGCGCGACGACTGTCTGCACAACAACTGTCTGCACGATAACTGCCTGCACGACATGACAGCTGACTGCACGACAACTGCCTGCACGACATGACAGCTGACTGCATGACAACTGTCTGCACGACATGACAACTGCCTGCACGACATGACAGCTGACTGCACGACAACTGTCTGCACGACATGACAGCTGACTGCACGACAACTGTCTGCACGACATGACAGCTGACTGCACGACAACTGTCTGCACGACGACTGACTGCACGACATGACAGCTGACTGCACGACAACTGCCTGCACGACATGACAGCTGACTGCATGACAACTGTCTGCACGACATGACAACTGCCTGCACGACATGACAGCTGACTGCACGACAACTGTCTGCACGACATGACAGCTGACTGCACGACAACTGTCTGCACGACGACTGCCTGCACGACATGACAGCTGACTGCACGACAACTGTCTGCACGACATGACAGCTGACTGCACGACAACTGTCTGCACGACATGACAGCTGACTGCACGACAACTGTCTGCACGACGACTGACTGCACGACATGACAGCTGACTGCACGACAACTGCCTGCACGACAACTGTCCGCATGACATGACAGCTGACTGCACGACAACTGTCTGCACGACGACTGACTGCACGACATGACAGCTGACTGCACGACAACTGCCTGCACGACAACTGTCCGCATGACATGACAGCTGACTGCACGACATGACAGCTGACTGCACGACATGACAGCTGACTGCACGACAACTGCCTGTGGTGCTTTCATGTTATTACAAATCAAGACTTTTATTACTATTAACACCACAGTAACTATTAGATTAGACTGTGCAATAATTCAAGGAAAACATGAGGCGGGAGACAGATAAAACAGGGAAGTTAGAATACGAGAGATAAGAGACAGGGGAGAGGATGAAACAGGATACAGGTGATCCAGGGAAGAAACGAGACATTAGACATGTGATTGAGATGAGACAGCAGAGAGGTGTTAAAAGGGGTCAGTGGCCGGATTGTGGAGCTTCAAGGGCCGCATATGGCCCGCTGGCCGGAGGTTGCTGACCCGGGCTGTATGCATTCTTGAAGTAAATGTAAGTGTGTGATAATGTATACATGTTTAAATACTTGTTGATCTTTTTGATGGTTTGGTATTTGATTCATAATAACAAAGTCAGTTGTCGCGTAGGCATTTGTGCGCAGGCAGTTATCGTAGATCATTCCAACTCATAGGGGGAATGAGTTTATTAGGAAATTTAACTTGTTTATTTCAAGTATAAAAAATACGTTTTGATTTGTCAGAAGGCTTGCTTTGACAGATTTTACATTTGGATGCCGTGCATACATGCCATGTGCCTCTGTAATGTAAACAAATCGAGTAGTCTGCATACATACGCATACATTTCGCTCATCTGAAACACTTACTCGTATATAGCAAGTGACTTATATAGCAGAACTGATCGTACGAGTAAATAACGCAGATTATGCGTATTAAGTTGTGAAAAATGAGAATCAATTATTGACTTCCATAAAATGAGAATCAATTTTCACAGCATTGGTTGGACCAAAGATTATTTTCCAGTTGCAATCAATGTCTATCTGCAAATGTGGTGGCCCTTAAAAGGGCCGTTTTAGTACAGTTTTTCTTTAATCATCATGTTTATTTGCCTGCCCCATGACTTCCATTATTATTTTTCGTGCATGTGTGGCTTCTTTATATTTTATTTGCTATTGCTTCATTTCACCGCATGGGATATAATCGTACAAACGAGGAGACACTCTAGATTAATAACTTTGTTTACAGCCGCAAACCCAGATGCAGCTCGAATTTGCACATTCTGCACAGCCTAAAGTCCTACTCGAAGAACTTCAATATACATTTTTGAGAGTGGTAGGTTCAGGTTGCTGTCCTGTGTGCGACAAATTCGTCAAATATTCAAGGAGCGCTTTTAGCTCCGTACAGTTCTGTAAACTCTTAGCCCCAAAAGTAGTCCTTAATGCTCACGGACTGTTGGAGTAATAATGGTCTCATTATTTATCATGCTTGCCCTTAACTTTATCCTTTATCCTTTACATGCTTTATCGTTACTGATATCCTTACTAAAATACTATATAAATAGTCCTAGTGGCCAACTTGCTGTTTGAGGCGCCAATCCGATAAACTCGTTTTATTTACTATATGCTACTTACAGTAAAGTGTCAACGAAAGAAACACTAAATTTTTTATAATTCAGCGCAGCCAATCCGAAAACAGTTAATAAATTATGATAATGAGAACTGGATATATATATACACACTTAACTGCAAAATTTTATTATTTAGCCACAATTCATCGTTGCCCACCTATCATAACCGAAGCTTAGTAGAACGACGAAATGGCTCGTACCAAGCAGACAGCCCGCAAGTCAACTGGTGGTAAGGCACCACGAAAGCAGCTGGCCACCAAGGCTGCCCGCAAAAGTGCCCCTGCCACCGGTGGCGTCAAGAAGCCGCACAGGTACAGGCCTGGCACAGTGGCTCTGCGTGAGATCCGTCGCTACCAGAAGAGTACCGAGCTGCTCATCCGCAAGATGCCCTTCCAGCGTCTGGTCCGAGAGATTGCTCAGGATTTCAAGACAGATCTGCGTTTCCAGAGCAGCGCTGTTCAGGCTCTGCAGGAGGCTAGCGAGGCCTACCTGGTTGGACTGTTCGAGGACACTAACCTGTGCGCCATCCATGCTAAGCGCGTCACCATCATGCCGAAGGACATCCAGCTGGCCCGCCGCATCCGTGGCGAGCGCGCCTAAGCTTTGTGAACAAGGTTTCAGCTGCTCAAATGCCGCCGATCGGTTAGATCCATAGCTCAGCTTCTATTCCGTCCATAGTTTGAACGCTAAAACGGCCCTTTTCAGGGCCACCAAATAAGAATGTTGCAGCATGTCTTGCTAAGTAGCCCTTAAATTGAACTCTCTGTAGTGAACGCAACATTTAAATTGATAAATTGAATGTCAAAGGCTTAGTCTAATTTATTATTGTCCTGTAGACAGCTGCTTAGCCGTGATTTTAAATAGCCTATAGAAAACTAAAAAAATATTTATAACATCATTAATATTTAGGTAGGCCCCCCCCCTATAACAATACATAGACAGTAATGTGTTTTTGTTCATGGCTTTAGTGCGCCTGTAAATTAGGTGAGTGAATTAACCAAAACAGGCTTAGCCAAACATGTTTATCTTGTTCAATACGAACTACAAAGGCATGTGTCTAAAAGCTAAAACGATAACGCAATTAAGCGAAAACAGCGAAAGATTAGCGCTAATAGGTAAAGCGTTTATTAGGTAATTAATTTAGTGTAGTGTGATTCAACTAAACTGTTTTGATCATAGGTGCGAAGTTCAACTGAGCCCAACCTAATGCCTACCTAACACGTGATATATTTTGTAAACATTCGAGCATATATATTTAGCAATGCACTGCGCTGGAAAATAATTTAAATGCCAATTTTCGATTATAATGCCGAAGTATTGTACGAGCATGTCAGATAAATTTTAATCAAATTAATCCCATGATCTGCTTGGATTAAAAAATCCTGATTTTTTAGAGAAGGAGCTGCTAGTATTGCAGGAATTCGGGCTAATTCATAGTTTCACTTGACGCCATCTCTAAGACACAGTGAAAGTGTACACTGCCTGACAATGAGAAAGTCGGGGCAGATGTACACACCTGTGCGAGCGAGTGCCTGCGTACAAAGGTATCTGAGTGCTTGTATGATCAGAAGTCAACGAAATTGGCAGAATTGCCTCCTTATTATTCTTGTAGCAATCGCGAATTAATTTTCCTGACCTCGAGGACAAAGACAGTAAATATAGCCTCTCCCTTCCCGACATTCCCTTGCCTGAGAGATTCGAACCACGGTCAGACTTCCGAAGTTAAATGAGCGAGAGGTGGAAAATAATTTTAAGGTTAACAATGCTTTGCGCAGATTAGAAACTAATTTGGTGCATTGATTTTTAAAGCAACATGCATTTCCTGGAAATCGATTCGAAGCGAACTTTTGTTTAAATATAATGATAATCTCTGAGCAAAAAATTCTAATGGATTTTTTTGAATAAATTCTAATTTAAGGAACAACTGAAAGTCGAATGCACGCGTAGGATGATGATAATATTTTAGTCAACAATCAAATAAGTCTGTTATTGGCCAAAACCGTCATGGCTCTCGTTTAGTTTAAAAACAGATTTTGCTGCTGATTGGCTCTCACTGCATGGCAAGGAGCTTCGACCTATTTAAATCAGTATACAAGCTCATCTGAGAAGTAACCTTGCTAGAATTTTTTTCTGGATTCTCTTCTCTGAGAAATTAAGAGCATCTGTAATTCGATACGTTTTTTTGCCGTGGAAAACAGGTAAACAGACCGTTAATCAGATCAGTATCAGTGAGTGCAAGAAATCAAATAAACTCACACTGTACTGTACTGTTTCCACTTTTCTTAAGCACAACCATGCAGACAGCCTTTCGACATTCCCGCTCATCACCATGCACCCAGACAGCCAATTCGCGCGACATATTCCCGCTCATCACACCCAGACAGCCTTTCGACATTCCCGATCATCACACCCAGACAGCCAATTCGCGCGACATATTCCCGCTCATCACACCCAGACAGCCTTTCGACATTCCCGATCATCACACCCAGACAGCCAATTCGCGCGACATATTCCCGCTCATCACACCCAGACAGCCAATTCGCGCGACATATTCCCGCTCATCACACCCAGACAGCCAATTCGCGCGACATATTCCCGCTCATTACACCCAGACAGCCTTTCGACATTCCCATTCAGCATTCCCATGCATCTATCGCAGACAGGTCTCATCATTCCCATTCATCGCGCACCCAAATGAAACTCCGCACCATCCTGCATGGCCAACCAGCAGCTGGACAAATGTCGAGCAGCGCAAACTTCAGCGGTGGCGTAGAGCAAGGTGGGCCGCCTGTTCGTATTGGTTACGTCGAGTCCACCGTATCCATAGTCCAGGACTGTCGCCGCTACAATGCCGGCGATCTCTCGCGCCTGTCCCAATGCGCCCTGTCGCACTTCATCGGAGTCGTCTCGGCCGTTCTGCTGCCGCTGCTCATTGTTGTTGGCACGGCGGGCAACCTGGTGGTGATCTACGTCATGCTGTTCCGCGTGAGACCGCTGACCCGGCAGAGCATCTACCTCGCCTTCATTGCCCGTAGTCGACACCCTCAACCTGGACCTAAACGGCCTGTTTAACTGCTTCCTGAACAAGGGCCTGCCCTGGCTGACGGACGGCCGTCTCGCCATCATTGTCTACAATTACAGCGACGCCATGTGCAAGGTGATGCGTTTCGTGATGAACTTCCTGCACTTGCTAGGCTGCCTGTGGCTGCTAGCCCTGGTCTCGGACAGACTGCTGGTGGTTCACCGCCCGCTGGCCATGCGGAAGTTCGGTCGGCGATGGGCCGGCGGTGCTTTGCTGGTCGGCCTGCTGACCGCAGCAGCTCTGACGGTGCCCTCCGGCATCCTGATGGGTCATCGCTACCTGCAAATGCCTGGAAACTTTCGGCTGATCTTCTGCTATCGACTGGACGAGGCGCAGACCTTCATGCAGGTCCTGAGCTCTGCTAAAGATAAACTGCAGGCACCCATTCCACCGACCCCTGAGCACCAACACCCGCATGCACCGATTGAGCTCGTACTTAATCTACTTAATCTTTGAATGACAGGTGAAATTTTCTATGAAATTCGACCTTCACGTTCAGATTTTCACGCCGGCCGTGTCCAACCCGCCGATGCTGTTCATTCTGCTGATGCTGGTCCTTAACCTGGCCCTGCTGGCCAAAGTGGCGGACGCATTGAAGGCTCATCGAGCACTCAGGAACGGTGGCGGCGGCGGTGGCGGTGGGGACACGGGCGACTTGAGCGGCACGGTTGTCGTTCTGTTGCTAACGCTAATCTACATGCTATTGCACACTCCACTGGCTGTATTCCGCATGCTCTTCGAAATCAACTTTGACAATCTGGACATGGCCGAGCATCTGGACTACCTGAGCCTGCTGGCTAACATGGCCTACGCCTCGCTGGCCCTGTCTTTTGTGAACCAGTGCGTAAGCTTCTTTGTCCTGTTCTCTCGCAATGCGCAGTTCAAGACGTCAGTGCTGGGACTAGCCTGCTGCCGCTGCCGAAGTTTCCTTCGCTCCTTTAGTAACGATGGTCTACCCTCGGGAGCCACTATGTACCAGCTGAACAGCATGCCGCCTGAGCGGAGCCACGAGCACTGACTCGTGGAATGAAGTGAAGAAGCAAACAGGAGTGAAGTGTCAGTGAAGTGTCAGTGAAGTGTCAGTGAAGTGTCAGTGAAGTGTCAGTGAAGTGTCAGTGATGTGAGCAGCGAAGTTTCAGTACCAAGGTGTCAGGAGTGTGTGGTGAGTGAGGCACTCCTCAGTGACCTGTAAATAGCAATGTCAGAAGAAAACAGTAGCTAGATTACCGCACTACTATAGCACTAGCTAGAATACAGAATTAGCACTAGCTAGAATACAGAATTAGCACTTGCTACGAGTACATTACAGCAGTATAGCACTAGCTAGAATACAGCATTTGCACTATCTAGAATACTAGCACTCATTAGCACTAGCTATAGAATATAGCATTAGCACTATTATTAGCAAGATTTATTTTTTTGTTGCACAAAATGTCAACATTTAGCCGTTAATCCCGCTATTTTTAGAACTCGATATATGAATCAATATCAATAAACGGACATTTCCAGTTGTTTTGAACCATCCCTTCGTTACTTGTTCGTGAGAATTATTAGCGCACCAATCCGCTTATTTAGTGGCTTTATATGACGGCTACGTAACTGCGTTTCGTGATGGAGCGGTTAATCAGACAGATTATAGAGGCCTATCTATAACAACGAAGGCTTTGGAAAGCGTGACATTGTTCGACAGACTGTTTGTTTACAAGTTTGCGCTGTTTAAATAGCTTTAAAATTCGCGATAAATGTTGCATGAAAACAATACTGACTGAGTCCGATTCGGGCGGTGGAGTTAAGGGAACAGCTACTCTTATCATAAGCACTTATACACCTACATCACGTACACTTGACAATCTTGCTTGTCCTATACGCATAAAGTACAGAATTGCCACTAAAAATACTTTTTCTGCCCTCAAAAAATGACCCTGTTATGCCTCTCTTAAAATGACTATCTTCAGTCCACTAAAATTACTCATTTTAGTCTATTAAAAGGACTCTTATCATTCTACTAAAATGACTATCTTCAGTCCACTAAAATTACTCATTTTAGTCCATTAAAAGGACTCTCATTATTATACGACGTACTAAAGTGACTCTCTTCAGTCCACTAAAATGACTCTTCATTCCACTAAAATGACTCTCTCAAGTCTACTAAAATGACTCTCTTAAGTCCACAAAAATGACTCTCTTCCGTCCTAAAGTGTCTTAGCTAAGTTCGTGAGTTATGAAATGTTACTAATTTGTCCGTCAAGTCTGCCATCTTCCAAATCCTCTGAAAAGTAAAAAAAAAAAATAATAAAAAAACAGCTCTGATTTTGTGCAGCCAACCAAGATGACAGGCCAAAATTAATAAAGCATACTTGCACGGTTGAAGCCTTTAATTATATAGAAAAATATATCGGAGAGTTTTCCAAAGAAGATTGAAACAAAGGCAAACTTGCCCTAAAATGCAGTGAGCATGATATGGTAAGCACCAAGGCAATACAAGACAGGCTGAATAAGTTTCAATGCGAACACACTTGGAGCTTTGATGTGAGCACAACACATAAAGAGGAAAAAAACTATTAAGCAAATGCAACTCTTAATGCCATAGCTCCAAACCGTAGACAAGCGCAGTTTTTAGACTTCTATTGCAGGGGAATGTTTATCGGGTCTCAGGGAAGTGTTTGATGGGTCTCAGGGTAGTGTGTGATGGATCTCAGAGAGTGTTTGATGGGTCTCAGCAAGTGTTCGATGGATTTCAGGGAAGTGTGTGATGGATCTCAGGGTAGTGTGTGATGGATTTCAGGGTAGTGTGTGATGGATTTCAGGGTAGTGTTTGATGGGTCTCAGGGTAGTGTGTGATGGATCTCAGAGAGTGTTTGATGGGTCTCAGCAAGTGTTCGATGGATTTCAGGGAAGTGTTTGATGGGTCTCAGGGTAGTGTTTGATGGATTTCAGGGTAGTGTGTGATGGGTTTCAGGGAAGTGTGTGATGGATCTCAGGGTAGTGTGTGATGGGTTTCAGGGAAGTGTGTGATGGGTTTCGGGTAGTGTTTGATGGGTCTCAGGGTAGTGTGTGATGGATCTCAGAGAGTGTTTGATGGGTCTCAGCAAGTGTTCGATGGATTTCAGGGAAGTGTTTGATGGGTCTCAGGGTAGTGTTTGATGGATTTCAGGGTAGTGTGTGATGGGTTTCAGGGAAGTGTGTGATGGATCTCAGGGTAGTGTGTGATGGGTTTCAGGGAAGTGTGTGATGGATCTCAGGGTAGTGTGTGATGGATTTCAGGGTAGTGTGTGATGGATTTCAGGGTAGTGTTTGATGGGTCTCAGGGTAGTGTGTGATGGATCTCAGAGAGTGTTTGATGGGTCTCAGCAAGTGTTCGATGGATTTCAGGGAAGTGTTTGATGGGTCTCAGGGTAGTGTTTGATGGATTTCAGGGTAGTGTGTGATGGATTTCAGGGTAGTGTGTGATGGATTTCAGGGTAGTGTGTGATGGATCTCAGGGTAGTGTGTGATGGATTTCAGGGTAGTGTGTGATGGGTTTCAGGGAAGTGTGTGATGGATCTCAGGGTAGTGTGTGATGGATTTCAGGGTAGTGTGTGATGGATTTCAGGGTAGTGTGTGATGGATCTCAGGGTAGTGTGTGATGGATTTCAGGGTAGTGTGTGATGGATTTCAGGGTAGTGTGTGATGGATTTCAGGGTAGTGTGTGATGGATCTCAGGGTAGTGTGTGATGGGTTTCAGGGAAGTGTGTGATGGGTTTCGGGTAGTGTTTGATGGGCTATTAATCAGTAAAAGGCAAGACTCTGCGCAAATTTAGCATATTTTGTGAAAACAAATGCAATGCAGATAGAAACTAGCTAATTAGTTGATGATTAACAAAAAATTGGCACCGGGAACTGCTGCATTGCAGAGGCGCAGAAGCGGTAGAACAAAAAGTAGATTGAAAAGTGAGACACGACGGCAGAACACGACGGTTGCAAGTTCAAAGGCTATTCGAAATAAAATATATTAAACTGAAAACTTTGATTAGTTACAGAAAGCGGATAGCTGAAAAAATTGGCAAAATCTATAGATGAGATTTCACGAATTTTTTCCTAGAAAATAGAAAAATATTGTAAAAGTTTATGATGGAGCATGTAACGCATTGACTGACGAACGAATATATATGAGCGAAAGAGAACAAATGTTTACAAGAATATGAAGGAAAATGTTAATTGTGATGAGGTTTAAATTTGAAGCGAGTTACAAAACTCTAACTAAAGGTGTAAGCTCTTGATAGCAGCGGAAATCACTCTACCCACAGAACTAAAATCCTTAAATTTTGTGGTAGATCACAATCTGCAGCGTGCAACCTAGTGTTACCGAGATACCGAGTGTGAGTTAAGGGTAGCTATTCTAAGAATCAATTTGTTTGTGAAAAAATATTGGCTTGACTGAATTGTAAAAGTTGCTTCGAGTCGATAAAGATAAGTGAACGGAGTGACACAATTTCCTTATTTCGCTAGAACCATTGAGCCACTGTAGAAAAATACAAAACAACCAGAAATTGGAAGTGATTTGGATGATAATACTTGTACTACTAACATAGTAGAAATGGTGTGCAGTACTAGTCTAATAGTAGAAAGATTTTTAGTAAAATGATTTAGCAGACTTAAAAATAACCCAACTAAATTTTGTATGATAAGATCTTGCAAAAGTCGCACAGGCAACTGCATTTAAAAAGCTTTGCTTCATAAGAGTAGCGCAGGGAAAACTAAATGTTTAGTGCATAACCGGCACTATAATGCAGCATGAAAAAGACTTTATGTCAAATTGTTCTCCGGCTCAGTGTGCAATTTACGCATCGGGCAATCTTTGGTCAGCGAGGCTAGAAAGCCTAGCAGCTGAAAGTGCTGATCCGCGTCGCGAGCCTGCGTCAAGTCGCGCAGCAGCAGCCGATTAGAGCGGGCCAAGTTCCACAGGCACTCTTCGTGCTGCTTCGGCAGCATGGGTAAAATGTGCCTCTCACGATTGATGCCAAAGAACTTTTGCTTTTGATGACTGACAACCACATGCCTACAATGGCTGTTATAGGTGGAAGCAACCGGCTCAACATCACTGGAGCTGGAAGCAACTTTCTGTTCAACATGGCTGGAGCTGGTAGGAACCCTCTGCTCAACATGGCTGTTCTGGTTGGAGCTGGTAGCAACTTTCTGCTCAATATGGCTGTCCTGGTTGGAGCTGGTAGCAACTTTCTGCTCAACATGGCTGTCCTGGTTGGAGCTGGTAGCAACTTTCTGCTCAGCATGGCTGTCCTGGTTGGAGCTGGTAGCAACCTTCTGTTCAACATGGCTGTCCTGGTTGGAGCTGGTAGCAACTTTCTGCTCAACATGGCTGTCCTGGTTGGAGCTGGTAGCAACTTTCTGCTCAATATGGCTGTCTTGGTTGGAGCTGGTAGCAACTTTCTGCTCAATATGGCTGTCTTGGTTGGAGCTGGTAGCAACTTTCTGCTCAACATGGCTGTCCTGGTTGGAGCTGGTAGCAACTTTCTGCTCAACATGGCTGTCCTGGTTGGAGCTGGAGGTAACATTCTGCACCAAATGGCTGTCTTTGCTGGAGTTAATTTCTACACTGTGCTCTGATCTGGAATCTTTCAGGCTTGTGTTTTTATTATCAATGCCAAGATGCACTTTACCAAGATATTCAGGCTGCTCGGAAGCATCAGTTTCAGCGTCCATTCCAAAATATTTGGGATGCCAAGATCCTCGTCTCGGGGCACGACCGCGCAAAACGCGACCGCGGTATTGGACACGGCGCGCCCTCTGAGACAGATAATGCTGCTGTTGCTGAAAATAGCGTTGATTCTCCTCAGGACAGTACTCTTTCTCGCGAGCGGAATAATACTGTTGATTATAGTCAACTCTTGACCAAGCAGCAGGATAAGTGCAGTAATGTCCACGCTTGTGATTATGCGGCGACAGTATCTCCCGTTGTTGCTGCATCCTAGGATAAAATGCTCGGTAAGAAATGTTATCATAGTCTCCTGACTTGTCCGCTTCGTGAAATCCACCAAAACGCGGTCTGAAGGTTCGTCCAGGCTGGAAATCGTATTTAACTGTAGGATAGACATCATGATCATCTCTTCGCTTCTCAGCAAGGCAAGAAGCCGCAGCTGCGACAACAGGCGGGCTATGATCGGGACGGTCGCAACCGCCATTATCGATTGTATTATGATCGACAGTTGCACAAGTCTGGGAATTCAAAGCGATAGGACCCACCTGCCGATCCGATGGCTCCCGCGTATCAGCACTCTCAGCCATAGAGCTGGCATCCATCACTGGCTCTGGCTTGATAGTGACACAGCTTGAGTTGGTAGGCTTCTTATCGACTTTAGGAGATTTCTGCCGCTGCAGCTGCTCAGACACTGGGCCGCTTCTTCCCTGGCACAGCTCTGGAGGCCGGTTCTCAATGTAGTTAACCAGGCTGTCGATTTCTTCTCCACCGCGATTGCCAGCTACTTCTTTGGCAGAAAATGAGCGCTTAACACCAAACTCTTTCTTAACCTTGCGCTTTAGCTTAATTGAGCTGCCATTATTGTTGCTTTTGTTGCTATCATTATTGTTAGAGTCTATATTAGGGAGAAAGCAATGTATAATCCTTCTTCCATATCCAATTGCTTCAAGAAACTCAATTGAATCTGTAGTGTTCTTTTCCATTGAGGATATTTCGTTTAAATAGGAAATGTACTGCCAACTGAAATCAGGAAAGTAAATAGAATTTTAGAGGTTTTTGTCAATTATTTAGTTATAAAAATAGGAAAGTTCTTGTAGTTGCAGCTATTTAGGCACAAGAAAATCTAGTGCAATATGGTAATACATTAGCTTCTATTCTCTTAGTTTCTATACTAAAAATAAAAATATTACAATTGTTTATATTGATATATATTTTGGCATAATAAGAATTATCATGATCATGTGACTTATGTTCTGACCTGAAGTATTAGATTAAAAAGAAGTAAATTAGACAAAAAGCTACATACAATACAGATTACATAATGAGCCAAAGATCAACTTGATGAGCCAAAGCATAATAGTTTTATATTACTATTATTTCTAATAATTTAGAATTTTAACATTGTGAACACAATGTAGTAATTATGTTTAGTAGATAGCAAACCTTACAAATTAATGACATTATTTACTACTTAAATAACTATTTTGTCAGTTGTTTATTGATACTTTTTCCCTTTCAAGACCAAACTTATACCAAAGAGAAATGAAGCCTAGTTACAAAATATGTAGTTACCAAAGCTAGTTATATAGTTCTACTCATATATTCCAACTACTGGTGTCAAATTAATTGTATGGTGTGTAATTATGTTATAAAAGTATTAGCTACGAGTAATTAATTATTTTAAGTGAGGATTAATTGCAACCATGAGCATTGTCCCAGTAATGTATGATTGCAATCAATTTTTATCCCAAACAATTTAGAATAAGTTTCTTCCATTGAAGACAATGCTACACCATAGCAATCCTAAGGTGATATAGATGGCAAATCATAGCAATTTTTAAATCATAAGTTGGGATAGACATATACTCTATATGCTACTTGACACAACAGATTGCAGAATAGACAGCAGACTAAGTCTCTAATTAGTAGATTTAGGGTGAACTGTTTGCTATAAGTTTCAGTCCCATGAATAGGATCCTCTTCATTTATTGAATTTATTCTAGACTTCAGATTTTTAGGGTTTAACTATTTTGCAAAGCCAGGGAATAGCATGTGGAATAGAATAGGAAAATGCTAGTTTTCATCTTGAATGATCACCTACTAGTGCTTTGTAGTTGGTGCAATACAATATTTGCAAAAGCAGCTAATCTTCCTTGGCCTATACTTAATGGGCAGAACAGCATATTGAGTTAGCACACAGTTAATACTATACAGTATAGGATGAAAGTTCATAGGATCAAAGTTGAACACATACTTACTTACTTACTTACTTTGCAGGGGGGCCTGGGCTCACTTGACGCACAAACACAGGAACGGCATGCCCCCAGGCCGGCGAAACTAGGCGAGAGCCGCCCATCGCATCGCCTCCCCTGAGCAAGCACCTCACACACACAGCAGCAAGCCAAGTGGGGAAGGGGGCGCAGGCTGAAGTGCCTCTCACCCCAGGCCCGCACACGCACAGAGCAGACCAAGCCGGGGTGGAAGGCTGATAGCAAATCAGTCCTCAGGGGGGGGGGCGGGTGACGAGTGTACACTTTATCCAATCGCGCTGACGGAAATCCAGATTGAGCGCGCGGCGGTGTACACCTGCCCCCCAGCCACCCCCCGCAAGGTCTAATGCCCCAGCGCCAACGCACATAACTCATACAACGCAGAACAGGCACACAGAAAGGTAGGAGCGAAGCTATTTTTCAAGCTTTGATTGCACGAAATATGGTGCACCTCCGCCGGTCGCTACTGTCCAAACCCCCCCAACAAGTAGGCTACCGAAATTAATTGTGACCTCAACGGTGAATTGAACTAGCATCCTTTGGAGTGCGAGGCAGCGACGTTAGCCGCTGACCCCCCTCGCCCCCAAGTTGAACACATGCATTATCTTATTCTAATTAATTATATTCTAATTCTTATATTATTAATTCTAATTATATAATTATATACTAATTAATATGGTATTTCATATAGTCTAGTTGTGTAGCCAGGATTTTTGTCTTGTCATTCATTGGTGGCCTAGTCTAGGTGATGGTTTTATGGCCATAGACCTGGCTGGCCAATGCAACACCCACTGCCCAGCCAGCAGCATCAGTTTAGCCCTAGCTAAAATTAGGCATATGGTTCTTATGACAACCTCTTGGCTATACCTCTGATAAAACTATAAGCTGAAATTTAAACACTTGAATTTTGACATCAGATTCAGGTATAGGCTAGGCCCTAGCAAAAAAAGAAAGCAAATAGGGAACTTGTACAAAAAAAACAAATTGGGCTGGAACAAACAACCAAATAGCCAATAGGGCTAAGGACCCAGGCAAGTACTAGCCTATAGTCCAGATTATGTAAGAGTGTAAGATATTCCCGAAAATTCGGGTTATCATGTGCATTGGTGTTGGATGCCAAATTGGTGTGCAGTGCATGGTTGGCGAGCACTTGCCTTAAGTGCATAAAAGTTATTATAAATTATGAATCAGTCCATTCTATTCAATAGTATATATAGATATTGACAAAAATTATGCGCGTAATCACCACTTATTCGCATTCGATGAAGCTAGGGCACACACAATAATGCTAGGCCCTATGAATGAAGTCGGCATGATTCATGAAGTTATCAGATGGTTTTATTTTGACGACGTAAACATGATGATAAGACCAAATATGATTATTTGAAAACGAATTTTTCGTAATATTTTTTCCAACTCGTTTTTCAGTTGTCTCACGTTATCTCTGTCGAATCGGCACCTTCATCTTCAGAACGTGTTGCACGAGAATTCACCTGATTAAATTTGTCTGGAGAAGTAAATCAAAAGTTTATAGTAAGAATTTTGCTGATGCCAATATTTTGACTCTCCATGGATTTTCTCTTAAAAAATATATCATTTCTATATTTTTGTATATTTAACAGTTTGGTTGCTTTATTCAAAAATGTTATGTGAATCAAAGCTTGTTTGATTTAATCGGCCGATGGCTGAACCACATCGACGATGAGTTTCTCCTTTGAACCGTAAACGTCAAAGCGTGCGCGTGTATATTTAGTTTTCTACTGCCTATTATGTAGATGATGGGTGCTTCGCATCTTTTGGTGCCACAAAGTCCGGTTTCATGTCATTGATCTTTACTATGATGATGTACAATGTACATTGAAACTACAAGTGCAAGTTTTGCTATTTAAAGTAAAATAAGGAATTTATTTAAAAAACTATTGATAACTTTATTAGTGAAAAGAATTACAAAATGTCAGCGTGGGAAAATTTCCAAAAGAGTTTCAGCATATATATTTAAAATAACTTCTTAAATGTTCAAAGATATAGCACTGCACACTAAAAGTGACTAAAAAACTGCGCTTAGTGCGCTGTGAATTGCAATAAAAGTACTTCTTCCTGTATCAGGCAACAAAAAAGGCAAAAAAAAATTTAGGAGTAAATTCATGGATATTAGTGTCGTTAGATATAATGCTGATCTTCATATATAAGCCTATAACTTGTGGGATTTCAAAATCACACGCTAAAACTTCAGTATTTTCTCACGGCAACCTGAGGCCGGTTGGCTGAGCAAATAAAATGTATTTACTCATTTCCCAATGCACTGGCGAACGGATCTCGACTGTTCATGGTCTGTTGGAGAACCTTGTAGCTCTCGTTGTCCAACGAGAACGGGTTGCCCTGAAAAGCATCCAGTGTTCGCATCACGAGAAGTTCATTGCATTTCGATGAAATTATGCGCCTACTTACCCTTACGCAGTGTTAGCCAATGTAATTTTCGCTAGCTTTTAACAGATTTTTTCAAGCTAAAAAACGAATCTACTGCACTCAATTAAGCAGCCTTCTCACCTGCAGCATGAGTCGCATCATTCCGGTGCCATTCACCCTCTGCCTGCTCATGTAGGCCGCCTGATATCTGATGGCCGTCTTCCACTCCAACACGCCTTGATCTGTGATCTGGTTTCCTAGAAAGTTAAAAGAAAGAAAATATAAAATCAAACAGAGAAAAAGATCATAAATACACGACTGCATGGTTGTGTTTTAATTAGATGGCCGTATACAATCCGTAGATACCGGATTCGTCCACCATTCTCAAAGTAGAAATGCTTAAAAGAACGCACTGGAGAGGTTGAGCAGGGCCAGAACGTGGTTGCCAGGGACCAGCAGGAAACCCGGGGCGTAGCCAGTGTCCGCTCGCTCCAGCAACGGATGGTCCGAGTTGAATGGCTCCAGCTCTTGCTGCTGCGGGCGGGTGCAATGGGCATGAGCAGATGGATTGGCAGTCATGGATCTAGGGAAGCAGATGGATTGGCAATGATAGATCTAGGGAAGCAGATGGGTTGGCAGTCATGGATCTAGGGAAGCAGATGAATTGGCAGTCATGGATCTAGGGAAGCAGATGGATTGGCAGTCATGGATCTAGGGAAGCAGATGGATTGGCAGTCATGGATCTAGGGAAGCAGATGGATTGGAAGTGATGGATCTAGGGAAGCAGATGGATTGGCAGTCATGGATCTAGGGAAGCAGATGGATTGGTAGTCATGGATCTAGGGAAGCAGATGGATTGGCAGTGATGGATCTAGGGAAGCAGATGGATTGGCAGTGATGGATCTAGGGAAGCAGATGGATTGGCAGTCATGGATCTAGGGAAGCAGATGGATTGGCAGTGATGGATCTAGGGAAGCAGATGGATTGGCAGTGATGGATCTAGGGAAGCAGATGGATTGGCAGTCATGGATCTAGGGAAGCAGATGGATTGGCAGTGATGGATCTAGGGAAGCAGATGGATTGGCAGTGATGGATCTAGGGAAGCAGATGGATTGGCAGTCATGGATCTAGGGAAGCAGATGGATTGGCAGTGATGGATCTAGGGAAGCAGATGGATTGGCAATGATAGATCTAGGGAAGCAGATGGGTTGGCAGTCATGGATCTAGGGAAGCAGATGGATTGGCAGTCATGGATCTAGGGAAGCAGATGGATTGGCAGTCATGGATCTAGGGAAGCAGATGGATTGGCAGTCATGGATCTAGAGCGGCAGATATATTATAAGATAAGAGCTCAGAGTCAGAGATCAAAGAATGACGAAATGAAATCTCACCTCCGGATCCATCTGTGGCGTCGGGACCTTCACCCGGCTACCCTTGCCTTTGCCTGACTTCAATGTCGCTGAACTCTTTGAGTCCTTCTCAGAGCCAGTGACACTTGCAGCTAATATAAAAAAATGAGAGATTAATAAAGAATAAGCGGACTTGAATGAAAGCTACAAACAGCTCGTGCCAGTAACTCACTTTTTCCTTTGGCCTTAGAATCTTCCTTTTGTCCTTTAGCCTTGACCTTATCATCCGGCTTGGCTTTCTCCTCCTGTGACGTTGAAGAGGGAAAGTTTAAT
This sequence comes from Macrostomum hystrix, assembly GCA_950097015.1. Lineage (NCBI taxonomy): Eukaryota > Metazoa > Platyhelminthes > Macrostomidae > Macrostomum > Macrostomum hystrix. The sequence goes on along the minus strand of CATNEN010000034.1, from coordinate 6,896,445 downwards.
ATTAGTTGCTCATTAGTGCTCATTGGCTGTCGCGTCTGCTATCTCAACCCTGCCACACTAATTCTGCAAGCGAGTAGCTCTGCAGGGCTGTGTGGCAGCTCCCTCTTACCCTATTTGCGTCATGATTGGCTGGCTCTCGTCATTGGTTGGAGCTCAGCTCAGATTCTCTCTCCGGTCCATCCAATCAAAGAAAGAGTATCTCACCTTTTTGCTCTTGGCGCCCGACTTGCCGGTATTTCGACCCTTCTCGGTGGACTTCTCCTGGCCCGACCGAACGCTGCCGGGCCGGTCGGAGGCCCCACGGCGACTGGTAAGCGGCGGCTGCAGACAAGACAGAGGAAGGAGAGCAAGTCGATAAAGACGATCGTTAGCAGGCGATGCTCTGAAGGACCAGGAGGGCAATACACCATGCTCTGAAGGACCAGGAGGGCAATACACCATGCACTGAAGGACCAGGCGGGCAATACACCATGCTCTGAAGGACCAGGAGGGCAATACACCATGCTCTGAAGGACCAGGAGGGCAATACACCATGCTCTGAAGGACCAGGAGGGCAATACACCATGCACTGAAGGACCAGGCGGGCAATACACCATGCACTGAAGGACCAGGAGGGCAATGGGCATACTAACTGATGAAATGAAATTATAGAGCTCTCTATCTGAGACTTTGGTCTTGATGAAACATAGGCACAGTGTATGTAAGATGCAAGCATGCTCCAAACGTGAAATAATAACCATATTTAACATTCTCACTCACTTGTCGCTTACTTAAAGTAGCGAGATAAGGATTTGAAAAGTAATGTTTCTTTTGCTAATGGATATGCTCAATCAGGCACGCATGCATTACGTGACTGTCTGAAAAATATTATCTGAGCTATAAGATGTACCCATACTAGCTCATCGTCGCTGTGGAAGTCTCGCAGGTCGAGGCTAAATTTCACCTGTCGTCTCTGCAGAAATTAAATTTACATAAAAAGCAAATTTTTGCTTTTGGCGTAAAAGCAAAGTTTTAATGACAGTGCCTTTTTGTAAATCGAAGTGAAATTTTGTAAACATTATTGTGCAAAATCGTTAAGGCATATCGTTATCTCTTTTCTGCATCCTAAATTTTACCTAGAGGTCGGACTCCCGAATCAAAGGTCGGTGGTTCGATTCATGGAACAATTTGTGCAAGACACATAACTCGGCATTCTACAGTTCAGCCAGCTGTTAAAAATGTGTACCAGCATCTGCTGGGGTTATTGCATGAGGGTCGGTGTGGTGTACCACCCAGTCCATGGACTGAATAGCCGTACGCAGTCTTCAGATGCGCCGCGCAATAGCTGCGGCTGTGCTGTCGCCCGCACATCTGGCCCAATAGGGGTAGGTGTAATCACAATTACACAATCATTACGAATGCTTTTTAGTGCAATTAGCAAGCATTAGCTGATTTTAGCTTAAAAGAAATGATAGTACAGAGAATGCCTTCTTAAAGAAGAGTTTAGAAGCCGGCAAAAGGTGAAGCAAAACATTTTTCTTTGAATTATATTCTTGGAATTGGTAAAACTCGATACCGTGTGTAGAGACGATGACCGCCTGCTGTGCCGGCTGTCCCTATCAGGCTGCAAGATTTGACAGATTTCACGCTTTCAGAATTATAACAAAAAACAGACTGTCCATTGATCAAGCTATTAGGATAAAACTGTGTCAGCGCTACTTCTAGCGCATGAAAATTTTACCCTTCAGGATTTTAAAGTATCTTTTAGATGCGTGATAAACATAGATGTGTGTTAACCGAGTTATTATTGATTTCACGTGGGTTATGATTGTCTCCTACAGGACAGGATGAGGATCTGTCTGCTGAAGGACAGGATAGGATCTGTCTGCTGAAGGACAGGATGGGATCTGTTTGCTGAAGGACAGGATGGGATCTGTATGCTGAAGGACAAGATGAGGATCTGTCTGCTGAAGGACAGGATGGGATCTGTCTGCTGAAGGACAGGATTAGGATCTGTCTGCTGAAGGACAGGATGGGATCTGTATGCTGAAGGACAAGATGAGGATCTGTCTGCTGAAGGACAGGATGGGATCTGTCTGCTGAAGGACAGGATTAGGATCTGTCTGCTGAAGGACAGGATGGGATCTGTCTGCTGAAGGACAGGATTAGGATCTGTCTGCTGAAGGACAGGATGGGATCTGTATGCTGAAGGACAAGATGAGGATCTGTCTGCTGAAGGACAGGATGGGATCTGTCTGCTGAAGGACAGGATTAGGATCTGTCTGCTGAAGGACAGGATGGGATCTGTCTGCTGAAGGGGAGGATGGGATCTGTCTGCTGAAGGGGAGGATGCGAACTGTCTGCTGAAGGACAGGATAGGAACTGTCTGCTGAAGGGGAGGATGGGAACTGTCTGCTGAAGGACAGGATAGGATCTGTATGCTGAAGGACAGGATGGGAACTGTCTGCTGAAGGACAGGATGGGATCTGTATGCTGAAGGACAGGATGAGGATTCGTCTGCTGAAGGACAGGATGGAATCTGTCTGCTGAAGGGGAGGATGGGAACTGTCTGCTGAAGGGGGAGGATGGGATCTGTCTGCTGAAGGGGAGGATGGGAACTGTCTTCTGAAAGGGAGGATGGGAACTGTCTGCTGAAGGACAGGATGGGATCTGTCTGCTGAAAGACCGGATGGGATCTGTCAGCTGAAGTGGAAGATGGGATCTGTCTACTGAAGGGGAGAATGGGAACTGTCTGCTGAATGACAGGATGGGGATCTGTATGCTGAATGACAGGATGGGGATGTGTCTGCTGAAGGACAGGATGGGGATCTGTCTCGTGAATGATAGGATGGGGCTGTATCATCTTTCATAACAGGTCATACACAGCTGACTAGAAAAGAGTGGTTAAAAGAGCTAGCCAAGGGAACTCAATGTTAGATAGTGACAGGCAATAACATGTTATGTAAATGCGTGCTTACCTCGAACGACTAAATTTTGCAGACGGTCGGGTTTGGGGGGGGTAGTTTTGTAATATTTTCGCGCAAGATGATTCTCCTCTTTAAGGAAGATTATTAAACGGAAATTTTTAACATAAAAACTTACTAAGCGGGTGGCACTGCTGCCAGTGACTACTGACTGCGTAAGTAGGGTTGCATGCGAAATTGTGTGGAGGGTGTCACCAAGCTCAGTGTCGGCAGTGTCACTCACACTGGCTACTCCGCCTGGCCGATCTACTACTGAGAGTAGTTTGCGACGCTCCACAACCTCCTCGTGGGTCAAATAGAACCGAGAGCAGGAAACCGCAAGGGCGGCCGCGCCCCGGTCTGTTAGCCGATTGTTGCTCAGCGACAGATGAATCAGCGTACGATTGGTTCGCAGAGCCTGCTCGGAATGGGGTTGTCGATGAGTTGCTTGGGGTTGATTATTGCTTCCTAAGAGCGGCGTAGGGTTGTCATAAGCGCGTTGCAGTGTGAGGCTGTTGTAAGGGCGGCGCGGGGTTTTCGTAATGGCGGCGTGGGGTTGTCGTAAGGGCGGCGTGGGGTTGTCGTAAGGGCGGCGTGGGGTTGTCGTAAGGGCGGCGTGAGTTTGTCTTAAGGGCGGTGTGAGGTTGTGGGGTTGTGGGGTAAGGGCGGCTTGGGATTTTTGTAAGGGTGGCGTGGGGTTGTAAGGGCGGCGTGGGGTTGTTGTAAAGGCGGTGTGAGGTTGTTGTATGTGTGGCTGGGTTGTAGTAAGGGTAGCGTGACATCAACGAGAATCGTTATGGTAGCGTAACCTTGTTTTGGGTTAAGTTATTGATGGGTTAAGTTATTAGGTTGTGAGATCTTACCTGGGCTAGAGCTACCGCTCCCCCATCCTGTACACAATTAGACGACAGATCTAGTGACACTAGCTTCGACGGAGGCTCGCGCAGTCCGCTGAGTTGTTCGGCTATTTTAGCGGCTCCAACATCCGTGATTTGGTTGAATCGCAGCTGCAGCTTTGTTAGGCTGAAAAATTGCATTGGCTAATGAGTACAAAATAGATTACTAGGTACTTTTTTCAGTGCATTATTTAAGACAGTTGACTGCAGAGTGGAGGTGGGTGCACAGAGGACGAAGGAGTGAGTAGGTGGGTGCAGAGAGGACGAAGGAGTCAGGAGGTGGGTGCAGAGAGGATGAAGGAGTGAGGAGGTGGGTGCACAGTGGACGAAGGAGTGAGGAGGGTGGGTGCAGAGAGGACGAAGGAGTGAGGAGGTGGGTGCAGAGAGGACGAAGGAGTAAGGAGGTGGGTGCAGAGAGGATGAAGGAGTGAGGAAGGTGGGTGCAGAGAGGACGAAGGAGTGAGGAGGTGGGTGCAGAGAGGACGAATGAGTGAGGAGGGTGGGTGCACAGAGGATGAAGGAGTGAGGAGGGGGTGCAGAGAGGACGAATGAGTGAGGGGGTGGGTGCAGAGAGGACGAAGGAGTGAGGAGGTGGGTGCAGAGAGGATGAAGGAGTGAGGAGGTGGGTGCAGAGAGGACGAAGGAGTGAGGAGGCGGGTGCAGAGATGACGAAGGAGTGAGATGGTGGGTGCAGTGACAGAAGCATGCGGCAGACTAGTCAAGCTGCAGCTCTAGACATGATCCAAGCGTCAATCTTTAACTTACCTGCTGTCGACTCCAATGAGGTCGGCGTAGTTCTCAGACGGAGTACAACAGTTGGACTCCAGCGATAGGCAGCGAATAGAGTCCAACTGCCGCAGCATCTCGGCCATCTCCGCGATGACACTGGCGTCAGCGGCGACACGCCAGAAGCTACAAGGTTTAATGATAATTTTGCGGTTGAAACTTGAAGAGTTATGCTCGTGTTTGATGTTTGTGAAGACTTACTTAATGGTGTGCAGCTTCTGAAGCTTCTCGAAGCAGCGGCTGAGAGTTCTCAGCATCGGCAGCTCCAGTTTCCAGTTCTTTATCTGCACCTCGGACACTGTGTCCGGCTTGTCCGGATTCTCCATGTCGACATGAACGCACGGCTTCATGAGGTCGAGGTAGTGCTTCACAATGAACGTCTTCGGCTTGAAGCCCAGCTGCTCTATGACGGCTGTTTGAAGTATTGCGAGTAAAATTCGTGTGAAAATGTTGAGTGTTCTACTGCTACGTAGATAGATGCGAGTTCATATGGAATTAGTCGCAATCACTTTTACTCGACGCCGACTTTGCGAGTGGCATTGGCTGTAATCAGATCCTAATTTTTTCCCTTGGACCGAACGTAAGCAATGGTTCAATTTACCCAGAATGGGTACTGCCATTATCGGGGAAGAATTTTCCATGCCTGTTGCGCCCCCTCCCCAGTCCATGGACTGAACAGTTGTACGCAGCTTTGGAAGCGCCGCGCAATTGCTGTGGCTGGGCCACTGGCTTCTGGCCACTAATGAATTAAAATCTGCAAAACGGATTACTTATCTTTTGAAACATTGTCGTCTTATTCTAGAGGCAAACAAAAAACAGGAGAAAAAGGATCGGTAAAATTAAAAACGGTTTTAATGGAAGTGAGAAGTTAACCTTAGTTTGGGTATGTTAGTAGGTGAAGTTTTAAGGAAATTTCAATCTGCAGGTAAGTGTGACCTTAGTGGCCTAAAAACCTGAGCATAATTTTACAAATTGTGAATTTTTATTAAGCATGCCGAACGTTGAAATTTGTCTTGGCCAGCAAAAAAGTAATTTATAAATTGTGAAAAAACGGTCAACAACGTCCTGGGTTATTGGGTGGTGCGCTGAGCTTCTTCTTACCGGCATCGTCCAGTGGCTGATGGCTGCTGCACTCGTCCAACACTTCGGGCTCTTTGAAGCAGATGGATGGCCGGTGCGTACTTATAGTAGCGCCTTTGCTGTGTCCCTTCTGACTAAACATTCTTTGGCTTCCAGGCGACATGCGCCAGCTGCCTATTGCTTCAGGCCTTCATTTAATAGTTTTCTTAAATCGTTTACCTTCTGCCTAACAAGTAACACTCTGCCTAGCAGATGCTCCCTGTCTAACAGGTACCTTCTGTCTAACAGGTACCCTCTGTCTAACAGGTCAGTCTCTGCCTAACAGGTCAGTCTCTGCCTAACAGGTCAGTCTCTGTCTAACAGGTCAGTCTCTGTCTAACAGGTCAGTCTCTGTCTAACAGGTCAGTCTCTGCCTAACAGGTCAGTCTCTGCCTAACAGGTCAGTCTCTGTCTAACAGGTCAGTCTCTGTCTAACAGGTCAGTCTCTGTCTAACAGGTCAGTCTCTGCCTAACAGGTCAGTCTCTGCCTAACAGGTCAGTCTCTGTCTAACATGTCAGACAGTTAACCTCTGTCTAACAGGTACCCTCTGTCTAACATGTCAGCCTCTGTCTAACAAGTACCCTCTGTCTAACAGGTCAGTCTCTGTCTAACAGGTCAGTCTCTATCTAACAGGTCAGTCTCTGCCTAACAGGTCAGTCTCTGCCTAACAGGTCAGTCTCTGCCTAACAGGTCAGTCTCTGTCTAACATGTCAGACAGTTAACCTCTGTCTAACAGGTACCCTCTGTCTAACATGTCAGCCTCTGTCTAACAAGTACCCTCTGTCTAACAGGTCAGTCTCTGTCTAACAAGTACCCTCTGTCTAACAGGTCAGTCTCTGTCTAACAGGTCAGTCTCTATCTAACAGGTCAGTCTCTGTCTAACAGTTAAGCATCGGTGCTTAAAAAATTAGCCTAATCCAACAGTTCGTCAGCTGTCAAAACACGAAGAAAATATTTCCTAGAGTCATTTCTCGCAAAGGTTCCTCTTGGCTCACCCTTCTCTTCCGGTGTCTCCTCTTCCGGTTCAATAACTTGCTGCACAATCGACGCCTTTTTGTCGTCCTTGGTCTTGCGACCTGCTGGCGCCTGTGGCACTAGCTGCTCGTTCTGCGGGTTTGCGTGAACGAACAGTTCTAAACGGTCAAAAATAGTCAAATTTATGCTTTAGTGAGGTAGGGATTGGTTTGATAATTAATTTGCTCACCTGAACAGGAGAGGACGGCCTCTTTGGCCGCAGGAACACGGGTGGCGGTCGGTACATGTTCATCTCCTTGCACAGCTCGTTGAAGTCGGCCTGAAAGTTGCCAGTTGGCTGATAGGCCTCTGCATAAAATGGATTGCAGAACCAGGCGTGGAAGACTCAATTTCACTCTTATAAAAGGTATTCAAAAGTGGAAATGATTTAATTCAGCCGCAGTGACCTACCTTGGTCTCTGTCTTCGGTTTCCTCGCTGCGGTTTGATTTTTCACTTTTCTTGCGGCCCATTTTGATCCTGCGGGCAACCCTGCAATTTTAGTTTTTTATGAATATTTTGATCCATCCATCTCTGGGAATTTTTAGATCTGTTTAGATCTTTAGATTGTCAACAGTGTCCCAACTGATGACAAGAAATTAATTCACTTTTGTGATTTAAAACCTTAAACTTATTGCTATTCCAGTTATACATTTTCAATCCTTAGAAGAAATATATGAATATGAATCATGATAGTACTGTCCTGAAAAAAAGACACTTTTAGTCAAATATTGTCTAGTTGATAAGATAACATAATGAAACAAAAACAAGAAATGAATGCAATAGCACCAAAATTCAAATATTTTTAGAACTTAATTATTTGAACGCAGACTATGCTGATTAAAAGAGGTACATTAAAGAAAACAGTAACTGTACGAATAGCTTCTTTAAAAAAGAAAAAAATAGTGAAATAATTATACTTTGTCTGTGTCGTATTACAGATGAAATAAGTCGCATGCATGTTGCCTTATGTAAATCTGAGAAACCACTGAGTAAAATAAAAATAATTTCCAAAGAATTTTTAACTGTTAGTCTGCAATCGCTTGTAAATTATTAACATTTTTGCTGCCTTCTGCATATGCACATAAAGAAAGAACACGAATGAGTATATCCCGCTCCGCTCCTTTGGAGAATTTAAAACTCTGCTTATCGGATGCATTTAAAATAGAAAATGCATTTAATTTCGCCTTGGCAATGAATTTAAACAAATATTTATGCCCTTGTTCACAAGGTAAACTTTTTTTACATATTACTAGCTATAACGTAAAAGTATATATTATCAGGATAAGACGTATGCTACTTACTATAGATAAAATACGTGTGTGTAAAAAATTGGCAGCTAATGGGAAGCAGAGGAAAACGATTTTATAACTCATTCACAGAATCCGCTTTTAATTTAATCGTGTAAGTAAGTATAATTATCAGGTCTCTAGTAGATCTACGACGGGTCTCTAAGGAGCGATCGTCCTCGAGTGAACGATCGTCCACACGAATAGTTCTTTAAGTGAAATTTAGCAAATTTATAGGACATCATATAGATACAAATCAAGGAAATACACACCATGCGCTTGATAGATACGAGCGTATATCAGCGAAATGAATTACTCATATCACTTTCGTTATTATTATTGATATCTTCAACCCTTTAAAAAATTCAAACCATGCACTAAACCTTTTTTAAATTTTCTTTTTTTAAATATTTTTTACTTTTCGAATGTTGTATATTTTCGAATATACAACAAAATGAAGCTAACTGGCAAGTCATGCAGCTGCCGCCGTACTCACCATTTTTGAATCCGACTGAGAGTGTGCACTCCTGCCTGAAGGCGACAATAAAACGTCAGTTGTCTTTGCCCCAAGTTCAGCTCGAACTTGACAATCCACCACCACAGACAACACTATGCGAGTGCATGGCGAATTCTTGTTCTTCAGAGAATCGCAGAGGAAGCAACTTCCGAAATCACACCGGTCAAATGTGGAGGATGGTTTCGGAATGCACTCCGCTTCATCCCTAGATGTGTCAGCGGGAGAAGACATCGTTTGATTTCTGCCATATATCGGACAGCTTCACTGAAGGAAATCTTTTTCGAGTTTCATTTTGTACTTTTCCCTGGGTTTTGCGAACTAGTTTTTCATATGTTTTGTCATATTAAATAGTCACTTTTTGTACCACACCATTTAGCTTCTTAAATATACAGCATCACAGTTAGCTGTCGAATGTTTGCTAAGCATTGAGAATTGATGAATTGCGTGCTCACATTATTTATTTGGTTGCAGGAATGCACATGGCTTTGACCATAGAGTGTAAAAAATTCCACTGACTTTGTCATTGATTATTTAATTGCTTGCTTGTTTTCTCTACTAGCCTGCAAAATGCTATAGTTGAATACGCGTATTTGTATGCATATATACCTGTATGTCAAATATACGAGTTTATCAGACCCTCCTTCTACGCCCTTCTTGGTTTTAATCTAATGAATCTATTAAGTGTTTGATCGGCCATGCAGTTTCCCATCATAATGTTCGTCGATCGCGTTTCGCGTGGGCATAAAGCCGGGGTATGATATCAATTATTTATTGTACCATAGACTATATGTGGCTGAGTAACAAGACAAACCATATCAACCATAGACAAAATGATTTAATGACAAACTATACAGTTCAATTATAAGAGAAAGAATAATGAATTGCAAAGAGAAGCTAACAACTAGAGAAAGAAGCTAGACTTCTTTATTCTTCACCGTCATATGCTAGATCGACCATGCTGAACTACAAAGCTATTTTAGAGAAAGAAATTTCTGGTCTCTCATCGGACGAACTTCAATTCGTGACCACGCATTAGTGATGGACGGCGCGAGGAAGAAGCTGCATATCAGTCCACGGGACTGCCAGTACTTGAGACGGAAATGATAGAGAGTTTTCTGGCTGAAGTGTCCACATGTAAGGCTTTGACTGACGAAGACCTGAATGAAATTGCCAAGATGGAGGACTTAGGCAAAGTCTGGTCTACTGAGAAGGCAACAGCTACGTACGCCGCTCGTTTCCGAAAATTTCTTGACGATCGAGGACTGCCATCGCAACTTGAGACAATACCGACTCGATATTTATATCACTATCTGCGCCTGTATTTTTCGGTGGATAAAAAGGATGATGGAACGGCGTACAGTTGCAGTTCGCTGGTATGCATGCAGCGCAGGAATCTACCGGTATTTGAAGAATTTACGAGGTTTGGATATCATCGGCAATGTTGAATTTAGCGCTTTTGAGAAGACTTTCAAAGCTGCTCTTACGTGTTGTGTCGTGTCGTTTCGTTGCAATCGTTCTTTTCCGCGTTGTTACGCATCCTAGTAATAGATACCGGGACAGGTAAACCGGTCCAACTAGCTAGTCGAAGAAAACCCCACACTCAATCCCACGTCAGTAAGTAGCTTGCGCTGAGCTCGGCACGTCTGCCCAACTGCTGACAGGAGTGTTAGACAGGGATTGGCAAGCACGGAAGTACTCTCCATATCGCCGACGATCATCGGTGGGACGCCGTTGAATTGACATTAGGTGTGGCACGATAGAACTATCGTTGTGCCATAGTGCGGAAGTGCTTGCTGGTCGCCTCGGTTACAGACTAGGGACTTGAGGTTAGGTTTCGTGTTATTCGTCTTGTTTTGTTATAGGGACTATCTGTTTGTCTAGGAGTTATTTGTGTTAATTGTCATGTTATTTTCGTGAGTTCTTGTTACTGTCCAGAGCATTATCGAGTAGAGTTCGTGTTGTTCTTGTGTTGAGGTTAATTGAGATTTTGTTAGTAAATTACCAGTGCGAACTGTGAATTGAATATTGAATTAAGTACAGTACCTGGCAGGGGACGGAAAGAGCGCTGCCAGGGGAGTTAGTCATTCATAGCTTTCTCTTGGTAACTAATTAACACTTAAATATCAGCTGTTTAGCTTGGACTTTTGAATCGTCTTGTCTTCGTTATTTTCGAGTTACGACAATAGAGTCTCTCGCAAAGAGTAGGACACCCGACCTCATTAGGGAATCTCAACGCAAAGAGAGACCTAAGTAAAAAATACCACACCTTGCTCCCTTTCTTTACCGGCAAATTAATGATAGTGTTTCAGTTACTAGCTGCATGGAATTTGGTGATTGAAGTGCGCGCCTCATTCACAATATAATGATGGCAGCATTTTTGTAAAAGACTATTAGCTGGACTAAGGGGGGCAAATAATTTCCACAGCTAAAACCCGTGCTGGATGGATGTGCTGGACAAGACGTGGAAAGTATTTTGAGGTGAGCATTTACTAGAGTCTGTTGGCGTGAAAGTGCGCGCTGCCGCTTTGTCAGTCAGCTTTCTCCATCGGACAAAGAGCCTTAAGTCGAAAATACTAATCTAGACTTTCCTGACAAATAATTTAATTTGGAAATTGCAAGCTGAAGAAGATACTGGGAATGCTTTTTGTTAGTTTTTTTCTGCTTGGAGTTAGTTTTGCAGCCAGAATGGCATGCAGACAATATGAAAGCCTTCAATTCCGCTTTGCGTAAAAAACTATCTGGCTCTTTGTTAAGCCATTTCGTTGTTGCCAAGGGAAATGCGCTTTGTATGCGCGGTTGCATTACCACTTTTTAGCCAGGAAGAATTTTATCATCTGAGGTGAATGGCCTTGGCTTCCTGACTCAGCTGTGTTGGCTTATATTAGTCTGTCCGACCGCCCAAAGTACTTTTTTCAGTAACTCTTTCTGGAACCGATACAGCATGGTCACGCTAATATTGTGACCTGAAATTAGAATTTGTAAGGCCTGTTTTCGTCGAAAAGTGCGTTTATCGAGATTTCAAAAGTTAAGATTTTTGGAAAGAAAAGGTTGCTTTGTCTTTTTGCATCCTTAGATCATGAACGAATGAACATATCAGCTAGTTTCCTTTCGTGTTTTCTCTAGTCTTCTCTTGTCTGTTTAATTTTAATACATACTTTCACGTTGGGGTATATTGTGGGTATATTGTGTGTTTTACTGAAGATGACATATTGGCTTATTTGCTCCGCTAAAAATGAAAGGAAATAGTTTTTAACCTTTTCTTTGTACGGGAAACACACAGCGAATTTCATAAGCTTCAAAAGTCGAGCAAGTGAGTCGGACAGAAGACAGGAAGTTGAAGCGCTCGAACTATTTCCTATAGCTACAGACTTTTTCATAATACATGTCCATGGACAAATCAAAGGACCAAACAAAACAATGACAGTAGATAGCAGGAACAATCGGTATATACTTACTGGGTTGCGTGCTGAATCTGGCGCATTGTTAGTGAAGCAGTTGGAGATACTGATGACGACATTGAATAGGTGGATTATATTAATTTTCGGAACTCAATGCACCGAATTTCAATTAAGATACAATTTGATATATCAAATCGATTCCGTCCTCGCTAAATCCAACGAAGGCAATTTATTAAATCTGAGCTAGAAAAAATGCAACGCAAAGCAGATAATGAAAAAGACAATTTTATAGAAAAAGGGACCGGTTGGTTACTAGCTTGCTTTGTTGCCATGGGACATTGCTGCAGATTAATGCAGTGACAGGCCGGGAAGCATGGGAATACCTCTCTGCTTTTCGCCCTCCCTCAGCCCATGCACTCCCCCCAGTTTCAAGGAGTGTAGCTGAGTTTCAAATTTACTGCCACAACAGTACCTTGCCTGATCCATTTCTATTGGCTGCGGCAGGAGACATGCAAGCACAATGACAAACCATTCTTCCAAAATATGTATCGCTTTATGGGATTAATTCGTACCCGCTTTGCTTGTTATATTTCACTAGTCACATACATTAGATCACAGACCTCTTTAGCCCGTTTAAAATTGATAGCGATTGAAAATCAATATATTTGTATATTGATTTTTTGTGCCTTATTACCCAATACATTCCGCTGCCAAATCCTGTTTGGGAGTTTTATGGACTTTCCCATTTGGATTTGTGCCATCTTAAGGCTTCATACTTCTTCTTTTCTCGGAGCAAAGGGGGACCTTTCTATATGTAATCTCTTGACTTTCTGAGTTGATAATCATGCGTGCTTCCACAAAGATTAAATATGGGTACTGCAATGCAACAAAACAACAACAAATGACTGAGAGAGCGCGTCTCTGGGCCAACAATCTAAAAAAGTCACACCCGCCAGCTTGGTACGGGGCGCCGGCATCCCTCAGAAGCCGGTCAGGAAATCTCGCCGTTCGCCCTTTTGGCCTCGCCTGGGCGGTCCCTGCAGCTTGAGCAGCAGCACCTCGAGTAGCGGCTCAGGGCAGCGGGCCTCCATCCGGATGACGTGGCCGGCCAGTCGAAGTCACCGCCCATGCAGCACTTCAGAAGGCCGCGTCAGGCGCGCTCTTACATTGAGCGCAGCATTGGTCTCGCTGCCTGGGCCGCTGCCTGAAGACATGCTAAATTGGTTAGACAGTCCATCTGGCGTCAGCACCGAAGCGGTCGTGTCCTGATAATCGCCATAATGGCGGAAATCAGCTGCTCCGGTAGATTGTACGCACGAAGCATGAGAGGCAGCGCGCCGCGAGCCAGCGCGTCGAGAGCCTTGAGAAATTCAATGAAGATCACCAGAAGACTTGACTAGCGCACCTCCTCGATGAAGGCTACAATTTTGATTTACCGTACAGCAAAGTGGGCTGAACCCCGTTCTGTTCAAAGCGCAGGCTGTAACCGAGCAAGCAGCACGCGGTTGTGTAGCGGTTCTTCTTGTGCTTCGCGGCGCAGGACATGAGTGAAATCCCTCTGTGCTCCTTCTTTCGAGTCGTGCCTTGCCCCAGGAATCACGTGACGATGTGCGCGGTTGTCCACTCGCGGGGTACGGCATCTCCAGAGAGGACATCGATCATCATCTCAGTGACCTCAATAGGCACCTCGTCCGGTCTGGGGGCGCGACCTCCCGGCGCCTGGCGAGCAAAGTGCACTAACAATGGTTGCCAACCGAAAAGCAGGCTTGCGGAAACTCGTGTTCACCCACTCCAGATCTTGCCGCGAATTAAGGTCCGCAAGCGCAAGAGAGTTACCATTATGGCGCGGGGACACCAATGTGGAGCGCTCAGACCTCCGCGATAGCGTTGAGATTGAGCACCGAGCACCACCAGAGTGTTCCGCGACGCGACCGGCTCGAGCTGCTCCAACACGAAATCAAAGAATGCTGAGGGTCAGCTGTTGGTGCATACGCACAGGAAAGCCGGGCGTTACGGCGTCGCTGCCTCACATCCACAAGCAGCCGAGGTGACGCGGCGACAAAGCAGACACTCTGCTGTAACCACAGTCCGACCAGAGCGCCGACTCCTCCACGTTCGCGAATGTCCGCTGAGGTGAAAAATAGGGTCCAGCCGCCATCGAGATCCTCACGTTGGAGGCCGTCCTGTCAGAAATGATACCTCCTGCTGCGTCAGCATTTCTCTCCTCCAAGCAGATTTGAGAGTGCGACAGTTAAAAGTGGCAATTCTAAACACGCTCCCTGGTACAGCTGGTGCCCGGCTTGTTTGGAGCTCCAGGCAGAAGCGATTGGGTTGGGGCTGAGTCTAGTAGACGCGATGCAGAAGCATGCATTATTGTTGGCGTACTACTACTAAATAGGCTACAACTACTTTCATTTGTACGTTATCGCGCATTGATATACATTTGTATAGGTCAAGATAAAAAGTTCGAAGGATTTGTTATTGGAGTTAAATTAACAATCATGAACATCAAAAATTTTATTGATAATCCTTGCTTTCCAGTGCATGTGTGCCTATGGATGTTTTATCTGCGTGTAGTGTGCATGTGGCAACTTATTCAATTCGCGACACCTTTTAAATTGTCGCGAAACGGCATATACTTTGCTCAACTGCCACACATGTGCAATCGAACTCGAATAGTATGTCCCTTAGCAACCGTTGATATTAATAGCGAAAGCAACTAAGAATGTATTAAATAAAAACTGTCAAGCGCAAATTTTTAACCTTATCAAATTCATCCAACGGCTATTCTGTACCTAAAACCTTAGGTAATCTAAAAACATTAAATTTCTTATACATAGTACTTTTCGAGGCAGGAAATGGCGGCAGTTTAAATATCAACCATAATGCCGCTGTCGAACTAGACTCGACGATGAAACTGCTGCATCGACCTAGACAAAACTTTTAGTTTATGATTATGATTATGATTGTTTTGATGTTTGGGACGAATCTTGTCAGTCCCAGATTAATCAGTTTATCTCTGCTTTTCTAAAGTTTTAAGAAAAAGGAGGGACATATTTTAAGTAATCCACAAACAATGCGATTCAACTGAAACTATAAAGCAGGCAGATTCAACTAGTGACTATAGCTAACAAAAAATTATTAGCCGAAAAATATGAAAAAGCAATGCATGAATTGATTTTTTAAATTTGCCATTATCATAGCATAGCAAAAGGTTTTATGCCAAAACTAGCTAGGCCTACTCTAATGTCATATTTTTAGAGCACATATCTTAGAATAGTATTTCCACATTGCAAGAGTAGCATGCTATGCCTATTGCAATTGTTTCCTATTATTCTATAAGTTTGTTTGTCCAATGGTTTCTCAAATTGAGAATTGTATATTCTGACTAGGCCTTATTAGTTGTAGGCTTTTCTCTAAAAGTATAAATCTATATTATAGCCTTGCCCTTCTGATACTTAAGAAAGTGCTCTTATTAAATCAGTGAATGAATAAATTGGCTATTTAAATTAATATACTACAAGTATGGGAAATGCTATATTAAACCCAAAAATTTCCAAAAATATGTTCACAGAGTTTGACAGAGTGTTTCTTTTGGCAATGTTGAAGCTGCATTTGGGGTGCTATAGGGCAGTAGTGGCACCGGTGCTTGTTTGACAACAGCCTGTACTTGGCTAGCCAGCGCATCATTGGCTGTATGTTTGTACTGTAGTCAAGACAGCCAGGTCAGACATTTCTATGAGTTCTGTTGTTGGTCTACCACAATACCATTGTTTATCAACTAATATTTAGTCACATTTCTAAGGAATCAGCAAATCAGTACAGCATAGAAGGATAGGACTGTTTCACAAAAAATTACTTTTTATTATATAGCTATAGCTTCTCAAAGTTATAAGTATCTCTAAGTATCTTCATAGTTTTGAAATCTAGACATTTTTCTTTATTCTGAGTTTTCCAATTGAAAATGAGAGAGAAGATACTCAGGCTTAGCATAGCTGTTTACAAGTTATTTAATAACTAAATCTATATAGGATTAGCCATCCATTGCTGTCCAAAGAAGAGTTGCATGTATTTATTGCTAATTATTAGTTACTTATATTATTTCCTAGATATGTTTTCTCAAAGATTTTCTCTCCAAGTTCTTCAAGTATCTCATGCTAGCTGACACCATCTTGTTGTAATTTTGCTTTTAATTACTATTTTTAGTAATCTGTGAGCTTATATTGAAGTTTTATCATTAGCTCACAAAACTCACAACTTTTGGAGCAACTAAAAGCAATATAAAAATGCTGAACAAGCTGTCTCAACCTGACTATGCTTCCTTAATCATTGGCTTTTCTAGCCTGCAGCCATCGGCTACAGTCTCAACAATGGCTGCTGCAGCTGCACTGAGAGCTGCTGATTGGCGCCACCGCTGCCACCGTCAGTGCCGCACGGTGCACGCGGTACGGACAGTTCCTATGCGCCGTCTGAGCGGCGGCTACGGCTTCAGCATCAGCGGCCAGCGACCCTGCGTTGTCAGTGCCATTGTGCCAGGCAGCGCGGCTCAATCGGCTGGACTTCGACCTGGCGACTACCTGCTAGGCGTCAATGGTCGCCCGGTTGACGCCGCAGAGCACGAGAAGGTTGCCGCTCTCATTGCCGCTAGTGGCGATTCGCTGGCTTTGCAGGTTGTGTCGGTGAGTGCCCTGACTGAGATGGTGGGAGAGAACGGTCACATCTGAGGACTCAGATAAGGGGTGAGTCGAGAGAATCCGAGAGAATGGAGCATAAATAAAATAAAGCGGAAACTTTTGGCACCTGTTCTGGATATTCATGGCGATTGGTTGAATATTTTGGGAGATCCAGAAACATGTGGGTTCTTGAAATCACTCCCGTGGTCGTTTAACTGTTAGTCAAGCTTGTGCCAAATTGAAATTCAATATCAGGCCGAGCCCAGTCATCTTGGAGGCTGCTCGGACGATGAAACTGCACCAGCTCTGCAGCAGCAGCAGCTTCCTTTGCCATCTCCACCGCCGCCCCCGCCGCCGCCCCGGCATCAGCCCAGCGATCGTCGCGCCGGCGCCATCGGTCCGGAGCAGCGCTACGAGGACGCCGGCGCCCCGGCTGCCGCCATCACCGGCGAGTCGGCGGAGCCGCCCGCCCGCTGGCTGGTCATCCACGTCGCCAGCCTGCAGTTGCCGTCGCCGCTGCCTCCGCCCGCGGATCGTCTGCGTGCGGTGCGCCAGGCAATCGCCAATGTGCGGGCTGCCCGTCTGCCGCCATCGCCTGCATCTTCGCCGACTCCATCGGTTGGAGCGGTGCAGTCAGCCAGTGGGGTGAGTGCGTGGGTGGGTTTCATTTTAGGAACCTGGATTGGCAGGAATAATTCTGGGTAATTTCAGAGCTTTTTTTAGGAAGCTGATAATGTTTTCCTAGGCGCAAATGGGTGAATGCAGCAGTAGGATAGAATGATTTAGATAAGGATGGAATAATTCGTAAAATATTCGTAAGACCTTCAGTCGATGAAACCAGTGCACTCATCTTTATTCTCTACTTCTAGTAGTGAGTGGAGACCGAAAGTGGGGAGTGGGCCTTTTATTTAAAGTTTCAAACGACTTTTATAGCGAGTCAGGCTTTACAGCATTAACTATGCTCATGCCCCTATAACGCTTTGAATACTATGACATAAGTTTCTTGGAAAGAACAAGATAATTCTGAGATAACATTCAGCTGATTCGAATTGTTTTAGATAATTAGAAAAATATTACAAGTCGTAAGATTACCGGATAATTATAAAGAGAATATGATAATAATGACTGGCAGAGCAGTTAGCGAGTTTGCCTCTCGCACCAAGGTCGATTCCTGAGCTCGAGGCCGCATTTTAAATTAGGGTGCAGCTGAGGAGAGAAGGCTTGGAGGCTTGTCTGGCAACTTTCGCCTTTGTGGGCCAACCTCCAAGGCACAGTGAGAGTGTACACTGCCTGACGACGAGAAAGTCAGGGCAGATGTACAAACCTGTGTGAGTGAGTGTCTGCGTACGGTATCTGTGTGCGTGTGTGCTCAGGAGTCAGCGAAATGGGCAGAATTGCCTCCTCGCTGGCTGCAGTTCTTGTGTTACCAAATGGTGTGCCATTGCCCGCAGCCCTCCTGCAATTATTGTTATTCGAGACAATGTGAAGAAGTGGTAGAAGTATTCTATGAATGATTTGAATTCTCCCGCCTTCGCAGCCGGTCCTGCTGGAGGTCACTCCGCTCGCCATTCGCCTCGCCGACGCCCGCCGACGCCCCTTGCTCAGCCTGTCGCCGGACAGTCTGGCATTCGCCTGTGCCTATAGCGAGGATGCGCGCTACTTCGCTCTCCTAACCCTACAGGGCGTTGTGCACGTCTTTCGCGTTAGCGGCCGACTAGCCGATCATCGGCGCGGCGGACACGCCCGCTGGACGGCGGCCTTCGGCTTGTCCTGTCGTCCGGACGGCGCCGGCGGCTGCGCCCAGCTGCCGCAACTGGCAGGCGCCCATTGTTCACCGGCTTGTCCGCCTGTTCGCCGATAGGGAGGGCGCGTTGCCGCCCAGTCTGAGCTACCCGACGCCGCCGGAGGCCGACAGTCGGGCTGCTGAGGCCGATGACAGCGATGTCAGCTGAAGCTGATCTGACAGCCGCTGCCGCCACCGAATCTTCGGCTACACTGACCGGCGCCATGTCTGATTCTACAGTGCGGACACTGGCCTCCGAGCTGATGATCTCTAATCGAATCCTGGCTGGATTCGCTGATCAGTCATCACTGGAGCCGGCGGCGTCGTCGACTCGTTGGGCCCCTGTACTCGGGGCGTTGTCCTGCGAGGTGAGGCCGGTTAATCTACGAGGAAGCTAATTTCGAGCTTAGAATGCGGCAGAGATCTGAGATGAAAACCGCAAGTCATGGCAATCTTTGAAAGCTCAATGTTCTTGTGGAAAGATTCATTTCTTAGAAATCGTAGCCGTCGTATATAGTAATATACGTCACATTTCTTAGAAAAAATATTGTACAATTTCCGAAACATGTCATAACATTTCTTATAACTTTCTTACTTCTTAGGAATAAAGATCAAATTTCCAAAAAATCGACCTAACAATTCTTAGAAATTAATTTTTAGTTTCTTAGAAAAATATTTCATATTTTGATTGAATGAATTTCGCATTTCCTCAAAATAGATTTCACGTTTCTAAGAAACAGATTTAGTTTTATTCTGAAATATATTTGAAATGACTTTTAAAAAATGTTCGGCTACAGAAACTGTGGATGATAATATTTGAAGCACGAATCAATAATAAGAAGCCATTTAGAATTTTTGCAGAATCCCTTGGCCGCATCTTATCCCAACATTTGTTGTGCATCCCCAGAACCTGGCCAGCAGCGCTTCCTCCGACGAGGCGGAGCCGCCATCTCCTTCCAAAGCCGCTACCGCATCCGGCCGCATCGCCGAGTTCAATCGTCGGCGCAGCGAAGATTTCAGCCGCGGCATCGGCGCCGACTTTGTCGCCACTAAGCAGCCGCGTCCGCGGCCTCAGTCGGCGATGGCCCTTGGCGCCGGCCTGCCACCCGGCGTTGATATCGTCAGCACCACGTGCAAGGAGGAAGGAGCTTCAGCTGCGGGCCCAGCTGACTGGGCCACCGGGCTAGATAAACTGCTGCGCGATTCAGCCGGAGTGAAATTGTTTGCCGAATTTTTGCGCGGAGAATTCAGCGAAGAGAATGTGGCATTCTGGCTAGCCGTTGAGCGTTATAGGGCAATGGAAGATCAGGAGGCGGTGAGTCTTTGTTTTGACGCTTGGCTGATGGATTTCTAGAATCCCGTAATCCCATAACCCGTAATTATGAATCGGATTTTTTTATTTGCATTAATCGCTTTTATTGTCCTGTCTAATTGGGATTTAGGGCTTCTAATACAGGATTTAGGGCTCCTAATTACAGGATTTACGGCTCCTAATTCTAGGTTTTTAGGTACAATAGTCTAGGATTTGGGATCCTTAATCTAGGATTTGGGGCTCCTTATTCTAGGATTATCGGATCGGATTGTTTCTCTGATTCTATAATTTAGGGATTTAGGAACCCGTTAGGGTCGTAGGGTGGGAATCTGAAGTGATTGATTGATTTAGGAAATATGCCGCTTCCACCTTTGTTCTACCACTCCATTCAGCTGTCTAACGAAGCCGCTCGCATCGTGTCCGATTTCATCGGCATCAACGCGCCGCACTGCGTCAATCTTGACGGTGCCACCGTCGAGCAGCTTCGGGCTGATGTCCTAGACGCCAGTCGGCCGCCTCCGAGTCGAAACGCATTCGACCGCGCCCAGAGACACATCTACGACCTGATGCGATTGGACAGCTATTCCCGCTTCCTCAGGTCCGGCATCTACCGCGAGGCTTTGGTGGCGGCAACACTGAAGCAGCAGCAGCAGCAAAAAGCAGCGGCCGTTAACGATTGGCGCAGAAGCCGGCGATAATGGCAGCGGAGGCGGAGCGAAACGGCGAGGCTTCTTAGCCGGATTGGTGCGCGGTAAGACCTTCCCAGATCCCAAGATTGTGGATGTTACCTTCCCAGATCCCTAGATTGAGGCCGCCACCATCCCAGATCGATCCCAAGATTGAGGCCGCCACCTTCTCAGATCCCTAGATTGAGGCTGCCACCTTCCCAGATCCCAAGATTGAGGCTGCCACCTTCCCAGATCCCTAGATTGAGGCTGCCACCTTCCCAGATCCCAAGATTGAGGCCGCCACCTTCCCAGATCCCTAGATCGATGCCGCCACCTTCCCAGATCCCTAGATTGAGGCCGCCACCTTCCCAGATCCCTAGATCGAGGCCGCCACCTTCCCAGATCCCTAGATCGAGGCCGCCACCTTCCCAGATCCCTAGATCGAGGCCGCCACCTTCCCAGATCCCTAGATCGAGGCCGCCACCTTCCCAGATCCCAAGATTGTGGATGTTACCTTCCAAGATCTCTAGATTGAGGCCGCCACCTTCCCAGATCCCTAGATTGAGGCCGCCACCTTCCCAGATCCCTAGATTTGGGATCCCTAGATCAGCTGTCTAACGAAGTCGCTCGCATCGTGTCCGATTTCATTTCCGATTTCGATCGAGTCCAGTTTGAAAATTCACATTCCAGGGCGCACACTTCGACGTTTCTCTGATCAGCAACAGCAGCAGCTCCGCTCCCGTTCTCCTTCACCACCAACTGCCGCCACAACTGGCGGCTTCTGTCGTGTTGAACTGGCTGACGGCTCCTCGGCCCTGCTAGATGTCCGCGGTGGCCCGGCTGGTCAGCGCAGCCTACGCGAGGCCCTGCTAGACCTGTGCGAACCTCGGGGCCTCAACTTTGCCGCCGCCGAGGTTCGGGTGGCTGTCGATCCCGACTGTAGCGCCGGTCGTGCTAACGCCGTCGACATCGATCACCCGCTCGGCGTCGGCTTGGACGCGCCGCTGTCCGCATTCGCCGGCCGCCTGGTACGCATGGAGCGCCGGGTCCTGTTCCGCCTGGAGCTGCCGGCTCCGGCCGCCCGCTTCGTTGGAGTTCGTGCTCGGCCGGCCAAATCCTTGCGCGACGTTCTGCGTCCGGTGTGCGGTAGATACGGCCTGCGGCTGGACCGCCTGGTTGTCTGTCGCGAGTGCGGCTTCGTGCCGCTTGGACTGGACGCTCCCGTTGACTGCGTGGACGGCCTTCGACTGTGCGCCCTTCCTAAAGAGGACTTTGTTGGTGAGCAAAGTAGCAAGCCTCTCTAATTTGCTAGTGGGTTGCCCATTAGAGCTGTCCATTTGTGGGTTGCCCATTATGGTTGTCTGTTAGTGGGTTGCCCATTACGGTTGTCTGTTAGTGGGTTACCCATTATGGTTGTCTGTTAGTGCGTTGCCCATTACGGTTGTCTGTTAGTGGGTTGTCAATTTTGGCTGTTCTCAGAGGGTTGCTGCTCCGCTGCGGCCTTTTTTCGTCGTCGTTAAAAATATTCTACGTTTTGACTAACGATAGCTTTAACAACAGAATCTTGAAGTGCTGTACATTAACCAAAGTTGATTAATTGATGTATTTCTTGCAATGCTAACTAGTGCACTTCCTTTCGATCACTGCAGAAAAGTATTTATTAGCCCCTTCTTGGGTAGATTAGTCTAAAACTAGTTCAAGCGCACTTTCGGATTTCCAGACTTCCACCTGTTTGGCGACAGGGCACAGCCGCGTCGCCGGCAGCAGTTGCAGCACAAGACAGCGACCGTCACTGCTGCTTCGGCAGCCACTGCGGTCAAGCGCTCTAGCATCGGTCACGTGATGCAGAAGCTGCTTAAAAGCTCATTTGCCTAACCCGCCCTGTTTTATAGACCTTTCGCTTTTATACAGACTTAAAACAGTCAATCAGCTTTTTACTGGCTGACTTAACTTTTAACAATGTACGCTCGTACATTCGAATTGTATTCACGCTTTCCAAGTCATTTATTTTCTTATCTATCCGCCTCACTCCCTGGTCTTCTATGGTTGGCTGAATTGTGTTCACGCTTTCCAAGTCATTTATTTCCTTATCTATCCGCCTCACTCCCTGGTCTTCTATGGTTGGCTGAATTGTGTTCACGCTTTCTAAGTCATTTATTTTCTTATCTATCCGCCTCACTCCCTGGTCTTCTATGGTTGGCTGAATTGTGTTCACGCTTTCTAAGTCATTTATTTCCTTATCTATCCGCCTCACTCCCTGGTCTTCTATGGTTGGCTGAATTGTGTTCACGCTTTCCAAGTCATTTATTTCCTTATCTATCCGCCTCACTCCCTGGTATTCTTTGATTAGCTGGCTCTGGCTTCTGTACACACCTCTTAATTCATTTACTCCTTTCTCAAACGCAATTTTATATGAGACGAAGCTAGTTTTATACTATAAAGCTTGAAACCAGATTTTTAGAGTTTTTATTGACATATTTGTTTGATTACCGACTAATACGTCTTGCGCTTGCTGAGTTGCTTTTATGATGAAACTTTCAAATTACTAGTTATTTGAGTTGCATTTTTAGCCAATTATTCAGGCCCAGTGAACCAGATTTTTCAGGTGCAATTTTTAGTTCTAATGTCTTCTGTTTTATTTTTGCTACTGTCTAATAATGCATTTTTATTGACTATTTAATAAATAGCATAATTTATCATCTGCAGTAAAAATTAACTTCTTTTCTTATTTTCTAACTCGTTGATAGTTAACTGATAGGTTCATTTGCTCAATCCTAATTTACAATTTACGGCTATCAGGGCCAACCACTGAGAGTATTGTTATTACTTGTCCAGTTTATTAGTTTCATTAACTGTTGCCTTGTATTACAGAACCAATCGCCAAAGAGCTGATGCCTCAGCCACCGCCACCACCGCCGCCACCGCCACCGCCTCGATCTCGCATCGACGCTGACGACAATGACAGCGACTGCGGCAGCAGAGGCGGCTCCGACAGCCGGCTTTTGTCGCTGCTAGCCAAAGCCCAGTCAGCCAGGCTGGACGATCAGCGAGTCCCTATCACCGCTGACTGCCAGCGACTGCCCGACTTCCTGCGCCGTCAACCCGCGCCGCCTCCTCCTCCTCCGAGGCGTCGACAGCCTGTCCAACCGCAGCCGCTGCCAACGCCGCGTACTCCGTCGCCTCCATCGGTGTTTAAAGACGACAGCGGCTGTTGGCAAACGCGTTCTTTAACGCCTTCCCCAACAACCCATGAAATTTTTTTATCAGCCCCGGAATAATATACTTGACAATTTTTGGCAGCACGACAATTGCCTGCGTACAACTGACTGCTGTGACAACTCACTGATGTGACAACTGACTGCTGTGACAACTGACTGCTGTGACAACTGACTGCTGTGACAACTGACTGCAGTGACAACAGATTGCATTGACAACTGAATGCTGTGACAACTGACTGCTGTGACAACTGACTAATGTGACAACTGACTGCTGTGACAACTGACTGCTGTGACAACTGACTGCTGTGACAACTGACTGCTGTGACAGCAGATTGCATTGACAACTGACTGCATTGACAACTGAATTATGACAACTGACTGCTGTGACAACTGACTGCTGTGACAACTGACTGCTGTGACAGCAGATTGCATTGACAACTGACTGCATTGACAACTGAATTGTGACAACTGACTGCTGTGACAACTGACTGCTGTGACAACTGACTGCTGTGACAACTGAGTTATGAGACAACTGACTGCTGGGACAACTGACTGCTGTGACAACTGACTGCTGTGACAACTGACTGCTGTGACAACTGACTGCTGTGACAAATGACTGCTGTGACAGCAGATTGCATTGACAACTGACTGCATTGACAACTGAATTATGTGACAACTGACTGCTGTGACAACTGACTGCTGTGACAACTGACTGATGTGACAACTGACTGCTGTGACAACTGACTGCTGTGACAACTGACTGCTGTGACAACTGACTGCTGTGACAACTGACTGCTGTGACAAATGACTGCTGTGACAACTGACTGCTTTGACAAATGACTGCTGTGACAGCAGATTGCATTGACAACTGACTGCATTGACAACTGAATTATGTGACAACTGACTGCTGTGACAACTGACTGCATTGACAACTGAATTGTGACAACTGACTGCTGTGACAACTGACTGCTGTGACAACTGACTGCTGTGACAACTGACTGCTGTGACAACTGACTGCTGTGACAAATGACTGCTGTGACAGCAGATTGCATTGACAACTGACTGCATTGACAACTGAATTATGTGACAACTGACTGCTGTGACAACTGACTGCTGTGACAACTGAGTTATGAGACAACTGACTGCTGTGACAACTGACTGATGTGACAACTGACTGATGTGACAACTGACTGCTGTGACAACTGACTGCTGTACAGCTGACAGTGCTTTTTTAGTACAAATCAACAATTTTATTAATATATTTACACCATAGTTACAATTTGATTAGAAAAAATATAGCAATACAAATTAGCATATTTGGTAGGTAGGTATTTTATCTTGTATTATATGCTGTCCTAAAAATGTTATCTGTGATATCTTTGATGGTGCTTAATTAGAAATTATTTACATACCTCTTGTGTATTTATCGACCCGCAGCTGTCATATCGTCTTGATTCCCCTTATCGGCGCCAATTATATAAAGTACTAACTGTGCGATGCCAACTTGTTTTACAATTACCATATTCTTGCTTCACATATTCTGTGCATTTTTTGCTTTTTAACATTTAACTACTTATTCTTTTCTACAGTAGTATTCTGCGTTTTGTTTTTTGTCACGTGCCTAAATAATTTAGTAGTTGTTAATTTGCTATAAAATATAACAGTTCACCAAATCACATGAGATTTTGTTTCTAAACCCTTGCAAAACTGTTTGTAAATGATCTTCGGCACATCACAGCCATACTAAACAGATTTGCTGCCTCTGTTTTAGCTCTCAATTGGTGTTGATGATTTTTTATATATTAATATACTTTTAAGAGGTAGAACTTATAACGCTTCACGCACACACACCCACTCACTCACTCACTCACTCACTCAATAACTCACTCACTCACTCACCCAATAACTCACTCACTAACTCACTCACTCACTCACTCACTCAATAACTCACTCACTCACTCACCCAATAACTCACTCACTAACTCACTCACTCACTCACCCAATAACTCACTCACTAACTCACTCACTCACTCACTCACTCAATCACTCACTCAATCAATCACTCACACACTCACTCACTCACTCACTCACACACTCACTCACTCACTCAATCAATCAATCACTCACACACTCACTAACTCACTTAATCAATCACTCACGCACTCACTCACTCACTCACTCACTCACTCAATCACTCACACACTCACTCACTCACTCACTCAATCACTCACACACTCACTCACTCACTCAATCACTCACACACTCACTCACTCACTCACTCAATCACTCACACACTCACTCACTCACTCACTCAATCAATCACTCACTCAATCAATCACTCACACACTCACTCACTCACTCACTCACTCACTCAATCACTCACTCAATCAATCACTCACTCACTCACTCACTCACTCACTCAATCAATCACTCACACACTCACTCACTCACTCACTCAATCAATCAATCACTCACTCACTCACTCACTCACTCAATCAATCACTCACTCACTCACTCAATCACTCACACACTCACTCACTCACTCAATCAATCACTCACACACTCACTCACTCACTCACTCACTCAATCACTCACTCAATCAATCACTCACACACTCACTCACTCACTCACTCACACACTCACTCACTCACTCACTCAATCAATCACTCACTCACTCACTCAATCACTCACACACTCACTCACTCACTCAATCAATCACTCACACACTCACTCACTCACTCACTCACTCAATCACTCACTCAATCAATCACTCACACACTCACTCACTCACTCACTCACACACTCACTCACTCACTCAATCAATCAATCACTCACACACTCACTAACTCACTTAATCAATCACTCACACACTCACTCACTCACTCACTCACTCAATCACTCACTCAATCAATCACTCACACACTCACTCACTCACTCACTCACACACTCACTCACTCACTCAATCAATCAATCACTCACACACTCACTAACTCACTTAATCAATCACTCACGCACTCACTCACTCACTCACTCACTCACTCAATCACTCACACACTCACTCACTCACTCACTCAATCACTCACACACTCACTCACTCACTCAATCACTCACACACTCACTCACTCACTCACTCAATCACTCACACACTCACTCACTCACTCAATCACTCACACACTCACTCACTCACTCACTCAATCACTCACACACTCACTCACTCACTCACTCAATCAATCACTCACTCAATCAATCACTCACACACTCACTCACTCACTCACTCACTCAATCACTCACTCAATCAATCACTCACTCACTCACTCACTCACTCACTCAATCAATCACTCACACACTCACTCACTCACTCACTCAATCAATCAATCACTCACTCACTCACTCACTCACTCAATCAATCACTCACTCACTCACTCAATCACTCACACACTCACTCACTCACTCAATCAATCACTCACACACTCACTCACTCACTCACTCACTCAATCACTCACTCAATCAATCACTCACACACTCACTCACTCACTCACTCACACACTCACTCACTCACTCAATCAATCAATCACTCACACACTCACTAACTCACTTAATCAATCACTCACGCACTCACTCACTCACTCACTCACTCACTCAATCACTCACACACTCACTCACTCACTCACTCAATCACTCACACACTCACTCACTCACTCAATCACTCACACACTCACTCACTCACTCACTCAATCACTCACTCACTCAATCAATCACTCACACACTCACTCACTCACTCACTCACTCAATCAATCACTCACTCAATCAATCACTCACTCACTCACTCACTCACTCACTCAATCAATCACTCACACACTCACTCACTCACTCACTCAATCAATCACTCACTCACTCACTCAATCACTCACACACTCACTCACTCACTCAATCAATCACTCACACACTCACTCACTCACTCACTCACTCAATCACTCACTCAATCAATCACTCACACACTCACTCACTCACTCACTCACACACTCACTCACTCACTCAATCAATCAATCACTCACACACTCACTAACTCACTTAATCAATCACTCACACACTCACTCACTCACTCACTCACTCAATCACTCACTCAATCAATCACTCACACACTCACTCACTCACTCACTCACACACTCACTCACTCACTCAATCAATCAATCACTCACACACTCACTAACTCACTTAATCAATCACTCACGCACTCACTCACTCACTCACTCACTCACTCAATCACTCACACACTCACTCACTCACTCACTCAATCACTCACACACTCACTCACTCACTCAATCACTCACACACTCACTCACTCACTCACTCAATCACTCACACACTCACTCACTCACTCAATCACTCACACACTCACTCACTCACTCACTCAATCACTCACACACTCACTCACTCACTCACTCAATCAATCACTCACTCAATCAATCACTCACACACTCACTCACTCACTCACTCACTCAATCACTCACTCAATCAATCACTCACTCACTCACTCACTCACTCACTCAATCAATCACTCACACACTCACTCACTCACTCACTCAATCAATCAATCACTCACTCACTCACTCACTCACTCAATCAATCACTCACTCACTCACTCAATCACTCACACACTCACTCACTCACTCAATCAATCACTCACACACTCACTCACTCACTCACTCACTCAATCACTCACTCAATCAATCACTCACACACTCACTCACTCACTCACTCACACACTCACTCACTCACTCAATCAATCAATCACTCACACACTCACTAACTCACTTAATCAATCACTCACGCACTCACTCACTCACTCACTCACTCACTCAATCACTCACACACTCACTCACTCACTCACTCAATCACTCACACACTCACTCACTCACTCAATCACTCACACACTCACTCACTCACTCACTCAATCACTCACACACTCACTCACTCACTCACTCAATCAATCACTCACTCAATCAATCACTCACACACTCACTCACTCACTCACTCACTCACTCAATCAATCACTCACTCAATCAATCACTCACTCACTCACTCACTCACTCACTCAATCAATCACTCACACACTCACTCACTCACTCACTCAATCAATCAATCACTCACTCACTCACTCACTCACTCAATCAATCACTCACACACTCACTCACTCACTCATTCACTCAATCAATCACTCACACACTCACTCGCTCACTTAATCAATCAATCACACAATCACTCACTCACTCAATCAATCACTCACACACTCACTCACTCACTCAATCAATCAATCAATCAATCAATCACTTAAACATGAGTAACGACCCTAAGAAATCAAAAGGCTCGTGAGAATAAAATACTAATGCATTTTTTCAATAGAAGTAGTAGAAAAGTCGTGTATTAAAAAATTTTGTCGCTGGTGCAGACTAGACAGTGTAAAAAAGTAAATACGAGCTAATTGCCGCAAAAAATAAACAACACTATTGGACTAGACAGGGAGAAATGAGACTGGATGGACTAGACAGGGAGAAATGAGACTGGATGGACTAGACAGGGAGAAATGAGACTAGATGGACTAGACAGGGAGAATGAGACGGAAAGGACTAGACAGGGAGAAATGAGACTGGATGGACTAGACAGGGAGAAATGAGACTGGATGGACTAGACAGGGAGAATGAGACGGAAAGGACTAGACAGGGAGAAATGAGACTGGATGGACTAGACAGGGAGAAATGAGACTGGATGGACTAGACAGGGAGAAATGAGACTGGATGGACTAGACAGGGAGAAATGAGACTGGATGGACTAGACAGGGAGAAATGAGACTGGATGGACTAGACAGGGAGAAATGAGACTGGATGGACTAGACAGGGAGAAATGAGACTGGATGGACTAGACAGGGAGAAATGAGACTGGATGGACTAGACAGGGAGAAATGAGACTGGATGGACTAGACAGGGAGAAATGAGACTGGATGGACTAGACAGGGAGAATGAGACGGAAAGGACTAGACAGGGAGAAATGAGACTGGATGGACTAGACAGGGAGAAATGAGACTGGATGGACTAGTCAGGGAGAATGAGACGGAAAGGACTAGACAGGGAGAAATGAGACTGGATGGACTAGACAGGGAGAAATGAGACTGGATGGACTAGACAGGGAGAAATGAGACGATGGACTAGACAGGGAGAGATGAGACGATGGACTAGACAGGGAGAGATGAGACTGGATGGACTAGACAGGGAGAAATGAGACTGGATGGACTAGACAGGGAGAAATGAGACTGGATGGACTAGACAGGGAGAAATGAGACGATGGACTAGACAGGGAGAAATGAGACTGGATGGACTAGACAGGGAGAAATGAGACTGGATGGACTAGACAGGGAGAAATGAGACTGGATGGACTAGACAGGGAGAATGAGACGGAAAGGACTAGACAGGGAGAAATGAGACTGGATGGACTAGACAGGGAGAAATGAGACGGGATGGACTAGACAGGGAGAAATGAGACGATGGACTAGACAGGGAGAGATGAGACGATGGACTAGACAGGGAGAGATGAGACTGGATGGACTAGACAGGGAGAAATGAGACGGGATGGACTAGACAGGGAGAAATGAGACGATGGACTAGACAGGGAGAGATGAGACGATGGACTAGACAGGGAGAGATGAGACTGGATGGACTAGACAGGGAGAAATGAGACGGGATGGACTAGACAGGGAGAAATGAGACGATGGACTAGACAGGGAGAGATGAGACGATGGACTAGACAGGGAGAGATGAGACGATGGACTAGACAGGGAGAGATGAGACGATGGACTAGACAGGGAGAGATGAGACGATGGACTAGACAGGGAGAGATGAGACGATGGACTAGACAGGGAGAAATGAGACTGGATGGACTAGATAGGGAGAAATGAGACTATGGACTAGACAGGGAGAGATGAGACTGGATAGACTAGACAGGGAGAAATGAAACGGGATAGACTAGACAGGGAGAAATGAGACTGGATAGACTAGACAGGGAGAAATGAGACTGGATGGACTAGACAGGGAGAAATGAGACTGGATGGACTAGACAGGGAGAAATGAGACTGGATGGACTAGACAGGGAGAAATGAGACGATGGACTAGACAGGGAGAAATGAGACTGGATGGACTAGACAGGGAGAATGAGACGGGATGGACTAGACAGGGAGAGATGAGACTGGATGGACTAGACAGGGAGAAATGAGACGGGATGGACTAGACAGGGAGAAATGAGACGATGGACTAGACAGGGAGAGATGAGACGATGGACTAGACAGGGAGAGATGAGACTGGATGGACTAGACAGGGAGAAATGAGACGGGATGGACTAGACAGGGAGAAATGAGACGATGGACTAGACAGGGAGAGATGAGACGATGGACTAGACAGGGAGAGATGAGACGATGGACTAGACAGGGAGAGATGAGACGATGGACTAGACAGGGAGAGATGAGACGATGGACTAGACAGGGAGAGATGAGACGATGGACTAGACAGGGAGAAATGAGACTGGATGGACTAGATAGGGAGAAATGAGACTATGGACTAGACAGGGAGAGATGAGACTGGATAGACTAGACAGGGAGAAATGAAACGGGATAGACTAGACAGGGAGAAATGAGACTGGATAGACTAGACAGGGAGAAATGAGACTGGATGGACTAGACAGGGAGAAATGAGACTGGATGGACTAGACAGGGAGAAATGAGACTGGATGGACTAGACAGGGAGAAATGAGACTGGATGGACTAGACAGGGAGAAATGAGACTGGATGGACTAGACAGGGAGAATGAGACGGAAAGGACTAGACAGGGAGAAATGAGACTGGATGGACTAGACAGGGAGAAATGAGACTGGATGGACTAGACAGGGAGAAATGAGACTGGATGGACTAGTCAGGGAGAATGAGACGGAAAGGACTAGACAGGGAGAAATGAGACTGGATGGACTAGACAGGGAGAGATGAGACTGGATGGACTAGACAGGGAGAAATGAGACTGGATGGACTAGACAGGGAGAATGAGACGGAAAGGACTAGACAGGGAGAAATGAGACTGGATGGACTAGACAGGGAGAAATGAGACTGGATGGACTAGACAGGGAGAAATGAGACGATGGACTAGACAGGGAGAAATGAGACTGGATGGACTAGACAGGGAGAAATGAGACTGGATGGACTAGACAGGGAGAAATGAGACGATGGACTAGACAGGGAGAAATGAGACTGGATGGACTAGACAGGGAGAATGAGACGGGATGGACTAGACAGGGAGAGATGAGACTGGATGGACTAGACAGGGAGAAATGAGACGGGATGGACTAGACAGGGAGAGATGAGACTGGATGGACTAGACAGGGAGAAATGAGACGGGATGGACTAGACAGGGAGAAATGAGACGATGGACTAGACAGGGAGAGATGAGACGATGGACTAGACAGGGAGAGATGAGACTGGATGGACTAGACAGGGAGAAATGAGACGGGATGGACTAGACAGGGAGAAATGAGACGATGGACTAGACAGGGAGAGATGAGACGATGGACTAGACAGGGAGAGATGAGACGATGGACTAGACAGGGAGAGATGACACGATGGACTAGACAGGGAGAGATGAGACGATGGACTAGACAGGGAGAGATGAGACGATGGACTAGACAGGGAGAAATGAGACTGGATGGACTAGATAGGGAGAAATGAGACTATGGACTAGACAGGGAGAGATGAGACTGGATAGACTAGACAGGGAGAAATGAAACGGGATAGACTAGACAGGGAGAAATGAGACAGGATAGACTAGACAGGGAGAAATGAGACTGGATGGACTAGACAGGGAGAAATGAGACTGGATGGACTAGACAGGGAGAAATGAGACTGGATGGACTAGACAGGGAGAAATGAGACTGGATGGACTAGACAGGGAGAAATGAGACTGGATGGACTAGACAGGGAGAAATGAGACTGGATGGACTAGACAGGGAGAGATGAGACTGGATGGACTAGACAGGGAGAGATGAGACTGGATGGACTAGACAGGGAGAAATGAGACTGGATGGACTAGACAGGGAGAAATGAGACTGGATGGACTAGACAGGGAGAAATGAGACTGGATGGACTAGACAGGGAGAATGAGACGGAAAGGACTAGACAGGGAGAAATGAAACGGGATAGACTAGACAGGGAGAAATGAGACGGGATAGACTAGACAGGGAGAAATGAAACGGGATAGACTAGACAGGGAGAAATGAGACGGGATAGACTAGACAGGGAGAAATGAGACGGGATAGACTAGACAGGGAGAAATGAAACGGGATGGACTAGACAATGAGAAATGAGACGGGATAGACTAGACAGGGAGAAATGAAACGGGATGGACTAGACAGGGAGAAATGAAACGGGAGACTCGGAGTGATGAGAAGGTAGTGGTGACTAGCTAAAAGGTGATATGACACGCGGAAGAGATGGACCATTGTGGATCGGATAAAAATAATTATAATCAGAGGAGGGCTGTGGGCAAAGGCACATCATTTGGTGACACTAGACCCGCAGCCAGCGAGGAGGCAATTCTGCCCATTAAGCTGACTCCTGAGCACACACGCACACAGATACTGTACGCAGGCACACGCTCACACAGGTGTGTACATCTGCCCTGACTTTCTTCTCATCGTCAGGCAGTGTACACTCTCACTGTGCCTTAGAGTTTGGCCATCAAGGGCGTAAATTGCACGAAAAATTAGCCCCCAAATAAATGTGGCCTCGCCGCGGAATCGAGCTTAGGAACATTGTGCGGATCGGCTAGCTGCCGACCACTAAGAAAGGCAATCAGAGTCTGGGGCAGGTGACAGCGAGAACGCTGAGCAGCAGCAGCAGCGCGTAGGAGACGGAGTACAGTCGCATGGCCGAGTTGCAGAAGTCCCCGGAGCAGCAGTACTGCCCGTTGCCTTTGGAGTCTGTGGCCGGGATGCAGAAATTCAGGCACTGGCGACTGATCAGGCTGCCAATTTTGCTCTTCTGAAATCAGGGATACAAGTCCTATCTGCGGCTTATCGATGTATGGAAAGATAACTTTGGCACTCACCCCACACGCAGTGCACGATGTTAAAACGGTTGCCTCGTCTGATTTGAAGCTGTCGCTACACTTAAGGCAGTAATAACAGCTCATTCCATCGGCCCTACTGACGGTGGCAGCTGAGGAAACAGTTTAAGAATTTCAGAATGGGAGCTTTCGTATAACAAATCTTGTGTCTTGTGAGAACCGAAAAAAGGTTGCGACTTCGCCCCACGTGAATGTGGCCTCGCCGCGGACTTTTCGAGCTCAAGGACACTATTCCCCCTGGGGAAAGCAAGGGCCACTAGGAGTAAAAAGAGTGAAAACTACGTTTCTTAGAAAAAAATTGAAGGCTGGTTTTCGCGAAAAACGTTTCTAAGAAACGTAGTTTCCCATCCTTCTACTCTACGACTGATTGACATTGTTAAGGGAGCAGAAGCAGAAAAATGATGCCTATTTTAGTGGTTTTTGCCACTTGACACCACGACGAGAATCTATGAAAATTTCATAGCGATTAGTTGAATATTTTGATACAGAAATAAAAATACTGAAAATAAAATAAATAAATGTGGGCCCTTTAAATACCATTTTAAATAATTTGGAACGCAGTTCCACAATTATGCAGGCCGATTCTCACCTCCGATGGCCAGCAGAAGCAGGGCGACAGTGCCATGCATTGCCAGTCTTCAGCAGTCTTGGCAGCTTTACCGCGGTGACAGCGTGTTCAGTCTTGTCACACTGTTCGCCCAGTTCGTCTACTATGCGACATGTTTGTGAAGTCCTATAAGATGGTTTTATAAGGTTTTTAGGTGCTGAGAATGCAAATCACTGTTCGAAATTGAAGGCCAAATTTAGAAGTTTAGTTCAGAAGTTTAGATGGGTACGCCACCTATCAAAATGGGGATTTTATGGGGGTTCGCCACAATGTTTATGGGGGTACGCCACTGCGGATTTGTAGGGTACACCATTGATTTGTTTGGTACGCCACCATGGATTTGTGGTGTACGCGACACCATGGATTTGTGGGGTACGCGACACCATGGATTTGTGGGGTACGCGACACCATGGATTTGTGGGGTACGCGACACCATGGAGTTGTGGAGTACGCGACATCATGGATATAGGGGGTACACCACCATGGATTTGTGGTGTACGCGACACCATGGATTTGTGGAGTACGCGACATCATGGATATAGGGGGTACACCACCATGGATTTGTGGTGTACGCGACACCATGGATTTGTGGAGTACGCGACATCATGGATATAGGGGGTACACCACCATGGATTTGTGGTGTACGCGACACCATGGAGTTGTGGAGTACGCGACATCATGGATATAGGGGGTACACCACCGTTGATTTGTTTGGTACGCCACCATGGATTTGTGGTGTACGCGACACCATGGAGTTGTGGAGTACGCGACATCATGGATATAGGGGGTACACCACCATGGATTTGTGGTGTACGCGACACCATGGATTTGTGGAGTACGCGACACCATGGATTTAGGGGGTACACCACCATGGATTTGTGGTGTACGCGACACCATGGAGTTGTGGAGTACGCGACATCATGGATATAGGGGGTACACCACCGTTGATTTGTTTGGTACGCCACCATGGATTTGTGGTGTACGCGACACCATGGAGTTGTGGAGTACGCGACATCATGGATATAGGGGGTACACCACCATGGATTTGTGGTGTACGCGACACCATGGAGTTGTGGAGTACGCGACATCATGGATATAGGGGGTACACCACCGTTGATTTGTTTGGTACGCCACCATGGATTTGTGGTGTACGCGACACCATGGAGTTGCGGAGTACGCGACATCATGGATATAGGGGGTACACCACCATGGATTTGTGGTGTACGCGACACCATGGATTTGTGGAGTACGTGACACCATGGATTTGTGATGTATGCGACACCATTGGTTATGGATTCACTGAATCGGTCGCTGTGAGGAGGTCGGCCCCTTGTCCCCCTGTCTACGCCCGTGCTTAAATTCGATTTGACCAACATTTTTTCTAATTCAATTTACCTTTCAAACTTAAATTTAAATCTTCATGTTCCCAGTAAAACACAAACTGTTTGATGAACCATTTTTCTGTTCTCATTCATGTGTTCGGTGAGTAGTCTTTCATTGCAACGAAAAATTTTGTTGAAGCTTAACCAAGCGTGCTTTTCATTAACTAAATATGCCTATTTTCGACATATACTCAAAAGCATTCTTCAGAGCGTAAGCTAGGAGACACGGAGACTTAGAATTCTTTGCTTCTGCAATTCAAGCTAATAGGCGCCCATTCGTCCGTTTCGCACTCAAGTTTTGCATGGCAACAAGCTGGCCATTCGTCGCACAAAAGTTTCTACCGCGACAGAAAATATTTTCGTTTGCATGAAATTTAGCTGCGTGCTTGTGATGCCTTATTTACATTCGTATTTCTCAGACTCGTGCATCAGACGAGTGGGCCGCTAATTATAGTCGGCCTTCGAAATACTTTTTCAACGATGCCACACAAAAATGGCAGAGTGATGTTAGCGTAGCGAATTCGAAAGGAAATGCACGCATCCTAATGAGAGAATGAGAAATTGGCGCTGCATGCATGGACAAGAAAAGAGTACTATTGTCTAGCAGAACCCTAGAAATAAGTTGCTCAACTCATTCGATGCATCTTCGTAGACAGGTTGATAAGTGTGTCAGTTTTTTTTTCAACTCAACATTGCAATTCGTGGAATCGGTTGAAAAACAACTCACGTGGGGGGAGTGGAGATGGAGGGGCTCAGACAGACTGAGTCTGTTGTTTATACTGGGTGGGTCACCAGCCCAAAGCGATAGGCGCTGGCATTCGTCAACATCACAGGCGTTGTAACGCTCTGCCAATCTCTTACCCCAGTTGCCCATGGCAACCAAGCGCCTGTATATTAGTCTGCTCAGCCGCGCTGCGTCAAGCCGCAACGGCAGAATCAGCATCGGCAGCAGCAGCAGCAACGAATAGCGTCAACGAAAATGCACTGCGCCCTACTACTTCTAGTGCTCGGAGGTAAGAGTGCGCGATTTGAATACTCACTGTTTCAGCTTTGAGTTCACTTTTGTTTAACTCATTAATTCCGCAGCCTCCTTGCTCACCGCTGAGGCCTCCTATCAGTGCTACACCTGTACAGCCTGCAGTGAGACCTTCATCAATAGCGAGAACTCGAAATCCAACTTCTGCACTTATTGTGCTGTGAGTGATAGCGATAATAAATATTAATTAGTATAAGATAAGAATACTTTGGCTCTTGTGCTAACCTGCCAACCCGGCTACCACACCAGAAATACAAGTACACCAGCACTGGCTATGTGAACCGCATCTGCGCCAGCAGCTGCACCTCCGGCAAGGACATCTATGGCAACTACGTCTACTGCTGCAGCGGAGAGCTCTGCAACTCCGCCATGTCGTTGCGCGGCGCCTCCTGGCTGCTGCTGCTGCTGCCAGCGGCTGCTCTGGCTGCTGTCTATTCAAGGATGTGAGCAGACAATCACACACTTGGTTCGCGAGAGAGTGAACTGAACACTGATTTACTGTTTGGACTGTAGCCGTATTGAATGCGTATTCCAGAATCTGTTCGGTTTAGATTGTCCCAATTTCTATTTAATTATTTCTGTTAAAAGAAAGCTTTCTGCGTTAATTTAAAACAATAATAAATTTTGACAATGAAATTAGCTAATTGTGCTTTTCAATAGACTGTGATGAAACTTTCTTGCAAAAGTACAAAGCAACGAGCTTAAGGCCAAAGATAATTATTGGTTAGACAATAATTAGACAATTATGTGGCTAGAGCAAGTTGCAGACAATAGATTATAGGCTTTGCGCCAGCCCTAATTGTATCAGCTGGGGGTGGAGAGTTTTCGTGACAGCTCAGGTGCCAGATGGACTAGAATGGAAAGTATAGAGAAATACTAGTCCCTTTCAGTTAGGCTGTAAAACATTCTACATTAATCGCGGCGCGGGCGTGAGTGCTGAGCACCCACTGTTTATCTTTTCTTTTCCTTTCCTTTCCTTGTTGTCCCGGGCACCTATCATGTCTGTTGAGACAGACCATCTTTGAAAGGTCAACACCTGCTGGCCCCAGGAAAGCAAGGAAAGCAGAGCATTGCAAGTTTCATTCAGACAACCCAGACTAAATGCATACACTCTCGTTATCATGTATGGCGCGTTTAGAGGGCCGACTGGGCCCAATTTCCTACAGCCTAACCTGGATACTCTTGTGCAAGTTCTACTACACTTTTAGCACTACTACTACACGTGGTCTGTCAGTATGGCTTAGCTCCGAGTTAATAAGTGAAAAAGATAATATAATATTATTAATAATATTTGCAGGAGGGCTGCGGGCAATGGCACATCATTCGAGAGAGGCACACGTGTTAACCGCCTTGCCCTCGACCCCCAAGTGAAAATTATATTTATCAGCTTAATAATACAGCCGAAATGAGCAGAAGAAGCGGATCAGCTTGCTCGAGATCTCTGTCCTTTATCTCCATCAAAGTTTGCAAGACTCTCAGTTATTTGTCATGATTTCAGCATCACTGTACGTTGGATCCTCTAATACAGTTCGGCCATAAAGGTGGCTTGTCTTGAGGCCCGGAATACTACTCAGTTTCATTTCTGCATGCTGTATTGTAAAGGAATTCATCGCAGTTCGAAGCGAAATGTGCTCAACAAAAAAACAACAAATACGCATTTGTCAGGCTGGTAAATAGGCACGAGCGCACATTTGGTTCCTAAATTGATTCACTCCGAATGATCGAAGCATTAACTCGAGGGTATAGAGAAGACTTTTCACGCAATATATACCCGTGAGAAGGGTTTCCAATGCGCAGTTAGAGTGTATACTGCCTGTCCAAAGAAGTTCAGGGCAGATGTACTAAAAATGTGCAAGTGTGTGCGTCTGTAACGTGTCCACGTGAATGTAATCACGAATTTCGACAATTGTAATCCTGCCAATCAGATCAGATACTGCTGTGAGAAAAATGTTGGCATCCTTATTTTAGGCCAGTATATTAATAGCCAAGCTCTGAATTGGATACCAAATAATCGACTCATAACACAGAAAACTCTGTCAAGCAATTAATGAATTCATTAGATACGAGTCAATTTCTGATCCCTCGCATATTTGACTCGTTGGTGATTAGCATTGTCACATTAGCGCAGTATTTTTAAACTAATTTGTAACACACATTTAGTAAGATTTCATGGTACTTGACTTGTAAGTTAAAGTTTCATTACTACGAGCTATGTATTAAATACTTGAGCTGGACACTATACCTGGCTTTAATAATATACATTAAATATAGATAAGAAGTGTGATCTATTTTTTATATGTCCTAATAAATATAGGAGCTAATTATAGATAAGTTAATTAGGACAAGCTAATTTCTAAAAAGAAACCTTGACTAAATCTAATAAACAGTATTGGCCATATGCAGATTAATCAATGATCAAATTAACCCTTCATTTTATATATCAAGTTCTTGCTTTCTAATCTACTGCTGTAGAAAAAATTTAAACCTAATTAGTCAGAAATTATACATTGATATATTTCTAATCACAATAATTGTTGCTGGGTTTTTTAAGAGACGCCAATGTTCTATTTAAATACTAAAGGTATCAAACCACTAAAAAGTTTATAAAAACTTGAATAAAAAAAGTAAGTAAGTAAACAGTAAAATCGGTAATTACTTACGGATGGTGTTAAAAATAAACCTATATTTGGAAAAAGTGTTTAATTGTTTACTATTGGAAAAGCTAACATTCTCTTCTAACAAAGTATATATTTTAAAATTAAGCAAAAAGTTATTTATTGTCAAAGAGTTTTAACTTTCAGCCAGAATAATTATCAAAGTAAACTCTTCGGTTCTTAGAAGCAGGGTTGTTCAAAAGTTCCATTATATATTTTTAAATATATATTTAACTAATTTGTTTATCTGTACTGCAACGATAAAAATTATTAGAAACTAGAATATTAGTTTAGTTTGAATGTTTAAATTCCTAAGAAAGCTGGAAGTCGTAACTTACATACTAAACTGGGTCACTTTTCCAGACAGATGCTTGAGAAGTGTGGAGCCGAAACTTCGAAAACTTCTATGCTTCTATTTTGCTTATAAATCTGTTATATATAATATATCAATTACTAGAAGCGCCCTTCAAAACGCTTTGCTAAAGACCATATTTATTGACACAATGAACAAATTCATGCTTGTTATTCATTTGTCTTTTTACATTTACTAAAAAGGTTATATTTCTTTACTTTGTTTTTATTAAGGGTTTTGAGCTAAGTTGTAGAGACAGCTTGTTTAACTAAAAATTCTTTATTTCACGTCATTTAACTTATATGTGCTTTAGTAAAAGTGCTGTCGAAATTTAGAATGTACAGTTTAATTCATCTAACTGCTTTCTTTTTGAAGTTTCAAGAGCGCCACAAAATGAATTAAATCCAATAAATTTACTTATCCATATAACTATTTATTTTTTTCATTTAATCGCTATTTAATAATTTAATTAAATTATTGTGAAATACTTGAGAATTGATACTTGAGAAGTAACATGCAAGCTCAAATCAATTAAAATTCCTAAAATGTTTTGGTTTTCTTTCCTAATCCAAAAGAGTGATTGTAGGGGCCTATATGAATGAAGACTTAAAAAACGAATGGTGGAGTATTTGGCTTCATAAGAGCCTATTATTAGTAGTCTGAATGAAAACTTTTGCATTTTTAATAAAAGATTCTAGCATTTCATGTTTACTCGTATTTACTCGTATTTAAAGTATTTTATGAATTCAAATAAATTCTTTATTTGTATAAATTTTTGCATGTAAAAGTTATTCAAATCTATTATAAAAATAGGCGAACTACAAATTAATCGCATATTTTTAGTCGTCAGTTGCTTTTAGAATCAGCAGGCTAAATTTGGCTGGTGCAGAAATCTAGACACAAAAGAATT
The DNA here is from genome assembly GCA_950097015.1 of Macrostomum hystrix. Taxonomy (NCBI): domain Eukaryota; kingdom Metazoa; phylum Platyhelminthes; family Macrostomidae; genus Macrostomum; species Macrostomum hystrix. Next base: position 6,855,735 of record CATNEN010000034.1, on the reverse strand, counting down.
TTTTGGGAAAGCGAAGGGGATGATTGGCCTAGTTATTATCCATCGGGATCCCTCCATTGATATAATAATTCGCATTCCCATTCCCAATCTCATTCCATTTCTCTTCCCTACCCCACTGGAGGCGGGGCCGCTTGACGCCCTGATAATCGGGGCTGGCCTGGCGGGCCTCTCAGCAGCTGCCAAACTGTTGGAGGCCCGACCCGGAACTCGCTTGCTGGTGCTGGAGGCCAAGGATCGTGTCGGCGGTCGCACGCTGAGCTTGGATTTGCCTTGCGGCGGCGCTGGGCATGCGGCCACTGACAGATGGGATTTAGGCGGCCAGTGGATTGGGGACAGCCAGCCAAGGGTTTGCCGCATGGCTGAGCAGCTGGGCGTGCAGCGGTACGAGCAATTCTCAAAGGTCTGTTGGCACAGTTAGCAATTATTGTATATTTACATTGAAAAAGTTCGGTACAAACTACTTTTAGTAGAAAATATACGAAATCAGATTATACTTACAAATAGATTCAGAAGAGTTTCAAGCAAAAAAAGATTGAGATTTAGGCACAGCCAGCCAGTAGTCTGAGTGAGATTTCTGCACAGCCAGCCATGCAGTAGTCTCAGTGAGATTTCGGCACAGCCAACCAGTAGTCTCACTGAGATTTCGGCACAGCCAGCCAGTAGTCTCAGTGAGATTTCGGCACAGCTAGCCAGTAGTCTTAGTGAGATCTCGGCACAGCCAGCCAGTAGTCTCACTGAGATTTCGGCACAGCCAGCCAGTAGTCTCAGTGAGATTTCTGCACAGCCAGCCAGTAGTCTCAGTGAGATTTCGGCACAGCCAGCCAGTATTCTCAGTGAGATTTCGGCACAGTCAGCCAGAAGTCTCACTGAGATTTCGGCACAGCCAGCCAGTAGTCTGAGTGAGATTTCTGCACAGCCAGCCAGTAGTCTCAGTGAGATTTCTGCACAGCCAGCCAGTAGTCTCAGGGAGATTTCTTATCTCTGAACTGCAGGGCCGCAAGCTGCTGCAGCTGTCAGACGGTCGAGTCACCGATTATAGCGGCGAACTGCCGAGCATTGGCCTACTGGGCAACCTGGATCTGGTGCAGGCCATCTACCGGTTCGAGGCCCGCCTGCCAACCGCTGGTCGCAATCCGGAATCGCGAGTTGATGACGCTTCGACCAATCCGCCAGAGCTGCCAGCGGACCTGGTGCGTGGCCTTCACAACTATTCTATCTTGAACCTGTGGCACTGTTTCTACCTGTGACCACTTTTTTCTGTATCTCCTAAAATATTTAACCAATCGCCATGAAAACTCGGACCACAGGGAAAATTCAAGTTTGAATTGATGCTCCGATGTTTGAACGAACTATCGATCGTTCATCCGAAGTGCCGATGATCATTTTGATAGTTGTGATAGGCAAATGATTCTACTATTAGTAGCTAAATGCATCTCGTCAATTAGCACTTCCCCTGCCTGCCCCAAATCTGCTCAGGCAGCGCTGGACGCCCGAACAATGGAGGCTGAGGCGTCCGGTCTCTGCTGGAGCGGCACCGTTCGGTCCCTGTTTGCTTCCGCCATTCGCATCCTATGCGGCCAGGAGCCCGGAGCCACTTCGGCACTGTACGCGGCCAGGATGTGCCACTCGGCTGGAGACTTTGAGCGCCTGCTTAGCTGCGCGCCGAAGGGTGCTCAGGTTTGCCACTGCCCTTTCCTCATGTCATTATCTGCCGCCTTGATCCCGCTGCTGCTCCAGTCCTTGAACCCGCTGCTCCTCCAGACCTTGAACCCGCTGCTCCTCCAGACCTTGAACCCGCTGCTGCTCCAGTCCTTGAACCCGCTGCTCCTCCAGACCTTGAACCCGCTGCTGCTCCAGACCTTGAACCCGCTGCTGCTCCAGTCCTTGATCCCGCTGCTCCTCCAGTCCTTGATCCCGCTGCTCCTCCAGTCCTTGATCCCGCTGCTGCTCCAGTCCTTGATCCCGCTGCTCCTCCAGTCCTTGAACCCGCTGCTCATCCAGTCCTTGAGCTCCTCCAGTCCTTAAACCCGCTGCTCCTCCAGTCCTTGAACCCGCTGTTTCTTTCTGTCATTGAGCACACTGCTCAGGCTGTTCTTTGTGGTGTGGACCTCCCTTAGCATTGTTTTTTTTCTAATCTTCACTTGAAGGCGCCTAATTGTCCATCAATCAGGGCTATCGCTTAGTTGGCGGCGCGCAGTGTTTGAGCCATCGCCTCGCGGAGCGCCTTGGTCCAGACCGTCTTCGCCTCGGCGCAGTCGTGTCAGGGGTGGAGATCGCAGAGTCGTCGGACACTGACCAGCTGCTGACAGTTCGCCTGGCCAACGGAGAACGGCTGACCGCCCGACTAGTGATCTCAACTGCGCCGCCTAATCAGCTGGCTCGGCTGTCATTGCCGAACGAGCCGGCGACCTGCCGAATTTTGACTGCCGCTGCGGCAGCGCTGCCCTCACACTACGCCAAGTTCATTGTTACCTATGCTGACGCCTGGTGGCGCAAGCTGGGCTACTCTGGCGAACTGTTTAGCTGCGATCCGGCCTCACCCATTGTCGCTGGGTTTGATGGTGGGCTTTCCTTGCTGAGATGATCCTTTAATCCTTGAACCCGCTGCCCCTTCAGTCCTTGTACCCGCTGCTCCTCCAGTCCTTGAGCTCCTCCAGTCCTTGAGCTCCTCCAATCCTTGAACCCGCTGCTCTTCCAGTCCTTGAGCTCCTCCAGTCCTTGAGCTCCTCCAATCCTTGAACCCGCTGCTCCTCCAGTCCTTGAGCTCCTCCAATCCTTGAACCCGCTGCTCCTCCAGTCCTTGAGCTCCTCCAATCCTTTAACCCGCTGCTCTTCCAGTCCTTGAGCTCCTCCAATCCTTTAACCCGCTGCTCTTCCAGTCCTTGAGCTCCTCCAATCCTTTAACCCGCTGCTCTTCCAGTCCTTGAGCTCCTCCAATCCTTGAACCCGCAGATCATTCAGTCCTTGAGCTCCTCCAATCCTTGAACCCGCAGATCATTCAGTCCTTGAGCTCCAGCCTAAGTCTCACTATCCAGTCCTATCGCTGCTTGTTCCTTACCCATTCAGGCACAACCAGCTCTGGTTCAGCAGCACTAGTCCTGCTGGCTGCTGGCCGACCCTCCCAGGACCTGGAGTGCCTGACCACACCGCAGGCCCGTCGCGACGCCGTCCTGGACCATCTCGCCAGATTCTTTCCAGCCGGCGAGTCGGCCGTTGTTCGCGATTGTCTACACTTCGCCGAGAAGTTCTGGCGCGCTGAGCCATTCAACGGCGGCTGCCCGGCCGATGTTACGCCCTGCGGCTACGGCCGGCTGCATCTGGCCAGCCTGGCCTCGGGTGGCGCCTGCCGAGGCCGCCTACTATTCGCTGGCACCGAGTTCGCCAGCGAGTGGATTGGCTACATGGAGGGAGCGCTGGAGAGTGCCGAGAGAGCCGCCTCTGCCGCCGTAGCTGCACTCGGCTAGTTGACAGGATTATTGGCAGGAGAGTGACAGGATTATTGGCAGGAGAGTGACAGGATTATTGGCAGGAGAGTGACAGGATTATTGGCAGGAGAGTGACAGGATTATTGGTAGGAGAGTGACAGGATTATTGGCAGGAGAGTGACAGTATTATTGGCAGGAGAGTGACAGGATTATTGGCAGGAGAGTGACAGGATTATTGGCAGGAGAGTGACAGGATTATTGGCAGGAGAGTGAAAGGATTATTGGCAGGAGAGTGACAGGATTATTGGTAGGAGAGTGACATAGGAGAGTGACAGGATTATTGGCAGGAGAGTGACAGGATTATTGGCAGGAGAGTGACAGGATTATTGGTAGGAGAGTGACAGGATTATTGGCAGGAGAGTGACAGGATTATTGGCAGGAGAGTGAAAGGATTATTGGCAGGAGAGTGACAGGATTATTGGCAGGAGAGTGAAAGGATTATTGGCAGGAGAGTGACAGGATTATTGGTAGGAGAGTGACATAGGAGAGTGACAGGATTATTGGCAGGAGAGTGACATAGGAGAGTGACAGGATTATTGGTGGGAGAGTGACAGGATTATTGGTAGGAGAGTGACAGGATTATTGGTAGGAGAGTGACAGGATTATTGGTAGGAGTGTCATGACTATTAGCAGTGAAGTATCAAGACTTTAATGAAAGACAATGCTGTTGGGTGAAATAATTTTTTCTGAATGTGAGGTGTTTTTTATTGGTGCAGCTCCTTCGAAAACAACTAGCTGCTTCTTGAATAGCCCTGAGTATGTTTCAAGCTTAATATCATGACGCACTAGTCTAATACTTTTTCTAATATTTATTATCCAGAATAAATTCTCACACACAGATTTAGTATTCTATAATTCTAGCTCGTACTACCTGACTCGCATTGATTAACATTGTTTGAACTCGCATGAAAGTTTCGCAAAAAATAATAGACCAGAATTCAATCATTTTTCATACATCTTTAGTTATTACCTGACGCAAAGCAGAACGCAGACCTCACAGTTTAAAGTGATTTGAAGTTATGTGCGATGGTGCATGAATTACCACAGATATAAATATTCAAAGATACCACAATCAATTAACTTTATCGAATAGTCAATTTAGTAGGCAACACAAAACCACATTTTTTATTAAATGTGTTGCATGGGAACTGTCAAAATTGAAAAGCAGTGACAGGAGCGCTTTGCTGTGCTTAGTGGCCATGGTTAGAAATCAGGAGCGGTCATTTTAGCACGCAGAAAATATTTTTATCTTAGGGTGGAATGACAAACGATTAGTGAAATCTGCTTGGCAGCTAACTGGTTTCCCGATAAGTCACGTCGATGATTAATTAGCCCCAAAACGTGTCGAGTACAACTCAGCAGGGAATTACTCGTAAGAAGCTACCTAACGGACAGCATAACCAAGCCGCGCAGATACTAATAAAAAGGGCTGTCAACCTGATAGTAGGCCCCATGTGACAGGCGTGACAGGCCGTGGGCGGCGTGAGTGTCCGAGACCGCGTCACCTGCAGCAGCTCAGCCAGTCCATAAATGAGACCTCAGCGACCGACTGAAGCAGCCCAATCATCACAGTCAACACACAGTCGTGTCCTCAGCTCCGCATCAGCGCCAAAGCAGTCTCGCAATCCACAGCACAGCAGCCATGTACAAGCTGATCTGCCTGTTCGCTCTCGTGGCCTTCGCTGCCGCCTCCTACACCCCTGAGCAGAGGAATGAGGTCGTGAACGACATCATCCACGAGATGGTTCCCGTGCTCAGCATCGACACCAACTGCCTGCTGCAGAACGGCGTCAGCTCCATCACCTGTCTGGTCAGCAACCTGATCACCTGCTTCTTCTCCCACGGCACCAACATCAGCGGACTGGCCGGCTGCCTGGCCAGCAAGTGCGGCGGCAGCGCCATCCAGATCATCGGCTGCATCAAGCTGTAAATGCCTGTATGACTGTCTTTTGATCGGAGCTCATAACAAATAAACGACATTTCGTGTGTCTTGCCTAATATTAGTATTTTAGTCCTTGGCTTCTTTCTGTGACATTAATATAGATCAGAAAAGGAATATGTTCACAAGCTAATGTGTCAACTACACAGTCAGTCAGCAACATTTAGCGGTGGGTCTGGTGGGCTTGACAACCGAAGCCTGCTTGATGCTAGTGTGGTTTTTAATACGCTGTTGTCCTTGCCTAGAAACTAAACTGAAGCCCTGTTGGGTGATGCACACTATTTGACTAAGGACGTTCTGATCAACCTTATAGATAGATAAATTTTCGCTACCACAAAAAGGAACCTGTGGGATTTACTATGTCTGTTCAGACTGGCCACACACTATAGCTTCAGAGCTTCAGGGGGGTGAGTGGCAGAGCGGTCTCTTGCCTCTTGCAACAACGCAATAAATGACAGCCATTGGTGAATGAGCAGATTTTTTGAGATGCGGAAAAAAATGTGCATGAGTATTTGAAATACCACGTGTTCGTTCTCTGTTAAGAAATGGGTCAACAGCCAGCACCACCCACAGTTCTGACGACTACAGGCAAGCCCGTTCCGCTATGTCGGAAATAATCCGGAAAGTCTCTGATTATTTCTCTCATCAGGAGGGAGATTCGCATGGGCACTACGGGTCATGGCTTCATCCAGAGACATATTTCACTCCAAACCGGGTGCTCCCACCTGCTGTTTCTGCGGCCTGGGTGAGGACACCGCGGCACACCACGTCACCTTCTGCCCGTTCTTTGAGAAAGAGCGCAGACAACATCTCGGTCACCTCCTTGGGATCGACGAGCTGATCACTCCGGAGACGATCCGCGACCTCCACGCCTTCATTAATTCGATACACAGGCCGGGTGGAGATCGCCGACGCGGCCCAGAGAACCTGATTAGTGCGGGGTGGGCGCACCCCCAGGCTGTCTTTTCTCTTTTACCTTGGGGTTGCGATAGGGGCCTCGCGCGACATATTTAACAGCTGGGTGAACTGAAGCAATGCAGATTAAGTGTCTTGCTAAAGGACACAATTTGTTCCAGTGGAGTCGAGAATCGAACCCGGGACTTTTTAGTCGTTAAATAGCGTACACAGACGATACTGGCACAGACGCGCCAGTTGTAAGAACTCGTAAGTAAGTAAGCTAGCAGTCGATGGCGTTCAGAAAGATTAGGCTCTCGACATTCATACTCGTACATGGGCCGAACCAATTAAGGATCCGCTGCCTTGGTCATGGCATGCAAGAGCTTCAACGCTTTTTTCGAGCGTTAAGACTCTTAGGAGACTCCAGTCAGCTGGAGATATAATTCACAGTGGCGCGACAGGATGATACACCAGAGCAACTTGTGATGAAGCTGCTTTGTCGTTAACCAAGCACCAAAAATGCGAAAAAGTTTAAAATTTAGGAATTTAAGGCACTACAGCCGTTGTCAACGCGGTATATTTACTGCTGCAAACTACAGACAGAGAGGCATTTACAGCTTGATGCAGCCGATGATCTGGATGGCGCTGCCGCCGCACTTGCTGGCCAGGCAGCCGGCCAGTCCGCTGATGTTGGTGCCGTGGGAGAAGAAGCAGGTGATCAGGTTGCTGACCAGACAGGTGATGGAGCTGACGCCGTTCTGCAGCAGGCAGTTGGTGTCGATGCTGAGCACGGGAACCATCTCGTGGATGATGTCGTTCACGACCTCATTCCTCTGCTCAGGGGTGTAGGAGGCGGCAGCGAAGGCCACGAGAGCGAACAGGCAGATCAGCTTGTACATGGCTGCTGTGCTGTGGATTTCGAGAGTGCTTTGGAGCTGATGCGGAGCTGAGGACACGACTGTGTGTTGACTGTGATGATTGGGCTGCTTCAGTCGGTCGCTGAGGTCTCATTTATGGACTGGCTGAGCTGCTGCAGGTGACGCGGTCTCGGACACTCCCACTGCCAATCGCGCGTCATGATGACGGCAGTTGTCAGTGTCAGCATTTCACAGCTGGCTGGTTAGGCTGTCAATTCGACGAGTGATTAGATACGAGCTATTGACTTGGTTCTTTGCTGCATGGTAGTCGAGTTCGAGGCACAGATCGTGTGGGTGTGATTCGCACCGAGAGTGCGAGGGCGGGCAAACTGAACTCGTGCCACTCTGGGTCTTCTTTTCAAGGTCAAATCCATTTTGGTACTTTAAGTATTTTGAAATGGAACTTTTACGAGTGATTTTATCCCGAACCTAGAAACATGTATTTTACGAGTGATTTTATCCCGAACCTAGTAACATGTAATTACGAGTGATTTTATCCCGAACCTAGTAACATGTAATTACGAGTGATTTTATCCCGAACCTAGAAACATGTATTTACGAGTGATTTTATCCCGAACCTAGTAACATGTATTTACGAGTGATTTTATCCCGAACCTAGAAACATGTATTTACGAGTGATTTTATCCCGAACCTAGTAACATGTATTTACGAGTGATTTTATCCCGAACCTAGTAACATGTAATTACGAGTGATTTTATCCCGAACCTAGAAACATGTAATTACGAGTGATTTTATCCCGAACCTAGTAACATGTATTTACGAGTGATTTTATCCCGAACCTAGTAACATGTAATTACGAGTGATTTTATCCCGAACCTAGTAACATTTAATTACGAGTGATTTTATCCCGAACCTAGAAACATGTAATTACGAGTGATTTTATCCCGAACCTAGTAACATGTATTTACGAGTGATTTTATCCCGAACCTAGAAACATGTAATTACGAGTGATTTTATCCCGAACCTAGAAACATGTAATTACGAGTGATTTTATCCCGAACCTAGTAACATGTAATTACGAGTGATTTTATCCCGAACCTAGTAACATGTAATTACGAGTGATTTTATCCCGAACCTAGAAACATGTAATTACGAGTGATTTTATCCCGAACCTAGTAACATGTAATTACGAGTGATATAAGGGCTCGTATTTATGCTCTTGCTCAACCAAGAGAGGTTGTAGCCTAGTTTTTAGGGCGTCGGACTCACGACTAAAAAGTCGGGGGTTCGATTCTCGACTCCACTGGAACAATTTGTGTCCTTTAGCAAGACACTTAATCTGCATTGCTTCAGTTCACCCAGCTGTTAAATGGGTACCAGCATTAGCTGGGGTATACTCTATAATTGAGGGTGGGTGTGGCGTCTCCTCAGTCCATGGACTGAACAGCTGCCTCCAGATGCGCCGCGCAATAGCTGCGGCTGTGCTGTCGGCTGCACATCTGGCCCAATTGGGGCAGGTGTAATCAGTTGTTATTAATTATTATTAATTATCAGTATATGGAGTCGCAGAACGAGAATTCCTCACTCAATCTGGGAACAAATTCTTACCAACTCCATCACCTGTTGTAGAGTGTGACGCCATGTCCTATTGAAATGTCCAATAGATACATCGGGAGAATTTTTTCACCGCGGGCCCTGAATTCAATGCATTCGAAATCAGACAGATGTCTGTTGAAACTATCTTTAGATCCATTTGTACAGAGAAATGAATTTAATTTTTGTCTTTATAGGAACCGACTTCTTTTTTTCACGATGGTCAGGATGCTGCAGTTGCTCATACTGGTTCTTGTGTACTTATAATATAGCGAAAAACTTGTTGGAAATTGTTTCTTCTTCAACTAGAACAACTCCAAAAGCATTGCTTCCAGTTGGATGCCAAAATACACGACCTCATAGGGGGTCACGAAGGGTGGTGTACTTGTACATGACATTTCATTTGATTTGAGTTGGCATGAAACGAGTTCTAAAATGCAGGTTGATACAGGGCAGGCAATTAGCAGAATCATTTAGCACAATATGAGCACAGACATGAGAACTAATTTAGATGTTCGTAAATAAAAAACCGATTCGTTGTAAATTTAACTTGCATTTCTGAAATCTTGAGACTTCATCGTGAACTAGTAAACCCAATAACCTCTATATGATAAGACTGCCAGGTCACTGCAACGAGACAGTAACAAACTGCTGGGGAGCCAAGCCTGAGAAATTACAGAGGAAAATCGGGGCAAGAACCGAACCCACAGTTCAAACTCGTAGGGTGAATTGACAAGCGATTTTTGCGCCAAACGAAATAGGCAATGAGCTCAGTGGTAACTAAGTACCGAACAATTCGAGTCAATTTTGACAGGCACAAACAGCGACGCGAGATGATCCGAAAAAGTCGACGCTCGATAAGTCTCATCAGGAAACCACAATCCAGCAGCAATACCTCAAATCAAAGTGGAAGATAACAATGCCTACCACGCTGATAGTAGGCCCCATGTGACAGGCGTGACAGGCCGTGGGCGGTGTGAGTGTCCGAGACCGCGTCACCTGCAGCAGCTCAGCCAGTCCATAAATGAGACCTCAGCGACCGACTGAAGCAGCCCAATCATCACACTCAACACAGTCGTGTCCTCAGCTCCGCATCAGCTCCAAAGCACTCTCGCAATCCACAGCACAGCAGCCATGTACAAGCTGATCTGCCTGTTCGCTCTCGTGGCCTTCGCTGCCGCCTCCTACACCCCTGAGCAGAGGAATGAGGTCGTGAACGACATCATCCACGAGATGGTTCCCGTGCTCAGCATCGACACCAACTGCCTGCTGCAGAACGGCGTCAGCTCCATCACCTGTCTGGTCAGCAACCTGATCACCTGCTTCTTCTCCCACGGCACCAACATCAGCGGACTGGCCGGCTGCCTGGCCAGCAAGTGCGGCGGCAGCGCCATCCAGATCATCGGCTGCATCAAGCTGTAAATGTCTGGCCGTCACATTCTTCAAATACATATTATGCTTAGATATTTGAATCTTAGACATTAGACATTATTAAAAGTCTAGCGCGTAAACATGCTCTCAGTTATTCATTTTTATCGTTTCATCTGGAGATTAGTTTTTGGGTTCCGTTTTCACATAATCTATATATTGTATATATATTGTATATATTGAGAGCCTTAGCTAGCTGCTAGAAAGAAGTAAATTTCAGCCTTACTTAGCCCTTCAGTTTATAATTTGAGAATATTTATGAAGCTAAGGGAACAGAATGCATTCTGCTGAAATTTGCTTGCTTGACGCATGAATGAACAAGCATTGTCGTTTAGAAATGTAAGCAGAAGTAATTTGAATGTGAGGCCTTGGTGCCGCGTTTAATTTTGGCCTAGGAGTATTCCTGCTTTCGTGCATTAAGCGTTAAAATATAAGTTTTTAGCTTCCTTAGCGACATAAAAGTTATTCGGCGGATCGAGACGGACTCATGCCGATTAGAGTGCGGTACTGATCATTTCTGCACTTGAATTATTTTTAATTGAATTGTAAAAGCCTTTGTTTTTCGTTAACTATGTCGCTTTCAGTGCAAATTAAACAATGAGTTTTATTATATACAGACCTGATTTCAAAGCAGAATATATTTGCACATGCGATGAGTGAAAAGAAGAATTTGAAAACTTTCAAACTTTTTTGAAGCAATGGACTATGCGGCGGAGCGGCCTTTGTTCGCGCGCTGGCTCTAAAACAGCATTGAAAGACAATGGGGGAATTTCAAATACCCCACATGTTTCTTTTTTCTGAATCTGCCTAAAATATTCAACCAATGGCCATGAAAATCAAGAACACGGACTAAACTTTTGCGCTCTATTCAAAACATCGACATCGTCGAGATATTCAAAGACTCCTGTCGTGTATTTAGTGGCATGAACTACCTATTTCATCTTTTTGTTGTTGACTATATGTTACTGATTATACTGTAATTTATTTTATTATTGAACTTTACGGATTCGCCATAGAGGCTTATTTAGTAATGTTAGTTGTCCTTGTGACCATGGTCTTCGACAATAATCACTGAATATCTCGACTATGCTGACGTAGGACGGCTTTGAATTCTATTTCATCGTCTAAGGGCAGATGATTTGATCCATATGGTGGACATTCAACAAAATCTTTCATTCGGTTTTGGAGCTGTCGTGACGTAGGCAATGGGCATTTGAACCATGAATCAACTGAATCAACTGAATCAACTGAATCAACTGAATCAACTGAATCAACTGAATCAACTGAATCAACTCAATCAACTGAATCAACTGAATCAACTGAATCAACTGAATCAACTCAATCAACTCAATCAACTGAATCAACTGAATCAACTGAATCAACTGAATCAACTCAATCAACTCAATCAACTGAATCAACTGAATCAACTCAACCGACAAGATATCAAAGCAAAGTGTTGTGTATTTGAAGGATTTAACAGGCTGAAGAGACTTTACAGCTTGATGCAGCCGATGATCTGGATGGCGCTGCCGCCGCACTTGCTGGCCAGGCAGCCGGCCAGTCCGCTGATGTTGGTGCCGTGGGAGAAGAAGCAGGTGATCAGGTTGCTGACCAGGCAGGTGATGGAGCTGACGCCGTTCTGCAGCAGGCAGTTGGTGTCGATGCTGAGCACGGGAACCATCTCGTGGATGATGTCGTTCACGACCTCATTCCTCTGCTCAGGGGTGTAGGAGGCGGCAGCGAAGGCCACGAGAGCGAACAGGCAGATCAGCTTGTACATGGCTGCTGTGCTGTGGATTGCGAGAGTGCTTTGGCGCTGATGCGGAGCTGAGGACACGACTGTGTGTTGACTGTGATGATTGGGCTGCTTCAGTCGGTCGCTGAGGTCTCATTTATGGACTGACTGAGCTGCTGCAGGTGACGCGGTCTCGGACACTCCCACTGCCAATCGCGCGTCATGATGACGGCAGTTGTCAGTGTCAGCATTTCACAGCTGGCTGGTTAGGCTGTCAATTCGACGAGTGATTAGATACGAGCTATTGACTTGGTTCTTTGCTGCATGGTAGTCGAGTTCGAGGCACAGATCGTGTGGGTGTGATTCGCACCGAGAGTGCGAGGGCGGGCAAACTGAACTCGTGCCACTCTGGGTCTTCTTTTCAAGGTCAAATCTATGTTACTCATTTTAGGCGATTCAGACTGACGAGTACGATCTGTACGATTAAAATATTCTTTTTTGCCAGTGGGCACTAGCTGGCACATCAATTTGTGCCTGTAGACCCGCAGCCAGCGAGGAGGCGGTTCTGACCGATTTGCTGTCTCCTGAGCAAACTTTCACATAGACAACGTACGCAGGCACGAAGTCACACATCTGCCCTGACTTTTCTCACTGTGTCTTGGACGTTGCCTCTCAAGGGCGTAAATTGACAAGCCCCCAAGCCTGCGCCCCAAATGCATGTGGCCTCCCCACGGAATCGAGCTTAGCGACATTGTTACGAGCGACAAACGGCTTTGACCGCTCTGCCACTCAACTCCAACTAAAGTGGCAGATCACCATTCTCCAGCCAGTGTCGATCATCATCATTCCTTAGTTTGCTTTTAATATATTGTAACTAGAACGAATCATCTGATCGGTATGTGACAGTCTGGTCACTTAGTCTTTAATAAGTCGGTTCTTCAATGGCGAAACTAGGCTTTAATAATGTGGCTTCTATAGAAGTGTAAAAGCTGTCTTCCGACTAAAGCTCCGACGACAACATCGACACAGCTGTTCAGTTATTTCTGTATACTGGTTTCGGTAGACGACGTAAGTCAAGAACAGACATGGCTTGCGAGAGAGAAGGCCAGGTGTTACAACCTTGTACGAGCTCCTTAGCCACTACACTCGCAATGCGGCAGGTTGATTGGAGTACAACGAACAGCTCGCGCTTACAGGCTGCAACTCTTAATCCAACGCAAGAACAAACTGCCGTTACTATTTAAGAAACTCAAATGACAATCAAGGAACAAGATTCTTAGAAAGAAAATGAGATTCACTCAATAAATATCGATAAAAAACTGAGAAATATTAAACAGCATCGTATGACAAAGATTATCTAAACTTTTTCAATGTACTGAGATTCAAGATACGTGCCTCTTTTCAACCCAAGTGGTCATCGTACGTCGTATCAGAGTTTTACTACTTGCAACTTGAAGCAACAGCAGGCACAGCAGGATCTCTTTCCAATAACAGAAAGCCGCTCTATGCAAGACCGGCTATCATGCATGCCGGTGATTTAGCATTGACGAAAAGTTGCCATTCAACTACATTCTACCACGCTGATAGTGGGAACTGGCTGACAGGCGTGACAGGCCGTGGGCGGCGTGAGTGTCCGAGACCGCGTCACCTGCAGCAGCTCAGCCAGTCCATAAATGAGACCTCAGCGACCGACTGAAGCAGCCCAATCATCACAGTCAACACACAGTCGTGTCCTCAGCTCCGCATCAGCTCCAAAGCACTCTCGAAATCCACAGCACAGCAGCCATGTACAAGCTGATCTGCCTGTTCGCTCTCGTGGCCTTCGCTGCCGCCTCCTACACCCCTGAGCAGAGGAATGAGGTCGTGAACGACATCATCCACGAGATGGTTCCCGTGCTCAGCATCGACACCAACTGCCTGCTGCAGAACGGCGTCAGCTCCATCACCTGCCTGGTCAGCAACCTGATCACCTGCTTCTTCTCCCACGGCACCAACATCAGCGGACTGGCCGGCTGCCTGGCCAGCAAGTGCGGCTGGCAGCGCCATCCAGATCATCGGCTGTATCAAGCTGTAAATTATTGCTTAGTCCAAGCTCAGAAATACATATTTTGAATTATAGTGCTGCAGCCAGTCATGGCGGGTTGATTGCGATGTTATTGCAAATTGCTTCTAGTCTAAATGTATTTTCTTTTCTTAGCATTTCAATAATAGCTCGTAGTATTGCTGATGTATAACATAAGCTGTTTTATGTTTTACTAGGCAAAGAAGAGGAATTTGAACACAAATGCGATGGAACTAAGTGGTATAGAAATACAATGTACAATATGATGATTGTACATTGGAAAAATGCAGACAAGCCGAAATCAAACTAAACATTCAGTGCTGCGGACTTCGTATGGAGATGAAGTGCACAGAAACTACTAAAGTAAGAAAATATTCGTGCATTAGCTTCTAGGGTTTCCGGTCGAAGATCCTCGATATTTAATTAGGGACAGGCAGTCAGTCCTTGGACTCAGCAAGCACGCTGATCCTGGCGCGGCAGTAGAGGCAGCAGCCGTGCAGCCGATTGAATCCGCGCCGCGTGTCCGGCAGGCCGCGCAGCCATTCCACCGCGCAGCTGCGGTGGTAGCGGCGCCGGCAACGCTCGCAAGCGATCCATTCCGCGGCGGCGTCGCAGTCGGCGTAGCAGATAATGCAATCAATGGTCTCCTCGACAGCATCGACGCTTTCAATTCTACCGATCTGGTATTCGTCATTGAGCTCCGCTGCAACAGAGGCGGCTGGCGAGGCCCAGGCCAGGGAGGCCGACTGGCCAAGCAGGGCGGCCAGATTGCGCAGGAAATTATCAGCGCCATGACCTTCAACGCCAAGTTGCCAGGCGGTGGCGTTAGCGGCCAACGCGGCCTCTACGGCTTCGGCAGCCGGTCCGGCGGCGCTGACGGAAGGCAGGGCAAAAGGACTGGCGCCGGGATCAAGGCTGATTAGCAGGCTGCTGGCACGACTGTGGGATGCGAAGGATCGGAATTATGTGACTGGAGACAGACAATCTAACTGTCAGACACTAGACATACTGAAGGCAGAAATGCGGGTCTTACTCAGCAAGCAGCACTCGTCTGTAAAGGCAGCGCGGCCTCTGCAATTGCATTACGGGAGCCGCCTTCAACTGGGCTGCAAGGAGTCGAGGTTCAAGCACCACCAGGCGAGTGTCCAGCAGCTCTAGTAGCTCCCAATGCGGCAGCAATGAGCGAGAAACTTCCACAAAGTGATCAAACAGTCGACGTAGACTGCCGCTTCTACTTTCGCCACAACTGCCGCCAGAGAAAGGCACTGGAAGTTCCGTGTCAACCAAGCGATAGTCAGGACAGTCGAGTCCACGGGCAGCGACGCGCAGCCGGATGCCTTCGGCACTGATCAGTGTGGCTGCGGTGAAGTCGGGCGATACTGACTCCACCGAGGATAGCCCGACGGTAAGAAGTTCGCATGTGGCGCGGGCGAACCAGCGCCGACGCCGGAGTTGATTAGCGTTCGACGTAGCCGCAGCGATCGCCAGTTCTGTGTCCTTGCCTGGCCCTAGAGGCTGCTCGATCAGCTCGCGCACAGTTTGAATGGTCGCCAAACTGCCGGACGCCTCAGCCAGGGCAATCTGAGATTCGCCGATGGCAAGTAGGCTGCATTGGCGCGGCTCAACTGCCAGGACAGTTCTGCTCGCTGGCAACGGAAAGAGAAGCCAGCTCGCAGAGCTGACTGACGACGACTGGAAGACGCGGAAGAGTGCTTTTGGAATTTAGGAAAGACATGCAGAATTCTCGCATTTCTGTCACTTAACTAGTGACAGTGTCACAGATGTCACATACTGAACAACTTAACTCACTAAGTTGGAAGGATGGAATAATGATGATGATTAAGTAGTAGTGTCCGACTCGCATCAATTGTCTAGATTTCAAATCGTAAATTGGGGTGAGCACCCTTTGTGCTGCTACTATTGAATTATTAAAGTTTTTATTTCGGGGACATGTTTATGCCGACTCAAATGATTTTTCTAAACACCTAAAGTGCCGGTCATAAGTGCAGAAGGTTCGCTAAACAAGCAGGGGTCAGGAATAGCCGCAAGTAAGAGTCAAATGCGAAATGCCTGTCTCATTGACATGATTAGTAGTTAAGAGAAGGCCAGGATATCTACAGCTTTATCGTGACAGGCCAGGCAGCGGACTGCAGGCAAGCATAAGGGCGCTGGATAAAGCTGTGAAGGTCCCACGTCAGTCGTGACAAGGCCGTGGGCGGTTGCACTGCCCGAAAGGAAGGCAACTCGGGCTAGCTGAATGCCGAGTATTTCTTAGTCCATGGAAAATAATTGTCGAAAAGACTAACCGACAAATTCAGCACCAGAATAATTTGTCCTAATCCTTAGCGTCAAGCACCCGACAGCACAGCGGCCATGCACAAGCTGATCTGTCTGTTCGCTCTGGCGGCCCTGTCAGCAGCCGTCTATACTTCCGAGCTGAGAACTGAGATCGCGAACGACATCCTACACAAGATGGTGCCAATGATACGCATTGACACCGGCTGTCTGCAGCAGAACGGCATCAGCTCGGTGACCTGCGTGGTGACCAACCTGCTTATCTGCTTCTTGTCGCACGGCCCGAACCAGCTTGGCGTGGCCAGCTGCCTGGCAAGCAGGTGCGGCAACAGTGCAAGCCAGATCATCAACTGCATCCAGCTGTAGAATCTCCCAGCTGGGATCAAAAATACAACAATGTCTGCAAGCGTGGCTGTTATCTGCAGCAGCCCAGCTTGCCACAGCGAAATGCATTTGATTTTTCTACAAAATCTTGCCATCAAATGACTCGGATGCGTGGGCGGCAGCTAGGAAGGCGCAGGAATGCGCGGAATAAATTTATGGAAATTAAATAATTCAATTTGGTTTAATTAAACGAGTACAAGCGAATTTTATGTCCCTAACGAAAATACAAAACTGCATTTACTATATATTTCATAATGACAATCAGTGTATGCAATATGGCAATTAAAATTGAGCACAACGGACAAAATTCAAAACGCCTACATTTTGGGACAAAGATTCAGATCTGTAAACTTAAAATCCCAGATTTCGTGATTTTGGACAACTAGATCCCAACCGACTGGTCTGTTTCGGACCATCAAAGCATTCAACATTATATTCGTAAATAATCTATGAAAAAATGCCTAATTCAGACAAAACTACCATGAACAAATAAATTAGTCTAGGCTCAACTTTTCCAACCAGCTGATGACAAAACAGGCGGGCCGAACATGGGCTCCAGCCAGCCGATGATGCCGGCCCACATAGGAAACCTCGCGCTTGTCTGCCTGCCAGAGGCATCTCTAGGAAGCTGGACAGTCCGGTGAATGACGTAGGTGAATCGGAAATAGCGGGTGCCACTGACCATAGCGAACGGAGAGGGCAGCAGAGCTATGACCAGGCTGATCAGCCGGTCCCTGCCCAGCAGGCGCCTGCTGCCGGCGTACAGGCACACCGACAGGCTGGCGGCGGCAGCGTTGCCTAGCAACGGGCAGACAACGCGAAAATAGGGGTCCTTATAATAGGACAAAGGAAAGGCTGGACTTCCGGTACCGCTTGGGCGCGACTGAAAACAGAGCGTTGTATTTTTTAAGTAGCGGTTTTATTCCATTCGAGTTAGAAACAGATTAAACTAATTTCAGACATTACATTAACAGCGCTTGGCTCGACGCCATTTAAAACCACACTTCAGAACAGGAGACTTCAGATATGCGAAAACAAAATTTTCTTTTAAAATCTACTGGAAACTCGAAGACTAAATCGTATTACCTTATTAATATAGAAAGAAGAACATTTTTACTAGAGTTTCAGAGTACTTAGAGTATCAGGTTGTAGCCTAGTGGTGAGAGCGCCCGACTCACGACTTGAAGGTCGGGGGTTCGATTCCCGACTCCACTGGAACAAATTGTGTCCTTTAGCAAGACACTTATGTCTGCAGTGCTTCAGTTCACCCAGCTTTTAAATCGATACCAGGATTAGCCATTAGCCAGGCTAATTTAGGGTATAAATGAGAAAAAAATCCCTAAGCATAAAAAAGTAAAGCAAGCCAGACACGAAAACTCTATAGAGAAAATATAAAAGACGGGCTGTAAAAGTTTAATTACACAACTATAGATTGCATTCTTAACAAAAAAACTTCTGTTAGAAGATAGGCATGACACAAAACACTTTATCATGCAAAATAAAACGGATTGCGAAGAGAAAAGTTTGTCAAAACTATAATTTAAAAAGACAAAAAACACGGATTGATCTTATGTACGAAGCTTTCAGTTGGCAGAACCGTACAGCACTAACAGTTCAATGGGCCACTGAGACACAGCTGTGACAAGTTAGCAGCGCACAGGAGTGGCTAAGATGTCACACTAGTTGGCATTCCCCCGGCCGCCTTCTGCCTCGCCAGCGTCAGCAAATGCCGCAGCATCAGCGCCTCGGCTGCCGACATTGTCGATGCTGAACAGTCGGCTAGCGAGGCTTCAACAGCGTCTAGACGCCGAGCGATGCCAGCGTCGATGGAACCTCCGGAGACTGCGACGTGAGCCGCCGACGAGGACGAAGCTTCCTGACCGTCGGCTGGCAACCGGCGCCCGGAGTCCAGCTGGCCGAGCAGCCGCTCCAGGCCCGCCACCTTGGCGCGCAGGTCGCCCAGTTGATTGGCCAAAGCGGAGCCGCTCTGGCCGGCCAGCACCTGCCACTGCCGGCCGGTGTCCATCAGGCGCAGCCGCTCGGACTCAACACCGGCCAGGAGGCGCCGCAGGTCGGCATTCTCGCGCCCAACAGATTCCGCCGACTGTCGGAGAGACTGCAGCTCGTCGGAGCGCAGGCGCAGCCGGCCGCCAAGTTGGTCGACGGTGCGCGAATGTCGGCGAAGTAGGCGAACCCGATCGGCCAGCAGGTCGCGCAGCATCGCCAGCAGGTCGTCACGGCTGCATCGTTCAACATCGGCGTCGTCAAGAAGAGCAGCAGCCGGCGGCGGCGGATTCGGCTCATCAAGGTCATCGGTGTCGTCAAGTTGATTGTTTTCATTAGCGACAACGCTGCTGCCAGGCTGGGCATCGCCATCGCTGAGCTGGTCGGACACAGAGTGGGGCGACAGCATCGCTGCGAAGGAACAGAAGCAGTTTGCTTTGATTGCTACTTAGAGTAGAATGATTAGGACATGCTAGTAAATATATGTATTTGGAAAATAAGTAGAGGCTTGTCATTTAGGCAGTTATATATTATTATTATTTTTGTAAAAGTGGTATATATTTTATAAGAGCAATACATAAATCTCGGAAAATAGTTTCTACAGCAACAATAAAAAATGAAGGCGAATTCACAGCAAAATAAAGCTTCATTGTAAAAGCTACGGCAAGCATTACTGATAATTTAGTGTTATCCAAATAGCGTACAAACGCGTATGCCAAAGTCTACAGTCCAATGTTGCGCTTCCTACATTTACAGGGGCCCATCCAAAGTGAAGCGAATGTCTTTGACATGCTCGGCGAAGCGCAGTAAGCCGGGACGCTGACTCAGCCGGTTGTGATAGTTGCTAATGGCTGGCGTTAGCTGCCTCAGGCCTAGTCTGTCATGGTTCAGCGCCTCGTAGGCGAATGCCATGTCCAGCACGTCTAGAAAGTGATAATCAGCCACACTGATGTCCGGCCCACCGGCCAGGTACTGCCGATCTGCGCCACTCAGGACGCGCTCGAAAGGGGCCATCCAGCGGCTCCAGTTGTCTGTTAGCTTCTGGTCCACGGTGTCCGGCGCCAGGTAGAATGGCGGAATGAACTCGGCGAACACGTCCTCGGCCTGACATTGGAGAAGGAGGTGGGGTGGATGAGTGTAGGGTGGAGTAGATAAGTAAGGTGGGTTGATGAGTAGGGTAGGGCGGATGAGTGTAGGGTGGGGTGGATGAGTATAGGGTGGGGTGGATGAGTGTAGGGTGGGGTGGATGAGTGTAGGGTGGGGTGGATGAGTGTAAGGTGGGGTGGATGAGTGTAGGGTGGGGTGGATGAGTATAGGGTGGGGTGGATGAGTGTAGGGTGGGGTGGATGAGTGCAGGGTCGAGTGGATGAGTGTAGGGTGGGGTGGATGAGTGTAGGGTGGGGTGGATGAGTATAGGGTGGGGTGGATGAGTGTAGGGTGGGGTGGATGAGTATAGGGTGGGGTGGATGAGTGTAGGGTGGGGTGGATGAGTGCAGGGTCGAGTGAATGAGTGTAGGGTGGGGTGGATGAGATTAGAGTGGATAGGATAAGAGCATGGTGGAGTGGATGAGTGTAGGGTGGGGTGGATGAGTGTAAGGTGGGGTGGATGAGTGTAGGGTGGGGTGGATGAGTATAGGGTGGGGTGGATGAGTGTAGGGTGGGGTGGATGAGTGCAGGGTCGAGTGGATGAGTGTAGGGTGGGGTGGATGAGCGTAGGGTGGGGTGGATGAGTATAGGGTGGGGTGGATGAGTGTAGGGTGGGGTGGATGAGTGTAAGGTGGGGTGGATGAGTATAGGGTGGGGTGGATGAGTGTAGGGTGGGGTGGATGAGTGCAGGGTCGAGTGGATGAGTGTAGGGTGGGGTGGATGAGCGTAGGGTGGGGTGGATGAGTATAGGGTGGGGTGGATGAGTGTAGGGTGGGGTGGATGAGTATAGGGTGGGGTGGATGAGTGTAGGGTGGGGTGGATGAGTGCAGGGTCGAGTGAATGAGTGTAGGGTGGGGTGGATGAGATTAGAGTGGATAGGATAAGAGCATGGTGGAGTGGATGAGTGTAGGGTGGGGTGGATGAGCGTAGGGTGGGGTGGATGAGTATAGGGTGGGGTGGATGAGTGTAGGGTGGGGTGGATGAGTGTAGGGTGGGGTGGATGAGTGTAAGGTGGGGTGGATGAGTGTAGGGTGGGGTGGATGAGTATAGGGTGGGGTGGATGAGTGTAGGGTGGGGTGGATGAGTGCAGGGTCGAGTGGATGAGTGTAGGGTGGGGTGGATAAGAGCATGGTGGAGTGGATGAGTGTAGGGTGGGGTGGATGAGAGCACAGTGAAGTATAGAAAAACAAGGTCAACAGTAGCCACTACCTGGTAGTACCACATGTCGATCAGGGCGGCAGTCTCGCGCGTGTCCCCCAGCAGTGTGTGATTGCCAGTGAGTCTGGCAGCAAAGCGGGCGATTGCATGCGACTGTGCCACAACTAGGCGACCATCATCGACTCGCAGCACCGGCAGCTGGCCAAACGGGAATTCCGACTTGCGACTAGGCCAGCTGTCGTCCATGTCTACGCGAACCTCTGTGAATGTCAGGCCAGCCTCTATAAGGATGCGGCGAATCACATCGCCTCTGGCTCGCATGGGGAAGTAGATAAGCTCCAATTTGGGCTGGGTGGGTCTTGACACAGCACTAGACATTTTCTTTCATCAAGTTTTCTTATTTTTCTTGGCACAAAAATTCTCTGCCTTGCTTTACAAACCTGCAATTTAAGCAAATTTTATATTCTTATTGGCTTTTCTATAGCAATACTATGGAAAAAGTAATGGCTGTTTGAAATACAAGCATGTAAATATTTGTCCTCATTAAACAAGCTACAATATCCTAACTAGCAACTATATTAGCAAATTAGATTTTTGTATAGCCGGTTAGCATGTTGAGCATTTTATGGCTCATTCACAAGGCTATCCAATCAAATAAGGCCAGAACATACAACTGTATATTATTTTTATGGTGAACCATGTCCATAATGCCATGTACATTCTTGATCCTGTGGATGTACATGTACAACATTTTTTAATGTTAGATAAGTTGCACCACAGTATATCTGTACAGTCAACACAGTATAACAAATTACAATAGATACATGTATTCATATTTATTAGCAATGTGCCACCTGTAGCAGTCAATCAAACACAAAAGACAATAAAATAAAAATGACAATTTGATACATAGATTTGTGCAAATAAATTTGCATGGCTACAAATTTTGAAGCCATACAAATGAAACTCTTGATTGCAGCACAAGTATTTGTCAGGGGGTTACCCCTAGGGATCACAAAATCCCAGAATCTGGTCAATCATAGAATCAGAAAAAAACATAATTTTGAAACTCTGGAGTTAGGATTTTAAATCAAAATACATGCTTAAAGTTGTTTTTCATTCAAGAGGCACTCAAATCTGATGCCATTTAAATATTTTATGTACTATAAACTCTAGTCTAAAATCATAGCTTTGGGTTTAATGTAAATTGCCAACTGGCTAATTTGCAAATAAAATGTCATTTATGCAACAATTTTGCAGGAGTCAAGGACATAGCAATCAAAATGCTTTTTTCAAGCTTATTTTAGTTTGTCTGAACTCTGAGTTCTGAAGGAAATTCCCAGACTTTCACAGTATCATTTATCAACAATTAAGATACATTAACTGTGTACCAGTGTTTGAATAGATCCATAGTTTTATAATAGATCCAGAGTCTCTGGAGTCTCTAGAGACTCAGAGAGAGAAGGAAAGATTGAGAAAAAGTACTTAACTAGTATGGGACTATGAGGCAGTGATGACCCTCTAAATCATTGGAGCCTATATAATTTGGACTAGAAAACTAGATATTCAGGAATTAGGCCTAATACATTTTAGGATGGAACTTTAGTTTTAGGATTGAATAGGCCTACTAGGAATTATAGGAGTAGGATTAGGATCCCAGGATTACAATCTCTAGTTACCCCCCTATGAGAAAATGGGTGGCAAAATAGCTTGGCAGTCATACTCAAGTGTGGCACACTGTTTTATTAGTAGCCTACTATTTAATTGAATACCAAATAAATATACAAAAATTGTCACATTTGATAATAATTTGGCATTCATGTAAAGGATTTTTTAAATTTATAATTGAAATAAATAACGATCCATCACTAAACTTTATATTGGCCTATCAAGGTGTAGGCCTACATAAAGACCTAGTCTGTGGTTCATAATTAACAAGACTGCTATTGCTATTCCTAGGATAATGAGTCAGCAACCCAAAGTCTGGATCACATAGTATTAGCTAGTATATGCCTGAAAATTCAGTAGGCCCCTAGGGCCTACCCAGTAAAATGCGGGAATCAGGAACAAAATAGAATAGGCCTAGCATGGTGCGGATTCCGCAAATGAAAGTAAAATGCCGAATCCGCAGCGGAATCAGTACGGAATTAGCGTGGTAAAATGGGGAATCCATGCCCACAGAATTCGTGAACAGCTGAACATTCTACGAACTAGCTTAACGCGCATGCGAAAATCACTAAAGCGGAATAGTACCGAACTTTGATTACATAAATATCTAAACGCACTTTGCGTTCATGTAGTCAATGTATTAGATGGGCGGTACAAGCCTTGCAACAACCTATCGCACTGTTTAAATTCTTGCCACTTTGTTTCAACTCTTTCAATAAATAACTCTCTTACCGATTTGGCTGAAAAATTATAGAACTTCAGTTTGACATCTATTGTGCTGCAGTACGCCGTTTGGGACTTAATGTAATTAATATAAGAAATTACCATTTCGATGAAACAAAAAATTACTTAAAATAAAGCTGAATTATTCTATTTGTGATGTAAATAGAGCCAAGGTACCTGGACTATTACTAATCAGCAGAAACGTCTCCTCAGGATTTGTTAAACAAGCAGTGTTTTTTTTTCTTATTAAAAATCTTCTAAATGATCAATATCGGATAATACTTTTGTATTGACAAATGATAATTGCTGCCACATAACTCCGAGAACGTGTCAAAATGATCCGATAGGCAGTCCGGTCATTAGAGCAGCTTCCGTTCTCGTGGTTAATCGCCATCATGGCGGAAACTAGCTGCTCGGGTAACGCCCTCGCCACTGAAACGGCAGGTTGGCGCCACCTGGAGACCGATGGTGGCCTGAAAGCCCCGCAACGCAGGGCAGCGGTTGGCGCGCAGCTGACAGATAAGCCTCTATTGCCGTCGCGAGAGGTATTACGCTGGCTTATGTGCGAGGTGATCAGCAGTGCAGGCAACTCGTGGCTGGTGCACCGGTGGCAGTGGCGCCGTAGGTTTCATGACCGCGATCTAGGCAGTGGCGATGGATGGCGGCCTGCGAGGCGGAAAACGAAATGAGCTTGTTGTCTTGCGCCATCGCGACAGCTGTGTTGTTGGCCGAGAATGCCCGGGATCCATTGCAGATAAATTAATTCCTGCTGCAGCTATAGTGCGTCGAGGCTGGCCCAGACGTTGTCGACCGTGGGTGACACCATGGACCTTCCCCCTTTAGATATTTTTATCAAGGGGGAGGCGATGAAGACGGCTCGTCGTCTTCTGGACGCGGGCATCTCCATCCGGAAGCAACTTGCCTTCAGCAAGCGGAACCTCCAGCCCCATGGCGACCTCAGCCTACGGGACCTGGACGGAGCAGGAGGTCTCAAAATTCTCTCCGACGGAATCCCGTCGACGCTGTGCCCACCGCAAAAATTCAAAACCAGCATTCCGCCTCGCCAGGAAGTACGTGACCACGGCCAACCCCGTGAAATTCACTGCTTCACCGACGGATCGCAAATCAACTCGGTCTCTGGTTTCGGCTACTGCATTATGTCCGGAGGGAAAACTGTGGCGACCTTCTCCCAGCACACCGGCATAAACTCTACCGTTTTCCAGAACGAAGTTCTCGCCATCAGCTCCTGCGCCCTGGAGCTGATCAACCAAAACGTCCACGGAGCAGAAATCTTCCTCCATTCGGACAGCCAGGCGGCGATCCATGCCCTTGGACGCACGCACACCTGCTCGCGCACAGTCCTCGACTGCGTCGCGCAACTCAACCGCTTAGAGACCCAAAACAAGGTGTCCCTAAGGTGGATTCCAGGGCCCTCTGGCCACCCTGGTAACGAATTGGCCGACAGCCTCCATAAGGCCGGTTCGACGGGTTCGCTTTTTGGCCCCGTGCCTGCGGTCTCCACCCCTACCGCCGTCGTCAACACTCGGATTAACCAGTGGGTGACCTCAAAGCACAAGGACAGATGCATCAATACCGCCGATTGTCGGCAGTCTCGCGCTGCTGTCCCTTGTCCCTCCACTGCCCTTCGCAAAGCCTTGCTTGGCCTGAACCGCAAGGACATCAGGGCAGTTACCATGGCCCTCTCTGGCCATGGCTGTTTCGCCAGGCACCGCTTCCTGCAAGGCAAAATCCGCAAGGCAATGCCCCAATTCTGCCTCTCCTATGTTGAGGATGCAGAGCATTTTATTTGCGACTGCCCCGCCTTCACTCAGGACCAGCTCACCTATCTCGGCCCAAACCCGGATCTCCCGACGTTTTCAGGCCTGAGAACATCTGCCAGCTCGTCCGATACCTGAGGGCCACCGGGCGAGCAACCCTCCACCTCCTGGACTCTCCGGAGGAGGACCGCGCTGCGGACGCCGGCACCACCGGATCCCCCTGCGCGACACCGCAGCTTTAGTTGCCCGTGGTCGCCAGGGGCTAGCGGAATGGGCGGCAACGCCTCCCCGCTGCATCCGGAAGATGCCCCCTGCAGCTAAGTCAAGTAAGTCAAGTGGGTGACACCAGAGGATCCAGTGCCGGACTCGAGTGCTGCCAGTGCGCTAAGTGAGTCCGTGTAGATCCGGACCGGGGAGAGTGCAGCAGGGGTGGGGCCAAGAGCACCCAGCGCAGGGCCTTAGCGATCGCCATGCGCTCCACGTGGAAGCTGGAGGTCGGCAGCGAAGCACAGCTCGGTATCGGGCTCGACAAAGACGCCGCTGCCACCTATTTGCGGTCTCATCTTTCCAGATGATCGTTCGGGCCGATGGAAGCACTTTATCGACTTTATCGTGCTTAGGAAGCACCCAAATTCGCCGCCATTATCATCATCACCACCGTCCTCAACATCATCGCCGCCATCGACTCTGACCGACTAACGGGGGTGGATCCGGTCGTGGTTGCTGCACTTCTCCTGTTCGGGTCTACGCGAGGCCGTGAGTCTAGACCGCAGAATATAATGTAATACTCTGTGGTCCAGACTGCTCAGGTGCGCCACCAGAAGGCGACGGCAATGGACCTTAATTCATTGTAAATCTAATTTATTGAATGCAACGAGAATTCAACGGTCTTAGGCTAGAGTCGCTTATTTGCTCGAGAATACTCCCAAGCACTATTGTTCGTAAAAAAAACAGCAAGTGATATAAAAAACCGATAATTAAGTCTTCTATTATCCTACATCGCAAACTTCTATAAAAACTCGCTTGTTACATAGCATAAGTTAGGCGTTTAATACGAAGTAGCTAAATTAATTCAGTCAATAATTATTAAATTTTTATCCATGCTTGTCGTTTGAATTTAAAAGGTGACTTAATTACATATGTTTAAGGTCGTGTATATTCTTAAACAGATAAATAATGAGTTCATTTTGCAACGACAAAGATTCTACTCAGTAAAAAGTTGAAAAAAAATTATTTTACCATATTTAAGAGACAAAAATAATCGTTTGTACTACAGTTAAGAATATGTATACTATGGGTTAAAACAATATATTAGACTGAGTGTACCGCAGTGATTATGTTTGAACTTCTGAAAAAAACATTAAAAATTTATTTTAAAAAATGAGCTGTAAACTTCGCAGAATTTATCTTTTTGGAGAAAAGTTGAAATCACATATACATACAACAACTTCCTACTTGTATAAGTAGACTATTTTGCTTGTAAAATGACAAAAGTAAAAAATTGACGAGAAAAATACCAATGAGAAAAGTAAGTAAAAAGCCACAAAAAACTGGTGATTGGAGCATAAAAACAATGAGGAGGGCACCGTTTCCTATAAATATACTTTTAGAATAGATTATTATTTGGCAAATAAAGCAATTAAAAAGTGTGTATTTTTCATCTGAAAGATTAAGCGCGCCTAGTTAAATTAGTAAGTCAAGTAAAGCAGCCGACAGCCAGTGCAAAACTGGATTTGTTAAAATCGGTGCGCAAATAATATGCCTGCATAAAATAGCACTTGGTGCACAGGTGAAGCTAATAGTTATAAAAAATGACACTTTGGCGCAAGTAAAAACAAAGGAATGCATGTAAGCGTACGTGCGCAAAAGCGCAGGAATTGTTCCCTACAACTAGGGGAAGTTGACGACTCCCAATCTACGAATATCTATAAAAAAGGACCTAAAGTATGAGCATAATATAATTAAGAAAGAAACTAAAGCTACAACTGAAAAGATTAGCTGGAACAAAAAACGACTGGAAGAAAAAATTATTGCCGGAATAAAAAACAAGAAAAAAAACTGGCTTTGTCACTCGTGACTTAATAAAAACGGACAAATGAGATTACAAAAAGTACTACAGAAGCACTTTTGTAAAGGAGAAAAATTTGTGAAAAGTCAACTAACAAACTATAATCATGTTGATAGGAGGATACAATCAAATTTTATGCTCAAAGTGTAAATTGACACACACAACCACAACCGAATCGCAACATTTTATTAGCATATAATGGCAAGACCTTTTTGTTGAATTTGGAGATAAAGCAAGCCATCATACTTAGACCCCGATAACGTATCGATCGAATCGAATTTATCGATCGAATCGAATTTATCGATCGAATCGAATTTATCGATCGAATCGAATTTATCGATCGAATCGACATTATCATTATCGATCGAATCGACTTTATCATTATCGATCGAATCGACTTTATCGATCGAATCGAATTTATCGATCGAATCGACTTTATCGATCGAATCGACTTTATCGATCGAATCGACTTTATCGATCGAATCGACTTTATCGATCGAATCGACTTTTTCATTATCGATCGAATCGAATTTATCGATCGAATCGACTTTATCGATCGAAACGACTTTATCGATCGAATCGACTTTATCAATCGAATCGACTTTATCATTATCGATCGAATCTGATGTGCTGTAGACTGCTGAGCAGCCTCCAGGCAATCTGTGAGTCAGGCTGTTCTAGGTCTGTGGGTGGGCTAGGGTTGGTAGTTAGTGTTTCCCGTGCACTGTCACCTCCGCTCGCCACCCCCTCCGCTTGCTCTTTCTCTTTCCAGCTCTGTCTGCGCACTGAGTCACATTGCACACCATGGTGCAATCGCTTAAGTTCGGAAGAAGACTGGCAGAACAACGCTCAAATGCTCCTACTATAAGTAGAGCACAGTCCGACGAATCCTTGAGATGGTGTTGTTATCATGGTAGCACTATTTCTGTATATTGATGGCACTTTCTTGTCTCCAGTCTTCATGCGTTTTCGTCTGCGATTTCGTTTACGTTCTCGTTTGGCAAAAGACTCTAAGATCCTACAAAGCTTTTGTTGGTCTAGGCCGCATACTGCATTTAGAAGCATAGTGTGCCGCCCGATCAAGAGTAAGATCTGTGAGAATAGTTAGCTGAGGGAAAGCTTAGCAATTCGGAGCCTGACTACCGGATTGTTCCTCTGCTAGGAAGCATCTGCGTATGAGGACGGCAAAATCTCCTCTCTGAATCCAGTGTCCTGTCTTGGTTATTTGCCAATTGTGTGTGCCACGCTACCACAGGTACAACAAATCGAATTCCATCGAATCGACTTTATCATTATCGATCGAATCGACTTTATCGATCGAATGGACTAATTTATAGAATCACCACTGACTTTTAGGTTACTAAAATAAACGAACATACAACTCGATGGTCCAAAATTCTCGTCACTTTAATTTAAATATATGAAAACTACGAACCACAGAATAGCCAACCAACTATCATCAACTATATAATCTTGCCAGAGTACACTCAGAACTCCTCTGTGAACTCAACCGCTCCCTCTTCGTCCTCGGCAGGCTGATCGTTGTGCGATTCTCCGGAGGCGCCGCTGCCCGGTCTGATGCGGCCCGCCTTGGCGTCAGACACGGCGCCCCAGAAGTCGAACACGAGGCCGTCTGGGAAAGCGAATTCGCCCAGATCGCGATCCACCGTCAGAGCGAATTCGTGCGGATTGCTGGCAGCCTGGCCGATCTCCCAGATGCTCTGCGCCAGCTCGGCGTCCGAGATGCCCAGCAGGCCTTCGATCAGCCGATTGATGGCCTCGATGGCCGCGGCCGCCGCTTGGTCCGGTGCCTATAATAACGCACAGATGTGAGATACATAGTTTCAAACCCTAAGTCTTTCAGAAACATGTGATCTCAAACCCATAGCCTTTCACAACCATGTGATCTTAAACTCATAGTCTTTCACAACCATGGGATCTCAAACCCATAGCCTTTCACAACCATGTGATCTCAAACTCATAGCCTTTCAGAACCATGTGATCTCAAACCCATAGCCTTTCAGAACCATGTGATCTCAAACCCATAGCCTTTCACAACCATGTGATCTCAAACTCATAGTCTTTCACAACCATGGGATCTCAAACCCATAGCCTTTCACAACCATGTGATCTCAAACTCATAGCCTTTCAGAACCATGTGATCTCAAACCCATAGCCTTTCACAACCATGTGATCTCAAACTCATAGCCTTTCAGAACCATGTGAACTCAAACTCATAGTCTTTCAGAACCATGTGATCTCAAACCCATAGTCTTTCAGAACCATGTGATCTCAAACCCATAGTCTTTCAGAACCATGTGATCTCAAACCCTTAAGTACTTAATCCTATGGACTTGAGGGTTCTGTTGCAAAATACATAGTCCTTAAGAACCATGTGATGTTAACCTTGAAGCCAGATTTGTGTAAACAAAAACTTATAATATAAAACTGCACGAACATCTTCCTCGCTAGCGCCGCCGCCCCCGCCACGCGCCTTCAACCGAATGGTCTTCTTGCCGCTGCCAAGGCCGCCGCCGCCACCCGTGTGACCCCTCGAGCCGGACCTTGGATTCAGATTGGCGTACGGTGACTTCTCCGGTGTTACTAGGCGCAGAACAAATGAGCTGCCTTTAGGAATTTCTTTCAGTCGTTTGGCCACATCAAAGTGGCGCTTGCCTAAAGCAATGTTGACAAATTTATTTAGGTTAAAGTATGCTAAAGTGTTGACCCATGTACACAGACACCTAATAAAATACGACATGAATTTATATTTCTAACAGTAGCTCATAGAATAGAATTACTGAAGGTCCTGTGGTCAAGGAGTTTTTAGGAGTAAAGTGCAAAGGCCCAAAGCAGTAGGTAGGCACTGACCAACAAAATTCTCGCCATCAATCTTCTCAATGTGATCTCCTGGCTGAATGTGCTCAATCCTATCGATAATGGAGCCTGGCTTGATGCGCTTAATGAAGGCATAGCCGGCGCCATTGTCAGTGATGGTCAGGCCCAGTGCGTCCTCGGATTTCTCTACTTCGATCTCCTTTTTCTGGCCTTTAATGTGGGCGAAGAGAAAGTCGTCGAGGCCAATCTGACCGCCTAGCAGGTGATCCATTTCAATCTTGTGCGTGTTGAGCGTACAGAAGATTATCTGCGTTATTTAGAAACGAGTAAAAATAATCAAACAGAATTACTTGCAGGTTTATTTAGTGGAAAATTGTACTTTGATTTTCCATTACAAGAAATCAATTCATTCAAATCAAATTTGTGAAACAATCTGCCATCCGATCAGTTTTTGTTATAGATAAAGATGTTAGAACAGAATATTGTTACTGGTATAGGAATTACTATAGAAATAAATGCCTTCAATAGTATATTATCTAAACTTAGTAAACTGAAACTTACTTAATTATATAGTAGGGATGCTTTTTCTGTAAATTAAATCAAAACTAATATTTTTGTTTGAATGATTAACTGTCAAATATTGTGCATATGTAAAATATTAAGAATATTCTGTGAAATTTACTCGTTCTAGCAAAATATATTCTGTGTATATAAGTGGTTGCAATTTCTGTGCAACAAGACACCTTGCCAGTGCGGCATACAAGCCTGAGCTCAATTATACTGTTGTGCTAAAATAGTAAATTGATCCTGCGAAGGTGTTCCAACGTGTTAGTTCTTTTCTCTGTTCGAGATTGAGGTTGTGGCCCTCCAGTCCAGGAGAGCCCTGAAGACTGAGATATCGTTGAAAGCCTTAGAAGGAGACCGCTTGGGCCATAAGAGTCGCTACTATTAGAGCGTTAAGCCCGCGGAGATAAGAATCGCGGAGTATTAAACGTGAAAACGGCCCTTTTCAGGGCCTCCAATTTAAAAAGCATGGGGGAAATGCATGCAGAACTAATGACGGAAGAGAGAATAAGATCGACCTGAGTGATAGGCTACCAATAGGGAGAAAGATAGAGTGATAAGCCCTGTTACAATTAAAAAGTATGCATGCATTTAAATTATAAAAGGTTTTTGTGCATACTCCTTAACAATTAAAAAAAAGTAAAGCAATGAAAATTTTGTTTTTACTGTAAATATACCATAAATATGTAAAACTACCACTCACTTTTACTAAAAACAGTTGCTCTAGAAGCAAAGAATAAATCAGTTAGGATATTGTGTAATGACACTTTGAGTCATTCAATTTTCAAAGACAATATTATAAGCTATTAAATGGGTATGTTCATCTGCTTCAAGTATGCAACAGAAGCAAAAAAGCAGAAAATTACAGAATAACCTATTTTTGTATTAAAATATTACTAAACTAAACAAAACCCAGCTAGATATTAAAAGATAAAAAAGTTTTAAAACTTAATTTGCAAGGAATATGTAGCTTGCCTATACATATTTATAAATGATAAATGTACTAAACAATATTATAGTAACTTACTTCTTGTGGTTCAATGTTGTAGCACTCTGCTATTTTAGCATATAGCTCTTTCACATTTGTAAAACCACTAATAATTCCAGTTGGACTTCCATGGGCCAGTTGGCAATGAAAATTATACTTTGGACGAGGAGCATCATAGCATTCGTCTTGGGCTCTATTGTGAGTTGGCTGCTGTCCATGATATTCATGATCATGGTTGCTATTATTGTGGTTTTGAGACTTTGTTGGAGAATGATGATGAGTTGGACTCTCCGACTGGGAAATATCTTTCTTTTTCTTTCCAAATAAAGGCATATTCTCAATTAAATGTATGCTAAATCCAGTCAGCTATAGAATTTAAAGCAGCGCCTATAATGCAAAAAATAATAATAACTGCTGCTAGGCTACGACGCGGAAAGATTGACCCTTCTGTTCCCGAGAATAATAGTGGCTCTAGATTTTTTGTAAGAAATCCTATATTTAAGCACGGTATTTCAGTAGACTCACTAATGTTTTCTTATCGGTTTTTGAACAACTGATAAGGCAGAAAGGAAGATATGAGTTTCTATGACATGATTTCATTTTTTAAAGATGTTTAATCATGGAAATAAAAAGTATAATTTAAAATTTGTCGCGTCAATGCTTCCAACACAAAGTATACTATAGAGTTCTAGTAATGCTTTTGCATCCACTCTGCAAAACTATTATTTTATATATTTTTCTCGCTAATTTTATAAACTTACTACATGTTTTGTTAAACGTTTTGCACTATTAAAAACATTAGACTTCAACTTCAACTTTTGATATATTTTTTTCTACCTTGACCACCGCGCGTGCTCAATGTTTCCCTTATTGAAGGTTTAAATTTGGCATGTCACTTGTGCTTCATAATAGACTTAATCGAATGGCTTACGAAAGAAAAAAAGATGCAGGAAAGCCTGAAACTAATTACAATTATGTTATCGTCGATGAAGATGATGAAGATCGTGACAGCGATTCATCGGACGTTTTTTTGAATGGACCAAAGAAGAGGAAACAGGGCTTCACAACATTGTAAGTTGTATGAAATATGATAAAAACTGTAATTATTAATTGCGTCATGGAGTTTGATTTGGCTTGGACTATTTGTCTAACTTTTAGATTCTGTGTTCAGTAGCGTCTTTTTTAAGGAAAATATTTGAATTGTGTGTTGTAGTTTTTCTAGATGGTCACTGTCATATTTTTTAATTGCTTCCTATTGCAGCAGTCCGCGAATTCAAGTTACCTTGTGTATTGTCTTCACGCTGGCATTGATATTATTCGTCTTTGTAATCTATAACTTTTTGGCCTTCATCATAGCATTTCAAAGTGCACTACAAAAGTTTCAACAACAAATCCCTTTGAGTAAGTCAATGTGCATTGATATCCATGGATATTTGTCTATATGTCTCATTTCATGTTTAAAAAAGTAAAGCGTCAAACATTTCTTTTAGTTTGCCAAACAGCTCATCACCTTAACAGCAAGATGGTTCATGGATTGGCATTTTGTAAGAATGTCACATTTCAAGGCCCCATAACAATGCAGGCCAATTATTCAACTTGAATGATTGGGTGAACTCTTTTGTGCTGTATAATTGTTGTTGAATTGAATTTATTTAAACCTATCATGCTAAAGCATAAAAGTTTAAGACATTATGCATACTTCTTTCAATATTAAGATTTTTCATGAACTACTTTTTTATATAGAAGTTAACATCTTTTTGACAAATATAAAATATTTTCTTAGCTAGGCCTACTGTCATTACTCAGCAAAAATTGTTGAATCAATTTAGGATGACAATGTAGCAATGTATGTAAGCAACCAGATTGTTCCATGGCTCAGTTTACAGAAAAAAAATAAAAACTCAGTTAGCTAACTGAATTCGTTTTTAAATATATTGTTTGCCACTCAAAAGTTCAAACTTCTCAGTAGAGAAGAAATCTAAAATAATGCCTAACACTAATAATAATTACTCAGCAAATAATTTTTTTACATCTCTGTTTCTAAAAAGTCAAGATTCTCCACTTGGTGGTGCTTTTCAATGCCTATGTTAAATTATAATTTTGCATTGGTCAAAAATCATATGTTAGCTCTTAGAACATATTTGATTGGGTTTGTGTACTTAGTGGATAAATGTAAACAGTCGCCATCCATGCTTCAGTAATACGAGTATTTTGTTTCTGAAAAAACTTCGATATGATGAAAATTATCTGACTGGAGCCATAAAGTGTAAATAAATTGAGACTGCCCATGTAACTAAAAGATCATACTAGTGCTTACTCGTTTAGAGTGTTTGCTATACCACACTATTTATGGTAATTTGCGCACTTGAAAAAAGCGAACAAGCATCAGCTCTGAAGTGCATACGTTGCCTTTGTTTATTTAAATGAATGTTCAGAAGTCAGAGCAGCTTAATTAGAAGATGCTGCATTTCGTGTTACTTTAACATTTTACTAGTTTGACAAGCGTAACAGACTACTGAAATGCTATAGTTTGAGGAGCTACTTTATTGGTCGATGGTGCTTAGTCTTTTGCAATTCTTGGAAACCAGTTCTATCAATCTCTATATTATGTATGTGACCCACCTTGTCTAGTAGAAATTTAGATTCCCAAGATCATTATCGTGATCATGATTTGCAAGCTACGCTCGTATTTTATTTTGGAATTATGAGACAAAAAACACGGCACTGATGCATCTAGCACTATCAGTAAATCCGAGGCAAAATGTGCGGGAAAACAAAAAATGTAAGAAAATCTTGCGATACTATGAAAACAAAAGCAAAGAAACTATTTTCAGGCACAGACGTATGCAGTAGGTTTCTGAAAAGAGTATTGAGTTATGATCTATGTACAGTAACAATTTGGAAAGCAGTCTGCAGGAAACTATTTAATTAAAGTTGCCAAAAGGGCCAGTAAAAACGAAAAAAATAAAAAAAGAACAGCAAGCGATCCATTTCTTGACACTAAAAGGCACACGCATGATTGAAGTGTTTGTGGCTATTCAATAAAAGTACAAGTACAATAGCTTCAGCGAAACATTTGAAAATCTACATACGTATCGTTTTAATTTCAGTTTGAAATGAGACTTTGAAGCCGAAAAGTACTTTAAAAGTGACTTTGAGAAAGCAGCGTCTGGCGTGAAGCCTTTTACACAGTTATACATATTATACATATGCACTTAGAACAATAAAAATAGAATTTGAGCAGTCTCAATTTAGGTTTAATAAAATGAGAAAAAAATTCTAATGAAAATGAAAACTATTGTGATTAAAGGTTTACTTTAGAGTGGAATCAAACAAACATCAGCGACCGAAGAACTGCCAAGACACCTATGCAACTGCACTGACAATTGGAAAATAATATAATTGTATTTCATCATCCTCATGGATCTGTTATCTATCATCCTCAAGGAGTTTAAGCCTATCAAAAGGACATTCTTGCCATAAATTAATAAAATGAGTGCTATTATTAATTATGCTAAATCACTGGGAGATATAAAAGATTGTTTTCTAAAACAACTGCGAAAACCAGTTCAAAGGCCGCCGCTGCTGACACTGCCGCCGCTTGCGCCGCCGCTCTCAGCTCTAAGAGAATAGGTTTTTGCGACAAATACTCGCAGCTTAGCTTGACTAGTAGAGAATACTGATATCAGCTGCATGTACTTTAAGGAATTACTATTCCTAACACACTCCCACATTCTCAGAGCCCAGAACCCAATCCCACCAGTCTGGCAGCACCCACTCCCCCAGTCTGGCAGCACCCACTCCCCCAGTCTGGCAGCACCCACTCCCCCCAGTCTGGCAGCACCCACTCCCCCCAGTCTGGCAGCACCCACTCCCCCCAGTCTGGCAGAACCCACTCCCCCAGTCTGGCAGCACCCACTCCCCCCAGTCTGGCAGCACCCACTCCCCCAGTCTGGCAGCACCCACTCCCCAGTCTGGCAGAACCCACTCCCCAGTCTGGCAGAACCCACTCCCCAGTCTGGCAGAACCCACTCCCCAGTCTGGCAGAACCCACTCCCCAGTCTGGCAGCACCCACTCCCCCCAGTCTGGCAGCACCCACTCCCCAGTCTGGCAGAACCCACTCCCCAGTCTGGCAGCACCCACTCCCCCAGTCTGGCAGCACCCACTCCCCCCAGTCTGGCAGAACCCACTCCCCCAGTCTGGCAGCACCCACTCCCCCCAGTCTGGCAGAACCCACTCCCCCAGTCTGGCAGCACCCACTCCCCCCAGTCTGGCAGCACCCACTCCCCCAGTCTGGCAGAACCCACTCCCCCCAGTCTGGCAGAACCCACTCCCCAGTCTGGCAGCACCCACTCCCCCAGTCTGGCAGCACCCACTCCCCCCAGTCTGGCAGAACCCACTCCCCAGTCTGGCAGCACCCACTCCCCCAGTCTGGCAGCACCCACTCCCCCCAGTCTGGCAGAACCCACTCCCCAGTCTGGCAGAACCCACTCCCCCAGTCTGGCAGCACCCACTCCCCCAGTCTGGCAGCACCCCACTCCCCCAGTCTGGCAGCACCCACTCCCCCAGTCTGGCAGCACCCACTCCCCCAGTCTGGCAGCACCCACTCCCCCAGTCTGGCAGCACCCACTCCCCCAGTCTGGCAGCACCCACTCCCCCAGTCTGGCAGAACCCACTCCCCCCAGTCTGGCAGAACCCACTCCCCAGTCTGGCAGCACCCACTCCCCAGTCTGGCAGCACCCACTCCCCCCAGTCTGGCAGAACCCACTCCCCAGTCTGGCAGAACCCACTCCCCCAGTCTGGCAGCACCCACTCCCCCAGTCTGGCAGCACCCACTCCCCAGTCTGGCAGCACCCACTCCCCCCAGTCTGGCAGCACCCACTCCCCCAGTCTGGCAGAACCCACTCCCCCAGTCTGGCAGCACCCACTCCCCCAGTCTGGCAGCACACACTAACCCAGTCTGGCAGCACACACTAACCCAGTCTGGCAGCACACACGCCCCCAGTCTGGCAGCACCCACTCCCCCAGTCTGGCAGCACCCACTCCCCCAGTCCTGGCAGCACACTTTTCCTAGTCCAAGCCTCCACGCCCTCTGTCTCACCGCGATCTGGGCCGCAGGAAGCGGTGCCTGGCCAAATCCTGGGCGGCTGGCCGCAGTGCCTGATCCCTGGCCAGACAGCCGGCATAGAAGGCGTGCGCATCAGCTGAAAAATCCACCGGCAAAGGCGGCGGCTTCGGCTGTCCGTTGCCGATGGCGAAGATGGCAGCCATCGGCGGCATGTCAGCAAATGGCGGCTGGGTCGTGGCCATCTCCAGCAGTGTGCAGCCAACTGACCAGCAGTCAGATTTGGCGCCGTGCCCAGCCTCCAGCACCACCTCGGGCGCCATCCAGTACGGCGTACCCTCCAGCGACATCTGCTGCTGGGCTCGCTTGCCCGAGAGAGACATCTGCGTAGCGTGCAGTCGCTTGGCGCAGCCGAAGTCAATCAGTTTGATTACGCCGGCGTCCGTCACCATGATGTTGTGGCCCTACGTCAGATCCGTGTGTCAAATTCGTCACAAATTTGTTCGCAACAATTATCAAACATGAAACAATTATTATTCTACCTTGATGTCGCGGTGAACTACGCCGTTCTCGTGCAGGAAAGCCACCCCGCTGACCACCTGGCGGAGGTAGCGCCGGCAGACTCGCTCCGACAGCGGACCGTATCTGTCGAGCAGGCCGCGGATGCTGCCACCTGGCACGAACTCCATGATGATGTAGAACATGTCACCAACGCAACGGGTGCCCAGCAGCTGCACAATGTTGCGGTGGCGCAGGTTGCGCAAGATTTCCACCTCCTGACGGATGCGCCGCAGCTCAGTTTCCACGGATGAGTCCTCGCGCTCAATGCTGATCTGCGGTGGAGACAGGATGCAAGCTGGAGTAGCTTGGGATCTGAGTAGGGTGGGATGCTAGCTGGAGTAGCTTGGGATCTGAGTAGGGTGGGATGCTAGCTGGAGTAGCTTGGGAGATCTAAATTGGAAGTCGAAAAGTATGTTAAACTCTAGTTCAACTTGACTAATCTATAGAGCCTATAGAACATATTTTTCTCAGAGGATCTCATGCACTGTGAAGCAAGCAAGCACCATGAAAATAAAACATTCGCACCTGCTTAACGGCGATAATGCGCCCAGCCTCCGTGAGTCCCTGGCGCACCACGCCGAAGCTGCCGGAGCCTAGCTTGGGGCCCTGGCGCCAGTAGATACCGTCTCCGTCGTCGCCATCGCGACCACTCGCCGCCGAAGACACGCTGGAGATGGTGTCGTTCAGCGGATCTGAGCCTCCTGTGGCACCACCCGAGCCAGCCGGGCCAAACTCGGTGGCTACTTCAGGCGGAAAGAAGACGGCATCCGGCTGCGTTCGGCCCACTGGCGATGAAGTCACCGTCGCCTGTTCATCGTCGCAGTCGGTATCGGTCGGCTCCGCGTCGAGCACCTCAGGGATCTCAGATAGCAGTGTCCGATCGTCGCAGCCAATGGAGCGCAGCACCGGGTAGGGGCTCAGGGCGGGCGCCGCCGCCACCGCCGCAGGTGACTGCGCAGCCAGCAGTTGGACGCCGGCTCCGCCATCGACTCGCGTTGCCGTCACCAGCCAGCCGGGGCCGGACTCCACGCCGGACACCTCGGCCGGAGCATCGGCTTCGTCTGACTGAATAATTGGCGGCTGTAACGCTTGGGTCTTGCTTGAATTCGCCTTCTTCGGGCCGTTACGAGTCTGCTGCTGCTGCTGCTGCTGTTGCTGCTTCTTTCGCAGGGTGACAGCGACGCCAGCGCGCTTCCGAGCTGGTGCCGGGGCAAGTCGTTTAGGCGCCGATATCGGCTGCTGTCGCTGTTTCGCGGGTAGCTTTGCTGGCTGTTGACTCGACGAAGGTTCGCCGTTTGCCACGATGTCGATGTTGGCTGACGCCTCTGCTTCGGGCTCGCTGGAAGCTGGCGAAGCCAAGGAAGACGTTTTAATCTTCGTCGCTAAGCCGACAGCGTTCTTGCGACTAGATCGCAAGGCGGGCGTCAAGGGCTGCGTAGGGGCGGCCGCGGTAGCAGCCAGATCAGCCCCCGGCAGAGTCAGGTTAATCTGGGCCTCTGTCTTGCTCCTGGCGCCCAGACCGACTGAGACTCCATGGCTTACGGCAGTCGGCGATGACATGCGCAACGAACCTTTGGCAATCGGCAGCCGGCGGCCGAACACCGTCGAAGACGACTGACGAGGCGCCTGGCTGTCCGCGTTGGTCGGCCTTCGGGCGGAGTGCGGCGGCGACCCGCCTTCCGCTGCCTCGTCGTTGGTCTCGGCAATCGGATTGAGTGAGTTCATCACCACAATAGAGGCGCTGGGCTGCGAGGACCGACGCTACAATCGACGTTGGTGACGCAACAGCCGTCGCAGCAATCATCAGAGACGGTGCAGAGGACGATGACGACAGAGTCAGTGAGCGCGGCGTGACCGCGGTGGATTCCTCCATGTCTTCCAGGCAAGTGCGCGAACTGTTCCGGCCACCGCCGCGATGGCTGTCAGCAGGCAGTTGCTGACTATCGACACTTGACGCCACGCTGTCTTGTCGCATTGCTCCAAGAGCCGGGCTGTGCCAAGGCATCCGGCGGTAATGCTGCGGAGCGGGACTGTCAGATGACCGGGCTGATGGATGGCGGTGAAAGACAACGGCCGCTGCGGCTAGCGTTGGCGGGCTTGCGCTGCGGCCGCGTACTCGAGCAGCTTCTGCACGCTGCTGCCCCGCGGCGCCGAAGATGCTCGGCAGCCGGATCGGCTGGGGCTCCGCTGGGGGCGCTTTGACCTCTGGGACTTCGGTGCGCGATCGGCCAATGCGCCTCGGCCGATCCGCTGGCCTTTCCGGTGGATCCGGGCGGCCCTCCAGCAGGCAGCGAATGCGCGTCGAATTCGCCACATCGACCGGAGTCTGTCCGCCTGGTGTCTGGCGAATTCGGATCGGCGCCTGCACGAAGCAAAAGTGCCACCGACTCGGCGTCGCCCTGCATGGCGCTTAGGTGAAGGGGCGTCGAGCCCATCAGGCCAGCGGCGCGCACACTGGCCCCGAGATCCAGGAGCTCCTTGACGGCGGAGCTGGCTTTGGCCAGGCAAGCGCAGTGCAGCGGCGTGTACTGCCTGGCGTCTGGCGCCTCCAGATTCGCCCCGGCTCGCGCCAAGGCCGTCAGGAGCGGCCTGGCGTGCCTTACGGCTCCCAGCCAGGTGCCGCCGCTTCCGCCGGCTGCCGCGGCAACGAAGTGCAACGGCGACCGGCCAGTCGACGAGTCCACGGCGGCGTTGATATCCTGGCCGCGCTCGAGAATGAGGCGCAGCACCTCGGCTGGCCGGTAGTCGATGCGGAACTGCTCGGTGAGGCGGCCGATTCGCTCGAGGTCGCGCACGAGCAGAATTGCGGCCGGGCAGCCATCCCGATTGCGGGCGTTGCGCAGCTCGTCTTCGGTGAGGTGGCGCAGGTGGTGCCGCACACCTGATAGGCAGCCCTGCCAGCAGGCCTTAATGGTGCAGGAAAGGTTTTGTATTTGATGCTCATGAGTTTAATAATATAAAAACTTTATCTTTCATTTTTTGCCAGACTTACCTGCACAAACTGAGCATCCGCGGTCAGCTGTCTATCCAGCACAGCCTTGCGCACGTGACTGTTGCCAATGTCCAACACTGACTCACCGTCGCGGCTGAGCACAGTGGCGTCAACGCCGTGCTGCAGCAGCAGCCGTACCGTGGGTAGGTTGCCCCGCCGGGCGGCCATCAGCAGCGGGGTGTCGCCGCTAGACGAATCGCGAGCGTCCAGATCCGGCTGCTGGCCACCTGGCCGGCTAATCAGCGCCTTCAGTTTATCCACGCTGCCATCGGCTGTGTAGGCAAACAGCATCTCCTGCAGCACCTGAGCCTGCTGCTGGTGATGATGCTGATCCGGCACAGGCGCTGCTGTCTGCTGCGGTGGTGGAGCCGGCAGCTGCACTGGCCGTGTTTCAACGGCGCAGGCCATGCCGCTGCTCTTCTCCTCCTCCGCGCAGTTCTGCGGCTGCGTCTGCTGCTTGGGCGGCGGCGTTGCTGCTTTATCGACAAACGGCTGCTATCGCTCGGCTCGTTGGTTCTGGCTGCTTCGTTCCCTGCCACTCTTGCTTGCAGGCTCGCCGCTTTTTGACGAGCTGCGGGTGTGTGCGCGAGTGTGAGCGTGCGTGCTCTTTGCTAAAAATAGAACTGACTTCAGTCTGACTGCCCTAGATGATGTGTGCCCCAGCACTATAGCCCTCGTATAGACTAACTTTTTTAGATCTGCATGGCGCT
The DNA here is from genome assembly GCA_950097015.1 of Macrostomum hystrix. Classification (NCBI taxonomy): domain Eukaryota; kingdom Metazoa; phylum Platyhelminthes; family Macrostomidae; genus Macrostomum; species Macrostomum hystrix. The sequence goes on along the minus strand of CATNEN010000034.1, from coordinate 6,814,775 downwards.
GCAATCTTCTATTGACACTTAAATAAAACATAATTTACTGCATTCTTCATTTCAGCTAGAACTAAAAAAATACTAAGCAACACTATATTTTCAAAGAGTCATACCAAAGAGTCATATCAAAGAGTCATTTCAAAGACTGGTATTATGTGTTCAGCAAGTTCAACATTATTCCCTCGCGCCAGAAAAATATATTAAAATCCGTAATCCTTAATAAAAGTGAATTTAAAGTATAATACCTAAATATGAAAGAAAACAAAAACTTAAAGTTTTCTCCTCTTTAAGATTTTATATTGTTAACCAGCATTTTTTCTCTCATGCTAGTTACGTTTCAAATTGTATAGTTTTAAAAATTTGACGAGCCATTTCTACCATTCCTGGTTTCCACTAGCAAAGGCTAAAGAGAGTTGTCTGGGTTACTCCAGACTCAATATCCATATTCAGTTACTGAATGGTATTTTCAGATTTTAGGCGCAAAAAAAAATTCTAACAAAAAAGTTTAAACAAAAAATAATAATATTTATAATTTCTTCCAAAAAAGGTACCTTTCTTCTGACATTCTGACATTAGATGTATGTAAAAAGCCAGTTCTATTGTTTCTAATTACAAAACTAGAAATGACAGGACAAACAGTTTTACTTTTAATATTCAAGTTTTAATTTAACACTTTTATATAAATTAAAATGATAACGAATTTCAGCCGCATGGACGAAGCTACATCTAAATGGCAAAATTGCTACTATAGTCATTATTTTTGTAATAAAAAATACTCGTTATTTAGATTTTATACAACTAAATTCCGGCAAAGGGTATAATGAAAGACTAAGTACTCAGAACAAGACTTTTCTATCATGCAAGGCATGAGAAAGTGTTAAATATTTCTACAGCCCTATACAAACGCAGCTTTTTGTTTGACCCCTGCATTTGCATGAGGGTTTTGAAGGTTTTAAACTAAGCATTTGAAGGTTTTCAATGGTCTAATATATTTGTGAAATGTACAATCATACAGTTTGATAGTGCCTAGCGTAGCTAAAACAATTTTTTTAAAGAGACGAATTCACTGCAGACGCAGTTTTAGTCTTGTCATATTATAAATTACTGCAATATTTCTGCAACTAAAAAAGTGCCGAATAGTTGACTGCGCACATTTTAAAATAGGGAAGCAAAAGTCCATTCAAGTCATAATTAATTTACCTATAAAATAGTAAATCTAGAGTGCTTGGTTGTAATAAAAAGTGTACAGTACATGATCACATTGTGGTTGTGTTTTAATGTTAGAAGTAACGGTTTGTCTACAACGAGCTAAATTCCTACTAGAAAAACTTTTTTTACATTAAAAACTAGCTGACAATACCGCTAAGACAGCTCTGTCACTTACATTAGCCACCAAGATAAAGGTTGATGACAGACAAAAATCCAAGGACTACCTAACGAGATACGTAATTCCTAGTAATCTTTGCAAAAATCCTGCAGGTAAAGTTTGTTAACCACCAGACCCCTAGAAAGAGCAAGGCGAACGCACAAAGAGTGGCAGCGAGCACAAAGCGGATGGCAGCGAGCCAGCAGGTCGCTTAAAATTAAAAAAAAAATTTTTAGCGCACGCGTGCGGGGGCAGCGAGATGGAACGGCAGGACAGACAGAGGGGCGGCTTAAAAACCCCGCGCGCGCGCACAGGCGGAGGAAGGGGTGGGGGGTTAACACACTTTACCCAGAGAGCCCGCAGAGCAGGCCCTGAGTAAAGTACACATTATACAAGCCATCAGTTAGCCTCGATTTGCAGTTGCAATAGCATAACTTACAACAGCCTACAATCAAACAGTCGATCCCTTTTGCATGAGGTGCTCAATATCATAATGATGTGTGACATCTAATGTTAGAGAGTTTTGATTTTACTCGAATAATGTGTACTTCAAATAAAGTTTAAGTCATGATTTTCGTCAGTTCTTTATTCGCTTTGCCGAATACAAACGCAATTAGCTGCGCAGTCTCGGTTGCAGTTTTTTAGTGCCAAAAGTGTTTCACAAATCATCACAGCTATAGTTAGCGTTGTGGTCGAGAGATATGATATGAGAACAAGGCTACAGCCTGAGCTAGTCTATAAATTCAAATTCAATTAAAAACTAGAACTTAGAGATTCCAATTAAAGCTGCACAATATATGCTCACAAGAGGTATATATATAAGACGCCGCTAGGCTTGTGGACTGTGTAGAAAAGCAAACAGAACAGTTTTGGCTGGTAATTAGTATGGGTGGTACGGCAGAATAAGAGCCATCACAAAAGCATCTCGTCACACTTCCATGGTGTATATATATATTTGCAGTTGCAGGTCTTTCTTAGCACAAGTTAGAAGTTGAGTCTAGCTGCTGTGAATAGCTTGCTCTAGCACTAGCTGAACTGTTGCAATTAAACAGGCCAATCATCTGCTATACACTATAACAATGAATTATTACAGCTCAGAATTTCTGTGCATGCTGCTAGCTTTGACAGGTACGGCGTAATATATCTGTATGTATGCACTTTTTGTTTTATATAGTTATAACAGTAATCTTGAAACATGGACATGTACAACATTGCAGCCCTGCTGAATTGCTCGGAGGCCAATGTCCAGTGCTACAAGTGCACCTCGTGCAGCGACAGCTTCGAACAAAGTGAAAACACCGTTGCAACTTCCTGCATCTATTGCGGGGTGAGTCGCTGCTCTAAATGTAGCTGTTTATAGGGGCCTGACACGTTCAAATATGTGTGTGGGTAATAGCTGACACATGCTGGTCTGTGTGTGGGTAATAGCTGACACATGCTGGTCTGTGTGTGGGTAATAGCTGCAGACATTATATAAGGGTAACAGTTGACATATGCTGGTCTGTGAGAGGGTAATAGCTGACATTATATGGGAAATATATGGGTAATAGCTGCTGACATATGCAGGTCTGTGTGTGGGTAATAGCTGCAGACATTATATAAGGGTAACAGTTGACATATGCAGGTCTGTGTGTGTGGGTAATAGTTGGCATATGCAGGTCTGTGTGTGTGGGTAATAGTTGACATATGCAGGTCTGTGTGTGTGGGTAATAGTTGGCATATGCAGGTCTGTGTGTGTGGGTAATAGTTGGCATATGCAGGTCTGTGTGTGTGCGTAATAGTTGGCATATGCAGGTCTGTGTGCGTGGGTAATAGTTGGCATATGCAGGTCTGTGTGTGTGGGTAATAGCTGACATATGTGGGTAATAGCTGAGATATGTGGGTAATAGCTGACATATGTGGGTAATAGCTGACATATGTGGGTAATAGCTGACATATGTGGGTAATAGCTGACATAAGCCAGGTTCAGCAGCAAGCTGCATGTGTTTCAGAAAACCAAATCTGGTATTTACGCCAGCCGGACCTGCCTGGACTCGTGCACAAAGTCTGTGGACTCTAACGGAAACGGAATGTATTGCTGTAACGACAAAAACTTGTGCAATTCCGCCCAAGGATTGGCCGGCTCGGTACAGCTTGCCACAATCGCTGCTGCCGCAGTTTTCATCACAATGCTCTGGATTTCATTGTAGACTGCGCGCTATCTTCAAAATGCAAATGTAGCTTTTATTCTCTATGAATGAATTATGTGATGTGCTTTGTAGAAATTTTACCTATCTTAATATTGTTACTGTTCAGAAATCAGAATGAAAATCAGAAAAATGTACTATTTTTTATTAATATACAAAGTTACAAAAAATTAAATGTTTTTTCTTAGGTAGAAGAACGTAAAAAGTAATTGACAGTTTAATGCTCATTCCAATAGAAAGATAGTGTCTAGGGGAGGCAAACAGAAGACAGATGGAGGCAGTTGGAGTGAGGAACAGACAGAAGACAGTTGGAGAGAGGAACAGACAGAAGATAGTTGGAGAGAGAAACAGACAGAAGATAGTTGGAGAGAGGAACATACAGAAGACAGTTGGAGAGAGGAACAGACAGAAGACAGTTGGAGTGAGGAACAGACAGAAGACAGTTGGAGTGAGGAACAGACAGAAGACAGTTGGAGAGAGGAACAGACAGAAGACAGTTGGAGAGATTTGGAGAGAGGAACAGACAGAAGATAGTTGGAGAGAGGAACAGACAGAAGACAGTTCGGGACAGTTTGAGATTGGAACAGACAGAAGACAGTTGGAGAGAGGAACAGACAGAAGACAGTTGGAGAGATTTGGAGAGAGGAACAGACAGAAGATAGTTGGAGAGAGGAACAGACAGAAGACAGTTCGGGACAGTTTGAGATTGGAACAGACAGAAGAGAGTTGGAGAGAGGAACAGACAGAAGACAGTTGGAGAGATTTGGAGAGAGGAACAGACAGAAGACAGTTGGAGAGAGTTGGAGAGAGGAACAGACAGAAGACAGTTGGAGAGAGGAACAGACAGAAGACAGTTGGAGAGAGTTGGAGAGAGGAACAGACAGAAGACAGTTGGAGAGAGTTGGAGAGAGGAACAGACAGAAGATAGTTGGAGACAGTTGGAGAGAGGAACAGACAGAAGACAGTTGGAGAGAGTTGGAGAGAGGAACAGACAGAAGATAGTTGGAGAGAGGAACAGACAGAAGACAGTTCGGGACAGTTTGAGATTGGAACAGACAGAAGAGAGTTGGAGAGAGGAACAGACAGAAGACAGTTGGAGAGATTTGGAGAGAGGAACAGACAGAAGATAGTTGGAGAGAGGAACAGACAGAAGACAGTTCGGGACAGTTTGAGATTGGAACAGACAGAAGAGAGTTGGAGAGAGGAACAGACAGAAGATAGTTGGAGAGAGGAACAGACAGAAGACAGTTCGGGACAGTTTGAGATTGGAACAGACAGAAGAGAGTTGGAGAGAGGAACAGACAGAAGACAGTGGAGAGATTTGGAGAGAGGAACAGACAGAAGATAGTTGGAGAGAGGAACAGACAGAAGACAGTTCGGGACAGTTTGAGATTGGAACAGACAGAAGAGAGTTGGAGAGAGTTTGGAGAGAGGAACAGACAGAAGACAGTTGGAGAGATTTGGAGGAGAGGAACAGACAGAAGACAGTTGGAGAGAGTTGGAGAGAGGAACAGACAGAAGACAGTTGGAGAGAGGAACAGACAGAAGACAGTTGGAGAGAGTTGGAGAGAGGAACAGACAGAAGACAGTTGGAGAGAGTTGGAGAGAGGAACAGACAGAAGATAGTTGGAGACAGTTGTGAGAGAGGAACAGACAGAAGACAGTTGGAGAGAGTTGGAGAGAGGAACAGACAGAAGATAGTTGGAGAGAGGAACAGACAGAAGACAGTTCGGGACAGTTTGAGATTGGAACAGACAGAAGAGAGTTGGAGAGAGGAACAGACAGAGAAGTTGGAGATAGGAACAGACAGGAGAGGGGGGGGGGGGGGGGGAAGGGGAGATTTGGAGAGAGGAACAGACAGACGATAGTTGGAGAGAGGAACAGACAGAGACAGTTCGGGACAGTTTGAGATTGGAACAGACAGAAGAGAGTTGGAGAGAGGAACAGACAGAAGATAGTTGGAGAGAGGAACAGACAGAAGACAGTTCGGGACAGTTTGAGATTGGAACAGACAGAAGAGAGTTGGAGAGAGGAACAGACAGAAGACAGTTGGAGAGATTTGGAGAGAGGAACAGACAGAAGATAGTTGGAGAGAGGAACAGACAGAAGACAGTTCGGGACAGTTTGAGATTGGAACAGACAGAAGAGAGTTGGAGAGAGGAACAGACAGAAGACAGTTGGAGAGATTTGGAGAGAGGAACAGACAGAAGATAGTTGGAGAGAGGAACAGACAGAAGACAGTTCGGGACAGTTTGAGATTGGAACAGACAGAAGAGAGTTGGAGAGAGGAACAGACAGAAGATAGTTGGAGAGAGGAACAGACAGAAGACAGTTCGGGACAGTTTGAGATTGGAACAGACAGAAGAGAGTTGGAGAGAGGAACAGACAGAAGACAGTTGGAGAGATTTGGAGAAAGGAACAGACAGAAGACAGTTGGAGAGAGTTGGAGAGAGGAACAGACAGAAGACAGTTGGAGAGAGTTGGAGAGAGGAACAGACAGAAGACAGTTGGAGAGAGTTGGAGAGAGGAACAGACAGAAGACAGTTGGAGAGAGTTGGAGAGAGGAACAGACAGAAGACAGTTGGAGAGAGTTGGAGAGAGGAACAGACAGAAGACAGTTGGAGTGAGGAACAGACAGAAGACAGTTGGAGAGAGGAACAGACAGAAGACAGTTGGAGAGAGGAACAGACCGAAGACAGTTGGAGAGATTTGGAGAGAGGAACAGACAGAAGATAGTTGGAGAGAGGAACAGACAAAAGATAGTTGGAGAGAGGAACAGACAGAAGACAGTTCGGGACAGTTTGAGATTGGAACAGACAGAAGACAGTTGGAGAGAGGAACAGACAGAAGATAGTTGGAGAGAGGAACAGACAGAAGACAGTTCGGGACAGTTTGAGATTGGAACAGACAGAAGAGAGTTGGAGAGAGGAACAGACAGAAGACAGTTGGAGAGAGTTGGAGAGAGGAACAGACAGAAGACAGTTGGAGAGAGTTGGAGAGAGGAACAGACAGAAGACAGTTGGAGAGAGTTGGAGAGAGGAACAGACAGAAGACAGTTGGAGAGAGTTGGAGAGAGGAACAGACAGAAGACAGTTGGAGAGATTTGGAGAGAGGAACAGACAGAAGATAGTTGGAGACAGTTGGAGAGAGGAACAGACAGAAGATAGTTGGAGAGAGTTGGAGAGAGGAACAGACAGAAGACAGTTGGAGAGATTTGGAGAGAGGAACAGACAGAAGATAGTTGGAGAGAGGAACAGACAGAAGACAGTTCGGGACAGTTTGAGATTGGAACAGACAGAAGAGAGTTGGAGAGAGGAACAGACAGAAGACAGTTGGAGAGATTTGGAGAGAGGAACAGACAGAAGATAGTTGGAGAGAGGAACAGACAGAAGATAGTTGGAGAGAGGAACAGACAGAAGACAGTTCGGGACAGTTTGAGATTGGAACAGACAGAAGAGAGTTGGAGAGAGGAACAGACAGAAGACAGTTGGAGAGAGTTGGAGAGAGGAACAGACAGAAGACAGTTGGAGAGAGTTGGAGAGAGGAACAGACAGAAGACAGTTGGAGAGAGTTGGAGAGAGGAACAGACAGAAGACAGTTGGAGAGAGTTGGAGAGAGGAACAGACAGAAGACAGTTGGAGAGAGTTGGAGAGAGGAACAGACAGAAGACAGTTGGAGAGATTTGGAGAGAGGAACAGACAGAAGATAGTTGGAGACAGTTGGAGAGAGGAACAGACAGAAGATAGTTGGAGAGAGTTGGAGAGAGGAACAGACAGAAGACAGTTGGAGAGATTTGGAGAGAGGAACAGACAGAAGACAGTTGGAGAGAGGAACAGACAGAAGACAGTTCGGGACAGTTTGAGATTGGAACAGACAGAAGAGAGTTGGAGAGAGGAACAGACAGAAGACAGTTGGAGAGATTTGGAGAGAGGAACAGACAGAAGATAGTTGGAGAGAGGAACAGACAGAAGACAGTTCGGGACAGTTTGAGATTGGAACAGACAGAAGAGAGTTAGAGAGAGGAACAGACAGAAGACAGTTGGAGAGAGTTGGAGAGAGGAACAGACAGAAGACAGTTGGAGAGAGTTGGAGAGAGGAACAGACAGAAGACAGTTGGAGAGAGTTGGAGAGAGGAACAGACAGAAGACAGTTGGAGAGAGTTGGAGAGAGGAACAGACAGAAGACAGTTGGAGAGAGTTGGAGAGAGGAACAGACAGAAGACAGTTGGAGAGAGTTGGAGAGAGGAACAGACAGAAGATAGTTGGAGAGAGTTGGAGAGAGGAACAGACAGAAGACAGTTGGAGAGAGTTGGAGAGAGGAACAGACAGAAGACAGTTGGAGACAGTTGGAGAGAGGAACAGACAGAAGACAGTTGGAGTGAGGAACAGACAGAAGACAGTTGGAGAGAGTTGGAGAGAGGAACAGACAGAAGATAGTTGGAGACAGTTGGAGAGAGGAACAGACAGAAGACAGTTGGAGAGAGTTGGAGAGAGGAACAGACAGAAGACAGTTGGAGAGAGTTGGAGAGAGGAACAGACAGAAGACAGTTGGAGAGAGTTGGAGAGAGGAACAGACAGAAGACAGTTGGAGAGAGTTGGAGAGAGGAACCGACAGAAGATAGTTGGAGACAGTTGGAGAGAGGAACAGACAGAAGACAGTTGGAGAGAGTTGGAGAGAGGAACAGACAGAAGACAGTTGGAGAGATTTGGAGAGAGGAACAGACAGAAGATAGTTGGAGAGAGGAACAGACAGAAGACAGTTCGGGACAGTTTGAGATTGGAACAGACAGAAGAGAGTTGGAGAGAGGAACAGACAGAAGACAGTTGGAGAGATTTGGAGAGAGGAACAGACAGAAGATAGTTGGAGAGAGGAACAGACAGAAGACAGTTCGGGACAGTTTGAGATTGGAACAGACAGAAGAGAGTTGGAGAGAGTTGGAGAGAGGAACAGACAGAAGACAGTTGGAGAGATTTGGAGAGAGGAACAGACAGAAGACAGTTGGAGAGAGTTGGAGAGAGGAACAGACAGAAGACAGTTGGAGAGAGTTGGAGAGAGGAACAGACAGAAGACAGTTGGAGAGAGTTGGAGAGAGGAACAGACAGAAGACAGTTGGAGAGAGTTGGAGAGAGGAACAGACAGAAGACAGTTGGAGAGAGTTGGAGAGAGGAACAGACAGAAGATAGTTGGAGACAGTTGGAGAGAGGAACAGACAGAAGACAGTTGGAGAGAGTTGGAGAGAGGAACTGACAGAAGACAGTTGGAGAGAGGAACAGACAGAAGATAGTTGGAGACAGTTGGAGAGAGGAACAGACAGAAGACAGTTGGAGAGAGTTGGAGAGAGGAACAGACAGAAGATAGTTGGAGAGAGGAACAGACAGAAGACAGTTCGGGACAGTTTGAGATTGGAACAGACAGAAGACAGTTGGAGAGATTTGGAGAGAGGAACAGACAGAAGATAGTTGGAGAGAGGAACAGACAGAAGACAGTTCGGGACAGTTTGAGATTGGAACAGACAGAAGAGAGTTGGAGAGAGGAACAGACAGAAGACAGTTGGAGAGAGTTGGAGAGAGGAACAGACAGAAGACAGTTGGAAGAGAGTTGGAGAGAGGAACAGACAGAAGACAGTTGGAGAGAGTTGGAGAGAGGAACAGACAGAAGACAGTTGGAGAGAGTTGGAGAGAGGAACAGACAGAAGACAGTTGGAGAGAGTTGGAGAGAGGAACAGACAGAAGACAGTTGGAGAGATTTGGAGAGAGGAACAGACAGAAGATAGTTGGAGACAGTTGGAGAGAGGAACAGACAGAAGATAGTTGGAGAGAGTTGGAGAGAGGAACAGACAGAAGACAGTTGGAGAGATTTGGAGAGAGGAACAGACAGAAGATAGTTGGAGAGAGGAACAGACAGAAGACAGTTCGGGACAGTTTGAGATTGGAACAGACAGAAGAGAGTTGGAGAGAGGAACAGACAGAAGACAGTTGGAGAGATTTGGAGAGAGGAACAGACAGAAGATAGTTGGAGAGAGGAACAGACAGAAGACAGTTCGGGACAGTTTGAGATTGGAACAGACAGAAGAGAGTTAGAGAGAGGAACAGACAGAAGACAGTTGGAGAGAGTTGGAGAGAGGAACAGACAGAAGACAGTTGGAGAGAGTTGGAGAGAGGAACAGACAGAAGACAGTTGGAGAGAGTTGGAGAGAGGAACAGACAGAAGACAGTTGGAGAGAGTTGGAGAGAGGAACAGACAGAAGACAGTTGGAGAGAGTTGGAGAGAGGAACAGACAGAAGACAGTTGGAGAGAGTTGGAGAGAGGAACAGACAGAAGATAGTTGGAGAGAGTTGGAGAGAGGAACAGACAGAAGACAGTTGGAGAGAGTTGGAGAGAGGAACAGACAGAAGACAGTTGGAGACAGTTGGAGAGAGGAACAGACAGAAGACAGTTGGAGACAGTTGGAGAGAGGAACAGACAGAAGACAGTTGGAGTGAGGAACAGACAGAAGACAGTTGGAGAGAGTTGGAGAGAGGAACAGACAGAAGACAGTTGGAGTGAGGAACAGACAGAAGACAGTTGGAGTGAGGAACAGACAGAAGACAGTTGGAGAGAGGAACAGACAGAAGACAGTTGGAGAGATTTGGAGAGAGGAACAGACAGAAGATAGTTGGAGAGAGGAACAGACAGAAGACAGTTCGGGACAGTTTGAGATTGGAACAGACAGAAGAGAGTTGGAGAGAGGAACAGACAGAAGATAGTTGGAGAGAGGAACAGACAGAAGACAGTTCGGTACAGTTTGAGATTGGAACAGACAGAAGAGAGTTGGAGAGAGGAACAGACAGAAGACAGTTGGAGAGAGTTGGAGAGAGGAACAGACAGAAGACAGTTGGAGAGAGTTGGAGAGAGGAACAGACAGAAGACAGTTGGAGAGAGTTGGAGAGAGGAACAGACAGAAGATAGTTGGAGAGAGTTGGAGAGAGGAACAGACAGAAGACAGTTGGAGAGAGTTGGAGAGAGGAACAGACAGAAGACAGTTGGAGACAGTTGGAGAGAGGAACAGACAGAAGACAGTTGGAGACAGTTGGAGAGAGGAACAGACAGAAGACAGTTGGAGTGAGGAACAGACAGAAGACAGTTGGAGAGAGTTGGAGAGAGGAACAGACAGAAGATAGTTGGAGAGAGGAACAGACAGAAGACAGTTCGGGACAGTTTGAGATTGAAACAGACAGAAGAGAGTTGGAGAGAGGAACAGACAGAAGATAGTTGGAGAGAGGAACAGACAGAAGACAGTTCGGTACAGTTTGAGATTGGAACAGACAGAAGAGAGTTGGAGAGAGGAACAGACAGAAGACAGTTGGAGAGAGTTGGAGAGAGGAACAGACAGAAGACAGTTGGAGAGAGTTGGAGAGAGGAACAGACAGAAGACAGTTGGAGAGAGTTGGAGAGAGGAACAGACAGAAGACAGTTGGAGAGAGTTGGAGAGAGGAACAGACAGAAGACAGTTGGAGAGAGTTGGAGAGAGGAACAGACAGAAGATAGTTGGAGACAGTTGGAGAGAGGAACAGACAGAAGACAGTTGGAGAGAGTTGGAGAGAGGAGCAGACAGAAGACAGTTGGAGACAGTTGGAGAGAGGAACAGACAGAAGACAGTTGGAGAGAGGAACAGACAGAAGACAGTTGGAGAGAGGAACAGACAGAAGACAGTTGGAGAGAGGAACAGACAGAAGACAGTTGGAGTGAGGAACAGACAGAAGACAGTTGGAGAGAGTTGGAGAGAGGAACAGACAGAAGACAGTTGGAGAGAGTTGGAGAGAGGAACAGACAGAAGACAGTTGGAGAGAGGAACAGACAGAAGACAGTTGGAGAGAGGAACAGACAGAAGACAGTTGGAGAGAGGAACAGACAGAAGACAGTTGGAGAGAGGAACAGACAGAAGACAGTTGGAGAGAGGAACAGACAGAAGACAGTTGGAGTGAGGAACAGACAGAAGACAGTTGGAGAGAGTTGGAGAGAGGAACAGACAGAAGACAGTTGGAGAGAGTTGGAGAGAGGAACAGACAGAAGACAGTTGGAGAGAGGAACAGACAGAAGACAGTTGGAGAGAGGAACAGACAGAAGACAGTTGGAGAGAGGAACAGACAGAAGACAGTTGGAGAGAGGAACAGACAGAAGACAGTTGGAGAGAGGAACAGACAGAAGACAGTTGGAGAGAGTTGGAGAGAGGAACAGACAGAAGACAGTTGGAGAGAGGAACAGACAGAAGACAGTTGGAGAGAGTTGGAGAGAGGAACAGACAGAAGACAGTTGGAGAGAGTTGGAGAGAGGAACAGACAGAAGACAGTTGGAGAGAGGAACAGACAGAAGACAGTTGGAGAGAGGAACAGACAGAAGACAGTTGGAGAGAGGAACAGACAGAAGACAGTTGGAGTGAGGAACAGACAGAAGACAGTTGGAGTGAGGAACAGACAGAAGACAGTTGGAGTGAGGAACAGACAGAAGACAGTTGGAGACAGTTGGAGTGAGGAACAGACAGAAGACAGTTGGAGACAGTTGGAGTGAGGAACAGACAGAAGACATTTGGGGAGAGGAACAGACAGAAGACAGTTGGAGACAGACGGAGAGAAGAATGACAGATAAATGTAAAAATAGCAATTTCGTTGGATAGAGAAAAAGACGCTAAACTTAAAGAAGCCAAAGAGTAATTAGTTCAGTGAACAATTTACTAACTTAACACACTCTTAGCAATGAATGTGTGCAATGAGAATCGGAAAATGAATGCGCATATTACTTAGATAATCTTTAATAGAAATGCATTCTAGTCGAGTCCTTCAGACAAAAAGTTTAGTGTTTCAAGCGGCCATATACTAGCGCGTATCATAAAGCGAAACAGAAGCGAAATGAAAAGCAACATGAAAAATGGGATCTAATGGGGTCTGAAACTCTGGAGAGTGAGTGGGACAGCTGATTTTATTCCCCGGGTCTGTGCTCAAATGCCAGTTTCTGAGTCATCTGGCCTGAGCCTAGCGCTGCCGCAGCGCGGTCCACTGCCCGCTCCCATAGACGTGAAGGCAACAGAGAATCAGCAGGTGGACTCCACAGTCAATGGCAGGGGAGGCGCGGAGCCGGTATACGGGCGGAACGGAGGGGGCCGTTTGGGGGGAGGGCGGCTGGCGGCGGCACGTCAAACTGGGGCAGGTGAAACTTCTGGGAGTGAAGGGGAGAATTCTCCCCCCCGTCACCCACCTCCCGGTCGAGTCCGCCTCTCGAACGAGAAGAATGGGATTATAAATAGACGCCAAGATCCCAAGCGTAGCGCCTCTAATTGAGTAGGGAACGATCCGATCTTGACCAAGTAGAGGCGCAAGTGAATCGCTGCAGACAGCCACAAGGCAGGTAAGTGGCTCGAAACACTTAACAAAACTGAAGCCAAGTTGCGAATGTGACCGTTTTAACAGGCAATGCCCACTGGTTAACTAAAGCAGTGCAAAGCGAAAGTGTTTCCTAGAAAACTTCTATGTCTTCCGCTGTGAGCCTCCAGCAGCTGCGGAAAAAAAGCTGGGAACAGATTTCGTCTTTTTCTTTTGCCATTGCCTGTTGGCGCGGTTACAATACAAAACTGGCTTTAAACAGCGCTCACTAAATTATTCACAACGGCCGCTGAAAACAGCGACTCTCGGACTTGGAGAGTCCGTTCTCAAATGAGAGAGTCAATTCTCAAATAGTAGAGAGTCCATTCTCAAATAGTAGAGTCCATTCTCAAATAGGAGAGAGTCCATTCTCAAATGGGAGAGAGACCATTCTCAAATGGGAGAGAGACCATTCTCAAATAGGAGAGAGTCCATTCTCAAATGGGAGAGAGACCATTCTCAAATAGGAGAGAGTCCATTCTCAAATGGGAGAGAGACCATTCTCAAATGGGAGAGACCATTCTCAAATGGGAGAGAGTCCATTCTCAAATGGGAGAGAGACCATTCTCAAATGGCAGAGTCCGTTCTCAAATGAGAGAGTCAATTCTCAAATAGTAGAGAGTCCATTCTCAAATAGTAGAGAGTCCATTCTCAAATAGGAGAGAGTCCATTCTCAAATGGGAGAGAGACCATTCTCAAATAGGAGAGAGTCCATTCTCAAATGGGAGAGACCATTCTCAAATGGGAGAGACCATTCTCAAATGGGAGAGACCATTCTCAAATGGGAGAGACCATTCTCAAATGGGAGAGACCATTCTCAAATGGGAGAGACCATTCTCAAATGGGAGAGACCATTCTCAAATGGGAGAGACCATTCTCAAATGGGAGAGACCATTCTCAAATGGGAGAGACCATTCTCAAATGGGAGAGACCATTCTCAAATGGGAGAGACCATTCTCAAATGGGAGAGACCATTCTCAAATGGGAGAGACCATTCTCAAATGGGAGAGACCATTCTCAAATGGGAGAGACCATTCTCAAATGGGAGAGACCATTCTCAACTGGGACGGAGGTCATGGCAGCTGTTGATTGTAAGAAGGAGTTCCGTATGGCCAATAAATGAACAAGACAGTAACAATGCGCAAACAAAATCTTTTAGTTTGAAATAATTCATCAACAAAACTGAGAAGCAAGAGAAACAGAAACTAGATAAACTGAATTGTTATCGAACCGAAGTTTAATAAAGTCAAAGCATGAAGTAATATATATTAACAATTATAAATATAATTTTTTCAAAACTCAGTGCACGCCGAACCAGAATTCAATTTAAATGGATAAAACATAAAACTCTACAATGAATTGACTGTTGACAATTAAACTTATATTCAATATGACATGCCTAGCAATATTATGTAGCTACGAGCGCGTATAATACTACTTTGATTATATGGCAATCGCGTTTTCCTTGCTAATATTGCACCTCAATGCGAATTAAACACATTTTGAACATTCTATTAACAGAGGTTTAACTGTTTCACAACATCGACAAAGTATGAGTACATGAGTACTATGAGTAATGAGACAAAAACATATGAAATATAGTATACTCATACATCTGACAAGCGTTGAAAACTAAGCTTCCGTTGTTTATCTTGTACAAAAACAAGGCATACAAAACCTGCCATTACGATTTCGAGGTCGCTAAAACTGAGTTTTGGCGAAAATGTAAATTTGAGAAGCTTTTTTGTTTAATTATTTTCTAAAAACTGACATTTCCTGACATAAAGAAAGTTTGCTATAATATTTTCCAACCATCTGTATCACGTTAATCATAACAAAATAAACTTATCAAAATAGACCAGATTTTTTAGGCAGCACAATGCAACAATAACGAGCTGTCTGTACAATGCAAGTATATTTTAATCATTGTGACGTATAACTACCTCTGGAAGTTAAAGAAAAAACGTTTTACTATAAAGCATGTCTGGACTGACCTACTTGTGTCAGTAGTCAGGTAAATGAATTTTAGCGCTTTTTATATAAATGGTAAAGCAACAGAAGAGAAAAACAAAAAATAGGGATTTAATTTGCAGGAAAAAACGGAGTGGGAGATCAAAGTATCGGATTGGAACGCCTCAAACCTTGGCCAGTACCCAGAGACCGCAACACCCTGGGGAAATATAAATAAAACACTTTGAATTGCTTGCACACAAGAATAGGAATAATTAATGAGGCCAGGTATTCTGTGTTTACTTATTTATCGCAGAAAACCTTAACATCATAGCATCCGTCAGTCACTCAGTTGGTCATGACATCCGTCAGTCACTCAGTTGGTCATGACATCCGCCAGTCACTCAGTTGGTCATGACATCCGCCAGTCACTCAGTTGGTCATGACATCCGCCAGTCACTCAGTTGGTCATGAAATCCGCCAGTCACTCAGTTGGTCATTGCACCATTAATCATTCAGTTGGTCATGACATCCATCAGTCATTCAGTTGGTCATGACATCCGCCAGTCAATCCGTTGTTCATGACATCCGCCTGTCATTCAGTTGGTCATGACATCCGCCAGTTATTCAGTTGGTCATGACATCCGCCTGTCATTCAGTTGGTCATGACATCCGCCAGTTATTCAGTTGGTCATGACATCCGCCTGTCATTCCGTTGTTCATTACATCCGCCAGTCATCCCGTTGTTCATGACATCCGCCTGTTATTCAGTTGGTCATGACATCCATCAGTCATTCAGTTGGTCATAGCACCATTAGTCATTCAGTTGGTCATGACATCCGCCAGTCATTCAGTTGGTCATGACATCCGCCAGTTATTCAGTTGGTCATGACATCCGCCTGTCATTCAGTTGGTCATGACATCCGCCAGTTATTCAGTTGGTCATGACATCCGCCTGTCATTCCGTTGTTCATTACATCCGCCAGTCATCCCGTTGTTCATGACATCCGCCTGTTATTCAGTTGGTCATGACATCCATCAGTCATTCAGTTGGTCATAGCACCATTAGTCATTCAGTTGGTCATGACATCCGCCAGTCATTCAGTTGGTCATGACATCCGCCAGTCATTCCGTTGTTCATGACATCCGCCTGTCATTCAGTTGGTCATGACATCCGCCAGTTATTCAGTTGGTCATGACATCCATCAGTCATTCAGTTAGTCATGACATCCATCAGTCATTCAGTTAGTCATGACATCCATCAGTCATTCAGTTAGTCATGACATCCATCAGTCATTCAGTTGGTCACAGCACCATTAGTCATTCAGTTGGTCATGACATCCATCAGTCATTCAGTTAGTCATGACATCCATTAGTCATTCCGTTAGTCATGACATCCATCAGTCATTCAGTTGGTCACAGCACCATTAGTCATTCAGTTGGTCATGACATCCATCAGTCATTCAGTTAGTCATGACATCCATTAGTCATTCAGTTGGTCATGACATCCGCCAGTTATTCAGTTGGTCATGACATCCATCAGTCATTCAGTTAGTCATGACATCCATCAGTCATTCAGTTGGTCATAGCACCATTAGTCATTCAGTTGGTCATGACATCCATTAGTCATTCAGTTGGTCATAGCACTATTAGTCATTCAGTTGGTCATAACATTCGTCAGCAATTTAGTTAGTCACAATGATTACTAATAATTGAAAGATGACCGCGATCATAACAGCAATTAGTGACTTATTCAGTCATGCCTCCGCACATCATTGCACACTAGCCCAGGATTACACAATATAGTCATCAAAAGGTTACGCTCGTACATAATATATTTGGCACCTGAGCCCAGAGCTAATCAAGCGTTGCCATTTTTATCGCCCTGACCGTCGATGCCAGCTGGCGTAGCGGGGGCAGAAAAATTGTCAAAAAGCGGATTCTGCATGGCCTTGCTGCTGATGGCTGCCCAGGCTTGCTCTCGCCTGGCCGCCTCCAGGGCCTCCCGCTGGCGCTCCTCCTTGTACCGGTTGGTGCAGTCGTCGAATAATCGCTGATTCATCTCCATGAGCAGTTTGAGCGCATTGTAGATTAATCCGTGAATAGTCTTGTTCCAGTGCTGCTTAGTCTGGTACAGTGCCGGAAATACAATCGGCAGCACTTCGCGAACATTCTCGGACATCAGCGACAGCACGTACTCGTTGTTCCAGAAGTACAGGGCGCGCTCCGCCACCTAGTGGGGTGGGGTGGGTGGAATCAGCCTCGTCAAATGATTGGCCCGCTAGTGGGGTGGGGTAGCTGGAATCAGCCTCGTCAAATGATTGGCCCGCTAGTGGGGTGGGGTAGCTGGAATCAGCCTCGTCAAATGATTGGCCCGCTAGTGGGGTGGGGTGGCTGGAATCAGCCTCGTCAAATGATTGGCCCGCTAGTGGGGTGGGGTAGCTGGAATCAGCCTCGTCAAATGATTGGCCCGCTAGTGGGGTGGGGTGGCTGGAATCAGCCTCGTCAAATGATTGGCCAGCTAGTGGGGTGGGGTGGCTGGAATCAGCCTCGTCAAATAATTGGCCAGCTAGTGGGGTGGGGTGGCTGGAATCAGCCTCGTCAAATGATTGGCCCGCTAGTGGGGTGGGGTGGCTGGAATCAGCCTCGTCAAATAATTGGCCAGCTAGTGAGGTGGGGTGGCTGGAATCAGCCTCGTCAAATAATTGGCCAGCTAGTGGGGTGGGGTGGCTGGAATCAGCCTCGTCAAATAATTGGCCCGCTTGCGGATTTGGGTGGAATAAGCGTCTGTAAACGACGCATCTACAAAGATTGTACATCATGCACATACCTGAAAGTGTGGCGAGCTGACACACTTGGACAGCTGGCCGAATAACGGCTGGATGACTTTTTGAAACTCAGCCGGCTCAATGACATCTAGGATCTCTTCCAGCTCGTTGAGAAACATCACCTCCTTGGGAGAGTGCACTTTTGGCCAGAATTTCAAGAGGCCCAGTAGGACAGGCTGGGTGAGCGTGTGGTCTTTCTCTAGGAACTGCACCACACAGTAGGCCAGTTGTGGGTGATAAACGCTGAGAGATTTCACTTTGTGCAGTGGCAGCAGCACTCGGAGCAGGAACACTTTGTGCTCCTCTTTCAAAGGCAAGGCGAAGCCGTTGATGATGCTGCCCAGAATCTCTAGCAGTTCCGCTATGCCATTGTGATGCTCAGTTTCATAGATGAACCTGCGGGAATTAGTGGTGACATGACTGATTGAATCAGGGACAGCTCACAATGGATAATGACTGATTGAATCAGGGACAGCTCACAATGGATAATTCAGATTGAATCAGGGACAGCTCACAATGGATAATTCAGATTGAATCAGGGACAGCTCACAATGGATAATTCAGATTGAATCAGGGACAGCTCACAATGGATAATTCAGATTGAATCAGGGACAGCTCACAATAGATAATTTAGATTGAATCAGGGACAGCTCACAATGGATAATGACTGATTGAATCAGGGACAGCTCACAATGGATAATGACTGATTGAATCAGGGACAGCTCACAATGGATAATGACTGATTAAATCAGGGACAGCTCACAATGGATAATGACTGATTGAATCAGGGACAGCTCACAATGGATAATGACTGATTGAATTAGGGACAGCTCACAATGGATAATGACTGATTGAATCAGGGACAGCTCACAATGGATAATGACTGATTGAATCAGGGACAGCTCACAATGGATAATGACTGATTGAATCAGGGACAGCTCACAATGGATAATGACTGATTGAATCAGGGACAGCTCACAATGGATAATGACTGATTGAATCAGGGACAGCTCACAATGGATAATGACTGATTGAATCAGGGACAGCTCACAATGGATAATGACTGATTGAATCAGGGACAGCTCACAATGGATAATGACTGATTGAATCAGGGACAGCTCACAATGGATAATGACTGATTGAATCAGGGACAGCTCACAATGGATAATGACTGATTGAATCAGGGACAGCTCACAATGGATAATGACTGATTGAATCAGGGACAGCTCACAATGGATAATGACTGATTAAATCAGGGACAGCTCACAATGGATAATGACTGATTGAATCAGGGACAGCTCACAATGGATAATGACTGATTGAATTAGGGACAGCTCACAATGGATAATGACTGATTGAATCAGGGACAGCTCACAATGGATAATGACTGATTGAATCAGGGACAGCTCACAATGGATAATGACTGATTGAATCAGGGACAGCTCACAATGGATAATGACTGATTGAATCAGGGACAGCTCACAATGGATAATGACTGATTGAATCAGGGACAGCTCACAATGGATAATGACTGATTGAATCAGGGACAGCTCACAATGGATAATGACTGATTGAATCAGGGACAGCTCACAATGGATAATGACTGATTGAATCAGGGACAGCTCACAATGGATAATGACTGATTGAATCAGGGACAGCTCACAATGGATAATAAATGGTTGATAATATAGTAGCTAAGTCATTGGATTAACAGGGCCAAGCAAAAAAAAATGTGTCACACCTGTAGAAAATATTATTAATATTCTTTCGAATGAGTCCCCGCAAGCCGACAAATTTGCCATAGATGCGGTGCAGGATGGTCTTCAAGAAGTCGCGCTCCCTCGGATCCTCGCTATCAAACATGTCCAACAATTGTAGCACGAATGCCTGATCTATGTAGCGCTTGGCAAATGCCGGCTGAAACTCTGGCGACTCTAGGAAGCGCAGAAAGAACTCGCAGACCAGATGCAGGTGAGGCCAGGCCGCCTCCAGGTTGGGCTCGTCCTCTTCGGGATCGAACTCGGCGCCGAGTGGATTCGATGGCGGCGGCAGGGTCCGAAACACGTTTGCGGCAAACATAGCTACGGCATCTGAGTAGACTGGCTCAGTCAGAGCGCCCTGGGACACCGTGACAAACTCGACCAGCTCCTGCAGGGCCAGCCGTTTCACCTCCTTGTATTTGAGATCGGACAGCGGGTCCTGGGCGAAGTCGAACACAACGCAGCACTGGCGCAGCTTCTGAAGGAGCAGCGCCTCCCGCTCCTGGGCGCCCGCAGCCTCCTTCAGCGATGGCAGTGAGAGCAGCTCCCGATTCTTGCTAACCTGATGACTGCAACTGCCGCTGCGGGCTTCGCGAACAGCGTTGCTAGGCAACAGAGGCGGCGGTGTAGCAGCCGGTATTGGCGAGCTGGCCTTGGCCTGTTCCAACGGCTTCGCTGCCGCGGCGGCCGAAGCAGCGGCCATTGCAGACGCTGCTGATAATGGAGGCTGCGGCGTCGGCTGCCCGGACGGTGGCGGCGGTGGCGCTGATTTCTGATCGCTGCTGGCTACTGGCATAGCCAAGCTGATGGGTCCTGAAGCATAGGAGTTTAAAACTGTCCTTTGTAAAATGTTCTCTTTCACTTTTTAATACCACTATGTTTAGTAATATAATGTTAATTTTTGCCTTAGCTACTTGTGTCACGATCACCTAGGCTAGTCTATGACTAGAAAGTTGTGCAATACCCAATTACGCCATCGATTATTGATTACGCCTGCCACCATTGCACATACCAGGGATGTTCCAATGTACACGAGCTTAGCTAGTGTACTATAAAAAATCCATAGAGCAGAGGGATTGATGCAAGATGGAAAATTCATCATACGCTTGTACATCTTTAATTTTTGCAACGACTCTTTATTTTACATGTTGCACTGTTTCACTTAATATAATGTCATCGATGCATGTCAAAGCCGGTTAAACCTCATGCGCAGGCTTGCAGGCAGCGACTAGGGATGGGAAAACAACCTGCTTCAGCATTCTCGTGAGGCGTGAGCCAGGAGACCCATGCTACAAGGGCGAGGTACTGGTGGAAAAAATCCTCACTCCAAGCTGAGCTCAAGAGTCATTGAAGGAGTCCTGGACCTCCTGGAGTACCGCAGGGAGGAGAGTCTGGGTGATCACTGACAACAAAAGCAGCTTTCAGGAACTGAGGGGGCATACCAGGAACCCGACCGGCCTCCATGAAGCTGGAGTCACTATCAAGTGGAGATGGGTAACTGTGCATCTTATTTTAAACACAAAATATAGTTTACTTTGGCAATATGTTCTATACATCAAATACATACAACCTATCAATAAAATCATAAATTTGCATTTTGTACAACAAGTGTCTAAATGAAAAAAATCTAACTCAAACTCAAAGACATCAAAGTTGAAAAAAATCAGTTGACAAAAATATAATTGGCAACAAGACAGTTAACCAAAAGATTAGTCACCAACAAAACTGCCTTTACAAGAAAAACATCTGCTAGAGTGAACAAATTCATTTGAACTGTATGCACATTCTATTGTTTATACTTAAAGCTATAACACTTTTACAAATAAAATAACTCAGCCATCTGAGTTATTGGGCAAAAAGCTATTTTACACAACTAAAAGTCAGCCTACTGTAATAGATTGTTTCCAAACACATGTAACAGGGCTTGTCTCTCTACTTTTCTCTCTAATGGTAGCGTATCACTCGGCACGAGCGGTTTAACCTTCTAAGGCACTGGCTTACTATTCTCCAGTCTTTGCTGGGCGTTTTCTGTGGATCAGAGGGTCACAGCCTCAAATAACCAACTCAACACTTTTCTTCTTCAGTAATAGCTTATTTGCTTTTCGCCACACTGGCACGTTGATTTGTCTCAACTGAATTACACTCGTTTATATACACATAAG
Organism: Macrostomum hystrix; assembly: GCA_950097015.1. Classification (NCBI taxonomy): domain Eukaryota; kingdom Metazoa; phylum Platyhelminthes; family Macrostomidae; genus Macrostomum; species Macrostomum hystrix. The sequence goes on along the minus strand of CATNEN010000034.1, from coordinate 6,793,137 downwards.
AAAATGTTTGTTAAAGTAAACGAATTTGACAAAATATTTAAAATATATTACATATAAAAAATATTTTGCGCATTCAAACAAAAAGCATAGGCACGAATTTGACTTTAAAGAAATAATAAAAGCATCCCTACTACACACATTTCTAAGAAACACATTTAACACTTAACAAGAAACACATACAAGTCATACAAGAAACACTAACACATTTCTTAGAAAGTATACAGTAAAATTAGTATTTTGTTATAAATTTTAGATGCTATGCACCTGAAGATGCACCTAGGAGTGCGAAATGCGTAGTACAACTAATTTAAAGTTTGTTTTTTTGCTTTCATCTTTATCTTACTTGCCAAGCAAGCAACTTTACCAGAACTATTGTAGGATATTAAAAAAGGACTAACAACTTTGGTGGCATTGTGAAGATGAAGTTAGAATAGTAATTAACCATGCAAAAACTTTGGTGGCATCATTGGGATAAAGACATTACAAAGAAGTTAGGCCAATGACACTACCCTAAAGTACTTTACTAAATGGCAGAGCTTATTCCCATGGTCCTGTGCCAATAATTTCAATTTTATCCACACGGATCCGTGCCAATAATTTTCTGCTTATCCACACGGAGGGCTGCTTTCCAAAAACATCCCAAATATAACATGCAAAAGTTTCGCATATTTATCCTGTGATAATATGTTACCGTGTTACAGAATTCAAGCTTCTATGAAAGTAAATCGTGAAAGCAAATGTAAAAATTGTAACTAGCTTATTGTTACTACATGTCAGTGTTACTTTGCAGGTCCTGTGATGTATGTCTAATTGTTATAGTTTTGCATTTCTATAGTATTTGGACTTATATTTCAAGCCGCTGAAAATATTCAATAATATAAAATGACAATTAATAATTTATAATAAATTATAATGTAACTGTAACACGGTAATATGTTATTGCAAGATAAATATGCCAAACTTTTGCATATGTTATATTCGGGATGTTTTTGGAAAACAGAGGTGCCACACAGAAGCTTGTATGAATAGGTCTACAAGTCTTTATATATGCTGTGCCGTTAATTTCAATTTTATCCACGCGGTTCTGTTCTTTGAAACGAGGCCCTTTCGGGTTTGAACGTTTTGTTGAACCTTCAAGCCAATAGATTGACAAAGTTTCCAGTGTGTTACTACGGTGTTCTACATTTCGACCTACACATTCATTAATCAACATTAATGTCATCCTTTTTAATTATTGTAATAACAACTTAGGCCTTGGCCAACTAAATCTTTTGTCATAGTTACGTGTTTTCATTCAAATTATATTGACTTAGAAAGTAACAAGTCAATCAAAGAAAATCATACAAGTCAACCAGAAGAATTCTAGTCAGCACCAAAGTCGTCACACATATTATACATTATTGTTATTCTTTTACACTATGCATTGATAGTGTACACTATACACTATACACTATACACTACTATACACTACACTAATCTATGCTTAGACTCAGAAGAATAAGGTAGGGACTTAAAAGTAGACCTCTTCATACAAGCTGCTGTGTGGATAAGCAGAAAATGATCTGCACGAATCCATGTGGATAAAATTGAAATTATTGGCACGGGACCATGGGAATAAGCACTTCCTTAGGCCTACTAAATTGCAAATAGCCAGGTAAGAAAAGCACCATTACAAGAAATAAAGAATGAAATTTGTAGCTAGTATTAGGCTTTTTTCTGAATTTATTCTTTTGAGCATAGCAACTTTAATAATGTCACACCCAGTTGCACTACTCATGGCTTCATTCAGCAGACTTACTGTCCTGTCAGGATTTCAGAATTTAGATTGTTAGTTACTGTCAGATTTACAATCAGGAGCTATTGCTAATCTTAGGCCCCTAGGCCTATCAGAGTAATTTTTATATGGAAATTAAATTATTGATTTTTAGTAGCTTAACTACCAGTAGGCCTACCTTCTTTTGACAGCTGTTCCTGTCAAGCTAAGAGATAAATGAACAATAATAATAAATTTCAAGAAAATTATTTATATTAATGCATTTTCAATTTGACTCGATATTTTAATACGAAAATTGGTGATACAAGCGCTGCTGCAAGAAGAAATAGGCCAAGCAAGCTGAGGCTGATCTAATTGTACAGAAAGTAAGTGGTTTACTGCCTAAGCGGATTGTACATTTTTAAGGTTTCCGCGCATTTCGGTGCCTGTGCTTTTCGGTGCCGAGCGTTTCGGTGCCCGGTCTTGCTTTTCGGTCCCCATCCAATTTTGCATTGTCAGTCAGTAAAGCGCTTTAATACTGATGATAAAACAATACTTAAATACAAATTGTGGCTAATATGCCTGTCTTTGCGCGTTTATTATCCTTTGTTTTTTTCTACCGTTTGAAAGCTTACGTTTCCGAGAAACACTGCTAAAATGTAATTTGCTCCATTGCCTTTTGAATGTACACAACGCAAAGTCGACAAATCGACAAATGACAACAGTGACAACAGTGTTATAATTCTAGTGGCTACAGCTATGGTTTCCATCTCAACAAGGGCGGCAACAGGCACTACCGGTGCAGTAAAAGGAGTGCAAAGCAACCGTGTACAGCAACCCTCATTCAGTTGCCCAATGGCGCTTTCCGGAAAGGAAGGAGCACGCACTGTCACCTTCCAGTAGCCAATGCAGCCACAACACGATCACTTGTTCGCACAGCCAAGGAGCAGGCCCTTGCCAACATCACACCTGCAGCATAAATTGCGGAAGAATGCGTGCGGAAGGCGCACCAGCAATGTGCAACGGCTAACTTGCCAAAGCCCGAACGGGTTGCTCAGGCAGCAAATCGCGCCAGACAACGTGTAAGGCCAAAAGAGCCACAGTCGCTTGATTTTGAAGTGGACTTCACAGAGAATGGGATGCCACTGAACTTCCTAAGGTTCGTTTGTTCTACAGTGTGCATTTACTGTTCATATATGTACCTTTAATGTACATATATACTGTACATGTACACTTACCGTTCCCTTACCGTTCCATACACGTATAGAGCAGACGTTAAAACGCATGGGAGGCGCCACCTTTTGCTGGCTACTGACTGTCAGCTCCAGCTGTTAGAAAGAGCAAAAACATGGTTTCTGGATGGCACATTCGCCCTGGTAAAGCAACCATTCACGCAGCTTTGGGGCATCCATGCATTTCTGGATAGCGAATCAGGTGACAATCAGGTTCAAGCAGATCAGTGAGGCTTTAGTTGCCGTTTGTCGAGTAATGTACAATTGTTAATATAATATTCTTATTCGAAATATTAATGTACTAACATCACAGGTGCCACTGGCATTTGTCCTCATGTCTGGAAAGAAGTCTAATGACTACAAAGGTGTCCTTCGAGCCCTTCGAGGCCTTCTGCCAGATGCACAGCCCTCCATCCACTGGACACAGGCTGTGTTCAGGAAGATCCAGGCGTTGGGCCTGCAGACATCATACGAGTACAACCTAGACGAATAAACGCGCAACGTGTGCCGTCGACTAATGGCGCTGCACTTCCTGCCGGCAGACGAAATTGTGCCTGTCTTCCATGACCTGGAGGCTAGCAATGTAAGTCATATCAGCTGCGCAAGTGCAATTGCTGTACAATTACATGTATACATGTATAAAAATTTAAAGAACATGCAATTCATAGGCTGTTCAACATGACGCTCGACTGGTCCAGCTGTGCATGTACATTCGTGGCACCTGGGTGTCGGCTGACAGTCTGTGGACTCCAGAAGACATCAGTGCGTTTGGCCGCAGCATCCGAACCAACAACGATGTTGAAGGCTACCACAAGCGCTTGAATGGCAAGGCTGGACGCAACAAGCTGCAATTCTATGTGCTGCTGCGCCTGCTCTTTGATGAGGCTGCAGCAATTCCATTGAATGCTCAGCTTGTCTCTCGAGGGGCTCTGCGCCGCAGACAGCGTGTCGCCTATCGGACCATGCAGGCAAATATTCACAATGCCTGGGGTCAATTCTTTGATGGCCTGATGACCGCGACTCTGCAGCTTCTTGCCACATGCAGCCGCTTTGTGGGCTACTAAACTTGTGAGGATCATCTTGGTCTTCTAACTTGAAAACAGTTGAAACTTTTAGCTTGGGACATTTTTAGCTTGACTGGTGTGCCAGTCAAGTGCACCTTTGCACCTGTATATATATTTTACCTTTTTATTTACCCTTTCCATTGCATTTGGATTTTCCGTTGCATCGCTTTGTGTCACTCGAAATTTGTTCGAAAGTTTCAACAATAAAAACGTATGTCGATAGTAATCGCTTCTTGAATGGTTTTGTATTTAAGTATTGTTTTATCATCAGTATTAAAGCGGATGGGGACCGAAATGCACGCACAATGAGAGATTGAAGTTATTTCGTTTTCGTAGAGGATAAGTAATGTATTAATTATAAGCTAGTTAAACTCCTTATTTTAAATTTGAAAAAACCATTTATTAGTTTTTTATTAGAATCGTTGCTTACTGTTCCGAATGATTGATGGATCCTTTGTTAACGTAGTTGTACTCACAAGCAGGCAGTTTGAATATCGTTTTTGTTGACAATTCTAAGAATACGTAAGTCTCACTTGAAACTCTTAGCAAAAAATCGATCTACTGCAGATTACTACATGCATAGTAGAAATATAGAGAAAGAGACGTCTGCTTAGGCCCTATTGTAAAAAAGTTTGCTTTTTCTGGCAATACACAAGGACATCTGGTACTTCTGTTTGAGCAAGTCAGGTTTTAAGAAAACGTAAGATATAAAATTACTAAGCACAAAAGAGAAATAATGAAAATAAATAATAACAATAGTCAATAGCAATACAATACACGTATATATATATATGGAATAACAATATATTAAAATAATTATAATACTTTACTTAAAAATTCGAATGTATGGAACATAATCTGATGTAGTACTGAAACTTAAAAGTGTCCAGTTAGAAAAACAATTCAAAAAAATAATTTTATGAATGAAATGGAATAGCATTCTTTTGGAATCGTTCATTAAAATGAATAAATTTTCTGAAAATCTTCCTTTTTAATCAAAACAAAAACATTAGGAAATTATTTTGAAACAATTGAAAGCAATGATAGTCCTATGATAAGCATCAAATGTTGTCTACAGGATCATGTGTCAAAATTCAGCAGGGATCCAATAAGGGAGTTTGGATCCACAATAAATGACAGTGCTGCTATGCTATGTGGCCTCCTGGCATTGTGTTAATAGGCCTATACTTTTAGTAGCCTAAGTACGTTAGTTAATGGTAGATATTAGTAGAGTGTATTTGGAGAATGTAGAAGATGTGCTAATAATTCCCCTCCCACTAGCCTAACCCACATATTCTATATTACTATACAATCTATAGGGTAGTATAGGTAATATAGAATCTATGCACTAACTAGCTCATCCATTTTGGCCATAGACACTCCTAAGCATGTCTGTCATTTTGCTTTTATCTCATGCACACTGAACATTTGCCACTGACAAGTTCCCCAAAACCCCAGAAGCTGCCCCTGTTCATTAAGTGCAAAAAGGAACCTTAAAAATTGAAATTCCTAGTTGTTGCATCAATTTGAAATAAAACTTTTTCGAAAAATGTTTTGATAGGGGCCTAAGCAATTTGAAAAAATGCAAATCAAACATATGCATGAAAAACATATAGTTGGGGTTTTTTGCTAAACTGAAATTATTTTCTAGCATAACATTACATGTGTCATACTTTGTGCTAACTTAATAAGAATAATAATAATAATTCCAAGAAGGCTGCAGGCAGTGGCACATCATTTAGTGACACTAGACATAAAATTTGGTTTAAGGGACTAAATTTTTATCACCATTTCATATTCAAGCATTTGCAGCAGAAAAGCAAAGCCTTAGGCCCTAGTGTTGAGTTTGGCTACAACCTCTATCCCTGATAATATTGTTTTGGTTTAGTTGGCTAACTAAATTTTAGCCAATAGTTTTTTGATTGGTTATTCTTTATATATCTTAAAGTCCAAAGATAAAGAAGTATTCTATTCATAAAGGAACCTTTCCTATTGCTTTATGTCCAGTTATTTCAAAATGATATATTGTAGTATATATAGAATAAGTCTGTAACAGTATTAAATAATCAAGACAGTGGATCATATATTTTTTGTCACTTGAGATTAAGTTGTCAAGATTGAAGAAATGCTTGCAAATTTAGCGTGGTGGGCATACTATATTTACACTAGTTTATTCTGAATTTTCCATAATTTGGAATATTCTAGAAAAGTCATTATGGAAGATTTGCATGGGAATTTAAATTATTGGTTTATATAGAAATTTCTAGAATACTGTACATATGTTCCTACAAGTAATCTTCTAGCCATCTAAGTCTATTCACTTCTTTTCTATATAGTGTTACATATGCTACATCAATATAGATAATTATGTCAATAACCTAAGACTAAATAGTCTATAAAACTTTTGGCAGACCTTTGGATCTAATAGCTAAACAAACAACTAAAAGGAATAAATAAACAAACAAACCTTTGAAAATCTTATAAACAAAATGTAATTGTCTAGATGCAACATCAGTGCCTAACAGATAAAACTAAATGAATGTGTTAATTTATAGATTAATAAAGTTATATTCTATCTATCACATTTTAAGATTTCAATGGACAAATATTTATATAATGGGTTGAGTTGAAGATTAGACTGTGGGCTGTAGCCCAGTGGTTAGAGCTTTTTCGCCTAACTAATATTTCTGGCAGTTTAATTTTTAGCAATGGAGAGATTTTTTGTCCTTTGTTAGCAAGGTATTGCAAAATTCTCCAGTTTTTAGTCTATCTAGTTGTAAAATATACAGTGTTAGAATTAGCTGAGCAGAAAAGCGGGGTGAAAGATACATTCTTTATCAAAAAGACAAAATTAGACATTTTTTAAGCAAAAGGCTGAAATTTAGTGTTTTTAGTAACCATCAGTCCATGGACTGAACAGAATTGAACATAATTTGTTTGCATAGACTTTGCATAGTTAGATATATCATTTAGAATTTTATTGTTAGTTGCAAAAATTTCTAACCTAAAAATTATATTCTCTCTGCAACTTCCAGTTAATGAGTGCTGACGTAAGTTTAGGTGCTAGAAACAGATATCTGTTGCAGCCATTACTGCTGCTCCTAGTAGCAACAACAATAGCATCTTCAGCTTCTAGCTCAGATGACGGCTCCTCGCTGGCCCAGCCGATTGTGTTCGGCCTGACTGTCCGGCCGCTGGCCGCCAACGATAAGCCCGGCTGGCAGGAGGCTGACAGAACACGCGGCCACTACCAGGAGATCCTGGTTGGCAAGCTGTACGAGTTTCAACTATTCGGCCGCGACCTGTTCAACCTGTCTCATCTGGGCTTCACCGAGCGCAAGCTCAATGGCACCCTGGCCGACTGTCAGGACAGCAAGCTAGCCGAGCTGTTTCCCGTGACCGCTATTGACGGCAATCGGGCGGTTAGCACCGTGTCAGTCCCCACCGCCGTCACCGTCACCTCGCATCTGTACCTGTGCGGCAAGGTCAAGAGAAGCGACGAATCGGTGGCCTGGGTGTACTATGGAGACTGGCTGCGAGTGTACATCACGCGGCCCTTGATCCCCCTGTGGGTCACCATACTGTTCATCATCAGCCTGTTCACACTGTCCGGTGAGGACTTCATCTATTTTGCTCCTTTTTTAGCTTTGGGGATTTAAATTCGCTGTTCTCCAGGTCATTCTATTAGTTTAAAAGCTATGTTTCGTACATTTTCTCAAGCAGTAATGTAAAGAAAATACAGTTTAGATTTCGGTATGCACTGAGCCCTCACTTATAGGGATATATCGCTAGTCTATGTGAATTGTTATTCGTTCATACAGTTCTGTAGGTGTCTCACAACTTTGATTCACTACGCATGCGCATCTGACTTATGACTCATGATTAAAAAATAGCAAAACTTTATTCAAGTGTGGCTAATGGTGACTCCTGACCCGTACCAGGGTAATTATGACTAAGCTTTTGACCTATTTTAGCGACTCATTTTAGCGACTCATTTTGACCCAATATTTGAGTCACACACTGCATTTAATACAAAAACAGACTTAGAACCTAATGCCACGTACACTGGTTCAACCCTTGGCAGTTTTGACTCAACCTTGACTCTCATTGACTCAATCCCAACCCGCATTGACCCAGTCCTGACCCGCATTGACCAAGTCCCGACTCTAAATGACCCAGTCCCGACTCGCATTGACCCAGTCCCGACTCGTATTGACCCAATCCCAACTCTCAATGACCCAGTCCCGACCCGCATTGACCCAGTCCCGACTAGCATTGACCCAGTCCCGACTAGCATTGACCCAATCCCAACTCTCAATGACCCAGTCCCGACCCGCATTGACCCAATCCCGACCCGCATTGACCCAGTCCCGACTCGCATTGACCCAGTCCCGACTCTCGCCGCTCGCAGGCCTATTTTCCGGTCTGAACCTGGGCCTCATGGCGCTAGACATCGCTGAGCTGAAGATCATCTGTCGGGCCGGTTCAGCCGCCGAGAGATCCTACGCTAAGCGGATCATCCCGGTGCGCAAGCGTGGCAATTGGCTTCTATGCAGCCTGTTGTTAGGCAACGTGATGGTAAACACCACCCTGTCTCTGCTGCTGGACTCTCTAATTGGCGATGGCCTCTACGCTGTGATCTCGGCCACCCTGGGCATTGTGATTTTCGGTGAAATCCTGCCTCAGGCGCTCTGCTCTCGCCACGGCTTGGCTGTGGGCGCCAGCACAATGCCCATCACTATGTTCTTCATGGCCCTCACCTCGCCCCTGAGCTATCCGCTGTCCTTCGTGCTGGACAAACTGCTCGGCGAGGAGTTCCGACAGGTGAGTTTGATTTTAAGACATTATTAACAGAAGAGAGACCTCGGGGGGTAGTTCAAATCCCCTCACGTTTCTTTTTTCAATATCTTTTAAAATATTCCACCAATCGCCTTGAAAATGCAGTTCACGGGCTCAAATTTCCCGCTCATTTCTATGCAAAACAACTACCAGAATCACGAAACATCGGCATCGTCGAGATATTCAACGATTCTTGTCGGAGTGTCGGGTGGCAAAAAAAACCACAAATATAGGCGGATATTTTCTGCTTACGAAATTTCATCATTTAGCCATGTAGCTATCATTGCTGATTCTTTTGGATTGATTAAATTGTAGTTTTTTTCATTTTGAACCAATTTGGATTCGCCTAAGAGGTTTGTGCAGATCAATGTTAGCTGTCCTAGTCACCAAGGTTCTCCGAGAAGATCGCTGAATATCTCGACGATGCTGACTCGGACGGCTTTAAAAGTCAGTTCATCGTAAAGGGCGGAAACTGTTGATTGAAATGGTGGACTGTCACGAAAATCGGTCATTCGGTTTGGGAGCTACCGTGAAGTAGCCAGTGGGTATTTGAAATATTCCCCGTGGGGAAAAATGGCGTGGTATTTCTACTGTTAAAGTATGTAATTTCCTTATTCAAATCCAGTAGTTCACAGAGAATCATGTTTCACTTTTAGGATTAGACAATGCACAAAGGCATCCATAATCCTGGGATGTCACTCGAGTTGACCAATACAATGAATCCCCGCAGGTATTCGACCGCAACAAGCTCAAGGAGTTTATAGCCGCCCAGGGCCTCGAGCGCACCGAGGCAAACATCATCCTTGGCGCGCTGTCGCTGCAGAACAAAACCATCGGCGAGGTGATGCGCGGACTCAGCGATGTGTACATGCTGCCGGCCGAGACCCTGATCGACTCCTTCACCATAGACCAGATCCGGGAGACTGGCTACACTCGCATCCCTATCTACGAGAAGGAGCGCAGCAATATTATTAACATCTTGAACTTCAAAGACCTGACCATTGTGAATCGGGACACGCCAATGCGGGCCGACCTCATCTGCGAGTATTTCAATCGACAGCTGCAGATTGTGTACGACACTGACACTCTGGACAATGCGCTCAAACTCTTCCTTAGCAATCGTATTCACCTGGCCATTGTCAAGCATCACGTTGGCGAGGAGGAGGGCAACGAGAAGGATCCCTACGAGGTTACCGTGGGTTTAGTCACACTAGAGGATATCCTGGAGGAGATTATTCAACAGGAGATTGAGGACGAGACCGACATTCCGGGTGAGCTCCTTGTAATCCCATTGTTCGCTCCCACTTATAGCCTTCCCGTTCTCCCCTTACCCATTTCCATACCTTTTCCCATTCCTGTTCTCCCCTTCCTGTTCTCCGCTTCCTGTTCTCCACTTCCCATTCTCCACTTCCTGTTCTCCACTTCCCATTCTCCACTTCCCATTCTCCACTTCCTGTTCTCCCCTTCCTGTTCTCCACTTCCCATTCTCCACTTCCCATTCTCCACTTCCTGTTCTCCACTTCCTGTTCTCCACTTCCCATTCTCCACTTCCCATTCTCCCCTTCCTGTTCTCCACTTCCCATTCTCCACTTCCCATTCTCCACTTCCTGTTCTCCACTTCCTATTCTCCACTTCCTGTTCTCCCCATTCTGTTCTCCCCTTCCTGTTCTCCCCTTCCCATTCTCCACTTCCTTTTCTCCACTTCCTGTTCTCCACTTCCTGTTCTCCACTTCCTGTTCTCCCCTTTCTGTTCTCCACTTCCTGTTCTCCCCATTCTGTTCTCCCCATTCTGTTCTCCCCATTCTGTTCTCCCCATTCTGTTTTCTTGTTTCTGTTCTCCCCTTCCCATTCTCCACTTCCCATTCTCCACTTCCTGTTCTCCACTTCCCATTCTCCGCTTCCCATTCTCCACTTCCCATTCTCCACTTCCTGTTCTCCACTTCCCATTCTCCACTTCCCATTCTCCACTTCCTGTTCTCCACTTCCTGTTCTCCACTTCCTGTTCTCCCCATTCTGTTCTCCACTTCCTGTTCTCCCCTTCCCATTCTCCACTTCCTGTTCTCCACTTCCTGTTCTCCACTTCCTGTTCTCCACTTCCTGTTCTCCACTTCCCATTCTCCACTTCCCATTCTCCCCTTCCTGTTCTCCACTTCCTGTTCTCCCCTTTCTGTTCTCCACTTCCTGTTCTCCCCATTCTGTTCTCCCCATTCTGTTCTCCCCTTCCTGTTCTCCCCTTCCCATTCTCCACTTCCTGTTCTCCACTTCCTGTTCTCCACTTCCCATTCTCCACTTCCCATTCTCCACTTCCCATTCTCCACTTCCTGTTCTCCCCATTCTGTTCTCCCCATTCTGTTCTCCCCATTCTGTTTTCTTCTTTCTGTTCTCCACTTCCTGTTCTCCCCATTCTGTTCTCCCCATTCTGTTCTCCCCTTCCCATTCTCCACTTCCTGTTCTCCACTTCCTGTTCTCCCCTTCCTGTTCTCCTTCCTTCACTTCCTGTTTTACCTAACCATCTTTCCATTCCTGTTTGTCCCCTTCCTGTTGTTCCCATTCACCCCAGATTTTATTTCATTTGAATCTTTTTATCAATACGTCGTTTCTGAACAAGCTTTTCAATTCTTGTTTTCCGCACGACCGGCAGAGAATGCAACCACCATAACGCGGCAAAATGCTCGCGCGCTAAAGGGCATGTGGAAGGAACTGGCCTTCTGCGGCACCTCCGGGATGCAGATACCTGCGCAGCTACGGCTGGCGGCCATCCATAGCCTGGCCATGCGTGAGTCCCGAGTCACCTGCCTGAACTCATGAGTGAAATGTATATATTTTTCTGCTTGATACTTTAGTTTTGACAGGGATCTGTATAATTTTGACGGGTTTTAATCTGAATTGATTAATATTCTGCAGTTTTCGATCTGTTATGATGGGGATCCTGCAGTTATCGATCTGTTATGATAGGGATCCTGCAGTTATCGTTCTGTTATGATGGGGATCCTGCAGTTATCGATCTGTTATGATGGGGATTCTGCAGTTATCGATGTGTTATGATGGGGATCCTGCAGTTATCGATCTGTTATGATGAGGATTCTGCAGTTATCGATGTGTTATGATGGGGATCCTGCAGTTATCGATGTGTTATGATGGGGATCCTGCAGTTATCGATCTGTTGTGATGGGAATTCCGTATTTATTGATCTGTTATGTTGGCGATCCTGCAGTTATCGATCTGTTATGATGGGAATTCCGTATTTATTGATCTGTTATGATGGGAATTCCGTATTTATTGATCTGTTATGATGGGAATTCCGTATTTATTGATCTGTTATGATGGGAATTCCGTATTTATTGATCTGTTATGACTGTAGTTGTAATTCTGTAATTCTGTTATGATTGTATTTCTGTAGTTATTGTTATGTGATGATTGGGATTATGTAGTCAATATATATTTTGTTATTTTTTTACTGTTATTGATCTGTTGTTTTCTATATTATGTGACAATCAATTGGTTTTGACTAATTGCTATTTAACACACTTTAACTTATTCTCGTTTTGTATTCTGGGCAGCTGTGTCGTTTTTGTTATACAATCAGTATCCTTTTAAAATTATGTAATTTTGTTTTAATTGGTTTTGGAGAGCTATATATAATATTGTCTTTTTCAAACCATTTAAACATCTCGCACCTGTTCCCTGACCTATTAATCAAACTGCAGTCCAAAGCGACCTATTTGGACGCAACGTCATTTTGGAACCTGTGCTTGAGAAAATGTTCGAGGAAAGCATTCTGGTGCGTCACATGTACATGTAAGTCACTCATTGGGAAGACTGTTAGATCTCTGACACACACTGGGAAGACTGTTAGATCTCTGACACACACTGGGAAGACTGTTAGATCTCTGACACACACTGGGAAGACTGTTAGATCTCTGACACACACTGGGAAGACTGTTAGATCTCTGACACACACTGGGAAGACTGTTAGATCTCTGACACACACTGTGAAGACTGTTAGATCTCTGACACACACTGGGAAGACTGTTAGATCTCTGACACACACTGTGAAGACTGTTAGATCTCTGACACACTGGGAAGACTGTTAGATCTCTGACACACACTGTGAAGACTGTTAGATCTCTGACACACTGGGAAGACTGTTAGATCTCTGACACACACTGTGAAGACTGTTAGATCTCTGACACACTGGGAAGACTGTTAGATCTCTGACACACTGGGAAGACTGTTAGATCTCTGACACACTGGGAAGACTGTTAGATCTCTGACACACTGGGAAGACTGTTAGATCTCTGACACACTGGGAAGACTGTTAGATCTCTGACACACTGGGAAGACTGTTAGATCTCTGACACACACTGTGAAGACTGTTAGATCTCTGACACACTGGGAAGACTGTTAGATCTCTGACACACTGGGAAGACTGTTAGATCTCTGACACACTGGGAAGACTGTTAGATCTCTGACACACTGGGAAGACTGTTAGATCTCTGACCACACACTGTGAAGACTGTTAGATCTCTGACACACTGGGAAGACTGTTAGATCTCTGACACACACTGTGAAGACTGTTAGATCTCTGACACACTGGGAAGACTGTTAGATCTCTGACACACTGGGAAGACTGTTAGATCTCTGACACACTGGGAAGACTGTTATTCCTCTGACACACTGGGAAGACTGTTATTCCTCTGACACACTGGGAAGACTACAAGCTTGCAAACGCTTTCCGCAGCTACGGAGACGAGGAGAGCAACACAATCTACCGCCGCAATCAGGCCTGCGATTTCGGCATCTACCTGTTGGAAGGTCGCGCTGTGCTTGGCATCGGCATTGAAGACCTGGAGTTCGAGGCCAGTGCTTTTACTTTTCTTGGCGCCAAGGCGCTCACGGGTGAGTCGCTTGCTTTATCATTAATTGCAGCTTTTTGTTTCTCATGACGTATAACTCTTACTCACGGGCAAAATGGACCTCTTTCAATTTTAATTGGATTGTGACCTCCGTTGAATCCCTGAAATCCCATGGATTGTGACCTCAGTTGAATCCCTTAAATCCCATATATTGTGACCTCAGTTGAATCCCTTAAATGCCATATATTGTGACCTCAGTTGAATCCCTTAAATGCCATATATTGTGACCTCAGTTGAATCCCTAAAATCCCATATATTGTGACCTCAGTTGAATCCCTAAAATAGAACATGATGACCTCAGTTGAATCCCTAAAATCCCATATATTGTGACCTCAGTTGAATCCCTTAAGTCCCATATATTGTGACCTCAGTTGAATCCCTTAAATGCCATATATTGTGACCTCAGTTGAATCCCTAAAATCCCATATATTGTGACCTCAGTTGAATCCCTAAAATAGAACATGATGACCTCAGTTGAATCCCTAAAATCCCATATATTGTGACCTCAGTTGAATCCCTAAAATCCCATATATTGTGACCTCAGTTGAATCCCTTAAATCCCATATATTGTGACCTCAGTTGAATCCCTAAAATCCCATATATTGTGACCTCAGTTGAATCCCTTAAATCCCATATATTGTGACCTCAGTTGAATCCCTAAAATAGAACATGGTGACCTCAGTTGAATCCCTAAAATAGAACATGGTGACCTCAGTTGAATCCCTAAAATAGAACATGGTGACCTCAGTTGAATCCCTTAAATCCCATATATTGTGACCTCAGTTGAATCCCTAAAATCCCATCTACCATGGCCAAAGTGGTTTTGCTATATAGTCGTATTTTCTTGAACTTTATACATAGAAATTAATATATTTAAAATGCCACACATCGAGCCTCTTATAAAATAACCTAGAAAGCTGAGTCTATCTGCCTGCATTAAATCTAGGTTTAGTAGAGATAAGCGAGATCATATTCCCCTGATCTGCCGTCCCTTAATCTTCCTCGAGCTCTCATTTTGGGCGTGGTCGGCACTAGGCCCCTTTTTATTCCGTCTTGAGCATTCGGGCCAGTGCGGGACATTCTATTTATCCTTTTCAACCCGCGCCGGTGACTGCCGCATCGAAATGGGGATGAGCTAACACGAGTTCACTTTTCCTTTCCGTCGTCTCATTTCTCTGTTTTTAGGCCTGTCTGCAGTATTCTCATCGAGAATGCTGACATTAATTAAATAATGCACAATTCCGTCAGTAGAATACTTTGGTACTTTGGTACTTACGAGTACTTAGTCCGCAGTTCGCAGCGCTAATTAATTCTAGGAAAAAATGGCTAGCTAATGTACTTTTCAGTCACTTTCGGACTTTTAAACCTCTGTCCTGTGAGTGTCTCCGTTTTTCTCTCTGTCCTTTTGTACTGGGTGTCTCTCCGTTCTGAGTGTCTGTCTGTTCTGGGTGTCTGTCTGTGTGTCTGTTTGTTCTGGGTGTCTGTCTGTCTGTGTGTCTGTCCGTTCTGAGTGTCTGTCTGTTCTGGGTGTCTGTCTGCCTGTCTGTCTGTGTGTCTCTCCGTTCTGAGTGTCTGTCTGTTCTGGGTGTCTGTCTGTGTGTCTGTTTGTTCTGGGTGTCTGTCTGTCTGTGTGTCTGTCCGTTCTGAGTGTCTGTCTGTTCTGGGTGTCTGTCTGCCTGTCTGTCTGTGTGTCTGTCCGTTCTGAGTGTCTGTCTGTCTGTGTGTCTGTCTGTTCTGGGTGTCTGTCCGTTCTGAGTGTCTGTCTGTGTGTCTGTCCGTTCTGAGTGTCTGTCTGTGTGTCTGTCCGTTCTGGGTTTCTGTCTGTTCTGGGTGTCTGTCTGCCTGTCTGTCTGTCTGCCTGTCTGTCTGTGTGTCTGTCCTTTCTGGGTGTCTGTCTGTTCTGGGTGTCTGTCTGCCTGTCTGTCTGTTCTGGGTGTCTGTCTGCCTGTCTGTCTGTGTGTCTGTCTGTCTGTGTGTCTGTCTGTTCTGGGTGTCTGTCCGTCTGTGTGTCTGTCCGTTCTGGGTGTATGTCTGTCTGTCTGTCTGTACTGAGTGTCTGTCTGTCTGTCCGTCTGTGTGTCTGTCCGTTCTGGGTGTCTGTCTGTTCTGGGTGTCTGTCTGTTCTGGGTGTCTGTCTGCATGTCTGTGTGTGTGTCTGTCCGTTCTGGGTGTCTGTCTGTCTGAGTGTCTGTCCGTTCTGGGTGTCTGTCTGTCTGAGTGTCTGTCTGTTCTGGGTGTCTGTCCGTCTGTGTGTCTGTCCGTTCTGGGTGTCTATTTGTTCAGGGTGTGTTTGTATGTTAGTCCGTCTTTTACTCGTAAATCATTTATTCTTCATTTGTTTCTCTGATTTTAACAGCTTATTAAAGTGCTTCACAAAAAATAGGGTCGGAAGGAAAGTGCTTGCATCATTTCTCATTGCTAGTTGCGTACTAAGATTGAGTGAATAATCTCTTAGTTTAACTGTCCTTTTGCCGCGTAGTTCCAAGCCCCCCCCGGGGCACAACCTCTTCAGAGCTAGGCGAGATTGAGTTAGCTGTACTGAATTATGTTCATTACTAGCATAGTCCTTGCGGGTCTTGAGAAATTGAATTGATATGTAATCTCAAGCAACGAAACGTATAGAAAATGGGAAATCTAACTGAATCAAGATACGTACCAAGATATCTAAAATTTAATTCAGGTACATAAGAATTCAGAAAGTCCTATTCGGCAAAATAAATAATTTATGAGATGATAAATAAGGAATTAATGAGAATATATATATCAAAACAATGAGATGATTACTGAGGGCATCCTTTAGATGATAACTGAGGACACCATGAGATGATAAATGAGGACACCTTGAGATGATAACTGAGGACACCATGAGATGATAAATGAGGACACCTTGAGATGATAACTGAGGACACCATGAGATCATAACTGAGGATACCATAAGATGATAAATGAGGACACCTTGAGATGATTACTGAGGACACCATGAGATGATAACTAAGGACACCATGAGATCATAACTGAGGACACCATGAGATCATAACTGAGGACACCATGAGATGAAAACTGAGGATACCATGAGATCATAACTGAGGACACCATGAGATGATATATGAGGACACCATGAGATCATAACTGAGGACACCATGAGATGAAAACTGAGGACACCATAAGATCATAACTGAAGATACCATGAGATGATAAATGAGGACACCATGAGATGATATATGAGGACACCATGAGATGAAAGCTGAGGATACCATGAGATCATAACTGAGGATACCATAAGATGATAAATGAGGACACCATGAGATGATAACTGAGGACACCGTGAGATCATAACTGAGGACACCATGAGATGAAAACTGAGGACACCATAAGATCATAACTGAGGATACCATGAGATGATAAATGAGGACACCATGAGATGAAAACTGAGGATACCATGAGATCATAACTGAGGATACCATAAGATGATAAATGAGGACACCATGAGATGATATATGAGGACACCATTAGAAAAAAAAGGACTAATCAAAAGTGACTTTTTATATTGAATTTATTTACAAAAGAATTAAATTATATGCGTCATGTGATACCAATTTTGTATCTATCCTTCGCAAGGGAAACCAGCAATCATTAGGGCTGCAATGATCACTCGCTGCCCTCCCTCCCTCTGTCAGCTGTGCTGGAGCTGCACAAACGCTATCCTGACCGGATCATAGACCAAGCTGAGCTACGCCGCCTAGAACAGTTCGTGCCGGATTACACCTGTCGGGCCAAGCAGAATCTGCAGTACCTGAAGCTGTCGCAGTCTCAGTACGCCGCTTTGCTGCGCATCTCCGACGCCTTGCGTGCGACCTGCGCCGTAGCCAGCCTCGGGCCAGGAGAACTAGACGAGCGTCTCTCTGCGCTGTTCGCCGCTCATTTTCCAAAGCAACGCGTCCCGCTTGGCGTCGGCGGCGGAGTCCGGCGTCCGCATTCGCATCATTCGTTGAGCGGTGGAGCTGCCGCCACGCGCCTGTTGTCAACGGCCAGCCTGGACAGCGGCACAGCTGCTCCGCCGCCTGCGAGAGCGGCGACACCGACTCAGCCTGGGGTCGGACCGACCGGAGACAATGTTAGCGGCGCCTCTGCTGCTGTGCAAATCTCTTCTCCTCTGTTGAGTGTGAACGGAGAAGTTGACGCTTAATGATTTTGAGTGTAATTTTTTATTTTAGTTCGTCAGTTTAGCTTTGGAATGCCGTTTTGACGACAATCTCAGCTTTTAGGAAACCAGTTTTTCGTCCGAAAAAAATAACATTTTAACAGTAGCCTGCCCCAAAGTACGAGTATCAGCCTGCCCCAAAGTACGAGTATCAGCCTGCCCCAAAGTACGAGTATCAGCCTGCCCCAAAGTACGAGTATCAGCCTGCCCCAAAGTACGAGTATCAGCCTGCCCCAAAGTACGAGTATCAGCCTGCCCCAAAGTACAAGTATCAGCCTGCCCCAAAGTACGAGTATCAGCCTGCCCCAAAGTACGAGTATCAGCCTGCCCCAAAGTACGAGTATCAGCCTGCCCCAAAGTACAAGTATCAGCCTGCCCCAAAGTACGAGTATCAGCCTGCCCCAAAGTACGAGTATCAGCCTGCCCCAAAGTACGAGTATCAGCCTGCCCCAAAGTACGAGTATCAGCCTGCCCCAAAGTACGAGTATCAGCCTGCCCCAAAGTACGAGTATCAGCCTGCCCCAAAGTACAAGTATCAGCCTGCCCCAAAGTACGAGTATCAGCCTGCCCCAAAGTACGAGTATCAGCCTGCCCCAAAGTACAAGTATCAGCCTGCCCCAAAGTACGAGTATCAGCCTGCCCCAAAGTACGAGTATCAGCCTGCCCCAAAGTACGAGTATCAGCCTGCCCCAAAGTACAAGTATCAGCCTGCCCCAAAGTACGAGTATCAGCCTGCCCCAAAGTACGAGTATCAGCCTGCCCCAAAGTACGAGTATCAGCCTGCCCCAAAGTACGAGTATCAGCCTGCCCCAAAGTACGAGTATCAGCCTGCCCCAAAGTACGAGTATCAGCCTGCCCCAAAGTACGAGTATCAGCCTGCCCCAAAGTACGAGTATCAGCCTGCCCCAAAGTACAAGTATCAGCCTGCCCCAAAGTACGAGTATCAGCCTGCCCCAAAGTACGAGTATCAGCCTGCCCTAAAGTACAAGTATCAGCCTGCCCCAAAGTACGAGTATCAGCCTGCCCCAAAGTACGAGTATCAGCCTGCCCCAAAGTACGAGTATCAGCCTGCCCCAAAGTACAAGTATCAGCCTGCCCCAAAGTACGAGTATCAGCCTGCCCCAAAGTACGAGTATCAGCCTGCCCCAAAGTACGAGTATCAGCCTGCCCCAAAGTACGAGTATCAGCCTGCCCCAAAGTACAAGTATCAGCCTGCCCCAAAGTACGAGTATCAGCCTGCCCCAAAGTACGAGTATCAGCCCTAGCTTGCGACCTCGAAAATTTGCATCACCCAATTTCAACTTACTGGAAACCATGAGCATTATAAATACGTATTTGTATTGATTTAGTATTCACTGGGGTAATGCTGGTACCCATTTAACAGTGAACTGAAGCAAGTAGAACTAGGTTCTACTAGTGTAGAATTAGTAGTAGATTTGCTTTTTGAGCTTCATTTCCGTTTTACTTAATTACACTTTTTTGTGTAGAAAACAAACTATTTTTAACGTTTGTATTCGCTTTCTAAAATAGTTTTTATAAAGTTGCAGAAGCGTAAAAATGTGAAAGTTGCATCTGTGCTTCTTTTAGAAGTTTAGCCTCTCTCATTATCATTGTAGCGTTTTTACCATTATTGCTCCACACTCTCTCTTTGTGTAGGCATCTCATTGCTGTTAAAGCTTGCTTGCTTGCTTGCTTGCTTGCTTGCTTGCTTGCTTGCTTGCTTGCTTGCTTGCTTGCTTGCTTGCTTGCTTGCTACAGTGCAAAAATATTATTCTTGCAAAGAGTTCTGCTTCAGAAAAAAACTATCGAGACAAAGAGAGTGCCTCGGTTGTTAAGTCAGCTGTTATCCTTTATCAACCCTTCATCGATAAGTCAGCTGTTAATTCCCAAATCCTTTATCAACAAGCCAGCTGTTAATTCCCAAATCCTTCATCAACAAGTCAGCTGTTAATTCCCAAATCCTTCATAAACAAGTCAGCTGTTAATTCCCAAATCCTTCATAAACAAGTCAGCTGCTAATTCCCAAATCCTTTATCAACAAGCCAGCTGTTAATTCCCAAATCCTTCATCAATAAGTCAGCTGTTAATTCCCAAATCCTTCATCAACAAGTCAGCTGCTAATTCCCAAATCCTTCATCAACAAGTCAGCTGTTAATTCCCAAATCCTTCATCAACAAGTCAGCTGGTAATTTTCCTTGACAATTGAAGACCTGTTAGCAGTTCAATCCAGTCAAACAGTTTTTAGTTGTCAGTTTGCCAGACCAGCATCAATTCTCAGCTCCTGCTTTTCAGTTTTTTCCAACTAACGAAACAATTATTTTGCAAATAAGTGTCAATCTATTCTTACAGTTAGAAAATCAAATCTTGTACTTTTTTAATTTTTGCTTTGCTCTTGTGTTGTCACTTTTCGAATGAATTTTGTCTGCTAAATTATTATTTCATCGATAATGAATTGTTGTTATACGTAAATTCAGGTAGTTTTGTTTTTGGCATCAACTTCTCGGTATATATAGTTTCTTCATGCATGGTCATTCCTTGTATCTTGCCTCATTTTGTGTGGTTTTCTATTTTTTTCTGTAAACTTTTTAGCTGTTATTGGATAACATGGTCAACCTCAAACCGAAATCTTAACGCAACTGCTAAACATGAAGTGACAGTTGTTTACGGTTTGTCTAAATCATATTTGTTTAATTTTGTGCAATTCTCCTGTCGGTTATCACAAAGAAGGATTTTTCCGTATTCATATTCCCCTACTGTTAGTAGGAAGTAACTATCTATCGTTCTATAATAATGGACTAAAATATTCATGAGAAACAAAACAAAAGCCTAATATTTGTTGCGTTTTCAACGTTTCTATGTTAAAATGCTTAAGGTTTAACATTCTTCTGACTATTTTGTTGTCTTCTTTTAATCAATCTCTGTAGTGCATTTCTTGCACTTTGGCTAAACAGCTGAACACAGCGAGTTAGTGGCGCAAAGTGCTTTGAAGCACGAACCATTCATTGACTTGGCTGTCTATCTTATATGTTAATTTTTTGATGCCTTAAAAGGCAAAGGCCTTGCTGTGCAGCCTTAAATCCGTGTTTAGAAGCAAAAACTATTTTATAGCTCCGTTTAGCATAAGAGTTATTTTTAAATTGCCCTAGAAAGCCTCTTATTTTACAAAGTTTTCGCTTAGACGATTGTGGCTTTTAAATGGCACAAAAGTTGGCACCACTTTTTTTTAATCCGTTTTTTCATAAAATGCCGTACCCTACGAGTCGAAAGCCTCGGTTTTCTGTTATTAGAGAACTTCATCTAAAGCTACCGCCTTTGCTTAATTGTCAGCTGGTTTGTGCGAAATTCTTTTTAGTAATTTCTACTTGTTATACAGTTAAGCCATGGACTTAAAATACGAGTAGAATACAACAGGTTTTCAAATCCCATTGTGGATTTATCATTTGATACTTCGTTAGTATGTCTTGGTTTTCCGTCAATAAAAATCAGGTATTGGTTGCTTTTTGCACCTCTTAACTGGGTACAGATAAAATTTAGGAAACTATTCTCTAAGTAAGCGGATTTAATTTAATATGCGGGACCAGTGGGTCCTAAAATAACAATAAATCTGGTTCTTAAAACTATACAAACAGGAAGTATTATCCTGGTATATATGAATTTAATAGGCTATGATTTTAACTATGCTTATAGCTAATCTGGACAAGATTCGGTGGAAAATAACACAATGTAATCGACGTGCTATGTTGTGAAAAAGCAATTAGACTTCGATAATACTACGAAATGGTCTGAAACAAAAATACATTATGTTAAGGTGTTGGCTTATATTTAGCAACAAAACAAACAGGAAAATAATTTATCCTCGAAAACGCTGTGGCCATTGTTCAATAATCAGCAAATCGTACGTAGCACTTGTTACTTCAAGTGTGATGTTAGTCTGAACGACGTGACGGCTTGTTGAGTGCTAAAAGATTAACAGCGCACGCTTTCAATTTTATTTTGTCGCTGTGCAGTCGGATCATTCCATAGTTTTTATAACTAGCTAAGAGAGTTCACTCGAGCCATTGAAGAGTAGAGTTGTGTACTCGGCAGTCTATGCGCTGTGTATGTACCGGGTTTATTATCAGGCAGTATCTCTACACTACGGTATAAAATCACATTCGACAGTTTGCTTTCCTATATTTTATAATAACAAATTTTCTAAATCGAATCATAAATATAATGGTGCAAGGGCATAAGCCGACGCACGGGTCCAACAAATCCGGATAGGATTGTTGGCACCCACACTTAGAACCTGCTTTCCATATTGATATTGGCGTACACGTGGCGTGTATTCGTACAAGTAAATCAAGTTGATTATGGCTGGATATTGATAGTGATGTTAATATATTTTATACTTCTAGTCACAGATACTATATTTGTGCTTCACAATACACTGTAATTGTTAAGAGGCTCCAAATAAGAAGCCTAAAATTTATATAATTGTATACCTAGTATTGATTGTCCTATTATCATGGAACAACACTTATCTAAATTAAAATGAATATAGGCCCTATAAAATATGCAATAGTTTCTCCAAATAGTTTCAATATATAATTGAATGGCTTCTAATATATAATTAGCTATATCAATTTGAAAACTGAGTAGGCCCTAATGCAATAACAATTAAACAAGTTATATTTTTTGTTTATTTTTAGCATCTTTTACTTTCTCACATTAAATTATTTTATATGGACCTGTCCTAAATTGAATTAAAAGTGTTAAGAATATTAAATTTAGTAGGCCTATTAAAAAGTAATAATGAAATGCAATGGGCTGAATGATTGTGCTGTATCCAGTAAATAATGTTGTTAAACTGGGCAATGTTGAGGTTTCCTTTGCGATATTATTTTTCAAATGGATTTGAATTCGTGCGTCCACAGAGATGTTTAATATGACAGCCTGATGGCATTGAGGGGACCTGAGCCCATGCAAAGGCGAAGTTCAGGTCCATGCATGGAACCTCAGCCAGACTCTTCAAAAGCCACCTGGAGGAATTTCTCTGGCGCCGCCTGTACCCTGGCGAATGCTTTCGGAGCTGTATTGTACTGGGTGTCACACTACTACCCCCTGTGACTTCTCTGTGTCTGTCTCTGTCTCTGTGAACTAAAACTGCCCTGAACTGTTTATTGTTATCGTTGTTTATCATTGTTTATCGTTGATATTATATCATATTAATCATCTCCATGAACGCGAAATTCAAATCCATTTGAAAAATAATATCGCAAAGGAAACCTCAACATTGCCTTAAACTGTGACTAGGCCTATAATCCTAAAAGGAGGTTGTAGGCCTAGCCTAGTGGTTAGAGCATTAGATGAATGACTTAAAGGTCAGGGGTTTTGATTTCCTGACTCCACTTTAACAATTTGTGTCCTTTAGCAAGACATTTAACTCTGCTGTGTTTCAGTCTACCCAGCTGTTAAATGGGTACCAGTATCAGTTGGGGTAATTGAGGATGGGTGTGGCATCCCCAATCCATGGACTGAACAGCTGTATACAAAATAGCTGCTTTTAGATGTGCTTTGTAATAGCATATGGCTGTGTTGTTGGCTGCACATCTGGCCCAATCATGGCAGGTGTAATCAATTATTATTATTATTATTATTATTAAACTGTCAATGGACCCTAGACACTTTGTTATCTTACAACTTTGTCATCCATTTGAAAGTAGGACACTTTGTCATCTAGCCAATCAGCATGCTTTAAAGTTTGGTCAGTTTGTCATCTACTAATAACAACCATTGTAGTCTGTAGACTCAATTAACAGATGTTAAGAATTAAAATATAGGTAGCAACATGATGTGGGGAGGGGTGGTTCTGTTCTAACTTTGAAAACTTGTTTTATAGATGACAAAGTGTCCACAAGTCTAAGTCACTTTGTCATCCACCCTCTAAGATATTAGACAGATTGTCATCTGGATGACAGTGTCCAGGGACCTTGTCAAGAGTTAACCATTTAATTCAAATGAATTGCAGTAGGAGGCCTACAGGCAGTAAAACTAAGAGTAAGCTAAGGTTGTAAGCTATCTAAATCCTGTCTCATAAATGAGGCCTGTCAGCTCTTGATTGGTGAGATTGAGTTTGTACAGTTCTATGGCAAGTCTCAATATGTAGGAGCAGAATAGTAATAAAATCTTAAATCAGGTCACCACATTCGGACAGCTATTGTTAATGTTAAGCCTAGCTAAAAAGGTCAATAATAGTGCTGTAAATTAAAATATTGTCTATCTTTTATATCAAATTTTGTTTTTTTAACACCTATTATTCTTATTCTTCTTAGGCCATATTTTAATAGTAATGCTATATTATTCCCTGTTTTTGGAGTTATACATTCACATTTTTATTTTCTATTGGCATTACTAATAGCCTTAGCCTACAAGTAAGTAATTACTAATTATATGATTTATACAGTCACTGAAATTAATAGCTTCATAAATTATACTTCAACTAATTCAGAATATATATACTTTGAACACATACATTTTTTCTAATAGTGCAAATAGTGCAATATATTATTATATTATTAATAGTGCAGCTGTTAATGCTAGGTGTATAAGGGTGATTCTCACGGGATTGCCACAGTACTGAAAAAACGTGTCTTTAAAAAAATATATTTTATAATGTAATTTGAAGCTGTCCTGTTGAACCATTTGTGTTCTATCGATGTTTCCCTATGTGGGGCACTAAAGCTTTGTTATAAATTCCATTTGTTTACATATTTTTAAATCACTAGAAATCATGATCAAGTCTGTAAAAGCACTGTGTCTCACACATGTTAGTCAAAGATTAAGACTTTCCCTTGTCAAAAGTGTTTGTGTTCAAGACGTCGTTGTTCTTTTATATGGCAATATATAACTAAAATAAGCATTAGGAAACATAATTTCTATTATAATTCAGCTATATCTACTTACTTTGTGTCTTTTATAAGTGTCTCACAAAACTTAACTCATTCGGATCTACATCAGACCTCTTGACCTAAATTCATCAGTAAAAAATTAGTGGTAGCATATTCAGTGCTAAATCCTCTTGCAAACGAAATATATATTTATGTGCTTTCATAAAACTATAGGCACACTACATACTATCTCTATTCAACTACCGAAAAACTAAAATGTAAAAAAACGATTTTTTTGAGTAAGCAGTTTGACTCATCGGATCTACGTCGGGGAAATGTAAAATTCTCAGGATGTGTATTCTGTAAAACCGCAAATGCTATATCATATTATGAAGGGTACATAGATGTCTCTAATGACATATGGCACTTTATTCTAGCCCCAATGGATTCCTTAATATTTGCATTTAATAGCAGTTTTACTCATCGGATCTACAGCCCTCAAAAGCATAGATCCGATGAGTGATAAATGAAGAATTTGAATGAAGAATGATGAATTTGTCAATGAAGTGTTAAAACTGCTTTAAACCACTTTTTACTGTAGCTTATATAATATACTGCAGTAATAGATGAAAAAACAATCAAAATTGGCAAAAAAACACTTTGGACACTAAAAGTGGCAACTCTGTGAGAACCACCCATAAGCTGATTATTGATTTAGCATTGAGCATTGGGTATTTATTGATAAAGCAAAAATAGGTATAGGGTTAGTCTTACTAAAAATAAACACTTTTTGAAATTAGGCTATTCTCAAACTGCTCTGAGGCAAATCTGGTAAATTAAGCAAATTGATAAAATTGCAACAATAATTAAAATAAAGATTCAATGATGGACTTGTCAAATGGTCAAACTTGTCAAACTAATATTGATGGCCTAATATAAGGAATTATTTAAATTGAGCCTAAAAATAGTTCTGAAAAAAGTGTAACTTTTGATGCTTTTATAAAGAATTGCACTTTTTTGTTTACTTGCCCCACTATAACATAAATTTTCTATTTAAAATGCAATAACAAGCACAAACTCTCCAGCCAGTATGTTGGTTATTTGCCAAAAACATGTATTATTCCAAGCTTCCTGAGCTGGCATTAGCATATTTTCTGCTGTTAAATAGTTCTTACATATTTATATATATTTATATATATAATTAGCTATATCAATTTGAAAACTGAGTAGGCATAGCAGCACAATATGTACTTTTTGGGTCCTTTTAAGTAGACCTATCCCTTGTTTCATATATATATCTAAACTTAATATGCATTATGCGCCTAGGTACCTTCCATTGAGCTTGTGTAAGTTAGGGTCATCTGGTTTAACAAATTTCAGAATTTGGTTAACAACACCATGATTTAGAAGCCCATTATAGGCCTACTAGTCACATGTCTGAATTTGTGTAAGCCTTCTTGGTTAGAAATGCTTGACAATTTAGTTGGAAATTAGCTCTGCCATGCATTTAGATGTGTCTCACCCAAAAATCATGGTTGACTTAATATGATCAGTTCTAGCAGATCCTAGCAATTGATGTCTATGTGGGCCAGATGTATGGCCAGTGGTGCAACAGCAGCTATTGTGCTTTGCTTCCAAAGGCTATATGTATAGCTATTCAGTCCATGAACTGGGGAATCTGCTGCACCTGTGGACCTAAATTTGTTCCTCAGATTTTCAATGTATAATTTTCGCAGTTAGTTTGACTATATTGACAATTTTTTTAAAAGCAATGATTGATTTTCGTTTTTGTTCTTTGATTAAATTTGAAAGAAGACTGTTAAATCTCCCTTAGGAGCCAAACGTTTTTCTGTAGTTTTTCATTGTTTCATATGACTCGTAAATATAATTAGCCATAGCCATAGGCTTTCGAACAACTGTTTGCATGATTGCTATACAGCTGTAAACATTGCTTGCAGATCTGCTTATTACCAGCTTAGTTCAGTCAATGAACAGTGGAGGCAATCTGCGCCTCCAAGTATCTGGCGGTGCTGGCGTTGGCAGTGCGGCTGTCGCCGGCGGTCCTGGAGGAGGAGGAGGAGGCGGCGGTGTCGCTAACTCCTACCTGCCTTGCCGTTTGGACGCCGCCTTCCTAATGGTCGGGCCCAACTTCAAGGTTGGCAAAAAGATTGGTAGCGGAAATTTCGGCGAATTGCGACTAGGAAAGAATCTTTACAACAATGAGCACGTGGCAGTCAAATTGGAGCCGTTGAAGTCTCGAGCTCCCCAGCTGCACCTGGAGTATCGCTTCTACAAGGAGCTCGGCTCCCCGGAGGGCCTGCCGCAGGTCTTCTACTTTGGCCCGACGCATAAGTATAATGCGCTTGTGCTTGAACTGCTAGGGCCATCGTTGGAGGATCTCTTCGATATGTGCAATCGGCGATTCACATTGAAAACCGTTTGCATGATTGCTATACAATTGGTGAGGCTTAGGTGCAAGCGAGGCTTACGATTTGGGTCGGATTCCAGCTGTTGCGGTGTTGGTGGGGGGCGGATTCCAGCTGTTGCGGTGTTGGTGGGGGGCGGATTCCAGCTGTTGCGGTGTTGGTAGGGGCGGATTCCAGCTGATGAGGTGTTGGTGGGGGCGGATTCCAGCTGTTGCGGTGTTGGTGGGGGTGGATTCCAGCTGATGCGGTGTTGGTGGGGGGCGGATTCCAGCTGTTACTGTGTTGGTGGGCGGCGGATTCCAGCTGTTACTGTGTTGGTGGGCGGCGGATTCCAGCTGTTACTGTGTTGGTGGGCGGCGGATTCCAGCTGTTACTGTGTTGGTGGGCGTCGGATTCCAGCTGTTACTGTGTTGGTGGGCGGCGGATTCCAGCTGTTACTGTGTTGGTGGGCGGCGGATTCCAGCTGTTACTGTGTTGGTGGGCGGCGGATTCCAGCTGTTACTGTGTTGGTGGGCGGCGGATTCCAGCTGTTACTGTGTTCGATTGTTGATCCTACAAGCTAAGCCATCACCCCTTCACAGATCAGCCGCATGGAGTACGTGCACAGCCGCAGCTTGATCTACCGGGACGTGAAGCCAGAGAATTTCCTGATTGGGCGCCAGTCGACTCGCAAGCAGCATATTATTCACATCATAGATTTCGGCCTGGCCAAAGAATACATTGATCGCGAGTCAGGCAGGCACATCCCGTACAGGGAGCACAAGAGCCTGACTGGTACAGCCCGGTATATGAGCATCAACACGCATTTAGGCAAAGGTAAACTTGTCTAGTGCCAATTTTAGCATTATAATTGTACTTGATGACTGTACTTGAATTCGGACTGGATTCTGGGACTAGATCTGGATTCTAGAACTGGGACTGGATTCTCGAACTTTGACTGGATTCTAGAACTAGGACTGGATTCTATAACTAGGACTGGATTCTAGAACTGGGACTGGATTCTAGAACTGGGTCTATGTAAAAGGTCTATTATAAATGACATATTTTTGCCAACTAAAAATGAGGCAAAGAATATTGTTAGCCTGTGATGGCTTAGCTCTATTTGCATTACTAAGCGTAAGCGGTGTCAAATCTACCTAAGATGGGGTCCGTTCACAACCGGTTTCACTTGAATCAAGCAATGCACCGTTTCAGCGTCTTTCTTAACAAGCCTACTGTATTTAGCAGTTCATGTCGCTGCATTTCTAAAACAGGGCCTGGATTTTTTAAACATACGCCTATTTTTACATTTACTATTAGAAGACACTTGTAAACACCGCGTTGTGCACTTGCAGAAGCAGTAAGTTTTCTGTCGTTTCTCTCTATGCCCTTCTGTGTATCTTGGGCCAGCTGCTTTGCTTGCTTGCTTGCTTGTCTGCTTTTAAACAGGATATTTCTTATTTTTCATGTTAAAATATACCTAGCAAGGATATCCTATATTCTAAATCCTCATTTGACTCCGCAGAGCAGTCCCGTCGAGACGATCTGGAAGCTCTGGGCCACATGTTCATGTACTTCCTTCGCGGCAGCCTGCCGTGGCAGGGCCTGAAGGCTGACAATCTGAAGGAGCGCTACCAGAAGATTGGCGACACTAAACGGGCCACGCCTATCGATACCCTGTGCGACGGCTTTCCCGGTTAGTGCTGGGATGTTTGTTGAAGTATCTTACGTCAGGTGTTCAGAACTTTATTCAGATACTTAATTCAGGTGTTCAGTAATTTTATTCAGATACCTAATTCAGGTGTTCATAATTTTATTCAGATACCTAATTCAGGTGTTCATAATTTTATTCAGATACTCCATTCAGGTGTTCCGAATTTTATTCAGAATGAAAATAAGACTGGATAACTGCTTCAGGTGTTCAGAATTTTTCAGGTGTACCTAGTTCAGGAGTTTATTCTAGTTTCTCGGGTAAGGCGCCTAAATCAGGTGTCTTAAATCTTATCTACTAGACTACTAGCTAAGAAGCTCAGGTTGTCAGACTACCTGTCAACCTGTAATTTAATCCAACAGCATTGTTTAGAGTTTTCAGCTCAGATATCTAGGCGGCATGTCTTTCCTCCCCAACTGCAGAGGAACTGGCCTCCTACCTGCGCTACGCCAGGCAGATGGACTTCTTCGAGACGCCGGACTATAATTACGCGCGCAGCCTATTTTTAAAACTGATGGAAGAAAAAGGTTGGCAATGCGACTGGGACTTCGACTGGGTCTCGCGGCCGGAGAGAACGGTGCGTATGACACGCTTAATCTGGGATTTGCAAAGCTCTCTCACTATAAATATTCCAAGTCCTACTGTTATCATACTCGCAGAATAGTATTGTTTTGTTATTGGTGTTTACTATGTTAATATCTGTTTATATTTTACGCGGCATCAGTGTTTACAACGGAAATAACGCGAATTCACAGGCTACGCCAGTTAGCGCCACAAACGCTGCTGCTGCTGGCGAGCGCAGCGGCAAGCAAACGCATCTGCAACCAAAGGTGAGACAAACTGACCAGGCTATTCCCCCCTGGGGGAAAGACTTCAGGGAGTATTTCAAATACTCCGTGATCGGGATGATGACTGATTTTCGTGAAAGTCCACCATATGGGTCATCATTTCCCGCCATTTACGATTCAATAACTTTCAATGCCGTCCGACGTCAGCATTGTCGAGATGTTCAGCTATTCTTGTCGAAGACCCTGTTGACAGGGACAACTAACAATGCTCTGTATAAACAGATATGGCGAATCCTTATTGGTTCAATAATAAACCAATTAGCAATGCAATCAATACAATATACAGCAATTGTAGCAGAATATTTATGCATATATTGGTTGTTTTGCCACCAGACACCCGACGAGAATCGGTGAATATCTCGACCGATACCGATGTTTTGTGATTCTGAAAGTTATTTCATCGTATTGATTGGAAAAGTTTAGAATCCCATGTTCTGGATTTTCATGGCGTTTGGTTAAATATTTTCATGGCTGGTCTTTCTGCTGTTAAAAATGCCAGTAATTGGTAAACTGTGGGAGTAACTATGCTCAAAATTGCATAGTGAAATGCGCCGCCACCTAAAAAGTGCTCTCCGAAGACCTCATCGTCGCTGAAAAATCAGTTTTCTCACCAGCACTACCTCGTAAATTATTTGGATCATTTTGTCTCTGTGTGTGCGAAAGAGCTTAATAAGAAACTAAATTATATGTGCGTACTTCCGGTATACTAGAATTCGCTATGAAGAGCGGATTGATAATTAGAAACTAAATTATACACTTTGATGTACTACTCATTAGCATGGTTGCATGCATTTTGTCAGTGCAAGACTAGCTTCATTTTTCCGCTTTTACAACTAACACAAATGCAAGTTTTAAGACTTCTCTTTTCTGCTTTCTTATAACTTGATTCATTCATTTCCAATCCTAGGTCTGCGTTTTGTCACAGTCTTATTTGACTGTTAGAATTTCTTTAACTGTTACAATTTCTGTCTCTCTCTTTTTAAAAGCTGTCCTTGATATTGTGTTTGTTGTTTTCGCTAACTTTTTTGACATTGGCTGGGACTACTTTGGCATAGTAGTAGGCTGTTCTCTGGCTTGTCTGATCGCCGAGTCAGTTTGGTCATCTAAACCTAGTACTAGTAGGCTGTTCTCTGGCTTGTCTGATCGCCGAGTCAGTTTGGTCATCTAAACCTAGTACTAGTAGGCTGTTCTCTGGCTTGTCTGGTCGCCGAGTCAGTTTGGTCATCTAAACCTAGTACTAGTAGGCTGTTCTCTGGCTTGTCTGATCGCCGAGTCAGTTTGGTCATCTAAACCTAGTACTAGTAGGCTGTTCTCTGGCTTGTCTGATCGCCGAGTCAGTTTGGTCATCTAAACCTAGTACTAGTAGGCTGTTCTCTGGCTTGTCTGATCGCCGAGTCAGTTTGGTCATCTAAACCTAGTACTAGTAGGCTGTTCTCTGGCTTGTCTGGTCGCCGAGTCAGTTTGGTCATCTAAACCTAGTACTAGTAGGCTGTTCTCTGGCTTGTCTGGTCGCCGAGTCAGTTTGGTCATCTAAACCTAGTACTAGTAGGCTGTTCTCTGGCTTGTCTGGTCGCCGAGTCAGTTTGGTCATCTAAACCTAGTACTAGTAGGCTGTTCTCTGGCTTGTCTGATCGCCGAGTCAGTTTGGTCATCTAAACCTAGTACTAGTAGGCTGTTCTCTGGCTTGTCTGATCGCCGAGTCAGTTTGGTCATCTAAACCTAGTACTAGTAGGCTGTTCTCTGGCTTGTCTGATCGCCGAGTCAGTTTGGTCATCTAAACCTAGTACTAGTAGGCTGTTCTCTGGCTTGTCTGATCGCCGAGTCAGTTTGGTCATCTAAACCTAGTACTAGTAGGCTGTTCTCTGGCTTGTCTGATCGCCGAGTCAGTTTGGTCATCTAAACCTAGTACTAGTAGGCTGTTCTCTGGCTTGTCTGGTCGCCGAGTCAGTTTGGTCATCTAAACCTAGTACTAGTAGGCTGTTCTCTGGCTTGTCTGATCGCCGAGTCAGTTTGGTCATCTAAACCTAGTACTAGTAGGCTGTTCTCTGGCTTGTCTGGTCGCCGAGTCAGTTTGGTCATCTAAACCTAGTACTAGTAGGCTGTTCTCTGGCTTGTCTGGTCGCCGAGTCAGTTTGGTCATCTAAACCTAGTACTAGTAGGCTGTTCTCTGGCTTGTCTGGTCGCCGAGTCAGTTTGGTCATCTAAACCTAGTACTAGTAGGCTGTTCTCTGGCTTGTCTGATCGCCGAGTCAGTTTGGTCATCTAAACCTAGTACTATTATTCCGTGTTCAAGCTGCGTTACAAATATAGTTCTTACTTACCTAAATTTCACCTGCATTAACCTTTCTGCCAATGCATCTAACAATGAGCAGTGCTCATCTATACGATTGCCAGATTTATTGATCTCATAAATTCGATTCGTGAAAAAATTAACTTCTCAGGCTGAGCTGGAACCGGGCCAAAGTGCCTCAATACAGGTAGATTGTATTGTCTGGTTTTATTAAACAGTGAAACTGTTATTATTTAGTCTTTCGATTTGTTTTAAAGTGTAACGTGACGATTTTTAGTACAATGCTTGGTTCTAATATACCACCTAACGTGTGTACAGAATTTGCACTAAATGTGTATTTAGAATCTGTCTAACCTCAACACGACAAAATTTAACTCTGCAAGTCGTCTCGTCTTATTAGTAGATCCCTCTGTCCCTCTCAGTAATTTACTTTTGACTCTGTAATTGAGTAGTCAACTGATTAGCTATTTACCTTTGCTCTGTTGTTTCGTCACCTGCGCTCGGAAGCTAATTATCCCACTCGCAAAACTGAAAGAAACTGCTTGTGCGTGTGTGCCATTATTGCTCGAACTTTGCTAAAAAATTAATGGGTTTACTTATGCGTCTGAGACTTCTCCGCCTGAGAGGTAAGCATGAATTTAGGATCTTTGGAATTTCGAATCCCTGAGTACTGGAATTCAGGATCTCTGAGTACATGGAATTCGGGATCTCTGAGTACTGGAATTCGGGATCTTTGAGTACTGGAATTCGGGATCTCAAAGTACTGAAATTCAGGATCTCGGAGTACTGGAATTCGGGATCTCTGAGTACTGGAATTCGGGATCTCTGAGTACTGGAATTCGGGATCTCAAAGTACTGAAATTCAGGATCTCGGAGTACTGGAATTCGGGATCTCTGAGTACTGGAATTCGGGATCTCAAAGTACTGAAATTCAGGATCTCGGAGTACTGGAATTCGGGATCTTTGAGTTCTGGAATTCGGGATCTCAAAGTACTGAAATTCAGGATCTCGGAGTACTGGAATTCGGGATCTCTGAGTACTGGAATTCGGGATCTCAAAGTACTGAAATTCAGGATCTCGGAGTACTGGAATTCAGGATCTCTGAGTACTGGAATTCAGGATCTTTGAGTACTGGAATTCAGAAATAAAAGTAATTTTTTAATTGGAAGCGAATCTATCATTGGCCTCGGATACCAGAAAGGAGTTTCGACTAGTTTGTTTTATTATGACACTTTGACACTTCGCCGCTCTGCTCTCAAAGCAGCCCCACTGTCTGAACCTCCTATTTTTTGTCCGACACACTAGCCAAACCAGCGACAGTTTAACTACAGACTAATGCAGGGCAGCAATGGTCAGCCAGACTCCATTGGCTATCTGCAGCAGCAGCAGCATCTTAGGCCGGTTGGTAGCCAAATGATGGTAAAAAATCTGATGCTTTCCTAAATGATTGCTCATTATAGACCTAACTAAATGGCGTGTCTAGACATGCTTCCTTAATTTCTCAGATTTTTATTAATCATTCAAGCTACTTACACGTTGTTAATACGGTCTTCGGGTTGAATCGATCGAAACTGCTTCGCTCCGCTGTGTTTTTAGGGTCGCCTTCTTGTTAAACGCGCCATTATTCTAACTATGCGATTGTGTTTGTGTCCTACTAATTTGTTTCAAACGTCATTAATCTAATTGTCAGATCCCTAGTCTGACTGTCAGATCTCTAGTCTGACTGTCAGATCTCTAGTCTGACTGTCAGATCTCTAGTCTGACTGTCAGATCTCTAGTCTGACTGTCAGATCTCTAGTCTGACTGTCAGATCTCTAGTCTGACTCACAGATCACTAGTCTGACTGTCAGATCTCTAGTCTGACTCACAGATCACTAGTCTGACTGTCAGATCTCTAGTCTGACTCACAGATCACTAGTCTGACTCACAGATCTCTAGTCTGACTCACAGATCTCTATTCTGACTGTCAGATCACTAGTCTGACTCACAGATCGACACTAGTCTGACTCACAGATCACTAGTCTGACTGTCAGATCCCTAGTCTGACTGTCAGATCACTAGTCTGACTCACAGATCGACACTAGTCTGACTCACAGATCACTAGTCTGACTGTCAGATCCCTAGTCTGACTGTCAGACCCCTAGTCTGACTGTCAGATCTCTAGTCTGACTGTCAGATCACTAGTCTGACTCACAGATCTCTAGTCTGACTGTCAGATCACTAGTCTGACTCACAGATCACTAATCTGAATCATATATTTCCAACATGGTGTACCACATGTCGGATTAATTTTCTGAATGGAAAAATATAAATTAGAAAAAATGTTTTACTGTCACTAAAATCTTCCGTCTGACGCTTTGTTGGAGCTGCTCTTAACTCTGCATTAGAAATTCGTTTCTTTAATCAGTGATTTAACGCTTGGTGGCGGTATCGTGTTATCATTTACCCTTTTTGTAAATTTGAACTGCATTAAGAAACTTTTCAATGAATCATCTTGTTTTTATTGTTATTTTACTTGCGGTCTGCGGCTCCTTACACAAATTTGTATCTATTTTAGACAAAGTTACAATCTTTAGGAACCTTTTGGTCATGGATGTCACATTTTA
Organism: Macrostomum hystrix; assembly: GCA_950097015.1. Taxonomy (NCBI): domain Eukaryota; kingdom Metazoa; phylum Platyhelminthes; family Macrostomidae; genus Macrostomum; species Macrostomum hystrix. Next base: position 6,758,403 of record CATNEN010000034.1, on the reverse strand, counting down.
GACGCGAATGTAGCATGTTAGATACGTATCTTACCTGTTAGACGCGGATGACACCTCTTAGACAGATATGATACCTGCTAGACACGTATGACACCTGTTCGACGCGTATTACATCTGTTAGACACAGATGACATCTGTTAGACACGAATGTCACCTGTTAGATACCTGTTTGGAAATGCGCTAGTTATTCTTAGGTCTTAATATCAATCATTTAAAAAAGGTTTGGCGCCACATTACTATATTTAAATTTCAAGCAAATATGACTCACAGAGTTAGTTTTTTCGCTGTTCATGTTCAATTTAAATTTTTTTTCTAAGCCAACAAGCTTTTTAGTTCGTGACTCTAATTGAAGAAGCGGATTAAACTTTCTTACTAATAAATAAATTCTATTTAATTATACGATCGTACTGCGCAAATACTATGCATTTTTCAGCTCTCATTCCAATCATATAACTTACGAGATGTATATCGTATATCGGTCTGAAAACTCTGATATATATATATTTGACTCTCATATCTGATACCTGACTCTCATATCTGATGCCTGACTCTCATATCTGATGCCCGACTCTCATATCTGATGCCTGACTCTCATATCTGATGCCCGACTCTCATATCTGATGCCTGACTCTCATATCTGATGCCTGACTCTCATATCTGATGCCTGACTCTCATATCTGATGCCTGACTCTCATATCTGATGCCTGACTCTCGTGTTATTTGGGCGTTCATCCAGTGTTAAGGAGAATTATGTATTTCAATTTAGTAAACTCACAAACTTACAAATTTAAATAAAATTTAACAAATCTAAAACGTCAATATGCGGTGGTGTCATGTCTCTAGTCTTCCCCTGTCTGACTCCATCTCTCAGGTGGCCGCTTCAATGACATTTGATCAGCAACAGCTGAACAGCACCGGCGTCGGTGGCGGCACATCCGGCCAAGCCAGCGGAGGTCGATTCGTCGACCCAGACTTAGACGACGATGCGTCAGTGGCCGAGGCAAAGTGCTGCTTCTTTAGACGCAGTAGGCGCCGAGGTAGCAGTAAGGCAGCTGGCAGGCAGCAGCAGCCACAGCAGCAGCATCAGATGCGCCAGATGCAGTCACGAAGCAGCAATAACAATTGGCTAGCCTCCTAGTTGAGACTGCTTTATGCGTCTAGCGCGATGTTTTTGCGTAATTGTCTGGCTTTTTGTTTTATTTGTTAGTCACGTTTCGGTCACATTGTCGTCCTCTTCAAATGTACTTTTGGCGCTTTAGATCGTTCATTACGGCCTGAACACATGAAGTTAGTACGGGGTTGTGTTTTCTTAGCACCTGAAGTTTTGACTGGGTGATCTATGGTCGAAACACTTAAAGATATGATTAAATAATCTATGACCTGACATAAGTCTAATAGGCTACAAATCTAAGCTCCTAGTTGCTTCAGTTTGCTAATTGCTTGTTTTTTCTACTTTTTGCTGAGTAAAGATATTGAAAATTAGCCAATCAATGCATGATTTGGCAGTTTCGGCAATAAGTGTGCTGTACAGATTAAAAGTCAATACCTTTTTGTTCAACGCCGAACTCTAAAATCGAATTTTTTTGCTTAAATATCGATTACTTTATTTTATGTCAACAGAATGGCTGCTTTTGTATTTCTTGTTCTCTTATTAATTGTCTTTATCTTAAAACTACTTTTCTCTATCACATGTCTCGTTAGAAGCAGTAACATTGGTGTCGTAATTAGCGGAATTAATACTTAAAAGCCATGCTAGAATTTTAAGTCAGAGTAGAATTATACACATATCTACGAAGCCTGCCTATTAGTAGCTATCTGCAAGTTAATTATTACATATGCCGCTGATTCTTTCACTGTCACCAGTCACCCATGCTCTAGTGCCGACTATCAGTTCGTTAGAATTATTATTTGTTCTAAAAATATCAATTTATTGTTTAGCTATTTGAATTTGTTCTAAATTGTGCTATTTAACTTGCTGTAACTTTTCTTTAATAATTGCGCTGTCTAATAGGCTTTCCTATTACTGTGAGTAGTGACCTGATTGCTAGTTGCATTATTTTATTCGCTATTGCCAACAGCCTTCTTAGAGCTACTACACAAACTCTGTCAGGTACAATGTGTGGCCACAATGTCTGGCCTTCGTGACGCAGTTTTAAATACAATATAATACTAAAACACGAGCTTTGCTACACTTCAATTACACACAATCAGCTTTGCAATACTGCTTTTCATTCATTTGCACTCACAGCTGTCATTCTTCTTCGTTTGATCGCGAAAAAAACTAACTTACTCGTAATCAAGATGACCGAGGCATCGAACTGTAGGAATTATTGTAATTGTTGCCAGCGCCGTTTACCAGTCGAATTTCTTAATTGATTTCTCATTGTTTATAGTAGAACTATAAGCTCAGTAATTATTTTTCATCTAATTGATCTCACTGAGTCCGATTTGATGTCTGTCCTATTTAACTTCTTTCTTGTCGCTTTTGCTGCTTCAAACAAATGTATCATGTTATTCTTCTGTACTAGCATAAAAGACGAATAGCTGCTTACTTGCTTTCTCAAACTCCTGTAAGACCACATTCTCCAGCATGCTAACCTGGACTACTGCCGCTGCTATTTAAGTAGTAGGTTTGGATTGCTATCTTCTGTCTCGCCGTTGTATTCTTTTTATGATACTATTTTTATTTTGTGTATTTAATTATATATTAAACTAATATATGAAATCCCGACCGAGTTGCAGCAAGTGTCTTCACTGAATTTAATCTTGCGTGCATTATTGGGCTCTAAAATTGCATTTTATTTCTGGACACTAGCGGATCTGTTTGGGGAGTCACAGTCAGGACACTGAAGGATGTGTGATGGTCACAGTCAGGACACTGAAGGATCTGTGATGGTCACAGTCAGGACACTGAAGGATCTGTGATGGTCACAGTCAGGACACTGAAGAATGTGTGATGGTCACAGTCACGACACTGAGGGATCTGTGATGGTCACAGTCACGACACTGAGGGATGTGTGATGGTCACAGTCAAGACACTGAGGGATCTGTGATGGTCACAGTCAAGACACTGAGGGATCTGTGATGGTCACAGTCACGACACTGAAGGATGTGTGATGGTCACAGTCAGGACACTGAGGGATCTGTGATGGTCACAGTCACGACACTGAGGGATCTGTGATGGTCACAGTCACGACACTGAGGGATCTGTGATAGTCACAGTCACGACACTGAAGGATCTGTGATGGTCACAGTCAGGACACTGAAGGATCGGTGATGGTCACAGTCAGGACACTGAAGGATCGGTGATGGTCACAGTCACGACACTGAGGGATCTGTGATGGTCACAGTCACGACACTGAAGGATCTGTGATGGTCACAGTCACGACACTGAAGGATCTGTGATGGTCACGGTCACGACACTGAAGGATGTGTGATGGTCACAGTCACGACACTGAGGGATCTGTGATGGTCACAGTCACGACACTGAGGGATCTGTGATGGTCACAGTCACGACACTGAAGGATCTGTGATGGTCACAGTCACGACACTGAGGGATGTGTGATGGTCACAGTCAAGACACTGAGGGATCTGTGATGGTCACAGTCACGACACTGAGGGATCTGTGATGGTCACAGTCACGACACTGAGGGATCTGTGATGGTCACAGTCACGACACTGAAGGATCTGTGATGGTCACAGTCAGGACACTGAAGGATCGGTGATGGTCACAGTCAGGACACTGAAGGATCGGTGATGGTCACAGTCACGACACTGAGGGATCTGTGATGGTCACAGTCACGACACTGAGGGATCTGTGATGGTCACAGTCACGACACTGAGGGATGTGTGATAGTCACAGTCACGACACTGAGGGATCTGTGATGGTCACAGTCACGACACTGAGGGATCTGTGATGGTCACAGTCACGACACTGAGGGATCTGTGATGGTCACAGTCACGACACTGAGGGATCTGTGATGGTCACAGTCACGACACTGAGGGATCTGTGATTGTCACAGTCACGACACTGAAGGATGTGTGATGGTCACAGTCAAGACACTGAGGGATGTGTGATGGTCACAGTCACGACACTGAGGGATCTGTGATAGTCACAGTCACGACACTGAGGGATCTGTGATGGTCACAGTCACGACACTGAGGGATCTGTGATGGTCACAGTCACGACACTGAGGGATCTGTGATTGTCACAGTCACGACACTGAAGGATGTGTGATAGTCACAGTCACGACACTGAGGGATCTGTGATGGTCACAGTCAAGACACTGAGGGATCTGTGATGGTCACAGTCACGACACTGAGGGATCTGTGATAGTCACAGTCACGACACTGAGGGATCTGTGATGGTCACAGTCACGACACTGAGGGATCTGTGATGGTCACAGTCACGACACTGAGGGATCTGTGATGGTAACAGTCACGACACTGAGGGATCTGTGATTGTCACAGTCACGACACTGAAGGATGTGTGATTGTCACAGTCACGACACTGAAGGATGTGTGATTGTCACAGTCAGGACACTGAAGGATCTGTGATTGTCACAGTCACGACACTGAAGAATGTGTGATGGTCACAGTCAGGACACTGAAGAATGTGTGATGGTCACAGTCAGGACACTGAAGAATGTGTGATGGTCACAGTCACGACACTGAGGGATCTGTGATGGTCACAGTCAGGACACTGAAGGGATCTGTGATTGTCACAGTCACGACACTGAAGGATCTGTGATGGTCACAGTCAGGACACTGAAGGATCTGTGATGGTCACAGTCACGACACTGAGGGATCTGTGATGGTCACAGTCACGACACTGAAGGGATCTGTGATTGTCACAGTCAGGACACTGAAGGATCTGTGATGGTCACAGTCAGGACACTGAAGGATCTGTGATGGTCACAGTCACGACACTGAGGGATCTGTGATGGTCACAGTCACGACACTGAGGGATCTGTGATGGTCACAGTCACGATACTGAAGGATCTGTGATGGTTGCACAGTCACGATACTGAAGGATGTGTGATGGTCACAGTCAGGACACTGAAGGATGTGTGATAGTCACAGTCAGGACACTGAGGGATCTGTGATGGTCACAGTCACGACACTGAAGGGATCTGTGATTGTCACAGTCACGACACTGAAGGATCTGTGATGGTCACAGTCAGGACACTGAAGGATCTGTGATGGTCACAGTCAGGACACTGAAGGATCTGTGATGGTCACAGTCACGACACTGAGGGATCTGTGATGGTCACAGTCACGACACTGAAGGGATCTGTGATTGTCACAGTCAGGACACTGAAGGATCTGTGATGGTCACAGTCAGGACACTGAAGGATCTGTGATGGTCACAGTCACGACACTGAGGGATCTGTGATGGTCACAGTCACGACACTGAGGGATCTGTGATGGTCACAGTCACGATACTGAAGGATCTGTGATGGTTGCACAGTCACGATACTGAAGGATGTGTGATTGTCACAGTCAGGACACTGAAGGATGTGTGATGGTCACAGTCACGGCACTGAGGGATCTGTGATGGTCACAGTCACGATACTGAAGGATCTGTGATGGTTGCACAGTCACGACACTGAAGGATGTGTGATGGTCACAGTCAGGACACTGAAGGATGTGTGATGGTCACAGTCAGGACACTGAAGGATCTGTGATGGTCACAGTCAGGACACTGAAGAATGTGTGATGGTCACAGTCAGGACACTGAAGAATGTGTGATGGTCACAGTCACGACACTGAAGGATGTGTGATGGTTGCACAGTCACGACACTGAAGGATGTTTGATAGTCACAGTCACGACACTGAGGGATCTGTGATGGTCACAGTCACGACACTGAGGGATCTGTGATGGTCACAGTCACGATACTGAAGGATGTGTGATGGTTGCACAGTCACGACACTGAAGGATGTGTGATGGTTGCACAGTCACGACACTGAAGGATGTGTGATGGTTGCACAGTCACGACACTGAAGGATGTGTGATGGTCACAGTCACGACACTGAAGGATGTGTGATGGTTGCACAGTCACGACACTGAAGGATGTGTGATGGTCACAGTCAGGACACTGAAGGATGTGTGATGGTCACAGTCACGACACTGAAGGATGTGTGATGGTTGCACAGTCACGACACTGAAGGATGTGTGATGGTTGCACAGTCACGACACTGAAGGATGTTTGATAGTCACAGTCACGACACTGAGGCATCGGTGATGGTCACAGTAAATATCTTGTGTATGTATTTTTCAAAGTGGTTTGATATTCAAACATACGACGTACGACGTACAGCATTAGTCAATGGCTAGTCTTAGTCAGACAGGTACGACTAAGACTTAGATTGGGCTATACAATTGCTCAGCTACCTGAGAGTCATATACATGAGCAACACCAGTGAAACAAGGTTGTGTACAAAGCAGTTAATTGTTTCGAAAATTGTGATTTACAGTTCAGTGGTGCAGAGCATATTTGAGATTCAATTGTACTTTTTAGACTATACAAATTATGATACAAAATACAAAGTCCTAGATAGCGGAATGGGCGACTCCCGCCTCCCCGCTGTGTCCATCGGACCGCGCTGCAGATAAGTCAAGTCCTAGATATAACACTGTTAAATTCTACAGAATACATATAATCCATACAGTGTTTAAGTGGTTTACTAAGCGAGTCAGTCAGAGCACTATAGATACGCCTCCATGATGCTGCAGATGCGACTGGTGCTGCAGGTGCTGAGCGAATGCCGACAGCGAGTCTCTCGGTGACGGCATGGAGCCCGAGGTGCCAGTCAGAAATGTTGACGTGCCGCTTGTTGAATTATTGGAAGACGACGGCCTGTCGCTGCCGATGATCTCCAGGCCGCTGATAAGCGCTGGAGGCGGCTGTGGAGGCTGCGGATGGGCGCTGGCCAGGCACACCGACAACGTCATCGGCGGCGCATTCGGTGCTGGAAGGTTGAGCAGGGCCTCAGCAGCCGGTGGCACCATCATGCTAGTCGGTGGCGGCCGGATCTGCTTGCTCAGGTGCACCCTGGCCAGGTGCTCGTCCCGACGCCGACGACGCTCGCGTCGGCAGCGTCGGGCGGCCAGACAGGCGGCGACGGTGGCGCCGACCGATGCCGCCAGGAGAAGCAGCAGAAGCAGGGCGGAGACGCCCGCCATCAGGCCGACTGGCGGCGCGTTGGGCGTCGCTGGAGCCGACGCAGACGCGGACGAATCTTTCGCTGATTGGTTGACTGCAGTGACGGCCGGGGATGCTGCTGCGGTCGTTGGGTCTGATGGCATGTCTACATTTCTCATTGCTTCTAGGATCAGTTTTTAGGTGATTGAGTGGCAATTGAGTATGATGCAGTAAATCAAATCCATCGATGTGTAGGATCAAAAGTAACAAAATAACCTCTAATAAAGATTACGAGCACCTTCTAAAGTTGGGCATTGGGAAAAATCTAAAAACATATTTATGAAACTTTTTTTGACAAAATAAGGGGAAAACACTCTAGAACCAATCGTTGCAGTAAAACCACCAATTTATCCCTGTCAACTCGGACATTGGTAACAGCATCAGTCCCTACACCAGCATCCACGCAGGCTAAAATATGGCGGTAGATAAGTGGACTATTTTGGGTTGTTAAAGAGTTGAAGGGCTGGCAAATCGATACAGCGATTACTGCAGATGGGGGAGCAGTATTGAGTGCTTTCCTGATTTTTGCTGGGCTAAGGGGGAACAGTTAAATAGCGGAGAAATCTTCTGAGCAGACACAGGATGAGTCATTGGACTCAAGAATTCCGGCTCACCCTGAGTCGGTTGGAAGCTGCTGCTTTCACCGCCGCTGGAAATAATTGTTGGCCCCCTTCGGGCCTCCTGGGACAGGTCGGCGACTGGATTCAATGAGCTGCCTCCGGATGCTGGCACTGGATGCGAGGGTTCAAAGGAAGAATTGTCCAGAGAAATCGAATGACAGCAAACAAAACTCCGAAAAATGTTTCTATTAATAGATCGCACCCTTGGAAATCCAATAAAACTCATTCCAAGAAACCGCACTTAAAGTTTCCGGATTTCGAGATACCGTACTTCATGAAGCCGCAATCCAAGAAACCGCACTATGAGACAGCCCATTCCAAGAAAAGAACATTCCAAGAAACCGCATTCTAAGAAACCATATTAAAAAGCCAAATTCCGAGAAACCACATTCCAAGAAAGCATATTCCAACTCACGGCATACGTAGAGCAGCAGCAGGTTCGGCCTGGCACAGCCGCTGCCCCTGTCGCCGTTAGGCAATGCCCCGACAGTGCACACCGTCCTCGAGTCGCACTGCTGTCTCAATCGATCAAAAGCGCTGACGTCCGGGCAGCGGCCGGCGCCCAGCTCCGGGCTGACGGTGTTCGGACATCGCGGCTGCTGCTGATCGTCCTGGCCGCCGCCGTCGCCAGCTGCCACCCCCACTGGAACAGCCAAGCGGTGCCGATCTGTCAGCGCGGCGTCGATGAGCAGAATCCGCTCGCGCGCGCCGCCCGCGCCGCTGTCGCAGCCGATGGTGGCGTAGGAGTCGGCGCACAGGAGCCGGGCACGAATCACTGCGGTCGAAGAATTTCGCGGTTTCTTGGAATGCGGCTTCTTGGAATGCGGTTTCTTGAAATCATTAACTAATTCTGAGTTTCCTGGAATTTGGTTTTTAGAATCTTGTTTCTTAAAATTTGGTTTCCTGGAATGGGGTTTCTTGGAATGTGGTTTCTTGGAATGTTGTTTCTTAGAATATGGTTTATTGGAAAATAGTTTATTGCACCAAGACAACGGGCTGTCTTGGAATGAGTTAAGTTAACTAATTTGGAGTCTATTAGATGTCTTTGAATGCGGATTCTTTGAATGGATTAAGTAAATTGCTAGTATGAGATCCATTAGTAGAAAATGAACTAATTGGACTATTGGTTTGTTTTTGTTATTAGATTTCTCTTTTACAGTTTCTAAGATTTCCATTCCTTATTGAGAATGCTTGTCTTTCTTTTGATTTTCGCTTGATATAATTTTCCATTTCGTTCTACTAGCCATCAATGAATTGAAATCCATTCACTGGAATCATAAGCTGTGGGAATATACTGGACAGCTTGCTAATCCATATAGATCACCAAACGGGACTGTTATAATTATGGCCTGCTCAAATTTCAACTCCTGCCAATCTTGAGGTCGCGACCTAAATAAGCTTCCCCATTCATTCTCCCCCTCCCGAACCCCACCCCCTCGAATCCCATTTCCAGCTCACCCGGCTCGCACTGGTAGCTCAGGCTGAGGTGCTGAATGAGCTGCCAGCAGGGCAGCAGGTTGTACGGATCCGACATGGACGCTTTGTCCCCGGGTCGGCCCGGTTCGTTCGACGTCAAATTGCAGGCTTGCTTCTCGTCGCATTTCAGTTTGATGATCTGCGAGGACAAGTTGGGCGATTCGGGTTCTTGATTTCTTGTGATCAATATGATCCCATGACCGTATGATCTCCATAAGCGTATGATCCCCCATGACCGTATGATCCCCATGACCGTATGATCCCCATGACCGTATGATCCCCATGACCGTATGATCTCCATAAGCGTATGATCCCCAATGACCGTATGATCCCCATGACCGTATGATTCCCATGACCGTATGATTCCCATGACCGTATGATCCCCATGACCGTATGATCCCAATGACCGTATGATCCCCATGACCGTATGATCCCCATGACCGTATGATCCCCATGACCGTATGATTCCCATGACCGTATGATTCCCATGACCGTATGATCCCCATGACCGTATGATCCCCATGACCGTATGATCCCCATGACCGTATGATCCCCCATGACCGTATGATCCCCATGATGACATGATCTTTATGACGCCATAATCCCTACGACGCCTATGATCTAATTATCCCTATTATAAGAATTTATATTGATGATCTTTTCGATCAAAATGGCCTCATTATCCGAGGACCTCATTAACAAAACGACTGCATGATTCCTATAAGTAAGATTTTGGTTGATGGAAACTAAATTTACGCACATTTTGCATCAGCGAACACTGAAGGCAAAACTTTCAAGGTAAAATTTTCATCGAGTTTTTGTCCACACAAGTAGAATTGGGATTTGTGAGGATATTTGTGTTTGACTGACAGTCGGTCCACAATTCCAGTTTTTCTTCGAAAAAAAGCTTTAGTCCAGGTGCCTCTGACTCCGCGACCCAAATAATGACGTGCGATAACGAATAGCGTTTCCTATCCCTGGCACTCAGTTCTCCCAATATCGCATTTTTTTATTACTATAGATGATTACTTATTTCAACGGCCAAATATTCGGCTCTTTGTCTGATCTGATAGTCTTTGTTTATCTTTTATTGTATGGTTACTAATTCTGTATACTGTTAGCATCCAGTAGTGTTATCTACGTACTTAGTGTATACCTCTTAATTTGCATTCGAAAGCGGTTACTTTGTGTTTCGTCACTTGATAATTAATTGAAAACTTTCTTTTTCACTTTATGTCTTCTTTGTCTTGGCTTTAAGGGAATTGCCAACTTGGTTAAATAAAATACCTGCTTTTGGAAAATCGCTAAATTAGGGTGAATAAATTTTTTGCTTTATCGGCTTATCAGCTTTATCGCCTACTTAGTGGGGATAATTTACCAGCTTTGGGGGAAATTCGCCTACTTAACGAGGGATAATTTACCAGCTTTGGGGGAAATTCGCCTACTTAACGAGGTTAATTTACCAGCTTTGGGGGAAATTCGCCTACCTAATGGGGGATAATTTACCTGCTTTAGGGGTATTACCAGTTTTTTTAAATTAGGAGGATAGTTGGCCAGCGATAGGAAGAGGAACTCAGGGTGGGGATAATTTACCTTGTGTATCCCGTGTGTCTTACTACTTCTAAATGGGCCCTTCTATACTTTGCTACGACTTTATCAAAGCTTTTCATATCTGGAATGTGAAACCCACGGGATTTTTTAATTAAAAACGGGTTTGCTTCAGACCCTCAAACTTCGAATGGGAAAAATTGTTGTAACCATATTTCACGCAGAGGGTCAAGTGGAAATTAGCGTCACACATCCCCACAGCCGCTCCCCTTGAAAATTTACTAACAAAACTGACCCTATCCAATCTATCCCACTAAACCGCATTGCAATTGAAGTGTTTGCCCTGCAAGTGTCTGATTTATGACCCTGCAGCCTCGCTTCCCCTTCCTGCGCCAGCATCCTCTTGTTTCTGACCTCCAACCCTCCAGAGACATCTGAACAGCGGCTTCCTCCTGCGTCCTGCGTGTTTCATTGGGCAATCTTGTAAACTGCTCAGTGAGTCTGTCTGTCCTGGGTGTCTGTCTGTCCTGGGTGTCTGTCTGTCCTGGGTGTCTGTCTGTCCTGGGTGTCTGTCTGTCCTGGGTGTCTGTCTGTCCTGGGTGTCTGTCTGTCCTGGGTGCCTGTCTGTCCTGGGTGTCTGTCTGTCCTGGGTGTCTGTCTGTCCTGGGTGCCTGTCTGTCCTGGGTGTCAGTCTGTCCTGGGTGTCAGTCTGTCCTGGGTGTCTGTCTGTCCTAGGTGTCTGTCTGTCCTGGGTGTCTGTCTGTCCTAGGTGTCTGTCTGTCCTAGGTGTCTGTCTGTCCTAGGTGTCTGTCTGTCCTAGGTTTCTGTCTGTCCTAGGTGTCTGTCTGTCTGTCCTAGGTGTCAGTCTGTCCTGGGTGTCTGTCTGTCTGTAAAGCTTCCCTTAGTAGGCAAGAAGTGCCTAAATCTCACGCTCTGTTTATTCAGCTTACCCTCAATCGAGGTTCCCAAATGCGTCATGTTGTCAAGCAAAAATCACAGATTATCCTTGCTTTCCCGTAAAAAAAAAGACACAAAGAGTTGACCGTGACGCTTTTGAAAAACAAAGACCGGCTTCCGCCATCGAGTTAGGTCTTTGTTTCATCCATCAATTTTCTGCGACAATTCTGCTAGTGAATATCCGAAACGTCGGAACATAAAAAGCGGCTTTCAACCCACATAGAAAAACTTCTGCTTAAATTTTTCTTTCTGATGGATGGCGTTTTGCCCTCCTGCCAACGGGATTTGCGAATGATGATTATTGGCTAATAAATATCTGCTTTATGTGTCACTGCGTAGATATTTCGCGTTTCATTTTTTAGAAAGTAAATTGTGCCCAGTAGCAAGCATTGTTTCTAAAGACACCCGTTTTTATTGCTGAGATGATTCATTTCTTAGAAGGTTAAAATTATTTGTTTGTTGTAATCCCATTAAAAGGTTTTGGGATCGTTTAATTTCAAGTTAAATTTATTGTAGCCTAGCTGTGAGAGCGTCGGACTCACGAGTTGAAGGTCGGGGGTTCGATTCCCGACTCCAGAGGAAGTCAAAAATTTTAATCCAGTTGGCGGATTCTTATCCCATCTACTATTTTCTAATCGAGTTTGGGATTCTTATCCCATCTACTATTTTCCAATCCAGTTTGGGATTTTTATCCCATCTACTATTTTCTAATCCAGTTTGGGATTCTTATCCCATCTACTATTTTCCAATCCAGTTTGGGATTCTTATCCCATCTACTATTTTCTAATCAAGTTTGGGATTCTTATCCCATCTACTATTTTCTAATCAAGTTTGGGATTCTTATCCCATCTACTATTTTCTAATCAAGTTTGGGATTCTTATCCCATCTACTATTTTCCAATCCAGTTTGGGATTCTTATCCCATCTACTATTTTCCAATCCAGTTTGGGATTCTTATCCCATCTACTATTTTCTAATCAAGTTTGGGATTCTTATCCCATCTACTATTTTCTAATCAAGTTTGGGATTCTTATCCCATCTACTATTTTCTAATCAAGTTTGGGATTCTTATCCCATCTACTATTTTCTAATCAAGTTTGGGATTCTTATCCCATCTACTATTTTCTAATCAAGTTTGGGATTCTTATCCCATCTACTATTTTCCAATCCAGTTTGGGATTCTTATCCCATCTACTATTTTCCAATCCAGTTTGGGATTCTTATCCCATCTACTATTTTCTAATCCAGTTTGGGATTCTTATCCCATCTACTATTTTCCAATCCAATCCAGTTTGGGATTCTTATCCCATCTACTATTTTCCAATCCAGTTTGGGATTCTTATCCCATCTACTATTTTCCAATCCAGTTTGGGATTCTTATCCCATCTACTATTTTCCAATCCAGTTTGGGATTCTTATCCAATCTACTATTTTCCAATACAGTTTGGGATTCTTATCGCATCTACTATTTTCCAATCCAGTTTGGGATTCTTATCCCATCTACTATTTTCCAATCCAGTTTGGGATTATTATCCATCTACTATTTTCCAATCCAGTTTGGGATTCTTATCCCATCTACTATTCTGCAATCCAGTTTGGGATTCTTATCCCATCTACTATTTTCCAATCCAGTTTGGGATTCTTATCCCATCTACTATTTTCCAATCCAGTTTGGGATTCTTATCCCATCTACTATTTTCCAATCCAGTTTGGGATTCTTATCTCATCTACTATTTTCCAATCCAGTTTGGGATTCTTATCTCATCTACTATTTTCCAATCCAGTTTGGGATTCTTATCCCATCTACTATTTTCCAATCCAGTTTGGGATTCTTATCTCATCTACTATTTTCCAATCCAGTTTGGGATTCTTATCCCATCTACTATTTTCCAATCCAGTTTGGGATTCTTATCCCATCTACTATTTTCCAATCCAGTTTGGGATTATTATCCATCTACTATTTTCCAATCCAGTTTGGGATTCCTATCCCATCTACTATTCTGCAATCCAGTTTGGGATTCTTATCCCATCTACTATTTTCCAATCCAGTTTGGGATTCTTATCCCATCTACTATTTTCCAATCCAGTTTGGGATTATTATCCATCTACTATTTTCCAATCCAGTTTGGGATTCTTATCCCATCTACTATTTTCCAATCCAGTTTGGGATTCTTATCCCATCTACTATTTTCCAATCCAGTTTGGGATTATTATCCATCTACTATTTTCTAATCCAGTTTGGGATTATTATTCCATCTACTATTTTCTAATCCAGTTTGGGATTCTTATCCCATCTACTATTTTCCAATCCAGTTTGGGATTCTTATCCCATCTACTATTTTCCAATCCAGTTTGGGATTCTTATCCCATCTACTATTTTCCAATCCAGTTTGGGATTATTATTCCATCTACTATTTTCCAATCCAGTTTGGGATTCTTATCCCATCTACTATTTTCCAATCCAGTTTGGGATTCTTATCCCATCTACTATTTTCCAATCCAGTTTGGGATTCTTATCCCATCTACTATTTTCCAATCCAGTTTGGGATTCTTATCCCATCTACTATTTTCCAATCCAGTTTGGGATTATTATCCATCTACTATTTTCCAATCCAGTTTGGGATTATTATTCCATCTACTATTTTCCAATCCAGTTTGGGATTCTTATCCCATCTACTATTTTCCAATCCAGTTTGGGATTCTTATCCCATCTACTATTTTCCAATCCAGTTTGGGATTCTTATCCCATCTACTATTTTCCAATCCAGTTTGGGATTCTTATCCCATCTACTATTTTCCAATCCAGTTTGGGATTATTATCCATCTACTATTTTCTAATCCAGTTTGGGATTATTATCCCATCTACTATTTTCTAAACTAGTTGGGGGATTCTTATCCCCATTGAAGTTTTACTGATCCTGTTTGGGATTCTTATCCCTATCTAATATTCCAATTTTGTTTTGTGGGATTAATAGATTAATAGATTAGTAGATTAATAGATTTTAATATATTAGCTTCGTATCCCCATTTCTAATCCCTATTCGATCCCACAGTTCAGATTATCCTAATCCAGTCACATTTCCGCTTGCGCACATCTTGTCAGCTTGTCAGGTGCCAAAAAAGTGGCAGAAGGTGAAATCTGAGGTCAACCAAACAATTCTAATAAAAAACTGGCTTCCAGATGTGCCGCGCTGCATAGTTGCCGAAGATTTCATTCCAACCTTCAGCAATGTGACAATTTCTGTCGGCACTTTCAAACCGGGACCGGGTGAAAGCCTTCGTTTTAGACTAAAAAAGTGGAATCGATGGCTTTGCAGTAGAATAGTGCTAAACTATCGACTGACTCAACATTGTTTTTAAGTGTTCTGGTACCCGTTTCAGTGAAAAAATGGTTACTTAAATCCATCTAGGTTTTTATACTTGCCGCTGTTTTAAAACGGACTTAAGTGTGTCAAGAAATGCTTGTCTGTGATCTCTATTAGGAGGAGAGTAAATAAGGCAAAACTCAGACTACAGACAGAAAGTCGGGAACTTGATCGTGGAGACAGGACAGAGGAGACAGGAGAGATGAGCCAGGAGGCAGGAGACAAGAGACAAGAGAGCGGAAACAGGAGAGCGGAGACAGGAGAGAGGAGACAGGAGTGAGGAGACAGGAGTGAGGAGATAGGAGAGAGGAGACAGGAGTGAGGAGACAGGAGAGAGGAGACAGGAGTGAGGAGACAGGAGACGGTAGAGATGAGACAGGAGAGATGAGCCAGGAGACAGGAGACAGGAGACAGGAGACAGGAGACAGGAGACAGGAGACAGGAGACAAGAGACAAGAGAGCGGAAACAGGAGAGCGGAGACAGGAGAGAGGAGACAGGAGTGAGGAGACAGGAGAGAGGAGACAGGAGACAGGAGAGAGGAGACAGGAGTGAGGAGACAGGAGTGAGGAGACAAGAGAGCGGAGACAGGAGAGAGGAGACAGGAGAGAGGAGACAGGAGAGATGAGGCAGGAGAGAGGAGACAAGAGAGCGGAGACAGGAGAGAGGAGACAGGAGAGAGGAAATAGATATACAAGAGAAAGGTTATAAGGAAAAAGAGAGAAGACAGATACTTTAGTACGAGAAAAGTGAAAGACCGATAATGTGGGATAATGTAAAAGTGGTATATTATGATGAAGATGGCGGTAGAAAAATTTGGACGGAAATTATGTTTGAACGAGAGGTTGTGACAAGAGAAGAGAGAAT
Source organism: Macrostomum hystrix (assembly GCA_950097015.1). Classification (NCBI taxonomy): domain Eukaryota; kingdom Metazoa; phylum Platyhelminthes; family Macrostomidae; genus Macrostomum; species Macrostomum hystrix. Next base: position 6,742,367 of record CATNEN010000034.1, on the reverse strand, counting down.
GAGGAGGTGGTGAGACGTAGAGGAGGCGGCTGAGAAAGAGAGGAATCGGATATGGCATTACGGGGCCGTCAATTCTGTTTTACTGACAAAATAAATTATTTAAATCCCAAATGTCTACCCATTACTGATTGCCACATGACAGCAAGTCAACTACATGTACTCAGCCATTGCCCATTCACTGTGAGTACAGGGTTACTGGCGATATGTATAGAAAAAACGTATTAATTGTACATGTAATTTATGGAACTAAAAGTGCAAGCATCTTAAGAGCCAAGATTGAGATAAAATTGGAAAACTAGACAAAAAATCCAGGTAAAACTGAATATTAGGAAATTTTCATTACACTTGAGTAGCTGCAATGCATCACCAACACCCACTCGACGCGAAGCCACGTTGAAATTCTAGATGAAATTAAACTGGATCTTGGCAGTTCTCTTATTGACTCCCAGTCAGAGGTAGGGACAGAAATTGCCTATGTCAATTCCAGACTTGGCATTGCCGTCTGGTTCGCTCCGTGTGGACCGATTGGGCTGAACTGTAGGATAGGATAACCGGAAATGGGATTTTTGGGAGATAGATTAGTAGATAAAGAGTTTGGTAGATAGATTGGTAGAGAGAGAGTTTGGTAAATAGATTAGTAGAGAGAGAGAGTTTAGTAGATAGATTAGTAGAGAGAGAGTTTAGTAGATAGATTGGTAGAGAGAGAGTTTGGTAGATAGATTAGTAGAGAGAGAGTTTAGTAGATAGATTAGTAGAGAGAGAGTTTAGTAGATAGATTAGTAGAGAGAGTTTAGTAGATAGATTAGTAGAGAGAGTTTAGTAGATAGATTAGTAGAGAGAGAGTTTAGTAGATAGATTAGTAGAGAGAGAGTTTAGTAGATAGATTGGTAGAGAGAGAGTTTGGTAGATAGATTAGTAGAGAGAGAGTTTAGTAGATAGATTGGTAGAGAGAGAGTTTAGTAGATAGATTAGTAGATAAAGAGTTTAGTAGATAGATTGGTAGAGAGAGAGTTTGGTAGATAGATTAGTAGAGAGAGAGTTTAGTAGATAGATTAGTAGAGAGAGAGTTTAGTAGATAGATTAGTAGAGAGAGAGTTTAGTAGATAGATTAGTAGATAAAGAGTTTAGTAGATAGATTGGTAGAGAGAGAGTTTGGTAGATAGATTAGTAGAGAGAGAGAGTTTAGTAGATAGATTGGTAGAGAGAGAGTTTGGTAAATAGATTAGAAGAGAGAGAGTTTGGTAGATAGATTAGTAGAGAGAGAGTTTGGTAGATAGATTAGTAGAGAGAGAGTTTAGTAGATAGATTGGTAGAGAGAGAGTTTGGTAGATAGATTAGTAGATAAAGAGTTTGGTAGATAGATTAGTAGAGAGAGAGTTTAGTAGATAGATTGGTAGAGAGAGAGTTTGGTAGATAGATAGGTAGAGAGAGAGTTTGGTAAATAGATTGGTAGAGAGAGAGTTTGGTAGATAGATTGGTAGAGAGAGAGTTTGGTAAATAGATTAGTAGAGAGAGAGTTTAGTAGATAGATTGGTAGAGAGAGAGTTTGGTAAATAGATTAGTAGAGAGAGAGTTTAGTAGATAGATTGGTAGAGAGAGAGTTTGGTAGATAGATTAGTAGAGAGAGAGTTTAGTAGATAGATTGGTAGAGAGAGAGTTTGGTAAATAGATTAGTAGAGAGAGAGTTTAGTAGATAGATTGGTAGAGAGAGAGTTTGGTAGATAGATTGGTAGAGAGAGAGTTTGGTAAATAGATTAGTAGAGAGAGAGTTTAGTAGATAGATTGGTAGAGAGAGAGTTTGGTAAATAGATTAGTAGAGAGAGAGTTTAGTAGATAGATTGGTAGAGAGAGAGTTTAGTAGATAGATTGGTAGAGAGAGAGTTTGGTAGATAGATAGGTAGAGAGAGAGTTTGGTAAATAGATTGGTAGAGAGAGAGTTTAGTAGATAGATTGGTAGAGAGAGAGTTTGGTAGATAGATTGGTAGAGAGAGAGTTTGGTAAATAGATTAGTAGAGAGAGAGTTTAGTAGATAGATTGGTAGATAGACTTTGGTAGATGGACTGGTAAAGCGAGGGTTTGGTAGATAGATTGGTAGAGAGTGAGTGTGTGGGATAGATTATGCCAGAGGGCACAGTGGAATCCCAAAAGCTAAGGATTGGGTAATTTAGTCGGGATCACACACACGAGGGAATTCGTTTTGGGACAGACAGATCAGACTGGCTACGGGAAGGGGGTAATTAAAAGAAAATTCAATTTGAAAAAAACAAAACGGAATTATTATGGTCCAAAGTACTACAAACAGTGTACAGTGTCCCTCACTACTAGTACTACTACTACTACTAATACTACTACTACTACCACTACTACTACTGCTGCTACTACTACTACTACTAATATTAATTCTAATACTTATACTAAAACTACTGCTACTACTACTACTACTACTACTACTACTGCTAATACTACTACTACTAATACCACTACTACTACTACTACTACCACTACTACTACTGCTGCTACTACTACCACTACTAATACTAATACTAATACTAAAACTACTGCTACTACTACTACTACTGCTAATACTAATACTAATACTACTACTACTACTACTACTATTAATACTAATACTACAACTACTGCTACTACTACTACTAATACCACCACTACTACTACTACTACTACAACAACAACTACTACTACTGCTAATACTAATACTAATACTAAAACTACTACTACTACTACTACTACTTATAATACTGCTACTACTACGACTAGGACTACTACTAATAGTACTCCTACCACCACGAATACCTCTATTACTTATGCAACATTCATAAAGAGTTTTTTATTTCAAAGCTAATAAATTGTGAAGCGGACCGTATTCATTGGCAGACTTGGGTCATACGTACTGCATGTTAAGATTATAGTGTATCGGTGAATGAACTCACCCTGCATATTTGCTAATATGATTACACAAGCCAGTCGGATCACTACTCTCAGTATTCGACAACTCATTCGGCCCCTACCTAATCAGGAAAAGATCAACTGGAAAGATGACGAGGAAGCGAGAGTTGGAGAGTGTCTTGGGAAATACACCAGGCTTTAGTGTAAGCCTGGCATGCTGTGTACGCAAAACAAGCACGCGATCTGATGGATTTTGAAATTGCGAAAACCTACCTACCTATACGCACTGGTTACGCAAAACTGCTGCTATGATTCAACAGCAAATTATCTTCGGGAATGAAGCAATCTGGATTATGAGTGTTAACGCAAACGTGATTTGGCGAATGGGAATGGGATTCGGAAAACGGCGGATTCGACGAATTGTGGATTTCGGTGAAGTGGGGATTTCAGTGAACTGTGGATTTCAGTAAACTGGGGATTTCGGTGAACTGGGATTTCGGTGAATTGGGGATTTCAGTAAAATGGGGATTTCGGTAAAATGGGGATTTCGATAAACTGGCGATTTCGGTAAACTGGGGATTTCAGTGAACAGGGGATTTCAGTGAACTGGGGATTTCAGTGAACTGGGTATTTTGATGAACTGGGGATTTCATCAAACTGGGGATTTTGGTAAACTGGGAAATTCATTGAACTGGGGATTTCGGTAAACTGGGGACTTCAGTGAACTGGGGATTTCGATGAACTGGGGGATTTCGGTAAACTGGGGAATTTCGACGAGCGCTAGAATTATGACATCTTAAGTCATGTTTGTCAAGAACGGCCCACCTGTTTAGCCTTCGAAACTCGACATTGCGACTGGGCAATAGCCAGTTGAGCCTGCTGAAGCGTGCCGTTGCCATGACGACCGGAGCAGCCAGCGCCGCTTACTGAATCCAAAACGTGAATCTGCGAGCCATCAGGGCATTGCAGGCTGATGTTTTGGCAGGCCACGCGACTGTTCATCTGAACCATCTGCCTGATTAAGCCTTGAGGTTTGAGTAAGGCTGCAGTTTTAGTTTCGCATCGTACAAGCTACATATGTAAATAATACTAATAGTTTCGGTTCGTTAGCCGGCCAAGAGTTATGGCATGGTCCATGCAGTGTGTTGACAGAAGCCAGCCTTTCGCTGCGCCTGAAAACTCAATTAGTTCTGCCGGATATCTGAAACCCACATTGCCTTACTTCAATTGAGCACTCCAATACGGCCTTGGAACACGGACAACTGGCTTGTTAGTTGAGAAATTAACGATAAACTCGGCCTCATCATCTGTTGCGTAATCAAACATCCCATTTGCAACTGAAGCAGCTGAATTTGCTAATTTTCATATCATGCCATTAGCTCTAAATGCGTATTTTAGAATTAGAGGTTGAAGAAACTAGAAATCCTCAACTAGGCATCTAAAAACGGGGGGTCATATGTACACCCAGTGGCGGGGGGTCATATGTACACCCAGTAGCGGGGGGTCATATCTACACCCAGTGGCGGGGGTCATATGTACACCCAGTAGCGGGGTTCATATGTACACCCAGTGGTGGGGGGGTCATACCTACACCCAGTAGCGGGGGTCATATGTACACCCAGTGGTGGGGGGTCATACGTACACGCAGTGGCGGGGGGTCATATGTACACCCAGTAGCGGGGGGTCATATGTATACCCAGTGGTGGGGGGTCATATGTATACCCAGTGGTGGGGGGTCATACGTACACGCAGTGGTGGGGGTCATACGTACACCCCGTGGCGGGGGGTCATATGTACACCCAGTGGCGGGGGGTCATATGTACACCCAGTGGCGGGGGGTCATATGTACACCCAGTGGCGGGGGGTCATATGTACACCCAGTGGCGGGGGTCATATGTACACCCAGTGGCGGGGGGTCATATGTACACCCAGTGGCGGGGGGTCATATGTACACCCAGTGGCGGGGGGTCATATGTACACCCAGTGGCGGGGGGTCATATGTACACCCCTGCAGCTGTGGAATGGCAGAGTGGTAAACGCGTGTGCCTCTCGCACCAGGGTACCTGAGCTCGATTCCGCGACGAGGCCACATTTATTTGGGGCGCAGCCTTGGAGAGAAGGCTTGGGACAATTGTTATGCAATTTACGCCCTTGATGGCCAACCTAACAGGCACAGTGAGAGTGTACTCTGCCTGACGACGAGAAATTCAGGGCAGATGTACACACACTGTGTCAGCGTGTGGTCAGGAGTCAGCGAAATGGGCAGAATTGCCTCCTCGCTGGCTGCGGGTCTAGTGTCACCAAATGATGTGCTGCGTACAGCTGTTCAGTCCATGGACTGGGGAGACTGGCACACGCCAGATTTCTACCCCAGCTATTGGTGGGACCAATTTTTCAGGCTTACAAATATGACATATGACCTAAATACCTAAATCAATTTTATTAAACTTTTAGATGGCTTGATATTGTACTGTCAAACTTTACATTTCTTGTCGGGAGTGTCAACATTGACGAAATCTTGACGAATATCTTTTGGCGAGAAACTGCCAGTAACTAGTGCTGTGCTGTTTGGTACACACTTTAACCCGACAACCAAGGGGGTGATGAAAGCTTTAAACTTTAAGTCCAAACATCTTAGAATTTGGGAGCGTGACAATGCTGGGATGTGTGTTGGCACCGTTAAATTAATTCATGCCCTTCCACTTCATTCCTCTGCCTCCCTGCCTCCCCTCCCCTCTCTCAATTCTCCTCTCTCCTCTCTCCTCTCTCCTCTCTTCTCTCTACTCTCTCCTCTCTCCTCTCCCCTCTCTCCTCTCTACTCTCTCCTCTCTACTCTCTACTCTCTCCTCTCCCCTCTCTCCTCTCTACTCTCTCCTCTATCTTCTCTCCTCTATCTTCTCTCCTCTATCTTCTCTCCACAGCATCTCCTATCCTCTCTCCTCTCTTCTCTCCTCTATCTTCTCTCCTCTATCTTCTCTCCACAGCATCTCCTATCCTCTCTCCTCTCTTCTCTCCTCTATCTTCTCTCCTCTATCTTCTCTCCTCTATCTTCTCTCCTCTATCCTCTCTCCTCTATCTTCTCTCCTCTATCTTCTCTCCTCTATCTTCTCTCCTCTATCTTCTCTCCTCTATCTTCTCTCCTCTATCTTCTCTCCTCTATCTTCTCTCCTCTATCCTCTCTCCTCTATCTTCTCTCCTCTATCTTCTCTCCTCTATCCTCTCTCCTCTATCTTCTCTCCTCTATCTTCTCTCCTCTATCTTCTCTCCTCTATCTTCTCTCCACAGCATCTCCTATCCTCTCTCCTCTCTTCTCTCCTCTATCTTCTCTCCTCTATCCTCTCTCCTCTATCTTCTCTCCTCAGCGTCTTCTATCCTCTCTCCATGCGAATCTGTCTTTATCGCAGCAGTTCCTCAAGTGCCAAGTTCTCATCCTCTGTGTTTGTGCAATTTTCGAAATTCAGCTTCAACATGCCGTCACGATTCGTCGCGTACAGACGCAATCGCAGATGACATTTTCATCCGCGCCAGTAAATCCCTTGTCCCTCCAGTGATTTCTGGAGTTGATTGTTTGTTGCAAATCTTGGATTGGCGCTAAGTTTTAGTACTTGTTGTGACCTTTGTCTGTATCGTGACTTACTTACCATTCCGCTTTGAATAATAAAAGTTTCAGGTGCTGGCACTATATTAATAAAATAATATATACAGCGTATTGTAAGAAAATTTTCTTGCTTAGTTGGAGATGTAATATACGTTTTAATTTTTGTGTGATTACTCAATTGAATGATTGATTAGTTCCGGCTTGGCAGAAATTAGCAAACAATTTTGGGCATTTTATATTGTTGCTAAAATATAATTCCTTATTTGGTTTAACAGTAGAACTACAGTTAGAACTAAATTTTTATCGATTCTCAAGACGCAGCTGCTGGACCTTCAACAACTGGCACCAGCCGACTACGGACACCCTGATGCAAATTTCTCCCATTTCACTGATCAAGCCTCAATATTGGACGAAGCTCAACCACAGGACATTCGCCTGTGGTTGTCAGTCACCACCCCGACGTCGTCAGCACCGTCAGCAGAGCGTCTTCTGCTTTCTACTTTCGCTGATCAAGCCTCGATGTTGGCCTAAACTTAACTAATACCTGTTGAAGGTCCAGCAGCTCCGTCTAGATAAAGGTGCGTAACCACAGAAGTCGGAGATGATGCGGGCACATTCGGGTGACGTGCTGATAAAGTTTGAAGGCCAGGCGAGGCCGCACTGAGGCGCAGTGCTAATTCGTGTATAGGGGTATGAAATACACTGGATCTCAACGGTACGTAGGACTAGGAGACTGGAGACGTGTTCTTGAGTTTCGCGTTCTTGCGTTGCTCTGTTCAGGTGTAGCATAAATAATTGTCAGGGGGGAATTCCCCCGATGGTGGAAAAACGTTCGGAAAAAATAAAAAAATAGCTTGGTGGTCCTACTGTTAAGTTCCATAAGAACATACAGTAACTAGCTCCTAATAAGGCTATTTACCTCTATAGTAACCAAGCTTCTCCAAGTCCAGATAGATTGTTGCTAAGGACGCCGTGTTGTCGTTAAGGTCGCTATCCATTGCCGAGTCGGCCTTGGCCAGAAGTGGAAACAGCACGGTTAGCAGCAAGATCAGCCGGTGCGAGGCCCTGATAAACGAAGCCCGATTGTACCATGAAGTGTGCGATTTCCGCTGACGATTGTTCTGACTTATAATCATTCTTGACAAGCGTTGATCCAATGATTATAGTACACAGCAGATACTTTGGTCGGATGGCTTACATAGCTGCTCGTCATTCAGCAGCATCAAATATAATTTCTGCCCCTTCTGCCTAAATTTTGCCTGTGCGATTCACGACCGCAAATCATTGGCTGCTTGATTGCTGGCGATCGCTGGTTGGTTGTGGCGAGTCTCAGATTAAGCATCTGATTGGCTAGATAGCAGTTACTAACTGTTGCTAACAGCTGCTAACAGTTATCTCCCTCACAATATTATTTCTTTAACTGTCCTCTCTCTCGCTCCGAATGCTGTCTCTCTCGGTATCTAAGCTGTCTCTCTCGGTATCTAAGCTGTCTCTCTCGGTATCTAAGCTGTCTCTCTCGGTATCTAAGCTGTCTCTCTCGGTATCTAAGCTGTCTCTCTCAGTATCAAAGCTGTCTCTCTCAGTATCTAAGCTGTCTCTCTCAGTATCTAAGCTGTCTCTCTCAGTATCTAAGCTGTCTCTCTCGTTATCTAAGCTGTCTCTCTCGTTATCTAAGCTGTCTCTCTCAGTATCTAAGCTGTCTCTCTCAGTATCTAAGCTGTCTCTCTCGTTATCTAAGCTGTCTCTCAGCATCTAAGCTGTCTCTCTTGTTATCTAAGCTGTCTCTCTTGTTATCAAAGCTGTCTCTCTCGGTATCAAAGCTGTCTCTCTCAGTATCAAAGCTGTCTCTCTCAGTATCTAAGCTGTCTCTCTCAGTATCTAAGCTGTCTCTCTCGTTATCTAAGCTGTCTATCTCGATATCTAAGCTGTCTCTCTCGGTAACTAAGCTATCGCTCTGAATATTTGTCTAATCTCTTTCGTTATATGTCCTGTTTCTTTAGCATATAATTATGTACTTTTAAAGGCCAAGTCCACAAACAAAAAAATCTACAAAACGTTACTTTTTTTAGTTTTGTAGTTGCAGAAATATATATTTATCCGCTAATGCAAGCACGTTATAACCGTTGCATTGTGGCAAATCTCTTTATTGCAATATTGTTGTGCGGAAGATGAAGCAAATTAAGGAATCGCTACACTACTATGCTACTAAAAGCAGGCAGTACTGTATCGCAGATGCATATAAAGCTGCTTTTTACAAACAAAATTTAGAGTACAATGTGACAATAAAAGCTTCTCGCGCAAATTTTATCTATCAGATTAGATTAGATAAGCAATGAAATTAGAGTACATGGCGCTGTGTGCACTTTTCACTGACCGGAAATCAAGCTAGACTATTATGTACTTTTAATGCCATAAAATTTCATACGCAAACATCACCAGTTTTTCTGTGCAAAATCTAATGCAAAATAATTGGTTGCTATGGAAAACAATGTACACAAGCCGGCTGCTCAGTGCACGCAGAGGCGCCTCCTTCGATGACGCTGCTCTGTAGACGATGAAGCGCCGACATTGCCAGCAGGACCTTCCGTTGCGTCGGCGACGTTGGCAGCGGCGCTGAACTTTCTAACCAGGGCGGCCTTGCGGGAACAGTCCGGCATTGCCTGCACAGCAGCGTACAGCTGAGCCACCTGCAGCTGCGTGTACTCGCGGCCGTTCAACTGGCTGGCCGCTGTCCGGTCGACAAAAGCGACGCACACATCGACAGCTTCGTCTTCCTCCTCGACAATGTCAGCGTCGGTGTCGGCAGCGGAGTCAATCGCTTCCAGGCTGCGTTGAGCGTCGGCGGTGGCGGTGCTGTTCTGGACGCTGCGGCTGCAGCAGCGACTTCTGTCCTGTGCCAGGCCTCGCATAGCGTCAATTATCAGGTGCTCCGGAATCTGCGATTGATTAGATCAATTTCTCATGACACTACTGAATTTTTGTTCTAAGTAGAATGTATCGGAAAAAAGAGGAATTTAATTTTTTACCTTAAACACCTCATCGGCATTGCGAATCATATAGGTGACTGCTTCGTTGCAAAGGCCAATCACTTGAGTGTAGTTGTCCGTGCTCTGCATCTAAAGAAAAACACGATTTTCAATAGCTATTATATTCGATTGCTTGCTGAACTTATGGCGTAGGGCGACTGCTATTTTATTGACTACATTTTCTCTAACTGTACTAGATGTATAGCTGGCGCCCAATGGGTACCCTTCAAAAAGCTGGGTAAAATGAAGCGATGGCCGAGTTAAGTGTCTTGCTTATTGATATAATTTGTTCCTGTGGAATCGGGAATCGAACCCCCGATTAAACTAGACTAAGATCCCTACTAGGCTACAATGTAAAACATAGGGCCTATGTGAATGTACTGGGCCCCACAGAATCTCCAGAACTTCCTACTGGAGATAATACTCTAAAAAAGAGATTCGAGTTAATAAACAGATAACAGACAGTGCATTCTAAAAATAGACACAGGATTCTAAAAATAGACACCCGATTCTATAAATAGACACCGGCTTCTAAAAATAGACACTGGATTCTATAAGTAGACACTAGGATTCTAACTCGGCCTCACCTGGCGAGGACACAGCAGTAGGGGGCCGAACACTGTGCCGAGGTTCTCTGGCGTCATAAGCGTGCGCGGCAGGCTGGCCACCTGGCAAAGCAGCTGCAGAAGGCTGCGCAGCATCCGGCGATTGTTTATCGGCAGCAGCTGCACCAGGATTCGAAAGCCGCGCAGCTGGCGGGCCGCTGCTAAACTGGACGCTTCGTCCAACGGGTTGCCGTTCTCATCCAAGCGATGAGAATTTAAACCTGAGAATTGGGGAGCGGATTGTTACGAGATATGTTAAGCGAAGCAATTCGATTTTTTATATAGAGAGATATTTTTTATATATTTTTATCTCTAAACCTACTTAGCCAGTCCACGATGCAAACACTTTTCGTTCAATAAAAATGAAATTGATGAGTCTGCGATCGACATCACGAATTGTTGCTAGGATAAAAATTGTTTCTCGGGAACAAAAACTAATTAAAAATATATGACAAAATAGGACAGAGAGCGTGATTGACAGCTCGGTCTTTTAATTGATTTTTTAGATGCACAATTGATCTAGGCTTAATAAAAACTGTTATTCGTAAAGTTGAGCTGGTTTTGTGAAGAAAAAATACTAATTAATTGACAGATAAAGGAAAAATAACAAAGACCAGAGATTCAGTCTTGTCTTGACGGTAGAAAAAGATACTAAAGATGTTAGCCCGCGGGGTACATGCCGTCTCACGACAAATTTAACATCTTAAGGGTGGGGAAAAGCTTGGCCCTTATAATTGCGCAACAATTGGTGGCACAAACAGCCACCACTTGAAATACAGCATCCGTCTAGCCCTACTAGTAGTCCAAAGAAGCTTTAGTTTAATGTTAGTCATCCAAAGGAAACAGTGACAAAAACTTTAAAGTGATGTCACAGAGTGGACACCTCTCAGAAGTGTCATTCTAAAATCAAAACTGTTCGCCAAACTCAAATAAAAACCTATTGCGCAATTAAACAGTGAACTCACCGGCTACCTGCAGAAAATACGGCCCCAGACGGTCAGTCAGCAGCGGCTGGCGCAGGTCGGCCAGGCAGGCCTTCAGCACGCCGGCGATGTCGTGTACACAACAGCGCAGTTCAGATACCACAGCCTCGGCAGCCAGCTCCGGCAGCCAGCTGGCGGCCTGACTGTCGGCCGGCTCTTCGGTGAACAGTCGACGGCGAAGTTGACGCTGCCTGCCGATCTGGCCAGACTTGCGGAAGATGCCCTCGGCATCCAGGCGACTCTCCAGCAGGCGAATCAGGCGTTCAACTCCAGCCAAGATGTCGTCGCTGAGTGATTCTTCATCGGCGGCGATTGCAGAAGCGGCAGCGGCGGCGGCCACGGCGTCTGTCGCTGTCGGGGGAGGAAAATTGCGCGTCGTTTTTAAAGGCTCTGTATTCCAAATTTCTACCCTAGGGGAGCTGCGAATCGAACTCGCGACCTCTCTGGTCAGTAGTCCGAAGCTGGGCTAAAAGCTCCCTAAGGGTTATAAATTTAAATAACAAATTTACAAACACTTTGAACAACCAATAAAATTGTTCTCTTCTTAATAGATTGGGCAACCATGTTAAAGCTATAAACAAATGGACGACACAATGGGTTGTTGAGAGTTGTCAAACTCATAAATTAAAGCCATTCAACTTTAAATGAATACATTTATAGATATAGATAGGATTTTATATTAGGATTTTACGGATCAACAGGTTAGGAAAACTTAAAAGTTTGGAATAGGCCTATATAGCTATCAAACTCAGTGATGCGCGCCCCAAGGTGACAACAGGTTAACAGATGGCCCTTGACTCCATTTCATTGTGTTGTTATCTTTGACCAAATCTCTCGGACTCTGGACTAGGACTCTGTCTGGTTAGGGAAGCGGGGGGCGATGTGAATTTGGGAGGGCCTGATCTTGATTGATAATTAGATAGTAGAAGAGCTAGCTGGACAAGAGAGCGACACTGTGGGAAAGTGTTGCGGAACAAAGAGCCGCACAAAGACTTCTGTATAGATAGATGATGGGGAGAAAGTTTTTAGGGAAGAAACTCGACAGACCAGAAAATCCCCAGAAATGACCAGTTCGATGTGCCAGCGGCACTGAAGCAACGCCTGGGCCAGTTCTTCCTTAATGGAAGTCTCACCGAATAACTTGTTGCTCCTATGTCGCAATAGTAGACGATGGGAGAGGCATAACAAAGACCCCACCTTCTTCTTACTAGCTAGCATTCTAATGTTAGATGCCGGGAACAAAGACCCTCGATATTTCCCTCCAAAGTGGGAAACGTGGAAGACAGGAAAGCTTATAAATAATAAAATCTCGCTTTTATGTATTTCTGTAGTGGAGTCATATATTTCCCAGGAGCGATACAATATGGCCAAGGCACACCTGCCCATAAAATGGTCTTCCCAGTTGATTTTATCACAATGAGCTTGAGACTAAATATCCCACTTTCATTCAGTTCTTCGAGATCAACCTCTCGCGGAAATCCAGAATTTTGTCCAGAATTTGGAGCCGAAATAATTTCCCTTGCTTCTACTTTTAATTTCTGTCCACTTCTTCTTACTTTGAAGTGGGTCTTTTATTGCCCGGCTATTGGCGATGCGCCAAGAAAAATCAATACGAGAAATATGAGCTCTATTTAGCACTATTTGAATGGGACGACAGTGCCAAATACATGCATATGCCTAACAATGGGAATTAACAATGGGATAGATCGCTCTATCATCGATACAATCTACGCTAAGGGCTTGGAAACCAGGCATTTCTATAGTCTATAGACTGACGCAATATTTATTTTATTGGACCGACTGAGGCATGACGAGAGTTGACAACTGCCAGATTAGCTAGGATGTTAAACTATTACAGCTTGTCATTTGTCTAAAGATATTTGGCAGTCATCTGAACACGATTCAATATTATTCAGTACAAGCTTATATAGCAACTAGGGTTCCCATGCATAGCCATATAATAATAATTGCAGGAGGGCTGCGGGCAAGTGGCACATCAGTTTTGGTGACGCTAGACCCGCAGCCAGCGAGGAGGCAATTCTGCCCGTTTCGCTGACTCCTGAGCACACACACACACAGGTGTGTACATCTGCCCTGACTTTCTCATCGTCTAGCAGTGTACACTCTCACTGTGCCTTTAAGGTTGGATCTCGAGAGCGTAAATTGCACGACAAGCCCCCAAGCCTTCTCTCCGCGGCTTCGCCCCAAATATATGTGGCCTCGTCGCGGAATCGAGCTCAGGTACCCTGGCGCAAGAGGCAAACGCGTCAACCCGCTCTGCCACCGACCCCCCTACATATGTACTGCCATATATATAGGGGATCAGAATTAAAGGTTTTTTTCCCCGAAAATTCTGTTTCTTTGCTTCTGTAAACCGGAAAGCTAAGTTTCATTATCCCCAAATTTCAACTGGTTCGTTCAGTTTAGGGAATAATAGCTAGAGGATCTACAAGAAAAACACCTGGGATTTTTTGTGGGAAGAATAGTGAACCCTAACTAGGGAGGAATCTGATGAAGCAGTTTGCTCTGTGCAGTATATTACAATGGCCAGATTTATATCTGTCAAATGGGTTTTCCCAGTTGAAAAACGGCCAGACATTTCCCCTATGGCCTTGGTTGATGCAGGCCTGGAAAGGCATAGACAGACCAAGGACTTCTATAAATAGCTTCTATAGATGCTTCTATTCAGGGGTCCTTGAGACAGACAAAGACTGTGTGAGCTTCTTTGGGGCGCTTTGATAAACTGCCTAGATAACACAGCAAGCATTAAAACACTTCAACTGGTGACTAAGCTCACTGCTCTATATAGAAACGAAAAAAAATAAATAGGAACTTATAAATGTTGGCTGTCTGCGCGATTTTTGCATTGCACTTTTTATCCAAATCGTAAACAGCTAATTTTTATATCAAGTATAGATTTTATGACGCCAGCTATACTCACCAGCTGTGTGCTGTCTGACTGAACGACAAACTCGTTCTAGAAGGTTGCCAGCTGCTGATGGCGTTCTTCTGGCCGTGCAGGACTGCTGCTGCTGCTGCTGCTGCTGGCAAGAGTCGATGACATCCTGCAGAAAGTCTGCTGGCACGTCTGTCACGAAGGCCAGATGGACTCGGCAGATCTCGTAGAATCGTCTGGGCCGACTGTGTCGCAGTTCGTCCAAACAGGCAGCCGCCGCCGCATCAGGCTGGGAAACCGCCAACTGCAGCTTCGATGCCTGCGGATTGGGGATTAGGATGACGGGGTGGGGGGTAATTTAAGGATCTCAATTTAAAATATTGTTCTTAATTACTTATTCAACTTTTTTTTCAGCAAATTCAATAAGTGTCTGACAGCAATAGATAATTTATCACCTATCATGCTGAATTGCCTATTTAAATTTCCACTACAATTTAAACGGTTGCAAATTGGTCTAATTGGCCTGTAGAGCAGTAGATAATTAAAGTGTGGCTAATTATTCTTTAGAGTGCGAAATGATCAATTTGAATTGCGTAATTTTCCATGAAACTGCAGATCTGTATTTGTCCCAATTGAAATTAGCCATATATTCAAACCATAATATGCCTATGTACATTGCAATGTTGCCTAAATTTTTTAAATAAAGGACATTTTCGATACAAAATCATTCAAGGATATTGTCTCGGATTCGAATCTGGGGCGATTTTAACCAGCGGGTGGTTAGGAAAGCAATAAGCATTGATTGTCACGCCTTTGTGTTCAGACAACAATGGATATTGTGAAAGATTGGCAGGTGAATTTGGCTACTAAAATCATTCCCCTGAAGCTTAGAGCTTCAATTTAAAGTGTGAAATTGCAGAATTTCTAAGAATCGAAGGCTCAACATTCGCGCCTGGGGGGTTTGTGAGTCGTCAAGGCCCAAATCGGTGCCAAAATCATTCACGAAATCCCATGCAGTTGAATTCGGATGCAGTGTCGATTGCGACTTCTCAATCATTATTGAGCACGATAATAGGTGTAAAATTTGTCATTGAGGCACTCACCGCGCCGACAGCACTGCCGCCTGTGGCTGCTCGGTTGTTAGACTTGGCGATGGATGGCACAGGTGTTGACACCAGACCGTCGGCGAAAGTCGCAGAAGTGTCAACAATGCCAACCTCGGCGTCCCTGACGATGCCGTCCATCATCAGTCGGCGTCTAGCCGCGCCTGCGGGGAATCTCGGAGACGGCGAATGAATGGATGGCGACTGAGTCATCATCACGTCGGTCAGCATGTCAACATCGTCAGCGGAGACAAGCATGCTGGCGGAGCCGCCGCTGGCACGCCGTTGAAACTCGGGCGGCGAATAGTCCGCGGCATCTGACAGCTGATGAAGCTGGTGCTGGTGCTGCTGCTGCTGGGATAGTTTGAGTCGGACCAGTTGCACACCCGAGTCAAAGTCTTGAGCAATGGGATTAACCCTATGCGATGCCGGGTGTAGCAGGCGAAACATTGCTCAGTCTGTCTGTGAGTTCAATTGTTGAATGGTTTGAGATGGGATTAGCAAAGGAATTCTTGGGATGTTGTTGACAAGATCTGGGATTCTACTAGAGGAGTGTCAGTGTGAAAATAAATTTTTCCATCTTTTATAACAATGCTTGCTCTCTCTAATATCTCTCCAGCCAATGATAGCGCAGCTCGATTCCTATTGGCTAGACACTAGTCTAAGGGGAGGAGTCCAGTGCCTGGGAAGCATAGGCCCCTCCCACTTACTGCCTCAAGTGTTGCAAGCGAGGACGGAACCTAATTTTGTTTATACTGAAAATTAATATGCAGGGAACACTCACATTTTTCAAAGTGTATTTTCAACAACGATTTCCTATGCCTAAGTTAAAAGGGGAAAAATCCCTTCAGTTATGCAGTGTCAGTGTTATGCAGTGTCAGTGTTATGCAGTGTCAGTGTTATGCAGTGTCAGTGTTATGCAGTGTCAGTGTTATGCAGTGTCAGTGTTATGCAGTGTCAGTGTTATGCAGTGTCAGTGTTATGCAGTGTCAGTGTTATGCAGTGTCAGTGTTATGCAGTGTCAGTGTTATGCAGTGTCAGTGTTATGCAGTGTCAGTGTTATGCAGTGTCAGTGTTATGCAGTGTCAGTGTTATGCAGTGTCAGTGTTATGCAGTGTCAGTGTTATGCAGTGTCAGTGTTATGCAGTGTCAGTGTTATGCACAGTGTTATGCAGTGTCAGTGTTATGCAGTGCCAGTGTTATGCAGTGTCAGTGTTATGCAGTGTCAGTGTTATGCACAGTGTTATGCAGTGTCAGTGTTATGCAGTGTCAGTGTTATGCAGTGTCAGTGTTATGCAGTGTCAGTGTTATGCAGTGTCAGTGTTATGCAGTGTCAGTGTTATGCAGTGTCAGTGTTATGCAGTGTCAGTGTTATGCAGTGTCAGTGTTATGCAGTGTCAGTGTTATGCAGTGTCAGTGTTATGCAGTGTCAGTGTTATGCAGTGTCAGTGTTATGCAGTGTCAGTGTTATGCAGTGTCAGTGTTATGCAGTGTCAGTGTTATGCAGTGTCAGTGTTATGCAGTGTCAGTGTTATGCAGTGTCAGTGTTATGCAGTGTCAGTGTTATGCAGTGTCAGTGTTATGCAGTGTCAGTGTTATGCACAGTGTTATGCAGTGTCAGTGTTATGCAGTGCCAGTGTTATGCAGTGTCAGTGTTATGCAGTGTCAGTGTTATGCACAGTGTTATGCAGTGTCAGTGTTATGCAGTGTCAGTGTTATGCAGTGTCAGTGTTATGCAGTGTCAGTGTTATGCAGTGTCAGTGTTATGCAGTGTCAGTGTTATGCAGTGTCAGTGTTATGCAGTGTCAGTGTTATGCAGTGTCAGTGTTATGCAGTGTCAGTGTTATGCAGTGTCAGTGTTATGCAGTGTCAGTGTTATGCAGTGTCAGTGTTATGCAGTGTCAGTGTTATGTAGTGTCAGTGTTATGCAGTGTCAGTGTTATGCAGTGTCAGTGTTATGCAGTGTCAGTGTTATGCAGTGTCAGAGTTATGCAGTGTCAGTGTTATGCAGTGTCAGTGTTATGCAGTGTCAGTGTTATGCAGTGTCAGTGTTATGCGGTTTCATAACAGTGTTATGCAGTGTCAGTGTTATGCAGTGTCAGTGTTATGCAGTGTCAGTGTTACGCAGTGTCAGTGTTACGCAGTGTCAGTGTTATGCAGTGTCAGTGTTATGCAGTGTCAGTGTTATGCAGTGTCAGTGTTATGCAGTGTCAGTGTTATGCAGTGTCAGTGTTATGCAGTGTCAGTGTTATGCAGTGTCAGTGTCATTAAAATCTGTAAAATAGTTTAAGCTGCTTACCGCAAATCAAGGTGGTCAAATGTTATTAATTATTTAGAATATTCCTGCAATACATTTAAGTTAGACTTAATTTAAGGTTTTCTCTTGTCAAGGATTTGTGAGTTCATTGTTAGAAGTCAGCACATGCAAATGCACTTCTAAATTTGTTGTTAAGCTTTTGCTCCAGGTAGAAAGAGTCTATGGCAATTTAATTGAAGAGTTTTTGTTATTCTGTTTAGATACTATTTTTAGTATTTGTAGTGACTTTAAACTCGATTCACGAAATGGAGGGAAACGGAGAGGAAGGTAAAAGGAGAGGAAAGGAGAGGAAAGGACCGGAAAGGAGAGGAAAGGACCGGAAAGGAGAGGAAAGGACCGGAAAGGAGAGGAAAGAAGAGGAAGGGAGCGGAAAGGAGAGGAAAGGACCGGAAAGGAGAGGAAAGAAGAGGAAGGGAGTGGAAAGGAGAGGAAGGGAGTGGAAAGGAGAGGAAGGGAGCGGAAAGGAGAGGAAGGGAGCGGAAAGGAGAGGAAGGGAGTGGAAAGGAGAGGAAGGGAGCGGAAAGGAGAGGAAGGGAGCGGAAAGGAGAGGAAGGGAGTGGAAAGGAGAGGAAGGGAGCGGAAAGGAGAGGAAGGGAGTGGAAAGGAGAGGAAAGGACCGGAAAGGAGAGGAAAGAAGAGGAAGGGAGCGGAAAGGAGAGGAAGGGAGTGGAAAGGAGAGGAAGGGAGCGGAAAGGAGAGGAAGGGAGCAGAAAGGAGAGGAAGGGAGCGGAAAGGAGAGGAAGGGAGCAGAAAGGAGAGGAAGGGAGTGAAAAGAAAAGGAAGGGAGCAGAAAGGAGAGGAAGGGAGTGAAAAGAAAAGGAAGGGAGCGGAAAGGAGAGGAAGGGAGCGGAAAGGAGAGGAAGGGAGCAGAAAGGAGAGGAAGGGAGTGAAAAGAAAAGGAAGGGAGCGGAAAGGAGAGGAAGGGAGCGGAAAGGAGAGGAAGGGAGTGGAAAGGAGAGGAAGGGAGAGGAAAGAAGAGGAAGGGAGCGGAAAGGAGAGGAAGGGAGTGGAAAGGAGAGGAAGGGAGCGGAAAGGAGAGGAAGGGAGCAGAAAGGAGAGGAAGGGAGTGAAAAGAAAAGGAAGGGAGCGGAAAGGAGAGGAAGGGAGCGGAAAGGAGAGGAAGGGAGTGGAAAGGAGAGGAAGGGAGCGGAAAGGAGAGGAAGGGAGTGGAAAGGAGAGGAAGGGAGCGGAGAGGAGAGGAAGGGAGCAGAAAGGAGAGGAAGGGAGTGAAAAGAAAAGGAAGGGAGCAGAAAGGAGAGGAAGGGAGTGAAAAGAAAAGGAAGGGAGCGGAAAGGAGAGGAAGGGAGCGGAAAGGAGAGGAAGGGAGCAGAAAGGAGAGGAAGGGAGTGAAAAGAAAAGGAAGGGAGCGGAAAGGAGAGGAAGGGAGCGGAAAGGAGAGGAAGGGAGTGGAAAGGAGAGGAAGGGAGCGGAAAGGAGAGGAAGGGAGCGGAAAGGAGAGGAAGGGAGCGGAAAGGAGAGGAAGGGAGTGGAAAGGAGAGGAAGGGAGCGGAAAGGAGAGGAAGGGAGCGGAAAGGAGAGGAAGGGAGTGGAAAGGAGAGGAAGGGAGCGGAAAGGAGAGGAAGGGAGCGGAAAGGAGAGGAAGGGAGCAGAAAGGAGAGGAAGGGAGTGAAAAGAAAAGGAAGGGAGCGGAAAGGAGAGGAAGGGAGCGGAAAGGAGAGGAAGGGAGTGGAAAGGAGAGGAAGGGAGCGGAGGGAGAGGCAGGCAGGGAGCTTAAGGGGCAGGGGCAATGAAAGACTGAGCAGTTTTTTTTCAGAGGCAATTGGCAGTTGTTAGATTATTCAAGCCTTTGTTTTTTCTGAATTAGTTCGACTTGCTTTGCTTCAAGTGTGTCGCCTGATTAAGCAACAAAAATAAGCTAATCCAAGCCATTTCAAAGCCAAAAAGTCATTAGACAGCATGTTAAACGGCACTGCATGGCTCCTGTTGTTTGTTAGTTGTTTTAAATAAAAATAGCCATTTGATTCTAATCAGCCAGTGGAAGGAGCAGTTCAGGCGTATAATCATCTACAATGATGCCTAGAAGTGACTGCCATTGTGTCCAGTGGAGTGTGTGCGGCAGCCCGGGTGTACCCCGCCCTCCAGCGATACCCTGATCTGGCCGCACACAATGGCGGTAGCTCTCGATCCGTTGTCACTCTTGATTTTTGTCCAGCCGTCCCCTAGAGGAGTGTTTTCAGTCAACCGTTAAGCCAGTCACACCCAGGCGCGCACCTATACACAATCATTTAGCATGGAATTAGTGTGCTATTAAATTACTGTTACACACGAAAATCACTGCCCTCTCTCAACAGAGGAGAATTGGTGAAAGTAGCCTTTCGGATGTTCTCAAACACGCACAGAGCCGAATAAGCTCAGTGTTGCCATGTCATTTAGCACGATTGCCTGACTTTTCAGATGTGAAAAAGCTCGCAATGATTTTTTTAGGCTTCTCAATACATATGGTCTCCGGGGCACCAGATTACCTTTTTTCAATGGGATAATGATGTACTAGCTTGTTGCACAGATAGGGGTTCGACTTGATTAATAGTGAGATCCTCATGCTGGCTAGCTGCAATTTACTACAAATAACATGCTTTTATCTTGCTTCCCGCGGTTTTGCATTTGTGTAAGCATCTCTAGGCCAGATGAATCTAAATTCTTCCTTAAAATTGTCATCAGACTCAAGTGTATGAAATCTCATATCTCAATTGATGTGCCACACTCGCCTCTCCCACTCTCTCCTCTCCCACTCTCTCCTCTCCCACTCTCTCCTCTCCCACTCTCGCCTCTCCCAACTCTCTCCTCTCCCACTCTCGCCTCTCCCACTCTCGCCTCTCCCAACTCTCTCCTCTCCCACTCTCTCCTCTCCCACTCTCTCCTCTCCCACTCTCTCCTCTCCCACTCTCTCCTCTCCCACTCTCTCCTCTCCCACTCTCTCCTTTCCCACTCTCTCCTTTCCCACTCTCTCCTTTCCCACTCTCTCCTTTCCCACTCTCGCCTCTCCCACTCTCTTCTCTCCCACTCTCTCCTCTCCCCCCTCTCTCCTCTCCTACTCTCTCCTCTCCCCCTCTCTCCTCTCCCACTCTCTCCTCTCCCCCTCTCTCCTCTCCCACTCTCGCCTCTCCCACTCTCTCCTCTCCCCCCTCTCTCCTCTCCCACTCTCGCCTCTCCCAACTCTCTCCTCTCCCACTCTCTTCTCTCCCACTCTCTCCTCTCCCACTCTCGCCTCTCCCACTCTCGCCTCTCCCAACTCTCTCCTCTCCCACTCTCTCCTCTCCCACTCTCTCCTCTCCCACTATCGCCTCTCCCACTCTCTCCTCTCCCACTCCCTCCTCTTCCACTCTCTCCTTTCCCACTCTCTCCTTTCCCACTCTCTCCTTTCCCACTCTCGCCTCTCTCACTCTCTTCTCTCCCACTCTCTCCTCTCCCCCTCTCTCCTCTCCCACTCTCTCCTCTCACACTCTCTCCTCTCCCCCTCTCTCCTCTCCCACTCTCGCCTCTCCCAACTCTCTCCTCTCCCACTCTCGCCTCACCCACTCTCGCCTCTCCCAACTCTCTCCTCTCCCCCTCTCTCCTCCTTTCCCACTCTCGCCTCTCCCACTCTCTCCTCTCCCACTCTCTCCTTCCCACTCTCTCCTCTCCCACTCTCTCCTCTCCCACTCTCTCCTCTCCCACTCTCTCCTCTCCCACTCTCTCCTCTCCCACTCCCTCCTCTTCCACTCTCTCCTTTCCCACTCTCGCCTCTCCCACTCTCGCCTCTCCCACTCTCTTCTCTCCCACTCTCTCCTCTCCCACTCTCTTCTCTCCCACTCTCTCCTCTCCCACTCTCGCCTCTCCCACTCTCGCCTCTCCCACTCTCTCTCTCCCACTCTCTTCCTCTCCCACTCTCTCCTCTCCCACTCTCTCCTCTCCCACTCTCTCTTCTCCCACTCTCTCCTCTCCCACACTCTTCTCTTTCTCTCTATTTTATCCCATCTATTTTTCCTCTCCCACTACGGATCCTATTTTATCCCCACTTCATTACCGACTCCCTCCCAAATTAATCCCTCAACCGTTTCGCAATCCTTAGTTCTATCTATTATTGCTTCTTTTCTAATATTTTATTACGCGTTTTTTATAAATCTCTCAATATAAAGGTGTTAAAGTCTCGTATTTTAATTATCTATATTAATTCTCTGCTTCTTCTACACAAGAAGCTCCGCCTTTAGAGTAGTTTTTTTGCAACGATCAACAAATTTGGTAGTCCATTGTCAAACTTGTCCACTTTCAAGTGCAGATCTGTCGATTTGTCAATTGCGCTTCAGACTAACTTCAAACAGAGTTCTGAAATTGGGAATATATTTAATTTCGATCGCTTTATAGTTAAAAAAAGAGAAATTAATAAAGAATTCTTCAAGACAGTCAAATCATGGGAGAATTGTTTTGTTGAAATCCGTCAACTGGGTCGCAATATTGCTTTGTTTAAATGAAGCACTGCGAGTGACGCAATGACAAAACGACTGCTTCAACTAATGCGCTTCAACTTTTCAAGATGCGATGACCTTACCTAGAGATAGCTTTACCTTTACTAATACAACTTCTATAATACCCTACATGTGTGGTTGTGTATTTTAGTCAAATTTTCTTCATCACTAAATAGTTGTATTGCTATCACAATTTACTGACTAAACAAAACTTAATCTACTGCATTATATACTAATATTATTGTTTTACAACACCATTTTAGATAAACATTAAAGAACAAAAAGGTAACCTATTCGTATTTTACCTGATCCCACTTTAGCAATGGCTCGATGGGGGGTCTCGAGATTTCTCACCTTCTTTTTCGCAACCTCCCTTCATCATTTTTTCTCTTGCCAAATATCCCACTCCTTCCCTCCATCTCTGTCTCCTTTCCCATCTGTCTCCTTTCCCATCTCTGTCTCCTTTCCCATCTCTGTCTCCTTTCCCATCTCCCTCTCCTTTCCCATCTCTGTCTCCTTTCCCATCTCTGTCTCCTTTCCCATCTCTGTCTCCTTTCCCATCTCTGTCTCCTTTCCCATCTCTGTCTCCTTTCCCATCTCTGTCTCCTTTCCCATCTCTGTCTCCTTTCCCATCTCTGTCTCCTTTCCCATCTCTGTCTCCTTTCCCATCTCCCTCTCCTTTCCCATCTCTGTCTCCTTTCCCATCTCTGTCTCCTTTCCCATCTCTGTCTCCTTTCCCATCTCTGTCTCCTTTCCCATCTCTGTCTCCTTTCCCATCTCCCTCTCCTTTCCCATCTCTGTCTCCTTTCCCATCTCCCTCTCCTTTCCCATCTCTGTCTCCTTTCCCATCTCTGTCTCCTTTCCCATCTCCCTCTCTTCCATCTCTGTCTCCTTTCCCATCTCTGTCTCCTTTCCCATCTCTGTCTCCTTTCCCATCTCTGTCTCCTTTCCCATCTCCCTCTCCTTTCCCATCTCTGTCTCCTTTCCCATCTCTGTCTCCTTTCCCATCTCTGTCTCCTTTCCCATCTCTGTCTCCTTTCCCATCTCTGTCTCCTTTCCCATCTCTGTCTCCTTTCCCATCTCTGTCTCCTTTCCCATCTCCCTCTCCTTTCCCATCTCTGTCTCCTTTCCCATCTCTGTCTCCTTTCCCATCTCTGTCTCCTTTCCCGTCTCCCTCTCCTTTCCCATCTCTGTCTCCTTTCCCATCTCTGTCTCCTTTCCCATCTCTGTCTCCTTTCCCATCTCTGTCTCCTTTCCCATCTCTGTCTCCTTTCCCATCTCTGTCTCCTTTCCCATCTCTGTCTCCTTTCCCATCTCTGTCTCATTTCCCATCTCTGTCTCCTTTCCCATCTCTGTCTCCTTTCCCATCTCTGTCTCCTTTCCCATCTCTGTCTCCTTTCCCATCTCTCTCTACTTTGCCATCTCTGTCTCCTTTCCCATCTGTCTCCTTTCCCATCTCTGTCTCCTTTCCCATCTCTGTCTCCTTTCCCATCTCTGTCTCCTTTCCCATCTCTGTCTCCTTTCCCATCTCTGTCTCCTTTCCCATCTCCCTCTCCTTTCCCATCTCCCTCTCCTTTCCCATCTCGATCTCCTTTCCCATCTCCCTCTCCTTTTCCGTTTCCCACTCTCCCATGTTTCTTCCCTGTTTCTATTCGCCTAAAATTCGGGCCCATCCGGTGGGGACAAGTCGGAGCCTTTCAAGTTGCGCTCTCACAAAGGTTTTCCCGCCACTCAAAGCAGCTCAAACTACGAGTATTAACATGTTGCCCGCCTCTAGCCAGGTGTTTCCAGGCTTCTACAGATGCAATAAAATTGCGTGTAACACCTGAGGAATGCTAATGCAATTTGGTCCATATGGATGCAAGATTATAACAGCAGTGCAACTTGACCAGACATCTGCTCATCCTTAACCCATACTTTACCTGGCGCATCTGTAACATAACATTTCTTACTGATTAGATATCCTTCATAATCTGACGCAATCCAATAAAATTGGCCGGCCCCAGTGCACGATGCCAAACTTAGAGAAGACACAGTTGACGCCGATTCTCAATGGGGGCAGTAAACTTTTGTTGGGGGGGGGCAGTTGCGCAATATACTAATTTCCCATTTATGAGAACCTATACTCAGGAATATGATTAAGATATCGTAAAGTGACGGACAGGGCGCGGTGTTTGCTCAAGGATGGCTCTTGACACAGCTGCTCTGCCATGGCAATGGAAACAATTTGGGTAATCTGTTGACTGCCTGTTTGAGAACTGCTGGAGAACAAACTTGCCTACCAAAAGCTCAAGGCAAATATTTTGAGGCATGTTGATGTAAATGAAATCCAGAATTTAACTGCCTTAAATATGGGATTCGCAATGGAATTCAAGTGGGATTTTTAATAGATTCTGAGTGGGATTTCTATTAGATTTGGAGTGGGATTTCTAATAGATTTGGAGTGGGATTTCTAATAGATTCGGAGTGGGATTTCTAATAGATTCAGAGTGAAATTTCTAATAGATTCGGAGTGGGATTTTTAATAGATTCTGAGTGGGATTTCTATTAGATTTGGAGTGGGATTTCTAATAGATTTGGAGTGGGATTTCTAATAGATTCGGAGTGGGATTTCTAATAGATTCGGAGTGGGATTTTTAATAGATTCTGAGTGGGATTTCTATTAGATTTGGAGTGGGATTTCTAAAAGATTTAAAGTGGGATTTCTAATAGATTCGGAGTGGGATTTCTAATAGATTCGGAGTGGGATTTTTAATAGATTCTGAGTGGGATTTCTAATAGATTCGGAGTGGGATTTATAATAGATTCGGAGTGGAATTTCTAATAGATTCGGAGTGGGATTTTTAATAGATTCTGAGTGGGATCTCTAATAGATTTGGAGTGGGATTTCTAATAGATTCGGAGTGGGATTTCTAATAGATTCGGAGTGGGATTTTTAATAGATTCTGAGTGGGATTTCTAATAGATTTGGAGTGGGATTTCTAATAGATTCGGAGTGGGATTTCTAATAGATTCGGAGTGCATGGGATTTTTAATAGATTCTGAGTGGGATCTCTAATAGATTCGGAGTGGGATTTCTAATAGATTCTGAGTGGGATCTCTAATAGATTCTGAGTGGGATTTCTAATAGATTCTGAGTGGGATCTCTAATAGATTCTGAGTGGGATCTCTAATAGATTCGGAGTGGGATTTCTAATAGATTTGGAGTGGGATTTCTAATAGATTTGGAGTGGGATTTCTAATAGATTCGGAGTGGGATTTCTAATAGATTCGGAGTGCATGGGATTTTTAATAGATTCTGAGTGGGATCTCTAATAGATTCGGAGTGGGATTTCTAATAGATTCTGAGTGGGATCTCTAATAGATTCTGAGTGGGATTTCTAATAGATTCTGAGTGGGATCTCTAATAGATTCTGAGTGGGATCTCTAATAGATTCGGAGTGGGATTTCTAATAGATTTGGAGTGGGATTTCTAATAGATTTGGAGTGGGATTTCTAATAGATTTGGAGTGGGATTTCTAATAGATTCGGAGTGCATGGGATTTTTAATAGATTCTGAGTGGGATCTCTAATAGATTCGGAGTGGGATTTCTAATAGATTCGGAGTGCATGGGATTTTTAATAGATTCTGAGTGGGATTTCTAATAGATTTGGAGTGGGATTTCTAATAGATTTGGAGTGGGATTTCTAATGGATTTGGACTGGGATTTCTAATGGATTTGGAGTGGGATTTATTATCTTTTGGAGTGGGATTTTAATAGTTTCATATTGGGATTTCGAATTGTTTGGAGTGGGATTTCTAGTTAATGGATATGGGACTTGGTTAAGACAAGCAATGACAAAAATTGAATAGAGCAAATCTGAGGTTAAGTAATTTGGTCACCCATAATACACAATCATCTCGTACAGATAAAAACTATACGACAAGAACAATAGCAAACAAGAACGTAGTCGAATTCGTCAGTAGATTTCTGAGTCTGGGATTGGAGTTTTTAATTAATAGTTGCCAACCACGAAAAGCTTTATAGGTTAGCTTTAATGTTTGCACTTTTCCCCTTGGGGCGAAATGTCGAACAACAGGTTAAAAAAGTGCGTAAAATATTTGCTTGCCATTCCATCTTCGACACAGGGCTAATTAAGCGTCACTCAGATTTTGATTTTATTTGGCGCGAAGGTGACATTTAAAAACTTATCAAAGTTGCGAAGGCCTTTGAGGCAAACAAGCACTAACTCCCCCCTATTAGCTCATTGTCTCCGGGTGGAGTAAGGGTGCGAATGAGTTGGCTATTTACAATCAGGCTGGTCAGGTGGCAGATATGTTTGTAGCTCATATTCAATGAACTAAAAATAGATTAACTGATAGAATAAAATGGCGCCAAATGAGAGGATAAGGTGGCACCAAATGAGAAGATAAAGTGGCGCCAAATGAGTGGATAAAGTGGCGCCAAATGAGAGGATAATGTGGCGCCAAATGAGAAGATAAAGTGGCGCCAAATGAGAAGATCAAATGGCGCCAAATGAGTGGATAAAGTGGCGCCAAATGAGAAGATAAAGTGGCGCCAAATGAGTGGATAAAACGGCGCCAAATGAGAAGATCAAATGGCGCCAAATGAGAAGATAAAGTGGCGCCAAATGAGTGGATAAAACGGCGCCAAATGAGAAGATAAAGTGGCGCCAAATGCCAAATGAGAAGATAAAGTGGCGCCAAATGCCAAATGAGAAGATAAAGTGGCGCCAAATGAGTGGACAAGGTGGCGCCATATGAGAAGATAAAGTGGCGCCAAATGAGAAGATAAAGTGGCGCCAAATGAGAGAATAAGGTGGCGCCAAATGAGAAGATAAAGTGGCGCCAAATGAGAGAATAAGGTGGCGCCAAATGAGTGGATGAAATGACGTCAAATGAGTGGATGAAATGACGCCAAAATGAGAAGCTAAAGTGGCGCCAAATGAGTGGTGTCACCGAAAGGTGACAGTTATGAATCTGATCAGTATGCAATAAAGGGGAAGCTGCAGTTGCGGTGTGGGATATCGAATAGCGCTGGTCAAGGATGTTGAACACTAATATGCGACAGAGTATTAAATTTCCATTTCATATCATCCACACTCTTGTCTATTGTGCTGTCAACCGATACGCATATAAGATGAAAAATTCGTAGATCTACCTGCCCAGATACAAGCAAAACTCGAAGTGGAACTGTTGTCGCCTATTGTTTTAAAAAGAGGGATTCAAATTTCGCTTCGTTGTCAGAAAAAATCTCTTAACTCGTAAAACACAGTCGGATACTCCTATAAAGACGTATTTTATGCGGCATTTTCTCAGTCGCTTTTGTTTCTACGCAAAAAATGTTATTATAGACAAAATAAATCAATGATAAGGATCGAATGACCAAGCTATAGGGAGTGACACTTGACACTTGACGAATCAAGGAGTCTAGATCGGGGCTTGAATTAATAATTCGGCAATGTTTTTTTCATTTCATTTTTTCTGTGACATAACAATTGTTTTTTTGGATAGTGCGAAGTAGGCGTATCTAGATTGTGAGGGATAAATTGATTTGGAAAAACCAATCAATCATGCACGATCGATAAATTTACGTATAAACTCTAAAAAAACTATTTCCTATTGTCTATGGCCCAAAGTCAGTTTTGACTCAATCATAGACAATTGTCCCGGATGGATCGATATATGGGACTGATTCGGAAGCACAATAGCTTCAATATGAGCCTTTCAATACGTTTCTAGCAAGTGTAGGATTGCTACACAAAACCAACGCTAAATAATAGTAACTCATTCGCAGATTTTGAAGCTACCAGTAACTCATTCGCAGATTTTGAAGCTACCAGTAACTCATTCGCAGATTTTGAAGCAACCAGTAACTCATTCGCAGATTTTGAAGCTACCAGTAACTCATTCGCAGATTTTGAAGCTACCAGTAACTCATTCGCAGATTTTGAAGCTACCAGTAACTCATTCGCAGATTTTGAAGCAACATGTACCTCATTCGCAGATTTAGAAGCAACCAGTAACTCATTCGCAGATTTTGAAGCAACCTGTACCTCATTCGCAGATTTTGAAGCAACCAGTAACTCATCCACAGATTTTGAAGCTACCAGTAATTAATCCACAGATTTTGAAGCTACCAGTAATTAATCCACAGATTTTGAAGCTACCAGTAATTAATCCACAGATTTTGAAGCTACCAGTAATTAATCCACAGATTTTGAAGCTACCAGTAATTAATCCACAGATTTTGAAGCTACCAGTAACTCATTCGCAGATTTTGAAGCTACCAGTAATTCATCCACAGATTTTGAAGCTACCAGTAATTAATCCACAGATTTTGAAGTTACCAGTAAATAATCCAGATTTTGAAGCTACCAGTAATTAATCCACAGATTTTGAAGCTACCAGTAATTCATCCACAGATTTTGAAGCTACCAGTAATTAATCCACAGATTTTGAAGCTACCAGTAATTAATCCACAGATTTTGAAGCTACCAGTAATTAATCCACAGATTTTGAAGCTACCAGTAATTCATCCACAGATTTTGAAGCTACCAGTAATTCATCCACAGATTTTGAAGCTACCAGTAAATAATCCACAGATTTGAAGCTACCAGTAATTAATCCACAGATTTTGAAGCTACCAGTAACTCATTCGCAGATTTTGAAGCTACCAGTAATTCATCCACAGATTTTGAAGCTACCAGTAAATAATCCACAGATTTTGAAGCTACCAGTAATTCATCCACAGATTTTGAAGCTACCAGTAACTCATTCGCAGATTTTGAAGCTACCAGTAATTCATCCACAGATTTTGAAGCTACCAGTAAATAATCCACAGATTTTGAAGCTACCAGTAATTAATCCACAGATTTTGAAGCTACCAGTAAATAATCCAGATTTTGAAGCTACCAGTAATTAATCCACAGATTTTGAAGCTACCAGTAACTCATTCGCAGATTTTGAAGCTACCAGTAATTCATCCACAGATTTTGAAGCTACCAGTAATTCATCCACAGATTTTGAAGCTACCAGTAAATAATCCACAGATTTTGAAGCTACCAGTAATTAATCCACAGATTTTGAAGCTACCAGTAACTCATTCGCAGATTTTGAAGCTACCAGTAATTAATCCACAGATTCTGAAGCTACCAGTAATTCAAAATTACTTTACAAGAAACAACTTCTAGTTGTCAGAGTTGCACAACTTTTACTTGCAAATATTTAAGCTATTAGCTTTGAATTGCAGGTTTTGACGTTACCAATGCATGATTTGAAAAGTTCTCAATAGTTCGTAAGGATGAAAACGACCCAGTTCAGTTGTTTTTTAATAATGAAATCTAAGATATTTTATTGCATCACTTACTTTATTGTATCATATCATCAGCCAGTGGAACACTTCCAAAGGCTGCGTTCAGTTCAATTCACAAAAGGGCAGTCACCGTTTGAGATTTTAGAGATTCTCTCTAACTGTGTGCGTTTTTTGATTTGATGAATTGACTAAAAATGAAAGTTTCCAAACACCGAATAACACTATAGAAGCAAATAACTAGCAATGAACCGCACAAGTACGGAAAGACTTTTTAGAGTCACGCATGAATTGGCAGTTAAAATGTGCTCTAATAAGTAAAATTCATGCAATTTGTTAAGACAGACAGACAGCAGTAAGATAGACATATAATAAAATAACTATTTAATATGCATTCCATGCTACTTATCAGATCTTATCACAAAGTAGCAATCAAGAGACTAGCGAAGATTCGTATATACATAAAAATTCATTTTAGCTGAAGTACTCAGGGATATTTACTCAGGGGACATTTACTCTACTTGAAGTACTCAGGGGATATTTATTCCACCTGAAGTACTCAGGGGATATTTATTCCACCTGAAGTACTCAGGGGATATTTATTCCACCTGAAGTACTCAGGGGATATTTATTCCACCTGAAGTACTCAGGGGATATTTATTCCACCTGAAGTACTCAGGGGATATTTATTCCACCTGAAGTACTCAGGGGATACTTATTATACCTGAAGTACTCAGGGGATATTTATTCCACCTGAAGTACTCAGGGGATACTTATTATACCTGAAGTACTCAGGGGATATTTATTCCACCTGAAGTACTCTGGGACATTTATTCTATCTGAAGTACTCAGGGGATAGTTATTCCACCTGAAGTACTCAGGGGATATTTATTCTACCTGAAGTACATGAGCATCTAAGCATCGAACGCGTCAGAAAATGAAACAAAAAGAAATCACCAAGACGCTAGAAAGAACATATCATATGCAGTTCACTAAAAAAAGCTCTCACTATTCATACTACTATGTTGGCGCCAGTAGTAGAATGAGTAGAAGGAAAACAATTTAACGGAATTTCATCTAGTCTGCCATGCGGCCAGCACGCTAAATGCAGCGGCCAGCAGGACGGCGCCGAGGAAGTCGCCAAGGCCGGTTAGGTAGGGAATGGAAGCGCTGTCCGGGTCGTGGCCGAAGGACCAGATCCAGTACACCACCCAGTTGGCCAGCCACAGCAGCAAGGCCACCTTCGGGCGAGTCGGCGGAGAGTTAAAAGTTACAGCATAGGTAACAATAGGGATGACGTTCGATAGTGTACTACAATTACAAACCAGTTAGAAAAATTCCTAAAATGAAGAAATATCCTAGATTTAATCTCGTTTGCTGTGGGGAATCCCCTTAAAAAAACCTGGTCGAAGAGAATCCTGTCCTGCCTAATAGTCTTGGTTGAGGGAATCCCATTCAAGGCACTTATAGTTGAGGGGCAACTAAGTGCCCAACAGTAAGCCCAACAGTAACATGGGGAAACCCAAGGGGAATCCCTCCCAGCCAAACAGTAACCTGGGGAAACCCATGGGGAATCCCGCCCAGCCAAACAGTAACTTAAGGAAACCCAAGGGGAATCCAACCCAGCCCAAAAGTTACTTTGGGAAACCCATGGGGAATCCCGCCCTGCCCAACAGTAGGAAACCTATTTAGAATATATAAGCAGGCTAGTATCTGTCCCAAATGAGGCACCTGGAGCAGGCAGGCAGCCAGGTAGCACACCAGGAAGGCCGGCGTGGCAGTGAAAGCGCCGTCCGGTGCCAGCGCCAGCACGCAGCAGATGGCCAGGAGGTGGCAGGGAGCCACCAGTGCCAGCAGCAGCCGGGTGGCGCAGCTGCCCGCGGCGACGCCGCAGAACAGTTGGCGACAGTCGGGCGGCCGGTCAGCAGTCGACTGGGCGGGCAGACGATGGGCCACAGTCGACAGGCGGCTAGCCTGCAAGGAGAGTGACAGAAAATTTATTGAGAGTGACAGATTATCTAAACAGAGGGGCAGGTAACTGAAGGGAGTGACAGGCTACTAAAAGGGAGTGACAGGCTACTAAAAGGGAGTGACAGGCTACTGAAAGGGAGTGAGGGCTATCAAAAAGGGAGTGACAGGCTACTGAAAGGGAGTGAGGGCTATCAAAAAGGGAGTGACAAGGCTACTGAAAGGGAGTGAGGGGCTATCAAAAAGGGAGTGACAGGCTACCCACCTGGATGGCCGCAATGTTGCCTCCGATGCCGTTGATAACGGGTTGGAACATGGCCAACAGTGGCAGCCTGCCGGCGCACCTGCGAAACACCAGGCCGCCCAGACTGCTGGCCAGCATGGCAGCCAGCACCGGCAGCCAGCCCTGCCTGAGCGCCGCCTGCGCGAACTGGTTTTTAGCAGCTTCGACGGCCAGCGCCGGAGCTAGGCAGGCGTAGCCAGCTAGGATTCCGGCCATTGGCCAGAGTCCGGAACCGTCCAGCTGCCTAGCTAGCCAAGCCAGGGCCAGCAGGCTGGCGAAGTCGCCGAGGCTGGCCGCGATTGGAGTGGCCAGATTGTCCGGATTCAGGCGGCAGCGTTCAGAGGCGACGATCACCGCGCTCACCTGCAATGAGTAGCGGGTTAGAGGGGACAATGCTGAATTCAGTCGCATTGGGAATTAGGGATCATTGTTAAGCGAATAGGTCGGGATTGGGAATCATTGTTAGGGGAATAGGATGGGATTGGGGATAATTGTTAAGGCAGTAGGTCAGGATTGGGGATTATAGTTAATAGAGTAGGTCGGGATTGGGAATCATTGTTAGGGGAATAGGATGGGATTGGGGATAATTGTTAAGGCAGTAGGTCAGGATTGGGGATTATAGTTAATAGAGTAGGTCGGGATTGGTTGGGATCATTGTTATGAGAGTAGGTCAGGATTGGTTGGGAACATTGTTATGAGAGTAGGTCGGGATTGGTTGGGATCATTGTTAAAAGAGTAGGTCGGGATTGGTTGGGATCATTGTTAAGAGAGTAGGTCGGGATTGGTTGGGATCATTGTTAAGAGATCTCGATTAGTATTGGAAATAAAAAAGATAAGGATAAGAAGGATTAGTGTCTCTGAAATCACACAGGCTCACCACCAGACCAAGCAGCAGTGAGGCCACAGATGCTGTAGCCGTACTGGTTGCCAATAGAAACAGGCCGTGCTCAGCCGCGTTCGACTTCGAATCAGCTCCGTCTCCGCCACCGCCGCCTCCAGTGGCATTCAACAGGATGGCAACCAAAGCGGCCAAGAAGCCAACTAGAACAGCCTGCAGCTGGGTGAGCACCAGATTGCCCCACACTAGCGAGCGGAGCCGGCGAGGCTCGGCGAAAGTACCCAAGTTGGCCTAAGAAACGGTGATAGCAACAGATAATAACAGTATTTGTAGGAGGGCAGCGGGCAAGCCCTCCTACATCAACACATCAACATCAACATCACAATTTGACAATAGACCCGCAGCCAAGAGAGGCAATTCTGCACATTGGAAGGACTCAATCTGAGCACACACGCTATGCTCAGATAGCAGGTTGGCCCCTGCTTGTCGTGCAATTTACGCCCTTGAAGGCAAACATTCAAGGCACAGTGAGAGTGTACACCACCTGACGATTAGTAAGTCAGGGCAGATGTACACACCCTGCGTGAGTGTCTGCGTACGGTATCTGTGTGCGTGTGTGCTCAGGAGTCAGCGAAATCGGCAGAATTGCCTCCACGCTGTCTGCGGGTCTAGCGTCACCAAAACTGATGTGCCGCTGCCTGCGGCCCTCCTGCAATTACTAGTTTTATTATTATCACTCACACTACACATTCATACACACAGACACACACACAGTCACAGATGCAACCAACCTGAGTAGACAGCCGGGAAGCCAGCGTCATCTCCAGATTGCCCTTTAGTCCAATGATTGCCGGCACCATCACCAGCAGCTCCGGGTGCCGGATGAACTCCGGCCAGCGCTGAAGCTCATCTAGAACCAGGCCGGCTAATGACATTCCAAGGCCAGCAACGGCTAACGGCGGCGCCATTTGGAGAGCCATGGAGACGGCTGACTCGGCGCCGCTAGTGTGAGTCTGATGATGCAGCTGCTGGATAGGCGGTTTCTGCTCCTGCAACTCATGCTGCTCTTGCTGCTGCTGCTGCTGCTGCTGCTGCTGCTGCAGTTGATAATGCGTCGGCGTGCCCGGCTGCTGCATAGCCGGGTCCAGCTGAGTAGAATCTCGATGCTGCCGCCGCCTTGGGCTGCTTAGAGTGCTGTCGGGTGATGCTCCATCTATCATAACACCAATGCAGAATGGCTGGGAAGCTGGGAAATGCAATCGGGAGAGCCAAGACATCAGACATAACATTCCTACCAGCTAGATCATCACTCTGGATACCAGCTAGATCATCACTCTGGATACCAGCTAGATCATCACTCTGGATACCAGCTAGATCATCACTCTGGATACCAGCTAGATCATCACTCTGGATACCAGCTAGATCATCACTCTG
The DNA here is from genome assembly GCA_950097015.1 of Macrostomum hystrix. NCBI lineage: Eukaryota > Metazoa > Platyhelminthes > Macrostomidae > Macrostomum > Macrostomum hystrix. The sequence goes on along the minus strand of CATNEN010000034.1, from coordinate 6,708,633 downwards.
GATACCAGCTAGATCATCACTCTGGATACCAGCTAGATCATCACTCTGGATACCAGCTAGATCATCACTCTGGATACCAGCTAGTCTATCACTCTGGATACAAGCTAGTCTATCACTCTGGATACCAGCTAGATCATCACTCTGGATACCAGCTAATCTATAACTCTGGATTCCAGCTAGATCATCACTCTTGATACCAGCTAGATCAACACTTTGGATACCAAAAATTGATATAATGGATATAAATTGAAAAACTATTAAATTTGATGTAAATTAGAATGATTTATATTGGTAGCAACACAACAAAAAATCACAAGACAGAATCGCACACCTTTTATGTTATGGTTGTAGCAAAAAGCGTGAATCATTGCAGCACCTATCTGGACAGCAAATAATGATAAAATTGCACAGCAAAGTCTGGTTAAAATACTGAGCAAAGCCTGTGTGTGAGCTAATGAAAAGCACAACTTAATAATTAGATTTATTAATTGATTGCTCTCTGAGTACAAAAAAACTGATGTAAGCTAGCTAGCTTGGTAGAGTCAGTGTAAAACAAAAATACTGAAGATTTAAATATGAAAAGAGAACAGCCAGATTTAAACCAAAAATCAGCAATTATTATATAGGGAAATCAAACAAACAGTAGAACTACCATTGGTGGAATCCCCCTGACAATTTTTTGTGCTGCACCCGAACGGAACAACACAAGCACACGAAACCTCAAGAACACGGACCAACTTTTTGCTGTGCATCAATCTGAAACAACAATCAAGTCGCCAGTTCTTCAGACCGTCGAGATATTCAATGGTTCTGGCCAAAGGTCGGATTTTTCCCATAAGCGGCTAGTGTATTTCATACACCAATATACACGAATTAGCACTGCGTCTCAGTGCGGCCTTGCCAGGCCTTCAAAATTTATCAGCATGTGCCTGCATCATCTCCGTCTTCGATGGTCACCTACCTATATCTAGACGGACTGCTGGATTTTCAAGGGCTATAACAGGTGGAACCATGCAACTATGGACATCCTGACACGAATTTCTCTAATTTCACTGCATAAGCCTAAATATTAGGCGCAGGTCAACCACAGGACACCCTCGCCTAGTCTATCAACCAATCAGTCACCAACCAATTCTGGCGCTGCCAATTTTTTTCTAGAATTCCCCTTTGGTATAAAAATGGGAAACAAAATGGCTTGGCATACTGTTAACAGGGATTTCAAGCACAATAAATACATTTAGAATGTGTCAAGATCGCTAAAACAGCAGACATTGCAGCTAGAGCAGCTGGCAAGACTTGCGCGGATGAAATGGATTATCCTTAGTGGGATTAACTAGGGCGTCCTCCTGCGAATGGCTGACAATGTACTGCACAATCTCCGGTATGGTGACGGAGGCTTTAGCGCGCTGCCGATTGTAGTCCCGTTTCAGATCGGCGAGCTCACGCCGCAGCCGAGCAATATGCTCTTCGCGGTATTGAGACATTGATTGGCCTGGTACAGGGGCTGCAATTGGTTGCCAGGCAAGCTTAGTTACAGGATGCAAACTGCTCAGTGCGAAAGAAAATCTACTAAAGTTTGTAGTATTTTTTACAGAAATAATATTTTCACTTATAAAATTTATTTGCAGCAGGGCTGTGGATACTGGAACATCATTTGGTGATAGTGGGGGCTGTGGATACTGGCACATCATTTGGTGATAGTGGGGGCTGTGGATACTGGCACATCATTTGGTGATAGTGGGGGCTGTGGATACTGGCACATCATTTGGTGATAGTGGGGGCTGTGGATACTGGCACATCATTTGGTGATAGTGGGGGCTGTGGATACTGGCACATCATTTGGTGATAGTGGGGGCTGTGGATACTGGCACATCATTTGGTGATAGTGGGGGCTGTGGATACTGGCACATCATTTGGTGATAGTGGGGGCTGTGGATACTGGCACATCATTGGTGTGGATACTGGCACATCATTTGGTGATAGTGGGGGCTGTGAATACTGGCACATCATTTGGTGATAGTGGGGGCTGTGAATACTGGCACATCATTTGGTGATAGTGGGGGCTGTGGATACTGGCACATCATTTGGTGATAGTGGGGGCTGTGGATACTGGCACAACATTTGGTGATAGTGGGGGCTGTGAATACTGGCACATCATTTGGTGATAGTGGGGGCTGTGGATACTGGCACATCATTTGGTGATAGTGGGGGCTGTGAATACTGGCACATCATTTGGTGATAGTGGGGGCTGTGGATACTGGCACATCATTTGGTGATAGTGGGGGCTGTGGATACTGGCACATCATTTGGTGATAGTGGGGGCTGTGGATACTGGCACAACATTTGGTGATAGTGGGGGCTGTGAATACTGGCACATCATTTGGTGATAGTGGGGGCTGTGGATACTGGCACATCATTTGGTGATAGTGGGGGCTGTGAATACTGGCACATCATTTGGTGATAGTGGGGGCTGTGGATACTGAGCTGGCTATGTTGATGTTCTTTTATAGAAATATATCTTTTATATACAAAAATTATATACAAAAAAGCTTGATTAAACACAGACAAAAATAATAATAATAATAATAATAAAATATAATAATAATAATAATAATAGCAGGAGGGCTGAGGCAACAGCACATCATTTGGTGATACTAGACCTACAGCCAGCAAGGAGGAAATTCTGCCCATTTTTCCGACTCCTGAGCACAGCCACACATGCACACAGATACTATACACAGGCACACTCAAAACAGCAGTGACAGGTGTGTACATCTGCCCTGAGTTTCTCATTGTCAGGCAGTGCACACTTTCACTGTGCCTTGGAGGTTTGGCCCTCATGGGTCTAAATTGCATGACAAGCCCCTAAGTCTTCTCTTTATAGCTGCAACCCAAATTAATGTGGCCTTGCTGCAGAATCGAGCTAAGTACCTTTGTGCAAAAAGCAAACATGTTAGACCACTTAGCCACTCACCCCCTGATATACCACAATAAGTTCCAAGATGGTTTCAAACAAAAAGTGAAAAACATTACTAAACTAGCATTAAATGCAGCTAGTAAGTGAAAATTATGCCCATTCTGCTAAATTTAGACTCTTATTAAATTACTCTTTTGTCATTTCTAGAGGTGCCACACCCCACAAGTGGAAACAGCACATATTGCAATTCCAAAAGAAGCCAGATATGACATAGAAGCAGGAGCACAGGGGGATCTTGCTCATGTCCTATAAGCTGCTCAAACATGCTGCTGCTGGATGCTATGTATGTTGCACATGTGGCCATGCTACATGTAACATTTGTGGAGCATAGCAGCACAGGCAGTGAGACCAACACTGTGCTCTATTCAAGGGTGCACCTGATTCAGCTTACTGACCTACTGTCTGGTAGTGACTTTGATTGGCTGGCCATGTTATCTAGTTGGATGCCTGCTGTCCTGAGCCACAATAGGACATGCTGCTACTAAAGCTGCAGTGACCACAAAATGGAGGCCAAGGGAAAACAGCAAGATTTTCTGACTGGCTTCTGTGTGATACTAGCACCCCAGACCAAGCTGTCAGGTGTGACTTTTTGAGGTCATTAGCCTAGAGATAGGCTCTCTGACTTTTCTGGTCTCTGCATAGCTTGTGGGAGCAGTCTTTTGTTGTTTTTGTTGCTGTAAATGATTCTAGAAACTAGCTAAACACTGAAATAGTAATCACAAACATTTTAAGTTACTAATAAACTATAATTTCCCAAGACTTGCTTTATAAAAAGTTGAACTATATCCTATAGGGAGATGTCTAGTATTTATACTTATAAGTAAGATGTCTAAGATTTGATTAGCAATAAGATTAGCTATAGGTAGCAAAGATAAAGCCAACAATAAGTTTATGTCCTAAAATTTGTTCTCAGAAATGCACTATGCAAAAAAGTTCTAGATGAATAAGCACAATTTCAATAAGTACAAACACCCCTGCTTGTAGCCATAATAGCTATAAATATTCTACATTTCAATAAAAATTATTTAGCTTTGCTTGAATTTTACTGCTAGTGTGGTCTTTAGCAACTACAAAATGTTTGAATATATAATACATTTTAGTATTGTAAAAGTAAAATATGGAATATAGTAAAGAGTAAAAATATTTAACCCTTAACTAGAAGCAAATAAGATTGACGTCCTAGGAAATTCGTTAGGCTTATCAATAAATGTAAGAAACAAAAATTATACCCAGGCCTATAACAACAAAGGTCTAACAGAAAAGCTGTTCAATAAAATATATCTAGTATGGTGGCATGTAACTAATGTCTACTAGCTTGAAATAAATATAGCTTGTAAATATGAAGCTGATCTAAAGAAACAAAAAAGGTTATTTTTTTCTCTAAAAAACTTACAAGATAAGCAAGTAGCTTAAAAAGAAACTAGAGAGAACAAGTTCAAGTTTCTAACTTTTTAAAGAAAATTAGTTTTTTTCAAACATTTAAGCAAAAGTGAAGTAAAAACTTTTTTGTTCAAAGAACGAAAATATAAATTTATTAAACAATAAATATTAAATATATATAAAAGACACAATGACATGGCAGATTTAAAAAAGACCACGTGAGAGCGAAAGTTTAGTGTCGTATTAAAACTAATATTTTCCCTAATCCCGTTAACTTAGTAACGCCTCTTTTATAGGGCCCTATATAGTTCGATAAGCCGCAGCTTCAATCAGAAGCGGCTTCACTATTTTATATGTCAGGCAATGATTTTATTTTAAAAATTCTGCATTCACACAAATATTAATAACAAAATAGCCAATTGCAGGAGCCAATCCCAAAATTAGTTGCAACTGAAGCATTTTTTACACGAGGCCGGCATTGTTACTGTAAGTAGATAACTTGGCGTCATCAACGACTTATGATCTGCTGTGAACCAAACACGCAGCTTAATTTCGTTTTTTCTTGATCTAAAGCACTGACCTAGTAGTCAGGCCATCGTAACAAAGGGGAGAGTAAGTGATAGACAGGTTAGAGACAATTAATAACTTCGAAAAGTAAATACTACTAAAGTAAATTACACTGAGGTAGTTACGCTTTTGTATATTGAGGCTGTGACTCACGTTTATCTACAGAAGTATGCTGCTATTGAGGTAGAAAAATCGAAAAAATAAGACTGACTTAGAAACGCTAATAATTTTTAATCAGCACCATTATCAAACGATTATACTTCAGCGTTGATCACCGCGTGTATTTATTGGTTTTGCTGTTTGATTTTAGTTTCACAACAGCAGCGCCCGGTAGTGTCTTTAATCAGACGCATTGCAGATTATAATATAGGCGAGTGGCTGGACACGTGGATAGGGGTTAACAGCAGAAGCGATGAAGCAGAAATAAGAGACACAAGTTACCCGAGTTAAGCTAGCGAAATCTAGGAAACAAAAGCGTAACGATAGCGTTTGGTCGCATAATAGAGTGAAAGAAATGTCAAGAAATTGTCATTAAAAGGGAAAGGGCTCTGGTCACACAAAAGTTTGTGAAACAAAAATAAATAACAGCCCCAGAAAATACTTCACGCGCACTAGACTACATTTTAACAAAGGTTGTCACCAGGCAGAATCCAAACCTCACTAAAAGCAGCTAAACTACTGATTCAAAAAGTGTCAAGCAACTAGATTATAGATTTATTGTTGGAAAAATGCAAACTTGTGATATGCCGACACGAGACGTGCAAACCAATGTGCTTTTTGTGGTAGATTGTTGTGGTAGACAAACACACACATGTATAACAGGCCAACGACTGGTTGTTTCGCACACTTGTAGTTAACATTAAAGTAGGGATTACTAAAACATAGCATATTGCTTTTCTAATAGGATTGTATTTTAGTAGTCGAACAAGAACTAATAGCATAATAATGAGGCACAATGAACACAGATTGGAGACAAGTGACAAGATCCAAAGAAGAATTGTGAAGGAAGAAATAAATATATGACAACACTAAAAAAGCAGCTCAAGAACAGGGAAAGAAATTGCTCCTGATCTTTTTTGCTTGAAAACTGAACTCAACAGAACTGGTCTAAGGAAGGAAATGGAAATTTAACACCAAAATAACAACAAAACCACATAATGAAAGAGCTACTGTAACTAACAGATTTAAATAGTGAGTCCTCTCTAGAACTCTCACAATGCGACCAGCAAGAAGCTAAATGTGGCAAACGATGCCGGAAAAAAACAAAACAAGAAACTGAATAAAAAAAGACGAAATTTTGATTCCAAGCTAAACTAGAGGTCAGTTAGAAATGGTATGGCAAAGAGCAGCAATGAGAAACATTTGCAGAAAAGTTCAAAATTTTTGACAATAATGATCTGTGTTAACTAAAACAAAAACAGTTCAGAAGGCTAGAAAGGATCTAAGGGATTTGAAAGTCAAGCAAATTGAGTAGAACAGACAAGGGCACAGTTTGAGCAATCATACGTAATCGAGACAAAGTGCGAGAGAGACAAATAAGAAGAAAAATTAACTTTGGTATTGAGTTAAGTTTAAAACAGATTTTAATGACAGAAGGCACTCTAAGTAGGTTTCAGACTGGGGCACGCATGTAAATTATGTATGTGCATGCAGAAGAACCGAGATAGCGGTTTTAGTCTACAGACTGACGCGCTTATAAATGGGCATTAAGCCATGACTTAGCATCGTCACACCTGAATGGCCACCATATTTCCTGCTTTTATCCTTCTGGCAGCCTAATCAGACATAAATAGCCAGGCGGGTCAGCAGAAAGTTTAACAATATTAAAACAAGCCTTGAAATGATTAGAAATCTTGAAAAGTTTCGCGCGCAGCCCCCGTAAAAATTTGTGCTGATCTGTTAAAAAAACCCGACCCTCCTTATCCTTAGCCAACCAAGTCAAACCCCAAGGGCCAGCAGTTTTGGCAAGGCACAGCCGTTGCAGAACTGTAAGCAGCGGCAGCAGCAGCAGAAAATCTAGTCAGCAAAAGTTTCTGGCCTATTCTGGGCTATCGCAGGTTTGCACACGGCGGAGAAAGAGGAAGCAGTGGAGGTTTGCCTGTGGGGAGTAAAATGCAACTGGCGCGCCCACCCCACCTCCACAGGGTGCAAGGCTAGATTTTTCACCGTCCACTGAAGCAACAACGCAACCTCAATCGGTCCACTTGAGAGTGGAAGAGAGAGAGAGAGAGAGAGAAAATGGAAGTGTCTCGGAGTCGCGTCCGCATTGCGACTCGCATGAGAAGCAAGCTAGTCGCTAGATCCAAACCCCAAGTGTCGCACAGCCAGCAGATAAGAAACTGCTTCGCTTATGACTTTTCTAGGCGGCGGGTGGGGGATTGTTGTGTTGGCAATGGCAGCGTTAGACTATAGAACACAAGTTAGAGAAGGGCCGGCTAGTGCTAAGGAACTAAAACTATTCAGGCGCGCACTGAAACGGACAAATAATACAATAAGAGAAATCGGAGGGGAATGCTTGCTAAGTTGTGCTTAACTGTATTTCTCTCGCCTTGAGTCTCACAGTGTGTTGTCAGACACAATCGCATTTTGGAGGACAAGAAGCGGGAGAAAGGCAGCTCGAATCGATAGCAAACGGCTCGCCACTGTACAGCTGTTGCCCCCCAAACAAATGGCATTTCTTGCCCACCGGGACTGGAATATTACACAATGGCCGCTACACCTATGCATTGATCCTTCCGATATGTATATTTTTTAAGAAATGAAACAAGTCAAGCTGGACGCAATATCCGTCCGGACCAGAGGCTTTACTTGACTTGAATTAGTCCTGAGCAACACTGGGCAGCGTGTTTCTAGGTAGTTCTCATGAACAGCTCAAAGAAAGTAGCCAGTGTGCGGGCTATTAAAGTTTGAGACAATAAAACAAGCTTTTCCTAGCATAGCATATTATAATGGAAGTCATTCTTAAAGCGTTAAACACAGGCAGGGCTATTAAAGCTAGGTCTTGCCCACCCTCAGCTAGGCAATAATGCTGACTACAATGCGAGTCCAACCACCCCATGCAAACTGGGAAGTGGGAAAGAGAGATCCGGGCGGCCAGATGCACTGCTCCAATGCTATCAAACAGAAACTCTATCCCCTCCCTCTATTGTTTTTATCAGTTTTCCTTCCCTAAAAGTGTTAAGACTGCACGAGAATAGAATGCGAATTTTACGGGTCTCACAGTTCTCTCTCTCTCTTGCAAATTCACACAAGGCTAGCGAGCGGGGAATGGAGAGGCTGAGCGGATGTACGCCGCCTATGGTGGTCGCTAGCTTAGAACAATGAGAAGCGTCTGTTCTTTCCTACCATTCTGATTGTCAGTGCAGCCCCCAAATAGTCTGTCTCCTCATGAGCAGGATGGGGAGACAAAGAGACAGAGGGATGGAGCCTACCAGGTGGTGTGGGAGTTAAGAGAGGAGCGCGGGCCAACGTGACAGTCATCTTCAAGGCCGCGGAGTGCGCAACCGCCTCTGTTTTGATCACGGTAGCTAAGACAGTGTCGAGGGCAACACAATAGGAGAATTTTGGAGATGATAATGTGGCAAAAAAGTACAGCTTCTATTTCCCTACACAGGCCTATGACTACCGTTTAGATAACAGGAAATCGTCATATGATATTTTCCGTGTCTAAAACGTTACAAGGGAGAGTGTGGGACTTGGAAAGCATTCCTTAACTAATGTTTAGCAATGTAATACTGGTCTGCAGCAATGCCCCAGCAGCAGTCGGGTGGCCCAGTGTACACGCAATCTGCATGGCAGTGCGCGCGCTTCAGTCAGAAGGGTTCACTTCTGTCTCTTTCCTCCCTCCCTCCCTCTCTCTCTGTCAGTGTGTGGCACTCGTGCGATATAGCAAAAATTTGCTATAGTCATTGTGCGAACTGTTAGCGAAATAGACACTTGCAACACACGCTAGCACGGGCTCGCAAGCTCTATTCCATAATAGCAAGGGGGGTGGCAGGGCGGTTTCGAATATCGCTAGCTGTCCAGTTATCACAAAGCCACGTGGCCAGAGGGTTGACGGTCGTGGGGGGTTTAGTTAGTTGTGCACGGTGGCACACAATGCTATTGTGTGGCGGTGCGTACAATCGACTAATAACTGACTAACAAGTTGATACATGTTTTAATAAAGATGCAACGCCAGTCCGCTAGTAGAGACACTCTATTTTAGAGAGAAAGAGAGCATTGCTACTAAAATGAAAATGAGCGAAATAATGATCTAGAAAGTCTCTGGGATCGCGAACAAAACACAAGAAGGGAACAATGCCAGGTTTAATTAGTAATAATATATCACTGCGGTGTCAGATATAATGGTCGAGTCTTTGTGTCTTTTCTTTCTGCTTTGTTGATGGTGTGTCAAATTGCGCAAAAAATGTTGTACCACCACCAGTAGCAAATCAGAAGAGAAAAAAGAATTATGTAGAAGTTTAAACCATCATATAGTTTTAAGTGTTGCTAGTGCTGAAGGTTCAATCACGAGTAGTCAATCAATCTTGATTCTCATAGGCATTCCGACCCCTCGCCTCCAAGACTGCGGGTTGGTGGATGCGGAGGTTGCATCACTTGGCCCTGGACCAGGCGGACGGCTTAGCCGAGCCGTTGCCGCTAGCGGCTGGCGCTGGGGCAGCCCCGCCAATAGACGGGAAGTGCTCGCTGGAGGCCAGCTGCTGCTGATCCCAAGGAGCGTCGCGAACAACAAATCCTGGGCCGCTGGCGCCCTGCTGCTTCTTATTGCCGTGCTTCTGGGACGGCTGCTGCTGCTGTTGCTGCTGCTGCTGCTGCGGCTGTCCCTGGGCCGGCTGCTGCTCAGCGGCTTGCTCGTTACCGAAGCTGGCGTCCGGGCGCAGAGAGCGCGGATCCAGCTCGCCGCGCTCGATCATGCGATCGATGACCTCGCCAGCGATGTCTAGCAGGTGGTCGCAGGCGTTGTCAACATCGACCTGGGCGCCGCGCACTACAACAGTGTTCTGAGCATCCGGCGGGGCGTTGCGACCGGGCATGTCAATGGTGACCTCGAATTTGTCCATCAGGGCACGAAGATTCTTGCCGCGCTGGCCTGTGTGAATTTATGGGAGGCATGACGCCAGTGTTCGATTTGAATTCTAGATGTTAGACACTGGACTACTCAAATATATGATAATCCTAGCCAAGAGGAGCTAGAGAAATGAGTATAATCCCAGCGTAGGCGTGACAATAGACGGACGGTATTACGAGAGGGGTTGCAGTCCCGTGGTTGTGGTCGTCTCTTAAAGAGATCTTCAACTAAGGGATTAAATCCCGCGCATAGAGCTACTTAGGGATCGGGGAGTAAGTCCTAAATATAGATTCACAGATCCCGTAAGTGCGTCACTGTTAAACATCGAAGCTTAAAAACGTAATACTACGATTATAGCAGGCATAAACAAAGCACTTACCAATGATCATCGGGTGCACCTGGTGGGTGATAAACAGCTCGGCGGACACCTGATTCTCCAGCTTGTTCTTAATAGCCATCAGCTCTTTGGCGGCGGCCTCAGCCTTGTCCTGATAGCCGATGACAACTATTTCGTTGGAATTCTTGTCCGGATTTGGTATGTTGACGCGCACCTCGTACTTCTGCTGCAGGGCGCGAATGTTGGCGCCCTTCGGCCCGATGATCTCGCGATGGTACTGGGCCGGAACGTCAAGCTTGACTTCAAAGCTGCGGGCCTCTAAGTCGGCCTTCTCGGCTTCCAGCTCCTTCAGGCGCTCCAGCAGTCGGGTCTTGGCGGCCTCAACGCGCTTAGGAGTGCCGTTGAGCAAAATGTGCTCAGTCTTGCTCGGGATGGAGATGGCAACGTTTAGCTCGCTGGTCAGCCGTCGAATGCCTTCACCGTTGCGACCAATCAGCTGGCCATGGAACTCGGACGGGAAGTCCAGCTGCTCTTCGATTGGCACTAGATCTAGCAGGGCCTGGCGCGCCTTTTCGCACTGCTCCTGCCGGCCGCTGATCGATACCACATCCGCCTTGGACGATGCAGCGTCTCCGGCCTCCGCGTTGCTGCTGGTTTCCGAGCCGTTGGCTACGGCGCTATCCACAGCACTGCCTCCGTTGACCGTAGGTTCGGCGCCCGCCTGCTGCTGTTGCTGCTGTGGTCCAGGCCTATTGTACTCTGGAAATTTGATGCTAACGTCGAACTGGTCGCAGATGTCGCGCACGTTGTCGCCGGAGCGGCCAATAACACTGCGGTGATGCTTGGCCGAGATGGACACCTCGATCGTGACCCGGGCGGCTAGGTCGTCGACGATTTCGCGGATGCGCGCGATGGCACCCTGGACACAGTCTTTAGGGCCTTTGACAACAACACGAGAGCTGCCTGGCTCGCGCGGAAAGCTGAGCTGAACGCCGCCAAAGTCCTGACTAATCTGGGTGATATAGAAGCCGCGTCGCTCAAGGAAGGCCTTGTGCCAGCGCGGATCAACTTCGACGGACTCTTCGGTTGTGTTTTCCAGATCTTTAACCTGCAGAATGGATGACAAGTTTAGAAAGTATTCAATAAACATTAAAAAAATTCCTAATAGGAAATGTAGATAGTTACTAACCTGCTTCTCGAGCATTTCCTTGGCCTTAGCTACAGCCTCCTTGCGTCCGATGATTGTGATGACATCGCCGCCCTCCTTGTCGCGCTCCTCCAGACTGGGGAAGACTAGCCGGGCGCCCGTAGCCTTGCGCAACTGTTCAGCATTCTGGCCCTGCCGGCCAATGAGGAACGGGTGAAACTCCGGCTTCGCCTGCACAACGGCCTCCTGACTGTCCTCCAGGCGCTCCTCGGCCAGCTGCCGCAGGGCGATCACCGCCTTCTTGACTTCGGTCTTGGGTCCGCGCACGGTGACGCGGTCAGACGGCTGAGCAGCGGGCGGGAAGTGGACGCGAACGCCGCTGTGCTGATCCTGCAGCTGGCGAATCAGCTTGCCGCCGTGGCCAATCAGACCCTGGTGCAGGCGGGCTGGGATCTCCACGACCTGACATTGTTGAATGGTTGGAGAGATGGATATTTAATAAGATACAATCATTAACCTGTTTGTCATACGTCACCTTCCAGCCTTCATCCAGCCTCCCTATTGTCTGTTATCCGATAATCACTAGTCTGTCAAGCCTGCCATCTGATACTCTCCAGTCTACCATCAGTTTCTCTCCAGTCTATAAGCAATTACTCTCCAGTCTATGAGCAGTTACTCTCCAGTCTATGAGCAGTTACTCTCCAGTCTACGAGCAGTTAATCTCCAGTCTATGAGCAGTTACTCTCCAGTCTATGAGCAGTTAATCTCCAGTCTATGAGCAGTTACTCTCCAGTCTATGAGCAGCTACTCTCCAGTCTATGACCAGTTACTCTCCAGTCTGTCATCAGTTTCTCTCCGATTCTTCGAGAAAGTTTTTGGCAGTGTAGTTCAAAACAGAGCCTTCTTACCTCTTCCACGATATTAGCGGCCACTTTCTCGATGTCGTTAATTTGACGAACAGCCTTTTGCACATCCTTCTGCCTGCCAACAACGGTAATAACGTCCGACTGCGAGCTGGAGTCCGGCATAATAATGCGAGTGTTGGTGTCTTCGCGGATACGAGCAATCGTCTGGCCCTTGCGACCGATGATGTCCTTGTGGTAGGACTTGCCGATGCGCACCTTCTCTTCGTAGCTAGTGTCCTTCAGATCTGTGTGAGCCTTCTTGAGTAGCTTCTCAACGTTAGCCAGCTGATCGCGCGGTCCACGCAACTGCACCACATCGCTCTTCTGATCGGCATTGGGAAACTTGATCAGGACGTCGGGATATTTCTCGCGAATCTCCGCAATCTTGGCGCCGCCCTGGCCAATTAGGGCCCGGTGAAACTGGTGCTCAATGATGAGATCCTTTGAGCGCTCGTTGGCCTGCTTGTTGACAATCTGCATCAGCTCCTCGCGCGCCTGATCAACATTGTCGCGCTCGCCTTCAATACGAACAACATCTTCGCCGTCTAGGTCGGCTGGTACTCGCACAGTGCAGCCGGTGGTCTCGCGAATCTTGTTGACGGTACCGCCGCTCTTGCCAATGATGTGGCGATGATATTCGCGCGGCACGGACACCTCTAGCATGGTGTTGCGCTTCAAATAATCGTCCACCCAGGCTTTGATGTTATTGTGAATGACCACAACCTGCGGATTGAAAGACAATGTCGTGATTTCGGCTGAACAACAGAATTATAAAAAAGATTAGCTAACCTGCTCCTTTGGTCCGTCGATTTCAATTTTATCCTCGCCGCGCAGGAAGTTAATCTGGGCCTTGTGCGTTGGCAGGCCGACAACTTTCTGCAGATTCTCGCCGCCGGGACCAATTAGATGGCGATGCATCCAGGTTGGAGCCAGGACGGTGCAGGTAGCATATGAATCGGCTTTCTCGTAGACTTTGGTCAGAGCCACGCCCAGCTTTGTGCCTTCTCCGCGCAGTACAATGGTCTCGGAGGCGTCCTCAGCTGGCGGCACTTCCACGCTAACGCCGGTGGCTTCTAAGATCTCTTGCAGGCCTGACCCGCGTGGGCCGATGACGAACTTGTGCAGCGATTTGGACACTTCGATGTTAACCTGATTGTATTAGGGTTGAGTTCTTGCTACTAGGAATTCACTATATCGTGCTAGCCCAGATTGGTATAATAAAGCTACTAATCAGATTAGCTACTAATCTGGGGATCAGATTACTGGGAAAATCACGAGGCTTTCTGTTTGATTTTTAAGCATGAACTTTAATTATATATTTTTAATAACTTCTACATCGAAACTAAACTCAACTTAAGTAGGCACTCTTTTCTACGGTTGCTTTCTAAACTCAGCAAGTCAACTGACCGTCTGGCAGCGCTCCTTAGCATCCTGGAACATCTGGCGAATGATCCGGCAGGCGTTGACAACGCCGTCCTTTTCGCCGGAGACGCGCACAATATCGACGTCGTGCTGGGCGTGAACAGGCGGTATGTTGATGCGGACATTGTTCTCAGTCATGATCTTCTCCAGTTGGCGATTGTAGGGTCCGGCAATGAACGGGTGGTACATCTTGGGTATGTTCAGTCGTTCGGTCAGCTTCTTGGACACTTCATCGTAGATGCAGAGAATCTCGTGCCTGGCCTTGTCGATGTTCTCCTTGGGTCCGACTAGGCGAATGGCGTGCGGATTCAGGTCGTTCTCGCGCGGAATGAAGATCTCGCAGCCGGACTTCTGCTTGATGTCCTTCAGGGTGCTGCCCTGCTTGCCAATCAGGAAGCGATGGAACTCGGCCGGTACGATGACTTCAGACTGGGCGCAGTGAGAGTTGAAAGCCGCGGTTTAATTTGGTCAGCACGTAGCGAATGCACATTTAGACACTGAAAACTCACCTGCGACTGAGTCTGCAGACGCTTGCGCAGCTCGGAAACAGCGTTGCTAACCTTGTCGAATCGGCCAGTGACTAACAGAGTCAGCGATCGAGCTCGGGAATTGTTAGATATTTCAATCTTCACTTCATGCTCCTGCTGGACCTGGGCGCAGATTTTGTTCTGATCCGAACCAAACTCGTTCTGTGTGTCCTTAAAGCGCCGCTCCTCGAATGTGATCTCAACAATCTGGAAGCAGAGACAAAGTTGCACAAGAGTAATGCTAATTATTGAAACTAGTCTTATGGTACAGTATAGCGGTGCTAATATTAGCTTTCAGCATACCTGGGTGGTAACAGATGTCTTAATTGGGGCGATCTTAGATGGTGCCTTTGGCCAATGATTGCCATTCAATTCGGCGGATCCGGCGCCAGGTGTCTCCGACTGCAGCGGCGGGAAGGCATCAGCGTATAGCTGCACTCTGGCAGCGCTGGCACTAGCAATGCTATCCTGATCCTGGTGGTTGTCCAGTGTGTCCATGATCCTATTAGCAGTGGTCAAGACAATTCCAGTCTGTGTTTAGGGGTAGCCAAGTCTGATCTGCGAGTTGAAATAGTGAGTGATGATTTTTACATTAATTTTTTGCAACCGAACTATATACAATGGTTACAGTCAGAAGAGTCAGTCAACAACAAGCCCGGCTTATCACAGCAGATTTAATTTCATATTCCTATCAATATAGTCTAGAACCATTTACATTGTTAATCCTGACCTAAAAAATCTGCACATCATTAGAAACTTTTCAGTATATATTTATTTATTTTGTTTGCATGAACCAAGTTCACGAAGCTTGATTCCACAATCAGGCCACATACATTTTGGGTGCAGCTGCAGTGAAAAGACTTGGGGGTTTGTTGTGCAGATTATGCCCATAAGGGCCAACCTCCAAGTCCAAGGTGCAGTAATAATACACAGCCTGACAATGAGAAATTCAGGACTATTGTCACCAAATTATGTGCTAGGGCCCACAGCCATCCTGCAAATATTATTATTGGAGTCTGCTATAGACAAAACTGAGGCCCAATGTTTGATAGCTAAATAGTTTGCTTTCTAATATCTACTAAGCATGCAAAGAAATGATTATTTAGCATCTAAACAAATCATTAAGAACAAAAGACAAAAATGACAACTTTTACTTTTTTATAATAAAGTAATCAAACAAGCTAAAACTTTATTGTACACTACAATGAAAAAACCATGGTTGAATATAAATATATATATTTGTCCATATTTTATTAATTTTGCATTTATTTTTAGTTTAATCATGGTTTATACTAAAAAGCTTATGGTTGATATTCACAATAAGACAAATATACAAAGAAATATTTTTTATAATATATATACTTTTTACTAGGAATAAATTTGCTGCAAAAAGAATTCCAACCACTATGTTTGAGTAGTCAAATACAACTTTTTATTTATTAGACTATACTAAGTTTGGAAAAAGAAACTTGAACAATGAGCTGCAATTGCCTTAAGGTTATCATTTTGGATAAAAATGTTTCAGAGACAAATGTTTTGCTGACAAGGATTTTTTTCTGATATTGCAGAAGTGTGGTGTTTGGTGTTAAGTGCAATGAGGTACCACATAAACACAATTTAAATGCATATACTAGGTTTATTATACAAGTGCCCATGGCAGGGTTACAAACATACAATATATATGCCATTTATGTGCCTATGTGCTCTTAAGAGCATTATATCTGTTACACTGCTTTCAAACAACAAAAGTATCAATTAATTATTTATAAACATTGTGATACAGGATCACATATTTATATTTTAGGTTTAATTTTGCTTTATAATTTTATAGTGCAGGTTTATCTTAGCTACATTTCTTTGTAAACAAACAATAGGTACCATGTACATTAAAATCTGAAAACCCCACTTTTCAATAAATAGATCTCATTGTTTTTCTAAATTATTGTTGGCATAAGAAAGAACTTCTATACATTTTTTAATTACTTTAGCATTTTAGCATTTTAGAGAGCAACTTTGTATCACAAAAAATGTGTACTACAAAATTATCAAATATCTTACCAAAACAATTGTATGCTTTATCTTAAGATAAATAAATTTTATGATAAACCTACACGATTTTTAGAACTTAGGACAATTGTAGAACAAATATACATTTTTAATGCAAGGCTTTTTGGAACTTTTTAGACAAAAATGGTAATGTGTAACCTAATAAATTAGGTACATTAGCTATTATATAATCATAATAGATAATATCAATATAATTCAAGGCTGTACTTATTAGTCAAGGTACCATGCCAACGACTTTCAGACTACTACTATGGTACCAATGGCAAAAAGGCCTACTTATTGGAATTGAACACTAGAGAGATAAGCTTATGTCTTTTTTATTGCCATGGAAATATGGTCCACTTATCCACATAGAAGACTATAGACAAACTTTTAGATGTGTCTTTCATTGATGTGTAAGTATAACAATTAAACCAATGCAAAACAATTCATTTATCGTAAAGATTGTAATACACAACGTTCATTCAAATTCTTTATCTTTAAGCAATAATATAATTTGAAAATGTATCAGTTATAGACTTGGCAGCAAGTAAAACTGACACAATTCCTGGAGTTATAAGACTACCAGAAAGTCAATTACAGATAGACCACGGCAAAAATGTATGCAGTGAAGCATTACTTTAAAATGCTGTGAAGTAATTTTTCGATCGAACGAAAAACAATTACAATCTGAGATCATAAATATAAATATTTCTAGCAAAACTGTTTAGATACACAATAACAACTCGGATTCAGAACAGGAAAAAAATGGTTTACCTTTCTGGAGCAGTCAATGCATATGCTGTGCGAAGATGACACTGAAAAAATTGACGAACCCGTGGTAGGCGACTCGTCCAGTTTGCGAAGGAAGTGAAAATTTTGTGTGAAAAGTGGCAAGTTGAATAGTCGCGAAATTTCTACTCAAAACAATATAATGTAATTTGCGACGACCTGTAAACCCGGAAAACACCGTCAATGTATTATTCTTTAGATCCCAAATCTTCAAATAAGATTTCAGGCTTTCTCAATCATTTGACACAAAAAGCATAGACTTTCCGCTATGACGACTTTAGCTACCCTCGTAGAAGCACTTTTTGATTGTAGCAGCATTCGCTAGGTTAAACCCTACATTGCGACCAAAAGAATGTTCTATATAAGAAAAAAACTGAACTGGAATATTCGACGCTTTCAGATTCTTATAACAATTGTATGGCAAAATTTTAAGCTGAAATGCAATCTTTGCTAATGCTTAGTCAACAAAGTGAAGAACTCAGTGTAGCAATAAATAAAGTTTCTAGCTGTGGTACAGTTTGTAAATTGAGTATTTTTTAATGATGTGAACGTGAACTCGGATATATTCTGAACGAACTCATTTGCTGATTCAGAACTAAAAAAACGGAACCAAATTTAGCGGTCTCGGGCTGTCCGAGTTCACGTTCACATCATAAAAAATGTGCAAAGAAAGCGCATTCCGTTGGCCGCACAAAAATGATGGTATCATGGGTAAGCGGCAGTCCGGAAACCCTCAAACTCATGCTGCACCCTGGCCATTTTAGCTTACGCATCTACGAACTCTTAGGAAATATACAATCCAATTTGAAGAGATAAGAAAATCCTCGCGGATGACAATGGTGTGGTGAAGGACACACGCACGCCATAAAAAACTGCTGCAAAGCTAGACTACTCCGCAAACACAGACGAGAGAATCTAGAGAACCATTGATCTTCGCAGACTCTGGCGAATCTGCGTGCATGCTCCCAATAATCCCAAGCTGCTATATTAGTGGCCGCGATAGCTGCAAGAAAGAATAGAAGCTGAACTTATCGCTTCATCGAATCGCTGCCATCGGACAGCCGTGTCCGAAGTTTATAGGCAAGTCTGCGCAAGATCGTCCGTCGCTCGTCTTGATCTGGAAGCTCAGCGGCCCAGTCAGTTTGATGACCTTAACTTGTAGTCTCTCAGTCAGCTATTCCACCAACGCCTTCCTTGGACCGACCTCGATCAAATCACCTTCCGGCTTCGTCTGACCTCCACGACCACCGTTGGAGGGGACCCGCCAGAGTCTCGGAGGGCTGCGGCTGAGAAGAAGACCGCCGGCACTATACGACGGAGCGGCAGAGGATGGTGCCCTGGACGGCGACAGCGTCGCCTTTTGGTGGAGCCATTTGGTGGAGCATCTACGTCTTGGCCGGCCGCGTAATTCGACTAGCTACCTCGCCATGCTGGTGGCAATTTCTGACCCATAAGTTGGACATTTTCGGCACCGGACATTGCTGAGCTATTGCAGGTGCGAGTTTGCTCTAACACAGCTCTGAGCGCCTTGACCGCGCTCCTGACTTACGGAATATCAAATATGTACTCGAAAATTTTTAATTATTGATTTAAAAATATTGAATAAAGTTCACCCAAAATCTCATATTTATTCGCTGTTCTATTTGCTATATTCGTTTCAATAAACCTGAAGATGCACGAAACGTGCGAAACGCGTCGTTAAACGTTAAATGTTGATTCTCGCCTTTTTATTCATATTATTTGCCAAGCGAGCAACTTTACCTGAATTAATTTATTATTAATTTTTCATTTTCTGAAAATATTCTACTCAACAAAAAAAGAACATACAAAAACAAATTTTTGTAAGAATTTTCTACTGAGCTGGGAAGGAAGAGCAAAGGTGTTAAAAATAAAAGCAGCAAAAACACAAGGGACGCCAGGAATAAAAAATATAAGTGTATATCGTTAAATGTTAATAGCTTCAGGGCAGCTGTTCCCTTATTTTAGAGATATCTATGATGTACTTTGCTAAAGCTTCAGTGGTTTCCCTATCGTCTTGTGCCATTATGTAGTTACTCGTAGATTTCTCTTCTGCTGTTAAGGATGCGAAATTGGGAGTTTTCCCAGAAATGTTCTTTTCAAAATTCGAACGTGCGGTGCAATACATATTCCAACTGCACTTAAATAGGAAGTGGACCTCGTTTTCAACTTCCGTTTTGCACTTAATACAAAATATATTCCCATACGGAATTTTCTATTGCATTGTGTATTGCAGCCCTCTTTCGTTTTTTTCCGGCAGCTGACTGTGTAAACTAAGAGTGCAATTCGGAAGCATATATATTATGAAAGCACAATGAGACAATTGCCACAGACAGCAGCAGAAGTTGCTGATGTGGAGAAAGTGTGAACAGACAGAAAGTGAGAACAAACACAGATGTAACAAATCAACAATCACAAGCAGTGTGATGCAACAGAGACCCGAGAGAAAGAGCAGGCGCATTCACGACATTCACCTGTGCCGAAGCTGCCTTCCATCGTTTGCAATGCACTCTTGCAGACGGGCCGGAAACGACTCAGCCGCATTTCCGCACTGCATCCATTCTATTCTCCCGCGTCCAGTTGAACGCCTCCAAGATAGCAGCATCCAGTTGTGCCTTGCCATGGAAACCGCAATTGGCGTACACGCGGTCTCGCATGAAGCCCAAGAGAAAAAAGTGTTGTGACAAAGCCGGATCGCCTTCTGATCCTGTCTTCCAGTGAGCGAGCACGAGGGTGGCGTCAGCCCGCTGGTCGGACTGACTTCGGAATCCGAGCGTGGGGTCGCATCAGGAGACTTGATCAGTCCGTCCCTATGGCGCAGTTCAGTCCCAGCCAGACCCGCAAATGAGTGACAAAAAGACCAAAGTTACTCACTTAACAGTTTCTTAGACTGCAACTTTAACTGTGCGGTGGTCGCCGATGGGGGACTCGGTCGGTACTACCTTAAGGTACAATCTTAATTAGTCTCAGATTCGGTTGGAGGGTTAGGGTTGAGCAAACGGTCGAAGGAGCCCCTCACCGGCGCCACTCCAATATATATTTTAGGCTGGCCGGGCTAAGCCGCGGGTATCGCTACCCCGGGCCCACCCGGCCACCCACACAACCAGTTTAGAAGATAACAGCGAGAAGGCTGCTGATTGGCCGGCGCGCGAGAGTGGCGGCCCGGACCAATCAGCAGCTGCGCGAGAATGGTAACACTTGGGGTTTTAAAGGTAGTCGCGCAAGCGGGAGGGTGGGGTGAGTGGAGCATAAACAGCCGAGGAGGGAAAGTACAGTGCCCAGTGCGCCAATCAACTGCAAGCCTGAGATCGCTAAGCAGTGAAAGTACACCACGGCACAACACAAGAACCGAGGCCTTTCACCCACCAGACAGCCAGCGCTTCTCAGCGCTGGAGGCATTCGAGAGCCGCAAGCTGCTGCCTGGTGAACCTCCTCGACTGCTCTTCACCACCTGAAACAGCTGCTTAATGACGCTGGCATCAGCAACAAGAGCCACTGATCATGACACCACTGACACCATGCTGACCCATCACTTCATCCGTGGACCAGCGAAATGCACAGTGCAGGCGCGGTCGCAGGGTTGGTCTGGCCAGACCCGGTGCAGTGGGGCCAGAACCGTCTGCAGTTTCTCTGTCTAGAGGCTTGGCGCAGCTGCTGGCAAAGTTCTTGACGTCGGCATCAATCCCTGGGCACCAGACGAAGGTCCTGGCCACACTTTTGCAAAGTAATTACTATAAATCACTATAAGTAGTCCCTAGCTGGCTTGAGGTATAGTTATGAGCTACTTGTTTTATGTAAGTTGGAGCATCGCGATCGCCGATCAGCCTAAGGACGCCTTTTTCTTCGCTTTCGATGTTGTTTATTAGCACATAAGAGTCGACCATTCTATCTTGAGTCGCAGTCCTTACGGCCCTCTTCTTCGTATGGCTCAAACGGGCCTACTATACGAAAGCCATATATAGTCGCCAATTGTAATGAAAATTATTTTGATTGGGACGTGCTTAAAGTATAATCGCTTAAGTTATTGCTTATAAGTTCGCTTATTCTGCTTTGTTTCCCAGAAAGCTTTTAATTTAAGAAAAAAGAGCGAAGCGAGCGAGGCCCTGCACATGGGCTGTGTAGAACTTCATGTATCAGCGGCGTCAGCTGGCGTATAAATGTTCTGCATAAATCTATATAGAAATACACTGGCTCGCTTTAGTATAAGCCTCGCGAGGGAAAATCCTATAAATACATCAGAAGTAGTGTCATACAATAGTGTTTTCAAAACTATCATAAGTATTTGATATTTATATTATGCTATTTATGCATACCTTTATAATATAACATACAAATTAGTAAATGTGAATGAATGACTTTGTCTCGCTAGTGCAACAATATATTTTTTGGACTTTTTTAAGACTTGCATACTGTTGCATTCCTCCTTAATAATTTAGGAAGTTGGATTGTAAATGTTTACAAGAGTAGGCCTATGATAACTTTGGCTATTGGCTATTTGCTATTGGTCTTAAGCTTCTATTTCAACTAAGTAACTTCAATTTTGCTCGCAGGGAGGGGGTGCTCATGTGTACCCATTTAGTAACTGCTGTTTCGTCTGCGAGACCAGCCTGCCCAAGTTAGAGTAAATTAATTTCACAAAAAGTAACATCTATTTCGTCTCTTCAGCACAGTGATTTGTATTTGCGTCCACTCTGTGAAATTTGGACTTTGTCCTTGCCTTTGATCTTCGCCAACGCCTCCACCAACTCCACCGCAACACAATTATAATAATTCTGTCAAAGTGTCAAGAGATTTATGGCCCTGTGAATTTATGACCCTATAGCACAGAATCATAAAAAATTCTGCTAATTGGATAGTGCCGACACTTTCACATCTAGCCACTCTTGAAGCTCCAATCTTATTGGAGTGATAATACGAGCTCTTTTTGTTGTTTGTTTCCCACTTGGTGTCTTGCCTGAGACTTTCAAAATATATATTGAAAGTAGAGGCCCATCATGGGCTATATTGATGTTTGAAAGTGGATGAAAAAATGCAAGACAAAATAGAAGTTACTTTTTGTGAAATTTATTTACTCTAACTTGGGCAGGCCATTCTTGCGGACAAAATAGAAGTTACTAATCAGGTACACACAAGCATCCCCTCCCCACAGGCAAAATTGAAGTTACTAACACCAGCCGGAAAGCTGCCAGGCGAAATTGAAGTTACTTAGTTTGAAATAGAAGTTGAAAACCAATAATATGCATCAATTAAATGGATTGTAGGCCTAGTTGTGGCCTAGGCAAGCCTTTACTAGGCCTATGTTGTAATATCCTCTGCAAAGATGCTTTGTAATGTTCCAAATATTGCTGTGCTGGTGTTGCATTTATGACATTGCCTGTTGGCAAGTGATGCCAATGATGGCAAGTGAGTTACTTTATTTTCACTCTGCAGTTGGTTTCTATCTATAGAATTAATATCTATAGTACCCTAGCTTCCTAGCAAAGATATGGGCTATGTGGTGCTACAATCAATCACAGCAAGGTCAGCCCCAAACTACCAGAGCAATCCAGGTGCACATATTTTGCTTGTATTTTATGGAATGTGAACAATAAAGCCAAACAGAAGTAAAACAGCATATCAAGAACTTTTATTCAAAGTTCTAGCAACACTCACATTATAAAAATTAGATATTAGGCCCTATACAACATAAAACATTGTATATATGCACCCCGAGATTTAGAGGTGGTACATCAGTTCTGTATAGCAACACTCACTATGATTTTATGAACCCCATTCCTAGGCACTTTTTATATGATCCCCATGTAAAAGACCCAATCAAAGAGTAGAAAACAGCCAAAATGTTATCTAATTAATGTCACCACCAGAACAGTTTTCTGGTGGTATTTATTTGAAGTGTCTAGTTCAACCAAAACTAAGCAATCAAATAAAACCTCATATTCACTTTTGTTATTTAATCTTTTAAATTGAGAAAATGTATTGAAAGGGGATCAAATAACAAAACTCATAGTTTTACTCCAATTTTGTAATACCATTTTTGTAATTTTTTAATTATACATTTTTTCTTTTGTATTTTGTTATAATTTGTTTTCATAATGAGGATATTTTGTCATACCCCAATTATGAAATTTATTAGGCAAGGATGGATTGTGTAAAGTGAATCTGATTTAGAAACAAGCAAATCTAGTATGGTTGTTTTAGATGTGCCACCCTAGATCAACAGAAATATGAATAATAAATCCTAATTAAACTCCAAGGTATTTCAGTCCATCATTGCCATATTTGGGGTCTATCATATATTTATTTGCACACATAAATCTACATTAAATAAGATAGATTAACAAGCATTTACTATACAGTCCAATAGGCAGATCAGGGGCATAATTTTAGGATGCAAGTACACAGATATGGTTTGTGCCTTCACTTTGAACACCTGGAGAACATGGCCACACCACTGTGAATTAGCTGAACATTAAGATTTGGTCTCTGGGTTTTAATGTACATAGATTGTATATGTATATTGTATACAAATATTGTATATTGTATATAATGTATATTGAGCCTAAAGTCAGTCCTACTGCAACATCCTAAGCTACATACTACGCTCGTATTATGCCTGTCCATTTTGACATACCATCTTAGTAAAGTCTTGTGATCTTAGTGCTTTATTTGCTAGTTTGTATGCATAAATAAAGCTAATTGTATTTAAAAAACAACATAGCGAATTTCAAATCCTTTCCATTACATTTCTTTCAATGCAGCTTGCACTGCATTTCAAAGTATGGCCAGCAAAGTCGCAGCCAAATTTGTATCTTTCCGAGTGTCCCAGGTGGCACTGGCCAGTCACTACACCGACAAGCAGCCAGCTGTGGCAGCTGGCAGCTGGGGTGAAGGCCCCAAGAATCGTATCCAGTTGTTGGGCTACGAATCCGAGTTACCCGACGAGGCCAGCAGTCCGCGCCTCCTAGCCGAGCATCGTTGCCATGGTGACGTTATGTGTCTACGCTTTGATCCGGTCAATCAGAATCTGTTCGCTGGTCTGGGCACTGGTGAACTAGTTGCCATAGCTACAAATAATAGCAACGAGGCTGATGGCAACGAAGGCGGCGACTGGCAGGAGCAGCGGCGGGGGCACGCAAATCGCCTGCTCCGTCCACTTGGCCGAGGCTGGCGGCCTGCTATGGACAGGCCAGACCCGGTCTCAGCACTGGCTATTCGCGACGGCTGGCACTCTCTGATTGGCTGGGAGTCTGGCCGCTTAGCCTGCTGCTCTCTGGCTATTAGTTTGCCGATTAACAATGGCATTGGCGATGCTTGCGGCGAACAGGGACTCCGGCCAGATGGCAACCATTGCACTGGATTGGATTCCTGCTGCGTTACTGGGGCCGATTTCATCGATCAGAATGCAGCTTGCACTGTGAGTTTTTGCCACAAGAAATATTACTTATATCCGCTGTCGATCTAAATATGAGCAATAAAAAAATATGTATATATATATTATATATAAGTATATTATTGAACATGTTGTATACTTCTCCGCTCCCAGGTGAACAGTATGGGCCAGCTAAAGCTGTGGGATCTGCGCACGGGTCTGGGCCAGTACGAGAAGGTCCTCACCGTGGCTGGCGATCCCCGCGCTATGCATTGCGCCAGGCGGCATCCGGCGCAGCCGCACCTGGTGGCTACCGGCGCCTCTGGCGGCTGCCTGTGCCTGTGGGACCTGCGACAGGAGAAATTCCCCGTTAGCATTGTGGAACTGGACGGCGGTCATGTGACACAGGTGAGGATCACCTCAAGCATAGCCTATATTTTTATGGGAATTCACTCTACAGACAAACTTTCATCCCGTCCTTCATTCTACGCCCTTATTCTTCGACTTCAATGTACACCCACCCTAGACCAACCCTAATTTTTTGTCTTAATATTCACTCACCCTTGACCAACCCCCATTCTTCGACTTCAATGTACGTTCACTCTAGATCAACCATCTTTCTTCGACTTCAATGTACATTCGCTCTAGACCAACCCCTGTCTTCGACTTCAATGTACAACCACTCTAGACCACCCCCATTCTTCGACTTTAATGTACATTCACTCTAGACCAACCCTCTTTCTTCGACTTCAATGTACAACCACTCTAGACCACCCCCATTCTTCGACTTCAATGTACATTCACTCTTGACCAACCCCCATTCCTCGACTTCAATGTACATTCACTCTTGACCAACCCCCATTCTTCGACTTCAATGTACATTCACTCTTGACCAACCCCCATTCCTCGACTTCAATGTACATTCACTCTTGACCAACCCCCATTCTTCGACTTCAATGTACACCCATTCTACTTCTACTTCTGAAGTAGACAAACCCTCTTTCTTTGTCCTTCAATGTCAAGGCCAATCCTCAACCCCCTGCAGGTGGAATTCCATCCAGTGCAGGGCGACCTGCTGTTCGTGTCTACCATGGCTGGCCAGCTGTACGCCATCCGGCGTAGCGACGGCGGCGCCGGCCTAGGCAGTTGCGGCACCGCCGCACTGACCGACAACCCTCACCTGAGAGCCGTACTGCCTGCTAGCCAGAAACTGTCTGTAAATTCATTCTGCCTCGGTGAAGATTTCCTATGCGCCGGTACGGAAGATGAGCTGCTGTATGCGGCCACGGGAGTCTGTGTGTGAATACTAGCCTTGTGAACTGCTGTGCTTCGGACATCTGCGTTCATATTAAAAACTATATTGTATCCACTTTTGCTTTTGCAATCAGTACACCAACCCAAATTCAGTACACCAACCCAAATTTAGTAAACCAACCCAATTCAGTACACCAACCCAAATTTAGTACAGCAACCAAATTCAGTACACCAACCCAAATTTAGTACACCAACCAAAATCAGTACACTAACCAAAATTCAGTACACCAACCCAAATTCAGTTCACTAACCCAATTCAGTACACCAACCCAAATACAGCACACCAATCCGAATTCAGTACGCCAACCCAAATTCAGTACACCATTCAACCCAAATTCAGTATACCAACCCAAATTCAGTACACTAACCCGAATTCAGTACACCAATCCGAATTCAATACGCCAACCCAAATTTAGTACACCAAATCCACCCTATCAGTGCAACAACCCGAATTCAGTACACCTACCCACCTAATCAGTTGTCTAAGCCACCTAATCAGGCCCTTATTCTAAAATCTCGAGCCTATAGAAGAGTCAAGGGGTGTAAAAAATTAGCTATTATAGCTATTTATACGAACTAAAATTAACCGTTATTTTGGTATGAATGCATTTATTTTTCAACCAACAAAAAATGGTTGTTCAAGTTGTGTTAAATAAACAAATTATGCGCTTGATGCACCATTTGGCAAGTAGCATGTCGTACTTCGAAATGATTGCAATTCAAATCCTGGCATTTAAAATTAGTCAGTTTATTAAATAAATTCTAAAATTGTCTAAAATTCTTTTTTTTTATTTCGTAATTTATAGCTTATCTCAGCTCCCTATTAGTCCAGTTACTCACTGTAGATGTTAGGCTGCCACAAGCTGTACAGTTACTGTAGTTGTCGGGCTGTCATTCCCCAGCTATTACAGTTACTGTAGATTGTCAGGCTGTCATTCCCCAGCTATTACAGTTCCTGTAGTTGTCCGGCTGTCATTCCCCAGCTATTACAGTTACTGTAGTTGTCAGACTATCATTCCCCAGCTATTACAGTTACTGTAGTTGTCAGGCTGTCATTCCCCAGCTATTACAGTTACTGTAGTTGTCAGGCTATCATTCCCCAGCGATTACAGTTACTGTAGTTGTCAGGCTGTCATTCCCCAGCTATTACAGTTACTGTAGTTGTCCGGCTATCATTCCCCAGCGATTACAGTTACTGTAGTTGTCAGGCTATCATTCCCCAGCGATTACAGTTACTGTAGTTGTCCGGCTGTCATTCCCCAGCTATTACAGTTACTGTAGTTGTCAGGCTATCATTCCCCAGCTATTACAGTTACTGTAGTTGTCAGGCTGTCATTCCCCAGCGATTAGTTGTCGGGCTGTCATTCCCCAGCTATTAGTTGTCGGGCTGTCATTCCCCAGCTATTAGTTGTCGGGCTGTCATTCCCCAGCTATTAGTTTTCGGTCTGTCATTCTACAGCTATTAGAGTTACTGTAGTTGTCGGGCTATCATTCCACAGCTATTACAGTTACTTTAGTTGTCCGGCTGTCAATCCACAGCTATTACACTTACTGTAGTTTTCGGGCTGTCATTCCCCAGCTTTTACAGTTACTGTAGTTGTCAGGCTGTCATTCTACACGTGTCACAGTAACTCCCGCTTTCTTATTCCAGTTGCGCCCATCCATTCGACTGTGCGGGCTGCTACACGGCGGCCACTGTGTGGCTGTAATTCGCATGTGTGCCACCCAAGCGCAGCAGCGACGGCAGCAGAGAATGCAGCAGCAGCAGCAGCCAGCTGAGCAGCAGTTTGAGCAGGCCAGCAGGATGGCAGCCTCAGTTGAGCGCCCAGTGTCCGCAATGGCCCTGGGTGAGCGGCTGAATCTGCGCTCGCTGGCGCGGGACCTGGCCCTGCAGCACGGCCTGTACCAGCTTGTGCCGCTGCCGGCGGAGCTGGCTGGCACGGCGCTGATGGCCACGGTGCGCCAGCAGTACACTGTCGGGGGCCAGCGGCGGGACGCTGTGCTATTCGATAATGGCGCCGTTGTGCTGTGGAACATGTCGGAGAAGGAGGCTGAACAGGCTATGAAACAGTTTCGCGTAAGTCAGTTGCGTCATCAGCCCTAGGCTATAGTTCGAATATTTTTTTATTTAGCTTTTTGCATTGGTATTCTGGAATGATTGGGATTCTGTAATGTAGGGCATTGGTTGGGGTTCTAGAAAAGAATGAACTACTCTCACAATCTCCCTAGGCCTATGTGATGAAGCCGCACAGTCAGGCTGACATACTGGAGCAGACTGAGAGCATGTCCTACGTAGACGCTGATGACATCAGCTCCGTCAAAGTCAGCGAAGATCATTATTCATTTGCCAGCTAGCGCCGGTGGCAGCTCCGATGACTCGCTGGTGCTGGAAAAGTTCGCCATCAGCGACGCGCTGGCCACTTCCACTAGGCTGGGCCACTTGGAGATGCAGCTGGATAGATTGTCGCGTGATCTGGAGCCATGGATTGCCGGCCTACAGGTGGGCTGACCAATTTTTGCCTTGGTTTCCCACCTTCTATACTGCCCGTTTGTTGTATGACTAATTTAACAAATTAATGCCCATTCGGCCCATTCCGCTGACCCTTGAGCACATACTCATACAGGTGTACATCCGCCCGGTCTTTTTTATCGTTTAACATAGTTTTACATGGTAGTACGAGTTATGATTATGACGAGTAGAACTACGAAGGGGGAATTCCCCCCTGACAAATTTTTGTGCTGCACCCGAACGGAGCAACGCAAGCACAAGAAACTCAAGAACACGGGCCAAATTTGTGTTGCGCAACTTTCTGAAACAAGAATCAAGTCGACAGCTTTTTCAGACCGATCGATTTATTCAATGGTTCTGGCCGAAGGTTTGATTTTTCCCATACACGAATTGGGGTGTATGAGGTAAATGTGCCTGCATCATCTCCGAAAACCCCCTTTGTCTAAAAACGGGCGGCACATGGCTTAGTATTCCTACTGTTAAATGGCAAGACAAGCCCCAAGCTTTCTCTCCGCGGCTGCGCCCCGGATTTAAGCTAATGGACCTTAGTACTGTGAGCTCCCAGCCCCTTCAATTAATGACTCTTCAGTCGTTTGACTCGTTTACCCACGCTTCCAATCACCGCAGGAGGGCGAGAATGTTCGCACACCCGGCGATCTGATTCTGAATCGCACCGGCCAGCTCTACCGGCTGCGCTTCGCTGCCAGCGTGTGCGACTCGCCGCCAGACTTCTACTGGGAGCACGAAGATCTTGAGGCTCTCTACGGTAGAATGTGCAATGTGTTAACTGTTGCTAGGCGGGCCAGGCTGTTAAATACCCGCCTGCAGTTCTGCTTAGATCTGTGCGACCTGTTGCGCAATCAGAAGCACGAATTAGAGGGCCATCGGCTGGAGAAGATCATCATATTTCTGATCTGCACTGAGATTATCTTTGCCATTGTGCACCTTGGACTAGAACTGAGGCGCTGACCCACTGTTTCACAGCAGACCATTGTCATGTTAGATGATGCCTTTTTTACTTTTAATCGCAGAAATATCCTATTATAGAAAAGCAAAAATCGCTCAAATCCCCGTAAAAGCCAGACCCCATTCAAACCCTGTAATAGACCCCAGATAAGCAAGACCTCATTCCATCGAATCCTCAGGGACCTCATTCAAATCATCAGAAATTCAGTCGAATCCCCAGAAAAGCGGGAACTCAATAAAATCCCCAGAAAAGCGGGAACTCAATAAAATCCCCAGAAAAGCGGGGAACTCAATAAAATCCCCAGAAAAGCGGGAACTTAATCAAATCCCCGTAAAAGCTAGACCTTGTTCAAGTCCTCAGAAAAGAGGGAACCAATTAAATCCCTAGAAAGCAAGACCCGATTCAAATCCGTAGAAAAGCAGTACTACCTTCAAATCCCCAATACGCAAATTAGAAAATACGAGCTGGACTTGCTCTTGTCTCTTACGATTAGGTAACAATTTTATTCCTTGCATATACGCATTTCATTGCCTTTTTATGTCAATCAAGTCGCGCTATGGTCAAAATTATACCTTTTTGCACAAAGCATAGAGTTGGTTAATAAATTTCAAGTTAAAAAATACCTGTTTGAGTTTAATTTGTTCTCATAACATTCAAACTACAATCAAATAAGTTGTATTAAATTGTCCACTTTTAAGTTTAGCCAGTTTATTTTTCCTTCTGTTTGGCTAATAAAGCAACAGTTCAGAAAGAACTGTTTGCACTGGAAACTGGTTATAAGTGACATATGAGCGATAAAGAAACACTTAGTTAATACAATGTTTGGGATTTACTATGTACAGAAAAAACTGGTCATATTAAAAAGTTTAGTATTTAGAATTATACATTTGCTTAGTATTTAGCTGATTTAATACTTACACACTACTGTTCGATTCTGTCACAAGTAGTATAAGCAAAAGGTGAATAATAAAAGTAAATTGAAATAATAGTAAAACTGAATGCGTCTAGCGGTGATGCAAGCAGCAATAGTCAAGACTCACTCGTTACTAAGAGATAAGTGTAGTAAATCAATAAATCAATGAGGATTAGGTGCGAGATGACTTCTCACACTCCAGCAGGCATTCGCGCACCATCATGCGGCTAGTATGAATGTTCTTCTTTAGGCGCTCGATGGCCATCTTGTTGCCAGCGTAGCTAGGCCTTACATCGCGGCCCATCTCTTCGATGACCTGCAGCAGTTGGATGTACTTGCTTGGCGGCTGTGAGCCGGCTGGTCCATCTGGCTTCTTGGATGGCGCGGCTAGATCCATTCTTTGATTAAAAACCAATGGGTTGGCTTAGTGCTGCTGCGGGTGTTTTAAGTTCGGTTGAATCAATAAATACAGGCTACTTTTATGTGCATTCTAGGTCTAGATATAACCATAACCTTGGAGTTAGAAAATTGCTATTATTTTATTTACTTTGCTTTATTTAGTTTCACTAAAGAATAGATAGATGACGTCTATAAGACGAGGAGATCGTCAAGCAGCAGAAGCGTATCGACGAGATGCGCAAGTAGGCGCAGGAGTTCCTCGATCAGGTAGATAAGGCCGAAGAAAAAGGCCAAGTGGAGAAACGGTGTCAAAAAATCAGAGGTCGCGTAACTGCAACCCGATTTTTTATAGAAATGCTAGACAACCCTAGAGTGGTGCATCAAGGCTATGAAAGTTGGTAAACGCCAGCATTCAGGTCCAATGCCACGCGACAACAGTTAGATAATGGTATCGCCAACGCATCTCTGTGTTACTACTTTTATCGTTCCCTGTTTTTTAACTTACGTTGCTGCTATTTTGTAAGCTTGTTTGCTGCTAATCCGTTGACATTAACGTGCAAATAGGCAACAAATTTCCAATGAGTACTTCAGTTTTTGTTGCACTTTAAGTACAAAAGCAATACTGCTAACCAGTATTAGGAGGGAGGCGCGAATTCGGCCCTGAGAGGCGCGAATGCGCGAAATGAATAATGGCGCAAAATTTACGGCCAGTTTTTCTTTTACGCCAATTCACAATAGATGTTTATGCACGTTTCATGCATGAAAGGCTGTTTTGAGCGAGAAAAAGCTACATTTGCGCTGTGCGCTTCTTATTCTGCCACATGGGAACGCTGAGGTGGAGCGAACTTTTAACATGCTCAGCGAAACTGTGACGAAAAAGCGTCTTCTTTCTTCTTCTGAGAAAAATCTGGACCTACAGCAGCTGATCACCCTGTTGCAATGCTGGGCCAAAAACAAGTCCATGTCAACCATCATGCACGAGTGTCGCATCAGTAGCCGCACCGCTGTCGACTGGCTCAACTTTGTTCGCGACGTCTATTGCCAGTACTTTGTGGATCACCCAATGCAGCTGGGTGGCCCTGGTGACGTGGTCGAGATCGACAAAAGTTGGTTCTTCCACCGCAATTATCACCAGGGAGCCTACCAGTGATGGTCACTGGGTGCTCGGAATGGTGGAACGAGGCTCGCCCAAGTGCTGTCATGGTGGTCAGTACCACACAGGTCCACTGCTGTACTGCTGCCCATCATCCAGCAGTACATCTTACCTGGCACGTGGATCCTGACAGACGGCTGGCAGGCATATAAGCAAGTGGCAAATGCTGTCGGTGGTCATGGTGACCATGGTGTTGTGAATCATAGGCTCCACTTTGTGGACCCCAATGACCCCACACTGCACACAAACACGATTGAAGGGACATGGGGCAACTGCAAAGCGAAATTCCAGGCCATGCATGGCACTAGCAATGCTCACTATTGTCACTGAGCAATGCTCAGTGTTATTTGATTTTTTTCCTACTAGTTGTGTTACCAGTTGACATTATCTACTTTGTTTGTTCAACATTTTAAAAGAATAAAATAATTTTGCAAACGAAAGCATATTTATGCCATTTTATTTTTTTGTGTAATTATTTTTCCTTTTAAAATTTCATGCTATCATCATGGAATAGGCCTATCTAAAAACAATGAAATGAACAAAGAACAACAAATAGTAACAAGTGAAAATTGTATTCATTCAGAAAAAAATGGTGGGTATTAATCCACTAATGCTACAAATATAAGCAAATATAAGCTACAAATTCCAGTGTACACTATATCTTCGAGACTAAGGTATGGCACTTAATCCCCTGAATCCACATTCAGCACTTAAAACCTTGCTAAGCTACACCAGCATATGTCTGTGACCCTTGCCACATTACACTAAACAAAGTAAAAGATTGCCACAAGTAATCAGCAAGACATAAAAAATATGCTACCAAACATACTTTTAAATAGAAAAAAATATGTTACCAAAAAGCATTATTAAAGTACATTCTCAGAAATACTATAAGAACTTAATTCTAAAAACAAATAAATAAGCCTTTAACAACTTTGGCGGCATCAATAGAACAAAGAATTCACATATAATCCATATAGCCATATAATATAGCTATATAGCCATAGCCATCCATAGCCATATTATGACGAAATAAAATTAAAATTAAATTACAATAAATTAAATGCCGAATCGAGAGGTGTAGCGGTCTTAAACGTGTAGCGGTTAATAACTAGCTGGGTTACAATTGTATTAATTATTATGGACTCTTAATATTAGATCACAAAGTAGGCTGGCTAAGGAGGGCGCTGTAAGCGCCAACGAACAAAAAACTTATTTAAGCTGATTTAAAAAACAGGAAACGCAGTTCTTGTCTGTATTAAGTATTAAAACAAAATATATTATCCATAAAGAGAACCACTCTAGGATACACCGTCACAATAGAGTATAGGCAGTATAGTATAAAATAAAATTGATATAGGCCTAGCGCGACGAAGTAATATATACTTAATTTGGTCCGTCAACGTGAAATAGCGTAGAAACAGAACTTATTATGACTTGCGTCTTCTGCAAGCAACCGAAACCAAACGCTAGTTTGTCAATTGATGTTAATACTTTTGTTTAGTTAGATAACTTGGTAACTTGATAACTTGCCTAGTTCTAAATTTATCTCCAATTGCGCAGGCCACAAAAACTTTAACCAAGTGAGTAGCTTCCGACTAACTTCGAGGTAGCTTCGTGCCTAACAGAACGGAACCAAGGAACCAAGGATAGGTTCCGTTCTAAAAGCCTAGTCTCTAAGGATCCTGAAGGTTCGGACTAACTAATCAATAAATGTTCAAACTTGACTGTCCAGAACGCATTCAAATTTCTATTACATAACTTGGGTACATACTAAAACAAACTACATCACAATATTATATAATATCTGTGGAGACTATCTTCCCTTCTCACACGATCTTCAATCCAGCATCATAATCAATTATTGAAACTAGCTATATACTCGTAAATAAACTTGTACTTGATTTCTTGGCGAACGGCTCAACTGATTTCTTTAAGTTTCTTCACCAGCAAAATATGTCAAATATGCATGGGGACACTTACACCAAATAAATATACAAAATACCATATTATATTAAAATAAATTTATATTTAAAGAATAAATACCATTTATTATTTTCCTTTTTTATCTTGCCGTCCTGACAACTACTATACGGTTCACGAGCTACTAAAATAATATAGCAATAACACTAGCTACTTCACGCCAGTTACTGCATGGTGGATGCATGTCTGATCTGCAATTTGAGGTAGGCATGCATCGTTCTCCCCCTATTCACGTGTTCTTGTGCGTCCCAACCAAGCTTTAACCGACCGCAAGGACAAGCCCCATGAAGTCGCCACTCGGCTAAATATATATACGCACAATCCCGACGCCTTCCAATTCTAGTCCACTGTTGGTTTTCCCTAGTCTTTAGCCCCCCGGTGGATACATTAGCTAAGCTAGCACGTCAACCAACGTCATATTGTTGGACGGGGGGTGCACGTGAAATAACATTGCCACTGAAGCTCGATTAAGGACGATTAAATAAAAAGTGTAGCCTAATTTTTATAACGTTACGAAACGTGTTGTACCGAATTCGTGCAAGAAATCACATATCGGATACAATATACATGTAGTTCAAAGTTTTAGTCTAACTCAAATAGTACGAGCGTAGAAGCTTACTACAATGGACCTCGCGGTATACGCCTCGATCTGCGCAGGTCAGACAAAACGAAACTTATTACGGTACGCTTAATTCTCTTGCACGTGTTTTATATCGTGATCTCGGTTTTTGCCTTTTATGCTATGTATATATGTATACATGCACAAAGTACACCACAAGTATCATTTATTGCTGAAGTAAACCTGTCTAATTCCATAGAAAAGTCTCTGCAGTTCTTTAAAAAATACATGCTTTTGTAAAAGCAAATGCACGACTTTCGTTAGTTCACAATGTATGCTTTTTAAAAAACACAATAATATATACGCTCGTATATTGTACGACCTATTTAGATCAATTTGCTATGTACGAGTATCTACCTATTCTGAGCCAACATCAGAATTCGCTAGCCACTATACGAACTGCTAGCGTGAGTGATACCATCCCAGTAGATATTTCTCTACGTAATACTTTGTACATGACCATGTATCATGCCTTCATTTTTTTAGTTTTATCGACCCAAATTTGAAATTTTGTACACATCTAAAGGCCAAAATATAGGATAGATAAATAGTTTATTTTAAACATAAACTCAGTCTAAACAATTAGATCTAAACAATTAGATTTGAGAGCCGCGCTCTGAATGGCTGCACTATAAGCGTAAAAAAATCTAACCCTGCAGAGTGCGTGACTTGAAGCCTTTTTAAGCCCTCTGCGCGCGGAGGCTAGATTGTACGCACGCTCAACCCCACTAGCGCCGTGCACCTAACAGCTATCATTTCGTCTCCTCTAGCCAATCAAAACTGTTTCAGCTAAGTCCTCTCAAATATCAACCATGCAATCTCACTCACCTATTGATTAGATGATAAAACAGAGGCCTCTCATTCTTTCCTGTTTATCTCGCTCCAGCATTGAAGCCTGTTGGCCTAAGCCCTCCTACACTTTGACAACCTATCCCTGTGCCCAAGCCAGAGCAGCCATGTCTTATCGTTACTACCAGCCTCAGCGCCGAGCCCATGGCAACTACTATGGCCTGGTGTATCCGCAGCACGAGCAGCAGCTGCAGATGCACTACTACGCCTATCCGCATCCGCTCGAGGCCGAGTTTCAGCGCAGCCGGCCGGCCAAGCTGTCATCGCGAGTTCTGAACCGCCGCTTCAAAAAGGTCACCATCCAATTGAACGAGAATCGAGTCCTGCTGATTAGTGTCATCGTTGGCAAGGGCAACATGCCTAGCCTGGTGTTCTCGCAGTGTGAAGGCTCCTATGAGAACAAGACCAACACCGTGAGCATTCCGGAGCCGCTGGTTGTGCAATTCATCCAGCAGCTGCACAAGCTATCCAAGTGGCGCCCATCTACGTCTGGCAACCTGCCGACTAACCAAAGTCTGAGCCACGATGACACCGTGTTCAGGACGCTGGTGGCCTGCCAGAGTGGTCCGGAGGTGCAGCCGGAGTCGCGCCTGTACGCTATCAAGATCGTGGCCGAAGCTAGAGCTCGCGATCCACTGGACCGGAAGGAGCTGGCCTCGGTGTCCATCCCGCTGGAGACCAGCCACCTGATGAAGCTGAAGGAGGCACTGAATGAAGTGATCGTGGCCTCAGCCGAGTCGCCTCTCTACCACACGAAGACTCTACAATGCGTCGACGGCTCGAAGTTCTACCTGGACATGCTTCGCGACGACGAGGCTCACTACCTAAAGGTGTCACAAGTGACTCGCGACTATCGCAGCATTCTGCACGTGCCAGCCGAAGATCTGGACGCATTCAAAGAGCTCATTGAGACC
This sequence comes from Macrostomum hystrix, assembly GCA_950097015.1. Classification (NCBI taxonomy): domain Eukaryota; kingdom Metazoa; phylum Platyhelminthes; family Macrostomidae; genus Macrostomum; species Macrostomum hystrix. Next base: position 6,672,455 of record CATNEN010000034.1, on the reverse strand, counting down.
AGCGTTCGTGCAATGAAGGGCCACCTCGAGGAGCACAAGACTGCCGGCGGTGGCGGCTGCGGTGGCAGCGGTGCCTCTTCGAAGAAGCGCCGTGGGCGTCAAAGCCGCCGGCGTCACAAGCGCTCAACGGAGGGCAAGCGCGGCGGCGCCGAGGATAAGCCCGCCGCCGGTGGCAGCAGCCAGACTGGCAGCGACTGCGAAGAAGCCTCCAAGGAGAACACGAAGCCGAAGGAGGACGCTCGCGATAGCGGCTTCGACAAGGATGACGATGGTCCAAGGAAGTTGGCGGAGCAGCCGGACAAGGCGCAGTGCCAGCAGGTTAAGGAACAGGGCGCGGGCGAGCCTCTCAGCGACGCGGCGGCCCCATCGTCAGCTGAGCCAGCTACCGCACAGGAAAATTGAGCTTCCAGGACTCTCCGACTCGATGCCAGTACTGACTTTTTAACACAGCTTTCCCTGGGTTAGCCAATACTGCCGTTCTGTGCTCTCTACTTATTAGTAGTATTTTGGGTTATCGCAATCGATCCACTATAAGGCCCATTTTCAACAGATTTATTTAAGCAGAATATTTTCTGGTACTACTGCCCTTTTTTGAGAAAGTCACTCAGAATTCGTTATAATCTGTATTTTCATCACCCTTGGCTTAATAGTAATTGAAAGAAAGTAAATACAAAAAACCGTAAGATCAAACGCGTGACATGTTTTCAACTTTTGATGAAAGGAAACGAAACAAAGTTGTATCTTTTTACTTACTTGTAACAATCATTAAAAAACTAAGAGGTATAAACTAAGAGGTTCACAGAAGAAAAAACGAAGTAATATCTTTCCTGTTCTAAAGAAGGACTCTGATGGAGCTCAAAATCAAGACTGTTCTCATTCTCAATCAAATCAGGTCGTTTAGATTGCACAGAGTTTCTTGGAAAAGGCGGCCGATATTGCATAGTAAAATCTGACACAGAAAATCGTGATTGAATAGATTTGACTGCAGCGCTGCAATTTATTTTGTAACAAATCATGTTAACAGCTAAAAGTGAAAGCGTTGTTAGAAATTAAAGTACATGTGAATTCAGTAGTTGACTACTCTGAAATAGAAAGTCGTTGATTAGCAGTTCGTGAAAAATCTGTAAGTTCGCTGTTTGCTGTGTGGTGTGAGGGCTGTGTGGTGTGAGGTCTGTGTGTTGTGAGGGCTGTGTGGTGTGAGGGCTGTGTGGTGTGAGGTCTGTGTGGTGTGAGGGCTGTGTGGTGTGAGGTCTGTGTGGTGTGAGGGCTGTGTGGTGTGAGGGCTGTGTGGTGTGAGGTCTGTGTGGTGTGAGGGCTGTGTGGTGTGAGGGCTGTGTGTTGTGAGGGCTGTGTGGTGTGAGGGCTGTGTGTTGTGAGGTCTGTGTGGTGTGAGGTCTGTGTGGTGTGAGGGCTGTGTGGTGTGAGGGCTGTGTGGTGTGAGGGCTGTGTGGTGTGAGGGCTGTGTGGTGTGAGGGCTGTGTGGTGTGAGGTCTGTGTGGTGTGAGGGCTGTGTGTTGTGAGGGCTGTGTGGTGTGAGGGCTGTGTGTTGTGAGGGCTGTGTGGTGTGAGGGCTGTGTGTTGTGAGGGCTGTGTGGTGTGAGGGCTGTGTGGTGTGAGGGCTGTGTGGTGTGAGGGCTGTGTGGTGTGAGGGCTGTGTGGTGTGAGGTCTGTGTGGTGTGAGGTCTGTGTGGTGTGAGGGCTGTGTGGTGTGAGGGCTGTGTGGTGTGAGGGCTGTGTGTTGTGAGGGCTGTGTGGTGTGAGGGCTGTGTGTTGTGAGGGCTGTGTGGTGTGAGGGCTGTGTGTTGTGAGGTCTGTGTGTTGTGAGGTCTGTGTGTTGTGAGGTCTGTGTGTTGTGAGGTCTGTGTGGTGTGAGGTCTGTGTGGTGTGAGGGCTGTGTGGCTAGGCAGCAGTTACTCCTGATAGACTGCAAAGACTGTAGCCACAGCGTACAGCGAGCTGTTGGCAAACTGGCAGGTGACATAGCTGTCAACAGCTTCGTCCCACAGGCAGCGGCTGGCCAGGCTGAGCGCGTGCGGGCCCTGGGCGCCGATGCTGCACAAGGCGATGATTTTGTAGCGACTGCCAGCTGGCTGCAGATCCTTCACGCGGGCTCGAATCGCCTGCAGAGTGCAGCGGGAAATTACAGGAATCGTGTGCGTGTTGTGATGCCACTTTCACGGGTCACAGCAAATTTACTTTAACTTGACACTTCTTCTCAAACTAAGTCAATCCTCGCACCTGGCTGATGCTCTGGCTCATAGACCTGGCGAAGTCCTCTTCGTAGTTCTCTCCGGCCAGGTAATCAGTGAGCAGCTGCTTCAATAGCCGGCTAGTCCGGGCCAGCGGAAACTGGCCATCGGCTGTAGGGCCCAGTCGGTAGGTGTTCTCAAGCCGGACACTGGGGTACACTAGCGGCTGAGTCGTCAACTGCTGCTGCTGCTGCGGGTCGGCCTCCGACGTCACGCTGAAGGAGCTGGATGGCATGGCGTTTGAATTTTGTTAATTTGGAAGATGTCCTTGATGTAGGTTGCTTTGAGAGATTGAGTGGCAAAAAACTTTTGGACGTATGAGAGAATCTGAGCAGGGGAGGAGAAAGTGAAAGTGTGGAGAGAGGAAGTGGGGAGAGTGGAAGTGGGGAGAGAGGAGCTGGGGAGAGAGGAAGTAGGGAGAGAGGAGCTGGGGAGAGTGGAAGTGGGGAGAGAGGAAGTGGGGAGAGTGGAAGTGGGGAGAGAGGAAGTGGGGAGAGAGGAGCTGGGGAGAGAGGAGCTGGGGAGAGTGGAAGTGGGGAGAGTGGAAGTGGGGAGAGAGGAAGTAGGGAGAGAGGAGCTGGGGAGAGAGGAGCTGGGAAGAGTGGAAGTGGGGAGAGAGGAGCTGGGGAGAGAGGAAGTGGGGAGAGAGGAGCTGGGGAGAGAGGAGCTGGGGAGAGTGGAATTGGGGAGAGAGGAGCTGGGGAGAGAGGAGCTGGGGAGAGTGGAAGTGGGGAGAGAGGAGCTGGGGAGAGTGGAAGTGGGGAGAGAGGAGCTGGGGAGAGAGGAGCTGGGGAGAGAGGAAGTAGGGAGAGAGGAGCTGGGGAGAGAGGAGCTGGGGAGAGTGGAAGGGGGGAGAGAGGAGCTGGGGAGAGTGGAAGTGGGGAGAGAGGAGCTGGGGAGAGTGGAAGTGGGGAGAGAGGAGCTGGGGAGAGTGGAAGTGGGGAGAGAGGAGCTGGGGAGAGTGGAAGTGGGGAGAGAGGAGCTGGGGAGAGAGGAGCTGGGGAGAGAGGAGCTGGGGAGAGTGGAAGTGGGGAGAGAGGAGCTGGGGAGAGAGGAGCTGGGGAGAGAGGAAGTAGGGAGAGAGGAGCTGGGGAGAGTGGAAGTGGGGAGAGAGGAAGTGGGGAGAGTGGAAGTGGGGAGAGAGGAAGTGGGGAGAGAGGAGCTGGGGAGAGAGGAGCTGGGGAGAGAGGAAGTGGGGAGAGAGGAGCTGGGGAGAGAGGAGCTGGGGAGAGAGGAAGTAGGGAGAGAGGAGCTGGGGAGAGTGGAAGTGGGGAGAGAGGAAGTGGGGAGAGTGGAAGTGGGGAGAGAGGAAGTGGGGAGAGAGGAGCTGGGGAGAGAGGAGCTGGGGAGAGAGGAAGTGGGGAGAGAGGAGCTGGGGAGAGAGGAGCTGGGGAGAGAGGAAGTAGGGAGAGAGGAAGTGGGGAGAGAGGAAGTGGGGGGAGAGGAAGTAGGGAGAGAGGAGCTGGGGAGAGAGGAGCTGGGGAGAGAGGAACTGGGAAGAGTGGCAGTGGGGAGAGAGGAACTTGGAAGAGACGAAGTGGGGAGCAGGAAGTGGGGAGAAAGGATTACACCATCTTATTTATGCGACGCATAATACTCGTACAAAGAGAAGGTTCATAAGCTTTTAAGAAAAGTTTTTCTATAAAGTAGACTTGGATCAAGTATGCGCTCATATTATACTAGAACTAGAACATACACAGATGCAGAAGTACGACTCATTTATTCGTTATGTGCAGTTTAAAAGCAGTCAAGTAAACTAAAGAGTCGTCTGTGTAAAATTAAGTTTTCGGCATTGCAAGTGCTTTTAAAAGAATTCTAACAGTATAGAATAGTAATAACTTCAGGTTTTAAGACAGTTGTGTACATACCAGAAATAAATTATGTGAAAAGCTAAAAGACGCAGTAAATAATTGAACATATTAAGGCAGCAAAAAATCGAAACATACTAGTACATGCACTTTTATTCACTCACTTTCAGCAGCGAAACCAGAGGGTTTATTAACTGAAATCGAGCAACTATTCTTGTTTTTGTTATAACGCGAATTCAATCGCAAAATTATCGACAATGTGCAAAAAATTCATATGCTCTTCAGTGCTTTGTGGGGGGCAAGCTAAATAACTTAAATTGTTTTATATACATTTTGGTGCTTAAATCTCGTTTTACAATATGGCTATATTCAAAACAATCTAATATATTTTAATTGCAACCTTTCGTCACTGTCGAAAACTTCATCCGGAAAACTTTCCTCGCTGTAAAATGCAGTTTTTGTATGGGTATAGATTGAGACAATTCATGTTATATTTTGTCTGATTAAAGACTACTGTAATTAAATATTAAATTTGTCTCACAGCAATTAGTGTGACCAGAAATAAGTAAGTAATATAGAAGCAACAGTTTCTTTAATACAAAAATGCCACTTACTTGTTGTACTTCCCCCCTGCAGCAGGCTTCAGCTGCTGAAGGCTTGACATGCCGTGTGGAGCTGTGCTCTGCTTCCTGAGGTTGCGAGCTGCTCGATCTTTTGCTAGGCTGGTAGCCATGGATATCTTTTGACTAGCTTATTAAAATTATTAAATGCTGCAACAAGAAAAGCTGAACAAATTGAACATGACAAAAATGTATTCATTTGCAGTAGTTCGGCTGTAGGTCTGCACGCATTCATGAGTTCGAAAAAAAGTTATATGTTTTCGCTTTTAATTCATAATTCATAATTCATAATTCATAATTTATAATTCAGCAAAAATAATAACAATAGGCCTAACTACGTCTGAAAAAGGTGAATGCAATTTTTTGTCTATAAAAGGTTAAAAGCATTGGTATACTAGTAATACCTTCATAACTTTGTCAATAGCTATTTAAATACTATTCTAAGCTTATAATGTTAATTTATTTAGCCTTTTCAGCTAGCATACAGCTATATTTTTGTCAAAGAAACTGACAAGATATCAATTTTGCTAACATAGTTTTAAACAAGCGAATATTGTAGAACAGCACTGTTTCCATTTTTGCTAATAAAGCAAGCAGTTGAAATTATTATTGCACATTAATCAGCACAAGCGTAGAGCATATGTATCCTACGCTGGTACAGCGACTGGTAACGATGTGTAATCAGTACGGATGGATCATCCGTATGGATATAAATCAGAAGTTCAATTCAGAATATCGTGTAAGAAAATGTGAGATTTTTTAGCTTAGTGTTAGCTTTTAGTATTATAATACATATGACTAACAAATTTAGTATAGGGTGATATATTCTAATTTCAAATTTGGCAATGGTAAGATTCGTTGCAGAACTTTTGATAAAAGATAAAAGCGAAAGTCAATGTTATAACTTGCTTGCTAAAAAATGGCAAAATCAAGACAATGTTAAAAAGTATAAATATTTTTATTTACTCGGATAGAAAGTAAATGTTCATGAAAAAGTTTTTTTCAGAACAGTAACTATAAAAAACATTTTAAAACATTACAAAGTTATTTCTACTTTAATAAATCTAGCTCCTAGTAGAGATAAAGTAATTTTTTGTTGATATAACCACTTTTCGTTCATTTTTAAGCCGGAAAATTTGCATAAGTTTGCTCGCTGTATATTGGTAATATATAATTGATTCTTCCCACAGTAAGGGCTGCTAAAAAAGGAAGCAACAATGCAGAAAAAATGTTCATAGCTGGTTCTTACTTAAAAATGCGTTGAGGAGATTAATTTCATGCATTAATTGTTTGTTGTGCTACTCATGCAGAGAGAACATATGCTACAAAAGCTAAGCAGAGTGTTCTCTCTGCTTCAGTAACATTTTTGTTTGTGAATACACGGAAAGTTTATTCTTAAAGCGAGCCTAAAATCTATTTTATAATTAGTGGTTTTCTAAATTACGGGCACTTACTTATATGAATACGCTTTCGTATTGTGAGGAAACTCACGCACAATTTCGACAAGTAGAAGGATTACGCATCATGACCACTTCCAAGAACTTCAATCTGGAATTTACACGTGAAATACTGTACAAAGTACAAAATGTATTTACATTGTCACGTGCCTAGCAATTAGCTAAGAATTTCCGTCTAATAGGAAATCCATCGAATTTCAAATACGAATTATATTAACAGCTCCCTAATGCCTCATGCGGTAGTAGGAAAATAGCCTCTAAAACATCCTGTTGTACTTATAAAGCTTAATAGCAACAAGCAAGAATCGCATATCTGACTTTGGTAGGAAAGAACGCAGATATCATTCTTCGAGCGTTGCAAAATGCCGTCCCAATAAAAGATCAGCGGAAAACAATGCTATATAAGCATTCCAAAAGTGACGTAGGTGACCAAAATAGCAGCACTGCAATGCAGATCTGCAAGCTGTTAGCAGTGCCATTTTCAGAGAGAGAAACACGTGATGCTGACTGCCCTTCAGCCATAGGAACGAAGGGAAATATCAGCTGCGGTAATCGACCCTCACATTGGTCCTGGACCTTAACAATGCTGTCAGTTATAGATGCATCGGATAAATATTCAAGTGCGCAAAAGTCCTCGAATCGAAGTCAGGAAACAAACAGCTTATGCTGAGGTACTTATAAGAACATAATTGGTATCGATTTGAAGCTTCCAGTGAATCTCGTCGGAGGGTGCATTTTTGGTGCATAGCTATGATGCCTTATGAAAATTTTCGTACTAAAAGGACACTTTGTCAAATCTTGCGTGCTATCAGGGTGCCATTCGCCATCAACAAGCAGCAGCAGCTGCGAGCTAACAGTATTTGTGCGCAATAGTTGTACTGACCTATAAATAGCTCAGAGGGATCAGCTGATGCCGCATGGGTCCCAGCCACAGCTGGAAAACTGCTATAAATGCGCCTGGAGCAGCGCCTGGTGCTCCCCATAGAAGCAATCAGCATCCCACAATGCCACTAAGGACAATCTCTCTCTGGCTAATCCGGCTCTGCATCCTGACTGTCGGAGCTGCCGCAGTCGGCAATGTCAGCAGCTGCTTGACAGCCGGGGCGAATGACCGGGGCGGCCAGCTGCGTCACTGGACCACCCTTGAGCTGGCCGGCATTCCCGTGTTTGTGCACCAGCGCTCCGACCAGCGGGGCCACTTCCTGCTGGAGCCGCTGCTGGCCCTGCCGGCCCGGGCTGCTGACGGCGGCCCGCTGGCGACCATCAACGAGTCGTGCGTCCGGCTAGACCGGCTGACCGGTGAACACTATCTGAGCTTCCCAGTGAGTCTGCGCGATGACGACCTGTTGCACCGGGCTCGCGAGAAGCTGCTACACGCGGCGCCCTTGTCCGTAGCCTTCATGCACCCGACGAGCGTCAGCCTAACACCGGTGGACGACCGACTGGCCGACGGCGACTGGCGACTGGAGAGCCTGCGAATCAGCTCCGAAGGCCGGCTGGGCTACCTGCGACTGAACTGCGCCAACCACAGGGCCTGCTCACTGCTCAGGTTCTGGGTTGAGGGGAATGGGAGTGGCTGGTGTGGTCTTGTGTTTAGCAATGGACACGCACTTAGTAATATTAGTATTTAACTGCAACCCTGAAATTCCCTTCCCGAACAGATCTGAGCTGGTTGAAGGCAAAGTTAGAAATCTTCGAACGCTTCCTCTTTCGACTGGACGCCGTATCGCCCGATGGCTGCGTTACCCTTAGCAACCTGACCAAGCCGGTTGTGGTGCCCGGAGTCAGCCAGATTGATGTGGCCCACTTTGCCAGATGGAGTGCCGCTCCGCATTCCCCTGCCAGCAATGCGGTCAGCAACTCCACCAAAGATTCAGCCTGCGGCAGATCCACAGCCGCGCCGCTGCGGTTGCACCGAGACTTCTACATCGACGGCGTTCCAGCGGTTGTGATGACTCGCCAGCCGGCGGAGTTCTGGCTGGAGCCGCTACTCAGCCTGGAGGCTGGCGACGGCGGAGTGCGAGCATTTCGAAACGCCAGCGGCTGGTAGGAAATGTCTGAGACAACCTACTGACAGTAGAAATAATAGCAAATTATTGAATCAGAACAAAAAACTTTAAATCTAGTCAAGAATATTCTGGAACGAACGCGTAGGAAAATATTTTAAATCGAGTCTATAATGTTTTGCTTAAGCCTCAGTACTATTTCTTGCTTTTCGCAAGCTTGTTAGTTGCTACCGACTATTCAGTAGAGTATAGTAAAGAAGAATATAAAATTTGGGCCGAATGCACAGCCAATGGCACAGCCGCTGCTATTGTGCGGCGCTTCTAAAGGCTGTGTACAGCTATTCAGTCCATGGACTGAAATTTCTATCCCAGCTGCTGTTAGGACTAGAACTGAAGCATCAGGTAATTGGTCGGTGTCACAATTCTTTTTCCCGTGGGAGATTCGAACTCTCGACCTTCAGAGCTACATTCACCGCTGAAACACAGCGAACTGTTACCAGTGTTTCGCAATGCCCCATTGCCAGGCCGGGCCTGTCCATTCGCCTGGTGATGGTGGACTCGCGTATCAGAAGCCAGGCGGCTAAGCGTCTCCAACCGGGCACCAACGGGCCGATGCCGCCGCTGCGCTACCTTCAGCTGGTGGACTGGCGCATCGAGGACGGTCAACCCGGGCTGGCTGGTGTGCAGGTGGACGGATTGCTGCTGTCCACAGACAGGTCGGTGGCCCACCTGCGCCTGATGGCCACGCGAAATACGGCGGCCGATGCGGCCTTTGTAGACGAGTTGAGGCAAGTAGGAAAGCAGGAGTTTTTAATTCCCCGACGACTTTATACAATAATTTTCCTGTCGTGCTACTTATAGTAGAGTATCGAGTCCGAGAGCAGCACATAAAACTGGGCAGACATTTTTAAATGCTCTATTTTCTAGGAAAACACCGAAGAATTCAGAATATCAGGAATTCTCAGGGAACTATCAGGGAGCATCACAAAACAAAACAAAGTTTATTGGAATCAGAAATTTTTGTTATAAGGAATTAAGATAAAGAAGCAAATTAGCCTGCTATTCGGAACGGAAAGTGAAATCTAAAGTTACGAGAAATATCAAATCAGAAAAGAATTAATACTCGGACAAACAAAAACTAAACAAAATTAGGAAATAAATCCGATAAAAAAATAAAAAAGTCCGAAAAATACTGTTATTAAGAAGAAAAAAATAGAGCTCGGAAAAATCTGAAATTCTGAGATCTGAAATTCTGAGAAATCTGAAATTCTGAGAAATCTGAAATTCTGAGAAATCTGAAATTCTGAGAAATCTGAAATTCTGAGAAATCTGAAATTCCAAATAATCTGAAATTCCAAATAATCTGAAATTCCAAATAATCTGAAATTCCAAATAATCTAAAATTCTGAGAAATCAGAAATTCCAAATAATCTAAATTCTGAGAAATCTGAAATTCCAAGAAATTAGATCAGATTTCTTCGTTAGATCGTTCTTCTTAGCAACCATCCGCCGACCCCCCACCCCCACAGTGCGCAGATCATCGCAAACCCGACTCTGCTATTCGACACGCTGCGGTTCAGCTTCGCATTCTCGACAGACGAAGCTCCGAGCGCCGCCTGCCAGCTGGCGCCACCAGTCTACTGGACCAGCCGGAGGCCGGTCACGCCTCACCTGTCGCAGTTTCCAATCTCCGAGTTGCAGCGTAGCTGGCTCGGTCGTCATGGCAACGAGACAAATAGTCGATGCCGGCTGTCGACACAGCCGCAGGTTTCAAAAGTTTTGAAATTTCACGATCAACCGATGGTGCTCTGGAAGCGTCTGGACCGTCTGGACAGTCAGCAGGATGACTACCTGATTGAGCCGCTATTTCTGTTGCGCGACGAAGGCCCGGGATCCTTCAGCGTGGCCTTCGACTATGCCAGGCGGCGCCACTTCGTCACCTTCCAGGTGAACCTGCGCAGCGAAGAGGCCGCTGGCCCGGCCAAGCAGAACCTCACCCACCTGGCCAACTTCCGGTCCGTCGCCTTCGCATGGATTGGTGAGATCAGCGTCGGTCTGTTGGCGAATTTCAGCGGCCTGACTGGGGTCGAGTTCTACTCCTCCTACGATCAGGAGAACGGCTACCTACGGCTCTACTGTGATAGGCTGGAGGCCTGCGCCAGTTTGGGGTGGGTTGCGCCGATGTTTGATTATCGAAGCAACCTACCATGTTGCCATAGCAACATGCAGCAACGAGCAGAACTGTAGAATCGTCGTAATGTCAAATTACATGCGAAACAATGCTTACAATAGCAACCCACAGTATTTCCAAGCACCAGATTGGATTGCCATAGCAACAGATAGGATTGCCATAGCAACAGATTTGATTGCCATAGCAACGGATTTGATTGCCATAGCAACAGATTTGTTTGCCATAGCAACAGATTTGATTGCCATAGCAACAGAGATAAAATAGTACAATTACAACTGGGACAACAGGTGCCATAGCAACCACAATTGCAAATAAAAAAGCAATTACACCCGAAAATTGAGATGGAAACTTCGTTGCCATAGTAACTATCAAATAAATATTGCATCGAAATCCCTCGCCAGGCATTATCTGTCCCAGTCCAGCGAAATTCTGCTAGAGCGGCTGCAAATCAATGTTACCATGGCAACGCCAGACGACGGCTGCCTAACACCGGAGCCAATCAGCAAGCAGATCCTGGCCAGCGGGCACCTGCTGAGCCTGGCCTACCTGCGCGAGAAGTCGCCGCCCCGCCTGGTGTGCTCCGAGGCCGCCTACCCGCGGGTGCTGGCTCCGGTGCAGCTACCTGGCTCCTGTCAGCTCGTGCTGCACCACTCCAGGAATTTGCGCGGCGGCCGCAGCCACTTTGTCGAGCCGGCATTCTGCGCCAGCTCGGAGTCTCAGATCCAGTTTGACTACCTGCGCGGTGGGCCCTACCTGCGCCTCCGACTATCCCTGACCAATGCCGCCGTGGCTGCTGAAGGTCAAGCAAATCCTTCGAGAGGAGACCGACGCGGAGGCACCCACGGCTTTTGACACCAGTCGACTTCATGGAGCTGTGGAGTCTGAGAATTCGACAGCGCGCCCAGCTGCCCGGACTGGAGGTCGGCGAGTTCAAAGTGACGCCCGACGGAAGCGAAGCCGAACTTCGGATCTACTGCGACAGCAGCCTGCAGTGCCGCACCCTGCTGTGAGCTTGTCTACCTTGTCTACCTTGTCTACCTTGTCTTCCTTGTCTACCTTGTCTTCATTGTCTACCTTGTCTACCTTATCTTTCTTGTCTACCTTCTCTGCTTTGTCTACCTTGTCTACCTCGTCCACCTTGTGTACCATATCTACATTGTCTAACTTATCTAACTTGTCTACTTTATCTACCTTCTCTTCCTTATTAACCTTGTCTACCCCATCTTTCTAATCTATTTGTATACCTTATCTACTTTATCTAATTATCTACCTTTTCTACCTTTTTAATCGTATATCCACCCATTGTCTAGCTGATTTATCTTTATCGACATATCCTAGTCTACCCTTATCAATATATTTCGCCTTTGAAACGATCTAGATTATCTCCCATTGTCTACTATAAACACCTCAGAGACAACATGCAGCTAAACGGCACTCTGCTACTGGAGAATTTCAACATTGAGATGACCGCCAACCTGCCAAGCTACGACTGTTGGATGCCGCGGCCATTGCGCAAGCGGATCACGCAGCCGTCGCTGACCTACTTCGACCTGAGCTACCTGAACGGCAAGACTCGCCAGGTGCCCGGCTGCGACAAGCCGCTCCCGATGCGCCTCTTTGCCATCAAATCTGTTGATGGCTGCACCGTCTTTATTCACAAACGGCTGGACACCAAGGCTGAGTACTATATTGAGCCAATGTTCTGCTTCAACGGCCAGGTACTGCTGGGCTACAGCTACCTGACTGCCAGTCCCTACGCGAGCGTCGGCGTGGACCTGAGCAGGCCGTCCGTGCTGGACATTGTCACCGCCCAGCTGGCCGACTTAGCGCCTAAACGGGTGGCCTTCCTAGACGTGCGCAAGGTCAACCTGACCAGGGCGAACCTGAGCAGTCAGGTCTACCTGGTGGACAGCTTCTCAGCTGCTCTGGACCGAACTCGGGGAGAGTTTCGCATCATCTGCCAGACCTGGAGGGCGTGCAGGGATCTCAGGTACTGCGGAGCTGGGATCTGAGGATTTGAGGATTTTAGTTATTGGGATCTCAGGTACTGCGGAGCTGGGATCTGAGGATTTGAGGATTTTAGTTATTGGGATCTCAGGTACTGCGGAGCTGGGATCTGAGGATTTGAGGATTTTAGTTATTGGGATCTCAGGTACTGCGGAGCTGGGATCTGAGGATTTGAGGATTTTCATTGTTGGGATCTCAGGTACTCTGGAGCTGGGATCTGAGGATTTGAGGATTTTCATTGTTGGGATCTCAGGTACTCTGGAGCTGGGATCTGAGGATTTGAGGATTTTAGTTGTTGGGATCTCAGGTACTCTGGAGCTGGGATCTGAGGATTTGAGGATTTTAATTGTTGGGATCTCAGGTACTGCGGAGCTGGGATCTGAGGATTTGAGGACTTTAATTATTGGGATCTCAGGTACTGCGGAGCTGGGATCTGAGGATTTGAGGATTTTAATTGTTGGGATCTCAGGTACTCTGGAGCTGGGATCTGAGGATTTGAGGATTTTAATTATTGGGATCTCAGGTACTCTGGAGCTGGGATCTGTGGATTTGAGGATTTTAGTTATTGGGATCTCAGGTACTGCGAAGCTGGGATCTGAGGATTTGAGGATTTTAATTGTTGGGATCTCAGGTACTGCGGAGCTGGGATATGAGGATTTGAGGATTTTAATTGTTGGGATCTCAGGTACTCTGGAGCTGGGATCTGTGGATTTGAGGATTTTAATTATTGGGATCTCAGGTACTCTGGAGCTTGGATCTGAGGATTTGAGGATTTTAATTATTGGGATCTCAGGTACTGCGGAGCTGGGATATGAGGATTCGAGGACTTTAATTATTGGGATCTCAGGTACTGCGGAGCTGGGATATGAGGATTTGAGGATTTTAATTATTGGGATCTCAGGTACTGCGAAGCTGGGATCTGAGGATTTGAGGATTTTTATTATTGGGATCTCAGGTACTGCGGAGCTGGGATCATAGGCGATCTTATTTAATGGAATCTAATCACTTGAGATGTCTCTCACGTCTGCACCTTGGCAGCTCGAACTTAAGCCTGAGTCCATGGCTTCTATTCGAGCGCATTCAGCTGGAGACACTGATGGCCAACAGCGCTGACTGCGAGCTGTCCACGGCCACCCATCAGCAGCCAACCTCAGCAGCTGAGCACTTTCACCTGCCGCTGGAGGCTCTGCGATTGAAGCTTCCCACAATGTCCGAGTGCGCGCCAGATAAGGAGCCGCGGCTGCTGCAGATCCTCAGCCTTGACGGCTGCCCCGTCACCGTCTACGAGCAGCCGGGCGGGTCGCCGAATCAGCGGCGCCGCCTGCTAATCGAGCCGCTACTCTGTTTCCATGGCAACAATGCCAGCTCGAGCCTGAGCAGAGGGCGAGACTATCTCAGCGGCGAAGAATTTGTGAGCCTGCGGCTGCTGCTGCAGAGCCACTCCGTGCTGGCGTCGCTGCAGGCGATGCTGGCGCTGCCTGCGGCCATTGCCGGCTCCATGCGCTTCGCCGAGCTCTGGGACGTCGGCGTCAGCGAGGAGGCCAAAGCGGCTGGCCTGCGGGTGGCCCGACTCGGCATCGCCCCCGATGGCAACTCGGCGGAGCTGCGGGTTGTCTGCGGCAGCCGCTCAACCTGCGAGGCGCTGGCGTGAGCTGGGGCTGTGTGGCGTGAGCTGGGGCTGTGTGGCGTGAGCTGGGGCTGTGTGGTGTGAGCTGGGGCTGTGTGGCGTGAGCTGGGGCTGTGTGGCGTGAGCTGGAGTTGTGTGGTGTGAGCTGGGCTGTGTGGTGTGAACTGGGGCTGTGTGGTGTGAGCTGGGGCTGTGTGGTGTGAGCTGGGCTGTGTGGCGTGAGCTGGGGCTGTGTGGCGTGAGCTGGGGCTGTGTGGCGTGAGCTGGGGCTGTGTGGTGTGAGCTGGGGCTGTGTGGTGTGAGATGGGGCTGTGTGGTGTGAGCACGGACTACTCAAGTAGAAGCTTTCTGAGAGAAAAAGTTTGCTATTTCTGCCCCTACTATAGTGCACTATCTACTAGTGGTCCTTGGGTGTGAGCTGGGGCTGTGTGGCGTGAGCTGGGGCTGTGTGGTGTGAGCTGGGGCTGTGTGGTGTGAGCTGGTGCTGGGTGGTGTGAGCTGGGTTCTAGAGGAGAGAGAGCGGCTTGTGTATGGGAGAAAGCGGATTCTGTGTGGGAGAGAGCGGCTTCTGTATGGGAGAGAGCGGATTCTGTATGGGAGAGAGCGGATTTTGTGTGGGAGAGAGCGGATTCTGTATGGGAGAGAGCGGATTCTTCATGGGAGAGAGCGGATTTTGTGTGGGAGAGAGCGGATTCTGTATGGGAGAGAGCGGCTTCTGTATGGGAGAGAGCGGCTTCTGTATGGGAGAGAGCGGATTCTGTGTGGGAGAGAGCGGATTCTGTGTGGGAGAGAGCGGATTTTGTGTGGGAGAGAGCGGATTCTGTATGGGAGAGAGCGGCTTCTGTAAGTTGAGAGAGCCGATTTTGTGTGGGAGAGAGCGGATTCTGTATGGGAGAGAGCGGATTCTGTAGGAGGGAGGCTGCAAACTGCTCAAACAAGCTCCTTCTTAACGCCAAATTCCCATTTAGCCAAAGTCTTGTGGAGGAGCCCACTGACTACCTGCGCTCCGTCCTGTTTAGCGTCACCAGCCTCACGCCGTCTCGCCGCTGCTACTTCAAGGCGCAATCGGCCAAGAGGCCGCTGATCATCGGTCTCAGCTGGGATCGGAGCTGCCTTCACGACAGGCTGGATACTGCCGACCTGAGGCGAACCATTGTCAGCTCTCCATTGTGGCCAGGTAAGCTGACAGTCCAACTGACATTCTTATTGTCTAGCTGACATTCTTATTGTCTCGCTGACATTCTTATTGTCTAGTCGACATTCCTACTGTCTAGCTGAAATTTTAACTGACATTCCTACTGTCTAGCTGATATTCTTACTCTCTAGATGACATTCCAGCTGACATTCCTACTGACATTCCTACTGTCTAGCTGACATTCCAGCTGACATTCCAGCTGACATTCTTACTGTCTAACTGACATTCCTACTGTCTAGCTGACATTCCTACTGTCTAGCTGACATTCCTACTGTCTAGCTGACATTCCTACTGTCTAGCTGACATTCCTACTGTCTAGCTGACATTCCTACTGTCTAGCTGACATTCCTACTGTCTAGCTGACATTCCTACTGTCTAGCTGACATTCCTACTGTCTAGCTGACATTCCTACTGTCTAGCTGACATTCCTACTGTCTAGCTGACATTCCTACTGTCTAGCTGACATTCCTACTGTCTAGCTGACATTCCAGCTGACATTCCTTCAAACGCCCATTTCCTCTGCCGCAGCTGTCAGCCGCTGCCCATCGCACCTGTGGACGGCCTGCACCGTGTCCCGCACCGGCCTGTCCGCCTATTTCTTCAGTCGACGACTCGCTGACTGGGCCGACGCCCGCCGCTTCTGTCGCCGACGCCTCGGCGGAGATCTGGCCGTGATTGACAGCTCGCTAGAGAATGCCGAAGTGTTCGCGCAGGTCATTGGGGACAGCTGGATCGGTATGTACCGCTCTGGCGGCCGATTCATGCCAGTCGGCGGTGCCACGGGTCGCAGTGGCGGCGACATCTATCGCAACTTTCAGTCGAGTACCGAAGGCTCCGGCTGGCAGTTTAACTGTGCGGCCATCTCGGGGGTGTCCGGAGGTGTGTGGCTGAAAGCATCCTGCAACAGACACCTGAGATTTGTGTGCCAGAAGCGATCTTCGCCTATCTGATTGTGTTGTGCGATGAGAGTTTGGTCACTGATTCGCAGCTGCCCGAGTGCGAACTGAAGGCTTTATGCCATTGACAATCACAATTTTTTAAAACACTTTTAATGTCATGATCTTTTACGCCTGTCTGTTCTAAAACTTCAGTTTTTATTTGAGAAAAAGATTCGACAGTTTCACTGATTCACTGATTCACTGATTCGCTGATTCACTGATTCACTGATTCACTGGTTCACTGATTCACTGGTTCACTGATTCACTGGTTACCTGATTCACTGATTCACTGATTCACTGATTCACTTATTCACTGATTCACTGATTCACTTATTCACTTATTCACTGATTCACTGATTCACTGATTCACTGATTCACTGGTTCACTGATTCACTGATTCACTGATTCACTTATTCACTGATTCACTGATTCACTGATTCACTGATTCACTGGTTCACTGATTCACTGGTTACCTGATTCACTGATTCACTGATTCACGGATTCACGGATTCACTGATTCACTGATTCACTGATTCACTGATTCACTGATTCACTGGTTCACTGATTCACTGATTCACTGATTCACTTATTCACTGATTCACTGATTCACTGATTCACTGATTCACTGATTCACTGATTCACTGATTCACTGGTTCACTGATTCACTGGTTACCTGATTCACTGATTCACTGATTCACGGATTCACTGATTCACTGATTCACTGATTCACTGATTCACGGATTCGCTGATTCACGGATTCACTGATTCACTGATTCACTGATTCACTGATTCACTGATTCACGGATTCACGGATTCACTGATTCACTGATTCACTGATTCACTGATTCACGGATTCACTGATTCACTGATTCACGGATTCACTGATTCACTGATTCACTGATTCACGGATTCACTGATTCACGGATTCACGGATTCACTGATTCACTGATTCACTGATTCACGGATTCACGGATTCACGGATTCACTGATTCACTGATTCACGGATTCACTGATTCACTGATTCACTGATTCACGGATTCACTGATTCACGGATTCACTGATTCACGGATTCACGGATTCACTGATTCATGGATTCACTGATTCACGGATTCACTGATTCACTGATTCACTGATTCACGGATTCACTGATTCACTGATTCACGGATTCACTGATTCACTGATTCACTGATTCACGGATTCACTGATTCACTGATTCACTGATTCACTGATTCACGGATTCACTGATTCACGGATTCACGGATTCACTGATTCACTGATTCACTGATTCACGGATTCACGGATTCACGGATTCACTGATTCACTGATTCACTGATTCACTGATTCACTGATTCACTGATTCACTGATTCACTGATTCACGGATTCACGGATTCACTGATTCACTGATTCACTGATTCACGGATTCACTGATTCATGGATTCACGGATTCACTGATTCACGAATTCACGGATTCACTGATTAACGGATTCACTGATTCACGGATTCACGGATTCACTGATTCACGGATTCACGGATTCACTGATTAACGGATTCACTGATTCACTGATTCACGGATTCACTGATTCACTGACTCACTGGTTCACTGATTCACTGATTCACTGGTTCACTGATTCACTGATTCGCTTTTTACAAAAAAATATGCACTAGCGATATCTCTGTATCTAATATCCAAACTATTCTAACTTGCTTTTTTAAATTGCAAAATGTTTTTTTTTCACACAAATCAAACATTCACGAGCCACATTCATTTGCTTTTCACTGGAATGCTATGCACCTTTTTGAGCTGTCAGTTCTTGAAACCAGTGCAAATACTTGTATTTTACTTCTGCAGAAGAGACAGAAAGAAAATCTCTGATAGCCGAGAATCTTTAAATAAATACGAACAGGTAGGTATACAGGTGCCGTGTCTTACCTTGTTTAAATACAGTCAAAACTGTAACAGGATTCTCTCTAAACAGTTTCATCATGGCTTTTACAAGTGCGAACGATTTTGAAGCTGTTTCTTGTTGCCAAGCAAAATATATCAACCATTAGCAACACGGTGAGCCAATTAATGTACAACAACAGGCAAACAAGAACATGAGAATAAATATAAGTATACAATATCCATAAGAGAAGAGAAATATTGGGAGATAATGGGAGAGACAATGAGGGAGACAGATAATAAGGGAGAGAGACAATGGAGAAGATAAGGAGAGAGCCAATGAGGGAGAGAGCCAATCAGGGAGAGACATAATGAGGGAGAGAGATAATGAGGGAGAGAGCCAATGAGGGAGAGAGATAATGAGGGAGAGAGATAATGAGGAAGAGAGATAATGAGGGAGAGAGATAATGAGGAAGAGGGATAATGAGGGAGAGAGCCAATGAGGGAGAGAGCCAATCAGGGAGGGACATAATGAGGGAGAGAAATAATGAGGGAGAGAAATAATGAGGGAGAGAAATAATGAGGAAGAGAGATAATGAGGAAGAGAGATAATAAGGGAGAGAGATAATGAGGAAGAGAGATAATGAGGAAGAGAGATAATGGGAGAGAGCCAATGAGGGAGAGAGATAATGAGGAAGAGAGATGATGAGGAAGAGAGATAATGGGAGAGAGAGCCAATGAGGGAGAGAGATAATGGGAGAGAGAGCCAATCAGGAAGAGAGATAATGGGAGAGAGAGCCAATGAGGAAGAGAGATAATGGGAGAGAGAGCCAATGAGGAAGAGAGATAATGGGAGAGAGAGCCAATGAGGGAGAGAGATAATGAGGGAGAGAGATAATGAGGGAGAGAGATAATGAGGAAGAGAGATAATGGGAGAGAGAGCCAATGAGGGAGAGAGATAATGGGAGAGAGAGACAATCAGGAAGAGAGATAATGGGAGAGAGAGCCAATCAGGAAGAGAGATAATGGGAGAGAGAGCCAATGAGGAAGAGAGATAATGGGAGAGAGAGCCAATGAGGGAGAGAGATAATGAGGGAGAGAGATAATGAGGAAGAGAGATAATGAGGTAGAGAGATAATGAGGAAGAGGGATAATGAGGGAGAGAGCCAATGAGGAAGAGAGATAATGGGAGAGAGAGCCAATGAGGAAGAGAGATAATGGGAGAGAGAGCCAATGAGGAAGAGAGATAATGGGAGAGAGAGCCAATGAGGAAGAGAGATAATGGGAGAGAGAGCCAATGAGGGAGAGAGATAATGAGGGAGAGAGATAATGAGGGAGAGAGATAATGAGGAAGAGAGATAATGGGAGAGAGAGCCAATGAGGGAGAGAGATAATGGGAGAGAGAGACAATCAGGAAGAGAGATAATGGGGGAGAGAGCAAATCAGGAAGAGAGATAATGGGAGAGAGAGCCAATGAGGAAGAGAGATAATGGGAGAGAGAGCCAATGAGGGAGAGAGATAATGAGGGAGAGAGATAATGAGGAAGAGAGATAATGAGGTAGAGAGATAATGAGGAAGAGGGATAATGAGGGAGAGAGCCAATGAGGGAGAGAGATAATGAGGGAGAGAGCCAATGAGGGAGAGAGATAATGAGGGAGAGAGCCAATGAGGGAGAGAGATAATGAGGGAGAGAGATAATGGGAGAGAGAGCCAATGAGGGAGAGAGATAATGAGGGAGACGGAGAAAATAAAAGGCAGCGAGGGGAGGAGACCCTGACACTGAACCTGAGAGAGAGAGGAAGATAGTGAGAGAAAGTGAGAGACTCGATAAAAAATAGGCGTAGAAAATCAGTGAAAGTAAGAAGCAGAGAAGACAGAGAGGCAGAGATCAGAGTGAAAAAAAGACGCAACTCCAGGTGGAAATGATGAGCAGTGAGTTGGGTTGGGTTGTTTTTTAGATTTGCCAAGAAAATTCTGCTTTTGTCACACACACACACACACACACCCACACACACATCGGTCTGTCCTCTTCCTAAATATAATAATAAAATTTGAGTTAATTCAGAAAATTCTGATTGGGTTTCGTTCAGAAAAAAGCACTAACATGAAGACTGCGGGAAGATTAAAAAAACACGCCACGTAAAAACGAGGATATGTATTTGTTGAAAAAAACATGGAATTAAAATTCTGGGGAGAGGCTTGTTGATTGGAAATTTCTGGGACACATTTTCAAGGCTTAGTCTTACAGCAATGGATATTGAAACCATTGTGATTAGCACAGTGTGATAAAATCTTTGTCAACGTAAACAGAAACCTTGTTGACCTAATCTGAAGGATTTTGCTGTGCTAATACCATAGCTGCAGAATACCATAAATAGTTTTTACCTACTGGAAAAATCACTGAAAGTGTACGTATAATTAATTGGGGATAGTTATGTACAAATTAGGTATTTCATATTTTTACTTGTATTAATGTTCTTTTCCAAGAACTTCTCTATGTACAATGCCCTTTGATGGAATAAATAAGATTATTGAATAGAGAGTAAAGGTGTGCTGTGAAAATGGAATGTTGTAAAGGAATACGAGAGTACAGTATTGGTCTATGCGGGCCTTATTGAATAAAAAGCATTAGTAAAAAGAATTATTAAATTGTTATTTAAAAAACACATCGTTGCACAATTTAAACAATACGTTTGCTAAACACCAAAGCGTAGTTTAAACTCTTTGTCCCGTTAAAATATATCCTTTAAAAAATGTAATAGAATCATTCGAGATCACCTTTGATTTCCAGAAAACTGTGCGATTTTACGAGTAACTAACAAGCTTTACCAGGGGTGAAAAGGTGGTGGCTGGTGTGGAGGGGTGGCTGGCCAAACTCTATCTAAGGTCGAGGGGTGGCTGGCCAAGCTCTATCAGGAATGGTGTGTGGTTGACCAAGCTCTATCTGGTGTGGAGGGGTGGCTGGCCAAACTCTATCTAGGGTCGAGGGGTGGTTAGCCAAGCTCTATCTGGGGTCGAGGGGTGGCTGGCCAAACTCTATCTAGGGTCGAGGGGTGGTTGGCCAAGCTCTATCTGGGGTGGAGGGGTGGCTGGCCAAACTCTATCTAGGGTCGAGGGGTGGTTGGCCAAGCTCTATCTGGGGTGGAGGGGTGGCTGGCCAAGCTCTATCTAGGGTCGAGGGGTGGCTGGCCAAGCTCTATTTGGGGTGAGGGTTGGCTGGCCAAGCTCTATCTGGGGTGAAGGGTGGCTGTCTAATAAATCAAAGGAGGGATTGGCGGCAAGAGATCAATCGAATGAGTGGATGACTAACTGCTATATCGAGTCCCAAACGGAATGATTGTCTGACCAGGCCAGCTCACAGGCCTCTCTAAACCTGATGAGACGAGTAGCTCATGCCAGCGGCCGGGCGGCCGAATGGTACAGGTACGCTGGCATAGGCGGTGTTGTCGATGTTCTGTTGAGTGACTGGTCTCTGCTGATGCACAGCCGAGGCGTAGGTGGGGTTGAGGTTGGCCTGTGGCGGCGGCGGACCGGCAACCAGGTTGATGCCCCTGGCCGGGTCTAGATAGGCCGGGTCCATGTTTACATTGGTCTTGTGGCCGGTAGGAAAGTAGGCCGGCTGCTGGCCGTGCTGCCGGTTGTACATCAGCTGCTGGTGCTGCTGCATGACCGCCCACTGGCGATCTTTGCCTCCTCCGCCGGCGCCGCCGCCTGGGGCGCTACGGTCCAAGCGGTACTTCCGGCAGCAGATGATGCCCAGGGCGATGGCAAAGATCAGCGCCACTCCGCCGCCAAGCAGCGCGATCAACAGGCGCTCTTCGTACGGGTCCAGGCCGGCCATGCTGCTTGCTGGCGTTGGGTTGGTCATGGAAGATTGGGTTGGTCATGGAAGATTGGGCTGGTCATGCAAGATTGAGTTGGTCATGGAAGATTCAGTTGGTCATGCAAGATTGAGTTGGTCATGGAAGATTGGGTTGGTCATGGGAGATTGGGTTGGTCATGGAAGATTGGGCTGGTCATGCAAGATTGAGTTGGTCATGGAAGATTGAGTTGGTCATGGAAGATTGAGTTGGTCATGGAAGATTGGGTTGGTCAAGGAAGATGGAGTTGGTCATGGAAGATTGAGTTGGTCATGGAAGATTGAGTTGTTCATGCAAGATTGAGTTGGTCATGGAAGATGGAGTTGGTCAATGAAAATTATGTTTGTCATGCTAGAATTAAGTTGGTCATTCTTGGATTGAGTTGGTCATGTTAGGATTGAGCTGTTCATGTTAGGATTGAGTTGGTCATGGTAGGATGGAGTTGGTCATGTTAGGATTGAGCTGTTCATGTTAGGATTGAGTTGGTCATGTTAGGATTGAGCTGTTCATGTTAGGATTGAGTTGGTCATGTTAGGATTGAGTTGGTCATGCTAGGATTGAGTTGGTCATGTTAGGATTGAGTTGGTCATGTTAGGATTGAGTTGGTCATAGTAGGATTGAGTTGTTCATGTTAGGATTGAGTTGGTCATGTTAGGATTGAGCTGTTCATGTTAGGATTGAGTTGGTCATGTTAGGATTGAGCTGGTCATGTTAGGATTGAGTTGTTCATGTTAGGATTGAGCTGGTCATGTTAGGATTGAGCTGTTCATGTTAGGATTGAGCTGTTCATGGTAGGATTGAGTTGGTCATGCTAGGATTGAGTTGGTCATGTTAGGATTGAGTTGGTCATGCTAGGATTGAGTTGGTCATGTTAGGATTGAGTTGGTCATGCTAGGATTGAGTTGGTCATGTTAGGATTGAGTTGGTCATGTTAGGATTGAGTTGTTCATGTTAGGATTGAGTTGGTCATGTTAGGATTGAGTTGGTCATGTTAGGATTGAGTTGTTCATGTTAGGATTGAGTTGGTCATGTTAGGATTGAGTTGTTCATGTTAGGATTGAGTTGGTCATGTTAGGATTGAGTTGGTCAAGTTAGGATTGAGCTGTTCATGTTAGGATTGAGTTGGTCATGGTAGGATTGAGTTGGTCATGGTAGGATTGAGTTGGTCATGGTAGGATTGAGTTGGTCATGCTAGGATTGAGTTGGTCATGTTAGGATTGAGTTGGTCATGTTAGGATTGAGTTGGTCATGTTAGGATTGAGTTGGTCATGCATCCGAGTCGGTTGAGTGACAAATAAAGGATTTCAATTCGATAGAGTTCGATTGAATAAAACCTAGCACGCAAGTCCTTTGTGGCTTTCGTATACTAAAATAGTTTTTCTGAAGCACGGACCTGGCAAGATCCCCAGACACCCCAGACCCATCAGCAACGCTCTCCAAGTCTAAATAAATGTAAAAATAGACTAGTCTACACACATAATCTAATACGATTATGAAAGACTTGGCTTTTAATTATCCAAATGACTCACCTGTTCTCAGATAGACACAGAACTAATCAGGAAACGAATTCGAACTTTTTTATTTCGATTTAATAATGATAGACGAAATGCGCGAATTGCTATTCGATTAGAATAATAAAGATTTCCGCGACTTCCGGTTCACAGACCAAGCTAAGTACCCTCCCTGCTCAGTCACTCACTGCATTCGATTTTAACCAGTAGAGGAGAGAGAGAAGAGAGAAAATTGTGGACCCATTGAACGTGAAGTTTTTACCTAACCGAGCTCAGTCCATTTGAGACTAAATGCTTAGCCCTAACCCTAACACAACTCGTTAGAGATTACGAAATGTACATTGCTGACTCGGTGCCGCTAGCCCCAGCAATACACCCCAGACCCAACCGTGCCCAACAACCCGCCCCAAAATATGCGCCCACAAACTCTCTATTTGACTAGTTGGGGCGTGTTTAAGGTTTGGGTCAGAATGTTGGCAATGTGCTATTATACTTCTTTGAGGCCTTAGCCCCAGTTTCTTCCGAATGAAAATGCTGACAGAAAGAAGAAAGGCAGATTTTGGGTTGGTTACATAAGCGCAATGTACATAGATAGATAGATAGATAGATAGATAGATAGATAGATAGATAGATACTCGTAGATAGATAGATAGATAGATAGATAGATAGATAGATAGATACTCGTAGATAGATAGATAGATAGATAGATAGATAGATAGATAGATAGATAGATAGATAGATAGATAGATAGATAGATAGATAGATAGATAGATAGATAGATAGATAGATAGATTGATAGATTGATAGATAAATAGTACAGTACACACCAGACTAGAGAGACTGAAGCGTCGGTTGCACAGTTGCTGGGTGGTTGCTGGGTGGTTTGGTCTTGTGGGCTTCTTTCGCCCTTCGTCCCCCTCTCTCTCTCTCTCCATCTCTATCCCTCCCAGTTTTTTTATGGTTGACGAAAGCTTTCTCGTCCACTTTTATTCTTAGAAGTTTGAGAGGCCGCTGGCAAGAGAGGTCTCTCCATCTCGCTCTCAATTTAGAGAAGCATTCTAATGAAGCATTAGATCGACCACGCTTTCCAGTGGAAGAAGAAAGGCCCACAGGTCTTCTCATGAGTTTCTACTAGCAAACTGCAATCTCAGAAACTTGAAACAGGAGTTTCTAAGTTGTTGCTAACTTAACAAAGGTAATATAATCTTTCTCAAATAATCTGCACTGATTTGATTTAGAAATACCAGACATATTTAGACAGTAATTACCTATTATTCAGGTAGATCATTAGGCTGTGTCTACCTATTCTTCAGGTAGATCATTAGGCTTGTGTCTACCTATTATTCAGGTAGATCATTAGGCTGTGTCTACCTATTATTCAGGTAGATCATTAGGCTGTGTCTACCTATTCTTCAGGTAGATCATTAGGCTGTGTCTACCTATTATTCAGGTAGATCATTAGGCTGTGTCTACCTATTCTTCAGGTAGATCATTAGGCTGTGTCTACCTATTATTCAGGTAGATCATTAGGCTGTGTCTACCTATTATTCAGGTAGATCATTAGGCTGTGTCTACCTATTATTCAGGTAGATCATTAGGTTGTGTCTACCTATTCTTCAGGTAGATCATTAGGCTGTGTCTACCTATTATTCAGGTAGATCATTAGGCTGTGTCTACCTATTCTTCAGGTAGATCATTAGGCTGTGTCTACCTATTATTCAGGTAGATCATTAGGCTGTGTCTACCTATTATTCAGGTAGATCATTAGGCTGTGTCTACCTATTATTCAGGTAGATCATTAGGTTGTGTCTACCTATTATTCAGGTAGATCATTAGGCTGTAACATGGCTCCATGCGATTCATATCACATGTGTTTATTTTTAATTTTTCTTCTTTTTAATTTTTTATTTTTTCTTATAACTACTCATGAGTTCACTCAAGGGAAATCAGACACAACGGGTTCTTATAATTTCTCGATAATTAAACTCTTCTGAAGAAACTTTAAATTCACAAATAGTAGATCGTTTCGCCAGTTCATTAACTGATAGCGTTATAGCTTGCTTGTCGCTGACATAAAGTACAAAATGTAAATTATGTGAATTTAGAATGCACAATATGATTGGATGCCAATGACAACTAATCCCCTCTTTCTATATAACCGATTACGATGCTGAATTTTATAGAATGAGTGTGGGGAGAGATATGGGAAGATTGAGAAGGTAAATCCATGGGATCTAAGGGGATTTATTCTTCCTTAAATTCTAGTGCGCTATGCTACCACTGTCGCAATGCTCTCTCTCTCATACTCTCATTGTGCCATCGCTTGCTTATTGAATAATTGAACCGCGGGGTGGGAGGTCTCCCCTCTGTCCGCAAGTTCATTCCAGCCTTCAGTCTCGCATTGTGCATATATTTCCGTGGCTTACACGCAAGTGACTGTTTTCGCTCCACAGACAGTCTGAACACACGCACACAGCATGGAGGACGACAGCCATCAAGAGTTGCCGGACGAAGCAGTTCAAGCTGAAGCTGAAGCCGGAGTCAACACCACGGAGGCGGAGGCGGCAGCGACATCCGCTGACGAAGCTCAACTCGACGGTGACACTGGTCGCGAGAAGGCGAGCATCTTCGTGTCCTACAGCTCCGAGGCTGGTTTCTTAGAAAAGCGGCTCGTCTGTCGGCTGGTGCGCGAGCTGAAGACAGTCGGCCTAGCCGACAGCGTCTGGTTCGACAAGGACGAGGGCCTGTTCGAGAGCAGCGCCTGGGTCGCTCGCACCCTGGAAGCGGCCGAGAAGTGCTTCGCGGCGCTGCTGTTTCTGTCGGATTCGTTTTTCTCCAGCCGTCTTGCCTTGCACGCGGTGCGAACCCTGGCGGAGCGGCTGCACGACAACCGAGCCTCGCTGCACCTGTTCGCCGTGCTGCTGGACGCCGAAGGTCGTCGCGGCCTGGAGGGCCAATGTCCGCCAATCCTGAGCGAGGCGCTGCTGCGCGGACAGGGCAGCTCGTCGGTAGCCGTTGTCGACCTGTCGGAGTGGAAGCACAGTCGAGTATCCGAGTCCGAGCTCATTGCTCAGGCATCGGCCAAACTCGCGCCCCAACTGGAACGCTTCGCCATCGACTTCCGGCCGCTGCTTCCGGAGCCGCTCCTGACGTCCGCCTACACCGCCCAGTTCGCCAGCAAGCGCTTCCTGGCCTGGTCAGTGAACGACCTGCAGGAGTGGCTGCAGAGTCTGGACATTCGCGAGTTCTATCGCCAGCAGTTCGCCGAACAGGGAGTCGACGGCTTCCTGGCGTACAGCCTGACGGACACCGACCTGGCCAGCACGCTTCGTGTCGACGTTCAACTGGCTCGACGAAAGCTGACCAGGGAGATTCTGAACCGTCTGCAGGCCGAGCAGCGGGATAGCTGGAGCGGCCGGTGCCGGCTCACCAAGCCGAGGCCGGGCTCCGTGTTCCTCGTCTGCGATCCGCGACGCGACGCAAAAACTCGCGACGCTCTGAAACTGGCGCTGGAGCGACGCCGGGTGCGGGTGAGCCACGTGGAGGACCTGGGCGAGTCCAGGGACGACTTCTTGCGCAAGAACGGCCCAGCCATGGCTGCCTGCAGTCACGTGCTGGTGCTGCTGACGGAGCACAGTCCGAGGTCGGCCGTGTTCTATCACTGCGTCATGTTTGCCGAATGGCTGGGGCGGCGCATCATCCTGCTGTTCCTCACGAACTCCTGGTTTCAGCTGCGTCCTGCGCTCAGGGCCCTTCTGAGTGAGTGCCTGTCTGTCTGTCTGTCTGTCTGTCTGTCTCTCTGTCTGTCTGTCTGTCTGTCTCTCTGTCTCTCTGTCTGTCTGTCTGTCTGTCTGTCTGTCTGTCTGTCTGTCTGTCTCTCTGTCTGTCTGTCTGTCTGTCTGTCTGTCTGTCTGTCTGTCTGTCTGTCTGTCTGTCTGTCTGTCTGTCTGTCTGTCTGTCTGTCTGTCTGTCTGTCTGTCTGTCTGTCTGTCTGTCTGTCTGTCTATCTGTCTGTCTGTCGATCTCATTCCTAATTCACGTCCAACCAATCCAAAGACGACGTCGAAGGCCTGGACTTCAGCGGGCAGCCAGTGGCGGACAGTCTGGAGGAGTTGAGCGCAGCCATTGTGGCCCCGGAGCGAAGCCACCCGTCGGTGGTGCTGGAGCAGAGCTACGTTAGAAAACTGGCCAGAAGGCTGCCACCGGCTGGCTATCTAGCCCACACCTCGGGTGAGACTTGCTGTGAAAATTTAGTTTCAATTAGTCTTTATCAAATGAGCGGTGTTATTGTGCTATTTTAACAGAACAGACTTCAAGAAGACAATCCGTTTTGTAAAAACCATTGCTAGCATAATCAATATAAATATAACAATGAGAGTATTTGTCACCTTTTCCATAAGTCTCCCCAAGCTACGCACTCCTACTTATCGATTTCCCTCATTCCAACACCCCATCCTAATCAAAACCCTCCACCAATCGGCCCCCCTCATTCCTACACCCACCCTATTCCAAAACCCTCCACCAATCGACTGCCCCTATTCCTGCACGCCCCTCATTCCTAACCCCTCACCCCTACACACTACACATTCCTACACTTCCCTCATTCCTACACACCCACCCCATTCCAAAACCCTCGACCAATCGGCCGCCCTCATTCCAACACGCCCACCCCACTCTAAACAGCTGTACCCATCCATCCGCCATTGATCTATTTCAGCCCAACTGTTCATGCACTACCTGATGGACATTGATGAAGCGTGGAAAAGAGCGCCAACTAACTAAAATTGATACCTTTATTCTTATTAATGACCCCATAGAGATCCTTTTAATTAACTACAATGTTTGAATCTGAGACTATTTACATTCTTCCCTCAACGCTAAGCTCTTTATATTAATGAGTGCGGTAGATATTATCCTACTTCTAAACTGCACTGATTCTATTGAATGGAATACTTCACCTGTTCTAAGAAACCTATCATTAACTTAAGTTATACTTTCGGCCACAGTGCCAACTTAATAGAATGGATTTGATCTGATATACAGAAGGGAAAATATAATAACGCTCTGCGCGTGTGTAAAAGTTATTTGAAGGCCGATTAAAAGTAAAAATATTGGCAATATTTTTAGACCCAATTTCTCCTGGTTTCTCTTTCAGCACCTCAACGAAATTTGGGCTCAGCGGCATCAACAACTGCTGGCGGGCAGCAGCATGTTGGACACATTGACTTCGTCAAATCGCGCACAGGTACGCAGCTGAGTCTGGTTTCAACTGTATCGGGTCAGCAGCAGCAGCAGCAGCAGCAGCAGCCTTCTGTGTTCATCTCCTATCACTGGGACTCAACGGAACCTGTGATGGAACTGAGACGATTCTTAATCGGGCACGGAGTTCGAGTTCAGCTGGATACGGACAAGAGCACGGATGAGGCTAGCATGAAGGTGCGGAGTCTGAGCCGAGTCTGATCCACTCTGAACCACCCCTGATCAACTCTGACCCATCCTGATCCACTCTGACCCACCCTGATCAACTCTTACCCACCCTGATCCACTCTGACCCACCCTGATCCACTCCTGATCCATTCTGAACCACTCTGAACCACCCCTGATCCACTCTGACCCATCCTGATCCACTCTGACCCACCCTGCTCAACTCTGACCCACCCTGATCCACTCTGACCCACCCTGATCCACTACTGATCTATTCTGAACCACTCTGAACCACCCCTGATCCACTCTGACCCATCCTGATCCACTCTGACCCACCCTGATCAACTCTGACCCACCCTGATCCACTCTGACCCACCCTGATCCACTACTGATCTATTCTGAACCACTCTGAACCACCCCTGATCCACTACTGATCTATTCTGAACCACTCTGAACCACCCCTGATCCACTCTGACCCATCCTGATCCACTCTGACCCACCCTGATCAACTCTGACCCACCCTGATCCACTCTGACCCACCCTGATCCACTACTGATCCATTCTGAACCACTCTGAACCACCCCTGATCCACTCTGACCCATCCTGATCCACTCTGACCCACCCTGATCAACTCTGACCCACCCTGATCAACTCTGACCCACCCTGATCCACTCTGACCCACCCTGATCCACTACTGATCCATTCTGAACCACTCTGAACCACCCCTGATCCACTCTGACCCATCCTGATCCACTCTGACCCACCCTGATCAACTCGGACCCACCCTGATCCACTCTGACCTACCCTGATCCACTCCTGATCCACTCTCACCCACCCTGAGCAACTCGGACCCACCCTGATCCACTCTGACCTACCCTGATCCACTCCTGATCCACTCTGAACCACTCTGACTATATTCAGATCCTCACCCTTACTCAGATCCCAGATCCTATACCTAGCAGTGATTTGATCCATTTTTTACAAAACAATAGAAATTACATGGGTTTTTGCTGTCTCACACAGCCTTGCATAATCCAGTGCTTGTATCGTACTTAAATGCATCTCTCAATCACACTATTGTTTCCTGTCACCTTTATTACTTTGCATGTTTGCCTGTCACCTCGTGTCAAATTCACTTTTCCAAATGCACTTTTTGCAGATTATGAAGGGCGTCAGAGCCGATGGCAGCCGCAAGGTTTGTAAAACTCCTAATTGCTTCCTGAGAGTATAAAAGTCCTATCCAATTGCAATCCATCTAAACTAGCAATCTCATTTGGATTCGAACTTCCGACCTTGCCTGCAATCCAAGGCTAGGCTATAATCAGTCCAAATCCCACCGCACGCAGGTGTTCATTGAGAGGGCCATGCGGGATTGCCACTGCGTTCTGCTGGCTGTGACCCCAAAATATCTGCGCAGCGAGAACTGCCTGTCTGACATCGAAGCTGCGCACAGGCAGCGCAGGCCGCTGCTGCCACTGCTTCTGACCTTCTGCGCCTGGCCGCCGGATGCCAGCTGTTCAGCTGGGCTTCGCAAGCGGCTGGCAGCGGTTTCGGCCATAGATATTGGCTGCGAGAGGCAGGCCAAACAGAACATGATTCGCCTGCTGCAGCGGGTGCAACAGCTGGCACTGGCCACTGCGGCTGACTGACCTGCTGAACTGCTGACCTGCTGGCTTCTGACTGCTGACTGCTGACTGCTGACTGCTGACTGCTGACTGCTGACTGCTGACTGCTGACTACTGACTGCTGACTGCTGACTACTGACTTCTGACTGCTGACTGCTGACTGCTGACTGCTGACTGCTGACTGCTGACTGCTGACTGCTGACTGCTGACTGCTGACTGCTGACTGCTGACTGCTGACTGCTGACTGCTGACTGCTGACTGCTGACTGCTGACTGCTGACTGCTGACTGCAGACTGCTGACTACTGACTGCTGACTGCTGACTGCTGACTGCTGACTACTGACTGCTGACTGCTGACTGCTGACTGCTGACTACTGACTGCTGACTGCTGACTGCTGACTGCTGACTGCTGACTGCTGACTGCTGACTGCTGACTGCTGACTGCAGACTACTGACTTCTGACTTCTGACTGCTGACTGCTGACTGCAGACTGCTGACTACTGACTGCTGACTGCTGACTGCTGACTGCTGACTACTGACTGCTGACTGCTGACTGCTGACTGCTGACTGCTGACTGCTGACTGCTGACTGCTGACTGCTGACTGCAGACTACTGACTTCTGACTTCTGACTTCTGACTGCTGACTGCTGACTTCTGACTTCTGACTGCTGACTGCTGACTTCTGACTGCTGGCTCTGTGGATCCCATTGACTAGCAGTTCGTTGGAATCGCTGATGAAAAAAGATAAATTTTCTCCGTCTTCACGCCTCCCTGTTCGTGACTGTCTTTCACGTGCATGCTGTCTCTCAATATTAATTTCACTACTTATTATCATTTAATTACGGATGCTCTAAAAGAATCGAGAAATTCGTTTTGACAATTTCGATACATATCGCCAAACCAGCATCAACACTGGGTGCCCTTAACACCGTGGCCTCGTACATTTATAGATACCGATATTGTACTTTATTTATGGCGGACCTGGGTCGTACAAGAATATGAAAATATTTAATAGGCTTCTGGCCCTCTCAATTTATCAGAAAATTATTTAAATAAAACATTTTTGTAAATTTTTTTGCTTCTAAAGCAACACTGCTCAAAGCAACACTGCTCAAAGCAAGAATACAGAAGTGAGTTTGATGTCTTTTCTTTTTAGTAAGAAGAATGACGAATAGGAAAAATGACGTCTCTTTCGGTTGGATAAAGCTGGCACAGCCAATGCCTGAACTGTTGCTAACCAAGCCTGGGGCTGTCTCTATAGAAGCGGCATTACTTATTCACTTATAGGAAGACAAGTGCAGGCTCGTTATCTTATCCTTGGCTCATTTTTATAAGCAGAGTTATCAGATAATTTCTTCAAAAAAGGTAAGTTGCTCAGTTTGCAGCATTTTTAAATAAACTTCACTTTTCTCGTTCGACATTTGGAACTGGCGATCTGGCAAATTCTGATTGGGCATCTGGCAGATTCTAAATAGGGATCTGGCAGATTCTAAATAGGGAGCTGGCAGATTCTAAATAGGGATCTGGCAGATTCTAAATAGGGAGCTGGCAGATTCTAAATAGGGATCTGGCAGATTCTAAATAGGGATCTGGCAGATTCTAAATAGGGAGCTGGCAGATTCTAATTGGGGAGCTGGCAGATTCTAAATAGGGATCTGGCAGATTCTAAATAGGGAGCTGGCAGATTCTAAATAGGGAGCTGGCAGATTCTAATTGGGGAGCTGGCAGATTCTAAATAGGGAGCTGGCAGATTCTAAATAGGGAGCTGGCAGATTCTAAATAGGGAGCTGGCAGATTCTAAATAGGGATCTGGCAGATTCTAAATAGGGATCTGGCAGATTCTAAATAGGGATCTGGCAGATTCTAAATAGGGATCTGGCAGATTCTAAATAGGGATCTGGCAGATTCTAAATAGGGAGCTGGCATATTCTAATTGGGGATCTGGCAGGTTCTAAATAGGGATCTGGCATATTCTAATTGGGGATCTGGCAGGTTCTAAAAAGGGATCTTGCAGGTTCCAATTGGAGAAAGTCTGGTTGACCTTCATTTTGGGTCTGGGAGACTCTAGAATTATATGTTGAAATATTTACAGAAATGTTAAGAAAGTCCTAAATGCAGATTTAGCTCAGAGAATCATAGTGCAAGTGACATTTCTGTATTCTATATTGCATGCGTCACATGTGAAAAACTGAAGAACTATTTCAAATCATTGAAGGCGAGGATAAAATGGATGCAGCCAAGCAGGCAGCTTGCAATGCCAGTTTTCTGGCCAATCAAATTGACTCGCCTAGCAACTATTCTCGAGTGGGTATTCAGGCAACGTTCTCATCTAACACAGCCCTGGCTATCATGGTGATAATCGGCTGCATCTCTGTCGTGGTTGCCAAGCTGTTTCAACTGCTTACTGATCGAGTCTACAAGCACCAGGTGCGGCTGCTATTATAGACTGAAGGATTCCTAGAAATTAAATTTCATTTTATAAGCCAGTCTGCATCAATTCTGATTGGATATAAGAATAGGCTCCAAGAATATTTCTTCTCTCTCTACCCTTCCTCAATTCTGATTGACTAAGGGTACATTTCTATCCTATTCCTATCCACTTGAGTTCAGCAGCCATGCGTCTCTCTCCCCTATCTGAAAAATAATTAGCTGCGCGTGCATCCAATCCGAATTTTCCATCACTTAAGCTCTGCACTTCTCAACCCCTAACCTTGACCCTGATTGGCTGCGGCAATGCGATTCCGATGCAGTTTAGCACTCAGCACTTATTTTTTAACCTCTCTACCCCTGGCTCAATTCTGATTGGCTGCTGCTATGTGATTCTGATACACTTTAGATCAGAAATTATTTCCTAACGTCCCTTAGCCCTAGATAACTTACGAGCATTATTGGCTGCTAGTGCAATTCCGCTTCTTGATTAGGTCAAACTCAACACAGCTTTTCAAATCTTTCTGTTCTATAGCATTTGTTTTCTAATGCGCTCGTACAATTAGTGCAGCACCGTTATTATTTATAATTTTATATAGTCGAAGTCAAAGAGGTTATAGATACTAAATACTTCATTTATTACATGCATATCCTGCATTGCTAGTTTCATTAAAACATTCTTTTGTTTTGTTTCCGTCAGCCTTTTAAAAATTGAAATCGCCTTTCTGTTCTGAAAGTGAAAGTGTCTGATTAAGTGAAGCAGAGCGATACCGCAACTTTCCAGGGAACTAAACAGAATGGCGTGAGGAAATGAAAAAACACGGAAGCACATTAATTAAATAGATCTCCTGTTACAATTCATTATTAATCAAAGCGTTTCACAATGATGAATCGGATAGGAAGTTGCCGTCTGGCTTTGACTTGATTGCTGCACTAATACAGCATAGCGCCCCCCGCGCCACACCCCACCGACCAACAACCCCATGTCGAATCAGACAAAAACCCTCCCCACTCCTATAATCAGACAAACACCCTCCCCACTCCTCTAACCAGATAAACACCCTCCCCACCCCTCTAACCAGACAAACACCCTCCCCACTCCTCTAACCAGACAAACACCCTCCCCCACTCCTCTAACCAGACAAACACCCTCCCCACTCCTCTTACCAGACAAACACCCTCCCCACTCCTCTAACCAGACAAACACCCTCCCCACTCCTCTAACCAGACAAACACCCTCCCCACTCCTCTAACCAGACAAACACCCTCCCCACTCCTCTAACCAGACAAACACCCTCCCCACTCCTCTTACCAGACAAACACCCTCCCCACTCCTCTAACCAGACAAACACCCTCCCCACTCCTCTAACCAGACAAACACCCTCCCCACTCCTCTAACCAGACAAACACCCTCCCCACTCCTCTTACCAGACAAACACCCTCCCACTCCTCTAACCAGACAAACACCCTCCGCACTCCTCTTACCAGACAAACACCCTCCCCACTCCTCTAACCAGACAAACACCCTCCCCACTCCTCTTACCAGACAAACACCCTCCCCACTCCTCTAACCAGACAAACACCCTCCCCACTCCTCTTACCAGACAAACACCCTCCCCACTCCTCTAACCAGACAAACACCCTCCCCACTCCTCTAACCAGACAAACACCCTCCCCACTCCTCTAACCAGACAAACACCCTCCCCACTCCTCTTACCAGACAAACACCCTCCCCACTCCTCTAACCAGACAAACACCCTCCCCACTCCTCTTACCAGACAAACACCCTCCCCACTCCTCTAACCAGACAAACACCCTCCCCACTCCTCTTACCAGACAAACACGCTCCCCTCGATTAGTCAGTGAAGCCTATGGAACTCGCACAAATTATTGCCTTCAAAAGGACACCGGCGACAACTCATTCGATGCTGGTGGCAATGTGAGCATGGGCCTGACCGCCACAACCCTTGTCAGCCAGTGGACCTGGGCAGCCACCCTCCTGCAGTCCTCCGGAGTTGCCAGTCGCTACGGCATCTCCGGCAGCTTCTGGTACGCTGCCGGGGCCACCGTCCAGATCCTACTGTTCTCCGTCATCTCCGTACAGCTGCGGATTCGAGCACCTGGAGCCAAGACCTTCCTGCAGGTGATTCGGGCCAGGTTTGACCGGGCCACCCACATCACCTTCTGCGTCTTCGCCCTGATGACCAATGTCATTGTGACGGCCATGCTAATGCTTGGTGAGTCTCAGCCTCTCAGAATTTTGGGACTCTGAGACTGTAGTTTTGAGATTCTGAGACGGTAGTTCTTGGGATTCTGAGACCTTTTCGATCGGGACTGAATTAGGGATTCTAGGACTGAATTAGGGATTCTAGGACTGAAATTAGGAATCTGACACAAGTATAGAAATTTGGAACGGCACACGTGTATTTAGGACCGATGTTGTCCGGATGCTGGTTCTCGGCAATGAAATTCCTTATAAACAAGCAGTTAAACTGTCAAACACACGCAGGCGGCACTGCTGTGCTCACCAATCTCATCAAGGACTTCTCCGTTGAGTACGCCACCTGTCTGATCTGTGCTATAATCGGCACTTACACCTTCATCGGCGGCCTGGGAGCCACTTTCTACATGAGCTACTGCAGCACCACGGTGCTGTTCCTCATCCTGCTGGTGTGCTTGTTTAACATCTACCATGTTGGCGGCGCTGGCAACAGGCTGGGTGAGTGTACAAGTGTGTACAGTGTGTACAGATTTAGCATGCTATCGTATTAATTTGTAGGCTACAACCCCCTAGGCTACAGGTTGTGGTTTTAGCCTAGTGGTTAGAGCGTCGTTTTCCTGAATTTAAGGTCAAGGGTTCGATTCGCGACTACACTGGAACAATTTGTGTTCTGTAGAAAGATAGAAAGATGCTTAACACGGCAATGCTTCAGTTCACCCAGCTGTTAAATGGGTGCCAGCATTAGCTTGTCGGATATAAGGATATGAGGATGTGAGGATATGAGGATATGAGGATATGAGGATATGAGGATGTGAGGATGTGAGGATATGAGGATATGAGGATATGAGGATATGAGGATATGAGGATATGAGGATATGAGGATATGAGGATATGAGGATATGAGGATATGAGGATATGAGGATATGAGGATATGAGGATGTGAGGATATGAGGATATAAGGATATGAGGATTTGGGGATATGAGGATATGAGGATGTGAGGATATGAGGATGTGAGGATGTGAGGATATGAGGATATGAGGATATGAGGATATGAGGATATGAGGATATAAGGATATGAGGATATGAGGATGTGAGGATATGAGGATGTGAGGATATGAGGATGTGAGGATATGAGGATATGAGGATATGAGGATATGAGGATGTGAGGATGTGAGGATATGAGGATATGAGGATATGAGGATATGAGGATATGAGGATGTGAGGATGTGAGGATATGAGGATATGAGGATATGAGGATATGAGGATATGAGGATTGGGGATATGAGGATATGAGGATATGAGGATATGAGGATATGAGGATATGAGGATATGAGGATATGAGGATATGAGGATATGAGGATATGAGGATATGAGGATATGAGGATATGAGGATATGAGGATATGAGGATTTGGGGATATGAGGATATGAGGATATGAGGATATGAGGATATGAGGATATGAGGATGTGAGGATATGAGGATATAAGGATATGAGGATTTGGGGATATGAGGATATGAGGATGTGAGGATATGAGGATGTGAGGATATGAGGATATAAGGATATGAGGATTTGGGGATATGAGGATATGAGGATGTGAGGATATGAGGATGTGAGGATATGAGGATGTGAGGAAATGAGGATATGAGGATATGAGGATATGAGGATGTGAGGATGTGAGGATATGAGGATATGAGGAAATGAGGATATGAGGATATGAGGATGTGAGGATGTGAGGATATGAGGATATGAGGATATGAGGATATGAGGATATGAGGATTTGGGGATATGAGGATATGAGGATATGAGGATATAAGGATATGAGGATATGAGGATATGAGGATATGAGGATATGAGGATATGAGGATATGAGGATATGAGGATATGAGGATTTGGGGATACGAGGATATGAGGATATGAGGATATGACTTTTTTTAAGCAAAACATGCCTGAAACAAATTTTCCGCCACTTAAGATAAGAAGTCTACCCTCAACTTGTAGTGGATAATTGCTAAAATCTTATTTTAACTTGTTTTATCCTTCCAGTAAGCTGCTAAATCTGTCCATAATGTTAATCCCTTGCTAGCCTCGCTCAGTGCGGGGGGAGCGAGTGCGTCACCGGTTTATAACAGCCCTCGGTGCAGCCATGCCGAATAATTTCACTTTGGGTTTCTCACGGTTCGCTATTAAAGAGAATAGACTCAACTATTGGCTAATTGGATAATTTGAAAAATATTTCCGTAGGAAAATAACTTTGCTTTGTTGGATTGAAAAAGGCTAAAGAATTGGAAAGTCCACGAATGCTTGCGAATCGACAATCTAAATATAGAATATCTTCAAAGTCGACGATCTAAAAGAGAGGCACTTTCCTGAGAATTGAAATCAAGAGGACAGATCTAGAGAACCAATGATCTAGAGAACGGGTCTTGAGAATCGCAGATCTAGAGAATGAAGATCTAGAGAATTGAAGATATAGAGAACTGGGCTAGAGAATGAAGATCTAGAGAAGGAAGATCTAAATATTGAAGATCTAGATATTGAAGATCAAGGGAATTGAAGATCTAGAGAATGAAGATGTAGAGAATGAAGATCTAGAGATTGAAGATCAAGGGAATTGAAGATCTAGAGAATGAAGATCAAGGGAATTGAAGATCTAGAGAATGAAGATGTAGAGAATGAAGATCTAGAGATTGAAGATCAAGGGAATTGACGATCTAGAGAATGAAGATCTAGAGAATGAAGATCTAGAGATTGAAGATCAAGGGAATTGAAGATCTAGAGAATGAAGATCAAGGGAATTGAAGATCTAGAGAATGAAGATCTAGAGAATTGAAGATCTAGAGAATTGAAGATCTAGAGAATTGAAGATCTAGAGAATGAAGATCTAGAGAATTGAAGATCTAGAGAATTGAAGATCTAGAGAATTGAAGATCTAGAGAATTGAAGATCTAGAGAATTGAAGATCTAGAGATAGAAGATCAAGGGAATTGACGATCTAGAGAATGAAGATCTAGAGAATCAAGATCTAGAGATTGAAGATCAAGGGAAATTGAAGATCTAGAGATTGAAGATCAAGGGAATTGAAGATCTAGAGATAGAAGATCTAGAGAATTGAAGATCTAGAGAATTGAAGATCTAGAGAATTGAAGATCTAGAGAATTTA
Organism: Macrostomum hystrix; assembly: GCA_950097015.1. NCBI lineage: Eukaryota > Metazoa > Platyhelminthes > Macrostomidae > Macrostomum > Macrostomum hystrix. The sequence goes on along the minus strand of CATNEN010000034.1, from coordinate 6,634,246 downwards.
AGACCTAGAGAATGAAGATCTAGAGAATGAAGATCTAGATAATGAAGATCTAGATAATGAAGATCTAGACTCTAGAGATTGAAGATCAAGGGAACTGAAGATCTAGAGAATTGAAGATCTACGGAATTGATTTCTAGAGAATTGAAGATCTATGGAACTGAAGATCTATGGAATTGAAGATCTATGGAATCTACAATATCTAGAATTTCTCTATTGTACTGAAGAAAATTTAAATTTAAATGACATTCAAGACGAAGCTGGAAATTTTAAATCAAAAAATCAATCGTCATCTCACCCAGGTTCGCTGTCTCGAGTATTTGAATTTGTGGACTGCAGCATTGGCCCGGCTGGCAACCAGGGCTCTAGCTATCTCACTCTGGCTAGCACTGACGGCTTAATCTTCGGCGTCATCAACATTATCGGTTAGGCCGTCAAAAAATGCATCAAAGTTTTTATTGTCAATAATTCCCATAATTCCCATAAAGAATTTTCATCGTTCAACCCGATGCGAATCGCAGGCAATTTTGGCACCGTATTCGTTGACCAGTCCTACTGGCAGAGCAGCGTGGCGGCGAAGCCACGCGCCGGCGCTCTGGGATTCCTAGCCGGCGGCCTGGTCTGGTTCGCCATCCCGTTCTGCTTCGCCACCGCCATGGGCTTGGGATATTTGAGCCTGGGATTTCTGGAGGGCGGGCCGATACTGACAAACCAGGATGTCAGCAAGGGTGAGACATTCGAGTTCTTCAATGGTCCGTGGAATGTCTATGGGCTAAAGACGGCCTATAGTTCAAATTTACTGTCTATGGTAAAAATAGTCTGTCTATGGTACCATTGGAGTGTCTATGGCACAAATTTACTGTCTATTGTACACATTTACTGTATAATGGTAAAAATGGGCTGTCTATGGTACAAATTTACTGTCTATGGTACAAATTTACTTTCTAATGGTACAAATGGACTGTCTATGTTGCAAATTTATAGCCTATGGTGAAAATGGACTGTTAATGGTACAGATTTCATATCTATGGTACAATGTACTGTCTATGGTACAAAGGGTGTGTCTATAGTACAAGTGTCTATTGTCCAGTCAATGATGCGCATAATCAATAGTTTCCTCAACTGTCTGCAGGCCTAGTCCCGCCAATTGTTGCTCAGCGATTGTTTGGTTACTCGGGTGAGCTCATGATAGTCATCATGCTGCTCATGGCCGTTATCTCCACAGCGTCGGCTGAAATTATCGCCGTAGTCTCAATCGTGATCTACGATGTTTATGCGGTACATCTGAAGGTCAGTAAGATTCTTGATTGCTTTTTGTTAGTTTGAAAATGATACACATCAGCATATATCTAAAAATTTTAGATTGCTATTTTTTAAAAATATATCTCATCATTCTTTCCTGATTCAATTCAACCGCAGACAACGGAAAATGGTAAAATAATGATGTAAAAGAGAAAAAAACAAAGACTTAAGCATGCTGCCAGTGAATAAAGGATACAGGCAAGCATTTGTATAGGCATTTGAACTAGTCACAAAAGACAAAATGTCATAAACAACTAGACATCTGATTGCTGCTTCTGTCTCATCATCTCCCTCACTGACTAAAATTATCATCTCCCTCACTATCTGCATCATCATCTCCCTCACTGACTAAAATTATCATCTCCCTCACTATCTGCATCATCATCTCCCTCACTGACTAAAATTATCATCTCCCTCACTATCTGCATCATCATCTCCCTCACTGACTAAAATTATCATCTCCCTCACTGTCTGCATCATCATCTCCCTCACTGACTAAAATTATCATCTCCCTCACTGTCTGCATCATCATCTCCCTCACTGACTGCATGATATTCTCCCTCACTGACTAAAATTATCATCTCCCTCACTGACTGCATCATCATCTCCCTCACTGACTGCATCATCATCTCCCTCACTGACTGCATCATCATCTCCCTCACTGACTGCATCATCATCTCCCTCACTGACTGCATCATCATCTCCCTCACTGACTGCATCATCATCTCTCTCACTGACTGCATCATCATCTCCCTCACTGACTGCATCATCATCTCTCTCACTGACTGCATCATCATCTCCCTCACTGACTGCATCATCATCTCCCTCACTGACTGCATCATCATCTCCCTCACTGACTGCATCATCATCTCCCTAACTGACTGCATCATCATCTCCCTCACTGACTGCATCATCATCTCCCTCACTGACTGCATCATCATCTCCCTAACTGATTGCATCATCATCTCCCTCACTGACTGCATCATCATCTCCCTCACTGACTGCATGATCATCTCCCTCACTGACTGCATCACCTCCCTCCGCACCCTGAATCCAGCCCTACAGAGCGGCCACAGACAGCAATTCTTGCATTTTGTGCGGCAAAGCTAAGGGCCGTTTGGCCAATCCCATGGACCGGTGCTCATGCCAGAGCATGACCTACTGCGATGACTGTCGCTTGGATAACCAGTGAGTGACTAATCATTCTCAGTATTTTTTTGCAGCTTCCCAATCGCTACCAGAACTAGCTGTAATATCTGCAAACCCGCCATCCAGACTTCGCGCCGAATCTAAAAGAGCTGTAAAGCCAGGCTTCGCGTGTCGAATACACGGTCCCTACAGGCACTACAAGGAGTTCTTGAACGAGCTGAAGGACTGGTGGATAGTCTATGTCACATTGGCTATCATTCCGCTCACTCTAGTACTCAACTTTATGCAGGTGAGATGTCATTTTCAAATTTAGAGTTCTTTCAGGTGCAGTCACGTGACTACTAGAGATCAGGCTCAGGAAGAGTCACGTGACTACTAGAGCTCAGGCTCAGGAAGAGTCACGTGACTGCTAGAGCTCAGGCTCGGTAAGAGTCACGTGACTGACAGAGTTCAGGCTCAGGAAGAGTCACGTGACTGCTAGAGCTCAGGCTCAGGAAGAGTCACGTGACTGCTAGAGCTCAGGCTCGGGAAGAGTCACGTGACTGCTAGAGCTCAGGCTCATGAAGAGTCACGTGACTACTAGAGCTCAGGCTCAGGAAGAGTCACGTGACTGCTAGAGCTCAGGCTCAGGAAGAGTCACGTGACTGCTAGAGCTCAGGCTCGGGAAGAGTCACGTGACTGCTAGAGCTCAGGCTCGGGAAGAGTCACGTGAATGCTAGAGCTCAGGCTCGGGAAGAGTCACGTGACTGCTAGAGCTCAGGCTCGGGAAGAGTCACGTGAATGCTAGAGCTCAGGCTCGGGAAGAGTCACGTGACTGCTAGAGCTCAGGCTCGGGAAGAGTCACGTGACTGACAGAGCTCAGGCTCAGGAAGAGTCACGTGACTGCTAGAGCTCAGGCTCGGGAAGAGTCACGTGACTGACAGAGCTCAGGCTCAGTAAGAGCTGTATTTCAAGGAGTCCTAGGAGTCCTAAGATTATTTGTACCTACAAGCCTCAAGTACGCACAAGTTTGCAATAATCGAGCTCTAAAAAATGAATGACTGGAGCGCAGGCTTGTCCGCCTCCTTGAATCATTGAAGAGTGGATTAGCTCACGAATAGCGATAGTTCTCATCACTCTTACTCGACTGAAGAAGACAAACAAACTGACAATGTTTGTCTGAAGTGCACCTGGCTCAAGATAGGAAAGATGCGAATTAGTAGCTGAGTGCCATTCTTAGGCAAACTGACCTTTATTAGCTTATTTTTTATCGAGTGCAAATCTTGCTGCCTGTGCAGCTAGATTTGACATTTTTCCTTTGTCTCTTCTACTAGCCTAAGTGTTTTCCCTGAGGCAAAGTGGCGTAGCGACGACCTTAAGATGCAAAAAGTGTTTTCTATCTTTGATATCCCAGGCCATGGCTTTATATGAGACACTTAAATGGCACTATAGTAAAATAGAAAGTTTAGCATCAACTCTGGGATAACTTAGAGCGATTTTTGTGTGATGAGTTGTGTGATGAGTTGTGTGATGAGTTGTGTGATGAGTTGTGTGATGAGTTGTGTGATGAGTTCTGTGATGAGTTGTGTGATGAGTTGTGTGATGAGTTGTGTGATGAGTTGTTTGATGAGTTGTGTGATGAGTTGTGTGATGAGTTGTCAGTTGAATTGTTACATGAGTTGTGAGACGAGTTGTGAGTTGAAGGATATGTGTTGCGATGCGTTATAGGATTTTCCTTCGCGTCCTCTGTTCCGAATTACTGAATTATGTCGTGTTACCAGGGCGTGAAGCAAACAAGCCGAGAGCGAACTCCCGGCCCTGCTCAAGCGTGCTAATCTTATTACGGAACATTTTTGTCAAACGTGCTCAGCTACTACAAACTCTGCCATCCAGGTGTCGCTGGGCTGGCTGTACCTATTCATGGGCATTCTAATCGGGTCGGCCGTAGCCCCCATCTGCCTGTGCATGTTCTGGTCTCGCCTGACTGGACCGGCGATGATTTCAGGGGCAGTTGGCGGCTCTCTGGCCGGCCTTCTGTCCTGGCTGACCGCGGCCGCTGTGCCAGCTCTGAAGGGCGAAGCTAGATTCTCTGACAGTGCCGGATCCAATGAGACCATGCTGGTTGGCAACCTGGTGTCCATCTTTATTGGACTGATTGTCACCGTCGCCGTTACCCTGACAACCAATCGCCACATGGACGCCGAAGCTGAAGCGGAGGTCTGGGAGGTGACGAGAGACATCGACAACCCGCTGCTGCCGTGGGCGGAGCTCTATGCCAAGTGAGCTGAGACTCAGGGAGTTAATCCCCGCCTGTACTAAGGCTGAGTATAGACCTAATTTGGGCCGCGAGCTCTGACAAGCAATCTGATCTACTCACAGTGTATGAGCATAGACAGCCTAGCAGCCAGTTCATGTGATTTTCATAGTCGGCAGTCAAACCTGATCTCCGCTAATCAGATGGGATCTATCGAGCATAATTAGCCGCGAAACCTCCTTTTAAAAATAGCAACGACTTGCCGAATATTGTTTACTCACGCCTTTTAGCATTTACGCTTGAGCGATAAAAAAACTGTACTAAACTGTACTAGAGCCAAACTTTCTTTAGGCTATAATTGAGCTTAAATTAGTATAGTAGACTAGTAAGCTGAGCCCCCTAGATTCAGAAGGGAACTTCAGCGCCATATTATTGTAACTCAGTTGAAAATTGCTCCCTCAAGGGAGATGAACCTCATCGGAGCGCACTGTCTAGACAACAGGCCGTCGCTTGAGGCCACCGCAGAGGCCTTCCGTGGCGCCAAGCTGACGGCGAACATTGGCGCCATTGGCCTAACAGCCCTGCTGGTACTCATCTGGCCAGCCAGCATGGTGTCGCTGAAGAAGATGGATCTGGGTGCCTTCACAGCCTGGATTGCTATAACCGATGTTTGGGCCCTGAGCGCCGCTGTTTTTATCATTGTCGTTCCTGTAGTTAATGAGATCTACGGACTGAGGGAGGCTCTGCGGCGCAAGAAGCGGGTCACCACCGCGCAAAATCGTTGCTGAATCAATTGACGACCTATTGAGGAAAATCAAGAAACGCCTACATTAACATTGAAACTGTTTACTTGGCTTAATCTTAAGTGGCGTGATTTGTCCAGCCGTTAGAAGGGGTAGAAATTCTGTCTAACCTCTAAGCGATTTCTGATTGGCTGTTGATCTGTTCAATGAGATGGCAAAAATTCTGTCTAGCTTCTTGGCGATCTCTGATTGGCTGCTTCTTTTAAGTTGGCGATTGAAAATCAGTACCCGAGTGTGATTATAAACATACTTTTTCTTGCGTTCTAGCTCGTGCGCTCGTCAGCTCTTATTTTTCGTGATTCGACTTTTAACAATCTGTTGTTTCTTGTTGTCCGGCGTTCAATATCTTGACGCTTATATTATATATTATGCTTTTAACTTATACTCATTCAACATTTTTCTGATTTTCAGATACGAGCGTAAATCAAGTTATTTTAAAGATGCAAATACTCGTAGACCATCGTGAAGTTTGTGAACACTTCTGCTATAACTTTTATGTATATTTCTTTTATTTTCTTTATTTCGCTTCTAATTTCTAAGCTGGTCTGTACTGAACTTAAAAAAGTTATTATTATCTTTTTTACCCCTGCTTAATCAAGATTTATGTGTTTCTTAATTCGCTTTAATTGACAGATGAATCTATACATTTAATCTTAAAGAATGCCGCCATGGATAAACTCTCTTTGATATATCTTTTCACTTGTTTGCGTGCGACATGCCTGTCATTTGTCTACCTAGAACTCTGAGACAGTTTCAATCGATCCGCATTCCGAATTCGCTGGCTGGCTTTGTCAAGTTGCCAAGGAGCCGCACAGGCAACATGCCTGCTTCTTCAAGAAGGTTGAGCTGTTAGCTCTGGCTGTTAGCTCTAGCAACAAAAAGTGAATCTGCACGCTATCTTGTCGGCATTGTGTGGGTTGCGCTTAACTACACTGAGTCGAGAGAACAGGAGGGGAGCAGGGAGACATGGGGAGATGAGAGATGGGGAGAGGTGAGATGGGGAGATGAGAGATGGGGAGAGAGATGAGATGGGGAGATGAGAGATGGGGAGAGTTGAGATGGGGAGTTGAGAGATGGGGAGAGAGATGAGATGGGGAGATGAGAGATGGGGAGAGGTGAGATGGGGAGATGAGAGATGGGGAGAGAGATGAGATGGGGAGATGAGAAATGGGGAGAGGTGAGATGGGGAGATGAGAGATAGGGAGAGGTGAGATGGGGAGATGAGAGATGGGGAGAGGTGAGATGGGTAGAGATGAGATGGGGAGAGGAGAGATGGTAGGAGAGATGGGGAGAGGTGAGATGGGTAGAGATGAGATGGGGAGAGGTGAGATGGGGAGATGAGAGATAGGGAGAGGTGAGATGGGGAGAGGAGAGATAGGGAGAGGAGAGATGGGGAGAAGAGAGATATGGAGAGGAGAGATGGGGAGAGGAGAGATAGGGAGAGGAGAGATGGGGAGAGGAGAGATGGTGAGAGGTGAGATGGGTAGAGGTGAGATGGTGAGAGGTGAGATGGGGAGAGGAGAGATGGTGAGAGGTGAGATGGGTAGAGGTGAGATGGTGAGAGGTGAGATGGGGAGAGGAGAGATGGTGAGAGGTGAGATGGGTAGAGGTGAAATGGTGAGAGGTGAGATGGGGAGAGGAGAGATGGTGAGAGGTGAGATGGGTAGAGGTGAGATGGTGAGAGGAGAGATGGGGAGAGGAGAGATGGTGAGAGGTGAGATGGGTAGAGGTGAGATGGTGAGAGGTGAGATGGGGAGAGGAGAGATGGTGAGAGGTGAGATGGGTAGAGGTGAGATGGTGAGAGGAGAGATGGGGAGAGGAGAGATGGGGAGAGGTGAGATGGGTAGAGGTGAGATGGTGAGAGGTGAGATGGGGAGAGGAGAGATGGGGAGAGGTGAGATGGGTAGAGATGAGATGGGGAGAGGAGAGATGGGGAGAGGAGAGATGGGGAGAGGTAAGATGGGTAGAGATGAGATGGGGAGAGGAGAGATGGGGAGAGGAGAGATGGGGAGAGGTAAGATGGGGAGAGGAGAGATGGGGAGAGGTGAGATGGGGAGAGGAGAGATAGGGAGAGGAGAGATGGGGAGAGGAGAGATGGGGAGAGGTGAGATGGGTAGAGGTGAGATGGTGAGAGGTGAGATGGGGAGAGGAGAGATGGGGAGAGGAGAGATGGGGAGTGAGATGAGATGGGGAGAGGTGAGATGGGGAGATGAGAGATGGGGAGAGAGATGAGATGGGGAGATGAGAGATGGGGAGAGGTGAGATGGGGAGAGGAGAGATGGGGAGAGGTGAGATGGGTAGAGATGAGATGGGGAGAGGAGAGATGGGGAGAGGAGAGATGGGGAGAGGTAAGATGGGTAGAGATGAGATGGGGAGAGGAGAGATGGGGAGAGGAGAGATGGGGAGAGGTGAGATGGGGAGATGAGAGATGGGGAGAGAGATGAGATGGGGAGATGAGAGATGGGGAGAGGTGAGATGGGTAGAGGTGAGATGGTGAGAGGAGAGATGGGGAGAGGAGAGATGGGGAGAGGTGAGATGGGTAGAGGTGAGATGGTGAGAGGTGAGATGGGGAGAGGAGAGATGGGGAGAGGAGAGATGGGGAGTGAGATGAGATGGGGAGAGGTGAGATGGGGAGATGAGAGATGGGGAGAGAGATGAGATGGGGAGATGAGAGATGGGGAGAGGTGAGATGGGGAGAGATGAGATGGGGAGAGGTGAGATGGGGAGATGAGAGATGGGGAGAGAGATGAGATGGGGAGATGAGAGATGGGGAGAGGTGAGATGGGGAGAGATGAGATGGGGAGAGGTGAGATGGGTAGAGATGAGATGGGGAGAGGAGAGATGGGGAGAGGAGAGATGGGGAGAGGTAAGATGGGTAGAGATGAGATGGGGAGAGGAGAGATGGGGAGAGGAGAGATGGGGAGAGGTAAGATGGGGAGAGGAGAGATGGGGAGAGGTGAGATGGGGAGAGGAGAGATAGGGAGAGGAGAGATGGGGAGAAGAGAGATATGGAGAGGAGAGATGGGGAGAGGAGAGATAGGGAGAGGAGAGATGGGGAGAGGAGAGATGGTGAGAGGTGAGATGGGTAGAGGTGAGATGGTGAGAGGTGAGATGGGGAGAGGAGAGATGGGGAGAGGAGAGATGGGGAGTGAGATGAGATGGGGAGAGGTGAGATGGGGAGATGAGAGATGGGGAGAGAGATGAGATGGGGAGATGAGAGATGGGGAGAGGTGAGATGGGGAGAGGAGAGATGGGGAGAGGTGAGATGGGTAGAGATGAGATGGGGAGAGGAGAGATGGGGAGAGGAGAGATGGGGAGAGGTAAGATGGGTAGAGATGAGATGGGGAGAGGAGAGATGGGGAGAGGAGAGATGGGGAGAGGTAAGATGGGGAGAGGAGAGATGGGGAGAGGTGAGATGGGGAGAGGAGAGATAGGGAGAGGAGAGATGGGGAGAAGAGAGATATGGAGAGGAGAGATGGGGAGAGGAGAGATAGGGAGAGGAGAGATGGGGAGAGGAGAGATGGTGAGAGGTGAGATGGGTAGAGGTGAGATGGTGAGAGGTGAGATGGGGAGAGGAGAGATGGTGAGAGGTGAGATGGGTAGAGGTGAGATGGTGAGAGGAGAGATGGGGAGAGGAGAGATGGTGAGAGGTGAGATGGGTAGAGGTGAGATGGTGAGAGGTGAGATGGGGAGAGGAGAGATGGTGAGAGGTGAGATGGGTAGAGGTGAGATGGTGAGAGGAGAGATGGGGAGAGGAGAGATGGGGAGAGGTGAGATGGGTAGAGGTGAGATGGTGAGAGGTGAGATGGGGAGAGGAGAGATGGGGAGAGGTGAGATGGGTAGAGATGAGATGGGGAGAGGAGAGATGGGGAGAGGAGAGATGGGGAGAGGTGAGATGGGTAGAGATGAGATGGGGAGAGGAGAGATGGGGAGAGGAGAGATGGGGAGAGGTAAGATGGGGAGAGGAGAGATGGGGAGAGGTGAGATGGGGAGAGGAGAGATAGGGAGAGGAGAGATGGGGAGAAGAGAGATATGGAGAGGAGAGATTGGGAGAGGAGAGATAGGGAGAGGAGAGATGGGGAGAGGAGAGATGGTGAGAGGTGAGATGGGTAGAGGTGAGATGGTGAGAGGTGAGATGGGGAGAGGAGAGATGGTGAGAGGTGAGATGGGTAGAGGTGAGATGGTGAGAGGTGAGATGGGGAGAGGAGAGATGGTGAGAGGTGAGATGGGTAGAGGTGAGATGGTGAGAGGAGAGATGGTGAGAGGTGAGATGGGTAGAGGTGAGATGGTGAGAGCTGAGATGGGGAGAGGAGAGATGGTGAGAGGTGAGATGGGTAGAGGTGAGATGGTGAGAGGTGAGATGGGGAGAGGAGAGATGGTGAGAGGTGAGATGGGTAGAGGTGAGATGGTGAGAGGAGAGATGGGGAGAGGAGAGATGGTGAGAGGTGAGATGGGTAGAGGTGAGATGGGGAGAGGAGAGATGGGGAGAGGAGAGATGGTGAGAGGTGAGATGGTGAGAGGTGAGATGGTGAGAGGTGAGATGGGGAGAGGAGAGATGGTGAGAGGTGAGATGGGTAGAGGTGAGATGGTGAGAGGAGAGATGGGGAGAAGAGAGATATGGAGAGGAGAGATGGGGAGAGGAGAGATAGGGAGAGGAGAGATGGGGAGAGGAGAGATGGGGAGAGGTGAGATGGGTAGAGGTGAGATGGTGAGAGGTGAGATGGGGAGAGGAGAGATGGGGAGAGGAGAGATGGGGAGTGAGATGAGATGGGGAGAGGTGAGATGGGGAGATGAGAGATGGGGAGAGAGATGAGATGGGGAGATGAGAGATGGGGAGAGGTGAGATGGGGAGAGGAGAGATGGGGAGAGGTGAGATGGGTAGAGATGAGATGGGGAGAGGAGAGATGGGGAGAGGAGAGATGGGGAGAGGTAAGATGGGTAGAGATGAGATGGGGAGAGGAGAGATGGGGAGAGGAGAGATGGGGAGAGGTAAGATGGGGAGAGGAGAGATGGGGAGAGGTGAGATGGGGAGAGGAGAGATAGGGAGAGGAGAGATGGGGAGAAGAGAGATATGGAGAGGAGAGATGGGGAGAGGAGAGATAGGGAGAGGAGAGATGGGGAGAGGAGAGATGGTGAGAGGTGAGATGGGTAGAGGTGAGATGGTGAGAGGTGAGATGGGGAGAGGAGAGATGGTGAGAGGTGAGATGGGTAGAGGTGAGATGGTGAGAGGAGAGATGGGGAGAGGAGAGATGGTGAGAGGTGAGATGGGTAGAGGTGAGATGGTGAGAGGTGAGATGGGGAGAGGAGAGATGGTGAGAGGTGAGATGGGTAGAGGTGAGATGGTGAGAGGAGAGATGGGGAGAGGAGAGATGGGGAGAGGTGAGATGGGTAGAGGTGAGATGGTGAGAGGTGAGATGGGGAGAGGAGAGATGGGGAGAGGTGAGATGGGTAGAGATGAGATGGGGAGAGGAGAGATGGGGAGAGGAGAGATGGGGAGAGGTGTGATGGGTAGAGATGAGATGGGGAGAGGAGAGATGGGGAGAGGAGAGATGGGGAGAGGTAAGATGGGGAGAGGAGAGATGGGGAGAGGTGAGATGGGGAGAGGAGAGATAGGGAGAGGAGAGATGGGGAGAAGAGAGATATGGAGAGGAGAGATTGGGAGAGGAGAGATAGGGAGAGGAGAGATGGGGAGAGGAGAGATGGTGAGAGGTGAGATGGGTAGAGGTGAGATGGTGAGAGGTGAGATGGGGAGAGGAGAGATGGTGAGAGGTGAGATGGGTAGAGGTGAGATGGTGAGAGGTGAGATGGGGAGAGGAGAGATGGTGAGAGGTGAGATGGGTAGAGGTGAGATGGTGAGAGGAGAGATGGTGAGAGGTGAGATGGGTAGAGGTGAGATGGTGAGAGCTGAGATGGGGAGAGGAGAGATGGTGAGAGGTGAGATGGGTAGAGGTGAGATGGTGAGAGGTGAGATGGGGAGAGGAGAGATGGTGAGAGGTGAGATGGGTAGAGGTGAGATGGTGAGAGGAGAGATGGGGAGAGGAGAGATGGTGAGAGGTGAGATGGGTAGAGGTGAGATGGGGAGAGGAGAGATGGGGAGAGGAGAGATGGTGAGAGGTGAGATGGTGAGAGGTGAGATGGTGAGAGGTGAGATGGGGAGAGGAGAGATGGTGAGAGGTGAGATGGGTAGAGGTGAGATGGTGAGAGGAGAGATGGGGAGAAGAGAGATATGGAGAGGAGAGATGGGGAGAGGAGAGATAGGGAGAGGAGAGATGGGGAGAGGAGAGATGGGGAGAGGTGAGATGGGTAGAGGTGAGATGGTGAGAGGTGAGATGGGGAGAGGTTTTCTTCTATCAGGGGAGCAAAATATTATAAAGAGAATCAATGACGAGAGAAAATATGTAAGCACAGGAAAGATAGATAGAGAGATCCGAGAGCTGTGATGTCCCAGAGCTGTGATGCTATTTTTAGCAACTCAAGGTCGAACAGCATTCGATGCTGGTGTGATATCAATCCAATTATTTCCGCTATTTATAGCAACAGAGGCACAGGGGCTAATGTGGAATGAAAACTGTGTTTTCAGTGGACAGTCGCTGCGGAGATGCCGTAGTTTTTTCCGACTTTATTTTTTAACCAAACATCCTTTCCTATCCATATGACAAAGATGGCGTTATTGGCATACATGTGAAGTCTCTTATTAAAAAAAATACATTCCACACCATTTGCTTTGATGCACAAAGAAGCCGTGTGTTATTAGCTTTTTGGTATTGCTTTTTTAAACTGTCAATACATAAGGAAGTTATTTTGTTTCCCACCTCTTTCACGGGCTAAGTCATACTGAATCATTTTTGTTGAAAAAAAACTTGGAATCCGTTTGAAAAAAGAGTCAATGGTTAGGAATTTTGCCTCTCGCAATACTGTTCTATCCCTTTAGTCTGATAAATCAAGGATGTACCATGGAGCCCAAAATATAGCCTGGAGTAGAACCTGAGGCGAAGCAACGCTGAAATTTACACTGGGACAGAGAGACAATTGTGATGCACTGCTTGACTTGCAGAAAAACAGAAATAACTTCCATTTTGTGCAACAAATTTCCCGCCTTTTTTCGATAAAAAAGTTGAATTAAGTCTCTAAATTTTTCCTGAAGCCTGCGTGTCTGTCTGCCACAGAAAGAGAAAATATTTCTTTGCTCTGTTGAAAAGTATAGTAATTTAGTAACGCGGATGACCTCGCGCTTTTGTCATCGACGGCAGAAGGCGCTCAGCGGCTGCTAGATGGCCTTACGGCGGCAGCATCGCGGGTCGGCCTCATGCTGAACGCGCGGAAGACGGTCGTCTTCACGGTGCCCTCTGACCTGCCTGCCGAGATCAACTATCGAGACGCTGCTGGAGAAGCAATCAGGCTTACCCGCTGCCAGCAGTTCTTGTACCTCGGCGGCCTCGTGCCAGACGTTGCCGACGACCTGGTGAGGCGACGAGGACTGGCCTGGGCCGCGCTCCGCTCAGTGCGCCCCATACTCCAATCTGAGGCCCTGGACGACGGGCTCAAGGCTCGGCTGTTTCAGGCAGTCGTTGAGACTGTCTTGCTGTATAACGCCGAGACCTGGACCCTGACGGACGCTTTGGAGAGGCAGCTGGACGCTGCGCGTGCGGCCATGCTGCGTGCGGCGTTCGGGGTGCGCAGCGGCCCAGGCAGTGAGACCACTGCCGCGCTCTACGCTAGGGCGCGCCTGACGCGGCCTTCTGACCTGCTGCGCGGGCGGCGACTTCGACTGGCTGGCCACGTCATCCGGTCGGAGGCCCGCTGCCCTGAGCCACTACACGACGTGCTGCTGCTCAAGCTGCAGGGACCGCGCAGGCGAGGCCAAGGGCGAACGGCGAGATTTCCTGAACGACTTCTGAGTGATGCTGGCGCCCCGGACCAAGCTAGCGGGTGTGACTTTTTGAGATCGTTGGCCCAGAAACGCGCTCTCTGACTGCTTTCCCCCTCTCTGGCCACTGCGTGGCTGGCGGGAGCAGTTCTTTGTTGTTGTTGTTGTTGTATAGTAATTTATTCGATAATTAAGAATGTTTCTATACTGTATAACACCTGAAATAACACCTGAAATAAACATATGAAAAAAGCACCTGAAATAAATAAACGGTAGGGGTTACTGCCACCCAAGTCAGAAGGGTCGATTGTCACGTAAGACTTGTCTCGCCTTAAATCTGTTTAGAAATTTATCAACACCTGAAACTCTAGACGTCGGAGACATTTCGGAGACATTGTGGACCATTTCCACACTGAAAACGGAGGATGCTGAACGGAGGAGTCGCAGATCAATGCCTAATCGGTCCCTAACAAGATCAGCCTCTTATCCAAGAGAGCTCTCGCTGCCTATCTGGTGACACTAGACCCGCAATTCTGCCCCATTTCGCTAACTCCTGAGCACACACGCACACAGATACCGTACGCAGGGATACGCTCAGGTGTGTACATTTGCCCTGACTTTCTCATCGTCAGGCAGTGTACACTTTCATTGTGCCTTGGAGGTTGGCGTAAATTGCCCCCAAACCTTCTCTCCCCGGCTGCGCCCCAAATAAAAATAGCTTCGCCTCGGAAAGTTTGAGCTTGTACATACTCAAGACTTCGACTTCGTGGTTCTGAGTTCTCAGAGCGCGCGCGCTGAGTTTTTTGGGCTCTTGAGTGTCAAGTATTTATAGCCGTTTTGGACCCCTTCCAGCCCTACCATTGGTTGAGACCATTTAGGCGCTTTCATTGGCTGGAAAGATTTAGGCTGGCGGAACTGCCGTGGGCATACTAAAATTCCATGGAAAAACCGTGGAAAAAAGACCACAGTTCTCCTATTCTGACCATGACTCTAACTCATTAACAAAATATATAAAGGAGACTAGACTAAACCACACAGCGGCGATGTCTAGCTATACAGGATTGGTAGCTAGATGCTAAGCCTAGTAACTAGCGACTCACTACATGTGGAAGTCAAAGTTCGGTAACCCATAATGGGCAGGCACAAAAATGTAGGAATTTATTCACTTTCTCAACGAGCTTTTTTAAAAGTAGCAGCAGCATAACCCTTGCTGTGGCCAATCGAATTTATGAGTAAGTTTCTTTTTAAGAAAACTTGACTGACTGCTTCTCTCAAATCCAAATCCAGAAAATTCTTGCGAAGCTCCTTAATACTACTTTTTTAGCCAGTAGCCGAGTTAATTATTCCATATTACGAGTAATGTTCGAAAAATAGACAAAATGAGGAAACAAAAAAATTCCTTTCTGTGTTCAACTAGCTATTTATTGAAGCTAGATAGGCTGGCACGATGCTAAATTTCTTAAGGATGCAAAGTACACGGACAGCACAGCTACAGAATGCAGCAGGAATTCAGCTTCTCCCGCATGGCATCGATCAAATCATCCGAGCCTTCGGACTTGACGGATGCCGCAGTCGCAGCTACTCTGCCGCCAGTTTCAGAAGTACCTTCCTCTCTCTCCTTGCGTGCCGTTGTCGGGCACAGCTGCCGGATGTCCTCATGGGTAACGGCGGCCTCCGCCAGGGCGGCGTTCTGCCGCTGCTCCTCGGCCAGCGCAGTCCAGAATGTGGAGGCGGGCGGGAAGCCGATGAAGCCGTACACCCGCTGGTGGCCCTTAAAAGCGTAGCTGTGTTGCAGGCTGAGGTTCACGGTGCAGCTGAGGTCCTCCTTGCCATCCAGGCGCCTCTGCCGGGTGTTGACGTGCTTCCTCACGTACGAGTTCATCGCGTGCAGCAGCCTGTCCAGGAACTTGATGTCCGACAGTCCAGACCGCGAGTCCGATGCGTGCGCCGGATGCTGCACTGAGCCGAAGCCCAGCATCGGCAGCTCCTGATGCGGGATGAGCACAAAGTCCTCGAAGATATCGAAGTCTCCCCTCTGCTGGCGAGCTGACCTCCTTCTGTGCATAGCGAGCTCCGGCGGTGGGTTCCGGCGGGTCACCAGCAGCTCCGGCATCTGGACCAGCTGCAGCTTCCGCCTGACGTTCTTCTCGTACAGGCTGGACGCCAGGCGCGGGTCCTTGTCGCTCGGGCTGGAGCTCTCCTTGGAGTAGGTCCAGAACTCGGTCACATAGCTCTTGTCTGGCCAGTTGGGGATCGCGCAGCTGTTTTTCTTCTGGCGCTCACCGGGTTTGACTGGCGGATTGCAGACCTCGAAGATCTCCAGGTATCTGGCAGGATCCGGCACGATGATGTACACGAAGAATGCCGGGAAAGCATTGGTTCGGTACTTGCCGTAGGGCATCTGCAGCGTGCAGTGGTTGAGGTTGTAGCTCAGCACAATGTCTGTTGCCGCCTTGACAAGGTCTTGGCGCTCTGTTGCGTCCAGACAGTCGTAGAGCCGCTTATGGAACTTGTAGTGCAGCAGGAACCTGGGCAGGCAGTGCACCAGATCGAATCTCACCGTGAAGCTGTCGTTCTTGCGATTGGCAAACAGCAAGTCGTAGTAGTACCTGGCCGTCGAATAGCGAGATTCGACCACGGGCGCATTATCTGGGCCGCAGCAGTTACACGGGAATCTCTCTTCTACTGTTCCACCATTATCGGTGGGGTCATGATACCGTTCCAATAGAAACGCCCTCAGCATTCCTCGCTCCTCCTCGCTAAGTGCATCACTTGTGGGCGCCTCAACCAGGCCGTACAACCCCAGAAGCTGAGCCCTGCGCGCTCTCGCATGCTCCGATTCCAGCAGGTAGTCGCTGCGATTTCCCACAGAGGTCTTCTTCTTTATTCGCAGAAATGCGTCCACGCGTTCACGAAATTCAACTGTGTTGGAGCCAACCTTCGATTTGTACGTATTGCCGGTGGTGTGCCTTTTGCTCTGCTTCTCAATTCCGTCCTCGGTGTCATCGTGGTGTCCGTCGCTGGCAGTGCTGCTGGCGGCAGCGGCCACGGGACTCTGAGAGGCGCGTTTCACAATCCATGCAAACTCGTAGTCGTCCACGGTCTCTCCTGGCTCGTGGCGCTGCCGCTTGTGCTGTGTGCTGCGGTCCTGGAGCTCCAGCTGCTCGTGCCTGGCCAGGCGGAACAAGCGCTGGCTGGTGAGCAGGCCCGAGTCGTGGTCGTCTCTGGACTGAACACACGGATACATTGGCAGCTCCACGTTGCCCTGCTCATCCGTCATTGGTTCCGTCCGACTCTCGTAAAAGAAGTTCTTCACCTGTCGTTTTAAAGATTTAAAATTGTCTGCTTTTCCCCTCAGCTCATTCTTGGTTATCTGGATGCTCTGTGTGCGAATGCGCGTGAAGTCGATTGTCTGTACTCGCTCGTCGGTTGGCGCAAATATGTCGTCTCCATCGTCGTTCTCGCTGTCCGTGACCTCGTCCAGCTCCTCAATGCGACTGGAGCCGGCAGCGAGGCGCATCCCGTCGGGAACGTCGGACGAGGGCTTAGACGAGCTGATGCCGACCTTGCCGATCGATCCGGCGCTCGGACGTCGGCTGCCGGGTGGCAGAACCGACATTGACCTTTGCAGCGCCATAGGCGATGCCGGTGTCGAAAATCGTCTGGGCTTGGCCACTACCGACACTGATCGAATGGCCCAGCGTGGCTTTGATGGACTGGCCTCCGTACTAGTCGCTCTTTTGTCCCGGCTGGTGTCTCGGCTTTCAATGCTGACCTCATTGTGGGGAGTGCTATCGGCCGGGCTAATCGAACGACGAACATCGACTGAAACAAAGAGACCAAGTTTAGTAGAACTACAAAATATTGCGCTCTCAGTATATTTCCTGCGCGTCAGTTACACGGAATGTGACTGTGAAACGGTGATAATTAGATGCAAGTTGGCAGTCTTCCTCACCGGCTTGCTGTTGCTCCGATCGCAGTTCAAAAACGCTAGCCGGCCGTCTCTGGCGATCTTCGCTACCTGCCTCGTGAGCGGCTGGCAGGCCAGCAGCAGCGCAGCGTCGTGCAAGAAGCCTGCCAGTGCTGGCTGACGATGTCCGCCGGTCGCCAAGCTGCCCTTGTTGAGACCGATTAACATCAAGAAGGTCCATTTTTGAAGACGCTGTGCTTCTTGGATTTGGTTTTGCAGTAAAATAGGCTTAGACTCACTCAAATGATCGAGTCAGTCAGTGAATCTTCGGTGTTTATGCAGCTGACTGTTTTTATTTTCCACCTTTCTATTGTAGTTCGGACACAATGTAAGGTCGAGTAGCTTTTGCCGTATTTCTCTCTTTCTATTTTTGTTATGAGAAATGATAATTATGCTCCAATTTTCTGTCTGCTTTCGAGTTTTACAGCCGAACTTTTTTAGTTTTTTAGCGATGCTGTTTTGGCACTGAGAAGCCTGTCGTTTGATTATAACAGCAGCTGCTAAAAATAGATTAGAAGTCCCTGGGCTACGAAGAATGTTGCTTTTACACAATCGCAATCGCATGTGAAATGTGATAGAGTATAGGGCTGTCGATCACCAATGATTTTTGCTTTCGTTTAGTTTTCAAATGGTCATGGGTCTAACAAAGCTCTAGGTAAGACAATAAAGCTTTAATACAAAATGCCAAACTATGTGCAAAATCAACGGTATGCTAGTCGCAAGCAATTCGGACCATCGCAGCTGTAGCAATAATAATCTTATTCGAGAAATCTAACGTATAGGCCTACAATTTCTAACAGGGACATGCTCTGTCGAAAACATATCTTGACTATAGAAATGCTTCTATCTCAATATTGTTACCTTTCCATGAAATCTAGCCTGTAGACAAACTTAAATGATCTCTGTATTCGATGTATTGTTTACTACAGAGGTCCTTAATCATTGCACCTATGCTGTCATCTCTAATGCCAACAAGCAGCTACTGAAATAATAAGAACGTGGATTTCTTAAAAGCTTTCTTTGACTCTTGTCTGCGGTTTGGGCTTTTCCTAAGCTCGTAGCTCTTTACAGAGTTCCACCGATCCTCTCGAGGGGCCGTCTCTGACCTGTATCGGAGCACAATGGCTATAAGCTATAGTCTACTTAAAATTGGACGGATCCGACTGAGACCTTAGAAACAACCTGTGTGCAGCGAGGTGACACCCTCGCACCGGTTACTTATATATTCATCCTATTTATTGATGATGCTCTAGCTCATGCACACCACACAGAACAAGTATCCCATCTTAGATCATCCAATTCCTTACATCTAATATGCGACTAATAATAGTTCAAGTACTACTAGTTGTTCCTTTTTAATTTACAGACCCATGCAGTTAGTTTACTATATTAAGAATAGAAAATGATATTTAACTAGAACAACTAGAAAATTACAGCAGACGGCCAGTATGTGCTACTAAGTTCTTATATGTTATCTGAATGCTTGCCATGGTTCATCATGATCATGTCATATGATTTCCGTCAAAATCTAAATCGGCGCCTCGTGAGAGCTTGTTTAATAAGAACGTATAAACAAATATATGCGGAATGAAATTGTTAAGCAGCGTTTCATAAAAAGTATCCAGTCTAATAATATTTTTTCTAAAATATTTCTTTCGCTAAAATGTTTCGGATCTTAACCTTTATTAAATGTTAATCTATAAGTTCATCGAAAAATTCGACTTGATTAATTTTCATGAATTATTAAAAAGTCAAGTCAGGTCACAGATTAATTTTATCCAGAAAATCTGATGTCTCGAAGTTATTTATAGAATATCTTAAGTTATTCTTCTAAATGCCCATTGGTGTCAGGAATAAATGCTGTCAGGAATGTCTCTGTGCAGTGTGCTTATCTGTCAATTACATGTGTCACAGCTGTAGTATTTGTCAATAAATTGTGTTCAGAATTTAATTTAAGCTTTCAAAAAAGAGACTTTGCTCTAGATTTTTATATCTTGCACTGAAAATAGAACAAATTTACTGCTAAAGAGGAAGGTAGATAATGAATAAGGTATATAGAATGTAAACATATTTATATATTGTAAGAACCTGAAATTTACTATATAGATTACAAAATAAAAAATACTATTGTTGCTCAATTATGGGATTTCTAGATGTTACTACGATTTCTAGATGTTAGCTATAAGTTGTTTCTAGCATATGACATAATTTACTGGTGGAAAATTCTAACTTTAACTGCCAAGAATATATTGTTTTTTTGCAGCTACTTTAGCAGTAAATCTGTAAAATGTAAATCTATGAGCGCATGGAAAAATGAACCTAGAAAAAAAGTACTCTATTATCTTAATAAATATTTTCATTCAGAGTTTTTTTTGAATGAATCAGTCTTTGGTCTGAGTGTTCTCACTATTTTTTTCCTCTGGACAGAGCTAAAGCAACCAATTATATTATTCAAGTCAAACTAGCAAAGACTAGCAGAATACAAATGAATTTCCTTATATTAATATTTAATTTTTTATTTTCCTCAGAATTAGAATGACAGTTATTATCTGAAAAAGCTAACTCCAAGCCATGTTATGTATATGCACAAATACTAATTTTCTATTGTAATGCTATAACCCTTTTCTAATATTTAAATACAACAATTGAGATGATTTCTTTTCTTCTAACTTTGTCTCACAGGAATCTAGTTTACTGATTATCAAATTGTTTGTTAGAAACGATTCCTATATATTGACTAGCTATTATTTTAGTACAATACCTTTTTAGTGTTATGCACAACATAAGTACAGCACGCCTACTATTTGATTTTTATATGCAAAAATCACAGTTTTTCAGCCAGTTTATCGCTAGATTAGTTGGCCATGCTCAATCGTTGCTGGCAGCATTTTCGCCTGCACCATCGCCATTTGCAAGTGGCTGTTGTGACATCCGTTGCCTGGCAACCATTTTCGTTAGAAAGCCGACGCAGCTACTGCAGCAGCCAGGTGGCCTCTCAGGCCAGTCTCGTCTTTGAAGCCGGCCTGCCGCGCTTTCGGCTGCCACTTCCGGGTCGCGGCGGAGCCGCCTGCCAGTTCACACTCAAGCCGCTGACGGACACAGTGGGCGATCTGATTGGCTGCGTTCGAGAGGAGGATCGCGGCCTTGAAATGGTAGCCTTCTATACTAGAGGTGCGCCATACTTTCTACTAATCATAGGATAAGTAGCCTGATGCGCATTTCGCTTTGAAATGAAAGAAAGCGGTGTCGAAATTTAAATCATAAGATCAAATTATAATAACGAGAGAAATTATTGATGAGTAGACCTTAATAAGTAATTTGACTGCTTAATGTACACAGCTGGCTGCTCAACGTACTTAAAGAGGGATGGGGATACTTGCTGCCCAATGTACATGAAGGGATAGAAATGCTGTCTGCCCAACGTACATGAATAGAAATGCTGGCTGCACAATGTACACGAAGGGATAGAAATGTTGGCTGCCCAATGTACACGAAGGGATAGAAATGTTGGCTGCCCAATGTACACGAAGGGATAGAAATGTTGGCTGCCCAATGTACACGAAGGGATAGAAATGTTGGCTGCCCAATGTACTCGTACAATAAAGAAGAGTAAATGCGGCTCCTCTGTGTACATAGAGGAGTAGAAAAGCTCTAAAAAACAGTTTCTCAGCAGTCAATGAACCCTCCCGCAACCCTTTTGAGCACAGAAGGTATTCGCATAGCCAGCTCGGATCCAATTGAGAGTCTGCTGAAAAGTGGCGGCTTTCAAGTCCAACTGAACGAGTCTCGTTACGATGTAGCTGCACCTGCCGTGCTCACTGAATCCGCTAGCACTCAACTGCAGCCGCAGCAGCAGCAGTTGGACGAGGTGCGAAACAGCATCGCCCAGTTGTACACCGGACTGGGAGTTCGGCAGTTTCAGGAGGCACGCGAGAGTCAGCTGGGCGACCGGCTGGCTGAGCTTCGGCGACAAATTCAACCGTTGGAGGATGTGAGCATATCATTCTAGTGTCTGCGTCTAACTTCTGTATGGAATCTACTGTGTGATCTGCTGCCTGTGAAGTAAAGCTGTGTGTGATCTGCTGTCTGTGATGTAAAGCTGTGTGTGATCTGCTGTCTGTGATGTAAAGCTGTGTGTGATCTGCTGCCTGTGATGTAAAGCTGTGTGTGATCTGCTGTCTGTGATGTAATGATGTAATGCTGTGTGTGATCTGCTGTCTGTGATGTAAAGCTGTGTGTGATCTGCTGCCTGTGATGTAAAGCTGTGTGTGATCTGCTGTCTGTGATGTAAAGCTGTGTGTGATCTGCTGTCTGTGATGTAAAGCTGTGTGTGATCTGCTGTCTGTGATGTAAAGCTGTGTGTGATCTGCTGTCTGTGATGTAAAGCTGTGTGTGATCTGCTGTCTGTGATGTAAAGCTGTGTGTGATCTGCTGTCTGTGATGTAAAGCTGTGTGTGATCTGCTGTCTGTGATGTAAAGCTGTGTGTGATCTGCTGTCTGTGATGTAAAGCTGTGTGTGATCTGCTGTCTGTGATGTAATGATGTAATGCTGTGTGTGATCTGCTGTCTGTGATGTAAAGCTGTGTGTGATCTGCTGCCTGTGATGTAAAGCTGTGTGTGATCTGCTGTCTGTGATGTAATGATGTAATGCTGTGTGTGATCTGCTGTCTGTGATGTAAAGCTGTGTGTGATCTGCTGCCTGTGATGTAAAGCTGTGTGTGATCTGCTGTCTGTGATGTAATGCTGTGTGTGATCTGCTGTCTGTGATGTAATGCTGTGTGTGATCTGCTGTCTGTGATGTAATGCTGTGTGTGATCTGCTGTCTGTGATGTAATGCTGTGTGTCATGTAATGCTGTGTGTGATCTGCTGCTGTGTTATCTGCTGCTGTATGTGATCTGCTGTCTGTGATGTAATGCTGTGTCTCAATATCTCTCTGGTCCCCCAATCCGACTTGTTCCCTGCCGTGTTGCCAGGTGCGCATCCAGCTGGCCAACCGGGCCTCGCAGCGCACTCGGGCTCTCACCTGGCTCGGCCTGTCCTTCATGGGCCTGCAGTTCGGCTTTCTGGCCAGGCTGACCTGGTGGGAATACAGCTGGGACATTATGGAGCCCGTGATCTACTTTGTTGGCTATGGCACCGTGATGGTGGCCTATGCCTACTATGTCATTACTAAACAGGTGGGTCTTATTGCTTTTTTTGCCAGCTAGACTGACGCTTGTAAGGAGGATTTTTTTGCAAGAGTCAGTCTGCAGCATTTTTGTAACACGGTGTACCTGTTTAGAGTGACAGAGTGCACCTGTTTAGAGTGACAGAGTGTACCTGTTTAGAGTGACAGAGTGCACCTGTTTAGAGTGACAGAGTGCACCTGTTTAGAGTGACAGAGTGTACCTGTTTAGAGTGACAGAGTGCACCTGTTTAGAGTGACAGAGTGCACCTGTTTAGAGTGACAGAGTGCACCTGTTTAGAGTGACAGAGTGCACCTGTTTAGAGTGACAGAGTGCACCTGTTTAGAGTGACAGAGTGCACCTGTTTAGAGTGACAGAGTGCACCTGTTTAGAGTGACAGAGTGCACATGTTTTAATGGACCTAGTACCTAGTGACTCAGAATTGTGGAGTGACTTAGTTCCTTTTAGTATTGAATAATGACGCACATTAGTACCTGTCTGATAACTGAGTACATTTTACATTATTCCCACTCATTCCATTGCTCAGGAGTACACATTTCCGCAAGTGTGGGATCGCGAATATCTCAAAAAGTTTCACTCCGACGCCGCCAAGGTGAAGTTTGACATCGAGCAATACAACAGCCTCAGAGACCAGATTGCACAGCTGGAGAGCGACATGAGGCGGCTGAGGGACCCGCTGCTTCTGGCGCCCGCCGAACAGAAGCCCGGCTGCTGAGTTGGCCGCTTGCATCTGTTGCACTTTAGTTGACTTGCACTTTAGAGACGGGCATTGGATTCGGATCTTCCTTCCCCATTTATCGCTTCTCATTGTTGAATTAAAATTTTCCCTCGCCATTCGTCCCTCGCCATGACTCCCTCGCCATGACTCCCTCACAATTCGTCCCTCGCCATTACTCCCTCGCCATTACTTCCTCGCCATTCGTCCCTCGCCATTCGTCCTCCTTCGCCATTCGTCCCTCGCCATTCGTCCCTCGCCTTTCTCCCCTCGCCGTTTGTCCCTCGCCATGACTCCCTCACCATTCGTCCCTCGCCATTACTCCCTCGCCATTACTTCCTCGCCATTCGTCCCTCGCCATTAATCCCTCGCCATTCGTCCTCCTTCGCCATTCGTCCCTCGCCATTCGTCCCTCGCCATTCGCCCCTCGCCATTCGTCGCTCGCCATTTGTCCCTCGCCATTCGTCCCTCGCCTTTCTCCCCTCGCCATTTGTCCCTCGCCATGACTCCGTCACCATTCGTCCGTCGCCATTACTTCCTCGCCATTCGTCCCTCGCCATTACTCCCTTGCTATTCGTCCTCCTTCGCCATTTGTCCCTCGCCATTCGTCCCTCGCCATTCGTTCCTTTGCCATTCGTTCCTCGCCTTTCGTCCCTCTCCATTTATCCCTCGAAATTTTCCACGCTGTTTCTCCGTCACCATTTTCCCGCTATTATTTTCATGTCTTCTTCCCCTCACCTTGTACCCCTCGCCTTCTACCCCTCGCCTCCTGCCCCTCGCCTTCTACCCCTCGCCTCCTGCCCCTCGCCTTCTACCCCTCGCTTTCTGCCCCTCGCCCTCTATCCCTCGCCTTCTGCCGCTCACAATTTCTCCCTCGTCCTTTATGCATCATATTTTCCCTCGCAATTTGTTCCCAGGCTAGCAACAGACAGTAAATGACTATTTCGACCGAGAGTTTCATTGCCCTTGTATCGAAGTGCCTTTTATTTCTGTTCCATGTTTTCTTAGAAAGTTATACAAAGCTTTCGAGTTTTTTTCATTAATTTTGTAAAAAATAGGAGAGATGTGACTGATTTAATATGTTAGTTGACCTATTTATCGAATTAGCCCATTTAATATTCCACTAAATGTACTCTAACTGACTAGATTAACTTGAATGGAATAAAATAACCGTGACTATTTATTATACATTGTTCATATCAAAGCAAAGGTTGTTATCCCCTCTATCAAGTATTTGCATCTTTTTATTTAGTATTGCTTTAAATATTGTTACTTTTTTCCTTTTCTACTAGCGATTTATTCCAAGTTTCCCACGCCTGCAGCCTCACTGTGAGACCTTTCTTGAGCCAGTTTTTCTTGTTTTATTTTCGATTTTGATCCCTTTTCGACATTATCTGTCGCTATTTTCGATCTTCGTTTGTGAAGATGAGAAATCGTTATTTCTAAGAAACCAAGATTTTCTTAGAATGTTGCCGCGAGTTTCTTACTTTTTTGTCTGATTGTGTTTTTCGTTGAGACGATTTGTTTTCTAGGAAAATGCTACTCCAGGAAACTATTTTAGAAGCAGTATGACATTTAAAAGTTAACGCACCATTTTTTATAACGCACTGAATTGGCGCGAATTTAAATTAATCAAACCATTTTCTGTATTCTCAGATAATTAGATTTCAAAGCAAGGACAATATTTTTCTTCCATTGGCACGGCAGAAAATTTTATTTTTGTGAATAGCTTCAAAGCCACAGTAATTGTTTTCTATTACAATTATTTTCAGCGATCATGTTCACTGTTGACAGTTTTTACACTGCACAATGGCTATATAGGTGCGCCTTTAACTATAGATATTATATCTTCTAATGTGGTTTTTCTTCTTTTCTACACATAATTGAAATTTGAGATTTGATAGCCTTCTGACATTTATTTAATTAGAACATTTACCTGCTGTTTCATTTATCTGATTAATAGATTAAAATTTATTTTCATTTTTTAACGCTTCCCTGCCGCATAGCAACCGAGGAGTTGAAATGAGTTGCAGAAAAATCTTGACTTCTGTTGTTTCCGTTTCACTTTAAAACAAAAAGTGATTCTTGGTTGCTATGCGGCAAACCAAATATCAGTACAAGTGTTCCCTTTCCATTTTTTGTTTTTTTCCTTTATTTTTCCTACGCACATTTTTTCAGTTCCCTCTTAACTGCACCAAAGTTAATTGAAATATATACCATTTTCCTACCTTCCTACCTTTATAGGACTTCAGCATTGTTCATTTGCAATTCCTTAGTTAAATATTTAGATTGAGACTCTACTCTCTTAATCATCTCTCTACCAGCTCTTAATCCTGTCTCTACTCTCTTAATCCTGTCTCTACTCTCTTAATCCTGTCTCTACCAGCTCTTAATCCTGTCTCTACCAGCTCTTAATCCTGTCTCTACTCTCTTAATCCTGTCTCTACTCTCTTAATCCTGTCTCTACTCTCTTAATCCTGTCTCTACCAGCTCTTAATCCTGTCTCTATTCTCTTAATCCTGTCTCTACTCTCTCAATCCTGTCTCTACTCTCTTAATCCTGTCTCTACCAGCTCTTAATCCTGTCTCTACCAGCTCTTAATCCTGTCTCTACTCTCTTAATCCTGTCTCTACTCTCTTAATCCTGTCTCTACCAGCTCTTAATCCTGTCTCTACCAGCTCTTAATCCTGTCTCTACTCTCTTAATCCTGTCTCTACTCTCTTAATCCTGTCTCTACTCTCTTAATCCTGTCTCTACTCTCTTAATCCTGTCTCTACCAGCTCTTAATCCTGTCTCTACTCTCTTAATCCTGTCTCTACTCTCTTAATCCTGTCTCTACTCTCTCAATCCTGTCTCTACTCTCTTAATCCTGTCTCTACCAGCTCTTAATCCTGTCTCTACTCTCTTAATCCTGTCTCTACTCTCTTAACCCTGTCTCTACTCTGTTAATCCTGTCTCTACTCTCTTAATCCTGTCTCTACTCTCTCAATCCTGTCTCTACTCTCTTAATCCTCTCTCTACTTTCAGTGACTCAACATTCTCCCTGTCTTCATGCTCATAAACCTCCTTTTGACTACGAGTTTGTCTAGTAAAATATCAGTTTTGCTATTAAAGTGTCGATAAACAAACCTTATAGCAGGCCTCTATCAACGGCTTCGAGCAGCAGCAGCAGCAGCAGCAGCCGGTCATGTACATCGCCGGCTCCTGTCCACTGGTGCTGACCTGTCCACACGATGGCCATCTTCGCCCGGCTGACATGCCCGACCGTGACCCCAGCCAACCCGGAGTTGTTGTCTGCAACGATGATCTGGTCGCGCCGCTGACTATTAGAGTTCGACAGCTGCTGCTAGATCGGCACCACCTGGCAGCACACCTGGTGATCAACAATTTAGACCGGATCAAGGTGGATATGAACCGAAGCGAGGCCAGAGCTTGCTCATCAGAATCTGCCGCTACTCTTGCCGCCTACCGGGCTTATCACGGCAAGGTGCGCGCGGCTCTGGATGTGGCCACGCGGCAGGCCGCCAGTCAGCCTGACGATGAAGAAACAACTGCTAGACGGCGGGGCTATCCGCTGCTGCTAGACTTTCATGGACAAGTGAGTTTCGGTCTTAGTCTAGAATGGTCATATTCTAGGATTGTCGTAATCTAAGTTGGTCATAGTCCAGGTGGTCATAGTCCAGGTGGTCATAATCAAGGTTGGTCGTAATCTAGGTTGGTCATAACCTAGGTTGGTCATAATCTAGGTTTGTCATAGTCTAGGTTTGTCATAATCAAGGTTGGTCATAATCTTGGTTGATCATAATCTAGGTTGGTCATAATCTTGGTTGATCATAATTTAGGTTGGTCATAATCCAGGCGGTCATAGTCCAGGTGGTCATAATCAAGGTTGGTCGTAATCTAGGTTGGTCATAACCTAGGTTGGTCATAATCTAGGTTTGTCATAATCAAGGTTGGTAATAATCTTGGTTGATCATAATTTAGGTTGGTCATAATCCAGGCGGTCATAGTCCAGCTGGTCATAGTCCAGGTGGTCATAATCAAGGTTGGTCGTAATCTAGGTTGGTCATAACCTAGGTTTGTCATAATCTAGTTTGGTCATTATCTAGGTTGATTACGAGCGTAAAATCTAGGTTGACTATAATCCAGGTGGGCCAGAATCCAGGTCGCTCATAATCTAAGTTGGTCATAGTCCAGTTTGGTCATAGTCCAGGTTGGTCATAATCCAGTTAGATCATATCAGCCACCTGTCTGCAGGACCACCCCGAGCAATGGCTGGAGCTCGGCTACGGCATCAAAGGTAGCCTGTTGGACTCCGGTCACTTCGTCGCCGAGCAGAGCACCCTGAAGTGTCTGCAGTCCAGATCCGGCCAGTCCTTGGCGGATCTCATCTCGGGTCCGTGCAGTCTCGGCGCCCACCTGGAGAGCCGCAGCGTCCCCGTGGTACCCAGCCCTGGTCGCCGCAGTCCGGGCCCAGGTGCTAATTACTACTCAGGTGCGTACACTGTACACCACTACAGCAGCGCTCACGTGGATTGCATCCAGTTGGAGAATCCAGACTTTGTCAGGTGCAAGCAGACTGGCATTGTGTCCGATGAGTACTGCTCAATGCTGGCCGACTCTTTGGCCGATTTTGTCAGGCAAAACGGCTACGTTACTGATGACAATTGAGAATTAATCTTCTTAGATTATGAGAAAATCGCAAGTTGCGCTGTACTTAAATTCAATTTTTTATTCTTATCATTCTTATCATAACATTTCTGTGATTCTTAGATATTTTGTCTTTTTTCTAGTTCCAATTCTATTATTGCTAGTTGGAATGCTCCATTTTTCTCCTTTTTTCCTGACAAGGTTTCTACGACCAATCTTCCGCTAGAGACCAAGACCTATTTTGTTTCTATGTACACCAACTTGGATTATGTAAATCTATGTTCACCAGCTCCATCACACCAATGTACACTCGATAGACCTGTCCCTCTCACCCCAATGTACACTCGTAAGGCCTGCCCTCACCCCCAAATGTACGTTCGCTAGACCTGCCCCCTCACCCCCCAAATGTACGTTTGCTAGACCTGCCCCCTCACCCCCCAAATGTACGTTCGCTAGACCTGCCCCCCCACCCCCCAAATGTACGTTCGCTAGACCTGCCCCCTCACTCCTCAAATGTACGTTCGCTAGACCTGCCCCCTCACCCCCCAAATGTACGTTTGCTAGACCTGCCAAATCACCCCCCAAATGTACGTTCGCTAGACCTGCCTCCTCACCCCCAATGTGCGCTCGGTAGACTAGCTTCTTCACCCAAAAAATGTACACTCGCTAGACCTGCCCCCACAATGTACACTCGTTAGACCTGCCCCCTCATCCACGAAGTACACATGGTATTCCAGCACGTACCTTTGGTGCTAACAAAAGGATACAATCAATAATGTGCCAGTTTTTTGCTCAGAATTTTTATGCCACTATCGTCAATGTACTTGTTGGCACAGTATGTTGAAGTCGTTTAATATTATTAGTATTTAGTATTATTTTTAATTTTTTGCATAATTGCAGTTTTCGTTAGAAAATTTAATCTATTATCTTATTTTATTCATTGATTTATTTAGGATTATTCAAATTCATATTTTCTCTTATTTATCTATGCTAGTGTTCCGATTCAAAAGGTAATTCCTGCCATAGATGCACTTTTAACCTATAGATTCTATTTGCAATAGCCTTTATTCTACATAATTTTTCATTTGTTAAGAGTATTTTTTGGATAACTACCTAATTGCAACGATTGAGTTGAAAAATATATTTTTGGCGCTGAGTAGATCATCTTTGCTTTCGGACTTTAAAGCCGACTTTTTCTCATTTAAACGCACATTTTCCCAAATCCTCTTCCCAAAGGAGAAAAACGAGACTAACCTGATATTTTAGTCAAACCAAAAGTTCCGAAATCTGTCCTCATTATTTGTTAGATCCTCATTTCCGAATTCATCATTCCCTGGTTCCAAAACACCTGGCCTCTGAGATTCCTAATTCCCAAATCAATCACCTGGCCTCTGAGATTCCTAATTCCCAAATCAATCACCTGGCCTCTGAGATTCCTAATTCCCAAATCAATCACCTGGCCTCTGAGATTCCTAATTCCCAAATCAATCACCTGGCCTCTGAGATTCCTAATTCCCAAATCAATCACCTGACCTCTGAGATTCCTATTTCCCAAATCAATCACCTGGCCTCTGAGATTCCTAATTCCCAAATCAATCACCTGACCTCTGAGATTCCTAATTCCCAAATCAATCACCTGGCCTCTGAGATTCCTAATTCCCAAATCGATCACCTGACCTCTGAGATTCCTAATTCCCAAATCAATCACCTGACCTCTGAGATTCCTAATTCCCAAATCAATCACCTGACCTCTGAGATTCCTAATTCCCAAATCACCTGACCTCTGAGATTCCTAATTCCCAAATCACCTGACCTCTGAGATTCCTAATTCCCAAATCACCTGGCCTCTGAGATTCCTAATTCCCAAATCAATCACCTGGCCTCTGAGATTCCTAATTCCCAAATCAATCACCTGACCGGTGGGATTCCAAATTCCCAAAACGCCTGACCTTTAATATCCAAAACACCTAAAAAGCCTCACTGAAAGTTAGAGACCCTTAGACGAGGCAAAACACGATAAATCTCCCAAATCATTATTATCTTTTCCCCTATCGCCTTGACTGTGGCCATTAGGATCGGGTGCTTGAGCTGGATGCCGCTCTGTCCGACCGGCTGTCGCTGCTGGCTCGGCCAGGAGCACCTCTCCGTCGAGTCGCAGTTTTGCTAGAGGTGTCCGCCCACGCAGGGCTGCTGCTGCCGCTGCTGGCGATTCTGTTCGCCCTGCGGGTTGGCGGAGCTGACTGTCAGCTGCTGTGGCTGCGGCTCTTCACCAGCCAGCTCTTCGACCTGCTGCTGGTCGGCTGCCTGAAGGCCGCGTTTCGGCGACGAAGGCCAGGTTAGCAGAGCTTGATCCCATTGGGGATCTGGGTGCGGAGTTAGATCCGATTGGGGATCTGGGTGCGGAGTTAGATCCCATTGGGGATCTGGGTGCGGAGTTAGATCCCATTGGGGATCTGGGTGCGGAGTTAGATCCCATTGGGGATCTGGGTGCGGAGTTAGATCCGATTGGGGATCTGGGTGCGGAGTTAGATCCGATTGGGGATCTGGGTGCGGAGTTAGATCCCATTGGGGATCTGGGTGCGGAGTTAGATCCGATTGGGGATCTGGGTGCGGAGTTAGATCCGATTGGGGATCTGGGTGCGGAGTTAGATCCGATTGGGGATCTGGGTGCGGAGTTGGATCCTATTGGAGATCTGGGTGCGGAGTTAGATCCCATTGGGGATCTGGGTGCGGAGTTAGATCCCATTGGAGATCTGGGTGCGGAGTTAGATCCCATTGGAGATCTGGGTGCGGAGTTAGATCCCATTGGAGATCTGGGTGCGGAGTTAGATCCCATTGGAGATCTGGGTGCAGAGTTAGATCCTATTGGAGATCTGGGTGCGGAGTTAGATCCTATTGGAGATCTGGGTGCGGAGTTAGATCCCATTGGAGATCTGGGTGCAGAGTTAGATCCCATTGGAGATCTGGGTGCGGAGTTAGATCCTATTGGGGATCTGGGTGCGGAGTTAGATCCCATTGGAGATCTGGGTGCGGAGTTAGATCCCATTGGGGATCTGGGTGCGGAGTTAGATCCCATTGGAGATCTGGGTGCAGAGTTAGATCCGATAGGGGATCTGGATGGTCTGGTTGCAGGGCTTGATATTAAATTTTGATTTGAGGATTTAGTGCAAATAGGGATTAATTTAAATTTATGGGCATTATATTAGTGCCCTATATTAGTATCCTGCAATTCGTTCAGGCAAGAACCACGCAGCGGACATGACGGCCACAGTGTCCGTGGACCACTATTCGTTTCCGTCTGGTCACGCCAGCAAGTGCGGCATGATGCTCTGCCTGCTGCAGTTCAGCAGCCGCCTGCATCCGCTAGCCGCCCTGTGGCTGCTGACTGTGCCGGCCTCCCGGGTGCTGCTTGGCCGGCACTTCCCATTGGACGTCGGGTGCGGATTTCTGATTGGCTGCCTGGAAGCCAGCGCCGTGTGGCCTTATCTTCCCGGACTGGAGCTCAGCCGCAGGCTGGCCGGCCTGCTCACGGCTGCGGCTGGGATGGCTTGAAATTGATGGGATTCTGGATGTATGGGATGGGATTTGGGAACTGGGCTTAGTTTGAGTTCTACTTGGGCTGTCTGTTCTACACAAACTGTAGCTGCTGGAAGCAATTCATAGTGTATTCGGTGAATGCAGTCTTTCTTTTGGTATTCTTTGCTTTTTTGCTTATTTTAAAAATAATCGTAATAAAATATGCGCATATCATCAATTAAAGTGAATAACTAATCGACTGATTGACTCCACGCACGCACGTTGTTGTATTTGGCATAATGTTAATATGTTGCAATAGTACATTTATTTGCGATAGCACCCATACTTTAGAAAATAGCTTTGCGAGAGACGAATAGCTATGCTTAAATTTTAAAAACTTATACATCGTTTTCTGTTCACTATGGAATTCTTTAATATCCATGTTACTGTAATTGAACACTTCTACAATAAGTCTTGACTTATTGGCTTTTACTTGTTCTTTCTTTAAACCTTGATATAGCCACTAGTACCAGCTCCATCAAACAACCAACTCACGCCCCACTCTATCCCTGCACCCATCTGTCCAACAACCACCTCACGCCCCACTCTATCCCTGCACCCATCTGTCCAACAACCACCTCACGCCCCACTCTATCCCCACGCCCTCCTTTCAACAGCCTCCCCACGCCTCACTCCATCCTCGTACCCCTCCTTTTAACAACCATCTTACGCTCCACTCTGTCCTAGCACAACGCCTTCTAACAACCACCTCACGTCTCACTCTATCCTAGCACCAATCCTTTTAACAACCATCTTACGCCCCACTCTGTCCTAGCACAACGCCTTCTAACAACCACCTTACGTCTCACTCTATCCTCGCAACAATCCTTTTAACAACCATCTTACGCTCCACTCTGTCCTAGCACAACGCCTTCTAGCAACCACCTCACGCCTCACTCTATCCTTCTTTTTCTTCTTCTTTACTGGCCCGCCGGCCTAAAGACGCAAGCGCGCCCGTCGCCTCCAGGTAGGCCCGCACCCGCTCCGGGTGCTCTTGCAGTAGGGACATCGAGGAAGCCCCGTTGAGGAACCGCTGACGCTCTGTCTGCCACCGGGAGCAGACCAGCAGGAAGTGCGCGGAGTCTTCAACTGGGGCCTGACAGTGGGGACACTCGGGGCTCGCCGTCCGGCCCCAACGATGCTGCGTGGCTTGGAGGAAGGGGGCCCGGTTGGCCCGGAGCTGCAAAAGGGCCACCTCCGCGACCCGCGGCCCGAGCGGGAGCGGGCAAGCCCATGCACTGTCTGTGCGGGTGCTCCGCCGGGACCTCCTTGGTGTAGATCGCCCTGGCCTCCCTGGCTAGATACTGTCGGACTGCTGCCCGGATGGCCCCCGCGTGGACGCGAACCTCGTCCTGCGGAAGGCCTCTGCCCTGCCTGGCGAGCGCGTCGGCCCCACTCTATCCTCGCACCCCTCCTTTTAACAACCACCTTACGCCCCTCTCTATCCTCCTAAGTGGGGCGTGAACCTTCCCAAACTCCAAAATAATTGACGATGCATATACAGAAGTTATTTTTTAATGAAAATATAACCTTTTGTATATTTTTATTACCTCTCAATGTGGAGCAAATCCCTTCTCGTTAGGGTTGTTCACTAAATTACACATTGTTTGCCACTTATACTATTAGTAAAGTCAGGTTTAATCGCGCCATAAAGAGTCAAGATTTTGATAGGCCATTCAGGATGCTGCCGCAGGCGCTCATGCAGATCGCAATGCTGAGTAGGACTAGATTTCTGGCGCCCTGTTTTTATCGGAGTTGGAAATTTGTTCAAGAAATTTTTGCTGCGATGTGTTGTAAATACAAGCCGTAAAATCATCACGCCTTTCTGGTGATAAAAAACAACAGTTGGTGAATTATCCTCCATCTATTGGCAATTTATCCCCAACCTATTGGGAAGTTATCCCCAACCTATTGGCAATTTATCCCCAACCTATTGGGAAGTTATCCCCAACCTATTGGCAATTTATCCCCAACCTATTGGGAAGTTATCCCCAACCTATTGGCAATTTATCCCCAACCTATTGGGAAGTTATCCCCAACCTATTGGCAATTTATCCCCAACCTATTGGGAATTTATCCCCAACCTATTGGCAATTTATCCCCAACCTATTGGGAAGTTATCCCCAACCTATTGGCAATTTATCCCCAACCTATTGGGAAGTTATCCCCCTATTAACGATTTATATTCAAAATATTGCTGAAGTAATCCCCAAACTGGCAAAGATATACAGTTTTAAATTTATTTATTTCCTGGAAAAAAACGGATCGTGTATTCTAAATTCAAGCTCTTCTTACAGCTAAAAACGGAAAAATCTAAGTATATTTCAAGCGGACTGACCCGAATTTCGCGGAAAACTAGCACACTCCACAGAGCGGCCACAATAGCCGGGGCCGAGGAGATAATTGGATAAGAGATTGACTCCGATAGCACCTGATTGGCTAGAAACCAGGAGGATCCCGCTACGCCCCACATCACTCCCGACACAATGGCCGGCAGGATGATGCGGGGACTCCCTGACGGCCGATTTCCAGTGGCGATGGTGTACAGCACCAGGAACAGTGCTGAGGCGCAGAATATGCCCGTGAAGTGTGCAAACACATAGTCTAGGCCTGCGGGAGTATGAGTGAGTATGGACTGAGCACTGGGTGAGTATGGGGTGAGCACTGGGTGAGTATGGGGTGAGCACTGGGTGAGTATGGGGTGAGCACTGAGTGAGTATGGGGTGAGCACTGGGTGAGCATGGGGTGAGTAATGAGTGAGTACGGGGTGGAGCACTGAGTGGGTATGGGGTGAGCACTGAGTGAGTATGGGGTGAGCACTGGGTGAGCATGGGGTGAGTAATGAGTGAGTACGGGGTGGAGCACTGAGTGGGTATGGGGTGAGCTGCACTGAGTGAGTATGGGGTTGAGCGTGGGTATGGGGTGAGCACTGAGTGAGTATGGGGTGAGCACTGAGTGAGTATGGGGTGAGCACTAGTGAGTATAGGGTGAGCACTAGTGAGTATGGGGTGAGCACTGAGTGAGTAATGGGTGAGCACTGGGTCAGAAGGGAGTGGAGCACTGAGTGGGTATGGGGTGGGTGAGCACTGAGTGGGTAATGGGTGGTGAGCACTTGGTCAGAAGGGAGTGGAGCACTGAGTGGGTATGGGGGGAGCACTGAGTGAGTATGGGGTGAGCACTGAGTGAGTATGGGGTGAGCACTGAGTGGGTATGGGGTGAGCACTGAGTGAGTAATGGGTGAGCACTGGGTGAGAATGGTTTGACCACCGAGTGAGTAATGGAGTGATCAAAGAGTATGGTTTGAGCATGGAGCACGGAATAAATATGCTTTAAGCACAGTTTGAGTGCAAGTGAGTAGATTGAGTACATACAGGAGCGTTGCTTTTGATAAAATATCAGTGAGTTGGTTGCGTATGAAAGCAAACTTGACCACCACAGAACACACCGTTTTTTGACGCGCCCGGCTCGTGAGTCTGCACGTAATAGGTTGGCACGAAACCCACGCCGAACATCGGCCCGATCAGCACCGCTAAAGTTACTCCGCTGCAAGTGAACGGCCAGAAATTGCGCCAGAGTGAACAGACTCTAAAGTAGAGCTACGACGAGATTTAATGAAAAATAGTCCTGTTGAGCTGTATACACCTCATGCCGACTCTATCCCCGCACCCCGCCTTCCAACAGCCACCTCACGCCTACTATACCCGCACTCCTCCTTTGAACAACCACCTCACGCCCCACTCTATCTCAGCAACCATCCCTCCAATAACCACCTCACGCCTAACTCTATCCCCGCACCCCGCCTTCCAACAGCCACCCCACGCCTAACTCTATCCCCGCACCCCGCCTTCCAACAGCCACCCCACGCCTAACTTGATCCCGCACCCATCCTTCCAACAACCACCTCACGCCCACTCTATCCCAGCACCCATTTTTCACGCTTTGAGAAGGCCCAAAATCTAAATTAGCGCAGCTATCATTAGCTCTGCGATGACTTCGAATCCAGTCTGGTCTTACAAGATCCTTCGTCTAGCTGGGGACATCTGCAACCAGAAGGGCCGCCTCTGCACACCCTCGGTGACTTCTGTAGTCTGGCTGACCTCGGTCACGATGGGTAGTTTGTCATCCGGCTGGCTCCGCTGCCGGCTGGAGTTCAGGCTAGGGTACAGGCTGGGGTTCGCGCCGTCCTGGCTGCCGAACACGTCCTCGTACACTGATATGGAGCCCTCCTGAATTATTTGTTTTTGTGGAGCCACTGAACATTCAGGTCCTTCAGTGACATGATCACTGAACATTCAGGTACTTCAGTGACATGATCACTGAACATTCAGGTCCTTCAGTGACATGATCACTGAACATTCAGGTACTTCAGTGACATGATCACTGAACATTCAGGTACTTCAGTGACATGATCACTGAACATTCAGGTACTTCAGTGACATGATCACTGAACATTCAGGTACTTCAGTGACATGATACCTGAAGATTCAGGTCCTTCAGTCACATGATAAATCAACATTCAGGTACTTCTGAAGCTTAGTCTCACCTGATCGCTAATACCCCTATGCACGGCTTGTCTTGAATAGCTGTCCACCGAGAAGGTATTGACCGACTGCTGCTGCTGCTGCTCCACCTCGGGTTTGACAAAGAAGAACAAGACCGAGGCGCAGGCGCTGATGGCAACGCCCGCGTAGTTGAATGCCAGGCTGTCGGGCACCTGAGGCGGAATTCCCAGCAGGCCGAACCGGCCTGTAGCCCAGCCAGTCAGCATGTTGAACATGCCCCAGATCAGAATGCCCAGCCCCATGCCAACAGTCTGGATGATTGGCACAGCGAACAGGTTGCCGAAAGTCCAGATGGCGCCACCGAGCATCACAGTTGGATGAAATACTGGGAATGCGCGAATGGCGTTGACACACATGCCAACTGACCAAATGCCCACGCAGAGGAAGAACTGGAATAGCATGCCTGCAACACCCATTGAAACAACTGTTAGACTGTTACAACACCCATTGAAACACCTGTTAGACTGTTACAACACCCATTGAAACACCTGTTAGACTGTTACAACACCCATTGAAACACCTGTTAGACTGTTACAACACCCATTGAAACAACTGTTAGACTGTTACAACACCCATTGAAACAACTGTTAGACTGTTACAACACCCATTGAAACAACTGTTAGACTGTTACAACACCCATTGAAACAACTGTTAGACTGTTACAACACCCATTGAAACACCTGTTAGACTGTTACAACACCCATTGAAACACCTGTTAGACTGTTACAACACCCATTGAAACACCTGTTAGACTGTTACAACACCCATTGAAACAACTGTTAGACTGTTACAACACCCATTGAAACAACTGTTAGACTGTTACAACACCCATTGAACCAACTGTTAGACTGTTACAACACCCATTGAAACACCTGTTAGACTGTTACAACACCCATTGAAACAACTGTTAGACAGTTACAACACCCATTGAAACACCTGTTAGACTGTTACAACACCCATTGAAACACCTGTTAGACTGTTACAACACCCATTGAAACAACTGTTAGACTGTTACAACACCCATTGAAACAACTGTTAGACTGTTACAACACCCATTGAACCAACTGTTAGACTGTTACAACACCCATTGAAACACCTGTTAGACTGTTACAACACCCATTGAAACAACTGTTAGACAGTTACAACACCCATTGAAACACCTGTTAGACTGTTACAACACCCATTGAAACACCTGTTAGACTGTTACAACACCCATTGAAACAACTGTTAGACTGTTACAACACCCATTGAAACAACTGTTAGACTGTTACAACACCCATTGAAACAACTGTTAGACTGTTACAACACCCATTGAAACAACTGTTAGACTGTTACAACACCCATTGAAACAACTGTTAGACTGTTACAACACCCATTGAAACACTGTTACAACACCTATATTGAAACACCTGTTACAACACCCATTGAAATACCTGTTACAACACCCATTGAAACAACTGTTACAACACCCATTGAAACACCTGTTACAACACACATTGAAACACCTGTTACAACACCTAGTGAAACACCTCTTACAACAGCTATATTGAAATACCTGTTACAACACCCATTGAAATACCTGTTACAACACCCATTGAAATACCTGTTACAACACACATTGAAACACCTGTTACAACACCCATTGAAACACCTGTTACAACACCCATTGAAATACCTGTTACAACACCCATTGAAACACCTGTTACAACACCCATTGAAACACCTGTTACAACACCCATTGAAACACCTGTTACAACACACATTGAAATACCTGTTACAACACCCATTGAAACACCTGTTACAACACCCATTGAAACACCTGTTACAACACCCATTGAAACACCTGTTACAACACCCATTGAAACACCTGTTACAACACCTAGTGAAACACCTGTTACAACAGCTATATTGAAATACCTGTTACAACACCCATTGAAACACCTGTTACAACACCCATTGAAACACCTGTTACAACACACATTGAAACACCTGTTACAACACCTAGTGAAACACCTGTTACAACAGCTATATTGAAATACCTGTTACAACACCCATTGAAACACCTGTTACAACACCCATTGAAACACCTGTTACAACACACATTGAAACACCTGTTACAACACCTAGTGAAACACCTGTTACAACAGCTATATTGAAATACCTGTTACAACACCCATTGAAACACCTGTTACAACACCCATTGAAACACCTGTTACAACACCCATTGAAACACCTGTTACAACACCCATTGAAACACCTGTTACAACACCTAGTGAAACACCTGTTACAACAGCTATATTGAAATACCTGTTACAACACCCATTGAAACACCTGTTACAACACACATTGAAACACCTGTTACAACACCTAGTGAAACACCTGTTACAACAGCTATATTGAAATACCTGTTACAACACCCATTGAAACACCTGTTACAACACCTAGTGAAACACCTGTTACAACACCTAGTGAAACACCTGTTACAACACCTAGTGAAACACCTGTTACAACACCTAGTGAAACACCTGTTACAACAGCTATATTGAAATACCTGTTACAACACCCATTGAAACACCTGTTACAACACCCGTTGAAACACCTGTTACAACACCTAGTGAAACACCTGTTACAACACCCGTTGAAACACCTGTTACAACACCCATTGAAACACCATCTCACCGTCTCCCGTGTCGAATTTCTTCACTGGCACATAGTTACTGCCATAGAACAGCACAGCTATGCCGGTGGCAGCATAGCCTGCCCAATCGGGTGGAGGCTGTGTCGAGTTATCGGTCTCCGTTGATAGCAGAACGAGTTCTGATGCAAAAGCACTCATGATATAATAAAGTAAATCCTTTTGAGTGTAAAACTGCTTGATCCGTTGCTTGAAAATAGCGGGTCTGTATTGCTCGGCGAAAGCTAAACGGCAAAACTAGAAATTATTTCTAACCTTTCCAGCTGATAAGGACCGTAAATTTATTTCGATAAAGATATTTTTTCATTTCTCACGTGTCAGAAAATCTGTGTGCTTGTGTATTCGAGCGTGTTAGATAGGCCCTGTGACCATGCCATACTAAATTGAGAAATGACGTCACATTATGCATTCTCTCTTAAATGTACAAAGTGCAATATTGAAGAGTACAGTTTGAGTAAATCAGCTGCTTTTGTCATGAAAAAACATAAGAATATGGAAGGATTTCAGGCAATAGGGTGCAAATTAAAAATAGAGGATACATCGAGAGAAAGAGGGGAGAATATAAGGGGAAAGGAAGAGGCGACAAACTAGGGAAGAACAGAGGAGAAAATGAGACGGAGAGGAGAGAAAGTGAGATGGAGAGGGGAGAAAGTGAGACGGAGAGGAGAGAAAGTGAGAGGAAGAGGAGAGAAAGTAAGAGGAAGAGGAGAGAAAGTAAGATGGAGAGGGGAGAAAATGAGAGGAAGAGGGGAGAAATAATGTAGGAAGAAAAGTACCCAGTTTTAAAGTGAAGAATACGGGCTGACAACAGAGGGGTGCAAAATTATTGAACCGAGACTACCGACCTACTAAGTGAAGTAGTCAGAAACGGATCTCCGGGTCTGGTTTTCTGATATGATTGAAAAAAATCTAAACAGCCAATTATGTAAAAATAGATCAGGTATAAAAGAACAGAGGCGATGGGAGATCAGGCACAGTGAGAGAGGCCAACTATGCAGCCTCAAAATCTGAGTGCGCGGCTACTTTACAATGGCCGGGCCTACCTTGCCCTGCTGCATCCGAAGGCTTTGTCTAGCTACGCCGAACTGCTCGACCTCGCTAGGCGAGCCCTCGCCCTCTCGGCCGACCAGTCGTTGACGTTGAAATGGCGAGACGCCGAGCAAGACGCCTGCACCGTGTCATCCGATCTGGAAACTGTCGAAGCTTTCCGTCTGACGCCGAAGAACGATCTGGCGACCTTCTGGGTGCTGCACGGCCGGCCACCGGCTCCGGGCGGCCTGTGCGTCGACGAGACGCCAGAACTCTACCGGCAGGCGGCGGTCCGGCGAGCCAAGGAGCTTCTGGTGGTGCGGGGACACGCGATGAAGTCTATGGTAGGGGTTGCTGCCAACTGTGGAAATGCCGGGATCTGCAGCGTCTGCGACGGTGGCGGAGGCGGCGGCGGCGGCTGTCTCCGCTGCGAGCGCTGCCGCCTTCGGGTGCATCGGCGCTGCTGCCGGCTGCTGCGCGGCGTCTGCAGAGGAGACGACGGGGAAGCAGAAAAGCCCGGCGTCGAGTCAACAGTGAGCTTCACCCGCTAACTTATACCTTCTCCCATGCCTTGCTCTCTGCAATCTCCCTCACCCCTCTATTTCAACACTAAAATCTCCCCTAATTTCTAATTCGTCCTTCAATCAATGTCAGGTGCTTTGTCAGCCGCAGCAGCAATCAACAGCAGCCCCAGAAACCGCAGCCTCAGTGAAAAAGTCCAACAGTGACTCAGGTGTTCTCAGCAGGGCAAGCGCGGCTAAGGTGCGGCTTAAATGTAGACAGGTTGCCGCGTGCAAGTCTTGCTTCAATAGCATTGTTTAATACTAATTCAGCTTTAAAAATATCTATCGATTTCAGATTGAGCAGTTCTGCTCTGAGCAGGAAATCCGTGAGCCAAGTTTCTATGAAAAGGCTTTGGTGAGCTGAAAGTTGTTGCTATGCGGGATTAGGGAGAGAGGAATTGGGTCATTCGCTGCTGGCTGGGGATTCGAATAAAAATAGAGAAATGACAATGAAGACAGAGAGAGATAAAATTCTAGGGATACGGATTGGAGGAGGCAGAAGGGAGAGAGGATGAGAGTGGATCGGGGTGAGATAGGGGAGGATAAGACGAGGGAGCATGGGAGGGGAGAGGGTGAGATGGGGAGAGGGTGAGATTGGAGAAGATGAGATGGGGAGAGAATGAAATGGGAGAAGATAAGATGGGAGAGGATGAGATCAGAGAATATGAGATGGGAGATTATGAGATAGGGAGGATGAGATGTGAGAAGATGAGATGGGAGAAGATGAGATGGGAGAAGATGAGATGGGAGAATATGAGATGGGAGATTATGAGATAGGGAGGATGAGATGTGAGAAGATGAGATGTGAGAAGATGAGATGGGAGAATATGAGATGGGAGAAGATGAGATGGGAGAATATGAGATGGGAGAATATGAGATGGGAGAAGATAAGATGGGGGGATGATTAGATGGGGAGAGGATGAGATGGGGAGAGGATGAGATGGGGAGAGGATAAGATGTGGAGAGGATGAGATAGGGAGGATGAGATGGGAGAAGCTGAGATGGGAGAAGATAAGATGGGAGAAGCTGAGATAGGAGAAAATTAGATGGGAGAATATGAGACGGGGAGAGGATGAGATAGGGAGGATGAGATGGGAGAAGTTGAGATGGGAGAAGATAAGATGGGAGAAGTTGAGATAGGAGAAGATAAGATGGGGAGAGGATAAGATGGGGAGAGGATGAGATAGGGAGGATGAGATAGGGAGGATGAGATGGGAGAAGCTGAGATCGGAGAAGATAAGATGGGGAGAGGATAAGATGGGGAGAGGATGAGATAGGGAGGATGAGATAGGGAGGATGAGATGGGAGAAGCTGAGATAGGAGAAGATAAAATGGGGAGAGGATAAGATGGGGAGAGGATGAGATAGGGAGGATGAGATAGGGAGGATGAGATGGGAGAAGCTGAGATCGGAGAAGATAAGATGGGGAGAGGATAAGATGGGGAGAGGATGAGATAGGGAGGATGAGATGGGAGAAGCTGAGATAGGAGAAGATAAGATGGGGAGAGGATAAGATGGGGAGAGGATGAGATAGGGAGGATGAGATAGGGAGGATGAGATGGGGAGGATGAGATGGGAGGATGAGATCGGAGAAGATGGGAGGGGACAAGCAAATTGAGTCCACAGACTGTATTCCCAATTCGCATATGCATTGGCGATTCCCCAGCCATCGTGCTCAAGCAGTCAGCGCCATCAGCAGGCTCAGCTGAGCGCGTTCAACCTGCTCAGGGTGGTCGGCAGGGGCACCTTCGGCAAGGTGCTGCAGGTGGAGCACCGCGACACCAGGCGCCACTACGCCATGAAGGTGGTCAAGAAGGTCGACGTGAAAAGTGAAGATGTGAGGCAAATCTCGACTGCAGGCATCATCACCTTACCGGAAATCCATAGTACAGCTTGGAGACTAATGGGAAAACGAGACGGGTTAATAATCCCCATCTCCACTGGTTTAGAATTTCTCCCCAAATGCGCAGGGCAAACTAATAGGGAATTTTTATCCTATCATATTTCGGAGCAGAAGGTATTGAGCACGGGCAAATCAATGCAGAACTTCGAGAGAGGGAGTTTTTGTATTTATTTTGTGTACTTTTCAACAAGGGACACTTAAATGGACTATTGTATAATATGTAGGATACTCGCTGACTCCTGAGCACACACTCACACAGGTGTGTACAACTGACCTGTTCATCGTCAGGCAGTGTACACTCTCTAGGACTACGCCCTATATGAATGTGGCCTAGCCGCGGAATCGAGCTCGGGGAACCTTGGCGCGAGAGGCAGACGGGTTAGACCGCTCTTCCACCGACCCCCTTATCATTAACTAGGATACTAGCAGCTGAGGCAGAAATTTCCTGGCTGTGAGTCGCAGCCTCCCCACTCCACGGAGTGTACAGCTGGAATTGCAGGTTGATTGGGAGATGACGAGCGGCAGGAATCAATTAATTAATCCCATGTTGTTTTGCTTGTCGGATGGGGTCGGTCACTAAATGCCTTCAGCCTGACTTCCTCCCGTTCCGCCTTTCAATGCTGGATTTATCCAGTTGATCCACAGTCACCCTTATTCAACTATAATTTCCTAGCATTAGGGTCGAATTCATCCTAAAAGCCTACTGTAAGTAGAAGAATTCGGAAAGTTATTATAAAATGAGATTTATAGCTAATTTTTTTGAGACGCTAAAGATGCAAAAACTCTTCTCAGATACTTAATTTGGAACTCAAACTTCTCATATGCTCAATTTAGGTGCTCAAACTTCTCATATACTCAATTTAGGTGCTCAAACTTCTCATATACTCAATTTAGAAGCTCAAACTTCTCATATACTCAATTTAGGTGCTCAAACTTCTCATATACTCAATTTAGAAGCTCAACCTTCTAACATGCTCAATTTAGATGCTCAACCTTCTAACATACTCAATTTAGATGCTCAACCTTCTAACATACTCAATTTAGATGCTCAACCTTCTAACATACTCAATTTAGATGCTCAACCTTCTAACATACTCAATTTAGATGCTCAACCTTCTAACATACTCAATTTAGATGCTCAACCTTCTAACATACTCAATTTAGATGCTCAACCTTCTAACATACTCAATTTAGATGCTCAACCTTCTAACATACTCAATTTAGATGCTCAACCTTCTAACATACTCAATTTAGATGCTCAACCTTCTAACATACTCAATTTAGATGCTCAACCTT
Source organism: Macrostomum hystrix (assembly GCA_950097015.1). Classification (NCBI taxonomy): domain Eukaryota; kingdom Metazoa; phylum Platyhelminthes; family Macrostomidae; genus Macrostomum; species Macrostomum hystrix. The sequence goes on along the minus strand of CATNEN010000034.1, from coordinate 6,590,750 downwards.
CTAACATACTCAATTTAGATGCTCAACCTTCTAACATACTCAATTTAGATGCTCAACCTTCTAACATACTCAATTTAGATACTCAAGCTTCTCAAATACTCAATTTAGATACTCAAGCTTCTCATATACTCAATTTAGATGCTCAAGCTTCTCAAATACTCAATTTAGATACTCAAGCTTCTCAAATACTCAATTTAGATACTCAAGCTTCTCATATACTCAAATTAGTTAGTCAAGCTTCTCAAATACTCAATTTAGATGCTCAAACTTCTCAAATACTCAATTTAGATACTCAAGCTTCTCACATACTTAATTTAGATGCTCAAAGTTCTCAGATACTCAGATACTAGAACAGAATCCACATACGAGCTGGTTGCAGCAATCTAACAACAGTTATTATCGCCGCACTACAAGGACATTGAATGGGTGCACACAGAGAAGAGCGTGTTCGAACAGGCCACGAATCATCCGTTCCTGGTCGGCTTGCACTCCTGCTTTCAGACAGAGACTAGGTGAGCAAATGAAAATTTGGGAAATAAATAAAAGTTTCTTTAACCAGAAGACCTTATTAACCTGTTTCAGGCTGTTCTTCATCATCGAGTTCGTATGCGGCGGTGACCTTATGTACCATATGCAGCGGCACCGGAAGTTGCCCGAATCTACCGCCAGATTCTATGCCGCTGAGGTCAGCTGCGGGCTGCACTTCTTGCACGAGAGAGGTGCGTGATGTGATGTCTGGTGTGCCTAGTGTCCTTGGGCAAGTTGACCTTGAACTTTTTCTTGTCAGCATCTACGTACTAATTAAGGGCATCAGGCACCTCTCGCGTGCACGTATTAAATGACCTTGGGCAATTTGACCTTGACCTTTATCGATAGCTCCCAAACCGAATGACCGATTTTGATGGAAATCCACCATAAGGATAAAAATTTCCCGCCCTTTGCGATGAAAAAACTTTCAAGGCCGTCCGAGTCAGCATCGTCGAGATATTCAGCAATTCTTGTCGAAGACCCTGGAGACAAGAACAAGTAACATTGCTCTGTATAGATCTCTATGGCGAATCCGTATTGGTTCAATAATACAATAATCAACAATAATAGCCGACCTGGTCCAGAAAACTATATCGGTGCTTTTTGCCAGCAGACACCCCGACGAGAATCGTTGAATATCTCGACGATGCCGATGATTTGTGATTCTGGAAGTTATTTCATTGGATAGAACGGTGATACAGAACAAAGAGAAATGCGGGTAGTTGAAATCCCCCCCGGTGGTCTTTGTACTGGTAAACTACTTTCCCTATTACAGGCATTGTTTATCGAGACCTAAAGCTGGACAATGTCCTACTGGACACAGAGGGGCACATCAAGCTCACAGACTTCGGAATGTGCAAGGTGAGTGTGTCATCACATGATGCGTCAATGGCCGCAGCCCCACTGCTAAGCCAAGCCAATTCGCCAAATGCAGCAAAACGTGTCGGAGGCCAATCTGGCAAGAACATTCTGCGGTACGCCCAACTACATCGCGCCGGAGGTGATCGCTGGAGACCCCTACGGCTTGGCTGTGGACTTCTGGGCGCTCGGCGTCATGCTCTACGAGATGCTGACGGGAAGGAGTCCCTGGTGGCGCGTCGGCGTGGCCGGCGGCTCCCAGGAGGAGCTGTTCCGGCACATCGCCGAGGACCGGCCGGTCCGTCCGCCGGCCGGTCTCAGCCGGGCGGCCACGTCTGCGCTGCTCGGCCTCTTGAGGCGCCGGCCCGCCGACCGTCTGGGTGGCACCAGGCCGCAGGATTTCGACGCTTTGCCCAGGCATCCGTTCTTTCGCCGAGTCGGCAACTGGGAGGCTCTGTCAGCCAGGATGCTCGTCCCGCCGAAGAGAGCCCTGGCGTCCGCTAGCGAGCCGGCATTCGATGCTGTGTTTACATCGGAGCCACCCAGACTGACCGTGGAGAGCAGGTGCGATGGGATGTGGCTGCTGGGAATGGGATGTGGCTGCAGGGAATGGGATGTGGCTGCTGGGAATGGGATGTGGCTGCAGGGAATGGGATGTGGCTGCTGGGAATGGGATGTGGCTGCAGGGAATGGGATGTGGCTGCTGGGAATGGGATGTGGCTGCAGGGAATGGGATGTGGCTGCTGGGAATGGGATGTGGCTGCAGGGAATGGGATGTGGCTGCTGGGAATGGGATGTGGCTGCAGGGAATGGGATGTGGCTGCAGGGAATGGGATGTGGCTGCTGGGAATGTTATGTGGGTCCTGGGAATGGGATGTGGGTGCTAGGAATGGGATGTGGGTGCTGGGAATGGGATGTGGCTGCAGGGAATGTTATGTGGGTCCTGGGAATGGGATGTGGGTGCTAGGAATGGGATGTGGGTGCTGGGAATGGGATGTGGCTGCTGGGAATGGGATGTGGGTGCAGGGAATGGGATGTGGCTGCAGGGAATGGGATGTGGCTGCTGGGATGTTATGTGGGTCCTGGGAATGGGATGTGGGTGCTAGGAATGGGATGTGGGTGCTGGGAATGGGATGCGGCTGCTGGGAATGCATGTCGTTACTGTAGGAAATGTTTAAAAGTGGATGTGGGTACCTAATACATTTAGTGTAAGGTGTTATGAAATTGATGTAAAAAATGGTCATTCTTATTGAAAGGCAAGTTTCAATATTCAGCTCTGATTTGCCATTTCAAATCCTCAGGTCAGGGCCAGCGGGCGCTAGAATCGACCAGCTCAACTTTGAAGGCTTCGACTACGTCAACCCCCTGCTGCTCCTTGTGGAGGACCCGGTCTGACTGTCCAGCAGTGCAATGCGGTGTGGGATGGGATGCGGTGTGGGATGGGATGCGGTGTGGGATGGGAGGCGGTGTAGGATGGGAGGTGGTGTAGGATGGGATGCAGTGTGGGATGTGATGGGATGCGGTGTGGGATGGGATGGGATGGGATGCGGTGTGAGATGGGATGGGATGCGGTGTGGGATGTGATGGGATGCGGTGTGGGATGGGATGGGATGGGATGCGGTGTGAGATGGGATGGGATGCGGTGTGGGATGTGATGGGATGCGGTGTGGGATGGGATGGGATGGGATGCGGTGTGAGATGGGATGCGGTGTGGGATGGGATGCGGTGTAGGATGGGAGGCGGTGTGAGATGGGATGCGGTGTGGGATGGGAGGCGGTGTGAGATGGGATGCAGTGTGAGATGAGATGCGGTGTAGAATGGGAGGCGGTGTGAGATGGGATGCGGTGTAGGATAATAATAATAATAATAATAACGGACGCTGCGGAGGTTAGAAAACTGCAGCGAACACACGCTGCCGAAAAACGCGGGAGTCAGCCCTGGCAGCAGCCTGAGGGGAGAAGCCAAGACTCTGCAAGTCAGTTAAAAGGCAATCAAGTAGAGTCACGCGACGGCCCTGTCCACGTCGAAGGCCTTCACTGGGCGGGTTGAGCAGAAGGGTCGCGAGCGGCGGGCCCGCACCCCTCGCATGAGCCCGCAGGCAGTGGCCGGCCAGCATTTGCCGACGCCTTTGCAGGGAACGAGCGAGGGAGGGCACACGGGCTCTCGCGGTCAGCTCGGCGTTGCTCGCAGTCTCAGGGTAGCGGATGCCAAGCGCCGACCTCAGCAGGTGTCGGTGAGACGCCTCCAGGGCAGCCTCACGGGTAGGCGTCATCGGCACTGCTTCGAGGTGTAGGATGGGAGGCGGTGTAGGATGGGAGGCGGTGTGAGATGGGATGTGGTGTGAAATGGGATGCGGTGTGGTATGGGAGGCGGTGTGGGGATGGATGCGGTGTGGGATGGGAGGCGGTGTGGGGATGGATGCGGTGTGGGATGGGATGCGGTGTGGGGATGGATGCGGTGTGGGATGGGATGGGATGCGGTGTGGGATGAGATGGGATGCGGTGTGGGATGAGATGGGATGCGGTGTGGGGTGGGATGGGATGCGGTGTGGGGATGGATGCGGTGTGGGATGGGAGGCGGTGTAGGATGGGAGGCGGTGTGAGATGGGATGTGGTGTGAAATGGGATGCGGTGTGGGATGGGAGGCGGTGTGGGGATGGATGCGGTGTGGGATGGGAGGCGGTGTGGGGATGGATGCGGTGTGGGATGGGATGGGATGCGGTGTGGGATGAGATGGGATGCGGTGTGGGGTGGGATGGGATGCGGTGTGGGATGAGATGCGGTGTGTGAGGGGATGTGACTATGGTTTCGGATGGGATGTATTATTGAATGGTATAGTTCATTCGGCGTATCCAATCATAGAAGACAATCGAAGTTGTTCAATGAAATTACCATGCGAATTTATTATGGTTATTTTCATAGAATTTAGACAACTAAAATGGTGAGTAGATTAACAAGCTCTTATTATTGTGCGTTATCTGTGCGTTACTATTGCTACTGTTATTTTAACTGCATGCGCGCATTGTACTGACTAAAAGACTATGAAAAACAATTATCCAATAAGTTTAGCGTAAATTATATGCACCTCTCTGTTTTCATTTGTTGAATAAGTGAAAAAAAATTTGCTTTTTCGCATAAAATTTTTGTTTATTTTTACGTTTAACAGAAAATAGTTTTCAGTATAAAAATAATGTTTAATAATTATAAATATGCTGGTCAACAGCAGTTGGTGCACAACATATTACAAATGAGCTTAATTCCTATCATAAACATGTTTAAAGTGACGTACAAATAGAGTACAATTAGTTGGAATGGAGCATTTAATAATATAATATGTAGTTATGTAGCTAATAAGTATTGCTAAAGTCAAAACTCTTACTATGTTTAAATACGTTTTGTAAAAATATGAACGACAGGCAATCGATGGCGCAATTACGAGCTAATCACTTGTTAATTTCTTCTTGCGGAGATAATGTTTAAATAAATTAGAAATTATGTTAGAAAAATTCGGCAAAACGCTCAAAAATTGTAATAAATTCAATATCAAACTTGTCAAAACTTGATACGCCAAGCATCGCATTGTTGCTATTTTTAGAAATTCGAGTGGGAACCCCATTTTTAAGTACGCAGCACGTGACTGATGTCAGCCAATAAAATTTTGAAAGTCATCCTTGCTGGTTCGTTTGATGCTAAAAATAGATTACTAGTTTGCTAAGACCTTTTCTTTGTCAAACTTACTAAAAAAACTAACACCGCAACCAAAGCAATTAGTTAAAGTAGTTAATAAAATATCAGTCAAACTTGGTTAGCGACAGCTCCTCAAACTGATTCCGATAGAAGGCGCTGCCATTCCCAACCGTTCTATTGGTCGTCGTCGTCGTTTTGGTGGTGACATTTCGCGACGAGCTGCCGCGGACAGCTTCCATGGCTAGCAGAGCGTCCAGTTGGGCGTCCAAATCAACCGACTTCGCCCGGCTCGCCCCGCCGCGACTGTCCTCGTCTGGCTTGACGGTGCCGACGGTGTAGGATTGAGCTGACAGCGTGGCCGGCTGCACGTAGCTGACCTCGTGCCGAACCTCGCGCACAACGGCCTCGTACGGCTGCGGCCGCGAGCGGACCAACTGCGCCGTCGAAGAGGAGGCGTCAACGGAGTCGAACAACGGACGCGGCGGCGGCATCGATGTCGTCTGCGGCGGGGGTGGCGGCGGCGGAGACGACGACGAAGAGGAGCGCAGATAGCTAAGGAGGCTGCGACGCGCTTCTTCGTCGACGCTTGTCGACGCGCCGCCGGAGCGATGAAAAATTGGCTCGGTTTCCAGATTGACCACGTCGAAATGTGAGGTGACATCAATGCTCTGCATTGTCTGAGAGTTGCGGCGGCCCATAGTCAGCCGGCTGAGGTGGCCGGAGCTCGGCTCGAACAGGGCGGGCGAGGCCAGGTGAGAATTCGAGCCCCAAGCGGACTGACGAGAGACTTTATCGAACGACCTGGAGGGAAATTTTCATTTTTTCGGCTTGTTATGGATTCCCTCTCCCAACACCTCTCAATCTGAAGTCTAAATCTCTAGTTCGTAGTCGCTGGTCATTTATTGGGAATTCAGGACCTGTAGGCAACTTTGAAAAATCTCCCAAAGTCCTGCTTCTCGCACATTCTGCATAAGCGCAGTTAGTTTTCATGCAGTTTGAAACTCGGAAGATCCAAGTTTCTATTACTAAAAATAGCAACCAATCAGAAAGCGCATGCCAATTCACCTTAAGTAAGTCGATTTTTGGGAAGCAAAGAAAATAATTAATTCCAGGAAATACGTTGACAATTGGTAAATGTTTAAGTAGGCACGCGAGACCTTTGTTTAAGATGACTAGGTCTTAGCAACTCGGCTGCTATATATATTCTAATCCATTTTCATGGACGTAGGTAACTGTGATGGACAAAATAACTGGCATTGTAAGTTAATTGTAACTCGTAATATTCTCACTCTTTGGAGAACTTTAATTTACGAGCGTAATCAATAAAGCAAGATTTTCTCATTGAAGTTACTGCTAATTTATTGAGGGGAAATTAAAAGCAAAGAGAAAAAAGCCAAATGTTTGCGGCTAAAAAAGGTTATGTTTGCCGACAACCTCGAACATTTACTACATAGAGCCTGTAATGCAATTCTGTAATGACTTTTCGCGCTGTTGTTTGGTTCACAGCCATCCACAGTAATTGCATGGTCATAACGAAAGTGTAAAAGTAACGGATAAGGAATGTTTGGCAATGTCCCACACCATAATGTAAATTCAATGCTGAAAGGGTATTGCATGCTTAGAAATAAATATACGCAATTTAGAGTTGTTATTGAAAGAAAGAAATTTCCTATCTGTGCGCTTTTTTGCATTCGGTGCATATGCACTGCAGGGGGCACAGAGTTCGCCGGATTTTACGGTCTCCATGGCCGCAAGGGACAAAAGTCTGTTGAATCGAACAACACCACAGTGGGCGCATCCGGGGCGATTTTAACAGATTTCTTTGGCAGAGATCTGGGGGGCGATTAAGCTAGTCTTATATACTAAACCAAACCAATGTACTTTTTATTCAAAAGATGCTAATAAACTGAAATAAACTCTTTTCATGCATGCACATTTATGGATCATTAAAAATTGTTTTCCTATAAGTGTTATACATAACATAAATTACATTATCGCAAAAATAAATTTATAATGTATATAAGTGCATTGTTAGTTTGATATAAATTTCTCTTTGCATCCACGCATGCATTTATTAGTAATAAATTAGCAATAATCAATTATACTTTTACTACGGAGTCGACTTTTAGTTTTTATTGAATGAAATGATTCCGATTTATAAAGCATGCGAATTTTTTATATTTAGTTGCAACGGTAATTTATACTTTAATTAAATATCAACAACGACAACGAAATAATAGTTAATTGACCATTTATCTATCTTTAATTCTGCCGTTTGATTATCGAAAATGGCTAGGCAGATATGTTGAGAATTGAGTAGTACAAAAACCACTTTTCGGTTTGATTTCAAACTCACCCGGTCCGTCCAGGCTCTTCAACCACGAGTAGTGCCGAGCAGGTGGCCACGCCCGAGCTGTTCTCAGCCGTGACGCTGTATCGTCCAGTCTCGGCGTCGCTGACCCGCTTGATGAACAGGCTGTGCACGTGACCGCTAGACAGCTTGCGAAAGCGCTTGTCGTGATCGCCTATTGGCTCGGCATTGAAACTCCACCAGACCTGTACGGTGGAGAGATCAAGCGGATTTTACACGCTTGCTACTGTCAGTAGGACAGGAAGAACCATCAGATATGAGGCGATCAAGGCAAGACTTCCTTCTGCACCCGTTAAACCCAAATTAGTGACTGTTAGACAACGCAAAAAGTCAAATAAGCCTCAGTAGAGGCTGAAAAACTTCGACAAGAATCACCTGAATGAAGCACGTGCAAGACGTCACGAACATTCGTGCATTAAAAGTACTTGCCTGAATCAGTACATTTTGCGTTTCTGATTACTTCGTAATAACTGATTACAGTTGGGCCAGATGTGCAGCCAACAGCATGGCCGCAGCTATTGCGCGGCGCATCTGAAGACTGCGTACAGCTGTTCAGTCCATGGACTGGGGGGACGCCACACCCACCCACAATTACCCCAGCTGATGCTGGTACTCATTTAACAGCTGGGTGAACTGAAGCAATGCAGAGTTGAGCGTCTTGCTAAAGGACACAAATTGTTCCAGTAGAGTTGGGAATCGAACCCCCAACCTTCAAGTAGTGAGTCCAATGCTCTATCCACTAGGCTACAAACAACCACTAGAATGATAAACTAGGTAAGCAACAAACTCCCAGTGGAAGGTTGTGTAGGTCGAGAGTTCAAACCCCAGCTAAGACTGCTTACATTAGGCTCCGGTATGCCGTGAATCTCGCACTCTAGAATGACATCGTCGCCGACTTTGCACACCTCGTCGCGGAATAGGCGAATGAATTCGGGCGGCTCCTTGATGAGGGTGTTGTGAAACACCAGGGTGGTTCGCTTGGCCGCCAGCTCCTCGTCGTTGACGCGTAGAGTACAACGGCACTCGGCGCTGCCAAGCGAATTGGTGGCTAGAATCTTGTAGACGCCCTCGTCCTGACGGCGCACGTACGGAATGACGAGGCTGTGCAGCTCATCGAACCCCGAAACCTGCGTGAGCGTTGAAAAATTTGTCAGTCACAAAATTGATCACACAATTACCGCGGTGAAGCTGACTCACTATAATGTGGGCGTCTGTGTAGATTCTTCTATCGTCCTTGAGCCAGGTGACTGTGGGCAGCGGATGACCGTGTACGGTGCACTGCAGTGTGACCTTGTCGCTGACATTCGCCACCAGCTCCTCGCAGATGTCGCCAGCGAATCTGGGAGCGCTGGGCTCAGGCTTCACACCTTCGGGACAGAGACAAGTGGACTGTTCAATCTCTGAATGGTGACAATATGGACATTTCCAGAAGCATTGGAGATTACCTAAGGGATCGGGAGTTTACCTAAGGGATCGGGAGATTACCTAAGGGATCGGGAGATTACCTAAGAGATCGGGAGATTACCTAAGAGATCGGGAGATTACCTAAGGGATCGGGAGTTTACCTAAGGGATCGGGAGTTTACCTAAGGTATCGGGAGATTACCTAAGGGATCGGGAGATTACCTAAGGGATCGGGAGTTTACCTAAGGGATCGGGAGATTACCTAAGAGATCGGGAGTTTACCTAAGAGATCGGGAGTTTACCTAAGGGATCGGGAGATTACCTAAGGGATCGGGAGATTACCTAAGGGATCGGGAGATTACCTAAGGGATCGGGAGATTACCTAAGGGATCGGGAGTATACCCAAGGGATCGGGAGATTACCCAAGGGATCGGGAGTTTACCTAAGGGATCGGGAGATTACCTAAGGGATCGGGAGTTTACCTGAGGGATCAGAAGTTTACCTGAGGGATCGGGAGTTTACCCGAGGGATCGGGAGTTTACCCGAGGGATCGGGAGATTACCTAAGGGATCGGGAGAGTCCCTAAAGCATCGGGCGAGACCCTGAAGGATCAGGCGAGTCCTTAAAGCGTTGGGCGAGACCCTGAAGGATCAGGCGAGTCCTTAAAGCATTGGGCGAGACCCTGAAGCCCTGAAGCATCGGAGGAGTCACTGAAGTATCGGGGGAGACCCTGAAGTCCTGAAGCATCGGGCGAGCGAGACCCTGAAGCATCTCTGAAGAGTCTCTGAAGCATCGGAAGAGTCCCTGAAGCATCGGAAGAGTCTCTGAAGCATCGGAAGAGTCTCTGAAGCATCGGAAGAGTCTCTGAAGCATCGGAAGAGCCCCTGAAGCATCGGAAGAGTCCCTGAAGCATCGGAAGAGTCTCTGAAGCATCGGAAGAGCCCCTGAAGCATCGGAAGAGTCTCTGAAGCATCGGAAGAGCCCCTGAAGCATCGGAAGAGCCCCTGAAGCATCGGAAGAGTCTCTGAAGCATCGGAAGAGTCTCTGAAGCATCGGAAGAGTCTCTGAAGCATCGGAAGAGTCCCTGAAGCATCGGAAGAGCCCCTGAAGCATCGGAAGAGCCCCTGAAGCATCGGAAGAGTCTCTGAAGCATCGGAAGAGCCCCTGAAGCATCGGAAGAGCCCCTGAAGCATCGGAAGAGTCTCTGAAGCATCGGAAGAGTCTCTGAAGCATCGGAAGAGTCCCTGAAGCATCGGAAGAGCCCCTGAAGCATCGGAAGAGTCTCTGAAGCATCGGAAGAGTCTCTGAAGCATCGGAAGAGTCTCTGAAGCGTCGGAAGAGCCCCTGAAGCATCGGAAGAGTCTCTGAAGCATCGGAAGAGTCTCTGAAGCATCGGAAGAGCCCCTGAAGCATCGGAAGAGAAGCATCGGAAGAGTCCCTGAAGCATCGGAAGAGCCCCTGAAGCATCGGAAGAGTCTCTGAAGCATCGGAAAAGTCTCTGACGCATTGGAAGAGTCTCTGAAGCATCGGAAGAGTCTCTGAAGCATCGGAAGAGTCCCTGAAGCACCGGGACAGTTTCTGAAGCATCGGGTGAGACCTTAAAGCGTTGGGAGAGTCCATGAACCATCGGGAAAGTCTTCCACAGTTCATCCATCATGCTCAACCGTCCCGTCCTTCCAGCTCACTCTCGACGGTCAGGCTGCAGCTGGTCTGCACGCTGCCTTCGGCATTCTCAGCGATCAGGCTGTAGTCGCCCTCGTCCTGCTGGTTGACTTCGTCAATCTCCAGGGTGTGCAGGCCGGAGTTCGGGTCGCTGCGAGTTCGCACACCCGGCCGCGGCGTCATCGGTCGGCCGTTGAAACGCCAGACGACGCTGGGGGTCGGCCGGCCGGATATACGACTGCTGAGCCTGGCGCTGGAGCCCTCCAGCACGCTGGCGTCCATTAGCTGGCTCCAGCAGCTGGGAGCCTCGCCCTTGGGCCTGCCCAGACAGGTTGGGGTCTGGCTATATTACTATCATCTGTGTAAGTCATCCAATGGCATGCAGCAAGTCCTACTAGACTAGAAATAATAAATCAAGTGGGATATGAAGGCAATCTCCTGTCAGTGTGTGACTGATCCCATCTTATGGGAATAGTGCGCCGGGTATAAAATTACGCAGGACTCAGCCGTTGTCATGGCAACTGACTAGGCGAGTGTTGAAGCTTCAGCACTGCTAGGCCGGAAGTCTGAGATGACTGCAATCACGTGACTTCCGTTGCTCACAATGAGGCTTAATTGGTGGATCATCTATGAGACTGTTTATTGAACTTTTCATTGCTGAGTACCAGCTATCGCAGTCAGAAAATAAATGTTGATTTGAGAGTACATAAATATATTAACTGAACTCTTTGAATACACCAAAGACCACTAGAAGAAGAAGGACGGCACACTTCGTTTCTTGGAAAATTTATTGAAGGCAGATTTTTACGAAAAAATGCACTAACGAAAGAAAGACCACGCTATTCCCCCCCTGGGGAAAGACCACGCTATTTCCTCCCCTGGGGAAAGACCACGCTATTCCCCCCCCCCCCTGGGGAAAGACCACGCTATTTCCCCCCTGGGGAAAGACCACTAGATGAAGAAGGACGGCACACTTCGTTTCTTGGAAAATTTATTAAAGGCAGATTTTTACGAAAAAATGCACTAACGAAAGAAAGACCACGCTATTCCCCCCCCCCTGGGGAAAGACCACGCTATCCCCCCCTGGGGAAAGACCACGCTATTCCCCCCCCTGGGGAAAGACCACGCTATTTCCTCCCCTGGGGAAAGACCACGCTATTTCCTCCCCTGGGGAAAGACCACGCTATTCCCCCCCCCTGGGGAAAGACCACGCTATTCCCCCCCCCTGGGGAAAGACCACGCTATTTCCCCCCTGGGGAAAGACCACGCTATTTCCCCCCCCCTGGGGAAAGACCACGCTATTTCCTCCCCTGGGGAAAGACCACGCTATTTCCTCCCCTGGGGAAAGACCACGCTATTTCCTCCCCTGGGGAAAGACCACGCTATTCCCCCCCCTGGGGAAAGACCACGCTATTCCCCCCCCCTGGGGAAAGACCACGCTATTTCCCCCCTGGGGAAAGACCACGCTATTTCCCCCCCCTGGGGAAAGACCACGCTATTTCCTCCCCTGGGGAAAGACCACGCTATTTCCTCCCCTGGGGAAAGACCACGCTATTCCCCCCCCCTGGGGAAAGACCACGCTATTTCCCCCCCCCCCCCTGGGGAAAGACCACGCTATTCCCCCCCCCCTGGGGAAAGACCACGCTATTTCCCCCCCATGGGAAAGACCACTCTATCCCCCCCTTGGGGAAAGACCACGCTATTTCCTCCCCTGGGGAAAGACCACGCTATTTCCCCCCCCTGGGGAAAGACCACGCTATTTCCTCCCCCCTTGGGGAAAGACCACGCTATTTCCTCCCCTGGGGAAAGACCACGCTATTTCCCCCCCCTGGGGAAAGACCACGCTATTTCCTCCCCCCTGGGGAAAGACCACGCTATTCCCCCCCCTGGGGAAAGACCACGCTATTCCCCCCCCCCTGGGGAAAGACCACGCTATTTCCTCCCCTGGGGAAAGACCACGCTATTTCCCCCCCCCCTGGGGAAAGACCACGCTATTCCCCCCCCTGGGGAAAGACCACGCTATTTCCCCCCCCTTGGGGAAAGACCACGCTATTTCCTCGCTGGCTGCGAGTCCCACCAAATGATGTTCCATGGCCCGAAGTAATTAGTACTTTGGTTATTATTAGTTCCTTACCTGACTGCCACGTTGCAGACTGATTTCTGTACACCGGCTGGGTTTCTCAGCTGCACCGAGTACAGGCCTTCGTCTTCCTGTCGGAGCGGATCGATGGTACAGGTGGAGCTGCCCCGGCCAGTGTGCAGTCGCAGTCTCGGCGGGCTGTCCGCCAGTCGGTGACTGTCGCGAAACCAGGTCACCTCCGGAGTCGGATCGCCTTCGAAGTCAACCTGCAGCTGCAGTCGCTGACCCTCCTGCATGGTCTGGTCCGACAGTGGCCTGATGAATCGGCCTATTGTGAGCTCTGCACAATGGGTAGACGTGGCTGCTGATTAAATATTCATTAGGTCTGCTCTCAACTATTGGCTAGGATCCGTGTATAATAATAATAATTGCAGGAGGGCTGCGGGCAATGGCACATTATTTGGTGACACTAGACCCGCAGCCAGCGAGGAGGCAATTCTGCCCATTCCGCTGACTGCTGAGCACACACGCACACAGATACTGTACGCAGGCACACACTCTCGCACAGGGTGTGTACATCTGCCCTGACCTTCTCATAATAATAATAATATAATAATATTAGTGCATTAATTAGAAGACAAGCACCACAGCCTTCTCTCCGCGACTGCGCCCCAAATTAATGTGGCCTCGCCGCGGAATCGAGCTCGGGGACTTTGGTGCGAGAGGCAAACGCGTTAGACCACTCTGCCACTCGGGCTCAATTTGATTACTTTTCACTAAGCAGCTTTTTAAATGTTAAATGGCAGGCAGTTAAATGTTTCATTCTTCACTGTTTCAATGTTGAACTCCTGAGTTTTAATTTGAGTCCAATTAACAGTTGAGCTAATGAGCAGAAATCAATTCGCCTTTGGTTGAGCTGACGATGTCACTTTATTGAGAAGTTCCCAGACATTTTTAGCCAAGCATTGCTTTAAATACCTCCTACACAAGTAGGATCGATTCCCTCCAAATTATCCCTAATCCCTATTGAAGGATTTAGCCTCGATTCCCTCACAATAATCCTCAATCCCTATTGAAGGATTTAGCCTCGATTCCCTCACAATAATCCCCATCCCTATTGAAGGATTTAGCCTCGATTCCCTCACAATAATCCTCAATCCCTATTGAAGGATTTAGCCTCGATTCCCTCACAATAATCCCCATCCCTATTGAAGGATTTAGCCTCGATTCCCTCACAATAATCCCCCATCCCTATTGAAGGATTTAGCCTCGATTCCCTCACAATAATCCTCAATCCCTATTGAAGGATTTAGCCTCGATTCCCTCACAATAATCCCCATCCCTATTGAAGGATTTATCCTCGATTCCCTCACAATAATCCCCCATCCCTATTGAAGGATTTAGTCTCGATTCCCTCACAATAATCCACAATCCCTATTGAAGGATTTAGTCTCGATTCCCTCACAATAATCCTCAATCCCTATTGAAGGATCTAATCTCGATTCCCTCACAATAATCCCCCATCCCTATTGAAGGATTTAGTCTCGATTCCCTCACAATAATCCCCCATCCCTATCGAAGGATTTAGTCTCGATTCCCTCACAATAATCCACAATCCCTATAGAAGGATTTAGTCTCTATTCCATCTTAATAATTCCCAATCCCTATTGAAAATTGGGGATTATCCGTAAAAAAATAAACTCGTAATCCACATCCAAGGATAAGCCCCAATCCCGTTTGACTCACCCTGCACTTCCACAACAGCCGCGGTGACTGCTTCGCCTGCCTCATTGGTTGCTAGGCACTTGTAGACTCCGGCATGAGAAGCGGCGTCAGCGGCTGGTATCTTCACCGCGCAGACACCGTCCAGATTGTCCACCACAATGTCGCAGTCCAGACCAGGACGGAGCGGTCGGTTGTCCTTCAGCCAGCTGGCGTCAGGGTTTGGCGCGCCGCGCACCTGGCACTGCAGCAGGATCGGCTCGCCCTCGCGAACTCGAATCGATTCCAACTGTCGAATAAATACTGGGCGACTGAGTACGCGCAGTCTGCAGGCTGTCTCCATGGCAACGGAGCCGTCCCGGATCAGGCAGGAGATTTCGCCGGCATCGTCAACAGCCAGTCGATCGCAGGCGACACGGGTGAAGCCAGGACCTTCTTCCAGATGCCACTTGCCGCCCAGGCGATCCGTTGGCAGGGGCCGGCCGTTCCGCTGCCACTCGACTTCCGCCGACTTGGCTGGGCTGGAGTACTCGACCTCCAGCTGACAGGGGGAGCCTTCGAGCAGGCTGAGATCTTGAAGTTCGCGCATCAGTCGGCGGGGAACCGACTGGACCAGATTGACTCGGCGGACATTCTCCAGGTCCACAATGCTTGTCTCGAATGCCAGCAGCCGGGCCGAGATTAGGCGCAGGCGGTCGATCACTGGGCGAGGCTTCTCAGCGTTGCCTAGTGATGGTAGGGATGATGGGGTGGATGAGGGGTGGGGTTGATGGGGTGGATGAGGGGTGGGGAATAATGGGGTGGGTGATGGTAGGGATGATAGGGTGGATGAGGGGTGGGGATGATAGGGTGGTATAGGGGTAGGGAGGATGGGGTTGTAGAGGGGTAGGGATGATTTGGTGGGTGAGGGGTGGTGATGATAGGGTGGGTGAGGGATGGTGATGATTGGCTGGGTGAGGGGTGGTGATGATTGGCTGGTTGAGGGGTGGTGATGATTGGCTGGGTGAGGGGTGGTGATGATTGGGTGGGTGATCAATAGGGATGATGGGGTGGGTGAGGGGTAGGGATAATGGGGTGGGTGAGGGTGGTGATGATGGGGTGGGTGAGGGTTAGGGATGATGGGGTGGGTGAGGGGTAGGGATGATGGGGTGGGTGAGGGGTGGCGATGATGGGGTGGGTGAGGGTAGGGAAAATGCGGTTGGTGAGTGGTAGGCACGATCAGGCCACTCACCGTACAGTCTGACCGCAGCATTGCTGAGCCAGTCGCAGTCGAAGCTGTCAGTGATTCGATTGTATTCCCGAATCTTCTGCAGCCAGGGCTCGGCCTCCTCTCTGGATCGGCACTGTGGCAGCTGGATCGTCAGCTCGTCGATGAATGCGTCCAGTTTCTCGATGTACTGCAACATCTGTGAAGCGATTGAGGACACAGAATGCATTAAAGTTAATGCTTAGCAGGTTCTCCAGTTCTCAGATTTTCTTTTGACATTTTTTTACTCGTCACATTTTATTTGTGATAAGTGAATGGCGTCTATTGGTTGAAATCCCCTAGCCCAGTTGTTGCTAATTTTAGCAACAAGGATTTCCCTCCCTGTCGGCTCAGCTTACCCGCAGGATTAGATCCAGAAACATCTGCAGCAGTTCCAGCTCCTTCACAAACTCCCTCCACTTCTCCTCGGTGGGTTCGATGTGACGATCAAAGTCGCGATGTACTTTCTCTCGGGTCTCAGCGAACAGCTGCTGCATCTTGCTGCGCATGTCCTGCGATGTACAATCATGACAAATCTAGTTGCAGCTGTGAGAAATCTAGTTGCAGCTGTGAGAAATCCAGTTGCGGCTGTGAGAAATCTAGTTGCAGCTGTGAGAAATCTAGTTGCAGCTGTGAGAAATCTAGTTGCAGCTGTGAGAAATCCAGTTGCAGCTGTTAGAAATCCAGTTGCAGCTGTGAGAAATCCAGTTGCAGCTGTGAGAAATCTAGTTGCAACTGTGAGAAATCTAGTTTCAGCTGTGAGAAATCTAGTTGGAGCTGTGAGAAATCTAGTTGCAGCTGTGACAAATCTAGTTGCAGCTGTGAGAAATCCAGTTGCAGCTGTGAGAAATCCAGTTGCAGCTGTGAGAAATCTAGTTGCAGCTCTGAGAAATCCAGTTGCAGCTGTGAGAAATCCAGTTGCAGCTGTGAGAAATCCAGTTGCAGCTGTGAGAAATCCAGTTGCAGCTGTGAGAAATCCAGTTGCAGCTGTGAGAAATCCAGTTGCAGCTGTGAGAAATCTAGTTGCAGCTGTGAGAAATCCAGTTGCAGCTGTGAGAAATCCAGTTGCAGCTGTGAGAAATCCAGTTGGAGCTGTGAGAAATCCAGTTGCAGCTGTGAGAAATCCAGTTGCAGCTGTGAGAAATCTAGTTGCAGCTGTGAGAAATCCAGTTGCAGCTGTGAGAAATCCAGTTGCAGCTGTGAGAAATCTAGTTGCAGCTGTGAGAAATCCAGTTGCAGCTGTGAGAAATCTAGTTGCAGCTGTGAGAAATTCAGTTGCAGCTGTGACAAAAACAGTTGCAGCTGTGACAAAAACAGTTGCAGCTGTAAGAAATCCAGTTGCAGCTGTTAGAAAACTAGTTGCATTCTCACCGCCACGCCCCGTTGCAGAGTGGCGACATCGGCAGCCGTGTCGGACACCGGCCCGACCTTGGTCACCGTGCGCTCAGTCTTCAGCTCGGACAGCCGACTGCGGTTGTCCTCGACTTCGTTGGACAGGTCTCGCAGGCGCAAGAGCAGCCGGAGGCGCATGTCCAGCTCGGCCTGGCGCCGGTCCCAACGCCGCTGCCATTCCTCCATGCGGCGCTGCGCATCCGAGCGAGCCTTGGGTCAATTTATAAAAAAAGGATGATCATTTGCCTAGATCCTACTGTTAGTAGGGCCAAGTTGAATCTAAACAGTAGAAATACCACGCTATTTTCCACCTGGTGAAAGGGGGGTATTTCAAAAACCCACTGCCTATTTCGCGATTGCTCCCAAACAGAATGACCGATTTTCGTGAAAGTCCGCTATCTGAATCAAAATTGTCCGCCGTTTACGATGAACTAACTTTCAAAGCCGTCCGATGTCAGCATCGTCGAGATATTCAACGATTCTTGTTGAAGACAATCGTGACAAGTACAACTTAACTTTGGTCTGTACAAACTTCCATGGTTAATCCATATTAATTCAATTTGAAAAAATGACAATTTAATCAATCCAAAATAAATAACAATGAAAGCCGACAACCTCAGGCATTCAATTTTCTAGAGGCAGATTAACAAAACCTTAACTGCTGACTTTGGGCACCAATTCAAATTGAGAAATTTCAGTACTTTTAGCAGCCACGCACCTGCTCAGCCAGCGAGCCAACTTGTGGATCGAGGGCCATTGCGGCCAGGTCCGCCAGCAGCTGCTCCCACGAGCTGCCGATCTCCTCCGCGGCACGACGATGCTCATCGAGCAGCGCTTGAGCTTCGGCCAGGGTGAACGGCAGGCTGCGGGCCTCCTGCCAGCGAGCCTCCCAGTGAAGCAGCCGGTCGTAGAACTGATTGGGAGAATGGGATGCGAGTCTGACGAAAGGCTACTTCACAGGTTACATGTAATGGGCTAAATGAAATCTGATTGCAGTTGATTGGAATCTGATTGCAGTTGATTAGAATCTGATTGCAGTTGATTGGAATCTGATTGCAGTTGATTGGAATCTGATTGCAGTTGATTGGAATCTGATTGCAGTTGATTGAAATCTGATTGCAGTTGATTGGAATCTGATTGCAGTTGATTGAAATCTGATTGCAGTTGATTGGAATCTGATTGCAGTTGATTGAAATCTGATTGCAGTTGATTGAAATCTGATTGCAGTTGATTGAAATCTGATTGCAGTTGATTGAAATCTGATTGCAGTTGATTGAAATCTGATTGCAGTTGATTGAAATCTGATTGCAGTTGATTGAAATCTGATTGCAGTTGATTGAAATCTGATTGCAGTTGATTGAAATCTGATTGCAGTTGATTGAAATCTGATTGCAGTTGATTGGAATCTGATTGCAGTTGATTGAAATCTGATTGCAGTTGATTGAAATCTGATTGCAGTTGATTGAAATCTGATTGCACTTCACAAAGAATGTAATCTGATTAAAGAAACAGCGAAAAATGCCGCAAACCTTGTCAATTGTGACTCTGATAACTTGCCATCGCTCAGTGACCTCTGAAATCTCAATCACCTGGCCAAGGTAGTAGTATAGTTCACGTATTTTCAACCACAACGTGAACAGCTTGACCTTGATTATGTCCTGCACCTGGTCGATCATCTTCTGATCGACAGTTTCGGGTCTGGAAGGGAATTGCATTCGAAATAGTCTAATGCGAGCAGAAATCGAGAAAAAACTTTATTTCTACTAATAGTAGTGCCTCACAGGTTGGCAACAGGTAACTGGATTCGCTCCATCAGACCGACACCAATTCGCTTGGTGCTCTCGTACGCTTTGACAATTTCGTCCCGCTCTGCGGCGTAGGTCTTGCGTACGTCGTCCAGCGACATTCCGGTGTCCAGGTCGCGACAGATAAGAAGGATGAGTCGCTCGATGCGCTCCAGGTTCTGTCGTGTTTCGTCGAATTTTAGAGAACGTATAGGAGACATTGTGTACAAATGCGAGATAGAGTACGATGGATAGAAAAAAGTACGTTGGGTACACATGAGTACGTTGGGTACACATGAGTACGTTGGGTACACATGAGTACGTTGGGTACACATGAGTACGTTGGGTACACATGAGTACGTTGGGTACACATGAGTACGTTGGGTACACATGAGTACGTTGGGTACACATGAGTACGTTGGGTACACATGAGTACGTTGGGTACACATGAGTACGTTGGGTACACATGAGTACGTTGGGTACACATGAGTACGTTAGGAACTTTAGAGTACGTTGGGTACACATGAGTACGTTGGGAACTTTAGAGTACGTTGGGTACACATGATTACGTTGGGAACTTTAGAGTACGTTGGGTACACATGAGTACGTTGGGAACTTTAGAGTACGTTGGGAACTTTAGAGTACGTTATGAACGTTAGAGAACGTTGGGTAATTAAAAATACGTTGGGTACGTTAGGTATTACTAGTTGCCGGCCCTCTTTCGTGCCAAAAATTTTCGCTAGAAATTATGAAAATCGTTACTCTCAGTTTCAATATCTGAATCGGGTTTGTTTACTGAATTGTTATTTTTTATTGCCTTGCAATGTCCTCGTTATCCCACAGTTTAATGTTTAATGTTATCTAATTGATCATGGTCTGCACTAGCGAAACGAAACAAAAGACACTACTCACCAGATCGACGTTTTCATAGAAGGCGTCCGCGGTGGCATATCGATCGCCCATCTCAATCAGAATGTCGTTCAGGCGTCTCCAGTTCATCTCGAGGTCGGTGCGCATCACAGAGCAGTTCTCTGTGCTGGCGCCCTGAGACCTGTAGATCTTTGTCAGAGCGGATATCAGCTCCAGGCCGCAGTCGTAGGTTTCCTAATAGTTTTTTTACGATCGTTTTCATTGATTTTGAGAAAAAGCCCTTCTTCTCTTCCCCGAATTTTTCAATCCCTCAAACAGCTCGACCCATCGAGTGGCCATCTGCCCTGCCGCTAACCAACAATCCACCAGCGACCTCACTCCCTACGCACGACCTTCCGTCCACCAACCACCTCACTCCCTGCCGCAGACCTTCCGTCCACCAACCACCTCACTCCCTGCCCCGGACCTTCCGTCCACCAACCACCTCACTTCCTGCCCCGGACCTTCCGTCCACCAACCACCTCACTCCCTGCCCCGGACCTTCCGTCCACCAACCACCTCACTCCCTGCCCCGGACCTTCCGTCCAACAATCAACTCACTCCCTGCTCCTAACCCTCCACCCATCTCACCCTTAACCCAATCCGAAAAACGCCTACCTGGGACTTGGCCTGCAGGGTGCGATGCTGCAGCAATATCTGCTGCGACTCCATCGGCGTCTTACCAATACAATAGCCCAGATAAGTGTCCAGCACTGCACTGATGATGTCTTCAAGCCAGGCTATGGTCTGGTTGGTGTCCCTCTCGTACACCAACAGTTGCAGCCGCCTTCGAGTCTCCAGCAGGCGGATTTTAAGCGTCTCCAACTGCTTGGCTAGCTGGGGCTTGGCTTCGCCGAGCCGCGCCGCAACGATACCGAGTATCTCCTGCGAGGTGACGACTAATCGGATTCGCTCAGCCTCAGCACACAGCTGCTGATAGAGGCTCTCACCGAAGCGGAGCAGCTTCTCCACCTGGCGCAGGTAGTGCTCCGCGTCTTCAATGCGCTGCCCATCGTGCTCGTGCTGCCGCTTCTGTGACCAGACTAGCAGGTCGGCGATTTCCTGGAAATAACCGTCGAGGTCGCGACGCAGCCGAAAGAAGGTGTACAACGAGACCACAGCCTGACGACGTGATTGAAGCCGGCGGAGGAAGTCCTGGATGGTGATCTCGAGCTTTTCTAGGCGCTCGGCCAGCTCGTTGTCGTTTGTGCGAACATCGCGAAGGCTGGCGTAATTGGCGAGCGCTTGCTGAGGGTTTTAGTGGCGCTTTGGTAACTCTCACTGTTTCATGGAATTGGCTTCGGAGTGACTGAGTCAGTCTCTGATTGGATGGGATTGCATGGCTTCGGAGTGACTGAGTCAGTCTCTGATTGGATGGAATTAGCCTCGGAGTGACTGAGTCAGTCTCTGATTGGATGGAACTGGCTTCTGACTGACTGAGTCGGTCTCTGATTGGATGGGATTGCATGGCTTCGGAGTGACTGAGTCAGTCTCTGATTGGATGGAATTGGCTTCTGGGTGGCGCATTAGGTTTCTGATTGGATGAAAAATAAAGGCGTAGCAATCCGTCTTACCATACACTTAAACTCGAATTGTTCGTGATTTTTTCGAATTTGCTCGGCCTCCGTGAAGTTAGTCGGCAGCTCGCGCTGGGAGTCCAGCAGTTTGGTGCCCGGTCCGTGCACCCAGTCCAGGATACGGCCGACACCAATGAGCACCTCTTCTCTGCTGAGCATCTGCTGTTTGACCACAATGTTCTCAGGTTGGAACAGGCTGTCAAGCGACTGCTGCTGCTGCTGCTGCATGTCGTCAACTCTAACTAGGGAGCTGTAGCTGAGATTTCGATACGAGTTAGACTGCGACTGCATAGTGATGCTACTGAGCAGACCGGCTAAATTAGTGCAAGAAGCCTTAGGCGAACCCTATTAGACTCAGCTAGGCGTAGCACAGAATAATAGCTTGCTCTGACATTTTATTAAATGCGCCATTCTTTGACTTGAGTAGGTACGGGCTGAGAAACCAACAAGGGGTACTCAATTGCAGAACAATGGGGTTTGTGGGGCCGTGTGCTCTGCGTCGAGAAATGAATATAGATATTAAAGAGAGGAATTTAGAATGGAAACAATCTATTTGCTGTCTGTTTAAGAAATAAGAAGATGCTGGTAGTTCTCACGGGTACTCACAGAGCAGGAGGAACAGAAAAGTTCAAACTAATATGCTAAGAAGGGAGGGGAGAGGGAGACGGAACGGGGGAAAGAAACGTACGACACCCTCCCCCTCTCTCCACAGCTCAGGTAGAAGCTTACGCCTTGTAGGAATTACAAATTGTACACTTTAGCTGTAGCTACTGCGCTCGCAACAGCTGCTGAACTAGAATTATTGTACAATAGATTTCAACAATGTTCGCACAATCCTATGTGCAGTTAGGGCGTGGTTATAGCTTCCATTCGTTTTCTCTAACCCCACACAAAAGAATTACAGGACCGGCATTCCACAAACTCTGCTTCTCTGCTTTTCCTATGCTACTCTTTTATATTGATCATTGTTCTTCCACTGATTCTGCATTGGTCATAGTTCTTCCACTGATTCTGCATTGGTCATAGTTCTTCCACAGATTCTGCATTGGTCATAGTTCTTCCACTGATTCTGCATTGGTCATAGTTCTTCCACAGATTCTGCATCGGTCATAGTTCTTCCACAGATTCTGCATCGGTCATAGTTCTTCCACTGATTCTGCATTGGTCATAGTTCTTCCACTGATTCTGCATTGGTCATAGTTCTTCCACTGATTCTGCATTGGTCATAGTTCTTCCACTGATTCTGCATTGGTCATAGTTCTTCCACTGATTCTGCATTTGTCATAGTTCTTCCACTGATTCTGCATTTGTCATAGTTCTTCCACTGATTCTGCATTGGTCATAGTTCTTCCACTGATTCTGCATTGGTCATAGTTCTTCCACTGATTCTGCATTGGTCATAGTTCTTCCACTGATTCTGCATTGGTCATAGTTTTTACATTTACTCGTATTATGTATTGGTCATATATTACAATTCGTTAATCTGTTCGTTAATCGATAATCTGTTCAAAGTTATGATAGAAAACTAGGCATCGAAAGCAAATAAGACAGTAAATATTTTAATTAAAAATGTAACAAAGACCTAAACCAACGAAACGATTTAAACAAAAAAGGAGATAAATTGCCAACGAAAAAGCTAAGTGTATTTGGCAAAAACGTAGTAAAATGCCAAATAATAAAACGATATTAAGGAAAAATGCATACTATTGTATTGACAAGTTTCCAATTACGCAGAACTAAAAGCAGAGCAAAAACCAGGAAAAACCAGAAAAAAAACAAAAACTTGTGGAAAAATTATAAAACACGCTAGGAAAGGACGAAATGCTTTTATTGATACTAGTAGAAAAAGACAATTTCCAAAAATGGAAATCTACAACGATATAGAACGACACAGTGTAAAAGACATAAATAACAAACAATGAACATTTGCATTGGCCTTTAAAAAAAAGAAAACATTCTAAAAAATAATACTACGACAGTGACCACTCTTCATTGGCTTTTAAAACTGTTGTGAAACGACAAAGACGAAACTGAAAAACTGGAACGATGCGAAAAATATTTGCTGCGCATACTACTAGCCAGATAAAATATCTGTAAACAAGGCAAAAATACTAAGTATTGATAGAGCATTTAGTACAAAAGCGTAAGAAGTAAAAAAGTAAATAAGAGAATAATTTTTTTAATTTGCTTGACCACTACGACAAGTAGAAGCTGCGAAAACTTCGAGGCCGTACCACAAACAATTCAATTTTCTAAACATATCGGCTGAGGCTGCTTTTGCAGTGCAGAAACTTTTTTTACGATTTTTATGAACTAGAAATGCTAGAAATACTATTTTTAATTATAAACTCTAATTAAAATAAATAAATAAATAAAATTTGTAACAAAGATTCGAAACTAGGATCTACCAGCAATCGGCCCGTTAAGAAATGCACCGCTAGGGAGGTCGCCTGGACCAATCGACTAAACCTGCGAACCCCAACAGGAGTTTGGAAAACCCATAAAAACACTGCAATAAATTAACCTGACTCCACAGTGCTCACTTTAGTGCTGAGTGCGCATGTGTCTCTTGAGATGGCCGCTCTCAGTGAAGGCCTTCTCACACAGACTGCAGGCAAACGGTCGCTCGCCAGTGTGAGTGCGCATGTGTGTCTTGAGATTGCCGCTCTTAGTGAAGGCCTTCTCACACAGACTGCAGGCAAACGGTCGCTCGCCAGTGTGAGTGCGCATGTGTGTCTTGAGACTGCCGCTCTCAGTGAAGGCCTTCTCACACAGACTGCAGGCAAACGGTCGCTCGCCAGTGTGAGTGCGCATGTGTGTCTTGAGACTGCCGCTCTCAGTGAAGGCCTTCTCACACAGACTGCAGGCAAACGGTCGCTCGCCAGTGTGAGTGCGCATGTGTGTCTTGAGATTGCCGCTCTTAGTGAAGGCCTTCTCACACAGACTGCAGGCAAACGGTCGCTCGCCAGTGTGAGTGCGCATGTGAACATCCAGACCACTTTCACTTCGAAATCGAGCATCGCACTGAGAGCACACGTGGTGCCTCTCCAACAGGTGAACAGTCCTGACGTGCCACATCTTGCTTGATTTGCTCTTGAAAGTTTTGTCGCAAAAGCCGCACGACCGATCGCCGCCAGTCTGTAAAACGTCCGTCTCCTCGAACAGCGGTCGATCGCTGACGCTGTCGCCCTCTTCGGCCACTATGTTGTATAACTTTGCCATTTCGTCGCCATAGTAAACAAGCAGCTCGTGGCCGGGACTGATGTTGCGAATGGCAATGTAGTACACATCATTGTCCCATTGGAAGGCAATCATGTTCTGCTCGCACAGATTACGGCTACAGTTCACGTAGCGCATCCAATTGGAATATCGCTTGTCAGCGGCATCCACCCACTCTTTGCGCTGTGGCGTTCCGGCCTCGCATCGGATCTCCCAGGCGTAGGACGAGGCCTCGGCAGCTGCCTTGTCGGAAATCCGCTTGCCCAGGTAGGGTCCGAAAATCGAGCCGCGAGGGATCGCAGCCTCAGTCCATACTCCCCTGCCAGCGAATCTGCTCACAGCGGATCGGCAGATACGCATTCCCTCTGGCAAGGTGAGGTCGGCAAAGTTTTCCACAGTGCCCAATCCATCAGGTATTCGGTTGGCAATCCAGCGCTGGTGCTGCTGGCAGCAGTCGCGGAACACCTCGTTGGCACAGTCGTAACAGTAGAGGGATCGCCGCTCTTCGCTTTCCGTATAAACACAGGCAGTTTTGCTGTGACGAGGCGGTGCTCTGCGCGGTACGCTCCCAGGTGCAGCAGCAGCAGCAGCAGCAGCAGTCTTTTTGACAGAACCTGCAGCAGACTTTTTAGTCTTGACGGCAGGTTGGTAATCTGGGTCGCTGTCGCTGTCACTTCTCTGGCGCTTCTTCTGCATAGTACAGGCCCTAGGCTGCTTTTGTCTAGAGACATTGTCAGCTTTTCCACTACCATTTGCAGCTCGCTTCGGCTGTGGCAGTTTGGCAGTTACACAAGTACCAAATAGCTCGTCAATTAACCTGTCATTCTCAGCCATTCTTGATAACCGTCGCTGCTCATAATCGCTGATGACCTGCATTGCTTGCGCCAACAAGGCTAGCTCTGCCACCTGCAACAGAAGGGTGGATATTGTTGTTAGTTATATTCATTTTAGTTACAGGCGAAAGAATTGGGAATAAAGACGTCCCTATATATCAGGGGTCGGCAAACTCCGGCCCGCGGGCCAGATGCGGCCCTCGAAGCTCCCAAATCCGGCCCGTTGCCCTTTCCAACACCTATAGTATCCTGTCTCATCTCTCCCGTGTCTCATCTCTCCCGTGTCTCATCTCTCCCGAGTCTCACCTCTCCCGTGTCTCACCTCTCCCGTATCTCATCTCTCCCGTGTCTCATCTCTCCCGTATCTCATCTCTCCCGTGTCTCATCTCTCCCGTGTCTCAGCTCTCCCGTGTCTCATCTCTCTCGTGTCTCAGCTCTCCCGTGTCTCAGCTCTCCCGTATCTCATCTCTCCCGAGTCTCACCTCTCCCGTGTCTCATCTCTCCCGTGTCTCATCTCTCCCGTGTCCCATCTCTCCCGTGTCTCATCTCTCCCGTATCTCATCTCTCCCGTGTCTCATCTCTCCCGTGTCTCATCTCTCCCGTGTCTCAGCTCTCCCGTGTCTCAGCTCTCCCGTGTCTCATCTCTCTCGTGTCTCAGCTCTCCCGTGTCTCAGCTCTCCCGTATCTCATCTCTCCCGAGTCTCACCTCTCCCGTGTCTCATCTCTCCCGTGTCTCATCTCTCCCGTGTCTCATCTCTCCCGTGTCTCATCTCTCCCGTGTCTCATCTCTCCCGTGTCTCATCTCTCCCGTGTCTCATCTCTCCCGTGTCTCATCTCTCCCGTGTCTCATCTCTCCCGTGTCTCACCTCTCCCGTGTCTCATCTCTCCCGTGTCTCAGCTCTCCCGTGTCTCATCTCTCTCGTGTCTCAGCTCTCCCGTGTCTCATCTCTCCCGTGTCTTATCTCGCCCTTATATAATATTTCTATAATCAAAGCGGCCCGCTGTCGTCTTTTAGATTCTCTCTTTGGCCCGCCAGCTAATAAGTTTGCCGACCCCTGCTATATATAAATCAATGCTACAATAGGAATGCTGGAACTATGAATATGATAGCATCTTGAGACATAATACTATGCAGAAATAACATATGCATACATAAAAAACAATACAATATATGAGTTTTAAAATATTGTAAAACGACACATGCATAAATGAACATTTTTATTTGCTATGTATTTGATTTATTGCTATAACTGTCTGAAGGATCAACATGGTGTACATTAGTTTTTGTATTATTGAATTCTAATGAATAATGGAAATCAATATCTCTATTAAGTAAGAAAGATAAAATCTTTATATAGCATAAAAATGACGCTGCATTGATTGCCATTCCAGTTATATGCTACAACAGCTATATGTAGATAAAATGGTAAAGCTAATTTAATTTACAATAAACTATTATAGTTGCCCCCATCAGACCAGATTTGCAGCGGACAACTCAGATGCAGCATTTTGTAGTACATCTGAAGGCTAGATCAGGACTTGAATTCCCCTTCTCATTAATGAGCCTATCTCACAGAAATGTATTTGGTCTATGAAGAGTAAAAAAACTAGAAGTAAAATAGAACTGTTATATAATGGGCAGCAATATATTAGACACAACAGAAATAGCACTTTGTTATGAACTTAAAAATTCAAATAAATGGCTGACCTACATAACCTACAGTTTTACACAAGAACAGTTCAGCTTCTAATACAATGGGGTCAAAGTAAGATTAAAAAAACTATGAAAAATAAAGGAAAAAATGTAACATTTTCAATAAAGAGTAAATATTCCATAGATTAGATGACTTAGCTGAAAATAAGACAGGTGCAACACATGCAATTTGTGATTTCACAACCATAGGAATCGCAATCCTGATTTTTTTACAATGTGAAAATTACATTGAGATCTTTTACTCCCTTTTGTTTTTTTCATGACCCATTAATACTTTTTAATGGAAATTTTGGGAATCCAAATGCAAGTACTATAATCTAGAATTTTGTTTTATTAGTATAATAGCACATCTAACAGTACAAATCCTCTCAGTTTCAATTTCAGATGCTTGAAGAGATAAACTTATCAAATATTGTCAAATAATCTAAAGAAAGATACAGAAATCTAAGCAGCCATCTTCTTTTGTTTATGAAAGCTGCTCATCTTTCTGCTTGCCTTACAACTTACAAAAGGGCAGCAATGCACAACTGTTGTTTATTTATTGTTTGGATGAAGAGTGAAGAAGAACATTTGATGCGAGCACAAAAAGATGTTGTATAGCAGAGTCAAAAGAAAAATTGCTTAACTCAAATTCTTGAAATTGAAATTATTCAAATTATTCATGCATAAATTTTTTTCAAGCAATTGGCATTGTGAATCATTTGATTTAACTTTTTAATAATTATAATTCAACATTTTAATAATTATAGTTCAACTTTTTGTCATCATATTATATAATTTATTCATCATTAAATTAAGAGCCAAACGAACCAAACAATGACAATACTATAGTAGGTATATGCAGTCCCATAACATGTTATATATTTTATTTGCTTGAATTGGAAGTTTTCTTTTATACAGGAGAAGTACCTACTTTTTTAAACAGAAATAAATCTAAGCAGTAGCAGTCAAAATGAAATTATAGATTATATTATACAGTATATTTGTAGTTGCAGCAGTCAGCGGTTATGTAATCATTCTTTAGATATTATGACTATTTTGGATGAAGATTGGATCATATTGTATGATTTATTAATTATGTCATATTCATATATAAATGACAATTAATTAGGCCTATGGTTTTATTTATGAGTCCCATATCTTGATATGCAATTAATTTAGTTAACCATTAAAATAAAAAATCAAGACACCAGTCATGCACAATTACAAAGTTATTTTTTCATGCACAACCAAAATTTCATAAACAACCAAGCCCTAATAAATATGTTGCCCAAAATAAGAAACAATCAATTTATATAATTGGATTACTTTTAAAGATTTTAAATATGAAATATGTTTGTTTCTGATTCCACTTTTATAAACAAAATTACCTTCTACTTTAATTCAATAAGATACAATTATAGCTATTAATAATAGCTAAGACTTCATTTATTAAATGTAATCATTGCAAAATAAAATAAACAATGATGTAGCATAAAAAAGCAAGACATGCTCACAAAGTATTTTTTATTAAATAGCATAGTTGATTTGGTACCTGGACACTTTTTCATCTTACAACTTCATCATCCAGATTACAATCTGTCTGTCCAATATCTCAGAGGGTGGATGACGAGACTTAGACTTGTGCACACTTTGTCATCTATAAAACAAAAGTTTCCAAAGTTAGAACAGAACTACCCCACCCCTCCTCACATCGTCTTAGCACCTATCTTTCACCTATCTTATCTCTCTTTGGCACCTCTTATAATAAAATCAGTTTTAACACATCTTTTGACAATTTAGAGTGTGAACCTCTGCCCCACCACCCACCCTCACTTTATTGATGACGAGCTTGATTGCTTGTTATTAGTAGATGACAAACTGACCAAACTTTAAAGCATGCCAATCGGCTGGATGACGAAGTGTCCTAGGCCCCTACCTTCAAAGTGGATGACGAAGTTGTAAGATGACGAAGTGTCTAGGATCGATTGATTGGATATTGATTTAGCTTCTTAGGGCCTAATCAGATAATTGAGTTTAAACCACTGATAAATAGCTTAGAGAAAAATCTGATGTAGTATTTGTTTTGGATTATATGCATTAGATTTTTCTGCAATATATCAGGACTTGGACTGAGGAGTCTTGACTTGTGAGGACTGAAGCAGTGGAAATTTTGACAGAAAATTCGAATGAGATAGTAAAGTTAGTGCTTGAAGTAACTTTTGTGGCTGCTATGTTTTATAATAGCGACAGCAGATTTTAGTTAAGTTCTGGCCTATTAAAACATTATTTTAGAATGTTTTAATTCAAGACAGACATTTATTCTGTAAAAGAAAGAAAAGAAACTAGGCCCAATCCCCAATTACATTTAATGAAACATAGATTTAAGGTGCACAATAAATTTATTGCTGTGAATAAATTAAAGCAGGATGAAAAACTCTGGACTTGAAAATTTTATTTATTGTGAAACAAACTATTATTTGACAAAAAAATAAGCCTTGTTGATTTCGAATGTGTTATGTAAGGTCAGCATGTGCATGCACGCACGGCACGCATGTTCGCTAGTTGACCCATGCTTTTGAATCTCAGAACTCTTTTTAATTAAAGAGATAAATGCACAATGCAAACTATACATTTAAAGTTATAACAAACCATTCGTACGTTGCAACAAGTTTTATCTGTTATATAAAAAATAGACGAATTCATTATATCAAGAAAAAGAAACGAGCACAAATTAAAGTAAAAAAATCTACCCAGACATTCTCAGCGTCAGACAGCGTATACTCTCACTGTGCTATCGGGTTGGCTCCACCTACAAGTACATTGTACGAGAGACAAACGTGTTATCATGCTTAACAGTGCCAATCACCCCTTTAGGGCGGAATGTAGACAATATATATTTTGGGCTCGCATTTTATCACAACCTCACAAACCTCAAATCACAAATAGACTCAAAGAAACCTCAATATCGCTGCCGTGGAAACCCAGTTGATTCGTAAATCCCGAAAAAAATTGCTGCCTGAGAAATCCGTAGAATTTGTTTCAGCGGAAGTTTAATAAATTCGATCTCTTGGTGAAGCTAAATACTGGGATAGGAAAAACCTCATTCAAATCTTATCAAGAATAAAGTTCGTTCAAAGCCAGTTTTTTAGTCTTACGGTTAACAGCTGATTCACCCTAATTTAAACTGCCGAATTATCAGCTGACGGGGTATGATCTGACAATTTGACTGCTACAGATGGAAGCATCAACTCACTACGCGGTTCATACTGCCATTTGACCAAATTCTGCTTTGCCCGATGGTCAGAACCGCGTGCCGTGTGCATTTTATACCATTAGAATAAAAATTCATCAGGTCACTGAGCCTCGGCCACATTCCAGGAGCAGCCGATGACTCAGCACCCAGCGCCCCGAGCGCCTGCCGTCCGCAGCTCCTGTCGCGCTAGACTCCAGAGTCGATGTCCTTGAAAACCATGTAGAGTCGCTGTCGCACACACAGCCAGCATTAGACAATGAACAAAGTTGTTCTGACCAATTTACGTTCGAATGGCTAAAAAGTAAAAAAAGTAAAAACTTGTCTACTCTCCTCAAAATTTTCAGCATTCGAAAGCAATGTTTTATTGACAGACTTTAAAAACTTTAGTAGAGAAGCAAGAAAAATCATTGAAACTATTAGCAGCAAAGTTCTAAAATGCAAAAACATCGCCAAAAGAAAATACAGGATATAATAATTGAATTTAAAAAAAGTTCAACCAAAGTTTTAAAAGAACCGGTAAAATTGTCAAAAGGCTTAGACAGATAAAGACCATGAAAATAGTCCAGATTTCACTTAACAGCCTGTCGTAGAGGCTATTTAAAAGTCTGTCATGCTACATCAGTCTACAGACTAGCTGTCACCTACTACACTGACAGAAGCCTGTCACATCAGCCTACAGACTAGCTGTCACCTACTACACTGACAGAAGCCTGTCACATCAGCCTACAGACTAGCTGTCACCTACTACACTGACAGAAGCCTGTCACATCAGCCTACAGACTAGCTGTCACCTACTACACTGACAGAAGCCTGTCACATCAGTCTACAGACTAGCTGTCACCTACTACACTGACAGAAGCCTGTCACATCAGCCTACAGACTAGCTGTCACCTACTACACTGACAGAAGCCTGTCACATCAGCCTACAGACTAGCTGTCACCTACTACACTGACAGAAGCCTGTCACATCAGCCTACAGACTAGCTGTCACCTACTACACTGACAGAAGCCTGTCACATCAGCCTACAGACTAGCTGTCACCTACTACACTGACAGAAGTCTGTCACATCAGCCTACAGACTAGCTGTCACCTACTACACTGACAGAAGCCTGTCACATCAGCCTACAGACTAGCTGTCACCTACTACACTGACAGAAGTCTGTCACATCTCATATCAACACTGACAGAAGTCTGTCACATCTCATATCAACACTGACAGAAGTCTGTCACATCTCATATCAACACTGACAGAAGTCTGTCACATCTCATATCAACACTGACAGAAGTCCGTCACATCAACACTGACAGAAAGCCTGTCGCATCAACACTGACAGGCACTCACTGTGGTCCAATTTGAAAGCAAAGTCTACCCTCAGGCCGACAGACAGTGACAGTCTTTGAGGACTGGTCTGAAACGATCAGCAGTTGACGCTCATGGCACACCTGAATACGGTGGGCTTGCATGGGCAGCCAGGACCCGTTGGACTTGATCACGTTGAACTCGCGCAGCTTGTCTCCCTGTGGATTGCACACGGGAATTCGGACTGGCGCGAAATCAAGTAGAGCAAGCAGATCGGACAGACAAGCGGCTGATATTGCATCAGTGGCAGACGATTGAGCGGATGATGAGGTAGACTGGACTGACAATTCTGCGTCTAAAAGAGACTAGGCGGATGAGCTGGCTGTAAAATCAGCCTGCGGTGACGGACCAGCTGCTGAATCAGCCTGAGGTGATGGACCAGCTGCTGAATCAGCCTGAGGTGATGGACCAGCTGCTGAATCAGCCTGAGGTGGCGGACCAGCTGCTGAATCAGCCTGAGGTGACCCACCGGTCAGCTTAGAGGAGCCAGAAGTGCTTCCCTGTCCCAGAAGGTGCAGCAGGTCGCGCGCCGCCGACTCCGCCTCGGCCTCATCCCAGAAGCAGCCGGTGGCCCAGCCTCCCTGCGCCCCGAGCGCCTCATCCAGCGCAGCTTCGGCGTCGCGCAGCTCCCGCAGCGAAGTAGCCGCTGGCAGCGCCTCGATGACCGCCTGCAGTCGCTGCCGCTCCCTGCGCCAAGCGTCGATCTCCCTAGCAACCGCGTCGCGTCTCTGGCGCACAGCGAGCTTCAGATGGTCGCAAAAGCTGGCCATAATAATTGGACAGGAATTTTCAGGCTGAAAGATAGGTGTGGTTGAACTGAAGCGAGGCAACTCAATTCTCAATTGTTTGAGTGTTGAAAAAACAGGCACGGAACAAGTTTTAGTGCCAACACGCCTGACCTTCACTTTATTAAATAACCATCGCTTTGGAGGCACCGGTCATGCAATAAATTGAGAGACTTAGACGGGGCAGGCCAGAGCTCTGGCATGTACATACATGATGTACATACGGCACAGGAGCTGCACGCACATTGTAGGGAGAGCAAGAAAAGGCTAGTTTTATGAAAATCCGCAACAGCAAATTGTGAATAAGTGAAACAAAAAATAACAGGCCATTTGGCGAAAAATTAACGCTTAGCCATTCACCGAGGACAATCATTAACGATTAGCCATTCACCGAGGACAATCATTAACGATTAGCCATTCACCGAGGACAATCATTAACGATTAGCCATTCACCGAGGACAATGATTAACGATTAGCCATTCACCGAGGACAATCATTAACGATTAGCCATTCACCGAGGACAATCATTAACGATTAGCCATTCACCGAGGACAATCATTAACGATTAGCCATTCACCGAGGACAATCATTAACGATTAGCCATTCACCGAGGACAATCATTAACGATTAGCCATTCACCGAGGACAATCATTAACGATTAGCCATTCACCGAGGACAATGATTAACGATTAGCCATTCACCGAGGACAATCATTAACGATTAGCCATTCACCGAGGACAATCATTAACGATTAGAGAAGTGAAATTAATGTGTTTGAGAACAAATGAACAAAATGAGTATAGACGGAGAGTAGAGTAATGAGCAGGAGACTGGGAAACAGGCAAGAATGAGCGGAATCGGAGCGGGACAAAGAGAGAAAAGACGAAACGAGGCCAGAGACGGGGCACACGATGAGCTACACCTTTAGAGGCACCAGCGATGCCGCCGGCCGACGGAAGTAAGAAGCAGCACGTCTACGAGTTTAACTTCATGATTGGAGGTTCGCGCTTCTCTGACTGACCGCTCTCTAAGAGTCAAGATGTACTCATTCAGGAACTCTTGCCAGAAATTGTTCAGCGTCTGTCGCAATCGTTTCAACCCTCTGGCAGCGGCAAAACTGACGGAATCTCCGGAGTGGCGTCTGGTCCTCTGGTCAGCCGCTGGAGCACCAGGAAAGTGGCTCGGGGTGGTCACTTCGGCATGTGCTTCTGAGGAGACGAAACCGAGCGGCCGAGAATTAACAACTGCTTCCATCTCGCACACAACTGTAGCCAACTCGTCCCATAGATACTAAAATAACTAAAATACGAAATACTAAAATAAATACGAATTATTTTAGGATCTATGACTCGTCCAGAGCGAGGAAAGCCTTGCCGATGGTCTTCTTAAACGCTGCTTTCACGACACCTACTAGACGCTCATAAAAGCCCCCCATCCACGGGGCCCGCTCCGGAATGAATGACCAGCTGATTCTCCTTGCGGCGGAGTACTTCTGTTGCCACAAACGCTGGCTTAAGTCTTGCCTGATGTAGGTTTTATTGCTTGCAGTGTCGACTAGCACGCGGACCAAGCATTTCGGATTGTCCATCGGAGCTGATAATAATGCATTTGGCAGTCGGCATGATCACGGCACGATTGGGGTGGACGATGAAGGACTGGCCCTCTTTGGAAAGTTGCGACCACTGTCGTTGTGCTACTGCCGTTAGAAGTTGCTGCCTTCTCTTGGACGATGGACTCTGTTTTAGCCTTCTTCTTAGTGGAATTCGCGGTCAGTCCGATTCCTGAGTGCGCGGTCAGGCAGATGCTTGAATGGTGTGTTTTATCGCAGTGGCGACATGCTCTCTTCGATCGGCATTCAAAGGCCATGTGATTAGGACGCAGACAGCAGAAGCACGGTCGTTCTCTTCCTTGAGAGACTCTATGGGCTCCTGAGACAGAGCTGCGGATCTCCGGAGACTGACGGTTCTGATCGCCTTGGTTACTTGCGCTGAGTGTGCAGCGCTCGCGGAGCTTAATCTCGTCGTCGAGTGCATCTAAGAAACTTTCTAGAGTAGGCACTCGTCCGTAAGTTTTCGCTAGG
Organism: Macrostomum hystrix; assembly: GCA_950097015.1. Lineage (NCBI taxonomy): Eukaryota > Metazoa > Platyhelminthes > Macrostomidae > Macrostomum > Macrostomum hystrix. The sequence continues at coordinate 6,556,305 of CATNEN010000034.1, read as the reverse complement.
ACGGAGCGCAAGACAGCTCGGACAGAACTAGAAAGGACTTCATAATTGTGTGTGCTAACACCAAGAGTCTGCAGAACTCGAAAGCTTGATCTAACTACGTCAAAAAATCCCAGAGCTGCTATTGAATCTGGCGCGCATCGGACTGACTCGAGCTTTTTTATGAAGTGCTGAACTACGTTGTGTTCATATTCTAGGAGACTCATATTCTGATGAATGGCTGAATTGAACTGCGAGGTGAAATTCGGCCACTGTGTCGGGTCACTGCCATCAAAGATGGGCAGGCTCAGCTTCGGCAGATTCACTGACTTGCCATCAGCCGCCACCGCTAGCACCTTGGATCCAGTCCAAATCGGAGAATAGGATGTCGGCATCCATTTCTTCTCTCGAATTCGCTCTAGGCCTGCCACTGTTTTCTCGAGCTCGAGCATGTACTCGTCGCACTTCTCAGTTTCTTCTTGCAGCTTGTCTGTCGGTTCACCCTCATCCGTCACAAACTCCCTGAGAAGCTGCTTATCATCCACCTTTTCCAGCTCAGCCTTCTTTGTCTCCGCTAGCCGAATCAAGACTAACAGCTCGTCTTAAAACATGCTCAAAGAACTTTTGTAAAAGAAATTATTGATCGATTGGCAAGCCTAAAAGTATGCAAAAATTAAAATAAATATCGACACACGATAAACAGAATAAATGGAACAAAAAGTCAATTGAATGCAACTCAAACAGTCCGCACAGCTTAGTGAATGCGTGATCACGAGAGCCAATGTGGTTGAACTGAAGCGAGTCAACTCAATTCTCATTTTGTTTGAGTGTTAAAAAACACGCCCGACCTTCACTTTATTAAATAACCATCGATTTGGAGGCACCGGCCATGCAATGAATTGAGGGACATAGACGGGGTAGGCCAGAGCCCCGGCATGTACATACATGTACATGCGGGACAGGAGCTGCACGCACATTTTAGGGAGAGCAAGAAAAGGCTAGCACAGAGGGAGAGAAATGTAAACATTCCGCCACAACAGGCAGATTTCATGAAAGACAGAAGCTTTAGCTCTGCTTGCAATTTCACGATTAATGCGATGCCAGGCCAGCATAGGATAGAAAGGATAAAAAAATTAATTTAACCAAGACTTCATAGTTATGAGAGCTGTTACTTTTGCAAATCCCGAATACGAACAAGCTTCAACGCTCACAATTTTTTAACTGTATTTTTTCAGCTTAGTATAGTAAAGTAAAGTAAAGTAAATAAAAATAATAAAGAATAAATAAATACAATATAAATATAAATAATGATAAATAAATAAAAAAAATAAAAAATATAGTAAAGTAAAAACAGCCAGTGTTTACAATTAAAAAATTTTACTGTTCAAAGCAAGCCAATATGCATAGGCTAAAAAATTCTACAACAATGAAGGCTAATCTGAGGATGTGCGATGGAATGATGTCCTAAGCTGAGGATCTGGGAGGATGGCTGCTCAGTCTGAGGATCTGGGAGCACGGCTGCTCAGTCTGAGGATCTGGGAGAATGGCTGCTCAGTCTGAGGATCTGGGAGGATGGCTGCTCAGTCTGAGGATCTGGGAGGATGGCTGCTCAGTCTGAGGATCTGGGAGGATGGCTGTTCAGTCTGAGGATCTGGGAGGATGGCTGCTCAGTCTGAGGATCTGGGAGGATGGCTGCTCAGTCTGAGGATCTGGGAGCACGGCTGCTCAGTCTGAGGATCTGGGACAATGGCTGCTCAGTCTGAGGATCTGGGACATGGCTGCTCAGTGTTAGGATCTGGGAGCACGGCTGCTCAGTCTGAGGATCTGGAAGGATTACTGCTAAGGATCTGAAATGCCAGGAAGATCTCAGAATGAGAGGATGGAGCTACTATCGCCCAATGAAAGCGGGCCGATCATCAACCCGAAACAACATGCCCATCGCAGCACAGCCGCAGCTGCTGTCCTGCCCAGCACATGTCTGTCACAGTGCCGCGGGCGGGCAGGCGGCAGTCCACCTGGCTGACAGTTGAGCAGGTGTCAGCAGACATAGTCAGCAGTCGAGGCCCATCTTTGATGCTGACAGCAAGCAGAATGGCATCGCCACCGGCGCAGCTCAGCACGCTGGGCACAGTCAGGGAGCTGACGGGATCGCTTGGACCTGACTGCAGCTTAAGCGTAGCGGACGTTAGGTTTGTGAGAATCTTGAATGTGCTCACAGTGTACCTATTGGCAGCCACCTCATCAACAACAATGAGCAGCTCGCGCGAATCACTCCATGCCAGTCGTGTCGGCCTGACCAGTTTATTGCGCTCCTTTGTGACTGTGGTCCGCCATTTCGAGGGCTTTGCCCTGGACACAAAGAAGAGGCCGGACTTTGGCGAGCAAATGATCAACAGTTTGCCAGCGCTGATTGCGTCCGACGGCTTTGGTAACGAGAAACTGCAACCAGAGATGTTCGGTAACGCATTAGTGAACTTAGGAGAGCTTATTAAGGTCCGTAGCGTTCAGTAAAATTAATAGTGACATCTAGGAGCTAGCAGCTAGCAGTTGGTCATTTGAAGTGATATCTAGGAGCTGGCAGTTGGTCTTTTGGAGTGACATCTAGGAACTAGGAGCAGTTGGTCTTTTGGAGTGATATCTAGGAACTAGGAGCAGTTGGTCTTTTAGAGTGACATCTAGGAGCTGGCAGTTGGTCTTTTAGAGTGACATCTAGGAACTAGGAGCAGTTGATCTTTTGGAGTGACATCTAGGAGCTAGGAGCAGTTGGTCTTTTGGAGTGACATCTAGGAGCTAGCAGTTCGTCTTTTGGAGTGATATTTAGGAACTAGGAGCAGTTGGTCTTTTGGAGTGATATCTAGGAACTAGGAGCAGTTGGTCTTTTGGAGTGACATCTAGGAGCTAGGAGCAGTTGGTCTTTTGGAGTGACATCTAGGAGCTAGCAGTTGGTCTTTTAGAGTGACATCTAGGAGCTAGCAGTTGGTCTTTTAGAGTGACATCTAGGAACTACTCGTAGGAGCAGTTGGTCTTTTGGAGTGACATCTAGGAGCTAGCAGTTCGTCTTTTGGAGTGATATTTAGGAACTAGGAGCAGTTGGTCTTTTGGAGTGACATCTAGGAACTAGGAGCAGTTGGTCTTTTGGAGTGACATCTAGGAACTAGGAGCAGTTGATCTTTTGGAGTGACATCTAGGAGCTAGGAGCAGTTGGTCTTTTGGAGTGACATCTAGGAGCTAGCAGTTGGTCTTTTAGAGTGACATCTAGGAACTACTCGTAGGAGCAGTTGGTCTTTTGGAGTGACATCTAGGAGCTAGCAGTTCGTCTTTTGGAGTGATATTTAGGAACTAGGAGCAGTTGGCCTTTTGGAGTGACATCTAGGAACTAGGAGCAGTTGGTCTTTTGGAGTGACATCTAGGAGCTAGCAGTTGGTCTTTTGGAGTGATATTTAGGAACTAGGAGCAGTTGGCCTTTTGGAGTGACATCTAGGAGCTAGCAGTTCGTCTTTTGGAGTGATATTTAGGAACTAGGAGCAGTTGGTCTTTTGGAGTGATATCTAGGAACTAGGAGCAGTTGGTCTTTTGGAGTGACATCTAGGAACTAGGAGCAGTTGGTCTTTTGGAGTGATATCTAGGAACTAGGAGCAGTTGGTCTTTTGGAGTGACATCTTGGAGATAGGAGCAACCTCAGTTGTTTATAACTTATTTGTACGCCAGAATGAGAAAATCCCAATTGTTGACAAACTACTTAATAATGCCCTCTGAAAAAGTTGGCCAGAGCCGCCAAAACGGTTAAATTATCCCCCAGATAGCAAATTTTGCAAATTTAACCTTTTACAGGACTTGCCCTTAGCTGTCGATATCCCCAAAGCAAGAGAAACTTTTCTGAATATGCTAATAATCTCATCGCGATGGCCTTTACGAAGGCGATCTTTTGAGCAACTTATGTACACAACTGTGTGTGCTCAGGATTCGGTGGAATTGGCAGAATTGCCTACTCGCTGTCTGCGGGTTTTCTATAACCAAGTGATGTGCGAGTGCTCACAGCCCTACTGAAATTATTATTATTGAGCAAAGATGCAGACCAAGAAGGCTGGGCTCACTTGCAGCTAAACCGCGGCCCAACGGAAAACAGAAGCCGGCCATTGTTGGCACAGCAGACGCAGACAAGCCTGGCCGCTTGGTCCAGCAGGATGACAGAATCAGGCTCTCTGCAGGCTCGAACAAGAGCCACCTGAAGGCAGCTGAGTTCGGCCGCACCGTTGGCCTTTGTCACCGTCAGTTTGACGGCGCATCCGCCGTCAAAGTCGGACACGTGGACAGCTCCGGACAGCGGGTCCACGATGAAAAGCTTGTCGGACAGACTGGCGACTGACACAGCCACCAGCTGCAACGGCCTAGGTTCTGACCGCGCCGGAGATGGCGGCGGAGGCGGCGGTGGTGGCGGAGCTGCCCGCTTTGCCGCAGCGGCTGCTGGCGGTGTGAAACTGCTGCAACTGGAGGAGTTACCCCAGAACAGGCTGAGTACTCATTTTATAGCGAGATGAAACTTATTCACAAGGAAATCAAGTGTCTGATCTCAAGGACCCACAAATGGTCTCATTGGGGCTGAGGTTCGAACTCCCGACTTTTCAGTTAGAAGGCCGAAGCTCAAACCACCGCGCTACAAACGATCAAATTATCGAAACTCACTTTTCATAATCAACATCCGGCCACAACCGCAATGCCTCGCCCTGACAGCAAGCCAGCTCTCGGCGCCACCAGAACAAGTCAGTCAGGGTGGGGCCCAAGACGCGGAATTGTTGCACAGTGTCGCAGCCATCGCCAGTAAGCATGAGAATCACTGAGCCACCCGGCTGGTCTAAACTCATCAGGAGACACTCACGACCGCACAGCAGATTCGGCCGACTCAAAGACGTTAGGATTGCTCCACCAGCCGGCGAACCCTGCGGAGTCAGGACGGCCTCGGTCTTTGTCACTGAGATTAGGAAGGCCAGGACTTTGTAGGCACCGGGCTGGCCTCCGCTGCTGCTAGGAGCAGAAATCTCGTCCGCCACAATGAGCCACTTGCGACTAGCCAGCCAGGCCAGTCGCACAGGGCTCGACATCTTGAAGCGGCTCTTCTTCAAGGTGGTTCGCCATTGCTTGGGCTGGCTAATTGACAACATGTAGAGTGCGAACTTCGGACTGCAGATGACCAGCAGCTCGCCTGTACTGACCGCATCCTCGGGCTGCTCTAGCAAGTACCTGACAGAGATCGAGCGATACATAAAATCCCTTGGAGCGGGATTCGAGGCAGAACATAAATATAAAAGTACATACGCGTCACTGAATTTGGGCCCCACAAGATAGCTGAGACTGCCATCGGCCTGGCAGACGTGCACCGTGCAGGCCGCCTGGTCGATGACAAACACCAAGCGGCGCGACCGACACACCCGAATTCGACAATCGGCCGCGAACGGCTGCGCCAGCGCCAGCTCGGAGCTGACCTGCTGAGCCCGCACAGAATCGAAGACGTGAATTGTTCGCGACGGCTGGACAAAGACAAAGCCGCGGCCAGATAGAAACCCGGCAGACTTCGGCTGCTCAGGTGAGTTGAAAGCCAGCACCGACTGGGCTTCGAGAAATTCCGCAACTGATTCGCTGCGCCCGCTGCTGGCGGCCGATGCTGGCACCGGGTTGACAGCTCTGCGAATTCATGGCGTATGGTTAGTCGGCCTGAGTCCTACCCATTCTTTGTGCCTGTGCGTCGAGTCTGATTGGCTGGGACTCCAGCTTTCTCTCTTTCTCTCTGTCCGCACCAACAATTTTTTGCTTATCAGCTCTACGCAGGTTTTCACTCCACAGGCTTTGGTGCAAACCAGTCTTGCCTTGGTGACTACCCGACTGGCGCGGGGATTGGCTGTTGAGTCTAGCTCTAGCTCTTTAGCTCCACACAATCTGGTTGACAATCGGGATCACTCACTTCTCGGGGTGAAGGCCGCCCACAGCCCGGGGAGTGTCCAAGCCCCGGCCGTCGCACACACAGAGCAAGTCGCCCAGCCAGCAAAGGTCCGTGATGGGACTGCGGCTGCTCAGGCGGACTGTGCGCACAATTCCTGAGCAGTCGCTGCTCAAGCACAGAATCCTCGAGTCGTCACTAGTCAGCTGTGAGATGAGAATTCCCTCATCGCTGGTCAGCACGCACGGTCTGCTCAGAGACTGGAGTAGCTCAGGATGAGCAGCAGTCAGGGTGAGAGAGGCTGCGATTCTCTTCTCAGTCACTTTGAATGCGCAAAGCCTGTAGGACCGCTGGCCGACTTTATCCAGCACAATGAGCCACCTGCGCCTGCTGCTCCAGGCCAGACGGACTGGACACTTCAGGTCGTTGCCGAGGCCCTTTTGAACCACCGTCTTCCAGGTGGACGGCTGCGACAGAGAGACAAACAGAATGCCTCGGTCTGAGCAGCAGATGGTGAGCAGCCTGCCAGTGCTGATTGCGTCATCCACGCTATGCATGCTGTAGCTGGGGGCGTGGAAAAGGGATGCATCAGTGGGCTGGGAAGCTGGGACTGAGGAGATAGAGAGCTGGGACTGAGGAGATGGAGAGCTGGGACTGAGGAGATGGAGAGCTGGGACTGAGGAGATGGAGAGCTGGGACTGAGGAGATGGAGAGCTGGGACTGAGGAGATGGAGTGCTGGGACTGAGGAGATGGAGTGCTGGGACTGAGGAGATGGAGTGCTGGGACTGAGGAGATGGAGAGCTGGGACTGAGGAGATGGAGTGCTGGGACTGAGGAGATGGAGTGCTGGGACTGAGGAGATGGAGAGCTGGGACTGAGGAGATGGAGAGCTGGGACTGAGGAGATGGAGAGCTGGGACTGAGGAGATGGAGTGCTGGGACTGAGGAGATGGAGTGCTGGGACTGAGGAGATGGAGTGCTGGGACTGAGGAGATGGAGTGCTGGGACTGAGGAGATGGAGAGCTGGGACTGAGGAGATGGAGAGCTGGGACTGAGGAGATGGAGTGCTGGGACTGAGGAGATGGAGTGCTGGGACTGAGGAGATGGAGAGCTGGGACTGAGGAGATGGAGAGCTGGGACTGAGGAGATGGAGTGCTGGGACTGAGGAGATGGAGAGCTGGGACTGAGGAGATGGAGAGCTGGGACTGAGGAGATGGAGAGCTGGGACTGAGGAGATGGAGAGCTGGGACTGAGGAGATGGAGTGCTGGGACTGAGGAGAAGGAGAGCTGGGACTGAGGAGATGGAGAGCTGGGACTGAGGAGATGGAGTGCTCAGAAGTAATCAACAAAAAAATTATTTAATTACCTGCAGCTGAACTTTGGTCCAACTTGAAAGCAAAGCTGGCCGTTTGGCTGGCAGACCGTCACGGTTTTGTTAGCCTGGTCGACGATGATAAGTAGGTGGCGTACAGTGCACACTCGAATCATATGTGGCTGCAAAGTCAGCTGGGAACCGCAATTGTCAATAACTTGCAGGCTGCCGACGCACTTATTTTGCGAATTGAAAATGCTAATCGAACTGGGCGACAAGTTGACAACGAAGCCGCGATTATAAAGGCAGGCCGCAGAAAGATACTCATTCGAGGATGACGGTGCGACCAGCACAGGATGACTTGCTGATACAGTCTTAGCTGATGAGGCAGCGGGTGCTACCTGGGGTGACGGACCGGCTGCTGAATCAGCGTGAGGTGATGGACCAGCTGCTGAATCAGCCTGAGGTGGCGGACCAGCTGCTGAATCAGCCTGAGGTGGCGGACCAGCTGCTGAATCAGCCTGAGGTGACCCACCGGTCAGCTCAGAGGAGCCAGAAGTGCTTCCCTGTCCCAGAAGGTGCAGCAGGTCGCGCGCCGCCGACTCCGCCTCGGCCTCATCCCAGAAGCAGCCGGTGGCCCAGCCTACCTGCGCCCCGAGCGCCTCATCCAGCGCAGCTTCGGCGTCGCGCAGCTCCCGCAGCGAAGTAGCCGCTGGCAGCGCCTCGATGACCGCCTGCAGTCGCTGCCGCTCCCTGCGCCAAGCGTCGATCTCCCTAGCAACCGCGTCGCGTCTCTGCCGCACAGCGAGCTTTAGATGGTCATTGTAATTAGTTGACGAATGCATGGCAGTGCCTGGAAGTTTTATTTGAAAGGAAATGCATTGGCACCTCGTGCCAGCTGGTTAACACGCCCTTGCAGGAGCGGCAAGAGGCCAAGAGTTTCTGAAGCTACATAGTCAATACTAACTGCGCATTCGCGGAGAGAAGGGGCCTCGCAATGTACTTTATGACCTCGAGGCCCTACCCCCAAAGGCGCAGTTAGAGTGTACTTTGTTTGACACAGTAAAAGTGTGTACGGCATCCGCGTGTAGGATTCAGCGAAATGGGCAGAACTGCCTCATGTTGGCTGCGGGTCTTCTGTCACAAAATGATGAGCCAGTGCACATATGATTTCCTAAGTATTTTAGGCTACCGCCGGCCTCTCAACAGGCTGTACGACACGGGAGCTACCTTTCAGTGGGAATAAACAATGAAAAATAAGGAAAACGACACAATAAATCACGGTAATTTTGAATCAAAACACGCAATGCAGAACTGGATTTAACAATAAACTATTTTATTTGGCTTTTGAAGCTGAAAAAACTTAGATAGTAAATAACTAAAAAGAAAACAAGTAAATAAACAAAATAGTTGAGGCAATGCATTCTGGAATTATCAAAACAACTAAATGTCATTAAACAAAAAAACTAAATGCTTAAAAAATCAAACCTAGATCTACTCGAAATTTTCAAAAGAAATTTGCTTCAGATAGGCATTTATTACCGTAGCTCATACAACAAGAAAATCAATTTGGCCAATTAAATACTGACTCAAAAAACTGGCAGCTCACAACTGGCCAATATTGGCTCATGAAACTGGCAGCTCACAACTGGCCAATATTGGCTCATGAAACTGGCAGCTCACAACTGGCCAATATTGGCTCATGAAACTGGCAGCTCACAACTGGCCAATATTGGCTCATGAAACTGGCAGCTCACAACTGGCCAATATTGGCTCATGAAACTGGCAGCTCACAACTGGCCAATATTGGCTCATGAAACTGGCAGCTCACAACTGGCCAATATTGGCTCATGAAACTGGCAGCTCACAACTGGTCAATATTGGCTCATGAAACTGGCAGCTCACAACTGGCCAATATTGGCTCATGAAACTGGTAGCTCACAACTGGTCAATATTGGCTCATGAAACTGGCAGCTCACAACTGGCCAATATTGGCTCATAAAACTGGCAGGCCAAATCGACTTACAAACCTAACGAAGTGTTCCAGTCAGTCACATTCCAGTGCATTCTAGCCGCTATAATAAGCCGAGGCCTTCTCGCGCCCTCGAACTGGAATTGAAATGATCCGGCCACTGCAGCAGAGCCACAAGCTGCGGTCAATCCAGCAGAGGTCGGTCACAACGCCGCTGGTTGGCAAGTCGCAGTCAACCAACCCGATGGAGGCGCAGTCGGCGGAGGTTGTCAGCAGCCTAGGAGACGTGTCGCTCGTGCCCTCTTCGCCGCTGGCCGAGAGAAGAATGGCGCCACCGCTGCAGCTGACAGCGCAAGGGTCAGCCAGGGAGAAGAAGGCATCGCTGGGACCAGCTAGCAGCATCAGAGTAGCCGACGTGGGTAGCAGACGTGGATTCTTAACCACGCTGAAGGTACAGACGGCGTAGTTCCGGTCGGCTACCTCGTCGACAACAATGAGCAGCTGGCGAGAGTCGCTCCAGGCCAGTCGAACCGGGCGCCGCAGCCGAATGTTATGCTTCTTAATACTGAATTTACAGTCCGAGGGTTCGGCCATAGATGCTAGGAAGAGGCCCGTATCCGGGCAGCAGATCACATGGAGATCACCAGTGCTCACTGCGTCCGACGGCTGGGACAAACGAGAGCTGAAAATAAGGATAAAGGCTTTGCCACACTGGACAGCAGAATCTATAATCCCAACTGAAGACCCCAATTTTGACTATATATAATCCCAACTGTCCTAACAGAACACCCCAATTGTGACTATATATAATCCCAACTGTCCCAACAGAAGACCCCAATTTTGACTATATATAATCCCAACTGTCACAACAGAAGACCCCAATTGTGAGTGACTATATATAATCCCAACTGTCACAACAGAAGACCACAATTGTGGCTATATATAATCCCAATTGTCACAACAGAAGACCCCAATTGTGGCTATGTATAATCCCAACTGTCACAACAGAAGACCACAATTGTGGCTATATATAATCCCAATTGTCACAACAGAAGACCCCAATTGTGGCTATGTATAATCCCAACTGTCACAACAGAAGACCACAATTGTGAGTGACTATATATAATCCCAACTGTCACAACAGAAGACCCCAATTGTGACTATATATAATCCCAACTGTCACAACAGAAGACCACAATTGTGACTATATATAATCCCAACTGTCCCAACAGATTACCCCAATTGTGAGTGACTATATATAATCCCAACTGTCACAACAGAAGACCACAATTTGGCTATATATAATGCCAACTGTCACAACAGATTACCCCAATTGTGCCCTAATTGTGACTATATATATATAATTCCAACTGTCACTACAGATCCCAACTTTGATTACAGATAATCCCAACTGTGACAACAGATAATCACAACTGTGACCATAGATAATTACAACTGGGACTACAGTTAATCCCAACGGTGACTACAGATAATCACAACTGTGACTACAGATAATCTTAACTGTGACTACAGATAATCACAACTGTGACTACAGATAATCTTAACTGTGACTACAGATAATCCCAATTCTGATAACAGAGGATTCGCAGGTAACCCAATTACCGGCAGCTAAACGAAGGCCCGATAACAGAGTTCACGCGCCCATCCTGTGAGCAGACGAGCACATGATTAGCGAGCTGGTCGGCAATGATCAGCTGGCCAGTTTGGCAGCAGGCCCGGATGCAGGCCGGCTGCCTCAACAAGATTTCCTCGCCATTCGGGTGGATCAAGCGCAGCCTGCTCGGCTGGTCGCCGGACTTCTCTGGGGCGCCGCAGACTCGAATCGAGTAGGACGCATGCCGGCCGCTAGACAGCGACACCTCCAGCTCCAGGACGAATCGAAGACCCGACAGGTGAGTAACAGAGATTCCAGCATCCTCGACTGAGTGACACAGCACGGCTGGCGATGGCGACTCGCCCCGCAATCTAGTTAATAGTGCAACGGATTGGCTCAGCCGCAGCTATTCAAAAGGCGCTTCCGAAGGCTGTGTACAGCTGCTTACCCGTGCATATTAGAACGGTCACAAAAAATGGCTGCGACCGTGAAATGTAACGCTATGACCATTTTGTGTGACCGTTTATGTTCATGAAACTCGGGTCACCATGCAACCGTTTACTGTGACTGTGTGTATGTGACTATTCCGTGTGACCATTTATGTGACCGTTTCCCGTGACCTCCGTGATTTGTATGTCCAATAAAGTGAATCTTGCGGTTTCTGCTCAATACATCTATGTATGTATCTAGAGAGGGGGGTCGGTGGTAGATCGGTCTAACGCGTTTGCCTCTCGCACAAATATCCCTGAGCTCGATTCCGTGGCGAGGAGAAAAACGGTCACAAATAATGGTGACATGGTGATTAGTGGAAAAACCGTGGACACATGAACCCAATTTTTTTACACCCACGTTAAAGCTGGTACACAAACAGACCAATGCATGAGAAACTCACCCCTCGGGACGCAAGCGCTTGACATTGTCAGGCAGAATCAGATCGGAGCCGCTGCACACGCCAAGACTGCGGCCAATATAAAACAGATCATTCAGCGGATGCTGCAGGTTGAGCTTCACCGTGCCAACAATGCTTGCGCAATTGAATCCTAGCAGGAGAATCTTGGTGAGCTCGGCCTCCGTCACGCCTAATAAAAGTCCCAGTTCGCTAACTTGCACGCAAGGCCGCGTAGCAGACAAAATGCTACAAGCTGTAGAATTCAGTTGGCTGAGCGATGATGATAAAGTTCCCCTGACATTGACATCAAATGCTTGCATACGATAGCGCTTGCCAAAAACAACTTCATCTAGCACAAACAGAGTCTGCTTCTCGCGGCTCCAAGCTAGCCTAATTGGAAAATTGAGGCTCGCCGACTTCTTGTCGACAGCGTCGCGCCAAAGCATCGGATCGGACATCGGCACAAATAGGAGGCCGTGCTGAGGACTGCAGACAACTAGCAGGCTGCCAGTGCTGAGCACATCCTCTGCTACGCCGAGCTGGTAGCTGGGATTGTTGTGAAGTAGAGTATGGTGTCTGTATGCTTCTCGAAAGTATGGGTTGGGTTGGAGATTATGGGATGTTTGGATGTGGAATCAGAGATTATGGGATGTTTGGATGTAGGATCAGAGATTATGGGATGTTTGGATGTAGGATCAGAGATTATGGGTTGTTTGGATGTAGGATCAGAGATTATGGGTTGTTTGGATGTGGGATCAGAGATTATGGGATGTTTGGATGTGGGATCAGAGATTATGGGATGTTTGGATGTGGGATCAGAGATTATGGGATGTTTGGATGTAGGATCAGAGATTATGGGATGTTTGGATGTAGGATCAGAGATTATGGGATGTTTGGATGTAGGATCAGAGATTATGGGTTGTTTGGATGTGGGATCAGAGATTATGGGTTGTTTGGATGTGGGATCAGAGATTATGGGATGTTTGGATGTGGGATCAGAGATTATGGGATGTTTGGATGTGGGATCAGAGATTATGGGATGTTTGGATGTGGGATCAGAGATTATGGGTTGTTTGGATGTGGGATCAGAGATTATGGGATGTTTGTATGTAGGATCAGAGATTATGGGTTGTTTGGATGTGGGATCAGAGATTATGGGATGTTTGGATGTAAGATCAGAGATTATGGGATGTTTGGATGTAGGATCAGAGATTATGGGTTCTTTGGATGTGGGATCAGAGATTATGGGATGTTTGGATGTAGGATCAGAGATTATGGGATGTTTGGATGTAGGATCAGAGATTATGGGATGTTTGGATGTAGGATCAGAGATTATGGGATGTTTGGATGTAGGATCAGAGATTATGGGTTGTTTGGATGTGGGATCAGAGATTATGGGATGTTTGGATGTGGGATCAGAGATTATGGGTTGTTTGGATGTGGGATCAGAGATTATGGGATGTTTGGATGTGGGATCAGAGATTATAGGATGTTTAGATTCGGGGTTAGAGATTATGAGATGCTTTAATGTGCGATCATGGATTTTGGGATATTGGGATGTGCTGTGGAATAGGGGACTATGGGATGTTAATATGTGAATCGTGCGATTTTAGGATGCTGAATCGAAAAAGACTCATGTGGATTCTAGAGCTTAGCTAAAAAATGATGAAAGCAAAAATGGACTAAACAGACAGTTGAGATTACTAACTTGCATTCGAATTCGGAACCGATGCCGAACATTAGCTGTCCATCCGGCTTGCAGGCTATAACACAGCTGTCAGTCTGATTGACAATCAGAATCAGTGCCAGTTGCAGTTTGGCGCAAACTCTAACGCAGACTGCCCGACTCAAATCTGCCCGTCCGGCCTTCTCCACATTGAACTCTTTCAGTTCTAGCCAGTTGCTAGCCCGGCTATAGTAAGCCTGGCTAGTTCCATCCGGCTGCTGTCCAATCACAAAGCACCAATCCGGTAAACAGGCGGCCGACAGGGCGGCTACGAAGCCTGGGCGGCCTTCTTTGGGGACGCGCGGAGCCGTGGCGTCAACACATTCAAGTTTTAAGACTCTGGGCAGCAGCAGAGAATAGCGGAATACTTGTGGATTATGGGGAAATATCTTACAATTGACCCATAAAAATCATGAAATTAAGGGATTAATTTGGATCAAACTCTAAGCAAGACCCAGTTATTAAGGACTTTATTTGAAATTATTCCGTGGAAAAAATATACTTAGCTGATTAAATACTGAATGTTAATCCCCCGTCTCTTCTCTTCCAATTTGGTAGTAGGTTAAATGTAGGCGTATCATCCAATTTACCTGAGCAGGTGGTCAGACAGAGCAGCAGCCTCTGACTCATCCCAGCTGAAAGCGACAGCCCAGTCTGATTTGGCACTCAGCGCATTGTCCAGTGTAGTCTCGGCGGCAGACAGCTCGCGAACTGAGGCTGGCCTGACAGCGGCAACCTGGCGCACTCTCTGCCTGGCACTGCGCCAGTTATCCATCTCCATAGCAACAGTGGCGCGGCGCTTCTTTAGTGTCAGAACCAAAGTATCAATGAAGCTTAGAAGCGTCAACTCAGCCGACTCTGTCTGGTCCAGCAGAGACATTGCCAAGGCACTTTTCTGACGCACCCTGTCTTCTATTGGAAACTGTGATAACATTGGCTCAGCAATAATCTGGCTTGAGCTGAAAAATATCGTTGTTGAGCTAATAACCTGTTTGCAACTGCTACACTGATGTGCAAAATCATTAGAGTATCCTTAAAATAATTAAAAATTTATGTTTTAGCCTTTCAAAAACTTTGAACCAAGTCTAAGTAACAATTACATATGAATGGACCTATATATAGTTATAAGTATTAGGTGGCTAGCTATAAGAACTTTTAAGTGCTTGCTTAATATGTCCAGAATAATAAAAAGCTACACCATTGAAAATAGGGCTAGCCTAGTGTAATGTTAACTTTTCTTTGTACCACTCTGTGGAGTCGTTGTATAAATAGATGTGTGTAGTGCTCAGAGGCAGTACATTTTTGGACCTCCCTGGCTCAACTTGGAACCTGTGAATCCTGTGTCTCTCATTCTTACTGGATTAAAAGAATGCAACACCTAGTTTATGTCAAGGTTATAGGAACTACTAAGCTAAGCTGCCCATTTTAGCTAAATTAGGTAAAGAGCCTAAAGAGTATTTTTCCTAAGACAACATTGATTTTTTTAGTTTAAACTGTTAATAAAAGTATTGAAATATATATTTCATTGATTTAAAAAAGAAAGGTGTTTAGCTAACTAAACAGTAATTAGTTAAAACATGAAAGCTAGATATTAATATTATACGAGGGCTGTCCCAAAAGTAGTGTTACTTTTGATTATATCTTTTGTTCTGATGGTTCAAATAACGTGATTTGACAGTCTTATAGCGGCAAGTCTCTTCTTTATATTAATTCAAATTTTTTTTCTAACAGACTAGGGAAATAGAAGTTATCAACGAAAAACTAACAGGACCTCAAACATAGACTTACAGTAAATCAACAAGCTATCGGAATGCTACGAAAGTGCTTTCGACTGAGGTCACTCTTTCAACCAAAATTTCTCAATTTCTCAATCCGCGACAAAGATATGTCTCTGGAAAAACCATAATGAAGTTATAATTTGAAAGTTGTCTCTGGAAAAGATGGAATGAAATCTTCATATCTCTCACTGGGACTTGGCTTCAGTACGAGCATTTTTGTTCTCATTTCTTGTGCTGTGCTAAAGATCATGGATGTGCATTCAAGTTTTGCCCAGAGGAGTGTGATTTACACCCTTTGGAAGACGGGGCACAGTGCAGCCGAGATTCATGGGCAACTTTCATCAGCCCATGGGTCTTGCGCGGTCAGTAAAATGACCATCTATCGTTGGATAGAACAGTTTCGAGCGGGAAGGACGGACCTTGCTGATCAGCTCAGGACAGGTCGCCCTCATGTTCGAGACTCTGACGTCCTGGCTGACGCTATCCTGGATCTTCTTGATGAGGACGCACGAATGACGATCAGAGAGATTGCTGACAGGCTGAATACTCCGCGATCAACGGTTCATCGAAGTCTCACCAGCATGGATTATGTGAAGCTGAGTGCTCGCTGGATTTCACGCCTTCTGACACCAGACCTGAAAGAGCAGCGGCAGCGAGTGTGCCAGGAGAATCTGGAGCTTGTCAGGCAACATGGTGGATGGGAAATGTTTCGGCAAATCATTGTTACTGGTGACGAGACGTGGGTGCCTCACTTCAATCCCCCCACCAAACAGGAGTCCAAGGTTTGGACAATCAGGGGTTCAGACCCCCCTGTTAAGGCACGTCAAGAGCCTCACTGCAAAAATGTGCTTCTGACTTTGTTCTTCGACAGAAATGGACCACTTACAATCGAATTTATTGAGCCAGGGAAGAGCATCAATGCCGAGTGCTATATTGCTTCCCTTGAAAAATTGAAGTTTGAAATCTGGAACAAGCGTCGGGTTGGAATCAAGCCCTTTCTTCTCCACCACGACAACGCCAGACCCCATACTGCACAGAAGACCTCCGAGGTTGTCACGGTTCTCATGAACTTTACCTCGCAGATGCGACTTCATTAGTGGAAATAAGGCGAAATCTGCTGGCGCCAGATCAGGCGAATACATACTAGCTTTCAGTTTTTTATATTTATAGCTATATATTATTCTAATTGAAAATAATCATAAAGTATTTTATAAAGCACAGAGTCAAAATTACCACACAATTTTTGGAGCAATTTAAAACACAGAGAGTTATACAGTTTTACATAGGAAGGTATAAATAGAGCTTGTTATTATAAAAAACATTATGCCATTATATAACAATACATAATAGAATGTATTTTCTGGGAAAACATATAACTGACAGGCATATAGCAATAAGCTTATCCTAGTCCTATACTCCCAGCTAAAAAAACTAGATATCCCATGGTGTATTTCACCATTATTTTATGACACAAGTATTAATTGAGCTTTTAAAAATCTACACAAAAATCTAGCTATAGCTATACAAATACACTGATAAAAATGGACAATAGCTAGGCCCTATCCTGATATATCAGCAATGTTCAAGCATCTAAATGGAAAAATGAAGGAAGAAGAAACTTTTTTGTATTAGAAATGTAAGATGCTGTTCTTTTAATATTGAATATAATATATATGTTGTTAAAACTGTATTATACATCATACACATGCCAAAAATTACATCTAATAAATTATTCTATACAAAATACACTATGAGAGATATCATTTTGGTGATAACTATGCATTTAATAAGTAAATAGTTAATTTAATTAATAATGGCCATATTCACGTGTAGGATAAGTACCATATAACTACAATATATAATATAGCTCAATTAGGCTACCTACATATAACTTGAGCAATAAGCTTGAAATTTTACATTTCAAGTAATATTTATAATACTTTAGGGCCTATACATATAATATTTAAATTTATACTAATAGTAGTAAACAAGGATTTAAAATAAAATTATTATCTTGAAGCTAAAGGCACAAAAAACTATTTATCGAAATTATTTTATTCTCAAAATACTAAGTCAGCCTAATACATAAAAGTTCAAATAAAAGTACATAAACATTTTAAAATATATGAATACTAAATATAATATATAAATAATAAAATCCAAATATGTGCATATTTTTTGCTATTTGTGTCATCAATTTTTTAGGAACATAAAGAAAACTGTTTTAATAAAAAAAATAACTCAAAATTAATGTTGTATTGGATCTTTGGAATATTGTATTTCGGACTGCACCGTGCATGCTTTGCTTCATTTTCGCTTTTCCTTTTTAATATTCGTTTTCAGAGCTTTATTACTGAAGTATATTTTTATTTGCATATTATTTCTTCAACTGTTAGATGGATTTCTAAAACGCTTTGAGCTTTTATTATATTGAAATAATACCGAGTTCGTTTTAATGTCCTGGTTCAATTATATTCAAACCGGGGAAATATAATGAACAAAGCGCGATCATCTAAAACTAATGGGGGATACAGAGATATTCGTCCCTATGGGGCTGCTTAAACTAGGCTCTCTGTGATTCATGGCGCCCCTAGACTTTATTGGTGCCAATTCCGTCATTTAACTACATTTAACTTAATATTTACGTATTAAAATTTCTAGCATTACGCATTTATTCAGGGTTCCAGGCGATGAAAAGCGGAGGGACGGATGCCAGAAATTGCGTCTTTCAACAAGCTCTGACCGGCCGATAAGACGCCAAAAATTTCACAGTGACTGCAGTGATGTGATGAAATTAACTACATAAGAGAGTGAGCTAGCTTGCTGTAACTGATGCTGCCCAGGCTGCCCCAAGTCGTCGCATCGTGCAAAAAATTGATCAGTATCGTTCTGGCGCCCACCAATGCTGGGAAAACTGCTACAGAAAAAAATTGTCTTGAGACTGTCGCTCTAGCAGTTGAGATTGCGTTTGCTTCCGCCCCTGCAGTTGAGACTCGCCTATGATTATTGTGGCACTTTCAAAGAAATGATGCCGGTGTCAACCATTAGGCCAAGCTGAAGAATGTTGGCGGCCCCTATCTGTCTTGATTTATCTCCCACCTACAACTCCTATCCCGACCACGCCAATTATCTACAGGAGATCGGTTCTCAGTCGAAGGGAAAAACGTGTATGCTAGATCAGGCTTTAGACACGCATTTAGCGCCGAAATTGCTTCAGTTCAATCGTCTGTAAAATCGGTTACCAGCATTTGGTCGTAGCTGGGTGTTGGCTTGTAGACTGAACAGACTTTGTACTGTTTAGTAATTACAGCAAATAAAGCAGCTATCTCAAATGTCAATAAATCTCAAATCAATAAAGATAAAATGAAAACTAATGTTGTGTTTGTATGGAAAACTTTCAGAACAGTAAGATAAGTCCGGTTAATAATCGCATCTAATATATATGTTTTGAAACAAAATATAATGACAGATAGTTAGAGGCTGATTATATAACGGGAACGATTAGGTAAATTATTGCAGAAAATTTGCTTTGTACAGCCAGACTGGGAGATTGGGGCGCAATAAAAGTTGTGAAGCTTATAGACGGCAGCGAAAGAAAATAATGGAATGCAGCCTGTACCGGTATATTAGGACATACATGAAGACGGATGTTCGGCTTTGTTTTCAAGGAGAAAAAACTGCCAGCAATGAGAGTAACAGCTGGGAAGAAGTATTTGGATAGAAAAGAACGAGAGTTATTAAATTGATGGCATTGAAGAGTATAGCGTAAAATACGAGCTAGTTTTACAAGTCCCGTGTTTCCGTTTCTTGTGTTAAAGAACATCTTTTTACAAAAGAAACAAAACTAGCTTTCTCTATAAAACTAATTTGTCGATTTCGCAGATTATGAACAAATCGAGTTATAAGAGTACCTAATATTACACCTAGCTTTGAAAACTAGCCAAGTAAAATTAAAAGTGCTTTAAAAAGCAAACAGCCTGTTTCCAAGCTAGTAAATAAAACGACAATTTATTTTCCTATTACAAGCCAGACAGCTTAAAACTTACTAGGACTCACTCAAAGCAGTGGCTCATCATCGAACAGGGATCTTCAGTCATCCCCAACTTCAGCACACAGTCACAGACATCCACAACTTCAGCACACAGTCACAGACATCCACAACTTCAGCACACAGTCACAGACATCCACAGCTTCAGCACACAGTCACAGACATCCACAACTTCAGCACACAGTCACAGACATCCACAACTTCAGCAGACAGTCACAGACATCCACAACTTCAGCACACAGTCACAGACATCCACAACTTCAGCAGACAGTCACAGACATCCACAACTTCAGCACACAGTCACAGACATCCACAACTTCAGCACACAGTCAAAGACATCCACAACTTCAGCACACAGTCACAGACATCCACAACTTCAGCCGACAGCCATAGACATTTACAGCTTCAACGAGTTAAAAAAATTAACAAGGAATAAAATGGAATAAAAAAGCTGTTTTAATAATCTGCAGAATCGCGTAATATTTCTTGTGCAACTGGCTGTTGCTGCTGTTGCTGCTGCTGCTGCTGCTGCTGCTGCTGCTGCCCGCCGCTCAATTTTAGAGCTGCTCTGGAGGACAAGCCGGATAGAAAGCCGGACATTGCACTGCCAGCACTGTAAAGTGCACCGCCTGTGGTTTTTTTGAGAATGTAAAAAGTGTGCGTTGAGTATGTTAAATCTGAGTCTGTTAAGCCCAAAATTTGTTAAAAAATATGTTCCTTAGTAACAAGTATTTCGCCCCATATAGGCACTAACAGATATTTCCTTAACTTACCGACCACCTTGCTGGTGTCCTCAAGCGCACGCCCAGTTGACTGCACAGCGCTAGATACCTTCTTGCCCTGCTCAGTGTTGCTCAGGAATCTGTTAGGGTGAGATTTTAAAGCAGAAAGTCGATTTAGCACAACTCAAGAGAAGTTAACAGAACTCAGGAGAAGCTAAACAGAACTCAGGAGAAGCTAAACAGAACTCAAGAGAAGTTAACAGAACTCAGGAGAAGCTAAACAGAACTCAGGAGAAGCTAAACAGAACTCAGGAGAAGCTAAACAGAACTCAGGAGAAGTTGATAGAAATCAATAGAACCCCAGGGAAGAGGGCAATCTCACTGGTTGAATCGAACTCCAAGAGCGCTCTGACCGCGGCACGGATGACGGGCTGTGGCGCCAGCCAGTCCCGTCCGTTGTGCGGCCAGCCAGGCCCTGAAGTGAAAGGTGGCTCGCAGCGCGCGAACAAAGCTGGAATTGAAATCGCCTTCATCGACTCCGGAATCTTCGGCGGAGGCTGCCGAGCTGTCCGCGGTGGCCGCGGCGGTCAACAGCAGGGCTGTGAGGTAGGCGCGGAACTGGGCTCGCAGCCAATCGTCGGAGCCTTCCCACTCTGCCAATCAGAACATTTTGATCGTTTAAACATTAAAGGCACATCAAATAATGTAGCCGTAGCCCATGCGTAGCCATATTCCGTAGCCTATGACTAGCCATATCCGTAGCCTATGACTAGCCATTTCCGTAGCCTATGACTAGCCATATCTGTAGCCTATGACTAGCCATTTCCGTAGCCTATGACTAGCCATTTCCGTAGCCTATGACTAGCCATTTCCGTAGCCGACGTGCAGTCGGCCCTGCATAATCCTCCGTACTTTTAAGCTTATAATAATCTTAAATCCGATATGTATAGAAAAACCAAACTCACCAGATCCGGCAAACAGATCCTCCTGCTCGGAGCGTCGGTCCTGAGAATCGGCAGCTGACGACGAGGTGGCCGATGAAGCCGCCGGGGACGCTTTGTCCAGCAGGCGCTGCACGAAGGCCTCGTCAGGTCCGCTGAGGCGCAGCAGACGCGACAGGCCGCGATCGTAGACGGCAAAGTCAGAGGAGTCGCAGCCAATCAGAGCGTCCAGGCGGCGCCGGGACTGCTGCTGGCGGAACAGGACGTTGTTGGCGCCCAGCAGGCATGCGCGCAGGTTCGCGTCCTCCAGCAGGCCGATCTGCTGCAGAGAAACGTATGGCAGGAACACGGCAGACTCGGCGAACAGAGCTAACGGGAAGCCGCAGTCGTCAACTAAGAACGGACTCTGCGGAGGAGGCGGCGACGAAGGTGGCGTCGACGAGATTTGCGACTCGGGAGCCGCAGCGCCGGCTGCCACAGAGACACGAGCCAGGCCAGCGCGGACACTGGACATCAGGCCGGAGGCCAGCGTATCCTGCAGTCGGCCACCGTGGGTCTCCGAGGCCGACGCCGTTGACGTCGCCGACGGCGTTGGCGGTGGCGGTGTAGGCGAAGTCGGCGACGCAGCTGGCGAAGGCGCACTGTCTGTGTCACGTTCAATGCTGACAAAATCGGAATCTGAAAGATTGCTGAAAAAAAGTACACTCGAGCGTGCAGTGAGTAGTGTTTCCGTGTATTACCACTTTTTTCATTTAGTAAAAAAACTTTCGGGCAACACAAAAACTTCTTTTCAATTCCTCCTTCTGTCTTAAGCTGCTTTGTGATAATCTCGCAGCAGGATTTGCGATAATCTCAAAGCATAGGGTACGAATAAAACTGCTTTGGATTGGATTATTATTATTAAAATGCTACAAATAATACACGAGTAGTATTGTCGCGCCTTTTTTGCTTTTTTCTTTGAGCAGCCAAAAAATGGCGTAACTCAAAATTCTATAGTAGTTGCAGCATACCGGAAATTGTAGCGACTCTTGAACACAGCTCCGCAGCGCGTTAATCCGCTCTCCAACAGGCCGGGATAGAGTGAGACCAGCGCCAACAATGTATTGCTCAGCTGTGAAGCCGGGTTCATGTGTAACAACACTCGGCGCTCCAGCAGCAACAGTTTGAATAGTACTAGCAGTTTCTGACGATAGCGCAGCAGCAGATCCTTTACGGACAGGCCTACGGACAAGATTTGTCGTAATTAATTAATTAATTAATAATTGAGTACGTCTGCCCTAATTGGGTCAGATTTGCAGCCGACAGCCCAGCCGCAGCCATTGCGCGGCGCATCTGAAGGCTGCGTACAGCTGCTCAGTCCATGGACTGGAGGACGCCACACCCACCTTCAATTAATCCAAGCTAATGCTGACCCGTTTAACAGCTGGGTGAACTGAAGCAATGTAGAGTTAAGTGCTTTGCTAAAAGGACACAATTTGTTCCAGTGAAGTCGGGAATCGAACCACCGACCTTCAAGTCGTGAGTCCGAAGCTCTCATAGTAAGCTATATCGGGTGTGTCATAAGCAATGTCACTGTGGTTGTTGTGCAGGAACCCAAAGCACTAAGCATCCAAATATATTATATTCTGAAAGTACATTTCTTGAGAAGTTGCCACCACACCGGAGCAGCAATTTTAATGTCTATGGCCAAAACTGTCGCAAGAATTCGTTTTAGCAAGAAATTGAATTGCTCTTTGAATTGCGTTTTGCTCTAAAATCATATTTAGCAAGCGCAACACGATGAAATCTTCTTTTTGCAACCAGCAAAACTCAACACGAATCACGACAAGACACACATCCAATTCTACGCTTTCATTCGCTTTAAGCTTGGAAAATCTGCACTAGAAGTAGAGGAGGATCTCCGGAACTGCCCAACTCGCAGGTCAATTTACAGGTGGTTTCAGAACTTTACTGATCCTGGGTTCGAATTGGGAGATGCCGCCAGATCTGGACGACGATGTTCAACCAGGACAATAGAGAACATCGAAGTCATCAGCGACCTGGTCAAAGAAGACCCGCCAGTCTGTCAGGGAGCTAGCGGACTGCTTGGAGATTGATTTCAAGACTGTCCATCGAATCTTGACAGAGGATCTCCATCACCGAAACCTCTGCTCGGTCTGGGTGCCCCATGACCTCACTGCGGACCAACGTCAGGCCCGTGTGAACTGCGCCAAGCAGATCCGCAATGTGTGCAGCAGCCGGGGCTTGGATGACATCCTAAACTGCCTGGTTGTTAAGGATGAGACCTGGCTCCACCTGGATGGCAAAAGCAGCAAGGCAGACAGTCGCTGCTGGCTGGGAGCTGGGGACTCCAGGCTGACTGTGACCAGGAGGTCCATCTCAGACAAGAATACAATGCTGCTGGTGGCATTCACGCCAAACAAACGTACAATCTGTACAACTCCGCCAAACACCAAGGTCGATGGCCAGTACTTCATCGACTTTGTCCGACACACTGGGAACCTCTGGCGCACGCTCCGGTCAAACCCGATTCACCTGAACGAAGTTCTGTGGCAGATGGACAACGCACGGCCGCACACCTGTCAGGCTGTCCCTACAGCCCAGACTTCAACTTATGCGACAGGTTTCTCTTCAAATGGCTGAAGGCAGACTTTTCCCAGAGAATTTTCGCAAACCATGATGAGGTCAAAGAAGCTGCGTTGCACTGGTTCCGACAGCTGGAGGAAAAACACCTGCAGGCTGAGGTGGAGAAGCTGTACGAGCACTGCCAGAGGGTGATTGATATTGGGGGACAATATGTTGTTGATTGATACAGTTTACAGTTCACAGTGATACAGTTTTGTTCATCTGCGATTGTTAGTTGGTCTGTTTTCCCCTCAGTGACATTACTTATGACACACCTGAAGTTTTTTCAAACAATTATATTAAAAAGGCACAACCTAGATAGCTGAAATTTTGCACAAAATGTTGTCCTACTTACCTGAGAACACCTGAGTAGACAATGAGTTTTTAGTAACAGCTCGCTTAAAATCAAGAAAAGTCTCTTCAATAATCTCCACACGGCTGAAATCGCGCAGCTCAAAGTAGGACTGGGCCACGTGACTAAGGCGCTCCCTAATGGCTCCGAATAATGGCGCCCGGCTGACCACAACCACCGACTTCTGCACCGAGCTGCGAGTCACGTCTGCCGACCTGCTCACCAGCTTCTGTGGTGCGTTTAACATTTAAATGTAGACTTTAGTGGAATGAAAATATCACTTGGTCATACTAGACCCGCAACCAGCGAGGAGGCAATTCTGCTCATTTCGCTGACTCCTGAGCACACACGCACACACACCGAATGCAGGCACATACTCACACTTGGGCTTACATCTAACAGATTTTCTCCTCGTCACTGTACAGTCTCACTGTGCATTGGATGTCGGCCCTCAAGCGCATAAATTGCATGAAAAGCCCCTAAGCCCAAGTGAAAGTGGCCTCGCCGCGGATTCGATCTCACGGACCTTGGTGCAAGAGGCAAAAGCGTTAAGCCAGTCTGCCACTGACCCCCCATTCCAATGGAAAATGGTATGAAAACAATCAGTGATTTGTAACAATGCTCACATCTGAGTCGATTTGTCTGTAGCAAGCCACGCAGAATACAGACTGCTCGCGGTCTGTCAGCGAGGGCAACACAAAGTAGACATGATCTGGTGAATCAAGAAGATGCATAGCAACTGTTTTAACAGCAAGCCTTTAATATAAATCTTAATGGGAAGCCATGGTAAATATACTAAATGTTAGAGACAATGCAAATTAGTCCTTTTTGTCCACAATGAGAGGCTTATTAGGCCTATGTTAGTCTGTTCTTAAATTTAACTGAAATTAGTTGAATTCCCTCAACTATTACTTTCTACAGGCACTATTTACTTTACCTTTATCGACCTAATTTAAAAGTTAAAGGCTAAAAATTCAGATTGTTTTGATTTTTTAAACATACGTTCATTGAACACAAGTGTATATGTAGTGAAGTAAAAGAAAGTAAAAGCTCACCTTGCTCATAGTTGTGAGCACCATCGGGCAGTGCCAGGTGAGGCAGATTCTGCCACTCTTCAGGCAGCTCGCCAGCATCATGGCCTTGGCCAGGAAACAGTGGTGGATAGCAGTACTCAAGCTAAAAAGTTATTTACTGAGCTTTAAATTTAGCTTTTCTATTTCTCTAGCCTTTCTTAGCACTTTGATCTCTTATTACTCTTCAAAAACACATTTTCTTGAATGTCTATCAATTCATATTTTCAACATAATTAGGAAAAAAAGAAACAAAAAAGTTTACCTACAAGAAATAAATATTGATAAGAGCTGCTTTTATGACATATCTTATTATGCCACTTGGCAATTATTATTAATTTAAGCTTAACAAATTACTTTAAAAAAGGATAATAGTAATAACAATTGGAATAATAAAAACAAGAAGCAAGTCAGTTTTAAATAGTTTATAAGACAGGCTTTTGAGAAAGAAATTTTACAAATTCTTTCTCTTTTGGAAATTAGAAGACATAAAACTAGGGATCCCATTTTTTAGATAAGGATGAAAGTAATTACAAAATAACATTTACTATTGCTATTAAGTACTCATAAAATGTATCACATTTTAACAAGAAATATCATTATATTTAAATGGGGTTAAATACAGGTTTACTTTGATTGTTAACTTTTTTTGTTTTAATATTCAATGTATCAGTAATGACAGTAAATAAATACATTTTAGTTAACTAGGCCTAGTAAGTGTAGTGATGAAAATAAACTAGCCATAAGTAACTTAGTTAGAATAGCAAGATTATTTTAGTCAATGGTTCATATCATTGTGTTGAAAAAAATCCTTTTATGTATTTTATAGAATATAGTCAAGGGATACACATAGTTAAAATTAGCTAATGGCAAATGCAGAAGTGAAATAGCAAATGAAAATAGTTAAGGCTAAATTTTATTGCAGTTATTACAGATAGCATAAATAGAGAAGAGGGCCTCCAACAATTAAAAAATTCGGAAATCCATGACTTAAGGAGCCAAAAGACAAAGCAACAGATCAAAGTGTAATATTTGAAGAATAAAACACAGAAGGTAAAAAGGGTCCATGACAAGTTTAGCAAAAATTATATATAGACCACCAATGCTCACCTGAACACCTCTTTTGTGATGAAATCCAACAATTAAAATATTTATTATATAAGAATCATCCATAGCTCTTTCTAAAAAAATTACCAAATGAAATGTGCTTTGCTTAGTTTCGCCAATAAGAGATTTATATCTGGGATTGGGTAGTCTTGTTCATTACTTGTCACAATTAAAGAAACATAATTTAAATGCAGACGGTTGATATTTTTATAGAAGCACTAATCTGTCAAAAAATTAATCATATGAGATACTAAATTTCTTCTTCGCCTTCCTGACACTTCTTCAAAGTTCAACTGACTATTTTTAATTCTAGGGTTTCTTTGAAAATTTCCTTTCGTAAAAGCTGGACTCTATTTTGTTCCTTTAAACAAACGCACAGTACGTTTTGCAAAATTATAGAAAGAACCAACGTTTTATTTTAAATTAAAAGAAAAATACTGTTACAAATATTAATTATTACACATGTGATCTTATTGCTTAAAATTAGCTTACTTACTGGAACAGTCGTATTATATCAATGTAATATTGCATTGGTTTTCATTGAGTAGTGGTTTAAATCTGGAGGTTGAAGCATGTGAAGTTAACAAAACATTTTGTGCGTCGTGATAGGGGCTGAACTTGTCAGCTTCCAATACGTATTATACTTTTTCTTCGGTTAAACTAGTTTAACCAGGAATTTTAAGCAAAAACCGAAACGGCGTAGTAATTGTTCAGCCAGTACTGTAGAGTGCAGAATTACGGCAATATGTATTTTAACCAATCATGAGCTAACTACTCTACTCTTTCGCTTAGTAGTATTTTTAGTATTTTTAGAAAATAATGCGAATAAAAAACATGTAAGTAACAGCGTGTGATTCATCTCACCAAGAAAGGACAAACGAATCAATCAAAAGTCATGTGACTACTATTATTATTAGTACAAAATCAATTTTTTGTCATAGACAATCAAAAATCAAACCAATCATGTTACCCAAAATCAATCGAAAGGTCAAGAAAGCGATAATCCATCTATAAGGAGTCTATTCTGCGGTATGACCTCTCCTCTGCGCCGATCAAAGGAGTGATCGCCTCGATCATTATAAGATTGAATGAAAACCGACTCGGACTGATACGATTCGAGTTCTCTTCTAACGCCTCTAAAGCCAAAATGATAGATAATAAGTAAAACACTTTGGGTTGATGCCTGAGATCGACTGACTCCGTCAAGCGGGCTGCAGAGCGGGAAACAGCCACTGTAGCTCCGCGCTCGTGATATTATATTTATTTGCTATCCTTTCACGTACAATATTTCACATAAAACGTGCATGATATTTCTCGCTCCTTTTCATCCCCGGTCCGGTCTCGGCCTCTCGTTCCTGGCTCCTCTCTCTCTGCCGGTTTCTCCCATTCGTTCAGCCGTGACTTACTCGGGTCAGGTTCGAGGGTGCGCAGCCGCTGTGTTCCCCCGCTGCTCGCCTGGCCCTTCTCTCTCCCGGTCGCTCCCCGCCGGCCGGGTCATCGATGACTCACTCGGGTCAGGTCGCACCGTCTTCCCGCCAAGCCACGTCACCCGTCTCTGGAAATGGTATTTGCCTGTGCCTTTTCTCTTTTCCCTCTATGCTTCTTTCTATTTCTATCTATTTTGTCACTCATAGCGTATATTGAAGTACATCTACGAGATTTTGCTCGACGATATGGATTGGCGCACCTGGATGTCTACTACCGCCCGCTACCAATACTAATCATGCGGCGGAGTGACTTCAACTGGATCGTTCCGTACGAGCCGGACAATCCGTACTACGACTCACGAGCAGCTTCTACTCAACTACCACTATTGTAGGCATGAACAGCGCATAGAGCGTGTCACATTCAAAGATCCATCCGAAGCCGGCGACGTGGCTATGTGCACATGGGGCCCCATGGTCTGTGTCGGGTGCGTAGAGCAGGGCGAGGCATACGGCTGTATGGCGCAATGCCCCGTCTGCCGAGAGCCGCGAGCTAAGTGCATATTATGCGAAAAAACCCGACCCGGCAGGTATGCCCACTAAGGCATTGGACATGCAACACCTGACTGCAGGCCATGGCGCGACGGACACATTCGGCGGTGTCCGGACTGTGCAAATCCGCTTCCGTCGCGGGCTCTAGAAGCCATGGCAACAAAGCAAGTGGAAGCCGAACTATCTATCGATCAGCCATAAAACATCGAGGTAGAACGACTGACACAAGCAGTGCGCACATGGTCAATCGCGCGACTTGCCGAGGAGGCCAAAAGAGCCTTGAGATGCGTATGGCATTCGTGCTGGCAGCGCGGTACCCAAACTGGGATGCTGTGGAGTACTATCTTCAAATATGTCAGGACACAGAGCATCCAGACTACGTACCGCTACAGCACCTGTTCTGGCCCATCGCCAATCTGATAGAAAATCGCAACCAGGCTTACCGGGCTGCGCTTCACTGCACGTTCGGCGACTGGAGCCAGGACAGGGCTGCGCCATAAGACTTGTAACATAACTATAGATATTAAACACGACAATCATAAAGTTTGTCTTTTTCAGTGCTGCCACACCTCAGGTTGTAGATTTACAGACTTAACACCACTTTTTATCTCCGCAAAAACCGTAAAGAATTTTTAGTACAAATTAACCAATTCTTCTCCGGTGAACCGGTTTGCAAAATACCTTATTATACATTATACTTTAATACTATTTATAACTTATACACGCTATTTTTTCGACTGACATTGTAAATTTCGAGACGAAAATTTTGTAGAAGGGGAGAATTTGTAGAGTGCAGAATTACGGTAATAATTATTTTAACCAATCATGCGCTAACTACTCTACTCATCCGCTTAGTAGTATTTTTAGAAAATGCGAACCAAAAAACATACAAGTACAACATGTGATTCATTTCACTAAAAAAGGACAAACGAATCAATCAAAAGTCATGTGACTACTATTAACAGTATCAAATAAATTTTTATGTCATAGACAACCAACAATCAAACCAATCATGTTACCCAAAATCAATCAAAAGCTCAAGAAAGCGATAATCCATCTTTTTGCGTTTCTACTACTTTCGTTATATAAAAAATCTATCCTCTCAAGTTGTCAAGCATTGACCCAAACTTTTTGACACCAGTTTGACACCTGTACACTGAACGCACTCATCGAACCCGAGAGGGTCAGATTCTCTATAAATACAAGAACTCCGGAGCGAGCCCAGATTCAAGTCTCGCCGAGAAGAGGAAACGAAGAGAAGGAATCTGAGACTAAAATGAATCGGACTCCAGGTCCAAGACTTGTGGTAAGAGTTCCTTGAGTTATCCTAATTAATTATTTATTAATTAGAAGTCCTTTATTGAGCTAAGTTAAACCTCTTTAAGTAATCGTTTAAACAACGATTTAATCGTAGTCACAGACGTGTGATTACATTGATTATACTACAAGGGATAAGCGCCAGACTTGTAGTAGAACCTACCAAAGCTGGTAAGAAGGAACGCAATCAACAAGTGACTATTGGTTAATCGACGTCAGC
Organism: Macrostomum hystrix; assembly: GCA_950097015.1. NCBI lineage: Eukaryota > Metazoa > Platyhelminthes > Macrostomidae > Macrostomum > Macrostomum hystrix. Next base: position 6,526,728 of record CATNEN010000034.1, on the reverse strand, counting down.
GACAAATCGAAGTCAGGAAGACACAACACCGAACCTAAGTTCCCTAATTTCTATTGGTCCGTTGTAACTGCAACTGAAGCAAAGAGAATAAATTAAATTCTCTTGTATTCGAACGATCCAGGTACCTGAAGGGCATCCCGAAGCCAAACTCGAGCATCCGAACAATACAAACGGTCGAACCACAGCAATACCACTATCGGAGCTTCAAAGCCTGCAGCACGGTTTAACATTTTTGTATTTACAAACTTCAATATTTTCTAAGAAACCGGGATGAGCTAATGCTAACGTATTAACTTCCCGATTGACATTCACATTCACATTCACATTCAAACAAGAGTATTGTGACTTAAATCTTGAATCTTTGAGTTATTCAAGGTTTAAGTGTGTTTCGTATCTCCGTAGTGAATTTTTGGGAGCCAGCTTGACATTCGCTGGCAGACATGCACTTCTACTGCATCAATCGCAATGAAAATTCACAAAACCTCTGATGTAATCGAGTTGATTAGATGTCAACGAAAGTCAGAAACAGTCTTTGTGATAAATTTAAAAGTAATTGACAGATTTTGCAACTTTGACGTTCCATGTCGAGCATCAGTCTTAAATATATAAAACAATACTAACAATTACACAATCATGAAAGAGACAACCTATCAGCTTCTGTTCATAGTTTAGAGCGTATGACAGCTGCGAGACACTGTATTAAAAAGAATAAAAAGCTCCCTTCTTACAAAACTAAAATATTCACACTGTCTGGGAAGCCAGCGTCTACTAATAACCGTAAAATACAAACTGGTCGCATGCGCGAAAACAGATTGCTTCGTTCAAAAATGCTACAATAAGACACTTAAACAACTTAACACGAAAAATTCTCATTAACTCACACAGCCCCTGTTCTACTGTAAAAAACTCCACGGGCTGATTTATAAGCCCGCAAAGATCAATTGCTTTGAATTATTTGCGAGTTGATCAATGTCAAGCTGGCTCGCAAAAATAACACTACGGAGATACGAAACACACTTTAACCTTGAATAACTCGAAGACGCTTTCATGAATCAGTCTAAAATATTTTACACATTTAATCAACTCGATTGCATCAGAGGTTTTGTAAATTTTCATTGCGATTGATGCAGTAGAAGTGTATTTTTGAAAGTACAAGAAAATACACTGCGGAGATAGGAGCAACTTCAAAGCTGTTTAATTCTTTGATGCATTGACAAAAAATATTTTTTTGGAACGCTATCTTAGTTGCATCAGAAGATCTGTTAAGTTTCGCTGTAATTGAATGCTTATTTTTAAGTCACAATACTCTTGTTTGAATGTGAATGTGAATGTCAATCTGAAAATTAATGTCAGATAATGCTAAGGCTCGTACTAAAACGTCAAATGAAACCTTACTATACTAGGCCTAGTATAGTGGCTAGGCCTAGTACGACTAATAAATGAAGTTTAGTTGGTGTACGATTTGATTATTTTATACGTTTTTAGACTGTGGCAAATACACCTTTTACTTTGGTAAGGCCTAGGGGTTAAGTTGGGGCACCACAACCAGAAACAGCTTACTTGTGCTTTGAGAAGGCATGCAGAGGGAACTGTATCAGGCTGATCAAATTTGGGGGGGGGTCCTATCCTATTGCTCCTTCCCTAGATCCACCCCTTTGTAATACAATTTCATTACAATTACCTGTTTGTGTTACATTTATTTGCTATGTAGCTACTTATACTTAAACTGCATCAGTACATGTATCGGCCTAGTAATAGATTTTAGGTTTTTTATCAAACATGCCTATACAGGAAAACCAAATGACTAGAACTATAGCTTGGCCTATAAAAATCCTATCAACCTTTTTTCTGTCTACCATGTTTGCTGATGCAGCCACATATTTAATATGGTATAAAGTATCATGGCTATTTATTGTGAACATCATTTACAAATAATATACTTTTTATTGCTTTTTAAACTTTGAAGTAGTATAGTAAGTAAGAAATATTTAATATTTCACTAAAGTGATAACCAATCAAGGTTTGCTGACCATTTACTCATGATTGATTGATTTATTGATGGGTTTCATAAGTATCAATGGGCCAAAGAGCATATATTATGATTATATATTAGTTACTATATAAAAAATGAAAATAGAGTAACTACAAATGGTAATAAGTAAAAAGAGTATATTATTTTGGTAGCAACTTAATGCATAGCTTAATTGTTTCAGTATATGATTATGGTTGGTTTATAAAAACAGGTTAAGCCATTTCTCTCTTTAATGTCAATGGTTTAACAAAAGCTGCAAAGAAGCAGAGAAAGCACATTAAATTAGAATATCGAAAAATACTTGACTAATTTGCATGTCTTAAGTGTCATTTTGTAGCAGGGACATGCATCAAGCAATTAATAATTGACCCATGCCTTTAGGTGAGGCAGAAACAGGATCATCCATGCATCCAAATAACTGTCAGAACACACTTTAAATGTTTCAACAGTAGCAAATCATTGGCGAAACTATTCTATATTTTTAAAGCATAGTTTGGCATCAGAGTCGGAGATACACTCTGGCTCGAAAGTTCATGTTTTTTTGTTTTGATTTTTGCTTAAAGTGAAAAATGTCTATGATCGGGGGAACCCATACAAATGTCAGTTTCATATTGGAACAGTAGTACAATGGCAGAGTCGGGCAATACTTCGGATTTTCTAACTGCCGTGGACGAACTGCACAGTGCTGCCAAGGAGGAGGAGGCTCGCAATAAGCTTAAAGCCGAAATTTCTGCTGGCCATGAGAGCGCCGAAATCTATTGGCGTCTGGCACGTGAATGCCGCGCCTTGGCCAACAGCTGCTCGGATGGCGAGGACAGGCGTAAGGTGCTCATCTATGAGGCATTCGATGCGGCTAAGAAGGGCTTGGCAGCCGAGCCTGATAACTGGTGCTGCCACAAGTGGATGGGCATCCTGCTGGACCTCACCGGCCGCTTCGAGGGCATCAAGAAGCGCATTGAGAACTCCTTCCTAGTCAAGGAGCATTTCACCAAGGCTCTGGACAAGCAGCCGAACGATGCAGTTGTGCTGCACTGCCTCGGCGTCTGGTGCTACGAGGTTACCAGCCTATCCTGGCTGCAGCGCAACATGGCCGCGGCCTTCTTCGCCAAGCCGCCAACCTCCACCTACGAGGAGGCGCTGGACTATCTGCTGCGAGCCGAGAAAGGTTAGTTCGCTTTGCCAAGCTTTGCTAAGGCTTTCAGTTCAGACTATCAAACTTTAATGCTCTGAAAACTCGAATGCTGGAGCAGTATGAGGGACAACTCGAATTGCGTGATTTCATAGTTTCGCCTCTTAATCCCCCAATGCATTTCGAACCCCCTCGTATTGCAGCCAGTCCGAGTTTCTACGTCTCGAACCTGAATTACATTGGCAAGACCTACTATCAGCTCAAGAAGCTGCCGGAGGCGCGTGAGTTCTTCCAGAAGACTATCGACCACCCAGCCGACGGACACGACGACCGTGAGGTAAGAACTGAGTGCGCTGTGGTCCACTGGTCAGACCACTTGCCCTCCAGATCCCCAGCTAAGACCACTGCATACCATCCAGATCCCCAGGTTAGACCGCCCGCCTCCCAGATCTCCAATTAAGAACGTCTGTCTCCCAGATCCCCTGTTAAGGCCACCAGCCTTCCAGATCCCCAAGTTAGACCCCTTGCCTCCCAGATCCCTAGTTAAGACCGCCTGCCTCCCAGATCCCAAGTTAAGACCGCCTGCCTCCCAGATCCCCAGTTAAGGCCACCAGCCTTCCAGATCCCCAGTTAAGGCCACCAGCCTTCCAGATCCCCAGTTAAGGCCACCTGCCTCCCAGATCCTCAGGTAAGACCACCTGCCTCCCAGATCCCCAGTTAAGACCACCTCCCTCCCAGATCCTCAGGTAAGACCACCTGCCTCCCAGATCCCCAGTTAAGGCCACCTGCCTCCCAGATCCCCAGTTAAGACCGCCTGCCTCCCAGATCCCCAGGTAAGACCGCCTGCCTCCCAGATCCCCAGTTAAGGCCACCTGCCTTCCAGATCCCCAGTTAAGGCCACCTGCCTTCCAGATCCCCAGTTAAGGCCACCAGCCTTCCAGATCCCCAAGTTAGACCCCTTGCCTCCCAGATCCCCAGTTAAGACCGCCTGCCTCCCAGATCCCCAGTTAAGGCCACCAACCTTCCAGATCCCCAGTTAAGACCACCTCCCTCCCAGATCCTCAGGTAAGACCACCTGCCTCCCAGATCGCCAGTTAAGGCCACCTGCCTCCCAGATCCTCAGGTAAGACCACCTGCCTCTCAAATCCCCAGGAAAGCCCACCTGCCTCCCAGATCCCCAGTTAAGACCACCTGCCTCCCAGATCCCCAGTTAAGACCACCTCCCTCCCAGATCCCCAGGTAAGACCATCTGCGGATCAAACCCCCTGGTTAGACGTACAAGGCTCTCGGGTTAGGCCACCAACATTCTAGATTTAGATTCCGGAACTGAATCCATCGCTCTGATGCTCGCTGTTGGCGCAATAACTCTTAGAACTCATTGTTCCACAGGCCAAGAAGGAGGCGGCCAGCTTGATCAAGAAGTGCTAAAGGACACGATCTTATTTTCAAGAAACGCCACTTTGACTCTTACACTAATTCCACGTATCTGCTCTACTCTAATTTATAACTTCTTAGTAAGTTCATTTATCAATTTTCAGATGTGGTCTCTGATTCCCTACGACATTTTATTAATTAAGCATAATCGGATAGATGATTAGATGTGATAAATGTCCATCAGTTTGAATTGGCGCCAACAGATAATATAACAAAGCAAGTTACTCGTGTTTTTAGTCGCTTTATTGTTGTCTGGCAACCTTTGGTCATGCAATAAAAACGCTTGATTGACTACTGAAGACTGTTCCTGCTTTTTTCTTAATCTTTTGGTCATCGAATATTATAATTGTTATTTATTTGTTATTTAAATAAAATTTCATTAGTGAATCAAAGCTTTAAAAAAATTTGTGACTCATCAATTTCTGCTTCATTCAGATGCAAAGTGATTTTTATACGTCAGTAATTTTCTTTCAATCAACTATCATTGCCAGAGTTGGCTATAAAAAATTGCTGTTAGGTTTTTTTTTCAAAAAAAACATGTATTTTCTGTAATACATAACCGATGTATAATGCACGGACCACTGGAGCAGTGGCGAGGCTAGGATTTTGAAATGGCTGAATAACAAAGTAAACGAAACTCTCTTTTTAGTCGAAATTAGATGAGACAGACATTTTGAAGTAAGTTGTTAGGATCAATCATGAACATTATCTTTGTGATGTTCTGTATGTCTTTTGAGCCTCTTCAAATTTTACCCAAGCCTTCATGGATGAAATAAACAAATGACAGCAGTAAATATGGGTGGATTACATGCTGTAGTAGCGATATACATAATGTCTATGTAGACATGTAGGCACGAGACGTGGCTTCGCTTAATAACCGGGACACCATTTAAAAAATAACTAATTGGAGTTGAATGTTTCTCGAAAAGGTCGAAATCGACTATGACGATGACGATTCGCCAAGGTGTGAAATTCATAACCCCATTGCACTTGTATTGAAGGCAAAATAGTCTAGTCTACTGTAAATTTACTCGTTTACAATTATGTAACTGCGGAACAATCAGGACCACTGCATATGGAAGGACAGGATACCTCGTTTCTTGAAAAATTATTAAAGGCAGATTTTCTAGTGTTTTTACAATTAGCTGTGCTATAGTCAAAAGTCAACTCAGGGTTATACAGTCACTTAAAAAATCCAAGCTATATAGGCAAATTTTATGTCTAATTGGTTGCTATGCGTGCTTCATGATAAATAAACGAAGATGAAATGAAGATCAACTATTTATGAAAAAAACAACAAGATAAATTAAAAGAACAGCATTGGGTTTTGTTACCCATAAAAATTTATAAAAATGTAATGTAAAAAGTGAAAAGTTCCTATCTCGCTATATGAATTTTCCAAGAAACGAAGTGTCGGCCGTCCATTCTCTTCTATAGTGGTCCTAATTGGTACGTAAAGGGGTTGATCAATGGATTTACATCAAACTTACGTGTATTAAGATTATGCCAATGTTGACGAAAGGATTTACAATAAGACAGATGCAACGCATACTAATTATATATTTTCATATAGCTTTCATTTGACTTAAACTGACTGTATATACAGACATCGGTCTTAGCTGCATGGTATACTGCATAGTTCAAATGGGCATGACGAGTGCGGCAAAGTTGTCGTAAGTTTTATTTTGAAGTGCACCCACTTTAATTCGCCAGGCGCACCTGTTCTATGGTGATGACCAGAAGCCGTTGCATCAGCTCATACTGGCCAGTGTCGCGAAATCGTTCCAAATGCACCAGCTCGAACTCCAAAAGACGACTGACATCATCCGGCACTGCTCCGGCGAACCTTCGCTCCAGTTCCATCGCCGCCATGTCATAGACTGCCTCGACTAGATTGCGCCACGCCATGGCCCGACCCCGCCAGAACTGCGGGTGGTGCTCATTTGAGCAGTAGTGCCGCCACAGGCCTCTCTGCCAGGCCTGCTCGTCTGATGGGCCTAGACATTCGTCCGGAAACCAGCGCTGAGCATAGGTGACAGTCTCTTCGAAGCTGTACTTGCTGTCGTCGTGACAATCGATCTGCTGATCGGTCGGGTCCCTCGTCGGCTCTATTTCCTTTGACAATCGACCTTCGGACAGCAAGACTGGCTTCACTCTAGTCACTATCGTACTGTTAAATATTTGGTAGCAGCGCTTCACGTAAAACTTGTGGCGCCCTACGTAATCGTAGTATGTCTTCACATGCAACTCGTGCCACAATAGCCAAGTGAATTCGTGAACATCCACAGCGCTGCCCGACTGGGAATGGCGCAGCTTCTGCAGCTCACTCTCAGCTAGGTTCCTTCTGTCTGTGGACCACAGCACCAGGAGAACTCGCATGATGCAGTAGTATGGCTTCAACTGTCGCAAGCTTTCAAGCTCCTGTTGTCCAATGCGGTCTTTCACTGTATCGATAAACTTATCTTTTGTGATGTCCGCTTGCTGCATCCTTAGTACTAGAAAGCAGTGCAGTGTCTTTCGAAGCTCTCGTATGAATATAATGCAATGGTTGAAAATAGTTTTCATATCAGTTGACCAGGACTTTAGCGAAGGCTTGACGTTCGAGGAGGGACCGTGGAATTGCCGCGGTCTCCCCACGGAATCTTCATACCGCGACCCTTCTATATACGTACATCAGCATGGTTTTTGCTGGAATGAAACCATATTTTAGATATTCAGCTCGCCAATGTCGTTGTCAATATCTATAAACATATAATACACGTAATTTACATTCATGAAAGAATAGAATTCTATTCTTTCCTCCATGCCTCGGATTCGCTTTTTCTTCCATTAATTCAGACCAAAGAAATAAATAAACGGAAATAACTTATACATTTACCTCCGCTGTGATTGCACTTTATGAAAAACACAAGAGAGCCAAATTAGACAGCTTTTTACACCTCAGAAAATGCAAGACTATTGATCTCACGGGCAGCAAATCACTCAGATCACTCAGATCACTCAAATCATATCACTCAGATCACTCAAATCATATCACTCAGATCACTCAAATCATATCACTCAGATCACTCAAATCATATCACTCAGATCACTCAAATCATATCACTCAGATCACTCAAATCATATCACTCAGATCACTCAAATCATATCACTCAGATCACTCAAACCAGATCACTCAGATCACTCAGATCACTCAAACCAGATCACTCAGATCACTCAGATCACTCAAACCAGATCACTCAGATCACTCAGATCACTCAGATCACTCAAACCAGATCACAGACCACTCAAATCACTCAGATCACTCAAACCAGATCACTCAGATCACTCAAACCAGATCACTCAGATCACTCAGATCACTCAAACCAGATCACTCAGATCACTCAGATCACTCAAACCAGATCACTCAGATTACTCAGATCACTCAAACCAGATCACTCAGATCACTCAGATCACTCAAACCAGATCACTCAGATCACTCAGATCACTCAGATCACTCAAACCAGATCACAGACCACTCAAATCACTCAGATCACTCAAACCAGATCACTCAGATTACTCAGATCAGACCACTCCCATCAGATCACTGAGATCACTGAGATCAGATCGCTCACATCACTGAGATCAGATCACTCAGATCACTCAGATCAGATCACTCAGATCACTCAGATCAGATCACTCAGATCACTCACATCAGGGATCAGTGAATTCATATTTAGCTTTCGGGGGCAGCTGAGATGAAGATTGGATGCAGTTTGATGCAGTCAGTTCATGTTTGTTCCACACGTGAAGGATTTCAGTCTTGAAGGTGAGCAGCAAGTCTATTCTAAGAAAGTATTGTGAACTCACTGCTACAAAAGACATGTGGAACTGACCCCAGCCTCACCTGTCAGGAAATCCAAACTTCAGGTGTGGCAAGCAGATTATATGCAGATTATTGAGCGACTATGAGATCTCTAATGAGCGACTATGAGGTCTCTAATGAGTGACTATGAGATCTCTAATGAGTTACTATGAGATCTCTATGAGTAACTATGAGATCTCTAATGAGTTACTATGAGATCTCTAATGAGTAACTATGAGATCTCTATTGAGCGACTATGAGATCTCTAATGAGTGACTATGAGATCTCTAATGAGTGACTATGAGATCTCTAATGAGTAACTATGAGATCTCTATTGAGCGACTATGAGATCTCTAATGAGTGACTATGAAATCTCTATTGAGCGACTATGAGATCTCTATTGAGTAACTATGAAATCTCTATTGAGCGACTATGAGATCTCTATTGAGTAACTATGAGATCTCTATTGAGCGACTATGAGATCTCTAATGAGTAACTATGAAATCTCTATTGAGCGACTATGAGATCTCTAATGAGTAACTATGAGATCTCTAATGAGTGACTATAAGATCTCTAATGAGTGACTATAATATCTCTAATGAGTGACTATGAGATCTCTAATGAGTGACTATGAGATCTCTAATGAGTAACTATGAGATCTCTAATGAGCGACTATGAGATCTCTAATGAGCGACTATGAGATCTCTATTGAAATAAACGAAAATAAAATCAAGACCAGTTATTTATGAATGAAACTTTCTAAAATTCGTTCAAGCAACACGGAATGCAACACGGTTTTCAAGATATATTAAACGAACGGCATTAAATATGCTTCCAGTAAAAAGTAATAAAGTTAAAAATGAAAAGTCCCTATCTCGCTAATGTATTTTTCCGTGAAAATCTGCCTTTTAATAATTTTTCCAAGAAACTAGGTGTCCTGTTCTTCATCTTCTAGTAGTGCAACTATGAAAACCAAGACATAGACATAGTATATGTCCTACTATACTACTATGAGTAAGCACGCAGTGCATGCCGGCAGCAGGACTCAGTCGAGCCCGTCGGTCGCTGGCAGCTGGGCCTCGTAGCGGTAGATGGGGATGCCAGGCAGGATGATGGAGCGGAACTGGCCGGTGCGGACGAAGCCCAGCTTCTCGTAGATGTCGATGGCGAACCGCTGCAGCTCTGTGGTGCCCAGCTGCATTCGGCGATAGCCGCGACTGGCGCAGAGGCGCATCAGGCGGCGGCAGACTGATTCGCCCACGCCGTGGCCGCGGTGGCCGGGCAGCACGGCGAGTCGCTGCAGCTCGCAGGTGCCTTCGTCCAGATGCAGGCTGGCCACCGTGCCGATCAGCTGCGGCGGCGAGGCGGCGGCTGCTGGGAGTGCGGGAATTGGGAGAATGGGATCATAATGGATAATGGGATCTTAATGGATAATGGGATCTTAATGGATAATGGGATCTTAATGGATAATGGGATCTTAATGGATAATGGGATCTTAATGGATAATGGGATCTTAATGGATAATGGGATCTTAATGGATAAGGGGGATCTTAATGGATAATGGGATCTTAATGGATAAGGGGGGATCTTAATAGCTAAAAAGACCTTGATAGAGAATGGGATCTTCATAGAGAATGCGATTTTTATAAATATTGGGATCTCTATAGATAATGGGATCTCAATATCTTATGAGATTTCGACTGACACGATGGGATCCAGGCATTGGGTACGCCAGGAATCGGACCTACGCGGGCAGGGTTTCCAGACTCACCCTCGCAGTCCTCCAGGAAGACTCCGTAGAGTCTGTTGGAGCCTTGGCCGCACCAGAAGCCGACAAAGTCGGCGTAGTCGGGCAGCCGGCGAGTGCTGATCAGCCATAGCAGCAGCCGAAGGCTGTGCAGCAGCGTCGGGGGCGTCAGCGCGCAGGCCAGGAGCCAAGGCCAGGCGGGCCGACAGCGCCAGGCAGCCACCACGGAGACGCATGCGCAGGCGATGCGAGTCTGGGCGGTTGGCGGGGCTCAGCCGGGATGAGTGAGCTCACCTGCAAGCCCGCCTGCCTGCTCACCTGCAAGCCCGCCTGCCTGCTCACCTGCCTGCTCACCTGCAAGCCCGCCTGCCTGCTCACCTACAAGCCCGCCTGCCTGCTCACCTGCCTGCTCACCTGCAAGCCCGCCTGCCTGCTCACCTGCCTGCTCACCTGCAAGCCCGCCTGCCTGCTCACCTGCCTGCTCACCTGCAAGCCCGCCTGCCTGCTCACCTGCCTGCTCACCTGCAAGCCCGCCTGCCTGCTCACCTGCCTGCTCACCTGCAAGCCCGCCTGCCTGCTCACCTGCCTGCTCACCTGCAAGCCCGCCTGCCTGCTCACCTGCAAGCCCGCCTGCCTGCTCACCTGCAAGCCCGCCTGCCTGCTCACCTGCAGCCTGCCTGCCTGCGCACTTGCCTGCTCACTTGCCTGCTCATCTGCCTGCTCACCTGCCTACCTGTCTCCCTACCTGTCTGCACACAGTTGTCTAATAGCAAATTCTTAGCAGCCTAAAAACAGTTTCCCTGCCGATAAAGCGCACCCAGTGTACACATACAGCATTGGCCAAGTACCCTAGCAGGCTACAATTTGTACTCCGCCAGTGTACTCACCGGCCAGCAGGTGGCAATGATCTCAGCGTAGCGCCTATTGGTCCACGAGTAGGGCATGAGGGCCACCCAGAAGTAGCGCTCAGCCTCATCGGGGCTGAGTAGCCTCATTCTCAGACGGAGTCCTGACCGAGTGGAGAGCAGAACCGGTTGGTCCTCACCCGGCTGAGCAGACTCAGTGATCTTGCCGGTCATCGCGGCTGAGGAATCGGCCGAGGTATCGACTGAACTGAAGCTGAAGTTTTGCTTCCCTTGTCCACAATCTCAGGCCAGTGGCGCAGGTCCAATGCGAGTGACTCGTTTGAAATAAAAGGTGAACTCTAGTGTGGGCTGGCCGAGTGTTTTAACTGCTCATACGAGAGCTGAGTCCAGAGTCCACAGAGCTGAGCACACTACAGTGCAGAGTAAACTGCAAGCCAGTTTTGAAAGCATTTTTTAAGTGACAAAGTATAAATTGATTACTTAACTTGAACAATACCTAGCTCTATATCAGCTGACATACTGGTGGTAGCAATGCTAAATTTGGTCATGAATTGAGTTTACAAAGTTGTTTTGCACTTAAGCCTGATTATCACCATATCAGTCATGCCAGTGGAGGCTCAATAATTTCTCTGAATTGGTCATACAGCTAGTTGCCATCTCTGAATTGGTCATACAGCTAGTTGCAATCTCTGAATTGGTCATACAGCTAGTTGCCGTCTCTGAATTGGTCATACAGCTTGTTTCCATCTCTGAATTGGTCATACAGCTAGTTGCCATCTCTGAATTGATCATACAGGTAGTTGGCATCTCTGAATTGGTCATACAGCTAGTTGCCATTTCTGAATTGGTCATACAGCTAGTTGCCATCTCTGAATTGGTCATACAGCTAGTTGCCATCTCTGAATTGGTCATACAGCTAGTTGCCATCTCTGAATTGGTCATACAGCTAGTTGCCATTTCTGAATTGATCATACAGGTAGTTGGCATCTCTGAATTGGTCATACAGCTAGTTGCCATCTCTGAATTGGTCATACAGCTAGTTGCCATCTCTGAATTGGTCATACAGCTAGTTGCCATCTCTGAATTGGTCATACAGCTAGTTGCCATCTCTGAATTGGTCATACAGCTAGTTGCCATCTCTGAATTGGTCATACAGGTAGCTATCTCTGAATTGATCACACAAATGGAAAGAGAGTAATAAAGAATAGTTGCTTTAATTTCGAGTTTTTTATATTGTGAAATGCTAAGAGAAATCGTGTCAAAAAGTAGACATTTGGTTTAATATATATATTGGTGGAAAAATATGTCACTTCTCAGAGACTGATGTATGATCGATTGAATGTCTAGCCAGTGATTATTGAATGTCTAGCCAGTGATTATTGAATGTCTAGCCAGTGATTATTGAATGTCTAGCAAGTGATTATTGAATGTCTAGCCAGTGGTTATTGAATGCCTAGCCAGTGGTTATTGAATGTCTAGCCAGTCATTATTGAATGTCTAGACAGTGATTATTGAATGTCTAGCCAGTGATTATTGAATGCCTAGCCAGTGATTATTGAATGTCTAGCCAGTGATTATTGAATGTCTAGCCAGTGATTATTGAATGTCTAGCCAGTGATTATTGAATGTCTAGCCAGTGATTATTGAATGCCTAGCCAGTAATTATTGAATGTCTAGCCAGTGATTATTGAATGTCTAGCCAGTGGTTATTGAATGTCTAGCCAGTGATTATTGAATGTCTAGCCAGTGATTATTGAATGTCTAGCCAGTGGTTATTGAATGTCTAGCCAGTGATTATTGAATGTCTAGCCAGTGGTTATTGAATGTCTAGCCAGTGATTATTGAATGTCTAGCCAGTGGTTATTGAATGTCTAGCCAGTGATTATTGAATGTCTAGCCAGTGGTTATTGAATGTCTAGCCAGTGATTATTGAATGTCTAGCCAATCCGGTTTTTCAGAGCGCACAGCAGCCCTTCGGCCCGCAGACCCAGCTGCGCCGTTGGCTGGGCTGCGGGAGCTGACGGCTGTTATCAGAAACTTCTTGAACCGGAGCCGACACGCGCCTGCGGGTCAAGACGGTGGGATTTTATTGAGCGATCCAGCAGCTCAACATATCTCTCCACTTATGTGCAAACTTTAATAGTTGTGATCTACACACTGAACATAACAGTGCATTTAATCCTCCTACCAGTATACTAAATCCCCTACCTGTACATGACGTCGCTGCGCAGGATGTACTTCACCCCGGCAGCCAGCGGTTCACCTTCGTGTAGCCGGCGGTGATTGAAGACCAGAGCAGCTCCTCGCTCCGGGTGCACCTGGCAGATGATGTTGGACGGGTCGGCCGTCAGGCGCGGCCTCTGCTGTTCGCCGCCTGAAGCAGCTGGCAATGGAGAAGCTACAAAAGACGCCTTTGAAAGCGCGCCAGCCAGGAAGTTGGTGGCGCCGCCGTCACTCGGCGGATTGTCGGTAAGGTACACCATGAAGGTCTGCATGGACCTGCGCGGGCAGAATGGCAAGTCTGAGATTTTTTAATGCTACATGTAGTCATCCCCGAGGCATCAATCAAAATTGATATCAGTCGGTCAGGATTGGAATCAGTCGGTCAGGATTGGAATCAGTCGGTCAGGATTGGAATCAGTCGGTCAGGATTGGAATCAGTGGGTCAGGATTGGAATCAGTGGGTCAGGATTGGAATCAGTCGGTCAGGATTGGAATCAGTGGGTCAGGATTGGTATCAGTCGGTCAGGATTGGAATCAGTCGGTCAGGATTGGAATCAGTCGGTCAGGATTGGTATCAGTCGGTCAGGATTGGAATCAGTCGGTCAGGATTGGAATCAGTCGGTCAGGATTGGAATCAGTCGGTCAGGATTGGAATCAGTGGGTCAGGATTGGAATCAGTGGGTCAGGATTGGAATCAGTGGGTCAGGATTGGAATCAGTTGGTCAGGATTGGAATTAGTGGGTCAGGATTGGAATCAATCGGTCGGGATTGTCGCACAGGGTCAGTCACCTGTTGTTATCGTCGTGCACGAGGAGGCCGTCGTAGTGTGGTGCGAAGTGCTGACCGGGCTGGTAGCGGCAGAGGCGCAGCACGGGGTTCAGGCAGCTGGGCTGCCAGTCGCCCTCAAGCAGTTTGCGCGGTCCGAAGACGTGCTGAGTGGCCACGGGGTCTTCGCCAGCCTTGAAAGTCAGCCGCTGCGGTAGGTGGGGCAGTATACGGCGGTACAGGCGCTTGGCCAGGTCGGGTTCGTGCAGTACAACCCGGTGGCAGCTGCGGTAGTCCTGGGAGAAGCCCGGGGCGGGAGCCAGACCGCCGGAGGCTTCCGCAGCGGCCACCAGGCGTTGGCACTCGCCTGGATAGCCAGAAGGGGATTTCAGCTGTTGGGATGGAATAAACAGACTTAAATAACTGTCCATAAATAGACAGTTAATAAGCAGCCAGGCCCATCTGTTGATTGTTAGCCGTGGCGAGTGCTGACTAGCTTGCATCCTTTACTCTCTTCCCCAGAGGCTGTACGCTCGAATGTACATGTGGCAAACCCCACGCCGCGTTGGCACAGCCTGCCCCCCTTCATCGCCTCTCATTGGCTGAAGTTTCTTACCGCTGGTCTAGTTAACTTTCGCACAGCTTTGACGATCATTTTATGCGTAAATTGCAAGATAATTCAGTACTATCAATAAGCCTCGTAATGATTATCTCGGCTCCTTAATACGCCAAAAGGGCAACTTACCTTCACTGAGGACGCCTCGCAGTACAAAGCCCTGGTCGCCAAAATTGCCAACTGGCAGCCGGCGGATGCCGGCCAGCAACGCCTCGTCGTCCGGGTCAAGCTCCACCCCCAGCGACAGAACGTCGCCGACCCTGTCCTGGGAGACCTCCCTTTGGAACTGGTCGTATAGAGCCTTGTATACGGACAGGTCCTCCACCTCAGGCTGGTCCTGCTGCTGCTGCATCACTCGGCTTGTGTTGTCACAAGTTTGACATGTATGCAGCTTAATAATAATAATAATAATTGTAGGAGGGCTGGGGGCAGTGGCACATCATTTAGTGACACTAGACCCGCAGCCAGCGAGGAGGCAATTCTGCCCATTTCGCTCACTCCTGGGCACACACGCACACAGACACTGTACGCAGGCACACGCTCACACAGGTGTGTACATCTGCCCTGACTTTCTCATCGTCAGGCAGTGTACATTTCACTGTGCCTTGGAGGTTGGCCCACAAGGGCGTAAATTGCACGACAAGCTCTCAAGCCTTCTCTCCGCGGCTGCGCCCTAAATAAATGTGGCCTCGCCGTGGAATCGAACTTCGGGACCTTGGTGCGAGAGGAAAACGCGATAACCATTCTGCCAGCGACCCCCTGTATGCAGCTTAGTCTTCAAGGCTCTGCAATTCTACTTTAAACTGTGCTGCCCAATGCCATATCACTCAGATCTGCTTACACTTCTGGTTTATTGCGGCATTTCCGCTCTGCGCCAGTGTTACAAATTGCCAAACTGTTAACAGAAGACTATCAATTTATGCGCGCAGTGTACAGAATTATCGACTGCAATGTTTTTATTCTAGTGGCCTAGTGGGTTGTAGCCTAGTTTGTTGAAGCCTAGTGGGTTGAAGCCTAGTGGGTTGTAGCCTAGTGGGTTGCAGCCTAGTGGGTTGTAGCCTAGTGGGTTGTAGCCTAGTGGGTTGCAGCCTAGTGGGTTGCAGCCTAGTGGGTTGTAGATTAGTGGGTTGTAGCCTAGTTTGTTGAAGCCTAGTGGGTTGAAGCCTAGTGGGTTGTAGCCTAGTGGGTTGCAGCCTAGTGGGTTGTAGCCTAGTGGGTTGTAGCCTAGTGGGTTGTAGCCTAGTGGGTTGTAGCCTAGTGGGTTGTAGCCTAGTGGGTTGTAGATTAGTGGGTTGTAGCCTAGTTTGTTGAAGCCTAGTGGGTTGAAGCCTAGTGGGTTGTAGCCTAGTGGGTTGCAGCCTAGTGGGTTGTAGCCTAGTGGGTTGTAGCCTAGTGGGTTGTAGCCTAGTGGGTTGCAGCCTAGTGGGTTGTAGCTTAGTGGGTTGTAGCCTAGTGGGTTGTAGCCTAGTGGGTTGCAGCCTAGTGGGTTGTAGCCTAGCGGGTTGTAGCCTAGTGGGTTGCAGCCTAGTGGGTTGCAGCCTAGTGGGTTGTAGATTAGTGGGTTGTAGCCTAGTTTGTTGAAGCCTAGTGGGTTGAAGCCTAGTGGGTTGTAGCCTAGTGGGTTGCAGCCTAGTGGGTTGTAGCCTAGTGGGTTGTAGCCTAGTGGGTTGTAGCCTAGTGGGTTGTAGCCTAGTGGGTTGTAGCCTAGTGGGTTGTAGATTAGTGGGTTGTAGCCTAGTTTGTTGAAGCCTAGTGGGTTGAAGCCTAGTGGGTTGTAGCCTAGTGGGTTGCAGCCTAGTGGGTTGTAGCCTAGTGGGTTGTAGCCTAGTGGGTTGTAGCCTAGTGGGTTGCAGCCTAGTGGGTTGTAGCTTAGTGGGTTGTAGCCTAGTGGGTTGTAGCCTAGTGGGTTGCAGCCTAGTGGGTTGTAGCCTAGCGGGTTGTAGCCTAGTGGGTTGCAGCCTAGTGGGTTGTAGCCTAGTGGGTTGTAGCCTTGCAGGTTGTAGCCTAGCGGGTTGTAGCCTAGCGGGTTGTACTCGTAGCCTAGAGTGTGGACGAATAGTCCCTCTAGTCCATGGAGTGAACAATCGAGCGCAGCGTTCAGCTGCACCGCGCAATAGCTGTGGCTGTGTTGTCGGCTGCACATGGGCCAATAGGAGCAGTTGTAATCAATTATTTTCTGCGATAGAGTGAAAAACTTGCTATTGAAGTCTCCTCATTTTATTGAAAGCCACCGCGAATTCTATTAAAAAATTCACTGCAATGTGAGCATGTATTTATTTGTACAAAAAGGTGCCCATGAAGACACCAACGCCAAGATTCAATCTACGCAGCTGTCAATCTTCACCCCCGCCCTCATCTAGGTTGTCAACCGCGGCGTCGGACTCGCGCTGCCGCTCTAAACGCCTCTGCCTGGCCTTGTCGTGAGCGGCGCGCCACAGGCCGGCTTTGACAAAGCGGCGCGCCGCATCGACGTTGAGGCGCGGCTGGCGGGCCTTGTCAGCCTCGGCCTGCACCCGGCGCATCGGGCCGACCACCCGGTCCAGCTCGGAGCGGACGCTGTGCTGGGCCGGGTCCTGGCCCTGCGGGTTCGCATAGGCAATTCTCGGTGTCAGGTGTACAGCCAGTGGCGCAGCACACTGGCTGTGAACAAAACTGTGTACAACTGTTTAGTCCATAGACTGGGGATGATGGTGGTACCCACCTAACAGCTGGGTGAAAGCCCCTAGGATTTAAACAATAATTTCCCCAGTTTACCTGGCAGCGCAGGTAGACCCAGAACAGCGCGTTCATGCCGTACAGGAAGGTCAGGTCCAGCTTGGCCTTCTCCAGTGGCGACAGACCCGCCGTGCGCTCCTCGTACGGCTGCCGCATGACGGCCTCGAAGGCGGCTTCAACTTCGTCAACGGCGCCAACCAGGCGCAGCAGGTTAGCCCGGATCTCCTCCGGGATCTCCTCCAGCTGGCTGCCGCCACAGCCGCCAGTGTCACCGCTGACAACTCCCAGATCGTCGTCGATCTCCATGAGTGAGATGGAGCTGCAAGGTCCGGGTGGGAATAGCTGATGACAGAGTCATTCGCAGCCGACTTCGCTGCTTTAGTTAGTCTAGTTTGCTTTTGAGAATTCAAATCAAATTAACGGATATTGAAGCATCTTCGCCACAATGTATTTGTATATTGACAAACAATAATCCAAAGCAATTCATAAGTGTCCTAATCATGCTTTCGTTCCATACTTTTATAAAGTCAAAAGCAAATAAAAAAAGAAATATAACAAATATAACAAATAAATAAATATAAGACTGGCAGCACCAAAAGTGACAATGGAACTAGTTTTGTAGGACTGACGTAGATTTTTCTGCATATTTACAGACAAGCGAATAGTATGCGTATGAGCCTACTGTCAGTAGTGGCTGGTAGGGAAAGTGTCACGCAAGGCCAGGCGGCAGATTTCCATGGGCCGCTCGGGCCGCCAGCAGAGCGTCGATGCAGAACTGCCGCACGTGCCACGGCCTGCGCCTCCAGCCGGCCCGGCAGCCTCGTCGGCGTCGCCGGATGCAGTCACCGTTGACCACCTGCGGGTGCCCGCCGTCCAGCTTCGCCGCAGCGGGTCGCTTCTTGGCCGGCAAGCAGGACAGCGGATTGGCGCCGCGCTGCCGCTTTCGTCGTTTCTGTTTTAAAGTGTCGGCTGAAGTCGCCGCTGCGGCGGCTTCGGCCGCGTCGTGCGCCTCGGCTCGAAGGCCGCGCAGGCGCCGATCGGCCAGGAGTCGGCGCGTGCCAGCGGGCAGGCCGGTGAGCAAGGGCTGGCCGTGCTCAAGCAGCAGGCAGGGCAGGCCGGTGAGGCGGTGGGCCACGGAGCGCAGCGGTTTGGAGTTGGAGGCCAGCAGCGGCCGCCAGGTCGGGTCCGAGGGCGGAGCCACCGGCGCGCCGTCGGAGGAGGCGACGGCATGCGACGGCGGAGCCAGAGCGGGCAGTAGGGCTCT
This sequence comes from Macrostomum hystrix, assembly GCA_950097015.1. Lineage (NCBI taxonomy): Eukaryota > Metazoa > Platyhelminthes > Macrostomidae > Macrostomum > Macrostomum hystrix. The sequence continues at coordinate 6,508,093 of CATNEN010000034.1, read as the reverse complement.
GGCGAGGCAGCGCACAGCGGTTGTTGGCCGCTTGTGATGGCAGGGGTGCAGCTCCAAACAGGACAACACCTGGGCAGGTTTGAGCCAGTTAACAGAATCTGCGCCTCTCAAGCCCTACTATACTCCTTTCTCACTTCCCAGAGTACTGGTTCATAATGTCCCTCAATCCTCAATCACAATGTCCCTAATCCCTTTCCCAGAGAACTGTCTAACAATGTCCCTAAATCCCCTTCGCAGAGAACTGTCTAACAATGCCACCAATCCGCAATCCGTGAATCGGTAAACAAGGAGGTACCTTAAACGTGCCAGCCATGATGGGCCCGAGTAGTTGGCACTCCTTCAGCACGCAGCGAGTTGTGCACAGGGCCAAGTTCCAGCCATCCAGCAGGCGGTGCAGCTGGTCGCTCATGTTCACTCGATGTCGAAGAGCCATTTTGGCGAAGCTGCTGTCAATCAGCACAGGGATGGGGTCAGCCAAGCCGACAGTCTGGGCGCAGGCATCCAGAATGCGGCGGACCCGTTTGACCTTCTTGGCTCGCATTAGTTGTCAGTTAAGCAAGGCTGCAGTGTTAGTGGGGCATTACTCAATTTATGTACACTTAAGCACTTATTTTAAATATTTAAGTAATTTTACTATCATTAATTTCATTCAATTGTAGACATTTTTCTAGGAGTTCCATGCATAGCAGTGATATCATTCATATATAAATGTATGCTCATCAATGCCTGCTTTTTCTAGCCTGCTTCAATAAACATTTAACTAAGTATTTTTAATAGATTCATTACATCTTGCTATTTAAGCATTGCTTTAGGCTATGAAAAGATTTGTAACAATACAAAACAAGATTGTGCAGCTTTAAAAAACTAAAATAACTTGCTTTATATAAAATTATTTTTATGAACTATAGGGTTAAAATAATCTTTCTTTAAAATAATGCATTGTATAGTAATTAACAAATGATTATTTGTTTAGCCTTGTCTAAAAATGTAAGAAAAAATAAGAAAATCCAACATTTTTAAAAGCAATACAAAAAATTACATAGTACAAGATTGAGCTACTTACTAATTTTTAGAGAATTATTTACTTAGGCAATGTCCTAGTTTCCAGCATTAAATTTTTTTGACCTGAAATTTTTTAATTTCATCACATCTGACATGACTGAACAACAACCTTCACTTTGTTGACCTAAACAACCCAACCCTGCACACCAACACCATTGAGGGAATCTGGGCACATGTCAAGGCAAAGTTCAGGTGCATGCATGGCACTAGCAATAGCCTGTTCAAGTCACACCTTAGCAAGTACCTCTGGCAACGCATCTATCCAGAGAAGACCTTCGGCAACTTTTTCTACTGGGTAGCCCATTATTATGGCATTTTATAGGCCTACAGAAATGTGACTACTCACTACCATGGGCTGACTTGTTTTACTTTGAATTTTCTGTTTTTAAACTCAAAATAATTGAATGTAGAAAACTAGGACATTGCCTTCACCTACAATCAATTTACTAACTTGCTGAAAGATTGTTAAAATATTTTCCTAGTTGTAGGCCCCCCTAATTGCTCAAATAGGCCACTATTCAATATGCAAATATATATTTTAATATAATTTATTTGAGCCCTGTATGACCCCAAAATTACTAAAAGTTAGTTTTAAATTATCACAAAAACTTGTTAGGCCTATAAGTAGCTATGTGTTTTAAGGCATGAAATCAGTTTATTCAAACAGAATTTATAATTCCATTTATTCAATCTGTTTATTTAATGTGTAGATGGATAGCTAGGCCCTAGCTAATATAACTAGCATCCAGGGCATTATATTTCGATTTATACCTTGCATTAGGCCTATATTAGGCCTATACAAGTGATTATTCAAAATGAACTTTTAAGTTTGAAATAAAAATCAAAATGGTTGACTAGGCCTAGTAGGCCTAATTTTAACATCAAAATTTCTTTTTCTAACAAATGAGAAGAATAAAACAAATAATCAAATGAGCTATAGTTATGAAATTATATTAGATTAGATTTAATTAATTATAACCACAAAAAGCCATGGAATTTAGTTTTTCGGAGTTCAATTGCATTGTATTTGTCTCAAATTGAACTCTTAATCAAGCTAGGGTTGGGTCCCTATTGCATATCATAATTAAATAAAATAGGCCAATAGCTAGGCCCTAGTCTCAAAGGTAGCATTTTTCATGTGGCTGCAGAATTAGAAACTATAGTCCTGCAACTTGCAATGCATTCAACATAAAAGTTTTGGTCCTCTGTCTTTGGTATATCTAATATAACTATTATTAGCTAGCTAGGCCTAGATAATAAATCATTCTAAAGGTGTGAAGTTGCCTACCCTGCCCTGGTCACCGAACAATGTTTAAAAACTGTTAACGTTAACTTAACTGAAATCGCAGCTGTTCACCTGGTGGCGAAGAGGGCAGAAGTACGTGTAAATTTTCCTCCGATTTCAATATGAAATAACGAGTAGGGCCTTCGGAAAACTTTCGGTGGAAACTGTCGGTGGAAACTGTCGGTGAAACTGTCGGTGGAAACTGTCGGTGAAACTGTCGGCGCAAGTTATACTCGTTTGTAGTGTACGCATATTTTGTTATTCTTATTGGTTCTGTCACTGTGATACAATACATTTCAAATCAAACTCAAATCAACTCAAATTGCTCAAATCAATTGTAACACTTGTTTCCCCAATATACATACCATAGATACTAAAATAAAGCAGTGTGCATTATGCTGAGGTGCATAACAGTGTTTTCTCTGCGTTTGCTCGCTTGCGATTGCACCACTGGTGTCGTGATAAGATGCGGAGCCTGCAAGAAGCAGCTCTCAGGCGAAGTGCTGTTCGTAAATTCAAGAAATTAAACTAAATCTAGGCCTAGTATAATTTATGTGTTTCTTTAAGGTTTCTGTTTTTGCATTGTTGTTGAGCTTTACTTTTGTTCTTATTTGCTGATATTTGCAAGCAATCATTCAGTTATAAATATTTTTATTGTCTCATTTCAAAGCAACCTGAATAAAACTTTGGAGCTGTAAATGTGCAAATGAGTAGAATTGCCTTTAGCATTGTTGTTAGCCTTCTGGTTACAGCTGAAGGATAATTCGCAGTTTACCAAGTTGCTGTGTACAGCTCTTCAGTAATTTCAGCTCAGCACAAAACAAGCTGGTTGATTTGTCTTTTTCGATTTTTGAGACCTGCAAATCAAAATATAGGACTACGGACTAGGCCTAGGCCTACCACTAAATTGTAGACTTTAGTTAGGCCCTATTCAGCAAAGTTTAAGGCCAGAATAAATAGATGCTACCACAGAGAGATAGCTGAAAAGAAGTATTGCTCATAGTACTAACCTACGTAATTTAATGCTTTGTTTATAACAAAAACATTTCTATTTAGAGTTAAAATAAGAATAATAATAAATTGATTACACCTGCCCCAATTAGGCCAAATATATAGCTGACAGCACAGCCACAGCTATAGCATGGCAAATCTGAATGCTGCGCCTGTATAGGCCTATAGCTGTTCAGTCTTGGGGGATGCCACACCTACCATACATGCGCAACCTCCCAAATCTTAGCCGGCCGTGCGACTTAGTTTTTGCTCTCATTTGCGACTTAGTTCATTTCATTGCTCTATTTACGACTTAGTTTGCTCTCATTTGCTCTCTTTTTCTCTCCCCTTTTTCCTTTTCTTCACGCCTTCCTTTTTTGTCCCTTGGTCCCCCCTTTGATTTTTTTGCGCTTGGTCGATTGGTTTTTGCGACTTACCTTGCTTGGCCCTTGTTTCACCCGGCCGGTTCGGCCGGGTCGGCCGGGTGTTGCGCATGTATGACACCTACCCTCAATTACCCCAGCAAATGTTGGTACCAATGAAGCAATGCTAAGTTAAATGTCTTTCTAAATGACACCAATTGTTCTAAAGAATTGAACCCCCAACCTTTTATTTGAGTCTAAAAGCTCTAACAACAAGGCTACAGCCTCTCCACTATAATTGTAATATTGGGGCGGCCAGACTAGTGAACATGCACCAACCGACCTGGCCTATGTTTAGCTGGGAGGTCAGTGTACCTAGCCAGCCTAGCGGCTAAGCTGGGTGTGAACTCTCACCACCTGGCTGGCATACTTCCCCATGCTATCTACATATGCTTACTTAAACCTAGGACTACTAAATAACATTAACAAACTTTTCTTGCTTGCTTAATTTGTTTGTTGCAATCGGCCAAAATATGACAATATATAAAATTTTCCCTTGGTCACTAGTCAGAGGTTCCTTGACTTCATAGCCACTTAGTATTCTTTTTCAGAGGTATTATGTTTTTGATTACCATCTGATTGTCTAAAATTTCAAAGATTTACTTGACTTAGCTATAGGACAGAGTGTGTATCTACCCAAGCAGATGAAGTTCCACTAGACTCTGACAACGTCTGACTCTCACTAAAATATATAAAGCTTTACTTATTGTTTTTCTTAGGGCCTAGTTTAAGTATTTTAGCAGAATATTTTCATTCGGGTAATGTATCATCAACCGAACAAGAATATGCATTTTTTTAACTTCAAACCTAAGCTACAGATTTTCTATTTAAGATATCATGATAAATCAAAAGCCAAGTTATAGAAAACTGTTTTGTCTTTCTAAATAGTATCTGCTTTTGCAATTTTGTCAAATTGCAAGAAAAATGTTATTCATGTTTTTCATCTAAAACCAAATGATGATTTTCATGTATCTTCAAACCAAACAGAGAATTTGATGTTTGGTTTTAAAATTTGAGTGAGTGGTTTAATCTAATTTTAAGGAGTAATCTATCATGAATTATGTCATTTGAAAGCATTTTTCATGCTCTATAAATAACTACATTTATGGTAATTTAATTGGAAAGCAACCACATACAATCTTAGTCTAAAGTACATGCTGAAAAAATGCTGTCAAAAAGTATGCTTTTGTGATAAAAAATTCTACTGAAACTTCCATATCTTTCTTTCCTTTTAATGCTTCATTGCATGTCATGCCTTAGCTTGTAAATAATTTCATTGACATTCAAAATAGTTGTTCTGTGAAATACAATAGCTTGTTTCTGTCTTGCACAAGACCAAGGAAGGAGTCAAAATTCTTGTTTGGTTTTGAAGATATACTGTTCGGTTGATGATAAATTACCCTAATAAACTTAAAATTTCACCAAATTCTTTAAAGTTCAAATCATACTGTTTATTGTTTTGATAAGTTGTCAAAAAATCATTTCTGTTAAACATCAAAGACAAGTATTAGAAAAAGTTTGGCTAACGTATGCTTATATAGTTAGATATTACCTAGGAGAGGTGTTCATAATATTCTATAGTTGGCTTTGCTTAGATTAGAACTGTTTTACATTATAGTTAACATAACAGAAATATATTGCTAGCTGAGTGATAGCCAAGGTACGGTCTATCCAATATAGCAATAAACATAATAAAATTAATGCCTGCTGAATTATACAGGTTAGTTCTTTGTTCAATCTTTAGTAAACAGCTACATTTCCACATGGAGATTACATGTACATCCATTACTAAGTGCATTAATTAAGCATGTTAAATAATCTAGTTCATTTACATTTATTAGCAATTTTTAATTTACTTCAACTTTTAATGGTATTCATTCAGTGTATATGTTTACATAACTTGACATTGTTTTAGTAGTGATTTGTGATGACAAACTCTTCGATTTCAGACAATCCCAGCATGAATAACAACAATTCAGAGACCACCTTAGACCATCATGTTGGGAATGGAAAAAGCAACGGATGTGGTTCAACTAAGCCAAGCAAAGCAATTAGCCATATTAACACCTATAGCAACTACTCTGACTGGGAGGTGGAGAAGAATAAAAACAAACAGTTTCATGAAGATGCATCTATTAACTTCTTCTGGTGAGAACTCCTTGTGCAATTTATACAGGCTATTGATTCTTTAAAACAAGAAGCTAGGATTTTATAGCATTTTTTAATAACCCATTCAATGCGATAGCTTATAGTAATCCTATATAATCCATACGAGGGGTGTACTGAAAGTTTTGAGATGCACCAAAACCAAAAGTGTCTGAATCAAATTTTCTGTCACAATTTTTCAAAGTAGTTGCCACCAGCTTGTGCACATTTCCTCATTCGGTGAAACCACTGCGTCCAGGCTCCAGCCCACTGTTCTTCAGGCACTGCTGAAACCACCCGCTCGAACTCGATTCTTGCTGCTTCAGGGCTCTCAAACCGAGTCCCGCGCAGTTGGTTCTTCACCAAAGGGAAGAGAAAGAAGTCGCAGGGTGCCAGGTCCAGCGAATATGCAGGATGCGTCACCAGCTGGACTCCATTCTCAGTCAGAAATGCCAATGTTGCAGCAGCCGTGTGCGCACTGGCATTGTCGTGGTGCAGCAGCAGGCCACGAAGTCCGGTGCGCGGCCGGCGTCTGCGCCACGCATCAAACACCAGCGGCAGGCACTGGTTGATGTACCAGTCGGCATTGACTGTACGCCTGTCTTGGAGCGCTACAGTCGCCAGGTGGCCAGCCTGGCTGAAGAAAGTCGCCACCATCTGCTTCCCGACGCTGCGGGCCCGCTTGACCTTCGTTGGAGTGGCACCATCCGGAAGGAGCCAAATTGCCGACTGCTGCTTAGTTTCCGGGTCGTACTGGTAGACCCAGGTCTCATCACCTGTGACAATCTCCCAGCATCGCTTCGAGGTGCCAGAGTCGAATTTTTCAAGCATGAATTTGCACCAACGCACCCTCTCCGCTTTCTGGTCCTCCGTCAGGTTGTGGGGCACCCATCGGGCACATCGCTTGGAGGCTCCCAGCTTGTCGTGTAGGATGGTCGTAACCGCTGCCAATCCAATGCCAAGAGCCTCCCTGATCTCGGCACAGGTCACTCGCCGGTCTTCGTCGATCATTCTCCGGACGGCAGCGATGTTTTCGTCCGTGACAGCGGAAGCTGGACGTCCCGACCGAGGCTCGTCATCAAGGCTGCTCCGGCCCCACTTGCATTCACTGTACCACCGAAAAACGGTGGCACGTGAAGGAGCTTGGTCTCCAAAGGCAGCACGTAAACTTTCAACGCATTGCTCTTGCGTGAGACCTTTACGCTGGTCGTAAACAATCATGGCACGAAAGTCGCGGTTTGTCAACTCCATTGGAGCGAGTACAACTTGGTAGGGGGTATTGACTTTGAAGAGTGATTGTGAAAAATTGACAAGAGCGCAAAGGCTGAAAATTTATTCTCATTCATTTTTAAGGTGGTAGAGTATGTACATTAAAAGGCGTGCAGCTGCAACTTATAAGTCAGACGTATCTCAAAACTTTCAGTACGCCCCTCGTAACAATAAAAGTGTTTAGAGCGTCGGACTCACGAAGGTCGAAGTTTCGATTCCCGTCTCCACTGGAACAAATGGTATCATTTAGCGAGACACTTAACTCTGCATTGCTTCAGTTAACCCATCTATTAAATGGGTTCCAGAATTAGCTGGGGGTAATTAAGGATGGGTGTGGCGTCCTCCCAGTCCATGGACTGAAAGGCCGTACACAGCCTTCAGATATCCCGCATAAAAGCTGCGGTTGTGCTGTCGGCTGTACATGTGACCCGAATAGGGGCAGTTGTTATCAGTTAAAATCAATAATCCATTAGTTTTTGTGGCATTCTGTCGCAGGCGGGCCCACACCATCACCTGTCTGGTGTTGCTCTGTGCCACCCTGATCTACGTCACAGCTTTCGAGGTGCCCAGTGACAATACCGAGTACAATACAAAGCGCGGCGTGCTGGCAGTTGTACTGGTGTTCCTGCTATACGGAGTGATTTATACCCCAGATGGGCCGTTTGTAAGGCCGCACCCGGCCTTCTGGCGTTTCGTCCTCTGCCTCAGTGTGGCCTACGAGCTTGGCCTAATCTTCATCCTGTTTCAGGTAATTGCCGCGCTGCTTTTTTCTGGAGTTTCATTTCTCATGGACTTCTAGACCTTAGTTTCTCATGGACTTCTATTTCTATACTTTAATTTCTCATGGAGTTCTAGTTCTAGACTTTCATTACCCACAGACTTCTAGTTTTCGGCTTTCATTTCCTATGGACTTCTAGTTCTAGACTTTTAACTTTCATGGACTTCTGGGTCTAGACCTTAATTAATCTTATGTCTCTTAGCTAAGAAAAAAACTCATAGACCTTAATTTCTAATGGACTAAGACTTTTAGGCTTCCATTTATCATGGACTACTAGTTCTTACTTTACGTTTTTAACCTACTTCTATTGCTTCAGTCGTTGTTCAACGGTACAAGGATTTGATTTAGTCTTAAAGGCAAAGAAGCATTGTGTTGCTTAGCAGACACAATTTAGAATTGAATTGTACCCTTGTCGTAAAATGTAGCTATCTTTGTGCCAGTTAGTTTATGATATTCTCGGTCTGAATGAATGCAGCATCTACACAGCTATTTATTGCGCAAAAATTTTAAGGTCATTCTTCGCTGTATAGTTTTACCGATCAAATTTCTTAGAAACATCCTGCAGTTTCTTCAAAATATTTTTTTTTCAATTTCTAGTTCCTTTGAACACCATCTGAGAACTAGTGTTGATTCAGAACAAGTTTCTTCTGCTTTTTGAGGGTTCATATTTCTCAGAATTTAGCGATGCCTTGTTTCAACTGGTTTCTTCGAAATGACATGTTTATAAGTGCCAGTTTCCTTAGAAATTATTATTTTTTAAGAAATCGCAATTTACTTTTAAATTTCCTGACCCGTAGATTTAACCAGTTTCTTTGATTAAAACTATTTGTTTTCCTAGTTCTTTTATTGCACTTAAGCACGTAAGCATTGATGATTTGATTTCTCTTACGAAATCGCATGGCCTCTTAAAGCGAAATTATCTTTTCTTTTTCATATCCGCACCGCCTCGTTCGGTGCAGCTTCCTTCAATTATTCTTATCAATCTTGGCAGTCGCTCAGCAGGATTAGTGGAAATGCTGCTGCTGCTGCCCAGACAGGAAAAAAGCTGCCTAAGATAGGATATTGAGGAGCAGGGCTTGCGAAAAGCCTGACCTGTGTCTGCCTGCCCTGCCTAGACCTAGCTAGACCCTGCCGTATCCCCTTTTCTCATTCTTTTTCCCCTCTCAGCCTTCGCTTACTTCCCTTTCCTTCCTTTATGTCGCTGGCAATTCCTTTCTTACCTGCGTGCACTGTTTGCTCCAGTGGAAACTCTCTGAAGGGTGTTCGGTAACAAAGGCTCTCCTTTAGGCTATGGAACTAAAAAAACCTGACCCTTCTAAGGGCACAAAGAGGCCTCCTCGATAAAACGATAGCATGCATTCTGAAGTCACCCTTCATTCCTCATTAGTTTTTATTGTCAATTGTTGTCAATATTCTTTTATCTCGTATTAGATTGCGTCCTAACTTATAGAATACTCCATTTATCGCTTTGAAGTATATCATGCATATATCGATCGCTTAAAAGTATATTTGACTGGCATTTAAATTCGAAACTCAATTGGCCAATGAGGGCTGTTTTGTGTTGCTATTTTTACAACAGCCCTCATGGTAGCCCCGTTACCCATTTACCAGGTCCTCAACCTTAAGCACGGGACAACCCAGCCCGTTTAATTATCATTTTTAAGACACGCTATCTGATTGGTCCAGTTAAAAAAGGCTTTGCTCATCTCTAATTGGTTTGAATGAAAAGAGTAGCTCAGCTCCTATTGGTTAGAAGCTTTGCTGATCTCTAATTGGTTCGAATGAAAAAGTAGCTCAGCGCCTATTGGCTAGAAGCTTTGCTGATCCTTAATTGGATTGAATGAAAAGAGTAGCTCAGCTCCTATTGGTTAGAAGCTTTGCTAATCTCTAATTGGTTCGAATGAAAAAGTAGCTCAGCGCCTATTGGCTAGAAGCTTTGCTGATCCTTAATTGGATTGAATGAAAAGAGTAGCTCAGCTCCTTTTGGTTAGAAGCTTTGCTGATCTCTAATTGGTTTTAATGATAAGAGTAGCTCAGCTCCTATTGGTTAGAAGCTTTGCAGATCTCTAATTGGTTTGAATGAAAAGAGTAGCTCAGCTCCTATTGGTTAGAAGCTTTGCTCATTGTTAAAAAAACATGTGTTCTCTGATTGGTCAGAATGGTAAGACATAGTAACAAACTCTCTTACCTAAGTCAATCATAACCGCACAAATGCAGAACGTGCACGACGCTCGGCAACTGTTGCGCTATTTCGATCCCGAGCTGGGCCGGCCGCTGCCCGAGAAGGACTACGGCGGCAACTGTTTAATCTACGATCCGGCAAATTCTAGCGATCCGTTTCACAATATCTGGGACAAGATGGACGGCTTTGTCACTGTGCACTTCTTTGGCTGGTGGCTGAAAACCCTCATCCTGCGCGATTACTGGCTTTGTTGTGTTCTGAGCTTCATGTTCGAAATCCTTGAGTACACCCTTGAGCACCAACTGCCAAACTTCTCCGAGTGCTGGTGGGATCATGTGAGTTTGCGCCTAACGATTTTCGTGTTTTTTAAAGTACATGTCGGATATTGTCAGTCAGTAGATGTTCGGATATTATCGATCATATGATGTCGGATATTGTCTATTAAGATATATAGGATATTGTCGGTCATAAGATGTCGGACATTGTCAGTTTGAAGGTGTAGAATTTAAATTTGCCTATTGATTAAAAATACCTTTAGACCTCTTTGGCAAGTAGTCTATTGTTTTTTTGGCAAGTTGCCAACAAAATCTCAATTTGTAAATATCAATGTTTTACTGATTCGCTTCCTAAAATAAATGTGCAACCATAGTGGATCATGGACTTTCTGCTGTGCAACGGTCTCGGCATCGTTATGGGCATGAAGACCTGCAACTATTTGTCGCTAAAGCCCTACTATTGGACCTCAATGTGGAACATACCGAGCTACAAGTGAGTCTAAATTCCGCCAGCCAATCATCTGGAGTACTTATTTAAACCCGTATTTTATATTTTTTGCGCTTTACTTTCTTTTCCCTAACGTGCTTAAATGCTAAAATGAATATTTTCATTGAAAACAGAAGTGATTTGAAAATAAAACATTACAGTAAAATCCCGAAACAGTGGACAAAATGCCGAAATAGTGGACAAAATCCCGAAACAGCGGACTAAAATCCCGAAAAAGTGGACTTTAATCCCGAAACAGCTTACTAAAGTTCCGATACAGCTTACTAAAATCCAGAAACAGCGAACTAAACTCCCGAAACAGTGGATTTAAATCCCGGAAAAGTACACAAAGATCCCTAAACAGCGGACTAAAATCCCGGAAAAGTGCAATGAAATCCCAATGTAGTAGACTATAATCCCGGAAAAGTACACTAAAATCCCGAACGAGTGGACTAAAATCCCGGAAAAGTACACTACAGTCCCGATACAATGGACTACATCTATCTTTTTGCTAACAGAGTTAATTATGGTTAGTTTGATTGAATACTGTGTTTTATTCTATTTTTATATTTAATCAAATCCAAAAACTTTCGCAGCGATCATAGAGACTATAATTCATCGGTGAATATGTTTTTTCCATTTTAAATAAAGGCAAATGAATAAAGCCAAAGTAGTTTAAGTAGCTCAGTTAAGGTTTTGTTACTGTGCGCTTACTAACGAGCGTGATTATCAGGTAAATGATTGCAGTTGTAGACATTTTTATCGATTATACTAGCAGTATGGTATTGTTTTCCGAAATCCAGGGGGAAGCTGAAACGCTTTGTTCTGCAGTTCACCCCCTACCGATGGACTGATTTCGACTGGACTCCAACAAGATCATTCAGGCGCTGGGCTCTCATGCTCATTGTCATAGCCATGTTCCTGCTAGCCGAGATCAACACCTTCTATTTGAAGTACGTCTTGTGGGTGCCGCCAGCGCACTTTCTCTGCCTTGGCCGACTGGTCTTCTTCCTGTTCATGGGCGCCACCTCCATGCGGGAGGTCTTCCAGTACCTGGACGACCCGTGAGTCTGTCTGTCTGTGCTGTCTGTCTGTGTCTGTGCTGTCTGTCTGTGTCTGTGCTGGGTGTCTGTCTGTGTCTGTGCTCTCTGTCTCTGTCTGTGCTGGGTGTCTGTCTGTGTGTGTGCTGGGTGTCTGTCTGTGTGTGTGCTGGGTGTCTGTCTGTGTCTGTGCTGTCTGTCTTAACTTAACTTAGCTGCAGGGTGGTCCATGGACACAGTGGGGAGGCGAGGATCGCCCATACCGCTAACCCATGTTGGCCCGCAGACAGGCGAGGGCGCGGGGCCGGTCAGGGTGGGCCGCCGGTCCGTCCTGCAGCGTTGTCTTTTGTAGGTAAGAACGTGGCTCGTCTTGTTGCCCGGAGGAATTGGACGAGCCGTGGAATGCTGTCGGGCTGGCAGATCTCGTCCATAGACGGGTTGGGCCCGAGGTAGCGTAGCTGGTCTCTGTTAAAGAAAGGGCAGTGACACACAAAGTGCTCAGCATCTTCGTTGTCGTACTCACAGAATGGGCAGAGTTCACTCTCAAGGTCGCCCCGGAGGAAACAGTGCCTAGCGAGGTAGCCGTGGCGAGGGTCATGGCGAGGGCGCGGATATCCTTCCGGTTTTGGTTCAAAAGAATGTTCCTAAGCCTGCGAGACAGGCGCGGAACTGCGGCAAGGGATTGCCGACAATTCTATGTGCCCGCCCATCTGTCCCTGTGGAGGGGACTCAGCCTAGTCATCAATAAGGCCTGCGATTGATGACCGTGATGGGGATCGGGACCCTGGGAGCAGGGCCCAGGAGAGAGCCAGAGCCACCTTGCTTGGCAAGGGTATCCGCTAGCTCGTTCCCTGGGAAGCCCGCATGCCCTGGGATCCAGCTCAGCCTGACCGTGTTCTTACGGGCCAGGAAGTTGAGTTGCCGGGCACAGTCAGCGACTGTCCGGGAGCACGTGGATGTGCGGCAAAGGGCTTGTAAGGCCGCTTGGCTGTCAGAGTGGATGATGATAGTCTCTCCTCTCGTATTCCTGGCATTCAGCTCTGCGGCACAGGAGCTGATGGCAAGGATTTCATTCTGGAAGACCGTAGAAAGTCTCTCAGTATGTTGGGCATGCGTGGCGACGACGCGGCCGTTGATCAGGATGCAGACCCCAAAGCCGGCAAGGCCGACTTTAAGAGATCCGTCCGTATAGCAGTGGACCTCCTGGTGGTTCCAGTGGTCGTTAGCGTCTTCCCTCGAGGGGATGATGATTTTTTAGCGCTGGGTGAGATTGAGAGTGCGTGGTTCGCCGTCAGATAAGACGTGGAGTCCACCGTTTGCCTCTGCTTCTTCGCCGGAGGAGCTTGCGCCCCGGATCCGGACTCAGGAGTTTTGGCTTTTTTGGCTTCACCAGCTTTCCGCTCCTCGCAGCGGAGGATGGTCAGCTGAGTTAGAACAAGGTGAATGATGGACTTTGGCGGCAAGCGCTTGGTCCACGCATCCGAGAGCCCCAGGATCACCGTGAACCCCGTCTCCTTGCGGGAGGAGGCATGGTGAAGGAGCCCGTTGGCCTCAAGGTCGGGGTGCAGCTTCAGCAGAATCTGCCTAAGCTGATCCCCAGATTTGATGGCACTGCCATTCGGGATCCAAACGCGGAAGCGCTCGGTCTTTAGGCGTTGGCCTTCGCTGGCGAAGGTGAGCTTGCCGAGCTTCTTAGGCCACTTTAGCTGTGGCAGAAGCTCGCGTAGAGCTCGGCTGCTTTCCTCCGAGTTGCACCAGATGAAAATGCAGCCGTCCGTTATGGCCGATTTGACCATGCTCACCGGGCGGTCTGCCAGGAGCTGGTCAATGAGCGCAGCGTCGATGATGCGCCAGGCACTGTTGAGCTGCTCGGCCGTGAGGCCTTGCTCTTCCCCAAAAACGATGACCGCGGGTTGGAGCATGGCACTGGCCTTGGAGGCGTAGGACTCCTTGGCCTTGGTAGATGGTTGGCTGGCCGGGGCCTCGCTCGCCATCGTTGCATGTGTGGCGGCTCCAGATGGCCCAGCCACGTTGCCGGTGTTAATGTTGCTGATGGGCTCGGCGGGTGGTGACCCAGCGGAGGCGGTTTCCCGGGGGCTGAGGTGGCAGTGGCTCCTTTCGGCCCAACCGCACCTTCGCCCACTTGAGGCACCACCTCCGCGGATTGCCGAACCGCGGCCTCCCTTTCACGCTGCCGCCGACGCCGCTCGTTGCGGCGTTGGTTACGGCCGTGACGGGCTTCCTTGGACCGGATGCCTAGAGGTCCGGGGACAGATCTCCCGTCATGCAGACAGGGCGGCAGCGGGTCCGGTAGCCCACGATGGGGCGACGTTGGCGCTGTTGGTAGCGGCCGGAGCAACCGGGTGGTTCCCGGTTTCATTTGGTTTGTAAGAGTATGCAGAAGAAGCCATTGCTGAAAGCGGGAGGAGGGTGAGCGGTGACTCACAAGAATAGAGAAAAGAACAAAAGAAGCCGCTAAAGACCGGACTACTCCCCGGCCAAGCGCCCTTCGGCACGGCGAGACCTTGGGCCTTAGAAGGCGGCAGAAAGCAGCGCCAGACCCGCAGTTAATCTGCGTACCCTGTTAAGGTTAAAGGGTGACACCTTTCCCTCAGAGCCGTAGCCAGAGGTACCTGATCACGCACAGGTACACGAACGCTGCGGACTGGCCGCATACCCTGTTAAGGTCAAAGGGTGACACCTTTCCCTCCAGCCAGGGCTAGAGGTACCCAGTTTGGCCAGAGGCCCTGGATGGGTCATCCAGCGCTGTTGCCCATTCTGTCCGGCTGCCCTAGGGTCAGCCTTGAACACTCGCGGGACGTGTACCCATGAGTCAGCTGACGGGACAGCGTGGAGGGATTCCTGTACCCGAAGGCACAGGGCTGCTTCCTGCCAAGCCTGCTCAAAAAGCGACTGTGGGTGTGAGGCATCGCAGACCTTAGCCTGGTCTGACTCATACCTCACAGGCGTTGTGTCCCGCCGGTGCGAGCGTGCTGTCTGTCTGTATCTGTGCTGGTGTTTGTCTGTCTGTGTCTGTCTGTCTGCCTTTCTGCCCGTCTGTCTGTCTGTCTGAGCTCACCCCACCCCATCTTCCGCCCGCGCAGGAAGTCGAACAAGTTCGGCCGGCAGTCGTGGGTGATCTCCGCGATCATCATCACGGAGATTCTGATATCGGTTAAATTCGACCGCGCTACCGTTACTAAGCCGTTGCCGCGTCACGTGATCATTATCTGGAGCGTCGGCTTCCTCCTGCTGTCCCTGTGGACCGCGTGGAATTTCTTCTTGAAACGATTTTTCTATTCTTTAGCGGTGGCAAAGCACACAGCTGCCCCGAAAGCAAAGTTTACCTGATAAGCTGATCTTGAGAAATTCGTTACTTCTTTACTCAGTCACTTTAGTCCATTAAGTTTAAGTTTTTATTAAAAGCAGTTTTTTCTTTAACAGTTTTCCTTTGTTTTTACAGCTGACTTTCTTCTTTTTTAGATTTCGGCGAATTTCCACCAAAGTGCTGCTTAGTAAGAGTAAATGCTTATACTGACGATTGACAGGTAATTTATTATTTTGTTTTGTTTCAGAATTTTTACTTACCAGTTGCTGGCAAAGTTTAAAACGAAGGTATTGCGAATGTAACCGCTCGTACATTTTACCAGATAATATTGTAAATGCAAATTTCATTTCTACTTTGCGACAGAAAATCTGCCTTGCCAACTTACTACTTTACTGCCAGTAGTTGGTTAGGCGCGTGCGTGTTTGTGGCGTCTTTGTTTTATAACAGCTGTCCTGGATCATATATTATGAATTATTGTATAGTTTGTCTCGAATAACAAAAGAATTTTCAGTTTAAAAATATTTAGGACCTGTGCCTGGCATTTATTGCAATAAAATTTATTTATCAAACATTTATATACAGATTTCACTTTCAATGCCTTGCGTGCACTTTAATTATTCAGCTATTGATCCCGATACAAACACGTCAGTGCGATTTTGAAAAGAAAGCTGTGAAAACTCGTGAATTTTTTCACATGACTTTGCGCTTATTGTTCTTCATAGATGTCGTCCGGTTCTTAAATGGTAATTTACAGATCGAGCATCTGTTGCCATTAACCCGCCTTCGTTTTCTTATGCTAGCTTTTTATTTTGATTCGGATTCTAAATTTTATCGGATTTTTTCATTTTTCAAAGTACTCAATCTAATTTTCCCATGTTCGAAGCATAAAGTTCTTCTTTACTCTTACTCAGGATCATCCTCTTCTCGAAAAACGAACGTGCCTTTTTAAAAGAAAGATTCCCCTCTATTTTTAGAATAAGGATAACCCACTCAGAGATAGGATTTGCCTATTTATCACAGGAAAGATTCCCCTCTATTTTTAGAATAAGGATAACCCACTCTTAGAGATAGGATTTGCCTAATTATCACAGGAAAGATTCCTCTCTATTTTTAGAATAAGGATAACCCACTCTTAGAGATAGGATTCGCTTAATTATCACAGGAAAGATTCCCCTCTATTTTTAGAATAAGGATAACCCACTCTCAGAGATAGGATTCGCTTAATTATCACAGGAAAGATTCCCCTCTATTTTTAGAATAAGGATAACCCACTCTCAGAGATAGGATTCGCTTAATTATCACAGGAAAGATTCCCCTCTATTTTTAGAATAAGGATAACCCACTCAGAGATAGGATTTGCCTATTTATCACAGGAAAGATTCCCCTCTATTTTTAGAATAAGGATAACCCACTCTTAGAGATAGGATTTGCCTAATTATCACAGGAAAGATTCCTCTCTATTTTTAGAATAAGGATAACCCACTCTTAGAGATAGGATTCGCTTAATTATCACAGGAAAGATTCCCCTCTATTTTTAGAATAAGGATAACCCACTCTCAGAGATAGGATTCGCTTAATTATCACAGGAAAGATTCCCCTCTATTTTTAGAATAAGGATAACCCACTCTCAGAGATAGGATTCGCTTAATTATCACAGGAAAGATTCCCCTCTATTTTTAGAATAAGGATAACCCACTCAGAGATAGGATTTGCCTATTTATCACAGGAAAGATTCCCCTCTATTTTTAGAATAAGGATAACCCACTCTTAGAGATAGGATTTGCCTATTTATCACAGGAAAGATTCCTCTCTATTTTTAGAATAAGGATAACCCACTCTTAGAGATAGGATTTGCCTAATTATCACAGGAAAGATTCCCCTCTATTTTTAGAATAAGGATAACCCACTCTTAGAGATAGGATTTGCCTAATTATCACAGGAAAGATTCCTCTCTATTTTTAGAATAAGGATAACCCACTCTTAGAGATAGGATTTGCCTATTTATCACAGGAAAGATTCCCCTCTATTTTTAGAATAAGGATAACCCACTCTCAGAGATAGGATTCGCTTAATTATCACAGGAAAGATTCCCCCCTATTTTTAGAATAAGGATAACCCACTCAGAGATAGGATTTGCCTAATTATCACAGGAAAGATTCCCCCCTATTTTTAGAATAAGGATAACCCACTCAGAGATAGGATTTGCCTATTTATCACAGGAAAGATTCCCCTCTATTTTTAGAATAAGGATAACCCACTCTTAGAGATAGGATTTGCCTAATTATCACAGGAAAGATTCCTCTCTATTTTTAGAATAAGGATAACCCACTCTTAGAGATAGGATTTGCCTATTTATCACAGGAAAGATTCCCCTCTATTTTTAGAATAAGGATAACCCACTCTCAGAGATAGGATTCGCTTAATTATCACAGGAAAGATTCCCCCCTATTTTTAGAATAAGGATAACCCACTCAGAGATAGGATTTGCCTATTTATCACAGGAAAGATTCCCCTCTATTTTTAGAATAAAGATTTCCTACTTTCATAGATAGGATTTGCCTAATTATCAGAAGAAATATTTGCCTCTATTTTTTATGTTTTCCCTATTTTCAGATATAGAATTCCCTCTACTTTTAGAAAAAAGGATATCATTTTTTAAGTAGAGTTTTTTCGCTTCATAGAAGGTGTTTCTTTTAATGCTAAGAAGACTGGATGTGTCCCTGTTTTCAGGTTAAAAGTGTTTCTAATCTTGGGGTAGGAAAACAAACTATATTCCCATCACCGCATATATATATATATTAGTCTTTGTCTTGTAAAATCTTGCGTGATTTGAGTTTTTAGGTCTGCCATTTTGTTAGCAGTCAAATAAGCTTGCGTTTACTGTATTTTTCCCTAACTTACTGAGACAGTTTCTGACTATTATTATTGACTTTTTGTGTGCGTTTTTTTCGTTCTTATTTTTCAAACCAAGTGTGTCTTATGTACAGTAAAAAACTGAAACCAAATAAGTTTCTTTAATTTTTAGCCGTGTACTTAACTGCGCTAGATTTTTACCCAGTACTGAACCGTGGAACACTAGCTTTTTGTATTACTTTTATTGCCATTATTTATGGAATCGCTGCCTACTGGTACCATCCTTTTATTCTATTTATTTTGTATCCATAGACACACTGAAGGTCCTGAGGATAGTGATGACACACACTGAATGTCCTGAGGATAGTGATGACACACTGAAGGTCCCGAGGATAGTGATGACACACACTGAATGTCCTGAGGATAGTGACTGACACACACTGAATATACTGAGGATAGTGACTGAGACACACACTGAAGGTCCTGAGGATAGTGCCAGACACACACTGAATGTCCTGAGGATAGTGACTGACACACACTGAATATACTGAGGATAGTGACTGAGACACACACTGAATGTCCTGAGGATAGTGACTGACACACACTGAATATACTGAGGATAGTGACTGAGACACACACTGAAGGTCCTGAGGATAGTGCCAGACACACACTGAAGGTCCTGAGGATAGTGACTGAGACACACACTGAATGTACTGAGGATAGTGACTGACACACACTGAAGGTCCTGAGGATAGTGACTGAGACACACTGAATGTCCTGAGGATAGTGACTGACACACACTGAATATACTGAGGATAGTGACTGACACTAACTGGCACACTCACGCAAATAATTAACAGAATTTTACATAAACATTTAGAATTTAAACTGAGCAATCTTCTAATCATTCCCGTGAAACTTGATTCACTCAACACTGACACACACTATAGTGTCCTGTAATGTATTAATAAGCTCTTTAATGCACATTATCAGTCAGTAAAATCCTTTTATCCAGAGTTTTAATTTGTTTAGGGCTGTTAATTCTGTGTTTCGCTTTTTGTGTTTGTGTTTTTAAACAGTTCTTTTCGTCATTTTTGCCATATTTTCTTTCTTAGTTTTTTCTTAATTTTCGACAGTTATTTGTGGGCAAATTTTCTACTTTAGTTAAACTTTTTCAACACTTTGAACAAGAGGTGCAGAAGTAATTATGATAATAACTATGACATTGACTATTGGGGTCCCGATTAGGATTAGCCAAGTCCCGATTAGGATTAGCCAAGTCCCGATTAGGATTAGCCAAGTCCCGATTAGGATTAGCCAAGTCCTGATTAGGATTAACCGAGTCCCGATTAGGATTAGCCTAGTCCCGATTAGGATTAGCCACGTCCCGATTAGGATTAGCCAAGTCCCGATTAGGATTAACCAAGTCCCGATTAGGATTAGCCTAGTCCCGATTAGGATTAACCGAGTCCCGATTAGGATTAGCCTAGTCCCGATTAGGATTAACCGGGTCCCGATTAGGATTAACCGAGTCCCGATTAGGATTAACCGAGTCCCGATTAGGATTAGCCTAGTCCCGATTAGGATTAACTGGGTCCCGATTAGGATTAACCGAGTCCCGATTGGGATTAACTGAGTCCCAATTAGGATTAGCTCATTTACTTGGTACATAGCATACATATCCTATGGATCTATCCAAAAGAGATGCCTGATATATGGCCATGCCCATTTTCACATAATTGAACCCAATGTGTTGTAAAAATATATCCTTTTTTACTTTTTGGTAACGATTTTGAAGCCTTTTTCTTGGCACTTTAGTTTTATTTGGTCCAGTTTTTATCGAGTGATTCAATCGCTCTTATTTACTGCGCGTTGCTGTCCAGTCCACTCTAGTAGATTTTTGTTTCAAACAAATCAATACTCCGCAGTTCGTTGTGGTGCTTATTCGAGTTTCTTAGAATTCTCTCCCTACTGCAAGTAGTTTCGAAGCATAGTTTAGCAAATATTTGGCCACATTAGACGCCCTATTGTGACTATATTGTGCCTTTATCTAAGTACAGTGTGTCCAATAACAAAAGTTTTATCTAGCCACTAGCAACAACCAAAATGACCGCACCTTTGAATTAGAAAATAATAATTAATATAACGTCCAGCAGACCATTGCTTTATTGAATTATTTTGCTGCTAATCTTCTTATTCTTCTAGCACCAACCTATTGATATGGACGGTTCACTTTTTAGTTGTCAATTTTGAGATGGGCTTTGCGAGTTGTTGTTCATTTTTTCATTCTTTAATAGACTTTGGCACAGGTAAATTTGACTGTCCGTTTGGACGAAAAAGGTAACAAATAGTGTAAAATTTAACGTGCCTACTTACAGTAGTGTGTACGCGAAATGGCAAGGCAGGCGTGACCGACGAGAGTTTTTAAGTTTTGAATCGAAAGTGAGAATACTCTCGTAATAATATATATATTTGCAGCAGGGCTGCGGGCACTGGCACAGCATTTAGTGACAGTAGACCCTCAGCCTGCGAGGAGGCTGTTCTGCTCATTCCAAAGTCTCCGTCCCAAATGAGTGTAGCCTCGCTGCGGAATCGAGCTCATGCACCTCGGCGCGAGAGGCAAAGGGGAAAGTTGAATAAGGCATTGGAGAGAGGACAGTAGGGCACTGGAGAGAGGACAGTGGGGCACTGGAGAGAGGACAGTGAGGCACTGGAGAGAGGACAGTGGGGCACTGGAGAGAGGACAGTGGGGCACTGGAGAGAGGACAGTGAGGCACTGGAGAGAGGACAGTGAGGCATTGGAGAGAGGACAGTGAGGCATTGGAGAGAGGACAGTGAGGCACTGGAGAGAGGACAGTGAGGCATTGGAGAGAGGACAGTGAGGCATTGGAGAGAGGACAGTGAGGCATTGGAGAGAGGACAGTGGGGCACTGGAGAGAGGACAGTGAGGCATTGGAGAGAGGACAGTGAGGCACTGGAGAGAGGACAGTGAGGCATTGGAGAGAGGACAGTGAGGCATTGGAGAGAGGACAGTGAGGCATTGGAGAGAGGACAGTGAGGCATTGGAGAGAGGACAGTGAGGCATTGGAGAGAGGACAGTGAGGCATTGGAGAGAGGACAGTGAGGCATTGGAGAGAGGACAGTGAGGCATTGGAGAGAGGACAGTGAGGCATTGGAGTGAGGAGCGGCAGGTGATTCTGGTTTAGTTGCAAAGCAAATAATATTGCTTGGGAAAGTATTGCGATTAGGAATAAGATGAGAAAGCTACGAGGGTTGTCATAAATTCGCTGACAACTGCAGATATCAAAGAACAGCTAATTGTCAACATTGCACTTCTCAACATAGTCACCCCCAAGCTGCACACATTTGTGCCATCTCTCTGGCAGCTTGCTGATGCCCTGGGCGAAGAATTCCGTGGGGATCCGTCGTACCCACTGGCTGATGGCCGAGCTGAGTGCAGAAAGGCTTCCATAGCGATGGCGACGAAGAGGCTCTTTCATTTTAGGGAACAACCAGTAGTCACTGGGGGCCAGGTCAGGAGAATAGGCAGGGTGAGGCAGCAACTCGAAGCCTAGTCTCCTGATGTCCATCCATAGCTGCATTGCAGTTGTCCTGCTGCAGCACAATGCCCCTGGTGATCCTTCCCCGGCGCTCACTCTTGATCTTCTCACGCAGCTGTTCCAATATTTCACAGTAGTACTGGGCATTGATGGTTCTGCCTTCAGGTAGCCACTCGATCAGCAAGATGCCTTCTCTGTCCCAGAACACGGTGGCCATGCGCTTACCTGCTGACTGCACCGCCTTGGCCTTGACCTGTGGGGGTTCGTGAGTAGCCTTCCAGACGCTGCTCTGCCGTTTCGTTTCTGGTTCGTAGAAGTGAAACCACGTTTCATCACCAGTCACCAGGCGGCCAAGAATGTCGGGCTCGTTTTGATAGGCGTTGAGTAGGTGGCGGCACATCTGGACCCTCTCTTGCAGTTGGACAGGAGTCAGCAGTTTAGGGACCCATCGTGCAACAACTCGTGTCATGCAGATGGTCGGAGATGATGCGATGAATGCTTTTCATTGGTATCTCCAACAAGTCCTCTAACTGCCTCAGGGTTGCTCCACTATCATCGTCCAGGGCATGCTGCACACGCTGGATGTTGTCACTGGAAGTGGATGACCGCGGTGCACCTGGGCGGGGAGCATCATCAACTGTTTTCCCAGCCGTCCTCAAAGCGCTGCACCCACTTTGACACAGTTTGTTTCGAAGGTGCATCCTCGCTAAAGATTTGCAGCAGCTCACGGTAAATATCAGCCTGCTTCTTCTGCTTCTTCCGCAAAGACCAAAAGACAGTGCGCTTGGTAGCTTCACTTTTCTTTATTCTGGATAAAAGGGTGGTTTGAGTCCCACTCGATTCCTGCCTTGTCTCAAAAGCCAGAGGGAAGATTTTTCATAGACAATAAGATCGATGGTGCCTTAGTCTGGTAGCCTTAATCAAAAAAATTCTGCCCCAAAGTACAAAAGGAACAGACGCTATGTAAGTTTGTCAGCGAATTTATGACAACCCTCGTAAAAGGCAATCAGTTTTTACTCTTTAAACACTCATACAGCAAAGTAGAACTCGCTTTCAGTCACACGCTATTTGTTATGCCCCAGTGACTGAGTGAGGTAGTCTAGTAGCAGGTGCTCTATTAGCTAGGAATTAATGTTTTCTTGGCCTCCGAGCTACGGACTACTCGGAGCAATTTGAGCACAGCATTGAGTAGGTAGTTCACTTTCTGCTCTGAACCGCAGCGGCCGTGGTGAATAAATAATGCTTCCGTCTGCGGGGAAACGGTCGGGAAGACGAAGCTAGAGCCCATTCAAGGCCAGGCTGTTCTCCCATGATAAAAAGCTTCCTTCTTTCGTCTAGTGTGGCCCCCAAGTGCCTTAGGGATTAGGTCTTCGAATGGGATAATATAGTGCAAGCCATCGATTCCCAACGAGTCCAGTTAGTCCCGTCTCCTATTTCTCCCTCCTTCCCCACCCACCCCTTAGACATCTCGGAATACAAAAAATCCATAAGCAAAGATTGCAAACACACGCGCCCAAGCGGGGAGGCAAATTTGATGCGGGCAAAAAAGCGGAGAGTAACTCGACCTGAGCCTCCTCCAGGAGTGTATAAGTTTGCGAAGGAAACAAGAATTCGGGGGTGGGCGCAGTCGGATCAATAATACCTGAGGCGGGTGATGATCGTCTCCGCAGAGCGATGCTCAACATTATGCCGTGTAGCACGACGGCCCCCAGAGAGAGAGAGAGAGAGTAATCCGAGACCGCTGATGCACTGACTGATTTTCTCCATCCACCTCCCAAGGTGAAGTCTTCTCTCATCCACCCTCAGGTCCGCTGACATCCGGCCTGCCTCTGGCCAGGATTGGCTGGATGACGCCCCATTCCTAAATCCCAGATCCCTCAGTATTCATGCATTTCCCCATTTGGGGGATTCTTCGGATTGTTTTCTTCCCCAGTCGGCTCCGATTGGTTGGCGTTGCCAAGGGCAACTGGGGGGCCAACCAACCCAAACCGACCGTTTGCGGCGCGGAGTGAATAAAGAAGGATTTCTTGAAGTGTCTCTTGTCGATGGAAATCAATATAAATTGGCGACGAGTTCCTAGTTGTGCAAAGCCGATCCCCGATCACCTACCCAATCTTGTGGATCTAACAAACAGATGGCGGCTCACTGGACCCTGCTCGCTACAGTCCTGCTGCTTCTGGTAGCCACTAAGCCAGCTGCTGCTATGATGGGCAACACTTATTACTTCTGTGAGTTGAATTTAGTATATATGGACTAGCAATTAATGCCCCCCTAGTGCCCCCTATCATGCTTTGAGTACTAAATCTTCCCTAAATCCTTACATATGTTTCGTTGGTAAAATGTTTTAAAATGACCGCCTACGATGCTTAATATATATTATATAGTACAGAGTTTAGCTAATATGGACTAGCGATAAATGCCCCTTTGTGGACCCAATCATGCTTTTAAGTGTTTTGAAAGATGTTTTCACGCATAAAAATCACTCCCAAATCCTTGCCAATGTTTCGTTAAAGTGGCCGTCTACGATGCCCAGAATCGGGACCTACTGGCCGCGGCTCAGAAGGCTGTGGCTGATCTGAACGCCGGTACTCCTAGCGCCATCCTGCCAGCCGGCAAGACAATCAACGTGACGGCTGTGCAGTCCGGCTCCGAGTCTCTCTTCCAGACAGGTGAACTCTGTTCTGATCTGATATTGGAAGCCCCGATACTAGTGTAAAACTCTACTCCACCACTCCAACCCTTGACTCCACCCCTTTACCCAGACCTTAATCCACCCCCTTTATCCACTCCTTTATCCTCTCCTTAATCCACTCCTTTATCCTCTTCTTAGTCCGCCCCTTAATCCACTCCTTCATCCTCTTCTTATTCAGCCCCTTTATCCACTCCTCAATGCGCCCCCCTTATCCTCTTCTTAATCCGCCACTTTTCCACTCCTCAATCCAGTCTTCTCTTTTCCTTAATCCTCTCCTTAATCTGCCTCCATCCGCCCTCAGTCTGCAAGCCAGGCAACGAGCACCTGCTGTGGATTGACGGTATCCTGGACTTCACTACCCGGCCGTCTTGCGTTGAAGATCTGGCAAGAAATCTGGACGCGCCGATCATCCGCGCTTCAATGGAGCTCACAGCGGACGTGCCCAATGTGCACCCGTCGCCAAGGAACTACATGCGAGCCGTGGCCGCCCTGCTGCTGAGGGACAATGCCACCCGCGATGGCATCATGGTACTCTATGACACCTCGTTTGGTCAGTCTGGCTGTTTGCCTTCAAATCACTATTTATGTAAATAATCTCCCTATACCCCACACTTATCTCCCCATACCCTACACTAATCTCCCCATACCTCACACTAATCTCCCCATACCTCACACTAATCTCCCCACGCCCCACACTTATCTCCCCATACCCTACACTAATCTCCCCATACCCCACACTTATCTCCCCATACCCTACACTAATCTCCCCATACCTCACACTAATCTCCCCACGCCCCATTCTAACCGCGGTCCCGCAGACGCAGGCTCGATTCTGCCCTACGAGGACTACAGCTGGTATCCGCCAATCTACCTGCGCAAGATTCCGGCCACCGCTGTTGAAGTTGCCACCCTGCTAGACGAGGCTAAGACATTGCGCATAGCGGACTTTGTTGTCGCCTCTTCTGTGCCAAACGCCGCCCTGGTTGTACAGCAGGCTGGCGTCAAGTCCTTGATGGGCGGCATCTATCACTGGTTCGTGGTGACAAAGGACCTCCTGGACTTCTCCTGCTCCGGCTGCACGTCCGGCTCCAGTGTGTTCTTCTTTCGCCAGACAGCCGCCGACGCTGCCAGATCAGCAGCCGTGCTGGCAGCTGTGCAGTCGGCTACTGGGGCTGCCGTTGTTGAAAGTCGCAAAGTCGACGTGCTGTTTGCCTATCAGGCGGCTGAGACCATGGGCCGGGTGATTCGAGCCCAGACTAACGCTGGGACGTTTGGCAACGCCACGAACTGGTTGGTGTGCAGCGGGGCCTACAATGCGTCTACACCAATGCGCTACAATGACTACACTGCCAAGCTGATGGCGGTGAGTTAGCCCAGCCAGATATCTATAGGTGTCTTTAGAGACAGATACAGGTCTAGCTACTGGTACGTCAGTTAGGTACGGTTATGTGTAGGTAGGTACACCTGGGGGTGAGTGGCAGAGCGGACTTTCGCCTCTCGCACCAATGTTCCATGAGCTCGATTCCTTGGCGAGGCCACATTCATTTGGGTCGCAAATGGGGGCTCCTCGTTTAATATGCGCCCTTGAGGGCCGCGCTTGAGGACGATGAGAAAGTCAGATGTACACGCCTGTGTGTGTGCTCAGGAGCGGAATGGGCAGAATTGCCTCCTCGCTGGCTGCAGGTCTACTGTCACCAAAATGTTGTACGACTGGTCTAGCTGCAGGTCGGTACAGGTCTAGCTACAAGTAGGTACAGGTCTAGCTAAGGTACAGGTCTAGCTACAGGTAGGTACAGGTCTAGCTACAGGTAGGTACAGGTCTAGCTACAGGTAGGTACAGTTATATGCAGGTAGGTCTTTGTTGTCTGCACATATGAATTTTCCTATCCCGAAGAATTTTCAAACCCTGCATCCGCAGCTTCCCAGCTTCTCCAGCGTGATGGGCAATGTGGCTTTCGGCGGCAGCCTGAGAAACACGGACACCACTTTCAAAATTACGCAAGTCATTTATCCGGGGCCCGCTGTCAACAATGTAAGTAGGTTTAACTAAACACTTCGGGAACACACCTCACTTCACACCTCACTGTACATTATTTACTAATTAATTTATCAACAGATTGGCACCTGGACCAAAGCGTCGGGATTGTCTGGCTCAGTGTCAACTATCGCATTGAACTACCTGACCATTAGGAACCTGATTGTCAGACTGACTCACGTGAGTGTTGAACTATAACTAGTCATTTCAGGGCTTAAACAAAAGGTAATTGGTAGCCTTTGTCATGTAGTTAGTCTCCACTAGAAGTTACGCAGATGATAGCATCGGCTGTTATTTTTGTGTTACTTTCGTGTGTTACTGACGTGTGGTACTGTCGTGAGGTACTGTTGTGAGGTACTGTCGTGTGTTACTGACGTGTGGTACTGTCGTGAGGTACTGTCGTGAGGTACTGTCGTGAGGTACTGTCGTGAGGTACTGTCGTGAGGTACTGTCGTGAGGTACTGTCGTGTGTTACTGACGTGTGGTACTGACGTGTGGTACTGTCGTGAGGTACTGTCGTGGGGTACTGTCGTGAGGTACTGTCGTGAGGTACTGTCGTGTGTTACTGACGTGAGGTACTGTCGTGAGGTACTGTCGTGAGGTACTGTCGTGTGTTACTGACGTGTGGTACTGACGTGTGGTACTGTCGTGAGGTACTGTCGTGAGGTACTGTCGTGAGGTACTGTCGTGAGGTACTGTCGTGAGGTACTGTCGTAAGGTACTGTCGTGTGGTGCAGTCATGTTGCACTGTCGTGAGGTACTGTCGTGAGGTACTGTCGTGAGGTACTGTCATGGTGCACTGTCGTGAGGTACTGTCGTGAGGTACTGTCGTGTGGTACTGTCGTGAGGTACTGTCGTGGGGTACTGTCGTGAGGTACTGTCGTGAGGTACTGTCGTGTGTTACTGACGTGAGGTACTGTCGTGAGGTACTGTCGTGAGGTACTGTCGTGTGTTACTGACGTGTGGTACTGACGTGTGGTACTGTCGTGAGGTACTGTCGTGAGGTACTGTCGTGAGGTACTGTCGTGAGGTACTGTCGTAAGGTACTGTCGTGTGGTGCAGTCATGTTGCACTGTCGTGAGGTACTGTCGTGAGGTACTGTCGTGAGGTACTGTCATGTTGCACTGTCGTGAGGTACTGTCGTGAGGTACTGTCGTGGGGTACTGTCGTGAGGTACTGTCGTGAGGTACTGTCGTGAGGTACTGTCGTGAGGTACTGTCGTGAGGTACTGTCGTGAGGTACTGTCGTGTGTTACTGACGTGTGGTACTGACGTGAGGTACTGTCGTGTGGTACTGTCATGTTGCACTGTCGTGAGATACTGTCATCTTTATTGGTTTTCCCAATCTGTGTCACTATTCACTTCAGGACCCGCCGTTTGTAATAAAAAAAGCTGACGGCACCTTCGAAGGCTACAGCGTGGACATGCTGAAGAACCTGGCAACCAACATGAACTTCAACTACACTCTGGTTGAGCAGACTGATGGCATCTACGGCGCTCTGCAGCCTGATGGCACCTGGAATGGCATGATGGGCGCATTGGTTAGTGGGGTGAGTCAAGGAGTCGGCGCATGTTCACCAATCTTTTTCGGCAACTTTGGAAGGCGCTTCCAAATGCGGTGTACAAAGCTGTTCAGTCTGTGGACTGGGGACGCGAATTTCTACTCAATTCCTTTTGGCTGAGATTCGAACTCCTGACCTCAGCCCTGTCAGGCTAAAATTCAGTGGCTTCAAGCCACTTCAACTTGACTCAAACGCTTGCTCACGACTTGCCTAATCCTCACTCCTGCAGGCTGCGGACATGGCCATCGGGCCAATCACGGTGACTGCGCAGCGCGAGCAGATCGCCGATTTTACCGTTCCAATCTACGACTACGTGTCCCTGCAGATTCTGCTGCTCCAGCCAACCAGCTCCAAGGGTGACCAAACATTCTTCCTGAAGGCATTCACCTGGGATGTGTGGGTCAGCATCATCGCCATCATCACCTTTACCGGCTTCCTCATCTTCTTCGTGGACAAGTGAGTTGTGTTCTGATTTGCTACTTAATGATCTCAACTTCAGGGATGAGATTATTTCGATGAGTCACTCGTGACTTCATCAGCTCGCTGCTCGCTAATTTTGGCCTTCTTCACTCAGCATGTTCACTCTGTCACCCTGTCACTCTGTCATCGTGTCACACTGTCATCTTGTCACCCTGTAATCGTGTCACACTGTCATCCTGTCACTCTGTCACCTTGTCACTCTTTCATCCTGTCACTCTGTCACCCTGTCACTCTGTCATCTTGTCACACTGTCACCCTGTCACTCTGTCATCGTGTCACACTGTCATCTTGTCACTCTTTCACCCTGTCACACTGTCACCCTGTCACTCTGTCATCGTGTTTCTCTGCTATTATCATCAATGCCAAAGCCTAACAGCGCCCCCCACTCCGCCGCAGGGTGAGCCCGTTCTCCTTCCAGAACCGCTACCGCAACGATCAGATTCGCGAAGGCGAGGCCGAGGGCAAAGTGTTCACAATCAAGGAGTCGCTCTGGTACGTGCTGGGCGCCTACACGCAGGCTGGCGAGAGCTTCGACCCGCGCTCGATGTCCTGCCGAACTATTATCGTCGGCTTCTGGCTGTTCGGCTATCTCATGATGTCGCTGTACACGGCCAATCTGGCAGCCCAGCTGACAGTTGACAAACTGTCGCAGCCGCCGCAGAGCTTCGACGAGTTGACCACCCAGGTGGCTATGAAGTACACCGTGATCAAGGACACGGCCTCCTATGAGCACTTTATGCGAATGAAGGACGCAGAGGCCAACCTGTACAACTATTGGCTCACTAGCGGCATCGGAACTGAGGAGACAGTGAACCAGCTGGCCTCCCTAGTGACCTGGAAGTACCCGGTGATTGAGCGATACACCACAGTGTGGAACCGCATGACGAAGTGGGGCTTCCCAACCAGCACAGAGGCTGCTTTGGCCCGGGTTCGTGCCGAGAAAATTGCCATCTTCCTGGAGAGCTCGCTGGTGAAGTACTACACGGCGAAGACCTGCGACTTCATGACCGTCGGCGACCCGTTCGCTCCCCGGCCCTACGGCATCGCCCTGCGCAACAAGTCACCCCTGCTCAAGCAGATGAACGTAGCGTGAGTTTGAGTCATGCTGGAGTGAGGCTTGAGTTTGAGTCAGGCTGGAGTGAGTCTTGAGTTTGAGTCATGCTGGAGTGAGGCTTGAGTTTGTGTCAGGCTGGAGTGAGGCTTGAGTTTGAGTCATGCTGGAGTGAGTCTTCAAGTTTGAGTCATGCTGGAGTGAGGCTTGAGTTTGAGTCATGCTGGAGTGAGGCTTGTGTTTGAGTCATGCTGGAGTGAGGCTTGAGTTTGAGTCATGCTGGAGTGAGGCTTGTGTTTGAGTCAGGCTGGAGTGAGGCTTGAGTTTGAGTCATGCTGGAGTGAGGCTTGAGTTTGAGTCATGCTGGAGTGAGGCTTGAGTTTGAGTCATGCTGGAGTGAGGCTTGAGTTTGAGTCATGCTGGAGTGAGTCTTGTGTTTGAGTCAGGCTGGAGAGAGGCTCGAGTTTGAGTCATAGCTTAAATTTCCCAATGTCAGTTAGCGATAATACTTTTTTGCTCAAAACTGTGCTAATTGGAAATTTGATGCCTGATTTGTGCAGCAATATTATTGGACTGTTTTTTCTCTAATGTTTTTTGTTAGTCCGACTGTGACAATTAGCTTGTTATATTGGATTTCAACCTGAATTTTCGCCCCGTCAACCCACAGCTTGCTCTCGTGCTGGGTTTCCCGAATCGGTTGTCTTCATTGCACATCCATTGAGCCTTAGGATCAATTGTTTACCTGTATTGCTAATAATTTTGTTCGGGTTCGGATTTCAATTTAGCCGTTGTCTGACTTAATTAAGGCTACTTTCTTGGGAGGCTCCGAAGTACAAATTTATGCCTATTTTATTAAATACATTGGTAAAATAAATATTTTAATGCGCTAGAGCAATACTGTGGATCTGAAGATGCTTGTAATGGAGTAAGGCGGTTTGGAGGAGCGAGGTTGGTGTCAAGGATTGAAGTGGGTGTATAGGAGTGTGGTGGGCGAGTTGTATAAACTGGGTGTGGTTTAAGGAAAAAGAGGAGTAAGAGTGAAGAAGCGAGGTGGGTTTGAAAGAGGGAAGCTGGTGTGGAGGAGTGAGGTGGGTGTTGAGGAGTGAGGTGGGTGTTGAGGAGTGAGGTGGGTGTAGAGAAGTTGTGTGGGTGTAAATGATTAAGATTCTTGTGAAGAAGTGAGGTTGGTTTGGGGGAGTGAGGTGGGTGTGGAGGAGAGAGGTTGATGTGGAGGAGAGAGGTTGGTGTGGAGGAGGGAGGTTGGTGTCAAGGATTGAAGTGGGTGTATAGGAGTGTGGTGGGCGAGTTGTATAAACTGGGTGTGGTTTAAGGAGTAAGAGGAGTAAGAGTGAAGAAGCGAGGTGGGTTTGAAAGAGGGAGGCTGGTGTGGAGGAGTGAGGTGGGTGTTGAGGAGTGAGGTGGGTGTTGAGGAGTGAGGTGGGTGTAGAGAAGTTGTGTGGGTGTAAATGATTAAGATTCTTGTGAAGAAGTGAGGTTGGTTTGGGGGAGTGAGGTGGGTGTGGAGGAGAGAGGTTGATGTGGAGGAGAGAGGTTGGTGTGGAGGAGGGAGGTTGGTGTCAAGGATTGAAGTGGGTGTATAGGAGTGTGGTGGGCGAGTTGTATAAACTGGGTGTGGTTTAAGGAGTAAGAGGAGTAAGAGTGAAGAAGCGAGGTGGGTTTGAAAGAGGGAGGCTGGTGTGGAGGAGTGAGGTGGGTGTTGAGGAGTGAGGTGGGTGTAGAGAAGTTGTGTGGGTGTAAATGATTAAGATTCTTGTGAAGAAGTGAGGTTGGTTTGGGGGAGTGAGGTGGGTGTGGAGGAGAGAGGTTGATGTGGAGGAGGGAGGTTGGTGTGGAGGAGGGAGGTGGGTGCGGAGGATTGAGCGAGAGGATCCTCTTCAAATTTTATAAGTGCCCTGCTTTCCGTCTTGATAATTTAACGACAGGATTTTATCGTTGAATGAGAATCGCGTCACGGAAACGTTAAAGCAATACTGGTGGTCCAGAGACAAGGTTAGCTGCCCGAGCACTTCTTCAGCCTCCTCAGGTAAATATTATCTTCGTGCTTTTGGTTTTTTCTCAATGCACCTGATTTAATTTGCTTTTGTACCTTTGCTTGCAGGCCTGAGCTTGGATACACTTGGCGGCGCGTTTATATTTTTCTGCATCGGCGTGGGAATCGCCCTGATCATGTTTGTGGCCGAGAAGATAGTGGCCAAGGTCTACGGAGTCGAGTGGGCTAAGAATGTGAGTGCCTGATTTCATTGGAATCATTCCTGACGCCTAAATTCTTATGAAAATGCTTTTCACTTCGTCCTATAGCATTAGGGAGCCAAGAGATTTGGAATTTCCACTTAGCATTAGTAGCAAAATATCGATGGCTGGACCACTGACTGTACATCTGGTCCTACTGGGTTAGGTTTAATTTCGATGTATTTATCTATAGACTATAGAACGAAGCACCAACCTAGCTAATACTCTAAAAACCTTGCAGAATGCAGACGCCAAGCAGATGAACACGCTCATGATGATGATGGGCCCGTCCACCGCCAACCTGCGCGCTTCGAACTCCTCAATTCGGCCAGCCACAGGCGGCCTACCGCGGCCCATGACCGGCCACGGACACGGCCGCGGAAGCGTGGCCGGACTCGGACGGAATAGCGTCGAGCCGGTGAAGTCACCCGATGTCATGGAGCTTGAGCATGGCGTGCATTGAAAAAGCTTGTCAATGATGGCGTTCAAATTGATATTATCGTTTAACTATTGACGCCATTAACGAATCAAATAGATCTCTCTATCTTTGGAATAATCGGTCGGTTAAAAGTTCACTGTGACTGGTGACTTTTCATAGCAAGAAAATGAGGGTTCTGTCTGGAATAATGGTTTGGAGAGACGCGTGGCGTGAGGTTGCTGTCTAGGGTAAGAAAATTAAGGGTCTGGCTCGGATGGGTGGCTGTCTAGGGTAAGAAAATTAAGGGTCTGGCTGGGATGGGTGGCTGTCTAGGGTAAGAAAGTCAGGGGTCTGACTGGAATGATGGTTATGAGGCCAGGAGCAAGGGGCGTGGGTGGCTGTCTGGGGGTAAGAAAATAAAGGGTTTGTTTAAAATAGTAGAAAGGCTTCGCGAATCATGAGGTGGCTGTCTTCGATCTGTATTGGGAAGTTGTGCATGCAGTGTAAATTTGTCGTGAGTGGAATGGAATGTAAATTTGACAGACAGCTGTACGCAGCCTTCGGATGCACCGATGCTATCGGCTGCACATCCAAGAGAATTTGGGCAGGTGTAATGAGTAATAAAAATAATATATTTTTGGACGTGTTGCTGACACCTGGAATGTACCCGTTTAATATCAGTGCTAACTACATCATCATTTCGGATCTTTGTAACAGTCTATAGTCTAGAATGTGATGAAAATGAAAAGGTAGCACAACTCACAAGAAGTGTTGCTCTTGTTATTTTCCGCTTCAAACAAGATGTTATCGAATATTTATATATATATTTGTAACTATTTGCACCTATATTTGTTTTACTTGTTATAGTGAGCTTTTCATCGTAGTGTGTTGTGTAATATCCGTATTCATAGGACTACAAAGTCTAAATAGATCAGATAAGCAGCACTTTGAACACACTTTAAATGTACTAATATTTTCTATGATAAATACCGGCTGTGCACTTTTAATTCCATTTTTCTGTACTTTCGGTTGTTTTTTTTACCGCGTGACCATGTCCGCTTTTGGAGATGACGATTACAGTGCGCAGAAAGTCTACTAAAATTATTTTTCAAAAAAGTGTAAGAATCTGTCCTTATTGTCTTGTCTTGCCGCACTCACTTACAAATACAAAACCGTAGTCATGCTCCTACACTCCTGCCTATCGGATTATCTGACATAAAAAAATTATATAAGCAAAAACTGTGCCGCCACTAAGTCTTCATTTATTGATTTTTAATACGCTTATTACAGACAATTCTAATGCAGATTACAGTTTCTGTTGCCTGATGATTACAGACAATTCTACTGCAGATTACAGTTTCTGTTACCTGATGATTACAGACAATTCTACTGCAGAGAACAGTTTCTGTTGCTTGCAGTAACATTTTGTTGCTTGCAGTCTAATCTAGCTGCTGATTGCAGACTAATCTAGCTGCTGATTGCAGGCTAATCTAGCTGCTGATTGCAGGCTAATCTAGCTGCTGATTGCAGACTAATCTAGCTGCTGATTGCAGACTAATCTAGCTGCTGATTGCAGACTAATCTAGCTGCTGATTGCAGGCTAATCTAGCTGCTGATTGCAGGCTAATCTAGCTGCTGATTGCAGGCTAATCTAGCTGCTGATTGCAGGCTAATCTAGCTGCTGATTGCAGGCTAATCTAGCTGCTGATTGCAGGCTAATCTAGCTGCTGATTGCAGGCTAATCTAGCTGCTGATTGCAGACTAATCTAGCTGCTGATTGCAGACTAATCTAGCTGCTGATTGCAGGCTAATCTAGCTGCTGATTGCAGACTAATCTAGCTGCTGATTGCAGACTAATCTAGCTGCTGATTGCAGACTAATCTAGCTGCTGATTGCAGGCTAATCTAGCTGCTGATTGCAGGCTAATCTAGCTGCTGATTGCAGGCTAATCTAGCTGCTGATTGCAGGCTAATCTAGCTGCTGATTGCAGGCTAATCTAGCTGCTGATTGCAGACTAATCTAGCTGCTGATTGCAGGCTAATCTAGCTGCTGATTGCAGGACTAATCTAGCTGCTGATTGCAGACTAATCTAGCTGCTGATTGCAGGCTAATCTAGCTGCTGATTGCAGGCTAATCTAGCTGCTGATTGCAGGCTAATCTAGCTGCTGATTGCAGACTAATCTAGCTGCTGATTGCAGGCTAATCTAGCTGCTGATTGCAGGACTAATCTAGCTGCTAGATTGCAGGCTAATCTAGCTGCTGATTGCAGACTAATCTAGCTGCTGATTGCAGGCTAATCTAGCTGCTGATTGCAGGCTAATATGGCAGGAAACGGCTCTTGAATGTATTTACACAGGTGATTTGAATCTCTTATCAAACTGAAATTATTTGCTGAGAGCAATCAGACTAAATGACCCAATCACAGGATTTAAAATGCACCCGCATTTCCATCATCGGTCCACTCAATAACCTGCAAACACAATGCGCTTTAGTAGCATGGGCATGTAAAATGCTTTTTTCAAGTAAATCCCCCAAGATGAAACGACAACACAAAGAGCCTTTGTGAGCGCCTGTGTACCGCCCAAGTTGTAGTTAGGCATCAGGGGATAATGGAAAAAATCTAAGGAAAATCATTCCCCCGCTTTTCCGCAAATTCCTCTCTGCTTCGATTTTGGATATCTTTGGCATTTAGGGCACTGCTCATCGACCCGGCTCAAACTGAAAGATTTATCCCTTCGTTAATCCAACCGGCGAATTGCGGCTCGACTAGCGGGCGGGCATGGAAGGGGATAATTCTCCCCCCTCTGCTGTCAGGCTAGTTGACATTGACCGGATCGCATTTCGTGGAGGTGAACAGTTCACCCCCCCCCGGTTAGACTTCCTGCTGCTTCCCGAGTTTTCCTTTTTTCTTCTTTGAGCTCGAGTCTGCTGCAGCTCCTACATTGATAGCCCGATTGATCCCGGCTTATCGACTGGATTGCTGCAACCTCCATGCAATGCAGCGGCCTGCCCGCAAGCATCAGAGCAGAGAAGCACTCTTTCTCCGTACCCAACTCTGCTCAACTTGCTAAGCACTCTACTTACTCCCGTAAGTAGTGCAGTAGACATATAGATAGTATTTCTAGAGAAAAAATCTAAGATACCCTAGTGGACACACTCGTGAGTGCAGTTCGATACACTCGATAAGCAGAATAGCTGCGACAGACACGTGGGAACTCTGATCATAGATAGATAGATAGGTAGATAGATAGATAGATAGATACTCGTAGATAGATAGATAGATAGATAGATAGATAGATAGATAGATAGATAGATAGATAGATAGATAGATAGATAGATAGATAGATAGATAGATAGATAGATAGATAGATAGATAGATAGATAGATAGATAGATAGATAGATAGATAGATAGATAGATAGATAGATAGATAGATAGATAGATAGATAGATAGATAGATAGATAGATAGATAGATAGATAGATAGATAGATAGATAGATAGATAGATAGATAGATAGATAGATAGATAGATAGATAGATAGATAGATAGATAGATAGATAGATAGATAGATAGATAGATAGATAGATAGATAGATAGATAGATAGATAGATAGATAGATAGATAGATAGATAGATAGATAGATAGATAGATAGATAGATAGATAGATAGATAGATAGATAGATAGATAGATAGATAGATAGATAGATAGATAGATAGATAGATAGATAGATAGATAGATAGATAGTCTGCGTCATCGGGGATGAAGCAACTGCGAGAGCTGACGTCACACACGGGCAGATGTGAGCAGGTGATGAAGCTGCAGGCTACTCTTGCCTAGCTAAAAAGACAGCCTTTTAAGGTAGAAAAGATAAGGGAAGGGTGAGTCGAAGATCGAGCAGGATTTAATGGGGCACAGAGGCTGGATGAGGCCTGTCAGGTCTGTATCTAGTTTTCTCCCAGCCTTACCTGTGCTCAGCTCAAGCCTGCATTGAGTTTAATGAATTGCGACTCGAACTTCTGGCATCGCCTGAGAAGCAGCAATTTAGGGTGAGCACTAAAAGCATGCAAGAAAACGAAAACTTTATTTCCTACAAAATATTTCCATGCTATTTTTCTACTGCGCCAAAGAATGTGATTTCTACTCGGGGGAGGTTGCGGGTGCACGGAAATTTCGGGACAGAAAAATGCGACAAATTCTGCTCACTGCCGAGGTCCCTGTAAACCCTTGAAGCCATTTTTCTCTTCCTCATTTCCACTTGCTCAAAGTTGAGTCTGCTATGTGCACGAACTGAGCATATGAACTCAGCGGAGATCTGTTCGGAGCAGACAGGAAGAAAACAAGTAGTTTTGGGGGTCGCCTTTGTGTGTCGCCAAATAAGCAGCTAATTCTTAGTGCTGTTGCTGATTTGTTGATCGCGCAGTTTTAATAGAACCCCCGGTACCGACTCTGCTCAACCGACTCTGTTAAATTGTGGCGCGATCGCTTACACTGCGCCCAGATTTTCACGATCTGTGAGTAGGTCTGTCTGTCTTCTACGTGGCGTCTCGCACTGAACCATTTATTGCACAATTGTCAGTCAGACAACTCTGAGATCTCAGAAGAGTCCCTTAGAACTCAGAGATCCCAGAAGAGTCCCTTAGAACTCAGAGATCCCAGAATAGTCCCTTAGAACTCAGAGATCCCAGAATAGTCCATTAGAACTCAGAGATCCCAGAAGAGTCCCTTAGAACTCAGAGATCCCAGAATAGTCCCTTAGAACTCAGAGATCCCAGAAGAGTCCCTTAGAACTCAGAGATCCCAGAAGAGTCCCTTAGAACTCAGAGATCCCAGAATAGTCCCTTAGAACTCAGAGATCCCAGAAGAGTCCCTTAGAACTCAGAGATCCCAGAATAGTCCCTTAGAACTCAGAGATCCCAGAAGAGTCCCTTAGAACTCAGAGAACTTCTTCTTTCTTAGAACTCAGAGATCCCAGAATAGTCCCTTAGAACTCAGAGATCCCAGAATAGTCCCTTAGAACTCAGAGATCCCAGAATAGTCCCTTAGAACTCAGAGATCCCAGAATAGTCCCTTAGAACTCAGAGATCCCAGAAGGGTCCCTTAGAACTCAGAGATCCCAGAAGAGTCCCTTAGAACTCAGAGATCCCAGAATAGTCCCTTAGAACTCAGAGATCCCAGAATAGTCCCTTAGAACTCAGAGATCCCAGAAGGGTCCCTTAGAACTCAGAGATCCCAGAAGAGTCCCTTAGAACTCAGAGATCCCAGAATAGTCCCTTAGAACTCAGAGATCCCAGAATAGTCCCTTAGAACTCAGAGATCCCAGAAGGGTCCCTTAGAACTCAGAGATCCCAGAAGAGTCCCTTAGAACTCAGAGATCCCAGAATAGTCCCTTAGAACTCAGAGATCCCAGAATAGTCCCTTAGAACTCAGAGATCCCCAGAAGACTTCCTGAGAACTCAGAGATCGTGAAAGACTTCCTGAGAACTCAGAGATCCCCAGAAGACTTCCTGAGAACTCAGAGAGTTGCTGAGTGTTGTTGAGAAGAGTTGCAATTGGAATGTAACAGGCTGATTCGGGGCCGTGAGCCATGAGTCTATTGGCCAAGTCACTCCAAGGCACTGCGACATCTGGCAACGCCGCAGCCAAGCCTGAGACCACGGAACTGCAGAGGGAGCTCATTCGAACACTGAAGGAGAAACCGTCTAACAGAGCTGGGTGAGTTGACGGCCGCGAGCATTATTTATTAATTCATTTTATTTCTCCATCTTAAATAAATCCCTCAATCCACTATTATTCTCTGTCTCTCATCCCAATCATCCCTTGGCCTCTCTAACTCTTCCATCTCCTGTCTTCCTCTCTGCTACTTTGCCATCCCATCTCCTCTCTCCCATCTCCTCTCTCTCCCATCTCCTCTCTCTCCCATCTCCTCTCTCTCCCATCTCCTCTCTCTCCCATCTCCTCTCTCTCCCATCTCCTCTCTCTCCTATCTCCTCTCCCATCTCCTCTCTCTCCCATCTCTCTCCCGTCTCCTCTCTCTCCCATCTCCTCTCTCTCCCATCTCCTCTCTCTCCTATCTCCTCTCTCCCATCTCCTCTCTCTCCCATCTCCTCTCTCTCCCATCTCCTCTCTCTCACATTTCCTCTCTCTCCCATCTCCTCTCTCTCCCATCTCCTCTCTCTCCCATCTCCTCTCTCTCACATTTCCTCTCTCTCCCATCTCCTCTCTCTCCCATCTCCTCTCTCTCACATCTCCTCTCTCTCCCATCTCCTCTCTCTCATCTCCTCTCTCCCATCTCCTCTCTCTCCCATCTCCTCTCTCCCATCTCCTCTCTCTCATCTCCTCTCTCTCCCATCTCCTCTCTCCCATCTCCTCTCACTCATCTCCTCTCTCTCATCTCCTCTCTCCCATCTCCTCTCTCTCCCATCTCCTCTCTCCCATCTCCTCTCTCTCCCATCTCCTCTCTCTCCCATCTCCTCTCTCCTCCCATCTCCTCTCTCTCCCATCTTCTCTCTCTCCCATCTCCTCTCTCTCCCACCTCCTCTCTCCTCCTCCCGTCTCCTCTCTCTCCCTCCTCCTCTCTCCCATCTCATGTCCTCGCATGTAACAGAACAGAGCGGCGCGGGCCTAATCATCAAGGCGGTGAAGGCATCCGGTCAAATTATCATCCCACTCTGACCCATTATGGGCCTGACGCCCGGTAACTAAGCTGCCAAACAATGAGGCAGATACCCTAGGGCGACTGTTTACACTGTTTTGTTTGCAGCCGGCTAGTGGCCCTGATCCATCCAAACTGGTTGGCCCCAGATTATTCCCGACTGGCCAAATTCACCCCCCGCAAATTCAAATTCTCCCTAAAATTCAAGAAACTACTAATAGTAGAGCGTGAAAAATGTGAGACAGTCACTATTTTTTAGTTTCGTAAGGAAAAATGAGGCTTAACATTAAACAAAGTGCGAGATTAAATACCTACAATTTACAAATCGAAATAAACAGCACCAGTTAAAAAAATGTTAATATACTCGTATTTCCTTGCTGTCTATGGCCCATCCAGTCCTGACGTCACTCGGGAACACACGCACGCACACATACGCACAGCAGCAGGTAGCCATATATAGTCCTATCAGTCCGATGGCTAAAAGTGCACAATTTTATGGCGCGTCAATCTGCTCGACTCTTCCCAAAACCTTCTCTTCCTCTTCCTTTCGCATCCGTAGCTCAGTCTCCCCTATCTCTCTCCTTCTCTCTCTCTCCCCCAGGATGGCCGGGGATCAATAAGCTGAGTTAGTAAAGATTGGGATGGACCCCCGCTTGAGGAGAAACTTTGAGTACATCTGAGTACACACACACATACTTCTATCCCCACCATTCCTTCTCTCTCCTTTCCTCCTCCTCGTTTTTCTGCCGTTGAACGATTCCGTACTCTCTGGTCTGCGTCCCCTCTCCTTCCCTTCCCCAAATTCCTACCCGGCCGGCAGCCACCCCAACCCTGCTCAGTTGCCAAGCCGCTATCATCGCCAATGAGCAGAAGGGCAGCTCTAGCTGAGCAACTATAGCTGATCCCATCTATATAACTACATTTCTCACGCATTTTATATATGTGTGCTCAGAGATAGGTTTAAAACAAAATTAGCAGCGCAGTCACCCGGTGCTCTGCTAGTCAAGCATGCCAGCTTTAGCAGAGCACAAGACCTAGAATGAACTTTGGCTTTGGCAAAGTGCTGGACTGGGTGTCCAATCAGGCCAAGCAAGTCTCAGACCAAGCCGAAACCGCATTCAGGGGCATCCAGGATGAGCTCGGCCGGCAGCAGCAGCAGCAGCTGGAGGATCCAGACCGAAGGACCTCAGATGCAGCTGCGACTTCAAGCGCATTGGCGGCATCTGGTGCGGCATCATCGGCTGAATCGACCGCCTGCCAGATCTGTCGCCGATCATCCGGGAGACATTCGACATCAAGCGACGGAGGTTCCAGCGGCAGTGGCGGCGGCATAGGCCACGTCTGTCACAAGTGCCGATTGAAGACGTGCTCCAGGTGCGGCAGCAGGGTCAGCCTGAAACCGACTCAGGTGAGACTCAAGAGTGACTCAGGTAGTGCTGGAGTGACTCAGGTGAGACTCAAGAGTGACTCAGGTAGTGCTGGAGTGACTCAGGTAGTGCTGGAGTGACTCAGGTAGTGCTGGAGTGACTCAGGTAGTGCTGGAGTGACTCAGGTAGTGCTGGAGTGACTCAGGTAGTGCTGGAGTGACTCAGGTAGTGCTGGAGTGACTCAGGTAGTGCTGGAGTGACTCAGGTAGTGCTGGAGTGACTCAGGTAGTGCTGGAGTGACTCAGGTAGTGCTGGAGTGACTCAGGTGAGACTCAGGAGTGACTCAGGTGAGACTCAGGAGTGACTCAGGTGAGACTCAGGAGTGACTCAGGTGAGACTCAGGAGTGACTCAGGTGAGACTCAGGAGTGACTCAGGTGAGACTCAGGAGTGACTCAGGTGAGACTCAGGAGTGACTCAGGTGAGACTCAGGAGTGACTCAGGTGAGACTCAGGAGTGACTCAGGTAGTGCTGGAGTGACCCAGGTAGTGCTGGAGTGACCCAGCTGCTGGAGTGATCCAAGTAGTGCTGGAGTGACCCAGGTAGTGCTGGAGTGACCCAGGTAGTGCTTGTGTGACTGTGAAACCAGTTGTCTGACAGTCAAGATGTTATTTCAGATGCACTTTTGTTTAATGAAATGTCCCAATGCGCCCACGTTGTCAGGGTCTCGTTGAATCGTCGAACCATAGGGTGAGAAGTCAAAACGAATTTAGTTTTTTTTGCAAGCGAAATTCACAAATGAAGCATTGTTAGAAGTCACCGATATTTTCTGACTTTCTGACATAAGTTTCTCGCACTAAATCACTTCCCATGATGTATCAGAACTTTGTTTATAATTATGAACTGCTTTTGTTTAGTTGCCATTTCTTTCTAAAAATTGTGTTGACAATCGATAAGGATATAACATCTCATAGATTCACTAATTATAATTTTTCCCCCAAACAGAATATTTGAGTTCCTACCTTGCCTAGCACTCTGACTGCACTCTGACACTTTTGATATCGGCGAAAAATTGACACGCTTGAAAATTAGAAAATTAGAATTGGAAAACTGTAAACTGGAATTAGAGATAATCTCTCAAAAATTGTCTGATAATCTCTCAAAGATCGTCTGATAATCTCTAAAAAATCGTCGGATAATCTCCCAAAAATCGTCTGATAATCTCTCAAAGATCGTATGAAAATCTCTAAAAAATCGTCGGATAATCTCTCAAAGACCGTCTGATAATCTCTCAAAGATCGTCTGATAATCTCTCAAAGATCGTCTCAAAGATCGTCTGATAATCTCTCAAAGATCGTCTGATAATCTCTCAAAGATCGTCTGATAATCTCTCAAAAATCGTCTGATAATCTCTCAAAGATCGTCTGATAATCTCTCAAAGATCGTCTGATAATCTCTCAAAGATCGTCGGATAATCTCTCAAAGATCGTCTGATAATCTCTCAAAAATCGTCTGATAATCTCTCAAAGATCGTCGGATAATCTCTCAAAGATCGTCTGATAATCTCTCAAAAATCGTCTGATAATCTCTCAAAAATCGTCTGATAATCTCTCAAAAAAATCGTCTGATAATCTCTCAAAGATCGTCTGATAATCTCTCAAATATCGTCGGATAATCTCTCAAAAATCGTCTGATAATCTCTCAAAAATCGTCTGATAATCTCTCAAAGATCATCTGATAATCTCTCAAAAAACTCGTCTGATAATCTCTCAAAGATCGTCTGATAATCTCTCAAAAATCGTATGATAATCTCTCAAAGATCGTCTGATAATCTCTCAAAAATCGTCTGATAATCTCTCAAAGATCGTCGGATAATCTCTCAAAGATCGCCTGCTACTTTCTAAAGGATGGTCTGATAATCTAGCAGAGATTTTCTGATAATCTCTCTGAAATCCTTTAACGACCACTGCTAAATCATGAGCGCATATCCACACAGCTTATCTCTCCTTAAGTCTCCAACAAATTCTCTCTCAACCTCATTGAAAATCTCACCTGAACGTTAACTTATTTTCAGACAGGAAAATAGTCAGACAGGAAGTAAAACAGCTTTTAGTGGACCCACAAGTAGGTCGTTGTAGCAGCAAATACACACGCACCAAAATTTCCCCATTCCTAAATCATTCTCACGCCTGCTTAGCTGTGCTTTGTAGCTTCTTGTCTATTTTTAGATACACTTCCTTTAGTGGATTCAGTTCGTCAGCCAAAGTCGCTGCTTTTACTAACCCGGTACTTTAACCGGACTCTCAATTCTCAATTTATTGGTCCATTTTCCGGTTCTCAATCTCGCACCTCTTCTATTCTCAAATTTCTATTTTTTCTTGCAGTCATCATATACCTCAACATGTTCTATTCTCGCCTAATATTTCTCTCCTAATCTCAATCTCTACTAATCTCAGTCTCTCCTAATCTCAGTCTATCCTTATCTCATTCTCTCATAATCCCAGTCTATCCTTATCTCATTCTCTCATAATCCCAGTCTATCCATATCTCAGTCTCTCCTAATCTCATTCTATCCTTATCTCAGTCTCTCCTAATCTCAGTCTATCCTTATCTCGGTCTCTCATAATCTCGGTCTATCCTTATCTCAGTCTCTCCTAATCTCAGTTTATACTTATCTCAGTCTCTCCTAATCTCAGTCTATCCTTATCTCATTCTCTCATAATCCAAGTCTATCCTTATCTCATTCTCTCATAATCCCAGTCTATCCTTATCTCATTCTCTCATAATCTCGGTCTATCCTTATCTCAGTCTCTCCTAATCTCATTCTATCCTTATCTCAGTCTCTCCTAATCTCAGTCTATCCTTATCTCATTCTCTCATAATCTCGGTCTATCCTTATCTCAGTCTCTCCTAATCTCAGTCTATCCTTATCTCAGTCTCTCCTAATCTCAGTCACAATGACAGGCAATCACTCACATTGACACGCAGTCTCTCACAATGACAGGCAGTCTCTCACAATGTCAGTCAGTCTCTCACAATGACAGGCAGTCTCTCACAATGAGAGTCAGTCTTTTAGTGACGCACTGTTACCACACCATTACACATTTTATTTTCAGTCCCATTTCAATGTCGTAGGCATTTCATAGTTGCTGACAAACATATAATATATTTTATTACCTGTGGTAACATCGATAGAACCCTTAAGAATAGTACACAGTAATAATCAATAATTAATACACCTACATCAGAGCGCCTGGATCTGCATCAACTGCCAGCAGCAGGACTCCCCGTCCAGGGAGTCGGCAAACACAGCCGCCGCTGTGCAAGTGGGCGCCGACATGGCATCAACCACTGCACTAGTTCATCGGGCACCTCCGCAGCACCATTCGGATGATCTGGGGTTGCAGCAGCAGCAGCAGCACCACCAGCACCAGCAGCAGCACCAGCATAAGCAGCGCCAGTCACAAACAAACCGCACTCGGCCTATAG
Organism: Macrostomum hystrix; assembly: GCA_950097015.1. NCBI lineage: Eukaryota > Metazoa > Platyhelminthes > Macrostomidae > Macrostomum > Macrostomum hystrix. The sequence goes on along the minus strand of CATNEN010000034.1, from coordinate 6,464,423 downwards.
CGGAGATGGCCAGAGATGCGAGTGGGTCGAGGGGCAGTCCAAGAGAGCTGCGAAGGTGAGTTTTGAACAATACGAGTATTAGGAGAGGTAATGAGACAGTGAGAGATTATGAAAGACTAAGAGATACTGAAATATACTGAGAGAGTCTGAGAGAGACTGAGAGAGTCTGGGAGAGACTGAGAGAGTCTGAGAGAGACTGAGAGAGACTGAGAGAGACTGAGAGAGACTGAGAGAGTCTGAGAGAGTCTGAGAGAGACTGAGAGAGACTGAGAGAGTCTGGGAGAGAGTCTGAGAGAGACTGAGAGAGTCTGGGAGAGACTGAGAGAGTCTGAGAGAGACTGAGAGAGACTGACAGAGACTGAGAGAGACTGAGAGAGTCTGAGAGAGTCTGAGAGAGACTGAGAGAGACTGAGAGAGACTGAGAGAGTCTGAGAGAGTCTGAGAGAGACTGAGAGAGACTGAGAGAGACTGAGAGAGACTGAGAGAGACTGAGAGAGACTGAGAGATACTGAGAGAGTCTGAGAGATACGCAGAGAGACTGAGAGAGACTGAGAGAGACTGAGAGAGACTGAGAGAGTCTGGGAGAGACTGAGAGAGTCTGAGAGAGACTGAGAGAGACTGAGAGAGACTGAGAGAGTCTGGGAGAGACTGAGAGAGTCTGAGAGAGACTGAGAGAGACTGAGAGAGACTGAGAGAGACTGAGAGAGTCTGAGAGAGTCTGAGAGAGACTGAGAGAGACTGAGAGAGACTGAGAGAGACTGAGAGAGTCTGAGAGAGTCTGAGAGAGACTGAGAGAGACTGAGAGAGTCTGGGAGAGAGTCTGAGAGAGACTGAGAGAGTCTGGGAGAGACTGAGAGAGTCTGAGAGAGACTGAGAGAGACTGACAGAGACTGAGAGAGACTGAGAGAGTCTGAGAGAGTCTGAGAGAGACTGAGAGAGACTGAGAGATACTGAGAGAGACTGAGAGAGACTGAGAGAGTCTGAGAGAGACTGAGAGAGACTGAGAGAGACTGAGAGAGTCTGAGAGAGACTGAGAGAGACTGAGAGAGACTGAGAGAGTCTGAGAGAGACCAAGAGAGACTGTGAGAGTCTGAGAGGTACTGAGAGAGACTGAGAGTTACTGAGAGAGACTGAGAGAGTCTGAGACGATAGGTCGCGTTCGATCAGCTCAGCACGCAGCTAAAAAATAAAAATGCAAGCTAAAAGGCGCATGAAGGACATGGATACTGCACAACAGGCACACTCGCACTCGGGTGCATGCATCTGACCTGACTTTTTCATCGTCAGACAATGTACACACTCACTGTGGCCTGTACTCATCCCACTGCAAGAAAGGTTAATTCTAAGTTGGTTTTACAAAGTTTTCCATCAACCATATGCAGGCAATACTCCCTAGCTGAGCAGCAGCAACAGCAGCAGCAGCAGCAGCAGCAGTACTATGATGCTGACAGGCTGCTATTTGAGCGCGCAGGTGCATCAGCAGCAGCTGAAGCAACGGCAGCAGTCGCGAATCCTCCAGGGCCATCCGAACCCTGGCGTCCAAACCGATACTCGGCTGGTAGCGGTCGCTTCTTTGATCCATCGACTCAGCAGCAGCAGCAGCAGCAGCAGCAGCAGCAGCAGCAGCAGCAGCAGCATCTGCACCCGCAGAGGCAGTACTATTACCAGCAACAGCAGCAACAGCAGCAGCAGCAGCAGCAGTTGAGAGCTGGTCGGTTAGCGGCTGGTGCTGCGGCAGTCTCGGGTATGAGGCATCAGCACAGCCTGAGCTCCAGCGAAGACGACGACATGCTGCGGCCGCTTAGCCCGGACCAGGCCAGCTGGGAGGACCCGGAGATGGAGACGCTGAGCGAGAGAGGTGCGAGAGAGGAGATCCTGAAGTTTTTCATCTCAGATGCTGAAGTTTTTCATCTCAGATCCTGAAGTTTTTCATCCAGATCCTGAAGTTTTTCATCTCAGATGCTGAAGTTTTTCATCTCAGATCCTGAAGTTTTTCATCCAAATCCTGAAGTTTTTCATCTCAGATGCTGAAGTTCTTCATCTCAGATCCTGAATTTTTTATATCAGATGCTGAAGTGTTTATTCTCACATCCTGAAGCTTTGGATCTCAGATCCTGAAGTTTTCATCTCAGACCCTGAAGTTTTCATCTCAGATCCTGATGTTTTCATCTCAAATCCTGAAGTTTCTCATCTCAGATCCTGAAGTTTATTGCCTCAGATCCAGATTTTAAGCTTCTTTAATAGCTCGTAAAATGTTGCTAATATTTTTCCTCAATGCTCGTCAGAGCTGCTCAAGAAGAAGTCCGTCCGATTCGGCATGGGCTCTGACAACGACGGCCTCAGTCTGGGCCGCAGCTTCGAGGAGGACAGCTGGAACAGCGAGCCGCTGACGCACAAGGACTCCGGCATTGACACCTGTTTGAGCTCGAGCTCCAATACTCTCAATGAACTCTCGGCTGCCAAGCTGCAGGGCGCGGCCGGCATGTCCGCCGCCGCCGCGGCCGCCGCGGCCGCCTCCTACCACTCGGCGAAGGTAAGATTGAGTTCAAATTGGCGCCGTTTCAATTACGAAGTTAAGAAAAACAAAAATAATTACACTAACAATCTTCTCGTTTCTATTTAAAACTTATAAAAACTGTTTCATTGCACTGCCGCAGCACCCGGTGACCTGGCAACTGTCTGACAATCAGCGCCGCCTCATTGGACACATGCTGCTGAAGAGAGACTGCGACCCGGCCGGGAACATGATCGACCTTGGTGAGTGCGGGCCCACCCTTTACCAAAACCCCGTCTTGGTACTGAAACAGCTGAAAATCGGTCAGTCTCTCACAATCTCAGTCAGTCTCTCACAATCTCAGTCAGTCTCTCACAATCTCAGTCAGTCTCTCACAATCTCAGTCAGTCTCTCACAATCTCAGTCAGTCTCTCACAATCTCAGTCAGTCTCTCACAATCTCAGTCAGTCTCTCACAATCTCAGTCAGTCTCTCACAATCTCAGTCAGTCTCTCCCAATCTCAGTCAGTCTCTCCCAATCTCAGTCAGTCTCTCACAATCTCAGCCAGTCTCTCACAATCTCAGCCAGTCTCTCACAATCTCAGTCAGACTCTCACAATGACAGTCAGACTCTCACAATCTCAGTCAGTCTCTCACAATCTCAGTCAGAATCTCACAATCTCAGTCAGTCTCTCACAATCTCAGTCAGTCTCTCACAATCTCAGCCAGTCTCTCACAATCTCAGTCAGACTCTCACAATGACAGTCAGACTCTCACAATCTCAGTCAGTCTCTCACAATCTCAGTCAGAATCTCACAATCTCAGTCAGTCTCTCACAATCTCAGTCAGTCTCTCACAATCTCAGTCAGTCTCTCACAATCTCAGTCAGACTCTCACAATCTCAGTCAGTCTCTCACAATCTCAGTCAGTCTCTCACAATCTCAGCCAGTCTCTCACAATCTCAGTCAGTCTCTCACAATCTCAGTCAGTCTCTCACAATCTCAGTCAGTCTCTCACAATGTCACTCAGTCTCTCACAATGTCACTCAGTCTCTCACAATCTCAGTCAGTCTCTCACAATCTCAGTCAGTCTCTCACAATCTCAGCCAGTTTCTCACAATCTTAGTCAGTCTCTCACAATCTCAGTCAGTCTCTCACAATGGCAGTCAGTCTCTCACAATCTCAGCCAGTTTCTCACAATCTCAGTCAGTCTCTCACAATCTCAGCCAGTCTCTCACAATCTCAGTCAGTCTCTCACAATCTCAGTCAGTCTCTCACAATCTCAGTCAGTCTCTCCCAATCTCAGTCAGTCTCTCACAATCTCAGTCAGTCTCTCACAATCTCAGTCAGTCTCTCACAATGTCACTCAGTCTCTCACAATGTCACTCAGTCTCTCGTTATCCGTCATGATCTCATATTTAGCTATTCACAAAGCTCCGAATTTCCCTGATGTGAAAGTCGAAAGTGTTCAATTTTGGCAAAGCCATTCATTTATTCCCGCAATGCGCAGGTCTGAAGATCATTGGCGGCAAGATGACGCCATCTGGGAGGCTGGGGGCCTTCATCACCAAGGTGAAGCCCGGCAGCGTGGCAGACAGAGTCGGCGGTCTGCGCCCCGGCGACGAGGTACTGGAGTGGAACGGCAACACCCTGAAGGGTCTGACCTTCCAGGAGGTCTACGACATGCTGATGGATTCTAAGCCGGAGCGGCAGACTGAACTCATTGTGCAGAGAACGATTGAGTGAGCCTCAGCGATAAAACGGTGTCAGATTCAGTGTCAGATTCAGTGTCAGATTCAGTGTCAGATTCAGTGTCAGATTCTCAGATTCTGTGTCAGATTCAGTGTCAGATTCAGTGTCAGATTCAGTGTCAGATTCAGTGTCAGATTCAGTGTCAGATTCTCAGATTCTGTGTCAGATTCTCAGATTTTGTGTCAGATTCAGTGTTAGATTCAGTGTCAGATTCTGTGTCAGATTCAGTGTCAGATTCAGTGTCAGATTCAGTGTCAGATTCTCAGATTCTGTGTCAGATTCAGTGTCAGATTCTCAGATTCAGTGTCAGATTCAGTGTCAGATTCAGTGTCAGATTCAGTGTCAGATTTTGTGTCAGATTCAGTGTCAGATTCAGTGTCAGATTCAGTGTCAGATTCTCAGATTCTGTGTCAGATTCTCAGATTCTGTGTCAGATTCTCAGATTTTGTGTCAGATTCTCAGATTCTGTGTCAGATTCTCAGATTCTGTGTCAGATTCTGTGTCAGATTCTGTGTCAGATTCAGTGTCAGATTCAGTGTCAGATTCAGTGTCAGATTCAGTGTCAGATTCTCAGATTCTGTGTCAGATTCTCAGATTTTGTGTCAGATTCAGTGTCAGATTCAGTGTCAGATTCAGTGTCAGATTCAGTGTCAGATTCAGTGTCAGATTCAGTGTCAGATTCAGTGTCAGATTCTCAGATTCTGTGTCAGATTCAGTGTCAGATTCTCAGATTCAGTGTCAGATTCAGTGTCAGATTCAGTGTCAGATTCAGTGTCAGATTTTGTGTCAGATTCAGTGTCAGATTCAGTGTCAGATTCAGTGTCAGATTCTCAGATTCTGTGTCAGATTCTCAGATTCTGTGTCAGATTCTCAGATTTTGTGTCAGATTCTCAGATTCTGTGTCAGATTCTCAGATTCTGTGTCAGATTCTGTGTCAGATTCTGTGTCAGATTCTGTGTCAGATTCTCAGATTCTGTGTCAGATTCTGTGTCAGATTCTCAGATTCTGTGTCAGATTCTCTGATTATGTTTCAGATTCTGCATAAGATTCTGTGTCAGATTCTGCATAAGATTCTGTGTCAGATTCTGTGTCAGATTCAGTGTCAGATTCTGTGTCAGATTCTCGGATTCAGTGTCAGATTCTCGGATTCTGTGTCAGATTCTCAGATTCTGTGTCAGACCTTAAAAATGAAAGCACGCTAAACTGTTTGCCATTTCAGTGACCCCGGCTATCGGCAGTCCGCTGCTCGTGGAGGTAAGAATTGTTCTTATAGTTTTTAACTCATGCACGCAGGTGTGGCAGTGTTAAACAACCCACCTAACTAACTGAAACACTTAAAAGTACATGAGCTCGGATGCTTTCCAATCAGCTTTCGCAGTCCGAGCGCCCTCTGAAGAGCGAGATCGACCTCCGCCGCACGTGCCACGGTTTCCCTCGGCTTCCGGCGACGCCCTGGATCCCGGACTCGGTGCCGCCACGATGGCCAGCTCAAACAACGCGTCGTCGGCCTCAACAGGACGTCTACCAGCTGGCCGGGTTCAGCTGAAGCTCTGGTTCGACGCCAGCTCCTCGCAGCTGCTGGTTCGACTCGTCTCGGCTGTCGGCTTGGTGGCACCGCACAGCAGCACCCAGTTGAATGCATTCGCCGTGCTCTGCCTGCTGCCAGAGAGGAGGTAGCTCGCCTGAAACTGAGGCTAATCAGTGCCTTTCTCCTGTGTTTATCAATGATCAGTTTGTGTTTATCAATGATCAGTTTGTGTTTATCAATGATAATTGTGTGTTTATCAATGATCAGTTTGTGTTTATCAATGATAATTGTGTGTTTATCAATGATCAGTTTGTGATTATCAATGATCATTGTGTGTTTATCAATGATCAGTTTGTGTTTATCAATGATAATTGTGTGTTTATCAATGATCAGTTTGTGATTATCAATGGTCATTGTGTGTTTATCAATAGTTATTGTGTGTTTGTCAATGATCATTGTGTGTTTATCAATGATCAGTTTGTGTTTATCAATGATCATTGTGTGTTTATCAATGATCAGTTTGTGTTTATCAATGATCAGTTTGTGTTTATCAATGATCAGTTTGTGTTTATCAATGATCAGTTTGTGTTTATCAATGGTCATTGTGTGTTTATCAATAGTTATTGTGTGTTTGTCAATAGTTATTGTGTGTTTGTCAATGATCATTGTGTGTTTATCAATGATCAGTTTGTGTTTATCAATGATCATTGTGTGTTTATCAATGATCAGTTTGTGTTTATCAATGATCATTGTGTGTTTATCAATGATCAGTTTGTGTTTATCAATGATCATTGTGTGTTTATCAATGATCAGTTTGTGTTTATCAATGATCATTGCGTGTTTATCAATGGTCATTGTGTGTTTATCAATAGTTATTGTGTGTTTCTCAATGCTCATTGTGTATTTATCAGTCGTTCTTCTGTGTTTATCAACGGTTCTTCAGTGTTTATCAAGGGGCAAAGTGGTATTATCATTGTTCTTTGTTAATTAAAGTTTAATCTACTTCAAAAGTTAACCAGTTTAAACTCCAACAACTCAACCAGTCACAAGCGCCGCTCAAAAACGGTCTCCTACACAAACGAGCCGGTGTGGAACCAGTCCTTCACGTTTTCCCCCATCGACGAGGAGCAGCTGCACCACGCCAGCCTGCACATCGAGGTGCTGGACTTTGATGACTTGAACGGCTGCTGGCTCATCGGGGAGGTGAGCGGGACAGGCACTGGTGGCAAACTGACAGACACCCAGGACAGACACCCCAGACAGCAGACACCCAGGACAGCAGACACCAAGGACAGACAGATACCCAGGACAGACAGACACCCTGGACAGGCACCCAGGACAGACAGACACACAAGACAGACACCCCAGACAGCAGACACCCAGGACAGACACCCAGGACAGACAGACACCCAGGACAGACAGGCACCCATGACAGACAGGCACCCAGGACAGGCACCCAGGACAGACAGGCACCCAGGACAGGCACCCAGGACAGGCACCCAGGACAGACACCCAGGACAGACAGGCACCCAGGACAGAAACCCAGGACAGACAGGCACCCAGGACAGACACCCAGGACAGACAGACACACAAGACAGACACCCCAGACAGCAGACACCCAGGAAAGACACCCAGGACAGACACCCCAGACAGCAGACACCCAGGACAGACAGGCACCCAGGACAGGCACCCAGGACAGACACCCAGGACAGACAGGCACCCAGGACAGGCACCCAGGACAGACACCCAGGACAGACAGACACACAAGACAGACACCCCAGACAGCAGACACCCAGGACAGACACCCAGGACAGACACCCCAGACAGCAGACACCCAGGACAGCAGACACCAAGGACAGACAGATACCCAGGACAGACAGGCACCCAGGACAGGCACCCAGGACAGACACCCAGGACAGACAGGCACCCAGGACAGGTACCCAGGACAGACACCCAGGACAGACAGACAACCAGTACAGAAGACACACACCCAGAATAGACACCCAGGACAGACTCCCAGGACAGACAGATACCAGGACAGACATACAGGACTGAAAGACCTATAATGAAGAGCAGTTTATCATTAATAAGTCCCTGATAGAGTCAAGCAAATAAAATACCCGCCTGGTCCACAGACATGCATCAGGCTCATTCGCTGCAACCTGAGCGGTGAGCCGGCAGCCTATAGACTCACCTGTCCGGACGAGTCGGATACGCCAACTCAGGTGAGCTCGTTTTCTGATTGGCCAACGTTATCACTATAAAAAGTGTGTTATTAAAGTTGAAAGTATCCAACTTTTTTATTTTACAATTTCAGAAATATCCGGAGCACCTTGGGGACACATATAGACGAGGTGAGAGCTCTTACTATGTTTCTCAAGCTTAGATTGACTTAATTTCGTTAATTTTATTTTCTAAGAAGAGCAACTAAAATGATTATTAGGTTACAAAAATAGTTTTCGAAAACATCACACTTCTAATTAGGCTGGTAATTTAATTGCAAGAGAAACACATTCTCAAAAGAAATAAGAACAATTTCCTATCTTAGATTCTAAAAAAAATTCCAAAGAACAACTATCTTTCTAAGAAATAGGGATTCCAAAGAACTATCTTTCTAAGAAATAGGGATTCCAAAGAACTATCTTTCTAAGAAATAGGGATTCCAAAGAACTATCTTTCTAAGAAATAGAGATTCCAAAGAACTATCTTTCTAAGAAATAGGGATTCCAAAGCACTATCTTTCTAAGAAATAGGGATTCCAAAGCACTATCTTTCTAAGAAATAGGGATTCCAAAGAACTATCTTTCTAAGAAATAGGGATTCCAAAGAACTATTTTTCTAAGAAATAGGGATTCCAAAGAACTATCTTTCTAAGAAATTGAGATTCCTAAGAACTATCTTTCTATAAAATATGGAATTCGAAGGACTATCTAACTAAGAAAAAGGAATTTTAAAGAACTTCGTTATCTTTCAAAGAAATATTCTAAGAAAGGGCAGCTTCAATAACCTATTAAACCCTGTTGCCCAGGTCGCGACGTTATCTCCGAGCCGATAGGTTACGCCGGGGGCGGCTCCGACTCATTCCACAGTCGGTCAATTTCGCCGGCCGTTCTAGTCGACTCCGGCAGTATCGACAGCTCCGACTCATTGGTCGGCCCCAGCTCCGGCGGGCGAAGAAGACAGCTGCCACAGCTGCCAGGCGCCTCAAGCATCGGACCGCAGCATCCCCATCATCAGCATCATCAGCATCTGCGCGGCTCTTCAATCGAGCGCGTCGCCAGCCCGGCGGCCTCGGAGCCGTCGGAGATGTCTTCGGCAATGTCGGTACAAAGCGAGCGACTGCCGAGGTCGAGCGGCCGCTCGCAGCAGAGTCAACTGATGCGCGGCGTCAGCGTTGCCGGCCCGGCCGCGACCGCCACAGCCGCCTCCGCCGCGGCCAGCCGGACTAGGAAAATCTCCAGCGGCAACGACGGCAACAGCAGCGACAGCGGCCTGCCGGGCGGCAAGTCGGAGAAGAGTCGAAGAGCCAGCATGGGCCAGCGGTTCAGCAACCTGATTGGCCGGAAGAGCTCCAGCGCAACTAACCTGGGTGAGTAGCTTATAAAATATATTGCTGAATCACGCTCGCTTTCGGAAATTTACGGACACTTCGTTTCTTAGGAAATTTATTCCGAGATAGGAACTTTTCACTTTTTTTCACACTAAAAAGGTGATAACTTTTTTTGGAAGCAGATCCAATGCTGTTAATATAATACGAGTATATCTTGCAAAACTTGTTGCTTCAACGAAAGCTTTATTCATGAAGCATGAATAAAGCTTTCATTGAAGCAACAAGTTTTGCAAGATATATTATATTAACAGCATTGGATCTGCTATCTCGGATCTTTATTTAGTTTTCGTTTATTTATTTCATGAATTCATGAAGCATGAATAAAGCTTTCGTTGAAGCAACAAGTTTTGCAAGATATATTATATTAACAGCATTGGATCTGCTATCTCGGATCTTTATTTAGTTTTCGTTTATTTAAGATTTTAATTTTATGTCTGATATTGGTTGTTATTGTGCTTCATGATAAATAAACAAAATAAAAATCAATAATTGACGATAAAAGCATTTAAAAAAAATTTTCTGCAACATGTTTTGCAGGATATATAAAAATAACAGCATTTGGACCTGTTTCCGATAAAAATGTGGCACCATTTTAGTTTTAAAAAAAGAAACGTTTCTATCTCGCTAGTCCATTTGTTCATGAAAATCAGCCTGTAATTATTTTTTCCAAGAAACGAAGTGTCCCGTCCTTCTTCTTTTAGTTTGGCTCCTTGGTAGGCCTTCGCCCCTCGTTATTTATACCAATAACTCTCTCAAAGGCGCTTAATTCAATAAAATCTTGCTTGCACTAAATGAAGTGTCTATGGCCAAAACGCAGAGGCGTATCATAACGTAGGCGCCGAGACCTGCGCGGACATGCCAGCTAGAGAAGTCCATATGGGGGCGGAATGTTCTCGAGGCGAGCGAAACGATCAGGCCTTTTAACCATAGACTATGATGAATTAAACGGTGCTTATATTGCGAGATAAAATATGATTCATGAGAATCAAATAATAATCACTATTTAAACGATTTTTCGTATTTAATAAAAAGCTTTTCGGAGAATAAGATTATAGTACTTTGAATGCTGTTTTTCTTTATACAAATTTTAGTTTTTTGGCAAGTTATTTCAGTTGAAAATAGATTGGGCACAATACTACTTCTGTTGTCAACGCGCTAATCTGTTGTGAAATTTTTTTTTTGAAACTTTTTTTCGTGAAATCACTGTTGTTGGCACCTGAACGATTTCTTGGCTTTTTAGAGCATTATTTTCAAGATGATTAGAGTATAAGTGCACCAACATAAAGGACTTCTGTGCATAGCACCTATATTATGCAAACATATACACTGTATAGAAATCCTTGACCAAATATTCGAAAATGATCGGCAAGGGAAACCGATCTCAAGTCTGTGGTTGAGATTATACTCTAGATCATTTAAGTCATTGATATCATGGAAAAGTAAGTGTTGTTGTTAAAGTGCAAGGGAATTTATTTTAATCCATGTTTACGCTGTCTCTCTCTTGCGTCATCAGTGCTCGACGACAATTATAGCTATCGAGAACAGGACGACAACTTCTCGCTTACCCCATCCTCATCGTCTATTTCGGCCGCGTCGGCGCCACCAACTGCTGTCGCCGCCGCCGCCGCTGCTGCTGCTGACGGCTCGCGGAAAAAGCAGATGGTCTGGCTGCGTCCTCCTCCGCAGCAGCAGCAGCAGCATGCAGGTGGCGGTCGCACAGCTTTGTGGCGCAAGCTACGTAGGAAGGGTGAGAGGGAAATCTGATACCACGACTGTGGGTACATGAGTGAGTGACAGGGTGAGTGACAGGGTGAGTGACAGTGTGAGTGACAGTGTGAGTGACAGGGTGAGTGACAGGGTGAGTGACAGTGTGAGTGACAGGGTGAGTGACAGGGTGAGTGACAGTGTGAGTGACAGTGTGAGTGACAGGGTGAGTGACAGGGTGAGTGACAGTGTGAGTGACAGGGTGAGTGACAGGGTGAGTGACAGGGTGAGTGACAGGGTGAGTGACAGGGTGAGTGACAGGGTGAGTGACAGGGTGAGTGACAGGGTGAGTGACAGGGTGAGTGACAGTGTGAGTGACAGTGTGAGTGACAGGGTGAGTGACAGGGTGAGTGACAGGGTGAGTGACAGGGTGAGTGACAGGGTGAGTGACAGGGTGAGTGAGTGAGTGAGTGAGTGAGTGAGTGAGTGAGTGAGTGAGTGATTGATGGAATTAGTTATGTTGCAATACCATCTATATGCCTTTTCGTGTAGCGTATAATTGATGTAATTTCATGTGGCGTGGTGCTACAACTGACTGGTATTGTGAATAACCTATGGTTATAAAAAATACTTCTATTCATAAAAACCGTCATAAATACCACCCTTAATTACTAAAATGCGGACTGCCCAAGCAACTACACTTTAAAGTGATATTCACGGAACATACGTGTGAATAGCTTATTATTTATCTTGGTGTCAGATTGCACGAATTCAAACTTTGCAGTTTTTTTCCACGAAACAACTTGATATAAGTACATTCGTAATCTCCTGTAACTCGAGTCGTGTGTTGGTGCAAGTCAAGTCGATACGAAACCCACTTAACCGGTTGCTAATTTCATATATTTACATGTACCTGTACCTGTACATAGTACAGTAGGCCGTCCTATGCGTGTTTGTTTATTTGCCCTAGATTTTTTAGACACCGAAAAACTACTATCGGAAGCATCGATCAAACAGCTCAAATCTAAATTGAGATTCTTTTAAGGCGTGTTTTCAAAATCCTACTAAAACTATAGACTCATCCATTCCTATCCCCGCAGACAAAAGGCAGCGCACTGCATTCCAACGTTCTGAAGAGGTTCTTCCGGCGAGCCTGGCCGGTCCAGATCCTATGCTGTCCAACCGACCAGTTGGCGCAGCCAGAGCTCGCTACTCTAGTCAGGACAGCTGAGGGCGACGCCAGCAGCATGTTCAGTTTGGACACGGCTGTGTGAGTGCGACTGTTGTCGAAACAGAAAAAAAATCATTGTTGCTACTCATCGTTTAAGCAGAAGTTTCATTCAAAGCAATACTCACCTATTCCACAGTCTGAGCAACAGTAGTGCTCCGCCACCACTTGGCAGTGATAGTGGTCATCTAACTGCTTTTGTCGAGGGCCTGGGACCCGGCCAGCTGGTTGGCAGGCAGGTGCTGGGCACACCAAGCTTAGGAGAAATCCAGCTCGGCCTCTTTAACCGGAAGGGCCGCCTTGAGGTTGAGGTGATCCGCGCTCGCAGCCTTTATGCTAAGAAGGGCGCTAAGCTTCTACCGGCGCCATTATGTCAAGGTCTACCTGCTGCAGGGCCGCACCTGTCTCGAGAAGCAGAAGACAGCCGTAACCAGGCGCACTCTGGACCCGCTCTATCAGCAGCAGCTGGTGTTTCTGGAGGACTTCAGTGGAAAGATACTTCAGGTGAGGGAATGTTAACTGTTTGGGCCATCTTGCATTACCTGTGCAAGAAAACTTTTATACTCGTAGCTCTCAATCAAATGGAAATGACTATTTGTGACAAATAAATCGCAGGTAACCGTGTGGGGCGACTACGGTCGAATGGATCGCAAGGCATTTATGGGCGTCTGTCAGGTGCTGCTCGATGACCTAGACCTATCCAACGTTGTGATCGGCTGGTACAAGCTTTACCCAACATCTTCGCTGGTGCATCACCACCATCATCGACACTGCTCGTCTGCCTCCTCGTGTGACATCACAGCAGCTGGCAACACGCCCGACCAGCCCGCCTCCCCGAGTCCCAGATAGCGATTGAGTCAGCGGATGACGATGCGTAGAAAATTATCCCATTTTTGAGAAAAAATGATCATCAGATTATCGTATTTTGAATAGACCTTCAAAACACAGGAAGATCTTAGAAAAATGCTTAAATTGGCGGCATTAGGAATTTAAATGCGCTCGTAGATTGAAAAAGTACGAAAAAAGCGTTTTGCTCTATGGCTCACTGTGCATCAGATCCACTGGCTGCAGTTTTATTGTGTCACTCTCAATCAAATCTACAGGCTTCGTTCAGGTTTTAACTGCTTAGAGGGAATAAAATCCGTAAAAATTTTAACGACAAGTGTTTCTAAGAATTTCCTCAACGTACAAGTGTATTTTGAATTCGTGCACATATTGAAGGGCGGATAGCAGAGTCAGTAAGGTGTCGGACTCTGGATCAGATGGTCCTGGGTTCGACTCCCGACCTAGTCTAGAACTATTCGTGCAGCCTTTAGCAAGCTGCTTTGCCCTGATGTGCTCACAGTCTACTCAGCTGCAAATGAGTACCGACATTTCGTCGGGTAATAATAATTCCGGCTGGCCTGAAATAAAGCAGTTCTGTGCGGCAATTCAGTGGGGTTCTGATGCTGCCGATATGTTTGGAAAAAAATAAATTCCATTGCTGACACGCGGCTGTCAACCGGTGTCCGAGAGAGCCGGGGAGTACATTAGGTGTGCAGTCCCCACCTACTAGTGTGCTTGACACACAACACCTGCACTGGCCCTTGGGTCTAGTGTCATTATTATTTACATATTAAAACAGCCAGGGGCTCTGTTGTGTGGTTTAACTTGCGAACTATCGACTGCTTTCTAAAATTTAAGATGAATATTTGAATTCTTTATCGCTTCTTAGATTTTTTTATATTTATTTAAAAGATACCGGAAACAGAGTATTGTCAGATTATGCCTTTTCGGCTGGGGCCGTTGATTGCTCGTGTGCTTTTCTCACAGCTTATTTATGAAAAAAAACTTTATATATTTGTCAATAAAACTTTTTCTCAGAATTTAGTTGCTAGAAATTATCCCTGCTGAATAATAATTTTTAACTCTGTAATACTGACTAGATAAAAATTACACATATTTCTTCTCTGAGCTACAACAATTGTGCTTATCTAAAAATGATTACAGTTTAGGAAAGATGGGATACGCTGAACAGGTTGATGAAAATCAGTTACAAACTGATTTTTCGCACATTTTGTGTACGACAGTCAATGTCTGCTAGTACAAATTATACGAGCTATGTTTTAAATTAAATGTATTGCAAAGTTACACGCACTTACTTACTTTTCCTCTGTCCCTCCAAGTCTGTACTGCTAAAATTTGCATAGTGAATTCGTTCAGTATGGTTACACCTGGTTACATTCGTGATTTAATGCACATCCTTTTATATATTTCTTTCTTGCTAAATTCTAAGATCTACTCGTTTCATATTACTTTTGCTTGCTTTATTACTATGGCTCTATGCATTAACTTGGTTGCATACAATTGGTTCAAATAAAACTGTCAGATTTCTATTAAAAGATTTTTAAACGTACTGGGTGTGACTACGGACAAAAAAATGTTAAAAAATTTTAAATTTCATACGCTTCACATTTGCACTTGCACTTTAAATATACCAATTTAAGATCTTCATCAGGCCGACAAACAATTCCATCTTCGATATCACTGATACGATTCTACATTCGATTCTAGCTATTGCAGCTGATTCCTGCTACGATTCCACATTCTAGCTTTGATTCCAGCTGATTCCTGCTACGATTCCACATTCTAACTTTGATTCCAGCTGATTCCTGCTACGATTCCACATTCTAACTTTGATTCCAGCTGATTCCTGCTACGATTCCATCTACGATTCCATCTACGATTCCATCTACGATTCCATCTACGATTCCATCTACGATTCCATCTACGATTCCATCTACGATTCCATCTACGATTCCATCTACGATTCCATCTACGATTCCATCTACGATTCCATCTACGATTCCATCTACGATTCCATCTACGATTCCATCTACGATTCCATCTACGATTCCATCTACGATTCCATCTACGATTCCATCTACGATTCCATCTACGATTCCATCTACGATTCCATCTACGATTCCATCTACGATTCCATCTACGATTCCATCTACGATTCCATCTACGATTCCATCTACGATTCCATCTACGATTCCATCTACGATTCCATCTCAGCAGCTATAATAATAATAATAATTGCAGGAGGGCTGCGGGCAGTGGCACATCATTTAGTGACACTAGACCCGCAGCCAGCGAGGAGGCAATTCTGCCCATTTCACTCACTCCTGAGCACACACGCACACAGACACTGTACGCAGGTACACGCTCACACAGGTGTGTACATCTGCCCTGACTTTCTCATCGTCAGGCAGTGTACATTTAACTTTGCTTTGGAGGTTGGCCCACAAGGGCGTAAATTGCACGACAAGCCCTCAAGCCTTCTCTCCGCGGCTGCGCCCCAAATAAATGTGGCCTCGCCGTGGAATCGAACTTAGGGACCGTGGTGCGAGAGGCAAACGCGATAACCGCTCTGCCACCGACCGCCTATCTCAGCAGCTTTTTACTAGCTAAGTTTGCATCTGTGCTAAAATGTCTGATCCTCGGTATTCAATTTGGACTTCTCCTAAAAATCTAAATATGAATTAGATCAAAAACGTCTATGGCAACCCATCCCCTAGACTGCTGTAGTGAGAGAGATTTCTCAAGATAGACGCGATGAACTTCCCAATTGCTGACATCGCCAGACGAATGCACTTGAAGCGGCGCCGCAACTTGGTTCACAGTAACCTGTGGCCCAGCCAGCAGCTGTACAATCGCAGCAACACCAAGGACCACCAGTTTGACAGCAACAATCGCTATCCATTCGAGAAGGCTGCCTCGCCGCGACTGCGGATTGGCCAGCGCCGGATCCGCTGCCTGGCATTCGTGTTCATGGGCTCAGCCTGCAGCCTCGAATACGTCGTGTTCATGCTGCGCTGTGTTCAATTCGGAAGAGTCCTAGGACCGAGTGACGATAAACACGCCGATCTGTTCTGTATAGTCGGCCTGGTACTCGTCTTTGCGCTGCAGCTCGCGTGCCTGATTGTTCAGCTGGTCGAAAACCGCAAAAATTCTGCCAAAGAAAACCGCCTAATTGAATACGTGGGGAACTCGAGTTTGTCCTCCGACACATCCGAAGCTTACTTAGAAACTACATAAGCCCACATTTTTCTTGAACTTTAATCCTATATAAAATAGTTCCAGATTTAGTAAGTAATCAATAGATTTGGTCATCTATGTCTATAAACCCTTTTGGCGGTGCTGAGTTAAAACAATATTACCATTTTGTTCTATCTACAACCACTTTGATGAGGATGACCAAACTTTGTGGCACATAAAAAATTAGCAATCTTTGAAGAAAACTTTGTTGGGTGCAATATTTGTTCGAGAATGGCAAATAAATAGGATTAAACTTCAATAGAGTCAAGGGGACCTTTGTGGTCATTCAAATATATCTGAATCAGTCACCATGACAATATGAGAGCAAAAACTACATTCTGGCAATGAAGCTCCCATTGTTCATAAGCTGCCGACGGACACGGCCCTGCCAGATTTTCGCACCAGCCCAGTCACCGTGGAGGATGCTGTGCGGTTCGCTCGGATAACATCTGGCGGCAATGCGCTCGGCCCCGACGAGGTTCCAGTCGAGGCGCTGCGGCTCCGCTGTGTGGCTTACCAAGTCACAGGCGCCATGAACCGCGTGCTCGCCGGCGCCCTGCGCCCACCGAGTGGACCGTAGCGCTCATCGTGCCGATCCCGAAGAAGGCTGGGACAACGCGGAAAGAAGATCACCGCGGGATCTCGCTTATGTCTTGCACCGCGAAGCTTTTCAACCGACTGCTTCTCGATCGCCTGCAGTCGGTGCTGGACCCGTACCTCCGTTACGAGCAGAACGGGTTCCGGCCGCAGCGCGGTACAGTGACCCAGATCCTCGCACTCCGCCGTGTCATCGAGGAGGCACGCATCCGCCAGTCAACACTGATCGTCGTGTTTGTCGACTTCCGCAAGGCGTTTGACTCGGTGTCAAGAGCCGCGCTCCCACTCGTCCTTCGTGCCTACCGGGTCCCAGAGCAGCTAGTCGCCGCTGTCATGTCGCTGTATCGCGACACGCGCGCTGCTGTTGTTACGGCGGACGGCCTGTCCGACCTGTTTGCCACCTCGTCAGGAGTGGTGCAGGGCGACACGCTGGCCCCGTTCCTCTTCGTGCTTCTCCTGGACTGGGTGCTTCGGACTGCGCTCCCCTCGGCTGAAGACGGCTTCCCGCTGCACAGACCCATCGGTCGCCGCAACGATGAGAAGCGCCTCAGCGTGCTTGGCTACGCCGACGACCTCGCCCTCCTGTCCTCGACTGTCGAAGGTGCCCAGCGCCAGATTGACAGGTTGGCTGAGGTGGCATCAAGCGTCGGCCTATTGATCAACTCGCTTAAGACCGAGGTGCTGACCGTGTTGGCCGACATTCCAGCGGACCTGACGTGCCGCGGCGCAGACGGGCAGATCATCTCGCTCGCACGCTGCCAGCGCTTCACTTACCTCGGCGGTCTGGTGCCCAACGTGGAAGACGACATCCGGCGGCGCAGAGGACTCGCATGGGCGGCCTACCGTTCGATCCGGGCCGTCCTCCAGTCCACAGCGCTGCCTGACCGCCAGAGGGCTCGGCTGTGGCAGGCGGTGGTCGAGACCGTCCTGCTGTACAACGCCGAGTCGTGGACGCTGACGGCTACGCTGGAGCGGCAGCTGGACTCGGCGCACTCAGGACTGCTCCGTGCGGCCTTTCAAGCTGACGAGAGCGTCGGGACCGAGGCTCTGTACGAGAGAGCCCAGCTGCAACGCCCGTCCACTATCCTGCGCCAGCCGCGACTTCGACTAGCGGGCCACGTTATTCGGGCCGAGAGCTACTGCCGCCAGCCCGCCCAGGACGTCCCGCTGCTCACTCTGCAGGGCCCGTTCAGCCGCGGCCAGGCTTGGACCCGCCGCTACGTCGACTGCGTGCTGAGCGACGCCGGGGTGCCCGACACTGCCACCGGTGCGGATCATGCTCGCGTGCTGGCTCTGCGGCGCGCCATCTGACGCTGCCTCCCTGACTTCTGGGGCTAGCGTCTCTTGTTGTTGTTGTTGTTCATAAAATAAGGTAAATCAAGACTCGTTTTAATTTTTTCATAAAAACTATAAGCTAACTTTACTAATTACTTTACATATGCGCTTTTAGTTACAGTCAACTGGCAAGCTACGAACTTATAAAGATATTCAGTCAACAACCCAATGTCTTAGCAGAAGACAGTGGATGAAGTTATAAGTTGATTGGAAAACCTCAAGTATTTTATATGATTAAAGTTCTAGAAGCCCCACATTTATTGCAATTTCTTAAGTCAGAATTGTAAATGAAAATGAATTATATGCTGACTGAACGAGCGAGATGAAAAAATGTTTATTTATCAATTCATTTATGTATGATAATAGAGTGAATGAGTCAAATACAAACAGGGTGTACCAAATTGATTTCATGCTGAAACCGATCGTTGGCAGGTTATTGCTCGCAAAAAACTTAACAAAAGAAAATGGATTGTTGTTTAGACTATTCTGCTCATTAAATATCAGGAAAAATCAAAGACAAGCGAAAATTCCTGCTTATCCTGATGTAAATAGAACTCAGATCTATCAGATTTAGGCAGAATTACCAAATAGGCACAGTTAGCAAAATAATTTCAAGCCGATTTGAAAATGTATATACCAGTATCAACATTAGCACTAGGAACTGAAATACTACTCAAACTCTACATATCGGGACTCAAATACTAGGGATCGGTATTCAAATACTAGGGATCGGTATTCAAATACTAGGGATCGGTATTCAAATACTAGGGATCGGGACTCAAATACTAGGGATCGGTATTCAAATACTAGGGATCGGTATTCAAATACTAGGGATCGGGACTCAAATACTAGGGATCGGGACTCAAATACTAGGGATCGGTATTCAAATACTAGGGATCGGGACTCAAATACTAGGGATCGGTATTCAAATACTTGGAATCGGGACTCAAATACTAGGGATCGGGACTCAAATACTAGGGATCGGTATTCACATACTAGGGATCTGGACTCAAATACTTGGGATCGGGACTCAAATACTAGGGATCGGTATTGAAATACTTGGGATCGGGACTCAAATACTAGGGATCGGGATTCAAATACTAGGGATCGGTATTCAAATACTTGGGATCGGGACTCAAATACTAGGGATCGGTATTCAAATACTTGGGATCGGGACTCAAATACTAGGGATCGGTATTCAAATACTTGGGATCGGTATTCAAATACTAGGGATCGGTATTCAAATACTTGGGATCGGTATTCAAATACTAGGGATCGGTATTCAAATACTTGGGATCGGGACTCAAATACTAGGGATCGGTATTCAAATACTTGGGATCGGGACTCAAATACTTGGGATCGGGATTCAAATACTAGGGATCGGTATTCAAATACTTGGGATCGGGACTCAAATACTAGGGATCGGTATTCAAATACTTGGGATCGGGACTCAAATACTAGGAATCGGGATTCAAATACTAGGGATCGGTATTCAAATACTAGGGATCGGTATTCAAATACTTGGAATCGGGACTCAAATACTAGGGATCGGTATTCAAATACTAGGGATCGGTATTCAAATACTTGGGATCGGTATTCAAATACTTGGGATCGGTATTCAAATACTTGGGATCGGGATTCAAATACTAGGGATCGGTATTCAAATACTTGGGATCGGGACTCAAATACTAGGGATCGGTATTCAAATACTTGGGATCGGGACTCAAATACTAGGAATCGGGATTCAAATACTAGGGATCGGTATTCAAATACTTGGAATCGGGACTCAAATACTAGGAATCGGGATTCAAATACTAAGGATCGGTATTCAAATACTAGGGATCGGTATTCAAATACTTGGGATCGGTATTCAAATACTAGGGATCGGTATTCAAATACTTGGGATCGGGATTCAAATACTAGGGATCGGTATTCAAATACTTGGGATCGGGACTCAAATACTAGGGATCGGTATTCAAATACTTGGGATCGGGACTCAAATACTAGGAATCGGGATTCAAATACTAGGGATCGGTATTCAAATACTTGGAATCGGGACTCAAATACTAGGGATCGGTATTCAAATACTTGGGATCGGGACTCAAATACTAGGAATCGGGATTCAAATACTAGGGATCGGTATTCAAATACTAGGGATCGGTATTCAAATACTTGGAATCGGGACTCAAATACTAGGGATCGGTATTCAAATACTAGGGATCGGTATTCAAATACTTGGGATCGGTATTCAAATACTAGGGATCGGTATTCAAATACTTGGGATCGGGATTCAAATACTAGGGATCGGTATTCAAATACTTGGGATCGGGACTCAAATACTAGGGATCGGTATTCAAATACTTGGGATCGGGACTCAAATACTAGGAATCGGGATTCAAATACTAGGGATCGGTATTCAAATACTTGGAATCGGGACTCAAATACTAGGGATCGGTATTCAAATACTTGGGATCGGGACTCAAATACTAGGGATCGGGACTCAAATACTTGGGATCGGGACTCAAATACTAGGGATCGGTATTCAAATACTTGGGATCGGGACTCAAATACTAGGGATCGGGACTCAAATACTAAGGATCGGGACTCAAATTCTAGAGGGATCGAGACTCAAACCTTTGCAATACATGTTTGGGCATCCCGAAACCAATGAGCATTTAAAACCGTCATATTCGGATGACCAGTTATTGCAATTTAGGATTATTGTGCTTTTAATTAACAAAAAGTATTGGAGCGAGGACTACTAAAGTAAAAAAGCTTTTTAGTAGGCCTTGGAAAAAAGTTTTCACTTGTCAGAGAAACTTCAAACAATGTTCTGAGGAGGAACGGTGTCAGTTTTCAGTGTCTCAAATCTACTCAGAAGCAGACACCGTTGCGGTCTTTGCAGAAGCCGATGTCGCTATGGTTATAGACGACCGACGCCAAGCCGAACAGCGGACCGGCGGCCAGGGGTTCAGCCGCCACGGCGACGGGCGGATCGCGACCTTCCAGCAGGCCGTGCAACAAGGCGAAGAACGCGTCAACGTCGTACAGGGCGTTGCCCAGATCTGAGTCGCAGTAGTGCAGAGGGTGGTGTGCCAGGGTGATCTCAAGCAGGGCCTGCTCCGGCTTTGGGCTGTCCTCGCTGACGGTGTCTGGCGTCGCTGCAGCGATCTCCGCTTCCGGACGGCGCCAGCAGATGCGGACGGCGCCATGGCCGCCGGCGAGGTCGCCGATTGACAGGCGAGCAATCAAGCGGAGGGGCACACGACGGGAGCTTCTAAGAAATGAATTTTACATCACTGCGTAAGGCGATAAGTAAGGGATCTCAATCTTTCGGATGTGGATTCAATGTATGGAAATTTTCTTAAGAATGCTATTTCCAATGTCCAAACGCCTATGCGGGTCCTGATTTTCTAACTCACTTGTGGCGCCGAGTAATGAAGTTGAATTTGCTCAGTATCAGCGTCCTGGCCGTCACCATGACAACCTGCTCCCGTCGATTTCCCCACTCGTCAATTTCGGTGAGAATGAAAGTAGCCTTCAGTTCCCCATCGGCGTCGGGCACCATGCCGTGGCTCTGGCAGGCGTCGCGGACCTCGTCGATGGGCACCATGGCGGCGAAGTAGTTCTCCCTCTGCGGCGGGTGCGACTGTAGACGAACGTCGGGTCGAGAGCGACGCGGCAGCTGAGGTCGCGTCAGCGACTCCAAGGTCACGAGCTGCAACTGAAATGTCAGACAGGAAAATGGTTCTAATTAGGCATTTTACTTTTAAGAAATTAATATTTAAAGTAACATTTCAAATTAACATCATGGACAATCGATAAAACAGCAGAACTTCTACAGGTAAATTACTAAAATTTTACCTCTGGTTCTGTATTCCCCTTTAAGTTAATTTCTCAACATTTATTGCATAATCACGTAGCTAAATCTGATTAAGGAAAAGGGGCACGTTTTTTGCTCTATATTATGGTAATACACTAAAGCATTATGTAAAACTGATATTAGATATACTTTTTTTACAAATCTCAGATAATTGTGTCGACGTTTCTCAGTTTATTATTTAAAATGTGCTTTTGATGTACGATTGTCAGCTTTGTCATGCTTCTTTAAAAATATTATAATGCCAAAAGTGTCTACCCATGGTTAAAACTTGTCTCAATAAATTAACATTATAAGTTATCGTGAGGTATTGTTAAGTCCTCCAAGAAAAAAGTAAAAAAGACTTATATCTAACAAACTGATATCTAACAAACTGATATCTAACAATCTTATCATTGGAGTGCAATAAGGAAACTTTTCGCAGTATCCGATTTTTGTTTTAGATACAAAAGCAGAACATTTTCAATGCATAACATTGCAAGTTAAGGAATAAGAAACTGGATACGGAATCACATATTATCGGTCGTCAATCAACAATTTGCGAAAGCTTCGACCAAAAACTTGAAGAAATTTTGTTTCGATGTCTTTCCTCATATTTTTCCGATGGACATCTTTGATCATTGATCAGAGAACTAAAAATTATAAATCTTAGCACTGATAGAGCAATTTTTTATTAAAAGGCGAGAACTTTTTAGTTTAAATTTTATTGCGTTCATATGAACATCGATTACAACAAAACAGAAGAATACTTAATCTAATGTTATGCGAGTGCAATTAGGTTTTATTATTTAATATCTAGCTAAAATGGTACCTGCAGTTTTAAGTTTAGTTTAAACTAAAATAAATAAATCTATAGACAATAGAAGCCAGTGCGGATTTAACTTTTACCAGTTCTTTTATTAAAAAATTCACGGTTTTACTATTCCAGTTTCATTTATTCAATTTTGCTGTCTTCAGCTTCAATAAATTACGCATGTTCTGATGTTTTTTAATTTGAATTCTACTCACAATAACGAGTGATTGAATTCTCAACAAACCTAGTGGATCTACAACAGCCATGCAACTGATACTGATGTATCTATTTGTAACACTGATTGCTACCTTCAATTGATTGTGGTAGCCTTTGTTACAATAGGATATAGCTGGGACTTTAGTCTAAAATAGTGTATTCTTAGTTGCATAGGCTTTCTTTTAAATTGCAAATTTATGCATATTTGTCTTTGCTCTGCAAGGTGTACTGGCTAGAAAAGAACTCTTACATATGTGCTATTGATCAAAAAATAAATGAAAATAATTTATATGTTAATATGTTAACACCCGTAAATAGAAAAAATTATAATTGATCCTACGGAGCTACTTTGGGCAATAAACTAGCCAGAGAAACATTTGCTGTATTAAATTGTTTTGTTATTAATAGTTTTTGTTCACATCTTTTTGGCAAATAATGTTTTCAATAAATACAATACCTTACCGAAAAGACATTGATTTGATATTCAGATTTTTTATTTTTACTTTAAAAAAGTTTTTTGTGCATGAAAAAAGATGATATAGTTTAAACCTATATTTTTATAAATATTTCAGCACTGCTTTAAGTACAAAAATAAGGCGCAGCAGCATGGCGCTACCCTACTCAACTAAATTTGAATATATTTCCGACGAGGATAACCAAGAGGAGGAGGAAGAGGAAGAAAATGAAGAAGACAATTTTGAAGAGGAGGAAGATAACGGAGAACAGGAGGAAAAATATACAGAAGACATAAATTATGTGGGATTAACACTACAGGATGATCCCGCAGCGAGTGTTATTGTAACATCTAGCTTCGTAAATTTGAACGGCGAAGATCTGGAAGCGGAATTCGGCGAGGATGAAGAGGAGGACGAAGAGGGCGAGGTCGAGGTTGATGAAGAAGTAGAAACTTTGGTCCAGGCAGAAGCTGGGATGACGAACGATGTCAAGGAACTATTAGCACCTGCAAATGTTCCTTCGAAATCAATTGTGACAGCTGCAAGCTCAAACACGTCGCTTAGGCAGCCGCAGCCTCAGAAAAGCCACAAGCAGCAGCAGCCGCCGCCGCCGCAGCCAGCGCCTCAGCAGACACCTGGTGGCGCTAAACCGAGACGTAGGAAGAAGTGAGTTCGGGTAATTCATCAAGCCATTTGAGCTCCCGAAGCCTTTAGCCCATAAATCTTAAAATCCCACAGAGTTTATACAATCTGCTTGACCAACTGTCAGTACGATGTCGGTGAGTATTTTCAGGGACTTCTATTTATAACTTGTATAAATTTGCAGCAGATGAAAATTTGGCAAAGATTTGGCTCGCCATTTTTCAGTTAGAAAATCGGCGGAAAGGTTCGGCTTGGTTGAAGTTGAAGAGGATGAAGAGTGGAGCATCTTCTGGACCGACTTGTCTGTCACACTGGATCGGGTCTGCGCCATGAAGGCCTACCAGGTAGACCAGGGGTCGGCAAACTCCGGCCCGCGGGCCAGATGCGGCCCTCGAAGCTCCCAAATCCGGCCCGTGTCTAATCTCTCCTGTGTCTAATTTCTCCCGTGTCTAATCTCTCCTGTGTCTAATCTCTCCCGTGTCTAATTTCTCCCGTGTCTAATCTCTCCCGTGTCTAATCTCTCCCGTGTCTAATCTCTCCCGTGTCTAATCTCTCCCGTGTCTAATCTCTCCCGTGTCTAATCTCTCCCGTGTCTAATCTCTCCCGTGTCTAATCTCTCCCGTGTCTAATCTCTCCCGTGTCTAATCTCTCCCGTGTCTAATCTCTCCCATGTCTAATCTCTCCCGTGTCTCATCTCTCCCGTGTCTAATCTCTCCCGTGTCTAATCTCTTCCGTATCTAATCTCTTCCCTGTCTTATCTCTCCCGTGTCTCATCTCTCTCGTGTCCCATCTTTCCTGTGTCTCATCTCTCCCGTGTCTCATCTCTCCCCTATCTCATATTTATACAGTCAATGCGGCCCGCTGTAGTCTTTTAGGCTCTCTCTTTGGCCCGCCAGAAAATAAGTTTGCCTACCCCTGAGGTAGACTCTTTCTCCTAGTGAAATCGCTAATATTTCTGCCCCAGACAGTAAAGTAATATATAAAAGAACCTTAAGGCTGAGTTTTTTGCACTACAACCAGTTTTCTAAATGTCAATGAAAATAACTGAGATCTTTATTACTGAAATCCCTTCCTCTAAATCTTAATTCCTATAATTGGGATCTTTATTACTGAAATCCCTTCCTCTAAATCTTAATTCCTATAATTGGGATCTTTATTACTGAAATCCCTTCCTCTAAATCTTAATTCCTATAATTGGGATCTTTATTACTGAAATCCCTTCCTCTAAATCTTAATTCCTATAATTGGGATCTTTATAACTGTAAACTAAGTCAGAAGGCGAGACTTGCGCGAGAACCGAGAAAACACGAGGTGACTAAAGCCTCATATAGCTACGTTATATTTGGCGATGTACACCAGAGAGTGTACACCAGAGAGTGTACATTGCATTGCACAATTTACGAAGCTAACTTACGACGCGATGCGAGAATGAATCATCGCACACCTTACATCACTCCATCCCTAAATTGAGGACATTAAAAACAAAAAAATAAACAAAATATTTTAGGCAGCTTAAAATAATGCAATACAAGCTTTGGAATAACAAAAAAATAGTTAGCAGCTCAAAATTGCGCGACAAAAAAATCAGACTGCCTCCGAGTCCGATTCGAGCGTCTGGGCCCCGCAGGCGCCGGTCCGTCCAGCAGCTCCTGCCAGATCTCACGCGGGTCGGCATCCGGACTGGGCGGCCGGTCGCTCTCTGCAGCGGGCGGGTCGGCGGCGGGCTGCGGGACAGTGGGCTGCGGACGCCTCGCCACGAACGCCTTCAGCCGGTCGTGGTGCACCACCGAGCTCCGCCTCCGCCCGGTGGGCTTGGAGATCCGGTAGGTGACTGGGCCCAGCTTCTCGAGCACGCGGTACGGCCCCAACCACCGCCGGCGGAGCGCATTGGACTGGCCCTTCTGCACCGCCGGGTTGTTGAGCATCACCAGCTGGCTGACTTGGAACGGAGTGAAATGCCGGCGCCTGTCGTACTGCTGCTTTAGCGACCGCTGCGTCGACTGCAGGCGCTGCCGCACAAGCTGCAGGCCGGCGCGGGCGTCCGCTAGCGCATCCGTGACGACCGGCCTATCACCGGCGGCGAGCAGGCTGAGCTCGGCCGGGATCCGGGGGTTGCGGCCGTGCAACACCGCGTACGGCGAACGCTTGGTGGTGCTGTGGACCGACGAGTTGTACGCCCAGATGACGTACGCAGGAAGGCCGCCCACCTGTCCTGCTGCTCCATGCAGTAGGCCGCCAGCATGTCGCCCAGAGTCCGGTTGAATCGCTCGACCACCGGATTGCCGCTGGGGTGGAATGGTGTCGTCCTGGTCTTGCGAATGTCGAGCAGCCGGCACAGCTCCTGGAAGACGTCGCTTTTGAACTGGCGACCTTGATCGGAGTGGATGACCTCGGGCGACCCGTGGCGGAGGACGAAGCTGCGCGGCATGGCTTCAGCGACCGTGCGAGTCTCGATGTTGGTCGCTGGGGCCGCTTCGACCCACTTGGAGAACACGTAGGTGAAGCAGATGATGTACTTCAGACCGGCCTCTGTGGCCGGCAGCGGTCCTTTGATGTCCACCTGCACCATCTCCCAGGGAGCTGACAGCACGGTGTTGCAGCGGCGCCCTCTGGTGCTGGTGCGGTACCTTGCGACGCTGGCACACCTCGCAGCTGCTCACCCAGTGCTGGACGCCGTCCTTCAGGCCGGGCCACCAGGTTCTGTTGACGACCCTCGCTAGCGTCCTGTCCAGTCCGAGGTGCCCGCTTGCCGGGTCGTCGTGCAGCTGCCTCAGAAGCTCCTGGCGAAGCTGCAGCGGAATGACGGGGAAGCCGCTTCTCCTGATGACGCCGTCCTCGCCAAGCTCCAGGTTCTCCGACATCACCAGGCTCTCTGCGTCGTCTGCGGCCTTGTCTCGTCGGGGCCTCCGTCCGATGAGCACCTGGCGAGCCGCCGCCAGCACCGGGTCATCGGCCTGCGCCGCGCTGATTTCCTCGTCCGACCAGGCGGGTGTCAGCCGGGTCGGCGACGACGAACTCGGAGCTGGGCTCGAACAGACCCTACTCAACGGACGACGCCACCTTGACCGGGATGATGACGCGGCTGCGGGCTGGGATGGACACGGTGCTGGCGACTCTGGCGACCACGGCGGTGGGCACCACCCGGCAGGCTGGCATGGAGTTCCTGTCCGGCAGGACTGGGATCCTGGTTGACCCCAGCAGGACAGAAGACGACATGAGATTCCCGCTGAAGGTTGAGCACATCTTGCTGATGGCGTCCATGCCGAGCACGCATTCCGGCTGAATGTCGGCGACCACCGTCACCGGGTGCTCCTTGGGCGGCAGTCCGCCCAGCTGAATGGCCAGCGTTGCGCATGCCGGAGACTCCAAGCGTCGACCATCGATCCCGACCGGAGTGCTGAGAGGCGGATGAAGCTGAGCTGCGACTCCCAGAGCTCGAAACTGGGCTGATAGAGCTGATACGAGCGTCACCTGCGCGCCCGTGTCGAACAGCCACCTGCAGGGCCGGCCTGCGATGCTGCCGGGCAGGAAGAGCGAAGAGGTTTGTGCCTTGCTAGGCAGGGCTGGTGTTGGCTTGCGGTCACCAGTCCCCAGAAGTTTTCTGAAGCCGTGGTCGGGCAGACCTCGGCCCGGTGCCCTTTGCCTGAGCAGCGGCTGCACACGGGGGGCACGGCTGGCGCGGCCTGCCTGGGGCACTGGGCCGCGAAATGGCCGGGCTGAGCGCAGTTGAAGCATTTCCCGCGATCGCTGCCTCTCCCCCGAGCTCCTCTTCCTCGCGCACCGCGCTGTCCGCGGCTGCTGATGGTGGCGACCGTCGCAGCCAGGTCCGCCAGCTGCTCCTGCATCTGCTCCAGCCGGTCCGCCACTTGGCTGCTCACCGATGTCACCGCGATGCTTGCAGAGGCGCCTCTGCCGCCGATGCTCTCCAGCGCCGTGGCGCGGTCCGCCAGCTGCTCCGGGCTGCTGCTGCTGCAGTCAGCGTCTTTCAGCAACGCTTCGCGAATCTCTTTCGACAGCAGAGCCAGCAGTCGGTGTCGCACTTCGCAGTCTCTCACCGTCTGATCGTGGTCAGGGCGTGCCTTCCGGTACAGGAGCTTGAGAGCGTGGCACAGCTCCCTCAGCGACTCTCCTTGGCGTCGCTTCCGGCTCTCGAACTCCGACATGGCGCAGAACGAGTTCTCCTTGCCACGGTAGAACTTGACCAGCTCGTCCTTGATGGTCGCGAAGCTCTTCTTCTTCTCCTCCACCAGGTCCCACACGAAGACGAGCGCCTCGCCAGATAAGAGCAGCCGGATTTTCGATGCCATCTTTTTGTCGTCCCACTCGGAATCCGTGGCGAAGTCCTCAAACATTTGCAGCCACATGTTGATGTCGGCATCGTCTGAGCCCGAAAACTTAGGTGGCAAAAGTGCATTGGCGTGCGCCATAAGTGAGTGGGCCGACTTGAGATAGAGATCACTGCCACCAATGTAAACTAAGTCAGAAGGCGAGACTCTCGAGAACCGAGAATACACGAGGTGACTAAAGCCTCAAGTGAGGGACTTTATATTTGGCGATGTACACCAGAGAGTGTACACCAGAGAGTGTACACCAGAGAGTGTACACCAGAGAGTGTACATCGCATTGCACAATTTACGAAGCTAACTTACGACGTGATTGCGAGAATGAATCACCGCACACCTTGCATAACTAAAATCCCTTCCTCTAAATCACAATTCCAAGAATTGGGATCTTGATTACTGAAATCCCTTCGTGTAAATCTCCATCCCCAGAATTGGGATCTTAATAACTGAAATCCCTTCCTCTAAATCACAATTCCAAGAATTGGGATCTTGATTACTGAAATCCCTTCGTGTAAATCTCCATCCCCAGAATTGGGATCTTGATTACTGAAATCCCTTCCTGTAAATCTTCATCCCAGAATTGGGATCTTAATAACTGAAATCCCTTCCTCTAAATCACAATTCCAAGAATTGGGATCTTGATTACTGAAATCCCTTCGTGTAAATCTCCATCCCCAGAATTGGGATCTTTATAACTGAAATCCCTTCCTCTAAATCACAATTCCAAGAATTGGGATCTTGATTGCTGAAATCCCTTCTTGTAAATCTCCATCCCCAGAATTGGGATCTTGATTGCTGAAATCCCTTCGTGTAAATCTCCATCCCCAGAATTGGGATCTTGATTACTGAAATCCCTTCGTGTAAATCTCCATCCCCAGAATTGGGATCTTGATTACTGAAATCCCTTCGTGTAAATCTCCATCCCCAGAATTGGGATCTTTATAACTGAAATCCCTTCCTCTAAATCACAATTCCAAGAATTGGGATCTTGATTACTGAAATCCCTTCCTCTAAATCACAATTCCAAGAATTGGGATCTTGATTACTGAAATCCCTTCGTGTAAATCTCCTTCCTTAGAATTGGGATCTTGATTACTGAAATCCCTTCGTGTAAATCTCCTTCCTTAGAATTGGGATCTTGATTACTGAAATCCCTTCCTCTAAATCAAAATTCCAAGAATTGGGATCTTGATTACTGAAATCCCTTCGTGTAAATCTCCTTCCTTAGAATTGGGATCTTGATTACTGAAATCCCTTCGTGTAAATCTCCTTCCTTAGAATTGGGATCTTGATTACTGAAATCCCTTCGTGTAAATCTCCTTCCTTAGAATTGGGATCTTGATTACTGAAATCCCTTCGTGTAAATCTCCATCCCCAGAATTGGGATCTTGATTACTGAAATCCCTTCGTGTAAATCTCCATCCCCAGAATTGGGATCTTTATAACTGAAATCCCTTACTCTAAATCACAATTCCAAGAATTGGGATCTTGATTGCTGAAATCCCTTCTTGTAAATCTCCATCCCCAGAATTGGGATCTTGATTGCTGAAATCCCTTCGTGTAAATCTCCATCCCCAGAATTGGGATCTTGATTACTGAAATCCCTTCGTGTAAATCTCCATCCCCAGAATTGGGATCTTGATTACTGAAATCCCTTCGTGTAAATCTCCATCCCCAGAATTGGGATCTTTATAACTGAAATCCCTTCCTCTAAATCACAATTCCAAGAATTTGGATCTTGATTACTGAAATCCCTTCCTCTAAATCACAATTCCAAGAATTGGGATCTTGATTACTGAAATCCCTTCGTGTAAATCTCCTTCCTTAGAATTGGGATCTTGATTACTGAAATCCCTTCGTGTAAATCTCCTTCCTTAGAATTGGGATCTTGATTACTGAAATCCCTTCGTGTAAATCTCCATTCCCAGAATTGGGATCTTTATAACTGAAATCCCTTCCTCTAAATCACAATTCCAAGAATTGGGATCTTGATTGCTGAAATCCCTTCTTGTAAATCTCCATCCCCAGAATTGGGATCTTGATTGCTGAAATCCCTTCGTGTAAATCTCCATCCCCAGAATTGGGATCTTGATTACTGAAATCCCTTCGTGTAAATCTCCATCCCCAGAATTGGGATCTTGATTACTGAAATCCCTTCGTGTAAATCTCCATCCCCAGAATTGGGATCTTTATAACTGAAATCCCTTCCTCTAAATCACAATTCCAAGAATTGGGATCTTGATTACTGAAATCCCTTCCTCTAAATCACAATTCCAAGAATTGGGATCTTGATTACTGAAATCCCTTCGTGTAAATCTCCTTCCTTAGAATTGGGATCTTGATTACTGAAATCCCTTCGTGTAAATCTCCTTCCTTAGAATTGGGATCTTGATTACTGAAATCCCTTCCTCTAAATCAAAATTCCAAGAATTGGGATCTTGATTACTGAAATCCCTTCGTGTAAATCTCCATCCCCAGAATTGGGATCTTTATAACTGAAATCCCTTCCTCTAAATCACAATTCCAAGAATTGGGATCTTGATTACTGAAATCCCTTCCTCTAAATCACAATTCCAAGAATTGGGATCTTGATTACTGAAATCCCTTCGTGTAAATCTCCTTCCTTAGAATTGGGATCTTGATTACTGAAATCCCTTCGTGTAAATCTCCTTCCTTAGAATTGGGATCTTGATTACTGAAATCCCTTCGTGTAAATCTCCATCCCCAGAATTGGGATCTTGATTACTGAAATCAATTCCTCGAACCTCGATTCCCAGAATTGGGATCTTTATAACGGAAATCCCTTCCTCTAAATCTTAATTACAATAATTGGGATATTTATAACTGAAATCCCTTCCTGTAAATCTCCATTCCAGAATTTGGATCTTTATAACTGAAATCCCTTCCTCTAAATCTTAATACAATAATTGGGATATTTATAACTGAAATCCCTTCCTGTAAATCTCCATCCCAGAATTGGGATCTTGATTACTGAAATCCCTTCCTCTTGCAGAAGATCAATCACTTTCCCGGCATGAGCGAGATCTGTCGCAAGGACAGCCTGGGCCGCAACCTGTCTCGCATGCAGAAGCTGTTCCCGAAGGAGTTTAATATCGCGCCCAAGACCTGGATTCTGCCTTCGGAGTAAGTCTGCCCAACGATCGATAATTTGAAACCAAGGAAAAGTCTTATGAATCAGCAAATTATCTATCAAATTTACCTATCCAGGTGGAGTGATTTGCAAGCCTTCGCCCGGACAAAACGCAACAAAACCTACATCCTGAAACCTGAGTCTGGCTGTCAGGGCAAGGGCATTTGGTTCACCAGGAACGTCAGGGACATCAAACCTGGCGAGCACCAGGTGTGCCAGCTGTACCTCAGCAGGGTGAGCAGCTGGGGACGAATTGCCTTTAAAAAACCTTCTATTATCCCAGTGACCAAGCTGGGATGGAATGAGATGGGATCTAGTTGGGACAGAATGAGATGGGACCTAGTTGGGATAGAATGAGATGGGATCTAGTTGGGATAGAATGAGATGGGATCTAGTTGGGATTGAATGAGATGGGATCTAGTTGGTACAGAATGAGATGGGATCTAGTTGGGATAGAATGAGATGGGATCTAGTTGGGATTGAATTAGATGGGATCTAGTTGGTACAGAATGAGATGGGATCTAGTTGGGATTGAATGAGATGGGATCTAGTTGGTACAGAATGAGATGGGATCTATTTGGGACAGAATGAGATGGGATCTAGTTGGGATAGAATGAGATGGAATCTAGTTGGTACAGAATGAGATGGGATCTAGTTGGGATAGAATGAGATGGGATCTAGTTGGGATAGAATGAGATGGAATCTATTTGGGATGGAATGAGATAGGATCTATTTGGGATACAATGAGATGGATCTAGCTAAAAGCAGATCATGTAGATGAAGAACTGTCAAACTCACTAAACTGAACAGCCAGCTAAATTAGAAAGGTACACCCTAATTATTAATTAATGATGTGCTGACCAGTACAGTTGCCTTCGCACTTTTATGCACAGCCCTTCCTGATTGACGGCTACAAGTTCGACCTGCGCATCTACGTCCTCATCACCAGCTGCGATCCGCTGAGAATTTTCGTTTTCAAAGAGGGCCTTGCCAGATTTACCACCGTGAAGTACAAGGACCCGACCGGTGATAATATGGTCTGTACTGACTAGATATACCCTGAAGCTAGTCGTTTTTAATAAGTGCACTAAATAATAACTTTGCTCTGTTACCAACTGACCCACAGGAGAATGTGTACATGCACCTCACCAATTATGCTGTACAGAAGGCTAGCAAGGAGTTCGTGCGCAACGATGAGGAGGGCGGGACAAAAAGGTGAGTAACTAGGAGACAGACAGACAGACAGACAGACACCCAGCACAGACAGGCAGACAGACACCCAGCACAGACAGACGGACAGACAGACAGACAGACGGACACCCAGCACAGACAGACACCCAGCACAGACAGGCAGACAGACACCCAGCACAGACAGACGGACAGACAGACAGACAGACGGACACCCAGCACAGACAGACACCCAGCACAAACAGACAGACAGACAGACAGACAGACAGACAGACAGACAGACAGACAGACAGACAGACAGACAGACAGACAGACAGACAGACAGACAGACAGACAGACAGACAGACAGACAGACAGACAGACAGACAGACAGACAGACAGACAGACAGACAGACAGACAGACAGACAGATAGACAGACAGACAGACAGACAGACAGACAGACAGACAGACAGACGGACAGACAGACAGACAGACAGACAGACAGACAGACAGACAGACAGACAGACAGACAGACAGACAGACAGACAGACAGACAGACAGACAGACAGACAGACAGACAGACAGACAGACAGACAGACAGACAGACAGACAGACAGACAGACAGACAGACAGACAGACAGACAGACAGACAGACAGACA
The DNA here is from genome assembly GCA_950097015.1 of Macrostomum hystrix. Classification (NCBI taxonomy): domain Eukaryota; kingdom Metazoa; phylum Platyhelminthes; family Macrostomidae; genus Macrostomum; species Macrostomum hystrix. Next base: position 6,430,786 of record CATNEN010000034.1, on the reverse strand, counting down.
GACAACCAGGACAGACAGGCGGTTGTGTCGGATGCCCTTTCAGGCGGCTGTCCACAATAAACCGCTGGCTGGAGTCGAATGGTTACGACCTGACCCGCATCTGGGCCGACATCGACGACGCCATCATCAAGACGGTGCTGTCGGCACACTCGGTGCTGAAGCACAATTATCGCACCTGTTTCCCCAATCACATCCGCGGCTCCGCCTGCTTTGAAATCCTGGGCTTTGACGTCATCCTTGACCGGCGTATGAAGCCCTACGTTCTGGAGGTCAACCACAGCCCGTCTTTTACCACGGACTCCAAACTGGACTGGGAGATCAAGGAGGCCCTCATCGCCGACACTCTGGCCATCATCAACTTGGGCGCCGTGGATCGGCGGCGAATGCTGGAGGAGGAGCGGCGAAGAGTTCGAGACAGACTCATGCAACGCAATGGCAAGAAGGAGACTCGGTGAGATGGGATCTATTTGGGGTGACTGACTGACTGACTGACTGACTCCGCAACCACCTGGCACAGAGAGGACCTTGAGCGCGAGGCTGCGAAGTGCGCCGAATCGCAGGAGCGCTACGAGCTTCAGCACTGCGGCAATTACCGCAGAATCTACCCGGGTCCGGACACAGAGTCCCGCTATCAGCACTTCCTCACCCAGGCGGCCAGCCTGTACCAGGAGACCACGGCAACGAAAGCCAGGGCCGAGTGTGCCAGGCAGCAGCGAGAGGAGCTCACAAAGAAGAAAGAGGAGAAAAAGGCGGGCGTTCGAAGGCCGCAGAGAGCGCCGCCGAGGGTGCCGGCAGCTGCCGCTGTCAGCGCCGTTTCAGCCGCTGCTGGAGAAACTAGAACTCCGATTTTTGGCAGTCTAGTAAGGATTGTTAGTAGGTGTGCTTATCTGGAATCACAGGGTGTGCTCATCTGGAATCACAGGGTGTGCTCATCTGGAATCACAGGGTGTGCTCATCTAGGGTGTGCTCATCTGGAATCACAGGTGTGCTCATCTGGCATTACACCAGTTCTCATTGAATCTAAAGTATTGTGTCTTTTTCAAAAGGCTATAAAGCTCATCTTACTGAGAACCCTCCGATCAACTCACGCAGACACCCGAGGAGTTCAGCTCCAGCCAAGGCGGCAGCTGGGAGCCGCAGGCCATCGCGGACACCGATGAGATTGAGCGACTCACCGGGCTGCTTCAGCGGGACAGCCTGATCAGAGGCCTGGGCGTGGCGGATCAGCTGAGAAGGCTGCTGATGATCCGGCGCCAGTCGTCCAACCGACTGGCCGGCAGGGAAGTCACCAGGCAGCACTTTTCCGATGAGCCGGATGATGACGGCGGCGAATCCGGAGGCTGGGGTCGGAGATATCTGGACGAGCTGTCCGTTAGGCTAGGAGCAGCCATGACTGGCCCAATCGGGCAGCAGCAGCAGCAGCAGCAACAATCAATGCTTGGCAATCGAAGACGAGGTCGAGGGCTCGAGTGCACGGATATAAGATTCTCAGCCGCTCCCCTGCAGCAACTGTCGATGCTAGGGGAGCGACCTGGTGCGGTTGCTATGACAGCGAGTGCTGCCAATAGTCGCGCTGGTGAGCCGTGGCAACAGAATTTTTGTGTTTTTACTAGCTTTCTTAAAAAATCGATATTTAATAGGTGCCACGGCTTCAGAACTATGAAATCAGGCTTTTTTGAGTCAAGTCAACGTATAATTATAAGTGTGTTGCTGTTTTTGCAGTCTTTAATTTCTGCAATATGTAAAATCTTTCGCTGCAACTAACTTTTAGCACCCTATTTAAATTTACAGAAAAAAATTTCAATTCGTTTTTCTTAACGTTTTTTTCTACGACCAGGTGGCAAGATTTCCTACAACTCGAGACCACCGCTGCCTCCTCCGCCGCCTCTGCAGCAGCAGCAGCAGCGGGAACTGCAGTGGCCACTTTCAGCATCGCCTCCAGGACTTTCTATAGTTTCAGCTCCGATTTTGCGTGCCGGTCAAAAGCGCCAGCAGCAGCAGCAGCAGCAGCAGCAACAGCAACAAAGAACAACAGCAGCCTCGCATAGACCAACTATTCTCAGATTCTAATTATTTCTGAGTCCAACTTGGTTGTTTTAGATGTTTTTTTATGAAGCTAGTTATTAACAAACCCTGGCCTTGCTTCAGTGCTGCTAATCTATATTGTGTAAAGAATAATTGTAATTAACGCGTTTTTATATCCCTAATCAAAGTTAATCAAGTTCAAAATAAAACTTATAAATCGACACTATCGACAAAGACAAACACAATGACTACTTGACAGCAAGCAATACAAATCAGACCTTAAACCTAGCAATTACATGTGTACATTGCGTTAATTGAATTTCAATTGCATGTTTCAATTAAATTTCCGCAAGCAGACATTTCCCCAATAGTATTGGCCATAGACAAAAGTCCATTGACTAAATTAAAAAGAAAGGGAGCTTGTTTCAACTGAATTTCAGCAAGCAAGCCTTATCGCATGGTTACTGAAATGTTCCGATTTCCGATTATTTGATTTTAACAAGTTTGGTCAAAATGGGAGGTAATAATGTGTGAAACTTGGAAAATATATATTACTGTTACATAAATGTCGATACAACTAATTACACAGTTCATATTTGTATTAATTGTTTACAAAAAACAGCGAAAATACTTTTAGCTTTTTTAAACTCGCACTTATAAACGAACCGAATAGTTGGCTTATACCTTTTAACCAATGCCATAGACTACGAAAAGCCAATAAGGTTTTTATGTTTTGCTAGCCAAATAAAAAAATAAGAATCAGAAACTTAAACAATGAGCTATCCTCACAGTATGCCAACTGGGGATTTTGGCCCAGTGGCTGAGATCGCCAATGATGAGAATCTGCAGCTCAACACTCCGTTAGTCGTGCTTAACTACACTTTCTGCGCACTGATCATGGCTCTGGTCTTCGGCTTGGTGTACTGGAATCGGGAGCATCCAAATGCACAAGGAGCCAACAACATAAGCGCATGACTTTCCACTGATTACTTATCTCTATCGTTTTTAGACCAACTCTGATTGGTTGGCTTGCTGGAGCCCTTGGCTCGCAGGTGTACATCGAATGTGCGTTAAATTGTTGTTATTAATAAGCTGTAAATGGTCTCTCGGACCAGCATTCGATGGATAGATAGAGTGAATTTTGGATCAATTTTTCTATGAGGTAAATAAAATATTAGCAAAGAATTCCTGTTCACTATTGCACCAACTGAATGAGCTCAACAACAAGCCATATCAATACTTTCTTGTATATAATTAATAGATATCAATCAACAAAACGCAAGTCTTACTGCAAAGTTAAACAGACAAGACATAAAAACAAAAGAGAAAAAAGTGGAGCCGAATGATGCGCTATTGTTCTCAGGGCTTTTGACACAAAACAACGGGCAAAGACGAAAGAGGCAATAACCATATTTCCTAAAAGAAAGATGCTACTAGGTAAGAAACGATAGCAATCACACAAAATGCGACAATTATATTTATTGTTTTGCTTTAAGCTCAGAAATATCAGGGAAAAAAGTTGCAGTTCTGCAATCCATTATTAAATATTTGATTTTCTCAATGCTAGACTAGAAAAATCGTTTCAGACATTCAAGGCATATTACTACTTCCAATAGTGGTAATCTCATAACTACAACAAAAAGTAATAAAAACTGTTAAGTGACTGAAACACAAACCCGAATGAGTTTAAATGGGACTAGGAAGATATGCTAATTTTTTATAAATAATTTTTATATTTTGTATTTAGAAGCACAATACACAACTGTTTTAGTAAAACATATTATTTTTAGATCAATCGCAAGGGCCAATGGGCTTCTTAATTGGGCGGCTGCGTTGATGGCTGAAAATTTAATTTTAATGCAATATTGTATCCGAATGCAACACTAAAATATAAAATTGTAATTATTTTTTCTTTGAGACTTTTGATATTCAGGTGGGACTCAGATTACACATCAGATATTCAGGCGGGGCTCAGCTTACACCTCAGATATTCAGGTGGCGCTCAGCTTACACATCAGATATTCAGGTGGGGCTCAGATTACATCTCAGATATTCAGGTGGCGCCCAGATTACACATCAGATATTCAGGTGGGGCTCAGCTTACACCTCAGATATTCAGGTGGCGCTCAGCTTACACATCAGATATTCAGGTGGGGCTCAGATTACATCTCAGATATTCAGGTGGCGCTCAGATTACACATCAGATATTCAGGTGGGGCTCAGATTACACATCAGATATTCAGGTGGGGCTCAGCTTACACATCAGATATTCAGGTGGGGCTCAGATTACATCTCAGATATTCAGGTGGCGCTCAGATTACACCTCAGATATTCAGGTGGGGCTCAGATTACACATCAGATATTCAGGTGGCGCTCAGATTACATCTCAGATATTCAGGTGGCGCTCAGATTACACCTCAGATATTCAGGTGGGGCTCAGATTACACATCAGATATTCAGGTGGCGCTCAGATTACACATCAGATATTCAGGTGGGGCTCAGATTACACATCAGATATTCAGGTGGGGCTCAGATTACACCTCAGATAGTCAGGTGGCGCTCAGATTACACCTCAGATATTCAGGTGGGGCTCAGATTACACCTCAGATATTCAGGTGGGGCTCAGATTACACCTCAGATATTCAGGTGGCGCTCAGATTACACATCAGATATTCAGGTGGGGCTCAGATTACACCTCAGATATTCAGGTGGCGCTCAGATTACACCTCAGATGTTCAGGTGGGGCTCAGCTTACACCTCAGATATTCAGGTAGGGACAGTATGATCTGTTAAAATATGCCCTTTAAGTTCTCAAACCCTACTCAAATACTTCCAAAGCAAATGCATCAGAGCTACTTCACACCCGCCGCCTCCTCCGGGTGCTCCAGCGCGTATTGCTCCTCAAAATGCTTCAGCTCTTCCTCACTGTATGGCTTGGAGTTTTCCATCTCTTCAGTTGTCTGCAAGCATTGGAATTTCTTTCAAACTGGACTTTTCGGTTTTCAGATATTTACTAAAGAATTTAATTTCTACTCCAAACAGAAGTTAAGTGTGGAGCACATGAAGAAAGTTCAAGCCATAATTATAAGCTAAACTTTCCGAAATCCTTACTCCCCATTTACATACAAAAATGTACTCTAAATTTGATATAAAAACTTCTAAATCGAAACTATTCGAAATTCGAAAATCCGAAAAAAAATTCAGAAAATTCAAATTCCACATTTATCAATCCTGACATTGTAATCCTAAATCCAAAACTCTCGAATTCCTAAATCCAAACTTATCAATCCTAAATCCAAACTTATCAATCCTAAATCCAAACTTATCAATCCTAAATCCAAACTTATCAATCCTAAATCCAAACTTATCAATCCGAAATCTAGACTTATCAATCCGAAATCTAGACTTATCAATCCGAAATATAGACTTATCAATCCGAAATATAGACTTATCAATCCGAAATCTAGACTTATCAATCCGAAATATAGACTTATCAATCCGAAATATAGACTTATCAATCCGAAATCTAGACTTATCAATCCGAAATCTAGACTTATCAATCCGAAATATAGACTTATCAATCCGAAATCTAGACTTATCTATCCGAAATATAGACTTATCAATCCGAAATCTAGACTTATCTATCCGAAATATAGACTTATCAATCCGAAATCTAGACTTATCAATCCGAAATCTAGACTTATCAATCCGAAATATAGACTTATCAATCCGAAATATAGAATTATCAATCCGTTTGCGCATTGAGACTCACCTTCCATTCGTCGTCCTTATTAGACTTCAGGCTTTTGTGCCAGGTGTTAAACTCCTCCCAGTTGATCATCATGTCCCTGTTGGTGTCGAGATTTTTTAGTAAAGATTTGCGCATTCGGTCTAGTTCGTGCTGTCTCTCGACCCGGTCCACAGTATTGTCATTATCTCTGCCGTAGACCTTGTCCAGCTGAAAATTAATTTAATAGTAGCGGTTAAACGTAAATGTACTTTTACAAAATTCAATGCAGACGATCCCTACCTCCTTCCAAAACAAGGCTTCTATCTCGCCAATGTCCAAATGTCCGTCGCCATTAATGTCTGCCATGGAAAGGCTTTATGGAATTACATTACCCCCGCAGGCAAACAGGAGCACAAAATCTAGCTAATCAGCAAACAGGCGAACAAAATCTAACCAATCAGCAAACAGGCGCACAAAATCTAACCAATCAGCAAACAGGCGCACAAAATCTAACCAATCAGCAAACAGGCGCACAAAATCTAACCAATCAGCAAACAGGCGCACAAAATCTAACCAATCAGCAAACAGGCGAACAAAATCTAACCAATCAGCAAACAGGCGAACAAAAATTGAACCAATCAGCAAACAGACGCACAAAATCTAACCAATCAGCAAACAGGCGAACAAAATCTAGCCAATCAGCAAACAGGCGAACAAAATCTAGCCAATCAGCAAACAGGTGAACAAAATCTAGCCAATCAGCAAACAGGCGAACAAAATCAAGCCAATCAGCAAATAGGCGCAAAAATCTCGCTAATCAGCAAACAGGCGCAAAAAATCTAACCAATCAGCAAACAGGCGCACAAAATCTAACCAATCAGCAGAGCGACGCACCATGAATCATAAAAAATGTCCTGGGGTTAAAAGAATTAAAATCCATTTGATCGGTCTTCTCCCAGACTTCTTTCAGATGTTGTCGACTGCCCTGGATGAGTTAAATAAATGAACTATTAATTTTTACCAGATTATCCGTAGCCACTTTAACAACAGAAATCTACGAGGAGTATTTCAAATACCTAAAAGACGGCTTAGAAAGCTTTTTATTGTAACGGGTGGAAAAGTTCGATCATTATGGTGGGTTTTTCACAAAAGTCGGTCATTCGGTTTGGGAGCAATCATGAAGTAGGCGGTACTGTTGATAGAAAAGCCAGACTCACAGGCTGATGCACTCGCTCATGCTGGCGATGCTTCTGCTGCTCCACTTCCATCTGCTGCTCGGCGGCCTCGCGCTCTTTGCGATCTCTGATTCGGCGCAGTCTGGCCCGCTTCGAATGCTCCTTCGCCATCTCATAGCGCTTGTACTCTTCTTCCCGAGCTTCGTCCACCTTCTGAATATCCTGCGTCACCTGGCGCACCAGCTTTTTTAAGTCGGCTATTTCAAATGAATGAGGATTTTCTTGATCAAGATGGGCCCGCTTGATTGTATCTTCATCCAGGTGTATCAGCTGGGGATCGATTCGCGGCCAGCTGTCAGAAGCAGGATCAGTCTGTCGGCACGGAAAGAAATGCGACAATTGGTTAGGAAATGGGAGTACAGAGGAGGTTGTCGCGACTTTCGTCTCTGTTTTCTGTCCTCTATTCACTCTTTCGTTCTCTGCACTTTTCTTCTTTAAATCGTCCAGTTCAATCTAGTTCCTTCTCTCTCGTTATCTCTGCATGCCCGCGGCTGATCTCACATTCACTCTCCTTCCTCCTTTATGATTGGTCGCCACCTCATCGCAGCTGCTAAACATTCTTATTCTCTAACCCTCTGTCTTACCCCCCCAATTGTCTGTATGCGCGTGCCCCAATAATCTCTCCCCAGTTGGTTCAACAAACTTACCCCCTTCATGGTTGCAAGTAAAACATTTATCGTCTGATAAATCGAAAGTGTGGTGTTAGTGTTAGATTATTTTCGACAGAGGGAAATGGGAAAGGAAGGGGGGAAAGAGGAGGGGAAACGCGGAACTGTAAAGAGGAAAAAATAAAGTTTTTTCTTTATTTAATAAAATAGAATAAAGAGAAAGGTAGTAGAGCTGAGAGAGGAAAACGGAATAGGAGAGGTGAGACTGTAGTTCAGGGGTCGGCAAAGTGCTGCCCGCGGGAAAAATTGCGGCCCTTGAATCTCCCAAATTCAGCCCGTTTACCCTTCCTACACCTATCGTATCCTCTTCCACACCTAAATTTTCATCTCTCCCGTGTCTCATCTCTCCCCTGTCTCATCACTCCGCTGTCTCATCTCTCCCGTGTCTCATCTCTCCCCTGTCTCATCTCTCCCGTGTCTCATCTCTCCCGTGTCTCATCTCTCCCCTGTCTCATCACTCCGCTGTCTCATCTCTCCCGTGTCTCATCTCTCCCCTGTCTCATCACTCCGCTGTCTCATCTCTCCGCTGTCTCATCTCTCCCGTGTCTCATCTCTCCTGTCTCATCTCTCCCGTGTCTTATCTCTCCCGCTGTCTCATCTCTCCCGTGTCTCATCTCTCCCGTGTCTCATCTCTCCCGTGTCTCATCTCTCCCCTGTCTCATCACTCCGCTGTCTCATCTCTCCCGTGTCTCATCTCTCCCCTGTCTCATCACTCCGCTGTCTCATCTCTCCGCTGTCTCATCTCTCCCGTGTCTCATCTCTCCCCTGTCTCATCTCTCCCGTGTCTCATCACTCCGCTGTCTCATCTCTCCCGTGTCTCATCTCTCCCCTGTCTCATCACTCCGCTGTCTCATCTCTCCGCTGTCTCATCTCTTCCGTGTCTCATCTCTCCCTTGTCTCATCTCTCCGCTGTCTCATCTCTCCCGTGTCTCATCTCTCCCGTGTCTCATCTCTCCTCTGTCTCATCTCTCCCGTGTCTCATCTCTCCCCTGACTCATCTCTTCTCTGTCTTATCTCTCCGTCTTATCTGTCCCCTATCTAATATTTCACCAGTCAATGCGGCCTGCTGTCGTCTTTTAGGTTCTGTCTTTGGCTTGCTAGCTAATACGTTTGCCTACCCCGGCTGTAGTTGGAAGGGACAAACTTTGTATTGTATCAGAGAACAGATATAAAAATTGTTATTAGAATAGAATTGCAACCTTTGCAGCCATCTTGGATCGCAGCGCCCTCTCCAACTTGTTGAGTCGCTCCACCTCTTGTCGTTTTAGTTCGTCTAGTCGAGAGCGCACAGAATGGCTGGCGAAATCCAGCTGGCTGGAAAAGTCTTCAGTCTGTGGGAGTAACAGGCGGAACTAATTGAAAAGATGGGGCATTAGCAACTATTCAATGGCTAATAAAATTGATCTTGCAGAGGACTCACATTGTTGAGTTTGCCTACTCTTTCAGCGAAATCCTTGTCCCTCTCTAGAGTGCTGATCACCTCAGCAAGGTATTTCTTGTAGGACACTTCTGGCTGTGGCAGTTATAATCATGATCAATTTTATATACTGATAAAAAAGTCATATAAATTTTAAAAACTTACAAGCATATCATCTATATTATTGTCTTCTTTTTTCATCACTGGTATGCCATTAATAATGCTTGGAAATAAGCATGAAATCGTAGCTGTTAGAATAATGTTTGTTGATAGCTTCATTTGATGGCCTGAAAAGCTTAAATGGTAGATGCTTTTTATTTGTTATTAAATATTAGTTACTATTATCATATAGAATTTATTCTGTTTTAACTGTTCCTTGTCCAGTTTTTACAGTTCACAAGCAATTAAATAATCAATAAATATGCATATTTAAGCACAGAATAGCAAACTTTAAATAATTAATTGAAATTTAAGGTAGTAAAGAACTAAAAGCATAAAACAAAACTAGATGTATGAATTTAATTTAAGGTATACTAATAAATGCTTAACATGTGCTATGTCTCTATCTTAATATTTCAAACGATTTTTTTCAATTTCAATTTTCTTAAAAGTATTGTTGGTCATATAGGTAAGTTGAAATATATAGCCATAGTGACTGATATACGAGGATAATAATATATACAAAAAATGCAATCTTAGGATACAAACACTTTGATAGGCTTAAGCATTGAAATATGTGCGTAATTGAAGTTGCATTTCATCTATTTAACATATTCTAAAATCTTGCTTTCATTTATATTCTAAATAGTTTAAATTTATTAAATATTTTGTCACAAGTTGACAAAGTGAGAAATGGCACAAAAATCTTCAGATATTTAGACTATTTTTCAATAGAAAATAACCACCACAAAAAGCATTATTTGGATATGATATCACTATCTGGGAACTATCTGGGAATTAGTACTCCAAAGGGAGACAATGACCATCATGATTATTAATTAAAAAGTATATTAAACAAAAATAAAAAAACGAATATTTAAAGATAATTTGTTAATACGTTTATAGTGCAAATGTCCAGAGTGGGTCCATCAAGTTGTTAATTTTGCATAGAGTTTGAGTTTAAAAAGTAAATAAAAAAGAATTAAAATTCGGAAAAATAGTCCCGTTCGTGCTGCTAAAATAACAAGGTTCGTATTCCTTTTTTCTATAGCTATATTAATAATTATACCACTATTCAACTTATGATATGATATGTGGCCATGGCCATGTTGCCCATGCCCCGAGCCAATAAAATGGCATGAAAATCGAAAATGACATAACCAGATACATACATTGAACTAATAGTTAGAATAAGCTGCTAAGGTTCTTGTAAGGCCTTGTATTTGCAATAAATCCTAAGCTCAAATTTATTTAATCTAGTCTGAAAGATACAATTGGCAGCCCTTGTTGAGAGCTACGTACGCGCGCGTTAACGGTGTGTGTGCACAACGTTAACTAAACAGAAAATTTAAAATAGATCCTCTACGAAGCCAGTTAGGGCGAAAAAACAAACTGAGACTACAAGACGTGTATAAAGGCATTTTTAAAATAATAATTTGTTGCGTTCAAGATACAAAAACACTAAATTTTAAAAGAAATAAAAAATTTATGTTCGGTTACTTCTGCTTTCGATGGTCATTAACGAACGTTGTATTAATCGCGTGCCCATTATACGCTCGTATTATTCTTTAAAGTCCTCTAAATCACAAATAAAATGCTGTAACGGCAGACGAAAATGTGGCAATTAAGCGCCCCTCTAATCGAGACAAAATTGCACATTTTATATTAAAAGCATTACAGTTGGGTGTTAATTAATTTTCTTTGTAGCATCATTGTACTTCAGTATGTTACTGATCGATATTTTTACATTTTTACATAAGTTAAACAAACGTTAAATTTGCTAAATTTCGCAGTGATGACATTTGTGCTATAAATGCTTAATAGTAATTACTTTTAAATCATGGTGTGTACATAAGTATCTCTGTGTAGCAGTTTTTGGTGCAAATGCGATCTTCATTTCTCAGCTGTAAATTATACATTCGACGACGGGATAGTGATGTAAAGGAATAGAAAAAACTGCAGGCCAATTTAGGTCATTGATCCTTGATTTCATCCCGCACTGCAAATAAATTACAGGAAAAAGGCGACGAATAGACTATTCTGAGTTTGAAGCGCTTTTGGAAGCGTCTGGAATCTGGACATTTATAATAAATTTAACCATTATCATAATCATGAGACTGCTTTTTAATTTGAAGGCAAGACAGCTAGTAAACAAATTCACAATGGGACATGTTAAATTAGTTTTCATTGGAGTCAATATATGTAGTCAAGTCAAAGCCTAAGCTATTTTTTGCTCCCCGTGGTATTTCAAATACCCACTGCATACTTCACGATTGCTCTTAAACCAAATGATTTATTTTCGTGAAAGTCCGCCATGTGGATCAAAGTTTCCCGCCATTTACGAAAACTTGCTTTCAAAACCGTCCGAAATAAACCCGTTCAGCGATTCTTGTCGAAGATTCTGGTGTCAAGGACAACAAACATTGCTCAGTGTAAACCTCTATGACGAATCTATATTTAGTTCAATAATAAAATAATTAATAATTATAATCAATACAATAATAGTCAACAATGATAGCCGCCATTATACGAGATGATGACGCAGTTTGATAAGTATGATGAAGTTCGTATGATGACGTTTTGCGAGCTATATTGCTGGTATTTGCCACAAGACACCCCAATGAGAATCCTTGAATATCTTGACCGATGTTTTGCTATTCTGGAAGTTGTTTCATCGGATAGAGCGTAAAATTTTACCCCGTGGTATGGGGTTTCAAGAAAAAGCTATTCATAACTTGCAGCTGAGAAAATGGAATTTGTCGGTGCATGGCGTGTCGCGTCACTCAAGTGAAGATTCAAAAGGCTTCAAAGCGCAGCAGAATAAAAGTGAGTAGCGCAAGCAGGTTTGTCAGCGAATAATATTGGCTGTTACTTCCGAGCTGTCGCTGAGAACTCGCCGACTTGTCATTGTCCTTCGACTGCTGTGTTCCAGGCTTTGGCGGCGGCGGCGGTAGCGGCGGGGGTGAGACGGTGGAGCTGACAATCGGCACCTCGCTAACCAGCACAACGGAGGCGCTGGCGTTGATCGCACTGCCAGCAGCGCCGGCTTCAGCGCCGGACCTGGCCAAGCAGGTCAGGCGCATTTGCCTCAAGGGCATTTGGGCCTGATCCACGTGCATTGTTAGCTGACTCCTCACACGCCGTTGAGTGGACGATGTGAAGGAAGCCAGCTGCGACTTCTTCAGCAGGTCGCCGCGCCAGAGCCATTGAAGAATCGGCGCCGGGTCGCCGGAGGAAGTGCAGGTCAGCTGGGCCGTGAAGTCTGCCCGCAGTTTGTATGACTGCTCATCTGTTGCTTCAGTCTGTTGGTGTAATAGATTGACAGAATTCTTGGTGGAAAAGAACTGCGAGCGAATAAATGCTACTGAGAGTAGGGATTCGCGAAAATATATGCCACGAATTTATTGAACAAATTGCGAATTACGAGACTTTGTTAATGAAGCGAAATTATAGGAAACAAAGAATAGACAGACAGACAGACAGACAGACAGACAGACAGACAGACAGACAGACAGACAGACAGACAGACAGACAGACAGACAGACAGACAGACAGACAGACAGACAGACAGACAGACAGACAGACAGACAGACAGACAGACAGACAGACAGACAGACAGACAGACAGACAGACAGACAGACAGACAGACAGACAGACAGACAGACAGACAGACAGACAGACAGACAGACAGACAGACAGACAGACAAACAGACACACAGACAGACAGACAGACAGACAGACAGACAGACAGACAGACAGACAGACAGACAGACAGACAGACAGACAGACAGACAGACAGACAGACAGTTCGGGAACCGCCCTATAGTTACAGTTGCGCTAATATAAGGGCTTGCCTCCCACCTCATACGGCAAGAACTCAAAGTGGAACAAGGCGTAAATAATGGAGATTGTACTCGTAGTACAAAACTCTGGTTAAGTGGTACCAGCTAGCTTCACAAATAGAAAGATGCTCCACCCAGATCCTATTTAATAAAGGAATTCCTTCAAATCCCAAATGGGGCAATGAGCCTTCTGAATGCAGTTTGAGCAGCCCCGTAAGCTTCAAAGGCCATCATCAATGGGCGAGTGTCACTGTGGTTGGGACTAGACCTGAGTCTCCTCCTATTTCTTCATTTTCCAAGATCAGCAGAGCTCCAAAAGCCCTTCTCGTTTCTCGACCTATACTATGAGCAGCCCAAATTGAGCTCACGACCCTATGCCTTCAGTCCAGATGCAACCGGGACTCGATGAAAGATGGCCAGAACTCATCCGGTTTGAGGCCCGTCCGGGAGGCAGATCCGGGTTAGGATACTGAAAGCATGCGAGCCAGCTTGTTGATTACAGCTGCGTGACCTTGCGCACACGTGGAGCTACGAGTATAAATAATCTTCTAACTATACTAAATCTCTATGATTTTTCTATATATTACATATATTACTGTGAAGCTATGATAGCTGTAAGCTCAATTAATTAGTGATTAATTGTCACGTATTTTGCACTTTTTAAATCTACTAAACTCTGAGCGAGAGCCAAGCCATATGAATGAATGAGCGGGTTTAAACTAAAAGCTTTAACAAACTTCTTCATTGAAAGCTTTGGCCTTTCTTCTCCCATGCTGCAATTGTAACAATTTTTGCGGCTTTGATTCCCTTGCAAGTTTGACTGTCCATGACCCACCTCACTCCGCAGAAGAACACAGTCACTTACCCACCTCACTCCGCCAAGAACACAGTCCTGTACCCACCTCACTCCGCAGAATAACACAGTACCTTACCCACCTCACTCCGCCTAAGAAGACAGTCCCTTACCCACCTCACACCGCCGAAGAACACAGTCCCACACGACCCACCTCACTCCGCCTAATCAGACCAACCAATCAAATCGCATCAACCTATCAGATCTGAACAATCAATCGAAGTTATATAGAAGTTGAGCAAGAAAAAATTTCAGCTTTTTTTAAACTTACCTTCGTGCCAACAGGCAAAAATATGAGCGCGTTGGAATCAGTTTGAGAGGCTACGTGCACCTCAATGATTGGCTTAGTTGGCGGCGAGCACCTGAGCTGATGACGCTGCACCTGAATCAGCGGAATGCCACCTGAAGGCCCGCCAGTGGCGCAGGTCACATCCTTTGGCAGATTGTTGTGCAGCATCGCATTATCAAATATCCAGGCTAATTCGCAGTTGCAGCGCAGCGGGTTATTAGCCAGGTAGACTTGACCAGTGTACCTGTCTCTATACAGCATGGCAACCAGTACTGGCTTCAATTCTATGCTCAACCTACTAATTTGATTGGAACTCAAGTCTAATCTGGTCAACTTGGTCAGCTCCATCAGCGGCTCCGCCGGCAGCTCCTCGATGGCATTGTTAGCCAGCACCAACTCCTGCAGTGCGGGGAAAGCGGTTGCCAGGCCGCTCGGGAACCGGCGCAGGCCGGTGTGGCCTAGCTCTAGAGCGGTCGGCCGCCAGTTCGGTCTGAGGCCGGAGAAGCTGAGCTCGCCAGGCGCATCGATCGGATTGTAGGTCAGTGTTATTCTTGTTGCGCTGATGCCGTCTAGAAAAGTGAAATCAGCCAGAGCATTGTTGGCCAAGTTAAGTGTCTCCAGAGCACTCGTGTCGTTGAAGGCTCCTCGTGGCAGACGGAGTCGCTCTGCGCCTCTGCCGCTGTGAACGTCTAACACGCGAATACGACCGGCGATTGGGGCGATCAAGTTGAGAAGACCCTCACCATTCAGACTGGTCCCGATGAGGCGAAGTTCGGAAACTGAAGTGCCAGCGAGGGGTCGACCAGTCTGTCGCAAGTAGGTCGGCGTCTGAATCACCCACAAGGAGTTCAAGCTGGAGCTGCCGCGGAATAGGCCCGACGGCAGGGTGGCGAATGCCAGTTTGTCTGCGCGGGTTGAAATAGAGGCGGGCGAGTTAGTGTGGTTGCATTCATTAGCGGAGTGAGGTTGGCTTCGGGGTGTGCGTTGACTGGCGGAGTGAGGTTGGCTTCGGGGTGTGCGTTGACTGGCGGAGTGAGGTTGGCTTCGGGGTGTGCGTTGACTGGCGGAGTGAGGTTGGCTTCGGGGTGTGCGTTGAATGGCGGAGTGAGGTGGGATTGTTCGCGCCCATCAGTGGAGTGAGGTGGGTATTGGACCGTGGAATCGATCATCTACCGAGAATCACAGCGCTGAGAAGAGGCAAGTAGGCAAACAGCTCGTCTGGCAGCTCAGTGATGAGACAGTTGCGCAGGGAAATTTCGCGAGCGTCCAGGAAACTGCGAAATGCGTCCGGTCTTAAGTTGCGCAGAGCCGACGGGTCGTGAGCTGACTGGCTGCACATCACAGATAAATGCGCTGTCCATACGGGCAGCTGCCTCACTGATTGGTTGGGGAAAAATTGTTTGCTTATTTTTTTATGCTTTAGATATTTCGTGAAAATAAAGTTTCTTAGACTAACAAAAACTCTTGGACAAACAAACAAATAACATTGCCTTTCAAAGGCTGTGTACAGCTGAAGCTCTCATTGCTGGGATAAGGTCATGACCTCACTCATAAACTCACTCATAAACTCACTCATGAACTAAACATCAACTAAATTATAAAGTCACTCACAAGTTCACTCGCGAAGTCACTCATAAACTCTCAAATGAGCTCGCTCATGGCATCATAAATTCACACACAAAGTCAGCCGATTGCTCACTCACCGTATGTGTTAAGATCATCTTTGGCATCCAAGCAGGCCACGGATTTGGCTTGCCAGGTGCAGCTGCACTGAGCTGGGCAGTGAGTACTTTCAGCGACAAATTGTGAAGTGTCTGTGGAATTGATGACCAGGGCTGAAGCCACTGCAGCTAGCAGAGCAGCTGTTGCCGCAGACAGCTTACAATGCTTCATTCTATGGCCCTTCTAAATTTGGCCAAGAAAATGCTCGTAATTTCCTGCAATGCATTGCATTATGAAATTTCTGGAATTAGCTATTTCAACAATAGCAGAGACCTTTTGATAACTATTTTCATGAGTTTAGCAGTTTGAGATGAGCTTTAGCTGACCAAACATTAAGATGAGTAGTATGAGATAGTAGCTTATGATGAATAGTTTGAGATGAGTAGTCTGAGAAGAGTAGCTAGAAGTTAGTATAGTTTGAGATGAGTAGCTTGAGATGAGTATAGTTTATGATGAGTAGTCAGAGATCAGTAATTTAAGATGAGTAAGATTATTAGTTTAAGATGAGTAGTTTGAGATGAGTAGTTTGAGATGAGTAGTTTGAGATGAGTAGCTTGAGATGAGTAGTTTGAGATGAGTAGTTTAAGATGAGTAGCTTGAGATGAGTAGTTTGAGATGAGTAGTTTGAGATGAGTAGTTTGAGATGAGTAGTTTGAGATGATTAGTTTGAGATGATTAGTTTAAGATGAGTAGTTTGAGATGAGTAGTTTGAGATGAGTAGTTTGAGATGAGTAGCTTGAGATGAGTAGTTTGAGATGATTAGTTTAAGATGAGTAGCTTGAGATGAGTAGTTTGAGATGAGTAGTTTGAGATGAGTAGTTTGAGATGAGTAGTTTGAGATGAGTAGTTTGAGATGAGTAGTTTGAGATGAGTAGTTTGAGATGAGTAAGTTTGAAGATGAGTAGTTTGAGTATGAGTAGTTTGAGATGAGTAGTTTGAGATGATTAGTTTGAGATAGAGTAGTTGTAGAGGAGTAGTTTGAGATGAGTAGTTGAGATGATAGTTTGAGATGAGTAGTTTGAGATGAGTAGTTTGAGATGAGTAGTTTGAAGATGAATTAGTTTGGAGATGAGTAGTGTAGAATGAGTAGTTTGAGAATGAGTAGTTTGAGATGAGTAGTTTGAGATGAAGTAGTTATGTGAGTAGTTGAGTTGAGTAGTTTGAGATGAGTAAGTTTGAGATGAGTAGTTTGAGGATGAGTAAGTTTGAGATGAGTAGTTTGAGAGAGTTCGATAGTTGAGATGAGTAGTTGAGAGGAGTAGTTTGAGATGATAGTTGAGATGAGTAGTCTGAGATGAGTAGTTTGAGATGAGTAGTTTGAAGAATGAGGTAGTTTGAGATGAGTAGTTTGAGATGAGTATGTTTTGAGATGAGTAGTTTGGAATTTGAGATGATTAGTTTGAAGATGAGTAAGTTTGGGATGAGTAGTTTGAAGAATGAGTAGTTTGAGATGAGTTTGAGAGGATAGTTTGAGATGAGTAGTTTGAGATGAGTAGTTTGAGATGAGTAGTTTGAGATGAGTAGTTTGAGATGAGTAGTTTGAGATGAGTAGTTTGAGATGAGTAGTTTGAGATGAGTAGTTTGAGATGAGTAGTTTGAGATGAGTAGTTTGAGATGAGTAGTTTGAGATGAGTAGTTTGAGATGAGTAGTCTTAGATGAGTCGCTTAAGATAAGTGATTTGAGATGAGTCGTTTGAGATGAGTCGTTTGAGATTATTAACTTGAGATGACTAGCGTAAAATGATTTATTTGAGATAAGCAGTTTGAGATGATTGGTTCGATATCGATTGTACAAAATATGTAACTCTGGTGAAATAAAAGAGCATTTTGAGTAGGATAAGATCACTTTCACAGCTGTAGAGTTTTAGAAAATTTTCCCAACGCATTCTGTAGGGGCTAAAACAAGCCGCTGACTAAGTTACAATGGTACCGATATTAATTACTCTGTTGCGGCAAATTTAAACAGACATGGAGGCGGCTATAGCTGCAAACAGTAAGTGTAGACACATGCAAAAAAATCAATAGCTAGCCGGTCCATAGTTGCTGTTCACTACAAGTTACACACTGACAGACACGCAGCGGAGAGCAGTGTAAACAGTTTCTTGAAAGCTCTAATCGTACAGTTAGATATTATTATTTAATCCCAGGGAAAATGTATTGGCAGATCCAAAGATTTGGGAGACTAGAGCGGTGCAGGCAGTTTGATAAGGGTTAAAAAATACAATAACGAGTGCATCCTGGCTTGAGATTACTGCTCACGCTATCGGACAATCTGTTGCTCCAGTAGCCGCTTGTCATTTGGAAGCCTTTCTAATGCATTTTAGATTGCTGCTGCTTTTAGAATCAGAAAATGTTCGTGATTACCCTGACGATTTAGTCAGGGAATTTTCAGTCAGGGAATGTTCAGTCAGGGAATGTTTGGTCAGAGAATGTTCAGTCAGGGAATGTTCAGTCAGGGAATGTTCAGTCAGGGAATGTTTGGTCAGAGAATGTTCAGTCAGGGAATGTTCGGTCAGGGAATGTTCAGTCAGGGAATGTTCAGTCAGGGAATGTTCAGTCAAGGAATGTTCGTTTAGGTCAGGGAATGCTCAGTCAGGGAATGTTCGGTCAGGGAATGTTCAGTCAGGGAATGTTCAGTCAGGGAATGCTCAGTCAGGGAATGTTCGGTCAGGGAATGCTCAGTCAGGGAATGTTCGGTCAGGGAATGTTCAGTCAGGGAATGTTCAGTCAGGGAATGTTCGGTCAGGGAATGTTCAGTCAGGGAATGTTCGTTTAGGTCAGGGAATGATCAGTCAGGGAATGCTCGTTTAGGTCAGGGAATGCTCAGTCAGGGAATGTTCGGTCAGGGAATGTTCAGTCAGGGAATGCTCAGTCAGGGAATGTTCGGTCAGGGAATGTTCAGTCAGGGAATGTTTCATCAGAGAATGTTCAGACTTCCTAGACAGTTTAGCCAGACGGTATTATTGAGCAAGGTTGGTAGAATATAACTTATACTGCTAAAAAAACACATGGCCCCACAAAGGGAGTTAAAGGACCAGTGATCATTGCACAGTGTTTAAACGGTGTGTCTTATCTCAACTGCTGTCCGTTAAGAATTCAGGAAGCAGTCGAAAATGCTTGACAGCACTGAGTTAAGTTTTCATTGGCCCCGATAACAGCAAGAAGAACTGGCAGTGCCTAGAAGAAGAACTTGTTGATTTGTTGATAATAAGGTGCTGGAACACGCGGGAACATTTTAGCTTAATGGGTTATTCTTGCACTTGATTGTGTACATAGGCAAGGCTGGGTGCACTTTTTCATTAATTTTATTTCTACGAGGAACTGGTCAGTCAATTTGATCTTTTATTGCTTCTTCTACAATTACTCCAAAAGTTACTCGAAACGATTCCGGAAACTTCTCCGTTTCCCGAAACTTCTCCGTTTCCCGAAACTTCTCCGTTTCCCGAAACTTCTCCGTTTCCCGAAACTTCTCCGTTTCCCGAAACTTCTCCGTTTCCCGAAACTTCTCCGTTTCCCGAAACTTCTCCGTTTCCCGAAACTTCTCCGTTTCCCGAAACTTCTCCGTTTCCCGAA
Source organism: Macrostomum hystrix (assembly GCA_950097015.1). NCBI lineage: Eukaryota > Metazoa > Platyhelminthes > Macrostomidae > Macrostomum > Macrostomum hystrix. The sequence goes on along the minus strand of CATNEN010000034.1, from coordinate 6,411,273 downwards.
ACTTCTCCGTTTCCCGAAACTTCTCCGTTTCCCGAAACTTCTCCGTTTCCCGAAACTTCTCCGTTTCCCGAAACTTCTCCGTTTCCCGAAACTTCTCCGTTTCCCGAAACTTCTCCGTTTCCCGAAACTTCTCCGTTTCCCGAAACTTCTCCGTTTCCCGAAACTTCTCCGTTTCCCGAAACTTCTCCGTTTCCCGAAACTTCTCCGTTTCCCGAAACTTCTCCGTTTCCCGAAACTTCTCCGTTTCCCGAAACTTCTCCGTTTCCCGAAACTTCTCCGTTTCCCGAAACTTCTCACTTCCCGAAACTTCTCCGTTTCCCGAAACTTCTCACTTCCCGAAACTTCTCCGTTTCCCGAAACTTCTACGTTTCCCGAAATTTCTCCGTTTCCCGAAACTTCTCATTTTCCGAAACTTCTAATTTCCTGAAACTTATCAATTTCTGAAGGTTCCCCTTTTCCGAAACTTCTCAGTTTCCCTAACTTCTAATTTCCCGAAGGTTCCCCTTTCCTGAAACTTCTCATTTTCCGAAACTTCTCCGTTTCTCGAAACTTTTCCGTTTCCCGAAACTTCTCCGTTTCTCGAAACTTTTCCGTTTCCCGAAACTTCTCATTTTCCGAAACTTCTAATTTCCCGAAGGTTCCCCTTTCCTGAAACTTCTCATTTTCCGAAACTTCTCCGTTTCTCGAAACTTTTCCGTTTCCCGAAACTTCTCATTTTCCGAAACTTCTCATTTCCTGAAACTTATCAATTTCTGAAGGTTCCCCTTTTCCGAAACTTCTCAGTTTCCCTAACTTCTAATTTCCCGAAGGTTCCCCTTTCCTGAAACTTCTCATTTTCCGAAACTTCTCCGTTTCTCGAAACTTTTCCGTTTCCCGAAACTTCTCATTTTCCGAAACTTCTCAGTTTCCCTAACTTCTAATTTCCCGAAGGTTCCCTTTTTCCAAAACTTCTCGTTTTCCGAAACTTCTCAGTTTTCGAAACTTCTCAATTCCCGAACCTTTTCAACTCTTAAGAATGTCGAATTCCCGAGAATTGAAAACTTCGTGAAAACTCGCACAACATCCGGGCAACCAATTTTAAAAGCTCTGAAAATAAAGAGAACGAACAGTTGTTCTAAATTTGTTCTATTTAGCTTTATCAATGAAAATAACTATTGGAACAATTGGGTTCAATTTGGATGAAAGCTTATTTCTGCAAGTCTGAAACAAAAATAGTTGCTCAAACCTGCCTCAACCGATTAAAGTGCGGAATGTTTGCTCACTAGTACGTGACACGACACAATGCGATCTAGAAACCAGGAAGAACCTAGAATAGGTCGGACCAGGTGAATAAGAGAATGGGAACTTTTTAGAAGCAAAACCGGAATTGACAGCAACTCCCTTATGCAAATTTTGGGAATAAACTTGTAGCTGAGTACGGCTATGGGCAATGAGAGAGTAAACTTAAATCTTCTGTTTTTGAAGCGGTGCTCAAAATTGCCGACTGGGAAAATATTCAGAGATTACTCAGATGTTTACTCACTGTACAGTGCGGCTTGTGTGATCACCAGCTACTGCTGTATCGGCGCACTGCCAATATCTGTATTGTTAGTGCTGAATTAAGCCCAACTTCCACTTCTGCTTGAGTCTTCTTATCGCGAAATGGCTTTTTATCGTGTGGGAACTGTGTTCTAGGGACTCAATAAACTGCACAGCCAATCGGAGACGGCCTGGCTGTCACTGCCCGGTGGAAGCGTACAGTTTTATGGTATTATATTATTGCGCTTGGTAAAGCGTGTTGCTTCTTGTGCTTTCGTCAGATTTTTAAGTGCAAATTATTGTTATGCGAGTAGCAATACGAGTAGTTAGGTGGACTAGCTTTCACAACAATGTCACATCTTTGTCGCATTTTAACCGCATTGAAATTCATTATTGAACTCTAGCATCAATAGTGTACAGTCCTGTCACCGCTGCACCAGTGACTGATGAAATACTGCTTCCATTTAAATTAAAATCAAATGCCCTCAATAAAGTCAATCTACATCGACAATAAAGAGTGCCTAGATCTGTAAAAATCGACAGTGAAGAATGACTAGATCTGTTATAATCGACAGTGAAGAATGACGAGATCTGTTATAATCGACAGTGAAGAATGACTAGATCTCTATAATCGACAGTGAAGAATGACTAGATCTGTTATAATCGACAGTGAAGAATGACGAGATCTGTTATAATCGATAGTGAAGAATGACTAGATCTGTTATAATCGACAGTGAAGAATGACGAGATCTGTTATAATCGACAGTGAAGAATGACTAGATCTCTTATAATCGACAGTGCAGAATGACTAGATCTGTTATAATCGACAGTGAAGAATGACGAGATCTGTTATAATCGATAGTGAAGAATGACTAGATCTGTTATAATCGACAGTGAAGAATGACTAGATCTGTTATAATCGACAGTGAAGAATGACTAGATCTGTAAAAATCGACAGTGAAGAATGACTAGATCTGTTATAATCGACAGTGAAGAATGACTAGATCTCTTATAATCGATAGTGAAGAATGACTAGATCTCTATAATCGATAGTGAAGAATGACTAGATCTGTTATAATCGATAGTGAAGAATGACTAGATCTGTTATAATCGACAGTGAAGAATGACTAGATCTGTTATAATCGACAGTGCAGAATGACTAGATCTGTTATAATCGACAGTGAAGAATGACTAGATCTGTTATAATCGACAGTGAAGAATGACTAGATCTGTTATAATCGATAGTGAAGAATGACTAGATCTGTTATAATCGATAGTGAAGAATGACTAGATCTGTTATAATCGACAGTGAAGAATGACTAGATCTGTTATAATCGACAGTGAAGAATGACTAGATCTGTTATAATCGACAGTGAAAGAATGACTAGATCTGTTATAATCGACAGTGAAGAATGACTAGATCTGTTATAATCGACAGTGCAGAATGACTAGATCTCTTATAATCGACAGTGAAGAATGACTAGATCTCTTATAATCGACAGTGAAGAATGACTAGATCTGTTATAATCGACAGTGAAGAATGACTAGATCTCTATAATCGATAGTGAAGAATGACTAGATCTGTTATAATCGACAGTGAAGAATGACTAGATCTGTTATAATCGACAGTGAAGAATGACTAGATCTCGTTATAATCGACAGTGAAGAATGACTAGATCTCTTATAATCGACAGTGAAGAATGACTAGATCTGTTATAATCGACAGTGAAGAATGACTAGATCTGTTATAATCGACAGTGAAGAATGACTAGATCTGTTATAATCGATAGTGAAGAATGACTAGATCTGTTATAATCGACAGTGAAGAATGACTAGATCTGTTACGAGTATAATCGACAGTGAAGAATGACTAGATCTGTTATAATCGACAGTGAAGAATGACTAGATCTGTTATAATCGATAGTGCAGAATGACTAGATCTGTTATAATCGACAGTGAAGAATGACTAGATCTGTTATAATCGACAGTGAAGAATGACTAGATCTGTTATAATCGACAGTGAAGAATGACTAGATCTGTTATAATCGACAGTGAAGAATGACTAGATCTCTTATAATCGACAGTGAAGAATGACTAGATCTCTTATAATCGACAAGTGAAGAATGACTAGATCTGTTATAATCGCATAGTGAAGAATGACTAGATCTCTTATAATCGACAGTGAAGAATGACTAGATCTCTTATAATCGATAGTGAAGAATGACTAGATCTGTTATAATCGACACTGCAGAATGACTAGATCTGTTATAATCGACATCGAGGAGATACAATATTTCCTAGTGTGTCAGTTTTAGCCTTTTAAATGACATTGGCCCACCTATCCCAACTGTATCTATTTTTGTCAACGCTAGTATTTTTTTACAAAAGTGTTTCCTAAAACGTTGACGCATTTCTTTGGTGGAAATAAATGAACTTCCTCCTCAAGTCCACGCTGCTCACTTCCGACCGACTCAAAGGAGGTTTCTTTGGCAAACCCGACAGCCTGCTTTCTATTTACTCTTAATCCTTTCCTGCACTTTATATTGGGATTTTTGGGATCTGAGTGGCACTGAAAGTCGTGCTAGTTCATGAAACCTACTAGTTCATCCTGCATATTGCAACTGTCTTCAGCAGCTCTTCATATAACTTCTTCCCAGTCCTCATTCATCCCATGAGGGATTCATATAGGAAGAAAGTTGAGAGGTCATGCATCAAATATCTGACATGGGGGGGGCATTTGAATGGCACCAGAACGAGACACGGACAATATAGGAATAGACTGACATGGGATATTTTTGACAATCTGCCTATCCTCAACACCAGTGTTTCATCCTGACAACCGGCGTTTTCTCCTGACAACCGGTGTTGTCTTCTGACAACCGGTGTTTTATCCTGACAACCGGTATTGTCTTCTGACAACCGGTGTTTTATCCTGACAACCGGTGTTGTCTTCTGACAACCGGTGTTTTATCCTGACAACCGGTGTTTTATCCTGACAACCGGTGTTTATCCTGACAACCGGTATGCTATTTCGGCATCGCAGCCAAGTCCTCTGTGTTCAAATTGATTTTCAATTTGTAAATGTACTTTCAAAAGGCACAGAGTGCCTTGATAGTGCTAGGAAAGCAAAGCAAGACTAAAAATAATCTCCCACTTATTCCTCTGGGGATTATTCGGCAGTGTAATCAGCTCAAGAAAATTGACGATTTTGAGTTACTAGGATATTCTTGACATAGCAAATTACTTTGTTTGTATCTCTGCTCATAAATAAAAAAATCGAACACATTTTATTACATTTGTTTCATCTTTGAAATGACTAACAAATGGTCTACTTGTATTCTGCTTATTTGAAGCTCGGTATAGTTTAGGGATAATATATGCTCAAAGCACCTCAAATTGAACCTTGAAACTCAAACAGGCTCCTTTATTTAGCCTATTTAAAAAAATTATCTGTCGCTCTTAAGTTACATTTTAAGTTCTTGCATAAAAGTCCTCAGGAGCTTACTTCAGACAAGTAGTAGTGTCAATGAGTATATTTAAATAAATATTACTCAGCCGAGAAATATATACACATGTGGCTATTCATATAAGATACATTCCCCTGACCCAGACCCAGATCTCCTGACCCAGATCCCCTGACCCAGATCCCCTGACCCAGATCCCATGACCCATATCTCCTGACCCAGATTCCCTGACCCAGATCACCTGACCCAGATCCCCTGACCCAGACCCAGATCCCCTGAACCAGATCCCCTGACCCAGATCTCCTGACCCAGATCTCCTGACCCAGATCCCCTGACCCAGATCTCCTGACCCAGATCTCCTGACCCAGATTCCCTGACCCAGATCCCCTGACCCAGATTCCCTGACCCAGATCCCCTGACCCAGACCCAGATCCCCTGACCCAGATCTCCTGACCCAGATCCCCTGACCCAGATCCCCTGACCCAGATCCCCTGACCCACATCCCCTGACCCTGACCCAGAACTCCTGACCCAGATCCCCTGACCCAGATCTCCTGACCCAGATTCCCTGACCCAGATCCCCTGACCCAGATCCGAAGACTTTACTTGTGGACAAAGACCACGGGACTGAGATAGCATGGCTCAGATACCAAACAGAAATCCTCTGACTCAGGTACAATAACCCGCATCCCTTGACCTGGAATCAGAAGCTACGAGTAAATTATTAGTTTTGCTACAATAAATCCGAAACACGATAGCCATCCAATACAATGGCCTTCCGTCTCGGCTCATGTGTTGACTGAGATCTCCCTTCGATAGTCCATTCTGGCCCCGCCCGCCCACGCAGCTCTGAGGGTGCACAAATATATGCTGATTTTCTTGCACTGTAATGAGCTCTCAAGCTCATTCCTGTTCGGAAGTCCATGCGAGATGAAAATCCTTTTCTCTCTCTGAGACTGAAGGTCGCTTGACCGACTTAACTATTGGCAAATAGAAATCTTGGACTGTGCAGCAAGAGATATTCAGCTCTATTATTTGGCTATTCCTGTCCTAACTACTTCTCCCCTCTGATCCCATCTACTTCTCCCCTCTGATCCCATCTACTTCTCCTCTCTGATCCCATCTGCCTCTCTCCTCTGGTCACATCTACTTCTCTCCTCTGATCCCATCTACTTCTCTCCTCTGATCCCATCTACTTCTCCGCTCTGATCCCATCTACTTCTCCCCTCTGATCCCATCTACTTCTCCTCTCTGATCCCATCTACTTCTCCCCTCTGATCCCATCTACTTCTCTCCTCTGATCCCATCTACTTCTCCTCTCTGATCCCATCTACTTCTCCCCTCTGATCACATCTACTTCTCCTCTCTGATCACATCTACTTCTCCTCTCTGATCCCATCTACTTCTCCCCTCTGATCCCATCTACTTCTCGCCTCTGATCCCATCTACTTCTCCGCTCTGATCCCATCAACTTCTCCCCTCTGATCCCATCTACTTCTCCCCTCTGATCCCATCTACTTCTCCACTCTGATCCCATCTACTTCTCCCGTCTGATCCCATCTACTTCTCCGCTCTGATCCCATCTACTTCTCCCCTCTGATCCCATCTACTTCTCCCCTCTGATCCCATCTACTTCTCCCCTCTGATCCCATCTACTTCTCCTCTCTGATCCCATCTACTTCTCCCCTCTGATCCCATCTACTTCTCGCCTCTGATCCCATCTACTTCTCCGCTCTGATCCCATCAACTTCTCCCCTCTGATCCCATCTACTTCTCCCCTCTGATCCCATCTACTTCTCCCTCTGATCCCATCTACTTCTCCCCTCTGATCCCATCTACTTCTCCCCTCTGATCCCATCTACTTCTCCTCTCTGATCCCATCTACTTCTCCTCTCTGATCCCATCTACTTCTCCTCTCTGATCCCATCTACTTCTCCCCTCTGATCCCATCTACTTCTCCCCTCTGATCCCATCTACTTCTCCCCTCTGATCCCATCTACTTCTCCCCTCTGATCCCATCTACTTCTCCCCTCTGATCCCATCTACTTCTCTCCTCTGATCCCATCTACTTCTCTCCTCTGATCCCATCTACTTCTCCTCTCTGATCCCATCTACTTCTCCCTCTGATCCCATCTACTTCTCCCCTCTGATCCCATCTACTTCTCCTCTCTGATCCCATCTACTTCTCCCCTCTGATCCCATCTACTTCTCCGCTCTGATCCCATCTACTTCTCCCTCTGATCCCATCTACTTCTCCCCTCTGATCCCATCTACTTCTCCCCTCTGATCCCATCTACTTCTCCCCTCTGATCCCATCTACTTCTCCCCTCTGATCCCATCTACTTCTCCCCTCTGATCCCATCTACTTCTCCTCTCTGATCCCATCTACTTCTCCTCTCTGATCCCATCTACTTCTCCCCTCTGATCCCATCTACTTCTCCCCTCTGATCCCATCTACTTCTCCACTCTGATCCCATCTACTTCTCCCCTCTGATCCCATCTACTTCTCCCCTCTGATCCCATCTACTTCTCTCCTCTGATCCCATCTACTTCTCTCCTCTGATCCCATCTACTTCTCCTCTCTGATCCCATCTACTTCTCCCCTCTGATCCCATCAAATTCTCCTCTCTGATCCCATCTTCTTCTCCCCTCTGATCCCATCTACTTCTCCTCTCTGATCCCATCTACTTCTCCCCTCTGATCCCATCTACTTCTCGCCTCTGATCCCATCTACTTCTCCCCTCTGATCCCGTCAACTTCTCCCCTCTGATCCCATCTACTTCTCCCCTCTGATCCCATCTACTTCTCCTCTCTGATCCCATCTACTTCTCCCCTCTGATCCCCTCTACTTCTCCTCTCTGATCACATCTACTTCTCCCCTCTGATCCCATCTACTTCTCCTCTCTGATCACATCTACTTCTCCTCTCTGATCCCATCTACTTCTCCTCTCTGATCCCATCTACTTCTCCGCTCTGATCCCATTAACTTCTCCCCTCTGATCCCATCTACTTCTCCTCTCTGATCCCATCTACTTCTCCCCTCTGATCCCATCTACTTCTCCTCTCTGATCCCATCTACTTCTCCCCTCTGATCCCATCTACTTCTCCTCTCTGATTCCATCTACTTCTCTCCTCTGATCCCATCTACTTCTCTCCTCTGATCCCATCTACTTCTCTCCTCTGATCCCATCTGCTTCTCTCCTCTGATCCCATCTGCTTCTCTCCTCTGATCCCATCTGCTTCTCTCCTCTGATCCCATCTGCTTCTCTCCTCTGATCCCATCTGCTTCTCTCCTCTGATCCCATCTGCTTCTCCCCTCTGATCCCATCTACTTCTCCTCTCTGATCCCATCTACTTCTCCCCTCTGATCCCATCTACTTCTCCTCTCTGATTCCATCTACTTCTCTCCTCTGATCCCATCTACTTCTCTCCTCTGATCCCATCTACTTCTCTCCTCTGATCCCATCTGCTTCTCTCCTCTGATCACATCTGCTTCTCTCCTCTGATCCCATCTGCTTCTCTCCTCTGATCCCATCTGCTTCTCTCCTCTGATCCCATCTGCTTCTCTCCTCTGATCCCATCTACTTAGCAACCAGGTCATATTCCATCCCTCGACCTCAATTTGCACTCTTGCCTATGCCCGAACCCCCAATTGATGCTAGTTTAGAGGAAACATGGGGCCTACCAGCGTACACATGACTGATTGAGAGGCGAACTGAACTGCTGGCAGCGGACGATTTCAGCTCGGAGTCCCTCCGCCCCCGCTTCCAACTCGCTTCCCATTTGTCATCCACCCCAACCCTTACTCTCTGGCATTGTGGGCAGAGCAAAGACCGTCAATGGGGAATTGAGGATCGTTGCTAAGGGAAATAGACCGCGTTTGGTTGCTGGCCTCTCTTGCGAACCCCCTCTCGTTCTTCCCCATATAACAGTGGAGGAGCCTGCCCAGCGCCCTGTCCCACCCAATCCCTGCCTCAATCTCCAACCGGAAGGCAGACACTCTCTTCCCTTTAGTCTCTGACGAGGTACTAATACAGCTTCTGGGGACGGGATAGGAGGGGGGAAGGCAGTGTTTGCACTGGGGGTGGGTGTACAGCCGTTGGGGTTGTTGATTTCAGCATCGAAATATGTACAGTGTGAGTGTACAGAGTTTCGCCCTTTCTCTCTACCCTCAATTCCTCGGCCCCGAATCCGGTCTTACCCTGCATGACGGCTGCATGCACTTCGTTTTTTGTATTATAAACTATGAGGCCGCTAGAGAGAGGGGCCAGTGCTGACAGCTGAGAAAGCTGCTCGATTTAGAAAGTCTCTGAGAAGTTTTCCATTGAGTTTTTCGCCCGAATTCGGTGGATTTTGTTCAAATAGAGGTGAGTGGAGTTGAACAATTTTTTTTAATTTTTTTAAAGTAATTTAACGCAATTATAATATTTTTTGCTGTTTACCCTGTGGAGCAGCAGGGTACGGCTATCAGAGGGGAGAAGTAGATGGGATCAGAGGGGAGAAGTAGATGTGATCAGAGGAGAGAAGCAGATGGGATCAGAGGAGAGAAGCAGATGGGATCAGAGGAGAGAAGCAGATGGGATCAGAGGTGAGATGGGATCAGAGGGGAGAAGTAGACGGGATCAGAGGGGAGAATTTGATGGGATCAGAGGGGAGAATTTGATGGGATCAGAGGGGAGAAGTAGATGGGATCAGAGGGGAGAAGTAGATGGGATCAGAGGGGAGAAGTAGATGGGATCAGAGGGGAGAAGTAGATGGGATCAGAGGTGAGATGGGATCAGAGGGGAGATGGGATCAGGATGGGGTGTCCACTAGGCCCCCACCTCACGTCTGACACACACTAGACCCAAACAGTGAAACAGCTTTGACCGAGGACAGTGAGTGTGCAGTTATTGTTGTGGCTATAAATAGACGCATATATAAGACTGCTTAGTCACACCAACCTTAGCAACCAGTCATTTAATCTCTGAAAATTGTTTTCAAAGCTGACCCATATCAAAGGAAGGTTATTGCGCACTTCAAGCAGGAACATGTCAAAGCCGGGCAGCAGTCAGCAGCCGCAGCAGTTCAAGGAGCGCAGCATTCACGTCAGCGTCAATCTAGTTGAGGCCGCCTTGCGCCAGCTGGAGTTTCTGGAGGCGGTCAACGCCAGGCCGTTGTTGTTTGACTCGACCGTAGCCGATCACGCTGTCTATCGATACGAGAAGTACTGGCTGCCGTTAGTGCAGAAGGAGCCAGGCAAGGACCTGGTGCCGCCTCTGGATATCAGGTGGGCCCTGCACTGCCACCTGCTGTCTCCGCTGGCCTACAAGGAGGATGTTGTACGGCTGACTGGTCGCTTCATTGACAACACGCTGCACGCAGAGAAGATGACAGCCAAGCTGGTGGCTCAGACTCGCGAGCTGTGGGACAAGGCCTATCCGGGAGTGAACTTCGAGCTGGACCTGGAGTGGGCCAGCCGACAGCCCTTGGAGTTTCGTTCGGCCTGTCGATTCGACATTCGCAGCTCCATCGGTCGGCAGAGGGCCTTCTTCTATCAGGTGTCGCTGCCGCACTACAGAGATGCCGAGTTTCTCAAGTGCGCCCTGGTTCGCTACAAGAAGTATCTATTCCTGAAGAAATGCAACCCTGGCGAATTTCTGGTGCCCTGCTACGACATGGACCTCATATGGCACTCGCACATGCTGCACCCGCTGCTATATGAGAAGGACACCGCGGCCGTCCTTGGTCGAGTGCTCAATCACGACGACAGTGTCAACGACCGCGGCGAGGGTTCTAAGCTATTCAAATCTGATGTGCGCACCAGGGAGCTCTGGCGGCTGTTCTTCAAGGAGGACTTCGCCAGGCAGGGGTAAGCGATCAATAAATCAGTCACATCGATGAAAAATTGATAATGAGCTTATGGATGAAAAGTACTCGGAGCAGCTTACGCGTGCACAGGGGTAGCAGAAAAAATCTATAATGAGGTGGTGGGTGAATAGCACGTGGAGGGGCTCATGCGTACACAGAGGTAGGAAAAAATCGATAATGAGGTGGTGGGTGAATAGCACGCGGAGGGGCTCATGCGTACACAGAGGTAGGAAAAAATCTATAATGAGGTGGTGGGTGAATAGCACGCGGAGGGGCTCATGCGTACACAGGGTAGGAAAAAATCGATAATGAGGTGGTGGGTGAATAGCGCGAGGAGGGGCTCAAGCGTACACAGGGTTAGGAGAAAAATCGAATGAGGTGGCTGGTTAATGTGTTCAAAAGGAATGAATACAAATCAATAAATCAATTTTTCTCCTCAAAAGTGCCGAATATTTAACTCCTACATAATTGCGCTTTTGAATTGAATTTCGCGCAATCCGGCAGAGATAAAAAAATTCGGCAGGAGCCCACACATAAAAGAAGCTCCTTCGTGATTTCCCTTGGAAAAAAAATAAAGAAAAATTCCATTCGCGCCTAAAGGGAATGATTAGTTGGTGCTGATCAAATCACGATCTTGCTCTCGACTTGCATCAACGAATTGATGCAATTTCTCGGGACGCGATTGACACAAAAATGAATTCGAACCTCTCCCCCGCTGTCTGATCTCACCTCACTTTCTCTACTATTCGCTGCCTTCATCCTCTCCCCCAAGGCGTTGAAAGTAGACGCAGCGCTCCGTCCCAATGGCCGCCCGGCCCTCTGGCGATCGAGTCTGAAGCGTCCCCGGCATACTAATGGGAACAGCGGAGGAGGGGGTGGTTGTGGAAGAAGCTGCCCGCGCCTGCTGGGAAAGACAGACAGAATTCCCAAGCAGTTGTGAGAGGATGAGTCGAACTGCTTGAGGGGAAAAGTTCTTTACACGTCGCATGAAAAGTGCCTGTGTGCGTGCGTGTGTGTGAGTGTGTGTGTGAGTGTGCGTGCGTGTGTGTGAGTGTGTGTGTGAGTGTGTGTGTGAGTGTGTGTGTGAGTGTGCGTGCGTGTGTGTGTGAGTGTGTGAGTGTGTGTGTGTGTGAGTGTGTGTGTAAGTGTGTGCGTGTGTGTGAGTGTGTAAGTGTGTGCGTGTGTGTGAGTGTGTGAGTGTGTGAGTGTGTGTAAGTGTGTGTGTGTGTGTGAGTGTGTGTGAGTGTGTGTGTGAGTGTGTGTGAGTGTGTGAGTGTGTGAGTGTGTGAGTGTGTGTGAGTGTGTGAGTGTGTGTGAGTGTGTGAGTGTGTGTGAGTGTGTGAGTGTGTGTGAGTGTGTGAGTGTGTGTGAGTGTGTGAGTGTGTGTGTGAGTGTGTGTGAGTGTGTGTGTGAGTGTGTGAGTGTGTGTGTGTGTGTGTGTGTGTGAGTGTGTGAGTGTGTGAGTGTGTGTGAGAGTGTGTGAGTGTGTGGATCATGACCTAGAATTTTCCCCCAAAGTCTTTCTCCACAAGTCTCGTCTCCTTAGTCTAGTGCCTTTCTTATTTTCTTGAAGCGTGCATCCCGCAGGCTCACGGATGAAGTAAAAATAAAGGCGACGCCACGGGCTGGGCGGTGAGGAATCTGACTCAGGGGGGAGATGAGGCAGGGAGAGACTGGCGCAGTCGGAGGGTACGCTTGAAGGCGAGCCAAAATAAATCGTAGAGAGAAAGAAAACGAGGAGAGAAGGGCGAGACGGCGAGGGGCGGGCGCACTCAGGCGATTTATCGATCGGCCTGCATTCTCTTTCTTTCTTTGCTTATCCTTTCTGTCTCACGAAAATTCTCCCATCAGCCCGAGGCGTTCGACCCTCTATTTCTTAGGGTTGGGAACCCACCCTGTCCCAGTGATTATGAGGTATGAGGGAAATTTCTTGGCTTGCTTTTTAGTTAATAATGTAGTTAATAAGTTCCTGCCTTCCGCTGAGTCTCGGCAGGGACAACACTTAGTGCAGTCACCAGTGTCAATTGTGTCACTGTCTTCTTTTCTTTATCTCTCTTTATCTCACCTTCTATTTATCTCATCTTTATTCATTTCATGTCTAATTATCTTAACTCTCTTAATCTCAGCTCTCCTTATCTCACCTGTCTTTATCTAATCTATATTTATCTCAAATTTTCTTAGCCATATTTCTCTCTCTTTATCTCTCTATATTGCGACCCGGATTAGATATTTTTCCATAAACTGCGGGAAAAAATGATCATTATTAATATGAATTCAGTATGTGTATTAATTTATTAGATTATTCAAAAAACACACACGCATTAATTTTCAATGTTGCCATAATCTTTTCTGTCTTATGCTAGCTGTCTAATTAACGAACGGCAAATAATCAAGGTTTTAGAATGGAATGCCTTTCGTTGTTGCACACTTGTCACACGTCAAGGAGAATAGCAGCAGGAGAGACTCCATGAAAAACTAATCGCAATAAAAGTACAAAGTCAGCAGAGGGTAAAGTTTAGATCGTTGGTCAGGTTCACGGGCTGAGGCGAGGCGCATCAGGGGCTGGTAGGTGTTAGGGCAAAACTCTCCGCAGCCGTCTGATAGACGGCTTAGTTTCTACCTAAACAATTTGTTCCCCTTACAGCCGTAAGTGGAGCGGGAGCCTTTTAGACCGAGAGTCGAGAGATCCAAATAAACACGAAATAAGGAGGGATTGGAGCGTAAGAGCAATGGGGACGGGCCAGATGATAAGATATAAAAGTGGGGGGAGAGGAAAGAGAGACGAACAGCGAGCCAATCAGAGACGAGGAAGAGAAGAGAGACGAGGAAGAGAAGAGAGACGAATGAGGGAAGAGAGACGAATAGCGAGCCAATCAGAGACGAATGAGAGAAGAGAGACGAACAGCGAGCCAATCAGAGGCTAAGAAGGGAGGAGAGAAATTAAGATTACCAAAGAAGTTGATGCGACAGAGGGAGAGACGAGAGAGTGTAGAAAGAGGGCGCGGGAAAACCTAAAAAACTCAGAGAAAGAGAGAAAAGAAAGGGAGAAGTAATACAATATCAGACAGATTGCCAAGAAAAGCACAAGGGCAAGTGAAAGCAACAAATGATAAAGCAATTTCGTCATTCGCTCCAATCAGGTGCATGTTCCGAGGGGACCCGCCCAGAGGCAAGCTGCAGCAGCTGCCGCACGAGTCTCTGTACATGCTGTCGTCAAAGCGCAGCCGGATCTCGCTGAATCTGGTCGAGCTCACCCTGCCGCCCGAGCTGAATCGCTACAAGGTGGTCGTCGAAAGCTACAACGTGTTCGGCGGCACGGAGCGACTATTCAAGATGTCCAGCCCGAACACCCTGGCTGAGAAACGCGACCGGCCGCTGGCTGTGCAAGACTTTGTCACGGGCCATCATCGATTCCTCAAGGTGGACCTGATTGACAGGCGCGGCGTGCTCGGCTGCTGCAACAGCGACGTGATGTGCAGCGTCCAGCTGCCCATGCTCGAGCGCCTTGAGCAGCACTACTCGGTGGAGCCTATCGCCGTGGACCAGGAGCTGCCCCTAACCGACTGTCGCCGGCCCGCCGCGCCCGGCATATCAGATCCGCAGCGGGCCAGGGTCCGCCTGGGGCTCACCTGCTCGCCACCTGAGAGGCACTCCTGCCACCTGAAACTCGAGCCCGGCAGCTACCTGGTGGCTGTCATTCCCGAGTACGTAGAGAGCCTCTGGGGTCCCGTGCCGCTGGGCCGGCTGCCGGCAGGTCAGGAGAACCAGTGCCTAGTGGCCACGCACCGCCTGCTGAATCACATGAACCAGCAGGCCTTCACTGTGCGCATCATTCACTCCACGCGGCTGACAATGTCTGTGGTGCAGGTGTTCTACGCTGACCAGATGATCGCTGTTGGTCACCTGATTGGCACCGATCAGCTGCCTCTGGTTAGCCAGGTAAAATATATGCAGTTATACACCTAAATTTCATGTTCAAATGTTAGACAAACCTAAATTACATGTTCCAATGTTAGACAAGCCTAAATTTCATGTTCAAATGTTAGACACACCTAAACTACGCGTTCCAATGTTAGACACAACTAAATTTCATGTTCAAATGTTAGACACACCTAGATTGAAAACGGTTTCCTATTCCGACAGGTGTCCAACAAGTGCATCGCCCTCGACGTGGCCAGTATGCAGCGAGCCTTCTTAATCAAGGACCACCTTGGCGACTGGGGCGTGGTGCAAGGCACCTGGCTCGGTTTTCGCAAAGGTGTCCCAGGTAAGCCGGGCGTCAAGGGAGTCTCGCGCGGCGTGCCCGGCCAGCCAGGCAACCCCGGCTTGCTGCAGCTCCGCTTTCAAGGTCTGCGCGCCGGCGGCAAGGCGGCTCCACCGGCTGTGGAGCAGAGAAATCTGCCTGATGATCTCGGCCAGATGAAGATCACCGTCCGTGACATGTCGGTGGATCTCAAATCCGGCGTTGTCTCGGTGTCGGCCAGCTGTAAGGATGTCGGGCAGCTTGTCTGCTCGGCATTCTGTGCCGCCACCTTGGAGGTTCTGTGCCAGCCAAGGACGGTGAGGGCAGAGACACTGTGCCTTGTAGGTTGGCCCTCAAGTTGCGCCCCAAATAAATGTGGCCTCGCCGCGGAATCGAGCTCAGGGACCTTGGTGCGAAAGGCAAACGCGTTTACGGCTCTGCCACTCACCCCTTAGCAGAAAATAGGCTCTGTTGAATAAATCATTCTTATCAACATCCGTTAAAAGTATTTATATCATTTTCTATTACATCACTCTGACAAACCGCAGGTGCGCGAGCGCCAGAACCCGGTGGACAGCACGACGCAGGTGCCAACCGAGGCGCCGCCGCCGTTCACCGACGCCGACGAGGCCCGGATCGTCGGCGTGCCGCGGCCCAGCGCCAGGGCGCCGCAGAGCAGAGGCGACAAGCGGGTCCGTAGGGTCGAGTCGGACACATTCGCCATGTGTCTGGCAGCTGGCTTTCTATACGATGCCTGGGTGCCATCCAATGCCTACTACAAGTGCGTCATAAACAGCGGCTCCTGCGGCGGCTGTGTCGGCGGCGCCATCGGGGACGTAGGAGCCGATGCTGGTGGCGATGGAGGCGACGGTGGAGACGCTGGCGGTTGCGGCGGTTGCGGCGGCTGCGGCGGATGCGGCGGCTGCGGCGGCTGCGGTGGTTGCGGCGGCTGCGGCGGCTGCGGCGGTGGCTGCGGCGGCTGCGGCGGCTGATCAGCTGAAGATCGAAGCAGAACTTGCTACTCCGTCTCCCGTCTTGTTCTCTTGTTGTCGTGAAAATGTAACTGAAAAGTTCACTCATTGCTTTCATCCGTTTTGCTCTTGTTTTTTGTTCTTTTTTGACTGCATGCAGCTATAGCCGTCACAGCTTTGTCAAGCAAGCAAAGCAGACTATAGCGAACCTGGCTGGATGAAGCGGCTGCTATAGATTACTGTGTCTCTAGGGCATAGCTTTCAAAAGTTGTATATTCCGGTATTGAATGTTTTTCTCTGTAATTAATGACTCAATATTTATCATTTCTGGTTAGTGCTTTATGGCGCGTATTCCCAGCTACAAAAGGAACCAGGAGGTTTACTTCTTAATTTTTTAGTTTTAGCCTGTCAGCTTTAAAAATATAAATTTTTATCTAGTCCTTTCCACTTAGTGTCTCCTTATATTTAAACTCGCATTATTAAATTCAGGACACATTGAAATGCACACGCACGCACACATACACACAAATTGGCCCACTAACAAAAAGTACATTCAAATCCGACAGATCAAAGCTTGATTCTGCTTGTTTTCAACTTCACTTCCGCCATCTCTAGTCTGAATTTTCGTATATTTGATTTGATTTGATTTTGTCATGAAATCAAATTCATATCTGTCATTCTCTTTCATAGTGTTGTATTTTTATCTTAACCTGCTTTAGAGGCATTTTCTTGTAAGTAATCTGTAATTATTGAATTTCAACAGGCAGAATAAACTTTGGAATATTTTATCTGTTGTCCCTCGCCGATATTTATTTTTCTGTCATATGAACTTTTTCTTGACCAAATTTTAATAAGAGATATTATTACTATAAATCTTAAGATAGCAGAGAGTAGCACTTTAAACTCAGTTTATACTACTCAAGAGTAGTCTATTTAAGAAAATAGACAAACAATTTCGTATCAGGAAGCGAAGAAAACCATTCGCTCTTCATAAGCCAGGAGCCATCCTGAAAGTATTTTTCAGTGCAAAATTGGCAGCAAGATGTCGTTCTATGAATTTTTATTTTTCGGACCTTGAGACGGTGCTTGAGTACTCTAATAGTATGGTTGGCTTCATCTGATAAGTTCGGTGTTGAAATGACTCAAGCGAATCATACTGATAAGATCTTCTAAAGAGACCCGTGTCTTTTGATTTTATTCAGACAGTGGCAAACACTCATGACAGACAAGCGATGGTCGGTGACGGGTGACCTCATTTAATGTCCTGTATATAAAGTATATGTGCCTGAAGATCTGGGAAGGTTCCTCCTCAGGGATATGGGAACTTGGAAGACTTAAATCTACCTGGTTTGTAGGTGATAAGCCTGGCTGGGGATTGTAGATGGTTAGCCTATTGTAGGTGAATATTTAATAATTGCAGGAGGGCTGCGGGCAGTGGCACAACATTTGGTGACACTAGACCCCCAGCCAGCGAGGAGGCAATTCTGCCCATTTGGCTGAGTCCAGAGCACACACGCACACAGATACTGTACGCAGGCATACACTCACACAGGTGTGTACATCTGCCCTGACTTTCTCATCGTCAGGCAGTGTACATTTCACTGTGCCTTGGAGGTTGGCCCTTAAGGGCGTAAATTGCACGACAAGCCCCCAAATAAATGTGGCCTCGCCGTGGAATCGAACATAAGGACCGTGGTCCGAGAGGCAAACGTGTTAACCGCTCTGCCACCGACCCCCCTATTGTAGTTGATTAGCCTGTTGTAGGTGGTTAGCCTGTTGTAGGTGATTAGCCTGTTGTAGGTGATTAGCCTGTTGTAGGTGATTAGCCTGTTGTAGGTGATTAGCCTGTTGTAGGTGACTAGCCTGTTGTAGGTGGTTAGCCTGTTGTAGGTGATTAGCCTGTTGTAGGTGATTAGCCTGTTGTAGGTGGTTAGCCTGTTGTAGGTGGATTAGCCTGTTGTAGGTGATTAGCCTGTTGTAGGTGGTTAGCCTGTTGTAGGTGGTTAGCCTGTTGTAGGTGATTAGCCTGTTGTAGGTGATTAGCCTGTTGTAGGTGGTTAGCCTGTTGTAGGTGATTAGCCTGTTGTAGGTGGTTAGCCTGTTGTAGGTGGTTAGCCTGTTGTAGGTGATTAGCCTGTTGTAGGTGATTAGCCTGTTGTAGGTGGTTAGCCTGTTGTAGGTGATTAGACTGTTGTAGGTGGTTAGCCTGTTGTAGGTGGTTAGCCTGTTGTAGGTGATTAGCCTGTTGTAGGTGATTAGCCTGTTGTAGGTGGATTAGCCTGTTGTAGGTGATTAGCCTGTTGTAGGTGATTAGCCTGTTGTAGGTGGTTAGCCTGTTGTAGGTGATTAGCCTGTTGTAGGTGATTAGCCTGTTGTAGGTGGTTAGCCTGTTGTAGGTGATTAGCCTGTTGTAGGTGGTTAGCCTGTTGTAGGTGGTTAGCCTGTTGTAGGTGATTAGCCTGTTGTAGGTGATTAGCCTGTTGTAGGTGGTTAGCCTGTTGTAGGTGACTAGCCTGTTGTAGGTGATTAGCCTGTTGTAGGTGATTAGCCTGTTGTAGGTGATTAGCCTGTTGTAGGTGGTTAGCCTATTGTAGTTGATTAGCCTGTTGTAGGTGGTTAGCCTGTTGTAGGTGGTTAGCCTGTTGTAGGTGAATATTTAATAATTGCAGGAGGGCTGCGGGCAATGGCACAACATTTGGTGACACTAGACCCCCAGCCAGCGAGGAGGCAATTCTGCCCATTTGGCTGAGTCCAGAGCACACACGCACACAGATACTGTACGCAGGCATACACTCACACAGGTGTGTACATCTGCCCTGACTTTCTCATCGTCAGGCAGTGTACATTTCACTGTGCCTTGGAGGTTGGCCCTTAAGGGCGTAAATTGCACGACAAGCCCCCAAATAAATGTGGCCTCGCCGTGGAATCGAACATAAGGACCGTGGTCCGAGAGGCAAACGTGTTAACCGCTCTGCCACCGACCCCCCTATTGTAGTTGATTAGCCTGTTGTAGGTGGTTAGCCTGTTGTAGGTGATTAGCCTGTTGTAGGTGATTAGCCTGTTGTAGGTGGTTAGCCTGTTGTAGGTGGTTAGCCTGTTGTAGTTGATTAGCCTGTTGTAGGTGGTTAGCCTGTTGTAGGTGATTAGCCTGTTGTAGGTGATTAGCCTGTTGTAGGTGGTTAGCCTGTTGTAGGTGGTTAGCCTGTTGTAGGTGATTAGCCTGTTGTAGGTGGTTAGCCTGTTGTAGGTGGTTAGCCTGTTGTAGGTGATTAGCCTGTTGTAGGTGATTAGCCTGTTGTAGGTGGTTAGCCTGTTGTAGGTGATTAGCCTGTTGTAGGTGGTTAGCCTGTTGTAGGTGGTTAGCCTGTTGTAGGTGATTAGCCTGTTGTAGGTGATTAGCCTGTTGTAGGTGGTTAGCCTGTTGTAGGTGACTAGCCTGTTGTAGGTGATTAGCCTGTTGTAGGTGATTAGCCTGTTGTAGGTGATTAGCCTGTTGTAGGTGGTTAGCCTATTGTAGTTGATTAGCCTGTTGTAGGTGGTTAGCCTGTTGTAGGTGGTTAGCCTGTTGTAGGTGATTAGCCTGTTGTAGGTGATTAGCCTGTTGTAGGTGGTTAGCCTGTTGTAGGTGATTAGACTGTTGTAGGTGACTAGCCTGTTGTAGGTGATTAGCCTGTTGTAGGTGATTAGCCTGTTGTAGGTGGTTAGCCTATTGTAGTTGATTAGCCTGTTGTAGGTGGTTAGCCTGTTGTAGGTGGTTAGCCTATTGTAGTTGATTAGCCTGTTGTAGGTGATTAGCCTGTTGTAGGTGATTAGCCTGTTGTAGGTGGTTAGCCTATTGTAGTTGATTAGCCTGTTGTAGGTGGTTAGCCTGTTGTAGGTGATTAGCCTGTTGTAGGTGATTAGCCTGTTGTAGGTGGTTAGCCTGTTGTAGGTGATTAGCCTGTTGTAGGTGGTTAGCCTGTTGTAGGTGGTTAGCCTGTTGTAGGTGGTTAGCCTGTTGTAGGTGATTAGCCTGTTGTAGGTGGTTAGCCTGTTGTAGGTGATTAGCCTGTTGTAGGTGGTTAGCCTGTTGTAGGTGGTTAGCCTGTTGTAGGTGATTAGCCTGTTGTAGGTGATTAGCCTGTTGTAGGTGGTTAGCCTGTTGTAGGTGACTAGCCTGTTGTAGGTGATTAGCCTGTTGTAGGTGATTAGCCTGTTGTAGGTGATTAGCCTGTTGTAGGTGGTTAGCCTATTGTAGTTGATTAGCCTGTTGTAGGTGGTTAGCCTGTTGTAGGTGGTTAGCCTGTTGTAGGTGAATATTTAATAATTGCAGGAGGGCTGCGGGCAATGGCACAACATTTGGTGACACTAGACCCCCAGCCAGCGAGGAGGCAATTCTGCCCATTTGGCTGAGTCCAGAGCACACACGCACACAGATACTGTACGCAGGCATACACTCACACAGGTGTGTACATCTGCCCTGACTTTCTCATCGTCAGGCAGTGTACATTTCACTGTGCCTTGGAGGTTGGCCCTTAAGGGCGTAAATTGCACGACAAGCCCCCAAATAAATGTGGCCTCGCCGTGGAATCGAACATAAGGACCGTGGTCCGAGAGGCAAACGTGTTAACCGCTCTGCCACCGACCCCCCTATTGTAGTTGATTAGCCTGTTGTAGGTGGTTAGCCTGTTGTAGGTGATTAGCCTGTTGTAGGTGATTAGCCTGTTGTAGGTGGTTAGCCTGTTGTAGGTGGTTAGCCTGTTGTAGTTGATTAGCCTGTTGTAGGTGGTTAGCCTGTTGTAGGTGATTAGCCTGTTGTAGGTGATTAGCCTGTTGTAGGTGGTTAGCCTGTTGTAGGTGGTTAGCCTGTTGTAGGTGATTAGCCTGTTGTAGGTGGTTAGCCTGTTGTAGGTGGTTAGCCTGTTGTAGGTGATTAGCCTGTTGTAGGTGATTAGCCTGTTGTAGGTGGTTAGCCTGTTGTAGGTGATTAGCCTGTTGTAGGTGGTTAGCCTGTTGTAGGTGGTTAGCCTGTTGTAGGTGATTAGCCTGTTGTAGGTGATTAGCCTGTTGTAGGTGGTTAGCCTGTTGTAGGTGACTAGCCTGTTGTAGGTGATTAGCCTGTTGTAGGTGATTAGCCTGTTGTAGGTGATTAGCCTGTTGTAGGTGGTTAGCCTATTGTAGTTGATTAGCCTGTTGTAGGTGGTTAGCCTGTTGTAGGTGGTTAGCCTGTTGTAGGTGATTAGCCTGTTGTAGGTGATTAGCCTGTTGTAGGTGGTTAGCCTGTTGTAGGTGATTAGACTGTTGTAGGTGACTAGCCTGTTGTAGGTGATTAGCCTGTTGTAGGTGATTAGCCTGTTGTAGGTGGTTAGCCTATTGTAGTTGATTAGCCTGTTGTAGGTGGTTAGCCTGTTGTAGGTGGTTAGCCTATTGTAGTTGATTAGCCTGTTGTAGGTGGTTAGCCTGTTGTAGGTGGTTAGCCTATTGTAGTTGATTAGCCTGTTGTAGGTGGTTAGCCTGTTGTAGGTGATTAGCCTGTTGTAGGTGGTTAGCCTATTGTAGTTGATTAGCCTGTTGTAGGTGGTTAGCCTGTTGTAGGTGGTTAGCCTATTGTAGTTGATTAGCCTGTTGTAGGTGGTTAGCCTATTGTAGTTGATTAGCCTGTTGTAGGTGGTTAGCCTGTTGTAGGTGGTTAGCCTATTGTAGTTGATTAGCCTGTTGTAGGTGGTTAGCCTATTGTAGTTGATTAGCCTGTTGTAGGTGGTTAGCCTGTTGTAGGTGGTTAGCCTATTGTAGTTGATTAGCCTGTTGTAGGTGGTTAGCCTATTGTAGTTGATTAGCCTGTTGTAGGTGGTTAGCCTATTGTAGTTGATTAGCCTGTTGTAGGTGGTTAGCCTGTTGTAGGTGGTTAGCCTATTGTAGTTGATTAGCCTGTTGTAGGTGGTTAGCCTATTGTAGTTGATTAGCCTGTTGTAGGTGGTTAGCCTGTTGTAGTTGATTAGCCTGTTGTAGGTGGTTAGCCTGTTGTAGGTGGTTAGCCTATTGTAGTTGATTAGCCTGTTGTAGGTGGTTAGCCTGTTGTAGTTGATTAGCCTGTTGTAGGTGGTTAGCCTGTTGTAGTTGATTAGCCTGTTGTAGGTGGTTAGCCTGTTGTAGGTGGTTAGCCTATTGTAGTTGATTAGCCTGTTGTAGGTGGTTAGCCTATTGTAGTTGATTAGCCTGTTGTTGGTGGTTAGCCTTTTGTAGTTGATTAGCCTGTTGTAGGTGATTAGCCTGTTGTAGGTGGTTAGCCTGTTGTAGGTGGTTAGCCTGTTGTAGGTGGTTAGCCTATTGTAGTTGATTAGCCTGTTGTAGGTGGTTAGCCTGTTGTAGGTGATTAGCCTGTTGTTGGTGGTTAGCCTTTTGTAGTTGATTAGCCTGTTGTAGGTGATTAGCCTGTTGTAGGTGGTTAGCCTGTTGTAGGTGGTTAGCCTATTGTAGTTGATTAGCCTATATCCATCCGCCCAAGAGATTATTGTTGATGCTGAAGACATGTTTTAGACAAGATTCTAAATTGTGTACAATTCACATATCGAGGAGTTAAGTCCCCTTGGGGTGGGTACTTGGGGTAGGGCATGTTTTTAACACATTGCACGTGTCACAAAAACATGACGCCTTGAAATATTTGCCCCCTGCATCGCACATCCTAGCGGACAGGCATGTCAGATGTTTGTCATTGACTTCCTTAACTTGTACTCGTAATTACGATCCAGAATCTTATCATAAATCTAGATTCTTCAAACTAAATTTCTCCCTTTAAACTGTAAAACATTCCAACTTTTTCTGTCTCTTGTGTTTAGATGCACGTGTGCAAACCTTTGCTGCATTTTTAGCCTAATGGGATAATAATTGTGACAACTTTGTAGGGCACAAAAAGAGAATATATTGTCGATAGTACGAGTATAATGCGCTGCCCACTGCTCAAAGGGTTGTAAGAGCTGTCTAACTAGGAATCAGCTTGCACAGGCGATGCTCAATTTCAGCATCATGTCATCTATGCCTAACAATGCTGGCCTAGCCAGTGAGCACGCAATTATTCTGTCGCTTGTTTAGCAGCCAGAAATTCTGAAGATTTGAAAAATCAAGACCTTGAGACCATCGCAACTCATAGGTCGTGGGTTCGAAACTCTATTGTAGAAGGGCTGTATGCACTGGCACATCAATCTATGACAGCAGACCCGTAGCGAGTGAGAGGCAATTCCGCCCCTTTCCGCTGACTCCTGAGCACAGACTCACACAGGCTATGTACATGCGGCCCCAAATTAATGTGGCCTCGCTGCGGAATCGAGCTCAGGGAACTTAGATCTAGTGTCTGGTTTGCAGGCAGCCATTTCCGACTCGAAGCACTCTGAGACCATCCACGCACCAATCAATTAGACTGTCAATGACGACGATTTCTGATTGGCCGCAGCCTTTAGCGAGTCTCACGGCAGAGACTGCATACGGGAGCCGAAAGATGCCGCATCTACATGCCTCCCATGATATGTATAAATTCTGCTTAAGTCGTTTCAAGAGACTGCTCAAATTCGGTCTACGAACAGTTCGACAAGAAGCAATAAACTTTGACGAGTCTAGCTGATCAGTCTTTCCAAACTGCTCAGTATTGGAAATGCTGCGACTGAGAAGGCAAGTTTCTTGTAACCTTAACCATTTCATACTTTTCATACTTAACATTGTGCAATGTCCTTATCAGGTAGGGCCCAGTGTAAACTGACAGCTGTGTTTTCAGGGAAAGGTGATACCCCAGGTGAACCTTAGGTGGAGACTGCTGTATTCAGGAACACTATATGTAGAGTCGGGACCCCATCAGCGAAGGCAATCAATAATTCTATCGACCGCGTCAAACTGTCAAGCAATGGACTGCCATTTCTTTAAGAAGTTTAATAGGCAGAATCGTTTCTTATGAGCGACCTGGTAGCACGAGCGTAGTTAGGATGGCAATCGATTTCGAGCGCAGTTGTGCAAAGGCAACCTCATTTCAAAACTTTATCTCAGCCAACATCCGTTCCAGCTTACCGCATTGCTTGGCTCTCTTCTCAACTTTGCTGATCTTAGCTGCAGTGGAACATGTAGATGGCAATGAAGAGACTTTTAGTACTGACAAGAGAGGCTACTATTGGCCTGGCATGTGGAACTACAAACACTCCGCTAGCAAGAGAGGCTACTATTGGCCTGGCATGTGGAACTACAAAGACTCCGCTAGCAAGAGAGGCTACTACTGGCCTGGCACGTGGAACTTCGAACACTCCGCTAGCAAGAGAGGCTACTACTGGCCTGGCATGTGGAACTACAAAGCTGACAAGAGAGGCTACTACTGGCCTGGAATGTGGAACTTCAAACACTCCGCTAGCAAGAGAGGCTACTACTGGCCTGGCATGTGGAACTACAAAGACTCCGCTAGCAAGAGAGGCTACTACTGGCCTGGCATATGGAACTACAAAGACTCCGCTGGCAAGAGGGGCTACTATTGGCCTGGCATGTGGAACTTCGAACACTCCGCTAGCAAGAGAGGCTACTACTGGCCTGGCATGTGGAACTACAAAGCTGACAAGAGAGGCTACAACTGGCCTGGAATGTGGAACTACAAAGACTCCGCTAGCAAGAGAAGCTACTATTGGCCTGGCATGTGGAACTACAAACACTCCGCTAGCAAGAGAGGCTACTACTGGCGTGGCATGTGGAACTTCAAACACTCCGCTAGCAAGAGAGGCTACTACTGGCCTGGCATATGGAACTACAAAGACTCCGCTAGCAAGAGAGGCTACTACTGGCCTGGCATGTGGAACTACAAAGACTCCGCTAGCAAGAGAGGCTACTACTAAAATGGCAGTAGAACTAAATGCATGGCAAGCGTTACTGAGCAGCCTGTGTTGTACCGACTGTGTCGAAGACGCCTAGTCACAGTGCATATGAATTTGCCATAAGTACAAAATAAAGGCAAACATGATTTAGGCCTTCTCTCGGTTAAGCGTTTGAGTAGCCAGTCCTTTTACAGGAGACAGCATCCACCCTGAAAGTCAACCGAAATCTTTTTGAAACATATGGTTGACTTAAAATATACTCTTCGCCAATAGTAAGTCCAAATTGGACAGCGAGTCGCAATTGTAAAACTAACAATCTCCTAGTTTGCTGTGTTAAATTAATTTAATTTGAATTGGCGCATAATATTATAAATGATCCATATTCTTGAATTCCAGTTTATAGACCCCTATTCTTGAATTCCAGTTTATAGACCCCTATTCTCGAATTCCAGTTTATAGATCCCTATTCTTGAATTCCAGTTTATAGACCCCTATTCTCGAATTCCAGTTTATAGATCCCTATTCTTGAATTCCAGTTTATAGATCCCTATTCTCGAATTCCAGTTTATAGATCCCTATTCTTGAATTCCAGTTTATAGATACCTATTCTTGAATTCCAGTTTATAGATCCCTATTCTCGAATTCCAGTTTATAGATCCCTATTCTTGAATTCCAGTTTATAGACCCCTATTCTTGAATTCCAGTTTATAGATCCCTATTCTCGAATTCCAGTTTATAGATCCCTATTCTTGAATTCCAGTTTATAGATACCTATTCTTGAATTCCAGTTTATAGATCCCTATTCTTGAATTCCAGTTTATAGATCCCTATTCTCGAATTCCAGTTTATAGATCCCTATTCTTGAATTCCAGTTTATAGATACCTATTCTCGAATTCCAGTTTATAGATCCCTATTCTAGAATTCCAGTTTAAATCCCTATTCTCGAATTCCAGTTTATAGATCCCTATTCTTGAATTCCAGTTTATAGATCCCTATTCTAGAATTCCAGTTTAAATCCCTATTCTCGAATTCCAGTTTATAGATCCCTATTCTTGAACTCCAGTTTAGATCCCCATTCCTGAATTCCAGTTTATAGATCCCTATTCTCGAATTCCAGTTTATATGTCCCTATTCTCGAATTCCAGTTTATAGATACCTATTCTCGAATTCCAGTTTATAGATCCCTATTCTCGAATTCCAGTTTATATGTCCCTATTCTTGAATTCCAGTTTATAGATACCTATTCTCGAATTCCAGTTTATAGATCCCTATTCTTGAATTCCAGTTTATAGATCCCTATTCTAGAATTCCAGTTTAAATCCCTATTCTCGAATTCCAGTTTATAGATCCCTATTCTTGAACTCCAGTTTAGATCCCCATTCCTGAATTCCAGTTTATAGATCCCTATTCTCGAATTCCAGTTTATATGTCCCTATTCTCGAATTCCAGTTTATAGATACCTATTCTCGAATTCCAGTTTATAGATCCCTATTCTCGAATTCCAGTTTATATGTCCCTATTCTTGAATTCCAGTTTATAGATACCTATTCTCGAATTCCAGTTTATAGATCCCTATTCTTGAACTCCAGTTTATAGATCCCCATTCCTGAATTCCAGTTTATAGATCCCTATTCTCGAATTCCAGTTTATAGATCCCTATTCTCGAATTCCAGTTTATATGTCCCTATTCTGGAATTCCAGTTTATAGATCCATATTCTCGAATTCCAGTTTATAGATCCCTATTCTTGAATTCCAGTTTATAGATCCCTATTCTCGAATTCCAGTTTATAGATCCCTATTCTCGAATTCCAGTTTATAGATCCCTATTCTCGAATTCCAGTTTATAGATCCCTATTCTCGAATTCCAGTTTATATGTCCCTATTCTGGAATTCCAGTTTATAGATCCCTATTCTCGAATTCCAGTTTATAGATCCCTATTCTTGAATCCGTTTAAATCCATATTCTTGAATTCCAGTTTATAGATCCCTATTCTCGAATTCCAGTTTAAATCCATATTCTCGAATTCCAGTTTAAATCTATATTCTCGAATTCCAGTTTATAGATCCCTATTCTCGAATTCCAGTTTAAATCCCTATTCTCGAATTCCAGTTTAAATCCATATTCTCGAATTCCAGTTTAAATCCATATTCTTGAATTCCAGTTTATAGATCCCTATTCTCGAATTCCAGTTTAAATCCATATTCTCGAATTCCAGTTTAAATCTATATTCTCGAATTCCAGTTTATAGATCCCTATTCTCGAATTCCAGTTTAAACCCTTATTCTCGAATTCCAGTTTATAGATCCCTATTTTTGAATTCCAGTTTAAACCCCATTCTCTAATTCCAGTTTAAACCCCTATTCTCGAATTCCAGTTTATAGATCCCTATTCTCGAATTCCAGTTTAAATCCATATTCTTGAATTCCAGTTTAAATCCATATTCTCGAATTCCAGTTTATAGATCCCTATTCTTGAATTCCAGTTTAAATCCATATTCTTGAATTCCAGTTTAAATCCATATTCTCGAATTCCAGTTTAAATCTATATTCTCGAATTCCAGTTTAAATCCATATTCTTGAATTCCAGTTTAAATCCATATTCTCGAATTCCAGTTTAAATCTATATTCTCGAATTCCAGTTTAAATCCCTATTCTCGAATTCCAGTTTAAATCCATATTCTTGAATTCCAGTTTAAATCCATATTCTCGAATTCCAGTTTATAGATCCCTATTCTTGAATTCCAGTTTAAATCCCTATTCTCGAATTCCAGTTTATAGATCCCTATTCTTGAATTCCAGTTTATAGATCCCTATTCTTGAATTCCAGTTTATAGATCCCTATTCTTGAATTCCAGTTTAAATCCCTATTCTCGAATTCCAGTTTAAATCTATATTCTCGAATTCCAGTTTAAATCCATATTCTTGAATTCCAGTTTAAATCCATATTCTCGAATTCCAGTTTAAATCTATATTCTCGAATTCCAGTTTAAATCCCTATTCTCGAATTCCAGTTTAAATCCATATTCTTGAATTCCAGTTTAAATCCATATTCTCGAATTCCAGTTTATAGATCCCTATTCTTGAATTCCAGTTTAAATCCCTATTCTCGAATTCCAGTTTAAATCCATATTCTCGAATTCCAGTTTAAATCTATATTCTCGAATTCCAGTTTATAGATCCCTATTCTCGAATTCCAGTTTATATGTCCCTATTCTCGAATTCCAGTTTATAGATCCCTATTCTCGAATTCCAGTTTATAGATCCCTATTCTAGAATTCCAGTTTATAGATCCATATTCTCGAATTCCAGTTTATAGATCCATATTCTCGAATTCCAGTTTATAGATCCCTATTCTTGAATCCGTTTAAATCCATATTCTTGAATTCCAGTTTAAATCCATATTCTTGAATTCCAGTTTAAATCCCTATTCTCGAATTCCAGTTTATAGATCCCTATTCTCGAATTCCAGTTTAAATCCATATTCTTGAATTCCAGTTTAAATCCATATTCTTGAATTCCAGTTTAAATCCCTATTCTCGAATTCCAGTTTATAGATCCCTATTCTCGAATTCCAGTTTAAATCCCTATTCTCGAATTCCAGTTTAAATCCATATTCTTGAATTCCAGTTTAAATCCATATTCTTGAATTCCAGTTTAAATCCATATTCTTGAATTCCAGTTTATAGATCCCTATTCTCGAATTCCAGTTTAAATCCCTATTCTCGAATTCCAGTTTAAATCCATATTCTTGAATTCCAGTTTATAGATCCCTATTCTCGAATTCCAGTTTAAATCCCTATTCTCGAATTCCAGTTTAAACCCTTATTCTCGAATTCCAGTTTAAATCCATATTCTTGAATTCCAGTTTATAGATCCCTATTCTCGAATTCCAGTTTAAATCCCTATTCTCGAATTCCAGTTTAAATCCATATTCTTGAATTCCAGTTTAAATCCATATTCTCGAATTCCAGTTTAAATCCATATTCTTGAATTCCAGTTTAAATCCATATTCTTGAATTCCAGTTTAAATCCATATTCTTGAATTCCAGTTTAAATCCATATTCTTGAATTCCAGTTTATAGATCCCTATTCTAGAATTCCAGTTTAAATCCCTATTCTCGAATTCCAGTTTAAATCCATATTCTTGAATTCCAGTTTAAATCCATATTCTTGAATTCCAGTTTAAATCCATATTCTTGAATTCCAGTTTATAGATCCCTATTCTCGAATTCCAGTTTAAATCCCTATTCTCGAATTCCAGTTTAAATCCATATTCTTGAATTCCAGTTTATAGATCCCTATTCTCGAATTCCAGTTTAAATCCCTATTCTCGAATTCCAGTTTAAACCCTTATTCTCGAATTCCAGTTTATAGATCCCTATTCTTGAATCCCAGTTTAGATCATGGACAGTCATGTTTCCGTCCAGAGCGCCATACCACTAGTGGTTGACTGTTGTCTGAGTGCGTTAATTGAGTGTTTTACAGAAGTCAATTAGAAATCTTCTCATCGTCGTTCTCTAGTCTTTAAGCGTAGTTTAAAGCAGTAAAAAATGATTTGTGTGGCAGGCAAAGCCGAATTCTCGTTGACAATGAGCCGTGATTGTGACCAGCTGGTTTTTAGTAGCATTTCTCATATTCAAATTCCGCTCGCTTGTCTAGCCGTGAAAATCGATATCTGAATTGCTAAAATCGGCGGCCTGTAAAATTGGCAGATCGCGTCTGAAATGCACTATTCTGATGAACCATTAAACGGAAAAATTAAAATATAGAAACTAAATTTCTAGCAACAAAATTATGAAATTAGGAATTCTTCTTCGAGAGAGAAAGATAAAAAAACATAATTAAGATCAAGCGGAGAAATGACAAGTTTAAAAAATTAGCTATTAAGTTTCAGTGAAAAAATTGTAAAAATATCTTCGTCGTTAAAATTGTTAAATTCGTCGGTATTCAATTAGACTTTGAATTGAAGAAAACGAGAGCTAAAGGAGAACAATAGCTAGAAAATGGTTAACAAATAATTATTAATGCACAATAGCAGCGAAATAGATCCGCATTGAATGTATTTATAAAAAAGCATGATGTCAGTTTCCATGCAAAAGCTAGATACTACTGCAAGTAGAGAACATGCAGCAAGTGTTTCAAATCGGACACAAACAACACAGAGAGAGAGAGAGCATCAGTGAGGGAAGCGAACTACTAAAAATAAATTTAGCAAAGGCCGACTGCCACTACTGATAGTAGTAAAATAGTTTATTTGGGACAGTAAACTATAGTGCGAAACCGGTGAAAAAAAACATGGCAGACAATTTATAGTTTAGTAGAGTTAATAAACGAAAACGTAGTTAAGGAACAAACAAGGTAAATAGCTGCAAAATTGCAATCAATTTCAGAGCCGCACACAGTGATACAAATCCCTTATCCATTGAAGCCATCAGCAGTTATTGGCCATTAGACTCGGAACTGACAGCTGTCGGAGCACTGGCTGCGGTGGCAGTTGTTAAAGCAGCAGCGGCTGTTGCAGCAGCGGCTGGCGGGCCGCCAAACAGCAGCAGATCGTGCTCATCTCTGCAGTGCAGCAGCAGCTCCCAGGCTGAGAGGAAATTCGCTCCGCAGTAGCCGCAGTCCATGCTGGTTGGTTCGCCAGCCTGAAGGCAGCGGCAAATTTGGCGCAGGCGACAGTTGGAGTTCTTGTGAGCGGCCAGGCTAGTCAGGTCCGGCAGTACCTCCCGACAACTACCGCAGATCAGCAAATCCTTCACCGTTGGATCGTTCAGGGTAGGCCGCTTCTCCGGCTGCTCTTCTGGCGCCACCGGGTGGGACGGCGCCACCAGCGACACCAGGTTGCTAGTCTTGCGCGACAGCGCAGCCGAACTAGCCTGCAAGCCCTGCCCACCACCTGTTGAATTAATTGACGTCACCGACGCTGTGCCGGACAGATCCTGACGGGCGCGCTTAACAGCCGGCTGACCGCCGCCTGCTGACGCTGACAACGCCGCTTAGATTGCGCCGCTGTTTAGGCTCGCTGGCAATGTTGGCATCGACGCGCATGCCGTGATAGAACTGGCCATCCTCGCCCTGCACAGCGGCTCTGGCTGACCATTCGTCTGCGAATTGCACAAAGCCGTAGCCTTTGTGCACGGAGATGCCGATGACGGCGCCGTAGCGGGAGAACCGCTGCTCTAGCTCGCCGCGGCTCACCTGGGATGAGGAAAATTGGCAGTGGCATTTTACCGCTTGTGGGATATGCCATCATTTGATACCGACATTATTTAGATTTCAAATACCCGCGTTTTTTCATGCTTCTCCTAAACTATCGATTCAACCAATCGCATGAAATGCAGAACACGGACTAAGATTTTACGCTCTATCCGATGAAACAACTTCCAGAATAACAAAACATCGGTCGAGATATTCAACGATTCTCGTCGGGGTCTGGTGGCAAATACCAGCAATATAGGCATCATTTTTCTGCTCAAAAATTTTTACTATGAAACCATGTCGGCTATAATTTTAGACTATATTGCTTTTTTATTATTTTCGCCTCAGAGGCTTAAACAGAGCAGTGTTAGTTGTCCATGTCAACAGGATCTTCGACAATAATCGTTGAATATCCCGATGATGCTGACTCGGACGGTTTTCAAAGTTAGTTTGTCGTGAAGGGCGGAAAATTCTGATCCATATGGTGGACTAGAACGAAAATCGGTGAGCTATCGTGAAGTAAGAGGGAGAGATGTTTGAAATACCCCCATGGGGGGAAAAGCTTGGAATCAACAATGTCACATTATCCTTTTTATAGGGTTGCGCTTTCTCACCTGAGCCGTGTTTAAATTGCCAACGAATACGCGAGACCGCTGCGAGTGCGGGTCCTGCGAGCTGGTTAGGGTGCCGCTATTGTCCATTGCTGCTGGGCACTGGCTGCAGACGGATGGGAAAACTGATTAATACTCTGCTTCTGCGATCAGTGTCTGATGGGAAACTGCGGAGACTGGGATGTGTCTGATGGGAAACTGCGGAGACTGGGATGTGTCTGATGGGAAACTGCGGAGACTGGGATGTGTCTGATGGGAAACTGTGGAGACTGGGATGTGTCTGATGGGAAACTGTGGAGACTGGGATGTGTCTGATGGGAAACTGTGGAGACTAGGATGTGTCTGATGGGAAACTGTGGAGACTGGGATGTGTCTGATGGGAAACTGTGGAGACTGGGATGTGTCTGATGGGAAACTGTGGAGACTGGGATGTGTGTGATGGGAAACTGCGGAGACTGGGATGTGTCTGATGGGAAACTGCGGAGACTGGGATGTGTCTGATGGGAAACTGCGGAGACTGGGATGTGTCTGATGGGAAACTGCGGAGACTGGGATGTGTCTGATGGGAAACTGCGGGAGCAGAGGAAGATGAGTCTGAGGGGTTTTAGGGCAATAATCCTAAAAAGTCAGCAAAATAAAGTGAAACAGATCAAAAGAACAGAATTGACTCCAAAAAGGCAACAATGCTACTGCCTGAAACGAGCTTGTATTTTCCAAAGCCCCATTCTCTCCAACGCACCGCCTCAGTCTAACACAAACTTCAGGTTCAGATCTGGTAAAATTCAGGCCTTCACAGCGAAACGGCGCACAGGAAAGGCGCGCGCCTTCCTCTGCTGCTTGGCGGTGACAGCTCCGGCTTCGTGTGGGGTCAAGGCGCGCCTGATGGCCCTGGTGCGCTTAGGCCGCAGGTCCTTAGGCAGGTGCTTCGCGTTCTTGTGAAATCGGCGCAGGTGTTCCTTCTGCTGCTGATGAGTGACGGTGAACACCCTGGCGATCATCTTGCGAACTTGGTGAATCTGGGCCAGCTTGGATGCGGCACCGCCGGTTACCTTGGCAACGCGAAGGGTGGCCAACTCCTGCTTGAGATCGGTCAGCTGCTTCTCCAGGTCGGCTTTGGCCTTGCCGCGGAGCATGCGGGCGGATTCCTTCTTGTTAACCATGGCGGCTGCTGCAGGCGCTGCAGGAAATACATTCGATTAGCCATTTCAGGACAGGTCTGAACTGGGATTTCAGAATTGGGATCTGAACTGGGATTTCAGAATTGGCATCTCAACTGGGAATTCAGAGTTGGGATCTGAACTGGGATTTCAGAGTTGGGATCTGAACTGGAATTTCAGAGTTGGGATCTGAACTGGGATTTCAGAATTGGGATTTAAGAATAGGAATCAGAACTGGGATTACAGAATTGGTATCAGAACTAGGATTTCAGAATTGGGATTCAAGAATAAGGATCAGAACTGGGATTTCAGAATTGGGATTCAAGAATAGGGATCAGAACTGGGATTTCAGAATTGGGATTCAAGAATAGGGATCAGAACTGGGATTTCAGAATAGGGATCAGAACTTGGGTTTCAGAATTGGGATTCAAGAAGATCAGAACTTGGGTTTCAGAACTGGGATTAACGAATAGGGATATGAACAGGGATTTTAGAACTGGAATTCAAGAATAGGGATCGGAACTGAAATTCACGAATAAGGATCTGAATTTGAATCCGAGAATTGAGATCTATATGCGCGAACAAAGATATTTTGTTAAGTGGGATTTCGTGAAGGGCGTGTTATCGGATAGATGCTATTTCTTAGAAATAAAAACAATAGATTGACAATTTGGGGTTAGGATGTCAGATCATAATAACTACTTGTACTTTTAAGACCTCGATAGCTGGAACTAGAGCATTATCTAATTAATTTAATGAGTATTAAAGGAAAAAATCAACAAAGCAGGCATTGGATGGAAGCAGAAACAGTTAGGCTTGACGTATATTTCAATAGATAATAGTAGGAGGCGGCTTTCGTGCACAAGAAAAGGCAATCAAAATGTAGCAAAATAATTCAACATTGAAGCACACAGAAGCTCTCCAAATTCTGATTATTTCAGCATATTCTAAGGTTTAACATACGGAACAAATGTAATTCAGAGAAAGTGAAATGGTGGTGCATTAAAGATAGACTAATGATCAATAGATTCATGAATTACTGTCGCATTGTTAATAAGGATAGATTTACGGGAAAGCCAATAGAATCTGTCAGTTTACTAGACAATTTAATTTGCAAATAGAAAATTGTAATCAAATAATCATGTTTGAGAATAATGACAATAAGGACAGTCAAAATAAAAAATGTATAGCAACTCAACAGGAAATTTAAATGAGGGAAAACAATAAAGAAGGGTTGAGCAGACGATTAACACAGTGTTTAACTTTCTATGCCAAAAGAAAATAATATATATATTCCGATTTTAGCATTGTTTTCAAATAGGTGCAGTAATATTGGAAGTTTATAAAGTGCAAATGTTTGGTTCGAGGTATATATTTTAGTACATATAACACATGCCTAATATATTTATTAAACGAAAGTTCTACCTAAATTACTTGTAAATATAATTTTAACATAAGACTTTTAAAGTTCCCATTTAAGCAGAACTAAATAAACAATAACTGTTATAATATATTATCGATTCAACAGAACAAATGGGACTTAAAGTTAGTGCTGAAATGGGATTTCAAATTAATTTTGACAGCAATTTAAAAGCTGCGTAATGGACTGGGATTTGATTTCATAAATGGAATCTGGATTGGGATTTGAGAACTGGGATTTGAACAGAGATTCGAGAAGTCTACTGGGAGTTAGGTATCTGAATCTATATTTTACTGTAAACTGGATCCAAGAATATGTATTTCAGAAGGTATCTGAAGATATTGACTTAGGCTTCAATAAACCAGAACTCGGCGTTCGATTGGTTTGCGACAGATCGGACAGACAGTCATCTGGTCACCGCAGTGCTGACACGTGCCGTGGCCGCACAGGAACACCATATTCTTCAGCCTATCCAGACACACTGGGCAGCTGGTTTGTTCTCGAATGTCCAATAGTTGCTGCTGGATCTTTTGCATCTCGCGCAGTGTGGCATTCTGATCTGGTTGGCCATTGTTCATCATGCCGGTCTGTTGCTGCTGCTCTCTGGTCCGATTGCGAGCCGAAGCTAAAGTTGAAGACGATAGAAGGTAACTCGAAGCGGATGCCGCCACGTTAGAGGAGGCTGTCGATATTGCTAAACTCGACAATGATTCGGCACTAGCGGTAGAGGCTGAAACTGCTGTAGCTGTTGGTGAAGCAGCAGCAGCAGCAGCAGTCGTAGTAGCAGTAGAAGCAGTCGCAGCGGCTGGCGTGGCTGCGGAAGATGACGAGCCGGCAGATTTCTGGCTGCTAAAAAGGTGCTCAGCGGAGCAGACGCCGTAGGGCACAGTTTCTTGGATTGGCTGTCGGCATTGGACGCATTTTTTCATGAGGCCTGCAGATTCGAAACAATTTTTTAATTAACGGCAAACACGCTGCTTGCACTACTGAAATAAGTAGGCAGTCAAGTTAAAAAACAATATCTATAGATAAATAAAAGTGGAACATTAGCAACACTTTTCGAAATTGACGAAACGGAAACGAATAAAATAGTAAGAACAAATGTGTAAACGGAAAGGGCCGGGATAAAGTGAACATCGAATAGGATAAACAGAGAATTGAACGGGGTAAACTGAGAATTGAACGGGATAAACTGAGAATTGAACGGGATAAACTGAGAATCGAACGGGATAAACCGAGAATTGAACGGGGTAAACTGAGAATTGAACGGGATAAACTGAGAATCGAACGGGATAAACTGACAATCGAGCGGGATAAACTGACAATCGAACGGGATAAACAGAATAGAAGGGGATAAATAGAGATTAGAGAATTTAGGGCGATAAACGGAGAATGAAAGGGGATAATCAGAAACAGGAATAGGATAAATTAGGGAGAATCGTAACGGATAAAAAGGAAATGGAAGGGGATAAGGAGAAGCATATGGAAATTAGTATAGAAGATAGACTGTAAGGAAACAAGAAGAGAGGCCAGGAAGATAAGGTAACTATGGTAAGACTCACCGGCGCAGCCTTCGCATGCGCACATGTGGCCGCATGGCCGGAATAGCACAGCCGCCGGACGGTCGCTGCAAACCAGGCACTCTTCTATTTTAGTCCGACTAGCAATCAGCTGCTTGCAGATGAGGCACTTCTTGGCTCTGGCGGCGCACAGGTAGCAGCAGGCGACGTGGCCGCAGGGACCGAAGAGGCAATCGCGTGGCTCGGAGCACACCAGGCATTCGTCGGCGCCAGAGCTGGTCGAGGCTGCGGCGGTGGCGGCGGCGGCGGCGGCGGCAGCTCTAGCGCTGTGCTCACGCTGGCACTTAGCCAGGGCTTTGCACAGGTTTGAGTCTGGGCAAAGGTCCAGGGGAGTTTGACCTTTTTTGTTCTTCAGCGTCAGATCAGCTCCGTTGGCGGCCAAGAAGCAGGCGATGGAGGCCAGCTGACTTCTTGTCGCCGCTGTTTAGCCCGAGGCCCATCAGCAGTTTGCTGACGTCCTGCATGTCCTGCAGCTGGCGCAGCTGGGACAGGGTGTGATGCCGAAGAGCTTCGTGCAGGGGCGAGTCGCCGTCTTTGTCGCGCACGCTGACGCTGGCGCCCTCGCGCACTAGCAGGCGAACAATTTGGGCGTGCTGGCGCTCCACGGCCAGATGAAGCGGAGTCTGGAAATATGTGGGAATTCGGGAAATTTAATATCAAATTTTAATTTAAGATCATTTGACGGTGAAGAAAGTAAGGGTTTGAAATGAAAGGGGAATTTGAACAATGGAGTTTCATGAGGAATTCTCTAAGAGACATAAAAAAGGGATTACCTGGGGATAACATATTAACAGGGGATTCCTCGATGGGGATTACAAAGCTTCGAGAGGGAGATTCTTCGATGGGGATTACAAAGCTTCGAGAGGGAGATTCTTCGATGGGGATTACAAAGCTTCGAGAGGGGGATTCCTCGATGGGGATTACAAAGCTTCGAGAGGGAGATTCTTCGATGGGGATTACAAAGCTTCGAGAGGGAGATTCCTCGATGGGGATTACAAAGCTTCGAGAGGGAGATTCCTCGATGGGATTACAAAGCTTCGAGAGGGAGATTCTTCGATGGGGATTACAAAGCTTCGAGAGGGAGATTCTTCGATGGGGATTACAAAGCTTCGAGAGGTAGATTCCTCGATGGGGATTACAAAGCTTCGAGAGGGAGATTCTTCGATGGGGATTACAAAGCTTCGAGAGGGAGATTCTTCGATGGGATTACAAAGCTTCGAGAGGGAGATTCCTCGATGGGGATTACAAAGCTTCGAGAGGGAGATTCCTCGATGGGGATTACAAAGCTTCGAGAGGGAGATTCTTCGATGGGGATTACAAAGCTTCGAGAGGGAGATTCCTCGATGGGGATTACAAAGCTTCGAGAGGGAGATTCTTCGATGGGGATTACAAAGCTTCGAGAGGGAGATTCCTCGATGGGGATTACAAAGCTTCGAGAGGGAGATTCTTCGATGGGGATTACAAAGCTTCGAGAGGGAGATTCTTCGATGGGGATTACAATTTACAAAGCTTCGAGAGGGAGATTCTTCGATGGGGATTACAAAGCTTTAAGAGTGAGATTAATATATAGAGACAAAAGGACGATGTAACAAATAAATGCTTTTATTTTAAATATGCAAATATAACAATGTGTATTTCTAGGAAACGACTCACCTGCATATTAACATTCTGCGTGTCCAGATTAGCCCGACCAATCTGAATGAGCAGTTCGCACACCTCAAAGTGATTATTGAGGGCGGCCAGGTGTAAAGCTGTATAGCCGTCGTCTTTACGTTCGTCAACTAGCCACTGGCGTTGAAGCTTGGTTAACAAAATCTTCATCGCTCTGCAGATGGGAATGAAAGGGATCAGGTTTGGGATAAAAAAGTAAGAACAAAAACTAATGCGAGCTAGCGGGTGCTGAGCAGATCAAAGAGAGGCCCTCTGCTCCAATGGGGATAAAATGGAGAGGGAGAGAATATGCTGACTTACCACCCTCCTTCCCTACTCTATCAGATTATAATATTTAGTCTGTGCGAACCCAGCTAGCGAGTTAGAGCACTGAGGCACCCTCATACCCAGTCTGCGGACATCTGATCCTATATTGCAACCACACCCACATACCCAGTCTGCGGACATCTGCTCCTATATTGCAACCATACCCTCATACCCAGTCTGCGGACATCTGCTCCTATATTGCAACCATACCCTCATACCCAGTCTGCGGACATCTGATCCTATATTGCAACCACACCCTCATACCCAGTCTGCGGACATCTGATCCTATATTGCAACCACACCCACATACCCAGCCTGCGGACATCTGATCCTATATTGCAACCACACCCTCATACCCAGCCTGCGGACATCTGATCCTATATTGCAACCAGACCCTCATACCCAGTCTGCGGACATCTGCTCCTATATTGCAACCACACCCTCATACTCAGTCTGCGGACATCTGATCCTATATTGCAATCAGTTTTTCGAGTTAAGAAGAAAATTGACCAAATCCCAACTAGGAAAAACTGGTAAGTTGAGACAGAGCGAGCATTAGGAGGCCAGAGTAATGTTGCATCAAGCTTTATTCCGATTGCTATTTTTGCAACAAAAAATGCAACTAAAAGATGGCGCCCCCAGGCCATCTTTGTCTATTGCGCCCGGTGCGCCACACACGCTGACTCAGCAGGCAGCAGACATCTTCACCATTTTCCTCATCTGCCATAATAGGGATTCCACGAACGCTGCGAACAAAATGCCTGTAACCCTCACCCTTTCCACCCAGGTGAATGGGCAATTTGGCCTTTCGCGTGGGTCCATTTTCTGACCAGCTAACCTTTATCCTAACCTATCCAAGCCTGTCCAATCTGCGACTAATGATTCCTTCGCGCACAGAACTTGAAATCGAAAATCCACCTCTGACCGCACACTCCTCCTCTGGTATAGACGACCATTACCGGCCCGCCGATTTCCAATAGTTCAGCATTCGGCAAACTAGCGAAGAACCACCCCAAACCTCATCCTCCATCCTCCTGCAACCACCCAACTGCACGTATATATAAGCAGGAGCCGAGAGGGCTTCGCTTCCGCAAGCTACGAAGTCGTTGGTTGAAGCTCCGTTGCTTTAATTCCGCTAAACTCTACGCAACAGGCAGACTAAGACAAGAACAGAATACAGACTTATTGTCGAATCGTTACCACGGGACCATGCTTCTTTGCATAAACATGCGGCACTATATGCGCTTTAGCAGACAAAGGATCTCAGCTTGATTAGTTTCAATCGAAGTTTGAGAAAAGGCCAAATTTAGTTTTATATAACACGGAGTCGCTTCATTTGGCCATTCTCTAACTTTGACAGACTAATCTCTGGGATCCAAATGAAAGCCATGGAATGTAAAGAAGTATGTTCTTTGTGTAACTAAAATCAACTGGCCCCTTCTATTGCAGAACAGTTTTCATAAGGCTTTGAATTACATATTTGCTCCAGCACAAAATTCCAATGAGAAATGCGGGTCACACAAAGGACGAAGAGAGGCAGAGACAGAGAGAAAAAATATCGACAGAACAGTCAGTCTCAAGACTGCAGCCTGATCCACCCCTTTAACCGGAGTACGAATTGGAGA
Source organism: Macrostomum hystrix (assembly GCA_950097015.1). Classification (NCBI taxonomy): domain Eukaryota; kingdom Metazoa; phylum Platyhelminthes; family Macrostomidae; genus Macrostomum; species Macrostomum hystrix. The sequence goes on along the minus strand of CATNEN010000034.1, from coordinate 6,371,842 downwards.
ACTACTTGGGATAAGAGAGTCTGGGATCACGTGGGGATAGAGCTGAAAAGGTGAAGCACCGGGCAAAAATATAGGAGACACATTCGAAGAGAGATTCTGAAGGGGGGAAGAAGGCGGAGAGGGGAGCAGCAGATCGATACGAGGGAACTGGCCCACTCGAAGCCTGCTGCTAGAAGAGAAGGGATGTAGGAGAGAGAAAATTTGCTGCGGGAAAAGGGAATGAACGGGCATTGCGCGTATGTGTGTGTGGGGGCTAGATCTGCAACTGTGTCCCAATTTTTGCTGCGATCCCCGAGCTGAACAAGTCGAACGAACCGGTTTCATCAGAATCCCTAGCCTAGCCCGCTCCGCCATCACTTCAGTTCGCCGCATTCGTTCATTAAACATTCTCGAATTCAGCCTAGGCCTCTTCTAATTCCCAATCCTGCCTCCCCAGAGGGACGGTCTGGCGGTTTCACCTACCTCATCCTCCTTCACAATTCTGCGCGCACACAATTCGCCTGATGTATAAACTGGAATGCAGGGCAGGGGATGAAAAGATAGAGGCTGGCTGGTGGGAGGGCAGAGAGGGTGACTTGGCGGCAGACAGCGAGTGGGATTTCGAGTTTCGACTTGAAGGCCAAACTTTCCCAACGAACGAATCAATGGGAGGCCTGTTCCATTTCATGCGCAGTCTATATGGGAGAAATGGGACGAGAAAAAGCAGACCAAACAAGATAGCCAAAAAACAGCACCGCTTTAACAGAACATTCCCTTATCAGAGGAAGGAGAGAATGGAGGGCAGGGCACACTGATGGCCGGGATAATATCACAATCTGCAAAACTAACAATTAGGTGTAGGATTGCTGCATATCTGCATAGTTCGAGATGGGGTGAAAAAAGCTGGCAGACTATCTGATGAATCATTCGTTTTAAAGTCGATATATTTTAAGAGGGCCGATTATCGATCGCGTCAGTAGATAGATGGAAGATACAAGTCTGTGCCTCGTGTAGAAAGATGCGTAGAAAGACCCACATTATTGTGTTTTTATATCTTTCTAAAATATTCCTCCAATCGCCATGAAAATCCTGAACTCGGGCTAAAATTTTTCGCTCTATCCGATGAAAGAACCTTTAGAATCACTAAATATTGGCATCGTCGAGATATTCAACGATTTTCGTCGGGGTCCGTTGCTATTATTGTTGATTATATTGAATCGAATATAGTGTTATTTATTTTAACCTATTCGGATTGCTATGAAAAGCAATGTTAGTTGTCCTTATCGCCAGGGTCTTGGACAAAAGCGTCATAAGCTACAACCTCATATAATGGTGTTACAGTAAGAATCCTTACTATTATAATATTGGTGAATGCATACAACGAAGACATCAATTATTACTTTGTATTTCCTGCAGTATGAATTTTTTCAATTTAAGCTGATTACGTCATAGATGACTAGATCCCAAGGGAAATAGTGGATGATGTAATCAATCTAAAGAAAACAGCTCTATAAGAGCAGGGCAGAATTTCCTAAGCATTAAGCAACATTGGCAATTTTAGTAAATCGGAATCGGAACGAACGAACATTGTAACCATGGCAACGCCAGTCTCTCCTGGGTCAAAGCCTGGCTGCGTTGGTGGCGATAAGAGGGGATTAAAATTTATTTTAGGGTCCGCTAGAATCGAGGCAGAATCCGCAGCACTACACAAAAATGGAAGCAGTTGCAGAATACACTCGTAAAACCTTGCTTAGTAAGTCAGTTTCTAACCCCCCCGTCCTCCTAGCAACTAAAGTTGCCGAGGCAGCAGCATAGGAACAGCCCGGCCCCAAGATCGATCGAGCTATCTGTTGCTAGGATGTTCTAAGAACACTAGGCAGTGGAAAATGACATATAGTCTTAGCGCAGCACTGCTATTTATGGGCTTAGTACACTAGCAAACCGCCACTGAGGGAGCTGAAGTGTGTGGCGCTGTTAAGCAGCCAGTGAACCGAATGAAGTAGGCTTCATAAAATCTGACATCACACCAACGAGTGCGCAGAGTTTGTTGGGTGCAAAGGCGGCATCATAAATGGGCCAATTCAACCAGCGGATGCGCCACAAGAGTTTAAGCTTGTGCATATTAATATCTGTGTGCTTCAAGAGTCACATTTCTCTTTACATATTGGGCTACTACTTAGTATTAGAATGTCAAAATTACATATTTTAAGCTGCATAAAAAGGCTTAGTATCTGCAAACTGATTGGATCCTAATTATAAACGGACACCCTTTTATTAGTATTCTGACTATATTGACATTTTCAATTAGCAGTTTAATATTTTTTCTATACATATCGGCTTCCCTTTATGTTACTACTAACGCTGGTTACGCGGGGGTGAGTGGCAGATCGGTCTGACACGTTCGCCTCTCGTACCAATGTTTCTGAGCTCGATTCCGTACGCTTGGGGGCTTGTAGTGTAATATATGCCTCTGAGGGCAACCTCCAAGGCACAGTGAGTGTACACTGACTGACGATAAGAAAGTCAGGGCTACATGTACACACCTATGAGTGTGAATGCCTACAGTATCTGTGTGCGCGCGTGCTCATAAGTCAGCGGAATGGACAGAATTGTCTCCTCGCTGGCTGCGGGTCTAGTGTTACCGAATGATGTGCCATTGCCTACAACCCTTATTATCAACACTGGTTAAGCTTACATACGCACACGCACACGCTTCAGATACCGTTTTTTCGTAACATATCGGTCATCGGTTGTAAGCAAGTATACATAACATGTACGAGACACATACGCTGGATTTCCGCGCAGAGCAGTGTGATGCAGCACATTAAAGCCGTCATTGTTGCAGACGCTCAGATCGGCTCCGTGCTCAAGCAGCAGTGCCAGTACATCTTCGCGTCGCTTTGAGACGGCGTCGTGCAAAGGCGTATCGCCGTCCGCGTCCTGCAGGCTGGGTAGGGCGCCGCAGGAGAGCAGAGCCAACACAACACCGGCGTGGCCCTTGTTGACGGCGATGTGTAATGGCGTCTGTCGGCGCCGATTTCTGGCGTTTATGTCGGCTCCGCGACGATGTAATAGGCGAACCAAGTCGGCCTGATCGCCGAAGGCGGCGTGGTGAACTGCCTGATCGCCATCGCGATCCTCTGCCTGGATTGGGGTGGCACGGAGGGTGACGGAGTTTTTTAAACTTTAGCGTGCTTGGAGCTACAACCGATAGTGTAGGATAACAACCGACGTTGTAGGATTATTAACAGATGGTGAAGGATTAACAACCGACGGTGTAGGATTAGCAGCAGATGGTGTAGGATTAGCAGCAGATGGTGTAGGATTAACAACCGACGGTGTAGGATTAGCAACAGATGGTGTAGGATTAACAACCGACGGTGTAGGATCAGCAATCGACGGTGTAGGGTTAGCAATCGACGGAGTTGGATTAGCAATCGAAGGTGTAGGATTAGCAATCGACGGAGTAGGATTAGCAATCGAAGGTGTAGGATTAGCAATCGACGGAGTAGGATTAGCAATCGACGGAGTAGGATTAGCAATCGACGGAGTAGGATTAGCAATCGACGGAGTAGGATTAGCAATCGACGGAGTAGGATTAGCAATCGAAGGTGTAGGATTAGCAATCGAAGGTGTAGGATTAGCAATCGACGGAGTAGGATTAGCAATCGACGGAGTAGGATTAGCAATCGACGGAGTAGGATTAGCAATCGACGGAGTAGGACTAGCAATCGAAGGTGTAGGATTAGCAATCGAAGGTGTAGGATTAGCAATCGACGGAGTAGGACTAGCAATCGAAGGTGTAGGATTAGCAATCGAAGGTGTAGGATTAGCAATCGACGGTGTAGGATTAGCAATCGACGGAGTAGGACTAGCAATCGAAGGTGTAGGATTAGCAATCGAAGGTGTAGGATTAGCAACCGACGGAGTGGGAGCAACAACCGTTGAAGTAGAATTAATAACTGACGGAAGAGGATTAACAACTGATGGAGCGAGATTGACAACAGTCAAAACTTGAATAAGAAGAGAAGTTATGCTGGACTGCAAATCCAGATCGTCAGCCAAAAAATTAATATTTGGGAGAAAAATGCAAAGACACGATTTACTCTACTTTCGTAAGTAAAGTATTACCAACATGTCAGTTAAAAAATATTATTTAAAAAGGACAAGTGAAACAAATGAAGAACTTTTACCTGCAAATTCGCTCCACTATCGATCAGTAGCCTGGCAGCCTCCAGATGGCCATTCTGCGAAGCTGCCTGCAAGGCAGTGTGGCCAGCATAGACAGAGTTAGGATCAGCTGACGGCGACCGCTGCTGCTGCCGCTGCGGCGAGGACGAGGCCGAGGTAGGCGCTGAACCGCCGCCCGTCCCGCCGACTCCGACAGCACCCAGCAGGTCTTGAAGCTTAGTCAGATCTCCGTTAGCGGCGGCTTTCACTAGCTCCTCGCTGGGATCGACAATACTGGCACCGTCCGGGCCGGTGGCGGTAGCGGAGCCGCTGACACCGCTGCCGCAGCCGCCAACGTGCTCTTGAAACAGCTTCTTCAACAGGCTTGACAGGCGCTCGCCCGACTGCGGTGAATCTGGCGCATTAGCAGACGAGGCGGCCCCACCGACAGCCGAGGCGCCTGTTGAATGCGAAGACCCAGCAGGGTTGAAATTCACGCCGCCAGATTCGGGCGGGCAGGGCGCCAGGCAACTAGGACTCAGGGTTAGCAGGCTGCCACAGACGTCAACCTGTAAGAGCGCGCAGTGCGAATAAATTATACTTAAATTAGCCTTTCTCATCTAAATATTTACCGCGAAGGCAAGCTTCATCCCCAATGCTTCAGTGTGTGAGAGAGTTAGCTCCATCCCAATGCTTCAGTGGCTGAGGGAGTTAGCTCCATCCCAATGCTTCAGTGGCTGAGGGAGTTAGCTCCATCCCAATGCTTCAGTGGCTGAGGGAGTTAGCTCCATCCCAATGCTTCAGTGGCTGAGGGAGTTAGCTCCATCCCAATGCTTCAGTGAGTGAGAGAGTTAGCTCCATCCCAATGCTTCAGTGTGTGAGAGAGTTAGCTCCATCCCAATGCTTCAGTGTGAGAGAGAGTTAGCTCCATCCCAATGCTTCAGTGTGTGAGAGAGAGTTAGCTCCATCCCAATGCTTCAGTGTGTGAGAGAGTTAGCTCCATCCCAATGCTTCAGTGTGTAAGAGAGTTAGCTCCATCCCAATGCTTCAGTGAGTGAGAGAGTTAGCTCCATCCCAATGCTTCAGTGTGTGAGAGAGTTAGCTCCATCCCAATGCTTCAGTGTGTGAGAGAGTTAGCTCCATCCCAATGCTTCAGTGTGAGAGAGAGTTAGCTCCATCCCAATGCTTCAGTGTGTGAGAGAGAGTTAGCTCCATCCCAATGCTTCAGTGTGTGAGAGAGTTAGCTCCATCCCAATGCTTCAGTGTGTGAGAGAGTTAGCTCCATCCCAATGCTTCAGTGAGTGAGAGAGTTAGCTCCATCCCAATGCTTCAGTGTGTGAGAGAGTTAGCTCCATCCCAATGCTTCAGTGTGTGAGAGAGTTAGCTCCATCCCAATGCTTCAGTGTGTGAGAGAGTTAGCTCCATCCCAATGCTTCAGTGTGTGAGAGAGTTAGCTCCATCCCAATGCTTCAGTGTGTGAGAGAGTTAGCCTTATTTTAAATACCTGAACGTCTCCGTCAGATCGAACGCGAACCACCCGACCGACGCGACCTCGACCGCTGGCCAGCAGCTGCTGGTGATGCTGATCGGCAGGCGACGATAGCACGCGAACTAGGTCGCCAGGCAGCGGCTGATAGTGCTGGCCAGAGGCACCAGCCAATGACTGCGGCAAATTCGGCGTCACTGGCAGCAGCGCAGCGGCTGCGTAGGGAGCGCCGCCAGAAGCAGCGCCAGCCGAAGAGCAGACAGCTGCGCGAAGTCTACGCGCCGATGCTGAAGCGTCCGGTATGAGACACAGAGCAGCCGGATTCAGTGTCCATCGGTTGCCGCTTGGATAACAGACAACAACGTCGCCATCTTCGTCTAAGCCGACAACGGATCCGACAGTGTCGACGCATTCAGACATGGCCGGCGACCAGCCGCCGTGGGTGCGCTGCAAGCGCTGCAGAGTGTCCGTTGACACGGCTACTCGCACCCTGTCGCCTGACTGATAGGCGCAAAGATCAACGGCTGCTGAATGGACTGGTGGCGCCGCCAAGCTCCATACTGGCTGATGTTGACGAAGCTGCCGAACTGTCCGAGCCAACTGGCCGAGTTGTCTCGCCTAGGTGACAATAATAATCTTATTTTTAGGGCCTGTGGACACCGACGCATCGATTAGCAGGCGTGCACATCTGCGCTGACCGTCTCATCGCCAGACAATATACAACATACACTCACTGTACCATTAACAGTACAAAGACCATGGGGGCGAGGTATTCAATGATTCTCGTCGGGTGGCAAAAATTTTCTGCTCACAATATTTTATCTCGTAATCATGTCGGCTATCACTTTTGACTATATTGCATTGATTATATATAATATATTGTTTATTTATACACACACCTGTTTAGGTTGGTTTACCTAAGTAGTAAAACAAAATTTATTGAAACTCACGTCACTGATAAATAAACATTCAACAGTTTAAATGCTTTTTGAATCAATTAAAAAGTCAATTCATTTAAAAGTTATGGCTAAAACTTAGGACAAGGGGTAGAGTTACACCAAGTCAAGGCCCAACCCAAGCTTTTCCTTAGACGAAAATTTTGCGACAGAAGAAAATGAGCAGAAGCATCAGAAAACAGAATCAGAAAAAAGCAACAGACAAACAGTGAAGCGTGAGCACCAGAATCAAAAGAAGCACAAGCTGACGCAAGAGATATCCGTGGCACCAAAGGCAGCAAGCACATCGCGGATATCGACATTGTGTAACGCCTCGACAAGATGCCGCTGTCGAGTTTAGAGTTTTTCCTTTTCCCTTGTGCGATCGTTCAATGTTTAGCGTTTCGTCCAAAAAGATCAACGCCAGTTCGTGTACTCACAGTGGAAATTGAGGTAATGAAATCGTAATCCAGCTGACTGAAATCCACGTAGAGTGCCATCTCGAAGAGTGCTGTCTATCGCTGGCTTGCAGAGTTCAGTCATGGACGAACAGAAGTTGCTGATGACACAGCCAACCGAGGCCGTCCGATCTCTCCATCAACAATCACACAGATTCAAAGGGTGAGGTAATCATACAGGAAAATTCCCGTCTGACTGCAAGAGAGTTGGCGGATCGACTGGGGAGTCCGAAAACCTCAATTCATCGGATCTTGTCTGTGGATCTTGGCATGTTGAAACGGACAGTGGGATGGGCCTGCCCCGTTTGTTGACAGGCAGGTTCTGCTGCACGAAATTCCGCGTCGGGCTTTGGCAAATTATAGCAATGCGCTTTTCACCGATGGACTAAGTGCTGCGAGCTGAGGGGCGACTTCGTCGATGCTGCGTGACCAATTTTGCTGCTGGCTTTGACTTGGTGTAACTCTACCACTTACCCATTGTTCTAACTTTAGCCATAACTTTTAGATGAACTGACTTTTTTACTTGATTTAAAAAGCTTTAGAACTTTCGAATGTTTATTTATCAGTGATGTGAGTTTCAAGAAATTATGTTTTACCAGTAAGTCTGTGCATCGAGTTTTCCCACTATTTTTGGGACAACCTACGTATGTTGATTGTCATTGTCACCAGGGTCTTTGACTAAATTTCGCTGACCACGATGCTGGCTCGTACGGCTTTGAAAGTTATAGTCTATCATAAAGGTGTGGAAAATATTGATTCAGATGGTAGACTTTTACGAAAAATCGGTCATTCGGTTTGGGAGCTATTGTGAAATAGGCAGTGGGTATTTGAAATACCCAAGTTGGTCTTTCAAGTGTTAATGGTTTAGCTCGCTATTCGAGCTTAGAGAGTAAATAAACTTGTTTGAATCTAGCTACTGTTATGTGAGGAAGTCTACTAGAAATAATGGATTTTTAGGTACCACTGCATGCTATGTAAAATAAGCTTACCTAACAGCGGCAGGTGATCGCGATAATAAGCGAATCCTTTAGCCTCGGATACCACTCGCAGGTCGACCATGCCCTCGTAGCCAACCCTAGTATAGGTTCTTCACGCCGCTATCCCACAACACGTAGGCGGCAGATCTGGGCGCATCCGGGCACCAGTCCTGCACCTCCGTGACTTTGCCGCGCTTGCCACTGCCTCCGTCCTGATCCTCCCATTGCCAGTCAGCACCGCGTACAACCCTGGCGCCGGCGAATAGGCCTCTGCAGGTGTACTTTTTTGAGCGTCGCCGCGAGTCGCACCAGACTGGCTCGGCTAGGGGATGCACGAAGTGAAAGAATCGATGCCTAGTAGAGTGCTTGTCGGCGTGGTAGCAGGCCGAGCAGAGGGAGACGCCGCGACAGTCCGCGCAGGCCCACCGGATGCCATACAATGGTCGCACGCCGCATTCGTCGCAGCCGTTCGCGCAGTCTTCGTGCACAACGCCAGCCGGTCCGTTGTCAAGGACGCGCAAATCGTAAGCGCCGGCGCAGCGATAATTAGCCGCCGTGCCGTTGTCCCAGACTACAACGACCTCTTCGGAGCTTTGAAAATTGCGCACAGTGCCAACGCTACCTTCGCCGCCGTCCTGTTTGACCCATTTCCAGTCTGGGCCGCGGACAACCCGGCTCCCAACGCCCAGCTGCATGAGGGCAGACAGAAGCAAGTCGCTGGAGCTGCCGCAGACAGCGTCAGCCATTTGCAACCCAGCTGGACTGGAAGTATAGACATAGCTCTAAGGTATAGCTCTTTAAATATGTCTCTTTAGACATAGCTCTTTAGATATAGCTCCTTAGACATAGGTTTTTAGACAGCTCTTTAGATATAGCTCTTTAGACACCGCCTTTTTAAACTTCTAAAAATCCTAATGACCTGCAAGATAAAATTATTAATATTTAAACTTGTTTTTCGTAAAATTAAAATTCTATTAAAATATTCATACACAAGTATTGGCATTGACCTAAAGTCGTTCAAAGGAATAGGGATTAAACTGTTGATAAAAGAAGTCTCATTAGAAATAGCTAATTAAGAGACATCTTAGTTGGTTTGTGCAATCAGTTTGTTATTAATAAAATTTATTCTTAATAAATTACTTTTCCATTTTATAATGGCACCAAAAATATAGAGCTGGGAGTTAGAAAATATGAAGTGTTAATCAAACTTTTTATGCCACATATCTTAGCAAAGTATGTTAACAGCAATTTCATAAACAAGGAATCAAATAGTATACTAGAAGGATAAAGACTTCTATAAATTTCTATTTATCTAGTTTTTGCTCCGGAATTTTCTCTATTTTTTGCTATATAGAGTGTAGCAAACTGACATCCAAATTATCTGGTTACTATCTTCATGTTTCCGTTTTTTCTATGTTAACAGTGTTCACTTTTGAAACCATTATTGGCTAAAGTTAAGGTTGGGCCAAATTGGCATGCAAATTAATAGAATGTGAGAAGAGCTCACATTCTCAAGTCATACATCTATTTTTTATGCACAAAATAACTGGTTCTGATATTTAATTCTCTTTTCTTCATGACAAAATGATAATATTAATTATGACAACAATACATAATATCTAACTGGTCACTGAGCTAGCCCAATGTGTGCTAGGTCATTGTCCACTAGCAGAATGGTTTCAACAGACAGATTGATCAAGAGTTGTATAAATTTATTGTGAATATTATATTAAATGTGTGAATATTATGAATATCATGAATATTATTAAAAAACACTAGCTCATTCCATTCCAAGCCAATGGCCCCAACATAAGCCAAGCACTGAGTTACACTTGTAAACAGCTAACACCAATGTTTAACAATATATTCACGTACGGGTATATATGTAGGGGATTTATATTCACAGCTGGGGAAGGGATCTTAGACACATTGTCACCCTACACTTTTGTCATCCCACTCATCCACTTTGAAGATAGGACACTGCCATCCAACCAATTGGCATACTCTAAAGCTTGGTCAGTTCATTATCCACTAATAACAACCATTGAAGACTTAATACAGATGCTGCTGTGCACAAGTATATGAAAAACTGAGGCCAAACTGTGAGACTGTCTTTTCCTCCTTTTTCATTCTAGACTTGGGACCAGCCAATGATGGAGTTACAACCACAAAGTTTGTCATCGATAATATGTTACTTGTCTTTACAAGCAATATGAAATATATGTAAAATATTCTAAAAGGCACAAAGAGTGGAGAACAGAAGCAGAGGGGAGAAGGGGTAAAATGGTTTTATTTTTTGTTTTTATTTTGACATGTTCTTCTTTACAAAAGATTAAACATAAAATTATGTACACATTTTTAGCTCTTAGGAAGTGACCATTTTAATATGATAATTTTGTGTAGGCCTAAGCACAGCATTTCTTTAAAACAAAAACATATTGTTTGGTAATATTTTAGAAAGGATAAGTAAAAACAGTAAAAAGATTACAAAGTGGCATCAAACTTGAGCTTAGTCAGGGGGTTGGATTTATTCCACTGATACAACATTGGTTTCTATTTTGTTAAAAGATAACAAAATAAGATAGGCCTACCACTCAAACATTAAAATATTATATTATATTAGTGTAAGCCAAAAACTAATTAACTTATTTGGCTTATTCAGTTTGCCCACCAAATCTGAAGCTGCCCACTGATGTAAAAATGGAATAAAAGGAATAAATAAGTAACATAAAGGAGAATAGAAAATCAAAGACTAGAAAAGCTTTGAAAATCAAGCATGGGCTAGGGCTTAAAGTATATAGATGACAGTGTCTACAAATCAAAGGGTCCCAGGTTATTTCGGTGACAAGACATTTCGGTGACAGTCATTTTGGTGACAGAATTGGTCAGTTCAGTGACAACTATTTTTGCACCTAAATATGCTGAGAAAACAGCCTTCCACGATCCAGCAGCACTGCAGCTGCTTAAAGCCTGCACTTGCCTTGTCAATCCAAAACTTGAAAAAATGATTATTATACACATTTAATTAGGAACGAATAACTATTAAAACTATTGACTATTCATTAAATAATTTAATAATTTAACTCATTTAAAGTAAAACCCAGACTTAATCAGAGCGATGCAGCTTCTTATTAATACTTATAGCATTATTTATTTAATACTTTATATGTGTGCATAGTTAAAATGGAAGGCAGTTTTTTAGCATATTTAGGTGCAAAAATATTTGTCACCAATCTGACTAATTATGTCACTGAAATGACTTGAGTTGTCACCGAAATGACTGTCACCAAAATGTCTTGTCACCAAAATGACCTGGGACCAATCAAAGTCACTTCATTATTGACCCTCTTAAACTCTCAAATATCCTGGACAGTTTGTCATCTGGATGATGAAGCTGTAAGATGAAGATGTCCAGGTACCATTAGAAGGACCAATAGCAAATGGTTTACTAGTTTTATCCAAATTGATAGGCCCCCCCTAGTCCAAATTTTTATCCCAGTACTTTCCTGCATTATTTTCTGTGCATCGAACACTTATTCTAGTGTTCAGAGTCAAAGCATTTTGTCAAAGGAGCTACTTGGCTCTCTAGAAATAGAAACATCAAAATGTAAATAAAAAAACCTAATCTCATTATGGTTTTCAATGGACAGAATTTGGTCAACAAAACGAAGTACAAAAGTGACACTTTCGACTTTCAGATCAATTTATTTTGACTATTAGCTTTGTTATTAAACGATTGTGTTGTGCAGTTGCAGCAGCTCAGCTATAATAAGCTTATATTATTAATATTAGGGCCTAATACAATAAGCTATGATATATTAATAGCTTAAACGCTGTATAAGCTAACTAGCTAGACTAGCTCTCGCCCCTCAGCCTTGAGGGGCGAAACGTACACGGTTCTACTTTGAAGAGCACTTATGAAAAGCAGAACATTAAACATATTTACCATTCAATTTTTACGACATGGCGACAGAGGTTACACACTACTTATCTGTCAAAAAATTATGCGCCAGTTTAGAGTCCCCCATTCTGGCACATTCGTCGTCACGAAGAGTCACACGTAACGAAACTGAACTCGATATATTTTTTATAACAAAGAAAAAAAACTTAATGAATATACATGTGACAAGCAAGTGCATAAATAAATATATGTATCATTCGACTGTAAAAAATTCCGCTCAAAAATATTTTTTTGCGATATAAAAATTACAAGCTATACAACTCAAACCAGCGCACTGATTTGAGTTATAGTATAAAATTCTTTTTATTTGCAATAAAATGTGATTGGTACAATGGTACTATTGACTTACGGCTGCCTCAATCAGGCTCAGCTGCAGCGATAGCTCAGCTGCAGCTAAAATATTGTTCATTTGACAAAATTGAGCCTTTTGTCAATAAAATCTTTAAGAAAAACATGGGCACTCCACAAAAACGAAGCACAATGCACCTATATTGAATTGTGAATAAAAAATATTTAACTATAAATAAGTTTTTAATATACTCCATAACCAATTTTATCTAGATAAAAAATGCCATTTAATATACTACTCTTGACTTTAGTACATATTATATACTATAGTACTTTACTATACAATAAACAATACTACAGTAAACAAAACAATGTTCAGGGGTTTAGATCATTTCGCCACTGGTAAATTTTTAGATAATAAAAGTTTACAAGCATGTTTATAAAAAAGTATAATTATTCTATAAAGTATTTAAACTTTTCTTTCGGTTTCTTCCTTTCTTTCTTGGAGATATCTTTTATTTTAGATCATTTTTCATAGATATCGTGCCAACTGAACTTAAAATTGCAGCATATGTGCCACAGCTTAATGGCTTAATGGCTACTGCTGTGCCTAAATCCAGCAATAGGAAGAAGAAAGATAAGGAAGCAATTCCCGATTGCTTTCACAGCCAACTCGCGCGGTCAGCAGCAGTCCCGAGACCACCTGGATGATCACGGTGGCCGACATCGACGCCCAGTGGCCTACTATGCCTGGTTCCTGCAGACTGATTCGGCTAGTAAGCTAGTGAGTTTAGCGAGGGCATTTCTCAGCAGTGTTACCATGACAACAGCTCTGCTCGATAGTATTGATCCTAATGGCAGCAATAGTTTTCATGTCACAGCCAAGTACTGCGGCAAGCAGAACATCGATGCCTACGCGGTTCGCCCCGATGTTCTGGCGGCGCTGGGTGCGCAATTCGACATCCGCCTGACTGGCTTATTACTGCGGCCTGGATCGAGCCTGGTTGCTAGGGCGGAGCTGGGGCCCGGCCAGCTTGTGCTGTGGGATAACGAGCCAGGCAAATCGGACCGCTGCTCCTCGGCCAGTCGGTCCCTGCCTCGCGGCTCTCGCGCCCACATCACCCTGGCAACGGCGCCGGGCGTTGCTCCGGCGCAAGCTGGCTTCGATCTGCTAGACGCTCTCGCAACCGTGGCGTTGGCATCGGCGACACCTTGTAGCATCGGCGGCATCGGAGGCAGCTTTCTTTGCCGACTTAGCGGAGGGAGAATCTATCTGACGCTTGGAGAGCCCCTGATTGTCTCCACAGTGTTTGGCGCGCGGCATTGAAATTGTCCAGGGTCCAATAAATGATTCCTGATGAACTGTTTTGCGACTCCTAAAGTTAACGGTTAGGATTGTAATGTCGCTTTCTGGGCTTTCTTTTGCCAGTTTTACAGTCTATTAAATGTCTTGTAAATATGTAAATAATTGACTCGTACAAGTCAATTAAACACAAGCAGAACTACTCACTATAGTAGCGAGTGAGAAATGCGACATTAATTAGAATATTTTTGTTTACAGTTATTTACATATTTCAGCTCCTTGTATAGAGAACATTGCGCTTCGCGTGTCCATTCGGGGACTTGTCAACTGTCATTCCAGAAAATAGTACTTCTTGTCTTTATAATCGTATATTCGATTGTCAAATTCAATATTAATGCTGCGCTCGGATCTCTGTAATCCGTTTTGTTTAAACGTGCACGATTATTTAAATATACGAATGTACGCAAAAGAGCGAGATAGTTCTTATTCTTAAAATTCCATTTTAATCTAGCATGCATATCTGTATTGCATGCTTTTTGCTCATGTTAGCAATCTAAAAAATGTGCTGTATTATTATTAAAAGAAAGCTCTTTGACTTTTCTAAATTAGATTTGATTTCAAATTACAGTGGGGTAATTTACTATTAAGTAAAATAAGTGTACTTAATATTTGTAGTCTAAATATTTGTAAAGACAAAGTATTTTTCCGAATCCTGGTCAACAAAGTACGCGGGGAGCCATACAGAAGGCGGACTGCTCGCTGTGTTTGAATTCAAACTAACTCAACGAGCAGCAGCTAGGCGGCAAGACGCAGAGATTGTGGCCAGCTCTTTTCAAGAAGAATTCTAAGGCACAAGGCATTCGCACCCCTCATACGCAATAAAGGGGCACTCATATTGTCTGCCGGACAGGAGGGGTCGTGGCCACTGTTTTGAAAAAAAAGTTTCTCTTTTAGAATTCTTTTTTATTATATTATCTATAGTTGGCTATTGTGCGCCGAAAGATGGGCAGGCAAAATGGACAGAAACCGCTCAGCTTAAAGCTGCAAGCGTCAAGAGTAAAAAGCACAACTTTGGTCTTCTACCAAACCTCCTCTTATACCAACGAAACTTTTCTGAGCGTCAAAAGTTTATTTCAAGTCGCATAGACGGACCAGTGGTAGCTTCGGATGCGACCATTCCGCAATCCGTTTGAACAGCCGGATCCGGCCAACAATGCCGGGCCTGAGGGATTCGGCACTCTGCGACAGCAGCAGCAGCAGCAGCGGCCATTTGTTCAGCCGAGTCCGCAACATCCACAGGCAGTCGAGCGGCCTGCCCAACTCGACCCCAGGCGAATGTCGGTGGCAGGTAGAGCAGCAGCAGACTTTGATAGATTGTACGATCCGTCTGCTCAGCCTGTTCCGTTCGTTATTCCGCCACCGACGCCGCCGCCACCGACGCCGCCATCGCCTGCATTGTCGAATGTGCCAGAGTCTTTGGTGAGACCAACCAGATTGGACTCTGGACTCTTTCGTGTACCTATAAGAGTTTGTAACATCGCTTCTACGAGCGATGTTACACTGCTGTGCAAAAGTAACAAATTACATGTTGAATTTAGCTTTTTGTTTTTGTCTAAATCAAGCTAGTACAATGTTTTCGAAGCTCAAAGGATTCTATAAAATATTTAATATAATGTCCGATGTGCAGCCGCAGCACCCACCCTTAATTACCCCAGCTTCACTCACAAATTTAACAGCTGGGTGAATGCAGAGGACACAAATTGTTCCAGCTTAGTCGGGAATCGAACCCTCGACCTTCAAGTCGTGAACCAATAGGCTGCAACATCACAGAATCAAAAGATTCCGAACTGAAAAAATCATAAGCAAAATATTAAAGAAACTTTTTTACGGCAGGCAACCGAAATGATGCGACAATTTGGCTTCGAGAAAGATAAAGTGAGCTACCACTGGTCTTTTACCGAGGTGCTCGAGTCGATGTGGCAGGATGCCGGCTTCGTATTCACGGGCAACTTCACCGAAGGTTGGGGCTACAGCACCGTCCGGGTCGACGGCAGATGCGGCTACGATTCCGCGCTGAACTGGAAGTACATTGTGCCAGGCTACACTGTGCACATTGCCGGTGTCTGCTGCTGTCGGCAGCAGGTCAATAAAGTTACCCTCAACGCCGACGGCTCCATGACGCTTAACCAAGGTGCGCTTCTGGGAATTGAAAGATTTTTCAGATTTTTCTTGTAGCGGAAGGGAAAGGTCCGGTTGTCTATCAGTACACAGGCAGACAGCTGGCTGACATTGCGGGTGAATTGGTTTCTTGGTAAGAAGGCCTCTCTACAACGCGTTCATATGTCGTTATCTGCACGGTTGGGTCACTTTTTCCGGCTAGTTTGGTAGTTTTTAATAGTCGGGGGATCAGGAAGTAGGGGGATTTCGGAAAACTCAGTGGCTGCTTCCTTTGTTTTTTTATCGTAAATCGTTTCAACTCACGTCCGTTCCGCCAGACTGCTTGGTCCACCTGCGCGCAATGGATCTGGTGAAGGATGACGCCGTGCTGATGGTTAGCGACGTGCGCAGACGAGAAATCAACAGACTGGGACTCACTGCGTCCGGCCCGGCTCTCATGATTCAGCAGGTGAGTTTGCGTTCGATTTCATCTGCAGATCAATGGAAATTATAGTGTTGTTTTAGTTCCTAGCTTTAACAGTAGAAAGACCCCTATTTTACCCCCCCCTGGGGAAAGACCACATATCTCGACGATGCCGATGTTTTGTGAGTCTGGAAGTTGTTTCATGGGATGGAGCGGAAAAGATAAGCCGTGCTCTGGATTTACAAGGCGATCGGTTGAATATTTTGGGAGGTGCAGAAAAAGAGAATATGTTGGAATTTGAAATTGCCTTGCCAAACCAACAAGGTGTTCGCCTGCTGCCAACGGCCTCGGCTGCCACGCTTCGAGGCGCTCAACCTGCCCGATTTGGCCTCGCAGCCGGTGTTCGTCCGGCCCGATGAGTACGAGGTCCAGCTGGTGGGCCGGAACTCGAAGCCACCCACCGGGCGCCTGGATCTCAGCATGCTGGACCGAGCCCTGTTTAGACGGCTGTCCAACGAACAGGGTCGACTCTATGTGGCGCTGAAGGTGCTTCTGCTGGAAGAGCTGCCCAAGACGCCGAACTTCCCCGGCGGAGCGTGCTTCTCCGAGGTCCACTGCAAGCAGGCCCTGCTGCACTATCTATTGACGCGGCGCCCCAGCGGTGACGTCGCCAGTGACGTTCGAGGCGCTCTACGGCTGTTGATTTCTTCGAACTCGGATGGGCCGCTGCTGCGCGACAATCAGATGCGGAGCGCCGTCCTGCCAGCGGCCTTCATTCCGCTGGCATCGGCCTGCCAAGCCGCCCAGCTGCACAAAGCTTTGAACACTCTGGTCGACAACTCCGAAAGGCTTTTGATTGAACGATTTCGACGCCTCAAATCAGCCCGCGGCGAGGCCGTGCTGAGCTTCGCCATATTTCAGCCAATGTCGCTGTCCATACCTGGCCACAAGCGGCAGCTGAATGCCAGCACCGCCACGTTCAGAACCCTGGCCGGATGCCGCGACATCTCGTTCCTGGTCTACCGGGCCATAGAGCGACTGCTCCGGCCCACCCTGTCCGGCATTGAAGATTTGCAGGCGGACATTGCAGCTTTGAGACCTGTGGCAGGAGTCGCCGCAGTCTGCCTGCAGTGCCTCATGCACCTCAAGCTGGATGAGAGGGAGCCAGCGCGAAACGCACTACGGGACAGCCGAGCAGCCATGAGTCGCGTGCTCAGGGACTTCCCGGTGCGTGCCGCCAAGGGAGAGGCTGAGAGCGCGTAGGGATGAGAGCGGGTTGGGATGAGATCTAGTTGGGATGAGATCGGGTTGGGATGAGATCGGGTTGGGATGAGAGCGGATAGGGATGAGAGGGGGTGGGATGAGATCGGGTAGGGATGAGATCGGGTTGGGATGAGATCGGGTGGGGATGAGATCGGGTGGGGATGAGATCGGGTGGGGATGAGATTGGGTGGGGATGAGGTCGGGTGGGGATGATATCGGGTGGGATTAGATCGGGTTGGGATGAGATCGGGTTGGGATGAGACCGCGTTGGGATGAGATCGGGTTGGGATGAGATCGGGTGGGGATGAGATCGGGTGGGGATGAGATCGGGTTGGGATGAGATCGGGTGGGGATGAGATCGGGTGGGGATGATATCGGGTAGGGATGAGACCGGGTTGGGATGAGATCGGGTGGGTATGATATTGGGTTGGGATGAGATCGGGTGGGGATGATATCGGGTAGGGATTAGATCGGGTTGGGATGAGATCGGGTGGGGATGAGATGTAGTTGGGATGAGATCGGGTGGGGATGATATCGGGTAGGGATTAGATCGGGTTGGGATGAGATCGGGTGGGGATGAGATGTAGTTGGGTTGAGAGTGGGTTGGGATGAGAGCGGGTTGGGATGAGATCTAGTTGGGATGAGATTGGGTTGGGATGAGATCGGGTGGGGATGAGATCGGGTGGGGATGATATCGGGTAGGGATTAGATCGGGTGGGGATGATATCGGGTAGGGATTAGATCGGGTAGGGATTAGATCGGGTGGGGATGAGATCGGGTGGGGATGAGATCGGGTGGGGATGAGATCGGGTGGGGATGAGATCGGGTAGGGATTAGATCGGGTGGGGATGAGATCGGGTGGGGATGAGATCGGGTGGGGATGAGATCGGGTAGGGATTAGATCGGGTGGGGATGAGATCGGGTTGGGATGAGATCGGGTGGGGATGAGATCGGGTGGGGATGAGATCGGGTGGGGATGAAATCGTGTAGGGATGAGAGCGGGTTGGGATTGAATGGCTGAAGAAGGCGCAGTAAAGTCATCCAAGCGCGCAACATAAATATTGCACCGTGCACCAAATCACAGGCGGCTGCACGCCGGGAATCGATTGAGCAGAACCTGCTCAGCAGCCTGGACTCCGCCTGGCAGTTCAAGGCCAAGATCGCCATAGAGGAGACTGAGCACACGAGCACGCAGCGAGTCAGGCCGCTGGGCACAGCCTTCCTGGCAGCCTATCCGCTCATTCGCTACGTGTTCTTTCCCTGCCGGGTGATGCAGATGCAGCAGATGAACGGTTGTGTGATGGACTACACGCTCAACATCAACTTCCTGGCTCTGATGAACTGCCTGGTGGTGCAGACGGTGCCCTCTGCAGACGCAGAACACGGAGCTTGTGGCGCTGGTTCGATTCCGGCAAGCCTCTGGACGCTCAGGAGCTGTTTGCATTGTCCCTGTCTGACCAGCACCTCAATCTGCAGGAACTTGCAGCAGCTCTGTCAAAGGCTGAATGCGCGGCTGTCACCGATGCAGCAGCACCGGGTACCGGAATCGGACTACCTGGAGCACCTGCGCATTAGGATGCTGCACATGTACGAAAGCGACTAAATGCGTGTCTTAACAACCAATATTCTGTGAGGTCTCTTTTAGAGGTGACAGGGGGTCTTTTTCCTTTTTTCACATTTTTCAAGAATTTTCCTTTCTGTCCTAGCCTTTCTGTTCATGCAAGGAATAACGGGTTTGACCATAGACAAAAAGACAGAAAACTATTCCATATATTGCAGGTTCATCGGCAGCCTGTCGGCCCAGACCCGCTGGGGCCCGGATGAGGTGGCCGCATTTCGCCAGTTGGCTAAGCTTCACGAGATCCTACCTGGCGGCAGCAGCAGCAGCAGCCAGGTCATCACCGGTTTGCTGGCGCACACATACGGCCAGGAGCTGTCGCGTGACGCCGCCGGCCGCGTCCTCAACGAGCTGCGCAACTTTCACCTGCGCGAAATTGATCAGGCATTCGGCAGGAAGCTGGCTAAGGGCCTCACCGGCGACCTAAGCCGGCAGTTCCTGGCTGCCAGCCTGTACAGCTGGTACTGCCTGGACCCGGCCAAGGCCAAGAAGTACAGGCAGCTGCTGGCCACCTTCAATGCCAACTTTGGGCCTTACCTCTTTCCGGAGCAGGGCACTGCGACATTGTAAAACAGGTTGTTTAGCTTAACAAAGTGAATCTGGAAGACGCGCAGTCAAATTATTTTATTCAGCTTTTATAAATATTTAATTCGAATAATTACGCTTATTGATCTAGAGATAGTTTAGAACCTGTGTCTTTAATTACATAATCTCAGTTAAAAACACTAGTTGCATACACCCACCTTCATATTTCTATTCTCTTTACCCCACTATGAGAAAAATATTTCAAGTCTTAACACATTTTTACTTTCTGCCTAACCATTTTTGGCAGTCCCACTTCTCAAATCGACCGAAAATCGGCACAGCAGAATCACTCCATTGCCACATCTTGGTACCTCGCTACTCCAACCACCTCACTCCCATGCCCTGTTTTGACACCTCGCTACTCCAACCACCACCCGTCCCGTGCCCTGTTTTGACACCTCGCTACTCCAACCACCTCACTCCCATGGCCTGTTTTGACACCTCGCTACTCCAACCACCTCACTCCCATGCCCTGTTTTGACACCTCGCTACTCCAACCAACACCCGTCCCGTGCCCTGTTTTGACACCTCGCTACTCCAACCACCTCACTCCCATGCCCTGTTTTGACACCTCGCTACTCCAACCACCTCACTCCCATGCCCTGTTTTGACACATCGCTACTCCAACCACCACCCGTCCCGTGCCCTGTTTTGACACCTCGCTACTCCAACCACCTCACTCCCATGCCCTGTTTTGACACCTCGCTACTCCAACCACCTCACTCCCATGCCCTGTTTTGACACCTCGCTACTCCAACCACCTCACTCCCATGCCCTGTTTTGACACCTCGCTACTCCAACCACCTCACTCCCATGCCCTGTTTTGACACCTCGCTACTCCAACCACCTCACTCCCATGCCCTGTTTTGACACCTCGCTACTCCAACCACCTCACTCCCATGCCCTGTTTTGACACCTCGCTACTCCAACCACCTCACTCCCATGCCCTGTTTTGACACCTCGCTACTCCAACCACCTCACTCCATGCCCTGTTTTGACACCTCGCTACTCCAACCACCTCACTCCCATGCCCTGTTTTGACACCTCGCTACTCCAACCACCTCACTCCCATGCCCTGTTTTGACACCTCGCTACTCCAACCACCTCACTCCCATGCCCTGTTTTGACACCTCGCTACTCCAACCACCTTCCGTCCCTTGCGAATCCATAAGCCATTTAGTTTATTGCCTGTTTAAACCAGAAAGAAAGTTGGTTGATATATCACATGCAAATACTTGTTTTGATAAAATTAGCTGAATAATTGTCAGGATTCCGACGTAAACATATATTTTTTTGTCTAACGCGTAATAAATAAAGATGATTTATATAGTCTTATTCAATTAGATTACGGAATTTTTCTCTCGAGTACTGTTCACTCACTAGGAGGGGAAACACAGGTGCGCAGACGAGCGCAAAGATCTAGACGATAAAAACTCGAGTCCAGCATTTTGTGCCTCGCCTCTCGTCATGCTCTACATACGTGGGCGACCTGTGCTATGCGGGCCTTCGCGGTAACCCCAGCGGCTATCAAAAGATCAATGGCGCGTCTAATTTGAATAGTTGCCAGTAGCTAGCTGAGAATAATAAAACACCCGCGTGTCCAATTCAGAGACTAAAAGTTGAGTAGACTCTATATCTAACTCATTTTTTTATTTCTCTCCTTCTGAGCTTCCTTCGGCGAATTGTTATGAAAAAGTGAACAATACGAATTCTTCAATTCCTTTGGCCAATGAAGACTATGCGAGCTATTCCGAAATATCTTCTTTTAGTTGCACTTTTTATCCACTGTGTTTTTAGCAGTCTAATTTGATCACAGATTCAAGGAAACATATAATTTTATTTACAAAGGTTCTTCGTTAAAATTTAAAGTTATTCCATCTGAGCCAGTCTGTACAACACAGATTTACTTGTGACGATAACTTCCTGATGTTTGACCTGGCTTACTTAGCAACGCATTCTGCTGTTGCTGCTGCTGCTGCTGCTGTTGCTTCCACAGCTCCGCAGCTTCCGTGGAATCTTTTTCGCAATCAGGCATAGGTGCCGTTATGGCAGTCTCCTCTGTGGCTGCCTCGTGAGCAACAATGGTGGCGCAGGTGCGAGACGCTGACATTAGGCGAATCTACAAGATTAGACAGTTAGCCATAAGACATTTGAGTAGAGTCGAGGTAACTGTGCTTATCTTTACATATACATTCCTGCCTATATGATTTTTACTCGTACATCCATCTGGGTAAGAGGGACATCCACCTGGTTGATAGGTAAATTCACCTAGATAAGATTGATAAGGACATGACGAGGTACTGGTTGATAGGGACATTTGCCAGGTTGATAGGGACATTTGCCAGGTTGATAGGGACATCCACCTGGATGGTAGTAGCTTCCAGCAGGATTAGCTACATGAAATGGACTCCCGCCCAGAAGACAGGGACTTCCAACTGGTTGCAAGCCCTAGTTTTCACGGACAAATAGTTGCAGCATCCAAATCAACACAGGCTAGAAAGCTGGATCCGATCGGTCACCTGATCCGTACTGCACTCGTCAGAGGTGCGGCCTGAACCGATGCCAGCCTGACCACTAGTGGATGTTTCTTTACCGGAACGTGGAACTCTTCTAGTTCGCCGCCTTCGCTCCTGACAGGCGACAACATCATCGGAGTCGGCAATGCCATCTGCGACAGCTGCGGAATCTTTGATGCGACAACAGCCCAGCTCCTGGCCTTTGATGTACAGGCACTGAAATGATAAATTTTTCTTTCTGATATTGAACTTACACTCGATAATGAAATCATTATTTAACTGCATATTATAATAATATCTCTACCAGGGATTAATGGGACAGGGAGAGATGAGACAGGGAGAAATGAGACAGGGAGAAATGAGACACGGGAGAGATGAGACAGGGAGAAATGAGACAAGGGAGAGATGAGACAGTGAGATATTAGACAAGGGAAAGATGAGACAGCGAGAGATGAGACACGGGAGAGATGAGACAGGGAGAGATAAGACCGGGGAGGGACGAGACGGAGAGATAGAGATGAGACAGGGAGAGATGAGACACGGGAGAGATAAGACAGCTTGGGATAGATGAAACCGGCGTGAGTTAGGGTAATAAAATAGTTCGTGTGGTAAATGTTGTTTTCACTTTTAAATATAGCTCGTAGTAACTACTGCCTGTTCGAATTCGCTTCAGTTTGCACTTTTAAAGTACGTGATTTTTTCACCACTTAGTTCTTATAGTCTGGACCAGTAAACCAATATTGGACCGAAAAAACTCAATTTTCTAAAAAACTATAAAGCACGTTTGGTTCTGCCCTTTGAGCGAAAAGCAAACATACAGAATTATATATATATATATATTCCAGCAGCCAGCTCAAAATAATATAAGATTGAATAGCAGAAACTGCCAGAGAGAAGGGATTTGAGAAAAGAGGGACGAAAAAAGAGGCCTAATTCGTTTTGCCTCATTCGTCTTAGAAGCAGAATTTGATTGACGATGTTCAGTTCTCATTTTACTGAATTTTGGGATTAAAAGTTACTCGATCCTATGAAGAAGTACTTTTCCTTCTGAAGAAAATAGACAGAGCTTAGTTACTTCGGCGGAGAGAAGTTAGTTACTTCGGGTGTGTCATAAGTAATGTCACTGAGGGTAAAACAGACCAACTAACAATCGCAGATGAACGAAACTGTATCAATCAACAACATAGTGTCCCCCAATATCAATCACCCTCTGGCAGTGCTCGTACAGCTTCTCTACCTCAGCCTGCAGGTGTTTTTCCTCCAGCTGTCGGAACCAGTGCAACGCGGCTTCTTTGACCTCATCATGGTTTGCGAAACTTCTCTGGGAAAAGTCTGCCTTCAGCCATTTAAAGAGAAACCTGTCGCACAAGTTGAAGTCTGGGCTGTAGGGACTCTGCCAGAGCAGATTTATTCGCCGTCCAGCCAGAAAATCCGAAACAGCCTGACAGGTGTGGGGCCGTGCGTTGTCCATCTGCCACAGAACTTCGTTCAGGTGAATCGGGTTTGACCGGAGCGTGCGCCAGAGGTTCCCAGTGTGTCGGACAAAGTCGATGAAGTACTGGCCATCGACCTTGGTGTTTGGCGGAGTTGTACAGATGGAGACTCGTTTGTTTGGCGTGAATGCCACCAGCAGCATGGTCTTCTTGTCTGAGATGGACCTCCTGGTCACAGTCAGCCTGGAGTCCCCAGCTCCCAGCCAGCAGCGATTGTCTGCCTTGCTGCTTTTGCCATCCAGGTGGAGCCAGGTCTCATCCTCAACAACCAGGCAGTTTAGGATGTCATCCAAGCCCCGGCTGCTGAACACCTTGCGGATCTGATTGGCGCAGTTCACACGGGCCTGACGTTGGTCCGCAGTGAGGTCATGGGGCACCCAGACCGAGCAGACGTTTCGGAGATGGAGATCCTCTGTCAAGATGCGATGGACTGTCTTGAAATCAATCTCCAAGCAGTCCGCTAGCTCCCTGACAGACTGCCGCGGGTCTTCCTTGACCAGGTCGCTGATGACTTCGATGTTCTCTATTGTCCTGGTTGAACATGGTCGTCCAGATCTGGCGGCATCTCCCAATTCGAACCCAGGATCAGTAAAGTTCTGAAACCACCTGTAAATTGTCCTGCGAGTTGGGCAGTTGTCTGGCAGTGTGTTCCGGAGATCCTCCTCTACTTCAAGTGCAGATTTTCCAAGCTTGAAGCGAATGAAAGCGTAGAACTGGATGTGCGTCTTGTCGTGATTCATGTTGAGTTTTGCTCGTTGCAAAAAGAAGATTTCATCGCGTTGCGCTTGCTAAATCTGATTAACAAATTCTTGCGACAGTTTTGGCCATAGACATTAAAATTGCTGCTCAGGTGTGGTGGCAACTTCTCAATAAATGTACTTTCAGAATATTATATATTTGGATGATTATTGCTTTGGGTTCCCGCACAACAACCACAGTGACATTACTTATGACACACCCGTAGTATAACTTATCAAAAAAAACTAACATTTTCAGGACCAGTAAGGACTGACTAATCCTTCGATTTTAACTCAGACATCGTCCGAGGGGTGAGTGGCAGAGCGGTCTAACGCGTTTGCCTCTCGCGCCAAGGTCCCTGAGCTCGATTCCGCGGCGAGGCCACATTCATTTGGGGCGCAGCCGCGGAGAGAAGGCTTGGGTATTTGTCGTGCAATTTACCCCTTTGAGGGCCAACCTCCAAGGCACAGTGAGAGTGCACACTGACTGACGATGAGAAAGTCAGGGCAGATGTACACACCTGTGTGTGCTCAGGAGTCAGCGAAATAGGCAGAATTGCTTCCTCGCTGGCTGCGGGTCTAGTGTCACCAAATGATGTGACATTGCCCGCAGCCCTCCTGCAATCAAAAATATTATTATATTCTCCTGGTTAATACATGCAGAACTAATTGGTTAATTAAAAAAATTTACTGATACGGGCGTCAAATATCGTCAGAATTTTTTTTTATATCCCTCTTATATTTTTGTAACTTATCGCTGAAAGTGTCTAGTTACTGCTCTGTGGCTATCAGGGCCAGAATCTATACTTGTTTTAATCAAAAAGATTTCGATACTTTTGATCTCGGATAGCTAAAAAATGTCTGTACGTCTGTGCTGAGTCTCAGCTTCAAAATATGTTATTAAAGTGCACTTCTGCTGAATGTTTCAGTTCGAATATCAGTGAGCCTATAGCTTACCCTTGAAAGCATGCAGCAAACCAGAGAGACTATTAGTAACAGCAGGAACGCGATTGAGATCACAATCACCACCGGGTTGATCGCTTCGTTGACAAACACCAGCACCAGCGGGGTGAGAACGAGAGACACCAGCTGCACTACAAAGATTACAACTGTGCGGCACAGATTGCCGTCCGAGCAGCCGCAACAGCAGCCGCCGCACATTGCTGCGGACCGCCGATTTCGTTATAGTATTTTTATTTATCTTTGAGCAGTCTGCACACCAGGTTGTTTGGATCAGGCTGCACTTTAAAGGCTAGCTTGTAGATCTAGAGACAATAAAGCTGTAGCGACCTTGTATTGTGACTAGTGACTGTCGGAAAGAAAATTGTGCTATACCTAAAATGTCAGCCAGAGAGATCGTGTTCCCCCCCCCTGCGGGTTTAGGAAGGTTCCGGATTGGACCAATGTACAGGATCGTATAGGTTGGGAAGACAGTGGACGAATGGGAAATGTCAGAATTCATAAAGGGGGATGATGTGTTCTAACCAAGCGTATTACAGACATGCATCGATTCGCAAGCCAATCACAGCGCAGAACTGAAGCTAATGAAGTTGAGAAAAAGTACGAGCCAAGACACCAGAAAGGCGCGCTTTAAGGATAATATATAATCAAACCATTTTCTATAAGCAGTTATATGCGGATAAGTGTAGTCAATCACAAAACTTACATTCTGTCCTGAAATTGTGATCTTAACCGGGATGGGCAATCTTATCCCAGAGGGAACAAAAAGAGAATCGAATTGATGATAGGCTGGATTGACTGCGCTGAGATATAAGATGAGACACTACCTTGTCGAGAGATGAGACAGCGGAGAGATGAGACAGTGAAGAGATGAGACAGCGATGAGATAAGATGAGAGATGAGATGAGACAGCGATGAGATGAGATGAGAGATGAGATGAGAGATGAGACAGCGGAGGGATGAGACAGCGGAGTGATGCGACTGCATTAGAAGGAAAAGGGGGATTTAGGAGCTATAGTCATCCACGTGGAAGCAGCTACTGTCGTGGCGGAAGCTGCTATCAACCAGGTGGAAGCTGCTATCCAGGTGGAAGCTACTACCATCTAGGTGGAAGCTACTACCATTCAGGTGGAAGCTACTACCACCAAAGTAAAAGCTACTACCATCCAGGTGATATCTACTACCACCCAGGTGGAAGCTACTACCATCCAGGTGGAAGCTACTACCATCCCAGGTGGAAGCTACTACCACTCAGGTGGAAGCTACTACCACCAAGGTAAAAGCTACTACCACCCAGGTGGAAGCTACTACCATCCAGGTGGAAGCTACTACCATCCATGCAGGTGGAAGCTACTACCATCCAGGTGGAAGCTACTACCATCCAGGTGGAAGCTACTACCATCCAGGTGGAAGCTACTACCATCCAGGTGGAAGCAACTACCACCCAGCTGGAAGCTACTACCATCCAGGTGGAAGCTACTACCATCCAGGTGGAAGCTACTACCATCCAGGTGGGAGCTAAGTACTATTTATCTGGAAGCTGTACTATACCATTTATGTGATGAAATTATGTGAAATATAGTACCAACTTTCAGCATGAATTTAAAAAATGCATCAAACTATCGTGTAGCAATCCTAATAAGTAGCAAGTAGAGTTTCTTATTATTGTAAGTGTATTTTACAATGCAAATTAATACTACTCTGATCTACTGTTAAAGTCTGAAAACCTACCTTAGACTTGTTATTGATTATTGAAACTTATATTTAATGGGGTGAAAAGTAATAAATTACATGACACACCCCATAGTACATGAGTATAGAAAATGAGCCTCTGTTTAGACTAATTGGCTAAACCTTTAACACTCACTATAGCTAAAATATATAAACACATTATTTGTATTGTGGTAACATAACAGGACCTTTTTAATACAAAGGTGAATAAATATTTAACAACTATCCAAAAACAACCAATAAAATAAAAAGTAATAACAATGTAGTCATATAATTCAAACTTTACAGCTTGCTATTAGCTCTTAATAATAATAGTCAGTTAAACTTTATGGTAACACCACAGTGTCATCTTTAAGTATTTTAACTCATTTATTTGACTATCAGTGAAGGAAGAAGAAGGAAGCAAAAGCAATTGTAGATATTGAAATCTGTTGTATAGCTATAGTTGAAAAATAACTGAGAGGTAAAAAGGCAAAGCAACTGAGAAATGTAAATTTTCTGTTGTGCATTAACAATAATAATTTCAGTATTGGATTAGGTAAAGTGGTTATAAACTAAAGTATATAGTATTAATAAAATAATAGAACAAGAAATAAAATAAATAAAATATTATAAAATATAATTAAATTAAAAATATAAAATAAATAAAATAAATAAATAAAATAACAATAAAATAAAAATAATTAATAAAATTAATAAGTCAGTTCACTTAATACAATATAATAGAGTTGCTTATTTTAACAAAAGGTTATCTAGAATCTAGATAGCTGCATAGCTAGCCAACTTTTTGATTTTTTTCACAGAGAAAATTTTTTTTTGACTTTCAAGCAATAAAAAAATAACTAGCCTATCCACATATTTTTATCAGACTTGCACAGCAATAACTAGCTTGATTATACAATACTTTTTAGGCCCTCATATCAAAAATTTTCTAGCCTTAGTTAGATCTATAGCTACAATCATAATATATACATTTTATTATATTAGTTAGATATACTATGCAGTAGCTTTACAAGAGCCTAACTATACTACTGATTAGCAAATTCAACATGTATTGCAGTTTTTTACCATGTAGGGAAAGCTTTTAAAAGGTAAGCAGAATTTTTCATATTAAGCAAGCAAGAAGCAAAAATACTTGTTACAGAAGCATTTAGGTAGTCAGTAAATGTCATATTTAGTCTGAAAGTCTTAAATTAATGCTATTTTTCATGTATCAACAGCAATGGGACTGACAAGTAACTCTGCAGTGGGAGGTATAATTCACAGAAGTTTCTTATAGAGGTCTCAATGCAGACTTCTCGCAATGTGGCATGGAAAATCTTCTGCACATCAGTCAGGTCTTCAAAGGTGAGTGGTCGAAGCTTGGCCTTGTAGGTCAATCGTTTGAATGGGCACTGTCTTGGCAGGAGCAACATTGGCTGTGTGAAGCCTGGATGAATCTCCAAAGTCAGGCATCTTGTGAGGGTCAGCGCTGCCCACAGCTCACTTTGGCAATGCATTTCCATCAGCTCCATCGCAAAGATTTGAGAAAACTCGTCCTCGATGGCGCACACTTCGCGCAAAGCTGGGAGGCGGCACAGGACTTGAATCAACTGCTCCGAGATATTCAACAGGCTAATGGACACACGCTCTAGATGCACCATGTCAAGCAAAGCACTGTACGATGCGGCACGAATATCCTTGGTCACATTGCTAATGTTAAGCTCAACTAAACTGTCTTTTAGGTGAACAAAGCTGCCGAGAAGCATGGACGCATCGAAATACGACAAGAACAGGTCGCTGACTTCTAACCGACGAACTGAATTAGGCAGCTTTCGCACAGTTTCGACTAGAATTTCGAGCATTCTACCGCCTGATCCGAATGTGACATTGCCGTCGAATATGCAAAAGAATGCGTACTCAAAGCTGCGAAGCTGAGGCATTGCGTCAGTGCCGAATTCATCCAAGTACTTTGAAATCATGAACAAGAATTCATAAAGATTGAAGTAGTTATCGAAAGGTTGAAAACGAATTCCACGAAGTTTAGGACCGAAACAGTGTAAATAGCTCTCAAAGAACATGTGCTTAACGTCCTTCTGTGGTCCCATAAACATATCTCTGCGTTTTTTGGTAAACACCTTTCCATCAATATTTAAATATGCCCATAAACTTGGACAGTAGAATGCTTCATACCACCGAAAGCAAACTTGCGACGCATGGTATCTGTCTCGAAAGCCGAGGTATTTAAATACATGCTCCAAGATATTTAGAGGCACTGACTCCCATGTTATTCTCATGTAGAGATCTGTCGCAAAATGAGGCGTCTTTCTTTGACTTCACTAATGCTAATTTCTTGCGGAGGATAAACTATATAAAATGTAAAGTTCTGAATATTTGAATTTCTGAAGCCATGAAAGAAACGATTCTATGTATTTTCCAGGAATCCAGAGTGTATTTCTTTTCAGAAATTAAACACTGCATCGTATGTCTAAAGGCAATTTTAAGTCGGGTTTAAATGCATTTTAAATTATTTCTTTGTAAATATTTGAGGCATGCTCAAACGAGTGCCCACGATAATTGAGAAACTTTTCTTGAGCAACAGCCAATGACTGTGGAAATACTTACCTCGAAGTATCTGACATGAATAAATATCAATAAACTTTTACATAGTTATTTCATTTATTTTATACCCAAAATTAAAAAAAATTTAACTTTTGTTTATCTATTTATATCTAAAAAATCGCGGAATGTTTTTATTAGTATCGTTCAATTTTGCTAAAACTTAACACAATTTCCGTCGAAGTCATCATATGCAAATAATGTAGAATTTGATATTACATAAACTACATAAACTACTACTTCTACTTACTAAACCACTATAGACTACATATTACATAAACTACTTATTTTCATGTATATGCATACGAACAAACTTTATTTCTTGTTGTCGAGTGTGAGTGCTGCTCAAGAGTCAGCGAAAAGGGCACAGGAGTGAGATGCAGTACCCCACTGCAGTTAAGGAGACATAACTTTTGAACAAGTAGTGACTTTGACTTACTTGACTTAACTGCAGGGCGGTCCGACGGACGCAGCGGGGAGGCGGGAGTCGCCCATTCCGCTAATCCCTGAAAGACCCGCAATCGGCCGATGGCGCGGGGCCAGTCAGGGAGGTCCGTGTTCGGTCCTTCCTGCAGCTTGTTCCTCGCTGGGGAAGAAAGAGGCTCGTCTGGTAGCCCTTAGGAACCGGACGAGCCGCGGGATGTTCTCGGATCTGCAAACATCGTCCATTGATGGGTTTGGTCCGAGGTGATTGAGCCTCTCTCTGGTGAAGAAAGGGCAGTGGCAGACGAAGTGCAGGGCATCCTCGTCCTCAAGGTTGCAGAAAGGGCACAGCTCACTCCGGAGGTCTCCACGGAGGAAACAGTGTCTGGCGTAGCAGCCATGGCCCGTGAGGGTCATGGTGAGGGCCCGGATGTCCTTCCGGGTCTGGTTCAGAAGGACCTTCCGGAGCCGAGCGGATGGCACTGGAACTGCCGCTTTGGATTGGCGGCAGTTAGTGGTGCTTCTCCACCGGGTAAGATGGAGGTTGGCGGTCCAATCATTAATCTGACGATAAATGACGGTGCTCGGAATCGGAGCCGGGGGGGAGGGGCCCGGCGCAGAGCTGGCTCCTCCCTGCTTGGCCAGGTGGTCAGCAAGCTCGTTACCAGGGAAACCGGCGTGCCCTGGTATCCACTGAAGTCTGACGGTATTCTTACCGGCCAGGTTATTGAGCTGCCGGACACAGTCGGAGACTGTCCGGGAGGTTGTGGTGGTGTGACAGAGGGCTTGCAGAGCAGCCTGACTGTCCGAGTGAAAGATGATAGTCCTGCCTGAGATGTTTTTCTCATTCAACTCCGCAGCGCAGGAGCTGATGGCCAGGACCTCGTTCTGGAAAAACGCTCGAGGATATTCCAGTGTGTTGGGCGTGTGTGGCGACAACACGTCCGTTGATAAGGATACAGACCCCGAAGCCAGCGGAGCCATCCTTCATGGATCCGTCCGTGTAGCAGTGGACCTCCT
Organism: Macrostomum hystrix; assembly: GCA_950097015.1. NCBI lineage: Eukaryota > Metazoa > Platyhelminthes > Macrostomidae > Macrostomum > Macrostomum hystrix. Next base: position 6,340,760 of record CATNEN010000034.1, on the reverse strand, counting down.
GGGTGTTCCAGTGGTCGCTAACTTGGTCCCTGGTGGGGATGAGAACCTTAAAGCGCTGAAGGAGGTTGAGCGAGCACGGTTCACCGTCCGTAAGGACATTGATTCCGTTGCTCGCACCCAAGTCTCTCAGGCAAAGGTCCGTGTGCGGCAGGAGCTTTCGCTTCGCTGCCGCTCGTTGGGGGACGAAGCGCACACCGGCATCAAGGAGACGCCGGGCGGTTTTTTGCCGCCTCCCCGCGGATAAAGATATCGAGCGGGAGGATGTTCAAGAAGGCGTTGAGGCCATCGAAGGGGGCGGATGGCGGGGCGCTCATGATCGTCCGACATGCGCGACCTTGCACTCTCCGAAGAGTCTCATGGCAGGTCTTAAGCTGAAGGGCACTAGCCCAGATCAGTCCGGCGTACGAGACAGCCGGCCTGACCATAGCAGTGTAGATCCACCATAGGCGTTTGGGGGTGAGACCCCACGTGTTGCCCACCGCCCTGCGCAGCTGCGCCAGGATCGCAAAGGCCTTTTTGGCTTTGGCATGGACATGAGGAGTCCAGCTGAGCCTGTGATCGAGCGTTATGCCCAGGCATTTAGTTTGCTTCTGGAAGGTGATGTCCTTTCCATACAGCTGCAGGGGGCGAATATGCCATTTGTTTTTGCTGGTGAACATGATCGCCGCTGTCTTAGACTCGGAGAGCTTCAGACCGCAGCGAGTTGCCCATCTTTCGGCGTTGTTGATAAAGTTTTGCAGAAGGTCTCGGAGGGCCTCTGGTACCGGGCCAGATGCCACTGCCGTAACATCATCCGCATAGCCGACCTTTAGGATGGGGTCTGGCTGAGAGTCTCGTAAGAGCTCGTCGATAACCATGTTCCAGAGAACTGGTGAGAGGACGCCGCCTTGTGGGCAACCTTTGCAGACAGTGACCGTCCGCTGGTGTCCAAGAAGGTGTGCCGTAGCAGTGCGGTGGCGGACCATGTACATGATCCACCTCCTAAGATGCGAATGCGTGTGCCGCATACGTAGGGCCCTGTCAAACGCCTCGAAGAGAACGTTGTCGAAGGCCCCGTCAATATCCAGGAAGATGCTCAGGGCAAAGCCGTTCCCGAGGACGGCCTTTTCCAGAGCGTCCACCAGAGCGTGGAGAGCGCTTTCGGTGGAACGTCCCGACCGAAAGGCGTGTTGATTGCCGCTTAGTGGCATATTTTTCAGCTCCACAGAGAGGAGGCGCCAGAGCACCAATCTCTCCATCAGTTTGACCATGGTGGAGGTAAGGCTAATTGGCCGAAACGATTTAATGGAATGGTAGTCCGGGCGGCCTGGCTTGGGGATAAAAACCACCCTCGCCTCGGTCCATGCCTTCGGAACATACCCAAGCACAATGCAAGCCTTAAGGAGCTTGCAAAGATTTGTGAGGAAGCCATGGCATTTTACCGCCTCGCGGATGAAGGCTGGTATAATGCCGTCCGGCCCCGGGGATTTGAAGGGTTTGAAAGACTGGGCTGCCTTGGTAACCCGGTCTTCAGTAATGATGGACGTCGCAAGGATATGACCTCCCTCGGTGTGATCCGGGGGGTCTGTCCCTGCTGGCACGCTGGGGAAAAAGGCTGTGAGCATAGTGTCGAGCGTTTCCCCAGGGTTCTCGGTGGGTCGGCCATCGGCCTTCCTCACCGTCGAAAGCTTGGACATTTGTCCAGCGTGAGGGCTTTGACAATTCTGGAGGTGGGGCGAGTGCCCTCAAGCTCCTCACAGTATTGCCGCCACTTGCTGTTTTTGGCGTTTCTGACTTCCTTCTTGAAGCTATGGATGGCTTCGAGATACGCAGCCTGATCAGCCGGGTTTTTTGTCTTCGTGGCCCTGCGGTGCAGCCGCTTCGCCGTTCGACGGAGCTCGCCGAGCTGCGGATTCCACCATGGGGCCGAAGTTTTGCCTCTGTAAGCTTTGAGGGGGCAGGAGGCCTCGAAGGCGGTGGTCAGCGAGTTGGTGAGAAACTCAGCTAGCTCATCCGCTTCATCGCAGGTGTTGGCGGGGGGGCTTAGGTTTCGTTGGGTTCCTTCGAGGTTATGCCTGAAGGCTTCCCAATCGGTATTCCTAGCGTTCCTTTTCCAAGTGATCTGGTTAGTGCAGCGTGCACCCGCCAGTTGGAAAGAGATGTATTTGTGATCGGAGAGGGAGGTCTCCGGCAGAACCTGCCACTCCCTAAGGCTCTGGTAGAGCCCAGGTGTGGCTAGAGTGGCGTCGATGACCTCAGACCACCGGCCATTGTCAAAGGTCGGGGTGCTCCCTGTGTTGCAGAACTCCAGGGACGTGGTTAAGATGTAGGCAAGGAGGTCCTCGCCTCTCGAGTTAATGTCAGAGCTCCCCCAGTGGGTGTGGTGGGCGTTAATATCGCCAGCCACTATGAGCTCATAGTTTTTGGCAGCGCAGGTTTCAATCAGAGAGATCAGCTCCTCAGGGACTGCCGGCCTGTCGCCCGGTAAGTAAACCGAGGCGATTAAGACGGTTTTTCCTGGGAGGATGTTCTCCGTCTGGATGACACAGGTGTCCCGATCAGAAAGGTCGGGTCTGTGCCAGGCGTTGAGGGAGTCTCTCACGAGGATGCACGCCCTGGGAGTTTGGTTCTCCCAGTGACGGCTGTTGTAGAGGCAGTGATACCCATTGGGTACATTTTGAGGCTTACCTTTATGAGTCCACGGCTCCTGGACGAGGATGAGACCCGGCATGTTGAGCTCGACATAGCGCATCAGATTGACGGATGCAGCTATGCAGTGTTGCAGGTTAACCTGCAGGCAGGTGATCCCAGTGTGGCCGATCATGGTCCAGCGGGAGTCTCCTTGAGCAGCTCGTCCTCCTCAGACGGGGTCGGGCTGCAGACCTCCATGAGTAGCGGCGCGCCCGCAACCGCTGTGGAGGGAACGGCGGGAATCGCTGCGGAGAGCTGCTGCTCTGACCGCTGCGTGTCCCGGCCGCTCCACCCAACAACGGTGCAGTCGCTGCCGTCACTCGACGCCTCGCCCTCGGGGGTCGGGTCCGTGTGGATGGCAGCCTCCTTCCGGTGAGGGGGATCCTCAGACCAGTCGGTGGCCACCGCTCCGTGGGTCCCGGCACTTTGCGGCTGGCTGGGAGGAAGGGAGGTTTGCGCTTTTGTAGCGCGGGAGCGCTCCAGGTGCTCTCTGAGCGCTCGGGCTTCGCTGAGCGCCCGCAAGACCAGGCCCGATTTGCGGTTGTTGCGGGCTGGTCTACGATCTCGGGGGCCGGATTCGGCGATGCGGATATTTTTGCCCGGGCGGGGGTCCGCGGACGTTGCATGCCGCTTAGCTGGCGGAGCTTTCGCCCCAGAGCCAGGAGCGGCCCGCTTATTTTCCGATCCCTCCCCGGCCTTCCTCTCCTGACAATCCAGGATGGTCAGCGGGTAGAGTCCCGGTTTGATTACGCTCTTGTGAGGGATCCTTTTGGACCAGGCTTCGGAGAAGCCGTAGATCGCCGTGAAACCCTCCGCTTCTTTGCGGACGGTTTCGTGGCAGATCAGCCCGGAGGCTGGGAGGTCCGGGTTCATCTTCAGCAGCAGCTGCCGAAGTTGGTCCCCGGACCGGATTGAGCAGGCGTCGGGGACCCAGACACGATGACGTCGGGTCCGTGGACGCTCGGACTCAGTCTTCCGACATCGGTGCCCCACTTGAAGTCTTTGATCCGATCGCGCAGTAGGCGGCTATCCCCCGCCGATTTGCACCAGAGGAGGACAGCCCCCTCCTGCGCTTCGGACCTGACAACGCTGACTGGTGTCCCTGCCAGTGCCAGGTCCGTGAGGCCCTCGTCGATGGTCCTGAGCATGCTTTTGAGCTGCTCGTTTGAGAGGTCCTGTTCCTCGCCGACCACAATGATCGCCGGCTGGACAGGCTCCCGCTTGGCTTTGGAGGCATAGGTCTCCTTGGCCTTGCTGGCGTTGGACGTGCCGGCCTTGTGGGTGGTGGTGGCCGTGATGGCGGTGGGGGCGGCGGCTCCAGATGGCCCTGCTGCGCCTTCCACGCTCTTTCCGTCGGCGTCGGTGCCGGCCTTGGAGATGGTGCTGGCCGGAGCGGCGGTGGGGGGGGCGGCGGATCCAGGTGGCCCTGCCGCATCTTTCGCACCCGCCTCGTGTGCAGGTGTCGGTCGCCCACCAGTCGCAGCCGCCGCAGCATTACGGCGGCGTTCGTTGCGCTTCTGGTTGCGCCTTACACGCGCTTCCTCCGAGCGCTTGCGGCTCGGGTTGCGTTTATTCTGGTCGGCGATTTCAGTGGCGGGATTCTCAGTCCCACCAGCTGCACCGAGGACGTGGGACCTGCCAGTGGCAGCGTCCGGAGCGGCCGAGTTTAGCTCGGTTTCGAAAGAAGAGATGGGCGAGGCCATGGCTGAAAAGCAGATGGGGGGCTGCTCGTTACACGAGTGAGAAAAGCCCGACTGGCCGACACCCCAAGCCAGCCGGGAGCAGCAAAAAGGCACCGTTAGCGGCTGGAATACTCCCCAACCAAAGCGCGGACTGAAGTCCGGCAAAGCCCAGCAGCACGGATGCACTGGGGACATTAGAGGGTACCAAAAGGCCGGTACCGAGGCCTGCGGACTGGCCGCATACCCTGTTAGGGTCAAAGGGTAGTACCATTTCCTCAGAGCCGTAGCCAGAGGTACCTGATCACGCACAGGTGCACGAAGCTGCGGACTGGCCGCATACCCTGTTAAGGTCAATGGGTGACACCTTTCCCTCAGAGCCGTAGCCAGAGGTACCTGATCACGCACAGGTACACGAACGTTGCGGACTGGCCGCATACCCTGTTAAGGTCAAAGGGTGGCACCTTTCCCTCCAGCCGGGGCTAGAGGTACCCAGTTTGGCCAGAGGCCCTGGATGGGTCATCCAGCGCTGTTGCCCATTCTGTCCGGCTGCCCTAGGGGCAGCCTTGAACACTCGCGGGGCGTGTACCCATGGGTCAGCTGACGGGACAGCGTGGAGGGATTCCTGCACCCGAAGGCACAGGTCTCCTTCCTGCCAAGCCTGCTCAAAAAGCGACTGCAGGTGTGAGGCATCGCAGACCTTAGCCCGTGGGCCTGGTCTGACTCATACCTCACAGGCGCTGTGTCCCGCCGGTGCGAGCGAACAAGTAGTGATATTTTTTAAATTCTTTAACTCTCATTTGCAAATAAAGCCGATATAAAATAAATTTGTTGCTATTACTCTTGCTAGCAGTTGAAAAGAGTTATGTGAAAAAGTCCTAAGACTTTTTGGACACCCCTCGCATATTACGCTTATTTATTTATTTCTTTATTTAAAGTATAATTTCGTTTACATGGACAGTACGACATGTGCAGTTAGTACATATACGAGTCTGACGAGTCTTGAGTCTTGAAAATAGATACATAAACAGTAGTACGTAGTCTGCATTACAAATTTTTCTATATTTTTAAGCTGCTGTTTTTTGGAAATTTTATAGACATTAAACGATCTGCATTGACTCACTCACCAGGGCTGCACTCCAACATGTGCTCCCTCGTATGTACCAGGGCCGGTGATATCCGCCATCATGAAATTGTACTGTGCTACGAGAGCAGCTGTGAGATGACGCAGCGAACACGCTGTCGGACTCTAATTCTGCCGATATACTATATAAACCTACGGGACCCGCTAGAAACGTTCCGGTTCGTCCTAATGTTTGACTGGGTGCTGCGAAATGCTCTTCCTACCGACGCAGATGGCTTCCAACAGCGACGAAATCAACCCTCAGCGTAGTGTGCTTGCGAGTACACAAGGACTACTACACGTTAAGTAGACGTAGCGAATACGTCTACGTCAACTTTAACGTTCTACTACAAGGAAGACCGGCGAGCTCTGCGTGCCGGGCGACTTCGAGGCCGCAGTTTTCTGTCGAAGTGCTGATCGACCTGCAGGCAGCAGTTCTTCTATACCTCATTGGTATGGTACCTAAAACCTCCGCGAAGATCTGCAGCGTCGTCGGCTACTTCAGCTGGCAGGCCACATCATCCGCGCCGAGTCCTACTTAATCCCACAGCCGATGCAGAAGGTGCTGCTGCTCAAGCGGCACGCACCCTACCGCCGCAACCAAGCTTGAACTCGTCACTTCGTCGACTGCCTGGTGGGATGGCTGACGCTGCATCGACCCGGACTCTTCTGGCGCTGCGGCTTTCGTTTGCGCCCAAGTAAAGCGCGTTTGTAACACTTTACAGACCGAATACCTATGCAATTTTAACAACTAAATTCGATGTAAATATACAACTTATTTTCGAATTCATTTTCTTTTATTGGCTGTAAGCTCTCAGAAGAAAAAATACTATCATAACTATAAGCGGTGCATCTGATCGGCCCTACGAAGTTCATTCATTGGCTAGATCTGGGCGAGAATCGCCCGACACCTTATAAGAAGCCTCTTAAAACCGATTTTCTAAGAAACAACTCGCCATAATCCAAAACACAAAACTCGGATAATATGAAAATTAGCAAATATAGCAAATATGCGGCGCATTGTAAGCGTCGTTGAATTTGTGCGCAGTGCTAGCTGCAGCCAGCAGCAGCAGCAGCAGCAGCTAAATCAATCCAGTTCTACTCTGCAACCGTTTCGCCTTGTCTGGTCTCGCAGCTGCGATTCGACATCCGCCGGCGGGCCTCAGTCGCGGCAGTCGCCGCAGTCCTGTACACCAGTATGCGAAGTAATTCCCGAATATCGACTGTTTAGGGAGTTCTGTAGGCCATCGAGACCGCTCAGCCATGGCTTCCTGCACAGGAATTACGAGCTGCACAAGGTGAGCAGTGAAATAATGCTCTATTTGTATCGGGGACTACTATAAAATACTAAATACTACTAAATACTACTTAATACAGAGTATTTAGTAGTACCTGATTTGTAGCTCCTAGATTGTAGATTGAACAGCTAGCTAGAGCGTTAAGCCTTAACGAATAGATCGGCGTTATTTGCGTCCATGGACTAATCACCTGAATGCAGCCTTTGGGTGTGTCGTACAATATCTGCGGCTCTTGGTACAGTGTGTGACGTCAATTTCCATCTTCTGACATTGACGCAATAAGGTAAATATATATTGCAACACTCGAAAACTATGGAGAAAATTTTGAAGGCCACTTTTCGAAATGATTTTACTTTTGCTCTTAAAGAGCGATAATCTTTTCGCTGTGACCAGAAAAATGTATGCCACCTTCGCTTTGTCCGTTCTATGTGTTTCCAAGTTATGACTGGGTATTAGGCTATAGCTTCTCAACGAATTGAGAAGCACAAATTATACGCTTCTCAATTCGTCCTATTGTAGCAGTAATTTAATCATTATTAGTTTCTTTTAGTTTCTTTGTTTAACAAGTACAATTAGAAAACTCGACATCACTTATAGGTATGAAGAGGTAAAAAGCAATATCGGACGATATATCAATGTATACATATGTATCAAGCTTTATCGAGGTCTTGCTCAGCCGCTGTGCATGGAGTTCGCGCGGGAGTCCGTTAGAAAATCGAACTTATACAAGACGAAATAGAGAGAAAGCAACTCAGAGGAGAAAGAAAATGGAATCAAGAGAATGCTGATGACGACAGCTAGGCGGCTTTGGCCTAGTTGGCAATCAATTTCCTCGTGTGCAGCACCCGCGCCGTCTTCTTCTTCAGCTCACCTAAAACCCACGGAGACGTCTGTTGCCCTTAACCTCGAACCCCCAAGAGGCCGCGGTTTGGGGGACGCTGCATGCAAGTAAGTGGGCGGATCAGAATTAACTGTAACAGTCAGAGTAAACCAGCTGTAGTTCATCTATAGCTGCTCATGCAGTCGTCAATCAGCCGAGCTTAACGGACTTACAGGAGCTTTGATCAGAGCGCAAATCTTTGAAAAAAAGCTGTAGCAGAAGTTTGAGTTAGTCTTTAATTCGCCTGCTATAATTAATCCACAAGTTTACTGCACTTATGCATGCATAACAATCAGGATTGGCTGAACAGTAGTAATCGATTCACAGTAGTATCTAATTATAATTTTAGATGATCTAGATGAGCTATAAATTTAAGCAATAATTCCTTTTTGCAAATGACTAATTAGTCAACAGCGGCAGCTCGGATTTCTCAAAATAGACGCCCAACGCCATCAATTATATAATTCTTTCATTATTGATAATGCTTCCGGAGAATATGCAGGTTGCAATTTCACGTTTGCTTCAGCTAGCTGTTATGCACAATTCACATTTCGCTGCTGATCATCTAGTGCCTGTCTACGGACTATAAAACTTAGTAGTCGGACTTCAATCGTAACTTAAATTTCAGACCGGCCTGCCCGAGCTAGAGTAAATCAATTTCAAAAAGAGTAACTTCCATTTCGTCTTGCATTATTTTTTTCATCCGGCTTCAAACATTAATATAGGCCATGATGGGCCTGTACTTTAAATGTATATATTTGACGTCTCAGGCAAGACACTAAGTGGGAGAGAAACAACAAAAAGAGCTCGCATTGTCGCTCCAAAAATATTGGAGCTTCAAGAGCGGCTGGATGGCAAGGTGTCGGCGTTATCCAATTAGCTGAAATTTTTATTGTGATTCTGTGCTACATGATCATAAATTCACAGGACCACAAATCTCTCGACACTCGACAGAGTTAATATAATATAATTGCGGCGGAGTCGGTGGCGGCGTCGGCGAAGATCAAAGGCAAGGACAAATTCAATATTCACAGAGCGGACGCAAACACAAATCGCTGTGCTGAAGAGGCGAAAAAGAAGTTACATTTAGTGAAATTGATTTACTCTAACTTGGGCAGGCTTGTCTCGCGGACGAAATTGAAGTTACTAATCGGGTACACACAAGCATCCCCCTCCCCGCGGGCGAAATTCAAGTACTTAGTTCTAATAGAAGTTAAAACCAACATGGGCAAAATATGAACGTTCACATCTCCGACATATACGTTTTCCCACATGCTTCATATGAATTTTCATAGGTGAATGTTACTTAAGCATACTCCCATGGCACAAGCGAGTTCAAATCCTTTCCAAGTCTATGTTAAATTTATAAATTTTATATGTTATCATTTTTAATTTAGATTGTATTGCGTAAATAACGAGAAATTTGTGATAATACGTAAAATAAAAAATTTAATCTTAGTAATTTTTTTTCAAAGAAATCTGCTTTCTACTATCTGCTATCTGCTTTAAGAAATCTGCTTTAAAATAAATCGCAGACGACGATCACCTGGTGGAACCATAACTTTTCGAAAACTTTAAGGAGACATTCGATCGATTCTCATAGTACATCTTGTGCAAAAATGTCTATCTTCTCTTGCTTATGGAAGCAACAAAGAAAAGAAAAGATTATTTGTCATTTTTCTGATTTTGACTCAGCCTATCTTTCGAAGTAATTCATCGAACACTGCGACTTGCAGTAACAACGTTTCAAAACAAATTTTTGTCCAGAAAATTTCAGTGTTAAATTAGCTGCACAATGAATAGTTTAATAGCCGATTTTTTAATTCCAGATTAGCTGTATAAATCCTCAATAGTAGAGCGAATGGACAAGAATTCATTATTTTATTAATGAACTCAAAATCTATAGCTACTAAGTCCAATCCAGTAACTTGATTACCCTTGCTTGTGTTGTTTTTTTGCCTCGCTTTTTGAGCCCATTACAATATATTTAAAATGAGTAACCCAAGTTAAGTAAACCTATTTAGAACCCATTAGAATGATGTTATAATTTAACTTATTTTGCTAAGTATAGATAAATGTAGTAAATAGAAGTAGCTGTTACTAATTATTCTAAAATTAAATGTATATTAAAGAAAAAAATAACTTTAGAGTCTGTACGGGTTTTTTTAATGTGCCAGTAGCTAGCTCATCAAAATAGTATAAGGTTATATACAATAGTCAGGATCAAGTAGTATATTCCTGAAAATTTGGACATGTATTGGTGCTGCTATCCCTATTTGATGGTATTGACTGTATTATATTCAATTTACTGTAGCAACAAAATGACAGTAATGTTTACAAATTCAAATCATATCTATGGCTTCTGTTTCTTGAAAATAATATATTTTTTAACTTTATATACATAAATTATTTTTTAATACAAAAATGTTAGTTTAGTGCTATGGATTGTTATTAGATAATTATGCAGTATAATTGAATACATTTATTATCAGTTCAACATTTTAATGCAACTGCAGCTATACTTATGTTTTTGATGATTCATTGTAAAACAAGAGTACTAAAGTCTATATGGGTAGCATCAAAACAGTTTAGAATAAAATTCTAAATTTTGGCTTGATTACTTGTGTTTTATCAAAAGATAACATTTTGATATCTCAATTTCTATCTTATATACTGCAAGAAGTCTTATGCAGAATGACTTTTATGTATATTACTTTCAATTAATTATACATATTTGTTATTTTGTATTACTTAAATTGAAGTTTTTTTATCTTTTTATCTTAGTATGGGAATGCTGATCTCTTGCTCAAATTCTCAATCCTCAAATCCTCTGCACAATCTGCAGGAGGAAGCTCACAATCAAGCTGTTGCCAGCTCAGCTGAGCTCGCAGCTACTCAAGACAATCCGGGAACCTCAGCATCTGCAATGCCAGACACCGAAGAGGATGATCACGATGTCCAGCCGCGCCATCCTCAGCAGCAGCAGCTACGGACACTGCCGTACAGCGACAGCCGCTCTGGCAGGTCTCTGAGCGAGCCAGCTAACGAGGCTGACACCATCTCGAAGCGGGAGTACTATACTCTGCGCGATCACGGCCTGCCTGTACAGCCGGGCGCGCCGACACTGCAGCGACAGTCAGAGGGCGGCGGCGGCAAACTACTCCGGCGCCTGGGCTCGGTGAAAATGCGCGAATGCCTGGTTGTCATGCTGGACGGCTCAGTAAACTCGTTCGAAGTCGATGTTAGTAGAATCGATGAGTCTGACCGATTGCTGTCTCGTTTTAAAGCGTTTTTCCTAGCTGAATTTTCACAGCTTTCAGTGTTCATTGGGAAAATCCAAGCCTACTGAAGCTTCCCAGCCTCCTGAAGCTTTCCAGCCTCCTGAAGCTTTCCAGCCTCCTGAAGCTTTCCAGCCTCCTGAAGCTTTCCAGCCTCCTGAAGCTTTCCAGCCTCCTGAAGCTTTCCAGCCTCCTGAAGCTTTCCAGCCTCCTGAAGCTTTCCAGCCTCCTGAAGCTTTCCAGCCTCCTGAAGCTTTCCAGCCTCCTGAAGCTTTCCAGCCTCCTGAAGCTTTCCAGCCTCCTGAAGCTTTAAATTTCCTTCCGCAGCCAACCTCCAAGGCGCAGGATCTGTTCGATGAGACGTGCAAATTTCTCTGCCTCCGCGAGAAGGAGTACTTCGGCCTGTGCTATCGCGACGCCACGCACGTCTTTGTGAGTACTTTCCGTCTTTGTTGTATTTCCCCTGATTTTTGTGTACAGCAATCTAAAAAACAGGTACTCTTAATCCTGAATACCCAATGACTCTCCTGAATACCAAATGACTCTCCTGAATACCCAATGACTCTCCTGAATACCCAATGACTATCCTGAATACCCAACGACTCTCCTGAATACCCAATGACTCTCCTGAATACCCAATGACTCTCCTGAATGCCCAATGACTATCCTGAATACCCAATGACTCTCCTGAATACCCAATAACTCTCCTGAATACCCAATGACTCTCCTGAATACCCAATGACTCTCCTGAATACCCAATGACTCTCCTGAATACCCAATGACTCTCCTGAATACCCAATGACTCTCCTGAATACCCAATGACTATCCTGAATACCCAATGACTCTCCTGAATACCGAATAACTCTCCTGAATACCTAATGACTCTCCTGAATACCCAATGACTCTCCTGAATACCCTGATTCCTGATACCCGAAATAAGTTTTTAACTACAAGCTACAAAATGAGACTCTAGCTCGTTTTGGGAATTGGGAATTTTTGAAGACCTCTATGGGTTAAATGAAGTCATCACTTGGTCAATCCTATCTGGGGAAAAAACGAATATATAGGGTGGGACTCTGTTCTATTTCTATCGTTTTCCCCTTAGCCATTGCTAAATTGCCTCCACCCACAGCGCAGCCTAGAACAGTGATTGCCAATTAACTGACAAACTTTAGCATCAGCCGCCCGCTTTCCATCCATACCCCATTTCCAAATGAAGTTATTTAGCTTGTGTTTTTGTGTGGCCTTCCTCTTCCTAGATCGAAAAGATGCGAATAATATACTTTTTCCTTCATTGTTCAATCAGTCGTCTCACGTGACCAATCCTCACCTTTATGTGACCCGAGTTTCTAATTCAATTTATTTTCTCATTCGCAGCTTACTAATTATAGTCATAATCATTTGTATTATACATGGAATGACCGAGTATATATAGTTTGTTAAAGGCTTTGAGCACAGATTTGATGGATTTTTGAGTGGCCAGGCGAAGATGGGATCTGTCAGTTGGGATTTAGCTCGCAGGCTGAGAGTGAGAGCTGAAGGAGGGTCGGCCTGGGAACCTATATCAATTCTAGATGGATCAAAACCTTTAGATCTAAAATCTGGATTTTAGATTTTCCTATCTATATTGCCAACATTCGCAGCCTGTCTCATTATACCGCATCGTGTTTTTTTTCTTTTTCTTTTAGCACTGGCTCTACAACGACAAACAACTTGGCAAACAGATTGGCAGTGAGTTGTTCCGTGTCTTTTTATTGATCTTTATTTTACTAGAGAAAGCTTGGCTTCGCGACAGTAGGGAAATCTTTGCTTCCCAATCCCTAGGGCAAATACCCTTTCATAGTGAACTGAAGCAATAAGTAGTGAAGTGTCGTGTAGTAGGAAAACACTGATTGTTTCCCAGGGGCTGAAATTCGAACTCATGACCTCCTGGAGTGATGAGGAGCTATAGAAGGTATTATTTTTAAAGAAGCTTAAATAAATAAATAAAATTAAAGAAATAAATATGTTGAATTTTCCTGAAGGAGGAACTTGGGTCGTAACCAGGCATCTATAGAAGTTTCCATTGTCCCGCGTGGGATTGGCACACCCCAGGATGCCAAAAACACACCAATTAGCCATGTGCTTTCGCGCAGTGTAAGAATTCATATTTCCGCGGTATACGTCCGGTTGTATTATGCCGTCATATCGATCACTGTCAATGAGGAAAATGCAAGTCTACATTCCATCGTTTTGCACTACTTGCAATCCATTCTCTACCTGTGGTTTCCCAAAAGGAACAAGCAAATTGTAACACTGCTTATACAATCGATCCGATTCTTGACTTTCATGTTAGCTAATGTACTTTTAATATTAGCCAGTTGATTATATTTGTATCTCACTCTGTTTTTCAGTATCTCACTGTGTTTTTCAGTATCTCACTGTGTTTTTCAGTATCTCACTCTGTTTTTCAGTATCTCACTCTGTTTTTCAGTATCTCACTCTGTTTTTCAGTATCTCACTCTGTTTTTCAGTATCTCACTCTGTTTTTCAGTATCTCACTCTGTTTTTTCAGTATCTCACTCTGTTTTTTCAGTATCTCACTCTGTTTTTCAGTATCTCACTGTGTTTTTCAGTATCTCACTCTGTTTTTCAGTATCTCACTCTGTTTTTCAGTATCTCACTCTGTTTTTCAGTATCTCACTCTGTTTTTCAGTATCTCACTCTGTTTTTCAGTATCTCACTCTGTTTTTCAGTATCTCACTCTGTTTTTCAGTATCTCACTCTGTTTTTCAGTATCTCACTGTGTTTTTCAGTATCTCACTCTGTTTTTCAGTATCTCACTCTGTTTTTCAGTATCTCACTCTGTTTTTCAGTATCTCACTCTGTTTTTCAGTATCTCACTCTGTTTTTCAGTATCTCACTCTGTTTTTCAGTATCTCACTCTGTTTTTCAGTATCTCACTCTGTTTTTCAGTATCTCACTCTGTTTTTCAGTATCTCACTCTGTTTTTCAGTATCTCACTCTGTTTTTCAGTATCTCACTCTGTTTTTCAGTATCTCACTCTGTTTTTCAGTATCTCACTCTGTTTTTCAGTATCTCACTCTGTTTTTCAGTATCTCACTCTGTTTTTCAGTATTTCACTCTGTTTTCCAGTATCTCACTGTTTTTTTCAGTTATCTCACTCTGTTTTTCATTATCTCACTTAGTTTTTCAGTTATCTCACTCTGTTTGTCATTATCTCACTTAGTTTTTCAGTTATCTCACTCATTTTTTTTTCAGTATCTCACTCTGTTTGTCATTATCTCACTCTGTTTGTCATTATCTCACTCTGTTTGTCATTATCTCACTCTGTTTGTCATTATCTCACTCTGTTTATCATTATCTGACTCTGTTTATCATTATCTGACTCAGTTTTTCGTCATCTGGAAGACTTTTTCTCAATTAGTTTCTAAATTTTTCGCACCATGTTAATCAGTTTATCACAATATCAGCAATTGTCTCATTCTGTTTCTCTCTTAACTCGCAGATTTTTTTCTGCGGCTATATTTTCTCTTGCCATTTATTTTTCTTAGCAACAATCTTACTATATAATGGTCTAGTCGTGTGGCTTCTCTACGATTGACACAATTTTCGTATCTACATAGAATAGCCAATTTGTTTCAGTATTGTTTAATTGATTATACGGGTATATAATCATAATTATAACTCGATAGATAGTATTGCAGGTCCTATTATATTAGCACCTTAATTTCATGTCTGCAACTTTCTCACACGCAGGTTTGTTCCTAAAAATAGTTTTACATATAGTAACTATTAGTGGGAGGATTTTTGGCGTGTGTTAGTTCCTCTGCACTCCAGCACCTCAGAATAGACTTTCACTGCTGCACTGTTCCATTGGTATTTCACTTATTTTTCTATATCGATGACAAAAGTGCACGAGACCTCGATGCCATGCTGCTGCTGCTGCTATTGCTGAAAATCAGCTTCGTGGCTTTCTCTTCTGTTTAGCTTTAATAACTTGTCCTAAACTGGGTATCTTTTGCGCTACTGTTTATCATTAAACTTGTCAGTTTTCTGGGTCATAGAATAACTGAAAAGCATATTATGCATAACTATTATGATTTGCCACAGTTCTTACGGACAACAATAGCTGCGCAAGGCGAAACCATTTTGTGGTTATTTCGTGTTATTATTTTAAGTATTCTGTTTTCTAAAATATATTCAACTGATTTTGATCAGCTTTGCAGGGTAAATTAGAGGAGAGATTAGAGGAGAGATTAGAGGAGAGATTAGAGGAGAAATTAGAGGAGAAATTAGAGGAGAAATTAGAGGAGAGATTAGAGGAGAGATTAGAGGAGAGATTAGAGGAGAGATTAGACAGGAGAGATGCGAGACGCGGGTGTGCGATGAGATTGGGAAAGCGATGAGACAGGAAAGAGATGAGACAGGAGAGAGACGAGACAGGAGAGAGATAAGACAGGAGAGAGATGAGACAGGAGAGAGATAAGACAGGAGAGAGATGAGACAGGAGAGAGATTAGACAGGAGAGAGACGAGACAGGAGAGAGATAAGACAGGAGAGAGATGAGATAGGAGAGAGACGAGACAGAAAAGAGACGAGACAGGAGAGAGATGAGACAGGAGAGAGATGAGACAGGAGAGAGATGAGACAGGAGAGAGATTAGACAGGAGAGAGATGAGACAGAAGAGAGATAAGACAGGAGAGAGATGAGACAGGAGAGAGATAAGACAGGAGAGAGATAAGACAGGAGAGAGATGAGACAAGAGAGAGATAAGACAGGAGAGAGATGAGACAGGAGAGAGATAAGACAGGAGAGAGATGAGACAGGAGAGAGATTAGACAGGAGAGAGATGAGACAGGAGAGAGATAAGACAGGAGAGAGATGAGACAGGAGAGAGACGAGACAGGAGAGAGATAAGACAGGAGAGAGATGAGACAGGAGAGAGATAAGACAGGAGAGAGATGAGACAGGAGAGAGATTAGACAGGAAAGAGATAAGACAGGAGAGAGATGAGACAGGAGAGAGATTAGACAGGAGAGAGATGAGACAGGAGAGAGACGAGACAGGAGAGAGACGAGACAGGAGAGAGATGAGACAGGAGAGAGATGAGATAGGAGAGAGACGAGACAGGAGAGAGATGAGACAGGAGAGAGACGAGACAGGAGAGAGACGAGACAGGAGAGAGAGGAGATAGGAGAGAGACGAGACAGAAAAGAGACGAGACAGGAGAGAGACGAGACAGGAGAGAGATGAGATGGAGAGAGACGAGACAGAAAAGAGACGAGACAGACGAGAGATGAGACAGACGAGAGATGAGACAGGAGAGATATGAGACAGGTGAGAGATTAGACAGTTGTGAGGTATTGAAAGGGCTTTAATTTTTGGGTTTAGAAGCTTGTCTCACCTGACTTTGCTTACCAACTAAAAAATTGTTTCGTTCTTCGAATGCAAAGTAAAAAAAAATTGCTAAAAAGCATGCGAAACAAATTATTGAAATCTTTCCAAACTTTATAGCCTTTCTCTCATCTCCCTTACTGCATCTGCATCCAATCACCCCCAACCGATATCGTTGTGGCCTTAAAGGGGGTTCTGGGGCTGGTTTAAAAACTTTGCATTGATTAGAATTATTTTTTTTCTACATAGCGAGTGAAGAATGTTGGGCAAGTTGTAATTCTGTTTGGAAAATTCTCTTTCCGCGAATGTGAATCAGTTCAAGTGGCGAGTTTTGTGTGTTTCTTGCTTAAAGCTTGTGAAACCCCTCAGATAATTCTCTTGTAGAATAAGCATGTTCTAGTTTGTTATGATTATTGTTGCCAAGACGACCAGCTTCTGGGTCTTGCCATTTCTTACTTACAGAGAAAGACTCGATGACTCATCGGTTCCAGCGAGCTTAAACTGATTGACCTCGATTTATAGCGGCACAATATTTTTTCTGTCCATCGGTTTTAGTTCGCATCGCTTCAGTTCACCCAGTTGTAAATTGGGTACCAGATTGGGGGTAGCACGATTAGCTGCGGCTTAAGGATAGGTTGCTCAAAGCGAATCCATTCTCGCCTCCCTGCCACCCACCGAGCAGAGAACGAATGGAAGCTGGAGTTCATGGTGAAGTTCTACCCGCCCGACCCGGAGAATCTGCGCGACAACCTCACCCGGTACTACATGGCGCTGCAGATTCGCCAGAACCTCATGGCCGACATCCTGCCGTGCTCGTTCACCACCTACATTGTGCTGGGCAGCTATGTTGTGCAATCCGAAATTGGCGACCACGACCTAACTAATGCCAGGGTTGGCGACCTCACCTATCTGCAGGTGAGGGCGCGATCCTTCGTTTTTGCATCAGACTTGCAGATGGAGTGAATTTTTGACGAAGTGACCTAGAAATAGAGTGATCTAGAAACGGAGTGATCTACAAATTGACTGATCTAGAAATTTAGTAACTTAAGACGGAGTGATCTAGAAACGGAGTGATCTAGAAACGGAGTGATCTAGAAACGGATTAATCTAGAAAAGGAGTGATCTAGAAACGGAGTGATCTAGAAACGGAGTGATCTAGAAACGGAGTGATCTAGAAACGGAGTGATCAAGAAACGGAGTAATCTAGTAACGGAGTGATCTAGAAACGGATTAATCTAGAAACGGAGTGACCTAGAAACGGAGTGATCTAGAAACGGAGTGATCTACAAATTGACTGGTCTAGAAATATAGTAACCTTAGATGGAGTGATGTAGAAACGGAGTGATCTAGAAACGGAGTGATCTATAAACAGAGTGACCTAGAAACGGAGTGATCTAGAAACAAATTGATCTAGAAACGAAGTGATCTAGAAACGGAGTGACCTAGAAACGGAATGACCTAGAAACGGAGTGATCTAGAAACGAAGTGATCTAGAAACGGAGTGATCTAGAAACGGAGTGATCTAGAAACGGAGTGATCTACAAATTGACTGGTCTAGAAATTTAGTAACTTAAGACGGAGTGATGTAGAAACGGAGTGATCTAGAAACAGAGTGACCTAGAAACGGAGTGATCTAGAAATAAATTGATCTAGAAATGGAGTGATCTAGAAACGGAGTGACCTAGAAACGGAATGACCTAGAAACGGAGTGATCTAGAAACGAAGTGATCTAGAAACGGAGTGATCTAGAAACGGAGTGATCTAGAAACGGAATGATCTACAAATTGACTGGTCTAGAAATTTAGTAACTTAAGACGGAGTGGTGTAGAAACGGAGTGATCTAGAAACGGAGTGATCTAGAAACGGAGTGATCTAGAAACGGATTGATCTAGAAACGGAGTGATCTAGAAACGGAGTGATCTAGAAACGGATTGATCTAGAAACGGAGTGATCTAGAAACTTAGTGATATAGAAACAGAGTGATTTACAAATTAATTGATCTAGAAATTGAGTAACTTATAGACGGACTGACCTTGAAATGAAGTGTCTATTAACTGACTTCGAGACATTGGGACTTAAAGCAAAGTGACTTATAGACGGAGTGACTTAAGACAGAAAAACTTAAGGACAATGTGCCTTTCGAAAAGAAGGACTCAAAAGATGATGTGACATAGTGATTGTGTGAGCCAGTGACATCAAAACTGCACATCAACAATTTAGGAAAGTGGGTATGGGTTCTTTGTTGGTTTGTTAGCAGAAAGTTAAATAAAACTTGTCTCTTGAGTGTCATAAGCTTTTTCTTCATAGCTGAGTAAGTGGCTCTCAGAGTGTGCCTTTGAGTACATTTGCTAGCTTTGTTCCCAAATGAAGATTCCTCTCAGGCGTGTGGAGCAGGGGTCTGACAAAATAGTTAGCTTCATCAGCTCTCTGCAACCCCAATCAGCAGAGCTGTCGGGTTCTTTCTGTCTAGATTCTGTTCATCCGAATGCGTATACTATTTTTATGATTGCATAGAAAGTACTTTCAATTGGCGTGGAGTCTGAATACAAGTTTATCTAGCTGAAAATTGTACTTATGAATTCTGCTCGCGAAGTTTCATTGGAATTTTCCTGTCGTCTCTTCAAATTCAAGAGACGAAATGGGATTGGGATTTTTTTATAATAATATCCTCTTCCCTCCCCGGGCCAACACGAATGCAAATCAGCCCGCCTGTCGCGCCCACCCCTCCTCCTCCGCTCCAACGAAATCGCCGGATGCTTCACATTAGAGCTTCTTGCTCAACCAGCTCCCCCAGATCTAGAAACGGAGTGATCTAGAAACGGATTAATCTAGAAACGGAGTGACCTAGAAACGGAGTGACCTAGAAACGGAGTGACCTAGAAACGGAGTGACCTAGAAACGGAGTGACCTAGAAACGGAGTGACCTAGAAACGGAGTGATCTAGAAACGGAGTGATCTACAAATTGACTGGTCTAGAAATTTAGTAACTTAAGACGGAGTGATGTAGAAACGGAGTGATCTAGAAACGGAGTGATCTAGAAACGGAGTGACCTAGAAACGGAGTGATCTAGAAACGGAGTGATCTAGAAACGGATTGATCTAGAAACGGAGTGATCTAGAAACAAATTGATCTAGAAACGGAGTGATCTAGAAACGGATTAATCTAGAAACGGAGTGATCTAGAAACGGAGTGATCTAGAAACGGAGTGATCTAGAAACGGAGTGATCTAGAAACGGATTGATCTAGAAACGGAGTGATCTAGAAACGGAGTGATCTAGAAACGGAGTGATCTAGAAACGGATTAATCTAGAAACGGAGTGATCTAGAAACGGAGTGATCTAGAAACGGAGTGATCTAGAAACAAATTGATCTAGAAACGGAGTGATCTAGAAACGGATTAATCTAGAAACGGAGTGACCTAGAAACGGAGTGATCTAGAAACGGAGTGATCTAGAAACGGAGTGATCTAGAAACGGAGTGATCTAGAAACGGAGTGATCTAGAAACGGAGTGATCTAGAAACGGAGTGATTAAGAAACGGAGTGATTAAGAAACGGAGTGATCAAGAAACGGAGTAATCTAGTAACGTAGTGATCTAGAAACGGATTAATCAAGAAACGGAGTGACCTAGAAACGGAGTGATCTAGAAACGGAGTGATCTAGAAACGGAGTGATCTACAAATTGACTGGTCTAGAAATTTAGTAACTTAAGACGGAGTGATGTAGAAACGGAGTGATCTATAATAGAAACAGAGTGATCTAGAAACAAATAGATCTAGAAACGGAGTGATCTAGAAACAAATAGATCTAGAAACGGAGTGATCTTGAAACTGAGTGACCTGCTCAATCAGCTCCCCCAGATCATAGTTTTATCCCCTCTGTGTGATTGTGTAGTCCTAAATTCTAAGTATTCTAAACATCCCCATTCCATATCACATCCCCATTCCATATCACATCCCCATTCCATCTCACATCCCATTCCATATCACATTCCCATCTCAAGTCAACACGTTCAGGCAAATGGCAGGAGTAACTATGACTTTGGTTTAGCCTCGTCATCTAAATAGTGCCGTTTGCATAGACTTGCTTAGACTCCAATTGGCTCTGCATCTGAACTGCAGGACTGCCCCTTCTGCCCCGAGGAGTTCCGCGCCCATCGCGAGCTGCAGGAGCGGGTGAGCGAGCTGCACCGCACGCACAGCGGCATGACCCCCGAGGAGGCCGATCTGCGCTTCCTGCAGAACGCTAAAAAGTTGGCCATGTACGGCGTTGACATGCACGAAGCTCGCGACTGCCGCGGCGAGGAAGTCTACGTTGGTGTCTATCACAGCGGAGTGCTGGTCTACCGCAACAGCCTGCGCATCAACCGCTTCTCCTGGCCAAAGATCATGCGAGTGTCCTACAAGCGCTGCTCTCTACGCATCGCCCTCCGGCCGGCCGATTCTGATTGGCGCGGCGAGCGAGTTGTGGAATTCAAATGCGCCTCGGGCCGGCTGGCCAAGCGGCTCTGGCGGGCAGTGGTTGAGCATCACGGCTTCTTCAGGTGAGCTTCGGCTAATGATTTTTCCCTTCCATCTTCATATCTTCCTAATTACATAGACTCATTCTTCTCAAATGGGATGATTCTCCCAGATCCTCATTCTCCCAGATCCTCATTCTTCCAGATCCTCATTCTCCCAGATCCTTATCCTCCCCAGTTCCTCATTCTCCCAGATCCCAATTCTCCCAGATCCTTATTATTGCAGATCCTCATTCTTCCATATCCTAATCCTCCCAGTTCCTCATTCTCCCAGATCCTCTTTTCCCAGATCCTCATTATCCCAGATCTTCATTCTCTCATATCCGTCATTTTAAGCCCTTATTTTATTATATTCTCTATAAAAATGACTAGCTACAGTTTGCATGACGCAATTCCCCTTCAATCGTCTATGACTCTATCTTATAGTTTTCAATGAGCAGCAGCTAAACACAGAGACATCTTCTATGATTGATTTCAGGCTGAAGTCGCCAGAGAAGCCAGCCAAGCCGCTCATTCCTGGCACATTCAAGCGCAACTGGAACTATACTGGGCCAACCAGGGGCCAGATAAATGATCAGACTCTCGGCCCGTACCCGGAGGCCCTAATCACGCCCGGCATGCGAAAGAGTTTCCGCAAGAAAGGTGAGCACAATGCTCACGACAGTGAGTTTATTGTGGTAGTTGGGTTTTTTGAGCGTCCAAGATCATGGCTGATCATATGTTTATGTTTATTGTGGTCATGATAATGCGTAGAATGTGGTCATGAGTTTGAGTAGAATGTGGTCATGAGTTTGAGTAGAATGTGGTCATGAGTTTGAGTAGACTGAGTTCATGAGCTTGAGTAGACTGAGGTCATGAGCTTGAGTAGACTGAGGTCATGAGCTTGAGTAGACTGAGGTCATGAGCTTGAGTAGACTGAGGTCATGAGTTTGAGTAGACTGAGGTCATGAGCTTGAGTAGACTGAGGTCATGAGTTTGAGTAGACTGAGGTCATGAGTTTGAGTAGACTGAGGTCATGAGTTTGAGTAGACTGAGGTCATGAGCTTGAGTAGACTGAGGTCATGAGTTTGAGTAGACTGAGGTCATGAGTTTGAGTAGACTTGTCATGAGCTTGAGTAGACTGAGGTCATGAGCTTGAGTAGACTGAGGTCATGAGCTTGAGTAGACTGTGGTCATGAGCTTTAGTAGACTGTGGTCATGAGCTTGAGTAGTCTGTGGTCATGAGCTTAATTGAGTTCGCTCGTCATTTGCAGAGGACGCTTTTAACTACGAGTCGCACTTACCGGCGCCTGGCTTGAACGGCACCGGCAGCGCTGCCATCACGGCCTCCTATTATCATCAGGCCCAGAGCACACCCATGGACTATCAGCAGCAGCTGCAGCAGCAGCAGTCGACGCTTCAAGCTCGCGAACAGCTGGATCGACGGCCAGAGCTGGACGCGATCCGGCCGCGGCGTTGGTTCCTTACTCCTCTCGACGCCGACGTTGACGGTTCCGGCGCCTCCGTTGCTGTCGGCGACGATGTCGAAAGACGACAATCTCCGCCGCTGACGCTGGCCTGCCCTGGCGCTGACTGGCTTGGCGGCCGGGCCGACTCCGGCGTCCGCAACGGCGGCCAGTGGTACTTCGAGGTCGTCGTCGACCTGCCGCATGGTCGCAAAGTCGACGCCGCCGCCGATGTCGATTCCCGCATAGGCTGGGCTACAGCGTCGGCCGGCCTGCGACTGGGCGTCGCCGACGCGCACGGCTTCGGCTTCGGCGCCGGCCCTGACGGCCGCCAGGCCACCAAATGCACTGCAGGCCAGGTAGACGACTACGGCTGCCGGCTGCGGCCTGGCGACGTGGTCGGAGCCGCTCTGGATCTGGACAGCGGCCTCGTGCTGTACTCCGTCAACGGGGTGGAACAGGGACAGGCCTTCAGCTTGGCCAGGTGAGAGAGCATTCACTGCCAGCTATTCACCTACCAAATAGGCCCCTATTCACACTGCCCTCACCAGCCTCTAAACGACAGACGCGGTTTTTTGCTAATATATTCTCATTTCCGTGATGAAATGCCGTACTTTTACTGAATAGCTCTTTGGTATATCATCTGGCATTCTAGCTGATTAATGATTCGAGATCTAAAATCTGAGCAACTGAATCAAGAGCTGCAAATCAGTTTTATTTTTATGATTTATTTATTATTATTGTCAATGAGTTATTTTACTATTTCTGTCTGACTTATATTAATTATGATGCTTGGGCCGTGAATGCTTGATTTTTTAAGCTAAGTGAGATTGAATTGTTTGGCACATAAATACTTTGGGTTAATTTGAAGATATTTCAGTACAATAAAGTTTTGTGCAAAATATCTGTACAATATTTGGTCGAGACTTACCAACTAAAGCTTAACACAACTGATGCTTGACCCACCAAACTCTATGGGAGCTTGACCCACCAAACTCTATGGCAGCCTGGCCCACCAAACTCTATGGCAGCCTGACCCACCAAACTCTATGGCAGCTTGACCCACTAAACTCTATGGCAGCTTGACCTACCAAACTCTATGGCAGCTTGACCCACCAAACTCTATGGCAGCTTGACCCACCAAACTCTATGGCAGCTTGACCCACCAAACTCTATGGCAGCCTGACCCACCAAACTCTATGGCAGCTTGACCCACCAAAATCTATGGTAGCTTGACCCACCAAACTCTATGGCAGCTTGACTCAACCCCTCCACCTCTCATCCGCCAGGGAGATGCGGTCCGAGACCTTCTTCCCGGCGGCCTGCGCCAGAAACGGCGCCATCCTGCGCTGGAACTTCGGCGACAATCCGGCCAGTCCGCTGCTTCACCTGCCCGGCGGCCCGTGGCGCCCGGTCGGCCTCGCGCCGGTCAATCAGCGCGCAGATAATCCCAAAGCTTGGCGACTAAATCAGTATGACGTCACCGGGCCGGGCATGGCGCTGGGACCGGACGGAGCGTCGGCGCAGGGCAGGCTTGGCTTCGGCTGGCAGGGAGTGCGGGCAGCCAAGGGTGTGCGGCCTGTGGCCGGTTCAGGCCGATTCTACTACGAGGTTTGTCTACAATAACCGTTGCAAGATGAAGGGTGGGATGCTTAGATGAAGGGTGCAGCAGTGAGATGAAGGGTGCAGCAGTGAGATGAATGATGCAGCAGTGAGATGAATGATGCAGCAGTGAGATGAAGGGTGCAGCAGTGAGATGAAGGGTGCAGCAGTGAGATGAAGGGTGTAGCAGTGAGATGAAGGGTGCAGCAGTGAGATGAAGGGTGCAGCATTGAGATGAAGGGTGCAGCAGTGAGATGAAGGGTGCAGCAGTGAGATGAAGGGTGCAGCATTGAGATGAAGGGTGCAGCAGTGAGATGAAGGGTGCAGCAGTGAGATGAAGGGTGCAGCAGTGAGATGAAGGGTGCAGCATTGAGATGAAGGTGCAGCAGTGAGATGAAGGGTGCAGCAGTGAGACTAAGGGTGAAATTTAAGATGTGAATGGAAATGGCCAAGCGTGTGCTCACCCAAACCCTAGGTGGAGCCGCTGGAGTCGCATTCTTCGGGCCTGACCAGAGCTGGCTGGACCACCGAGTCGGGCAGCCTGGACGCCGGTCGTGACCAGCACGGCTGGGCCTACGGCGCCGATCCAGACGGCTTCGGGCTGGCCGGGTCTCAGGGCAAGAAAATGCACAACGATCAGATCGACGTCTACGGCGAGCCCTTCAACGGCGGCGATGTAGTCGGCTGCTACCTGGACTTGGGCACCGGCACGGTGGCGTTCGCCAAGAATGGCCAGTCGCTGGGCCAGGCCTACTCGCTGCCGCCTGCCGCTCGTGTCAGCGACGCCTACTATCCTACCGTGTGCGTTCGCGACCAGACTGTGGATGTGAACTTCGGCCAGAGGGCATTTCGTTATCCGCCAGGTCCTGCCTGGACAGCGGTCGGCTTGGCCAGCGAGGAGGCTGTGCGACGTAGCGGCCGAACAGGGGCTGCCGATGTGAGTAACTTTTTGTTTCAGTTTTTGGGTTTGGCTCGTACGTTTCTTAGAAATGGAAGAATATTTACCCTTCATGTGTTTCTTAGAAACATCTCTGTTATGTGGGGTGCTTAGAAGCCTGTCTCGTAAATTCTTTTTTTAAATAATCTACCGTAGCTGCGTTTCTTGGAAACATATTTATTATTCGTGTTTCTTGGAAACCTTTTGTTGTGTATGTTTCTTGGAAAACCTCTTACTCTGTTTTTTCGAAACCACTTTATTTTATGTCTCTTAGAAACAAATTTATTATTCGTGTTTCTTAGAAACCTCTTGTTGTGTATGTTTATTAAAAACCCATTTTATTATCAGTTTTTTCGATCCTAATTTTTTAGTGTTTCTTTAAAACCTTTCATTGGTGTGTTTCTAAGACTGCCGTAAGTGTGGTTCTTAAAAACGCCCGTTTTCTAGAGCAGTTCATTTTAAATTCCTTATTCGTAACAGCCTCTTTTAGAAATCCCGCTTTTTACGAGGGCTTACGAGGGCTACGAGACTTACTGTAAGTCTATGTTTGAGGTCCTGTTAGTTTTTCGTTGATAACTTCTATTTCCCTAGTCTGTTAGAAAAAAGATTTGAATTAATATAAAGAAGAGACTTGCCGCTATAAGACTGTGTAAAATCACGTTATTTGAACCATCAGAACAAAAGATATAATCAAAAGTAACACTACTTTTGGGACAGGCCTCGTATATACATTTCTTAGACACTATTACAATTTTTTTTCTTATTCCGATTTTTCTAATAGTTTTTACTTTAATTTTTCTTGCTTAATTTTCTTCTGAAAAAATGTTTTAGCACCAACTTTCTTGATATTATTTAAAATGAATGAGCGCAGAACTAGCAAAAGCTTGGCTAATAATTGTTAATTCGCAATTTAAGCAGTGAATTTGCAACTTTTTTTCTACAAAAATGCATGGCCAAGCTAGTATAATTTTTTAAAATTCACATTGCAGCGCAAATCAAAAGGCTTTGCCTACGCCGACCCCAGAATGCTGCAGGAGAGCCTTAGCAAGCGGGTGAGTGACTCTCTGTGTTCTGATTCCATGCCCTGTTCTTGCATTTGCGCCACATTCCGAGCTGCACTTTTATTTCTCCATGTATATACTTGGAAACCATTTTAGAAGAGCAGATTGTCCCAGGTGTCTAATGACGAGCAGCAGCAGCAGCAGCAACAGAGGGTGAGGCCTAAGTGGGGTAGCAAATACATATGCGGGCTTGAATTTATCCTCTGTCTGACTCTCTCATCTGACTCTCTCATCTGACTCTCTCATCTGACTCTCTCATTTGACTCTCTCATCTGACTCTCTCATCTAACTCTCTCATCTGACTCTCTCATCTGACTCTCTCATTTGACTCTCTCATCTGACTCTCTCATCTGACTCTCTCATCTGACTCTCTCATCTGACTCTCTCACCTGACTCTCTCATCTGACTCTCTCATCTGACTCTCTCACCTGACTCTCTCATCTGACTCTCTCATCTTACTCTCTCATCTGACTCTCTCATCTGACTCTCTCATCTGACTCTCTTATCTGACTCTCTCATCTGACTCTCTCATCTGACTCTCTTATCTGACTCTCTCATATGACTCTCTCATCTGACTCTCTCATCTGACTCTCTCATCTGACTCTCTCACCTGACTCTCTCATCTGACTCTCATCTGACTCTCTCACCTGACTCTCTCATCTGACTCTCATCTGACTCTCTCACCTGACTCTCTCATCTGACTCTCTCATCTGACTCTCTCATCTGACTCTCTCATATGACTCTCTCATCTGACTCTCTCATCTCTCATCTGACTCTCTTATCTGACTCTCTCATCTGACTCTCTCATCTGACTCTTATCTGACTCTCTAATCTGACTCTCTCATCTGACTCCCTCATCTGACTCTCTTATCTGACTCTCTCATCTGACTCTCTCATCTGACTCTCATCTGACTCTCTCATCTGAATATTTTCTTTAACTCTTTTAAACAGTTGTTATAACGGACTCTAAGTACATTATGCTCATTCGTTAGATAAAGTCTATTCCCTCATTGCTCATAAAAAATCTCTGTACAATAGTCCATGACCCAGCTCGTGCGGTGATGGTTGGGTGGCAAACCCAATGTGTAGACACGCCCCATCACAAGGGATCGTAAAAATTTTCTCTTAGCTGGAATCAGGTTTCATTTGGCCTGTCTAGTCCCAGATTATTAATTTCCTTATTTTTCATCTCTGCCTGTGTTTCTCCCTTGTACCCTTCGGTTCCTGTTGGTTGACTGATAAATATTTCGCGTGACAATACTCCATTAGTTAGTCTGCATCTATCAAGCGCTTGGAGTTCATCGATTTGACTTTAGAAAAAACGTCAAAGCATAAAAAACTAATTTTTTAACGAATTGCAGCCTTCGGTGGATCAGCGCAGCGATCAGGTGCGAGACCACCGCCAGCAGTTCGCTGGGCGGCTGCGCGGCGGCTTCATGGAGAGCGGCGAACCGACCGTCTCTGTGCGGGAGACCCGAACTGAGGTGAGGGAGACTGAGTTGAGAGAGACTGGGATGAGGGAGACTGAGGTGAGGGAGACTGAGGTGAGGGAGACTGGGTTGAGGGAGACGGGTGAGAGAGACTGGGGTGAGGGAGACTGAGGTGAGGGAGATTGGGGTGAGGGAGACTGGGTTGAGGGAGACTGTGGTGAGGGAGACTGGGGTGAGGGAGATTGGGGTGAGGGAGACTGGGGTGAGGGAGACTGGGGTGAGAGAGACTGGGGTGAGGGAGACTGAGGTGAGGGAGACTGAGGTGAGGGAGACTGGGGTGAGGGAGACTGAGGTGAGGGAGATTGGGGTGAGGGAGACTGGGTTGAGGGAGACTGTGGTGAGGGAGACTGGGGTGAGGGAGATTGGGGTGAGGGAGACTGGGGTGAGGGAGACTGGGGTGAGAGAGACTGGGGTGAGGGAGACTGAGGTGAGGGAGACTGAGGTGAGGGAGATTGGGGTGAGGGAGACTGAGGTGAGGGAGACTGAGGTGAGGGAGATTGGGGTGAGGGAGACTGGGTTGAGGGAGACTGTGGTGAGGGAGACTGAGGTGAGGGAGATTGGGGTGAGGGAGACTGGGTTGAGGGAGACTGTGGTGAGGGAGACTGAGGTGAGGGAGATTGGGTTGAGGGAGATTGGGGTGAGGGAGACTGGGTTGAGGGAGACTGGGGTGGGGGAGACTGAGGTGAGGGAGACTGAGGTGAGGGAGACTGAGGTGAGGGAGACTGAGGTGAGGGAGATTGGGGTGAGGGAGACTGGGTTGAGGGAGACTGTGGTGAGGGAGACTGAGGTGAGGGAGACTGAGGTGAGGGAGACTGGGTTGAGGGAGACTGGGTTGAGGGAGACTGTGGTGAGGGAGACTGGGTGAGGGAGACTGAGTTAAGGGAGACTGGGGTACCGAGGTGATAAACTAAAGTCAGGTAGTGTAGTGAGTAGGTGTGGTTCGCTATTGATTGGTTCGCACAGAATTTGCAATACAAACATGTCACATATGGCCATGTTGAGCACACTATATAATTATATTACAAACTCGATTCGCAATTTTAAGTCACCTACTCTAAGTAGTGTATTGCATGCTCACTAGTAGGCGAATGACAATATAGACTAGAAATATCAATACTTGAATCATATTTTTCTTTCTCATATTACAAAGCGACCCGAAGACTACTGCCTGGATGACGATTCGCTAGCCAAGCCGATGGCCATACCCACCGTGCCCATGGACTGCTGCGCCAGGGACAGCTACCCCAGTCATCACCATCACCTGGACATGCAGCCAACTGAGAAGACTTACGTCACCCACGTAGGGCTCGCTCGCACAGTTGATACCTTGTTTTTATGCGCAATACTTTGTTACTAAGCTTATTAGATTCGTTCACCGTTTTTTACGAGTGTTTTGCTGTAACGTAGTAGGTGAGACAGGAAAGTTAAAAGGTGAGACAGGGAAGTTTACAGGTGAGACAGGGAAGTTAACAGGTGAGACAGGGAAGTTAACAGGTGAGACTGAGAGTGACTTTAATAAGGACAGGTGAGACTTAGAGGCAATAGGTTAACAGAGCTACTATTTTATTCCGCTCAAATTTAGAGCGAAGAAATCGGCGAGCCCGAGGAAGAGGTGATGACCTTCACTGACGAGCACGGCAGCCGGATCACCAAGAAGGTGGTGCGGCGGCGTCAAGTGCGCAAAGTCATCACCAACAAGGTGGTGGAGTCGCACGCAACCCACGGCCCGCCCTGTTTCGACAGTCACGGCGGTGGCCAGGGCGCCGATGGTGGCCCTCTTCTAGAGAGAACTGTGAGTGAGAGTGGAGAAAGATCTTGGTTCATGTTTCCAATTGAATGTGAATTTTCCTGCTCCACCGAATGCGGCTAACACCTACCTACCCCACTCCTCAACAACTGTTGTCCAACACCTATCTCCTTAGCTCCTCCTCCTCCGCTAGCTTCAGACACCCACCTCACTCCTCCTCCGCTAGCCTCTGACACCCACCTCACTTCTCTACAACTGTTGCCCAACACACGACTCGTCTGCCGCGGGCTTCAGACACCCACCTCACTCCTCCTCTCCGAGCCCTGACATCCACCTCACTCCTCCGCGAGCCTCTGACACCCACCTCACTCCTCCGCCGCTTGCGCCACGCCACTCCGCACTTTGCTGCTAAATTTATTTTTTTCATACTAAAACTCAACAGATTAACGGCGTGCCCGAGGTTCGTCGCGAGACTAGAATAACTCGACGAAATTTGGTCATCTCGGGCGATGGCGACGCCGCGGATGAGTCGGTGAGGGATTAGCTATTGAACTGGGTTTGCAGAGTAGGAGTATTTAAAAGCTAGAAAAGGATGCTGTGAGCGATATTATTATAACCATGCTAAAACGACCCTTAAATATGAAGGCCGATCAACAATGAGTAAGTAAAGAGCATACATCCGGTATGTATAGTCTGGTCAGTTATTAACATGGAAAGCATTTACGTCTTAATTGTTTTCTTTATAGCCTCTTTAAGTACCTATCTAGAATAGATTTCTTCTCTATAACTGTACATGTTTAAAAACTTTAAATACTCAAATTGCTTTGGCTATTCTAAAACATTTTGTTAGTACTTAAATTCTTTGTTTTGTCAGATATGTTGAAAATTTTGCCTTGTATTTTTTCTTCTAAATTGTTTTCCATAAAAAATTTCTTTCGGTACTTCGGCTTCTAACTATTTCTACAGAAGAATATTTTTTATGTTCTAGAGAATTTCCCTTACAAATAAGCGCTTTGTTAAGCATACAGTGGTGAGACTGTCTGGTGAGTGGTGAGTCGTGCCTGAAGCCAGCGGCAGACTAGTCGTGTGTTAAGCAACAGTTGTAGAGGTGTGGCCCTGACTTCCACCTTATTCCCTAACTGCGGGCCACCCCAACATCCACCTCACTCCGCTACGGGCACAACAGCACCCACCTCACTCCTTCGCCGCATACCCCCGACACCAACCTCACTCCAATACCGCTGCCTCCGACACATCCCACTCCTTCGCTGCGGCCCTCACCATCCACCCCATTTTGCCGGCCAATCAGATCGTGCTGATTGTAAATAATTTTGATTTAAAATACCAAGTTTCGGGGTATCATACGCTTGCTCTGCACATATAAATTGCAGTTCCTTAATGATGCGATCTATCAACAGACGGGTCTAAACAAAGGCGACACAACGGTTGACGAGAACTCTGTGAATGCTTCGTGCATGGCCACTGTTCAGGAGAGCGACGTGTAAAAAACGCGTGTGAATGTCATTTTTGTCCTCCACATTTCTCCCTAATGAATTTTTTTCTAAAGCGTGTTTTAGCATCGCTTGTAGTGTAAAAACTGTTCAATCTGTATTTCATGCCACAGCAAAGCAAGCTAACTATTTTTAATGAAACGAGTTCAGTCTGCGTCACAAGGCAGTAATACGATCCCCGACCCCTTTGCAGGCTTTTTCTTAGAATTAATAATTTCCCAAATCAAGGTCAAGTATTTGGATATTAAGGTGAATTTTTTTAAGTCAACTTTTCGAAGTTTTTTTTCAAATCAAGTACAGTTTTCGTCAAATAATAGCCGACAAAATCTTTTCGCAACACTGTATACTATCTCAGCTTTTTCTTACATTATTTTTTTCACATATTCTCTCACGCACACAAATACACGCCTCATTTTAATCGATTCAGCTTTTAAACGCTTTTTATTGGCTACAAATGCAAAAGGTATTTTTTTAAAACAACCGCAACAATCACCAGATGCTACTTACTACTCGGGTCAAGTAGTAAGAATTCTCTGGTTGAGAATAATAGTGTTGTTTTTTTTGCTTTTTTTCGCGTAAAAATTTGCGCGTTCGCTTCGGACCCTTCGGACTCCGCCATTTATTAAGTGCAGCTTAACAAATCTTTGCAATTTCACACAATTTCCTATTTTTTCTATATCCACATTTCTATTTGCAGCCTTAAGCCCTGCTTTTTGTCTATATGTGGCAATCTCGATATTATTACTATTTATTTAGACTTTTTGTGCAATTAGCTGATAAGTAGAGATCAGTGATAATTAGGAAGACCAATTTTTTATTAAGAAATATTTCTACCTCCTTGTCATTTTTTTAAATGGTTTCAATAGTGATTTTAGAGCATATGTGAAATAGGATATTTCACATATGCATATCATCTGTCATGCTTCACGTGATCTTTTCTAAGGTTCTCGCAAAATAACATTTTAGATTGGCAAAGATATGTCGCATAAACTTTATTCATGTTTCGATATGGCAATTCACAATTCACAAGCTGCTTGCGCCTGAACCTTGAATATGCGTATCTATCCAGTACTATGATTCGGATTTTATTAGCTTTTTTGGAATCGTCTACTATGAGTAGCATTAGAAGCTTCTAAGTGCACGTGTTTTTCATTTAATTTAAATTTTATTTTCGTGTACATATAGGCTTATGCATGCATACAAATAGCCATGATTAAATATCGGCCGTTGCATTCATATCGAAAATCCCAAGTTTTTTGTTCGTTAGACACCTACATAATTACCCGATTTTCGCTTTAATTTAATTGACCTATGTAAGTCTATGTAAAACTGAAATTCATATTTTTATAGCGCACAATATTGTTTATGCACGTATATACTACTCGCAACTAGGACTGAAAAGCAATGTGCAAATTAAATACTTAATTTTTACAACATAAAACATCTGTTTTAAATAGAGACTCTCGCTTATCGGCAAAGCACATCAGAAACAATCATCACTGCATACTCGTAATTGGATCCAATTGCATCTTTTTAATGTTGAAATCACCATGCGGTTTGGCCTGGGGGGTCGGTGGCAGAGCGGTTAACGCGTTTGCCACTCGCACCACAGTCCCTAAGTTCGATTCCACGGCGAGGCCACATTTATTTGGGGCGCAGCCGCGGAGAGAATGCTTGGGGGCTTGTCGTGCAATTTACGCCCTTGAGGGCCAACCTCCAAGGCACAGTTCGAGTGTACACTGCCTGACGATGAGAAAGTCAGGGCAGATGTACACACCTGTGTGAGCGTATGCCTGCGTACGGTATCTGTGTGCGTGTGTACTCAGGAGTCAGCGAAATGGGCAGAATTGCCTCCTCGCTGGCTGCGGGTCTAGTGTCACCAAACTATGTGTCATTGCCCGCAGCCCTCCTGCAATTATTATTATTATTATTATGCGGTTTGGCCGCGGGATGTTCGATCCGTAGCTTGAGCACAGTGGGATATTTGAGTCGTAGCTTGATCACAGTGTGATGTTTGATTCGTAGCTTGAGCACAGTGTGATGTTTGATTCGTAGCTTGATCACAGTGTGATGTTCGATCCGTAGCTTGAGCACAGTGGGATATTTGAGTCGTAGCTTGATCACAGTGTGATGTTTGATTCGTAGCTTGAGCACAGTGTGATGTTTGATTCGTAGCTTGAGCACAGTGTGATGTTCGATCCGTAGCTTGAGCACAGTGGGATATTTGAGTCGTAGCTTGAGCACAGTGTGATGTTTGATTCGTAGCTTGAGCACAGTGTGATGTTTGATTCGTAGCTTGAGCACAGTGTGATGTTTGATTCGTAGCTTGATCACAGTGTGATGTTTCATTCGTAGCTTGAGCACAGTGAGATGTTTGATTCGTAGCTTGAGCACAGTGAGATGTTCGATTCGTAGCTTGAGCACAGTGGGGTGGTTGATTCGTAGCTTGAGCACAGTGAGATGTTCGATTCGTAGCTTGAGCACAGTGTGATGTTTGATTCGTAGCTTGAGCACAGTGAGATGTTTGATTCGTAGCTTGAGCACAGTGAGATGTTCGATTCGTAGCTTGAGCACAGTGTGATGTTTGATTCGTAGCTTGATCACAGTGTGATGTTTAATTCGTAGCTTGAGCACAGTGGGGTGGTTGAGTCGTAGCTTGAGCACAGTGGAATGTTTGATTCGTAGCTTGAGCACAGTGTGATTTTTGATTCGTAGCTTGAGCACAGTGAGATGTTCGATTCGTAGCTTGAGCACAGTGGGGTGGTTGAGTCGTAGCTTGAGCACAGTTTGATGTTTGATTCGTAGCTTGAGCACAGTGTGATGTTTGATTCGTAGCTTGAGCACAGTGTGATGTTTGATTCGTAGCTTGAGCACAGTGGAATGTTCGATTCGTAGCTTGAGCACAGTGGGGTGGTTGAGTCGTAGCTTGAGCACAGTGGAATGTTTGATTCGTAGCTTGAGCACAGTGTGATGTTTGATTCGTAGCTTGAGCACAGTGTGATGTTTGATTCGTAGCTTGAGCACAGTGGGGTGGTTGAGTCGTAGCTTGAGCACAGTGGAATGTTTGATTCGTAGCTTGAGCACAGTGTGATGTTTGATTCGTAGCTTGAGCACAGTGTGATGTTTGATTCGTAGCTTGAGCACAGTGTGATGTTTGATTCGTAGCTTGAGCACAGTGGGGTGGTTGAGTCGTAGCTTGAGCACAGTGGAATGTTTGATTCGTAGCTTGAGCACAGTGTGATGTTTGATTCGTAGCTTGAGCACAGTGTGATGTTTGATTCGTAGCTTGAGCACAGTGGAATGTTTGATTCGTAGCTTGAGCACAGTGGGGTGGTTGAGTCGTAGCTTGAGCACAGTGGAATGTTTGATTCGTAGCTTGAGCACAGTGGAATGTTTGATTCGTAGCTTGAGCACAGTGGAATGTTTGATTCGTAGCTTGAGCAAAGTGGAATGTTTGATTCGTAGCTTGAGCACATTGGGGTGGTTGAGTCGTACCTTGAGCACAGTGGGATAATCGGATTTCGGATTATGAGAATTTCAGGAAACAATTGCTTTGAATTGCATATTCACTGATACTACTGAGTGGGCAGTAATCGAAGAGATTGCAAAAAAAGCTGCCACACTAGGCCGACCAATCTGCGTGCAGTTGATATTTACTTGAAGCCCAATTGGCTATCAGTAAAGCATCCCTTTATATTCTTATATTTTACTAAGTTAAGTCGCGCATCACGCGACTGCTGAACAATGTCATGCGGTTACCTGGACGACTACTCAAATTTTCGCATTGAGCTGTTGCCAGACCACCTGGCCAAACTATTCTCAGTGTTCTGGCCACTCACTCTATCGATTAGTCTGTTTGGACTCGAACTCGCGACCGCACCTGGAGCATGCCAACTCCATCGCAATGCCAGCGCTGCCCAGGTCCTATTTGTCAGCCAGATGTGCCACCTGCAGCAGCCGGTGGGAACACGAACTCGCGACCTAGCGACTGCGCTGCTTGCCTACGCCGGCCTGATGTGGCTGCCGCAGCTGTGGTGGCAGCTGACGGCGGGTCCGCAGCTCAGGCGGGATCTACTGTTGGTCCAGAGCGAGATCAGGCAATTCGTGCGGCTGGCTGTGAGGTTAGCAGTCCAATCACATCTCATGGAAGATCTCAATTGTTAATATTTTCTACAAAGCAAAATCTTGATTTAATCATATATTTCATTAGGGCTTATATAAGAGTATTAGTAGCCCAGTGCTCAGAGCTTTGGACATCTGAATATGAGAGGTCATGGGTTCGAATCTCGACCCAAATTTAGCTATTTGTACACATCAGCAAGACACTTGATGCTCTAGTGGGTTAAGTTTGCCAAGCTGAAAGTTGGTGCCAGCATTAGCTGGGGCAGGAGTTCGGGTAAGTGTGGCGACCTCCCCCAGTCCACGGACTGGACAAGCTGTACACAGCCTTTGGAAGCCACTGTGCAATAGCTGCGCTGTGTCACTGGCTGCACATCTGACCCAACTGATTTGGGAATCCTTTTTTATTCTATATTTTTCTAATGCGATATCTTAAATTTCAAATTTCACATATTTCACATACAGAATCTCAAATTTCAACATCCAATCTCATACAGTTTCTCACCTTTTGCATCTAATCTCATACAGAATTTCACCTATCAGCATCCAATCTCATACTGAATCTCAACATTCAGCATCCAATCTCATACAGAATCTCAACATTCAGCATCCAATCTCATACAGAATCTCACCTATAAGCATCCAATCTCATACAGAATCTCACTTTCGGCATCCAATCTCATACTGAATCTCACCTATTAACATCCAATCTCATACAGAATCTCATCTATTAACATCTAATCTCATACAGAATCTCTCCTATCAACGCCCCTACGTTAGCGAGATCGCCGACTCGCAGCCCGGTAATTGCGCAGCGATGCCCGACAGCGGCTTCTCAGCCGGCTGCGCCGCTCGACTCTGCAGCTCGGAGGCCGGCCGAGTCGACTGGAGCCTCGGACACAGCCTGGCGGACTGGCAGAACTCCGGCCGGCTTTGCAGATCCTGGGCGGCTAAGCAGGCGGCGAGTCTCGCTGGCCAGTGCCTGGCGATAACCGCCTGCGCTCTCGTCTGCTGCCTCGCCGTCTCGCCGGCGCCGTTTCCCGCCGAACGAGTCTGCCATCAGACTGGCGGACTGCCATCGATTGTCTGCCCTCAGCTGCTCAGCGCCTGGTCCAACTGGGCTCTGCTGGGCCTGGCTGCCGGTTCAGCTGTCGGAGCCACGGGCCAGGCCGGCTTCACCTGGCTGCGTTTCGCTCAGTCGCGACTGGCCTTCAAGGAGGACGCCTACATGGAGGCCAGCTTCTTTGCCGGCTTCATCAAACTGATAGCGCTTAGCTTCTACAGACACGAGGTCCTGTCATTTCTGTAGTATATGTTATGTCTGTAGTGTCTGCAGTATCTTTAATGTCTGTAGTGTCTGCAGTATCTTTAATGTCTGTAGTATGTGCAATGTCTGTAGTATGTGCAATGTCTGTAGCATCTGTAATATCTGTAGCATCTGTAATGTCTGTAGTATCTGTAATGTCTGTAGTATGTGTAATGTCTGTAGTATGTGCAATGTCTGTAGTATGTGCAATGTCTGTAGCATCTGTAATGTCTGCAGTGTCTGTAATGTCTGTAGTATCTGTAATGTCTGCAGTGTCTGTCCTGCGTGACTCAGAAATCTGTGACTCATTCAGGCCCTCTGCACTGGAGAAGTGTGATACTGTAGCAGACTCATTTAGCTTCTCCCACATCCCCCCAGACTCCTTGAGCATTGTACAGGGACTCAACCCGGAAGCTGTTGATGTCGGAGCAGTTGGCCTGAGCAATCGCTCTCAAAAAATGTGCTTCACGGCACGCGATCGATTGTAATATTTGAGGTGAAATAGAAATAGAAATAGAGGGGCAGAAAATTCGTAGATTTTTAGAGCCTTTCTACCTTCATTTTTTTTCTATTCTATGCCGATCCGAAATCTACTCACGTGTATCGATCCCATTTTGAATTCCATTCATTTTTTTATATGATGAGCTGACGCGATTATTTTAATAAAATCGCAACTCCAGGTGCATCGCGTTCGAGATGTCAGCTTCCACCTGTTGCCCGGCTTCCTCACTACCGACTTTCACCTGATGTCGCTACTCTGTGAGGCCAATCAGAGCCTGCTGATTGAGGCCGTCCTCCTGCGCGCCTGGGCCACCAGATTCCTCCGTCTCAACAACCAGCGGCATCACGGGCTGCTCCTGGCTACAGCCGGGCCGGCCGCCTCCGTCTACTTGAAGTCCGGCCACCTGGCCGCCAGCCGACGCGCCTACACGCAGATGCGGGCCGAAGATCTGACCCGCCGATTGGGCTTCTCCAAGGTCAAAGTCAAAATGGAGACGTACGCAAGCATTGCGTGATCACTGATTGGAATTCTCCAAGGTCAAAGTCTAAATGGAGACGCATGCATGCATTGCGTGATCGCTGGTTGGAGGTCAAATTCAAAGTCAAATTTGAAAAAACAGAAGCGCACATGTACAACGCGTGATCGCTGGCTGGAATTCTTCAAGGTCAAGGTCGAAATGTGTACTAAAACAAGCATTTCGGACTAGCAAGTGAACTTTTTTATAAAGCTGGATTAGGGTATTTTAGGAAAAGAAACTTAAGAAATACCTTTTCATGCATTGCTATATATTTACTTTTTCCGCTACTATTTTAAATGTTTTACGTTACTACTTATTACCTACTCTCAGGGCTTTTACATTTCAAAAGAATTTTGCTCGCTGATAAGCGAATGGTATGTATATATACCAGCGTGTATTTCCATTTGCGAATTTTCAATTACACATTTCATTTACTCCAATGATGTACGCAAATAAACTTACCAATATTGACTTTAATTTGTTATTAGGAGTTCGAGAATTACTCTCACATATTAACTTTTTTCTCAACTCATATCACCTATAGATGATGAATCACATACATGAGATCAATTTTGGCACACAGGTATCTCCAATAAAAGCTGAATGAAATACGAAACCACGCCTCGTCATCCGTCGCGGTTGTCACCTTTAATGGACGAATTAATCACCAACTAAGAGGTTGTGATGAGGACAAGGCCTCAGAGGATTGATTAGTACGAAGCACCTTCTGAACCTTGAATTTGTTCAGAACAAATGCGGACGAAATGATAATCAGTAAAAACAAATAAAATAAGAAGAATGAGAATTCATGAGAATAATGAGAATTCAAGAGAACAAAAAGAGAATGATGACAATGAGAAGAAAGCGAATTCATGAAAAGAAAGAGAAGAATGAGAATTCATGACAATAATGAGAATTCATGAGAATAATGAGAATTCATGACAATAATGAGAATTCATGACAATAATGAGAATTCATGAGAATAATGAGAATTCATGACAATAATGAGAATTCATGACAATAATGAGAATTCATGACAATAATGAGAATTCATGACAATAATGAGAATTCATGACAATAATGAGAATTCATGACAATAATGAGAATTCATGACAATAATGAGAATTCATGACAATAATGAGAATTCATAAGAACAAAAAGAGAATGATGACAATGAGAAGAAAGCGAATTCATGAAAAGAAAGAGAAGAATGAGAATTCATAAAAAAGCGAGTGGATGTAAGGAAAACCCTCTAAAATTGGATGTCGCCAATATTGTCGAAATCGATAATCATTGATCGCTGAACCATCCCCTTCACTAGCAGCCAATTTGTTGTCAGGACAACTGCAGCAGAAAGTGACCATAGCCCTAGCCAGCTAGATAGCAACAGTTGCTGGTTATTGACTTTGCCGGCAATTTCGAAACAGTCGCTATTTATCGGAATTGGATAGTGTTGCGCAATCGCTTGGGTGCTAGCAGCCGCATGTAGTTAGTAGGGCCCAGTGGGACCCAGCGGAGGCAATTTTCAGCCTGCTGCAGTCAATCTAATTTGTAAGAACCACATGCACACAGCTGACCGTGCTGCCTCAAAATATCCTACTTTCAACCTCTCTCCCAAAAAATCGATGCATCCTAACTGTCTCAACTCACAAACTACTTTTAGACTGACGACGTAACAGAAGTAAAGTTTTTGTCACTTTCTCTCTGCGTCCGATGTACACTGTCCAAAGTGTCTTGTCACCTTCTCTCTGCGTCCGATGTACACTGTCCAAAGTGTCTTGTCACCTTCTCTCTGCGTCCGATGTACACTGTCCAAAGTGTCTTGTCACCTTCTCTCTGCGTCCGATGTACACTGTCCAAAGTGTCTTGTCACCTTCTCTCTGCGTCCGATGTACACTGTCCAAGGTGTCTTGTCACCTCTCTGCGTCCGATGAACACTGTCCAAAGTGTCTGGTCACCTTCTCTCTGCGTCCGATGTACACTGTCCAAAGTATCTTTTCACCTTCTCTCTGCGTCCGATGAACACTGTCCAAAGTGTCTCGTCACCTTCTCTCTGCGTCCGATGTACACTGTCCAAAGTATCTTGTCACCTTCTCTCTGCGTCCGATGAACACTGTCCAAAGTGTCTTGTCACCTTCCGATGTACACTGTCCAAAGTGTCTTGTCACCTTCCGATGTCATATTCTGTCATATTCACTGGATGCCATTTCACACAGGCTGCAGACGAACGGTCTCTCACCAGTGTGGGTGAGCATTTGGGTTTTGACGGAACCATTCTGGGTGAAGGTCAGCTAACAAATGCTACAACTGTACGGCCTCTCACCAGTGTGGGTGAGCATATGGGCTTTGACGGAACTATTCTGGGTGAAGGTCAGCTAACAAATGCTACAACTGTACGGCCTCTCGCCAGTGTGGGTGAGCATACGAGTATGAAGTTTTAGTCTGCTTTTGAATGAGGTCTGCCTCTTGCTACAATGAGAAACGTTGCCAAGGCTACCAGAAAAAGTTTATGTTTCCGTCTCATTTCCCTGTTGTTTGAGTTCGTGTCCGAGTTGTAGCAGACTGATTATCAACAGCTTGAGCACAACCGACTGAAGCGGTCGGGTTGAGCCTGCATGCGGGAGCATTGAGAAAGGGTGTCAAACGCTGCTTCATGTGCTGATAAGTCGACGAAAACACTAATTTTTTCGACCCTTCTTTACGTTTTGTTCAAAGATAAAAGCATTTTAATTACTTGAAAGACAAATTCGTGTTAATTATTTCTCTTTTCGCATTCGTGCTTACTCTTCTTCTCTTCAGCCGTTGCTATAGGCCGTTTCCAATTGACAAAGGAGAATATAATTTGACTGTGCAAATAGCTTAGCTTCCAGCTACGCCCTACCTGAACTCGTTTCAGTCTATATAAGAGTTTTAGCAGGAGGAAGGAAAGTCGAGTTAAAAAAGGGCCAGCTATAGAACAAAGCGTGGCAACTCCTCTATCCACGACATGCAGAACTGTATAGTCGCCTCAAAGTGTGCATTCCGCCTGTGCTGGCCACAAGTCAAACACTGCGGGAGAACAGAGAGACGGAGTTGAGGAGGCCAGAATTTGAGTGGGCTAAATAGAGAGCACACACAGGCAATGGGAGCGGAGCTGATCGGCCCAGGCAGTGCTCCCTTTATTTCCCTTGAAACTCTTCAATGCAAACCTTGACATAGAAGAATTTATTAATAACGTTTCCAAGAACTAGGAAAGAGAAAGAACTCTGCGAGATATCTTCGCGGCTTCATGGAACTGAGGTAGGGTTTACTAATAATAATGATAATATTAATAATATTTGCTGGAGGGCTGCAGGAAAGGGCGCATCACTCGGTGACAGTAGAACCGCAGCCAGCGAGGGGACGATTCTGTCCATTTGGCTGACTCCTGAGCACACACGCACACAGATACTGTAGGCAGGCATACACTAACAAATGTGTGTACATCTGCCTTGACTTTCTCATCGTCAGGCAGTGTACACTCTTAGGGGTTGGCCCTCAAGGGCGTAAATTGTACGACAAGTCCCCAAGACCTCTCTCCGCGGCTGCACCCAAAATGAATGTGGCCTCGCCGAGGAATCGAGCTCAGGGACCATCGTACGAGAGGCAAACGCGTTAACCGCTCTGCCACTGAACAACGGTAGGATTAAAAAAGATAATTAATCTTATAATCCATTTGGAACACCAAATTCCATCGCTGCATTCCGTCAGCTCCCAGCCGCGCAGCCGACGGATCTCCATCGCCGAGTTGGCCCGCACCGGCGGCGGCGGCGGTGGCGGCGCCTCCTCCCTCGGCGGCGGCTCGTCGCAGCGCTCCGCCGGCAGCGGCGCCGGGTCGCCATCCAGCCAGCCGCCCCGATTCGCCCTGCTGTCGCGCCGGGTGACGCGGCTGATCGGGCTGCAGAAATCGCTTCGCGGCAGCGCCATCAGGGAGGACAGTTCGGCCACACTGGCCGACGACTTCATGACCCGGATGCGGCCGGACGAGGCGCCAAGGAATCCGCGGTTCTCGGCCACCCTGTCCATCGAGGGCCAGTACGCCACGTTCAAGTGCTACGAGAAGCTGGCCAGGAACACCATCCTCTCC
Organism: Macrostomum hystrix; assembly: GCA_950097015.1. Classification (NCBI taxonomy): domain Eukaryota; kingdom Metazoa; phylum Platyhelminthes; family Macrostomidae; genus Macrostomum; species Macrostomum hystrix. The sequence continues at coordinate 6,299,573 of CATNEN010000034.1, read as the reverse complement.
GCTGAGCCGGTGCCGTGAGTGCTGCTGATTTCTGGGCGCGAACGAATTGTCGTGATCAGGGGCAAACCCGGAAATTTATGCCCACCTTAGTTTTGTTTAAAATTTTACATAATTTTAAATTTTTTAAAATTCAGAATTAATGATGACACTGATGACACTAGACCCGCAGCCAGCGAGGAGGCAATTCTGCCCATTTCGCTGACTCCTGAGCATACACGGACACAAATTACCGTACGCAGGCACACGCTCACAATTTCTCATCGTCAGGCAGTGTACATTTCACTGTGCCTTGGAGGTTGGCCCTCAAGGGCGTAAATTGCACGACAAGCCCCCAAGCCTTCTCTCCGCGGCTGCGCCCCAAATGAATGTGGCCTCGCCGTGGAATCGAACTTATGGTCATGGACCGTGGTGCGAGAGGCAAAAACGCGTTAACCGCTCTGCCACTCACCCCCTGGAATTGGCATTTGCTTTGTTAGCACAAAAGTGAGGCTGACAAATCTGCAGCCCAGTAGAGCTCTTAGATTTGCAAACGCATTCCCAGCAGGCCGCAGGATCTGCCACGAACCAGAACCCCGATGGAGATGCTGCGAACGCGATTCGAGCTGGCGAATCAGCCGGCCCAGCAACAGCAGCAGCAGCAGAGACGCGCTGGCGGAGGCATCGTCTCCGGCGATGACACCATCGACTCCGTCAGCCGCAGCCAATCGCGCCAGTCCGCAGCGGGCCACGGTCCAACAGCGGTGACGTCAGCAGCGACTATGGAGATTCCACTTCCGGGCTATTCGCTGACTGCTTACAAAACGCCGCAGCAACAGCAGCAGCAGTTTCGCAGGATTTCCCGCAGCGATCAGCCGCCAGTCGCGGTGGCAGACGCCCAGCTGGAGCGCCAGCTGCGCCTGAGCTACCGCCTGGAGAATGTCATGGAGATCATCGATCATCTGAGGCAGAGGCGGGGCCAGGAGGCGGTCACCAATCAGCGCTTTCGGCGGCACCGGATTCAGCCGGCTGAGCACTACCAGGCCTGGGTGCGCCTGTGGAATCGCGACTTTGTGGTGCGGCCTCGCGGACCCGGAGACGAGGGAGTGCTGAAGAGCTACCAGAACTATTGACAGCTCTTTTTGCGGCTTTTCGCCTTCTTAAGAGGCTTGCTATCAATGCTACTTATAAAATAGGACCAGTAGTACGTAAAGTATAAATGTACCTTTACTGCATACGACAGCGAAAAATTTGAACGTCACGAAAGCATTAAAAAGAAAAGAATTTATAGTTTTCTAACTTCTTAGCGATCATCGGAACTAAACTAGGAAGATGACATGAAAATGCATGAAATAGTAGCTGACATATCCTCCTATCCTAGTGCATCGCGCTGCCCCTCCTGGGGATCGGGGAGGGTCCTAGGGATTGGGAAGGGTTCATGAGGATCTGGGAGGGTTGCTGGGGATTGGGAAGGGTTCATGAGGATCTGGGAGGGTTGCTGGAGATTGGGAAGGGTTCATGAAGATCTTGGAGGGTTCCTGGGGATTGGGAAGGGTTCATGAGGATCTTGGAGGGTTGCTGGGGAACGGGAAGGGTTTATCAGGATCTGGAAGGGTCCTGGGGATTGGGAAGGGTTCATGAGGATCTTGGAGGGTTGCTGGGGAACGGGAAGGGTTTATCAGGATCTGGAAGGGTCCTGGGGAACGGGAAGGGTTTATCAGGATCTGGAAGGGTCCTGGGGATTGGGAAGGGTTCATGAGGATCTGGGAGGGTTCCTGGGGATTGGGAAGGGTTCATGAGGATCTTGGAGGGTTGCTGGGGAACGGGAAGGGTTTATGAGGATCTGGAAGGGTCCTGGGGATTGGGAAGGGTTCATGAGGATCTGGGAGGGTTCCTGGGGATTGGGAAGGGTTCATGAGGATCTTGGAGGGTTGCTGGGGAACGGGAAGGGTTTATCAGGATCTGGAAGGGTCCTGGGGATTGGGAAGGGTTCATGAGGATCTGGGAGGGTTCCTGAAGATTGGGAAGGGTTCATGAGGATCTGGGAGGGTTGCTGGAGATTGGGAAGGGTTCATGAAGATCTTGGAGGGTTCCTGGGGATTGGGAAGGGTTCATGAGGATCTTGGAGGGTTGCTGGGGAATGGGAAGGGTTTATGAGTATCTGGAAGGGTCCTAGGGATTGGGAAGGGTTCATGAGGATCTTGGAGGGTTGCTGGAGGTTGGGAAGGGTTCATGAGGATCTTGGAGGGTTGCTGGGGAATTTTAAGGGTTTATGAGTATCTGGAAGGGTCCTAGGGATTGGGAAGGGTTCATGAGGATCTGGGAGGGTTCCTGGGGATTGGGAAGGGTTCATGAGGATCTTGGAGGGTTCCTGGGGATTGGGAAGGGTTCATGAGGATCTTGAAGGGTTCCTGGGGATTGGGAAGGGTTAATGAGGATCTGGGAGGGTTCCTGGGGATTGGGAAGGGTTCATGAGGATCTTGAAGGGTTCCTGGGGATTGGGAAGCGTTCATGAGGATCTTGAAGGTTCATGAGGATCTGGAAGGGTTCCTGGGGATTGGGAAGGGTTCATGAGGATCTGGGAGGGTTGAGAGAGGGCGGTCTAACTAATAATCAGTTAAACATGGAAGTAGAATTTATTATAAAAGGCAGAAAATTTCCATAACGTGCTGGACTTAGGTAAATTTTTGTTGCAAGAAAATGCAGCTAAGAAAAGAAACCAACTGGACTATTTTTTATTTGAAAATTGCCTTTGGAGAAACTTTTTTTTCTTCAAAAAGGCAACAATAGAAAATTCACAACATCAATAACTACGAGGGGTGTTTCAAAAGTAACGAGAATTTAGTCATAACTTTTTAATGGATAAACTTTTTAACTTGAAATTTTTACCCGATAATTTTGCAAATATGGACAGCACACAGCTTCAGTTGCAACCCTGTCGGTCTACATGCACCAGTGAAATCGCACATTGAAGTCCAGACCTCGAGATTAAAAATTACGATTTTTGTCAGTGGAAAAGAGTGAACAGGTGAACATGTTTGTTGTGTCAAAAATCAGCGCCTTCGTCCATTTCTTCAGCGATTTCAGCACGCTCCACAAAGCTGCCATCGAGCTGGATACATTTCTCATAGCGATGCAGCAGTTTGTCGATTCCCTCCCCCCAAAAACTCGCAGGCAGCGCATGGAGAGATTCGTTGGCCGCCGCAATGACTTCCTGTCGACTGGTGAAGACGCGACCTCGCATGGGCTTCTTCATTACTCCAAACAAGTGAAAGTCAGCAATGGCGAGGTCTGGTGAATAAGGTGGATGATTAAGCAGCCGAAAGCCGAGCTCTTCCACTTTCCTTGTGGTGGCCGCGGCGACGTGAGGGCGAGCGTTGTCCCACAAGATGAAGGGCCTGGCGCGCATGATGCGTCGCTTCTGGAGGATGACTTCACGCAGACGAGCAACTTGATCTTGCACGTATGCAGCATTGATGGTGGCCTTGTCTGGCAGGTAGTCGACCATCAGAACCCCACAGGCGTCAAACCACACGGTGCACATGATGTTGCGTGTCCATGCCGACTTCATTGGCTTTGTGTGCGGCTGACGGCCCCTGGGCCCCCACTGCATGGACTGCTGCTTAGTCAGTGGATTAAACATTGGCAGTGGTGTCTCATCCATACTGATGAGAAGTCGTTTAAACTCCTGATCACCAAGTTGCTGCCACAACTGCAAGTTCTCCGTTGCACAGTGAATTCGCTTTCTTTTGTGGTCCAGGGTCAACTCACGCGGCACCCACTTGGCACAGACTCTCGACCAGTTTATTTCCTTGAGGATGCGGCTCACAGAAGCAATGGAGATGCTACAGACCTCCTCAACTTCACGCGATGTGGCAGAAGGATTGGCGCAGAGGTAATCACGGACAATCTGTTTGCTGTTGTCATCCGTTGACGTGCGGGGGCGACCTGACCTCGGCGCGTCACCACATCCTGTAGCACCCTCGCGGAACGCCTTGCAGTGAGCATAAACCCGCGCTTGCGATAGTGCCTGATCTCCAAATGCCTGGTTCAGGTCCCGAGCGATATCGCATGGCTTCTTTCCAAGTTGAACCAGACCAGCGATAAAATGCCGTTGTCCTTCCTTCGATCCAATTTCTGAATGATCTTTCGGTCGTTCCATAGTCTCACTTGAAAGCACTTTTCAGTCAAGTCTCTCAGTCAAGCATTTGCAATTTTGAGCAGCCCTATGCAGCTTAAAAAACAAAAATTCCTAGGCAACTTTGCCCATAAACAGCAGACACCGGAGACAGTATCAGAAGCAGCTGAGTGCATCAGCAGCATCATTAGCAGTTTTCAAGTTCTAAGCAATTTCTCAGGTATATAGACCACAGACAAAAATCGTAATTTTTTATCTCGAGGTCTGGAATTTAATGTGAGATTTCACTAGTGCATGTAGAGCGATAGAGTTGCAACTGAAGCTGTGTGCTGTCCATATTTGCAAAATTACAGGGTAAAAATTTCAAGTTAAAAAGTTTATCCATTAAAAAGTTATGACTAAATTCTCGTTACTTTTGAAACACCCCTCGTACAACAGAATTAATAATATGCGGCATATTACAAGGCAGAAAAGTTGTTTGGAACCTATTGTCAACAATAATTGATAGAAATTTATATATAGGCAGTCAGAGAAATCAAAATAATTCGTCAATGGCGGATGCTTATTTCAGCGGAGTGTGCCGCCAGCGAGTGTGTACAAATCGAGTCGAGGAATTCAATAGATTTCAGTGTGCAGGGAACAATTGCAACAGCGGGGCATAAAAGCGAAGCAAAAGCAGAAAGTCAAGAAAAAACAAGAATAGAAAACTGACTTAATCGAGACAGACTCGGTTGCAAAACAAAAATAGAACTGCTATCTACTAGCCTATACTACTAGTAGTAGATTGACTATTTTAAAAGCTGCAAAAAACTGATTCACTGCACAAAAGTACACGGCTGGCTGTAGAATGGAAAACAATTGCGTAAATGAATAGCAAATCAATAAACAGCTGCAGAGGCTGCAACAGGAGATTGTGCTGCTCGATTGAATGACCTAGACTGACTAAAAACGGAGCATTAAGTACTGACTTAAAAATACTTTGTGCGTGTCGACTTCTACGATAGTACTTTCCTGGAAACGACAACAGTTGAACAACTAAACTAAATATAAACATACTTTCTGTTACTAGATTTAGAATCTAAAAATCTCTGCGGTGTCAAACAATCTTCGATTCCTACTTGAATAGGCCCCGCCGGCTACCGGCGCCGCAAAAGCCTCCGCCGCCGCCGCCTCCTCCACCGCCTCCGCCGCCGCCGCCGAAGCCGCACCCATCGTCATCGTCGGCGTTGAGCATATCCTCAATGCGGGCGTGAATCTCTTCAAAGCTTGGCCGCCTGTTCTCGTCCGAGTCCCAGCACTGGCGCATCAGGCGGTAGACGGGCTCAGGGCAGCCGGAGGGCCGCGGCATCCGGTAGCCGTTCTCGACCTGGTGCAGCACATCCATGTTGCTCATACCGGGGTAGGGCACCCGGCCATGGGTGAGCAGCTCCATGAGCAGGATGCCGTAGGACCAGACGTCTGATTTGATTGAGAATCTACTAAAGTTGGCCGCCTCCGGCGCCGTCCATTTGATTGGAAATCTGGAGCCGTGGCGGGCCTCGTACTCTTGGCCGACTTTCAATAGGCGGGCGAGGCCGAAGTCGCAGATCTTGGCTACGCGGTTGTCGCCGACTAGGATGTTGCGAGCAGCCAGATCCCTGCGGGTTGTCAAGGAAATCATGGCAAATCTGGGTGCAATTTGTACTTTTACAAAATGTACTTTCATAAGGAGAACGCTAAAACTTGAAGGGGATAACGTTGAAACTATTGGGATAGCGTTAAACTTATGGAGATAACGTTGAAACTATTGGGATAGCGTTAAACTTATGGAGATAACGTTGAAACTATTGGGATAGCGTTAAACTTATGGAGATAACGTTGAAACTATTGGGATAGCGTTAAACTTATGGAGATAACGTTGAAACTATTGGGATAGCGTTAAACTTATGGAGATAACGTTGAAACTATTGGGATAGCGTTAAACTTATGGAGATAACGTTGAAACTATTGGGATAGCGTTAAACTTATGGAGATAACGTTGAAACTATTGGGATAGCGTTAAACTTATGGAGATAACGTTGAAACTATTGGGATAGCGTTAAACTTATGGAGATAACGTTGAAACTATTGGGATAGCGTTAAACTTATGGAGATAACGTTGAAACTATTGGGATAGCGTTAAAATTATGGAGATAACGTTGAAACTATTGGGATAGCGTTAAAATTATGGAGATAACGTTGAAACTATTGGGATAGCGTTAAACTTATGGAGATAACGTTGAAACTTATTGGGATAGCGTTAAACTTATGGAGATAACGTTGAAACTATTGGGATAGCGTTAAAATTATGGAGATAACGTTGAAACTATTGGGATAGCGTTAAAATTATGAAAATAATGTTGAAATTACGGGGATAAGTGTTAAAACTATGGGGATAACGTAAAAACTATGTGGATAGTGTTGAAATTATGGGATTAAGTTGAAATTTAGATGATAACGTTGAAAATAAGGGAATAACTTTTAAACTAAAGATTTAACATTAACCCGACGAAAACACACACGGAGAAAAGCGGGGGATCAAAATGGAGATTTAAGCTAAACTAAGTAACAACTGAGGGATAAAATTGAAACCAAATATATTTTATATATTAAAGCAATTTGCACGGACTACCAATAATTCGGAATTATAACTTTTAACTACGATAAGGAATTGATAATCGGCTCCTAAAGCAGCAATAAAAGCGGCGTATTTCTCACCTGTGAATATAATTGCGACCCTCCAGGTAGGCCATGCCGGCGGCTACCTGGGAGCCCATGAACAGCAGATCCTTGATTGACAATGCCCGACCAGCCGGGCACTGCAGATAGTCTAACAGGCTGCCGTGTTTCATCAGCTCTGTCACAATATAGATTGGCTCGTCTTGGGTGCACACGGCGTACAGTTGGATGAGGTTCGGATGACGCAATCGTTTCATAGTCTGAGCTTCGCGCAGGAAATCCTTGGCGTCCATTGTGCCAGGCTTCAATGTTTTAACGGCCACCCGGGTGGTGCTATTCCAGACGCCTTCCCACACTTCGCCGAATTGGCCCTGGCCAACTAGGCTGCGCAGATGTAAAGAGGCTTTGGGAATCTCCCACATGTCCACGGTGTCATAGGACAGGCCGATTGGTTCCGGGACATTGGATCTGACGCAGGGTGCCACCAGGCGAGTACACAGACCATTGGACTCGGCGCTGTAGTGCCTAATCAAATCTGCAACGCAGCGAAATTTCACGTGCCTACTAATGTAGAGCTGGCCGCTCTCGTGCCGCCGGATGCGATAGTGCTTAACTACCGAATGGTCGCGAACCGACAGCGAATAGGCGTGATGCCGCCGGGTGGATCGATTCTCGCAGTTGCGCACTAGGAATGAGCCGACTCGATTCTCTGTGCGCAGCAGCAGTATCTGCGCGTCCATGCGGCTGATCTGGCCGAAGAACCACGGCTCGGACTCGATGGTCTCAGCTTGGGCTAGAAAGTTGGACGGCACATAGCCCTGACGACCGGTCTTCAGGCCGCGGGCCATCCACCAGGTGCCCTGGCTGTTGTCAACCACTTCCAGCACTTCGTCTTTGTTAAATGACAAGTCTTCCTCGGTGCGAGCCTGATAATTGTACATGGCAACGAATAGATTGGTGGAGGCGGCGCCGGCGGAGGTGGATGCGGCGGCTGACGAACGCTGGCGGGGGCTGTCGTCGCCTACGACAACAATAGCGGAAGCGGAGGCGGCCGGTACGGCGATAACGGCGGATGCGACAGTGCTGCTGTTCTGGGCAGCAACAATCATGCGCTCCTCCGCGCTACCTAGCAGTGATTGTGAGGCCTGATAGGGGCCCAGGATTGCTTCGGAGTTGCCGCCAGCCGAAGAAGCCGCAGCCGCGTTGGCAGCTGTCATCGACGGAGACGGCGTCATCGCTGCGGTTGGAATGTCCGACGAGGCGACGGCGCTAGCTGCCGCGGCGGCGGAGTTGCTGGAGGCTGCAGTCGATCCGGCGACTCGATCCGGCGATCCGGTGGCAGGCATTGTGGACGATGCTGTTGCAGCTGCCGCAGCTGCAGCCGCTGCCGCCGCAGCCGCCGATGCCGCCGTGGCTGCCGCCGTCGAGGTCCGATGTCGAGTCGACGAGCGCAAAGTTTTAAATGGGCGTAGCGCAATGTTTCCCATTGTCGAGTTTAAGAACAATTTGTGAAGGATAAAGAATGTCAGGCAAATCGATTTGTTTAGCTAGCGCAATGGCATCTTGGCCAGGCAAGCAGGCCAGTGTGCAAAGTGTCGCATTTATCTTGCTTTGGTGTCTGTAAAAAATGGCAATAATGACCAGTTAGTGGCGTCGCTTGGTAATTAAAAGCTAAAATGAGGAACACTTTCAAGGAATAAAAGCAAACCTGGAGGGAGGCTATAAATGAAGATTTCAAACAGAGAGAAGTGAAGATTATGGGTCAGAAGCTAGGGCAAAGCTGAGAAATCGTCTCTATAAAGAAGAGATTTCTAGGTGGTTTGGGGTTTTGGAAAACAGGGGTGGAGATAGGTCTGCGATCCGCGGATTTGCTGTGACCGGCAGGGGGTAGGAGGAGGGCGGAGAGAGAGAAGCGGAGAACAAAGAAGGCAGCCCCTGTTCACTCTCTATCATTCCTGATCCTGGCGCGTGTCTCCAATAAGCCATAAGCTAGAAACTTGGGAGCAATGTTCGCTGTAAGGGTTGGAATTGACAGGGAAGGGATGGGGAGAGAAAGAGGAACAGACAGACAGAGGGAGAAGGGCGTTGGGTTCAGCAAACTCACTGCCGGTTCGGGGGGAGGTCATTTGTACATTGGGTGGAGGGTGTGGGCCAAGTGCACGGGGACACAAGCATGGATTCAGCAAATTCGCTTCACTAGTTGGTTGATATTATAGGTATTAAACTTGATACACGCCTACAAAGAGCCAATTCCTAGCTAATTTAACAGAGGCACTACAAATTGCAGTGCAGTATTAAAGGCCCTGTTTTAACAATAAATATGGGTACATTGCCAATTTTTGTATTTACAATTTCTTTAATAAATAAAAAACTATCCAGCCGTAGGCCTAGGCAAATGAGAGCTCTCGGATTCATGGAAATGAGCTCGACTCAGTGTGTGCCGGCATTGAGTATCGCGGGAGTAGGAGAGAAGAGTAGGAAGGGTAGGGTTTGAAGTACGGCTCGACCAAGTTCTATATTTAGCAACGCCTATGCTATGACGACACTCACGGAGAAGAGAGAATGGAGTAGGGATTGAGTTGACAGCAGATCTGGGAGAAGATGCAGGATGGCGGGGAAGAGGCAGAGTCCGTCCCAGGCGAGAAAAGTGCAAGTATAATTTTTGTTCGGTCGGGTTCGGAATATCGAAAGGATCCTAGGGCAGGCTAGCTTGCACTGACGGGGAAATGGGAAGAGATTGGTAGATAAGGAGTTATACGGCGCACTGTCAAAACAGTTCTCCCTATCGCCAACTTGACTGCGCTATTAATCAGAGTCGGGTTAGTCTGGCTGGAGCCTGAAAGCCGCGTCCTATCCTTCCTGCAAACACACTAGTACTCTCCTCCTCTACCGCCGCCTCGTGCCTTTCGAGTCAAATTAAATATAACGCCACGCGAGAGGATTGGGAGCATAGATTGTGAACTAGCCTGAATTATTAATTAAACCTTTACTTCTGGACATTGCATTATAAAATAATAGGCGCCCAGTGTTTTTAGCTAAATTAGTTCCCCGAGAAGAGAATTCGAGTGAGGAAGAAGATGCTGCCGCTTTAATAATTATGATTTGGGAAGCGAGACGTCTGGCTGAGTAAAATGGCCAGTGGGGCTATTAGATAAGCATCAGTGGGTTAGTAAATCCCTCTACAATCATCCGCAAACCGCCTGATTCCTGTCGTCTCCATACAGAAAGGCTAAGCAAACCTGATGATTACGTAACACATCGGCCAACGAAAATTGTTCCAACCTCAAAGAGTTGGGAATGGGGTAGCACATCTCTCTGGGGCAGAAATTATATCCCAATACCCTTTATCGTCGTCTTCTCGTCTCTCTAATAAAGTTTCTTTGTCTCCAAACTATATACACTATAGCTCTTAACGCGTTTTTATTTCCAACCCATCCCCCCTTAGCCCCAGGTCCCGAGGGTATTGGCCGGAATCTCACCGAGAAAAAAATGCAACACTGCACGCCTCACTGACCCTGGATTTGACAGTCAAACTGCAATCCTCGCGGCCGCCAGCCACCGGGGAGAAATAGAAGCCCGGCTATAGCAGTAATATTGACCCAGTCGACGAAAAATGAGTGTCCGAAGCAACTGAACTAGGGGGGGGGGGGGAGTTGAGAGGCGGCAGCAGCAGCAGGTCATCAACATCATCATTAGAATTTTTCTACCCCGCCTACAAATATCCCGATCCCGCATAAATAGGATTTCTTTCTCCAATCGGCGCCGCTCGCCAATTGGGGCTAATTCGTCACGCAATCCGTGGCAGGAGCCGCAGACGGTCTGACAGGCAAAATGTGGGCTGGCCTGGCGGGGGGGCATCTCGTCGTTCAGGAAGAGGAAAAAGGAGAAACGGGCGGGCGGGGGGTGGCGGTGAGAGACGGAAGATAGGCCTGGCGCAGTTTTGAAAAGAAACATAAAAAAGAGATCTATATAGCCTTTCTAACTACTTCAGTGTTTAGGTGAACTAGCCAGAAGTTGAAGGTAAAGGTGGAAAGCTGCGAAAAGCCCAAGATGACCTTGGGGGGGGTTGTTAAAAACTCCCAATAGGGCTGCGTTGTCCCACTGAACCCATGATTGCGACTTAGTAAGCAGTCAGGGTTTTGTGCGGGGGAGTTGTGGTGGCAGATCCAGTGACTAAACAAACACATTCTTGTGTGGGAAACACTGAAAATGGGATTAGAGAAAAAGGAGAGAGATTCGGAATAAAAAGTCGGTCTATAAGTTGTTGTCTCGCGCACCCACACCCCGGGTATCTGGGGAATTCTGTTTAGTTTAAGCAAGCCGCTAGCATGCTGATAGCACAAGGCACACAAGTGAACACACACCTCAACCCACTGACTATTGTGACAGGCCATTAGCCAATACGTATTTGAGAAACGGGGGTCACACGGGGGCAATTATTCCTTCCTCTTCAAGACAAAAAACTAAATATCTAGCGAATTCAGATTGCAGAATCGATTGAAAGCCTTCTGTGAATCCCGCGCCATGCCATCTGCATGTTGCTTGTTCTCATTTCATTTCTTCTCCCTTTTTTTCAACCCTCAAACTGAAAAGCAAACACAACGGGGGTAAGGGATTGACAAAGCAGCGGCAGCAGAAGAAGTAAAAAAAATCTAGCCAAAAAGAGCCTAAAACACACACTCATTCAGCTCAGCGCGATGCACCGCCCAAATCATTTTCTGGCTTTCAATCCTCCAGAATACACACACACATATATATGTGCAACTACGACTATTAAACGTTTGATTCCCGCATATAGGCGATTTTCTCTTTTAGCCACGCCTTGTGACGCGGGCTGTGAGGGCAGGGGGAGCAGGGGTGTGGCCGTGTGTGAGCGTGGGGTGGTGTCAGGTGAAGTTGTATTACTGGCAACTGCCGCTGCTGATAATGATGAATCATAAATGGAGAGTTGGTTAGGCGGTGGGGGGGGTTGGAGTTTAAGCTCATTGTTAAACAAAATCCATTTAGCTAAGTAACCATAGGCAGATAAGTGGGAGGCAACTGAGAGAGAGGGGATTGTAGGAATCAGGTAGAAAATCAAATACTGCTCAAATACTGCGCGATATAGCTACTCGTACATTGAGTCGTAAATAATGTGACGAGCGGAAAATATTCACAAAGACACAGTATTTGGCATGATTCAGAAATAAATGCACACACAAACGATAAATACAAAATCAGATGTCAGGGAACGGGCAGGTGTTCCCGCTGATCAGGGAGACAAACACTTGGCTACATGCAGAAAATATGTAGAGGGGTAGCGGTTAGACTCCGGGCTAAAAAAGCAGATGAAGTAAGCCGAGGGAAAGAAAAAGAGAGTGGGGAGTGAGGGCAGAAGAAAGAGGTCCAATGTGCTCCGACACAAAGCGGGAATTTAGTTTTTCAAATTCTTGGCACTGAGCCAAGTGCGCAAGTGAAGCAGAAATTTATCTAGCACTACTTTGGCAGCAATCTACCAAAGTAACTGCGCTATATAACTGCATGACAATACAGAACCGCCTCCTTAACGTTGTTTGAGATTTAAATGAAATCTAAATCTAAATTGAATTTACATGTCAACTGAATTTCGACATGACTCATAGTTGCGAAAGCCTGTTCTAGAACAAGTGAGAGAATATCAAATCCTAATTGTGACTACTTGCAGTAGCTAAAAATATACTAAAAACATAGGAAAATAAAAAAGGTGTAGCCGTCATAATGCGGCTAATAACGCAAACGTTTATAATCATAAAAATTTCCTGACGAAATTGGGAAATAGAAGCGTTCCATTTAAATGGAGATTTTATAATGTGTTCGGTTGAAGTTTGCGAAACTAAACACCGATTGAGGGTCGGAGAGGGAGAGATAAAAGAGGAAGTTTTCAAAAGCCGACACCACCGACAGAAAGAGAAATCGTAAAAGAACAGTAGCAGCGGCAGCAGCGGCTGACAATGTTGATAGTTGAAATCGGTTTAAGATCAGTTTTACGATTATATAGGGACTGAAACCAGTAAGGAAATATTTCCAGCCGCAAATGCCATCGGGTGCAAGAGGTAAAATCGGTAAAAAAAACCCCGAAAATCTTGATCCCGTCCGACCCCTACCGCCTGACGATGAGAAAGACGGGGCAGATGTACACACCTGTGTGAGCGCATGTCTGCGTACGGTATCTGTGAGCGTGTGTGCTCAGGAGTCAGCGAAATCCGCACAATATTCTCCTCGCTGGCTGCGGGTCTAGTGTCACTAAATGATGTGCCATTGCCCGCAGCCCTCCTGCAATTATTATTTGTTAGCGCTGAATAAGAAATGATCCTTTAATTTTTTTAATTTACGAGTACAATATAATAAACGGATTATAAACTGTCTTGTTGTAGGCCGGATTTTCTAGGCAACAATTTCCCACCCACCAACTGAACCATTCAAGTCTAACTTAATTTTTTCTATGTGAATATGCTGAAATCGCAAACTAAGAAATGAACATACGCGGAAATACGGCAAGATCAGCTGATAAGATGCTGCCTGAAAACAAGCGCCAGCTGAAATGAATGACGGGCTAGGCAACAGCAATTTAGAGGCAGTTGGACTGTAGACTGACCGATGGGACAGATAGAGACACACACAGCGAGGACAGGCCTAACACTGATAATAGTACAAGAAATAAAGTTTTCAAAGACTGAACATTCCTAGAGTTGCACTGGATACAAAATCTGACTGATTTATTTGAATTATAAAAAAACCCAATAAACAAGCATAATTATTTGGTCTTATACAGATTCAGAGTGCGTTAGATAAAGAGAGGGGCAGTGAATAAGAAAGAACTGTTGTTTACGAACACTATTACTATCAGTACTATGAGTGATTACTTTTAGTAGCATGTTTTGTTCATAACTAGAAGAGTAATTTATAATATTTTAAGATAAATTAGCCTAGAATTATCTGGGACCATAATACGGCGATGGACCGCCGCGAAAACCGCGCCCGCGTCCGCGTCCGCCAAAGCCGTAGCCGTAGCCGTAGCCTTGATCGTAGCCATGGCCGTAGCCGCCACCGAAATGTGGCGACAAGGGCGGCGGCTGCGCCCCTGGCAGAGGGCCGCCGAAACGACCAATACCGCCGCCTGGCCTGAACAGAGGCGGCTGCGGCTGAGGCGGCGGAACCCAGCCTCGCCCTGTCCCCCTGCCGAAGGCCTGAAACGATGGCGACGGCGAAGGCGTCGGCATTCGCTGTTGAACTGATCCCCCACCAGCGGCAGCAGATCTGAAACGCTTCAACGGTGGCGTCTGCTGTGCAGCCGAGAATGCCGCCTGATCAGCGGCGTCGCCCGGGGCGCCAGCGTCCTCACTGAAGATGCCGAACTCGGCCGCGTCGAAACGACTCAAATCACGAAACATATCGGCCAGGCAGCGATCCTGCTGATTTGGCGAGGCAATGACCGACTCGGGCTGTAGGCAGGCCTTCACTAGCAGGGCCTCCAGCGCCGGCCGCAAGCTGAGCAGCCTCGCCGCTACGCCGAAATCCAGTCGCAAACTGATCCAGTCGTCCAGCAGTAGCCGATCTCCGCCAGTCCACACGGCCTTGCGAGCTCCGAACACCAGGTACTGCAGCGGGGTCACATTCGACAACTGCTTGCAGGAGACCGCGCGAGTGCGCAGCTTCTCGCCGAATACAAACAGCGGCGACGGGAATCGGAGATCAGGAAAATTGCTGGCGATCACGGACGATTTGTGCACTAGGGCTGTCCGACCCTCGGCTGTGATTACCTGTGCGGGTAAGTCATGATCAAACAGAAATTATGAGCTTCTGAGCTGACAGACCACAAACAGTCCCCATTCCCACAGTCCCCATTCCCAATTTCCCCCATTTCCAATTCTCTATTCCCACAGTCCCCATTCCCACAGTCCCCATTCCCACAGTCCCCATTCCCACAGTCCCCATTCCCACAGTCCCCATTTCCAATTCCCCCATTTCCACAGTTCCCATTCCCACAGTCCCCATTTCCGATTCCCCCCATTTCCACAGTCCCCATTCCCACAGTCCCCATTTCCAATTCCCCCCATTTCCACAGTCCCCATTCCCACAGTCCCCATTCCCACAGTCCCCATTTCCGATTCCCCCAATTCCCACAGTCCCCATTCCCACAGTCCCCATTCCCACAGTCCCCATTCCCACAGTCCCCATTTCCGATTCCCCCCATTCCCACAGTCCCCATTCCCACAGTCCCCATTTCCGATTCCCCCCATTCCCACAGTCCCCATTCCCACAGTCCCCATTTCCAATTCCCCCCATTTCCACAGTCCCCATTCCCACAGTCCCCATTCCCAATTTCCTCCATTTCCACAGTCCCCATTCCTAATTTACCCATTCCCAACTGTCCCCGTTCACAGCTGCTCTCTTTCTAAAACAATAGTTCTAAAAACCTTTCGCTTATCCTTGTGAAAGCAGACATTGGGGCTCATGCCCATGGTGAGCAGGCTAATTAGAGCGGCCCAATCGTCAAAGCCGTGGCCACCGACGCTGTCGCTGGTTGCGTCAAAGCCCGGCCCGTCGATTTCGTGATCGCCAACAAAGCCGGACGAATGCAGGATGCCTAGCAATTGATTGCGCGCCTCAATTGTGGCCCTTAGAACTGGCGCGCTTAGTCCGGCCTCGTCGCACATTGATTCGGCGCGGCCGGGACCGCCTGCGGCGGCCGATTCGTAAAGCCGCAGGGCAAACAGGCCGGCCACGTGATCCGAGTTGGTGCCACGAGCCAAGCCGCGCTGCCTGCCAGTTAGCCAGCGCTGGCCGGGCGCCAGGACCAGAGCGTCGCCTGCGCTGGCCGCTGCGCATACAGCCGCGCATGGCCGAGCCAGGCCTAGGGCGCAGCCGTGGAGCAGCATTCGGCCTTAAAAGTGCATTGATGGCGGCGCCTCAGTCAGTTTGGGCTACGATTCTTGGAATCACTTTAGGCTACGAATCTTGGAATCAGTTTTGTCTACGATTCTTGGAATCACTTTAGGCTACGAATCTTGGAATCAGTTTAGTCTACGATTCTTGGAATCACTTTAGGCTACGATTCTTGGAATCAGTTTAGTCTACGATTCTTGGAATCAGTTTTGGCTACGATTCTTGGAATCAGTTTAGGCTACGATTCTTGGAATCAGTTTTGGCTACGATTCTTGGAATCAGTTTTGGCTACGATTCTTGGAATCAGTTTTGGCTACGATTCTTGGAATCAGTTTAGGCTACGATTCTTGGAATCAGTTTATGCTACGATTCTTGGAATCAGTTTTGGCTACGATTCTTGGAATCAGTTTTGGCTACGATTCTTGGAATCAGTTTTGGCTACGATTCTTGGAATCAGTTTATGCTACGATTCTTGGAATCAGTTTTGGCTACGATTCTTGGAATCAGTTTTGGCTACGATTCTTGGAATCAGTTTAGGCTACGAATCTTGGAATCAGTTTAGGCTACGATTCTTGGAATCAGTTTAGGCTACGATTCTTGGAATCAGTTTAGGCTACGAATCTTGGAATCAGTTTAGGCTACGATTCTTGGAATCAGTTTAGGCTACGATTCTTGGAATCAGTTTAGGCTACGATTCTTGGAATCAGTTTTGGCTACGATTCTTGGAATCAGTTTAGGCTACGATTCTTGGAATCAGTTTAGGCTACGATTCTTGGAATCAGTTTAGGCTACGATATTCCGGTAACTTTAGGCCACGATTAGCCGTACTGTTTAGACTGCCGATTTCTTGGGATAATCGCAATTAAAAATGAAGCAGCATTTTAACATATAAAAATCAATGAGGCAATATAAATCTAGTAATCTAGTCCTAATAACCTAGTCATATTAGCATGGGCTCCTAATAAATTACCCAGTCGCGGATCCAGTGGCAGTCGAGCCAGCAGCCGGCCAAGCGGTGTCAGCTCATCGTTGGCGTCCAAGGCGCGCATCTCGCGCAGAGTGTGCTCCGATTCCATCACGGCGTCTAAAGGCGGCGGCTGCGGCGCTTTGGCCAGAAACTCCGGTATCGGACCCAACTGGAGCAGTTTGCCCATCAGCGACAATTCGTGCAAAGGTGAGCGCAATAGTTCAGGCGTGGCGTGAGCCTCCATTCGATCGTAGCGAGCTCTAGAGCACAGGTGAAAACAGTAGCCAGGCTGGGTGCGGCCAGCCCTGCCGCGCCGCTGTTCCAGATTGGATTTGGCGGCCCACATTGTGCAGTAGTGTGTCAGATTGTTGCGCGATGTAAACAGTTTCACTTTGGCTTTGCACGAGTCGATCACAAACACAACGTCGTTAATAGTAATTGACGATTCCGCTATGTTTGTGCTGAGAATCACCTTGGTGACGCCGGCTGGCACCGGTTCAAATACTCGCCGTTGATCTTCGCGCGGTATCTGCGAGTGCAATGGCAGGATTGTGTACGCTGAGCGGCCAAATTCAGGATGGTTCTGCAGGTGACGAGCCATTGAGAAGATCAGATTCCAGCCAGGTAGGAAGATTAGCACTGCGCCAGACACTGGCAGGGACTGAATGTACCTGGATTGTTAGAGATATAAAGATTGGATCGGAACAGTTTCGAATCATGTTCTAACCAAGGACCACTAGAAGAAGAAGAGCGGGAAACTACGTTTCTTGTACATTTTATTAAATTCTGATTTTCACGAAAAAAGTGTACTAGCGAGATAGGAGCCTAGCCTATAGCTTATAGCCTATAGCTTGACCTACAGATTCTTAATGAAAAATTCTATCTAATTCTCGTAATACTTGACAAAAAAGTGAATGCAAAATTGAGTTAGTCGCCTCAGTCAGTTTATTACTCACTAGATAGCTTAGTCACTAGATAGCTTAGTCACTAGATAGCTTAGTCACTAGCTAGCTTAGTCACTAGATAGCTTAGTCACTAGATAGCTTAGTCACTAGATAGCTTAGTCACTAGATAGCTTAGTCACTAGCTAGCTTAGTCACTAGATAGCTTAGTCACTAGATAGCTTAGTCACACTAGATATCTTAGTCACACTAGATAGCTTAGTCACTATATAGCTTAGTCACTAGATAGCTTAGTCACTAGATAGCTTTGTCTCTAGATAGATTAGTCACTAGATAGCTTAGTCACTAGATAGCTTAGTCACTAGCTAGCTTAGTCATTAGATAGATAGCTTAGTCACTAGATAGCTTAGTCACACTAGATAGCTTAGTCACTAAATAGCTTAGTCACTAGATAGCTTAGTCACTAGATAGCTTAGTCACTAGATAGCTTTGTCTCTAGATAGATTAGTCACTAGATAGCTTAGTCACTAGATAGCTTAGTCACTAGATAGCTTTGTCTCTAGATAGATTAGTCACTAGATAGCTTTGTCACTAGATAGCTTAGTCACTAGATAGCTTTGTCTCTAGATAGATTAGTCACTAGATAGCTTAGTCACTATATAGCTTAGTCACTAGATAGCTTAGTCACTATATAGCTTAGTCACTAGATAGCTTTGTCTCTAGATAGATTAGTCACTAGATAGCTTAGTCACTAGATAGCTTTGTCTCTAGATAGATTAGTCACTAGATAGCTTAGTCACTAGATAGCTTAGTCACTAGATAGCTTAGTCACTAGATAGCTTAGTCACTATATAGCTTTGTCTCTAGATAGATTAGTCACTAGATAGCTTAGTCACTAGATAGCTTAGTCACTAGATAGCTTAGTCACTAGATAGCTTTGTCACTAGATAGCTTTGTCACTAGATAGCTTAGTCACTAGATAGCTTTGTCACTAGATAGCTTTGTCACTAGATAGCTTAGTCACTAGCTAGCTTAGTCACTAGATAGCTTTAGTCACTAGATAGCTTAGTCACTAGATAGCTTAGTCACACTAGATAGACTAATCACTATATTGCTTAGTCACTATATAGCTTAGTCACTAGATGGCTTAGTCACTATATAGCTTAGTCACTAGATAGCTTTGTCACTAGATAGCTTAGTCACTAGCTAGCTTTGTCACTAGATAGCTTAGTCACTAGATAGCTTTGTCTCTAGATAGATTAGGCACTAGATAGCTTAGTCACTAGATAGCTTAGTCACTAGATAGCTTTGTCACTAGATAGCTTTGTCACTAGATAGCTTAGTCACTAGATAGCTTAGTCACTATATAGCTTAGTCACTAGATAGCTTAGTCACTAGATAGCTTAGTCACTAGATAGCTTTGTCTCTAGATAGATTAGTCACTAGATAGCTTAGTCACTAGATAGCTTAGTCACTATATAGCTTTGTCACTAGATAGCTTTGTCACTAGATAGCTTAGTCACTAGATAGCTTTGTCACTAGATAGCTTTGTCACTAGATAGCTTAGTCACTAGCTAGCTTAGTCACTAGATAGCTTTAGTCACTAGATAGCTTAGTCACTAGATAGCTTAGTCACACTAGATAGATTAATCACTATATTGCTTAGTCACTATATAGCTTAGTCACTAGATGGCTTAGTCACTATATAGCTTAGTCACTAGATAGCTTTGTCACTAGATAGCTTAGTCACTAGCTAGCTTTGTCACTAGATAGCTTAGTCACTAGATAGCTTTGTCTCTAGATAGATTAGGCACTAGATAGCTTAGTCACTAGATAGCTTAGTCACTAGATAGCTTTGTCACTAGATAGCTTAGTCACTAGCTAGCTTAGTCACTAGATAGCTTTAGTCACTAGATAGCTTAGTCACTAGATAGCTTAGTCACTAGATAGCTTTGTCTCTAGATAGATTAGTCACTAGATAGCTTAGTCACTAGATAGCTTAGTCACTAGCTAGCTTAGTCATTAGATAGATAGCTTAGTCACTAGATAGCTTAGTCACTAGATAGCTTTGTCTCTAGATAGCTTTGTCTCTAGATAGATTAGTCACTAGATAGCTTAGTCACTAGATAGCTTAGTCACTAGATAGCTTAGTCACTAGATAGCTTTGTCACTAGATAGCTTTGTCACTAGATAGCTTAGTCACTAGATAGCTTAGTCACTATATAGCTTAGTCACTAGATAGCTTAGTCACTAGATAGCTTAGTCACTAGATAGCTTTGTCTCTAGATAGATTAGTCACTAGATAGCTTAGTCACTAGATAGCTTAGTCACTATATAGCTTAGTCACTAGATAGCTTTGTCACTAGATAGCTTAGTCACTAGCTAGCTTTGTCACTAGATAGCTTAGTCACTAGATAGCTTTGTCTCTAGATAGATTAGTCACTAGATAGCTTAGTCACTAGATAGCTTAGTCACTAGATAGCTTAGTCACTAGATAGCTTTGTCTCTAGATAGATTAGTCACTAGATAGCTTAGTCACTATATAGCTTAGTCACTATATAGCTTTGTCACTAGATAGCTTAGTCACTAGCTAGCTTTGTCACTAGATAGCTTAGTCACTAGATAGCTCTGTCTCTAGATAGATTAGTCACTAGATAGCTTAGTCACTATATAGCTTAGTCACTATATAGCTTAGTCACTAGATAGCTTAGTCACTATATAGCTTAGTCACTATATAGCTTAGTCACTATATAGCTTTGTCTCTAGATAGCTTTGTCACTAGATAGCTTAGTCACTAGCTAGCTTTGTCACTAGATAGCTTAGTCACTAGATAGCTTTGTCACTAGATAGCTTTGTCACTAGATAGCTTTGTCACTAGATAGCTTTGTCACTAGATAGCTTTGTCACTAGATAGCTTAGTCACTAGCTAGCTTAGTCACTAGATAGCTTTAGTCACTAGATAGCTTAGTCACTAGATAGCTTAGTCACTAGATAGCTTTGTCTCTAGATAGATTAGTCACTAGATAGCTTAGTCACTAGATAGCTTAGTCACTAGCTAGCTTAGTCATTAGATAGATAGCTTAGTCACTAGATAGCTTAGTCACTATATAGCTTAGTCACTAGATAGCTTTGTCTCTAGATAGATTAGTCACTAGATAGCTTAGTCACTAGATAGCTTTGTCTCTAGATAGATTAGTCACTAGATAGCTTAGTCACTAGATAGCTTAGTCACTAGATAGCTTAGTCACTAGATAGCTTAGTCACTATATAGCTTTGTCTCTAGATAGATTAGTCACTAGATAGCTTAGTCACTAGATAGCTTAGTCACTAGATAGATTAGTCACTAGATAGCTTTGTCACTAGATAGCTTTGTCACTAGATAGCTTAGTCACTAGATAGCTTTGTCACTAGATAGCTTTGTCACTAGATAGCTTAGTCACTAGCTAGCTTAGTCACTAGATAGCTTAGTCACTAGATAGCTTTGTCACTAGATAGCTTTGTCACTAGATAGCTTAGTCACTAGATAGCTTTGTCACTAGATAGATTTGTCACTAGATAGCTTAGTCACTAGCTAGCTTAGTCACTAGATAGCTTTAGTCACTAGATAGCTTAGTCACTAGATAGCTTAGTCATTAGATAGCTTAGTCACTAGATAGCTTAGTCACACTAGATAGATTAATCACTATATTGCTTAGTCACTATATAGCTTAGTCACTATATAGCTTAGTCACTAGATAGCTTTGTCACTAGATAGCTTAGTCACTAGCTAGCTTTGTCACTAGATAGCTTAGTCACTAGATAGCTTTGTCTCTAGATAGATTAGTCACTAGATAGCTTAGTCACTAGATAGCTTAGTCACTAGATAGCTTAGTCACTAGATAGCTTAGTCACTAGATAGCTTTGTCACTAGATAGCTTTGTCACTAGATAGCTTAGTCACTAGATAGCTTTGTCACTAGATAGCTTTGTCACTAGATAGCTTAGTCACTAGCTAGCTTAGTCACTAGATAGCTTTAGTCACTAGATAGCTTAGTCACTAGATAGCTTAGTCACTAGATAGCTTTGTCTCTAGATAGATTAGTCACTAGATAGCTTAGTCACTAGATAGCTTAGTCACTAGCTAGCTTAGTCATTAGATAGATAGCTTAGTCACTAGATAGCTTAGTCACTAGATAGCTTAGTCACTAGATAGCTTAGTCACTAGATAGCTTAGTCACTAGATAGCTTAGTCACTAGCTAGCTTAGTCATTAGATAGATAGCTTTGTCTCTAGATAGATTAGTCACTAGATAGCTTAGTCACTAGATAGCTTAGTCACTAGATAGATTAGTCACTAGATAGCTTTGTCACTAGATAGCTTTGTCACTAGATAGCTTAGTCACTAGATAGCTTTGTCACTAGATAGCTTTGTCACTAGATAGCTTAGTCACTAGCTAGCTTAGTCACTAGATAGCTTAGTCACTAGATAGCTTTGTCACTAGATAGCTTTGTCACTAGATAGCTTAGTCACTAGATAGCTTTGTCACTAGATAGATTTGTCACTAGATAGCTTAGTCACTAGCTAGCTTAGTCACTAGATAGCTTTAGTCACTAGATAGCTTAGTCACTAGATAGCTTAGTCATTAGATAGCTTAGTCACTAGATAGCTTAGTCACACTAGATAGATTAATCACTATATTGCTTAGTCACTATATAGCTTAGTCACTATATAGCTTAGTCACTAGATAGCTTTGTCACTAGATAGCTTAGTCACTAGCTAGCTTTGTCACTAGATAGCTTAGTCACTAGATAGCTTTGTCTCTAGATAGATTAGTCACTAGATAGCTTAGTCACTAGATAGCTTAGTCACTAGATAGCTTAGTCACTAGATAGCTTAGTCACTAGATAGCTTTGTCACTAGATAGCTTTGTCACTAGATAGCTTAGTCACTAGATAGCTTTGTCACTAGATAGCTTTGTCACTAGATAGCTTAGTCACTAGCTAGCTTAGTCACTAGATAGCTTTAGTCACTAGATAGCTTAGTCACTAGATAGCTTAGTCACTAGATAGCTTTGTCTCTAGATAGATTAGTCACTAGATAGCTTAGTCACTAGATAGCTTAGTCACTAGCTAGCTTAGTCATTAGATAGATAGCTTAGTCACTAGATAGCTTAGTCACTAGATAGCTTAGTCACTAGATAGCTTAGTCACTAGATAGCTTAGTCACTAGATAGCTTAGTCACTAGCTAGCTTAGTCATTAGATAGATAGCTTTGTCTCTAGATAGATTAGTCACTAGATAGCTTAGTCACTAGATAGCTTAGTCACTAGATAGCTTAGTCACTAGATAGCTTTTTCTCTAGATAGATTAGTCACTAGATAGCTTAGTCACTATATAGCTTAGTCACTAGATAGCTTAGTCACTATATAGCTTAGTCACTATATAGCTTAGTCACTATATAGCTTTGTCTCTAGATAGATTAGTCACTAGATAGCTTAGTCTCTAGATAGCTTAGTCACTAGATAGCTTTGTCACTAGATAGCTTAGTCACTAGCTAGCTTTGTCACTAGATAGCTTAGTCACTAGATAGCTTTGTCTCTAGATAGATTAGTCACTAGATAGCTTAGTCACTAGATAGCTTAGTCACTAGATAGCTTAGTCACTAGATAGCTTTGTCTCTAGATAGATTAGTCACTAGATAGCTTAGTCACTATATAGCTTAGTCACTATATAGCTTAGTCACTATATAGCTTAGTCACTAGCTAGCTTAGTCACTAGATAGCTTTGTCACTAGATAGCTTTGTCACTAGATAGCTTAGTCACTAGCTAGCTTTGTCACTAGATAGCTTAGTCACTAGCTAGCTTAGTCACTAGATAGCTTAGTCACTAGCTAGCTTAGTCACTATATAGCTTAGTCACTAGCTAGCTTAGTCACTAGATAGCTTAGTCACTATATAGCTTAGTCACTAGATAGCTTAGTCACTAGATAGCTTAGTCACTAGATAGCTTAGTCACTAGATAGCTTAGTCACTAGATAGCTTAGTCACTAGATAGCTTAGTCACTATATAGCTTTGTCACTAGATAGCTTAGTCACTAGCTAGCTTTGTCACTAGATAGCTTTAGTCACTAGATAGCTTAGTCACTAGATAGCTTAGTCACTAGATAGCTTTAGTCACTAGATAGCTTAGTCACTAGCTATTGTGCTTCATAAAAAATAAACGAAAATAAAATGAAGATAAATTATTATTTCTCAAGTTTATGAAGCATGAAGCATTCGTATACAAATTTTTAATCATTTTTGTGTGAATAAAATTGAAAGTTTCTATTAAAATCTGCCTTAAATAATTTCTCTAAGAAACGAAGTGTCCCGCCCTTCTTCCAGCTAGTGGTCCTTGGTTCTAATAGGAAGTATGACTTCTCAACCAATTCCATGCGAACTCAGTCTTACCTGAGCAGCGCTTCAATCAGTTCAAAGCTGGTCTCACGCTCAGACATTTTAGCCATAGCTGCTTTTCGTCTGCGGCTTGTACTCATCGGAGCAGATCAGGTTGCAATTCTCGTCTGCTAGATCGTCCGGCTCTCCGCTGCCCGTGCCGGCGCCGCCTCCAGCTTCGTCCTCATCGTCGTCGTCGTCCTGACCGCGTCCCCTGGAGCCGCCGCCGCCGCCGCCGCCTTTTCCGCGCTTTAACGGAGGCGGCGGCACAAAGCTGAGCATTTCAATGCAGTCCTCCAGATAGTAGGCCTCAACCGGGTGGACACGGCCGTCGATTTGAACACAGGCGCACGGATTAAAGAAGTCGGCGAACAGGCTGGTGTCAACCGTGGCCGACATGAGTATGAGCCGCAGCTCCGGATTCGCTCTCACCACATCGCGCAGGATGGCCATGAGAAAGTCGGTGTTGGCGTCGCGTTCGTGAATCTCGTCAATGATCACGTGACTGATGCCGCGCAGGCCACCCTCCAGTCGGCGTAGCAGAGTGCCAACTGTGACGTATTGCAGCGCGCCGTACGGACGGGGCGAGACAGTTTCAAAACGGACCGAATAGCCGACCGAGACGCCGAGGGGTTCGGCGCGTTCGGCGGCCACTCGGTCGGCGATGCTAACAGCGGAGATTCGACGCGGCTGCGTCACGATGATGTTGCACTGGGCGCCGCGGCCGCTGGCTAGATAATCGTCCAGGATAAACTGCGGCAGCTGGGTGGTCTTCCCCGAGCCGGTCTCGCCACGCACCAGAGTCACGCTGTTGTCGCGAACAATTGCCAGAAGCTCGTCGCGATGCGCCGCCGCTGGCAGCTGGTCGCGTTGCTCCAGCATGCGACGGTACTCGGGATTGGCCGACTGGGGAATGGATATCAAAATTTGTTTATCAAATGTTTAATGAACAGCCAGAGGATCATGAACAGTCAGAGGATCAAGAACAGCCAGAGGATCATGAACAGTCAGAGGATCATGAACAGTCAGAGGATCATGAACAGTCAGAGGATCATGAACAGTCAGAGGATCATGAACAGTCAGAGGATCATGAACAGTCAGAGGATCATGAACAGTCAGAGGATCATGAACAGTCAGAGGATCATGAACAGCCAGAGGATCATGAACAGTCAGAGGATCATGAACAGTCAGAGGATCATGAACAGTCAGAGGATCATGAACAGCCAGAGGATCATGAACAGTCAGAGGATCATGAACAGCCAGGATCCTGAACAAGGTCGCAAGATCACAAACAAGCAAGGGCGGAGTAGTCCTGAGCAATGAATTCACCTCGCCCGCGAATTGCTGCGCCAGACGCTGACTGATATCCTCAAGCGAGGCGAAAGCATCTGGTCCTTCGTCGATGTTGCAAGACTGCCAGGCGTTCCAGTTGGGCAGTGGAGGCGACCAGGGCAGAGTACAGGGCTTCTGTCTGTGGATGTTAATTAAATATTCTCATAATCTGGCAATAATTGCAAGCAAACAAGCATTTGGCATACCTAGGCGATGGTTTAAAGTCCGTTAGATGATAGTTCACTATCAGATTGACCCCAGCGCCGCCATCGTCGGCCAAGTCGGCAGGCCGTCCAACGGGGCGCAGCTGTAGATCCTCCAGCAGGCTGGCCAGTTTAGTTTCAATCTCTGACGACAAGCGCAGCGTCAGTTCTGGCACGTCTTCTCCCTTCTTCTTCTTGGCCTGGCCAGTGTAGGCCTCAATATCGCCCAGGTGGAAGAGCTGACGAACCAGAGACAGAGCGCAGGCTTTGCTAGCGGTCTGCTTATTAGAGCCGTGCTCAACGGCCGTAATGCTGCGATTGCTTTTGCGACTAATGATGCTCAACTTAGCTGAGAAGCTTCTGCAATGCGGGACGGGACACGAATCACATTGACGGCGGGTGGCGGCCTCTTAATTTTGGGATAGGGTAGCGGTCATAAGGATTGGGGGAGGTAGCGGCCATAAAACACTAAAGTATTAGGGGAAGGTAGCGGCCATAAAACACTCACGGATTGGAGAAGGGTAGCGGGCATAAAACACTCACGGATTGGAGAAGGGTAGCGGGCATAAAACACTCAAGGATTGGAGAAGGGTAGCGGCCATAAAACACTCAAGGATTGGGGGAAGGTAGCGGCCATAAAACACTCACGGATTGGAGGAAGGTAGCAGCCATAAAACACTCAAGGATTGAGGGAAGGTAGCGGCCATAAAACACTCAAGGATTGGAGGAGGGTAGCGGCCATAAAACACTCAAGGATTGGAGGAGGGTAGCGGCCATAAAACACTCAAGGATTGGAGGAGGGTAGCGGCCATAAAACACTCAAGGATTGGAGGAGGGTAGCGGCCATAAAACACTCAAGGATTGGAGGAGGGTAGCGGCCATAAAACACTAAAGGATTGGAGGAGGGTAGCGGGCATAAAACACTCAAGGATTGGAGGAGGGTAGGGGCCATAAAACACTCAAGGATTCGGGGAGGGTAGCGGCCATTCAACTGAAGAAGCATTGACAGCACCTAAGTAAGCAATATAGTTGCCAGTATGTGCATCAGACTCACCAATTGCGCTAGTTAATCGAGTACGACTGTGGACTGACTGACTGAATCAGATTTACTGACAGGATAGAAAGCCTAAAACATGAGAATAAGTATTCTCAAAAATTAGACTACCGGAGAAATACCGATTGGTTTATTAAAATTTCAAGGCGCACAGACTTGGCAAATCAAGTTCTAAAGATGGTGAAATTGATGCCAAGAGTGTGGCTTTAATGAATATTGTCATTTATTACGCACAACAAGTGAGTCTGATGCACTAACGAGCGGCAACGCGTTTATTCAAATCTACGTTGGAATCAATGAACTAAACGAACTGTGAACGATGAACTACGTATGATTCAATGACAAAATCACAAGTTCTTGGGAAGTTTGGTGACCCAACCTGAGGATCTGGGAGGTTTGGTGAATCAACCTGAGGATCTGGGAAGTTTGGTGACCCAACCTGAGGATCTGGGAGGTTTGGTGAATCAACCTGAGGATCTGGGAGGTTTGGTGAATCAACCTGAGGATCTGGGAGGTTTAGTGACCCAACCTGAGGATCTGGGAGGTTTAGTGACCCAACCTGGGGATCTGGGAGGTTTGGTGAATCAACCTGAGGATCTGGGAGGTTTGGTGAATCAACCTGAGGATCTGGGAGGTTTGGTGAATCAACCTGAGGATCTGGGAGGTTTGGTGAATCAACCTGAGGATCTGGGAGGTTTAGTGACCCAACCTGAGGATCTGGGAGGTTTAGTGACCCAACCTGAGGA
Organism: Macrostomum hystrix; assembly: GCA_950097015.1. NCBI lineage: Eukaryota > Metazoa > Platyhelminthes > Macrostomidae > Macrostomum > Macrostomum hystrix. The sequence continues at coordinate 6,272,243 of CATNEN010000034.1, read as the reverse complement.
TCTGGGAGGTTTAGTGACCCAACCTGGGGATCTGGGAGGTTTGGTGAATCAACCTGAGGATCTGGGAGGTTTGGTGAATCAACCTGAGGATCTGGGAAGTTTGGTGACCCAACCTGGGGATCTGGGAGATTTGGTGAATCAACCTGAGGATCTGGGAGGTTTAGTGACCCAACCTGGGGATCTGGGAGGTTTGGTGAATCAACATGAGGATCTGGGAGGGTTGGTGACCTGACATTAAGATTTTGGAGATTCTGTGACCACCCAGTCACGAACTGGGATCTTTCTATATTTGGTGATCCCCAAATACCTTTTATGGTCCGGCCCAATGACGGTATAATGATAATCAACCTTTGGCTGCTTTGTCATCTGCAGGTACTGGTGCAGCCTGCTCTTGGCATTGTCTATTGTCCAGCCGCCGTGGATATCTGCTGTGAAGTCCACTTCTTCGGCCTGTGTAAGGATTGGGTGAGGCACATGGAATAATCGTGTGGGATAGACGGATTGATGGACAGATGTAATTAAGTCTCTACTAGCGATAAATAACCTCTTCTAGTCGTTTCTGATCCGCAATTCGATCAATGTAGCCGTGCCTAGGCTCCGTGGCTGCGACTCCCAACTGTTCTTGAGACGCAGCAGAAGCAGCAGCAGCAGCAGCAGCAGCAGCTACCGGGCTGAACTCCCGACCGCCAACCGCCAGCGCCGCCGAAGCCAGCAAACGGCTGCTGATAGGGACCAAGCGGTCCAGATCCCTCCAGCGAGTCCTGGGTGAACTGGGGGACTTCAGCCGCTGACATCTGGCCCTGGCGCACCAGGTAGGACACGAAGTCGCGAGCCGCATTCGTCTGGGCGTCCTTCTTGCTAGTTGAGGAGCCGCGGGCCACATAGTTGAAACCGTCCACTCGTAACTGCAGGCATTGATGACTTCAGCATTCAATATTAGATATATTCAGCATACATATTCACTGCTCAGCCCATCTCCCTTCACTGCTCAGCCCATCTCCCTTCACTGCTCAGCCCATCTCCCTTCACTCCTCAGCCCATCTCCCTTCACTGCTCAGCCCATCTCCCTTCACTGCTCAGCCCATCTCCCTTCACTGCTCAGCCCATCTCCCTTCACTGCTCAGCCCATCTCCCTTCACTGCTCAGCCCATCTCCCTTCACTGCTCAGCCCATCTCCCTTCACTGCTCAGCCCGTCTCCCTTCACTGCTCAGCCCGTCTCCCTTCACTGTTTAGCCCGTCTCCCTTCACTGCTCAGCCCATCTCCCTTCACTGCTCAGCCCATCTCCCATCACTGCTCAGCCCATCTATCCTTACTCACATCGCAAACAAATCTGCTCCTGCCGCGCCCAGTCTCTGATTTCACAGTGTAGACAGGCGGTTGGTGCTTTCTAGTGCCAAGCCAGCCATAGAGAAACGATTTCATGTCCGACATTGTGCACAGCGCTTGTTGCTAAGGAGTTATGGGCAACAATTTGACAGTTGAGTGGCTGCAAAGATTACACGGTACTTATTAGTGACTGTTTAACGGGAAACACATAAATACTTAGATGAAACTCGCTTCATTTTGATTTTCAGTCTGCTAATCCCTCAATCTGTCTAGCCACTCCCTTAATCTGTCTAGCCACTCCCTTAATCTGTCTAGCCACTCCCTTAATCTGTCTAGCCACTCCCTAAATCAGTTTATCCACTCCATCAATCTGTCTAGCCACTGCCTCAATCTATCCAGCCACTCCCTTATTCTGTCTAACCACTCCCTTAATCTGTCTACCCACACCCTCAATTTGTCTACCCACTCCCTCAATTTGTCTACCCACTCCCTCAATTTGTCTACCCACTCCCTCAATCTGTCTACCCACTCCCTTAATCTGTCTAGCCACTCCCTAAATCAGTTTATCCACTCCATCAATCTGTCTAGCCACTGCCTCAATCTATCCAGCCACTCCCTTATTCTGTCTAACCACTCCCTTAATCTGTCTACCCACACCCTCAATTTGTCTACCCACTCCCTCAATCTGTCTACCCACTCCCTTAATCTGTCTACCCACTCCCTCAATTTGTCTACCCACTCCCTCAACATGTCTACCCACACCCTCAATTTGTCTACCCACACCCTCAATTTGTCTACCCACTCCCTCAATCTGTCTACCCACTCCCTTAATCTGTCTACCCACTCCCTCAATTTGTCTACCCACTCCCTCAACATGTCTACCCACACCCTCAATTTGTCTACCCACACCCTCAATTTGTCTACCCACTCCCTCAATTTGTCTACCCACTCCCTCAATCTGTCTACCCACTCCCTTAATCTGTCTACCCACTCCCTTAATTTGTCTACCCACTCCCTCAATCTGTCTACCCACTCCCTTAATCTGTCTACCCACTCCCTCAATTTGTCTACCCACTCCCTCAATTTGTCTACCCACTCCCTAAATCTGTCTACTCACTCCCTAAATCTTTCTAGCCACTTCCCAATCTGCCTACTTAATCAGTCCTCACAGTAAGAGAAGGAAGCACAATAGATGTTTCAAGTCTGATCAAATCTTTGTAAAATAGTATATTATCAATCACACAATACAAATTTAGATTGCAAAGTGAATTATGTAAAAAGCATACGCTTGTACGAGGGTACATATTTTATCGCAATGGATTAGGCGTGGACGAAGAGACAAACAAGATTTCCAAAACGAAAACCAACTGGATGGCTTCACGCAATATTAAGGAATAAAATAATCGAACAAAGCAATAAAATCATTAAAATAATCAAAAGCTCGATAAATTTGTTCCTCCTTGTCGATTTATTAAAAAAAACTAGAAATGGCTACTTAACAATAATAGCAGCAAAGCTAACCTTAATATGATCTCGCTGCGCGCGGCTACTGCAGATAATATGGCTGGTATCCTTGCTTGACAAATGATCTTCACATGACACCCCATCTAAATGACAGATGGCACTTCGTCCTTCAGTCTTCAGATAATCCCATGGCATTCAGATAATCCAATGCTATTCAGATAATTCCATGGTATTTTTCAGATAATCCCATGGCATTCAGATAATCCCATGGTATTTAGATAATCCCATGGCATTCAGATCCAATGCTATTCAGATAATCCCATGGCATTCAGATAATCCCATGGTATTCAGATAATCCCATGGTATTCAGATGATCCCATGGCATTCATATCCAATTCTATTCAGATAATCCCATGGTACTATTCAGATAATCCCATGGTATTCAGATAATCCCATGGTATTCAGATGATCCCATGGCATTCAGATCCAATGCTATTCAGATAATCCCATGGCATTCAGATAATCCCATGGTATTCAGATAATCCCATGGTATTCAGATGATCCCATGGCATTCATATCCAATTCTATTCAGATAATCCCATGGTACTATTCAGATAATCCCATGGTACTATTCAGATAATCCCATGCTATTCAGATAATCCCATGGCATTCAGATAATCCCATGGTATTTTTCAGATAATCCCATGGCATTCAGATAATCCCATGGTATTCAGATAATCCCATGTTACTTTTCAGATAATACAGGCAGTATTCCCAAAGAATGCTTTAAACTAATTCCAATCCAGTCGCGTCTTCACTGAATGCTAAATCTTTCAGATCATCACAGTAAGCTACTTAGCAAGCTGTAGTGCACTATAGCAGTTAAAACCCAGCAGTAGTATGTTGGGCACAAACAGCCTAGCAAACTGGACCAATGGCAGTTTGTCAGGCGCCAGCCAGCCAATTAGCAGGCACAGAAGCCGGCACAGGCAGTAATAGATGGAGAACAGCGGCAGCAGAGGCAGCAGCATGTTAGGAGAGGCCAGGGCGCCGCTAAGCAAGTTGACCAGAGCCAGCAGGCAGTGCACAAGAGACTCGGTGGCGAAGCCTTCGCCAAGGGCTGGCAGACGACGACAAGCCGTAGGTATGATGGCTGCAGTGAGTGCCAAAGGTGCTAGCCAACTAGCAGCAACACTGAGACTAGTTTTTCGATCGATGCTACTGAGACTACTACTATTAGTAGCAATATTGGGTGGCAGTAGCCATGGCGCAGTGATTGGTGGTAGAAAGCGAAACACTAGAAAATTGAGAGACACAGTTAGCACCAGATTCAATGGCCCGATTAGGCGACTATTGGCGCCTGCTTTGCCCGGCTGGCTGCTTTCACACTTTTCTGATGCCTGAAAGCAACGAAAGAAAAGGATGACTTTGCTAAAGGGCTCATTCTCCGTTCCTATGGGACTCTTCTGTTTTTAAGGTGCTCTTGTCGGATCTCTGCTCTATTTCTAAGGAGCTCTTGTGGGATCTCTGCTCTGTTTCTAAGGAGCTCTTGTGGGATCTCTGCTCTGTTCCTATGGGACTCTTCTGGGATCTCTGCTCTGTTACTAAAGGACTCTTCTGGGATCTCTGCTCTGTTACTAAGGGACTCTTCTGGGATATCTTCTCTGTTTCTAAGGGACTCTTCTGGGATCTCTGCTCTGTTTCTAAGGGACTCTTGTTGGATCTCTGCTCTTCTAGAGATTCTAGGGATCACGGTTGTCTCCTTGCTTTCTAGGAAAGTTTACAACTTTGACAGTAAAACATATGCTAAATAAATATTATGTAAAATAACAAAAAGATTGTCCAATAAAAAATACAATGGAAGGCAGTACAAACAAAACTTCAAGCTATCTACTTGAAGACATTTTTTTCAGTTTTATTCATCCTTTTCTAGCTTGCCTTGCCGCCACAACACGAGCCAAAATCGAGCTGACCTGTGCAATCGATTTACTTATTAATAGGGGTAATGATGTTGAAAATAAACAGTGACAGCGGTAGCAGCAGCATTGGGCAGGTCAAGCCAGATTCGCAGTATAAAAGATTTTGTAGCAAAAAATGAAAACAAATGTGTAGTTTTTATTAGCTTTTTGGCATAATTTAAATTGTGCATAACTTTGATTAGCGTATGCAGAAGAAGCTCACAGGAAAATGGTTTTGCGTTGCGCAAATTTTATTAAATAAGTTACAATTAACGTTTCGATTAAGTTAATCCGCTATTTCTTTTGACAAAATTGAAACATAGTTCAACAGAGCAGAACTCCATGCTTACAATAATTGAGATTAACAATGTAGATCTATCTTTAAATGTATATTTGTCTGATAATGCTAACTTTGCTGAAACTGCTATCCGGTTAAAATTGAGAAGCTAATTTGTAACTTATAGAAGCACACACGCTATCCTCAAGCGCGGACTAATGCGCTGAGGAAAAAATGCTATTACTGATTTATACAGCACACGCGAAATACCCATATAGGACAGAATAAGTACGACATATAGGCACATGATGAATGCGATATCGATAGAAAATCTTTTTAAATACGAGTGCTTAGAATACATAGCAGTACTAAGCTAATGTTTTATAACGCTCAGCTTACGTAGGTTACGTACGTTACGTAGATAATAGGTTGAGTCAAATGGATTTATGGCGAAGAGATAAGACACGGGAGAGAGCGTGTTAAAAGGGCAAGGGAGCGGATTGAGGAGTTTTTAGGACCACATCTGGATATTATCTCGCACCACTAATGTCATAAATTTGTTAGCTGTCAAAAGTTAGAAAAAGTAGCCACCAACTCAGGGCATGTGCAAGCTATTACACTTCGATTAGTAAATAGATTAACCGAACAGAAGACAAACTTTCGTATTAGAAGTTAAAACTACTTTTAATTAGTAGTTACACCTGAAGTTGAAACATAACAAGAGAGTTTGTACAAATACACCAGTATTACAGTTAATAGTAGTAAAACTCGCTCACAACACTACTTAGTATAGTAGGGTGGGATGGACGGTTTGTGCTTTTTCGCCTGATTATTTGGCTCGACAGCGTTGGGATTAAATGACTCCCCGACGCCGCCCAGGTGATGATGAGGCCGTTTAGCGCCAGATAGGAGAGGCGGCACGCCGGACGAAGAAGTGGCAGCAGCAGCAGCAGAAGACGAACCAGAAGGCAACTGACGATGATGATGATGTGGATAATGCTGCTGATGCTGATGATGCTGATGATGGTGACCAACTGAGGGCTGCTGCTGGTGACTGTTCGGATGCTTGTGATGGGACCAAGGTGGCTGCGGCTGCTGGGGAGGCGGCTGCTGCTGACGGTGATGATGCTGCGGCTGCTGGTGATGCCGCTGAGTGTGATAGGCCGTCGAAGGCTCCAATTTCGGCTTGATGTCGCCAGCAGGCCCTGCGGCAGCCGCAGCAGCGTCAAGCTGTCTACGTTTTTTGTACTCGTCAATTGTGAGGGGCCGGTTAGCGTGCTGCTGCTGCTGCTGCTGCGGGGCGCTAACTGTCGACGAAGAATCATTCGATGCCAGAGAATCGTTTTCCACTTTGATGACAGATTGAGCCTCTTTAGCTGCTAGAGCAGCCTTAGCTGCCCGCTCGCGCTCCTGCTGCCGTCTCTCCATCTGTCGCTGCTGCTGCTGCATCAGCTGACTCTGAGTTGGAGTGGCCTGCGCGGTGTCAGGTGGGAGAAAACTGGTTATTTAAACTTGCGATTCGAGTATGTCCAAGTCGATACTTTTTGTAAAACCGTTAAAAGAAAAAACTGTAAGTCCCTTTGCGAACTGCCAGCTCCACTGTCAGTAAAAAAACGGAATCCGGCAGCTATTGATGAGACCAATCGATTATCTAAGCAAGCTTTTGAAGTTGGCCATTAGAAAATTTGACGCACTATTTAAAAAAATTAGCTGCCAAATATTTTCTTTGATCTGTGGCCGAGCTTGCGTTTCACGCGTTACGAAATTTATTTCGATGTGGTCCCGTTTGATACACAAAATCAAATCCCTTTGTAAAAAACCCAAATACATTACAAAGAAAAACAAAATCAGGGGATCTGGACACGTGATTCAATCTGGGGATCTGGACAGGTGAATAAATCTGGGGATCTGGACAGGTGATTCAATCAATTTAATTTAGCCATCTCGGATTTCGACTGCTGACAGTTGACAGCAAAAACTGTAAGTCCCTTTGCGAACTGCCAGCTCCACTGTCAGTAAAAAACGGAATCCGGCAGCTATTGATGAGACCAATCGATTATCTAAGCAAGCTTTTGAAGTTGGCCTTTAGAAAATTTTACGCACTTTTTAAATAAATTAGCTGCCAAATATTTTCTTTGATCTGTGGCCGAGCTTGCGTAAATGCGTTACGAGATTTATTTCGATGTGATCCCGTTTGATACCCAAAATCAAATCCCTTTGTAAAATACCCAAATACATTACAAAGAAAAACGAAATCTGGGGATCTGGACACGTGATTCAATCTGGGGATCTGGACAGGTGATTCAATCTGGGGATCTGGACAGGTGAATAAATCTGGGGATCTGGACACGTGATTCAATCTGGGGATCTGGACAGGTGAATAAATCTGGGGATCTGGACAGGTGATTCAATCTGGGGATCTGGACAGGTCATTCAATCTGGGAATCTGGACAGGTGATTCAATCAATTTAATTTAGCTATCTTGGATTTCGACTGCTGACAGTTGACAGCAAAAACTGTAAGTCCCTTTGCGAACTGCCAGCTCCACTGTCAGTAAAAAAACGGAATCCGGCAGCTATTGATGAGACCAATCGATTATCTAAGCAAGCTTTTGAAGTTGGCCTTTAGAAAATTTGACGCACTATTTAAATTAATTAGCTGCCAAATATTTTCTTTGATCTGTGGCCGAGCTTGCGTTTCACGCGTTACGAAATTTATTTCGATGTGGTCCCGTTTGTTACACAAAATCAAATCCCTTTGTAAAAAACCCAAATACATTACAAAGAAAAATAAAATCAGGGGATCTGGACAGGGGAATAAATCTGGGGATCTGGACACGTGATTCAATCTGGGGATCTGGACAGGGGAATAAATCTGGGGATCTGGATACGTGATTCAATCTGGGGATCTGGATACGTGATTCAATCTGGGGATCTGGACACGGGATTCAATCTGGGGATCTGTACAGGTCATTCAATCTGGGGATCTGTACAGGTGATTCAATCTGGGGATCTGTACAGGTGATTCAATCTGGGGATCTGGACACGTGATTCAATCTGGGGATCTGGACACGTGATTCAATCTGGGGATCTGGACAGGTCATTCAATCTGGGGATCTGGACACGTGATTCAATCTGGGGATCTGGACACGTGATTCAATCTGGGGATCTGGACAGGTGATTTAATCAATTTAATTCAGCCATCTCGGATTTCGACTGCTGACAGTTGACAGCAAAAACTGTAAGTCCTTTTGCGAACTGCCAGCTCCACTGTCAGTAAAAAACGGAATCCGGCAGCTATTGATGAGACCAATCGATTATCTAAGCAAGCTTTTGAAGTTGGCCTTTAGAAAATTTTACGCACTATTTAAATAAATTAGCTGCCAAATATTTTCTTTGATCTGTGGCCGAGCTTGCGTAAAAGCGTTTTTAGAAATGCTAATCGTAGATTCAGAAATCCTACATTATAATCCAAACATCAGGAATCCTAGATTATAATCCAAACATCAGGAATCCTACATTATAACCCAAGCATCAGGAATCCTACATTATAATCCAAGCATCAGGAATCCTACTTTATAATCCAAGCATCAGGAATCCTACATTATAACCCAAATATCAGGAATCCTACATTATAATCCAAACATCAGGAATCCTACATTATAATCCAAACATCAGGAATCCTACATTATAATCCAAACATCAGGAATCCTACATTATAATCCAAACATCAGGAATCCTACTTTATAATCCAAGCATCAGGAATCCTACATTATAATCCAAGCATCAGGAATCCTACATTATAATCCAAACATCAGGAATCCTACATTATAATCCAAGCATCAGGAATCCTACATTATAATCCAAACATCAGGAATCCTACTTTATAATCCAAGCATCAGGAATCCTACATTATAACCCAAATATCAGGAATCCTACATTATAATGCAAACATCAGGAATCCTACATTATAATGCAAGCATCAGGAATCCTACATTATAATGCAAACATCAGGAATCCTACATTATAACCCAAATATCAGGAATCCTAGATTATAATGCAAACATCAGGAATCCTACATTATAATGCAAACATCAGGAATCCTACATTATAATGCAAACATCAGGAATCCTACATTATAATCCAAGCATCACAAATTATAGATTTCAAATGACTGATTTCAAATCGTGTACTTTTTGGCTAATAGTATTTGAAAGCTAGCTGCTCACCTTGATGCTATCTTTAAGAGTCTGCTTGGCATCCGGTGGCACTTTGGTGAGTTCCCTAATGCACTCGTCAACAGCAGCTTTGAGCAGTTCAGGTGTCATATTAGGATCGAAAAAGTTAAACCAATTCTTTCCGCCATTGTCGGCGGCCTTGGGCAGCTCGGCGTTGCTCCAGGACGCGGCCATCTGGACGCAGGCGGCGGCGAATGTCTCGGGGCGCAACCTGAGCACCATGATAGTCAGGTGCAACAGGTTGGTGCAGTGATAATAGGCCGTCTGGGTCAGGCTGCTTGGCAAATTTAGCATTTTAACTCCTCGCGCCAGAACACTTTGAGGCTGCGTGATTGACAGGTTGAAGCCCAGACAGGGAAGGATCAGGTTCTCCAGGAGGACAATTTCCTCGCTAACCAGAGACATCTCCTCGTTGCTGACCTGGGAAAAAAAACCAATAACGAAGAGACTATTAGACCAATTTTGTAAGTTGGACCATGTGATATTCTCAGGATGTGACATTGGTTTCTGGAATTGAGACTGCATGAAATATACAGCTGCAGCTATTTCGCAGAGTTCAGTCCGTGGACTGGGTTGGCCGCCAGACTTCCTCAGATAATGTTGGTCCCCATTTTTCAGCGAAGTTAACTTAAGCTATGTTGAATTCCGTGGTCTCCTTCGGTGATGATTCGAACTCTCGACCTCTCGGTGGAGAAGTTCGATGCTCTAACTACTGTTCTACAACTAATTTAGTTTGGATAGAAAGAATTAAAAAAACTAAGATGCAGGCTTCTTACCTGTTTCATATCAACAACCTGTCGCTCGTGTTTAAAGTATTGCTGAACAATGAAATTAAGTCTGCGCGGACAGTCTTCAATCTTTGTGGCCAATAGGAAGCAGGCGGCGGCCACTTTGCCTAAAGGCAGCTTGTGAGACGGCCAATAGACAAATAGACGGTGCATCATGATGATGGCCGAATTCATCACCACCTGACTGCTGCATTAACCAATAGTGGGGATTATGCATTATATCAGTGAATTTCAGTGAATAGTGAATTTAATGAAGGATGAGATTTCAGTATTCAGAAATGCAATACAAATTCTTACAGTTTGTCTAACCAACAATGTTCATTCAATTAACTTATGATATAGAAAAGTATACAATATTTATTTTCTTAAAAAATATAAATTACTTTAAGGCCAATAGCACTTAGAAAACTAAAAGCAATGTAGCAAAGTAAGTTCTACTTTATTTAATGAGTGAGCCTTTCGGCCTCTGTACCAATTTTTACCAACCAATTAATTTGTTTCCAATATAGCCACTTAATAAAAATGACTTTTGAACAAAAATGAACTCTAAGCTTTTAGTAGACTTAACAATTAGAAATAAATCAAAATGATCATAACTTAGGTAATCAGCAGATTCAAAGATGTATTCGGCACTCAGAAGTTGCTGCATTTTGAAAAACTTTCACAAATTTGGAATGACAACTAATGGGTTCTTTCAATGAATTGACAAGAAAAATCATTATAATTCAGATTGTAGAAAATTTTTGATGTCTGTAAAATACTTTGCTTGCAAGAAACTTGCTTGTCAAAGTCTGTTTGTAGAAATGTTGTCTTTTTGCTTTCTTGTGGAGAGTTCTCTTGAAAAAACTTCAAAAAACCTAATTTACACTCATTACAAATTTTGATTAATTTTGATTCTCGACTGGGACCTTGCATAGCAAGAAAGCAGAAAAATTAGAATCCTAAAACTTTGGTGTTACAAAAACAATTTTATGAGCCCTGCAATATGTTTAGGATTCTTGTGATTTATAATAAGTGCATATATTAAAGCATGTAAATTTCAATTATTCAAATTATTCAAATTATTCAAATTTCAATTACAAGTGTCATTTTATAATTTGCAAGGAAAAATTCTTATTTTAATACTGTACACAGTAGGGGTTTGGCTTTGGGTCAGGTTTCTGATCAGTTTTTAGCACCAGATTCTGGGGTTTGGTGTAGGGTTTCCAGCTCAGATTTGGTCTTGGGTTTGATGGTTGGGTAGTGTCATTAGAATGTTGAATGTTTTTATTTTTAACAACATGTTTATAACAATACCAAAAACATTAAATTAAGACAATTTCCTAGGATTTCTATGTTAGTGTCTATCTTAGAAAAGGTTTTTTAAGGAAAAAGTATTCATTGTTTCAAAGTTCCAGGCAGCCTAAAATAAGTTTTTAATCTGAACTTCAATGAACAAAGCAAAAATACAGAAAACTTAAAAGTAAAAATTTTATTTTGTTGTTGCGAGGATTGAACCACTTAATGAACAGTTTATTGCCCTTGTTAGATTGCTAGATGACTATCTAGCCAAAATTATCTACTGCTGATTTGGCTTATAGTGTCTTCTATAGCCTTGCACTATTTATTTCTTGGCAAGACAGTGGGGAGTGGGGACTTTGATCAACAACTAGGCCTACTGAATAGCTAAATAAGTACATAGGCCCTACTTGATTGTAGAGACCATAGGCCTTTAACTTGTAATTGTAGAGACCATACACCATATAACTTTTTTGTTTTTGCACTAATTGTAGCGTATAAACACTTGTTGTAAAGTGAATTTTATCTTCTTTCTATTGACAGTAGGCTTTACTTTCTTAACATAAAATTTATGCTCTTTTTTTCATCAGAACATAGCATTGTTTTTTATCTTTTTTTCATTTTTTTCCTGTTTTTTTCTCTCACTAGAGTCCCTACTAATGCTATATGTTTAAACAAGCTTCCAAGTTCACATTTTCGATAATTTTTATTTTTAGATCCCTAGGAGCCCATGGCATTGCATGTCAATTTTTTATTTGCATTCATATGACAACTTAACCATTGCTAAAAAATAACACATTGCAAAATAAATTTCGTGTTAGTGCGAGCTACTAAAAAATTTTAAGGCTAAACATTTTAGCAAGTACAAATATGAAGAAAATATAGAAAATTGTTTAAAAATAGGCAGAGTTCACAATTACCATCTTAATCCGATTCCCATCTGCTGAATAAGCTTTGCAGTTCGTCTTCTTGCGCACATATCTCTTTCATGGGTATAGACATCATCACCAGGTATGACACCTGCACAGTTAAAGACTCTTTCAGCAGGAAAAATAAAATCATATGCAGGTGCTAATTCACTCATGTTTAAGGAATCGACATATGCGCGAAAAAATATGCGTTTGCATGTAAATATAGCAAGTAAAGGCAATTTCTAGAACCTCAAACAATATGTGAAAAATACAGTCCCCGATTACCTATCGATACCATGTCAATCGACCTAACGACATTTTTGCACATAGTTCGGTGGTTTTGAGAGTTTTTGTAGCAGTGGTTGAAAACAAAATTATTAAAATATTTTTTGGTAAATAAAAAAGACATGCATTGCGTTTATTCTAAATATATGAATTTTAAGCTAATATTTTAGTTTTAGCAATATTTTATGCGGGAATGATATCATACCGGAAAGAGCATTTTACTTTTGTTCTTTCTAAACGTGATTGGGTTCAACAAGAATAATCAAGATAACGAGTGTATTGACAAAAACCCAATCTTTTTTCTGTTAAGTATTCGAGGTTTAATGTATACAATTATATTTCTCTCGTTTATCAAACAGTCTACAGTTTTCAGTAGAATGTTAATAAATAATAAAAACGCTAAGCAAGCGAAGAGAATCGCTTTCTTTTCATTATGTTGAAAATTGCTAAAAAATTGTGTAATAAATATTTAAATTCTTTCTTTGATCCTTTGCTACCTTTTCTTTTTACTTCAAAATAACTATATTATCTGTTCTCTTGATTTCTAATGCTTTTTCTAATCTGTTCTCTAATGCATTTTGCTTATCAGATTTTTACTTCCCAAAACAAAGTACGAACAGAAAGTTATTAGCGATAATTTGTAGTATTCATTGAAACTTAAGTTTTTTAATAATTTTTCAAGTCCTAATTATTATAATTCTCAATTATATTATATTGCATTCACATTAAAAGAGGTGCTGATTTAAATTTATTTTTTTATCGCAACTGAGACTATAACACTTAACAACCGAATTGAAAAGGGGAAAAACGGAAAGAAAAATAAGTTTATAACTTTAAACGCTGTGAAAATCTCAGGACTAATATGGAATGGGAGATGGCACACGAAGCTGACAAGGATATTTAGCTCAAGCTTGTAACATGTGACCTGCCTTTGACCATACATGGTCATGCAAGAAAGCTGATGGTAAGGTGAGGGAGATGCAGGTAAAATGAGCAGGGTTGCAAGTGTCCGGAATTAGAGAAAGGAGAGGGGAAAAGATTAGACAGCTGGCGGAGATTTAAATAGCACGGGCTGAGGGAACTGAAAGTCGAGTTGATGCAGCTAGTTATTTAGCTGGCTATAATCAGATCGAGCCTCCTGCAAGATACATTCAAGATACATACTTTCTTCTATCTTTCTTCGGCCTTCTGAAAAAAGGCTAACTCCGCAGAAAAAGACTGCTTTTGTACAAAGGTAGAAAATTGCCACGAGAAAATTAGCCTGTCCGTTCTGAAATACATTTATGTTTTCTGCCCCTCTCAAAAAACATTTGCTTCTGATTCAAAACTTTGGACTGAGAGGCACATGACTTGCTCGCTAGTTCTGCGCTAGCTTCTGATTTTATTTTCTGCAACTTTTTCATTATCCGACACGAATTGTGTATTTTGCATGGTGGCCTTCAAAGCACATGCCTGTCGGAATTCCTTTCAAATTTTGCTAATTACTGCTCTCTCTCAGCTACTATTGCAAAGCTATATTCTTCGTACTTTATTGTGCGGTCGCTCTATCTTCTGATTATTATTAATTGATTACACCTGCCCCAATTGGGTCAGATGTGCAGCCGACAGCACAGCCGCAGCTATTGCGCGGCGCATCTGAAGGCTGCGTACAGCTTTTCAGTCCATGGACTGGGGGGACGCCACACCCACCTTCAATTATCCCAGCTAATGCTGGTACCCATTTAACAGCTGGGTGAACTGAAGCAATGCAGAGTTAAGTGTCCTGCTAAAGGGCACAAATTGTTCCAGTGGAGTCGGGAATCGAACCCCCGACCTTCAAGTCGTGAGTCCGACGCCCTAACCACTAGGCTACAACCTCTTCTGATTATGTTGGACTCTAACAGGTATTTACCGTCTGATGCTTCAGGGCGTCAGTTTACCGGGCCATTCTTGCATCCGGCTGACAATATACTTTATTATCATTAATTATTATAGTCAGACTGACTAATATAATTAGTCGGATCGGATGCAAGCGAAAGTGATTATAGTTTGAGCCCCATCGTATATTAGAAAAAATGTATCTACGAGCTCGTAAACTCGTAGAACATGGTTAAAAACACGGTAAAATGTAGAAAAGTCAATCTTTTAGTGGCAAAAAATCTAGCTAAACAGATAAGCACTAAAAAACGTAGATCCTTCTAAAATAATCTAGCCTTTTAAGCAATGCAAAGTCCATTTTTGAGCAAAGTTAAACTATACTCGTAATGGACTACCATCATTGGGCCGCGATAAAGTTTACAAAAATAAATATATAATCGAATGGCAACAAAAAATTGAACCGTTATCTATTATTTACCTAAGTAAGTAAGTACATACAACAGAAATAATAAATGAACTAATACAAATTTTTCGATTTGTCGATTCAGGAAAATGAAAACTATTTAAAAAGAGAAAATCGAGTAAAGACGCAGAGCGACTGTCAGATGTGGTATGGAAAAATGTATTAAAAATAGATATCATCGAAAAAGCACATTAAATCCTTTTAAAAATCCTGTAAGAAATTAATTGCAACCAAAAAATATTTTGCTGCAACAGAGAGGCAATAGAAGTGCAATCGAGTGAAAATAAAACTGAAACCGAGTGACAATAGAACTAAAACCGAGTGACAATAGAACTAAAACCGAGTGACAATAGGACGAAAACCGGGCGACAATAGGACTAAAACCGAGTGACAATAGGACTGAAACCGAGTGACAATAGGACTAAAACGAGTGACAATAGGACTGAAACCGAGTGACAATAGGACTAAAACGAGTGACAATAGGACTAAAAATGTGTGGCAATAAAACTAAAACCGAGTGCCTGTATAAACTGCAACAGAGTGGCAATGGAGCTGCAATCGAAAAATAGAGCTACTACCGAGTGACAATAGAGCTACAATCGAGTGACAATAGAGCTACAACCGAGTGACAATAGAACTACAATCGAGTGACAATAGAGCTACAACCGAGTGACAATAGAACTACAACCGAGTGACAATAGAACTACAATCTAGA
This sequence comes from Macrostomum hystrix, assembly GCA_950097015.1. Classification (NCBI taxonomy): domain Eukaryota; kingdom Metazoa; phylum Platyhelminthes; family Macrostomidae; genus Macrostomum; species Macrostomum hystrix. The sequence goes on along the minus strand of CATNEN010000034.1, from coordinate 6,256,682 downwards.
ATCTAAGAACAAGAAAAAATCGGTACAGCCAAGTGTCAAAGAGCATAACTGATTCGCATTCAGTCAGACAGCAGCCGGCGAGGCCTGGCGCTGCGGCGTGGCTCCAGCGGCGGCGCCGGAACCGCCAGCCACGATGAGGCAGCATCGGCGGGCCCGCGCCCTGCAGCGGCGATCAGCGTAGGCCAGCGGATCCAGCAAGCTCGCCAGGTGCGCCAGCAGGTCCAGGTAAATCCTGCACAGGAGGCGGCCGTCCAGCTCGGCCAGGGCCGCTCCGCCAGTCAGCCAGTCGGCGAGGGCGAGTCCGGCGCGAGGCGCGCGGCAGAGAGCGAACAGCGGCACCAGGAGTGCGAGAGAGCGCATCGCTCGGCGAAGCTGGCGCCTCTGCGGCTCAGTTGAAGCCGTCGTCGTCATTGAAGTCGCGGCGTAGGTGGACGACTGAGCCGATGAGGAAAATCGGTACAACAGCCGCCGAGTAGAGTCGCCCTGCTGCAGCCGTCGGCCCAGTTGCTGACGATGCAGCCGCAGCTCCCAGACAGCGGGCAGCTGTCGCTGAAGACGCCGACTACCGCGCTCGATGCGTCGGCCAACGATGAAGTTGCATATGGCCAGGGCGGCGAAGACAATCACGAACTCACAGCCTGTGAGAAGCCGCTGCCAGCGCCACAGGCTCAAGACCGAGGACTCGTCGGCGTCGGCCAGTGCGGCACCGACTGCGCAGACGGCCGGAGCCTGCAGCGCGGCGCTCAGCAGCCAGTTGGATGCGGCGAGCAGCGGCCAGAGTCGACGACCGGGTGGACGCGTCGAGGCGCTGGACGAAGCCGCTGGTCGACCGCGGCGAAAGGCGAGCCTCGCCCTGTCCAGCGCGACGGCGAGTGCGGCCAGCATCGGGGCCGACTGAGCAAAGCCGAGGATCAGATCGAAGGCGAGGGCGAGAATGAGCGGTGGCTCCGGATCGCGAGGCCTTTGGCGAAGCCAAGCCAGCGGAGCGGCCATGGCTAGACATAGCTCCGCTAGGGCGAGATTGGCCACCAGAGCCGCGTGCTGACGACACCTCGGACCGCCGCTGCCGCGCCAGGCAACCAGTGCGGCGATGTTGGCGACAGCGCCGGCGATGGAGATGAGCACGGCGGTCGGGCCGGCGAGTGCGGCGGCGATATTGTAGCCGCCCGACGCAGTCTGCCAGGTGGTGTCGTTCACGCCGACGCTATCATTGTCCAGTGCGAGCTCGGAGGACACGACGAATTTTCGATCCATTGTCGAAGCTCCGCCTGTTCGAGTCGAACTGTCCTACTTTGAGGGGTCTTCGCTGCGTCTATTTATATCGGTGCAACAGTTTCTGCTACTTTTGCAGCAGCAGTAGCAGCAGCGTCAGCAGCAGCAGCAGCAGCAGCAGCAGCAGCAGCAGCAGCGGCCTGATTTCATTGGATGATGGATTCACATCCAAATATGGAAATTTCTATCGAGTCAGCTAATAATAGATCGTAGATTACGGTTGGATAAGAAAGAATGTTGATCAATTAAGTTGGGATGAAGGGGATTTGGATTAGTTTCACCTGAGATCTAATCAGCTCAGATTAAGGAAATGTGTCTCGAATAATTGGACCATATCCTTTATGATTGGGAATACAAGGTGGGAATAATGAGGATTTCATACTTTGCCTTCGACTTGGCAATGCGTGCATGGATCATGGGTTATTGAGTTCATGGGATATTGAGTTCATGGGATATTGAGTTCATGGGATATTGAGTTCATGGGATATTGAGTTCGTGGGATATTGAGTTCACCTCGGATCTCATGATTGAGTATCCCATGATTGAGTTCATGGGATATTGAGTTCATGGGATATTGAGTTCATGGGATATTGAGTTCATGGGATATTGAGTTCATGGGATATTGAGTTCATGGGATATTGAGTTCATGGGATATTGAGTTCATGGGATATTGAGTTCATGGGATATTGAGTTCATGGGATATTGAGTTCATGGGATATTGAGTTCATGGGATATTGAGTTCATGGGATATTGAGTTCATGGGATATTGAGTTCATGGGATATTGAGTTCATGGGATATTGAGTTCATGGGATATTGAGTTCATGGGATATTGAGTTCATGGGATATTGAGTTCATGGGATATTGAGTTCATGGGATATTGAGTTCATGGGATATTGAGTTCATGGGATATTGAGTTCATGGGATATTGAGTTCATGGGATATTGAGTTCATGGGATATTGAGTTCATGGGATATTGAGTTCATGGGATATTGAGTTCATGGGATATTGAGTTCATGGGATATTGAGTTCATGGGATATTGAGTTCATGGGATATTGAGTTCATGGGATATTGAGTTCATGGGATATTGAGTTCATGGGATATTGAGTTCATGGGATATTGAGTTCATGGGATATTGAGTTCATGGGATATTGAGTTCATGGGATATTGTGCTCATGTTTTATCTTTATCGCTCTACCGTGTTTTCTCTACATTTAAATCATTTTAATGACACATGCAAATGTGGCTACTGCAAGTAGCTGTCTATGGTTATGAAGTTACGTATAGGCAAAGAGAAATTTAAACAAAGCCAACCCAATTTTTCGCCCATTCGTGGTTAGAAAAGTTTTGGCCCATAACGCGCAAAATGATCCATAGCTTATCTCGGACATTGCGCAACAGTCGCCCTCTGTCCTCCTTGCCTCCTGTCGTGTCTTGAATAGTTTTCTAAGAAGTCAAAACTTATAGGCCGGCCATGGCCAGTCGTTTCTGTTTCACTCTGCCATTGCAATAGTTAGCCTTTATCCAAAGTTTACTGATGTGTTTGTCTAGTCCAAAGATAATGCTTCTAGCCCTGGACTGTGTCCGTCCGTCTGTTCTTCAATCTCCTGTAGTATACGCAAAGATTCTGTGATGCAATCAAAATGAGGGTAAGTCGGTATTTTCAACTCTGATAAAGGCTAGCTAATGAGTTCGGCTCTCGCGAACTTTAGAAGATTCGTATTTTGGATATAGATAACAGCATGACAGCTTATCTGCCTGGATAAATAAGATTTCATTATTATATGAATCCGAAACGATTTCATTTATAGATTTTAGCAAAGAAAAATGGGTTACTTACTGATACCCATTTAACAGCTGGTTGAACTAAAGCAATGCAGAGTTAAGTGTCTTGCTAAAGGATACAATTTGATCCTCTGGCGTTAAGAATCGAACCCCCGACCTTTAAGTCGTGAGTCCTAACTGAATCGAATGAAAATCTAAGCAACACATATTCAGTTTTAAGTTTTTGTTTTATTACAAAACTAAGCAATAAGGTAAGCTATTTTTTGCTCGCATTTATTGACTAATCTGGCATATATGATTTGTACATCAATTTTTTAGTGGGTACAAGATGGCAGCAAGAGAGAAACACGAACTAACATTATTAGCACTTGGAAGTGTAAAATGATTACTAGCTAATGATGATAAAAATAAACTGAAATATTTTAGTGCAATAATTCTTTAAATCACAAAGCATTGTGCAAAAGCTTAGAAATATGATTAGCACACAACTACTCGTAAATATATCGATCTACACTCACTGCAAAACAGCTTTCCACGGGAACGGCCGAACTGAAAAAATGCCTTCTTCCTTTTTAAAGGAAGATCCTAATGATTTCCTGTGCTCAAAAAGACTCAAGTTCCGGCTTCAACAGAAACCGACACTGCTTTGCCGGCCGGAACTTCTAGAAGGGATTTTTGCTTCTCGAATTTCTGCAACTGGTCCCTCCTGAAACTCAACTAAATTAGCAAAAAAACTGGCAATCACAGGTGAGGATTGCGAGCCAGGTGGATGAAGAAGTCAAGCCGGTCCCTCGCCTCCAGGCCGCAGCGGTTGCATTTGAAGGGATTCTCGTAGCCGTGATAGCCCATGTGAAGGTCGAACATCAGCGGCTCCTTGAACACGATGCCGCAGTAGTGACACTCCTGCAGACGCTCGAGGACTGTGCCATTGTTCGGCGAGGACGGCGCTAGTGCAGCGGCGGAAGCAGCAACAGCAGCAGCAGCAGCAGCAGCAGCTGGTCCGGGCTCGGCTACCGCGTCAGAGTCATCCATCTCCGCTGCCCCTGCGACGGTGGCATCGTCAAATTGTTCAAGGAGGCGTTTCTTGAAGTGCGGAGTCTTCGACGGCGACTGCTCCGAGTCTTCCACTTCGTCAGGCGTCGACGCGTCCCCGGGGCTCCGGTTTCCTTCGTCCTCCGCACCACCATGCTGGCTGGCGGAGCTCTGTCGACAGCCGGACAAGTCCAGCGGCACGGGAGCAGTTGTTGAAGCTCGAGCTGACGGCTCGGACTTCAACCCGGCCAAAGCTGTCGGCGCTGAGGATGTCAGAGAAGGCGGTGTCGGCAGCGATCGCCCCAGCGGTGGCATCAGCGGCATTGCGGCTCGAAGATGCGGCGGAAGCGAGAAGGGGGCACCGGAGGCCGCGGCGGCGGCTGCTGCGGCCACCGCTGCTGCCATGGCTGCCGACACAGACGGATGGCCGCTGAACGGCGGCATCAGCTGACCGTGCCTCTGGTGCTGCTGGTGCTGATGCTGCTGCTGCTGGTACAGCAGTGACTTGGTTGACATTGGTGGCTGCGGCTGATGATGTGAAAAAGGGTGCAGTTGAGGATGTTGCGAATGTGGCATCGGTGGCATCGACAGCGGCTGCGGCAGGGTCGGCGGCGGGCCGGCGCGAGGAAATCCGGAGGGAAACGACGGCAGAAGATGCGTCGGAAAGAAAGCCGGCGGCAGCGGCCAGCAGAGAGATTGTGGCGGCGGCGGAGGCAGCTGCATTGGCTGCGAAGTCGATACCGATGGCAGAGGTGGAAGCATTGGCTGAGGACGATGAAGAGTGTGCTGCTGCTGCTGCTGCTGCTCATGTTGCTGTTGCTGCTGCTGCTGCTGCTGCTGCTGCTGCTGCTGCTGCTGCCTTTGTTGCTGCTTTGCTTGCTGCTTCTGATGCCTCAGTTGCTTGCCACAGCCTCCAGTTCCAGACGGTGTTCCTGAAGTTGTCTTGGCGGCCATCCGCAGTCCAATGAGCTCTTGGGCAGCCTCGGAGTCAGGCAGGCTGCCGTCAGAGTTGAGAATGGTGGCAGGCCGGTGGCCGTACTTGCGCAGGTGCTGCTTCAGCGAGTGGCAGTACTTGGTAGCGTAGCTGCAGTGCAGGCAGCGGTACTGGTACACATTGGTGTGCGACTTCATGTGCGAGTTCAGCATGGACTTGTTCACGCACTGGTAGTTGCACTTGCCGCATTTGAACGGCTTGGAGCCAAAGTGATTGCGAATGTGGTACTCAAGGTGGTGCTTGTACTCGGTTACAAACGGACAGCGGGGACATTCCAGCAGCTTCTCATCCTTGATGTGACCGCGTGAATGCTGCCAGAAGGCCTCCTTCTCCTCGGTGATGTATGAGCACTGCTTGCAGCGCAGAAGCTTGGGCCGGGCCACTCTCGTTGCCGACGGCTTCCCCGAATAGTTCTCCGGCGGCACCTCGGCGTGGAAGTCTTTGATGTGCCGCTTGAGGCGGCCCTCAGTGCGGGATCTATAGTCGCAGCTGGGACATTGGTAGTCATAGTGAGTGCCCATGTGAGCCTTGAATGCGTCTCTATTGCCGCCTGAGGTGTGAGAATGGTGAGGTGGTGGAGGTTACAAATTTGACATTCATGCTTGGGACTTAGCGAAATCTTTTTCATTTTCCATCTAAAAACAGTAGAGCACAACACAAGCCTGGACTGATAATTCCCTTAAAAACTCATGTCCATTTAGGAGCCCGGTTTTATCAGGTAGCCAACAATAGTAGAGTTGCCTGCTCCATTGCGCAACTTGGCTGATCCTGACCATTGATTTTCGAATCTTGTTCCGGTATTAACACCAATCGCTTTCTCTAACACCAATGAGCTAAGAACATACATCTCCATGCTGCGTCGTGTTTTAAATCTTTGGGAATTAGAAAGTCTCATTTTGTAAGATAATGAACCAGTGGGTCTGTACTAACTAATTATTTAATAATGGAAGCATCGCATGCAACTCACCGGTGAAGTCGCACAGGTGACAGAAGTACACCCCGGCTCGATCTGGCTCTGCGTTCTCCATCAGCCGCCGGTACTCTTCGTCCTCCTCCGCCGCTGTGGAGGCGTCACCGCCGCAGTCTTCAGCATCGTCGACGTCGTCTTCGTCGACTTCTTCGTCAACGACTTCGTCGTCCTCGTCGTCGATATCATCCATGTCGCCGCCATCGCCAAAGTCGTCACAGTACGGACCCCGGCGGGGCGGGTCGCTGAGCTCAGCATCGCCACCGCCGCTGCTGCTGCTGCGCTGACGTCGACGCCGGAGATCTTCGTCCGGTGCTGACGAGCGCAGCGACTCCAAACTCGGACTTTTCTCATCAGCTACGGCTGCGACGGCGACTGCGCCTGACCCGACAGCCGAAGTTGAGCCAATGGCCGGCTCGTCAACCTCGCAGGTGCGCATCTGCTCTGGCGAGGTTTCCACGTCTTTGCCAACTGAGGCGGCGGCCGCAACGGCAGCAACTGCCGGCGAAAGCGCGTGAGGTCCGGTAGCAGAGTGGACTTGATTGCTGCTGCTGCTGTTTGTTAATTTAAGAAAATGAATTATTTAGTCTCGACAAATCATTTAGAGAACGCCATTCAAGAGCGTAAAAGTTTTTTAATAAAAATCAGGGCTTACCATGCGGAGTCTTCAGTTACGCCGGTCGACGTCTCATGGCTAACTTCGACAAAGGAGCGCGTTGGGCCGCTAAGGTCGTTGCGGCACGAGTAACTCGGCGACTGCATCGGAAATGGTGGAAATAACGGCGGCAAAATTGACGGTGGAAAAGGCAGATTCTGCAGAAGGTGCTGCTGCTGCTGCTGCTGATGCTGATAGTGTGACTGGAGCTCATGCTGCTGCTGCTGCTGCCAGGATCGCTGCGGCGTAGACACTGCCGCCGCGGACGAAGCCGACGAATGCTGAGATGGAGAAGCGCTGACCGACGCCACCGCAGCTGCCGCCACCATGCCGCAGCGTCTTCCGTACCGGCTCTGCAGCGCCGCTTCGGCTGCGGCCTCGGCGGCCGCCTCCGCCTCTCGCGCCTCAGCAGCCCGCCTGGCCGCCGCGTCGCCAACGGAGCTGGCGCTCAGTGCGAACATTCTGATGCCGCAGCTGCAGTTTGAGAGGGCCGCTTTTAGCACTTACACCGTCTCTCCTTCTCACCCTGCTCTCTCCTTCTCACCCTGCTCTCTCCTTCTCACCCTGTCTCTCTCCTTCTCACCCTGTCTCTCTCCTTCTCACCCTGTCTCTCTCCTTCTCACCCTGTCTCTCTCCTTCTCACCCTGTCTCTCTCCTTCTCACCCTGTCTCTCTCCTTCTCACCCTGTCTCTCTCCTTAACGCTATATAGCGTTATAAATATCACAATTAATGAAAAATGAACTCACCACTGGTCCTCCGCAATCAATGAGTAAGCGGAACAAAGACTTCAATATGAAATCAGGCGTAGAGAGCAGAGCTGCTGAGTGAAGTCTTTCTGCAATAAAAAGCGACTATCTGACGCAACTTGAACAAAGTCGGCCTTGTGACGGCTTCAGATTTCAGTCAGTGTCCAATCTTTATTACTTTTTAATTCTGCTCTATAGCTTCGTCCGTGCAGCTTCCGTTCTCTGGTCAGTTTTTCTAATCGCCAGTGTGCAGGATGATATGGCTGGCCGGCAGAGTGGGGTGGGTGGGTGGGGTGGCGCGTCAGTGGCTTCAAGTCACGCTGGCCCGGCTTTCTGATTCGCATTGGCTGACCGCAGCCTCGGGGCGGAGGGGTCGGGCGATGATGCAACTAAAAGACATTGCGCATAAATTTTTGCTGGCTAAACATGCTTGGAAAAAGCATCGCGCTGACCGACAGCGGTCATTGGCTAGGGCCTGGATGACGTAGAGAAAGAAACCAAAGCTACCCGTGTCTGTGGGATTTTTTCCCAGAGGGGAGAAAGATCCCCCCAGAATTTCGCCCAAGTGCGGGCCAATCCTCTGCGGAGCCGGCGTTTCTTCCTCAGCCACTGGGAGCATTGCGCAACTCCTAACTCGGTCGGGATTGGAAGAGGGAAAAAGACGAACTGGGAAGAATTTTTGTTGAATCGGGAAAAAAAGATCCCGTTCGGCGAAAAAATGTTTGTTGCTTTTTTAAATAAAAAATCGCATGTTTAAAATGCGACACTTTTTCAGTAGCCGTCAAAAGACTCTAACCGCCTCTGACAACAAACTTTTACCAGCTCAGTCCCCAACTCTGACCCCCTCAGTCCCCGAACTCTGACCCCCTCAGTCCCCGAACTCTGACCCCCTCAATCCCCGAACTCTGACCCCCTCAGCCCCCGAACTCTGACCTCCTCAGTCCCCTTACTCTGACCCCCTCAGTCCCCTTACTCTGACCCCCTCAGTCCCCGAACTCTGACCCCCTCAGTCCCCGAACTCTGACCCCCTCAGTCCCCGAACTCTGACCCCCTCAGTCCCCGAACTCTGACCCCCTCAGTCCCCGAACTCTGACCCCCTCAGTCCCCGAACTCTGACCCCCTCAATCCCCGAACTCTGACCCCCTCAGTCCCCGAACTCTGACCCCCTCAGTCCCCGAACTCTGACCCCCTCAGTCCCCGAACTCTGACCCCCTCAGTCCCCGAACTCTGACCCCCTCAGTCCCCGAACTCTGACCCCCTCAATCCCCGAACTCTGACCCCCTCAGCCCCCGAACTCTGACCCCCTCAGTCCCCGAACTCTGACCCCCTCAGTCCCCGAACTCTGACCCCCTCAGTCCCCGAACTCTGACCCCCTCAGTCCCCGAACTCTGACCCCCTCAGTCCCCGAACTCTGACCCCCTCAGTCCCCGAACTCTGACCCCCTCAGTCCCCGAACTCTGACCCCCTCAGTCCCCGAACTCTGACCCCCTCAGTCCCCGAACTCTGACCCCTCACTCTCACTCTCGTGGATATTTTCACTATCGTATCACTTTCTGTCAATCAAAAAGCGCACAAGCATTGTTCCTAAAATCCAAACAATATCTACAATTCCCAAATTTGAGAGCCGTTATTCAATCTCAAACACCACTCTGACCCGAGAGTGTCTACCACTCGGAGATTAGACACTCGCTTCAATTCTCATTAGTTTCTCTCTCCTCTAAAGAGTGTCTAGTTTGTCTATACCTTCAATCCTTGAGGTTGCGAGCAGCCATCGCGAGTATTCAGAAACACCTGCACTCAGCAAAACATGAGAAACTGCTTCTGTCAGTTCTAATGACGGTGCGGAAGAATCATCTTTTAAACTGCGGTGAAGACGTAATTTTTTGATGATGCATAAACTTTAGCGCATTGCGCAAGCCTCACAAACTATACCTAGGCGGAGACAGGTGGCTACCCGGCGACCAATGGGCTGCTTAATTTGAGGGAGCATGAGCATGAGGCACGCATCCAGCGTGATTAGTAAGTCTGAAAAATCTGAGGCTAGCAACTCGAATAATTTTATCCGACAAAAATTTTTAGTTGTCAATATTCGACTCGATGCGGATGTGCTTTGAGACAATTGGATTGTACAACATCTCCCTTTGACCCTGCGAACCGCGGGGAGTCTGCGGGACGGAAGGCCGACCAGTTGAGACACCTGGGTGATGGCGGTGGGAGGTTCCGCGTGAGTTTTTAATCAAGACTTTTCTTCGAAAACAGTGCGCACGCTCACTATAAATTTAATTCGAAACAAAGACCTCCCAGTTTGAGCATTGGCTTCCCGGCTGGCAAAATGACAGGGGCGGTGGATGAGGCAAAGAAGCTTCTGACATCATTGCGAGGATGCTGAGGTGACGCAATGCTCTACCAGGACATGTGCCGATTCTTGTGAGAATTCATACAGGACTTGGGGGAGGTAATGGGGCGAATTTGTCAGCGGGAGCGTCAAATAATGAGCATTTTTTTATATTTATATTTGCAACTCATCGGATTCACGATTAAAAAAGGTCGGAGGTTCGATTCCCGACTCCGCGTAGCACTAGAACAATGTGTATCCTTTAGCAAGATATTTAGCTCTGCTTTCCTACAGTTTGATGGTTGTTATGTGGTTACCGATTAGTTAAATGGGCTGATTTAGGGTCCTGTCCATGCTTTTCGGCCGCACATCTGGCCTGATTGTTGCAGGTTTTATCAATCATTGTAGCTACTACTATTATTATCAGTACTATTACTCTTCTTCAACAGTTGCAGGAGCGCTGACGGGCACTGATGACACATCCGGTAGACCTGCAGGCGTCGAGGAATTCCGCTGACTCCGCTGACTACATAATTATTCTGTTGAATTTCTCATCGTCAGGCAGTGTACAATCTCACCGCGCCTTGGAGGTTGGCCCTCGATGGCGTAAATTCTAACGATGGCGTTAGACCGCTCTACTCAATCCCTCGTTTAGGTTTAAATAAAGGCAATCAATTAGGAGTTGAATATGACATGCAGTGTTCACATACATTCTCTACGGCCTTAGAATGCTAAAGCTTATTTTTAGATCGTTAAGGCGAGATTTTTTTTAGTTTAGTCGGCAAAATTTGACCGCAGAAAACTTGATGATGCAACCACAATGGGCCTCCGAATTATGATTTACCGCCGTCGGGAGCGGAAAACCTTGACACCCACCTCACCGCCGCCTATAAGAATGTCCCAATATACAAGCGATACAGAGAAAAGATGGACAGAAATGTTTTGACGACATTTAACAAAATCTGTGCCCAACCAACTAAAGATGGGGTGGGGCAAAGTCTTTGTTGGCAGCGCTTGCTTTAATCTATATATATACAGCCTTCGCGAGAAGTCTTTAGCAGAATGTTTATATACAATGACCACTTATTATGCAATTTTTCCAAGCGCCCGATTGTAGCTGTTGGCTTTGACTTCAGCTTGTTGGCATCTGATAAGAGCTTCAACGAAGAATATAGGAAGCAGGTGTCCGCTAGATTGTGGGGGCTAGACCGATCTAACTCTCCTATCCTGATAGTTGCAACACGGTCACAGCGAGTCGCGTCACACAATCATTTTGGTGACCATTCTATACTTTATGAATTTGATTTTAACGGACTTTGGCAGTCATGCGGGAACTAGGATATCAATCATATTAGGGTGAGAAACAGTGTTTGCTTTTAACCATGTTTGTATCGATACAGACAGTCCGTTGGAACTCATGCATGTTAACCAAGCGAAGCATCATATCTTTGTTATATACTCTAACCAGCTTTTCACCATCTCAAAAATTTTTCATGCTCTCATGCATTTCTCATACTCATGTATTTCTCGCACTTATGTCTTTCTCACGGTTCTTAAATCTTTCTCACGGCTCTCAAATCTTTCTCATGGCTCTCAAATCTTTCTCATGGCTCTCAAATCTTTCACTTGACTCTCAAATCTTTCACATGACTCTCAGATCTTTCTCATGACTTTCAAATCTTTCTCACTGCTCTCAAATCTTTCTCACGGCTCTCAAACCTTTCTCACGGCTCTCAAATCTTTCTCATGACTCTCAGATCTTTCTCATGACTCTCAAATCTTTCACATGACTCTCAAATCTTTCACATGACTCTCAGATCTTTCTCATGACTCTCAAATCTTTCACATGACTCTCAGATCTTTCTCATGACTCTCAAATCTTTCACATGACTCTCAGATCTTTCTCATGACTCTCAAATCTTTCACATGACTCTCAGATCTTTCTCATGACTCTCAAATCTTTCTCACTGCTCTCAAATCTTTCTCACGGCTCTCAAATCTTTCTCACGGCTCTCAAATCTTTCTCACGGCTCTCAAATCTTTCTCACGGCTCTCAAATCTTTCTCATGACTCTCAAATGTTTCACATGACTCTCAGATCTTTCTCATGACTCTCAAATCTTTCTCATGACTCTCAAATGTTTCACATGACTCTCAGATCTTTCACATGACCCTCAAATCTTTCACATGACCCTCAAATCTTTCACATGACCCTCAAATCTTTCACATGACTCTCAAATCTTTCACATGACTCTCAAATCTTTCACATGAATCTCAGATCTTTCTCACTGCTCTCAAATCTTTCTCACGGCTCTCAAATCTTTCTCACGGCTCTCAAATCTTTCACATGACTCTCAAATCTTTGTCACTGCTCATGCAGAATCCCACCCGCATTTATTTAATTTCACCTACTCAATTGCGAGAAAAATATTTAATCTTTCCCAAACAAAAGCTATGCAAGTGCAATATTGATAAGCCTCACAAAGCATATAAAGGTATTCTTGTTTGTTCTTCCTTTTATCAAATAGGCAGCTTTAGACATTTTCAACCGAAATCGCGCAGACACGGTTGCTTCCTAATTTGCTGATAAGATATGATAAAAATGCTCCTTTTCAAAGACTTTACTTTGCGAATTGTAGACTTGACTAAATGCGAGTTTAAAAGTTCTTCAGCTGAGGAAATCGACGCCTTCTTTCATAATTGATTGCAGCTTGAATCGCTTCCAAATAGTTGCAATTAAAACACATTTTTAAGTGCGAAGCTGAATTTTGTGTTTTGTACATCCCCACCACTGGACGCGTATTGCTGGTCCCAAAGCAGCCATCAAGTTGCGGCACTGGATAGTAAGGGTTAGGATCGAGTAATATTCTCTTTGAGTCCGGATTCGTTTTCTAGAGTGCTTTTAATTGCTGGAGAAAAACGCTTTGGGGATTAAGTGCGGGGTTGTAAAAAAATGCTCCCGTTTGGGAATAGAAACATGTGTATTCGGGTCTTCAATCAAATCAGGTATAAATTGCGCAATTGGCAGTGTGGGAGCCAAATAGCAGTTCAGAGCCATAAGAAATATAGCAGCCTAGTGGATGGACAATAAAATGCCAGGAAGTAGAACAACACTGCTTAGTTAGCGGGTCTAGAAACCTGGTCATAAATGTGTCGAATCTTGTCTACCAGAACTCAAAATCTAGACCGACAATCTCAAATCTTTGAACCGTGCGCGGCATCGGAGGAAGCCAAAGGAGAGAGAAACATTTTTGGCGAAACTTTGCAGATGTCAGATGGGAGGAAAAATACACAACAGAAGGGCCTCCCCCGCTGTTGACTGGTTGCATCATCGTTTAGCATTTGAACTGGCCGTCTACGGACTCTGGAGAGCGGAAGCATCTACTGAAGGCGAACAACAGCGCGTCAAAACAGCACCGTGACGCATTCTCCCTGCCTCCAAGTCAAGTGGCTGATCTTTAAGTGGAAAGTCTTGGAAGCGTCAAGTGCTGCAGCACTTTAACACCTGTTGTTGATTTTGACTTCTGATAATTTAAAAACTAATTTCTTTTTGATACAATTGCCGACAATTTGCTGCTGCAGATGAAATTGTTTGTTTTAACAAGGGAGGTGGCTGGAATGGGATTTGGGATTTTAATTCCTAATCTTCTTCACATATTGATTTAATTTAATAAATGTTGTTTTTATAAATAGAATCTACTATTTCTTCCGATCAAATTACTTTTCAACTGAAAATAGGCCAATAATTTCAATACACAGGCGCACCTTCACGATAGAAATCGAATACTTTACCAATATTACTGGCGTAACAGGTACAGTCTGTCTCTGCAATTATCTTGGCGGTGATTGCGTCATAATCTTTTTTTGCTAAAAAATAATTAGACTCGGCTGTGGTAGTCGAGAAAATTAAGGTCTGATTGATGATTAGAAACAGAGACAGTTATAAGCTGTAGTAAAACAATTTCACTTTTTTTGCTTGGCAATAGAGACATCAAATTACGAGTAAAAAAAATATTACAAAAAGCTTGAAAACAAAGCTAGGCGAGAAAATATGAACGGAGCGGAGTGTATGCAAAGGCGCTTAAAGTGAACAAATGAAAATGTTAATGTTGAATGAAATCTCACTTCACCGAAAATTTTTGCTACAGAAACTTCACTCCACTGAAACTTCACTCTACAAAAACTTCACTCCACTGAAACTTCACTCCACTGAAACTTCACTCTACAGAAACTTCACTCCACTGAAACTTCACTCTACAAAAACTTCACTCTACAGAAACTTCACTCTACAGAAACTTCACTCTACAGAAACTTCACTCTACAGAAATTTCACTCTACTGAAACTTCACTCCACAGAAACTTCACTCTACAGAAACTTCACTCCACTGAAACTTCACTCCACTGAAACTTCACTCCACTGAAACTTCACTCTACAGAAACTTCACTCCACTGAAACTTCACTCCACTGAAACTTCACTCTACAGAAACTTCACTCTACAGAAACTTCACTCTACAGAAACTTCACTCTACAGAAACTTCACTCTACAGAAACTTCACTCCACTGAAACTTCACTCCACTGAAACTTCACTCTACAGAAACTTCACTCTACAGAAACTTCACTCTACAGAAATTTCACTCTACAGAAACTTCACTCTACAAAAACTTCACTCTACAGAAACTTCACTCTACAGAAACTTCACTCTACAAAAACTTCACTCTACAGAAACTTCACTCCACTGAAACTTCACTCTACAAAAACTTCACTCCACTGAAACTTCACTCTACAGAAACTTCACTCTACAGAAACTTCACTCTACAGAAACTTCACTCTACAGAAACTTCACTCTACAGAAATTTCACTCTACTGAAACTTCACTCCACAGAAACTTCACTCTACAGAAACTTCACTCTACAGAAACTTCACTCTACAGAAACTTCACTCTACAGAAACTTCACTCCACTGAAACTTCACTCCACTGAAACTTCACTCTACAGAAACTTCACTCCACTGAAACTTCACTCTACTGAAACTTCACTCTACAGAAACTTCACTCTACTGAAACTTCACTCCACTGAAACTTCACTCTACTGAAACTTCACTCTACAGAAACTTCACTCTACAGAAACTTCACTCCACTGAAACTTCACTCTACAGAAACTTCACTCTACAGAAACTTCACTCCACTGAAACTTCACTCCACTGAAACTTCACTCTACAGAAACTTCACTCCACTGAAACTTCACTCCACTGAAACTTCACTCCACTGAAACTTCACTCTACAGAAACTTCACTCCACTGAAACTTCACTCTACAGAAACTTCACTCTACAGAAACTTCACTCTACAGAAACTTCACTCTACAGAAACTTCACTCTACAGAAACTTCACTCTACAGAAACTTCACTCCACTGAAACTTCACTCCACTGAAACTTCACTCTACAGAAACTTCACTCCACTGAAACTTCACTCTACTGAAACTTCACTCTACAGAAACTTCACTCTACTGAAACTTCACTCCACTGAAACTTCACTCTACAGAAACTTCACTCTACAGAAACTTCACTCTACAGAAACTTCACTCTACAGAAACTTCACTCCACTGAAACTTCACTCTACAGAAACTTCACTCCACTGAAACTTCACTCTACAGAAACTTCACTCTACTGAAACTTCACTCTACTGAAACTTCACTCTACTGAAACTTCTGTAAATTTCACTCCATCGAAATTTCAAATGCATCAATGAATTCATCCGATCAGCAAAGTTCTCATTGCGGAGAAGCTAGCGGAGATGTCAGAGACGATCATATAAATGGGAAACTAGCTTCGAAACTGAGTGGCAGAATGAAACTTTACCGAAACTGTTGGAGAGAAGTGGGGCAAGAGGCAAAGCTGGTTGGCAGCAGCTCAATAATTTCAGCTGTTTGATTGGGAAAAATGATTGCGGAAAACAGGCGAGCCAATTTAGTCGGATAAAAAGCTGTCTAGAAACGAGACGGATTTCCTGATAGAAGAAAGAGTTTTGCCAGAAGCGGAATGGGTCAGATAAAGAGGAAGCGAGTGTTAGCGACGCGAATCAGGGATTAGGATCAGGGAGAATCAAATGGTTTCT
This sequence comes from Macrostomum hystrix, assembly GCA_950097015.1. Classification (NCBI taxonomy): domain Eukaryota; kingdom Metazoa; phylum Platyhelminthes; family Macrostomidae; genus Macrostomum; species Macrostomum hystrix. Next base: position 6,240,784 of record CATNEN010000034.1, on the reverse strand, counting down.
AGAGAGACAGTTTGGGAATGAAAGAGATTGGGGACCCATCACTTGTTGGATGCGTGTCCGGTTCTTTTTGCTGCTATAGCCAGAATGAAATAAGGAAATGAAACAGTTTGACAGCAAGTCAATTAGGAATCCATAAACTGATAAGCAAGCGGGCGGCAATTTCAAATGGTGAGCCCCTCAGTCTCAGAAGAAATTGAGGACAGGCCGCTCCTGGCCGAATAGTCACACCTCCGAGAAATTGGTTCCAACTTGCCAGGAATTATGAATCAAATACGTTAATTAACAAATGAGTGAATGAGTGAGTGGGTGAATGAATGAATGAATGAACGAATGAATGAACGAATGAATGAATGAACGAGTAATTGAATGAACGAATGAATGAATGAATGAACGAATGAATGAACGGATGAATGAATGAACGAGTAATTGAATGAACGAATGAATGAATGAATGAACGAATGAATGAACGAATGAATGAATGAACGAGTAATTGAATGAACGAATGAATGAATGAATGAACGAATGAATGAACGAATGAATGAATGAACGAATGAATGAATGAACGAGTGAATGAATGAATGAACGAATGAATGAACGAATGAATGAATGAACGAGTGAATGGTTGAATGAATGAACGAATGAATGCATGAATGAACGAATGAATGAATGAATGAACGAATGAATGAATGAATGAATGAATGAATGAATAAAACAGACAGTTCAGGGGCTCCGTGATGCAACTCATTTGGATATTTGATGGCAGAATTGAGCTGAAATTCAAGCCGAAGCAGTCTTACAAAAATCAGACATTAAGCTTCAATTTTTCCGATCCCCAATTATTGACAGGACAGGCGGTGGGCGTGGGGCAAAAATGAGAACTTAAACAGCGATTGGAAAAGGGAGGCCTGGGAGCGAATGCGCAATCGTTTGGGGATCGGAATCCCTACGGCACACGAGTAGGAAGGCGCGGCTGCCCATTATAGCGGTGTAAGGGCCGTTGCGTAAGGTGCCGGGACAATGGAATGGGGCTTCGGTGGGATCGGTTTATGAAAAATCATCTTTATTTTCCTGCCTAAAAATGTATTGGGATAAGAAGTGAGGACGGTTGCGCAGGCGGACTCGCAACTCGTGCACGGGGGCACGCGCCCGCATAGAATGATTAGTCTGAGGCCGACTCATGTTCTGAGAAGGGAGGTGTGTGTGTGTGTGTGTGTGTGTGTGTGTGTGTGTGTGTCTGTAAGACTCGCCTACGGGCCCGGATGAAGATGAGTCGCTTACGATATCTTGGACACAGAGTGCAGGTGAAGCATTATTTAGAACAAGGTTAAAATCTGTTTTCAAAAGTTTTAGCTACTGTGGTTGGCACATGTGGTATAGACTGGCTTGCAGTGTCACTCTTAACATTATGTGAGTGTTCTAAATAAGCATTGATGCACCTGCCGGCCTTGGATTGAAGTACAGGAGAATAAATATTAGATAGATATATTGATAGATAGATGGATAGAAAGATGGATAGATAGATAGATGGATAGATGGATAGATAGATGGATAGATAGATGGATAGATAGATGGATAGATAGATGGATAGAAAGATGGATAGATAAATAGATGGATAGATGGATAGATAGATAGATAGATGGATAGATAGATAGATAGATAGATGGATAGATAGATGGATAGATAGATAGCTAGATGGATAGATAGATAGATGGATGGATAGATAGATAGATGGATAGATAGATAGATAGATGGATAGATAGATATATTGATAGATAGATAGATAGATAGATAGATAGATAGATGATTTTGATTTGCTTTGAAAATGTTATTATCTTTCGCAGAACAAGCCAAATATTTGTCTTCCGTCCGTCAATCAAACAATTTAGCTTTAGACGCAGAATGCGGTCAATGTGATTTTTGCACGATGGTGCCTTTTAACGTGACCAAACTATATTACAGTCTAATAGAAATATTCTCACAGACTTTGCTGACATGCCAGCTCCCAAAAAATTGACGATTGGGAGAAAAAACGGATGTGGCGCAACTTAGACAGTGAGCAAATTATTTGAGCAATTTATGTTTGCACACGTAAAATATGCAAGTAAGAGCCCGATAGTGGTGTGAATGAATAAATGAAGGAATGAATGAATGAACGAATGAGTGAATGAACGAATGAGTGAATGAATAAATGAGTGAATGAATAAATGAATGAATGAATGAATGAGTGAATGAGTGAATGAGTGAATGAATGAACGAATGAGTGAACGAATGAATGAATGAACGAATGAATGAATGAACGAGTGAATGAATGAATGAACGAATGAGTGAATGAACGAATGAGTGAATGAATAAATGAGTGAATGAATAAATGAATGAATGAATGAATGAGTGAATGAGTGAATGAGTGAATGAATGAACGAATGAGTGAACGAATGAATGAATGAACGAATGAATGAATGAACGAGTGAATGAATGAATGAACGAATGAGTGAATGAACGAATGAGTGAATTAATAAATGAGTGAATGAATAAATGAATGAATGAATGAATGAGTGAATGAGTGAATGAGTGAATGAATGAACGAATGAGTGAACGAATGAATGAATGAACGAATGAATGAATGAACGAGTGAATGAATGAATGAACGAATGAGTGAATGAACGAATGAGTGAATTAATAAATGAGTGAATGAATAAATGAATGAATGAATGAATGAATGAATGAATGAGTGAATGAGTGAATGAGTGAATGAGTGAATGAGTGAATGAATGAATGAATGAACGAATGAGTGAATGAACTAATGAGTGAATGAATATATGAGTGAATGAATAAATGAATGAATGAATGAATGAGTGAATGAGTGAATGAGTGAATGAATGAATGAGTGAATGAGTGAATGAGTGAATGAGTGAATGAGTGAATGAATGAGTGAATTAGTGAATGAGTGAATGAGTGAATGAGTGAATGAGTGAATGAAAAAATGAATGAATGAATGAATGAGTGAATGAGTGAATGAGTGAATAAATGAATGAGTGAATGAGTGAATGAGTGAATGAAAAAATGAATGAATGAATGAATGAGTGAATGAGTGAATGAGTGAATAAATGAATGAGTGAATGAGTGAATGAGTGAATGAATGAATGAATGAGTGAATGAGTGAATGAGTGAATGAGTGAATGAATGAATGAATGAGTGAATGAGTGAATGAGTGAATGAATGAACGAACGAATGAATGAATGAATGGATTAATGAATGAATGAATGAACTGATGTAGGGCATAAGCCATGGTGAAGGTAGAACCTATTTAATTTCAATTTGATTAGGGAAAGTGAACTGGTGGCCCAGTCATAAATGTTCTACCCTAACAATAAATCCTTGAGGCAATATTTGAGCCCTGATTTTGAGCACAGTTAGGGTGGCCACCGTCTGCACAGAGGATAGAGACAGCCATGAGGAGAGAGATGGGATCAGCAGATTGAGGATAATTCCAAGTTCGCTACAAATGAAGGAATCCCTAGTTTTTGAATTGGGGGGAGGGTGCGGCCATAAAAGTGGACACTCTGCAATTAGCCAATAAAAACTTTTCGACACGGAGGCGACACTTTGCCGCGCGCTGAGTGGGGCGGAGAGCAGGACGAGGGGTGAAAAATGATGAAGGAGCATTTGAGAGGGGATCTGGTGGCCCAGACTCGCAGAGTCGTGTTGCACAATCCGAAAAATGCTGGGGGGGGTACCCAGCCACCTGACCAGAGTTTGTCGCTGAAAGCCGGCCAGATGTCGGCCCTAAACAGCCGCCCCCCCCCAAAATCATTTTTGGAGAAAAAAAATCGGCTTACGCTTCAGTTTTATCGGACGAGCTTATCTGCAGATGAGAAGGGCTGTGAGCATGAACTGCTCAACATCATTTTACACCAAAAATAATGAACAATTTTATTGCTAGATTTACTGTTCTGTGAAGTAGCTTATGATAACTTTGAATTCAAATAGTTTACGAGATTTAAAATGGTGTATTTCATAATCTCGATAAGATCACGACTCAACGAAATCCCAACCCAATGAAATCCCAACTCAATGAAATCCCAACCCAATGAAATCCCAACTCAATGAAATCCCAAGTCAATGAAATCCCAAGTCAATGAAATCTCAACTCAATGAAATCCCAACCCAATGAAATCCCAACTCAATGAAATCCCAACTCAATGAAATCCCAACTCAATGAAATCCCAAATCAATGAAATCCCAAATCAATGAAATCCCAACTCAATGAAATCCTAACTGTCCCTATCCCAAATCCCAAATCCCACCCAAGGCGTATGCAGTGGGGGTCGGTGAGACACATTTTTTTAATCTAACAGAGCTTCGCGAAATCCGATTTCTCATCAATTTTTATTCCCAGAAAGAGAAGGCGGAAGATGCTGTTCTCAGAGCATCTTGCGCAATTTCAGCCAAGCAGCCTCAATGCCATCTGGCACTGCTCTCGATCTCGCTGTCTATGGCCGGAACTGCTAGGAGCTTTTGCGCGCGAGTGCACAGATCACTGACTCCTTGGAGAGAAAGAAGGTTAAAGTTAAGGTCTGCCATAATTATTTACCCCCGGCAGCAGATGTGCTGGTCAAACGAACTTTCTAGTCCTTCCACCCGGGTAGACTTGACCATCCATGCTGTTATTTTTGTTTCGGAAAAGAAATATTCTCAAAACTCAACTCTCTGACGCTTCTTAAAATTGGACTCTGGAAACTTTTTTTCTAATAAGAAAGATATTGCTTTTTGGGCTCTTTTTTTCTTGAGAGCCTCCTGAGTCGTTTTCGATTTCTTTTGGCAAAAAAATTCTAAATCAAAACTTAAAAAGAAGCGAGACTTCTTCTAGTAGCAAAATGAAGTTTCCAATCTCAAATTCAAACTCTAATTTACGGACGAAGCCTGGCGGGACATCTGTTTTATCCCTGTTGGGGAGGATACCCTAACCCGCTTGGAAAATTAATGAAAAATGATGGCGCAACTCGCTTATGTGGGGGGTCCTCGAGGCCCCAAAAGGCTGCCGTGAGTTTATGCAGCGTTGCGTCAGCATTTTTTTGCGTTTGGCCCGTCAAAATTATGCTTTGTGAGGAAAATTTAGAAAGAAAATTTATACTTCTATGGGCCGGACAGTGGCTGAAGCGCTGTGTGTCTGTTGCGTCAGCTCACAGATGAGGTCTCATGCTAGAAGTTTGCAATCAATCAATATCCTGTGTCATCTCTCTCTCTCTGTGTGTGTGTGTTTGCATTCTAACTATCATTGCCAGAATTTTTTCCGTCGAAAAAATAGGCGAAATCGGATCTGCGGCGCGCGTTGCGTTGTGTTGATTTGCGGGAAGTCCGCGCGAGTTACTGGGGCCAGACAGTCTGGACCCCTGTACATTGCGCAATGGCTAGTATTTCCTTGCTAATTCGATTTATGCTAAAGTGAATTAAATAGAACAAGTGATTTTAATGCAGTCTATTGTTTTCAAGCTCATCAGAGAGTCGTGATGATCAGTTTTGATTCCACGGTTACACGGCTTAATTAGCTAAGACATTGAGCATATATAATTTGCAATGGGGGTGTCAGTAAGGGGCAGCGGATGCAACGGGGTGTCAGTGGGTAGCAGCGGATGCAACGGGGTGTCAGTGAGGGGGGCAGTGGATGCAACGGGGGTGTCGGTGGGTGACAGCGGATGCAGTGGGTGTCAGTGGAGGCAGCGGATGCAACGGGGTGTCAGTGAGGGGGCAGTGGATGCAACGGGGTGTCAGTGAGGGGGGCAGTGGATGCAACGGGGGTGTCGGTGGGTGAAAGCGGATGCAGTGGGTGTCAGTGGAGGCAGTGGATGCAACGGGTTGTCAGTGAGGGGGGCAGTGGATGCAACGGGGGTGTCGGTGGGTGACAGCGGATGCAGTGGGTGTCAGTGGAGGCAGCGGATGCAACGGGTTGTCAGTGAGGGGGGCAGTGGATGCAACGGGGGTGTCGGTGGGTGACAGCGGATGCAGTGGGTGTCAGTGGAGGCAGCGGATGCAACGGGTTGTCAGTGAAGGGACAGCGAATGCAGTGGGGGTCAGTACATGAGAGGCAGCGGATGCAGTGGGGGTCAGTAGATGGCAGCGGATGCAGTGGGGGGTCAGTACATGAGAGGCAGCGGATGCAGTGGGGGTCAGTATATGGCAGCGGATGCATTGGGGGGTCAATAGATGGCAGCGGATGCAGTGGGGGTCAGTAGATGGCAGCGGATGCATTGGGGGGTCAATAGATGGCAGCGGATGCAGTGGGGGGTCAGTAGATGGCAGCGGATGCAGTGGGGAGTCAGTAGATGGCAGCGGATTCTGTGGGGGTCAGTAGATGAGTGGGGGTCAGTACATGAGAGGCAGCGGATGCAGTGGGGGGTCAGTAGATGGCAGCTGATGCAGTGGGGGGTCAGTAGATGGCAGCGGATGCAGTGGGGGTCAGTAGATGGCAGCGGATGCAGTGGGGGGTCAGTAGAAGGCAGCGGATGCAGTGGGGGTCAGTTAGGAGCCTTAGAATAGAGGTAAATGACTAAAGTTATGAGTGAGTATACAGGTAGCCAGCCATGCATAAAAATCCTACGATTCGCACTACTCTACTGACATGAGTAGTAACATATTGATTATACCAATTTTTCGTGGTATATCGGTCAGAGTACTATTTTGGTACAGGAATTTTGCATTTGGTGCCCGACCAAATGTTCTCGTGTATCCAATCGTATCAAAAGTACGAGGCTGTGTCGGGTGAATATTTTTATTTATCGTTTTTTAGTGAATATGTGCTAGAAACTTTCGTAAGCTGGTAGAATCATAAACAATTGTAATGTTTAAAAGTACCATTTTGGAAAAATTCAAAACTTTTAAAGCCAGTCAACGTGCTATGATTTCTAACCAAAACATGGAAATTAAAGTCATAATAATATCACAATGGAGCGAATAGGTTACTATTTCTGAATTAAGAACCCAGTATTTAGCCAATATAAATCTAATGAATCAGTCAGAAATTTCCGTTGTGGACTTATGGTTATAGGCATATTGATTAGATTGAATTAATTCAAAATCACGGAGTTAAGGCTAAAACAATAAAAAAACTTAATCGATTTTTCGAGACAATTAAAAAAACGCCACTTTAAGACAGTATAACAAAACACTAGGGAATATTAACAAAGCAAATTTATTGCAATATGCTTTGATACGAAAATCAACAATTTAGCCTTCAATGAAACCACATTAGGAAAAGAAACAAACAAAAAAGGGCCGTGAAACCAAAATAAAAGTACATATGCTTCTTTGCACATTGTGGGTGAACTAAATAGACAGGCGCAACGCTAAAAATTACAAATTCTCTAATTAGTTCACAGCGGAATAATAATGAAATCTGCGTGTCTTTTTCGCGTTTTTGATACAGGCTTTTTTCACAGTTCAAGCCTTCCGATTTCTAATGGTACCATCTCATTGGAGACAGGCCATTCAAGGGGCTTTTTGGCAGCAGAAAAAACAAGAAAGCAATAATTTTAGCTGAACAGAAGCTAGCAGAACTACACAAAGCTGTTTTGCGTATCGCGCGCCAGAACCTTATTGGCCTTCACTTGCCCTCCGCCGGATCGGCGCTCTCTGTTGGCTGAAAATTTAAACAAACAAGGCACGAATACAAACTAGTTGAGATAATTACACACTCTTTTTGGGTTAGTCCGCTAGGGTTCGTTCCTAGCTTTAGAAGAAATTTCTAGTAAAATCTAGATCTGCCTGCTTCTGATTCTACAAAAGTTCAACAAAATCTCTCACTTATCTTGCTAACTTTATTTTGTGAAACAACGTGCTTGTTTAGCTGGTACAGCCAGCAGGTGCGCGCATGGCATCTGTGACCCTGTCTGTCTAGAGTTTTAATCTACAAGTTCAGGTAGAAGAGCAACCGAACTGATTAACTGCAGTCACGTGAACAATCAACTCACCGGTTCCATGGTTCTTTGGCCGTACTTGCTCCAGAAGGTGACTCGTGCGGTCCGCTGTTTGCCAGTGTTCTCATCGAAGCAGTGGCACTCGGAGTAGGGCGGAATGTACAGGTGCAAAGTGATGGCCGTGTCAACGTGTGACGGATTCTCAACTCGGTGCAGGCCGATAGTATCTGAACAATTCAATTAAATTATTATGCATTCAGCACCCAGTTCACTAGATGTATATTTAGATTTAGAAGGATTACCAAGCCATTTTGCCACCTAAACTTTATACAAAGGGGGCCAAATCCCCCCCGGGTGGTGACTTGACTTACTTGACTTATCTGCAGGGCGGTCCGACGGACGCAGCGGGGAGGCGGGAGGTGACTAATTGGTTGACAGACTAGGCGAGGGTGTCCTGTGGTTGAGCTGCGCCTAATATTTAGGCTTGATCAGTAAAATTTGAGAATTTTGCGTCAGGGTGTCTATACTGCAGCCTATTTCCACCAGTTGTAGCCCTTGAAGGCCCAGCAGTCCGTCAAGATAGAGGTACGTGACCACCGAAGACGGAGATGATGCAGGCACATTCGGGTGACATGCTGATAAGTTTTGTCATTTTTGTCATTTTGTGCTAATTCGTGTATAGGGGTATATGAAATACACTAGCGCTTATGGGAAAAATCTGACCTTCGGCCAGAACCATTGAATATCTGGACGGTCTGAAGAGCTGGCGACTTGATTCTTGTTTCAGAAGATGCGCAACAAAAAGTTGGCCCGTGTTCTTGAGTTTCGTGTGCTTACGTTGCTCCGTTCGGGTGTAGCACAAAGAATAGTTGGGAACTGTTAAGCAATGTTTGGCGTTTTTAGAACTCACCATCGATATACGCGCACTGATCTATGAGTAGCTGAGTAGTTTGCTTGAGTGCCATCGGTTGGCCCTTCTTAGTAGGCCAATAGTACTGAGTCTCAACTAGCTCGCCCTGCAGGACCTTCATGAAGCAGTGGCTGTTGGCGTGGTCGTGAATGGAGGAGCCCTGGCCTTCGTTCCAGCACAGCAGCATCATATTGTACTTGCCGTTGCCCTCGCTGACCAAATTCCTTGTGTACCGATGGGGATCAAACTTGGCATAGTCGCGCCAGTCCTGAGGATTGCTCTGATAAGATTCCATCAAAGCCCGTACATAATCTACATTGACAGTGTCCTCGCTGAAGATCTTGTCGATTTCGGCGATCAGCTCGTTGAGGTCGGCTGGCTGGACAATGCTCTTCTCGTCGCGGTACCTCTTTGGTACTCGCATGCCGACCTGTTCGCTAGAGTGCACGAGGATTCTGTCCATGACTTCGCAGAGTGCGCTGTATGACTGCTATCACGAATCTAGGAATATTTTGAGACCAAGAATGAGGATTTGTAAATAATATTATTAATAATAACAATAGTATTTGAGGGTCTGCGGGCAGTGACACATCGTTTGGTGACACTAGACCCGCAGCCATCGAGGAGGCAATTATGCCCATTTCGCTGACTCCTGAGCACACACGCACACAGATACTGTACGCAGGCCACGCTCACACAGGTGTGTACATCTGCCCTGACTTTCTCATCGTCAGGCCCTCAAGGGCGTAAATTGCACGACAAGCCCCCAAGCCTTCTCTCCACGGCTGCGCCCCAAATGAATGTGGCATTTTCACTACTTACAATGAAAACTTACCCCGGAAAACAATGTCCGTAGACTAGAAAATTCAGTAAAAATGTGTATGAGTCTTCAGTGGAGCTATCAACACTCAAGAATAGTATTGGTGACAGGAATGCATTACTCGCCTATTTATAAAAAACCAACTGCTGGCCTCCGCTGGCGTCACCGCTGTTCGTCTAGCGGCGTAAACAAGACCGCCCACCCCACTCCGCCGAAGAAAGAGCGCCGACCACCCCCCGCCGCGGCCACACCCTCACTGAGCTCCGGATTAGTCCAGCTTTGAATGCAGAATAACATATGCGGTTTCTGCGCCTCAACCTCCGCTTCCCCTACCAACCCCCCCCTACAGAGCTGAAGTTTTTGTCTTCTTGGGAAAATGTTTGGCGAGAAGTGAATTAGAGTAGAAATCGAAATAGATATAGAGACTTACAAGAACTGGATCCGACTAGTTTTTGTAAAGCAACTGGCCACGAACAGCATGACAGAAACACACACACACACACACACACACACAGAGAAAGAGGGACAGAGAGACACAACACGCCATTGAGTGGAACGAATGAAAAAATTCCAGAAACAGTAGGAGGTCACACACACACACAGGTGAAATTCAATTCACGCAGGCTGTGAGTGGGCAACAGGCTGAGAGTGCGATGTTATTAATTCTAACGAATATTAAAATTAGTGATGCTTTTCCATTGCATTATTTAGATTAAGCAAGATTAATGTTTGAAAATGCTACACACACACTGATGCATGCCCCAAGCTAGACATGTAGCTAAACTATTTACCGGTGAAAAGCTTTATTACTCAGAAAAAGTGCAAATTTAAGATATCGAAATATGAATTGACGCGGACTCAAAATCTGTGCCAATGGTGCGAGCGATGTTATAAGACTACAGATTATTAAGTTAAGATCAGGACACTTTTTATGAAAACTTTAATCCCAGTATTTTTGGATAAAAAGAGACTACAAGAATAGGAGAAATATATAAAACTAAGGAAATCTAGGAAATATGATAAATATAGGAAATGGGATAAATCTAGGAAATGGGATAAATCTAGGAAATGTGATAAATCTAGGAAATGAGATAAATCTAGGAAATGGGATAAATCTAGGAAATGGGACAAATCTAGGAAATGGGATAAATCTAGGAAATGGGATAAATCTAGGAAATGGGATAAATCTAGGAAATGGGATAAATCTAGGAAACGGGACAAATCTAGGAAATGGGATAAATCTAGGAAATGTGATAAATCTAGGAAATGAGATAAATCTAGGAAATGTGATAAATCTAGGAAATGGGATAAATCTAGGAAATGGGATAAATCTAGGAAATGGGATAAATCTAGGAAATGTGATAAATCTAGGAAATGGGATAAATCTAGGAAATGAGATAAATCTAGGAAACGGGACAAATCTAGGAAATGGGATAAATCTAGGAAATGGGACAAATCTAGGAAATGTGATAAATCTAGGAAATGAGATAAATCTAGGAAATGGGATAAATCTAGGAAATGGGACAAATCTAGGAAATGGGATAAATCTAGGAAATGGGATACATCTAGGAAATGGGATAAATCTAGGAAATGGGATAAATCTAGGAAATGGGATGAATCTAGGAAATGGGATAAATCTAGGAAATGGGATAAATCTAGGAAATGGGATAAATCTAGGAAATGGGACAAATCTAGGAAATATGATAAATCTAGGAAATGGGATAAATCTAGGAAATGGGATAAATCTAGGAAATGTGATAAATCTAGGAAATGAGATAAATCTAGGAAATGGGATAAATCTAGGAAATGGGACAAATCTAGGAAATGGGATAAATCTAGGAAATGGGATACATCTAGGATATATCATTTAACTACGAGTATGAAATGGGATAAATCTAGATAATGTGAGGAATCGAGGGAATGGGAGAAATGTATGAAAAACATTTCGGGGATTCGAAGGTGGGCTACACATAGATTTATAATTTTACGTTTTAAGTGCAACGTGCCATCAATAATAGCTATCAAAATTTGCGCTAATGTTATTTATAGGACATTTAAAAGTCCTTGTGAATCAGACTTTCGGGCTAAACGCCGAAATCGATCTTGGACATGGCCCAATGAGACGGCATGAAATTGCACGTTTAAAGCTTATTCAGAGCTAATGCTGTTTCGTAAGACTGCATGTTATTGATTTTAGATCAGGCCACACACGCATTGTTTTCATGGGAGTAAGTACTGCATTGAGTATGCATTGAGTATGCTAGTCTGGACAAAAGTTTATCGACCAAAATAGTATCGACACGTACTTCATTTCGACTATGTTCATCAGACTGATATGGAACCGATTGCGATTAGTCCAATTTAATAAAATCTAGTGAGAAATCGGAGAAATCTAGTGAGGAATCGGAGAAATCTAGTGAGAATTCGGAGAAATCTAGTGAGGAATCGGAGAAATCTAGTGAGAATTCGGAGAAATCTAGTGAGGAATCGGAGAAATCTAGTGAGGAATATGTACGAGCGTAATGGAATTTATGGGAAAGTTGATAAATATATTTCTGATTCTCCGTGTGCTACTAATAGTAATACACATGTAAAGCTTTTGCTGTATTCACAGTCAAGTAAAACCGGACAAGCAAGTCCAGCATTGACCGTCTTTATTTAAAAGTAAGTGTTATTTTTTAAGTCACTTGTTTAAAATATTATCTCTTTGTGATGATTTACTATGTAAAATAAAAAGGCTCGAATTAAAATCATCTGAATAAAAATGAGGATATTGCAACTTTATAATAACAAATCTAAAAAATTGGTTAGAAAAATTAAACACGCGCATTAAGTGTATATCATTGGGCTGAGTGGCAGAGCCGTAAACCCGTTTGCTTCTCGCACCAAGGTCCCTGAGCTCTATTCCGCGGCCTCCTCGCTGGCTGCGGGTCTTTCTAGTTCTTCAGTCCATTTGCTCCAGCTGGAGGTGCGCCGTGTGGCCCCAGGCGAAGCAATGCCTCGGCCAGAAAGACGATCGGGTCAGCCGGTCGAGCGACAGCCAGCTCCACGAAGGCTAGGCCAAGGACAACGCCTGGCAGGTGGTTTCGGGTAATGTCTTGATTAAGCTACGCAAAGTCTGACTGTGGTTATCGGGGGTACCATGGGAACATTGTGCCGGATTGGGAGACGTCAGTTGAACTTACGAAGGCAGTCCAGTTTAGTTTGATAAGAATCTTCGCTGTTTTGCCCAGTGTCCGAGTCTGTCGTTGCCACCATGGAATCTTTTGGAGTATCAGCCGCCATCCTCACATCACCCTGTTCTTCTGGCAGTTCAACGAGGCTAAATAGCTGTAGAGGCGAGTTTTGCATCAGCACCAGGAGGTCGCGGTCGTGCTGGCCGAATAGACAGAAGCCAACAGGATTGGTCTCAAACAGATAATTTGCTAGGCGGGTGCCGTCACTGATGCGGTACACCTGAGGCAATCAACGGGTAGTTGGGTAACAGCCACACACTTACTATAGACTGGAAAATTGACAGACTACAGACTGGAGGATTGACACCCTATAGACTGGAAGATTGACAGACTACAGACTGGAGGATTGACAGACTACAGACTGGAAGATTGACAGGCTACAGACTGGAAGATTGACAGAATATAGACTGGAAGATTGACAGAATATAGACTGGAAGATTGACACCCAACAGACTGGAGGATTGACAGACTACAGACTGGAGGATTGACAGACTACAGACTGGAAGATTGACAGACTACAGACTGGAGGATTGACACCCTATAGACTGGAAGATTGACAGACTACAGACTGGAAGATTGACAGACTACAGACTGGAAGATTGACAGACTATAGACTGGAAGATTGACAGACTACAGACTGGAGGATTGACACCCTACAGACTGGACGATTGACAGACTACAAACTAGAGCAGAGGTCGGCAAACTCTGGCCCGCGGGCCAGATGCGGCTCTGAAAGCTCTCAAATCCGGCCCGTTGCCCCTTCCGACACCTATGGTATACTGTTTCATCCCTCCCGTGTCTTATCTCTCCTTTGTCTCACCTCTCCCGTGTCTCGTCTCTTCTTTGTTTCATCTCTCCCGTGTCTTATCTCTCCTCTGTCTCACCTCTCCCGTGTCTCGTCTCTTCTCTGTTTCATCTCTCCCGTGTCTTATCTCTCCTTTGTCTCACCTCTCCCGTGTCTCGTCTCTTCTCTGTCTCATCTCTCCTGTGTCTCATCTCTCCCCTGTCTAATCTCTTCTCTGCCTCATCTCCCCGTCATCTCTTCTCTGTCTTATCTCTCCCGTGTCTCATCTCTCCCCTGTCTAATCTCTCCTCTGTCTCATTTCCCCGTCATCTCTTCTCAGCCTTATCTCCCGGTCATCTCTTCTCTGTCTCGTCTCCCCGTCATCTCTTCTCTGTCTCATCTCTCCCGTGTCTTATCTCCCCGTCATCTCTTCTCTGTCTCATCTCTCTTGTGTCTTATCTCTCCAGTGTCTCATCTCTCCCGCGTCTCATCTCACCCGTGTCTCATCGCTCCCCTGTCTCATCTCTCCCCTATCTCTGATATATTTCTACAGTCAATGCGGCCCGCTGTCGTCTTTTAGGTTCTATTTTGGCCCGCTAGCTAATAAGTTTGCCGACCCCTGGAATAGAGGATTGACAAACTACAGACTGGAGGATTGACAGACTACAGACTGGAAGATTGACTTGGTAGCAATTAGATAAGACAACAAAAAGCAACAAAGCAATAAAAGTCGTCACCTGTAGACAGCGCGGAGGATCAGTGGCAAACGTGTCCTCTCTTCTAGCAGATGGGTCGTCAAACGCAGCAATGTCAATCTTGTACGAGGGGAAGAACCGCTGGCCAACTACAAGACTGCCGTCACTTGTAACCTAGAGCAGAAGAATTAGTAAAAACCATAAGAAATTCTCATAGCTCGTACTTTTTATTGCCTTCAGGCTAAAGAACCTTCGAGGATAGTAAATGACTAGCTAACCTGCATTTGAATGAAGTACAATTCCTCGCCTGGCCTAATGCTGCGAATCACATCGCCTCGCATATAGTCCACAACTTGGAGCTTGTAGTTAATGAGGTGCTGGTTGTCGTTAAGGAATGCCACCGATAGGCCCATGTCAAAGAGCTTGCCGTCCTGGCGACTAAAACGCGGCTCGGAAGCCGACTCGCAGTAGTAGATTCGAATAACGCTGCCGAGCCATATCGGAGGGTCCCTAACTCCGGTGCGAATCTTCTTTCCCGGCTGTCCATCGTACGCTAGGGCGAGATTCAGAGCGCTGCACCTCGGGGAGAAATCAAATGCGATGCACTTGTTTTTTATGGACGTCGCGTAAGTTAAAAGAAATTTCTGAATAGCTTGCTGCTTCTCCTCATCTGTTAGGTCTTGTCCAAGCGTCTGGTCTTTGAAAATCGACTTGCTAAAAATGCTGACGAACCCATCCGAGAACGGGTTTTCTTCGATTTCGTCGACAAACAGAAATTCTTTTTGGTTGCCGCGCATTGTTTTCAAGCTAACAATAGAAATAATAAACTTGTAAATGAGTACATTGGAAGGGAATCTAAGCTGGATTAAGATCTTCCGCGCTTCGTCAATGAAAATCAGCGGCTCGACAGAAACACATTCCAGCAAGGGTCCGACAGGAAATAGAAAATTGTTGTATTCCATCATCGCCTTGGAAGTGACATGGCGGACTTCTGCTGCGCCTTCCTGCTCAACAATGGTCTCAAGAGTGAACCCAAAGTATTCCAAAACATTGTTTGATTGCTCAAGGTCGCTTGGATTGGAGTTGAACAGTGCGAGAACTGGCTCCAATTGACAATTCGGCAGCACCAGCCTCGCAGTGCCGCGACCGTCGCACTTTCTGACCAACTCGACTCGCGGATCGTTGACAAGAATTCGCACATTGTCAACCGGCTTTGCATCCACCATCCGACTAACTTCCGAGCAGCTCGGGTCTAAGCTCAATTGAGCACTGTCTACTGAGTGTAAAAGTTCGATTTTCTGAGGCTCGCCGGGAAATTTAGCGCAGCAGAACCCGGCAGACTTAGTGAACAGCGGAAGAGACATTGACGCCTCCTCCACAAGCTGTTTCTCCTGACTGAATACTCGCAAATTGTAAACTTTGATGGAGATTGTTAAACTGTCAGTTGTATCACCTGATCTGTCTGGCAAGTAGCAGATGGTCATGAAGTCAGTGCCCTTGGGCTGGCCGCAGAGGATGCTCTCAGCGGAGCCCGTTTTGATTCCGTGCAGAAGCTGCCCAGTTCGCACGGACCACACCAGCATGAGTGTTTGGTTACCATTTGTTATTAAGAGCTGCTCATTTTCTGTGAATCGAGCGCGTACTGACTCGCCAAACTTGCTTAGGGCATTCATAAATTTCTCCTGCCCTGTAGACAAAAAGAGGGCGTTGGCGCGCCTCTGTTTGACGTGATAAATAAAGCCTCTATAAATGGCAGAGTGATGTGGCTGGTCTGTATATGTCTTTAAGAAAAATGCCACGTAGTTCAAAGAGGCGCTGCGAACACACTGCGCCGCTTCCGTCCTAAACTTCAAGCCGAGCTGCAAAATGCTCGTTGGTCGCAGAGAGTTTTTGGTTGAGAACGTGGCAAAGAGGGTGTCCTCGACAGTTGCATCTTTTAATTTGACTAAGAATGCCAAAATGCTTCTATCCTGAACAATACAACAGGAAGGCATCAAAATTTGGCTCGCACTGTGCAGAATATCGGCAGTCCCGGCTCTTGCATCCTGTGTTGGTTCAAGTGCGTTGGCACTTGGTTCGTATAAAGACCAAATCTCTTGAAGCTTGGTCTTTTCCACCGACTGGAATATCTCCAGCAAGTCTCCACTGATGGCTTCTCCGGTTCCAAGGTTCTTAAAAAACAAAAGCGTTGACTTTTGATCGGAAACCGAAATGCCAATGCAAATACAGTCCTGATCAGAGTCCAGGTACTGACTACCGAGTGCTGAGCACACGCTCAGCTGACCTTCGTGAAGCGGGCAAAGCTTCCTGTCCTTTATCGACAGCAGCATAGCTTTCTCTGCCCCGTTGCCAAGAAGAATGTATTTGTCTTTAACAACGCGAACGTTGTTAATGGAGAGATTGAGCGGCCGAGCCAGTGACATCAGCCTGGTTGCTTTTCCACTATTCAAGTCCAAGCGCACAACATCATGCGGATCCTCGAGGCCTCTGTGCTGCTGCTGTTCGGGCTCATCATCGTCCTGTATGGCCTCCATATTTTTGTTGCGCCTGGCAAGTACTGTGACGATACCGTCCTCCGGAACACTGTCTTCGGTAAGAAACTTTAAACTGACAGCTAAATTGTAATCGCTAGAGTGGCGCTTGATCTCATTGCCTTCAATGTCGTAGTGTGTGACATCGTTGTCAACTAAAGAGAATGTTACTATCTGGCCATCGGGCTTCATTATGCCTATTCCCAGGCCCAGATCGAAGCTGGAGTAGAGCACTCCCGAGCCGGAGTCAAAGCACTGGACTTTGGGAATGAGGCAGCAGTTGCTGAGCGCTTGCTTCGATTGTCTGCACTGGTTGAGCAGCAGCTTCACTCGGGGACAGTCCTTCTCGTACATGATGAGCCGGCCAATGAGATCGACGCTCAAGTTTGAAGGGTCGTACACGAGGCTCTGTGCAGAGAGCCTGATCGCATTGTACACGAGCTCTGCCTCGGAGATGCACTCAACTCCGAGCTTCTGAGGAAGGTCAAGGTCCCTCAGTAGCAGGTAGCGCGAGGTGCCCTTGAGCTTGTTGAACATGAAGTCGTAGTCGAACACGATGTAGTCGTAGAACTCGTTCACTCGCTCAGACTTGATGAGATGCCAAGGCAGCTCGTTCAGTTTGCGCAAGTTGTACTGTGCGGTGCCGTCTTCATCTTTGCGGAGCACGAATGGTTGTTCCGGAACAGCTCGGTCCTCCATCGAGTACTCGGGAAGATTCTGAAATTGCACGTCAGGATCAAGGGCTCACATTATTTCAACACGGCCATACGTCAGTACCAAGAGCTACACATAAAAGCGTTTCACATCGAAGCAGTACTCGACTGCTGTCCACTCACAAGCTTCTTTCTTAGATAGGCTGGATACACAAACTTCTTCTTGCGGCCACTCCACAGTCCCAGGAAGTAGTCAGCCATGATTGAGTGAATGTCGCGCCTGGTATTCTCATCAGACAAGAAGTACTCCTGAGCGACCTCGATGAACTGTCGGTGATACCAGAACACCACCCGGATATTGTCTGCCTCCCTCTCCACTAGATATGATCCAATGTCGTGTCGCAGTCGAGCCCAGCAGATCGGTGGAATGCGGATGAAGGGCGGCAGGTGATGCTGGAACACATCGATGAGCACAGTGTCATCCAGACTGAGCAAGTCCTCCAACTCCGATTCCGACAGTCCGTTTCTCGAGGCAGTGATGAATGCCAGAGCGTGCGAGGTCTGCGATGCAAAACGAGAGCAATTTAGATTTTGAGCAACTGCCAAGTTTTCCAATACAAAAGAAAACAAAAAAATACACTTACAAACAATTTGCCGTGCTTGAGCTCGAGGTTCTCGAACAACTGAAAGATGGCCTGGCGAACGGTGTAGCGCAAGCAGGACTCGTCCACCTGCTGATACGAGCGCCATCTCAGAACCTCGTGGTACAACAGGTGCACGTAGATTGGGAGCGAGCACTTTGAGAAGGCCTGCTCAATCAGAGCCCATTGTTGTCGATTCAGCGTGCGGCCTTGCTCGCTGAGCAGAGCTGACAAAATGCTCGTGCACAGACTCGTCTCCAACGGAGTCACCTCGACGTAGATGTTCGGGTTGGGAAGCTTCCCTTTAAATGTCTTCAGCAGGTCGAACATGTTTGGCAGAGTGGACACAATCATCTTCACATTGTCAGGAAGAGGTGTCCGCACCCACGTCAGGTGGTAGGCACCATCTGAGCTGTCCAGTTGATCCACACTGTCAAGGAACACCAAGATTCGCCTGAACTGGCCAATGCGATCCAGCATTGAGTAGAAGGTGTTCAAGATCTCTTTGAAGTCGTCGAGTGACTCGCACTTTTCCTTGTCGTCATCATTGCCAAACAGGGCCAGCTGACGGCACAAGTACTTGAGAGTCTGTCGAATGCTCGACGTACCAGGACTGGTGCCGAGGAACCGCAGCAGCACGATCGCTTCTGGTGCACCGGGCTCTGGCAGCCAGCTTCGCACAAGACTGGCGGCCCTGCCCAGAAGAGAGGTCTTGCCACTGCCAGAGTCGCCATGCACCACCAGAGGCTCAGTGGTATTGCTCACTTGCACGTAAGCCTTCACCTTGTCGATGATGTCCTTACGGCCCTGAAACTTATTTGCGTATTCGACGCAAGCAGTGGAGTGCTGCAGCACTTCAGTGTACAGATCATCCGCTCGAAGGCGCATGCTCTCACGCACAGATTCGTTGACTAGGCGCTGTACACTGTTGCAGTAATCATTTACAAAACTCTGCAGGTAGATTTTCTGCGAGTCTCGAGTGACACCCCTATTGTCATCAGTCCACTTTAACGAGTACTTAAACGCATTTTGTGAGGGCATTCGTCTAATAACAAGCTGATTCAGGTCTTTCACCATCTTGTAAACAGTCTCATTGAGAATCTTCGTTGGCCTGCCATCTTTGCCTACGGTGTCCTTTAAATCGAGGAATTTGAACAATTTTCCGCTGCTGAAATCTGGCCGATTATCTAGATCGGAAAACTCCCTGACAAAGGCGAGAGCTTGCCACAGCTTTTGCTCCGGCATCAGCAAAATGCCCTTCATGACCTCCATCTCCGTGACTGAAACGGAAAACTTCTTCACATCAACTTGGGATATCTGTCCTTTCTTGGAGCAGAGCTCGGCACCTCTCTTCATTAAGTCGACAAGGTTGTCACGAACAGACGTCCAGCGATTGTAGGCCTCGTTTAGAAAGGTTTTCTCAACCTAAAAAGTTGTAGTATAGTAGATAGAAATATGTGTCAGGCAATATTGTCGATTTGACTTTGAAAACCATATCGCGTTTTTTCCATGAGAAATTTGCCAGAAAACAACAACAATACTGGAAATTGTGCCCTCGAAAATCAATTAGGCAGCAGCTGAACTCCTGAACTCACCGATTCTGCCGGAGTCGCAATTGGTTTCAGCACTCGTACTGGTGGAACGTTGTTTGTGTCCTTGGAGTACCATTCGAGAATACACGATACATCGCAGCCTTCTTCCGTTAGTGCTGAGACAATCTTTTCGAATACTTCTTCCTCTACTAGGGCAGCTGGAGGTTGATTTCCGTACCTTTGTCCCAGTAGGCAGATGAAGTAAGGCCCGGCTGATGAGGCGAGAGCATTCTCAATCTCCTGGTAGCACATTTCCGGTCCGCGATGGTCCAGTTGAACGTCGTCTCCGACTCCCCAGCGCATGTCGATGGTTTGGAACTCCAAGCCGAATGCGTCGCGACAGAATTTTTTCAGTCGCGGATTCGCGTGCTGCATGAGGTAGTTGCGCTCGGCCGACATGTCGGAGAATGTCGAAGAAAGGAAGATGCGAACCACTCGGCTGTTCACAGGCGGTAGGTCTGCCAGGTTGCCAAGCATGACACTTTGGTAGCTTCGAATGGCTGGCGGATTTGCGTCTTGGTTGTCAGAGCTGGCTGCCGCATTGGGGAGCGTTGTTGAGCGTCGATGAAGCACCGGTCGAATAGCGGGAGTCTTCGGCACCTGAGCTGACTGACGGGTCGTGTCGGAAGCTGTTCCACTGTCTCCTGTTCCTGCCACGTCCATTTTGAGTGGCCGGCAGTCACTTGACTTCTGAGGTTTCACCTAGCTGAGGTCTAATTCTGAAAGGTCATTGTTATAACCGTAAATGCAATTTAAAATTCACTTCATTGAGTGTATTTACCTGGAATAAGAAATATTGCTATTATTAATGCTTGTGTTCGTATTCATAAAAAAGCTTTTTTTCCGATGGTTAGTATATAATTTTTATATGGTGAACCAAATTGTGGGGAAAAAACTGTATAAATTACAGAAAAAACCCAATATATTTTTTTAATTTAAATATATTTAAATATTATTTAAATATTAAATATATTTAAATATAAAAAATATTTAAATTAAGAACATTAAAATACAAACGGCAGATATGCACCTTTAAACTTAGTTGTGTTGTAAAGGTTTTTTATAGACATTAAACTATTTCTTCGAGTGCCACAATGACTGTTGAGACAAAATGTACTGTAGAGTTATAATTTCTAAAGAGCTATTCCGTTTTTTGCACTCGAATAATATTATACTGCAAGATTTTAAAACGGGCCGCAGCAATAAAGTCAGACCTCGTATATATATAAATCTTATTAATAATGTAAAGGCCAAGTTAAGAAGATTGTTAAGATCTACCCATTATGGCTTATGGGTGAGAATTGGAACGAATGGAAGTCAGCACGTAAAAAATAAAAACAGATACAGTGATTCCACTGAGATGCATAACATCAAGTAATCTGTGTTATATTTCCACACAAAAACTTTTCGTTTGCTTGTAACTTTGTAACGTAAAATAACAATGAAGTGTGATTGTGTTAAATGCAACTATTTGTACTGGTTTCATGCACATTAACAAATGCTAATTAATTATTGGTAGTATATTTTAGAATAAAAAAGTTATTAGAAAAAATAGTATCAAAATGTATTTTTTATTTAAAAAACATGCGAAATTAAATTTTGTATTCTTGTTCTCCGAGACGTAATTATTTTTGTTTTATTAGCCGAAATCAAAGTGAGATGCGCTTGTAAAACAAGAACTAATTTATCAAATTTGGCTTTCAATCTTGAATTAAGCTGAGTCTGCGAAATATTGTATCTAAAATTGGATCTAAACGGCCACGTTAAAATAGCGTATCGCTGCAAAATATTCATGCATTAATAGAGAGTTTTTTATTTTAGTACATATATTGAAGGTGATTTCTATTAAAAAGAATATTTCTTCTGGCTATTAGGAACTTGAACCATGAAATTCTCTCATAGCTTGAACACGAACGTTTTTTAAATTTGTTTAGTAGCACGATAGAGCGAGGACAAAGGAGAATCTCGAGCAATAGAAAGAGGCGCTTGATGGGTGGGTGATGTGATGGGCCCAGTAATTATTGATCTCGTGGATTCACAGGCCACTCTTTCACTTCGCTTTTCATAAAACGAAGAGCAGAGGCAGATCTTGATTAAGCCAGAAAAAAATGAAACTGCAATCTAACTCAAACAGACCCTTGGTTTGAGTTCAGACGCATCACATTCCTGACAAAACTTGTAATTCGTCAAATACAAAGCGTACGAATGAAATTTAAAGAAAAACTATACATTTCAAACGATCATGGTCTCGTGGCATTGAAAGTAGAAAAAAAATGCAAAGTTTTATATTTTGTAATCACAATAAATACTACATTATAAAAGGTCGACATTTTGAGAGCCATAGACCTGCAGTGAAGCCAACCCTGCCGCTTGATAAGATCGCTGTTATAGTTGCCCTGGAAAGGAATGAGAACGAGCGACTGTATTATATGCTTAAGTCGTAGCCGTCATTGGAGAAAAATATAGCAATGGCAAGCCATGGGCTGCTGCCTATAGCTTCGGAGCCTGCGATCCGTCTTTCAACTTCGTCCTCGTGTACAGCCCAAATCAATGATAAGAACAGCGAACCGGTTATAATTTGCTAATCTATAAAACTGCAAGCGCACAGAGCTCAACCAGTTTCTTACAATACTTTTGCACTGCAGTCGCTGCAAATTAACCTGAGAAAAAATCACCTATCGACCTTCCCTCGTCCCAACAATGACTCGCCGCATTCTCATCGCAGTGGACGGCAGCGACCACAGCCACCGGGCCGTAGCATTCTACGCTGAAAATATGAACAAGTCCTCCGACTTCTTGATCTTCACCTACGCCATCGAGCCGCCGTCGCTGCCGCGTGGCACCGGCACCAGCCTGATCGCCAACTCTGAGGTCTACGCCGACATGATGAAGGAGGCCATGAAGGCCGGCGCCCAGATTGGCAAGTCGGTGCGCGAGCGCTGCCGCCAGCTCGGTGTCACCAACGAGACAAAGTTTGTTGAGCGCGTCACCAACGATCCGGGCCAGGCCATTGTGGAGGTGGCCAAGGAGGAGGAAGCCAGCATCATCATCATGGGCAACCGAGGCATGGGCACCCTGCGCCGCACCTTTCTAGGCAGCGTCTCAGACTACGTTCTGCACCATGCCCAGCGGCCTGTGCTCATCATTCCGCCGGAGAAGCCGGCTAGCCGCAAGTCCTCGGTGGACAATCGCAAGATCTCCGTTGGCAGTCGAAAGGTCTCCGTGGACAAAATGGCCGGCGGATCGGCCAAGCCACCCGGAGCCGGAGTCTGAGGCCCTGACGTAGTCGAGGGATCTGGCTGACAATTCCTTCCTAAGGACAACGTTTAAGAAACCACCATTAACTAGTTAAATTAGTTGCGCCCACTGTTTCACAATCAGTCCAAAAATAGCACATTGTTCCGCATAAATCAACGCATTCTCATAATAAACTCGTACTGATTTTCGTTTATACTACGTGAACTTTACCCATAACAATCTTTCATTTATACTAAAACATTGCCTTTCCATAAACTGAATCTTTTGAAACTGGCATGCATTAGCAGAACTCTTCGCTGGTATGTCTGCAGCCTGTACCTTTCTTTATCCTTCGAAAGACTGGTATCCCTTACAGATCCTCAGACTGAAAAGCCATTCTCCCAGATCCTCAGACTGAGCAGCCATCCTCCCAGATCCTCAGACTGAGCAGCCATCCTCCCAGATCCTCAGGCTGAGCAGCCATCCTCCCAGATCCTCAGACTGAGCAGCCAACCTCCCAGATCCTCCGACTGAGCAGCCATCCTCCCAGATCCTCAAGCTGAGCAGCCATTCTCCCAGATCCTCAGACTGAACAGCCAACCTCCCAGATCCTCCGACTGAGCAGCCATCCTCCCAGATCCTCAAGCTGAGCAGCCATTCTCCCGGATCCTCAGACTGAGCAGCCATCCTCCCAGATCCTCAGACTGAGCAGCCATTCTCCCGGATCCTCCGACTGAGCAGCCATCCTCCCAGATCCTCAGACTGAGCAGCCAACCTCCCAGATCCTCCGACTGAGCAGCCATCCTCCCAGATCCTCAAGCTGAGCAGCCATTCTCCCGGATCCTCAGACTGAGCAGCCATTGTCCCAGATCCTCAGACTGAGCAGCCATTGTCCCAGACTGCTCAAACTGAGCAGCTGAGCAGCAGTCTTTGCCAGACTGAGATCCTAAATCTGGCTTGGCCCTGCAGGCCGGTTGTAGCCTGTTCTACTTAGTGTCAGCCACACCTATGCTCTTATATAAGCTATTCAGTACACCATATTGTTGGCAGAAAATTAGTCGGCGCCGCTTCTTATTCGTGTTTTTTATTTCTTGAGCAAAGAGCAGTCACGTGACGAAGCCAATCATGCATTAGGACCACAGGTCACGAGAGCGCTCGCACCACTATTAATTTTTTTTGCCATTTGCTAATCTTATCAAAACTGGCTGATTCAAAGAACAGTGCATCTGAAGAGAAAATGAAAACTTTTTAAACCTCGCGCTTTTAGGATTGCATAAATAAAATTTCGATAGCAACCATATTGGCTAGCAACAGCGCAACAACTGGTTGGACCAAGCGCTATCTTATCTTTAAATGTTAATAATGAGCAACACAGAGAAGCTAAAACAAATGATTTATTTAGAGATAATAAATAGACTGTAACTCACTTTATTTATTAAAAACATTTCAGAATTTTCTCTAGAGTTATATATGTGTATGAAATCGACAGCATTGTACTTATTGTAAATGTACCATAGTGAAATATTTTCAAAATAAAAACAGTTCAAAATGTTTTCCATTTTGTTTCACAGGAAAAAAATAAAAACTATCATTAAAAATTTGTTTAGCTAGATAAAAAACGAAATCAAAACATTTTCAAAAAAATCTGCGTTTACATATAGAAAAAGGTAACAAAATCTGATGTTTTATAATTAATACAATCTATGTAAAAACCAATGACGAGTTTACAACCATAAAAGAAATTAAGATCGCCATGGGATAGTGAGCGAATCTTTATACTTTATAAAGAAAGCGATTAGTATTTAGTCATGGCAAATTATAGAAATTTTTATACACAACAGTGTACCAAAAAATCATAAAAAGAAATAAAACTAATTTTGATAAAGGCAAAACTTGAAAAATCCCTTCCCTTCCCTGGCCATTGCATCGAAACAAGGACAAAAAAAGTTACTAGCAGATAATTATACCACACCGCTAAGCTACAAACCCTAAACTATAGAAAAATGATTGTTAAAAATCTTGTGAAATTGTGAAAAATAATTGTCAGAGAGGTGGTACGAATATAATGACCATGAGGTCATGCTGCCAGTTGGAACAGTGTCAGAGACTGACCATGAGGTCATGCTGCCAGTTGGAACAGTGTCAGAGACTGACTATGAGATCATACTGCCAGTTGGAACAGTGTCAGCGACTGACTATGAGATCATACTGCCAGTTGGAACAGTGTCAGAGACTGACTATGAGATCATACTGCCAGTTGGAACAGTGTCAGCGACTGACCATGAGATCATACTGCCAGTTGGAACAGTGTCAGCGACTGACTATGAGATCATACTGCCAGTTGGAACAGTGTCAGCGACTGACCATGAGATCATACTGCCAGTTGGAACAGTGTCAGAGACAGACCATGAGGTCATGCTGCCAGTTGGAACAGTGTCAGCGACTGACCATGAGGTCATACTGCCAGTTGGAACAGTGTCAGCGACTGACCATGAGGTCATACTGCCAGTTGGAACAGTGTCAGCGACTGACCATGAGGTCATACTGCCAGTTGGAACAGTGTCAGCGACTGACCATGAGGTCATACTGCCAGTTGGAACAGTGTCAGCGACTGACCATGAGGTCATGCTGCCAGTTGGAACAGTGTCAGCGACTGACCATGAGGTCATACTGCCAGTTGGAACAGTGACAGCGACTGACCATGAGGTCATAATGCCAGTTGAAAAAGTGTCAGTGACTGACTATGATGTAATATTCAATCGAATTCTAATTAACTAACCGGAAGACTAATTTAATAATAATTAAAAATTGACTATCCATACACTTAGCTAGCAATAAGACAGCAAAAAGGGATGAAGCAACAAGCAAAGATGTAAGGGCCAAATATGGGTAGGCAACCATCCTACATAATATTATGTAATAGTTATAAAAGTTAGTGTTAAAATTCAAAGCATATGCACTGGTGTGTACAGGCAGTCAGACTGACTGAGTTAAGCCGATATGGACTGAAACTTTGGTAGCCGCGACCAATGATTTATTCGCTCCGCTTCGCCTCTGACGCTTTGGCAGGGCAGTCTTTGGCAATGTGGCCCGACTTTTGGCACCTGAAAATCATGCCGCGCTATTTTTTACTACTGAAAGTAGAGCAATTTGCGAATGAAGAGAAATTCTCTACATAAGCACTGGAATCTTGAGATCTGAGGATCTGGGAGGATGGCTGCTCAGTCTGAGGATCTGGGAGAATGGCTGCTCAGTCTGAGGATCTGGGAGGATGGCTGTTCAGTCTGAGGATCTGGGAGGATGGCTGTTCAGTCTGAGGATCTGGGAGGATGGCTGTTCAGTCTGAGGATCTGGGAGGATGGCTGCTCAGTCTGAGGATCTGGGAGGATGGCTGCTCAGTCTGAGGATCTGGGAGGATGGCTGCTCAGTCTGAGGATCTGGGAGAATGGCTGCTCAGTCTGAGGATCTGGGAGGATGGCTGTTCAGTCTGAGGATCTGGGAGGATGGCTGCTCAGTCTGAGGATCTGGGAGGATGGCAGTACAGCTTAAAGGATCTTAAGCAATACTTAATTAATCTTCAATATTACAGTCAGACACAAGGACTTCGCTCACGTGTAGCAGATGGTCTCGCCAGTTTTGAGAATCGGGCAATTCTTGCTTAGATGGCCAGTTTGTCCGCAGTTGTAGCAGGACCGATCCTCCGACACGCTATTTGGGCAATCCTTGGCCAGGTGGGCTTTGTCGCCGCACCTTTAAATGTATTTAGAAGATATCAGGTAAGAGGTTGGCTGATGGACAGTTTTTTAACTCAGTTTTTTTATTTTTACCGAGATTCGTTTAGCACTAAATTGATTAAACTCAATAAAGGGATGCAAACCCCAACCTGTAGCAAGCCTTTGTCAACGGCTCGGGACAGTCTCGCTGAATGTGCTCAGTTGAGCCGCAGTTGTAGCAAGCGCCGGCCGGTATCTCCCGCGTGCACTGGCTGGCCAAGTGGCCCAAACAGTTGCACTTGTAACACCGGTTCCCGCCGCCACCACGGCGACAATTGCGCGACAAGTGACCAGGTCGGTGGCACTTGTAACACACCGGAGCTTCGCCCAAGTCGCCGTCGCCATCCTGGCGGAGCCTTCCACCAGCACCATCACTGCCGCCGCCCCTGCCTCCTCGGCGGCCTCGACTGGGTCCGGCTCCTCTTCGCGGAGCCCGACTTTGACCATCGGCGGTGCCTCCATTGACACAGTCACGTGCGAAGTGGCCAATATCGCCGCAATTATAACAGCTGTTGCTATTGGCTCTGTTGTTCATTTCTCTTTTTTTGATTTATTTAGATGCCGAATTATAGCTCCTTAGTTTGGACAAAACCGCCAGGCTTCACTCGCAACCTTGCGGGCTCCCACTGCCTGGAAACCAGAATAATATTTTGGCAATTTTGAAGAAAATATATTCAAGTCCTAATAAACAAACAATTACGAGTAATCAATTTGTGAAAAAAAGCAAAAAAAAATTATTTACTACAAAAATCAATGGTCATGAATTTTTATACATAGAATCTTTCTTATATCATACAACCATGAGCTCAAATAGCACTGGAACATGTAACACTGTTTATATTGTAAACAAGTGGTTGCTAATCTCTGACGTGCAAGACTCTTTATCAGGCCCACTGGCCTGTCTTTTGCCAACCCTGAATGTTAAAGTGGGCAAACTGATCTAAGGAACTCTATTCCACAATCATCCCACATCTCTAGGCTAGGGGGAGAGTCTCTTGTTTTGGGCAAAGTATTTTCTTTCCCCACCCAATATGTCACTGGATTGGTGCACTGTTTATTTTTCTGTATAGGCCTAGCACAATCTTACTACTATCCTTGTCTATATAGGATGAATATATATCTTCATATGTACAAATGACTCAATTTTCTGTAGGAGCTGGGCCTTCAGCAGGGCAGTGGAAACAAAGCAATGGTGAAGCTACATATCAAGTGATTATATAAGTAATTAATTATTGCAGGCTAAACAATTGTTATATGTACTACTGTTTCATCTCATGAAAATGTACTATATAATGTGTAGATTTGTTTTTTAATATCACATGTTTTAGCCTCAAGCTCACATAACATAAACTTAAAGGCTAGATCTACTAGTTATCTGTCAAACCCAACTAACAATAGACTGCAAAGAGGGTAAAAAGAGCCAGGTGTTAAAATGAATAAAGAAGGGATATGAACAAACATAGCCACGCTTCTAAATTGCATAATTTTAGATACAGTTATTACATTAGGGATATATATTAGTACGAGCAGAATTCCTCCTCCACAGGAAGTTGAGGGGAGAGAACTCCTATCGCTTCATCTCCCATTGCCTGAACTCCCATTGCCTCATCTCCTATCACCTTATCTCCCATCGCATCATCTCCCGTCAGCTCATCTCACATCGCCTAATCTCCCATTGCCTGATTTCCTATTGCCTGATCTCCAATCACCTGATTTCCCATCACCTCATATCCCATTGCCTCATCTCCCGTCAGCTCATCTCCCATTGCCTTGATCTCCCATTGCCTTATCTCCTATCAACTGATCTCCCATCGCCTCATTTCTTTCTAGCAGAAGAAATTTTATCCACCAATCTTGAAAAGCAAAAGAACAATCCTCATTTGAAATTTCACTGCCTTTTAGCGCAAAGGGCAGCCAGTTTAGCAAGTACATACTTCTCTGCCTATAGTGAGAGACCCACCAAGTTTATTTATTGAATTTTACCCAGCCAACTCTGCCACAGCCCATTGTACGCACTTCAATATTGAACAAATCAGACCCCTCAATAGAAATAACTCACTATACCCTCTCTCCACCAATACACAGAGGCAGTTAGAATGTGCGAACGGCCACCTATCCACCCCATTTTCAAAACTGAGTGCAGACCCTGCTGGAGAGAAAATAGGCCTACACTAAATAGATGGGTGACAATTTCATGATGCAACCATTTGATTTTTCACCAAGGGAAGGGACATGGTGGGTACTCAATACTACTTACACTTTCTTCTGCTTTTTTGAAGATCTTAGAATTTGAAATTTCAGAATTAAAATAGCCTATAGCCGACTTTGGAAAATTTCTCATTTTCCCATATAAGTTTCAATGCTGAGTTGCCAGTATTCTAGGAGGAGATGTCGAAATGACACAGACACACAGACACACACACAGACAAACAACACATGAAAATTAGTATATTTAAACTACAGAACTAGTATTAGTAAATATTGTGTCTAAGGCTGTAGATTTTTGTCAACCTAACTAATTGATAAAAGTTAATTTAACAGCATTCACATAGTGCAACAGTACTATCGGATGCATAACTATCATGCCTAATCAAGGTAGGTGTAACCAATTAAGCATTTTATTAGTTATTATTATGGTACCTATTGAATTACAAATACACAAAAATCTATATTTAGCAAGATTATTAATAGTAATACATATCATATAAAAAAGCAAGTGCTTCAGTTTGAGTTTTATTAAAACCAGCTGGTACCAGTAGTCAGTTAATATAATTATGGTGTCCAGCCCAGGGCAGTAACAGTTTTCACAAAGTAATGTAAATATCCTAAACAAGTTTTATCTTCATTGAAATAAATATATGTCAACAAAATTCTAAATTATTTTACATGCACAAACATAATTAAAGATGTCAGAAACAAAAAAGATGTAGTTTAGGGTTGCTAAAATAGAAACTTCAATTAAATAATTGAAATTATATACATACATGTGGTTTACTAAGTTGTTTGTTTAACTACTTTTAAAGCTTTTGTAGCCTCTTGATTAAAGCTATATATCACGCAATGCTTGCAAAAAGCGATTTACATATGGTTGTCAGACAACTAGACTCCATAGAAAATTATTTTAATATCTTACTGTTAGGACAAGTAAACTTCCATTACTATTAATATTACTATTACTATTACTATTATTCTATTCCTATTAAGAACAGTTTATAAATGTTACGAAGCATGAGTCTCACAAAACATGTTGTGCATTAACTTTTGCCTTTGCATTTGTCATTTGTGTTGTAGTTGTTGCTACTTGCATGCCTTATCATTTTTAATAATCAAGCTTTATATTACCATTTAAAAAAGTTAACTAAAATTTGTTTATACAAAATATAGTACAAAAGTTCGTATTAAAACACGTTAAAAACTTATATAATTTTAGATGTGCTTTATTAAATATATTATCGCCCTTTAGCTAGACAAAATACTTATCGCGTTAGTTATACTTGTTAAATATTATAGACTTTACATTCGAAATAAAAGCATTGTAGGAAACGAAGTTAAGCAAAGGTAGTTCGAGCGAAACTTTGCAGAAGCGTAGTTTAGGTTGACTTTTTTATGAAGAACTTAATTTTTTTTACTTGATCATCAAAAGGTGTAAAATATATTAGAATTTTTATATTAAAAATTGATAATAGCATGAATATAATTAAAAATGAGTATTACTAACTTACTTAGCATTTCTACAAGTACTAGGACTCTTTGTCTAATTAATTTATCTAATATTTCAGAAGGTTGTCATGTCAGATTGTCGGTATATTACTGATGGAAGAAGTAAAATATATATTATGACTGAATCGCTAAATAAAAAAATATATTTTGTAGGCTCTATTTTTTATGACCCACATTATTATGACCTAATGTACAGTGATAAAAAGCTAGCTATGCTAAAGACAGTTAAATCTTTTAAACAGATATGCTGAATGTGATAGCATGTAATATAGCTAATTCGTTTTTATAGCTATTTTAAAGCTTCTTTGCATAATTATTCACTAATGACAAAATGTAGGAGTGAGTGGCAGAGTGGTTAAGTGGTATAATGTATTTTCCTCTTGCACTAAGGTCCCTGAGCTCGATTCCATGTCAATGCTTGTACGGGGCTAGGAAACTTGTTGAACAAATTATGCCCCATGAGGGCTAACCTCTAAAGCACAGTGAAAATGTGCACTGTCTGCTAATGAGAAAGTCAGTGCATATGTATAGACCATGTGTAAGTGTGTGGATGTATATAGTATTCATGTGCATATGTGCTCCAGAGTCAGTGGAATGGTCAGAATTGTCTCCTTGTTGGTTGGCTGCTGGTCTAGTATTTCCAAATGATATGCCATTGCATACAGCCATCCTGCAATTTTTATTTTGTTATTTAAGGCAAAGTTACTATAATGATTTTTTTCAATATTTTATATAGGCTTCATATGTAATATATGTCATGGTTTTTAGGTCAGAATTCATTATCTTTCAAAATGCATAATTTATTGTCTTTTACTATTCCTAAGAGCCTTTAAAACCAGCCTTATTTTGCATATTGCCTAAAATATATTGTGTTTGCCAAAATGAAGTTCACAACCTGATTAATGTTTTCCAAGCTTAACAAAAAATTCTACTGTACAAAGCTTCTTATCTAAGTTGGCTCAGATAAGATTGAACTATAATTGGCTCATGGGCTTTATAATCCTGTTAAGTTTACAAAAGTCATTTAGCTGTTCAATAGCTATTTGTTGATAATTTGAGTATATATTTGACTTCTTTTAAACTAGTTCTTTTTCTACTTACTTTTAACTCTTTTTGTTTCAGTTAATCATGCCAAACAAGGCATTATTTTGTCTGTTTGGATCCATTTTTTATTCCCACTGGTTGGCCAACTATCCAGTGTCTTCAATCACTGAGAGAGATTTCTACAATTTCTGTAAGTATTTTTTATTCGAAATGGAATAATATAGCACAAAATGACATGATTTTATAGCATTTTATGTTTGGACTAATAAAACTCCTTTGTTGCCAAATAAAGTCACATGATTAAGTGTTTTTAATGCAAATATAAGCGTTTTCTAAACCACAATTTCTCAAGCATTGAATCTGCAGCCTAGCCGCAATGCAATAGTTGGCTCTAGACTAGTCCTTAACTGTTCAGCCAATAGCCAAGCTGCTCTGCCTTGGATAACTCAGATTCGGGTGCGCCAACACCCAGTCTTGGATGGTACAAATCACACCTTGCTGAATGTGACAATTTCACCAGATGGATTATCAGCTTACGCTGTCATTGAAAATGTTTCAATGGAGCTACACAATAAGGTTGTCTATGATTGCGTTGGCTTGCATCAATCTACAGATGCTTCATCTGGTAATGGAAGCTTTGCCGATCTCAGCTTGCACAAGGAGCTCCTAGTTGGCTGTGAGTGTAGCTTATCTGCTGAATTGCTTTTTTAGTAGCTATCGAACATTTTCATGATTTGAGTTGTCTCATATTCTCCTACAAGTATGTTGAGTTGCTACTCACCGATAGCGAGGTTCGAATGGCTCTGCTTTCATCCTAATTTGATTAATTTGATTTATTTATTAATTGCGCTGCGGATCTGCATGCTGCATACAGCTGTTCAGTCCATGGACTGGGAACACGACACACCCACCCTCAATTACCCCAGCTAATGCTGGTTGACAGCTGGGTGAACGCAGAGTTAAGTGTCTTGCTAAATGGACACAAATTGTTCCAGTGAAGTCGAGAATCGAACCTCCGACCTTTAAGTCGTGAGTCCGACGCTTTATCACTGAGCTGCAACCCCTAATACGTTATACTTTCATATCTTCTCAAAGTTTCAGTAGCTGCTTTCCCAGATTCTCTAGGTCTGAGTTGCGTGCTCAAAAGCGAATTCATGAGTGCATAAAAATTCCTTCGCATATTTGCAGATAAGCCAGTGATGCCCAACTTCACATTCTATTGGTTCGATCGACGCCATTTCACCTCGATAGCCGACCCACCACTGTCCGAAGTGCAGCGTAGGACTGGCCTACCGCTGTTGGGCATTGGAAATCTGACACTGCGCGTCTGGTACCGTGACTCGTGAGTTACCTTTAGATCATCTTTATTGTATTAATTGGAAACAGATACCCAGATTGAGGCTACAGTCCTCACAGATCCCCAGATTGAGGCTACAGTCCTCACAGATCCTCAGATTGAGGCTACAGTCCTCACAGATCCCCAGATTGAGGCTATAGTCCTCACAGATCCTCAGATTGAAGCTACAGTCCTCACAGATCCCAGATTGAGGCCACAGTCCTCACAGATCCCAGATTGAGGCTACAGTCCTCACAGATCCTCAGATTGAGGCTCCAGTCCTCACAGATCCCAGATTGAGGCCACAGTCCTCACAGATCCTCAGATTAAGGCTACAGTCCTCACAGATCCTCAGATTGAGGCTACAGTCCTCACAGATCCCAGATTGAGGCCACAGTCCTCACAGATCCTCAGATTAAGGCTACAGTCCTCACAGATCCTCAGATTAAGGCTACAGTCCTCACAAATCCCCAGATTGAGGCTATAGTCCTCACAGATCCCCAGATTGAGGCTACAGTCCTCACAGATCCCCAGATTGAGGCTATAGTCCTCACAGATCCCCAGATTAAGGCTACAGTCCTCACAGATCCTCAGATTGAGGCTATAGTCCACACAGATCCCCAGATTGAGGCGACGTCCTTGAGAAAGCATGTCAGATGGCCAGAATGAGTTTATTTTACCCAGAAAGATCCCATATCGAATTGATGGCATTGACAATTCCCCGAATCGAACTAACGACCTTGATAGATCTCCATGTTGAATTGATGATCTGACTGAGATGTGGTTATATTTATGCATTGAAATCTCACTTGTTTTTTTCAGTGCTCTAAAAAGTTTTCCCTGCACCACTGGCTGTCTAACGTAGTAGATCTTTCTATGTTTATATTTTTAATTTCAAATTTAATCATTCACATAGCAAAATGCTCTAATTGACATGCGAGTTCAAATTATCTTGCGAAAATTGTTTTTCCACAAATATTTAGCTGCGATCTGCCTTATCTGTCTTGATACAAGCTGAGTCAAATATCTGATTGGCTGATAAGGCGTGTTTAAGCAAATTCAATTTAGAATTTAGCACTAGGAAATTGAATAATGCTTAGCTCTAAAACACAGATTTGCTCTACAATGAATCCAATGTTTTGTTCTATTTTAAGCAACTATTTCTGTAAGCAAGGAGAGACTACTTGTGGGCTTGTCGTGCGGGTCTAGTGTCACCAAGCTACGGCTCGTATGTGCCCGAATCGGTCCTGCAACTAATATTATTATTATTATTGACCGTCCCCGTTATAGCTTCACTGGTCCGCTGGGTAGAAACTGCTCATACTCGGACAGAGGCAAAGATTCCAACTCGTGCGACGGCGGTTGCGTCTGCAATTCAGAGGGCCATTGCGACTGGGGCAGAATCTGCGAAATGCCAGTTACTAACGGCGACTTCATGCTAGTCAGAGCTGAACTATGCAACTCTATTGGCTGGTGCGATAATGCCACATGGAGCTTTGATAGGCGCGACAAAGGTGAGGCCTGATTTGTTGATATTATTATTATTTTTATTGAAGTGCGCGCGCCGATTGGGTGCTGTTTTTTTGTTTATTTGATGTTGGTAACAAGGCTGAACGACTTAATAAAAAACGGCGATAGGAAAACAGTAGCATGCATCAGATTAATTTTAGGTGAATAAAGTATTAGAATTTTTTCTAATAAACTATTTTTTGTTTATTAAACAAAGGCATTAAAACTGACTAATATCACTTCGCTCCCGAAAGGAGAATACTGATTGTGTTTTTGCATTTTAACTATGGGCCTCAGGGCAGTGGCTTTTTTATCTAGCTTTAAGTATGCTTTCTATGAAGTCCACAAAACTTTCTGTTAATCCTGTGCTTTCCTGTGTCATTAAATACACCATTTTGTCATCAGCTGTTAGGCTTTCGAAATTTCGAACAGTACCTGCCCCTTTCTCTATTAATTTATTTCTAATTGGAACATAAACGGACCAATCGCATCTAAAGAAAATATGAGTTTCGCTCTCTACCTCGACTCTACACTTTGGACATGTTCTGTTTTCATAGGCGATTTTCGGTCTTACAGTGCGCAATGTCTCACAGGCCAGTTTGTGGTTTCCTAGACGAAATCGGGACATTGTGCGCCTTTGTTCTGGGTTAGAGATTATTGTTAGGTACTTTTCTCGGGAGAAATCTTTCTTAAACGTGTAATAGAAGTGGCTGAGCTTGGCTGATTTTCCCATCCTCTGAGTCCAGTGCCTTCGGAACTCTGACTCAAAGTTCTCCCTGTGCGTTTTGATGGACTTTGTTTTTCTAGTCTGTTGACAATTCCGCATTACTTCACTATTCATTTTTTCCCCAATGCCAATTTTGGAATAGAATGCCGCATCGTACCTTTAAAATACAGATATGCATATCTGTCGTGGTTTTTTTTGTCACAACAACAGCTAAGAGTAGAATTAAAAAAACTACGTTTCTTAGAAAAATGTTAAGAAGGTTGGTTTCCGCAAAAATTTGGTGACTTTAGTCTGATCAAAGGTCTATCGTTTGATATTAGTTTCTTTCCTTGTAGCTTAATCCATTCTGGGAAGCATTCTTTGTGCCTAAAATGCAGTTGAGCTTATGAAACAGAAAACTACTCGGACACTCGCATTTTCTCTTCATTCTCTCCATAAATAATTAAGTCAAATATTATTATTTTATATAACGGGTGTCCCAAAGTGAACAGTTAGGCTCATAGCCCAGTAATTTAACTGGTCTACAGAAAACATTTGTAAGTTTATTCCACAAAACTTTGCTCCGGATGCGAGTTATTGAGCATAGAAGTGTACGCTAGCTTCTCTGCCAAGCTTTGCCATACACAGCTGCCATAGAAAATATATTGCTTAAAAAAATTACGGAGCATAGACTCTAGAAGCTAGCGTACACTTCAACACACTTCAAAAATAAAAAAACGATTGTCAAATTGGTATAAATATCAACTCTAAATGTATTCTCTTAAATGCATTCACCATCGCATTATTCTAGAAAAGCCGTTGCCAATTGTCGACCTGAAAATATTCTATACTACTCAGCAGCCCATTGGCACTAAACTTTTAAGCGTCCAATTCCGAGCAGCAACTGTGCCAAATATAGACCAGAACTTCACCTACAGAGTGAATATTGTGCGGTTCAGTCAGATTGTAGCCAGCGTTACTACTAACAATACTCGAGTAGACTTTGCTAACACGGAAGCAATTCTACTGGCTGGCCAGCAGTACAATATGAGTGTCAGCTGTAGGCCGCGCTATTTTTCTGGCCACGAGTCCGATCCGGT
The DNA here is from genome assembly GCA_950097015.1 of Macrostomum hystrix. Classification (NCBI taxonomy): domain Eukaryota; kingdom Metazoa; phylum Platyhelminthes; family Macrostomidae; genus Macrostomum; species Macrostomum hystrix. Next base: position 6,204,587 of record CATNEN010000034.1, on the reverse strand, counting down.
CAGTGCGGCATTCAGCGCGCTAGAATTGCCTCCGTGCGAGGCCCCGGCTCTGGTACTGGCGATGCCCCGGGAGGGCACAGTTGGCGCCGTGCTTCCCAGCCCAGCCTGTCGCAATGGCCGAATTCGAAACTTTCAAATTAACGACGGCGTCTCGCCGATTCGCTCTGTCGCAGTCGACGTTAATGATGTCGATGACGATAGATTTTTTGCCTGGAAACATTCATACAGCGGACATCAACTAAAAGTTGCTGCTGCCACCGAAGCCGGCGCTGGACCGTCGGCTGGCGCCGTCAACGTGACCTGGCTGCCCGACTGCCCGCCAGAGCCGCTACAAGAAGGCTATGTTGACGAGCTGTTCGACATTGCTGACAGGCCGGGTGGCAGGCGGCTGTCTCTGCTTTGGGCCGGCCAGACCCGGACAGCAGGCGCTCGCCCATATTTTGTCTCCGCCTGCGAGCTGGCTGCAGTGTCGGACGATCCAAAACTGGCCGATTGCAAGCGAGTCCGGGCGTTAAATCTGACGTTGGGTGACTCTGTAACAATATCCCCAGGTCACAATATCCGATACCTGATTGGTCAGTTGTCTAACAAGACCTGGCCAGCTTGTCGTTGCTATGCAGTTGATGCTGACGGATTCACCGGCAGTGTTGCAAATCCGAGAATCTCTTGGAAGATTATCAATCACAGGAGGATTAGGCTGGTAGAGACTAGCTGTCAAGGCGAGGCTTATGTTCAAGAATATCGCCTGCGTTACGATTCAAGTGCGAATTCTAGCCTAGCCAAATGCGTGCAGGACTTGCCCAGGCAGTTTCTATGCGAACTGCCCGATGATGTAGCGAAGAGACTCAATGGCCAAACTGTGATTTTAGAAGCTCTGTCAGGACAGCGCGTGCTATTTGATAACAACATCCAACTGCCTGCTACATGGCCAACGACAGTACTAATCGTAACAGTCGTTGTGCTGCTTAGCGTACTGATTTCTTTTCTTTTCTTTTGTTATCGCAAACGACATAGGCGAGATCCGAAAGTGCAAAAGGCGGCGCGCGATCGCTACCCGGAAGAGGTTTGTTGTTTGCGATTTAGTTGTCCTGTACGAAAACTAAGTTGACTAATAAGCTAGCGGTGGACACAAGATCGTTGAAATGCCATTCTGTTAATTAGGCAGTTAAAAAAACTTTCTTTTATCGTTTCTTAAGTTGATATTGGGAGTTGAAAGTTGTTAAATATAGTTCTAACCGTCGAGATATTCATCGATTCTGGCCCAAGGTCGGATTTTTCCTATAGTAATCAGTGCATTTCATACACCCCTATACACGAATTTGCACTGCGCCTCAGTGCAACCTCCTCGGCATTCAAACTTTATCAGCGCGTCATCCGTGCCGAGGCGCTTGCAGTGCTAATTCGTGTAGGAGTGTATAAAATACACTGGATGGGAAAAATCTGACCTTCTGCCAGAACCGTTGAATAACTCGACGATCTGAAGAGCTGGGGACTTGATTGTTGTTTCAGAAGATGCGCAAAAGAAGTTGGCCCGTGTTCTTGAGTTTCTTGTGCTTGCGTTGCTCCGTTCGGGTGCAGCACAAATAGTTTTAAGGGGGCAATTCCTACTGTTAACAAATTACGAACTATATTTCTATTTTTCTGCTGTTGTGTCGAATATTTTAGCCCGGCAATCAGCTGCTAATTCCCCAGTTGGGAAGCCCGGCTAGCGAGCCCTTGACTGAGGAGACTAGACTCACACCCAGCGCCGGCGCTGTGGCGACCAACGCTGGCAGTCAAGCAGCTCGTCGCAGTGACGGCGGTAAGTTATTTTAATTTTTTTATTTGCCTACCGCGCTACTCACAGTAGCGAGTCAGATTTTGTTTCCTGTCTTCGAGGCTAACAGTTCGTAATTGGAATAATCTGCAAATAAAAATGGGAAAATTCTTATTGCCGCATTTTAGGAGGCCTGCAGGACAACATCCAGTTGGTTGAAGACTACACCAATGCGTCGTGTGGCAATGATTACGTATTGAGAACGATAACTTAACGACGCCGACAAGTGTATTATTCAGCATAAACAAAATAATTGCTTCAATTTACCTTCTCGTATTTTCCAACGCGTATGAGGAAACCAAAAAATGGACTATTTATTTTGATCCACGTCTTGTATTGTAAAGTACTATTGTGCGCTAGTCAAAGTACAGTTACGCTTTATAATGAGAAGTCTGTCGATTATTTTGGCTCTAATGTATTTTCGTGTATATCTGTTATCTATCTGCATATCGATTAGCTTCTTCGAACACATGATTTTTGCTATTGAACATGGCATTTTTATTTCAATAGATAGGATGGCTCATCCATAGAATGGTCTTTCTATTCCATAAAATGTTGTCTCTATTCCATAGAATGATGTATCTATTTCATAAAATGCTGTCTCTATCCCATAGAATGATATTTCTATCCCATATAATGATGTCTCTATCCCATAGAATGCTGTCTCTATCCCATAGAATGATGTTTCTATCCCATAGAATGCTGTCTCTATTCCATAGAATGATGTTTCTATCCCATAGAATGATGTTTCTATCCCATAGAATGCTGTCTCTATCCCATAGAATGATGTTTCTATCCCATAGAATGATGTTTCTATCCCATAGAATGATGTTTCTATCCCATAGAATGCTTTCTCTATCCCATAGAATCATGTTTCTATCCCATAGAATCATGTTTCTATCCCATAGAATCATGTTTCTATCCCATAGAATCATGTTTCTATCCCATAGAATCAGATTTCTATTTTTAATTGCAATGGCACGTGTGGATTGCTAGCAAAATTTGAAAAGTCTTACAAAAGTGTAACAGCAAACAATTTATTAAGAGTTACAAACATACTATCGTTTTGTTATTTTTTTTCTAAACAACTTATGCTATGTAGCCTAATAGTACAAATGCACTTTAATCCATTGTCACTATCTACGTCACAATGACAAATATGCTGATTTTGCTGATCTTCTACACACAATATTAGCAAAATTGGAATACATTCTAGATATGTTGCTGATTTGTCAACAATGCTATGCTTATTGTGGTGCACAAACGAGACGATATGCTATTGTTACACATTTTTGTATTTGCTATTTTGCGACACTTTTCCGCCATTTAATGGCTTGTACTTAGCTTTTAAATGCACTATATTTTATCTAAAATCTTGCAGCAATTTTTGGGATTTTACTGGGACCTAAACCTGTCATTTCACCACGTTGTACATTATGCATTTCAATATTATCGTATGTATATTTCAAATTAAAGCAGTTATTGCTAATATAGTGCCATCTGATTAACGCAATAAAAGTTTTATTTTTATAAAAGTATCATTACCATAAGAATTCCATTTTACATTAAGCACCTCAGCCTTTCTATGTGTGTGTGTGTAGTACGTGACTAAATATTTTAATTGGTGACTTGAAATTCTTCTGTCGTAGCTACTGAAACTTTCCTTTCTGGTCTGTTGCTTTTGATTTTAAGTTCTTTTTTAGTTACTTTTTAGTTTTGTAAATTTCAGACGAGAAGATATGGCACAACATTTTGTTTTCGTGGTTTGTCTTCTTGACTAACCAACTTTGGATTACAAATTGGTCTACGGTTTACCAACCGTCCTTGAGCAAGATAAATATAATTAAATCTCTGAGTTACAACTTTGTGTCACCCACCAAAGGATGCTTTCATGGTGTCTCATGTTAATGCAAGGGCGGATAGCTCAGTCAGTAAGGTGTTGGACTCTGGATCAGATGGTCCTGGGTTCGACTCCCGACCTAGTCTAGAACTATTCGTGCAGCCTTTGGCAAGCTGCTTTGCCCTGATTTGCACACAGTCTACTCAGCTGCAAATGAGTACCGACATTTCGTCGGGTAATAATAATTCCGGCTGGCGTGGAATAAAGCAGTTCTGTGCGGCAATTCTGTGGGGTTTGGATACTGCCGATATGTTTGGAAAAATAAATTCCATTGCTGACACGCGGCTGTCAACCGGTGTCCGAGAGAGCCGGGGAGTACAATAGGTGTGCAGTCCCCACCTGCTAGTGTGCCTGACACAACACCTGCACTGGCCCTTGGGTCTAGTGTCAATTATTATTATTATTATTATGTTAATGCAATTACACAAAACTCATCAGCGCCTAATTTAGCATATCGCTTTGCTAATAGTCTTATAAATTTATTGAACTGCGCGAGCTTGTCGGTGACTTTATGGTTACAATGTTATAGGTTCTTAAAATGAAATTTCTTAATTTAGTAATTGTATATAATAATTTTATTTGCTAATTTGTATGGCTGAATAAAAAACGATAAAATACCAACATGCTGCTTAGTCCAGGCACTTATTGAGTTGTTTATTTCCACAGTTGCAATTGAAACACGTATTGGCCGGCTTCAAAAGAGGCGGTAGAGGTCCTTGTCTGGTTGGCAGCTTTTGATTATAAGGGTTGTAGCCCAGTGGTTAGACTCACGACCGTCCGACTCACGGCTTGAAGATAGAGTGTTCGATTCCCGACTCCATTGGATCAATTTGTGTCCCTTAGCCAGACGCTTAACACTGCATTGCTTCAGTTCACCCACCTGTTAAATGGGTACCAACATTAGCTGGGTTAATTGAGTGTGTGTTTGGCATCCCCCCAGTCTGCGGACTAAACAGCCGAGCGCGGCTGTGCTGTCGGCTGCACACCTGGTTCGATTGGGGCAGTTGTAATTAATTATTTTCATTCATTCATTTTATTAGGATCATGGGATTAGAAGTACAGTATGTCTTCCCAATAAATTAGCATATGCAGATAGGGAAAGGTAGGAAAAAGCCGTGAAGAAAAGAGACGGATGTGTGAAAAATAGAATCAGTTTGGGGAAGCAATAAAATTTTTTTGAGAATAGGACCAATTTGTATTTATTTGTTCAGTTCTTGAAGACAATGTTGCAATTTTAACGGTGTTTTATTAGCAATAAATCAAATAATGAAGAAGCAGCAATGACACAACTGTTCATAAAGTATACTTTTAATAACTTTTCATGTTAACGAACAATTAACATTTTAATTTTACACTATTTTGCCCAGTCGACGTTGCAAACTAATGATTCTTTTAAGTTGCCTTTGAAATTAGAAATAATAAGTGAACAACTTTGTTAGTGTACCTCTAAATCAAGAATTCAGGCGCCAAAATATAAATATAAAACTGTAGCGTTAAATTCAGCACAATTCACTGAAAATAAACGTTCTCATACGTTTTATTACGTCTTACTTGTTCAGTACGACCTGACACAGAATATCTACGATGTCGTCAGAGAAACCCTTAGATTTTCTAGAGAATATGCCGTCTGCTACACGTAAGTATTTTCCTGTAAATATTAGACAGAAATTTTGCTTAGGCCTATGCGTTTATTCATTTCAGACAAATTTCTAAATCCTTCTAAGAGTAATTTTGTTCCTGAAGGTTATTTTTTTAACCAGATGTTTATATTTTTTAAAAAGGGGAATAAAAATGGATACACTTTCAGGCCTATAAAATATTAAAACGAGAAAAAATTGCTGTTTACCTATTGTGACATATTTAAAACTGTTAAACTGAGGCATCTTAAATGTTAAAGGTCTGGTATTCTTTCAGCTGAAAATCTGCAATTCAATTGATGTTTACCATAACAAATGTTCAATATAATTTATAGCTTAAATTTATGAAACAACATTATGCATGGTTTCCAGAGTCAAAAGCAAACATTCAGGGTAGCAACAGTTTCAGTTATTTTTTAAATTAGCCCCTTATGTATTTAATTATCTAGATGTCAATATCAGTTTCAATGGAAAATCATTTTAGGGTGTATTTCTTATTGAAATGATGATCTTGAGAAACTACATCACTTATATTTTGCATCTTATTCAAATTATGACCTCATGTACTAAGTTATGGATAACAATAATTTCAATTAAAAATCTTCCCTAAAATAATTGCATTCTCATACTACAGCATTTCATATCTTTAGACTATCTTAAGATCTTTAGTATAACTTAGTAAAGCTTAGTATAACTTATAAAAGTAATATATAAGTTAGTAAACTAAAGTTAATTGACATACATAATATAAAAAGAACTGGGTTACAAAGTGGAGTAGGGCACACCTCAATTTTGGAAAATGATAATTTTCAATGGTATGGCTACATGCAAATTATTGTCAACCAAAAGTGGAATGGATGCTTAATATATAAGTTTAGTATGTAGTTTGTATCATGATACATTTTGGTAAGATGTATCATGGTAAGATGTACCATACTTTAAAACTTATGGTAAGATGATTAAATTCCAAAATGAATAATTTATGGTTGGTTGCTGAAAGTTTTGTTCCTAAACTTATTCTTTTTTTCTAATTACTATCTTTCTCTAATAATAAAGTAGCATTGAAATTATGACTTCTGAATGGGTTTTATATGAAAAAAACTAAAAAAATCATTTAATTTTAGAGTTAAACAAATTTAGGTCAAACTTAAGCCGCCCTTTTCTGCCTTTGTTATTTTATATAAGCCGGCGACATCTCTGGCCAGATGAAGGCCGCCTACGATATGGGCGATTCCGGAGCTGATGGCTCTGGCTATGGCGGCGGCGGTGGCGGCCGGGCGTCCGCCTATCTGCGCCGTCGCGGCTTCGGCTGGCTAATGGAAGTCGAAGAAGACGAAGAACAGCAGAAGCCGCTCCTAGAAGAACTGGACATTGATCCCACGGATATCTATTATAAGCTGCGCTGTGTGCTGCTGCCGTTGCCCTACTTCGGCTATAATAGGCAGGTTGTGCGCGACAGACCGGACTTCTGGGGGCCGCTGTTTGTTGTGCTGCTATTCGCCTTAGTTGCCATGGTTGGCCAGTTCCGTGTGGTGTCCTGGATCCTCACAATCTGGCTGGCCGGCTCCTGGTTTGTCTACGTGCTGGCTAGATCTCTCGGCGGCGAGGTGTCCTATTCACAGAGTCTCGGCGTCATCGGCTACTCGGTGCTGCCGCTGTTGCTGGTTGCGCTGCTTCTGCCGCTGGTCGCTCGGGTCCACCACCTGGTTGGATTCGCCTGGAAGGTAATTTTGTGCGATTTTGCCTGAATTTAACCGCCCCGTTTGTGTGAAAGTTTGCAATCTCCAGATTCTTAAACTAGAACCACAGAAAAATATATGTAGATAGGTTGTGGCTGTTTTATCTGAGGCTAGAAACAACGCAATCCCTAATCCTCAAGCTAGGACAGTTTCAATCCCAGATCCTCAAGCTTCAATCCCAGATCTTCAAGCTAGGACAGCTGCAATCCCAGATCCTCAAGCTAGGACAGCTGCAATCCCAGATCCTCAAGCTAGGACAGCTGCAATCCCAGATCCTCAAGCTAGGACAGCTTCAATCCCAGATCCTCAAACTAGGACAGTTGCAAAACCAGATCCTCAAGCTAGGACAGCTGCAATCCTAGATCCTCAAGCTAGGAAAGTTGCAATCCCAGATCCTTAAGCTAGGACAGTTGCAATCCCAGATCCTTAAGCTAGGACAGTTGCAATCCCAGATCCTCAAGCTAGGACAGCTGCAATCCCAGATCCTCAAGCTAGGACAGCTGCAATCCCAGATCCTCAAGCTAGGACAGCTGCAATCCCAGATCCTCAAGCTAGGACAGCTTCAATCCCAGATCCTCAAGCTAGGACAGTTGCAAAACCAGATCCTCAAGCTAGGACAGCTGCAATCCCAGATCCTCAAGCTAGGACAGCTGCAATCCCAGATCCTCAAGCTAGGACAGCTGCAATCCCAGATCCTCAAGCTAGGACAGCTGCAATCCCAGATCCTTAAGCTAGGACAGTTGCAATCCCAGATCCTCAAGCTAGGACAGCTGCAATCCCAGATCCTCAAGCTAGGACAGCTGCAATCCCAGATCCTCAAGCTAGGACAGCTTCAATCCCAGATCCTCAAGCTAGGACAGCTGCAATCCCAGATCCTCAAGCTAGGACAGCTTCAATCCCAGATCCTCAAGCTAGGACAGTTGCAATCCCAGATCCTGAAGCTAGGACAGCTGTGCTACTGCAATCCCAGATCCTGAAGCTAGGACAGCTGTAATCCCAGATCCTCAAGAAATCCACAAAACCTACTTGATTTAGCACCTTCCTATATTGTTAAACCCTAATCTCATTGTTTTCCTGTCTTCTCTATTGCTGTATTATCTGTCCCTAGATGCCACAAAGTCAGTCCTTCTCACCTTCTGTGCTTATTTAATTATATTGGACCCCATTTCTATTGACCAGTCTCTCGCCAATGTCCGCAGATCCTGGCCGTGGTGTGGGCCTCCTACACAGCCGGCTCGCTGCTCTGCGTTGAAGAGCTGCAAGTGAAGAAGCCACTGCTGCTCTATCCGATTTTCCTGCTCTATGTGTACTTTCTGTCGCTCTACACTGGGGTCTGACATAATTTCTATTTCACTGCCTACAAGTCTGTTGCATTGTTTTTTCAACTAAATCCAATATTTGTTTGTGTTTGCCTTTGTTTTACTAGCTGCGTGCGATCGTTTTATCTCTTTTCCTGCCACATTTCTCCAATGCTACTTCGTCTTGACACCAACTACTCTACTGTAAGTAGCCTATATTGTACGTTCATGGCAAAAGAGTTTCAGTTGCACATTTATACGGAATAAATGAATTAGTTTAGACTGTCATTTCTAAAAATAGGTTTCGGTTTTCTGATAATCTACCCTTCCTCTAGGGATACGAACTATGTGTAGTATGTGTGTACAAAAGTATCTGTGTTATAACCAGTTCAGGCTGTAATAGGTGAGATTCTGGTTAAATCTACTCGTATATTAAAATATATGCGCTTCTTTAGAATTTTTATTGATCAATTGGCATCAATAGTGTTGCACACAAGCCGCTTAGAAATGTTTCCATTGGTTCACGGTTAATTGCTCATTTAAACACGTGCAGTTGAAGTTTTTAATACTTTTTTTACTCGTAAATGAATTACCTGCTAAAGTGGATTATGTCCTGTTAAATATAACCATTTCCCAGCTCACAAGTGACTAAAGTGAGTGAATTTCCCAGCTCACAAGTGCCTAAAGTGAGTGAATTTCCCAGCTCACAAGTGCCTAAAGTGAGTGAAATTCCCAGCTCACAAGTGTCTAAAGTGAGTGAATATCCCAGCTCACAAGTGTCTAAAGTGAGTGAAATTCCCAGCTCACAAGTGTCTAAAGTGAGTGAATTTCCCAGCTCACAAGTGTCTAAAGTGAGTAAATTTCCCAGCTCACAAGTGCCTAAAGTGAGTGAATTTCCCAGCTCACAAGTGACTAAAGTGAGTGAATTTCCCAGCTCACAAGTGACTAAAGTGAGTGAATTTCCCAGCTCACAAGTGTCTAAAGTGAGTGAATTTCCCAGCTCACAAGTGCCTAAAGTGAGTGAATTTCCCAGCTCACAAGTGCCTAAAGTGAGTGAATTTCCCAGCTCACAAGTGTCTAAAGTGAGTGAATTTCCCAGCTCACAAGTGCCTAAAGTGAGTGAATTTCCCAGCTCACAAGTGACTAAAGTGAGTGAATTTTCCAGCTCACAAGTGACTAAAGTGAATTGACTATTTTTGACGAACGATTTCGTTTGAGAAATTTGAAATTTTATTGATTCACAAGTTATTTATTTGCTAAGTTTATTTTCAATTAAAATGTATCTAGAGAAAAAACTGTTAAACAAGTAATCGAAAAAATTGTCGATTAGCGAGGTTAGAGAGCGCAAGGATAAAAAAAGACAAATTGAGAGACAGTGAGGACTATAACGAGCGATTGAAAGCTAGGAAAGAAAAAAACGAACAAGAAAAATAAAGTATTAATCTACATTTCTTGACTTCATCTTGTACGCAGCAGTTTGATGTAAATGTATTGTTTTTCGATATATATTGATCAGAATTTATAACTTCATAATTGCCTTATAAAGCGAACAATGTTTTCTTCGTCTGACACAATTTTATTCAAAGCGCTGAGTTTTTTACTGAATGTATTTATTACTGTTACATAATAATTATTTTTTAATCAAATTGCGTGACAGAACAACAACATAATAGGAATAGCATCAGTCAATAATGTAATAATCGATCTATAAATCAATCAATAATCACTAATAACGCTGTGACACTAATCAGTTTCTACTAAGCGGATAGTTAATACTCAATCAGCTGGAGCTGGCTAATTAGAGGAAACTTTTATTTAATTAGTAAACGAAATAGATTCAGAGAAAAATGTGCGATAATGATAATATGAAAAAGTAGTAGAAATATAATAATAACATGATGAGGATAGAAATTTTAGGACAACACAGGCGATAATTGAGTTTGGCGCCAGAAGGCGCATTATGCGGAGACGACAGACGACAGATCCACAGTGGGTGCAGCAACAGAACTATTGCAGGTTCGCTTTCTTTACTTTTCATTTAAATTACTAGCGAATAATTAAAATTAATTTTGAATACAAAAGAGAGAGGCGTTAGTAAATTTTTTGAAGATTTCTTTTCTAAAACACTATTGTTAAATGAGACATGACTCTAGGACACCGTGGGTTTGTATTAATTATTTCACTTTCACTATTGTACTTATCAATATCAAAGCGCCTTCTGCTCTCTCTCTCTCTCGCACCTTCCAACCCTTGCACACACATTTCTCCAGTCTAAATTTGAGAAATCCGCATCTACACCGACAAGATCAGGGCCACAATGAAGCCGTAGAGGCCCAGCACTTCGGCGAAGATCAGGATGAGGATCATGCCGACAAACAGGCGCGGCTGCTGGGCTGTACCGCGCACGCCGGCGTCGCCAACGATGCCGATGGCGTAGCCTGAGGCCAGGCCGCTGAGGCCGACAGCCAGGCCGGCGCCGAGGTGACGCAGCGACTTCTCAACTGTGTAGTCTGGCGTCATGTTCTGGGAGATGAGAACGGCCACAACTAGGCCATAGATAGCGATGATACCGGCCATGACAACTGGCACCACAGATTTCATGATTAGCTCGGGCCGGAGCACTGCCATGTTGGCGATGCCTGTGCCTGACTTGGCTGTGCCATAGGCGGCGCCAAGGGCTGTTAATGGGGGTTGATGGTGCCAGTCAAAAGTATTAAATAATCAAATGAGCTTGTATATAATTTATTTTAACAAATACAATTATGTTTAGTTAATTTTTATGTGCTAAATACAAAAAATGAATTATTTTCTTTGAAGGTAGCGAAGGATAACAATTGAGCAGCATTATTTTACACTGTGAGAATGGTTCACACAGTAGAGATATCTTGCTCTAATACTCTGATATGATTATATATTTAGTAGTAAAAAAATTAGTGAAATTTTATACTAACACATTGATAATTTCTAGCAGATAGTATTCTAGGCAAGGACAAGGCAAGCATTCTGTAAATAAATGTAAGAAGCAGTTTTTATTCTTAGAGGACTACTAAATCAAGTACAGAGCAAATAAACAACTCTGCTTCAATGTAATAATAGATATTTTTAGCACTAGTGGATCCAATAAAACTTTGGGGTGCCATGCATTTTAGTACAGGGCACTTTGGCACCACTCTGTGGCTTTCAGCACTGCTCTGGGGTGAGAAGTGCTTTTCTGCCTACATCTGATACAAATACAAGATCTATAATAATATTGAAACCAAGTTTTCTGAGAACATTGGCCACAAATTATCAACACACATCAGGAACCAGCAAAGCAATAATGTGATCAGTAATCAGTAATATGTAGATAAGTCCTCATATATCCTACATTTGTGTGCTTTTGGAAATGCCAATGGCATTGAAATGTTACATTTTTTTACTTTTTCATACAAAAAAATAATTTTGCTAAAGGTGTCTTAGTACCTGTCTTTATCTAACAGCCATGAAGGCAGATTGAGCTTGCATTTGTTAATTTCCAAAATCGAAAACCTTATTTGTTGTTTTACCTTTGCTATCCCGACAAAAAAACTTAAAGTTAAAACTTAAAATAGCTAGCTGCAGCCAATGATTAATGTATAAACAAAATCTGACTTTTAGTAATCATTCCTAGCTATCTATCGCTGCCGTGCCACATGCCGTAGGCCTAGCCTCCGGTCCAAAGAGTTGCATAGCTTAAGTGTTGCTATTTAGGTGGAACTTTACAAAACATATTTTTAATAAAACATATAATTACAAATTTCAAGAATGAGCAAAATCTGAATGATTTCCCAAGTACTGTGTTTGATTTAAAATTTCTACTTACCACAGAAAATCATGGCCGCTGAGGCTCCCATAACACCGAAAAATGGAGTGTACAATGGATTGTCAATCGTCATTTTGGTTGATTATAAAGATAATTCAGGATTAAAAGAATCGGCGGACGAGCGGTAGAAAATAATGACGAAAACCAGTTTAGAATTTGCGAAAAACATAAACACGATTAGACAAAAAAACTCACTTACCTATGAAGATGTAACAAACTTTTTAATACTAAATAAACAGGCGAATTGCGATGACAGTTTTGGAAGTTAGTAGAAACAATTTAATTTTTGTTTTTCTGAGTGCGTCTGTCAACGCGTAGAAGTAATTTTATCGTGCTGATTCCGCTAAGTCAATCAAGTACGAATCATAGAAATACAAAAGAAATGAGTGCAGAAAGTAAGTAACATAGAAAGTAGAAAGTAAAATATACGCTCATATAGAGTGAAAACCAACTGCTAAACATTCTTTCTAATTTTTATTAACCGGAACGTCCCGAATTCGATCAAAATTGAGTTACGAAGTTTGAATGAATGACAATAAACGCGAAAGTTTTTTCCAGTCTTGTTTCGTATCTGTTGATTATAAGCAATAAGAAACTCGGGTTCTTCAAATATTTTCGATTAAGTTAGTGGATTGACACTGAATATTTAACATATATATTTACTGGGTAAATAATTTTTTCTATCTCAATCGCAACTTGATTTATTAAAAACCAAGGACCCTTTTCCTATAGTGGTCATTGTTCAAAACTATCCCGGATCGGAAGCTTTAAGTTATATTCATGTTACGTAGAATCTCGATCAACACTAAGCTGTCAATTGCTTTTTAAGATTGTCAAATACGTATTCAAATACATATGCAACAGTTGTTGCTGAATGCTTTTTTTAACTGATAGAAAATCTAGATTTACGAATAAAGTACAAGCATTTGCACTTGTATCAGCTACGATTTTGATGGTCTTTACTTGTATGAAATGAAATATATTTACGCAAAAGTATAATCTATGTAAATTAATTTGATGCGCACAAATGTCAAATTGAAGCATTTGTTTGAAGCATTTTTAACAGCAGTTGAAAATTTATATATCGATCAGATAAGTAGTATTCACACAACGGTTCACAATGTAATGTTGTTTGCATTTTGAGTAAATAGAAGCATAAATGATTTTCATTTGGAATTAATATTCATAATGAATTCATGTTGCAATTGTATTCACACAAATCGTTATATTGACATCTGGTGAAATCGAATTGTGACAATAAACAGTGCTTTAATCATTATTTTATCATATCAAACAATATTTTGTAAGCTAGGATTGCAAAGATGACGTCAAGCATTTAAAGAGTAATCTTTTATATGTGATTGATGCTTTTTTAATGGTAGAAAGCTGTGTTCAAATGCGTATTCTCTGGGATGAATTTAGTTTTTGCGTTGCAGATTACTAACAAAATTACAAGGTAAAGTAAGTTTATTGTGCGGCCGGTTTGCACTTTTAGGGACGCAACAATATAGTCAGCTCTGATCTTAAAAATTACTATCGTGAGAAAAACTTTGATATTGTTGCATTGATAAATGGCTGCACACAGTCCGGTTGCACAGCTGTTCGCACGCTCCAGTTGCACACTCCAGTTGCACACTCCAGTTACACAGTTGGTTGCACACAGCAGTTGCACAGTTGGTTGCACACTCCAGTTGCACAGCTGGTTGCACACAGCAGTTGCACAGTTGGTTGCACACAGCAGTTGCACAGTTGGTTGCACACAGCAGTTGTTCGCACCACCAAGCTACGCATAGTACTCCCTGGTGGGTGCCCTCCGGTAGCCATTGTGCAGGCCGGCAGCGGCGCCACCGCCGCCCCAGCTTTTGCCAGCTGCAGCAGCCGGGCCGAGCGCATACGAGCCCTCGTCCGCCTTGCGTATCCGGTGCACGCATAGCAGCACCAGCGCCAGGATTAGCAGAACGACACCGGCGCCGCCGGCCACCGCGGCAGCCAGGACGCCGGGCGTAGCGAGCAGCTCCGAGTAGCCGCCGATGTCTACGCTTATCGGCGAGTTAGTGTAGACTGTCGCCGAAGATGTCGCGTCGTAGTTTGGTCCGGCGGTTCCAGCGACGGCTACCGCGACGACGGGGTCAGATAGTGCCATGCCTGGATAGGATTAGTGTCGAAGGGATTAGTTTCGATATGTGGATGTGTAGGATGTGGGATGTGGGACGTGGGACATGTACAAGTGGGGTGTGTGGAATGTGAGGTGTGTGTTATGAGGTACGTGGGATTTCGGATAAGTAGGGTGTGGAGGTTATGATGGGATATTTTCGGATTGGGGACAATGTGAAATGTTGGATTTTTGGCGTCACTCACCGTTTCGTCTGCTATCGGCCTGTTTCCCAGTTGGCTTTTTCTGAAAAATTTCAGCGGGAAAATTAGCTTTTAAGTGTCGTTATCGATTGCTATCGATGTCGCAAGTCTGCTATCGATGGAAAAAATACGCACAGGAATTTTCTAAGAAAATAACCGGTGATTTACGTGGATCGCATTGTGTAGGCTTGTGGAAGGTTACATTTAAAGTAAAAAAATCGTTGGTTTTGAATCGATCAGCTACGCAATAGGCTGTCTGCAGATCAGCCAATGCCGACTACCAATTGAAAATTTTCCCATTCAGTTTCCATTGGAGGGGAAATATTCCCCATGCTATTTTAGTTCTCAATGACGCATCTCTGAGCAGCCTGGCATTGAGACTAGAAGGGGCTGCGTGGTTGCACATAATGTGAGCCTTCTGTGAAACGACAGTCCTTTGAGATCCGCGTCTATGGCCTTTAGAAGCGACGTGCATTAGCTGCGGCTGAACCTATGGTCTCGATAGGTGTGTCGTTTTAGGGTTTATGAAAGTTACCCCTTGTAATTAGAGAATTAGGGCGCGTGCCAGATTCGATTTCTGCTATATCTTGCCTTGTCTCTTTCTCAACCTACCTCTCAGTCTCCTTCTCAACCTGCATCTCAGTCTCCATCTCAACCTACCTCTCGGTCTCCTTTTTAATCCAACCCTCATCCACTGTCTCAACCCACCTCTCAGTCTCCTTCTCAACCTACCGCTCAGACTTCATCTTAACCTACCTCTCAGTCTCCTTCTTCATCTACCTCTCAGGCTCCTTCTAAACCTAACTCTCAGTCTTCTTCACAAGCTACCTCTCAGTCTTCTTCACAAGCTACCTCTCAGTCTCCTTCTTCATCTACCTCTCAGGCTCCTTCTAAACCCACTTTTGAGTCTCCTTCTCAAACTACATCTCAGTCTCCATCTCAACTTACCTCTCAGTCTCCATCTCAACCTACCTCTCAGTCTCCTTCCCAACCTACCTCTCAGTCTCCTTCTCAACCTACCTCTCAGTCTCCATCTCAACCTACCTCTCAGTCTCCTTCTCAACCTACCTCTCAGTCTCCTTCCCAACCTACCTCTCAGTCTCCTTCCCAACCTACCTCTCAGTCTCCTTCCCAACCTACCTCTCAGTCTCCTTCCCAACCTACCTCTCAGTCTCCTTCCCAACCTACCTCTCAGTCTCCTTCTCAGCCTGCATCTCAGTCTCCATCTCAACCTACCTCTCGGTCTCCTTCTCAACCTACCTTCTCAACCTCTCATTATTCCTCCAAAAAAAATCTCTCAGTCTCCATCTCATCTCACCCTGTTATGAATTTTTAAACAAAAGCTGTTAGAACTCAAGCACCATATACATATCTGGGGCAATCTCAGCAGCTGGGTGATTAAGAATAATTTTCATACAAACTCCTTTACTGTCCCTCGATGCGATTATGCAATCTGCTCCATCACAGATCCAATGCAGTTTTTGCATAGCGTCGCAATCAGTGCTCACATGGGGGCCACTGTACACAGTAGCGAAATACATTATGCATATCTCTGTAGCTCAATCACACTTACTGTCAGCTTTAATTCAGCCCCTCTTATCTGGGATCCGGCTAGATTGCCGAATTTCTAAATCCCATCCAGGGAAGCCTTCATTCCAAGAGTGACTCACAGCTAGTCCAGAGCAGAGAGAAAGTGAAATTGAAACTGAAAATCTCTAGGGTGAGAGGATTGAGAGAATAGAGGATAGACGCTATACTGAGAACAGCATGCCATGGTACATATTAGGGGAGCATGAGCTCAGTAGTTTAAGCTTCGAACTTGTGACTACAGAGAGGTCGGGGGTTCAAATCTTATTCAAAGGAAAACAATGCATCATTGTGCAGTATACTTAATTCCTCATTGGGTCTATGAGAATTTCCCGCACGAGATTTTCCCGCAGCGAGAGTTTCCCGCACAGCCGCAGCTATTGCATGTGAAGGCTGCGTACAGCTGTTCAGTCCATGGACTGGGTGGGACGCCACACCCACCCCAGTTAAATGCTGAGTAAACTGAAGCAATGCAGAGTTAAGTTTCTTGCTAAAAAAAATTTGTTCCAGTGGAGTCGGAAATCGAACCTCCGACCGTCAACAAAGCTACAACCTCATTTGGGCAACCCAAACAATTCTAAACAGTATAGAATCTATGCAAAGACATGTTATTTTACTGTTGATCCTATCCGGAAATTTTACGCATTCATATTATCTAAAAGTACATCTTGATCACAGACAGGCTTCTATAGGCAAAGTCTAGATACCCTTTCAGATGCGCGGTAGATAGATTCTAGACAAAAATCAAATTTAGAATCCTCCAACGCCCAGTGAGCGGGTGTGGGAGAAATCAAATTGGGAAAATATTTCTAGCACCACAGCCGGACACTACGAGCTGACACCTTTGCGTTGACCCCACTGTTGGCCTTCGTCTTCCCCTATCCCATGGGAGATTTCTCCCATCCCGCTAGGGTCATCAAGCCTTTCCGAATGGAGACCTCAAAGGATTTGGAATTATATTTTTCTGTGGCGAACAGAATGGCAATTTGGCCAATTGATTGGCTAAATCAGCCACAACCGAGGGACCGAGAGATTCAGTTATTGATCTGCAGCTTAAAGCCACTTAGGGCATCTGGGAAAATCTGTACTCAAAGTACTTCTCTCTCGTCTGTCACTATATCCACCTATTTTAAGCAATGGAGACTTGTAATACTGTTAGAGCAGCAGCAGCAGCAGCAGCAGCAGCAGCAGCAGCATATTGCCTGAAGGTCGAATTCTAAGAAAGCTATTGACACAGCTGAACTGATTTTCTATGCTTTTCTGTGTACCTCCGGTGGATAATACAACATAGTTTTAGATTATAACTGCTACACAGGGTTGCCTAGTTGTTAGACAGGGTTGCCTAGCTGTTAGACAGGGTTGCCTAGCTGTTAGACAGAGTTGCCTTGCTGTTAGACAGAGTCGCTCATCTGTTACACAGGGTTGCCTTGCTGTTAGACAGGGTTGCCTAGTTGTTAGACAGGGTTGCCTAGCTGTTAGACAGAGTTGCCTAGCTGTCAGACAGGGTTGCCTTGCTGTTAGACAGGGTTGCCTAGCTGTTAGACAGGGTTGCTCAGCTGTTAGACAAGGCACTAGACAGGGGAAATTTTTGGCTTTGAAAATTTAAAGTAGAAATAGTATAGAAGAAATATTCTCTATTTTCCAAGTTTTCATCACACAGATGCTTACCAAGCTACTGACTAGAATGTTTTAAGTAGTTTAAATGTGTTATTCTCACCCGTATTTGATTTTCTAACGGCGATGCTGATGGCGTCACCGATGACGGATCGCCATTGTGGGATTCTTGATCTGCGGAAAACAAGGATATGAATTCCAGAGCTTTAAGGACCAAGGGAGCTATTGAGAACCAATGAAACGGATTTGGGGACGATATCTTGAGGAAAATGATTTGCACAGAAATGCTGTATATAGGGGGATTAAGTGAAATAAATTGTCCAGAAGATTTCTGCGCTGCGTAATGGGATTTTGACAGTTTTTAGAATTTGGAAAGGGGATTTCGAAAGGGGATTCGGCAAGGGCATCTGAGAAGGGGATTTGGTATGGGATGAGAGGATAGGTTTTGGGGAAGGAAACTTGGGAAAAATCGACTTGGAAATGGGATTTTCAAAAGGATATTTCGGAAAGTGATTTTGGGATGCGGACTTAGGAAGAGGCCCTGAGCAAACGGGGTTCGATAGAGGAAAATATCTTGAAATGGGTTTGGGAGAATTGAAGAAAATTTAGGATAAGGATTTTCGGAATTTAATTTAGGGAAAAGGAATTCAGAAAATAGGATTTTAAGAGTTTATCTTTGGAGGTGAAGTTGAAGCGTTAACGAGTGCTCAGGTTAAACACACAGCTCACCCAACCGTCTGAAGCGATAGTAACTAGGCAGGACAAGCATGCCAGCGAAGCGACCTTTGAGCAGTTGGGCGTCGAGCACCTGTTTCAGACCCTGATAATCCACTGTCAGCTCCTTGGGATGACTGATTGAGGTCAGGATGACTTCGGCAATGAGCGAGCCTCTCCTGTACAGGACACAATTTTAAAAAGTTTCGGAATGATGCTGGTTTGTACTTTAATAATGGAATCTAGAATCAGCAAATCTTATTTATTCTACGGAAACCGAATCAACCGAGAAATTGAGAGATTTGGTCAGTCGAGCGTCTCGGAGTCTTCAACCGGGACATTGGAATGTGGCTGCGGCTGAAGCCATTCCACTGAGCAACCACCGGATGTGTGCCAGAGGCATAGGAAATGGCCCAGTAGCCATGGGAGCTGCTATACGGTGTCACGAGCTATTCGAAGATTCACTAAACGCGCAAGTCTATTTAGCCGTGAACTCAAACACTAATGAGACTTGATGCCGCAGTGCTGCATGCGGACTAGATGAAGCTGACGCCATGTTAGGAATAGCCAAATGATGAGGAAAGTAGAGTGTGTATAAGAAGTGTGAGCTGGTGAAGCTGCTGTATATGCTACTCTAATTCTGGGCTGTAGGGAAGAGCGTGAAGGGCATAGAGAGTTGTTCCCATCTCGCCACTTCAGAGCAAAAAAATTTTTTTCCCAACGAAATTTTTACTCTCCGCTCTATATAATTCTAGGAGCTAATGCTAAACAGTGAATGAGTTCCACCAAGACAGACAGACAGAGACAGAGAGAATAGAAAGTTACACAGCAATTTTTTGCTGGCAACGGAAGTCTTACATACAGTTTGAAAGAATTGATTACACTGTTTAAACTGAACTGTGCCTAGTATTTCTCTGAACTTTCGCTCCTCTCTGTTCCGATGCAAAACAAAATGTGTTTTGTGATAGCTAGACCTGTTGCCGACTGCTTTTGTATCCGAGTCCAGGTATTGTTCAAGAATAGTTTTTCACTACTCCATGCGGAATGAGGGTTGTAGAAGTTCTGTATAGAAGTGGGACTTGCTTCCTGCCGAATATCACTGGCCTTGTCAAATATGAGAAAAAACGGTATGCAACACTAGACTCTTAAATGAAGGAAACTCATTTGTTTCTAGGAAATGGAACCCCGGATAATGAGTATTGATGGAAATGGAGATTTTAGGAAATAGGGATTTCAGGATTTAAAAAAATTGGATTTCAGGACATTGGATTTTCGGGAATTGGGATTTTAGGAAGTTGAGATTTTAGAAAATAGGGATTTAAAAGAAGGGATTTAAAAGAAGGGATTTAAAAGAAGGGATTTAAAAATGGGGATTTTAGGAAATAGGGATTCCAGGAAATGGGAACTTTAGGAAATTGGGATTTTAGGAAATTGGGAATTTAGGAAATGGGGATTTCAGGAGATGGGGATTTTAGGAAATGGGGATTCCAGGAAATGGGAATTTTAGGAAATTGGGATTTTAGGAAATTGGGAATTTAGGAAATGGGTGTAATAGCTCAAGAGTCACGCTGTGTGAGGTGCGAAGAAAAAGGTGAGCCCTCCAAGTAGGGCGAGACAGTATTTATATATTTGCCTCAACGTGCAACCGATACGATCAACGTGCGCGTGGGGGGCATGTACATAGTGAGCGAGAGTTAGTGATATGTACATATTAGATTGACCGGCAAAGAGATACGTGAGTGCTATTAGACTACGGCATGACAATGGGGATTTCAGGAAATGGGGATTTTAGGAAATGGGGATTCCAGGAAATTGGGAATTTTAGGAAATCGGGATTTTAGGAAATTGGGAATTTAGGAAATGGGATTTCAGGAAATGGGGATTTCAGGATTTTAAGAAAAGAGGATTTCAGGACTTTGAATTTTCGGGATTTGGGATTTTAGGAAATGGGGATTTTAGAAATAGGGATTTAAAAGAAGGGATTAAAAATAGGGATTTTAGGAAATTATGATTTCAGGATTTAAGAAAATAGCATTTCAGGACTTAGGATTTTAGGAAATGGGGATTTTAGGAAATAGGAATTATAGGAAATGAGGATTTCAGGAAATGGGAATTTTAGGAAATTGGGATTTTTTGAAATAGGGATTTTATGATGTGTTGATTTTATAAAATGGGGAATTTAGGAAGTTGGGCTTTTAGAAAACAGGGATTTCTAGAAGCAGGGATTTAAGCCTATTGGGATTTTTTGGGAAGCCAGGATGTCAGGTAGTGGGATTTCTGGGAGTAAAATTGGGATTCTAGGATATGAAGTTTTGGAAAAATATTTTCGGAAATGTTGATATACGGAAATTGGGATTTCTGTCCACCTTTGCATTTCGATTTTCCTTTTTAGCATAATCAATCTCTTACAATCCCTTGGTCTGTAGAAGTGCTGCTAAATCTCATTTATTCACTCCAACTCGTCTCTGAGTGAAGAGTCGGTGGTGAATCGACTGGTACGACGTTATCCCAACTAAACTGCTTTCGCCGTCAAAAAGCAATGCTAAATTGTTGCCGACTTTCGATTGAAAATTCTTCCCAACAGGCTGAGATTCTTCCCCGACATGGCTGCCGGCAAAATCAGAGGGACTTGGACAGCGGCGAGAATCTAATTTAGTAGTGGCTAATGAAAGACTGTCAGCAACGCCTTCCTGCTTCTCTGGGTTACAGCAACCACCAAACCACATCTGGAACTGTCACAGTCTATCTTTCTATCTATCTATCTATCTATCTATCTATCTATCTATCTATCTATCTATCTATCTATCTATCTATCTATCTATCTATCTATCTATCTATCTATCTATCTATCTATCTATCTATCTATCTATCTATCTATCTATCTATCTATCTATCTATCTATCTATCTATCTATCTACGAGTATCTATCTCTAAGAAAGAATCCAAGTACTATAAAATTATCATCTCTAAATAAATCAGTGGCGTTGTACAGGCCTCAAGTACCTCTCTACTTTGAGTGTTTTGCACAGAATCGCAGACAAAGTATAGGGCTTCCGACCCCGCACCATTGTGTTCAGTTTTCTTAGCTAAAACGCAAGCAAAATAATTTACTGTAAAGTAAGATGTTCTACTAAAAAGATAGCTAAAACAGATTTGAGCAGACTAACAAGCCGTGGCAGGTTTATTAGGTTTAAATTACGGGCTGAGCACTGAGCACACACTCCGTCATTCTTAGCGGAAGATCTCCAAAAGCGGCAAAACTTCAAAGTGCTGCAACACTGTATTAAGCTTCATCTGCCAGCACTCGAACACCCTACATGGCCTCTCTAACCCAGCATCTGCTGCTCTACCCCCCCTCCGTCCTCTGCTGCTGCACGCCTGTGTTTAATCATTCATTATTCTGTGTAGTGCCTACTTCTGTAGCTGCCACAGACTCAGTCACTTGCAGCCTGGGCTGATAATGCTGCTTTGACAGCCGTGTTTGAGTCTGATACCTTGATTTCTGAGAATTTCACTGCTTTAGGCGACAACCAAGATCTTGCACAGACTCCCAATATCTTGCACAGACACCCAATATCTTGCACAGACATCCAATATCTTGCACAGACATCCAATATCTTCCACAGACACCCAATATCTTCAACAGATACCCTACGCCTTTTACAGACACGCAACGCCTTCACAGACACCCAACCAATTTCACAGACACCCAACCAATTTCACAGACACCCAACCCATTTCACAGACACCCAGCCCATTTCACAGACACCCAGCCCATTTCACAGACACCCAGCCCATTTCACAGACACCCAGCCAATTTCACAGACACCCAACCCATTTCACAGACACCCAACCCATTTCACAGACACCCAACCCATTTCACAGACACCCAACCCATTTCACAGACACCAACCCATTTCACAGACACCCAACCCATTTCACAGACACCCAACCCATTTCACAGACACCCAACCCATTTCACAGACACCCAACCCATTTCACAGACACCCAACCCATTTCACAGACACCCAACCCATTTCACAGACACCCAGCCCATTTCACATACACCCAGCCCATTTCACAGACACCCAGCCCATTTCACAGACACCCAGCCCATTTCACAGACACCCAGCCCATTCCACAGACACCCAGCCCATTTCACAGACACCCAGCCCATTCCACAGACACCCAGCCCATTTCACAGACACCCAACCCATTGCACAGACACCAAACCCATTTCACAGACACCCAGCCCATTTCACAGACACCCAACCCATTTCACAGACACCCAACCCATTTCACAGACACCCAGCCCATTTCACAGACACCCAACCCATTTCACAGACACCCAACCCATTTCACAGACACCCAACCCATTTCACAGACACCCAACCCATTGCACAGACACCCAACCCATTTCACAGACACCCAACCCATTTCACAGACACCCAACCCATTTCACAGACACCCAACCCATTTCACAGACACCCAGCCCATTTCACATACACCCAGCCCATTTCACAGACACCCAGCCCATTTCACAGACACCCAGCCCATTTCACAGACACCCAGCCCATTCCACAGACACCCAGCCCATTTCACAGACACCCAGCCCATTTCACAGACACCCAACCCATTTCACAGACACCCAACCCATTTCACAGACACCCAACCCATTTCACAGACACCCAACCCATTTCACAGACACCCAACCCATTTCACAGACACCCAACCCATTTCACAGACACCCAACCCATTTCACAGACACCCAGCCCATTTCACATACACCCAGCCCATTTCACAGACACCCAGCCCATTTCACAGACACCCAGCCCATTTCACAGACACCCAGCCCATTCCACAGACACCCAGCCCATTTCACAGACACCCAGCCCATTCCACAGACACCCAGCCCATTTCACAGACACCCAACCCATTGCACAGACACCAAACCCATTTCACAGACACCCAGCCCATTTCACAGACACCCAACCCATTTCACAGACACCCAACCCATTTCACAGACACCCAGCCCATTTCACAGACACCCAACCCATTTCACAGACACCCAACCCATTTCACAGACACCCAACCCATTTCACAGACACCCAACCCATTGCACAGACGCCCAACCCATTTCACAGACACCCAACCCATTTCACAGACACCCAACCCATTTCACAGACACCCAGCCCATTGCACAGACACCCAACCCATTTCACAGACACCCAACCCATTTCACAGACACCCAACCCATTTCACAGACACCCAGCCAATTTCACAGACACCCAACCCATTTCACAGACACCCAACCCATTTCACAGACACCCAACCCATTTCACAGACACCCAACCCATTTCACAGACACCCAACCCATTTCACAGACACCCAACCCATTTCACAGACACCCAACCCATTTCACAATGATACCTCAGGCTGATGACTCTGGCTGTCTGCCTGCCAGGGTAGGCAGCGAAGGCTTCCGCCAGAGCAGTCTCGATAGGCGCGGCCGCCTCGCGGAACTCGGCGCTGTCTTCGTTGGCCATGCGTTGTCGCCAGTCGGACTGGAAACCGAGCCGGATGTAGAATTTGAGCAGTTCGCAACTGGCGCTGGCTGAGCAGGAGCAGTTCTGCTGCTCGGCGCTCAAAGTCGTACAGTCTGGCGACTTTCTCAGGCCTGCAGGAGCGAGATTTTCATCATATGAGTTGGAGGCAGACTGGCCTATGTTTGCTTAGATTTTATTCAGGATTGTCTAGACTGTCATTCATGGATTGTCAATCTAGACAAGATCCAATCTAGACTGATTATGGATTGTCTAGATTGATTATGGATTGTCTAGATTGATCGTGGATTGTCTAGATTGATCATGGATTGTCTAGATTGATTATTGATTGTCTAGATTGATCATTGATTGTCTAGATTGATCATGGATTGTCTAGATTGATTATGGATTGTCTAGATTGATCATTGATTGTCTAGATTGATTATTGATTGTCTAGATTGATTATGGATTGTCTAGATTGATCGTGGATTGTCTAGATTGATCATGGATTGTCTAGATTGATCATGGATTGTCTAGATTGATTATGGATTGTCTAGATTGATTATGGATTGTCTAGATTGATCGTGGATTGTCTAGATTGATCATGGATTGTCTAGATTGATTATTGATTGTCTAGATTGATCATTGATTGTCTAGATTGATCATGGATTGTCTAGATTGATTATGGATTGTCTAGATTGATCATGGATTGTCTAGATTGATCATGGATTGTCTAGATTGATCATTGATTGTCTAGATTGATTATTGATTGTCTAGATTGATTATGGATTGTCTAGATTGATCGTGGATTGTCTAGATTGATCATGGATTGTCTAGATTGATCATGGATTGTCTAGATTGATTATTGATTGTCTAGATTGATTATGGATTGTCTAGATTGATCATGGATTGTCTAGATGGATCATGGATTGTCTAGATTGATCATGGATTGTCTAGATTGATCATTGATTGTCTAGATTGATCACGGATTGTCTAGATTGATTATGGATTGTCTAGATTGATCATGGATAGTCTAGATTGATCACGGATTGTCTAGATTGATCACGGATTGTCTAGATTGATCATGGATTGTCTAGATTGATCATGGATTGTCTAGATTGATTATTGATTGTCTAGATTGATCATGGATTGTCTAGATTGATCATGGATTGTCTAGATTGATCATTGATTGTCTAGATTGATTATTGATTGTCTAGATTGATTATGGATTGTCTAGATTGATCATGGATTTTCTAGATGGATCATGGATTGTCTAGATTGATCATGGATTGTCTAGATTGATCATTGATTGTCTAGATTGATCACGGATTGTCTAGATTGATTATGGATTGTCTAGATTGATCATGGATAGTCTAGATTGATCACGGATTGTCTAGATTGATCACGGATTGTCTAGATTGATCATGGATTGTCTAGATTGATCACGGATTGTCTAGATTGATCACGGATTGTCTAGATTGATCATGGATTGTCTAGATTGATCACGGATTGTCTAGATTGATCACGGATTGTCTAGATTGATCATGGATTGTCTAGATTGATCACGGATTGTCTAGATTGATCACGGATTGTCTAGATTGATCATGGATTGTCTAGATTGATCATTGATTGTCTAGATTGATTATTGATTGTCTAGATTGATTATTGATTGTCTAGATTGATCATGGATTGTCTAGATTGATCATGGATTGTCTAGATTGATCATGGATTGTCTAGATTGATCATGGATTGTCTAGATTGATCATGGATTGTCTAGATTGATTATTGATTGTCTAGATTGATCATGGATTGTCTAGATTGATCATGGATTGTCTAGATTGATCATGGATTGTCGAGATTGATCATGGATTGTCTAGATTGATTATTGATTGTCTAGATTGATCATAGATTGTCTAGATTGATCATTGATTGTCTAGATTGATCACGGATTGTCTAGATTGATTATGGATTGTCTAGATTGATCATGGATTGTCTAGATTGATCACGGATTGTCTAGATTGATCACGGATTGTCTAGATTGATCATGGATTGTCTAGATTGATCATGGATTGTCTAGATTGATCATGGATTGTCTAGATTGATCATGGATTGTCTAGATTGATCATGGTTTAATAAAATAGCCTAATTATCGGCTCCATTTGTTAGTTGAAGGAATAAACGTACGATTTGCCTCAAGCTCCAGCTATCAATAAATTAGATCTACTGGAAATCCTTACCCCAGACAGGCTAAATTACTATCCAAACCATTGAAAAAAGTTGTAGGAAAGCTTTAAAAGCAGAAAAAAGCAAAAAGGAGCAGACTTGAAGAAGAAGAGACAAATTCTGGCTGTCAAATTTTAACCCTGAAACGGACGCTGGGAATCTTCTGGCAATCAATCAGATAATTTCCCCAGCTTTTCTTTAAATTTAAATCCAATGAATTTTGTTTAAACAAATTGTAGCGCTTTAAATTCAAAACTCATTTCAATAAATTGACC
Organism: Macrostomum hystrix; assembly: GCA_950097015.1. Lineage (NCBI taxonomy): Eukaryota > Metazoa > Platyhelminthes > Macrostomidae > Macrostomum > Macrostomum hystrix. The sequence goes on along the minus strand of CATNEN010000034.1, from coordinate 6,178,045 downwards.
TAATTTCGATGAAGTGACGGACTTGGTCGGCTCAGGTGTTGTCAACAGTGCTGCGTGGAGCTGCGGCAGGGGAATAACAGAGGTGGCAGAGGTTGCAAGCCATCCGACTCGGCCGAACGACGGACCGCTGACGCCCGAGCCGCTGCCCGCGGAGCCTCGACCGACTCTGTTGCCGTCCTCATCGTCACGGGGTGGCCCGGCGGAGCCCGACCCGCTGCCGAGCTGCGGGGGGGCAGGGATTGAAGGGCCTAGTAGATGCTGGGAAGAAGGGTTTCAAGGGCCAGTAGATGTTGGGAAGAAGGGATTGAAGGGCCAGTAGATCTTGAGAAGAAAGTATTAAAGGGCCAGTAGATTTAGTCTGTTTGAGAAAGTTTAACGGTCAATACCACATGCAGTCACGTTTGTCAAAGCACGAAAAAGTTTTAGTCAGAACTGGCAAACTGTCGTTCCTCTTCAGATTTTTTTGCCCCGTAAAGTCAATGTAAGGGAGACACCATGTCCCTGGAATTCTAAACAATTTTATTGTTTTTTCTTGTGGAAAGCACGTCAGCTAGCTGAAGAAGTCCACTTCGCGACTGCAGCGCAGCGACCGTGCACTAGTTTACAACTTCGGTTCATTTTTACTTCTGATATGTTGTTCATAAAACACTTACTCGTGCAAGTACTTTCTGGTCCCCTCAGATCTTTTGAATTATTGCAGGGCTAGAATAATAAATGTGTTGGAAAATATGCACGATATGATGCCACGAACAATAATAGTTTGTGCGACTGATTCGTTAATTGTAAAATTCGTACAAATAAAGCCAATCTTAACTATGCACTATTCAGTTGGCCAACTGAAATATTCGAACTTTTACTTTATATTTAATTATGTTATAGTATTTGCTATTTTTACCGGTATCTCTGAATGCGGCTCCTTTCTTTGAATCTGTGACGTTTTATTTGTCGCGCCAGTACTAATTTTAAATGACCGATCCCTACAAAAGATAATGTTATAATCCCTAGCTTATACGCTCGTATAATCCCTAATTTAAAATAACATGCACTTGTTTCAAAATCATCAAATGTTAATATGAGTACTTTCTTATAGTGATATTTCTCCACGCTGGAAGATTATTACCAATTGCAAAATCATTTTTAAACAATAAAGTTACTTACATTATTTGTCGACTTCTTGCTAGTGTTCAGGTAGCCAACAGCTTGGAATGGATTAACTAATAATATGACTATCGATACGATCAAATATATATTTGACATAACATACGTTTCGTCAAATATGATAAATGTATCGAAAAGATGCATGCAATTTTATTCTATGCCATCTAATTTTAAAGAATTTTTAACTTCACGTGCTTTTGTAGAGCGTTTTTATTGGACGCTAAAGAAACGCTCTTTGAAATACCGCGTCAGCCAATCTTGTGTCGCCGCTAGATTGGTCAAACCGGAGCGACCGTTGCTATGGAATTGTGTGCGTCGAAAATTTGAACGCCTTTCTTCGGATCTTTTATTAAGAAACTATATTTTTCTTTGCGTCCCTTATATTTTCTTTTTCATTTGTTTGGTCATTTCTAATAAAAAACATGTCTTCAGGATTTTCTGCAAACCAGGCAAGTATCGAACCTAGTTGTATTATATCTCTTGCCTAGTTTCTATCTACAATTATTTAATATTTAAGATAAAGAAAACTGGGCAAACGAGGATTCGAAGCACTAGGCACAACATTTTCTATGATTCACAAAAGTTCCAGTTTTTTACACAAATAAGAAAGACGTGCCAAAAATAAAAAACAAAATATAATTGATTTCCTATTAGTTCAGATAATTTACACAAGCAACCATATTAAAATTATTTTTTACTTGTGACAAAAAAATATACAAGTAAACAACAACTAAACATTCTAAGTGAACTGTCAGTTCACTTCAATACAAATAATTATCATGTTTTCTAAATTCTTACTTCATATATTTTAAAACTTGCTTTAGTTAAGTTAAGGAGCTTAGTTAGTTTACTTTAGGAGCACAGTAGGTAAAATCTGCAATTATGATGTTTATTGTGAAATTATTACATTATTATTACAATTATTACTTTCTTCGAAATTGCAGTACGACGATGCATTCCGGGCTCGCAGATTGCAACAGTACACCGTGCCTAAAAAGTTCAAGGAGGTGAGTGTAGACTTTGAAATAATTTATACAACTATATTTAGATTGACCATCAAAAGCTTAATTATTTGAAAGGACATAAAATTTTAAACCAAATAATTAACTTTTTCTTATAAAAAGTTACTTTAAGCATATATTTCGAGAAAGATTTTATTTATTTTTCAATTCACCCAGTACCCGACCACCCGAACTGGAAACACAAAAATCGTTGCCAACGACATTGGCCACCTTCTACCCGGAGTCGGCCGCTCCGAGGAGCCGCCATGGGGCAACTTCAAGGGCACCTGGGATCTGCCTAACCATCTGCCCGGCAACCACCTGAGCAACACCTGCGCCCGCCGGACCCAGCCGGGCCAGGAGCCGGCCGCCGAGAGCCGCCGCAAGTCACCGTGCGCGCCAGCCAACTGTCAGTCGTGCTCCGGCATCTGCCAGAAGGTGTGCGCCGACACCTGCAAGCGTGTTTGCGCCGAAACTTGCAAGCGGGTTTGCGCCGACACCTGCAAATGCGCCGGACCCTGCGGCGCCGACTGCAAGGAGGCCTGCAAGAAGGCCTGCATGGAGGCCTGCAAGCGCGACTGTTACGAAGCCTGCCGCAAGGAGTGCGCCGAGGCCTGCAAGGCGCGCTGCCCGGAGGCCTGCAAGGAGGCCGGCGGCGAGGGCTGCCGCAACGCCTGCATGGAAGCCTGCAAGAAGGCCTGCGCGGATGTCTGCCAGACCGTTTGCGACGAGCTGTGCAAGAAGCCGGCGTCTGGTCGGCAGTCCGGCGCCAGCCAGAAGAAGGCGGGTGGCTGCTGCCAGGAGTCGCCGCAGGCCGAGAAGACCAGCTGCGAGCCGGCCAAGTGCTGCTAAACTAAACTAAAGTGCACAGACTAAAGTACACCGGCTTTCTTGGGGATTGTGATCGCGAACAACTGTTCCCCCTTCTTCTTTTTAATTTTCATTTTAATGATTGATCTTGAAAGAAAAGATAGTGAATTTCAATAATAGTTCATGCTTAATTTGTACTTTACTAAAATACTATGCTTCAACTAAAAACTTCATTATAATTTATTTTTTCGATTCTTGTTTGTTTTTTAACTATTCTTGTAGTAAAGCTGCTGATAATTTGCGTAAGATTCAACAATCTGATACTTTCACCTATCTCGGTTAAGTCTATATAAGTCGAGAGTAATGTTTGAGAAACAAACAAGTTGTTTGCTCTCTCACTCTCTCTAAAAGAAATTACAACAGATTTAGAAGAATGTCAGACAAGATAAAGTTTTATTACTTGGTTTTTTAATATATATTTTATTATAAAGCGTTGACTCTTCTCTTGTGTGTCATTTTACTTGAGTTAAAAGCATATTCTCGATATCCTACTACCAGTAAGCTGCATCGAAATTTAACAAAAAAATAAAGGATTGAAAATCACCTGCACCGTTGCATGAAAAAAATTGCTATAGAAAAATTTGATTCTTGAGGAAGGGGTTTCTGATGAGTGGGGATTCAAGAGTGTGAGGATTCTGGAGAGTGAGGATTCAGGAGAGTGGGATTTAGGAGAGTTGGGATTTAGGAGAGTGGGGATTCAGGAGAGTGGGGATTCTGGAGAGTGGGGATTCTGGAGAGTGGCGATTCTGGAGAGTGAGGATTCTGGAGAGTGGCGATTCTGGAGAGTGGGGATTTAGGAGAGTGGGATTTAGGAGAGTGGGGATTCAAGAGAGTGGGGATTCAGGAGAGTGAGGATTCAGGAGAGTGAGGATTCAGGAGAGTGAGGATTCTAGAGAGTGGGGATTCAGGAGAGTGAGGATTCTAGAGAGTGAGGATTCTAGAGAGTGGGGATTCAGGAGAGTGAGGATTCTAGAGTGTGAGGATTCTAGAGAGTGGGGATTCAGGAGAGTGAGGATTCTAGAGAGTGGGGATTCAGGAGTGTGGGGATTCAGGAGAGTGAGGATTCTAGAGAGTGAGGATTCTAGAGAGTGAGGATTCTAGAGAGTGGGGATTCAGGAGTGTGGGGATTCAGGAGAGTGAGGATTCTAGAGAGTGAGGATTCTAGAGAGTGAGGATTCTAGAGAGTGGGGATTCAGGAGTGTGGGGATTTAGGAGAGTGAGGATTCAGGAGAGTGAGGATTCTGGAGAGTTCTTTAGTTTGAGAATAAGTTATCTTCTGAGATTCTGCTGAGATATTGTTAATTTTTTAATTTGGTTGACATTTATTTCACCAGTCGTCCAATACCCAAGCAGTAATTTAAACAAAATGATTGAATGGAGTCTGGCACTATTCGGATGACAGGTTTCGCCTAATATGAAACTTTTATTAGAAACATTTCGCGAGAAAAGTAAAAGTGCATTCTCTCTTCGCATTCATTAACCCATGATATTAGCTACTTAGTAAAGGAATGGATTTTTTAATTTTTATTTATTTATCATCTAAAGCGAGTTAATCATGAAGCAATTTAGCTGATTCTCAATACTGAATACAGAGTGAGGTAACTCAGCAGATGCCTCAGGGAGATGAATGGGTCTGGCACAGCTGGCCCTCATCCTTGGCCAGCATTCTCAGCTTAGGAAATTCTGAGCTTGCGTTGAACAAGTTGCTAGGCGGTGCCGGTGCGGGCGTCTGGCCGGCCTGTCCCGCCTGCTGGCGGTGACCGCGCGACGGGCTAGCAGCTGCTGCTGCGGTGGTGAGGTGCTGGAAGCGGTGGACGGCCAGGGTGGCGTTGGTCTCCCTGCCAACTGAGAAGCCGCGCGCAGCCAGCCGGTTGCAGACGCTGGTTTTGATGTCGTCAATCGGATTGAAGAGCCGGCCGCGCTGCTGCCTGCCAGCTGATTGTCGACGCCGGCGCCAACGCAGACAGGTGGAGCGGAAGGCGCCCCGTTGACTGAGATCGAACCTCGGACTGAAAACATCCGGCTCGAACAGATGCACCTGGCACTGGCGGGGTGCATCTAAACTGCATGCATTCCTGCTGGCAGTCAGGTAGGCCTCATAAGCTGCCTGCATGATCAGCGGCCCAGTTATCTGCGGCGCCGCGTAATTGTTTCTTCGTCTCCGACTTCTGAGTCGCTGCTGTTGCCGCAGGTTAGAAAATATTTGGCGCGCGTAGAACAGAAAGAACGGATGACCCGGAATTGAAAACATGACGGCGTTTGAGATTAGACTGGCCCGGTTGTACAACAGAACTGCGTGCTCTTGGGGCTCCAGGGCGACCATCGCACCAGCTAGCGGCTGGCTGAACAGGTGGCTGACACTGCGCACGGGCTCGGTGTCCAGGTCCAGGTACAGGCCGCCCATGCTGTGCAGAGCCAGGATTCGAATCACATCGGATCGCTCCAGCGGAGTCTGCAGCCAGGCCCTGTACGCATCCAGCAGGTCTGGGTATCGCTGCTTCAACAGGCACTCGGCGTCGACATCGCGCCACAGGTGGAGCTGCAGATCCGGATGCGTGAGCATCCAGCGGCGAAGCACCGGGCGGTATTCGACTCGCAGCATTTCGCTGTGAGCAGTCACGTGAAGGAGGCGCGGCAGCGGAGCGACATCTACTGGCGGCGTCGGCTCCGGCTGCTGTTGCTGCTGCTGCGCCTGTGCGGTTGATAGTGGCGCTGGCTGCAGTGCTGACAGCTGCTGACGTGGCCGAAGGAGTCGATCGTCCAGTAGGAGACGGGCAGCAGCAGCAGCAGCCAGCAAGAAGGCCAGCCGGGCCAACAAGCGAGGCAGGGCTCGCGGTGCGCGCGGCATTTGCTCGCGAAAGGCAAGGAAGGCGATTCTCCGTTTCTCTTTCGCCCTTAGAAGGTGAAACTGAGCGGTTTGCCGGCAGTTGAACTCCTTATTTTTGTACCCTTCGAGCCGCTTCCTCCGCTGCCGGGTTCCTCGTCAAATCCGGTAGAAGCAGAGAAAAAAGTATAGGCAAGCCTGGAGTGGAGGATGCGGAGAGACAGGGAAAGAGGAGCTTGAGTCGATTCTGAGCAAGTGGGAAGAGGGATCGCAGAGGTCTGGGAAGAAGACTAGGATGAGAAGATCCCACAGCTGACGTGGGGTTTCTTTCACAGTTTCCCCAATTTCTTTCTGCTTGCTTTGGAATACTTTGGCAAGCGAAAGCTACTCTCTTTTGGACAAACCAGTCATTTATTTATTAGCTTGTCTGCCAGGTTCTGTTGCTACAGATACAGCGCGGGTAGAGCATCCGTGGACGACTCACTGCTCACCGAGGCTGCTCAACGAGACAAAGGAAGGGAGGACACAATAATTTGTCTCCATTCCTAACAAACACCAAACCGCCGCAGAAGCAGGAAGAGGTGGGTAACAGCCCCTGCGTGGTGTCTGTTGAATAGGAACGCGCCAGGGCTTAGCTACCGAAAAAACAGTTTACAGAAATCTAGGGAAGGACTCAAAATGATCTCGGGGAAGATCAACAAAAAGCTAGAAAATTATCTGAAAATTTAAGGAAGACAATCTCAAATCTAAGCGGGTGAGTTGCAGAGCGGTTTGCGCGATTGCCTCTCGCACCAAGGTCCCTGAGCATGATTCCGCAGTGAGGCCACGCGGCTGTGCCCATGAGGGACTGTCTAGTGTTCGAAGGAATTCTAGGAAATTCTAGGAACTTCTAGGAAATTCTAGGAAATTCTAAGGAACTTCTAAGAAATTCTAGGAAATTCTAAGGAATTCTAGGAAATTCTAGCGAATGCTTGTGAATTCTAGGAAATTCTGGGAAATTCTAGGAACTTCTAATGAATTCTAGGAAATTCTAGGGAATACTTGTGAATTCTAGGAAATTCTAGCGAATGCTTGTGAATTCTAGGAAATTCTAGGGAATGCTTGTGAATTCTAGGAAATTCTAGGAACTTCTAAGGAATTCTCGGAAATTCTAGCGAATGCTTGTGAATTCTAGGAAATTCTAGCGAATGCTTGTGAATTCTAGGAAATTCTAGCGAATGCTTGTGAATTCTAGGAAATTCTAGCGAATGCTTGTGAATTCTAGGAAATTCTGGGAAATTCTAGGAACTTCTAATGAATTCTAGGATATTCTAGGGAATACTTGTGAATTCTAGGAAATTCTAGAAAATGCTTGTGAATTCTAGGAAATTCTAGAAAATGCTTGTGAATTCTAGGAAATTCTAGGAACTTCTAAGGAATTCTCGGAAATTCTAGCGAATGCTTGTGAATTCTAGTAAATTCTAGGGAATGCTTGTGAATTCTAGGAAATTCTAGCGAATGCTTGTGAATTCTAGGAAATTCTAGGGAATGCTTGTGAATTCTAGGAAATTCTAGGAACTTCTAAGGAATTCTCGGAAATTCTAGCGAATGCTTGTGAATTCTAGAAAATTCTAGCGAATGCTTGTGAATTCTAGGAAATTCTGGGAAATTCTAGGAACTTCTAATGAATTCTAGGAAATTCTAGTCAATGCTTGTGAATTCTAGGAAATTCTAAGGAATTCTAGGAAATTCTAGGAATTCTAAGGAATTCTAGGAAATTCTAGGGAGTCCTAGACAATTCTAGACAATTCTGGGCGATTCTTGGTAATTCTAGACAATTCTAGCAAAAAAATTTACATATCGCAAATTTATATTGACAGCCAAATTTATATTCAGTCAGTAATTTGTAGTAGTCTGACTGTGTTAAATGAGTTACTGTGTTACTTGATTGATTACTCACACAAAAAGTCTAGAAATTAGTGGTGTAAGTGAGTTTGATGGAAGGGAATCTCACAGACAATGAATAGGGCTTAAGAGGGCCTTAAATTTTCAATAACTAATTCCAAATTTTAAAGCTTTGCAATCAGACAGTTGTCTGTCAGAGTGAAATCTCAACTTGTTCAAAAAACCATGAGACACCTGAGGGTGTGATACATGAGAGTTAGTGAGACACCTCAGGGTGTGATACATGAGAGTTAGTGAGACACCTCAGGGTGTGATACATGAGAGTTAGTGAGACACCACAGGTGTGGTACATGAGAGTGAGTGAGACACCTCAGGGTGTGATACATGAGAGTGAGTGAGACACCACAGGGTGTGATACAGGAGAGTTAGTGAGTCACCTCAGGGTGTGATACATAAGAGTTAGTGAGACACCTCAGGGTGTGATACATAAGAATTAAGTGAGACACCACAGGGTGTGATACATGAGAGTGAGTGAGACACCACAGGGTGTGATACATAAGAGTTAGTGAGACACCACAGGGTGTGATACATAAGAGTTAGTGAGACACCACAGGGTGTGATACATAAGAGTTAGTGAAACACCACAGGGTGTGATACATGAGAGTTAGTGAGACACCTCAGGGTGTGATACATGAGAGTGAGTGAGACACCTCAGGGTGTGATACATGAGAGTGAGTGAGACACCTCAGGGTGTGATACATGAGAGTGAGTGAGACACCTCAGGGTGTGATACATGAGAGTTAGTGAGACACCTCAGTGTGTGATACATGAGAGTTAGTGAGACACTTCAGGGTGTGATACATGAGAGTGAGTGAGACACCACAGGGTGTGATACGTGAGAGTGAGTGAGACACCTCAGGGTGTGATACATGAGGGCGTGACTTATTCCTCTCCAAATCTGAATTCAGATGCAAGACAGTTGACTAATTATTTTGAGCAAAGTTTACCCCTTCGCATCAGCAGCGGCATATTCTGTAGCACTCAGCATAACGAAAAGGCTGAGCAGAAATACCTTTTTTTCTAGTCTGCAAACCTCCAAAAACTGAACTCCAAATCTCCAAAAGCGAACTGAGCGCAAGGGTACATTCAGCAGAGAGATTAAGTCGACTCAAATATTCTTATTATATTTGAGTCCGATGTAGATGCGATCACGCTCTTACCGCCTCTACTACTTCTCCACCTCTCTTTCTTCTGCTCCTCTTTCTCCTCTTCTCCTCCTCTTTCTCCTCCCCTCCTCCTTTTTCTCCTCCCCTCATCCTCTTTCTCCTCCCCTCCTCCTCCTCTTTCTCCTGCTCCTCTTTCTCCTCCCCTCCTCCTCCTCTTTCTCCTGCTCCTCTTTCTCCTCCCCTCCTCCTCTTTCTCCTCCCCTCCACGTTTCCTCCTCCTCCCCTCCTCCTCCCCTCCTCCTCTTTCTTATACCCTTCTCCCCCTCCTCTTTCTCCCCATCCTCTTTCTCCTCATCCACCTTCTCCTCATCCTCTTTCTTATACCCTTCTCCTCCTCCTCTTTCTCCTCATCCTCTTTCTCCTCCTCCTCTTTCTCCAGCTCCTCTTTCTCCTCCTCCTCTTTCTCCTCATCCTCTTTCTCCTCCTCTTCTTTCTCCTCCTCCTCTTTTTCTTCATCCTCTTTCTCCTCCTCCTCTTTCTCCTCCTCCTCTTTCTCCTCATCCTCTTTCTCCTCCTCTTCTTTCTCCTCATCCTCTTTCTCCTCCTCCTCTTTCTCCTCCTCCTCTTTCTCCTCATCCTCTTTCTCCTCATCCTCTTTCTCCTCATCCACCTTCTCCTCATCCTCTTTCTTATACCCTTCTCCTCCTCCTCTTTCTCCTCATCCTCTTTCTCCTCCTCCTCTTTCTCCAGCTCCTCTTTCTCCCGCTCCTCTTTCTCCTCCTCCTCTTTCTCCAGCTCCTCTTTCTCCCGCTCCTCTTTCTCCAGCTCCTCTTTCTCCAGCTCCTCTTTCTCCCGCTCCTCTTTCTCCAGCTCCTCTTTCTCCCGCTCCTCTTTCTCCAGCTCCTCTTTCTCCTACTCCTCCTTTTTATCATCATCCTTCAACTCCTCCTATATTATAATAGATCTGAAATAGAACAATTCATATTTATTCTATGCTAACGACAGAGATCATTTTTAGCAGTTGCAAAGAACTCGTATAGAATATGATTAATGAATATAATTTTTTGTTGATCTCATTTAAACAAATTTTCTGCTTCATTTATTCGTGCTTCATAAAATCGAGTCAGATTAACAGTTTTCCGCATAACTATTTTATTTAAGTGACGATGGCGAGCTAAATAACAAAAAACTAATTTGTTTTAATGATGCACAGCCATTATAGCCTTCAATTCAGCAAAGGAGAGCTTTTGTCATTCCATTGAACCTGAACTCACGGGACTCGTTGCACTTTTGGTGATCTCACTTATAGTTGCCAGCAATAGACACTGTAGCATGCTTTATAAAAAAGTGGAAAATTTAAGATACCCAAATGCTAAGCAGTTTCAACTACATAAAAGTACATATCCACTGATGCAAGATGTACTTTTACAGCTCCCGAGCCTTGATCCCTTTAGCCAAGTCCTAAGACTGGGAAACGTACCCCCTACCCGGCCTCATTAGTCTCACCGGCCATTGACTGCGCCAACTAATTTACTGAGACATCGCTGTCAATTGCTTTCTACATCCAGCTAGACAGACAAACCTCGAGTTTAGAAATCGATGACCCTGAGATGCTTGGAGGTGATGCTTGGGCATGAAGGCTGCAGCTTAGCTTTAAGGCTAATTAGTCGTCAGTCAGGGAAAGATAAGACAGGGGAGAGATAAGACAGGGGAGAGATAAGACAGGGGGAGAGATAAGACAGGGGAGATCTATCGATCTATCGATTTTATCGATCTATCGATATCTCTCCCCTGTCTTATCTCTCCCCCTGTGGCATCGATTAAATTAATTGTTTTCTGTGTAGCGATTGTGTTGTGTATTAGTAATATTGATGTCGATTCAAGCAATAAAGGTCATGAGCTCGAATCCACTCATTCAAACAAAGTTGCATAGGATTCCTGTACTAATTAAATACCTGTTCTAATTAAATACCTGTTCTAATTAAATACCTGTTCTAATTAAATACCTGTTCTAATTAAAAACTTGTTCTAATTAAATAATTAAATAATTAAATAATTAAATAATTAAATAAATTAATAAAATTCTAATTAAATACCTGTTCTAATTAAATACCTGTTCTAATTAAATACCTGTTCTAATTAAATACCTGTTCTAATTAAAAACTTGTTCTAATTAAATACCTGTTTTTATTAAGTACATGTTCCAATTAAATACCTGTTCTAATTAAATACCTGTTCTAATTAAATACCTGTTCTAATTAAATACCTGTTCTAATTAAATACCTGTTCTAATTAAAAACTTGTTCTAATTAAATACCTGTTTTTATTAAGTACGTGTTCCAATTAAATACCTGTTCTAATTAAATACCTGTTCTAAATAATTACCTGTTCTAATTGAGTAAGTGTTTAAATTAATTACCGGTTCTATTTAAATACCATTTTCAATTAAATACGAGTTTTAATTTGTCATCGATGTTATTTTGTATTCTATTTGCACGTAGACAAAAAGACGTAGAAGACAGAAGACAGTTTACGAACTAAGTAAGGAAGGAAATCAAAACATCTAGGCGCTTACAAATAGAGTCTGTTAAGCAATTGTTTAAATTTTCTCAGCAGGCGAGCTCAAAACAGGAGCGGTTTGTAATAAAAAAATGTGAGCGAGCTATTACTAGAAAAAATTGGTTACAAAAGAGCCCGCATTTTATCCGTCAGTAAAAGCAGAATTCATTCCCAAAGCCCTTTCATCGATAGCGTCCCGTTCCGATAACATTTTTCACGTTCGCTCGCAGTAGCTCAGTTAACACAGTCTGACTGACTCAGTCTAGGACAATTAGACTAACGATTTACTGTGTTTGGCTTGTTTAATAAACAGAAAGGGATTTTTGCGAATTTTATGGCAAGAACTTTAAATTAAATCGCAATTATAAAACATCTAAAACTTAGATATATTCAAGGCCAATTGAAGATCGTATCTAGAACGTATCAGAATAATAGCTAGAATCGTAGCTGGAATCGTAGCTAGAATAACACCAGAATCGTAGCTAGAATCGTAGCTAGAAAAACACCAGAATCGCAGCTAGAATCGTAGCTAGAACAGCATCTGAATCGCAGCTAGAAAAACGTCAGAATCGTAGCTAGAATCGGAGCTAGAATCGGAGCTAGAATCGGAGCTAGAATCTGAGCTAGAGAATCGGAGCTAGAATCGGAGCTAGAATCGTAGCTAGAATCAGAGCTAGAATCGGAGCTAGAATCGGAGCTAGAATCGGAGCTAGAATCGGAGCTAGAATCGTAGCTAGAATAACACCAGAATCGCAGCTAGAATAACACCAGAATCGTAGCTAGAATAACACCAGAATCGTAGCTAGAATAACACCAGAATCGTAGCTAGAATCGTAGCTAGAAAAACACCAGAATCGCAGCTAGAATCGTAGCTAGAACAGCATCTGAATCGCAGCTAGAAAAACGTCAGAATCGTAGCTAGAATCGGAGCTAGAATCGGAGCTAGAATCGGAGCTAGAATCGGAGCTAGAGAATCGGAGCTAGAATCGGAGCTAGAATCGTAGCTAGAATCAGAGCTAGAATCGGAGCTAGAATCGGAGCTAGAATCGGAGCTAGAATCGGAGCTAGAATCGTAGCTAGAATAACACCAGAATCGCAGCTAGAATAACACCAGAATCGTAGCTAGAATAACACCAGAATCGTAGCTAGAATCGTAGCTAGAATAACACCAGAATCGCAGCTAGAATCGTAGCTAGAAAAGCATCTGAATCGCAGCTAGAAAAACGTCAGAATCGGAGCTAGAATCGGAGCTAGAATCGGAGCTAGAATCGGAGCTAGAATCGGAGCTAGAATCGGAGCTAGAATCGTAGCTAGAATAACACCAGAATCGTAGCTAGAATCCGAGCTAGAATCGTAGCTAGAATAACACCAGAATCGCAGCTAGAATCTTAGCTAGAATAACACCAGAATCGTAGCTAGAATCTTAGCTAGAATAACACCAGAATCGTAGCTAGAATAACACCAGAATCGGAGCTAGAATCGTAACTAGATTTATAGCTAAAAATCGTAGCTATAATCGGAGCTAGAATCTGAGCTAGAATCTGAGCTAGAATCTGAGCTAGAATCGGAGCTAGAATCGGAGCTAGAATCGGAGCTAGAATCGTAGCTAGAATAACACCAGAATCGCAGCTAGAATATTAGCTAAAATAACATCAGAATCGTAGCTAGAATAACACCAGAATCGGAGCTAGAATCGTAACTAGATTTATAGCTAAAAATCGGAGCTAGAATCAGAGCTAGAATCGGAGCTAGAATCGGAGCTAGAATCGGAGCTAGAATCGGAGCTAGAATCGTAGCTAGAATAACACCAGAATCGTAGCTAGAATAACACCAGAATCGTAGCTAGAATAACACCAGAATCGCAGCTAGAATCGTAGCTAGAAAAGCATCTGAATCGCAGCTAGAAAAACGTCAGAATCGTAGCTAGAATCGGAGCTAGAATCGGAGCTAGAATCGGAGCTAGAATCGGAGCTAGAATCGGAGCTAGAATCGTAGCTAGAATAACACCAGAATCGTAGCTAGAATCCGAGCTAGAATCGTAGCTAGAATAACACCAGAATCGCAGCTAGAATCGTAGCTAGAATCTGAGCTAGAATCGGAGCTAGAATCGGAGCTTGAATCGGAGCTAGAATCGTAGCTAGAATAACACCAGAATCGCAGCTAGAATCTTAGCTAGAATAACATCAGAATCGTAGCTAGAATAGCACCAGAATCGGAGCTAGAATCGTAACTAGATTTATAGCAAAAAATCGTAGCTAGAATCGGAGCGTTTCCTTTTTCCGGCCTGTATTTCCTACGTTTTATAGTTCTTTTTTTCACCCACACTTTTTAATTCTTTTTGTCACGCGGTGACAATAGAGGCATCAAATAGTTTTTTGATGCACTCGCGAATCGAGAATAATTTAGGTATTTTCAATTCCAGATTTCGCAACTTCAGAGTGCACGTTATTTCAGTAGATATTTTATTTGCTTATGTCAATAACGCGAATTTATCAGTTATAGAAAAGTATTCGATCAGTTATCGATATTTATTGTTTATCGAAAAGTCTACTGTATGCTCGTTGAAAAGAAAATTTACGTAGAATACAAAAAATATTGTAGTGCAAGTCAGAAACTAGTGCTAGAATCGGAGTGGAGTGTTCTAGACATGGAGTGGCGGTTGCTAGACGTGGAGTGGCGGATGCTAGACGTGGAGTGGCGGTTTCTAGACGTGGGGTGGCGGTTGCTAGATACGGAGTGGTGGCTTCTAGATGCAGAGTGGCGGTTGCTAGATGAGTGGTGGCGGGTGTTGGATACGTGATGGCGGGCGGTAGATGAGTGGTGGCGGGCGGTAGATGAGTGGTGGCGTGTGCTAGATGAGTGGTGGCGGGCGGTAGATAAGTGGTGGCGTGTGGTAGATGAGTGGTGGCGTGTGCTAGATGAGTGGTGGCGAGTGGTAGATGAGTGGTGGCGTGTGCTAGATGAGTGGTGGCGAGTGGTAGATAAGTGGTTGCGGGCGGTAGATGAGTGGTGGCTACATGTCAGGATTCGAATGCTGGGTCTGGGATGCGGAGTGCTGGTGTTTATTGCTTTACTTTTAGTTGCCTTTGGTGAATTTTTTAAACTTTACAAAATAATGCTATATATTTAGTTTAAAAAAATTCCTGGCTGAGGCAAGTCACTTAGAATCTACTCGTATAGCATATTTTAAAATAAATTTGAAGCATTTCCATGGCATTAATTTTACGCAGACAGATAGGAAACAGCCAGAGCAATAAGTCTTAGCGCTCAGAAACACGAGAGTTATTTGGTGCAGCATCAACAAGACAGGAAAAGCAAATGTAAATATTGAGTTCAAGATCAGGTAAGAGTTCATTCGAGAGCCTTATTGACGAGCTAAAAATAATATCGGCTTATGTGTGCGAATGTACATTGTGAATTTGCTCAGATTGCCCAGAATGTACAGTTAGCTCGTTTTCACTTCTTCTCACTCCGAAAGAATGCCAGTCCTAATGTACATTGGTTTTCATCCACTCTTGCCTAGAATGTACAGTTAGCTCGTTTCACTTCTTCTCACTCCGAAAGAATGCCAGTCCTAATGTACATCGGTTTTCATCCACTCTTGCCCAGAATGTACAGTTAGCTCGTTTCACTTCTTCTCACTCCGAAAGAATGCCAGTCCTAATGTACATTGGTTTTCATCCACACTTGCCTAGAATGTACAGTTAGCTCGTTTTAACTTCTTCTCACTCCGAAAGAATGCCAGTCCTAATGTACATTGGTTTTCATCCACTCTTGCCTAGAATCTACAGTTAGCTCGTTTCACTTCTTCTCACTCCGAAAGAATGCCAGTCCTAATGTACATCGGTTTTCATGACCGACTAAACTATTTCAGCTCGAGTGATGCAGCCAGATGTGCATCGATTTTCAAGCACTCAATCCGAGCAAATATTTACAGCAACCTAGGTCCAGGAGGCTTTCGACAGTCTGCAATTTGAAAGTCGTCCCTCATGCGCAAGCAATACTCGCAGAACAATCCTAGGCTTCCTTGTCGAGGTTTTCGCAGGACCGGGACGAAAAGTGCTTTTTAATGAAGGCGCCCACCATGCGCCTTGGCGAGCGCAGCCGCAGCGAAGCCCGCAGGCCCCGGCCGTCGCGCTCGAGACAGATGAGCTTATCCTTCTCCTTCTGCATTCGTCGCTGCCTTGAGCGCACCTGGCTGAGGGTGCCAACCAGCAGCTCGTCCACTTGGTGATGCAACGCTGTGGACACCTCGATGTACATTGCGCCATACACAGCAGCCAAATTCTTCGCCTCTGTGGATTGGTGCGACCAAAGTCATTTTAAGTGTAAATTTAAAAAACCATTATTTTAATCGAGGTCACGACAGCCAGGACTCACCTTCGTGCGTCACCTCCTTGTTTCGCACCAGGTCGGCTTTATTAGCAACCAGGATGAGCGCTGAGGCTTTGCGAGCCTCGCTAACTAACTCGTTCAGCACCTGCTTGGCTGCGTTGAACGAGCGCCTGTTGTCTATTGCGAAAACTACCATGTAGGCATCAACGTCAAGGATGTACACTCCCTGTGGGAGCATTATGAAAATGACGTGAAGCGTTAAGGATCCCGATCCAGATTGTTAAAATTTGTGAAATAGGGAAATTGCATATTTTGTTGCCGGAATGCCTTACCAACTCTGGCCCCTCCGTGTCCAGGAATGTCACATGATATTCGTCTCCGTCCAGCAGCACGGTCACGAAACGCTCTTTGGACTCTCGCTCCGCTTCGTCAGTTGGTTCATCCTCTTTTAGATTAAAATTTAGCGGGATCATTTGAGAGATACATTTATTTTGGATAGCTGTTCTGATTGGATAGCTGTTCTGATTGGATAGCTGTTCAGATTAGATAGCTGTTCTGATTGGATAGCTGTTCTGATTGGATAGCTGTTCTGATTGGATAGCTGTTCTGATTGGATAGCTGTTCTGATTGGATAGCTGTTCTGATTGGATAGCTGTTCTGATTGGATAGCTGTTCTGATTGGATAGCTGTTCTGATTGGATAGCTGTTCTGATTGGATAGCTGTTCTGATTGGATAGCTGTTCTGATTGGATAGCTGTTCTGATTGGATAGCTGTTCTGATTGGATAGCTGTTCGGTAGGTAGCAAAAACATCCTGGCTCACCAACCGCGTTGAGCACGTGACTCTCAGACGACAGAAACTGGGCGCACAGCGAAGTCTTGCCAACTCTCGGCGCGCCCATCACCTGGACGCGGCAAGCGCTGCGGCACTGCCGGTGGCAGCCACCGGGGCCGTGCGACGGCGACGGTCCGCAGGACGGTGGCAGCGGCGGCAGCGGCGACGTTGAACGATCTCGGTCCGCCGAGCTAGGACGTCGAAGGGCGGTGCGTGGATCGATTGGCTGCAGCAGGTGCTGCTGCTGCTGTTGTTGCTGCGGCTGTAAAAAGTAGCCCCGTTGCTTACTTTGTTTAAAAAAAATATTTCTAAGAAACGGTTGTTTAAACTAGCGTGCTCACCTTCGAGCCGGCCGACTGCTGTTGCAGGCGCAGTTCCGGGTCGCTACTAGCAGCCGAACTGTTCAAACTGCAGCTGCTCCTGGCGCCCCTGACAACTGCGGTGGCGTCGCCTTGATTCACCAGGCCACGCTTGGTGCGCCTGAAGCTGCGCACTCGGACCAGAGTCTCGGCCGGCTCCCCGGCGGCCGCGGTCTCCGCTGTGGCGGTGGTTGCGGCCGCGACGCCTCCCGCGCTGCCCAATCGTGGACGCTGCTGGTGCTGCTGCTGCAGCTGGTGCTGACGCAGGCCACCGGGGTCTAAGGCGTCAAGTCCAGCCGACGACAGCTGATTCAGGTCCCGACGTAGACGATGCGATTTGGAGCGGTACTTGTTGATTCGACAGGCGTTCTCTGGACCCGGCTGATCGACACGCAACAGTTGCTGCCTGCCGCCACCGACGACACTACCGTCCGGCGTGTCGAGCTCGTGGCCAGCCAGGCTCCGGATCCACTCGTCCACCTTAGCGATGGCGGAGCCGGCAGGGCTGTGCAGCGGGCTGCTGTTGCCCAGGCTGGCTGGGCTGTTCGCCATGCGGCAGTACAGGTCGAAGTCGTCCACTCGAAGTGGCGCCCCACTGCTGCTCTGCTGCTGCTGCTGCTGCTCGTCCCCTTCGGCTGGTTGGGAGGGGGCGCTGATGAGAATCGGCCTCACTGGCAGACGGCGACGGATTGTCTGCCGGTTCGCCAAAAATTGCTGATGCCATGGATGACGTTCTTGACGACTAGCCAAAACTAAAAGGGAATAACTGATTGATTTTAGAATAAGATAATTCATTGTAGACAGTCAGCGCTACTTATAGTAGTCTATAGCTTGCACTTTCTTAAAAAAATACCACGTAATTTCGTTAAATGACATGCACTTACGCTGGTAGATAAAAAGATAATTTTCTGACACACGAGGGCACGAAATCTGCCTGTTTTGTTTCGCAGATTTAATCAATAAATTGTTCGCCTGTTTTATCAATTGAAGACTCTGATTTTGAAGAAGGCGCACAAAGTCATATGATTTGTCACGCCTTGAAGGCTAGTTTAATTAGACAAAGTGTCAGCTATCAATCAGGTGGAGAAGTGAACAAAGTCCTCAGGGACTAGGAAGCAACAATATTTTAATTATTTTATTCGCTTCTATGAGCCAGGCGTTTTAATTAACCAAAGGAATAAATTTTCAATCACTGAATAGATTTACATTCACCTTATAAAATCAAATGCGGGATAATTTCTCCCTCTCTGATCATAATCCCTCTACTAAGCGTCAGTCAGTGCGTGACACCGAATACAACTGGGATCGGGATCTGGGATCGGGATCTGGGATCGGGATCTGGGATCGGGATCTGGGATCGGGATCTGGGATCGGGATCTGGGATCGGGATCTGGGATCGGGATCTGGGATCGGGATCTGGGATCGGGATCTGCGATCGGGATCTGGGATCGGGATCTGGGATCGGGATCTGGGATCGGGATCTGGGATCGGGATCTGGGATCGGGATCTGGGATCGGGATCTGGGATCGGGATCTGGGATCGGGATCTGGGATCGGGATCTGGGATCGGGATTTGGGATCGGGATCTGGGATCGGGATCTGGGATCGGGATCTGGGATCGGGATCTGGGATCGGGATCTGGGATCGGGATCTGGGATCGGGATCTGGGATCGGGATCTGGGATCGGGATCTGGGATCGGGATCTGGGATCGGGATCTGGGATCGGGATCTGGGATCGGGATCTGGGATCGGGATCTGGGATCGGGATCTGGGATCGGGATCTGGGATCGGGATCTGGGATCGGGATCTGGGATCGGGATCTGGGATCGGGATCTGGGATCGGGATCTGGGATCGGGATCTGGGATCGGGATCTGGGATCGGGATCTGGGATCGGGATCTGGGATCGGGATCTGGGATCGGGATCTGGGATCGGGATCTGGGATCGGGATCTGGGATCGGGATCTGGGATCGGGATCTGGGATCGGGATCTGGGATCGGGATCTGGGATCGGGATCTGGGATCGGGATCTGGGATCGGGATCTGGGATCGGGATCTGGGATCGGGATCTGGGATCGGGATCTGGGATCGGGATCTGGGATCGGGATCTGGGATCGGGATCTGGGATCGGGATCTGGGATCGGGATCTGGGATCGGGATCTGGGATCGGGATCTGGGATCGGGATCTGGGATCGGGATCTGGGATCGGGATCTGGGATCGGGATCTGGGATCGGGATCTGGGATCGGGATCTGGGATCGGGATCTGGGATCGGGATCTGGGATCGGGATTTGGGATCGGGATCTGGGATCGGGATCTGGGATCGGGATCTGGGATCGGGATCTGGGATCGGGATCTGGGATCGGGATCTGGGATCGGGATCTGGGATCGGGTTAATAAACTACAAAATAGACCTTTTTGAACGCCCTGGTTGAGTATGTACTCATAAATTTTGTCACCTTGCGGTAAGAAGATCTATTTGAATCCCTGCTTGTAGGCGGGTGAGAAAATACGACCTATGAATCGAAAATCGCTCGAAAAAAGGAAACCAGTTCGCCTACTCAAGCGAGCCTCTTCTTGTGGCCGGGATAATCTTCTTTGCTGCTTCTGTCACGCGAACTATTTAGTTCTTAGAAAATGTGGCCTAATTTCAGCCCGCCAGCCCCCCATGATTTGCAGCTCTGGTGCCAGCTGGCAGCTGTTGCCATGCTGTTGCCATGCTGTTGACCTCATTTTTGCTCATTCTGTCTGTCGCTGAATTAATTTTTTATTTTCTCTCTGAATCCGGAAAGCCGGATCCGGAAATTCCTATTAAATTGGAATTTTATTTTAAGACAGGCTTCATCTATTTTGCCTTTCTCACCTGAGCAGTTTCAAAGGTATTTTGTATGCCAACTTTACAGGTACACTCGCTTAAGCAGCCGTACCGACAACACGCTGTGTTTGCACAGGGGAAAGCAGGTCGCCTATGGCAAGGAAATTGTGGCAGTCATGTTCAACAGCAAATAATAGTAACAGCAGCAGCAGAAGCAGTCGAGAAACAATGAAAGTTAAACAGAATGTGTGATATTGGAAGGACATTGGTGTGAAAGAAAATGTATATTTGCAGAATTGCTATTGTTTTGCACTTTTGAGCACGCGAGATGCTGGACTAGGCCATTGTTTAGTAGAGGCAAAATCTATCTATCCATCTATCCAGACAGATAGTTCTATTAGTTTGCAGTTCCATTGATTTTGCCACTCCGGCGCAAATACGCGGCGACTTCTGGGCGATGCTGGCCACCAGGCCGGACGGTGAGCCGCGCCCTGCTGCTGCCTGTGCCGCGGCTGCTAAAGGCGGCAGGACAGGAAGCCGGTGAGGACAGCGAAACCCGCAGCGTCGCTAGACCTGGTCATGCTTCAAGAGGTATCAATAACTGCTGGCCTTCATCGTGAGGGTCTGGGGGCTGGCTGGAGGCTGTACTTCGCGTCGGCGGACAGCAAAGGTCGCGGCGGAGTTGGAGCGCTTGTCGGACCACGGCTGCGCGAGAGCGTCTGCTGCAATAGCCTCTCAGCCCGGCTGTTGAGCGTGGACTTGAGACTGCGTCGTCGCAATGCGCAGCTGTTCTGCGCTAACGCTCTTACCGCTGCCCATCAGCAGGAGGCGCAGGAATTCTTCGAGTTCCTGTCGGAGCAGCTAGAGATGGTTGTGCAACGCGATACCCTGGTAGTGCTTGGCGACCTCAACGCCGTTGTGCCTCAGTCCCAGTGCTCTCCTTTTGTGTCGCCACGACAGAACGCCAACACGGCTGCGCTAGTCGACCTGATGCCAAGGTTCGACCTGGTGTCGGCCAACACGCGCTTCCGCAAGCCGCCAAATCGGCTGGTGACCTTCGCTGGGTGCAAGCGCAGGAGGCGGAATTAAGCGCGCGGCCGTTTTGCCACTACCCGCTTGGCACAGCTCGACCACGTGCTAGTGCGCTACCGCGAACGCAGCCGGCTGATCAACTGAGACACAGTGGAACCGCATACGATCCTATCACCGCCTGCTTTACTGTGACCTGCGGCTCTCCGACCCGCTCTACATACCGCCGAAGCGCCCCCGACGTAGATATTTCCGCGCCCTGCAGGATCCGGCACGCGCGGACGCTTTCGCGTCGGCCCTGGGGTCTGCACAGGCAGCGGACTACAATTCAATAGGAAAGGCTTTAAAAACAGCCGCAGCCAAGACTCTGCCCTGAGATCCGTGAGGCCCGATGCACAGTCGAAGGATTGCGACGCGCCAGGCGCCCGACTTCTGACGCCGAAAAGGCACTGGCGGACATCTACGAGAAGCGGCAGCAGGCTGTTGTGGAAGACGCCATCCGGGCAGTCGCGTCAGTCGGTCCTGATCGGCGAAACCGGGTCGTCTGGCCGGCTGTAAACGCCCTTTCTGGTCGTAAGAACAAGGCGGCGCTAAACCTGGTAGGTGACTCTGCGGAGGAGCGCAGAAATATGCTGCGCAGCTTCTTCGTCACCATTTTCAATGCGCCGTCGCCATCTCTGCCTGTTGACCAATCGCTAATCCATGAGGTAGCACTACCAAAGCAGGAGGATTTCGACATCCGTCCTTTCACCAGCACCAGCACCAGCACCTGGGGTCGCGCCCTCGGCCCTGATGAAGTGTCCGTCGAGGCGTTGCGAGTCCAGAGGGTCGCCACTGAGGTGGCCCGCGTGATGAACGGCGCCTTGGCTGGAGGTGCCACGCCACGCGAGCTGACCTTTGCCCGCATCGTCGGAATCCCGATGACCGCGCACCACATCGATGAAGGAACATCGCGGGATTTCGCTTATGTCCCAAGCAGCGAAGCTGTTCAACCGGATGCTTTTAGCACGGTTACAGCCTGTGCTGGACCCGTACCTGCGGTATGAACAGAACGGGTTCCGGCCCCACCGCGTCACTGTGACGCAATCCTGGCCCTCCGCTGCGTCATCGAGGAAGCGCGCGTCCACCAGTTAATCTTGGTTGCACTATTCGTGGCATTTCGCCGGGCTTTCGACTCGGTGGTACGTGACACGCTGCCCCTGGTGCTCCGGGGCTACAATGTGCTGCAGCAGCTCATTACTGCCATCATGGCGCTGTACGTGGACACCATCGCTACGGTAGTGGCGCCAGACGGCCTGTCGGACCTGTTCAGCATGACCTCGGGAGTGCTGCAGGGGGACACGCTGGCGCCTTTTCTATTCGAACTGGTGATGGTCTGGGTGTTCCGGACCGGCTTGCCATCTGCGGACGACGGCTTCCTGCGCAAGAGCCGGTGGCACCTCGAGAAGAGGCTCTGGCGCTCTCGGCTACGCAGACGACATCGGGCTGCCGTCTTCGAGGGCCGAAGGCGCCCAACGGCTGCTGGATGACCGGGGAGAGTCGTTCTCGTCGTGAACGCGCAGAAGACCGAGGTGCTGTCGGTGCCGCACAATCTGCCGGCCGAGATTCTGCTCCGGGACGACAGTGGCGACGGGACCCCGCTTCCGAGGTGCCGCCAGTTCGTTTACCTCGGCGGACTACTGCCGGACGCGAGCGTTGATTGGTGAGACGGAGCAGCAGGGCCTTTCGGTAAGTGCGGACAATGCTGCTCTTGGGCGCGCTGACGGACAGGTCGCAGCTCTTCCAGGCGGTTGTTGACACCGTGCTTCTCTACAAGGCAGCTCAATGCGGCTCATGCGGCCCTACTTCGTGCTGCCTTTGGCGTCCGCCGGTGCCCAGGAAGCGAGACGAACGATTCCCTGTACAAGCGAGTGCCACTGACGCGGCATTCCGACCTGCTGAGACAGCCTACGGCTTGCTGGGCACGTGATCAGGGCTGAAGCCTACTGCCCTGAGCCACTGCAGGACATGCTTCTGTGGACTCCGCACGGACGGCGCAGGCGCGGGCAGCGACGATCGGTCCGCTACATTGACCTGCTTTCTTCGATGCGCGCGCCCCGAGCCAGGCTGACGGAGCCAGGCATGTCCGCGAATTGGCCTTTGAGCGCGCGTTTTGACGCTTCCCACCTCTTTTCGGCCACTGTGTGGCCGGTGGGTTGCGTTTTATTATTATTATTATTATTATTATTATTATTATCTATCTAATCAGTTAGCATATCAACACGTATACAGGCGCAGTGCATGATAATCATGTTAAGAGGAAATCTCAAATTGGAGCAAAGAAGCCCAACTGAGATTGCATAAGATCCCCATTCGGACTGTGGGGACGTTAAGAGCAGGGATATAAGAGGAAAGCAAACACACTTTTCACTCTGAGACTTGGGATCAAGGCTGCGGAATGAGTACCGGGGGGCAAGTCAGGTGAGATGGGACTATGGTTAATTACCGATGAGAGCGAATATGAAGGCGGGAGTGACTTGTTAGGAACCTGGGGGGGATTCGGGATGAAGCAGAGACGGGCAAAGAAGCGGGGACGCAATTAAAGAAATTCTTCTGCTTGGGCAAAAGAAAAAGATGTCTTTAAGCAACTTTCTAAGCGACAGCTGCCGCCGCGCTCGACTGCTGACGGATCTGACGGAACTCGGATGTGTCTACTCAGGGCTAAACACTTCAGGGCAAAATCCATGCAATCTGTGAGACTCTAAGCACAGAATAATAGACAACAGGTGGGTGGCGGTCATCAGAAAGACCTGGGGTCGACAAGACCAACGGAAATGGGATTAAAATATTAACTCCTTGTTCCACTCACCCCCATTATATCCCCATTCCATCCTCCCACACTTCCTATTGAATCCCCATTCCATCCTCCCACACTCCCCATTAAATCCCCATTCCATTTTCCCAAACTCACTATTTAATCCCCATTCCATCCTCCCACACTCCCCATAAAATCCCCATTCCATTTCCCACACTCCCCATTAAATCCCCATTTCATTCTCCCACACTCCCCATTAAATCCCCATTTCATTCTCCCACACTCCCCATTAAATCCCCATTTGATTCTCCCGCACTTCCCATTAAATCCCCATTTATTCTCCCACACTCCCCATTAAATCCCTATTCCATTCTCCCCCACTCCCTGCTAAATCCGAACTGCTTTTTCCCAAATCCCTTTTAAATCCATATTCCATTTTTACACCCCTTTTAAATCCCCATTTCATTTTCCCACAACTCTGTTAAATCTATATTTAAATCTTTCCCATTGCTATTGTCTCGCCATGGTTATCCCTTTATTCCCATTAGCCAGCATCGCCTCCCGAGTCTCAGCTGATGGACTTTAGCCACGTTATGATTCCCAATGCGCTGGGGCTCATGAAAAAGAAGCAATTTCAGCCTGTCGGATTCCGCCGCATTCATGCCTTATTGAATTGGCGACAGCAAAGTTAGTCCGAGCAGCTGCAGGACGGCCTGCCCCTGCGTTGTCAGGTCCCATTTCGTGACAAGGGATGAATATGACTCTACAGGCAAGGCCAAAATAGTTGGGAGCACGAAACAGAGCTCGCTCTTTTTTATGCTTTGGATTAGGGATTTTTTCTAGCCAACAAAAACAAGCTGCTGCTTCTGCTGCCGATGCTGCTGCTGCTGCGTGTCAGCGCGGAGAGATGCAGCAGACAAATTTAACAGGTGATTAGACTGACACCTGAGCCCTTAGGGTTGAGGAGAATATTTCAGCAACATGTCATCTTCAAATAGAAATAAAAATGAGCGTGCATCACGCAAGACTCTTCAGGCTCTGGCTTCAGCAGAAATATGTGTGCGTGTGTTTTGAAGCAGAAAATAAGAATTATGGCTCTCGTGGTGGGGGGGCAGGAAGCGCCAGAACTGGCTGCCACTTGACAATTTCCCCTATTCCAAGCAGCCTTGACTGTGCAACCACCTGGTTGAGGATGCATGTTCAGGTCGATGATGGAGCTGGGAGGCTGGGAAGGAGGTGAGTGAGGACGAAGCAGGCTCTCAGCCCACTGGAGCTGCAGCTGCTGCTGCTGCGGAAGCAATCGATGGCAAAGAAGACAGAGAGAGGCCCTCAATTTCTCTTCTATTCTGTTTTCCCAGCCAAGGGAGAGACAAGGAAACACAAGCTCGCACCAGTGCTGTCCTACTAGCAAAGATGTCGAAATTGTACGGGTTAAGAGATGGAACAGCTACTAGTCTTGGCGGGAATTGCTAAGGGCTGCCATTGTCTATAGGTGAGTTAAGATCTGCTTGATAATTGACAGCATGCAGAAAAAGTCTAAGAAAGATTTTTTTCGAAAAAAACTATAAACAAAATTTCATAGAAAAGTGTTGAAAAGGAAAAAGGGAAATATAAAAATCCTACTTACTTTTTGGTTCCAGGGGTGTCGGGAATCGAACCCTCGACCTTTAAGTCGTGAGTCCGAAGCTCGAACCACAAGGCTGCAACTCCCTTAGTCGTAGCCCAAGTGTCTTGCCCAATAAAAAAATAACTTTTCGGGCTGCGATGCGAACGTCGGACCTCTTGGCAAAAATACGAGTAAAACATTCTCGTCATAACAGAACAATCTATTTTTTGCAGGTAGTCGTTTTCTCATCATTTTTTTATTTTGAAAATGATAAATGAAATTTTTTATTGCAAATCTTAATGATATACCAATCGTACATATAATTGTTATATTACGAGAAAATTTCTAGCAATGTTTATAACAATGGCTTCTATGGCAAGATTTTAGATAGATATATAAATGTTAGATAACAACTTTTTTTCTAAGAAACATCTTACTTTTGAGTAAAAATATTTATACATTTTTTCCCTAAAAGCTAGGTGTAAAATCAAAGTGGCAATTTGGTGAGACACGGCTAATTAGTTTCAATGGAGTCCCCGATTCCTATCACTAGCCTATAATTATTCTTCTAGATTATAATTGAAACTCAAAGACCACATAGGATTAGGCTCAGCTCGGCACGTGAACCAGGGAGAGAAAGTGGGCAAGGTAGTGCCAAATAACACAGCTTGTGAGCAGTGTTTGAGCAAGCCTCTAATGCCCGCCTAGTTAGCCTTTGGACAAGAAAAGGAAAATAGGATGAAAAAGAACTGTCAGAATCGGCTCAAAGCCAAAACAAAAGGGTCACTGAGGGCTGGCTTATCGCTAGTCATTCCTGTCTGCCACTCATTTGTCATAGGCGAAATCTGATGCAGACGAGTATATTCATGCAGCTGCTAATGCTAACTGGCCAGTTACTAGCGGCACTGAATGCGAAATCTAAATAATCAGACGGATTTAGAGTTACAACAGATTGAGAGACATTACAGATTGATTGAGATAAGAGGTTGACAGGGATAAGAGATTAACAGGGATAAGAGATTAACAGGGATAAGAGATTAACAGGGATAAGAGATCAACAGGGATAAGAGATTAACAGGGATAAGAGATTAACAGGGATAAGAGATTAACAGGGACAGGAGATTAACAGGGACAGGAGATTAACAGGGATAAGAGATTAACAGGGATAAGAGATTAACAGGGATAAAATATTAACAGGGAAAAAGAGATTAACAGAGATAAGAGATTAAAAGGGATAAGAGATTAAAAGGGATAACAGATTAACAGGGATAAGAGATTAACAGGGATAAGAGATTAACAGGGATAAGAGATTGAGAGATAAGAGATTGATGAAGATAAGAGTTTGATAGAGATTAGAAATCGGGGGAGAATGTTAGGAGATTGAGAGCGATAAGATAAGAGATGGAGAAAAAACAGAAGAAACCGGATGATAAGAAATCCTGAGTAATAAATTAAATGAATAAAAGCAATGCACAAAAGTGCACGCCATCGAGTCCCGCTGATTCGGTAGGGCCAGAGCACCGGCAGCAAGATTAAAATTCATTCATTGTGTCAAGCGATAAAATGCAATCGATCAGCGACTCCGCTAAGGGCTGGTTGAGGACTTGGAACCAGTCAGAGCCAATTGGTCTAGCCGCATCCTACGGCAGGCGGACCATTAACATCCGAGCTCGTACATTTGATTTTAATTGAACCTCAAATAAGAGTTTAAAGCCTGCATTTAACTAGCTTTTTCTTTTGCATTTTGCAACAAAAATCATAAATACCGTGTCTCTGACAAGTAGATTTTTAATACATTTTATGTCTGTAACGTGAATTTTGATATTTCTTTTTATTTTTGGCCTAACCATTAGCCATAGAGGTTACTAACAGCTGCTAAAATTGTAGAAAACTCACCTCTTCATTTACTATGCCCGGCTCTCCTCTCTCTTGTCTCTTCCGTCCTATCCTCTCCTATACTCTCTCCTCTTCTCTCCTCTCCTCTCCTCTCCTCTCCTCTGTTCTGTTCTCCTCTCCTCTCCTCTCCTCTCCTCTGTTCTCCTCTCCTCTCCTCTCCTCTCCTCTCCTCTCCTCTCCTCTCCTCTCCTCTCCTCTGTTCTGTTCTCCTCTCCTCTCCTCTCCTCTCCTCTCCTCTCCTCTGTTCTCCTCTCCTCTCCTCTCCTCTCCTCTCCTCTCCTCTGTTCTCCTCTCCTCTCCTCTCCTCTCCTCTCCTCTGTTCTCCTCTCCTCTCCTCTCCTCTCCTCTCCTTTGTTCTGTTCTCCTCTCCTCTCCTCTCCTCTCCTCTCCTCTCCTTTGTTCTGTTCTCCTCTCCTCTCCTCTCCTCTCCTCTCCTCTCCTTTGTTCTGTTCTCCTCTCCTCTCCTCTGTTCTGTTCTGTTCTCCTCTTCTCTCCCCTCCTCTCCTCTCCTCTCCTCTCCTCTCCTCTCCTCTGTTCTGTTCTCCTCTCCTCTCCTCTCCTCTCCTCTGTTCTCCTCTCCTCTCCTCTCCTCTCCTCTCCTTTGTTCTGTTCTCCTCTTCTCTCCCCTCCTCTCCTCTCCTCTCCTCTCCTCTCCTCTCCTCTGTTCTGTTCTCCTCTCCTCTCCTCTCCTCTCCTCTGTTCTCCTCTCCTCTCCTCTCCTCTCCTCTCCTTTGTTCTGTTCTCCTCTCCTCTCCTCTGTTCTGTTCTGTTCTCCTCTTCTCTCCTCTCCTCTCCTCTCCTCTCCTCTCCTCTCTCCTCTCCTCTCCTATACTCTCTCCTCTCCTCTCCTCTCCTATACTCTCTCCTCTCCTCTCCTATACTCTCTCCTCTCCTCTCCTATACTCTCTCCTCTCCTCTCCTATACTCTCTCCTCTCCTCTCCTATACTCTCTCCTCTCCTCTCCTCTCCTCTCCTCTCCTATACTCTCTCCTCTCCTCTCCTATACTCTCTCCTCTCCTCTCCTATACTCTCTCCTCTCCTCTCCTATACTCTCTCCTCTCCTCTCCTCTCCTCTCCTCTCCTATACTCTCTCCTCTCCTCTCCTATACTCTCTCCTCTCCTCTCCTATACTCTCTCCTCTCCTCTCCTATACTCTCTCCTCTCCTCTCCTATACTCTCTCCTCTCCTCTCCTATACTCTCTCCTCTCCTCTCCTCTGTTCTCCTCTCCTCTGTTCTCCTCTCCTCTCCTCTCCTATACTCTCTCCTCTCATCTCCTATCCTCTCTCTCCTCTCCTCTTATCCTCTCACCCTCCCCTCCCCTCCTACACTCACCTACCCTTCTCTCTCCTCTCGCTCTCCCTCGAGAAAATCCTTTATCATTACCAGATCGCGTCAATCGTGCTAACCTCTGTCTTGTACTGTTTCTCTCCTGCCCTCTCTGCCTCTACTATCCCCTTGCCCTGGCCAAATTGGGTGCCAACGGTAATGAGGTAAGGCGCCGAGCAGGCAGCCGCCTTGCCTAAGGCAAAAAAGGTTTTGCGGCAGTCGCACATTTGGCCAACTCACTGCTGCACCCCACGCACGGTACGATTCTCGAATTAAGCCTCACATTACTGTGTAACACTAACGTAAGGCGGACTGTTCCGTATTAATGCTTCAATCGCAATATTGAGTCCTTTATCCAATTATCAACAGAAAAGAGATGAAAAAACTTTCTGAATAGTTTCTACTGAAGTTCGAAATTCGGTTGCTAGGTAGAAAATGAAACTAAAATATCTGGCCGACCAGAAGCTTTGGGGACCCAGTTGAGATCGGATTTTAAAAGCTCAGACTGGACTCTCCGCGAGTTCACCCTAACCTGTCCCTGCGGAGCTCAAACTGTCGGGATTCAACTGAGGGATTTACTCATTCCCAGCTTTGCCTGGGATTATTCTGCTCAGGATTGAAAATCCCGCGCTGCTGCACCTGCATAGCGACACTCGCAGCAGAGTGAGAGGAGAGGAGAACAGAGGAGAACAGAGGAGAGGAGAGGAGAGGAAAGGAAAGGAGAGGAGAGGAGAGGAGAGGAGAGGAGAGGAGATGAGAGGAGAGGAGAGGAGAGGAGAACAGAGGAGAACAGAGGAGAACAGAGGAGAGGAGAGGAGAGGAGAGGAAAGGAGAGGAGAGGAGAACAGAGGAGAACAGAGGAGAACAGAGGAGAGGAGAGGAGAGGAGAGGAAAGGAGAGGAGAGGAGAACAGAGGAGAACAGAGGAGAGGAGAGGAGAGGAGACGAGAGGAGAGGAGAGGAGAGGAGAGGAGAGGAGAGGAGAGGAGAGGAGAGGAGAGGAGAGGAGAGGAGAGGAGAGGAGAGGAGAGGAGAGGAGAGGAGAGGAGAGGAGAGGAGAGGAGAGGAGAGGAGAGGAGAGGAGAGGAGAGGAGAGGAGAGGAGAGGAGAGGAGAGGAGAGGAGAGGAAAGGAGAGGAGAGGAGAGGAGAGGAGAGGAGAACAGAGGAGAACAGAGGAGAACAGAGGAGAACAGAGGAGAGGAGAGGAGAGGAGAGGAGAGGAGAGGAGAGGAGAGGAGAGGAGAGGAGAGGAAAGGAGAGGAGAGGAGAGGAGAGGAGAGGAGAGGAGAGGAGAGGAGAGGAGAGGAAAGGAGAGGAGATGAGAGGAGAACAGAGGAGAACAGAGGAGAGGAGAGGAGAGGGGAGGAGAGGAGAGGAGAGGAAAGGAGAGGAGAGGAAAGGAGAGGAGAGGAGAGGAGAACAGAGGAGAACAGAGGGGAGGAGAGGAGAGGAGAGGAGAGGAGAGGAGATGAGAGAAAAGTGGCGATAATCTCCTCTAGAATTACCTCAAGGTAAAAGGTAAATAGGAGAATTAGGAAGATAATGGAGACAAGGGATTTAGTTCCTATACTCGTACGGCAAGTGAATATATATGGAATGCGAGAAACACAGTCAAACTGCATAAAAAACTTGGCGTGGAAAAACAAGCATGACCGTATCGCGTGATCAAATTACATACCAACTTTCTATATTTCGATGTTTTCTAGTTTATTTGTTGGAATCCGTGAGTAAACTTAAAACAGAGTACAAAAAGGAAGCTCTAGTTGGACGGATTAGACAGAGAGACGGACATCTCTGAAACAGGGGTCGGCAACCTGACATACCCGGCGGGTCAAAGAGAGAATCTCTTTGATAACAGTGGGCCGCATCGACTGTAGAGAGATGAGACAGCCAAAAGAAAATACGGGAGGGATGAGACACATCAGAAATTAAATACAGGAGAGATGCGATACAGGAGAGATGGGACACGGGTGAGATGAGATACAGAAGAGATGAGACACGCGAGAGATAAGAAACGAGAGAAATGAGAAATGAGGAGAGTTGAGATACAGGAGAGATAAGACGCGGGAGAAATGAGACACGTGAGAGATGAGATATAGGAGAGATGAGATACAGGAGAGATGAGATGCAGGAGAGATGTGACACGGGTGAGATGAGACACGGGGAATATGAGACACAGTAGAGATGAGACACGGAAGAGATGAGGCACGAGTGAGATGAGACACGAGTGAGATGAGACACGGGTGAGATGAGACACGGGAGAGATGAGACACGGGGGATATGAGACAGGGGAGAGATCAGACACGGGAGAGATGAGACACGGGAGAGATGAGACACGGGAGAGATGAGACAGGGGAGAGATGAGACAGGGGAGAGATGAGACACGGGAGAGATGAGATTAATACACGTTTGTCTGTTTGTCTGTTTGTTTGTATATCAAGCTATTATATCACTATATGCTCTAGCACAATCAAGTTAAAAAAAACATGCTCACCTTTGTCGCCCTCAAGAAACAGCCGAGGAAACAAAATTTAAAATCTTTCTCAGATCTAAAATGATCACACTTCAGGCCTCCTAATTGGACAGAGATTAAGAAAGTAGGGGCAGAGGCGCAATGCAACGACGACCTTCTTTTCTTTGCCGGACGATACGTCGCCGAGACGGCAGACTCCAGGCCACAACTGACTCGCTGATGTGAAGCCTGTAGGATATAAGTATATGTGCTATATAAAAGCACAGGAAATGAAGTTCCGTGACTTTAGGGACAAAAGCCAAGCGAAGGAGAAAAACGAGAGAAGGCTGGGGGAGTTGAAAGTGATATAGAGAAGGACAGAGAGATCGCAGGTTCATATACCTGCTGCTGCTGCTGCTTTGCTCGAATCGGAAGCCTTGTCGTCTTTCGCCGAAAGAAATGGACTGGCAAAGGTCTGGAGCCCCAATAAACACAGTTTATTTGGGTCGGGTCGGTAAGATAGGGAAAAACGGGGTGGAAAGGATAGGGACAAAAGCTTTGTTGGCCAATCAGACAACGACTGAAATCCAACGGCCTCTTCTAGAGGGGAGAACTTTTAGATTCAGGGCGCGCAGAAGAGGGTAGACAGGGGGGGTAAGAATCGGGACAGAGGCCACGTCAGACAGCACTCGTTTGCCTCGACTCGACATTTTGGGAGACATAACAAGTGTTATAAGATGAGTGAATACGCAGAGTTGAAAGGATTTTCTTGTCTTAATCTTTAAGTAGCTTTCCGTTCAGAGACAATCTGCTAAGCAAAACAAATTGTATAGGATGAGTTCCTGAATTACTGCTTGTAGGAGATTAGGTGGGAGAACAGTATAGAGTAGAGAGCAGATGAGTTGGGAGAACAGTAGAGTAGGGAGCAGATGAGTTGGGAGAACAGTAAAGTAGAGAGCAGATGAGTTGGGAGAACAGTAGAGTAGGGAGCAGATGAGTTGGGAGAACAGAGTAGACATCAGATGAGTTGGGAGAACAGTAGAGTAGAGAGCAGATGAGTTGGGAGAACAGTAGAGTAGACAGCAGATGAGTTGGGAGAACAGTAGAGTAGAGAGCAGATGAGTTAGGAGAACAGTAGAGTAGACACCAGATGAGTTGGGAGAACAGTAGAGTAGGGAGCAGATGAGTTGGGAGAACAGAGTAGACATCAGATGAGTTGGGAGAACAGTAGAGTAGACAGCAGATGAGTTGGGAGAACAGTAGAGTAGACAGCAGATGAGTTGGGAGAACAGTAGAGTAGACAGCAGATGAGTTAGGAGAACAGTAGAGTAGAGAGCAGATGAGTTAGGAGAACAGTAGAGTAGAGAGCAAATGAGTTGGGAGAACAGTAGAGTAGACACCAGATGAGTTGGGAGAACAGTAGAGTAGACAGCAGATGAGTTAGGAGAACAGTAGAGTAGACACCAGATGAGTTAGGAGAACAGTAGAGTAGAGAGCAGATGAGTTGGGAGAACAGTAGAGTAGACAGCAGATGAGTTGGGAGAACAGTAGAGTAGACAGCAGATGAGTTAGGAGAACAGTAGAGTAGAGAGCAGATGAGTTGGGAGAACAGTAGAGTAGACAGCAGATGAGTTGGGAGAACAGTAGAGTAGGGAGCAGATGAGTTGGGAGAACAGTAGAGTAGACAGCAGATGAGTTAGGAGAACAGTAGAGTAGAGAGCAGATGAGTTAGGAGAACAGTAGAGTAGAGAGCAGATGAGTTGGGAGAACAGTAGAGTAGACAGCAGATGAGTTGGGAGAACAGTAGAGTAGACAGCAGATGAGTTGGGAGAACAGTAGAGTAGACAGCAGATGAGTTAGGAGAACAGTAGAGTAGAGAGCAGATGAGTTAGGAGAACAGTAGAGTAGACAGCAGATGAGTTGGGAGAACAGTAGAGTAGACAGCAGATGAGTTAGGAGAACAGTAGAGTAGACACCAGATGAGTTAGGAGAACAGTAGAGTAGAGAGCAGATGAGTTGGGAGAACAGTAGAGTAGAGAGCAGATGAGTTAGGAGAACAGTAGAGTAGACACCAGATGAGTTGGGAGAACAGTAGAGTAGACACCAGATGAGTTAGGAGAACAGTAGAGTAGAGAGCAGATGAGTTAGGAGAACAGTAGAGTAGACAGCAGATGAGTTAGGAGAACAGTAGAGTAGAGAGCAGATGAGTTGGTAGAACAGTAGAGTAGACAGCAGATGAGTTAGGAGAACAGTAGAGTAGACAGCAGATGAGTTAGGAGAACAGTAGAGTAGACAGCAGATGAGTTGGGAGAACAGTAGAGTAGACAGCAGATGAGTTAGGAGAACAGTAGAGTAGAGAGCAAATGAGTTGGGAGAACAGTAGAGTAGACAGCAGATGAGTTGGGAGAACAGTAGAGTAGACAGCAGATGAGTTAGGAGAACAGTAGAGTAGACAGCAGATGAGTTGGGAGAACAGTAGAGTAGAGAGCAGATGAGTTGAGAGAACAGTAGAGTAGACAGCAGATGAGTTGGGAGAACAGTAGAGTAGACAGCAGATGAGTTATGTGAAGGGTAGAGATTAGAAGGAAGAGAATGTAGAATATAAAAAGACTAAAAGTTACGAAGTCAGTTGTAGCGAATGAAATAATCAATCAATTTTTAACTTCTCTCTGAGATCTAGAGCGAGTACGGAATTATTGTTTAGAATTATTCCCAAATGATGCAATTTTGCTACAACACACAGATCTACCCCAGATCTGGGAGAAACATATTTTATGAAAAAGCGAGGACGGATTAACTACCGAAAGGATTAGCGTTGGATTTTATAAAAAAATGTTGGCCATAATCCCAAAGGCAGGTGACATTTTCCCTAAAAAAAATTGAAAAATTTCAGATGGGGCAAGGGGGCGCAGAATTTTGGGGGCGGGAGTGCTGAGCTCACTTAGACTGTGCTCAAAATAGTACTTCAGGTATTAGGAATGCCTCTTTGGCCCAGAGTAATTGCTTCGCAACTGAGAGTCTGTCGAGCACAGAGCTTAGCAGGCGGTCATTTCGTGAATTAATAATGTCCTTTTAGGATGGACAGAATGGCACACTTGTCTCGGGAAGGCAAATTCATGTGATCCCAAGTCTGAGTCTAATGCGGAATTAAAATAAAAAAGGATGGCTCTGAACTAATAGTTAGTTAATACAGCCAAAATGATAAAACTGTATCAGCAGCCACTCTGCCATGAAGTTTAAAGTTATGGAAAGGTTGCTAAATTAGGTATTTAGCGGCAACTTAACCAATAATAATAATACTTGCAGGAGGGCTGCGGGCAATGGCACATCATTTGGTGTAAGAGGCAATTCTGCCCATTTCACTGACTCCTGAGCACACACGCACACAGATACTGTACGCAGGCATACGCTCACACAGGTGTGTACATCTGCCCTCACTTCTCATCGTCAGGCAGTGTACACTATCACTGTGCCTTGGAGGTTGGCCCTAAAGGGCGTAAATTGCACAACAAGCCCCCTACGCGGCTGCGCCCCAATTTAATGGGGCCTCGCCGCGGAATCGAACTTAGGGACCTTGGCGCGACAGGCAAACACGTTAACCGCTCTAGCAACTCATCCAAAGACTGCAGGAAAAGACGGTGACTCATTTGTCGACTCACAACTTGTCGCCGAAAGCTAAATAGATCACTAGCAAGTGCAGATTTGGTTCTACCTGAAGCTTTCTAATTTAAGAACATGACGCAGCAACAGCAACGCCTTAGAAGTTTAGCGCCTCAAAAGTGCACCCAAATAGCCTGGAAGAAACTTAGTGGAAGTATGAAAGGTACCTATAGCCACAGCGACATACACATCGATATCCTGCAAGGCCCTGTGTATGTGTGTGTAGGCAAAGAAGGGCAGTGGGGGCATTTCAAGACCCCAAAAGACTGCCCCCCAGATACCGCGTATTCCATTCCTTTTCTGCTGCAGTTGTTGCACGCAGCAAGGAAGGAAAGCACAGAAGAAATGTGGAAAGCAAAATGTGAATTTATTATGAAATGCTAATGCGAGAAACAGAAGGCAGGGAGGATAGGTGGAAATGATGGTCTCGGGGGTTGATTGCAGCCGCAGCGGCACTCAATAACAAAAAGTTGCAGTTAAGGCCTTGATACAGATTTTTTATGAACTCGTATTCATGTCCGCACAATGACAAACAGAATCCTAGACTTGATGAACTGCCATCATCCAAAAAACATTACTAAGGTATTGTAAAGTATGGTCAACAAATTTCTTAGCATTCTGAAGTACCGCTTCAGATTTATATACATAGCATATTTATTCTCTCACAAACTGTTTCACTTTTTCCCTGACATACCGTCAAAACCTCTCCACCTTGAACTTTTATTGAAATGCTTCAGGAATCTAGACTGACCATCTCCATCTCACGATGTGAGATCCCTCACTAGCCCATTTCCCTGTGAGATCCCTCACTAGCCCATTCCCCTGTGAGATCCCTCACTAGCCCATTCCCCTGTGAGATCCCTCACTAGCCCATTCCCCTGTGAGATCCCTCACTAGCCCATTCCCCTGTGAGATCCCTCACTATCCCATTCCCCTGTAAGATCCCTCACTAAGCCATTCCACTGTGAGATCCCTCACTATCCCATTCCCCTGTGAGATCCCTCACTAGCCCATTCCCCTGTGAGATCCCTCACTATCCCATTCCCCTGTGAGATCTCTCACTAGCCCATTCCCCTGTGAGATCCCTCACTAGCCCATTCCCCTGTAAGATCCCTCACTAGCCCATTCCCCTGAGAGATCCCTCACTAGCCCATTCCCCTGTGAGATCCCTCACTAGCCCATTCCCCTGTGAGATCCCTCACTAGCCCATTCCCCTGTGAGATCCCTCACTAGCCCATTCCCCTGTGAGATCCCTCACTATCCCATTCCCCTGTAAGATCCCTCACTAAGCCATTCCCCTGTGAGATCCCTCACTATCCCATTCCCCTGTGAGATCCCTCACTAGCCCATTCCCCTGTGAGATCCCTCACTATCCCATTCCCCTGTGAGATCTCTCACTAGCCCATTCCCCTGTGAGATCCCTCACTAGCCCATTCCCCTGTAAGATCCCTCACTAGCCCATTCCCCTGAGAGATCCCTCACTAGCCCATTCCCCTGTGAGATCCCTCACTAGCCCATTCCCCTGTGAGATCCCTCACTAGCCCATTCCCCTGTGAGATCCCTCACTAGCCCATTCCCCTGTGAGATCCCTCACTAGCCCATTCCCCTGTGAGATCCCTCACTATCCCATTCCCCTGTAAGATCCCTCACTAAGCCATTCCCCTGTGAGATCCCTCACTATCCCATTCCCCTGTGAGATCCCTCACTAGCCCATTCCCCTGTGAGATCCCTCACTAGCCCATTCCCCTGTGAGATCTCTTACTAGCCCATTCCCCTGTGAGATCCCTCACTAGCCCATTCCCCTGTAAGATCCCTCACTAGCCCATTCCCCTGAGAGATCCCTCACTAGCCCATTCCCCTGTGAGATCCCTCACTAGCCCATTCCCCTGTGAGATCCCTCACTAGCCCATTCCCCTGTGAGATCCCTCACTAGCCCATTCCCCTGTGAGATCCCTCACTATCCCATTCCCCTGTAAGATCCCTCACTAAGCCATTCCCCTGTGAGATCCCTCACTATCCCATTCCCCTGTGAGATCCCTCACTAGCCCATTCCCCTGTGAGATCCCTCACTATCCCATTCCCCTGTGAGATCTCTCACTAGCCCATTCCCCTGTGAGATCCCTCACTAGCCCATTCCCCTGTAAGATCCCTCACTAGCCCATTCCCCTGAGAGATCCCTCACTAGCCCATTCCCCTGTGAGATCCCTCACTAGCCCATTCCCCTGTGAGATCCCTCACTAGCCCATTCCCCTGTGAGATCCCTCACTAGCCCATTCCCCTGTGAGATCCCTCACTATCCCATTCCCCTGTGAGATCTCTCACTAGCCCATTCCCCTGTGAGATCCCTCACTAGCCCATTCCCCTGTAAGATCCCTCACTAGCCCATTCCCCTGAGAGATCCCTCACTAGCCCATTCCCCTGTGAGATCCCTCACTAGCCCATTCCCCTGTGAGATCCCTCACTAGCCCATTCCCCTGTGAGATCCCTCACTAGCCCATTCCCCTGTGAGATCCCTCACTATCTCATTCCCCTGTAAGATCCCTCACTAAGCCATTCCCCTGTGAGATCCCTCACTATCCCATTCCCCTGTGAGATCCCTCACTAGCCCATTCCCCTGTGAGATCCCTCACTATCCCATTCCCCTGTGAGATCTCTCACTAGCCCATTCCCCTGTGAGATCCCTCACTAGCCCATTCCCCTGTAAGATCCCTCACTAGCCCATTCCCCTGAGAGATCCCTCACTAGCCCATTCCCCTGTGAGATCCCTCACTAGCCCATTCCCCTGTGAGATCCCTCACTAGCCCATTCCCCTGTGAGATCCCTCACTAGCCCATTCCCCTGTGAGATCCCTCACTAGCCCATTCCCCTGTGAGATCCCTCACTATCCCATTTCCCTGTAAGATCCCTCACTAAGCCATTCCCCTGAGAGATCCCTCACTAGCCCATTCCCCTGTGAGATCCCTCACTAGCCCATTCCCCTGTGAGATCCCTCACTAGCCCATTCCCCTGTGAGATCCCTCACTAGCCCATTCCCCTGTGAGATCCCTCACTATCCCATTCCCCTGTAAGATCCCTCACTAGCCCATTCCCCTGTGAGATCCCTCACTAGCCCATTCCCCTGAGAGATCCCTCACTAGCCCATTCCCCTGTGAGATCCCTCACTAGCCCATTCCCCTGTGAGATCCCTCACTAGCCCATTCCCCTGTGAGATCCCTCACTAGCCCATTCCCCTGTGAGATCCCTCACTATCCCATTCCCCTGTAAGATCCCTCACTAAGCCATTCCACTGTGAGATCCCTCACTATCCCATTCCCCTGTGAGATCCTGGTCCTGGTTTAAGATCTCTCGTGTCCCTATTTAGATTTCTTTACTCCCTAATCTCTCTACTATCTCCCCTCCATATTGAGGAGTGCAACATAGCACATTTAGTAAAAATGGTTCAACTTGGCCTAACTGTGCAAATATTACCAGTGCTATGAATAGCAGTTAAAGCTAGCATTGCATCGTATGCCATTGCTTATCACTATATGGACACATCTAATTATGAATGTGGCATCGCCATTGTTTCCTATTTATGCTGCCGTGAGATTATTTATCCGATTATTTAGTATCATCTAGCAGCATATTTTAAGCTAGATCGCAATCTGATGCAAAAATACTTCCCATTATCGTTGGTGGCCAGCTTTCTGTTTGCCAGTTTGAACAAAAAAGTTTATTCCGTTGCTTAAAATATATAAAAACACTCACTAATTACTACTCCCCGTGGACAAGAGTAGTATTACGAGAAAAATAAATAAAAACAGGGTTACAAAGCAGCAGGATCCTCTGAATAATTTCATTCGCAAGCGAAAATTCATGGCGCAACAGAAGTGAATGCATGCAAACAGAAACTAAATCGATAGAATGTACAGTTTTAATGGTTTTATAAGCAATATTCTAACAACCACATAGAACTAAGCAAGCATGTGCAAATAGATAGTTTTATCATCGATTATCACCCAGTCTAAAACGATTAGGGATCAGTCAGTCTGTTCAGGATCAGCCGGTCTGTTCAGGATCAGTCAGTCTGTTCAGGATCAGCCAGTCTGTTCAGGATCAGTCAGTCTGTTCAGGATCAGCCAGTCTGTTCAGGATCAGTCAGTCTGTTCAGGATCAGTCAGTCTGTTCAGGATCAGCCAGTCTGTTCAGGATCAGTCAGTCTGTTCAGGATCAGCCAGTCTGTTCAGGATCAGCCAGTCTGTTCAGGATCAGTCAGTCTGTTCAGGATTAGCCAGTCTGTTCAGGATCAGTCAGTCTGTTCAGGATTAGCCAGTCTGTTCAGGATCAGCCAGTCTGTTCAGAATTATGACTAAAAGGTTACAAAACAGGTCAGAATGTACCAAGAGTAATAATTAAGGTTGATTGCAAATTGATGTTTAAGTGAAAAGTGCACAATGATAACACTTAAAAAATATTCTCATCTCAAAATGAAATAAGGCTTTCATATTTAAAAGTAAGGATGTCAGTAAGGGCTATTATCTAGAATCTATTGTAGTCTATCATAACTGATTATCTGTGTTAAAATACTTTATAATCATAATCTGCATCATATTAATTAAGCAATTTTGAGAGAAATTAGCTTAACAATGTAACATCTCATTTAAGCATGTCAGACAAAAAGCTATTTAGGGAACTGGGACTGGGAACTAACGATGAAGGTTAGAAAGTTGGTTCACGAAAGCTCAGTTAGGTTAACAGAGTTTCAACATATGACTACTATGCATGCACACCTGCCTAATGAATGCAATGGAATATAGTACATACACGATGCAATTAGCACTTTAGCTATCATCTTAAATGACTGTAACAATTGGAAATATAATCATGGGAAATCCCAATTCGGTAAGCTGCAGGACGAATTTCAGTATTTACCCATAGTCTGGCTAAAAATAGAATGGGAGGGAAATCCCAAATTGCTATGACGAAGTAAGACAAATTTTCTTATTCTTCTACAGTTACACTATAAATAGAATCAATGGGAAATCCCAATTCGGTAAGCTGCAGGACGAATTTCAGTATTTACCCATAGTCTGGCTAAAAATAGAATGGGATGGAAATCCCAAGTAAATCACTTGCATAAAGACGCATTTTCTTATTAGATTCCTCACAGTTAGACTAAAAAAATCAACGATGGTAAATCCCACTTTGGTAAGCTGCAAGACGATTTTTTGTATTTCCTTACCAGTTTGTCTAAA
Source organism: Macrostomum hystrix (assembly GCA_950097015.1). Taxonomy (NCBI): domain Eukaryota; kingdom Metazoa; phylum Platyhelminthes; family Macrostomidae; genus Macrostomum; species Macrostomum hystrix. Next base: position 6,138,246 of record CATNEN010000034.1, on the reverse strand, counting down.
AATAGAAACGTAGGGAAACCCCAAGTTTCTATGCTGTCTGTATCTCTATACACAGAAAAGAAAACACATGCTTTCAATAAAGTGGTCAGCAGTCAGACAAGGGACATAAAAACATCAACAACAATTAGGCCATTGTTTATCAGGTCTCCTGAAGCAGCACATTCATAGCCATTGGTAAATTATTGTTGCTAAGCCGCAGCGCATGGACCACACTCTGCCTGGGAAAGCCCATGTCTGTCAGGCGGCTGATGTGCTCCTCGCTAGGATTATCCGGCGGGGACATCGACGCGTCGTCACCTGCGGCGGTTGCGGCGGCGGCGGCGACAGCAGCTGCGGCGCCAGTACCGCTAGTGGTCATCCATCTGGAGCGCATCTGCTGCTCCCACTGCTCCAGCTGCTCCTGACGCTGAAGCTCTAGAGTGGCACCGGTGTGTCGCCAGACTGGCGCACTCGACCGGAGCAGCGGGTCCAGCCAGCGGGCGGCTAAGCGGCACAATGGCAGCGGCGGAGCCAGGCAGCGAAAGATGGCGCTGGACCAGCGCTGCCAGGCCGCGCCAGTCAGCAGGCCGCAGGCGGCTAGAAGGGCGGCGCCCCAGCCACTGGAGCCCAGCTGAAGGCCAAGCAGGTACACGAACGACTTGCCGGTGACCGGTACGCCAAGAATGTGAGCAAATTCTACCCGCGGCACCTGCCAGTAACAATTTAGTGAGCATACGGAACTGTTATACTGTGACAATTGCTTAGGCTAGGTTATTGTGGTCTTTAGTTTACCGAGTCTTATCTTTAGGTTATTCATTTTTACTTTAGGTCAGTACTCAATTCTTAAGGCTAGTTATTTGGAATTATTCTATTATTCATTCAGGCACTTAGGTCAAGCACTCGAGTGTTTAGATCAGCCATTCCAGTGTTTATATCATTCCATCCACAATTTAGGTCAGGCACTCCAGTATTTAGGTCAGTCACTCCACTATTTAAGTCAGTCACTCCACTATTTAGGATAGTAAGTCCAGCATTTGGGTCAGGCACTCCACTATTTAGGTCAGTCACTCCGCTATTTAGGTCAGTCACCCCAGTATTTAGGTCAGTCACCCCAGTATTTAGGTCAGGCACTCCAGAATTTAGGTCAGTCACCCCAGTATTTAGGTCAGTCACCCCAGTATTTAGGTCAGGCACTCCAGAATTTAGGTCAGTCACTCCAGTATTTAGGTCAGGCACTCCAGTATTTAGGTTAGTAACTCCAGCATTTAGGCCAGGCACTCCAGTATTTAGGTTAGTAACTCCAGCATTTAGGTCAGGCACTCCAGCATTTAGGTCAGGCACTCCAGCATTTAGGTCAGGCACTATGGCAAGCGCAGTGATTAAGGCCAGCCGCACCTCAACAAAGAATGGAACAAACAGCGAGAAGACCAGCGACACGGGTCCGGACGGCGAAGCGAGGCCGAGAATCCAGGACTGGAGCAGGCTGAAGACCAGAGCCTCCAACAATAGGCCGCATGCCAGGCTAAACAGCAGAAATGAGCAAAATTTTCTCTGCCCATAACGACGCTCAAATATTCGGAAATAGTATAGCAACAGGGCGCCGGGTATCAGATCCTTGGTGTCCAGGAACACCAGCTTGGATGTGACATAAGTGAAAGCTGGCGAGGCCTTGCTGGCATTGACAAAGTACGCTCTGTAGGCATTGAGAGGCAGGCTAAGCAGAATGCTGGATACGACCACAGTGGCTAGCAGGCACTTGGACACCGTGGCCTGGTGGAAACCGGAGTGACTGTGCGGCGAGAACATCCGGCAAAGGAGGTCACCGACTGCAATTCGGGGAGAATTAGACATGGCCACACTTGAAATCACAGTGCGAAGAAAACAACATGTGAAATCACTGTCTATAAAATCACTGTCTATAAAATCCCAGTCTATAAAATCCCAGTCTATAAAATTCCAGTCTATAAAATCCCAGTCTGTAAAATCCCAGTCTATAAAATCCCAGTCTATAAAATCCCAGTCTATAAAATCCCAGTCTATAAAATCCCAGTCTATAAAATCCCAGTCTATAAAATCCCAGTCTATAAAATCCCAGTCTATAAAATCCCAGTCTATAAAATCCCAGTCTATAAAATCCCAGTCTATAAAATCCCAGTCTATAAAATCCCAGTCTATAAAATCCCAGTCTATAAAATCCCAGTCTATAAAATCCCAGTCTATAAAATCCCAGTCTATAAAATCCCATCCTATAAAATCCCAGTCTATAAAACACCACATCTGATGAAATAAATGAAACCATTGAGTTTATGCAGTAAACTTCTCCGGAATGGGCAACGGGTATATTTATAACAGTTTAAATTAACAGGCATTTTAGCTTCGCGTTCACAATGCTCACGTGATACTATTTCTTAAAATACTACTTCTAGTAGTAATGAAACACAATTTGGATATGTGATCGATATCGAGATTAATAATTACGATTATCACTCATTGTCTGTCAGAACAGTGGAATTAGACATGAAAAGATTAGATAGGATTAGAAAACCGACTAAACCACTTTTTTAAATAAAAATTGTCAAACAGAAGGTACACAGCCTATTAAAAATCAAAATATTGAACGTCTGATTTCGCGGAAAAAGACAATAATAAAACAATATAAGAAAATGTATGTTGGTCATCAACTTACTGTGATATTAGAAAAAACTTCACGAACTTAACGATATCAGGAATAAAAAATTGTATTGCAAAAAATTAATAGGAATGCTTTTATATATATCATAGTCAAAAGAATATTTTCTTGTTTAAATAACCAGCTGCTGAAAACAGTACATAGTACCACCTGCTTCCGAAGTAAGCAATAATAGTAAATGGGCATTTTTTGTATAACTTTTTAGTAATTTTTTTAGTTTAATTTTGTGACAGTATGTAACACAGAAACAAAAAGTTATTACAAAAAATAATCTAACATCTGTAATACAGGCCTACCTGTACAGTTAGTCAATCTGTACCACAAGCCTATCTGTACAGTTAGTCAACCTGTACCACTAGCCTATCTGTACAGTTAGTCAACCTGTAACACTAGCCTATCTGTACAGTTAGTCAACCTGTAACACTAGCCTATCTGTACAGTTAGTCAACCTGTAACACTAGCCTATCTGTACAGTTAGTCAACATGTAACACTAGCCTATCTGTACAGTAAGTCAACCTGTACCACTAGCCTATCTGTACAGTTAGTCAACCTGTAACACTAGCCTATCTGTACAGTTAGTCAACCTGTACCACTAGCCTATCTGTACAGTTAGTCAACCTGTAACACTAGCCTATCTGTACAGTTAGTCAACCTGTAACACTAGCCTATCTGTACAGTAAGTTTACCTGTACCACTAGCCTATCTGTACAGTTAGTCAACCTGTAACACTAGCCTATCTGTACAGTTAGTCAACCTGTAACACTAGCCTATCTGTACAGTTAGTCAACCTGTACCACCAGCCTATCTGTACATTAAATTTGTTACACTAGTCCATCCTTACTTCAAGTCAATCTGTACAGCTAGGTAAACTATACAACTAGTACCGTTTTATCATCAAAGCCATGTAATTTAAAAGTGTCAAAGTTTTAGATTGTGCAACAAACAATATCCAGATATAAACTAACAGTAACGTGTCAATGTAACAAGATTGGCAGATCATTGTGTCGTCTCGTACCAGAAGCCGGAGGTCAGCCTATCAGAAGCTTGTTAAGGTGACTTTCTGTCTGAAAGGATGCGAAAGTTTCGGTGTTAAATGTTTTTAACAAATTAGTAAATTCACAACTTAGTCACTAGGGCGAGAAGGTCACAACTAGACCACAAGAAACAACACTCACACACATTCGTACTTGTGCATCTCAGAAACAATAATAAATTATATACAACTACTGAAATCCACTGTCGATTTATTAGCTGAAGGGAATTGGAGGGTTGCACCAACCAATTGAATACGACGACCAATACAATTCGACCTGTCACTTGACGAACCAATCCAAGTGCAGTAAAATACTGACCAATTGAAAGCTTTTTCTTATAACACAATTCCAACCCACGGTGGATGATGCTGACCAATGAAAAACCACCCATTTAATTAGCTAAGTCAAGATGATGACTCTGACCAATCGAATTGAACCATTTGTTTACCACAACCCACCCCACGCGAGATGATTCTGACCAATTAAAAAACACGATTCCTTTCTGAACCAAATCACCCCACCCCCGCCGCCACGCCGTAAAAAAACGAAGAGTAAAAAAGCATTGTTTTTATGTTATAGGTACCAAAAAGAAACACAAAAAACCTGTTTTAAACTACCCACAACTAACAAGTCTACAATGGCCTAAAGAAAAACTGATCAGGTGCATTTAGGCCGAAATGCGGCATTGTCGAGACCGCCAATTATGACGCAGGCAGTGGACCTGATAGGATAAATAAGAATAGCTAATAAAATCTTGCAATTTAATTGTTCTTGTTTTAAATACAAATCTTGTAATCAACCGACTAACGAGAAACAAATCAATCATCTGTTGGAAACTGTTGGAAACGAGTTTTACAACATTCAACAATGACTAGAGTGGCCATGCAAAGTACAATTTCTGGAAAAAAAACATTTACGTCTTTTAAAACAATTAGTTTGGATCCTTGCTGTGGGAGTCCATCTGTCGGTCTCTGTGAAGCGTGTGTTTAAAGAAATTAAATCTAATTACAATATATTAAATCTAATTAAATCTAAAAATAACCGACCTGTCCACCTACAGATATTACCATATCGATACGTCATCAACGAAAACTGTTTAATTTTCAAAATGCTGTACTATAAGTAGAGTGGAGCGATAACTGCGAATAGTTAATAGTTTAACGCATAACTTAAACTGCCATTTGGACAAGCGAACAATGCAGTTAAGCAATTAGAACACTGTAGATTAGGAAAAAGCATTGAATATTTTGCTTGCACGAGTAACATTTAAATTGCATTGTGAACGAAGTAATAGTAAGGAAAGTAGGCATTGTTACAGTAGTACTTCTAGAATAGGATAATCAGCCATTTACCTAATCATGCCGCACTTGAGCAACTAGAGACCTGGCGAACACACCGCGATCGGTTTGCGTAACATAGAGATTAATTAATAGGTACAACAAATGGATAGCAGCAGAACTGCAGTTACAGTAGCGCACTGATTGGCCCACTAGCAGCACACTGATTGGCCCACTAGCAGCACACTGATTGGCCCACTAGCAGCACACTGATTGGCCCACTAGCAGCACACTGATTGGCCCACTAGCAGCACACTGATTGGCCCACTAGCAGCACACTGATTGGCCCACTAGCAGCCACACTGATTGGCCCACTAGCAGCACACTGATTGGCCCACTAGCAGCACACTGATTGGCCCACTAGCAGCCACACTGATTGGCCCACTAGCAGCACACTGATTGGCCCACTAGCAGCACACTGATTGGCCCACTAGCAGCCACACTGATTGGCCCACTAGCAGCACACTGATTGGCCCACTAGGAGCACACTGATTGGCCCACTAGCAGCACACTGATTGGCCCACTAGCAGCACACTGATTGGCCCACTAGCAGCACACTGATTGGCCCACTAGCAGCACACTGATTGGCCCACTAGCAGCACGCTATTTAATAAAACCAAATAAGTATTTTGAGTTATTAGAAGTTGTAAGTATTTGATCTCTTAACCATGTCTAATTAGATTCTATAAAATCCAGTAGAAGGTAAAAGAAGGTAAATACTTACTTCTTCTTAGAATATATGAAAACTCCAACGAAGACAATGCCGAGGATAACGTGGAAACAGCCGACCACCAGGTAGATAATGCCCAGTGCAGGGTTTTTGCCGCCAATCCAGGTGGTGGTTGTTAGGATAAACGATTTAGTGCCGGCGAATGCGCTGACAGGATAAGCGTAGTTAATCACCAGGGTGTAGTTTCCTGCAGGCAGGCCGTTGCGAAACAGTGTCGTAGTTGTGGAGTCGTGCTGCACAATGCGGTGCAGCTTGCGAAACGAGGGCAAGGCGGCCGTGCGCATCCAAACGATCAACTCTTCGTCGCCCTGAAAATTATGTTTTACAGATTTAGAGTGAAATAGTTCTCACTTCTGTGTTCAAATTTAACGTTTTTAACGATACAAGCTGACAAAAACCCGGAAAATGCAATAAAAATAGTAAACAATACGAAAACCCAGAACAAAGCAATAAAATAGTAAAACAAGAGTAAAAACACAGAAAAAAGCAATAAAAATAGTAAAAGAGACGAAAACCCAGGAAAAAAAGAAATATAAAAAGTAAAAAAAGACCAAAACCCGGAAAATAAGAAATAAAAAAGTAAAAAGACTAAAACCCGGAAAAAGCAAAAAAATAGTCAAATAAGTCGGAAAACCGCGGAAAAAGCAATGCAAGTAGTAAAAAAGACGAAAACACCGGAAAATGTAATTTTTCTTAAATAAATTACGCTTTTTAGAGGAATTCAGAATAACATCTAGTCAAAAAAAATTTAGGAATACTAAATACCGACGAAAAATCCCATCAATTTACTCATTTAGAAGCAAGTTGACGAGCGTCTTAAAATGACTTTGGCTTTCCGAACAAAAGACGTGGTACCGCTGGTTCTCGCAGCTTATTCCAAAGGTTACAAAGAACAAACTATTTCCTCAAATTGAAAGAACCGATATCCTTATACTTTGAAACTAACCATATAATAGTTAAAAAAAATTTTGCACACCATATGGTGACAGTAGACCCGCAGCCAGCGAGGAGTCAATCCTGCCCGTTCCGCTCACACAGGTGTGTACATCTGCCCAGTGTTTCCTGACCTGACTTTCTCATCGTCAGGCAGTGTACATTTCACTGTGCCTTGGAGGTTGGTCCTCAAGGGCATAAATTGCAAGACAAGCCCTCAAGACTTCCCTCCGCGGCTGCGCCCCAAATGAATGTGGCCTCGCAAGAGAATCACTCACCCACCAACGATATGATACGCTTTTGGTTAAAAACGATGAAACCCGGAAATTATCGAAATAAACAAATAGTCACTGACAACATAGGAAGAGAGTTATTAGAACAATGCCTGACCTGATAAGCATTCGCGTTTCTCTCCTTGGCAGACTTGGGCCAATTAACCGGCTTAACAGTGCCATTCCATTCCGTTATACGCGCGAATTTCCTAGCCTTGTCGCTGTCCCACGCGATACCAGACGAAGTCCATGGCACAGCCACCAGGCTGCCACCTGGTTGATTGTAGAACAGTTGGAAGGTGTCATTAAACAGACTGTTGGCGATGGCGCCGCAGGGAGCGTACAGCTGGCCAGAGGGGCTCTGCCTGTACGGATCGCAGTCAGTCAACAGGTTGCTAGTCTTTGTGCCCTGCAGTTGGCCGTCGTCTCGGCTTTTAACGTAGCGCCGGTGATTCTGATAGAAATTAGTCAGAGCATAGTAGGCGTACACCTGGCCAACTAGGCTGACGCTTAAACGGACATCAACTGTGCACTGGCAGCTCTGGTAGTTCGCGTAGTAATTTGGAGCACTCACCTGTGTTGTAAGTAAATATTTATAATAGTTTTATAAATTTCGCAGCTTTACTAAACCTGAAGTATACCCAAGCTAAATTTTGGTACCAATTTAATATATAGGTTAATTTGAGCAATGCAGACCTGGTTAAGCCATGCTTCAGGCAGTGTACACTCTCACTTTGCTCTCTAGAATCTCACAGCGGAGTTGAATCCTGATTTGAATCAACTTCAACTCAATATCAGAAGTTTCATTCAAACAAAAAATCGAATCCTCACCAACTGCATGCAGAAGTGGGAGCCATTCTTGCAGTTGGTATAGTCGGTCTTCACTTCTTCAACGGATTGTGAGGTGGTTAGCAGAACAGCGCCCAGCGGTACAAACACAATGCCAATACCGAAGAATAAACAGAAGGCCGGCTTAGCCGTTAGCAACGGTTGCCAGGCGGGCAGCCGCTGCTGATGAAATCGGGAATCGTTTGGTCGGCGAACGGCGGCGGCGTCCTCCTCGGCCTCCGTCAAATTGGCCGGCTGTTCGTCTGCCGCGGCGGCCACCGACTGGGGGGCGCTGGTAGAGGCTGCTGTCATTGTGTCGTTTATATAGCTGGATTCTGACAGGGGCTGCAAGAAAAATCATTTACGTGTAGGCTATGAACACATGTTTTTTAGATACTCATAAATCACTTAGCAACTTGAATAAGTAAATTAGCCTCAAATTTTGAAAACTTGTTAAGCATGAAGTTGTTACATGCACAAACAATACAATAAATAGCAGAAGTAATCTAGTGAAAAAACATACTAGCTACTCATAGATAATATGAGTACAAAGAGGAAGTAAAATAAAAAGTTGAGTAAGTAAGATGGCAGAAAAAACCAGAGATTGTGGAAGTAAGAAACCATTACACATGGTTTAAAAAAAGGTGGCAGATGTTAAAATGGGATATTTGTGTAGCCTGGAAAAATAAACCAACTACAACTTATTACAAGTATGATGTATAGGAAAATATATTCCAATGGTAAAAAATTAGTTAAAGAAAAAAAAATAATGAAAAAACAAAGTTGTTTTAATTTCTGAATAAAATTCAAGCCTGAATAATTGAGATCTTAAGAACATTTTACCTAGAAACCAAGGGAAATCATGACCACTCAATGATTGTTGCATTCTCCCTAAAATAAGTTTTTCTTTAAATCAATCACTTTCTTACCACATTAGTTGTTTTTGTGACTACCCAGCATAGTTTGTTAAACTTTTCTTCAAAATATCCTTATATTTTTTATTTTTTCTTAAATAAGAATGTGTATTGTGTATTGAGGTGTAAATTTGCACTAGTTGCCAAAAAGACACAACAAAACAATTTCTGAATGCAGGTATGAATTTCTGCCAAGCAGAGGCATCATTTTTCATTTGTTAATTTTTTACTGATGAACTAATCATTTGTAGTCTATTTATGGTTAATGATTTTTTTAGTTGCATAGGCCAAACTTTTTTAAGTGTTAAAGTACTACCACTGCAAAGATAGAAACTTAGTGTTGGAAAAAAGAAGCAAAACAGTAAATGGTTACCATGTTATTTAAGCTAGTAAACAGTGAGACAAATTTTTTGTGAGGCTTGAAAAAACTGGCACTTTGCCAATTTCACAACTGCATAAAGATTTTCAGAATTAATAGTGTGAGACTAGGGGGATAAGCATTTCATATGACAATATTTTATATCATGAAAATAAAAATGCTGACTAGCTAAAAAGATGTCTGTGATATGGGCAAAAATAGAGACTGGTATGGTTTGATACCAAAATAGGCCTAGTTATGGCTGAAATTTTGTTTGAGCAAACATGGGCAAACAACTAGGCCTAGCAGAATTACTAAAAGCCAAGGCGTAGATGTTAAATTAAAAAATGACATCTAAATGTTCTAAATTAACAAAGAATAGCTAGGCCTATGTATAGAGAATATAGGTTATAGTCGTGTTAATTAGGTCAAATGATTAAAAACCTGTATAGCAGTAACTGGTCGGTGGTCTACCTGAGTTGAGCCTTGTGATAGTTAACTCTCAATAGTGTAACCAATTTTGTAGTGTAACCAACCAAGTTATGACTCACTCCCCTGAAAGTCAGATTTTTTGGGATGATGATGCTGCATGTGGGCGGTGTGTGTGGCATGGCCTATGGGGCCTATGACCCTCAGGCGAAAAGCCTGGCTATGCGGCCTGTGCTACTGTTAGCACTTGATCACTTAACATTCAGTTGACTTGCCTTCATCAGTAGTTCCTTTCCTTTCTATTTTGTCTATTGGACAACTCTCCCTAATATGGATATATTAGAAACACGGAATTATGAATTCCTTCTAGAAAGCATTTTTGCAAGACAAAAATTAAAAGTAATAAATAGCTACACTAGTGCGTAAACGAAATACGGTTATCAACGCTGGCCACGCCCATGCATTTTCCAGATAGGATCAGGTGTACTATTTAAGATATATAAAAGACAGTGTTCATTGTGTGATCCCTATAATTTTTTCGCCAAGAACAATGGTTGTTCGCGGGGCTCGTAATACCTAGTAACAACGGAGAAAATTTTCAAAAATGTGTTGTCATAGAAAATAAGCTATTAGTAACTATGACCAGACTTCACAGAGCTAAATTTCCATGAAAAGCGATAGTTGAATCCGCAAAAACACATATTTAAGTTTAATGTTTAGGTAAAACGTATAACGTAAAAAAGTTTTTGTTACATATATCTATTTTTAAGCTATTTTTGCCTGGCCGAATTCATATTATAGCCACATTTTTTTGTTAGGCTACTTTATACTTTAATTCATCAATATGTACAAGTTAGTTGAAACACCCGTGGTCTTAACACATGGGGAAATAAGCCAGTTTTTTCCAATACCCACTGTCTACTTCACGATAGCTACCAAAGTGAATGACCGATTTTTGTTGAAGCACACCACATGGATCAGAATTATCCACCCTTACCCGATGAACTAACCTTGTAGTTTGGGGGGGCGCACCAAGCCGACTCGCGCGCTGAGCCACGGGGAAATTTGACACAGAGACTGAGACTCATTCGCAGACGTGGCACTTACGCGCTCCGTCACACGCGCCTTTGTTTTACTAGTGTGCTGCTGTCGATTTCGCTGCTTAAGATGTTGAGAATTCTAGCTCACTCAAGAACATATTTAAAAACTAATAAATTCGTACGGTACCGATGATGCACTTTTAAACACGAATGCAGCATTTATATTAGTGATAGTTCCGCTTCTTATATCGGTGGTTGCTGATTGAGGATTATCCTGTATCAAAAGACTAGGAAACGGAAATACAAGTAAGGATCAGCCGCCATGGTTAAATCTCGTTTCAAAATGAAGTGGTGCTTGAAGGTGATTTATTTTTTCAATTTATGCATACGCCTCATCACTCTCAACGCCTTTACCTGCACAGTGCAGGGGCTGTCACAGAATTGTTATTCACATCCACCATCCGAGAAAAAAACCCGAACCGGAAACTACAAGCTGCCCCAGCTGTATCAGCAGCATCAACATCTAGAAAGACTCACTTACACGAGCGAAGAAAAGGAAAGAAATGAAGGTTTCACCAGCTAAATGTTTTAAGAAATTATTAATCGATTTGTGCTTTAATTGTTATAACAGAAAAGCGTTAGAAAACAAAACAAACATTTATCGGCACAATTTAATGAAGTAAACAGGCGTCAATATGTGTGAAAGCAACAAATCCACACGATAATTGTATTTCTTCATGCAAGAAATAAAGGAGACTAAAGCCTAAATTACAGTTGATTGCAGTAGCGTTTTAACAATAGTTTATTTTAAGTCTATCGCATTATGCGGTGCAAATATGAAATACGGCCGTGTTTTTCAGCTAGCAAACAATTGATTCGACTCTCAAATAGGTGTGATGTCGTTCTTGAAATGATAGCAGAGCATGATGATCGCTAGCAACGATATTCCGGCCTGAAATAATATGATTAATTTGTAATTAGGTAAGCTAAACAAGCTAAGCTATGTTAAGCATAACTTAAATTAGTATAAATCTCTACTTTTTAATCTTTAATTTGTCTTGGGAATCGATTTAAATTTTTATTGGCTGAGGTCTGTCACGTGCTCGTGGTGTGCAGGATTCTAAATTCGATAATTCTAAAAAATAGCAAAGCCATCTGCTACGAAAATTAATTAGGCATGAGTTCTGGCTAAGCAGCCTCTGAGTTCTGAGACAATTCTGAGATTACTCTGACGATTATTACCAAATTATGAAATTATGAAAAGAAAAAGAAAAAAGAGTTTTCAGAATCACGCAGGCAAAAACTCACAGTGACAGCGGCCGTAATTGCTATGCCAATGATCAGCACATTTGCGTATGTGTCCAAGAAGCTCCACAGCTTCTCATAGCAGCCAGTGTCGATATTGCTGTTCTCAACCGTCGGATTCAATGTACAATTTCTGTCCATTGGCTCAAAGTCTTCCCGCCTTAGCTTGCAGCAGGCGATGGGCGCTTTCAGCTCTGCAAATCAAATTGCGATATTCAACCTTAAACTTAATTGGGAACTCAACCTGTCTTTGAGACGGGAACTCAACCTGTCTTTGAGATGGGAACTCAACCTGTCTTTGAGACGGGAACTCAACCTGTCTTTGAGATGGGAACTCAACCAGTATTTGAGATGGGAACGATCAACCTGTCTTTGAGACGGGAACTCAACCTGTCTTTGAGATGGGAACGATCAACCTGTCTTTGAGACGGGAACTCAACCTGTCTTTGAGATGGGAACGATCAACCTGTCTTTGAGATGGGAACTCAACCCGTCTTTGAGATGGGAACTCAACCTGTCTTTGAGATGGGAACTCAACCTGTCTTTGAGATGGGAACTCAACCTGTCTTTGAGATGGGAACGATCAACCTGTCTTTGAGATGGGAACTCAACCTGTCTTTGAGATGGGAACGATCAACCTGTCTTTGAGATGGGAACTCAACCTGTCTTTGAGATGGGAACGATCAACCTGTCTTTGAGATGGGAACTCAACCTGTCTTTGAGATGGGAACTCAACCTGTCTTTGAGATGGGAACTCAACCTGTCTTTGAGATGGGAACTCAACCAGTATTTGAGATGGGAACTCAACCTGTCTTTGAGATGGGAACGATCAACCTGTCTTTGAGATGGGAACTCAACCTGTCTTTGAGACGGGAACTCAACCTGTCTTTGAGATGGGAACGATCAACCTGTCTTTGAGATGGGAACTCAACCTGTCTTTGAGACGGGAACTCAACCTGTCTTTGAGATGGGAACGATCAACCTGTCTTTGAGATGGGAACTCAACCTGTCTTTGAGATGGGAACTCAACCTGTCTTTGAGACGGGAACTCAACCTGTCTTTGAGATGGGAACTCAACCTGTCTTTGAGACGGGAACTCAACCTGTCTTTGAGATGGGAACGATCAACCTGTCTTTGAGACGGGAACTCAACCTGTCTTTGAGACGGGAACTCAACCTGTCTTTGAGATGGGAACGATCAACCTGTCTTTGAGATGGGAACTCAACCTGTCTTTGAGATGGGAACTCAACCTGTCTTTGAGATGGGAACGATCAACCTGTCTTTGAGATGGGAACTCAACCTGTCTTTGAGATGGGAACTCAACCTGTCTTTGAGATGGGAACGATCAACCTGTCTTTGAGATGGGAACTCAACCTGTCTTTGAGATGGGAACTCAACCTGTCTTTGAGATGGGAACTCAACCTGTCTTTGAGATGGGAACTCAGCCTGCATTTGAGATGGGAACTCAGCCTGTCTTTGAGATGGGAACTCAACCTGTCTTTGAGATGGGAACGATCAACCTGTCTTTGAGATGGGAACGATCAACCTGTCTTTGAGATGGGAACGATCAACCTGTCTTTGAGATGGGAACTCAACCTGTCTTTGAGACGGGAACTCAACCTGTCTTTGAGATGGGAACGATCAACCTGTCTTTGAGACGGGAACTCAACCTGTCTTTGAGACGGGAACTCAACCTGTCTTTGAGATGGGAACGATCAACCTGTCTTTGAGATGGGAACTCAACCCGTCTTTGAGATGGGAACTCAACCTGTCTTTGAGATGGGAACTCAACCTGTCTTTGAGATGGGAACTCAACCTGTCTTTGAGACGGGAACTCAACCTGTCTTTGAGATGGGAACGATCAACCTGTCTTTGAGATGGGAACTCAACCTGTCTTTGAGATGGGAACTCAACCTGTCTTTGAGATGGGAACGATCAACCTGTCTTTGAGATGGGAACTCAACCTGTCTTTGAGATGGGAACGATCAACCTGTCTTTGAGACGGGAACTCAACCTGTCTTTGAGATGGGAACGATCAACCTGTCTTTGAGATGGGAACTCAACCTGTCTTTGAGATGGGAACTCAACCTGTCTTTGAGATGGGAACTCAACCTGTCTTTGAGATGGGAACTCAACCAGTATTTGAGATGGGAACTCAACCTGTCTTTGAGATGGGAACGATCAACCTGTCTTTGAGATGGGAACTCAACCTGTCTTTGAGATGGGAACTCAACCTGTCTTTGAGATGGGAACGATCAACCTGTCTTTGAGATGGGAACTCAACCTGTCTTTGAGATGGGAACTCAACCTGTCTTTGAGATGGGAACTCAACCTGTCTTTGAGATGGGAACTCAGCCTGCATTTGAGATGGGAACTCAGCCTGTCTTTGAGATGGGAACTCAACCTGTCTTTGAGATGGGAACGATCAACCTGTCTTTGAGATGGGAACGATCAACCTGTCTTTGAGATGGGAACGATCAACCTGTCTTTGAGATGGGAACTCAACCTGTCTTTGAGACGGGAACTCAACCTGTCTTTGAGATGGGAACGATCAACCTGTCTTTGAGACGGGAACTCAACCTGTCTTTGAGACGGGAACTCAACCTGTCTTTGAGATGGGAACGATCAACCTGTCTTTGAGATGGGAACTCAACCTGTCTTTGAGATGGGAACTCAACCTGTCTTTGAGATGGGAACTCAACCTGTCTTTGAGATGGGAACTCAACCTGTCTTTGAGATGGGAACGATCAACCTGTCTTTGAGATGGGAACTCAACCTGTCTTTGAGATGGGAACTCAGCCTGCATTTGAGATGGGAACTCAGCCTGTCTTTGAGATGGGAACTCAACCTGTCTTTGAGATGGGAACGATCAACCTGTCTTTGAGATGGGAACGATCAACCTGTCTTTGAGATGGGAACGATCAACCTGTCTTTGAGATGGGAACTCAACCTGTCTTTGAGACGGGAACTCAACCTGTCTTTGAGATGGGAACGATCAACCTGTCTTTGAGACGGGAACTCAACCTGTCTTTGAGACGGGAACTCAACCTGTCTTTGAGATGGGAACGATCAACCTGTCTTTGAGATGGGAACTCAACCCGTCTTTGAGATGGGAACTCAACCTGTCTTTGAGATGGGAACTCAACCTGTCTTTGAGATGGGAACTCAACCTGTCTTTGAGATGGGAACGATCAACCTGTCTTTGAGATGGGAACTCAACCTGTCTTTGAGATGGGAACGATCAACCTGTCTTTGAGACGGGAACTCAACCTGTCTTTGAGATGGGAACGATCAACCTGTCTTTGAGATGGGAACTCAACCTGTCTTTGAGATGGGAACTCAACCTGTCTTTGAGATGGGAACTCAACCTGTCTTTGAGATGGGAACTCAACCAGTATTTGAGATGGGAACTCAACCTGTCTTTGAGATGGGAACGATCAACCTGTCTTTGAGATGGGAACTCAACCTGTCTTTGAGACGGGAACTCAACCTGTCTTTGAGATGGGAACGATCAACCTGTCTTTGAGATGGGAACTCAACCTGTCTTTGAGACGGGAACTCAACCTGTCTTTGAGATGGGAACGATCAACCTGTCTTTGAGATGGGAACTCAACCTGTCTTTGAGATGGGAACTCAACCTGTCTTTGAGACGGGAACTCAACCTGTCTTTGAGATGGGAACTCAACCTGTCTTTGAGATGGGAACGATCAACCTGTCTTTGAGACGAGAACTCAACCTGTCTTTGAGATGGGAACGATCAACCAGTATTGGAGATGGGAACTCAACCAGTATTGGAGATGGGAACTCAACCAGTATTTGAGATGGGAACTCAACCTGTCTTTGAGATGGGAACTCAACCTGTCTTTGAGATGGGAACGATCAACCTGTCTTTGAGATGGGAACTCAACCTGTCTTTGAGATGGGAACTCAACCTGTCTTTGAGATGGGAACTCAACCTGTCTTTGAGATGGGAACTCAGCCTGCATTTGAGATGGGAACTCAGCCTGTCTTTGAGATGGGAACTCAACCTGTCTTTGAGATGGGAACGATCAACCTGTCTTTGAGATGGGAACGATCAACCTGTCTTTGAGATGGGAACGATCAACCTGTCTTTGAGATGGGAACTCAACCTGTCTTTGAGACGGGAACTCAACCTGTCTTTGAGATGGGAACGATCAACCTGTCTTTGAGACGGGAACTCAACCTGTCTTTGAGACGGGAACTCAACCTGTTTTTGAGATGGGAACGATCAACCTGTCTTTGAGATGGGAACTCAACCTGTCTTTGAGATGGGAACTCAACCTGTCTTTGAGATGGGAACTCAACCTGTCTTTGAGATGGGAACTCAACCTGTCTTTGAGATGGGAACGATCAACCTGTCTTTGAGATGGGAACTCAACCTGTCTTTGAGATGGGAACGATCAACCTGTCTTTGAGATGGGAACTCAACCTGTCTTTGAGATGGGAACGATCAACCTGTCTTTGAGACGGGAACTCAACCTGTCTTTGAGATGGGAACGATCAACCTGTCTTTGAGATGGGAACTCAACCTGTCTTTGAGATGGGAACTCAACCTGTCTTTGAGATGGGAACTCAACCTGTCTTTGAGATGGGAACTCAACCTGTCTTTGAGACGGGAACTCAACCTGTCTTTGAGATGGGAACGATCAACCTGTCTTTGAGATGGGAACTCAACCTGTCTTTGAGATGGGAACTCAACCTGTCTTTGAGACGGGAACTCAACCTGTCTTTGAGATGGGAACTCAACCTGTCTTTGAGATGGGAACTCAACCTGTCTTTGAGATGGGAACGATCAACCTGTCTTTGAGACGGGAACTCAACCTGTCTTTGAGATGGGAACGATCAACCAGTATTGGAGATGGGAACTCAACCAGTATTGGAGATGGGAACTCAACCAGTATTTGAGATGGGAACTCAACCTGTCTTTGAGATGGGAACTCAACCTGTCTTTGAGATGGGAACTCAACCTGTCTTTGAGATGGGAACTCAACCTGTCTTTGAGATGGGAACTCAACCTGTCTTTGAGATGGGAACTCAACCAGTATTGGAGATGGGAACTCAACCAGTATTGGAGATGGGAACTCAACCAGTATTGGAGATGGGAACTCAACCAGTATTTGAGATAGGAACTCAACCAGTATTTGAGATGGGAACTCAACTAGTATTGGAGATGGGAACTCAACCAGTATTTGAGATAGGAACTCAACCAGTATTGGAGATGGGAACTCAACCAGTATTTGAGATAGGAACTCAACCAGTATTGGAGATGGGAACTCAACCAGTATTTGAGATGGGAACTCAACCAGTATTTGAGATAGGAACTCAACCAGTATTTGAGATGGGAACTCAACCAGTATTTGAGATGGGAACTCAACCAGTATTGGAGATGGGAACTCAACCAGTATTGGAGATGGGAACTCAACCAGTATTGGAGATGGAACTCAACCAGTATTGGAGATGGAAACTCAACCAGTATTGGAGATGGGAACTCAACCAGTATTGGAGATGGGAAGTCAACCAGTATTGGAGATGGGAACTCAACCAGTATTGGAGATGGGAACTCAACCAGTATTGGAGATGGGAACTCAACCAGTATTGGAGATGGGAACTCAACCAGTATTGGAGATGGGAACTCAACCAGTATTGGAGATGGGAACTCAACCAGTATTTGAGATGGGAACTCAACCAGTATTGGAGATGGGAACTCAACCAGTATTTGAGATGGGAACTCAACCAGTATTGGAGATAGGAACTCAACCAGTATTTGAGATAGGAACTCAACCAGTATTTGAGATGGGAACTCAACCAGTATTTGAGATAGGAACTCAACCAGTATTTGAGATGGGAACTCAACCAGTATTGGAGATGGGAACTCAACCAGTATTGGAGATAGGAACTCAACCAGTATTTGAGATGGGAACTCATCCAGTATTGGAGATTGGAACTCAACCAGTATTTGAGATGGGAACTCAACCAGTATTTGAGATGGGAACTTAACCAGTATTGGAGATGGGAACTCAACCAGTATTTGAGATGGGAACTCAACCAGTATTTGAGATGGGAACTCAACCAGTATTGGAGATGGGAACTCAACCAGTATTTGAGATGGGAACTCAACCAGTATTGGAGATGGGAACTCAACCAGTATTTGAGATGGGAACTCAACCAGTATTGGAGATGGGAACTCAACCAGTATTTGAGATGGGAACTCAACCAGTATTTGAGATGGGAACTCAACCAGTATTGGAGATGGGAACTCAACCAGTATTGGAGATGGGAACTCAACCAGTATTGGAGATGGGAACTCAACCAGTATTTGAGATGGGAACTCAGCCAGTATTTGTGCATTCTTGTGATCCTTGAAAACCTACCAAGGCAAGGTGAGCATGTATAAAAAAATGCTAGACTCACGAATGTATCCCACAGACTGGGAGAAGAAGTAAGTTCGATTCCATTGCACAGCAGACGCGAACTCAGTGTAGTTCGATACGCCGCAGCATTGGAGCTGAAGGAAAATACGAGTAATTCGATTGCGTAATCATTTGGCAAACTCAAAGTTGAGAATTTAACTCGGAACTAGAATATTGGTTTACCTGTCCTTGCACAATGTCGAATATTTTGCTAAAATCATTAGGATTCGGATGAGTTCTGCCCTGGTACTCGTTAACAATGAGCTTCTTCATCTCTTCAGCGCCGAGATCTTTCATGTTCTGCTTGAACAAATAATAGCCAATCACGAAGCCAAGCAGAGCGAGAGTGATTGCCAGGGTCAGTGCCGCGTACTGAAATTTTTGGCATCGGTGATTCTCACTGAATGATTTTTGTTGAGTTGATGGTACAAGACAGACTACTTTGAGTAGAGTAGATAGAGTAAATATTATGGAATCAATTGAGTAGATAGATAGGATGAGAGTGACTCAATTGAGTAGATAAATGGGATGAGAGTGACTCAATTGAGTACAAAGATGGGATGAGAGCGACTCAATTGAGTAGATAAATGGGATGAGAGCGACTCAATTGAGTAGATAGATGGGATGAGAGCGACTCAATTGAGTAGATAGATGGGATGAGAGCGATTCAATTGAGTAGATAAATGGGATGAGAGCGACTCAATTGAGTAGATAGATGGGATGAGAGCGACTCAATTGAGTAGATAGATGGGATGAGAGCGACTCAATTGAGTAGATAGATAGGATGAGAGTGACTCAATTGAGTACAAAGATGGGATGAGAGTGACTCAATTGAGTATATAGATGGGATGAGAGTGACTCAATTGAGTAGATAAATGGGATGAGAGTGACTCAATTGAGTACAAAGATGGGATGAGAGTGACTCAATTGAGTAGATAAATGGGATGAGAGTGACTCAATTGAGTAGATAGATGGGATGAGAGTGACTCAATTGAGTAGAAAGGATTAGCAGCTACATTCAAGAGATTAGCAGCTACGGGGACCAATCGAGTAGAAGGTTCCCGCGGCTCACCACAATGAGCACAGTCTTGAGATTGCAGCAGGCGCCGATGCAGCCGAGAATTCCAACGGCCAGGAAGAAAAGGCCGAGGCCAAGCAGGACCAATCCGGCGTAGCTCACAATGGACGACCAGCTGCCCAGGATCTTCTGCAAATCGGTGATGCCCAGTTGAACGATTTCACCGCCAATGTTGGTGCTGCCGATGGAGCCGAGAAGGCTGCTGAAGGCCTGGTAGACAGCGTTACCGCCGAAATGCAGCACGCAGCCGAGGGCGGCGATCGCCACTCCAATCGTCTGGATTTGCAGAGATGGGCATCCATCAAAATCTACTGACACCCCTCACAATCTACTGACATCCATCACAATCTACAGACATCCCTCACAATCTACTGACATCCATCTCAATCTACAGACATCACTCACAATCTACAGATATCCCTCACAAGCTACTGACATCCCTCACAATCTACTGACAGCCCTCACAATCTACAGACATCCCTCACAAGCTACTGACATCCCTCACAATCTACTGACAGCCCTCACAATCTACAGACACCCCTCACAATCTACTGACATCCCTCACAATCTACAGACATCCCTCACAAGTTACTGACATCCATCACAATCTACAGACATCCCTCACAAGCTACTGACATCCCTCACAATCTACTGACAGCCCTCACAAGCTACTGACATCCCTCACAATCTACTGACAGCCCTCACAAGCTACTGACAGCCCTCACAAGCTACTGACAGCCCTCACAAGCTACCGACATCCGTCACAATTGTGTACGTATCCTGCTGTACACACTGCTGTACATTTCCTAAACTCCGCTGCCGATATGCTATTTCTACGGTCCCTCTCGGCGCTTGTTGGTGATTTTAGAAATTACACCAGCTACCAGGAAACCGGAGAAAAATCACACTAGTATTTCCAACTGAGGTTGTAAACCTCAGGTCGTACATGTAACTCAATGCACATATTTTGTCTGCAATACGATTGCTAAACAGACAGAAAAAACTGTATTCTATAGCGAGCAAGTAAAGAATTGAGATAAGATAAATGCAGCAATGGCTCTACTTTTACATGCTGAATATTCTTGAGCCAAATACTCGTAGTTGAATAGGCGATAGAAATTAAACATTGTCCCGTGGCTCTTCCAATGGCTGTGTACAGCAGCTATTCAGTCCATGGACTGGAGGGAGGCCGCCAAGCCCATTTAAATTTCTGCGCCAGCTATAATGCTGGATCGCTATTTACAGCTACATTCAGCCTCCTGTACACGAAAAAATGAATAAAACTGGTTTAAATAAGTGTAACTTGTCTTGATAAAATATAATCTATTAAATTACTCACCATAAAGACGCTGCTAATTAGGTACAAAATGCACCCGGCCACCTTGGAGGTGAGACAGCCGCAGATGCCCATGTTGCTGGTTTACTTTTGTTTAAAAAATTGTTCAAAAAATTAAATAAATACACTAATTTAAACTTTTTAACGTGAGGTATCTTTAAAACTATAGTTACAGGCTGAAAAATATGTAGCATTTGGCCAGCTGAATCTGAATATAAATCTGTGTAAATCTTATCGGCAAATTAGTTAGCTGCGTGTCCGTTGCTATGGCAACATAGGCTACATGAACTAAATTTAGAGCTAATGTACAATTACTCTAGGACAAAAATGGTTGCCAAGGCCATGGAAATAAACAAAGAAGATAACCGCCGCAAAGCTTTATTATGTGCCTGAAAGATTGTGAAAAGTTTGAGTCACGAAAGGACAGATGTCAGCAATGATTTTTTCGAATCTTTCGTCAAAAACTTTTCTTGGAATATTCAGAAACAGATAAAAGCACAGAGTACATCAATTTAGAGGTGCTTTGGCGCTCATGTCATTGTTTATTTGTAAAAAGACTTGCTCAGACGTGATTGAAATTTCAGATTAGTGACAAGGCAATCACAACAGGATGTAAAGAACATTTTTCAGAAAAGTAATTGCCAGTAGTTATTAAAAAGTATTTAAAGTGCCTCTACAAATACCCACAGCAACAATTATTAGATGACTTATAAGTGAGAATCGAGTACTCCAGTTTTAAACAAGCAAGAAATAAAAAAAATAGTTTGTCGACAAGAGTTAAGTAGTTGCTATTTTTAGAATGTTGCAATTTTTTAAATGTTCCTATTTTTAGACTGTTGCTATTTTTAGAAAGCGGCAAATTTTAGAATGCAACTAATTTAAAACGTTGCTCTCTGTGTTACTAACAGTAGAAGGCCTTGTTAAATTATTTTTATACGGCTTTTTTATTTGTTACTATTTACTGGAAAAATAAAGTCTTTGTAACGAAGAATAAAATAATATAGTAGGTTAAAAAATTCGGTCAGGGATATCTATTCAAAGAATTTAGTTGATGAAATTTTGTAAGTGCCAAAATAATAAGAAATATACTTGCAAATATATACTTGTATTTTTGCGTAACTGGCTTAAAACGTTCCATTTTGATGGCAACATATGTAGCGTATTTAAACTTTTTCAATGCCTTGGCATATTCTTCAGCGCATGAATCAGGTAGAGTCCATGTTATTTTATCCTCCGGTTCTTCTCCGATTTGCTTTAAATTTTAGTCGAACATGTCGCATAGAATAATTATGGCCAACACCACGATGCAACCCTGAAAGTAAAAAATTAACTATTTTTAGAGATCTCAGATCCCAAGATCTCAGATCCCCCAAGATCTCAGATCCCCAGATCTAAAATCCCCACATCTCAGATCCCCAAATCTAAAATCCCCACATCTCAGATCCCCAGATCTAAAATCCCCACATCTCAGATCCCCAGATCTCAGATCCCCAGATCTCAGATCCCCAGATCTAAAATCCCCACATCTCAGATCCCCAGATCTAAAATCCCCCAGATCTCAGATCCCCAGATCTCAGATCCCCAGATCTCAGATCCCCAGATCTCAGATCCCCAGATCTCAGATCCCCAGATCTCAGATCCCCAGATCTCAGATCCCCAGATCTCAGATCCCCAGATCTCAGATCCCCAGATCTCAGATCCCCAGATCTCAGATCCCCAGATCTCAGATCCCCAGATCTCAGATCCCCAGATCTCAGATCCCCCAAGATCTCAGATCCCCACATCTCAGATCCCCAGATCTCAGATCCCCAGATCTCAGATCCCCAGATCTCAAATCCCCAGATCTCAAATCCCCTGGCACTCACGCAAACTGCAGCCGTCACGCCTAGCGCGTACATCGTATACGCGGAGTAATTGTCAAAGACTGACCAGAGTTTCGCATAGCAACCGCCAGCCATGTAGTTGCTGTTGTTCTGGCTCGGAGTCGTCAGGCAATCCGGGTAGTCCGGCTTCATGGTTTGACCGCTGATGATGCAGCAAGACACTGGCGCGGTCAGATCTGCGAGCATGAAAATTAAAATTTAATTTAATTTATAATTTTTTCTGTTTTTTTCACAGTTTACTAAAAACTGACTGCAACTAAACATGCAAAAGACATCTTACTATAAGTTTTATCTTTGTAAACGTAGGTAGTATTGAAGCCAGGAGCAGAGCTGAAGTCTGTGTAGTTGTTCACACCGCAGCAGCGCATCTGAAATACGAAGCGCATGTTTTATACTATAAAAATGGGTACCAAATATTATCTAGGGTGGAAAATTTGGTGGTTGTGACCGTTGTGTACGAATAGTGATCTGCTAAAACGGCCCTTCTTAGGACCGCCGTTTGATGTGCCGCGCTTTACTAGTTTAGGCACTTTTATGCTGGCTACTGCTAGTAGACGAGGTTGTTCGTGCTTCGTATTTTTAATTATTATTCATTAAATTATTAATCTACTTTTTCGATACGGCTAGGTGTTATTGTATTGTAGTTTTTAAACTATTGTTCAAGTATGCTCACGCAAGACTCACCCTAGCCTGGATTAGATCCATGACGGTGGTGAATTCGTTCGGCTGTCCAGTGTTGTATTGACTGCGCAACAGTTTCAACATCTCAGGCTTGCCTCCATTCACCATTTCACCTTTGAATGCGGCGTAGCCAATGACAATACCTATGCAGCCAAGGCCGAATGTGCCAACTATCACCGTGTACTGGCGGTTGTGTTGGGTGCTTGCTTTTTCAGTGAACTTAAATAAAACTTCAGGAAGAAAAACTTCAGGTAGTGAAACTTCAGGTAGTGAAACTTCAGGAAGTGAAACTTCAGGAAGTGAAACTTCAGGAAGTGAAACTTCAGGAAGTGAAACTTCAGGTAGTGAAACTTCAGGAAGTGAAACTTCAGGAAGTGAAACTTCAGGTAGTGAAACTTCGAGATTGGAATCTTCATGGAATGGAGCTAGCGAGGCGAATGTAACTGAACTTCATTAGTTAATTAATTAACTGGCCAACTTACAGCGATTACCAGGACTTTAATTTCGCAGCACATCCCAATGTAGCCCACAATTGCCAATCCGGCGAAAATAATCCCGAGCGAGAACAAGATTATGCCGGCGTACGCTGCGGGTCGAGTAAAGTGGTTTAATTGTACACGTACTACAAGTTCGAAAGTCACGTGACGCTAAACTTTCTAACCCAAGACCGCCCACCTCTGTCTGTTCAACCGAGCCTGTTTGGAACTGGCTGGCCTGAGACCCGCTCCCACCCCTTTGTTTGTGCCCCAGGCCGGAAGCCGATTGGCTGGCCCTTCAGCCCTTCCTTCTCGCGTTTCTCGCAGTCCTGCGTGGCTCTGCCCCACCCCTTTTTTGTGATCCAATCAGCTCTGCGCAGCGTTGCCCTCAGTGCTACCCAGCCTTTTGCCAGTCAAGCCTACCCCGCCCTGCATGCGGATTGGCTGGTGAAGTCGGCTTCTCTCTCCCTCTCCCCTCGCCCTTCGGCTACCTACATAGGCGACCCGCTCGCGGCCGCAGGGGCTGACAGTTTAATAAATGAAAACACTTTCGAGCAAGCAACCCGTCGAAGTTGCGACAATTGGCACGACCGATAAGCATCTGGCTCACTATTGTACCCCGTTTCGGGACTGCTAGACCAGACCTTACAACGGCAAAGCCAGTGCGCCTGTGTACCAAGGTAACTTTCCCCGGCAGGGTAGCGCTACACTACACGCACAGCGTCAGGCCAAACCTGCGCGTCTCAACGCGAGGGGAGACAACGAAGCCAGGGGTCCATACGCATGCAATGAAGGTATTTCACACAGTTCTGTGGGCTGGATTACAGAACCAATGCCTGTCACACCTTTTCTTCTTTTCTTTTCTAACCCAAGACCGTATGTCACGTGACGCTATCCTTTTCTAACCCAAGATCGATAGTCACGTGACGCTATCCATTTCTAACCCAAGATCGATAGTCACGTGACGCTATCCATTTCTAACCCAAGATCGATAGTCACGTGACGCTATCCTTTTCTAACCCAAGATCGATAGTCAATTGACGCCATCATTTTTTAATCCAAGGTCGAAAGTCACGTGACGATGCTTATTTTTTCAACTTCTTTAGAGTCTCACCCATGGCCGATAATCGCATGATATGGCTATTAAGTGCATTTCTCTTTTTTCTAACGCAAAGATGATATTCAGGTTTTACTGTTTCAGGCAGAGGAATTTCTATTGCTTTACCATCCCAACGACTGTCTTGTCACGTGATTTCGTTTATATTCGGCGGATTTTTCTTGATTTTTCTTAAATCAAGAAGCGGAAAATTAACGCATTGAGTTATGCAAGGTTACTCACTTATGTACCGCGACCATGTGCCTAGAATGGCCTGAATATCGTCCAATGAAATCTGTCTATTGGATCCAATGTTGGAGTTGTTAGACAGAACCGAACTGATCCAGTTGTACACGGCCTTCTGACCCCAGTAGAACAGGGCACCGAATATTGTGAGCAGAATGCCCACCGTCTATAATCAGATCGAACAGTAACTGTTCTACATTGTTTCGAATATTAATCAATAAGCTACGAGCTAATAGCTTACGGTTTAGGTAGAGCTTGCACTTTAAAAAAATAAAGCATTTACACTGAGTCAGCAGAACTAGATTAGTCCAGTTACAATGGTAGGGAATTTGCATTGGCCAGATGGTACATTTGGGTACATGGGCACGCGCCCCCGGACGCAATTCAATTGCCTTTCTCTCTGCCCGTCGGATATTGATTTTAATCGAAGCTTAGGCGAGTTAGAGACCGCCCAGAATGGAATTCGGCATGGCTTCTCTTTTTGTACTCCTCTGAAAATTCCTCTTTCCAAGTGTTAAAATTTCTGTGGATTTGATATTTCTTGACAATGAGACTGCCACGGAGAAATAACTCAGAGAACTGACACTTTTGGGAAAGGGAATTCCGAAAAAATGACGTTTGAATTCTTTGTTATTCTAAGAAAGTACAAAATAAGAACGAGGCAAATCTTTGAAATAATAATGTAAAAACGAGGTAATTGTAAAAATGACAGTTAGAATGAGGTAAATTCTAAGAAATGACAAAGTAGAGAAAAGTTTATTCTATTCTAAGAAATTAGAAATTAAAAATAGGGTAAATTTTTAGAAATGTTATTGTAAAAACGACGCAAAAAGGATTGTGTACAGCTCTTCGGTCCATGGACTGGACACCAATTGTCCCACACGAGCTATATTACAGGTAGGTGAACTGAAGCTCTAGCAATATAATGGGTCAATGACCGGCTCACCATGAAGACGGAGTTAACAATGCCAAGGACAGTCTTGGCGAGGCACGATGTGCAGCAGCTGCAGATGCCCATGTTTAGTGCGCAACTTTTGACGATTGCTTACTGACTTGCTAAAGATTAAAAACAGCATGGAGAGCTGACAAACTTCCAGAAATACAGGAACCTATATGCAGTCGTTTGGATCTGTCTGTCCCTACACTCGATTCTAGTTTCTGATTTGCTCACCCAGGAGGTGCCGTGCAAGGTCCCTAGCAATCAGTTACAACCAACCCCCCTCCCGATCTCAACCGGAGCTACTCAAGTGCTGTTTGCTCAAACTAACGTCATAGAGCTCTGAATGTGCAAGTACGAGTATATGTTTTTTATTTCTCAAGGAGGTTTTAGAAGGGTTTTTAGATCATCGGACTGACGACTTGAAGGTCGGGGGTTCGATTCCCGATTCCACTGGTACTATTTGTGTCCTTTAGCAAGACCCTGAAATCTGCATTGCTTCAGTTCACCCAGCTGTTAAATGGGTACCAGCATTGGCTGAGGTGATTGAGGGTGGGTGTGGCGTACCTCCAGTCCATGGACTGAACAGCCGGTTTAATCAATTTTCATTACAATTATTATTTTTATTTCTTTAGTAGGCAGAATTTACTAAAGACATCGAGGAAACTAAATTTATCTGTGTATTTAGTTCTATTTAGTTGTATATTTGTATGTAGCCTAGAAGTTCGGAAACAGCGGTTTCTGATTCCACATTGGCTAACTCGTGGAAGCACATGCAAAATCTTGAGCAGTTGCAAAGCTGTTGTACTCGGTAAAGGATATGGACGATTTTATTGTTCAGCATACAGGCCAGTGCGTTGCAGTTGTACCTTCGCTCTCTCTCCCTCTCTCTGTGCGAAAAATCGATACAATCCCAGTTAAAACAGAACAAGTTATCGCCAATCTTATTTATTGCCCGCTTTCCGCGTCCTTATCTCTCGTATTTAGAAGTCTTCGCGATAGACTAAATAAACAGAAGCGTTTGACTTCTACAGCATAGGTTACGAGCGTAATGCTACTTTGATTACTGCGAATTCCTATTATAAGTAGGTACGTCAGGGTATTATGACTTATGCTGTAGCATGCAGGCAAATCAATGAAATTGCATGGTACAGGTGCGTATGCATAATCTCAATTCCCCAGATCTCAGATCTCAGATCCCCAGATCTCAGATCCCCAGATCTCAGATCCCAGATCTCAGATCCCCAGATCTCAGATCCCCAGAACTCAGATCCCCAGATCTCAGATCCCCAGATCTCAGATCCCCAGATCTCAGATCCCCAGATCTCAGATCCCCAGATCTCAGATCCCCAGATCTCAGATCCCCAGATCTCAGATCCCCAGATCTCAGATCCCCAGATCTCAGATCCCCAGATCTCAGATCCCCAGATCTCAGATCCCCAGATCTCAGATCCCCAGATCTCAGATCCCCAGATCTCAGATCCCCAGATCTCAGATCCCCAGATCTCAGATCCCCAGATCTCAGATCCCCAGATCTCAGATCCCCAGATCTCAGATCCCCAGATCTCAGATCCCCAGATCTCAGATCCCCAGATCTCAGATCCCCAGATCTCAGATCCCCAGATCTCAGATCCCCAGATCTCAGATCCCCAGATCTCAGATCCCCAGATCTCAGATCCCCAGATCTCAGATCCCCAGATCTCAGATCCCCAGATCTCAGATCCCCAGATCTCAGATCCCCAGATCTCAGATCCCCAGATCTCAGATCCCCAGATCTCAGATCCCCAGATCTCAGATCCCCAGATCTCAGATCCCCAGATCTCAGATCCCCAGATCTCAGATCCCCAGATCTCAGATCCCCAGATCTCAGATCCCCAGATCTCAGATCCCCAGATCTCAGATCCCCAGATCTCAGATCCCCAGATCTCAGATCCCCAGATCTCAGATCCCCAGATCTCAGATCCCCAGATCTCAGATCCCCAAATCTCAGATCCCCAGATCATCAGATGTTAGAGAGCGCACGCAATGTGAGTTTGCTTCGCTCAGTTCAAACGCTCTCATAAATTGCAGTCTTAAGGTGATTGAACCGTCCCGTGTATCTCTGGTTCTTTTAGAATCCTGATATCTGGAATCCTCGAGTGAAATAATCGCCAATTTGATGAGCATTTCTGAATGGCTGAAGTCGGTAGGGCATAACGATCATTAAGATTTATACTTCAGTCGTAGTTAAGGCTGAAACATGTCCATTGTTCTAAGATTTTTCCTCTAGTTCAAACAATTTTACACGAAAAAATGACAGTTGCGTTCACTTACAAATACTAGCCACGTGTAAAATCATCTACGAGCTATGAAATTTGTTTCTTAAGCTAAAAGATTTCTTTGCTAATCCGCTGAGTCTTTCGGGGCATTGGAAATATGTTCCAATTTGTCAGGCTAGTTCTGACGGCCGCCGTGGCATTCGCCTGTGTCTGCAGCGGTGAAGGTGAGCTTGCTACTGCTGACTCCTAAAAGGCACATCTATAGACGCACATAGATTGCGGTGAAGAATTTCTTTGCCCATTCTATTCTTTTTTGCGTGGCCGTCCTCAGTGGCGTAGTCAGGATTTTTTCTAAGGGGGGGCGCACCCCTTGGGGGCGCACCCCTTCTGTTTTTTTATCTGTCTATTTATTTAGAGTACTTTACAGTTTTTCATTTTCTGATCGATATTTACTTTAAAGAGACAATATAAAAGCAAAAATAAACAAAAAAGCAGTTGACATCGACGACAATTCAATCTAGTTATAGGAACTTCCTGCACTTCCGTTTATTATATTCAATCCAAGCGGTGATTTCTTAGCTAGTTTTTATTTTAATTTTAAATTTATGCTCAGAAAAGTTTCATCAGAACAAAAAAACTTCACAAAGGCGTTTTATGTAACTACTCATGTATGTGCCAAGTACTCGTGAGTAAACAATTAGAGAAAAAGTACGCGGTAAAACAAATTATATTTTTATTGATCATTATCTTTTTAAGATTCATTTTTTTATTGTATCTGAAAATGCTAGAAAAAAAACAGAAAGAATAAAAAGCATTCAGCACACGGTTGTTCTTCAGCACAAGTTGATGAAGTCGCTATTGAAAAGTGCAAAAACTACCTCCACTTCACAAATGTTGGTTTAACTTTGCCGGTTATTTGAAGCGCGAAGGCTGACCTCGCACCTGTCATACCTGCCCCAATTGATAATTAGGAATTGCCGGCACTCGTTACTTAGCTGGTGAATCTGCATGCCGTTCGATTGCCGCATCGTGCCGCACATTGGGCAAATGAGCCAGCGGTACGGGCAATGCAGTGCCACATGCTCATCCAGTTTGAAGAATGCATCGAAAAAGTCGCAGCCATTGAAGAAGCGCGGACAGTACACTACAATATTGGCTAGCTGTCTCTGGACCAGTTCATCCGGCTGCCAGTCGTACCGGCGAGTGATGACACTGCCGCGGCAATGAGGCAGCCGTCCTGGACACGGCAGATCGGGCTCCAGATAGCTAAAGAAATGGCAGATGCAGTGCGGGCATAGAAGACAGCCATGCTCCGTCCGTCTGGAGTTGAATCCCACGCTTTCACAAGCCGAGCATTTGGGAAGGAGGTTGTTTTGATTTGTGTCGCCGAATCCGACATGCATCACGGGTTGAAGAAGACTTGTCTGAATCAGAATTGGCGACATATTTATTTCTTAATCTTTTGAAATACAAACTCTGGTTTGGCACCTCTTGTTTTCACAGAATTAGAGCCAGCTAGGTATTATAGATAGAAAAATTATAGATAGAAAAACGGATTTTCCATGGAAAAGCCATGAACTTCCATGGATTTTCCGCGGAAAAACCGTGAATTGTCTATGGTTTTACCGTGGTTTTCCAATGCAAAAATGTACAGTACGGAAATTCATGTTGATTTGCGTGTGTAGAAATTATACCTACGGCGGCGAAGTGTTAGTTTATCTAAAAAGGAACTGGTGCACATTCACAAGGGCTGTACAATTACACTTCACACTGTACAATTCACAATTACACTCGTAATATATATATTTATATGTAACTAGCGAATTTGACACGTTTTCTTCGAATGGGGAATTTTGTTGGTCTTTCAGTTCTATAAGTCTTTAGTCTAAGGGTTTGAGACTATTGCGAGGTTCACTTTGGCCTCCCTTGCAGTTAATAGTACGAGTACATTTCCCCATAATAATAATAATAATAGTTACGCCCCACGCCGACCACTGAAGTGGCCGAGAGGGGGGAGCGTCAAATCGCGCGTTTCAGAGCCAGGTCTCTAACATGCTTCACACCGGCCGCCTGGCTGGGTGCTCGCGTGTCTTCAAAAAGACGGTCGACATAACGGGCTGATCGTCCCTGGCCGTGCCTGCGCGGTCCCTGCGAGGTCCACAGCAGGACATCCTGCAGCGGCTCTGGGCAGTAGGCTTCGACCGGATGACATGCCCGGACAGCCACAGGCGCCGCTGACTCAGCAGGACAGAAGGCCGCGTTAGGCACGCACGCTGGTAAAGGGACTCGGTTGTCTCGCTGCCAGGGCCGCGGCGGGCACCGAAAGCGGCGCGAACTAGGGCCGCATGCGCCGCGTCGAGCTGCGCCTCGAGCGCCCCGGTCATCGTCCAGGTCTCAGCATTGTACAACAGGGCGGTCTCGACAACCGCCTGGAACAGCTGGGACCTGGCGCCGTTCGACAGATAGATAAGTTAAATAAATAAATTGCCCCATAGATAAGTTAAATATAGCTTGGACGAAATACTTTTCAAGCTTTCGTTTGGCATAGCCTGATCAATTAATCAGAGCATTGTCTTCCAACCAAGCAATCAGCACAATTATCAAGAATATGGTGCAACTCTTGTAAATTTCAAAGCCACAGCACAGAGCTGCCAATGAGAGACAATCATGCAACAAAAATTTACAAAAAATCAACCGCAAAGGCGACTTCATAATGAATAAAAATCACCATAATTCGATGTTCAATGTCTTATAAAAAGTAAGACAGTTTATCTTTTATTTCACAAGTACACCTATTGTTGTTCGACCATAATTTTGCAATATTTGTTAAAGAAACATGAAATCTTTGTATAGGAAAAGTCTTCAAAAACAAGAAAGAGAACAGAAAAAAGTAACTACGCAGTAAGTTGTTAGTTCTACACTGTTGGCAAAGAAAGGTGCACCATATCTATGAAGAATGTACTCTTAATTAATTGTAAAAAATATTCGTAAGTTCTATTGAATTTTGAAATAAGCATTCGCCGGCTTTACAACACAGAAAAATACTTTAAGCTAGCAGGCTTAATAGGATTAATAGGCTATGAGTTTCTAAAGCAGATTTTTATCTCGGACAAAAAAATATTATTTGCAGCTCATTGTGCTTCAGGAAGAATGGCTCGAGCCAAGTTCTGTTAAAAAAAGGTTGGAACGCTCTGTTCGCAAAGTTAAACGTACGAATTCGAATTTTTAGGAATACAGAAAAAATAATCACCGATTCGTGTTTCTGTCGATGGCTAGATGTGGTCTAATTGCTTTCTCGATTCCTATCTTGAGTTTGATTTTTTTACTCATTGGTTTTATGCTGCTTTTTTCAACAAAACTTTTCAGCCACCGGACAAAAAAACAGCCAGAATCTGTGAAAAAAAACAGTACAAAGCAACAGTTTAGAGTGATCATAGGTATTAAGGTATAAATCTGTGACATTTTCATCACACTTGAAAGTCTGTTTGAGTTAACAAAACATTACCTCTGGAAATTGTGAGCAAGCGTAAAAATAGCAATGATTCTGTCACATTGAATATTCTCAAAGAAGTCTACGAAATAAAGTACGAAGAACGCACAGAAACTAGACCAAATCATGGGAAAAGTACATTGGTGTCAATCGTCCAGTTGGCAGAGCGCAGCGACGCCCCGGTTGATCCAGTGCGACGGATCCTGCTTGGTATTAAGAAAGATCAGCAGCACGAAGTTGGTGCTGTGACCTGTGGTGGACAGGACTCCGCGCCGGGCCGAGGTCTTGTACACTGGACAGTCGTAGGTGCCCGTCTTGTCAATGTCGGCAGTTCGGGCGGGCTTGAGCCACAGCTGAAATTTTGGTGAGAGTTTTGTGAAAGGTTACAAATCCCTCCTGACCAACACTGAAACCTCAAATTGTATTTAATCTGTACCGATTTGACAGACGCAATATTATAATCAGTAAAAAGGAAACACGCACCACTGGCAGAGCATCGAACAGAATCTTGGGATGAGACTCGGTCAGGACGCCTCCCTGGTGATCCCAGCGGGCGCCCTCCAAGTACAGGCCGCTAACGTAGGCGCCATCGCTGGGCTTCTCGCTGATGTAATCCGGCTCCTTAGTGACTTCAAATTCGAAGCTGACTGTGTCAATCGGGATGGTGTAGCGTCTGGCATAGTTCTGCAGTACTCCCGTGAGGAAGGATTGCGTGAAGTAGAATCCGGAAATCCAGAAGGTCGGCGGAGCACCCGAATCGATCCAGGCTTGGAAGAACTTCAGACGCGCAATGAGATCGTTCACGTAGCTGCCGAGCGGCTTCAAGGACGGGTAGGACTTGGCTGCCCAGGCTGCGGGCACCTTGCCGATGAGCATCGAGGTAAACACGTTCTCTAGCTCAGCTGACATCACCACCAGGCCCTTGATTGCCTTCTGCAAGTTCAGCAAAGTCTCTCGCACCACGGATATCAGACGATTGAATCGGATCAGCTCCTGGCGCAGTACTGTGTTCATCGACTCCGTGTACTCAACTGGATACTTTCTTATAACCTAAATTTTCATGAAATAATAATATTTATAAGCCGAATCTCAATTTCGAATCAAGTGCCTAGATTTAAAAAGGGACGAAAGCCTTCTAATTTTACTTGTGCTCACCATCTCAAGGTCGAAGTTCTTCGGCAGCTTTGTAAGAATATCGGCCGCCAGATCCTGAATTGTGGCTTCCGGCGATTTGCCCTCTCCATCGGACTCGCGGGGCAAAGTCAGCAGAATGCCTTCGAACAGCTGATTTGTCTCCTGGTTGTCCTTGGTGATGTCGGCATTGTCGTGGAGACCGTAGACTTCGGGCAGCGGGTTGAGCGGCAGGGAGCGAACGTAATCTACGTAGCTCTGGTAAGGACCCTCCTTGGGCGCGTAGTAGAGTCCGCTAGATGAGAACCTGGAATAATTTAGCGGCTAATAGGTATAGAAAAAATGAAAAAATTAAAGCCTTTGCGTTTGAATTCTCAAAATAGGGGAAGAAACTTGACAACTTGATTTGACAACTTAAAAGTTAATACATAGATATAGTCGGCTTCAAATCTATTCAATATACCTGTAGTTTTCAGTCTCGACAACGTCAGTGACGTAGAATATTTTCAACAGCGAGTTCAGCAGCCGCCTATCCTTATCGTCGGTGACTCGGCCGCCATAGTTGCATTCACCGGTCAGGTAGGTGAGCGCCTCCAACGGCAGCTCCTCGTACTCGTTAAGGAACATCTGCATCTGGCGCATGCTGATGCGCAGGTCGCTCTCGTTGAATTCGTACGGAATGTTCCAGCCTAGAGGGCCGAATTTGCGCCTCTCCTGCACTAGAGCGTGGAAGAAGCACAACCCGAACAGCATCTTGTGCCAGCGTCCGTTGTCTTTGCAGCCGGAGAAGAACTTCGGATCCGAGATGGGATCATTGAGGAAGGATCGCAGCAGATTGGCACGTAGACCCTTTGGCGGCTCGTTAGTCATCTTGACACCATTTTGCAGAATGGATACCGGGAAACTCTCTGACGGGTAGCTGGTGAGCCAGAGACGGAAATTCTCGTGAGTGTTCTCCGGAACGATCACCTCGTTGCAGATCTTCTCCAGAGCGGTCATCCAGGACGTGGCCAGGTGGCAGTTCTGCAGCACCACCCAAGTGCCATCCTTGATTGCCTGCTTGATCATCTGTTCTGCAATCGGTCCCTGACCCTGGCCTAGTGAGATTCTACCAATGGCCTCCGGAGTGAAGCCCTTGTCCTCGCCGAGTTTGGTTAGCGACGCCATCGGATCAGCGCCCGGCGACAATACGAAGATTAGCGGCGAGCAGCAGTTTGAGTCTGCGAATGATCCTGCCAGGTCGAAGGTCGGCGGCTCAATGTACGTCTGGCCCAGGTTGTCAACGATGAAGCTCTGTACTGCTGGGACCATTTTGTCGGGACGGAAGCAGCGCAGCACTACCAGGCTGTCGAGGCCTTTCAGGGCGCGGAACCGATCTGGATAGTGAAACTCGTGCGGCGCTGTTGAATCGTACATCTCCTTCCACTTTGCGGTGTTGTCACGAACGTCTAAAAGGAAAAAATGGAACATTTTTGTCGGAACAAGTTCTACGCGTATAAGCCGAACAGCACAATGGCCATTCAAAGTGTTTGACTCTCGCACGAGCTCGAGTCTGCGGAGGGGCCACAGTAATCTGAGGTGCAGCGTAGATAACAATTCGTAACTTTTCGTGCAACTTACGCCGATGGGGACCAACCCCTAAGCATAGTGAGAGCTTAAAGTGCCTAACAATCAAAACTTATTGCAGAAATGTGAGCGTTTGTGCTAAGCCGAATGGGCAGAATTGCCTCTCGCTGGCTGTGACTGTCGCCAAATGATGTGCCAATACCTACTGCCCTCATGCACTCACGCTCCATAAAACCACGCAGGTTCGGCAGGGACGAGGCGCGCACAATCTCCGACCAGTTCTTGTCCTGCAGCCATTCTGGCGCCGGGTTCGGATTCGGGTTGTCAAGAGCAACACCGCCAGTCAGCAGGAAGCGCCAGACTTTGTCGTCGATCTTGTTTCTGAAAGTAGGAGTCAAATGCGCATTTGTGCAGATTAAACTCAAAGACAAATTATTTAACACTTGACTTTGGAATCTCGGAACACTTACTGCCCCTTCATAATGGCGATGCACATGATGAGAGAGAACAACAGCTTGTCCTTCTCAAATAGGGATCGGCAGATATTTCGGTAGATGCTGTTGGTGAAGTGATCGTTCAAATTGCTGATTCTCTCCTCGAGATCGTTTGATTTCTCGCTGTTGACAATGGACTGAAATGAGAGAGAAGTAACGTTTTATCTTTCCAATCTTTCTACTTCCTACTCCTCAAATGCCGAAAGCCGAAGACGCATCGCTCACCATTAGGAATAGGTTGATGAACCAGGTCAGGCTGTACTGGTACATGGGATCAATGTTAGCCATGTCCGAGATGCAGAAGAACAGGATCGAGCCGTGCAGAGCCACCGGCTTGTACCCGTTTCTCGTCCGATCAATCTCAACCTGGGTGGTCTCGGCCACGGCTTGCTTCTCGCTGATCTCCTCGCTGAGCTTCTTGGATGAGCTGAGTATAGTGATGGCGCTTTCGTTCTCCAGGATGTTGCCCTGGGCGGAGCTCAACACCTCCAAGATTTTGTCCTCAATCTCTTTGAGCTGCTTCTTGTTCTCGGCGCTCTCCAGAATGAGCTGATTCTTTTTCTCCTCGAGCTCTGGCTTCTCCTTGGCGGCCACAATGCCCAGCAGCTGGTCTTGCAGGCCCAGCGGAGTGATCATGAAGTTCAGCAGGATAACTTTCACCGACACTTCGGGCAGATAGTGCGGATTTCTCAGGCTAGTGGTGATGTAAAACCTGAAATCTTTGCTGTATTCAATGACACTGTCACCGAGTCTAATGTACTCAACACCGGCCTGCTTGTAAGTTTGCTTGTTGAGCACATTCTCTAGTATGGGATCCAGCTCTTCGCCAACATTTTCCAGCAGCACCGGAATGCCAAACTGGATGCTGTTCTCCAGCACGCGCACGTAGCTCGAGTCAGTCGGCTTGATGACAGCCAGCTTCTTCTTCTTCTCCATGTTCTTCACCCACTTGTTCGCCTGGCCCTGAGGGTCAATCATCAGCGGCCAGCGATTGGAGTTCTTCACCATTATGCCGTTGTCAATGGAGAAGGAGTCCACTGGCAGGCCAGCGATGTTCCACTCGCGGATTAGCACGGGTTCACCGAGGACGTCGACCATGCGGAAGTTTGTAGAACAGGGAATTTCCTTCTCCTTGCACAGTTTGTGCCACTCATTGATCACAGACTAAAACAGTTATATGGGTGGGTTTTAGTTCTCGTTCTTAATATTTAAACTTCGAAAAAAAGTTTTAGATTTATTCTTAAAAAAAAATGCGTAGACGGCTCACGCTTCTGTAGTCGACGGTGAATGCTCCAAGGTAAGCAACAACCGCGGAGCTGAGCAGCACGTCGCCAATAATGTTGTGATACCTCTCACCGAGCACCTCAGCTGCAGCGGTCCACCTGTCCTTCTCGCCGCCAAGACCGCCGATCAGCTTCTCAGCTCGAACCAGCTTCTTCTCGCACAGGTCAATCTGATCCTCCAGCTCCTTCTTTTTGTTCTGGTTCTCCTCCAGTTCGTCGTAGAGAGCCTGAAGCTTGTCCTGCACCTCCTTCAGTTCCGCCCGCTTGGCATTCAGCTTCGTCATTTGCTCATGCAGGTCGGCCTCAGCAATCTTGAGCTTCTCCTTCTTCGGCGCAACTACCTTGGCTACAGCGTCGTACTTGTCCATGGCACGTACCCACTTGCAGAGACCTTCGCACGCAGTGGAGGCGTTCTTCACCACCTTGGGCTCAAAGTCCGGCTTGGGCATGTACACGTCTCGGATTTTCTTCATAATAGCCGGCGAAATATGATCCTTGTCGTAGGCCCGAAGCTTGTCCAGGAAGCGCATGTCGTTCAAGATACGCACAGAGGTGTCCCAGTAGTCCTCGATCATGCGACCAGTGCCCGGCTCCGGTTTGCGCACCGGCTTCTCCGCCAGCATCACGCACACCGCCTCCATCACCAGCTTGATGATCGCCGGCGGCGACTTCAGCGACTTCACCTCGTTGATGTCGCTAGGCTTCAGAGTGTTCAAGGCGCGGATGGCCTCCTCTAGGGCTGGCATTGCCTCCGACAGGTCCTCCTCGCACTCATCCTTTATGGCCTGGGCTGCAGCGGCAGCTTCATTGGTGATGGCCTCGTCAGCCGACACAACCTCCTTCTTGGCCTCCACTTCCACGGCATCCTGCTCGATCTTGACTAGCAGCTTCTCCGTCTCCTCCGATGTCACCTTCAACTTCGGCTGTAGATCTTGCAGCTCCTTTTGCATCTCTGAAAATCAATTGAATGAGTTTTGTGAGAATAGATAAGACTCAATCCTAAGCTGAATAAAAGGCCGCAGCCAATTTCTTCATTCCAGGAAACTTACTTCCAACTTCGCTGGCCGCAAACTCCAGCTTCTCCAGGCCAGTTAGGTAGCGGTTTCGCATCGTTGTCAACTCGTTACGCTTCATGCTAATCAGCTTCCTGAAGGTCTGGATGAGCTCCAGGTAGGAAGTCGGAGTCACGTAGTTGTAGCGGCGCAGCTCCTCGCGGAACTGCTGCGACAGCAGACGGACGCTCTCGTGGAAGTGCTTGCACATGGCGACAATCTGCTTGCGCTCTTCGTCCTCCATATCGATGTCCTCCAGGAACTTGTTGGCCACCATCTCCAGGGCATCCTCAGGCCAGGCCTGTTCAAGGGTGGTGCGAAAAAAGTTATAGGAGTTTATTAGTCCGTGCAGGCTCATATGGACATTCAGTGTCTCACCTGGAACCA
Organism: Macrostomum hystrix; assembly: GCA_950097015.1. Lineage (NCBI taxonomy): Eukaryota > Metazoa > Platyhelminthes > Macrostomidae > Macrostomum > Macrostomum hystrix. The sequence goes on along the minus strand of CATNEN010000034.1, from coordinate 6,100,572 downwards.
GTCAATAGTGCAGCAGTTGATGAGGGACGGGAACATTCTCAGCCGGTTTCTGAACGCGTCTCCGATTGGACTCATTGTGAGCACTATGTGCAGATTCTGTCGGACCCTCTCGATGAAGTAGTTGTACATGGCCAGCGGTGTGGCTTCAATTTTACGGCCCTGGAATCCGACATGAGTAAAACTTAGATAATATCTGTGTCCCATTTTTAAAGATCAATGATGAGTTTATTGTGCGTAAATCAAAACACTGATTAGTGTGCTGTCCGTTAAAATCAAACGCAAAGGTCTATGCAGGGGCGTTAAAATCAAATCGACCACAATATTTCACATTACTCGGACCCCAAATTAAGGTTTTTACTAGTGATTTTAGTACAGGTATAAACAAAATGGTATTTGTTAAACTAACTTGTTGTCAGATCCCCATCCTCATGTGTCGGTACGAGAGAGATTAGTGCAACAACTCATTGATTGCGAGAGGTGCCTTTCATATAAATCTGACACAACAGACAAACCAAATTTCTGAAATTTTCACAAACAAAGCCGCTTATTTTGGTTAGTTAATTTGACGAATCAATCGTCTACAAGTCGCAGCTTATAGCAGGAACTTATCATTAGTTAGGTAGCAACACAAAATTAGCACAAAGTCAATCACATAAAATGCACTTTAAGCGCATTCTAAGATTACAGGGTAACAAAATATTCTAGCACGAAGCTACCACATACGGCACTTACCGTATCTCGCTCCTATAACAAAAAAGTAATAAACATTTTTTTATTTTTTTGTCTGAAAAAAGAACAAAACTAAATTAACGTTTTCATAAAAACTTCGCTACACTCTCACCTCCTGTCGAGCAGCCTGCTGCATTTTCTCAATAATTTCGGCCTTCTCATCCGACGGATAGAGGTTCGGCACATCGCCAGTGTTCAGCAGCATGCTGATGTCCTCCATGAAGGACTCCTGCTTGATCTGGTTGTCGGAGAAAAGGAACACCGTTGGCTTGGCGTCGCATCCGGCGGCTCGCATTAGCTGTAAGTTAAATAATTGGAAAGAATTGGAAAATGAAAGCGGTAAACATTGACATGCTAGTAATGGCAGGATTGCGTTTTTGCGGTTTGTGCACCTTTTTGAGATCATCTCGCCATTCATTTGCGCCGTAGTTCTTTGAGATCTCAATCTGGAAGATAGCGTAGTCTGAGATGGACGTCGCCAGCTTGGCGGCGCTCTGACGACCGCTGCCGCCGACGCCAACTAGGAGGGCGTGGCCGTTGTCCTGCTTGAGCACGCGACAGACGCGGGAAATGTGCTCAATGGCGAACTGGAACATCACAAGGCGCATCGGGGTGCGGCTGACCTCGTTATACTCGCCAAGCAGGTCCTCCATGCGCAGCGTCAGTGCCTTGAGGTCCGTCACCTCGTCATAGACACGCGAGTCGCTCATGTAGTCACCAAAAATTAGTGCGCGAACGTCTTCATCTTGAACCTTGCCACTGAGTGTCAGATGGCCCAGGATCTTCTCTACATTCATGCGGAAAGCGTCACTGCAGGTCTGCTTGACGATGTCAAAGAACTTCACGCGGTCCTCCGGATCAATCAGTCGATCGTAGAACACTCGGTAGACCTCGTGCACCCAGAGGCGCATGAGCTTAGCCTCCTCGGTCATGTGGGATGAGGGAACCAGCAGCACGCCTCTCACAACGCGGGCAAAGTCGCGCAGGTTGAACACGTAGTGAGACTTGGTGGGAGTAGGGAGGAAGCTGGCCATGGCTTCCTTGTAGACCTGCAGAGTGGCGCTCACCATGAGCTTGCCCAGTCTTAGGAAGCCGCCTTCGAAGCCCTTTGCAAAGTGCCAGTCGGAAATTGTTGTGAAGATGCGGCTCATTGTAGCGTCGTCGAACTCGTCAATGCCAACGACGTTCATGTGACGCGTGAATCGACTCGTAATGTCCGAGCGGCCGCCGCCAGGCGGGCCCATGGCCGTGATGAACAGGACGTCCTGCAGCTTGAAAGCGCTCGTGTCCTTCCGGTCAAACCAGTGGCCGTGGTCGATCCACTGGCGGAGCAGCTCGATTGGCGGCTGGGCGCCGTACTTCTCCTTGGCAGGCATATTCAGATCGTCAACGAATAGGACGCACTTCTTGCCCATTGGAGGTCCGTAGACTCCTTTGCGGCGCCTGTCCAGCTTAGACATGACAATGTCCTGCGTCTGATTGGCCGAGGTCCTTGCCGAGAAGTTGATAAGATTTGGGATGTACTTCTCTTTGGGCAGGCCAACAATGTAGGAGTTGCAAATGGCCGACTTGCCAGTGCCGGTGGGTCCGACGAACATGCAGGGCACGCCGTGGCCCATGAAGGTGCGCAGGAAGAACGTCTGGCGTGCTGTGTCCGCCGTCTGCACCACAACTTCGGAGATTTTCGCCTCCTTGGGAATGCTAAGCAGGCTCCGGTCGATGATGTCCATCCAGTCGATCCAGACACCGCTAGCCTTCTTCTCAAAGCAGAAGTCGTAGATTGTTCCGCGGTCTGGGAAGATGTTGCTCTTGGTCAGTTTGCACGACTTCGGCTTGGGGAAGTCGGCATTGGTGCCGTTTATGAGGTTACGGAAGAACTGGTCGAACTTCTTGCGTCCATCGCCGCTGAGATGAGCTCCGACGCTCCAAACAAAGGCGAACAGGAAGATTCCCTGAAGCCACTGGAATACCTGGGTCTCTGTGAGCTCACCCGCGCTGATTCCATCTGTGGGCACCTCTGCTCCCTCTTCCATTTGCTCGCTGCCATCCTTGGCGTTGGCCCTAATCTCATCCAGTAAGCATGAGTAGAGGCGCATAAACGACTGAACCAGGTGAATGTCACTCAGGCGGATCAGCAGGCGACAGTTCTGTCTAATGAAGGTCAGACAGGGATCCACCAGCCATTCGAACAAGTCAGTGATGAGCTCGCGGTGCTCGTCTGTCAGATTCTTCGGCAGTTCGTGCTGCATGTACGACTGCATCGAGGGTCGCCAGCCGAGCTGTGACGGCTCCAGGTAGATCATGCCACAGCGTGACACGGTGGCCGGACTGGCTTGCTCAAGATCAGCCGGCTCAAAGATCAAGTTCATTTTGTTGGACATCTGGATAATCTCGCCGCTCATCAGGCAGAGCTTCTTATTATCATCGAGCACAGTGTTCATGTTTTCGATCCACACCGCGTCGACTGGTCCATCGAACAGGATCCAGTGACGATGATCATTCTGCGCGACTGCGAACTCGCGGAAAGTGGTCGCCAAGACACCGTCTGTCCATTCGTGGCTCACGGGATCGAACTGGCCGTACAGCTGGCCCATAGTTATGGCTTTGGGGTTGATGATGCGGTAGATAACCTTGAACTCTTCCATGAGGTTGGCACTGTTCAGGTCGGACAGTGCGTCGGCCAGAGCTTGGTAGCCCTGAGTCTTTCCTCCCAAAGTCTCGCCCACGATCATGAGTCCGTGTCGGACTAGGATCATCTCATACACCTGCAAAATCTTCTCTAGGAACCATGGAACTGGTTGAAGCTTCCGCTTCGCCAGGTTGTCCTTGATAGCGTCAAAGAAAACGGAATAGTCCGGCTTCGCGATCTCGACTCCAGGAAACAGATCGCTGATGATGCCCTCAAACAGAGGGATGTCTTGCGCCAGGAACTTGGGCAGATTGACATCGTTAATGGCCTTCAGGAGCAGCACGGCCTCTTCTTCGTCTGGTAGTTTCTGTCGCAGATTTCCAGCAGCAGTGAGGACAGACTTAACGGCTCGCATACCGTAATCGTAGTGATGCTGTGACGAGAGCTGCTCACTGCACAGCTTGTAGGTGGCCACGATCTTGCTGGACAGCGCCCTGGCGTCCACAAAGCCCATGGAGTAAAGGGAGATTTCTCCGATCAGACCATAGTCTGGCACCATCATAGCCACTGAGCGGAACAGAACCTTCAAGTTGTCTGGTAGCTCTTGACGTCCCGCGTAGCCGGGGTTCATTGTGATGAACATGGTGCAGGTCGGGTTGAGGCTGAGCTCAGTTCCCTCGAACACGAATCGTTTGAGTCCCTGACCAATGGCAACTTGGATGCAGTGGATCTGTTGAGCAACAACAGACAGCACCTCCAGTTCGATGCGATTGAACTCGTCGAAGCAGGCCCAAGCGCCGGCCTGCGCGAGACCCTTGAAAAATTTGCCCATGGCCTTGTAGTCCAGACCGTCGGAGCAATTGAAAACCACGCACTGCTTGGCAACAGCCTTTGCCAAGTCTTTGCTTGTCTCTGTCTTGCCTGTTCCGGCCGGGCCTTCGGGTGCTCCACCGAGGTTGAGTTTCAGCGCGCTCATCAGAGTCCGGTAGCATCGGTCAGTCAGCGGAGTGATGACCAGCCGAGGGGTGTTTCCCAAGTACTCAGTAGCCGTAGCAAAGTTCAGTAGTAATTTGACAGACTTTTACGTCGCTGCCATTGAAAGTGTAGCGCAGCTGACTCAGCCACAGGAAGTCGTTGGGCGAAGACACACCCTTGTCAGTGAGTTCCTTCACAACGTCCCTGGCGTGTACGTCAATGACAGTGAGGGCGCCGAGGGTGATGCGCTCTCCACTAGCTAGCTTGCCGCGCACAAGCTGTACGATTTCTTCTATCTGTGAGTTGCACTTCTTCAGGTACTCTCCGAGGCCGCCAGGGGACTTCATCGCCTCAACCACCTCGGATGTCCAGTAAATGGAGGAAACGCAGAGCACTACCTGACCGGGCCAGTCCAGCACCCACTGCCTTCGCGGCTGCATGTTCTTCGGCTTGAGGTTCTGGTCACTGGGATAGGCCATGAGCGACTCGATTATGATCTTGCGCACGGAGTTGATCATGACGTCTTCGACCTGCAGCAACCACTTCTCCACCATTCCCTTGGCCTTGTGGGGCTGAATTTTCGTCACAAACGGAACGCTCTCACCTTCGGCTGACACCATGCCTACAATCTCCTGCTGCTCTGTGAATTCCAGACGGCTGATACCTTCGAAACACTTCTTCAGGTGAGGCTGCACCCTGGTCGGATCTTTTGTCTCGGACAGAATCTCGAGCAGCTCATCGTTCGACAGGAAGAAGAAACGCGGGAAGTAGAGCCGCTTCTTCTCCAGGTACTCGTTGAGACCCTTCTGAATTAGTTCGAGCAGCTCGTGCGAGTCCGTGAGTCTCTTCAGCATATCCTTTTGATCCGTGGCAGTCAGGCAACGCGGGTCCTCAACTGCGGCGCTCATGATCTCCTTCCAGGTGGTGTCCACGATTCCGAACCTGCGTCCCTCTTCCGGCATCTGGGCCAGAATATCCTCCGAGCTGAAAATAGGCTCCAGGTAGAGCCAGGTAGCCTGCACCTTAAGCCACACATCCAGAATGTCTTGCATAGAGATGAGCTTCTCCTCCCAATGACGCATTTCCTCTTCGAACGGCTTGATGTAAGGCGAGCCGCGCATTGTTTGCGCCTTCATGATGTGGTCATCCAGCAGCAGCTGGATCTCATCGACGGAAGACAAGATCGACACGCCAGTGTCGCGGTAGTCGATTAGAGTGAACTTGAGATCGTTCCACTCTCCCTTCATCTTCTTCAGATTGCTTTCCAGAGTGTGCTCCTTCTGGGCACCGCTGCTGATCTCGAGCAGTTTATCCAGGTTGTCCTTGAGATCGTAGTCCAGGAAGGTCGACAGTGGAGTCTCCTCACCCTCTGGCGGGCTAAGGTCGAAGCCCACAATGTCGGACATTTGCTCCCAGTGTCGCTTGCGCAGGCCGGGTGAGCAGACAATCTCAATCACTGGAAGATGCTGACGGAATTTCTCCACATTGCGGCGCACCTTGTTGGCCACCATCTGCGGGCCCGGCGTATCGCTAAACACTTTCATCAGCTTCGTAGCCGAGGAGAACATGTTGCTCAGCTCGTTGGTGATTTCCTCGAAGCTCAGTGTGGTGAAATCTGCCTTCTGCCACTCTTCGCTCTTTATATGAATCTGCTGAGCGGTCCTCCACAGGGTGTCGTACGGCTGCTTCATCTGGAACATTGTGCGCAGAGTTGGGAACGAGGTCGGCTCCCACTCTAGCAGCTTCTCTTCGTCGTTCAGGCCGTCCAGCTCTTCGCGGGCGCTCTCGAGATCAACATCCAGCCTTGCCAGCTGCTCGACATTCTTGGCCATCTCGTCCGGCAGCATGACCTCCTTCTTCTTGAAGCCTTCGATCTCTTTGTAATAGCCGTCGATTTTGTCGCCGAATGCGGCGACACGCTTTTTTAGGTCCTCCTCGGCTGCTTCGCGACGGGTCTGCAGCCGACCGGTGGCCATTTCAAACACGGTCGTGATGTTCGCCGGCGCCAGGAACAGCGTGCTGTTCACCTTCAGATCCTCGGCTAAAATATACAATGAGATTAGCATTAGTAATTCCGTAACTAAATCCTTGACCAGGTATTGATTTATCCCAGCCTTCATGCTCTTACTTGACATGATGGCATAATCTAGCAGGAACATGAGCCTGGCAGCGGCCTCGTTAATCTCCTCCTTGAGCTTATAGACTGTGACCTCACTGCTTTCTGTTAGGAACTGCTGCAGGCGAACCAGCTCGGCTGTGGTCTCCGGGGTCGACCGGACCTCTTCGCTAATTTCATCGTACTTTCGACAGGTGCTGCACAGGTAGGTGTTGATGAGAAAACAATGTATTGATGGAAAAATTTACTAGGCGTTACGTTTATAAGTCACTTGATTTTTAGATTTGCGTTATCCCTCGGCATTTTGATACCGCGTTCGTTGGCGGAGCTCAGAGTACAAGCTAGTTCTCAAAGGGGCAAAGTACAGTCCGTACTTGGAGTAAAGTCAGTTGAGGACTGCTGATGCGTTTTCTAACAGCCTCCGACAGCTCACCTGCGATTCTGCTCACGATTCTCGTCCACCTCGAATTGGACTAGCTGATCGCGCAGTCGCTGGGCTCTGGCGCACAGGTCCTGGTTGAGCTGCACGCAGTCCAGAGTGAACATGTTCAAGCTGACCGTGATGCGCATGACGGCCACCTCCGACTTCAGCTGTTGGTAGTCGTCGATTTTCTGATTTTTGTTGGTGGTGGAAACGGTTATTATTAATCACTTGATCGGAATGATGAATTATAGATATGTAACGATTCCATTAAATACAAACAACACCAAATATGTTACACGTGAAATCTTATTGAGCACATGTGAAAATTAACAGACTAAGAATAGATTCTACAACTCTACTTTGAAGTAGTAGATATACTGATAACCATTTTGTGAAAAATACGGAAATATGTCATTTCGGAAACCTAACAATCACAGATACGGCGGAAGGTATGCAAAGCTTTGTCACAATGGCTACTAATGAAGTGCTAACACAGTTATATTGAACTGAATCTTACACTAATTTGTGAATAAAGATACTTTGATACAATTTCTGACAACCGGTCGTCATTTTCAACGAAAAAGTAGAAACAAATAAACCATAGACTCTAAATAGGCACCTGTTCAGGTGCGTAAAGATGCAAACTAAACAGGCTTGAACTTCACTTCAATTTGTTATTAGTCAAGGCATGCAAGATCAGGTAAAGTTATTCGTGAAATTTTATACAGAATATTATTTTGAATCAGTAAATTTACTGAAACACAGCTAAGGCTGCAAGTGTGCCAAATTGACTGAAGCCAGATCAATGATGAACACATCCCAAAAAATGCTTCTCCAGTGTTAAAACTTTGACCGTTCCAACAATGTCTAGCGACGTAGATGACAAATGGAAGTCTTGCCATACATCAATGAATCAAAGAACTGTGCGAGATCGCACACAAAATGAGAGATGTCCATATTTTGTTGATGAATGTAACCTGACCAAGACAAAGATTGAAACAGATTTTGAATCAAACGAAGACTTGCCTTCGAGTCAAGGAGGCACACGATAATTTGTCTAAGACACAGATTCAAGGTTTCTAACAATGAAGAATATTACGTGCGCAGCTAGAAATTTCACAGTCTACCGATGCTACCGATGCTGGCCATCGCTAGCTTAATCAATGATACCTTGTGCGCGGCCGCCTCGCTGCCTTCGAACAGGTCCAGCTGCTTGTCAGTGAACGGTCTTGGCGTTTTCTAGGAAATCAACCCGTGGTGCAAAAATTCTAAGCTGTTTCAATGCGTGCCACTTGTTTAAAAATGTTGGTCAAATAAAAACGTTATGCTGCAACTAAGAAAAGCGGAGATAAATGCAGGACAGCTTATGGGCTCTAGTTTTTAATTGGCTCGCACTTTCGAAATGAAGGTATCAGAAATTTTTTTCCATACACAGTGTACGAGATGTGTTGGTTTTAACATTTGAGTCCAGGTGCTTTTCTTATTTGTTAATCGCATACAACAAGCAAGATAATTAATTAAGCAAGTCGAAATTAGCAGCGTGGATATACCTTTTTTGTATACCACAAAAGGTATACTAGTATTGAACGCATTGCGCAAAGACCCCATAAAGCTACTACTAGTAGTCATATATGCATAGACCCTCAATATGGAGAAAGCTCGTGAAGCCTATTTTCAATGTAAACCATAGATTTTTTCACAATTCTACGCGCGTATTGTGCCGAATGTCGAAAAAACCTAATTTGGCAGTGAGTGATGCCTCTGTGATACTATTGCACAACAGTTTTTGTGGACCTTTGTGTTCATTATTAAGCTAAGACAAAACGTGACGACCATTTGTAGCAGTAATAGCATCAAAAAGATTCACAATTTAGTATTCATGGTGACGAAATTTGGATTTGATCAAAGTGTAGAAAAACCTTTTACCAAGTTCCACAACCAGTGGCATGAAGTCACTCTGGAGTCACTCGTATATGGACTAAATATGAGCAAATTTTATCAGCTTTTAGTTGCTATTTTACTGAGCAGAAAAAATGTATAATCAGTTAATTTTATTTGAGGAGTATGCGACCATACATAATCAGCCCTTTTTCAATTCAGGATTTAAGTGTATAAACAAGCTCTAAAATGATAATATTAACTTCTATTATAAGTATTGCTATAAAAATCTACATTAATGTTGCGCCATCAATATTCATACCTTCTTCAGCGACAGAATGCTGTGCCGCTCCTTGAGAAAGTTCTGCACATCCGCTTCACCCTTGCCGTTGATTAGGTCGCCATAGGCTTTGTACTCGAACAGGTACTTCTGAGGACCTTTGGTGTTGTCTGTGAAGGCCTGCATCGCTCGGTCTGTGAACTCATGCACCAGCTGCTCGTTGGTCAGCACCGTTCGCAGCATCAGCTTCTGGCCCACCAGTTCCGGAAATAGGCGAACCTCAACCTGCAGTGGAAGCCACAATGGGTGCGTCTTGACTCATCGAGATCCCGACTCACCGAGATCCCGACTCATCGAGATCCCGACTCACCGAGATCCGGACTCACCGAGATCCCGACTCATCGAGATCCCGACTCATCGACACAAAAAATAGATCCGAGAAAAGTGTGTTAATAATGGTGAAATGGGACACCCCGTGGCGACGGAAGAGAGAGCGTTTTCGGACAATGAAATGCGAGACCCTCACCCGAGGCAGATTCTCTGAAGCCCCGATGACGGTGCCGATGCAGCGGATCAGCAAATCCTTGATTTCCTTGAACGCAGGATCGAATATTATCTTCGGCTCCTCGGTTCGCAGCTTCAAAATCAGAATCGATGTCTTCACGTAGCGAAGATCGTCGAATTTTTCTCCGAAGTCGTTTCCCTCCTGTAGCGGTTTGTTGAGGTTTGTAAAATGCGATTGCTTAAACAACGTCTTTGAGGCAAGAAAGGCAAGAAAAACCTTCTCGTCTTTTAACAGTAGAGAGACCACACAGTTTTCCCCTGAGGAAATACCACGGGGGTAGTAAAAAAACTCACTACCTAATTCATGATAGCTCTCAAACCGAATGACCGATTTTAGTCAAAGTCAACCATGTACAAGTGTAAAACTGAATTTTCTGCCCTTTACGATGAGCTAATTTTCAAAAGGCGTCCGAGTCAGCATCGTCGAGATATTCAGCAATTTCTGTCGGAGTCCCAGGTGACCTCTGCGAATCCATATTGGTTAAAAAACGGAAAAATTAACTATTTAACCAATCCAAAATAGTCAACAATGGTAGCCGACATGATTACATGATGACAATTAGTGATTTCGCCTAAATTTGTTTATTTTTGCAACCAGACACCCCGACGAGAATCGTTGAATATCTCGACCACGCCGACTTTTTCTGTTTCTGGAAGTTGTCTCATCGAATAGAGCGGAAAATTTTCGTTTGTGTTCTGGATTTTCATGGCGACTGGTTGAATATTGGTTGAATAAAGGAAAAAATGTGGGTATTTTGTGCTACTCACACTGTAGCGCTCGAGGAAGGCGACAAAGTCTTCAATTGAGTTCACAACCAGCGAGCGCAGCTGAGCCGACATCAGGGCGGCAACGCAGGAGAAAAACGACTGCACCAGCGCCGTGGAGTCGGCCTCCTTCTGGGGCAGCAGGTGCTTCCACTGGTCGTGCAGATCCTGAAAAGCCTTGGCACACCTGGGCAGCCAGCGGGTCTTCAGCACCTCGTGCGTCTTGGCGCAAAGGTTCTGCACTTTCTCTTCGAACTCGCGCGGCAGCAGCGGCAGCTCGCAGGCGTCCAGCTCTCGAGTGTCGATGAAGCGCAGAGTTGCAAAATCGTCAAACCAGATGCGCTGCAGCTCGAGCATGATGGGATTGGTGGTGAACAGGTGCCGCTCCTGCTGCTCCTTGGCGCGCCGGTAGCCAGAGTGCCAGGGCACCGGGGCCCGGATCACTCGCTGCGGATAGGGCTGCGGAGTGTGCTCAATGAAGAGGCGCTGGCGCTCCTGACCGTCCACCAGGATGTAGTCCAAGATGCCCTTGCGCATCGCCAGTTCGTGATCGGCGTCTGTTTCATTAGCCAGCTCCTGTTCGGATGTGTAAATGAATTTTGACAGCAATGAACCAGTCCTGCCCCGCTGAATAAGAAAAACAAATTGAAAAATTCATGCACGCTTTCTCTATCGACAATAGTAGCTAAATTACCTCGAAGCATGTCCTGTGCGCCGCCAGCAAATTATCTGGTATGAGGGACACAATCCGCTGTCTCTGGCCATCATCCAGCGGGGCAATCATGTCGGACCGCAGGCCCCGCTCTACATAATATTCGTAGCGCTCCATGTCCCTGTCACTGGGCTCGCCACCGAGCTTGGCGGCCTCCTCCTCGATGGTGCGAATCACATCCAGCTGCTCCATCGGGGACATCGGCCGGCTTACTGGAGCTTCAACTAATGAAGCTGCGACTCCGGCAGCGCCTACAGCCCGGGCGGAATCAACCCAGGCTTCTTCGTCCTCCGCGGCCGCCTGCGGCCTGCGACGCTTGGCCGCTGGGAACTCCTGGCTGCTGCTGGTCGCCGCTGGCGGGTTGCTGCGCGATCGAGGCAGCTTCTTGATCTTCAAGTGGCGCGCGCCGGGCGAATAGTTATTGCCAATCGACTCGCTCGGAGTGCGGGCGTGCTTCTGCTCCTTGAATGGCGCTGCGCGAGTCATGCTGAACTGGTTCATCAGTGGCGGATGCAGACTGTTTCTTGTGACGATTTCGTACAGAGCGGAGGGGGCCGCCGCGCCACCTTCCTCGGATTGGGGCAGCGGCCGCAGGGTGGGGAGGCCGCGGGAGAAGCCCGTGCTGAAGGTTGGCGTCTCCAGCATCTGGTTTGAGTAGGGTTTGAGAATGGGTTTTAATTCGAGACTTACAGAATAATTTTTTACAACACAAATTTAAATTAATAAGTTTTGCCAGTAAAACTTTAAAAGTGTTAGACGTCTTACCCTTGCTCTCTCGAGCGCCATACTCAGGCTCTTTTGCAGTAGGTGCTTAAAGTGTTTCTTTGCTCTCGGTTCTTCGATTCAGATTGATTCGTCTGAAATGTAGTAATGAAGTTAGGATTTTTTTATGAAAAATTTGTTTTTTGAAGTGCTTTAGTTTAATTTAACGTACTAAGTGTACTATCACAAAATTGTACTAAATAAACTATAAAAAATTCTGCCTACACTCATACAAAGTAAACTGGTAACAGCATTACTACATAAACATTCTAAGTGGAGAAACTAGATATTCATTTCGAAGTTTTACAATCGTTCAATATCTTAATTATCGCTGATAGCTAAAGCATCAATCAGTACGTGTAGTAAAACTTACTTTTAGATAATCCTTTAAAATACTAAATATAGTAGATGCAAAAATTTGGTGGCATTGAAAAACATGTATAATTCATTGTGCCATATATTTAAATTGGGCATAAGCATTATAATGTTACAAAATTTATTTTTATTACTGCGAAACTAAAAATAGTTTTTATTAAAAGCATTTTTCCACCATATATAAAAAACTAATTTATGCTACTAAAAAGATTCTTTTTCATGTCGTTGACTGCGGCCAAAAAAAGAAAGGCTAAGAAAACAAGATCTATTCGCTCTAAAATAAACCGAAGTATATTAGCTGTATTATAGAACAATACAGTTTTTCAGGTTTTTACTCTGCAAAGCACTTTAAAGTGCAAAAAGCTAAAATATTAAGTGGTGGTTTAAATGCAACGCTAGTTCTTTTCCGATCGAGATTTTTTCATTTATTCGAATGTTGACTAATATCGCCTGTAAGTATATCGAGACATTTACCTAGTCCTAATGTCGTTTGCGAAACTTAAAAAATCTTGCGCTTTAAGAACTAACAAGTGAAATGTGTATCAGGCTGTGTATATTCAGTTTTCTTACACTAAAATGATCCTTAAACACATTAGCCATGGATCGCATAATAATCTGACTGTTTCACAAGACGTAAATATATTTTCGTATGCACACGATCAAATTTTTTACGCTAGGCTTGATGCCTAGAGACAGTTGTTATAACAAATTGTTTTGTATATAAATATTTATTATTATGCTAGGGTATTTAATTTAAATTAAGTTTACAAACTTTAACTAGAAATTATTTTTTTATCTTGTAATTAACTGCTATTTCAAAATAATTTTTTTTGCCTCGCATTAATACTTTATCTTGCTCTAAATCAAGACTTTATCTTGAATGAGTAAACGTTAAAAATACAGACTTTACTAATATTTTTTAAATAAATTTAGGGTTTGAAAAACCACAAGGAAGGACATTTTGCTGTTTGATATAGGAATGGCATCTATATATAGCTTGATATAGCTTGTCAATATTTTAACCTTGCTCGTCTTAATTTTTTACTTACTCTAATGCAAATTTATACAAGATTAAACGAAAGTCGTTTTAGTATTGTAGAACAGGTAGAACAAATTCTACAAATTTACTACTAAATAAAGATACACAATAAGAAGTTATGCTTAGATCAAGAGCCGTGCGAATTTCAAATCTAGAATCCGGTGGGTTGCAAACGAAAATTCACACATTCGTGCGTTCTAGCTATTAGCATTATAGTTATGATTTTCATATTTACATTGTAAACTCATTTTAGCTTGCACGCAAGATGCAGCAGTTTCACTCGATAATGCCCCAGGTCCGCGGTTATTCATATGGAACGAGTCATTCAGCTAACTCGGATTGAGGGACACACTACTAAACAAGTTCGATGTCCCTGTGTAAACATCCTGCTGTGCCGAACACAAAGAATCTTATTTACGAGTACAAGCGGACAGCTATTCTTGTATTACTTTAAAAGACATAACTGTGACGACCACAGATAGTCAAATACACTGTTATAGGCACACATAACGCGTATTTTGATGCGGAAGCAATTTCCAAAAAAGCGAAGCTCGAACATGGAATTTAGCGCATGAAGTGACAGGCATAGGCCACATTTTCTTGACATACTAGGCTGATCCAGCTCAATAGTGTATTTCACTATGTGATGCAAAAATTCAAGCAAAACTAGAGCGAAAGTTCGAAAAATAGCAGTACAAAAAATACACACGAAAAGCATGAATCAACGAGAATGACACAAAGACGTATAAATGAACCATTCAAAAGTTGTACCTGTAGACTTGCTAAAAATTCAAAGGAGTGGGAGTTTTTGTCTAATAATTATAATAATACGAGTAACAATAATAATTGATTACACCTGCCCCAATTGGGTCAGGTGTGCAGCCGACAGCACAGCCGCAGCTAATGCGCGGCGCATCTGAAGGCTGCGTACAGCTGTTCAGTCCACGGACTGGGTGGACGCCACACCCACCTTCAATTATCCCAGCTGATGCTGGTACCCATTTAACAGCTGGGTGAACTGAAGCAATGCAGAGTTGAGTGTCTTGTTAAAGGACGCAAATTGTTCCAGTGGTGTCGGGAATCGAACCCCCGACCTTCAAGTCGTGAGTCCGACGCCCTACCCACTAGGCTACAACCTCTATCACAGTACTATTACTATCTCTCTCTATTAATTTTGTCTAAGAAATTTTCACAAAGGCCGCTTAGTATAGATAAAGTACTTGGGTGATAGAGTATCGTTTAATCTTAAGACTACAATAAGACTAGGCGAAATTAATAGTTAAAAGAAACAATAATTTTGGCTCATACAATTTTAACGAAATATGGCAACGCAAACCAATTACCACCAGAGTAATATTAGTAAATACGAAAATAATTGGCATCATGATGAGATATTACGCAACACAATCACAAGCACGCATAATAAAAACAATATAATACTTAATCCAACTAAACATAAAATAAAGTAGCTGTCAGCACAACACGCCGTGTTAGATTCGACCCTACATTATGCGCAAATTGCCTACTAGTAAATAGCCATTAGCTCGTGACCGGTTGCACTAAACAAAACTGGTGCAAACTATGCTGGAAAGACTGGAACTCACTAGATTATAGCTTTGAGGACCCTTATTATTAACTCATTAGAAACACAATACACATAGGAAAGAATAGAGAAGCCAATCAATATAAAACAGCACTAAAATTGATATGACGCAATTGCTTACAATTTTTGGCTCGCTATGAGTTTGTTTATTTGGTAAATACACGAAATACATATCGCAATATAATTAAATTCGAAATTAAATAATACAAAAATGATAGTTTGCTTATATCAACACATCCTGATTCGTATGCAAATGCAACTTTATAATAATTTCACTCAATCAATCCTATAAAATACACGTACAACATTATCTTCTTGCATAATCCTAGATTAGCGGCACGAGTCCGAGTTACAGCTTAAAACTGGGCCGATTAAATCGACTTGGAAACTAAAAAGCAAAATTAAAACAAACTTTTGCCAGTAAAAAATTTAACGTCTTTTAGATTAAAGTGCTTGACATCTCTCCAGTATCTGGGGTAAGGGCAATGCTTGAGTTTTCAATGGGAATATTGAAGGCAGCGCTTTCTAAGAATTCAAACGCGTTTTTCTATATTAAAATACACCTAGATAAGTAATGGAGGCTCTGTTCATTTATAAAATATAAAAAGATAAAGGTCGGACACCCAAGTAGTACATTTTGTTACTTACTGAAAGATACTTTAGTAAAAAAAGAAGATTTTAAACACATGGAAAAACAAACAAAAATTAAAGCTGTTTTGTCCGGAACTGACAATGAATTGTAAATTAAAGACAAAATTAAAATAAGCAAGAAAGTAAGCGCGACAGTTTTTTAAATGAAGCCAATGAGTCCAATAGAATTTAGAAAAGGCAGATTTCTAACACTGGCGGTGGGCCGGGGCAGACTGAGCTTTAGGCGCGATTAGTGAGCAGGGAGCCAAGACTAAGCAGTACAATGCTAGCTCCGGCCAAAGTTATCAGCCGCTTAAACATTCGGCCTCCCATGTCTAGCCGGTTCTCGGCGTCGCCATCGCGATGAAACTGCACCAGGCCGAGCTGCGCGTGGAGGGCGTAGTTGGTCGTGATTTTATTTGTTATATTTTGACGAAAAAAACCAGCCCAGATATGAAACACGCACTAACACAGGCTAACTTCGCCAAGCTGTCTTAAAAATATGGTATTTTAACATCTCTCTAAATTGCTGCACTATCTATATGCATCAAACAACGCAAGCGCAGTAATTCGCTAATACAAGTATGCATGTCCAGCTTATCGCGCGATAAAACGGGACGTAAATTACTAAAGAAAGGACAGGAAAATATGGCTTTAATAGTTTCCTAAAATATCTTCATGATAAGCCTGTTCTAAATTTAATTTCAAATAGAATTTACATTCATATAGTCAATTAGCTGGCGATATTTATTCATCCAGATAGTATTTCGTTTTGTTAACCTAGATCAAGGGCGGCAAACTGCGGCCCACAAAACTACTGAATCCAACCCTTATGTCCATTTTAAACACATTCACCTGTCTTATCTCTCCAATGTCTTTTCTCTTCCGTGCCTCATCTCTCCAGTGTCTCATCTCTTCCGTGCCTCATCTCTCCAATGTCTTATCTCTTCCGTGTCTCATCTCTCCAATGTCTCATCTCTCCAATGTTTATCTCTCCCGTGTCCTATTTCTCTAATTGACCCACTTAATTAAAATACTATTGTTTATCATAAATTTGATTGGCAACCTTCACTGCCAGTCCAGTTTAATCTGGAGAAATGACACACATCCGCGATATTCGCTAAGTAAGTTGCTTGACCATATTTGTTTCCTGTTAAACACGGAGCCTAACAAAGTAAAAGTCCTGATAAACCTAAAATTATTCATACTTGAGCATATATATATCCACAATAAATAAAAATTTTATTCACCCAACCCATGACTGATTGAAAAAGCACAGGCACAGATGTAAATAATCTCACGAAGACTATAAAACCGCCCACACTTCCTGTGTAGCGAATCAAGGCAGCAGTGTTAGAATTGATCAGAAAACTCCATGAATAATTTATTAAAAATCAGTTAAACGAGACTATAAATATCATAGTGGAGTGACTGTAGGGTAGTCCTATCAAATGATCTTAGGCTTGACTAGGCGGCATTTGCCTGTTTAAATTTGATAAGCGGCATAGTAGGGTCTTTGTGCGGCAGACCAGCATTTCCTTTTTATACTTCACTCCCCAGTCTTGCCCATCGGAACAGGTCAGATGTGGAGTTTTGAAAGCAGCAAATTTCAGTAGCGAATGAGTCAGCACGGTGCATTTACAGTTAAACTGCAGTGCACTGGGTTTTAGTTAATCCAGTATAGAATTGCAGCACTAGTCACTTGTCTGTCTTTGTGCAGAGTACCCTGTTATAACCATGGTAAGCTATTTATAGCTTATGTGTCTGGCTTTAACAATAGTGAATTTTTGAAATATATAATTGTTAGTCACAGACAAACATGTTTGCTTTGCACAACAATTCTCTTTCACACAAGACACTAGCAAGCTAGAGGAGGTGTCTTCCAAATCTGTTTCAAAACAAAAATATTATTTCAAAAAATGAACTTGAAATGATAGAACTGAATGCTTCTAGAAAAGAAAATAAAATAAAAGATTATCGCTACTAAATCATATTAGATTTTTTAGAAAAGATAGACTAATCTTATGAAAGCTCACAGTTAAGTGACTCACACAAGCGTATGAGTGTTAGAAGCAGACTATATTTATAACCTTATATCAAATGAAGTTTGCATTCCCAAGATAAGATACTGCCCCACCGAGGTCAGGTGAGACGCCTCAAACAGATAGGATAAGAAATGCTTGGTAGACTGAAAGACCAAATTAACCAGAGTAAAGTTGTGTTTAATATTTGAAATTGCATTCAGTAGGACTAAATTTTACAGAGACAGAAGAATCTGAGAAACAGAAAAAGAGAGGAATACATGGAAAACAGACAGGAATAGATGGAAAACAGACAGGAATAGATAGGAAACAGACAGGAATGGGAAACAGACAGGAATGGGAAAACAGACAGGAATAGAGGGAAAACAGACAGGAATGGGAAACAGGGAAACATACAGGAATGGGAAACAGACAGGAATAGAGGGAAAACAGACAGGAATAGAGGGAAAACAGACAGGAATAGTTGAAAAACAGACAGGAATAGTTGAAAAACAGACAGGAATAGTTGACAAACAGACAGGAATAGTTGAAAAACAGACAGGAATAAAGGGAAAGCTGGTAGAAAAAAAGATAAAAACCTGAAAGGAACAGACAAAAGATATAATTAGCAAGGCAATCTCACCCATCCGCCGTGCTCTCCTATCCAGGGGCCGAGTTGGTCGCGCAGGTAGGCCACCGACCAGTCGGTGACGTCGTCAACGCTGACCAATCCGGCAGCTTCGGTCTGACACTTTCTTAGAAACATGCCAATAAAGATGAAGACGGTCACAACGCGGCCCCAGTTGCAGCCGTCCATGAATATGGTGTCCAGCACTTCAACAAAGCTTACATGCGGGTTCTGTGCGCCGATAGACCAGTTGGTAGCCAATTCGTCTAGCTGGGCACCGTAGTGCCTCTCGTATTCGTCTGTCAGCGCCAGCAATGCATTCAACGCGTCCTCGGTCAGGGAGTCGCGTTGACGAACGCCGCGACAACCGCTTGGGCAGAGATTGGCGTGCACTAGGTACTCCCGAACTAGAATACCTTCCCGACTGATTGGCGTATTGGCACTGTTTGGTAGCGGCATGTCTGTTGAGGTGACGGTTGGGCTGCTATGCGAATAGCGACCAGTGCAGCTGCAAATAGTTTGAGGTCAGTTTTGTACTTTTAAATATAAACTAAGAGACTATTAACTAGCTTGCGTGCATAAAAGTCACTTACAAATATGGCATCCTGAATAGATTCTCCATGTAAATATGCTTACAGAAAAGAATGATGCAGTCTGAAAAGAATGATAATCTGGAACAGTGCAGTACAGAGACGGAACTATTCTATTCAGTTAGCTTGCTTTGCGATCCATGTTTTTATACAGTTTTTACTTCCCGTTCAAGCACTGGATAGGCGGGGAGTGGGGCTGGCGCAACTGGAGTGTTAGAGAAAAATAGAGAGTACAAGTACAGTCCAATAGACCAATACGAAGTCATGAACTAAAAATAGACCTAACAACAGTTAACCCGTGGAACATCTATGATTAAAGCGGATAGCACGAGTACAAAATGGAATTGTGCTACTCTTTCGTTTTTAAACAGGTTTATTAAGTACTGATGATAAAAACGGAATTTCCAATGGAAATGTATAACTAAACTAAGAACTAATTTAAATTAGAAAAAAAATTGGCAACTTATAAATTATTCCCTAAACAACATTGATGTGAAGTGTATGAAATAGAGCCTATAAAAATAGTAGTAATGTTAATACTTTTACCTGCTTTTCTACCACACATTTTTATAATACCTAAGCACAACTTATATGAACAATAATCTGGAAACTTAAGGGGTTACTGCACCTAGCCAGCTGCCTTGGAAAGCCAGGGGTTTGGCAGTCTGTCCCACCACCTTTTGCACCCCCATAGGCCCTTCTATCCCATGTTGGTTGTAAATATGATTGAACTGAGAATGCAGCACAAAACATTTTAACTTAAAAACATAAATGCCTTCTGCCTCAATACTCAATAGTAAGCCAGACACCCAGAACAATATGCTGGGCCTATTTGGTCAGTGTAATGTGATGCTGACAGTCAAGTCAACTGTCTTAGCTGACATCAGCAGCACAGCAGCCACAATAACCTCTACAGCAAATTCAGTTCAGTCTGCCTGCCTCCCAGTAGCCCCATGGGGACTTTTCTTTAAATATATTAGCAAGTATATTTTTATTTCTAATCAGGCTTTAGCAAACTTTCAAATAAACTTTATACCCACTGAGGCAGTTTATAAACCTAAAAAATACAATGGATCCATAGCTTCCAGTATAAAAAGGAAATAATAAAAAAATTTAACTATTCAATTAGAAAAATCTGGTGCAATTGCAAATAGTTTTTAGAGAGTTTGAAAGCATCTAAAAACACAATACCACACTACCACAGTATATAGTAGATATATCTAAAAGTAATATTGATACATACATAGACAGCATTTTTCAGCAATGATAATGAAATAGGGGCATAGCTTAAAACCAGTCAACTTAATTGGTAGTATTCATGTACTTTTTTTACAGAAAAACTGGAATATTGCAGAAGCTGTCAATTTAACTTTTAACACTTCTAACAAACTAATTAATGTCTATTAGTTATGGATAAATTAGAGCTATGGCTTGTTGCCACTTTTTAGCTGAAATTTTAGCATATTGGCTCAGTATAAATTTGTGGTCAGAATTTTAAAGGTATAATAGAATCTACTTTAAATAATATAAAACAGAATATATTAACTAGAAAACACATGAAATATAGATATCATCTGGAATACTAGTCAAGCAAGCCTTCTGACAATCTGACACCAGTATATAGTTTTTTTGCCAGCTTTCTTCCGCCTACTGCAACCAATAAAAATTAATGCACTGGACTAGGCCCCAAAGCCATATTCTGAGTAGTGAGACTGAAATTCTCAGGCTACACTGTGCAGGAGAAAAGCCTTTTCAAGTGCAATTTATGGTCAAACTTGTGCTAGATCTATCACATTGTGCTAGATGGTTAGGGTTAGTCTATGTAAAATGGGTGGCATTCTACAAATACATTGGTCTCATCTTGCATTACTAGGCAAACTCTCTCTCCAAAGTATGGTCTACATGCCTTGTTTGACACGCAGCTTAGTCATATTGACCCCTAGGTCTCAGCTTCATTGTTTGCAGGTGGTCAAGTTTAGCTAGACTGCTGGTTTAAACTGCTTGGCCAGTTTGAATGCTGGGCACAGCCATTCTAGTTAAAGGCATTTCAAGCACTTACAAATAGCATTAGGCCTGTAGCACTGAAACAGAGCAAAGGTACAAAGAGCAAAGCTAATACTATATGTTATTCAACATTTGAGGACATTTGATTAACTTATCATAAACTAAAAATAGCTAAAATAGAATGAAACCACTAGACTTGAACACACCTATTTAGGAAAAAACTCCACTTTTCAAGACACATGTCCAGCACTTTTTGAAAATTCTGGTTGGCGCAGTGCCTAATTGTGTGGTATAGCTTGGCCTGGCATGGCACAGCACCCCAATGCTGTTTTTTCCTATAGGGATACATAGGCCAAAAGAGCTGTTAGCCTGGCAGTGCACTCTTTTGAGCCTAAATTTTATAGTTTCTGGCATGTGTCCATGAACTTTGTACAAAAATTCCAATAGGGTTGCACACAAGTTTACCTGGCCACTATAAACCAATTTATCACTTTTGAATGATTGCAGTGCATGGGCAGTGTATGGCCAAAACCAAATGTTGCAGTGTATAGTATAGGTATATGCCTATAGTGAAAACCAAAAAGGAAAAAAACAAGGCAGAAAGGACTGGAAGAGAAAGATTATTTCATTTGTTCTTTTTAGTATTCATGGCTGGCTGAATCACTGAATGCTCTGTAGCACCAACAATAATTGTTCTTATCACAGACCTGCTTCTGATCTTAGCAACTTGAACCTTTAATAGAGAAAATTTGAAAAGTTAGGGATGTGAAAATTAGACCAAAGAAATTTTGTTAAATAAACTTTTTATTAAACCCTAAAAATAAACAAATTGCAGAAAATATAAAACTAAAGTGTACATAGTTAGTTTTGCTTTTTTTCGAGGAGCACAGATGAATAGGAAACTTTGTCCAACATCCACTTTGGCATTGAAAGCAACATTAAACACACATTTAAACTATGGAGTATCATCAAACATTTTGACAAAAATTCTGTAAACTGTGGCATACTTCTATGGCTAGTGCACTAGCTAGTAACTGGGCTGTCTCACTGTCTTAGTGCACTAGGGTAATGTATCATCAACCGAACAGTGTATCTTCAAAACCGAACAAGAATTTTAACTCCTTCCTTGGTCTCATGTAAGACAGAAACAAGCTATTGTGTTTCACAGAACAACTAATTTAAAAGTCAAAGAAATTATCTATAAGCTGAGGCATGACATGCAATGAAGCGTTAAAAGGAAGGAAAGATATGGACATTTCAGTAGAAATTTTTATCACAAAAGCATACTTTTTAACAACATTTTATGAGCATGTACTTTAGACTAAGATTGTATGTGGTTGCTTTCCAATTAAATGACCATAAATGTAGTTATATATAGAGCATAAAAATGCTATCAAATGACATAATTCATGATAGTTCACTCCTTAAAATAAGATTAAACTACTCACTCAAATTGTAAAACCTAACATCAAATTCTCCATTCAGTTTGAAGATATATGAAAATCATTGTTCGGTTTTAGATGAAAAACATGAAAAACTTTTTTCCTATTTGACAAAAAAGCAAAAGCATATACTTTTTAGAAAGTTATAAATGTTTTCTATAACTTGGCTTTTGATTTATAATCATATCTTAAATAGAAAATCTGAATACAGGACAGTTCGGTAACAGACAGTTCGGTAACAGACAGTTCGGTAACACTCAAGGACAGTTCGGTAACATACAAGAGACAGTTCGGTAACACACCGGGTACAGTTCGGTAACAATTGAAAGTCAATAAAAACAATCTAGGTTTGTTCTAACAATGTATCTACTATCGTTGCTAGGACACAACTGACTGATGTTACTGATGTATCTGAAACTGACACGTCATTTAGAGTGTGCAAGTAGGGTAAAAGCTTGTTCAAAGGGATGAAAAATTAGTGCAAATTGTGTGATCACACAAAATTTGGCCTCACTTGATGACTGTATGAATGGGCCTTAAGTGTGCTAGTTGGCTGCTGAAATACGATTTATTATAGCATTGATATCAATATACAAGAATTTTATTATATGCAAGATGGCAGAGGGTGAGCAAAATAGGGTTGTGGGGACAGCCGCATGGTGAACATGGGGCTAAAATATGACTAATGCAAGAACGTAATGTGCATTGGCAAGTACAGTGTTGGGAAGTACAGTGTAGACAGTCACAAAGCACAATTAAATACCTCAACAGTCAACATGAATCAGAAACATTGTAACATTGTTGAACCATGAACCACGCAGCCTGCGTCGTTTGTTTCAATGACGTACGTAGGCTACAACAAGGTCTACAATGCGATGAGTGTCACTGCTGGCAACACCGCACTTGTGGCAGTGGCATCAGCCAGCTGGAGTACCGTGCCCTTCAGCAACTTGATTGCTTTCAATGGAGATGCAACAACTGCCGGCAACCACAACCACAACCACAGCCTCAGCATCAGCAACAGCAACAGCAACCGCATCAGCATCAACATGAACTGCAGCAACTGCATCATCATCAACAACAACAACAGCAGCAGCAGGATGTCCCCATGGAGAGCTCTTCTGATGAGGAAATAGAGCTCGCTCAAGATGACCTACGACCAGATCTGCAGCCACAACACCCTGCCAATATAGAGAGCTCTATGGATGAAGATGCTCCACCACAGGTTATAGCACATCAAGCAGTGCCTATTGTCTTCACTCTCATTCCACGTGCTTCTGAGAAGGGGAAGGACATTCTGGTCCGCTCTGATGGATTCAGTTACAGTCGACAGTTCAGTCGTGGTGACCGAACATACTGGAGGTGCACAATCCGAAACACGAACACTAAATGTGCTGCTTCCGCTATTGAGGCAAATGGTGTATACACCTCTGGCAGGAGCGAGCACACCTGCCAGCCAGTCGGACAACCATCGATGCGAAGAGAGATTGTTCGCGATGTGCGTGATCAAGCTCGACAGGAGATATTCAAGCCAGCAGCTGAAATCGCCGAACAACTCATGCTGGAAAATGAAGACAAGTTACAAGGCTTGCCGCAGTTGTCAAAGCTAGAATTGCTTGCGAAAGCTGGGAATAGAGCGCGAGCTGCACTGCGCCCCATCGAACCACGAGATCTGCTTTTCCAAGTTCACGAGGATGCACTGCCAGACAATTTTCTTCGAAGTGAGGTCCGCATTGAGGAAAATGGGCGACGCCACTTTATCTTTGCAAGCGATGTACAGTTACAGCTGCTGGGACAATGTAAAGAGTGGTATGGTGACGGAACATTTTTTGTTGTGAAGGAGCCATTTCTGCAGCTCTACATCTTCCATGGCTATGTACGCCGGAACGAGTCCATCAAGCAAATACCTTTGGTATTCATTCTCATGTCTGGCAAGAGCAAGCGGGACTACCGGCGAGTGTTACAGGCTCTGAAAGACATGCTTCCTGACTGCCAGCTCATCAGCATCAGACTCGACTTTGAAGCAGCGATGTGGAGAGCTGTCAGGTCAGTTTTTCCGGAAGTTAAGCGACATGGTTGCAACTTCCACTACTCCCAAGCCATTTGGCGGCAAGTGCAGTCATTGGGCCTACAAGTGGCATATGCCAACAATGAGACAGTCCGAGCCTTTTGCCAAAAATTAATGGCGCTCCCTTTTCTGCCTGGCAATCGCATGGAAGCTCAGTTCTTGGAGTTGTAACAGGCAGTAGAAAATGAGCAGCTGAGCGCACTCTGTGAGTACATCGCTAACACGTGGATCCACAGTCATGTCTGGCAGCTCGACGAAGTTAGCGTTTTCAACCGCAGCATTCGAACCAAAAATGGCCTGGAAGGTTATCACAATCGACTCAATCAGAGGGTGCGAAGCGGTAACCTTGGCTTCTACAAGCTAGCTGCGCTCCTTTTCAATGAGGCAAGGGTGGCCTCTCTCCAGGCGAAGCTGGTGTCCCAGGAGAGACTTTGCCGCTATCAGAGACGCGCTCATCAGTCAAAGGAGGCGAAGATCTTTCAGTATTGGGCAGAGTATCAGGCTGGGACGAAAACGGCAAATCAAATTTTGCGGGCCGCAGCACGGTACATTGTCGCTAAGTAACATGTTTTTCTTTGACTTCAGTCTTAGTTTCAGTTTCAGTCTTAGTTTCAGTTCAGTTTCAGTTTTAGCTTTTAGTTTTAACGTTTTATTTTTTATTTGACGCCCAAATGTGAAATATGTAACATGCAATTTTACTTTTGATTTTACTTTGTAACTTTACCGAACTAAATATAAAATAATTTCGCAAAAAACCCTTCCGATCCAGTTTAATCAATTGTTACCGAACTGTCCCTTGATATGTTACCGAATTGTCCTGTTACCGAAAATCTGTTGCTTAGGTTCGAAGTTAAAAAAATCCATATTCTTGTTTGGTTGATGATACATTACCCTAGCTACTATTACTCTTGAGTTGCTAGTTGTTGGAAGTTTTTAGGTAGGTAGGCTGGCTAAGGCAAGCAGCCTGTTTTGCTTATGTTATTTTATGTCTATTTGGATGAATTCGGAAAAGTGTTCGAAAAGTAAGGTATAATATATATTAAGGCAGCTCTATATTAGCACAAAAGTGGAAAAAATGAAAGCGAAGTATTCCGTACGAAAAATTCAATATTTTTATTAAAAACGTAAACTTAACTCATATAAATGATAAATAAGTAACTAGGCTATAAATATCATATATAGCACCGAAGTCTGCAGTCTCAATTAAAGAGGATGATGAAAGCACGTGGTTAAAAAAGAGGGAGCAAGGAAAGGGAAGGTGAACATGATATTTAGATACATTAGAAATTTAGAAATAGATTTTGGGTAGCAATATATTTATTTACAATTTCTTTAGAACTGGAACTGGAACTGGTACCGAAAGAACGGTCCTATACAACTTGTAGATTTGTAATTTGTGTGAAATTACTATTTCCACATAATTATTTTAAATTTCATACTTTTTGCGAATCTTTTTAACTAAAACAAATACCTTTATACCTTTTTATACATTCTCTTTATAGCTCTTGCTTAAGATGATAGAAATGGTAAGTAAAGATTTAGTTTTGCGTTTTTTTGTTTAAATTTTTTAATTTGTAGCATGTTTTTTTTCAAAGAAACTAAATATTTTTCATGCTGACAAGTAAACTACGACTTTTACCGGCATAAACGAATTACCGTCAAAACATAAACGAATGAAAACCTCAACTTTATTTCAATCGTTACTGAGCTTGTGTCTGCAGGGTATTCTAAAAAGAGTTCAATTCTGCTTGTATGTGTCATGTTCTGTCATTTGGCTTTTGTTAATTTTCGTCAGGCCTAATTTATTTAAAACTTCGACAGAGTTACAGCCACGCCACCTAGCTAACAATATAAAACACAACACAAGCTTCTAGCAAAGTGAATAAAATTGCAGCTATGTGTGGTTTGTTTTTATTTTTAAGCTAATTTGTTACAAATTACAATGTACAACTATTATGTATGGGATCCTAGACACTTCGTCATCTTACAACTTCGTCATCCACTTTGAAGGACCTTTTAAACTTTCCGCGACTCGGGATTTCCCGACTCCAATCCCGACTCGAATCCCGACTCGAATCTGTAAGGGGGGACCTGGGACCATTACAAATTTTGCAAATCCATTTCCGACTCGAATTATTTTCTTAAACTTGAATTACATATGCTGGTATACCACCTCGAATCCCGACTCGAATCTGTAAGGGTGGACCATTACAAAGTTTGCTGTCTGCATTAGGAGTAGGGAATTCCTGACTCGAATCTGTAAGGGGGGACCATTACAAAGTTTGCCATCTGCATTAGGAGTCGGGAATTCCTGACTCGAATCCTGACTTGAATCTGTAAGGGGGGACCATTAAAAAGTTTGCCGTCTGCATTAGAAGTCGGGATTGGAGTCGTGAAATCCCAAGTCGAGGAAAGTTTAAAAGGTCTTGGAAGGTAGGACACTTCGTCATCCAACCAATTGGCATGCTTTAAAGTTTGGTCAGTTCGTCATCTACTAATAACAAGCAATCAAGTTTGTCATCAATAAAGTGAGGGTGGGGTGGTGGGGCAGAGGTGTGAACACACTTCACACTCTAAATTGTCAAAAAGAGGTGTCAAAACTGATTTCAATACAAGAGTTGAAAGATAGGTGCCAACACGAGGTAAGGAGGGGTGGTTCTGTTCTAACTTTGAAAACTTTTGTTTTATAGGCTATGACAAAGTGTCCACAAGTCTAAGTCTCTTCGTCATCCACCCTCTGAGATATTGGACAGATCGTCATCTGGATGACAAAGTTGTAAGATGACGAAGTGTCCAGGTACCTTATGATGTGTATTAGACTTGGGATTGGGACCTATCTTTTAATGTAGAAATATGCCTCTAAGTCAATACTAAGTAGGCCCTAGCCTAGGCCTAGTGCTAGTGCCAGTGCAATTCTGTCATTTTATTTAAATTCAAAGATAAGTTTTTTTCATATTTATTATGAAAATTTTGGTGGAATATTTAAAAAGAAAAAAAAGATTTTATACTAATGACAGGTGTTGAGACTTGAGATGACAGTATATTTTTGTTTCACCTTGTGTTTATGTTGTAGAAAATCTATAGAGTAGATGCTTTTGAAGGTCATGACCCACTTGCTCTGGCACACTGTAGTTGGGACCATTTTGCATATAGTTTATGCTAGAAATTTTGTTTCTTTGTATTGTAGGATTGAGGTATGCAAGTAAATTATGGGCTACTATTGAGGAGAAACTGGTTCTTTATTAGCTTATTGTATTTTTTTATTAGAAGTTAATGATCATAATTAACATGTGAGCTCATTTTGTGATATTTTTCTAGATTCGTTTTTTAAACTTTTTTAAATGCCAACTAATAACCTTAATATTAGTAATTACTGCATTAAAAATTTGCTGTGTAGTTAGGACATTAGCCTTTTAAATTGGACAATAAGCTTTTGCTAGCACTCTAAAGTGCCAGTTGTCTATGGACAATTAAAAATACACATGTTGGCTTTGAAATTGGACAGTAGACAGATATTTAGTAACTAAGGCAAAGGTTATGCTTGCATAATTCACTATTGTTCATAAATTTGCTGAGTAAATTAAAAAAAATTATTACTGGGAACCAAGCTATGCAAAATGTGCAATGCTTAGCTGTTGCAACATGACCAATGGATTTTCATCCATTGCAGGTAGCAGAAAGTCTCTTTGGTTTGATGATCTTATAGGTTCTTTGTTCTATCACTAGGCAGTGCATCTCCTTTCCAAAAACGTATGGCAGATGTCGCATATGGAGTTTTGCTTGATGTCTTGCATTTGAGAAATGTATCCTACTGACTGACCTCTATGCTTAGCTTGTAAATGAGGTGTCTTTTTTCTTGTATTGTTTTTGCATGGATTGGTTTTTCTCTTATATGTCTTAATAACAGAAAATTATTAATTCTTTTTTGGGCAGCAAACTTTACAAGCCTGTTTGAGTTCATTTGATTTAGCCATAGACAAGTGTTTGGATGACTAAATGTCTACCTTCTGTCAAATTTCAAAGCCCACATGTGTATTTTCAAATTGGCCATAAATAGCCTGCTTTGTGAGATCAAAAATAAAAGTCAAATTTAAAAGCCCACTGTCACAACTACACCACAAAATGCTATTTTATCTAACACTATCTAACAATCAAAGAAAAATAGAATTTCAAGCTTTACTTCAGAATCATAGACAAAAGCAAAGAAAGAAAAAGCCAAAGAACATGTAACATGGTTGAATAGTAGTATAAGAAACAACAGTATAGCAACAGTAGTCTTAATTTATAGTCCATTATATTAGTTGTCAATAATTTGTATAGCAACATAAAGTGTGCGACAGAGCATTCACACAATTAAGGCATCTCCAGAACAAGGTGCCACAGAAGATCTTGTGAGAGTTGTCGCCAATTAGCATACAGAGCATTGCACAACTTGGCGATGTGTGTTGAGGATTGTCCTTTCAAATCGTAATCTCAGACATGTTCTATTGGGTAATTGGGTTCATTTCTGGACATCAGGCTGGACAATGCAAGGTACACACAAGCAGAGGTGCATTTTCATCCTGAAGGACACAGTGCTCTGTGCCACCAAATGCCACATTCATGAGGGGTAATAGATGTATTTGAAAAATAATTAACAATAATAATAATAGGAGTAACAAAATATTGAAAGATTAAAGATATAAAGAACAGATAATATAAGTATTGGAGTATTGCTTTTCCATGACATTTTTGTATTGATGCCAAACACAGATAAAAATGAGTACAAGATAGTGATTGCTATAATGAAAGAACTTAAATTATTTTCTGTATTTTATTTCTTTACTGCAAGTGTGCCAAAAAGCAGTTTTTAACATGAGGTAATACAAAAGTATTCAGACCCAAAGCACTTTAAGATCACAAATTGTAACATGTGACATGATTGTAACATTTAAGATTTTAGTTCTATTTTTTTGTTCTTTGTTTTTTGGTTGCACAAAGAAAAATATGGATATACAATGATTGAATACATTTCCTTTCAGTTTGATCAGTCAACTTTATCTGCTTTCTCCTGCCTGTGTTTTTCATCAGGTTTTTTGCTAAAACAAGCATATCTGGATCAGCTATTTATAAAGAAATTGAAATTAATTTGTGTTCACGGCTGAATTGGGCTTCAAGTTATTGTGCATCTATCCAACATTTTTGACGCGTTTCAACGCCAGCCGTTTGGGTTGGCTGCTGTGGCAATGTCCTCCAGATTTCCTTCGCAGCAGTCACTGATTAGCACAGTTACTAGTTCTAGTCAGCAGTTTAGTCTGCAGCAGCAGCAGCTGCTGCCCGGCGATCCGTTCCGACGCAATTTGCGTGGCAGACTTAAACCGGCGATCTGTCGCATGTTTAAAAAAGTGCACGAACAAGGTAGATTTAGTTTGACCATTACCGACGATGCTCAAGAATACCTTGAGAACTATGCCATTGAGAAGTTGGCTAGCTTATTCGAGCCCCAGTCGCCTAGTGACATCTTCGAGGCAATGGACAGGCTATCGAATGTCTATGCATCGTGCAACCTGGATCCCGACCCCTTAGCTGAACTGCGCGATCAGGCTCAACGCAAGAAGAAGAAAAATGCCACCCTGTACGACATTGTGCACAAGTCGGTGCGCTGCGATGAAATCGTCTGCCTCTTCATTGTTCTAGTTACAGAATTTGTGCTATGCGAGATTCTAAGAGTCACCCTGACCTACATGATGAAGATTAAAATTTCTGAGATTAAGAAAGTTGATGTTCGAGTAAGTTTTTTGGTATTTCTCGTTATTTTTTTCGCCTTCAAATCAGCGTTTAAAGCTTTAAATTCCATTTTGCCCCTACTCCCCTAGTCCATAGACTGGACAGCAGTACACGGCCTAACTGGCCTAGTGTCATTAAGCTTTAAAGTGTTTTTGGCTAAACTTTCATAAGCGTGACCTTTTGGTTTGTTTGGATTTGCTCTGAGATGGGCCTGCTGAGTTGGGTGTATTAGAAAACTCGAAATAAGTAGAAAAACTTTATTCTTATTTATTTCCTTTTTTGCTCGCATGGTTAGTCCTTTCTACTGTCCCTATTGTAGGAATAGGGGTTGTAACCTATTGGTTAGAGTATCGGGGGTTCGATTCCGGACTTTGCTGGAACAATTTATGTCCTTTAGCAGGACTCTGCTGGGGGTCATTAAGGATGGGTGTAGCGTCCCCACAGTCCATGTACTGAACAACCGTCAGTTGTTTGAGCATGGACTCAAGCGCTGCACTATTGCTGCGACTGTGCTGTCGGCTGTTCATCTGGATAAATTCGGCAGGTGTAATCAATAATATAATATTTGTATTTGTCCTATCAATAGCATTGATTTTCTTACATTTTTTTATTTCGATCTTTACAATAGCCTCATTATTCCTCTCCCGTCAATTCAGATAGTGGTGGACACTTTCTTCTCCAACCAAGCTTCGCCGGCCTGCGAGCAGGACTACATGGTCAATTTCCCAAACGATTATCGTCACGCAATCAACGAGCTAATCTACTTTGAAGAGACATTCGCTCAACAGTTGCAAATCATTGGCCAGCTGTTTAAACAGCCCCTGGTGGATCTGAGCCCCAGTTCGCCAGATGTTGATACTATATTTAGCGCACTGCCGGCCATCACCGAGTGCACTAATTTTCTTTACGTCGCCTTAGACGATAGTAGAAACATTACCGAGCATCCACCAATAGGTCATTGCTTTTATGAATTGTCCGAGGAGGGCTACTTTGACAGCTACGCCAAGTACGCGCAGGATATCTTATCCAGCAAGTGCCGCGATCGACTATTTGATCTCTTGGGCAATCGTCAAGTGCTAGAAAAATTTGATTCAGTTGGACGCGAGATTGAATTACAAGCGGCTGGGCACCAGAACTACTATGTACTCTTGTCTTCGATGACAAGTCCTGTACAGCCAGCCTCCGCTGTGGCATTCAGAAAGTCGTTTTCATTGCCTGCAGACAGCGATTCCTCTCAGCACCAGCACCAGGTGTCTGATTCAGCCTTGTTATCGACATGGTCGTCTAATAACACTGCTTCCACATTAACATTAACAGCTTCGAGTTCTTTAGAAAATAGCGAGGAGGTTCGGGCCGTCATGCTGCTGGCGTGTCGCTACCTGCTGCCCAAACTGCTGCTAGTGCCAATCTATCACTTCCTATATTACGATAAAATACTGGAGCGTTTTGAAAAACTGCAAGAGAAAAATATGAGGCACAGGAATGGCGGCAACAGAGGCGGTGATGCTAATCTAAATGCTGTCGACGATTTCGATCTGCAGCAGCAGTACTCGCTCAGCGGCAGCCCGGTTGCCAGCGGGTTCAATTCAGAAAGGCGTCGATCCTCATCCTCGCTGCCAGCTGCCGAGGTGTGCAGCGACGATCGCGACACCATACTGCAGACCCGGTCTATTCTGGTGTCCACTAGGCATGCCGTCAAGTGCACACTGGACGAGTACGAGAGGCGGCCAGTTCCGCTGCCACAGACTAGCTCTGGCAGCATCGGCGGCAATAGTGACGATGCAACGTCTTTAGGCGTCAGTCCTACTGGTGCCGATTTTGGCACCCTATCTGATGAAGAATCCGCGTCTGTTGCGGCTGCTTTTGCTGCGTCAAACAATCGTTTATCATCGAGCCAGCAGCCTCGAGCCGCATTACTAAGCTCTCTGGCGTCTCGCCTATTCTTTCACGTTCTAATGAGCGCCCCGGATTCCAAGCACACGGATTGGGCATGCAATAAAAAGCTGTCACAGTTGCGCACAATGACCCGCTCGCCGCCTGAACTGGAGAGTGCCAAGCCGCGCTGTACAATCTTCTATAAGGAGGGCGTCCTATTTCAGGTTGAACGATCAAGCAGATATCAGGAGCGTCGAGTTTATCTGTTTAATAATCGATTGTTTGTGCTAAAGGCTGGCAAGGTTCTGTCCCTGCGCAGTTTAAACGACGAATACCGATTAAAGCGAGTTGTCTACCTGCTGCAGCATCGATTCGTGCTTATTGATCACGTTAAGCCGGGTAGATTGGCCGGTGCCAACGGAGCTGAAGACGGTGCGTAGCTTGAGATGGTGTGATTCTGTGCATTATCTTAAAATGGTAGCAATTCGGGTGGGAGCGGCCGCCTCCAGTCCAGTACAGAAAAGCTCTACACAGCCTTAGATGCTGCGGTGGGCACAAAGAGTATAAACTCTTAATTTTCAGTTCTACCGTTTGCATTTTAGGTGTTAACAGTAGAAAGACCATGCTGTTTTACCCTTAAAAATACTACGGGGGTATTTCAAATACCTACTTCCTACTGCCAAACTGAACTAACTTTCAAAGCCGTCCGACGTCAGCATCGTCGAGATATTCAGCGACTATTGTCGGTGACAAGGACACCTAATATTGCCCTGTATAAACCTCTATGGCGAATCTATATTGGTTCAATAATCTTGAGTACATCTGGGAACTTTGTTCTCAGCATCCCAGGCATCAGTGTCCCCTTCATCGCCGTCTGGAGCATCAATGATGCTCCTTCGGGAGTTTCAACAAAAGCAGCTGTTTTTGAGTTGCCGATCGGGTGCTTTCCTTCAATGTCCCGACGGATGCTCCAAACGGGGACTCTTCCGACTGGGATGTTGAGAACAAAGGTCCCTGCGACTGATTGACATAGTTTGTGAAGCCGGCATAGTTACATGATTATATATATACTTTGAGCAGAAAAAGTATGCCTACATTGGTGGATTTCGTCACCTTACACCCCGAAGAGGATCTTTGAATATCTCGACGATGCCGATGTTCTAAAATTCAGGAATTTGTTTGTTTTGAGCTCATTAAAGTTCTCGGTTTTTGAAAATTTAATATCGGGCTTTTACCGTAAATTTAAAATCTGACTATTAAGCAATTTAGTACCATGCAACTGCTTAACTTCGAGATGTACTTGAACGATACTCGGTACTCGTTTGTTTTTGACGAGTTAACGAGTAAGGATGTTATATACTTCAACAAACTTCTATTAACTAAGTAGTGAAAAGATGTTGCGCTGCTCAGCATTGTGCTTACGAATGGAAACACAAAGAAGCGACCAAAGTTAAAGAAATAGACAATTGTTAGTGTTAATCAACTCTCAATTCTACAAGCTATTCATAATTAATTAGTAACGTTTATGGGTCTCTGTGTAATGCGTGTTTGTGTGCGCTTGCTTAGCACATTTGATAACGGAAATTCCTGGCAATCCTTGCATTCCAATCGGCTCTCTCTATGTCTCCTGCTTTCTATATTTGAGCAATGAGTAATAATCTTAATTCTATATAGCTAAGTTAAACCGCTATTCTTACCAGTGCAGACGTTTTTTATGTAGCTTCTGTTGTTGTGTGTCGAAGGCTAGACAAATTTTTCGAAACTTTCCTTGTCTGGACTCTGGGGTCCTTGGGTTCTGCGCCAGATTGTGATTCAACTTTGTCCTGTAACAGCAACTAATTTATTATTGTTATTAAAGAAAGTTTAGATTTGATCAAGTTTTATGGCGACTAGTACAGTGTACTCTGTGCATTCTCTCTCCACTCTTACTTGTCTGCTGCGTGCTGTGCAAATCCTTCACCAGTAACAGTTAACAGAAGTGTCTATTGCGTCTGTGGCCAATTCATTTTTGCACTTTTATTTTTTTTCGTCACCGCCAAAGTCTGTTCCTGGGGCTTCTGATCTATCCGCGCTTGGCTTGTTGCGCATTTAGTTATATAAATAAAGCGGGCATGCTCTAATTAATGCTCCAATATACACTTATCATATATCTAAGATCATAGGAGAGAAAGTGATAGAACTTTAGCAACATGTACATTGTAGATTGCTGTTAGGAGAGTGAGGTAGATAGATTGTAGCTAGATTGTAAATGATTGATGAAAGAGTGAGGTAGATAGATTGTAGCTAGATTGTAAATGATTGGTGAGAGAGTGAGGTAGATAGATTGTAGCTAGATTGTAAATGATTGGTGAGAGAGTGAGGTAGATAGAACTGTAGCTAGATTGTAGATGATTGGTGAGGGAGTGGGGTAGATAGAACTGTAGCTAGATTGTAGATGATTGGTGAGAGAGTGAGGTAGATAGAACTGTAGCTAGATTGTAGATGATTGGTGAGAGAGTGAGGTTGATAGAGCTGTAGCTATATTGTAAATGATTGGTGAGAGAGTGAGGTAGATAGAACTGTAGCTATATTGTAGATGATTGGTGAGAGAGTGAGGTAGATAGAACTGTAGCTATATTGTAGATGATTGGTGAGAGAGTGGGGTAGATAGAACTGTAGCTAGATTGTAGATGATTGGTGAGAGAGTGAGGTAGATAGAACTGTAGCTAGATTGTAAATGATTGGTGAGAGAGTGAGGTAGATAGAACTGTAGCTAGATTGTAGATGATTGGTGAGAGAGTGAGGTAGATAGAACTGTAGCTAGATTGTAAATGATTGGTGAGAGAGTGAGGTAGATAGATTGTAGCTAGATTGTAAATGATTGGTGAGAGAGTGAGGTAGATAGATTGTAGCTAGATTGTAAATGATTGGTGAGAGAGTGAGGTAGATAGAACTGTAGCTAGATTGTAAATGATTGCTGAGAGAGTGAGGTAGATAGAACTGTAGCTAGATTGTAGATGATTGGTGAGGGAGTGGGGTAGATAGAACTGTAGCTAGATTGTAGATGATTGGTGAGAGAGTGAGTTAGATAGAACTGTAGCTATATTGTAGATGATTGGTGAGGGAGTGGGGTAGATAGAACTGTAGCTAGATTGTAAAGGATTGGTGAGAGAGTGAGGTAGATAGAACTGTAGCTATATTGTAGATGATTGGTGAGAGAGTGAGGTAGATAGAACTGTAGCTAGATTGTAGATGATTGGTGAGAGAGTGAGGTTGATAGAGCTGTAGCTATATTGTAAATGATTGGTGAGAGAGTGAGGTAGATAGAACTGTAGCTATATTGTAGATGATTGGTGAGAGAGTGAGGTAGATAGAACTGTAGCTATATTGTAAATGATTGGTGAGAGAGTGAGGTAGATAGAACTGTAGCTAGATTGTAAATGATTGGTGAGAGAGTGAGGTAGATAGAACTGTAGCTAGATTGTAGATGATTGGTGAGAGAGTGAGGTAGATAGAACTGTAGCTAGATTGTAGATGATTGGTGAGAGAGTGAGGTAGATAGATTGTAGATGATTGGTGAGAGAGTGAGGTAGATAGAACTGTAGCTAGATTGTAGATGATTGGTGAGAGAGTGAGGTAGATAGAATTGTAGCTAGATTGTAAATGATTGGTGAGAGAGTGAGGTAGATAGAACTGTAGCTAGATTGTAGATGATTGGTGAGAGAGTGAGGTAGATAGAACTGTTGCTAGATTGTAAATGATTGGTGAGAGAGTGAGGTAGATAGAACTGTAGCTAGATTGTAGATGATTGGTGAGAGAGTGAGGTAGATAGAACTGTAGCTAGATTGTAAATGATTGGTGAGAAAGTCAGGTAGGCACAGTGTTGGTTCTAAACATAAATTACAATTAGAAAAATCTAGTGCTAAACAATCGGATTAAAGACACTGCTAAATTGAGTAACTTATTGTTCGTGAAACTAAATTAAAAAATACAAATAATAATGCAATACTAAATCAGTGTTAATGTTCGCATAAAGCAGAGTTGGTTCAGGTTTCAGTCTACAGTTCGACTGGCAGTGCAGTGATTGTGACGAATAATTTTTTAGCATGAAAACTATGAAGCTTTTAGGATCCAGGCCAGAATTGCGGGGAGACGTATGGCTGGGTTGCTGGGTGGGTGGCTTTGGAGAGAAGGCATGCGGGCGTACTAATTCTAGGGTTTTGTTGTGCGCCTATGTCAGGTCAGGCGCACGTGAGCCGACTGGTTGAAGATGCCCTGGATCATGGAGTCGTGAATAAACTACACGCCAAACCCTAATTTTCTGGACCAGTGTAGGCTGACTGTCTGTCCCAAAATATACTGTACAGATAGGCGAATGCGGATGC
Source organism: Macrostomum hystrix (assembly GCA_950097015.1). NCBI lineage: Eukaryota > Metazoa > Platyhelminthes > Macrostomidae > Macrostomum > Macrostomum hystrix. Next base: position 6,064,333 of record CATNEN010000034.1, on the reverse strand, counting down.
AATACTTAAAGAAAACAGATAACTTTCGTTTAACTTAGCAGAGTTTTTAAAGTATTTAGTTTTACTAAAATTCTGAACATGAGAAAGTCAAAGAAAGACAAAATTTGCTAAAAATGTTCGCCTAATGACTCGTTAATAACTAAAATAATTGCGAGAGACTAAGAATTATCCGCAAACAAACTAGATTTGAGCAGTATAGTTTTATGTAGGTATTTTTATAACATTTTGATCAGCTAATTCTGTAACTATAGTTACAATTCAAATATAAAAACTAACAATTAATTTTTGCCTCTAAAACGTACACTTTCTGTTTTATACAGAGATGCACTCCTTTTCAATTGAGTACCTGCCTTCGCCCGACACTGCCGACGGCGGTTACGGCGGCGCTGTCCCAGTCAAACAGCGAATCACCTTCGCTACAAAGAGTCTAACAGACAAGGAAGAATGGATGCTTATTCTAATCTACCTGCAATCGTATCAGTAAGTTTATTTTAGAAATCTTTTTTTAAATTTGTATCACAAAAAAGACGGTCTAGATTGCTCTTTTCTACTTATAGTAGAATCAAGTTTTATAATAGTATGACATTATCTACCGTTTTAGACCAAAAAATCTTTAACTTTTATTTTAGCATGTTCGAGGAGCACCTGTCGCTGAAAGGCCTCACCGATACGCCTGAGGCCATTGCCTTCCCGTTGGATCACCGCGGATATGAGTGAGTCATTTTGTCCTGAGTTTCATTTTTAGCCGCTGGATAAGATTAATGATTAGCTCAAAGGCTATTGACTGAAATTTTTTAGATACTTAGCATCCAAGAACAGGTGTTATCATTCTGGAACAAGTAGAGGTAGTTACTGTAGAAATGATATTGTACATATTAGTATTCAAAATTATATAATATTTTCAGGAGGGTTAGAGGCCACAGGCACATTTTTTGGCCTTTGCCAATTCTGCCCATTCCACTGACTCCTGAACACACGCGCACTGATACCGTACGCAGGTACACACTTGCATGGTGTGTACATCTGCCCTGACTTATCGACAGGCAGTGTACACTCTCACTGTGCCTTGGAGGTTGGCCCCTCTGTGGCGTAAATTGCATGATAAGCCCCCCAAGCCTTCTCTCCGCGGCTGCGCCTCAAATGAATGTGGCCTCGCCGCGGAATCGAGCTCAGGGACCTTTGTGAAAGAGGCAAATGCCAGTCATCTCCTAGTTACCATATTAATTGGTTTTTAACAGGATCCCAAGGACATTTAAAGCATTTTTAAAAGGGTGTAACCGCTTCTTATCCAGGTACTGGCAGTCCGACTCCGAGCAGGTGATTGAGCTAGAGGAGAACTGCGAGAACAGCTCAAGCGAGTCCCACGTGATACGCCGCGCCACCCTTAACAAATTGATCGAGCGAATGACCCACTACAGCGGCAATATTGACAGCCGCTTAACAAAGGTCTTCCTAATGACCTACAGATCGTTCTGCACCCCGCAGCACCTACTAGAGAAGCTCATTAGCCGATTCAATTTTCCTGACTACACCTATGTAGACTTTCAGACAGACGAATCATTAATGTCTGTTGCCCATGCTCAGTTGAGAAAGCGGGAATTCGAGGTAAGATGTTTGAAAAAAACCGAGAAAACTCTTTACTTTCTACTTGTCAGTAGAGTAGATAGAGTCAGTTTAATAGAATTTCGATGAAAACAAAAATTCATTTCTACTCTGCAGGACAAATACTGTCGAAAAGTGCGTCTACGCGTACTGAAAGTGATGACTCTGTGGATTGACAACTACTTTCACGACTTCAGAAAGTGTCCGGAGCTCATTGATGCAATGCGTGATTTTCTCAACGGACCGTCGGTTGACAAGCTCTATGATATTAAAAAGTTTCAGGTTTGTTATGCCCTTGCACTACTTTTGTTTTATCAGTTTATTCGCTCCTACTTTCAAAATTTCGTTATAGAATCAGAATTTTAGACGTTTCAAAGGCCTTGTTTAGGACTCAAGCACTTCTCTAGCGACTCAAACGCTTCTCTAGCGAATCAAACGCTCCCCTAACGACTGAAACTCCCCTAACGACTCGAAACTTCCTAACGACTCGAAACTTCCTAACGACTCGAAACTTCCTAACGACTCGAAACTTCCTAACGACTCGAAACTTCCTAACGACTCCACACTTCCCTAACAACCCGAAACTTCCTAACGACTCCACACTTCCCTAACGACTCGAAACTTCCTAACGACTCGAAACTTCCTAACGACTCGAAACTTCCTAACGACTCCACACTTCCCTAACGACTCGAAACTTCCTAACGACTCGAAACTTCCTAACGACTCGAAACTTCCTAACGACTCGAAACTTCCTAACGACTCCACACTTCCCTAACGACTCGAAACTTCCTAACGACTCGAAACTTCCTAACGACTCCACACTTCCCTAACGACTCGAAACTTCCTAACGACTCGAAACTTCCTAACGACTCGAACCTTCCTAACAACTCGAAACTTCCTAACGACTCCACACTTCCCTAACGACTCCACACATCGCTAACGACTGAAACGCTTCCCTAACGACTCCACACTTCCCTAACGACTCGAAACTTCCTAACGACTCGAAACTTCCTAACGACTCCACACTTCCCTAACGACTCGAAACTTCCTAACGACTCGAAACTTCCTAACGACTCGAACCTTCCTAACAACTCGAAACTTCCTAACGACTCCACACTTCCCTAACGACTCCACACATCGCTAACGACTGAAACGCTTCCCTAACGACTCCACACTTCCCTAACGACTCGAAACTTCCTAACGACTCGAAACTTCCTAACGACTCGAAACTTCCCTAACGACCGAAACGCTTCCCTATCGACTGAAACGCTTCCCTAACGACTCCACACTTCCCTAACGACTCGAAACTTCCCTAACGACTGAAACGCTTCCCTAACGACTCCACACTTCCCTAACGACCCAAACGCTTCTCGAATGACTCGAACGCTCCCCTAACGGCTCAAAGGTTTCCATCGATATTTTGTTGCAATAATGTTCATATTGTATTATCTAAATATCGCCAGGTTCCCAACCTGTTGAAGCAGCTGGAGAGGCGCTCTCGCGGCAAAGGCCGTGACGAGCTTACTCAACCAACTGACGACTATCCCGAGGTGTTGTGGCACACTGCCCGAGATAAGCGCGACTTCAACCTGATGACTCTGCACCCGCTGGAGCTGGCCAGACAGATAACGCTGTACATGTTCTCTCTGTACATGTGCATCGAACCCTGGGAGTTAGTCACCGGCGACTGGATGAAGACCAACGAGAAGCAATTAAAGGCGCCAAATGTGCACAAACTAATTCGCTTCACTAATAGGCTAACCTGGTGGTGCTGCAATAATGTCCTGCAGACTCAGAATCTTGAAGAGAGGCGATTAGTGCTGCTACGGATCTACGAGGTTCGCGTGTGTTCTTGGTAGACTCGGTAGCTAGTCTTCGTAGGCTTGTTAGCTAGTTTTAGTAGACTCGGTAGCTAGTCTTGGTAGACAGTGTAGCTAGTCTTCGTAGGCTTGTTAGCTGGTCTTGGTAGACTCGGTAGCTGGTCTTGGTAGGTTGTATCAGTGGCTAGTCTTTGTAGACTCGTTAGCTAGTATTTGTAAACTGTATCAGTAGCTGGTCTTTGTAGATTTTATCAGTAGCTCGTCTTGTGATTGAATCATGTAGTCTTAATAGGCTGAATCAGTATCTAGTCTTTGTACGAGCGTTGATTGCATCAGTATCTAGTCTTGGTAGACTGTGTAATAAGAATTCGGCTTTGTAGTATCAGTTTAAATCTATCGTTGATCTCCTCAAAAACGCCATCTCAGATCATGAAGCATTTTCGCACGCTCAACAACTTTCTTGGCCTAGCGGCCCTGGACAGCGTCTTCGTGAACTCCTCAATCCAGTACATTCGCCTGCAGCACACCTGGAAGCTAATTAAGAATGGCAAAGACAACAAATTCCTGGAGCAGGTGCAGGAGCTAGTGAGCAATGGAAACACTATGCGACAATATGACGAACTACTGCGCACCTTGGACACAGCATGCGTGCCCAACCTGCGCTATCACCTCAGCCTGATTTTCCGCCTATTAGAGATTAACCGAGTGAAAGGTGACCAGCAGCAGCATCAGCAGCAGCTTGCTACAGCTGGCCGAGCAGCCACAGCGCTTACTACCCCCGAAGCTGACGCCACGGTTATGATTCCGTTCTTCTGCTATCGCCAGGTTTGTGATTTTTTTCTGGAAAGTAAACCAACAGGATTCATATTTTAAGGCTATAAATGGAAACATAGTGGCTTTTGCGGTGTCCCCAGTCCGTGGACTGAGCAGCAGATGTACAGTATCTTTTTCTACAACAGGAGTTGTGCGGGGGTTGTAGCCTTGTAGTTAGAGTGTTGGACTCACGAATTAAAGGTCGGGTGCTCGATTCCCGACTTCACTGTAACAATTTGTGTCCTTTAGCAAAACACTTAACTCTGCATTGCTTCAGTTCACCCAGCTGTTAAATGGGTACCAGCATTGGCTGGCAATATTGAGGGTAGATGTGGCATTCCCAAGTCCATGGACTGGACAGCCCAATCTGAGTAACTGGGCTAGGTGTCATTTTTAGATCTAAGTTTCTAATCTATCTCTCTTTAACATTTACGAAGTCTGATTGCTAACTTTTTCATTACCTTCCATTTGACCATACGCAAATGTCAGGTGGCCGAACGCATAGACGAACTGCTCAAAGCCAAAGATACGCGCTACCGGCTGCGAGTAGAGAAGGACATTCAGGCTTTTGTCCAGGAGATCAATCCCATGAGCGATCTCAACCTAGAAGAGGTAGACGACACCAATCAGAACCAGCGCCTGTTGGACAATGTCTTCTACGAGCTAAGCAATCAGCTGGAGCCGAAGGACGCCGACGAGGATTCTTTGAAGCGCTACGGTGCTCGTAAATTTTCAGCAGAGACTTTGCGCTCGCCCATGTCGACATCAACGGCAGGCGGCTTAGGCGGAGCTGCCGGCGGAGTCGGCGGAGGCGGTGGCGGAAAATCCGCCAAGAAGGCAGCAGTCAGCGGAGGCGCAGTCGCGGGCAGCCATTCGAGGTTGACGGCTGTCTCAGCCGGCTTGTCGCCGGGTTCCAGGCCGACTTCGCCGTTGCGCGACGCCCAGCAGCTGCCACCGCATTCTGGCAAATCTAGCGGCTCCGGGTTAACTTCGCCCAATGGAATTATTGCTCACTCGCCTAGTGAGTACATTTTGCACCGCATGTTTTGCAGTTAGTAATTGTATCAGACTAGCTCTCAGCACCTTTGCATTACTCTGATGGATAGATAGATAGAATTTACACCTAGCGGAGTTGAGTCAGATGCACAGCCGCAGAATGACCTCTCATGGGGCGATGACCTCTCGGTCAGCAGTCAGAATTTCTAACCCTGCATAATTAGTATAATAGACTAGCAATTTAAGCCCCCATAAACAGTTCGATTTTATTGATATGATCTCAAAAGCAGGATAATAACATTTGACGTAGTTGAAAGGCTTAAATGTCAAATAAAAATAATAAAATGACGAAGGGGTTTAGAAATTTTTTTAAATAAACTTATAAATGCCTACATTTTTCTAATAAACCCGAAAAAACACACGCACAGGAGTGTTTCGCTTTTGTAAGTACAAGTACAAGCTTTGAAACACTAAACAAAACCTGAGATTCGTTAATAATATACTACTGTTTTGCTACTACTTTTGCTGTTTTAACTTTTAAGGTTTTTAGCTAGAAGTTCAGTCTTAACTTAAAATTACAGTATGGGACTATCCAGCACAGTGTGGGACTATCCAGCACAGGATGGGACTATCCAGCACAGGATGGGACTATCCAGCACAGGATGGGACTATCCAGCACAGGGTGGGACTATCCAGCACAGTGTGGGACTATCCAGCACAGGGTGGGACTATCCAGTACAGGATGGGACTATCCAGCACAGGGTGGGACTATCCAGCACAGGGTGGGACTATCCAGCACAGTGTGGGACTATCCAGCACAGGGTGGGACTATCCAGCACAGGATGGGACTATCCAGCACAGGATGGGACTATCCAGCACAGGGTGGGACTATCCAGCACAGTGTGGGACAATCCAGCACAGGATGGGACTATCCAGCACAGGATGGGACTATCCAGCACAGGATGGGACTATCCAGCACAGTGTGGGACTATCCAGCACAGGGTGGGACAATCCAGCACAGGGTGGGACTATCCAGCACAGTGTGGGACTATCCAGCACAGTGTGGGACTATCCAGCACAGTGTGGGACAATCCAGCACAGGGTGGGACTATCCAGCACAGTGTGGGACTATCCAGCACAGGGTGGGACTATCCAGCAGTGTGGGACTATCCAGCAGTGTGGGACTATCCAGCACAGGGTGGGACTATCCAGTACAGGATGGGACTATCCAGCACAGGGTGGGACTATCCAGCACAGGATGGGACTATCCAGCACAGGGTGGGACTATCCAGCAGTGTGGGACTATCCAGCACAGGGTGGGACTATCCAGCAGTGTGGGACTATCCAGCACAGGGTGGGACTATCCAGTACAGGGTGGGACTATCCAGCACAGTGTGGGACTATCCAGCACAGGGTGGGACTATCCAGTACAGGGTGGGACTATCCAGCACAGGGTGGGACTATCCAGCACAGGGTGGGACTATCCAGTACAGGATGGGACTATCCAGCACAGGGTGGGACTATCCAGCACAGGGTGGGACTATCCAGCACAGGGTGGGACTATCCAGCAGTGTGGGACTATCCAGCACAGTGTGGGACTATCCAGCACAGTGTGGGACTATCCAGCACAGGGTGGGACTATCCAGTACAGGATGGGACTATCCAGCACAGGGTGGGACTATCCAGTACAGGATGGGACTATCCAGCACAGGATGGGACTATCCAGCACAGGATGGGACTATCCAGCACAGGATGGGACTATCCAGCACAGGGTGGGACTATCCAGCACAGGGTGGGACTATCCAGCAGTGTGGGACTATCCAGCACAGGATGGGACTATCCAGCAGTGTGGGACTATCCAGCACAGGGTGGGACTATCCAGCAGTGTGGGACTATTCCGCCAATAGTTTCCAAGCGCATGCTGTTATCTTTTCAGAGGTCTTGCAGATTTTTAATGCATTCCAACTAAAAAACTGAATCAATATTTCGAATTCCAGTGTTGACCTATACGAGTATCTGAAATCTGCATGATATTGTGTGCAGTGATAGGTCTTTCACAATAGCTCTGTAGGGTTTATGTTAAGCATCGAATGCTGTACGCATGACAGTTTTTCAAATTATTTAACCAAAGTAACCCGTTTTTAACCCATCTTCGAGTTTATAAAGTTTTGTTTCAATATAAACTATTTCAGTTGTTGAAGAGCTGGCGCGGCAGGACAGCTCAGGTAAATTGCGTGACACTGCTGTCTGCCTCCTGTAATTGCTTTTGGTTTTGCTGTGTTTATTCGCGTTGAGCTGACGATAATGAACTAATGAGATAGACATCTTCTAGCTAGACTATCTTATAGTACATCTTCTAGACTAAGCATTTGGGCAACATCCGACCCCACCCCATCTACCTACTCTCCCCTGTCTCATCTTTCCCCTGTCTCATCTTTCCCCTGTCTCATCTTTCCCGTCTCATCTTTCCCCTGTCTCATCTTTCCCCTGTCTCATTTTCCCCTGTCTCATCTTTCCCCTGTCTTATCTTTCCCCTGTCTCATCTCACCCCTGTCTCATTTTATTCCTGTCTCATACATCCCTGTCTGATCTCATCCCTGTCATATGTCATCTTTCCCGTCTCATCTCATCCCTGTCTCATATATCCCTCTCTAATATCTCCCCTTGTGTTAGTTTTTTTCGCTGACTTACTAAAAAAATCATTCAATTTACTCCGATTCAATCGAACTCAATTCAATTTACATTCAGCGGCATTCTCTTTTTGCAGATCATTTGCGCAGCGTCTCAGATCCGGTACCAGCTGGCTCCAGTGGCAACGGCGGCGGCGCTATCCAGGGAGCCAGTCACAGTAACACGAATAGTCAGCTGCCGCCTCTGCCGCCGCCCCGACAGACAGTCGGCGTTTGGGCCTCGTCAGTTGGCGGCAAATCGGTTGCGCCCGGCGCCGCCGCTTTGCCGTCGCCAACGGCGGCTCCTCCACCGCTGCCGCCGCGGTCAGCGAGGTCGTCCGCGTCGGCGCAGATGGCCTCAGCCAAGCCACCCTCCCTGCCGCCGCGTACCTCAGTTCGCAGCACCTCAGTTAGCAATCCAACGCAGTAAAGGCCTGGACGCATGCTCGCTACTGTCTACTGTCAACTAGTCGTAGAGTAGTTGTATAAGTAAGTGAGCATACTTTGGTGTCGCTCGCAGTCTGGCCGCCCGCTGTTGCCAATAATCAGGGGCTGTTTAGTTCTCTAAGAATTAAGATTTAATTTCTGTCCAAATCCACAAGGCAAGATTTTCTCTGAAAATAATCCTCTTTAATCCTCTAATAGTATTTTAGGGGTTGTAGCCTAGTGGTTAGAGCTTCGGAATCACGACTTGAAGGTCGGGGGTTCGATTCCCGACTCCACTGGAACAATTTGTGTCCTTTAGCACGATACTTAGCTCCGAATTTTTTCTGTTCACCCATCTGTTGAATTGGTACCAGCATTAATTGAGGTAATTTAGGGTGGGGTTTGGCGTCACCCCAGTCCATGGACTGAACTGCTGTACGCAGCCTTCAGATGCGCCGTGAAATAGCTGCGGCTGTGCTGTCGGCTGCCATCTGTCCCAATTAGGATAGTTTTATTTTAAAAGTCCTCAAAATACTCGTATTCTCAAATCTTCGCTAATCCTACAATCCCAACAGGTAATCTTCCCAGGTTCTCAAACTCATTAATCCCGTAATCTTTTCAGATCCTCGGCCAGTCCTACCCCTCCTGGCGCTTATTATTATCTAGTCAACCAGCCAGTCCTGTGCGGAGAGAGAGAGCTTTGTTCAAAAACAAAGGCGGTCATGTTTTTATAAATCTATTCAGAACTATTCAGTGTGTCAGCTACCTCCAAACCGGTATTGTCATTGTCTGCTACTATTGTGGTGTCTGAATGCTCCTCTCCCGGTAGAAAAAAATTGTTGCATATTTTAATTTCTAAATTTAATCATTTCGTTTGTAATCTGCTGTTCGTAGCATGACAAATTGAATGTCGATTTCAATTCCAAAATCCCGTTGAATTCAAATCTGCGTCGTCTAGTAAGACTAGGTACAAGACTAGGTCCTAATTAAAGCATCGATTAATTCATTTCGCCATCCGAGTTTTGTAAATTTTAACACTAGTGGTCACAGAGCACTATCTGTATGAAAATAATGTGTTTGTGTATATATATAATTTATCTTTTGTTTGTGTCAATCTGCATAAATCTACATCTTATACAATACTAACAATGCTATCATACTGTGTCTTTATATGCTTATCTGTAATTATCGTCAATCTTTTGTATAGCAATTATATTACTAATACTTTAATTTGCATTTTATAAAACGCTTTGTATTAAGCAAGCAAAGATTTATATTAGCAAATGTGTTGTTTATTTATAAATCATGTTAGCTAATTAGAATTGCTTATCAATTGCACACTGAGTTCAAATCGGTGTACAAAATCAGTACATAAATATACTCATATATTTGATTTTATATTCAGAGCAAGAAAAATTCCTGACTAATTGACAATAGTGACCCCGTTTAATTATTTGATTGACAGCTTAAAAAAGCACCACAGTCTTGACTAATTATCCATTGTCTCTGGCACAAACCATTCGCCCAGCCAATAGTCTATGGCCGTCATAAGATTAGCCGGGCCAAAAAATATATAGTTCAATTGGCCGATATAGCGTCTCTCATCGCGGCCATAGACAAAATTGTCCTTTGTTCAAGGCTAAGCTATGCCTAATCCAAAGTATTAATTCGCCTAAAATGTTTTCTATGCTCGTCAAGTCGGATGTTGACTAATTTTGATCAGAGTGAGTTATTGTCTTCTTTAGACGCCCAAAAGGAATATTTCAAGGCCATTATCTCACGTACATGAATATCCGGACCCTAGGTACAAGACTATAAGGACCCTAGGTACAAGACTATAAGGAATCTAGGTACAAGACTATAAGGACCCTAGGTACAAGACTATAAGGATCCTAGGTACAAGACTATAAGGATCCTAGGTACAAGACTATAAGGATCCTAGGTACAAGACTATAAGGAATCTAGGTACAAGACTATAAGGACCCTAGGTACAAGACTATAAGGATCCTAGGTACAAGACTATAAGGATCCTAGGTACAAGACTATAAGGACCCTAGGTACAAGACTATAAGGAACCTAGGTACAAGACTATAAGGACCCTAGGTACAAGACTATAAGGATCCTAGGTACAAGACTATAAGGAACCTAGGTACAAGACTATAAGGACCCTAGGTACAAGACTATAAGGATCCTAGGTACAAGACTATAAGGAACCTAGGTACAAGACTATAAGGACCCTAGGTACAAGACTATAAGGATCCTAGGTACAAGACTATAAGGATCCTAGGTACAAGACTATAAGGAACCTAGGTACAAGACTATAAGAATCCTAGGTACAAGACTATAAGAATCCTAGGTACAAGACTATAAGGAATCTAGGTACAAGACTATAAGGACCCTAGGTACAAGACTATAAGAATCCTAGGTACAAGACTATAAGGACCCTAGGTACAAGACTATAAGGATCCTAGGTACAAGACTATAAGAATCCTAGGTACAAGACTATAAGGAATCTAGGTACAAGACTATAAGGACCCTAGGTACAAGACTATAAGAATCCTAGGTACAAGACTATAAGAATCCTAGGTACAAGACTATAAGGAATCTAGGTACAAGACTATAAGGACCCTAGGTACAAGACTATAAGAATCCTAGGTACAAGACTATAAGGACCCTAGGTACAAGACTATAAGGACCCTAGGTACAAGACTATAAGGACCCTAGGTACAAGACTATAAGGATCCTAGGTACAAGACTATCCGGACCCTAGGTAGAAGACTATCCGGACCCTAGATATAAGGATAATTGGATGCAATTGTCTTTAATTCGACTCAAACCGCGAAAGCAGACAATGGCCAATTTCAACAATGAACCTATTGTTTTCCTTTCTTAGAAATCGAACCCTGGTTTATTTCAGCGTCTGAGAATAGTTGCAGTCCATAGTTCAGATCCCTAATGAGTGTTTACCTTGGTCCTAATTCTGGGATTACGAGAAATTGACATTCTAGAGATCTTGTGCTGAAGCTTCTTGTTTAGCGTTAATTAATTTTAATCTTGCCCTGAACATCGCTTTTAGCGCTGTAAGATTCGGGAACGCAATATTAATCATCAAGACTGTTTACAATGTCTGCAGACTTTGTCCGGCATTTAGGAAAATTACAGCAAAACTTTCCTTTTTCTACGCATTATTATTATTATTCTACTGTTTCCAGTTATCTATGACATCTAACAAGATGGCCTCACCTTGACTAGCCCGTTTATTAGATAATGCATGTAATTAGGGTGTCGTAAATCACTGGCGACAATGCAATATCCTATCGGACTGGAACGGCCTATTTGTGCAAGCAGTTTATGACAGTGGGATTGCATCACTCATCGGATATAATGCAATATGCATGTCGTTTATTGGTTAACTATATATAAATTTTGCCCAATCCAATATAACACTGTTGGGCCAGATGTACAGCCATTGATACAGCCACAGCAATAGCCTGGTGCTTCCAAAGACTGTTTACACAGGCTACAACTAGCTGTTCAGCTTATCGACTTATGTGCACCACCTTCATCAGAATGTCAGCAATTACGAAGCAACCCTGGACTGGGAATCGAACTCCCGACGTCACCTTATTGAGACAAAACTCTAACAACTAGGCTGCAACCTCCCCCATTACAGCCTCCCCACTACAAACTCCCCCCACAAAAACCTCGCCCACTGCAACCCCACACAACAACCTAACTCACTATAACCTCCCCGACTAAAACCAACCTCCATCCACTGGACTACAGCCTCCATCCACTGAACTACAAACTCCATCCACTGGACTACAGCCTCCATCCACTGGACTACAACCTCCATCCACTGAACTACAACCTCCATCCACTGGACTACAACCTCCATCCACTGAACTACAACCTCCATCCACTGAACTACAACCTCCATCCACTGGACTACAACCTCCATCCACTGGACTACAACCTCCATCCACTGAACTACAACCTCCATCCACTGAACTACAATCTCCATCCACTGAACAACAACCTCCATCCACTGGACTACAACCTCCATCCACTGAACTACAACCTCCATCCACTGGACTACAACCTCCATCCACTGGACTACAACCTCCATCCACTGAACTACAACCTCCATCCACTGAACTACAATCTCCATCCACTGAACAACAACCTCCATCCACTGAACTACAACCTCCATCCACTGAACTACAACCTCCATCCACTGGACTACAACCTCCATCCACTGAACTACAACCTCCATCCACTGAACTACAACCTCCATCCACTGAACTACAACCTCCATCCACTGAACAACAACCTCCATCCACTGAACTACAACCTCCATCCACTGAACTACAACCTCCATCCACTGAACTACAACCTCCATCCACTGGACTACAACCTCCATCCACTGAACTACAACCTCCATCCACTGAACAACAACCTCCATCCACTGAACTACAACCTCCATCCACTGAACTACAACCTCCATCCACTGAACAACAACCTCCATCCACTGAACAACAACCTCCATCCACTGAACTACAATCTCCATCCACTGAACAACAACCTCCATCCACTGAACTACAACCTCCATCCACTGAACTACAACCTCCATCCACTGAACTACAACCTCCATCCACTGAACTACAACCTCCATCCACTGAACTACAACCTCCATCCACTGAATTACAACCTCCATCCACTGAACTACAACCTCCATCCACTGAACTACAACCTCCATCCACTGAACTACAACCTCCATCCACTGAACAACAACCTCCATCCACTGAACAACAACCTCCATCCACTGAACTACAACCTCCATCCACTGAACTACAACCTCCATCCACTGAACTACAACCTCCATCCACTGGACTACAACCTCCATCCACTGAACTACAACCTCCATCCACTGAACAACAACCTCCATCCACTGAACTACAACCTCCATCCACTGAACTACAACCTCCATCCACTGAACAACAACCTCCATCCACTGAACAACAACCTCCATCCACTGAACTACAATCTCCATCCACTGAACAACAACCTCCATCCACTGAACTACAACCTCCATCCACTGAACTACAACCTCCATCCACTGAACTACAACCTCCATCCACTGAACTACAACCTCCATCCACTGAACTACAACCTCCATCCACTGAATTACAACCTCCATCCACTGAACTACAACCTCCATCCACTGAACTACAACCTCCATCCACTGAACTACAACCTCCATCCACTGAACAACAACCTCCATCCACTGAACAACAACCTCCATCCACTGAACTACAACCTCCATCCACTGAACTACAACCTCCATCCACTGAACTACAACCTCCATCCACTGAACTACAACCTCCATCCACTGAATTACAACCTCCATCCACTGAACTACAACCTCCATCCACTGAACTACAACCTCCATCCACTGAACTACAACCTCCATCCACTGAACTACAACCTCCATCCACTGAACAACATAGTTTCTCTTACCCATCTCGCATGCCTAACATCAGTTAGTATCTTTGGGGTTCCTCAACAAACAAGGGCCGGATCATTCCTTGGCAGTCAATCAGCATGTCAAACTCGACTATTTATTGAGCTCCAATGTATTCAATTCTGGCACAGAAATCAACGGCATGGAAACAACGGCTTTCTCTCTGTGAGAGCGGAGAGCGATCGAGTGTAAGGACCATCGAGTCAGTCTCTGGCTATAATTAGGCATGCTAATTTGTTGAGGCTGGCTGCTGTTGAGATCGATCTAGACTGGGTCCAACTTGTGCAATCCCTGTTCCTCTCTGTTTCCCACGGCTCGGGATTTTTAGCTAAATTTTGATATAATTTTTCCTATACTTTCGGATGAATAATGTTTTTGCTTAGATTCCAGCTTAGCCACCATTTTTTACTTGTTGCACTTTTTACTAGTCCGTATTTTAGCCCTGCTTCGGCTCGGGCCTAAAAACAAGCTAATAGAATTTGTACTTTTAATTGACGATTCACAAGACATCTCTTGTGGATGCCAAGAGAACAGATACAAGAGAACATAGGCTTGAGACTAGAGTAGGGATGAGATAAGAAGTAGGGATGAGAATTGAAGTAGGGATGAGAATAGAAGTAGGGATGAGAATAGAAGTAGGGATGAGAATAGAAGTAGGGATGAGAATAGAAGTAGGAATGTGAATTGAAGTAGGTATGAGATTAGAAGTAGGGATGAGAATAGAAGTAGGGATGAGAATAGAAGTAGGGATGAGAATAGAAGTAGGGATGAGAATAGAAGTAGGGATGAGAATAGAAGTAGGGATGAGAATAGAAGTAGGGATGAGAATAGAAGTAGGGATGAGAATAGAAGTAGGAATGTGAATTGAAGTAGGGATGCGAATAGAAGTAGGGATGAGAATAGAAGTAGGGATGCGAATAGAAGTAGGGATGAGAATAGAAGTAGGGATGAGAATAGAAGTAGGGATGCGAATAGAAGTAGGGATGAGAATAGAAGTAGGGATGAGAATAGAAGTAGGGATGCGAATAGAAGTAGGGATGCGAATAGAAGTAGGGATGAGAATAGAAGTAGGGATGCGAATAGAAGTAGGGATGAGAATAGAAGTAGGGATGAGAATAGAAGTAGGGATGCGAATAGAAGTAGGGATGCGAATAGAAGTAGGGATGAGAATAGAAGTAGGGATGAGAATAGAAGTAGGGATGAGAATAGAAGTAGGGATGAGAATAGAAGTAGGGATGAGAATAGAAGTAGGGATGAGAATAGAAGTAGGGATGCGAATAGAAGTAGGGATGCGAATAGAAGTAGGGATGCGAATAGAAGTAGGGATGAGAATAGAAGTAGGGATGAGAATAGAAGTAGGGATGCGAATAGAAGTAGGGATGAGAATAGAAGTAGGGATGAGAATAGAAGTAGGGATGAGAATGGAAGTAGGGATGAGAATAGAAGTAGGGATGAGAATAGAAGTAGGGATGAGAATAGAAGTAGAGATGAGAATAGAAGTAGGGATGAGAATAGAAGTAGGGATGAGAATGGAAGTAGGGATGAGAATAGAAGTAGGGATGAGAATAGAAGTAGGGATGAGAATAGAAGTAGGGATGCGAATTGAAGTAGGGATGAGAATAGAAGTAGGTCTGGCAATAGCCAGAAGGAATTATTGAAGCAAGCAAAAAAAATATTCAGTAACATTTTTCTAGTCACGATAAGCATTTGATTGAAATGGCTTAAAATCAAGCAAAAAACAATCAGATTTGAATGTTTCAGACAAAACATCTGTTTAAGCTCTTTCAATAAATTCTACGCTTTTTTTCAGCATGTAAACAGAGCTGAAGGTCACAGTAGCATTTTCCTTCGTTTTTTTGCTATTGTAATCTAGCTTGTCTACTGGCTCCTTGTGTTGACCCATTCCTTTCTCTTCTTACTTGAGGTACCTCACTTAGTACACTCGTCTTTGCCGTCATTGTCTCACTTGTCTCAAAGTTGTTTATCTTGAATATTAGCTCGTATTTGCCACTTAGCTCGTACGAATGATAGACCAGACCTGAATTTTTCAGTCATATTTGAAATCTGAATCCAAATCCACCTTGCAATCTGATCAGCTTTTAGACTTCAAAAAAATTTCTTGCTTCAATTCTGGCATTGTATTCCTTTGATACAAAGTTGACAGTTGATGGAATACCTCCCTGTCCATTTGAGCTACTGATGCCGTGCAAGTGGGGCAGTGTTCTATTTTTGGAAATTTGCTTTCTATAGAGCTTCTTACTTGCACGAACAAGACTTAACTGGAAACTATTGCTAGTTTGGTGGAATAGCTCAACATGGAACTGAATTCAAAACACAAATTGCTAATTGTTAAAAGAATCTGGGACTCACAGACTGAAGGATCTGGGACTCACAGACTGAAGGATCTGGGACTCACAGACTGAAGGATTTGGGACTCACAGCCTGACGAATCTGGGACTCACAGACTGAAGGATCTGAGACTCACAGACTGAAGGATCTGGGACTCACAGACTGAATGATCTGGGACTCACAGACTGAATGATCTGGGATTCACAGACTGACGAATCTGGGACTCACAGACCGACGAATCTGGGACTCACAGACTGAATGATCTGGGACTCACAGACTGAATGATCTGGGACTCACAGACTGAATGATCTGGGACTCACAGACTGAATGATCTGGGACTCACAGACTGAAGGATCTGTGACTCACAGACTGACGAATCTGGGACTCACAGACTGAATGATCTGGGACTCACAGACTGACGAATCTGGGACTCACAGACTGAATGATCTGGTACTCACAGACTGACGAATCTGGGACTCACAAACTGAAGGATCTGGGACTCACAGACTGATTGATCTGGGACTCACAGACTGATTGATCTGGGACTCACAGACTGAAGGATCTGGGACTCACATACTGAAAGATCTGGGACTCACAGACTGAAGGATCTGGGACTCACAGACTGAAGGATCTGGGACTCACAGACTGACGAATCTGGGACTCACAGACTGAAGGATCTGGGACTCACAGATTGGAGGATCTGGGACTCACAGACTGAAGGATCTGAGACTCACAGACTGAATGATCTGGGACTCACAGACTGAATGATCTGGGGCTCACAGACTGACGAATCTGGGACTCACAGACTGAAGGATCTGGGACTCACAGATTGGAGGATCTGGGACTCACAGACTGAAGGATCTGGGACTCACAGATTGGAGGATCTGGGACTCACAGACAGAAGGATCTGGGACTCACAGACTGAAGGATCTGGGACTCACAGACTGACGAATCTGGGACTCACAGACTGAATGATCTGGGACTCACAGACTGAATGATCTGGGGCTCACAGACTGACGAATCTGGGACTCACAGACTGAAGGATCTGGGACTCACAGATTGGAGGATCTGGGACTCACAGACTGAAGGATCTGGGACTCACAGATTGGAGGATCTGGGACTCACAGACAGAAGGATCTGGGACTCACAGACTGAAGGATCTGGGACTCACAGACTGACGAATCTGGGACTCACAGACTGAAGGATCTGGGACTCACAGACTGAAAGATTTGGGACTCACAGACTGAAAGATCTGGGACTCACAGACTGACGAATCTAGGACTCACAGACTGAAATATCTGGGACTCACAGACTGAAATATCTGGGACTCACATACTGAAGGATCTGGGACTCACAGACTGAAGGATCTGGGACTCACAGACTGAAAGATTTGGGACTCACAGACTGAAAGATCTGGGACTCACAGACTGACGAATCTGGGACTCACATACTGAAAGATCTGGGACTCACATACTGAAGGATCTGGGACTCACAGACTGACGAATCTGGGACTCACAGACTGACGAATCTGGGACTCACAGACTGAAGGATCTGGGACTCACAGACTGAAAGATCTGGGACTCACAGACTGAATTATCTGGGTCTCACAGACTGAAAGATCTGGGACTCACAGACTGAATGATCTGGGACTCACAGACTGAATGATCTGGGACTCACAGACTGAAGGATCTGAGACTCACAGACTGAATGATCTGGGACTCACAGACTGAATGATCTGGGACTCACAGACTGACGAATCTGGGACTCACAGACTGAAGGATCTGGGACTCACAGATTGGAGGATCTGGGACTCACAGACTGAAGGATCTGGGACTCACAGATTGGAGGATCTGGGACTCACAGACTGAAGGATCTGGGACTCACAGACTGAAGGATCTGGGACTCACAGACAGGGAATATTTAAGCCAGGTAAATACTTACGCCACAATTATAATTGCACAGCAGATCCTTTGCTATTCAATTCGATGTCGTGATTTATATTGGCCTCAGCAACAAAACACCCTTTTGAATTGACATCACAATAATCCCATGTCTCATATCGTCATGCGTGCCTAGTATGGGCTTAGTATCTTGAGTTACTCGCAATTTCTCTTTTCTCGTATCGCATCCTCGTGTTGAATGCCGGCGGTTCAACTGAGTCCAAAACGATGTTTGTCTTGGTGTCATTTGAATCGCCGAAATTATTGAAGCTATATTTTACAGGCACTGCTTATTCGCTAACTTTGCGTCGAAATTTCGTTTAAAATTTAGCTTACACAAAGAGATAGATAGATCTTGCCGTAGCTATTAGACATCACCCTACTTGTTAGACATCATCCTACTTGTTAGACATTATCCTACTTGCTAGACATCACCCTACTTGTTAGACATAATCCTACTTGCTAGACATCACCCTACTTGTTAGACATCACCCTACTTGTTAGACATCATCCTACTTGTTAGACATCATCCTACTTGTTAGACATTATCCTACTGGTTAGACATCATCCTACTGGTTAGACATCATCCTACTTGTTAGACATTATCCTACTTGTTAGACATTATCCTACATGTTAGACATCATCCTACTTGTTAGACATTATCCTACATGCTAGACATCATCCTACTTGTTAGACATCATTTTTATTGTTAGACATCATCCTACTGGTTAGACATCATCCTACTGGTTAGACATTATCCTACTTGCTAGACATCACCCTACTTGTTAGACATCATCCTACTTGTTAGACATCACCCTACTTGTTAGACATCATCCTACATGTCAGACATTATCCTACTTGTTAGACATCATCCTACATGTCAGACATTATCCTACTTGTTAGACATCATCCTACTTGTTAGACATCATCTTTATTGTTAGACATCATCCTACTGGTTAGACATCATCCTACTGGTTAGACATCATCCTACTTGTTAGACATCATCCTACTGGTTAGTCATCATCCTACTTGTTAGACATTATCCTACATGTTAGACATTATCCTACATGTCAGACATTATCCTACTTGTTAGACATTATCCTACTTGTTAGACATTATCCTACATGTTAGACATTATCCTACATGTCAGACATTATCCTACTTGTTAGACATTATCCTACTTGTTAGACATTATCCTACTTGCTAGACATCACCCTACTTGTTAGACATCACCCTACTTGTTAGACATCATCCTACATGTCAGACATTATCCTACTTGTTAGACATCACCCTACTTGCTAGACATCATCCTACTTGTTAGACATTATCCTACTTGTCAGACATTATCCTACTTGTCAGACATCATCCTACTTGTTAGAAATCATCGTACTTGTTAGACATTATCCTACATGTCAGACATTATCCTACTTGTTAGACATTATCCTACATGTCAGACATCACCCTACTTGTTAGACATTATCCTACTTGTTAGACATTATCCTACTTGGTAGACATCATCCTACTGGTTAGACATCATCCTACTTGTTAGACATCATCCTACTTGTTAGACATTATCCTACTTGTTAGACATTATCCTACTTGTTAGACATCATCCTACATGCTAGACATCATCCTACTTGTTAGACATCATCCTACTTGCTAGACTCTCCTACTTGCTAGACATCACCCTACTTGTTAGACATTATCCTACTTGCTAGACATCATCGTACTTGTTAGACATCATCCTACTTGTTAGACATCATCCTACTGGTTAGACATCATCCTACTTGCTAGACATCATCCTACTTGTTAGACATCATCCTACTTGCTAGACATCATCCTACTTGCTAGACATCATCCTACTTGTTAGACATCATCCTACTTGTTAGACATCATCCTACTTGCTAGACATCATCCTACTTGCTAGACATCATCCTACTTGTTAGACATCATCCTACTGGTTAGACATCATCCTACTTGCTAGACATCATCCTACTTGTTAGACATCATCCTACTTGCTAGACATCATCCTACTTGCTAGACATCATCCTACTTGTTAGACATCATCCTACTTGTTAGACATCATCCTACTTGTTAGACATCATCCTACTTGCTAGACATCATCCTACTTGCTAGACATCATCCTACTTGCTAGACATCATCCTACTTGCTAGACATCATCCTACTTGCTACGTCGGATGAAGTCCAACTGTTAATTACTAAAAATGCTTTTCACGTAGTAAAAGTCGACACCCAGCCAACGCTGGAACCAATTTTACAGCTGGATAAATTGAAGCACTTGGGAATCAAGTGGTGAATAACGTTAATTGTTTCCGTTTGGGATGAGATTCGAACTCCTGACCTACAGAGTCCCTACTCATGTGAGTCTCGACTGTGCCTAAAAAATCACCGGTTATATTAAACTCAAGGATGTACTCAAATAGACCCAGTGGCCATCTGATAAGCTCGAGTTACAGCTCGAACTAAAGATTCGGCTGACTCAGTTTGAGCACAGAGGAACACGTGACACAGGCCGCTCGCACCGGCTGTTTCGTCGCTTAGGTCGCACACAACGCAACAGAAAAGTCTGGGAAGCCTTTGATATACTGTAGCGCAGACAACCGACTCCATTGGATGAAATTCTGCTCTGTGCTGCTGCTGCTGCTGCTGCTGCTGCTGCTGCTGCTGCTGCTGCTGCTGCTGCTGCTGCTGCTGCTGCTGCTGCTGCTGCTGCTGCTGCTGCTGCTGCTGCTGCTGCCGCTGCTGCTGCTGCGATTGTGCTTGTGCAGATCCAGCGCCAGTTCGAACCGACATACCGATTTGGACTCTGAATACGAAAACATTTTTAGTAATTAGCAGTTGGACTACCAAGCCATTTTGCCGCCCGTTTTCATAACAATGTTTCCCCCCTAAAATATTTTTGGCAGCGCCTGAGTGCTAACAGCGTTGGGTGGTGACTGATTGGTTGACAGACTAGGCGATGGTATCCTGTGGTTGAGCTGCACCTAATATTTAGGCTTGATCAGTGAAATTCGAGAAATTCGCGTCAGGGTGTCCATAGTGGCCTAGTTGCACCTGTTGTCAGGGGAATATTACCACCATGGTAGTTCTACTGTTAAAGATTCGAAAGTCATTCATCAACCCGTTTTCATTACCTATCCGTGGACTGAATCAGGCAAAAGCTCAATCCGTTGACTAGCACAGTCACCATGGCAACCGGAAACACTGACATCGTCGTCGACAAAGAAGAATTCGTTGAGACGGAAGAGGAGGCGAGAGCTTGGCGTCGTTTAGCCGCGGCAGCCGCCAGCAGCTGCTCCACCGGCCGATGGACAAAGTCTGCCGCGCTGGCTCCTGCAGCCAGCCTGACTCGGCCAGCTCCCAGCCATTTCGCTTGCGCCGCGGCCAACGCCTGCGTCGGCTGGGGAGTCGATGAACTTGACGGCGACCGCGGCGGGCGCCTAGAGAAAAGTCGACGAAGATGGTTGAGACTGAATACTGACCGCCGACGCCTGTTCTGCTGCTGCTGCTGCTGCTGCTGCTGCTGCTGCTTCTTTACAGACGCTGGATGCTGCGGTGACGTTGGAGATAGTGGCGATGTCGGCGGCGTGTCGGTTTCGTCAGCTTCCACCAGGGCGCTGAGCTGCCGACCTCCGGGTCCTCCGCCGCTACTGGCGGAGCTGCGAGTTCGCTGCAGGCCCTGGCGAAGCAACGGAGCCGACACTGCTGCTGCTGCTGTTGCTGCTGCTGGCATTGCTTGTGCTTGCTCGTGAGTGTTTTCTATTCTACTCTAAGCCTCTGCTCCTATATACAACCCGAATGTGATTCTCTGAGAAGTTTGAGTAAGGCGCGAGCATTAGCAAAAGCGTGGGAGCCCTTGTCACAACAGTCCTCTATACGAATGTGCTGTCTCAACCTCTATCCACTCTAGCAGTAATTATCAGGTAGCGCTTTGTCTAATATTGTAGTGGGGCTGTATCACACCAAAGGGTTTTGTATTTATTTACGCATTCCTAAACTTTTCCAACGCTTCATTCTCTACAGATTTGTGATTTCTTAACAAAGAAAGTATGAACTTTTATATTCTTTCCTGGCGAAAATTGGCAATAAATGGTGACGCACTGATTTCTCTGCTTCTAGTTTTTTACTATTTCTTAGTTGCTGCCAACTGTAAGGCAAAGTACTTTTATTGTCAATTGCCTTTTGCATTCGCGTACCAGAAAAACTAGCACGGCTACCCTGGTGAAACTAATAACCATAAAAATGCAAGAACAGGCCTGCAAATTTTAGAAAGACGTACTGAGACAAAAATAAAAAAGTACAAAATAAAAGAAGATAATATTGGGATCAAAGTAGAGAATGGGAGATTATTTTGACCTGGTGAGAAAGTGGGAGATTATCGGGATCTGGGAAGAGAATGGAAGATTATTGGGATCTGGGTGGAGAGTGGGAGATTATGGGGATCTGGGAAGAGAATGGAAGATTATTGGGATCTGGGAAGAGAGTGGGAGATTATGGGGATCTGGGAAGAGAGTGTGAGATTATGGGGATCTGGGAAGAGAGTGTGAGATTATGGGGATCTGGGAAGAGAGTGGGAGATTATGGGGATCTGGGAAGAGAGTGTGAGATTATGGGGATCTGGGAAGAGAGTGTGAGATTATGGGGATCTGGGAAGAGAGTGGGAGATTATGGGGATCTGGGAAGAGAGTGTGAGATTATGGGGATCTGGGAAGAGAGTGTGAGATTATGGGGATCTGGGAAGAGAGTGTGAGATTATGGGGATCTGGGAAGAGAGTGGGAGATTATGGGGATCTGGGAAGAGAGTGTGAGATTATGGGGATCTGGGAAGAGAATGGAAGATTATTGGGATATGAAGATAGAATGGGAGACTATTGGGATCTGGGGATAGAATGAGAAATTATGGGGATCTGGGGATGGAATGGGAGATTATTGGGGTCTGGGGATAGAATGGGAGATTATGGGGATCTGGGGATGGAATGGGAGATTATTGGGGTCTGGGGATAGAATGGGAGATTATGGGGATCTGGGGATGGAATGGGAGATTATTGGGGTCTGGGGATAGAATGGGAGATTATTGGGGTCTGGGGATAGAATGGGAGATTATGGGGATCTGGGGAGAGTATGGGAGAATGAGATAAGAGAGGAGATAAAACTAATTGAGTGCTCAAATATCAAGGAGGCCAGAAAAGAACTTCCAAAAGTCCAGTTGTATATTTCTAAGAAATCTAAGTAAGGTAGAGCTAGCTGCTTCCCACTGACCCCCAGGGTGTGGAAGCTGTTCGTTACCATAATCACTGACCTCCAGCTGGCAAAATTTCCCCAGCTGGGATTAACTCTAGTGTCCCAGATTCTGTGGCGGTTCTATTGCAGTCGCCTCACCGGCAGTCGGTCGGAGTGTCCGAGTCAATTTGAGTCCTAATTTTTCTTCTTTTCCCGAGGCGAAGCAATTGTGAGTGAGTTGAGTTGAGTTGCTCTCGCATACTGGCTGCAGTTGAGCAGTTGAGCAGTTGAGCAGTCAGTATACAGTCAGAGTTAATGAGATTTCCAACTGGGCACCAGGGCGAATGTCCAATGAAAGGTTGCTAGTGAAAAACTTTTGCTTCCAGTAGCAGGGAATTTTCACATCTGCGAGTAGTTCTGTGTGCCAGGGCATTATAGCTAGCATACGTGTGCAGTGCTGTGTATTGCTGGGTCATTCAACAAATGACTGATCGGTCGGTTGCTGCTTTTTTGTCATTTATTTTTTCCAGTCTCCGGCGCTCTGCATAATTAAGCAAAGTTTAAATTATTCAGTCACAAAAAGTGGACGGGTGAGAAAGATGATAAAGTCTTCTCTAGCTGTCATGGCGACAAAGGTGTGGACTTAAATTATTCATTTCCATCAGCTAGGAAGGATTGGTTTATACCAAATAGTATGGACTTTGCCACTATTTCCAGTCTAGTGTTGAACTATGTATGCCATTCTCTGCGGGACTTGGAATCAGGCCACATTCGATAGAGGGTCAGGGGCTACGTGAGAAACCGGAACTCAAAAAGATAGGAAAAGAGATGAGAAAGACTGACAGAAGAAAGATGGGAAAACTGTGAGAAGAGAGATGTGAGACTGTAAGAAGACAGATGTGAGACTGTGAGAAGAGAGGAGAGATGGGAGAGACTGAGAGCAGAGAGAAGAGAGATGGGAGACTGAGAGAAGAGAGAAGGTAGAGACTGAGAACAGAGAGATGGTAGAGACAGGGAGAAGAGAGATGGAAGAGACAGGGAGAAGAGAGATGGTAGAGACAGGGAGAAGAGAGATGGTAGAGACAGGGAGAAGAGAGATGGTAGAGACAGGGAGAAGAGAGATGGTAGAGACAGGGAGAAGAGAGATGGTAGAGACAGGGAGAAGAGAGATGGTAGAGACAGGGAGAAGAGAGATGGTAGAGACAGGGAGAAGAGAGATGGAAGAGACAGGGAGAAGAGAGATGGAAGAGACAGGGAGAAGAGAGATGGAAGAAGAAGAAGAGTAAGAGAGAAGGATACAGAATACAGAGATGAGCAATGGCAACAGAGTTAAGCAAGGTATTCGTGCTGTTGACTGAGGTTGGCAAGTGCTGGCTAGAATCATTGAGCAGATCTATTGAGCTGGCTGAGTTAGTACTGGTGCGTCAATATCATGAAATCGACGCGACCAGCTGCTGCCAGAGGCGTCACGTGCCTCTAATAAGGAATGCCGCCTAGAAAGACTTAATTAATTCCCTGAAGGCGACATTGTGTGTCTGAGCTTAGCGTGCTATGCTAGTCCGTTAATGAAAGTACAGTGAATCACAGTTAAATAGCAGTCTGTTCCATTGTTAGTAACAATTTTATTAAAAAAGTATGATTGCTCATCTTCGTTATTTTTCTGCTTCAAATTTTAGCCTGGAAATCGGCCAGCCGGAACTGAGGGTCTTCTCAGCAGTCAAATTGGATGTCGACCAAATCTGGGTCACAAAATCATATTCATGCTGTCAGTCTCTTGGAGCTTGCGATGTAGCAGCACAGGCTCACATAGGCTTATAGACCGACAAACTATCTCTGAATATTTTCTAATTTCTGTCTAATCTCTCCTAATTTCTGTCCAATATCTCCTAAATTCTGTCTAATCTCTCCTAAATTCTGTCTAATCTCTTCTAATTTCTGTCTAATATCTTCTAAATTCTGTCCAATATCTCCTAATTTCTGTCCAATATCTCCTAATTTCTGTCTAATATCTTCTAATTTCTGTCCAATATCTTCTAAATTCTGTCCATTATCTCCTAATTTCTGTCTAATCGCTCCTAATTTCTGTCTAATCTCTCCTAATTTCTGTCTAATCTCTCCTAATTTCTGTCTAATCTCTCCTAATTTTTGTCTAATATCTTCTAATTTCTGTCCAATATCTTCTAAATTCCGTCCAATATCTCCTAATTTCTGTCTAATCGCTCCTAATTTCTGTCTAATCTCTCTTAATTTCTGTCTAATCTCTCCTAATTTCTGTCTAATCTCTCAACAGAGCCGCTCACAGTCCATTAAAATGATGAAAAATCATTTTAGGAATGCGGCAGCCTTTCAGGCGTCAATCAAGCATTCGCTGTTCAACCTAGAACTTCATCTCGACTAGCTGCAATGCTCTGCTTTTTCCAAGGCTTCGGACGCAGAGCTGCCAGACAGTCAAAACAGGAAGAATTTCATTTTCATTTAGGAGATTCGGGAATTTCCGAACCTCGTTGTCGACTCACAGAGAGTTTTTGTAGAATTAATATAGAGATTAAACATTTTTATATGTACCAGCCTGACAACCTATAGAGAAATAATTTCATTATAATAATATTCCGCTTCATTCAGCACCGCATTCATTATCTACTGAATCGACCCACCCAAAAACCCCATCTTCAGTGTCCACCCACCCAAAATCCCCATCTTCAGTGTCCACCCACCCCAAAACCCCATCTTCAGCATCCAACCACCCCAAACCCCATCTTCAGTGTCCACCCACCCCAAACCCCATCTTCAGCATCCAACCACCCCAAACCCCATCTTCAGTGTCCACCCACCCCAAACCCCATCTTCAGTATCCACCCACCCCAAACCCCATCTTTAGTATCCACCCACCCCAAACCCCATCTTCAGTGTCCACCCACCTCAAACCCCATCTTTAGTATCCACCCACCCCAAAACCCCATCTTCAGTATCCACCCACCCCAAAACCCCATCTTCAATGTCCACCCACCTCAAACCCCATCTTTAGTGTCCACCCACCCCAAAACCCCATCTTCAGTGTCCACCCACCTCAAACCCCATCTTTAGTGTCCACCCACCCCAAAACCCCATCTTCAGTATCCACCCACCCCAAACCCCATCTTCAGTATCCACCCACCCCAAACCCCATCTTCAGTATCCACCCACCCAAACCCCATCTTCAGTATCCACCCACCCCAAAACCCCATCTTCAGTATCCACCCACCCAAAACCCCATCTTCAGTATCCACCCACCCAAACCCTAATTTCCGTAGTTTCCCAAGCTTTACCAACCCCACCCAAGAGCCAATATATCTCTCGCTTTCTTGAGCCATGGTTGTCAAGATAAGCACCCTGCGTGACCGTACGATATAAAAGTACACTATACTAGATAAGGAGGCTGTTTTGATAGATTTAACAGCTAACGGCTAAGAAGTTGGGTTAGCAAGATAATAAAGCTAGAAGGATTTTGGTCGCTAAGTCCAGATCCGTCGGTATGGTGTACTTTCAGGTTATGAGTTTAGCCTTACCAAATTAATTTGCACTCAAGATGCCCAGAACCGTGTATAATGAGTCACGCCCTGTTTCTGACACAGGTGAGTACTGATCAGGAAGGAACAAAACAAGAAAGGTTGGGCGACGAGAAAGGGATGAAAAAAACAGAGAAAATTAAATTCATATTTCATTAAAAAAATTCTGACAGCCAATGTTTTGTCAAACTAGATTTCGCCGTGACCTGGTTTCCGGTCAAATTTTTACTTCACTGCTTGTCAGGCGATAAGATAGTGAGTTAGTGTCAGGCAGGTATTCCTAAAGATAAATATTGTAGATGAGTTTGATAGAGCCTGGAATGTACAACTTTGAAGAAAGTCTGGTAGATAGAGTTCTGAAGGTAGAGTTTGGTAGATTGAGTTTGGTAGATAGAGTTCTGAAGGTAGAGTTTGGTAGATTGAGTTTGGTAGATAGAGTTCTGAAGGTAGAGTTTGGTAGGTAGAGTTTAGTAGATTGAGTTCTGTGGGTAGAGTTTAGTAGATTGAGTTCTGTGGATAGAGTTTAGTAGATAGAGTTCTGTAGGTAGAGTTTGGTAGATAGAGTTCTGAAGGTAGAGTTTGGTAGGTAGAGTTTGGTAGATAGAGTTTGGTAGATTGAGTTTGGTAGATAGAGTTCTGAAGGTAGAGTTTGGTAGATTGAGTTTGGTAGATAGAGTTCTGAAGGTAGAGTTCGGTAGATTGAGTTTGGTAGATAGAGTTCTGAAGGTAGAGTTTGGTAGGTAGAGTTTAGTAGATTGAGTTCTGTGGGTAGAGTTTAGTAGATTGAGTTCTGTGGGTAGAGTTTAGTAGATAGAGTTCTGTAGGTAGAGTTTGGTAGATAGAGTTCTGAAGGTAGAGTTTGGTAGGTAGAGTTTGGTAGATAGAGTTTGGTAGATTGAGTTTGGTAGATAGAGTTTGGTAGATAGAGTTTGGTAGATAGAGTTTGGTAGATAGAGTTTGGTAGGTAGAGTTTGGTAGGTAGATTTGGACAGATAAAGAACTGGTTTAGTAGAGCGTTAAGACTTATTATCAGTTCAGAGATAAAGAGTAGAAGGCGTGACCGGCCCCACCCGCAGGTGCTTTCAGGCGATTGTTGACACAGCCTCGTAAACACTGAGTCATCAGGCCTGATCAACCGGTTTGCCGGGGAATTCAACAGAAGATTTACAGCCAATCGTAGTCTTTCTTTTCGTCAACAATCCCATTCTTTCAACTAGCAGGTAATTGCCCGAGTTTTCTAAGTATTCTTCCGCTGTTTTCCTGCGTCCTAGATCAATTGAAGTGTACCGTCTGTATTTTTTTGTCTGTGTTTTCTGTCATTTTCTTTGTCCCTTTATCTCTGCTCTCCATAGTTTTGTCAGTATCCTCTGAGATTTTGTGTCTGCTCCCTGAGATTTTGTGCCTACCCTGGGATTTTGTGCCTACCCCCTGAGATTTTGTGTCTACCCATGAGATTTTGTCTCTACCCTCTGAGATTTTGTCTCTACCCCCTGAGATTTTGTCTCTACCCTCTGAGATTTTGTCTCTAACCCCTGAGATTTTGTGCCTTCTCTCTGAGATTTTGTGTCTTCTCTCTGAGATTTTGTGTCTGTTCCTTGAGATTTTGTGTCTACCCCTGAGATTTTGTCTCTCCCCTTAAGATTTTGTCGCTGTTCTCCGCGAATTTCATTCGGACCTTTGACATTTTGTCATTATGCTTTATTGTAGCTCATTATGCCTAAAAGTATGATATAATCTCAGGCGCCACAGACAATATGACAGTCTTGTCTTGTCACAGCCAGCCAGTACAATCAGTTGAGCCGGCCGTGTATTCTAAAAAGGAAGAGGTACTATTCCGCCAATGAAGCTAATTCTCAAGGTGTTATTCCCGGAAGATTTTCAAGCCTTTCTCAATGCGCCGGGGTACGAGAGCCGAGTCACTTTTCCAGATTCTAAGGTAGCGTAAGGTAGTAAGGTAAGGTAGCGGATTGTCGAAGCTTGGATGAGGATCAGGCAGGAAGCTGGGGGCTGGGATGGGTATCGCAGATGGGAAGCCTCAGCTTATTGATTTCCCAGTTCAGCCGCCGCCTAGGCCCCGCCTGGCCCCTGTCTCTCCAGGCGTTCTCTCAAAAAGCAGACTGGAAGCAAAGCAGGCGGGAGAGACGCTTGCTTGAGATGCAGCCCCAGAAAGAGAAAATGGCTTTTGCCGCTTAGATGGGACTCCAGTGCAATCTATTTTTACCTTATTTTTTTTAACCTTCCCCTCCACGCTGCTGTTGACTTATCCTCCACCCGAAAGGGGATCTATTCGGACTGGAGGATCGGGACCGCATAGGGTCAAGGGGAGGGGGAGGGAACAGGGACGCGAACTCACCGCTGCTAGGGTTTGGAAGGCTTGGGCTTAACGGGATGTGAAAGATTGCGATGCGAACTGCTCACGATTGCAATAAGAACGAAGAACTTATGAAATCCCTGATCCAATGCGCACCCGAAAACCAGATATTGTTTGCTTACTAAAACCCATCTGGACTAGACTAAAAATACTTTTGGCGTCTTAGCATCCTATTAACCTCGGCTCGTGCTTCACTCTTTTAACTGCGTGTGTCACTCTTTTAACTGCGTGTGTCACTCTTTCAGTTGCGTGTGTCACTCTTTCAGTTGCGTGTGTCACTCTTTCAGTTGCGTGTGTCACTCTTTCAGTTGCGTGTGTCCCTCTTTCAGTTGTGTGTGTCACTCTTTCAGTTGCGTGTGTCACTCTATCACCTGTGTGTAAGTCACTCTTTCAGCTGTGTGTGTCACTCTTTCAGCTGTGTGTGTCACTCTTTCAGCTGTGTGAGTCACTCTTTCAGCTGTGTGTGAGTCACTCTATCACCTGTGCGTGTGTCACTCTTTCCGCTGTGTGTGAGTCACTCTATCACCTGTGTGTGAGTCACTCTATCAGCTGTGTGTGAGTCACTCTATCACCTGTGTGTGAGTCACTCTATCAGCTGTGTGTGAGTCACTCTATCAGCTGTGTGTGAGTCACTCTATCAGCTGTGTGTGAGTCACTCTATCAGCTGTGTGTGAGTCACTCTATCACCTGTGTGTGAGTCACTCTATCAGCTGTGTGTGAGTCACTCTATCACCTGTGTGTGAGTCACTCTATCAGCTGTGTGTGAGTCACTCTATCACCTGTGTGTGAGTCACTCTATCAGCTGTGTGTGAGTCACTCTATCACCTGTCGCCTATCATCTGTGAACTGCTGAACTGTTTCATTTTTTTCCGGACATGGGCACAAAAATGTAGCAAGAAATTTAATAATACTCTTAGGAAAAACATATTAGCACTTTCGGTTAACCATTCGCTCGTATACTTTAAAATGAATTGTACTTTTAACACTGGGCAGTCGGTTCGCCTGTTATTTTTAGAGCTGTGTGCACAATGACCTGGCTGATTTCCCTAGAGGAAATGTGTACGCTCAACATGCGAGTGTAGGTTGCATTGCTGCATAGTCACATGCGCTATTAAGGTAGTTTTAGTTGCGACAAAAAACACACGATAAAATGTGCACAGAGCTTGGACGATTACGGTGAAACACTATAAGAAGCCGAGGGAACGAAACTAATTCTTTTTCTTACCGGAGAGAAAAGCAAAATAAGTTTAGAAAAGAAATTTCGACACCTCGAGTTTCAACGGGGTGAAGGTTACTTGGACTGTTAAAAAAAGCCACAAGGAAGACGCGATACAATACACTAGTTGGCCAGCCGATTCTGCTTCAGCTAGGGCTGGCTAGAATCTCGGTCGTGTCCGCTTCTTAATTGAAATCAAAAGTAAAAATTGACTCTACGAGTGACAGGAGAAATAATCTGACAAGCTTGGAGCGGGGCGGACAGTGAGACAGCTTCAGTGGTACACAGTACATAGTTACTTAGTGGTACACAGTGGTACATAGAGAGACAGCTTCAGTGGTACACAGAGAGACAGCTTCAGTGGTACAGAGAGAGAGACAGCTTCAGTGGTACAGAGAGAGAGACAGCTTCAGTGGTACAGAGAGAGACAGCTTTAGTGGTACAGAGAGAGAGACAGCTTCAGTGGTACAGAGAGAGAGACAGCTTCAGTGGTACAGAGAGAGAGACAGCTTCAGTGGTACAGAGAGAGAGACAGCTTCAGTGGTACAGAGAGAGAGACAGCTTCAGTGGTACAGAGAGAGAGACAGCTTCAGTGGTACAGAGAGAGACAGCTTTAGTGGTACAGAGAGAGACAGCTTCAGTGGTACAGAGAGAGAGACAGCTTCAGTGGTACAGAGAGAGAGACAGCTTCAGTGGTACAGAGAGAGAGACAGCTTCAGTGGTACAGAGAGAGAGACAGCTTCAGTGGTACAGAGAGAGAGACAGCTTCAGTGGTACAGAGAGAGAGACAGCTTCAGTGGTACAGAGAGAGAGACAGCTTCAGTGGTACAGAGAGAGACAGCTTTAGTGGTACAGAGAGAGACAGCTTCAGTGGTACAGAGAGAGAGACAGCTTCAGTGGTACATAGAGAGACAGCTTCAGTGGTACACAGAGAGACAGCTTCAGTGGTACAGAGAGAGAGACAGCTTCAGTGGTACAGAGAGAGAGACAGCTTCAGTGGTACAGAGAGAGACAGCTTTAGTGGTACAGAGAGAGAGACAGCTTCAGTGGTACAGAGAGAGAGACAGCTTCAGTGGTACAGAGAGAGAGACAGCTTCAGTGGTACAGAGAGAGAGACAGCTTCAGTGGTACAGAGAGAGAGACAGCTTCAGTGGTACAGAGAGAGAGACAGCTTCAGTGGTACAGAGAGAGACAGCTTTAGTGGTACAGAGAGAGACAGCTTCAGTGGTACAGAGAGAGAGACAGCTTCAGTGGTACAGAGAGAGACAGCTTCAGTGGTACAGAGAGAGAGACAGCTTCAGTGGTACAGAGAGAGAGACAGCTTCAGTGGTACAGAGAGAGAGACAGCTTCAGTGGTACAGAGAGAGAGACAGCTTCAGTGGTACAGAGAGAGAGACAGCTTCAGTGGTACAGAGAGAGACAGCTTTAGTGGTACAGAGAGAGACAGCTTCAGTGGTACAGAGAGAGAGACAGCTTCAGTGGTACAGAGAGAGACAGCTTCAGTGGTACAGAGAGAGAGACAGCTTCAGTGGTACAGAGAGAGAGACAGCTTCAGTGGTACAGAGAGAGAGACAGCTTCAGTGGTACAGAGAGAGAGACAGCTTCAGTGGTACAGAGAGAGAGACAGCTTCAGTGGTACAGAGAGAGACAGCTTCAGTGGTACAGAGGGAGAGACAGCTTCAGTGGTACAGAGAGAGACAGCTTCAGTGGTACACAGTACATAGTTACATAGTGGTACACTGTGGTACTGAGAGAGACAGCTTCAGTGGTACACAGTACATAGTTACATAGTGGTACACTGTGGTACTGAGAGAGACAGCTTCAGTGGTACACAGTACATAGTTACATAGTGGTACACTGTGGTACAGAGAGAGACAGCTTCAGTGGTACAGAGAGAGAGACAGCTTCAGTGGTACAGAGAGAGAGACAGCTTCAGTGGTACAGAGAGAGACAGCTTCAGTGGTACAGAGGGAGAGACAGCTTCAGTGGTACAGAGAGAGAAAGCTTGATTGTCACAGGGAGAGACAAATTTAATGTAATTGTACAGTCAATGCAGATATAGAATAACAAAGAAATGAAAGTACATTAGAAGATTATGAAGACCTTATCCTTTAAGCGTGATTGCTGGACATTGTCTGGCGCATTTGAAAATTGTGAAAACGAAAAAAAGCGAAGAAGCCGTTTATCAGGGCTATTTAGTCAATTGGTTATTGAAAAGGTAAGGAAACAAACAAGTTGGTGCGACTATGGCAATAAAAGACCTCAGTGTCAGGTTGATCTTCGATTCTGGCAGCCGAGGGCCAGAGCCTTCCTGCTCGAATCTCCGGTGTCCGACGAGGCGAACTCCTGCTGCGGCTTCTGCCTCAGCTGCTTCGGGCCCGGGTTGCGGTTAAACAGCAGGTCCATTTCAACCGGGTCGCCGTCCCAGTGCCGGCTACCACCGCTGGCGCGACCTCCGCAGCCGACATCGCCGTTTTCAAGGCCGTCTCCAGCGCCAACACCGGCTCCGAAATCGGCACCAAGTCCGGCTTCGCCACCTCCGATACCGCCGCCGACGCCGCCGCAAGCGGCGCCTCGTCCACCGCCGCCACCGCCGCCGCCGCCGCCTCGACCTCCACCGGGCCGTCTACTCTGGCAAGCGCAGAGGATCAAAGCCAGGGAGCGCCTGAATTTGCCATTCAACCAAGCGTAGATGATTGGATTGTACCAGATATTGCTCATAGCCAGCCAATAACAGATGGCGTGCGCCAGAATCTCGGCATCGCCCTGGCTGACTGTGCGCCAGTTGCTTGAGATCACGTACAGATGAATTGGGGACCAGGAGATGAAGAATAGTAGCATGATCACCACCAGCATCACAATGGTCTTCTTGCGCGTCACAATACGAATGCCGTGCGCTCCTCCACCGCCTGCGGTAGCCGCCTCGCCGTTGTTGCTGCCCGGGCCGGCGCCGCCGAAGACCGACTTGGCAATCCACAGGGTGTGGATTATCCGGGCGTAGATTAGCACAATCACAGCCAGGGGCAGGACGTACTGGGTCAGGAAGCTGACGCAGCTGAGAATGAGGCGCAGGCTGGAGTTGTCGAAAGGCATGAAAGCGCACACCGTGTTGTCCTGCATCTCGTAGACTCGCTTCACCTGATTGGTTGAACTGTGCGGAAACAGCACCCGACAGTTTAGGAGGCCGAGCAGAACTGAAGCGATCCAGCAGGCTGCGATCATCAGCTTGACGGCTCGCTTTGTGAAGCGCGGCTTCAACGGCGAGACAATGACCCGGTAGCGATCGACAGCGATGCAGACTAGAGTGAAGCTGCTGACGCTGATGCACAGACTGTTAGCAAAGTAGGCCATAGTGCAACTGGCGCTGCCCAGGCTCCAGTTGTCGAAGATGACGAATATCTTCAACAGGTTGATGGGAATGGCCACGCAGGCTAGAATCATCTGGGCCACGGACAGGTTCAGCAGGAAGATGTTTGTCACGGTGCGTAGGCTGCGACGCCTGTAGAGAACGCAGCAGACCAGGGCGTTGCCAACTAAACAAGCGATTGCCATGGCAACTATCACTACGGCGATGATTTCTAGCATCGCTCCGAGCCGCTCCCTGAGTACGCTGAAGAAGTTCTGGCTCTCCTTGGCCAGCACGCTGTTGTAGCTGACGTTGGTTTGATTTCTGGTGGCGGCCATGCGCAGCCGCAGAATGTCAAGCTTCTCGCGAAGCTTCCACTCGATGTCCGTCATTGGTGCCTGGGAGGCGGAACTGGCTTCGAGGTTCAGCATTGCTGTGCTGGAATTTCTCTGGTCCTCGACGAAAGAGCAGACTGGTCGCAATTCCACACTGAAGAGCAGTTTAAAAGCAAATCGCATGCGCTTCGCTGATTGGCTGTTTGTGCTTGCTGGATTCTGATTGGCCCTCAGCCTGCATCAGTTGCAAGTATGCTGCCTGACACACACCAAGGAGGACTGGAGAATGCGAAATACTTTAAGAGTCGAAGAAAAAAATATATATTTGACTACCGTAAAAAATCTGCTTCAGCTTTTCGACAAGCCCGCTTCTTTTTCCTGACCGCATCCGTTGTACGTACAACTGCTTGCCTTCTTCTCATTTCTCCGCTACTCGTCCCTTCCTGCACTCACCGTTAAATTCAATTACAAATTATCCAGGTTCGTTCGCTTATGTCTCGAGTGCGCACTTCGACAATGGGTGTGCTGCCTGTGTGAATATGTGAGTGAGTGAATATGTGATTGTGTGAATATGTGATTGTCTGAATATGTGATTGTGTGAATATGTGAGTGTGTGAATATGTGATTGTGTGAATATGTGATTGTGTGAATATGTGAGTGTGTGAATATGTGAGTGCGTGAATATGTGAGTGTGAGAATGTGTGCTTGTGTTTTATTATGTGAATGTATGTGAATGTATGTGAATATGTGAATTCGAGCTTGTGAACGCGTTAATATTATGAAGTTTCGTAGTGAGCACATTTAGCTAACTATTGAATGCTTCTGCACTGCATGTATAGGCGCTCCAGTCCTAACTCAAAAGTTTTTAGTATTTTTTTTCTTTCTTTTCTCATGCAGAGCTGGCTGCATGAATCGATATCGGTTCTAGGCCACTTCATATTCCCACGCGGTCAACGCCCGTCTGTTGTGTTCAATCCCCAATACTCGCACAAACTTATCCTGCTCGGAAGGCAAGCGAATGTTCTTAAAAGTGAGTCCTTCTATCTCCGGGTGCTTTTCCGGATTGAAGCTCTTAAAAGCTACTCTAAGATAAGGCTCTGACAGACTCGGGGTGTCCAACTTCCTGTTTGTGCTGCAGTCTGGCTTAAATCAACTTTGAAGAAATTTCTTAACTCCTTTTTCACATCAAGCCACTCAGCCTTCTCTCCGCGGCTGCGCCCTCAAAATGAATGTGGCCTCGCCGCGGAATCGAACTCAGGGACCTCGTTGCGAGAGGCAAACGCGTTACCATTTCGAACTTCCGTTGCCAAAGTCAGAAATCTTGATAAAATCTGCCCGTATTAATGCGAGTTGAGTGTGACGAATAAGTCGTAAAAATGAGAAAGTGGCACGAAAAAGTACACATCTGCGTCGGAGTGGGGTGGCTGGCAGGCTTCAGCCCCGGTAACCGAACTGCATGCGCGCGCCGATTCCCCTGGAACTGAACATGTGCCAGCTATCGACCACAAACAGGAGAGAAAGAATGATCCCATTCTCAAACTGTACGACTCCCAAGCGACCAAGTAATACAGGCAGGCCCGCCATCACCTCTAGGGTCTTGGTCCAAACCAAGGGGAAGAGATTTGGGAGAAAACTAATAATTCCCAAGCAAGTCCAAGGGCCGCTGCGGCCGATAAAATTTCCCTATATAGTCGGAGGCTGTGACATATTTTGCATTAACTAAGAGTTGGCATCCAGTGGACCTATTTGCAAAATGGGATTTATGATGCGTGCCGAGGAACTTATTTTATTCCCCGCTGATGAAGAATCCCGAGCCTAACAGAGCCTCAGATACGGGTGCCATGTACTCTGGGGAATCGGAGGTGAATGAAGGCAGTCTAGATGTGTCCCATCTCGCTCTGGGAGTCAGTGATTGATTAATTCATTTACAGTTCTCTGCATCGCTGTGAGAGATGCACAAAAATTTGTGTCGGCACAATATGTGCTTCAAGCACACTGCAATAAGAAGCATCTGCAATTGCCTCCAAATATCTTTCACTAGTCTGTGAATGGAGTTATCCATTGTGCTGAATAACTGACGATGTTGATTTCAATCCAACCAGTTAGTTAGTTTGTTAGTTAGTTAGTTAGTTAGTTAGTTAGTTAGTTAGTTAGTTAGTTAGTTAGTTAGTTTGTTTGTTTGTTTGTTTGTTAGTTAGTCAGTTAGTTAGTTTGTTAGTCAGTTAGTTAGTTAGTTAGTTAGTTAGTTAGTTAGTTAGTTAGTTAGTTTGTTTGTTTGTTTGTTTGTTTGTTTGTTTGGTTGTTTGTTTGTTTGTTTGTTTGTTTGTTTGTTTGTTTGTTTGTTTGTTTGTTTGTTTGCTTGTTAGTTAGTTAGTTAGTTTGTTAGTTAGTTAGTTAGTTTGTTAATTAGTTAGTTAGTTAGTTAGTTAACAGGTAAGTTTAGTTTACAGGACAGGTAAATTCTTGCCGTCAAGGTGACGACTTCATCTAGAGCTCATAAGCTAACTCGTTGGCTACAGCATAAGAAAATCATATTGAAATGATAAAGCTTTTTAAACCATGAATGGAAATGTAAGTTTTTTATTTATGAGTATATAAATATTTCAAATAAGTATATCTTTTCACTTTAGCTTCATAGTAGAATGCAGTAGTACATGAAGTATGTTGTATTTTAATAATTAATTTTTTTTTATTATTTAAAAATTACTAACTAATACAAAGGACGGCTGGAAAAATATTTTCAGCCATGCGTATGTTAGGTCTTACAAAAAGTTTGTTATTCCTTTATGGCGCGAATTTGAATTATTAAAACTTGATTGAAAAAAAATCATAAAAGTAAGCAATAATTTTTATTAGTCCCTCGTCCAGCGGTCTTCCACCGGTGGGAATCCGCGCGGAGGCGGCTGCTGGTCCCGATCCTTGAACCTGTCGAATGGCGACCGGCCGCCAGCTTCGATAGCGTCGCAGACGCGACGACCCAGAGCGTCAGCGGAGGCTGCGTCAACTCGCTCTCCGCCGCCGAAGTCCAGCGGCACAAGCGAGCCGCCCTGGGCAAACAGGCGCAGCATGTCGGCGGCACGTGGCTCCAGGTCGCGACCGTCGCCGACTACCGCCATCAGCTGGTCAAAGGCTTGCCTAGCCGCCTCCGCCACGGAGACGGCCTCAGTCAGGGCGCGCTCGTCGACCCGAATGCCTGGACCGGCCGGCGTCAGGATGATCAGCGAGCAGGGCGTCGTTATGCGCAGACGGCGACGGAGACGTTCAGCGGCCGCGGCAGCCTCGGGCAGGTTGCACTCGTCAGCCAGCTGGCTGTGAAGGCTACGCACAGCGGCGGCCAGGCGACGGCGCATCGCCACGATGGTCTCGGCTGCCGACAATGCCGCCTCAGCTTCGTCGACAACGTCAAGAACACGACGATTGAAGAAGAAGACGATGACTCGCGACGGAGCCAGGCGGTCCAGGAAGGCGTCGAGGAAGGCCAGCAGTCGGCCGAGGCTGCCGGCGTCCGAAGAGGTGTGCACCAGAAGGAACAGGGTTGTGCGGGTTCGCGACAGGCACGTGGCCAGGGCGGGCGGCGGCGGAGGCAGGAAGGCCTTCGCCTGCCTATTGTCAACGGAGCTGGACTCGCTGGAGAATTCAGTTCGGTTAGCCACGTGACCGCTGTTGCTGAAGCTGCTCTGCTTGCCGGTATCCGAGCTGAGAACAGTCCGGCCATTGACCTGAGTGAGATGCTGGTCACGCTGGGCGCTGTCCCCGGACTCGCTAGCCTTCAGCTCCTTGGCACTGCGCTCCGCCGTCTTCTCGTTGGTTGCGACCGAGTCGACCTGCTTCACACCGCCCTGACCGTCGTTCTGGAAGCCGTGATTCCATTCGACACTCTTAGCGGTCTTGCGCACCTGCTGGAGCGTCTCCTCCGTGCGGCTCTGCTTGTTTTCCGACTTTAACGACTGCGACACACTGGAGAAGATGGGCGTCAGCTGAGCAGGCGACTGTCCCCGGTTCCAGATGGTGTCGAAGCCGAATGTCAGTTTGGAGCTTCCACCCAATGCTGCCTGCCAGTTAGGTGCGTCTTGCAGGGGTTGCCACAGGAAGTTCAAGTTTGCCGATGACATCCCATCGAGGCACATCAGCAGCAGTAGCAAGCTCTGTGACGCCATTTTGAACTTCACGTTGAGAAGCTTCATCGATGTTACAGTTAGTTTTGGTTTCCGTTATTATTGTTCGCAGTTTTGATTTTGATCAGGAGACGAACGAGATTGGTCTTTTATGTGTTTTCATCGTTGTGGAGTTTAATCGGATGTTTGGCTGTGGCTAAAAATAGCCTTTGTACACAGTTTACATTTAATATTGTGCCTTTTCAGCTCTAATCCAATAGCCTTACTAGGTGGAGCATGTAGGGTGGTGGTCGCGGCTAGAAATTGAGTGGCAAAAAACATTTCGTTTTTTTCTGTCGTGTTTTTAGTGGCTGGTCCCACCCCTAACTAGAGGGCCTGGTTTGAAATGTAATGTACATTCAATCCGACCACTTTTCCACTGTACACGGTTGAGAAAGTTTTCACTCCCCTAACGCCTATCATTGGCTGGAACCATTTTTATTAGCGGTAAATGACAATTACAATGTTTAAGGTAAAGCTAAATTATTTTGGACCAGCCTAAAATATAAAATATCATTTTAGCATTATTGTCGCCTAGCTATTAATAATCCCAAAGTCTATTAGCGCGTTAACTTTTATTTTAAAGGAAAGAAATGAGACATTGACATTGTACGTGAATTATTTTAGTTTCTAAATAATGAATTCAGTGGCCATAGTTAAACTAGACACTATATCTCTAAACACCAGCCACATTGTTAACATGAAAAAAATCAAACTTATCTTTTTGATCTACAAGCCACAACATTTTTATATCGACATCTTGCAAATAAAGTGACAGATTGGTGCACAGATAAACAAAAATAGGGTTTTGATTTAAATATGTATATAATAAAGTTTGACAACTGATTTGTCAGTTGTCAGACAACAAAAATATTATGCAGGATTGTTGCATCACAAAAATTTTTTCATCACAAAAAGTTAATCTATATTTTAATAAGATGCCTAAATCTATAGACAAATGTAATCAGGATGGAATGATATCCAAGAATGCAAAAAAGTCACATTTCAAAACAACAAGAAAAGCATATTGTAGTTTATTAAAAGTGATGAAAAATAGTATGCCTACTAATATTATGCTGATATAGTTCGAGAGCTAATAAAATATTAGAATGCGCACAAATGTTAAAAATGAAAGATGGTTCACACAAAAAACTTTAGAAAAATACTGAGCTATTATATTTATTTAAAAAATTAATTTATAGACATTTTAAGTTTGCTCAAAATTTAAATATAATGCTCTAACTACACAACCCTAACTATTAAGATCAGCGGCATGTTACAGCAACTAACAACAAAAAATAGAAAGACCTGCACTCATCACAAAAGTGTGCTTTGATTTCTGTATCCTAACAATGCAAAACTGTGTTTTGCTCATTTTAAATTTCTTTTTCCTTTCAAAGTGGCCTTGCAAAACTAAAGCAAACGAAAATAAAACATTGAGTGACAACGAATAGATGCATTTTTACAACCATTCATTTGGTAGTTCAGTTTAGCATTAAACCTTGCGGGAATCCTATCCTCACGGTACAAACATTCGATCAGTTCTGATTGGATAGAGGAGCCTTCTCTTCATCGTCCGCCGGTTCGTCTGCTTTGACCTCGGCAGCAGCGCCGGCTCCGACTCCGTCGCCAGCCAACCGACCCGACGTTGGCGGCACGCCGAGCTCGAAGGTCTTGCCTGTGCGTGAGTTCGGGCTCAGGTTGAGCTTGCTGATTGACAGCATCTCACCTTGAGACTCTTCTACCTCGGCCGGGGCGATGTTCACCACGCAGCGGAAGACGTCGTGGTGCTTCTGCAGCCGGCCGGTCAGGAACAGCCAGTCGGTGAGGTAGCTGACGCCCACACAGGCCGCTAGAGAGGCCAGCATGCTGAGCGTCTTCACCGGGAATCGCTGATAGAATGCGTCGCCGTCAACGAAGCCCGGATAGCGAATCAGAGGCGGCAGGAACAGCAGCGCTTCGCCGGCTGTGAGGCGGCAGAACAAACCGACAGTGTAGCCAGCCAGAGACCCGTACGTGTTCGACTTCTTTATGTAGATGACGTTGAGCAGCTGCGGGAACAGGATGACAAACACCAGGTCGGAGCAGAGGAACCACAGGCCGTAGATGGTGGTGATCTTGATGGCTAGGACGCAGGCGATGGCTCCGATGACGGCGATGGCAGCCCGCATCGACCAGATGATCTGCCGGTCCGTAGCCTGCTGCCAGAAGATTGGCTTCATCACGTTGCGGGCGAACATTGAGGCTGCGGATAAGATTGAGCTGTCAGCCGATGACATCACGGCGGCCGAGACCACGCCGAGGCCGAGGAAGGAGACAGCTGGCGGGCAGAGGTACTGAAGCACCAGCGGCAGGATCAGCTTCATGTCCTTGTCAGAGAACTGGCCGTTCTGGGTCTTGTTGAGAAATCCAGTGGCTTCCCAGTCTATTTGAGAAGGGTTGGCAGAAAATGTTAACGAAATTATGCGTTTTATTAACATGGTGCACGCCATTTTCCCCTTGGGACCACGGGAGTATTTCAAATACTCACAGCCTACTTCCCGATTGCTCCGAAACCGAATGACCGATTTTCGTGAAAGTCTATCATATGGATCAGAACTGGATCCATATTGTGATCCATAGTGTGTTCTGCATTTTCATGGCGATTGGTGCAATTTTTGGGAGATACAGAAAATGAAAAATGTATGGTAATTGAAATAACGCCGTGGAAATACCTTATACGTGTACTGTAAAAGGTCGAGGTTGTCTAGAGCTTCTAGCCCAGTGATACAGATACTGTAAAAACTGATGTTCAATTCATAATAATAATAATAATTGATTACACCTGCCCCAATAGGGTCAGATGTTCAGCTGACAGCACAGCCGCAGCTATTGCGCGGCGCATCTGAAGGCTGCGTA
Source organism: Macrostomum hystrix (assembly GCA_950097015.1). Classification (NCBI taxonomy): domain Eukaryota; kingdom Metazoa; phylum Platyhelminthes; family Macrostomidae; genus Macrostomum; species Macrostomum hystrix. The sequence continues at coordinate 6,023,088 of CATNEN010000034.1, read as the reverse complement.
CAGCACTTCAGTCCATGGACTGGGGGGACGCCACACCCACCTTCAATTATCCCAGCTGATGCTGGTACCCATTTAACAGCTGGGTGAACTGAAGCAATGCAGAGTTAGGTGTCTTGCTAAAGGACACAAATTGTTTCAGTGGAGTCGGGAATCGAACCCCCGACCTTCAAGTCGTGAGTCCGACGCCCTAACCACTAGGCTAGTGATGTTCAAGCTCCTTTAAATAAGAGTTAAACACATTTCAAGGGCACAATAAGACTTACCTGTGGACGCGGCCACGGCCCCGATCAGAATTGACGGCACAGCCATCAGCAGACAGCCGAATGCGGCTACGTAAGACAGAATCTGGGCCTTCTTGGCCGACTTAGCCGATAGTACACGCTGAAAGTACACTTGCCAGGGTATGCCGCCAAAGGTGAGCATGAGAAGATTGTCGGCATAATTCGCGCCGTCCAGCGGGTCCAGCTTGCCGAGCCAGCCAAATTGTTCCGTGCCGTTCCAGACTCGGCTGATGGCGGTCTCCAGGATTGGCTTGCTGTAACTGCTGGTCATGGCGAATGGCACTGAGATCCACTGGAATTGCAGGGCGGGGGGACGAGTTCGCTTGACGTGTGGCTCGGAAGATTTGGCACGTAGATTTGGTAGTTTAGAGGACGCGGTGGGTAGAAGTGGTATATTGGAGGACGCGGCAGGCAGATTTGGTAGATTAGAGGCCGTGGCAGGTAGATTTGGTAGATTAGAGAACGCGGCAGGTAGATTTGGTAGTTTAGAGGACGCGTAGATAGATTTGGTAGTTTAGAAGACGCGGCAGGTAGATTTGGTAGTTTAGAAGACGCGGCAGGTAGATTTGGTAGTTTAGAGGACGCGGCAGGTGGATTTGTTAGTTTAGAGGACGCGGCAGGTAGATTTGGTAGTTTAGAGGACGCGGTGGGTAGATTTGGTAGTTTAGAGGACGCGGCAGGTAGATTTGGTAGTTTAGAAGACGCAGCAGGTAGATTTGGTAGTTTAGAGGACGCGGCAGGTAGATTATGTAGTTTAGAGGACGCGGCAGGTAGATTTGGTAGATTAGAGGACGCGGCAGGTAGATTTGGTAGTTTAGAGGACGCGGCAGATGGATTCGGTAGCTTGGAAGATGCAGCACGTAGATTTGGTAGTTTGGAAGATGCGGCAGGAAGATTTAGGAGCTTGTAAGATTGGGCAGGTAGATTTAGGAGTTTAGAAGACTTGGCAGGTAGATTTGAAAGATAGAATGTCTTTTTTACGCTAGAATTAGGAAGGAGCCTTGATGAATATTTATATTCCAAAATCGCGTAGCATACTATTTCGCTTCATCCTACTCATGAGTAGAATACCGTGAAAAGGTATCCGAAATCTACAAATCCACAAATTCACTGAGATCATGTGTTAATAAAAAAGTTCCTTCGATCACTTCATAATTAAAAATTGTTTCCTTACGTTGAACAAATTCTCTGTGAGATAACAGTTAACTGCATTTATCTGACCACAGGCAGTCCGAACTCATATTGCGAACTTTAGTGGCTGTCATTTCTATAACGTTTTATTTCTGTCACGTCGGCATGTCCGTTGGGGATTCGCTTGACTTTTGAGATTATAGAAAAATTTAATTTAACCCTCATCTCGCTATGCTTCACCGTTTGAGCATGCGAAAAAAAGATTTGAGAAAAAAATGATTGAGCATAGCATTTGACATTCCCAATTCATCCTCCAATCCCCATTTTTTTTCCATCATGTCGGGTCGTCATGTCGATTCCTCGTTTAAGCTCGCTTTTTTCCCATCCTGTCTTCTCTTTGAACTCGGAATGAAAGGCTTCTCTGTCCAGCCTGACTTTTCTTGGCTACATCTTTCTTGAGAACACGACAGCACACTCAATCACGCACCGCAATTTCTTGCCTTGTCCAGGTTCAGGTACCATACTCCTTAGGTGAAAGATGGACAAATACTCGTAGAGCAAACAACTGGATAAAAGTCTCTAAGCACTTGGCTGTTTCAAACAAAATGTTTTTTGTTTAGTAAATAAATGCCGAATATTGCAACCAAACATTGAGGACTTTCACATCGGAGAAAAAAGGAAAGAATTGGGTATCATTAAATTGGGATAATTTTGAATCGAGATTGAGATCATTTAGAATTGGATTGGGATCATTCAGATATGGAATGGGATCATTCAGATATGGAATGGGATCATTTAGATATGGAATGGGATCATTCAGATATGGAATGGGATCATTCAGATATGGAATGGGATCATTCAGAGTTGGAATGGGATTATTCAGAATTGGAATGGGATCATTCAGATATGGAATTAATCATTTATAATTAGAATGTGATCATTCAGAATTGGAATGAGATTATTCAGAATTGGAATGGGATCATTCAGAATCGGGAATGGAATCATTCAGAATCGGGAATGAAATCATTCAGAATCGGGAATGGAATCATTCAGAATCGGGAATGGGATCATTCAGAATCGGGAATGGAATCATTCAGAATCGGGAATGGGATCATTCAGAGATCATTCAGATATGGAATGGGATTATTCAGAATTGGAATGGGATCATTCAGAATCGGGAATGGAATCATTCAGAATCGGGAATGGGATCATTCAGATATGGAATGCGATCATTCAGATATGGAATGGGATTATTCAGAATCGGGAATGGAATCATTCAGAATCGGGAATGGAATCATTCAGAATCGGGAATGGGATCATTCAGATATGGAATGCGATCATTCAGATATGGAATGGGATTATTCAGAATTGGAATGGGATTATTCAGAATTGGAATGGGATCATTCAGATATGGAATTAATCATTTATAATTAGAATGTGATCATTCAGAATTGGAATGAGATTATTCAGAATCGGGAATGGAATCATTCAGAATCGGGAATGGAATCATTCAGAATCGGGAATGGAATCATTCAGAATCGGGAATGGGATCATTCAGATATGGAATGCGATCATTCAGATATGGAATGGGATTATTCAGAATTGGAATGGGATTATTCAGAATTGGAATGGGATCATTCAGATATGGAATTAATCATTTATAATTAGAATGTGATCATTCAGAATTGGAATGAGATTATTCAGAATCGGGAATGGAATCATTCAGAATCGGGAATGGAATCATTCAGAATCGGGAATGGAATCATTCAGAATCGGGAATGGAATCATTCAGAATCGGGAATGGGATCATTCAGATATGGAATGCGATCATTCAGAGATCATTCAGATATGGAATGGGATTATTCAGAATTGGAATGGGATTATTCAGAATCGGGAATGGAATCATTCAGAATCGGGAATGGAATCATTCAGAATCGGGAATGGAATCATTCAGAATCGGGAATGGAATCATTCAGAATCGGGAATGGAATCATTCAGAATCGGGAATGGGATTATTCAGAATTGGAATGGGATTATTCAGAATTGGAATGGGATTATTCAGAATTGGAATGGGATTATTCAGAATTGGAATGGGATTATTCAGAATCGGGAATGGGATCATTCAGATATGGAATGCGATCATTCAGATATGGAATGCGATCATTCAGATATGGAATGCGATCATTCAGATATGGAATGGGATTATTCAGAATTAGAATGGGATTATTCAGAATTGGAATGGGATCATTCAGATATGGAATTAATCATTTATAATTAGAATGTGATCATTCAGAATTGGAATGGAATCATTCAGAATCGGGAATGGGATCATTCAGATATGGAATGCGATCATTCAGATATGGAATGGGATTATTCAGAATTGGAATGGGATTATTCAGAATTGGAATGGGATCATTCAGATATGGAATTAATCATTTATAATTAGAATGTGATCATTCAGAATTGGAATGGGATTATTCAGAATTGGAATGGAATCATTCAGAATCGGGAATGAAATCATTCAGAATCGGGAATGGAATCATTCAGAATCGGGAATGGGATCATTCAGAATCGGGAATGGAATCATTCAGAATCGGGAATGGGATCATTCAGAGATCATTCAGATATGGAATGGGATTATTCAGAATTGGAATGGGATCATTCAGAATCGGGAATGGAATCATTCAGAATCGGGAATGGAATCATTCAGAATCGGGAATGGAATCATTCAGAATCGGGAATGGAATCATTCAGAATCGGGAATGGAATCATTCAGAATCGGGAATGGAATCATTCAGAATCGGGAATGGAATCATTCAGAATCGGGAATGGGATTATTCAGAATTGGAATGGGATTATTCAGAATTGGAATGGGATTATTCAGAATTGGAATGGGATTATTCAGAATCGGGAATGGAATCATTCAGAATCGGGAATGGGATCATTCAGAATCGGGAATGGAATCATTCAGAATCGGGAATGGGATCATTCAGATATGGAATGCGATCATTCAGAGATCATTCAGATATGGAATGGGATTATTCAGAATTGGAATGGGATTATTCAGAATCGGGAATGGAATCATTCAGAATCGGGAATGGAATCATTCAGAATCGGGAATGGAATCATTCAGAATCGGGAATGGAATCATTCAGAATCGGGAATGGAATCATTCAGAATCGGGAATGGAATCATTCAGAATCGGGAATGGAATCATTCAGAATCGGGAATGGAATCATTCAGAATCGGGAATGGAATCATTCAGAATCGGGAATGGGATCATTCAGATATGGAATGCGATCATTCAGATATGGAATGCGATCATTCAGATATGGAATGGGATTATTCAGAATTGGAATGGGATTATTCAGAATTGGAATGGGATCATTCAGATATGGAATTAATCATTTAAAATTAGAATGTGATCATTCAGAATTGGAATGAGATTATTCAGAATCGGGAATGGAATCATTCAGAATCGGGAATGGAATCATTCAGAATCGGGAATGGAATCATTCAGAATCGGGAATGGAATCATTCAGAATCGGGAATGGAATCATTCAGAATCGGGAATGGAATCATTCAGAATCGGGAATGGGATTATTCAGAATTGGAATGGGATTATTCAGAATTGGAATGGGATTATTCAGAATTGGAATGGGATTATTCAGAATCGGGAATGGAATCATTCAGAATCGGGAATGGGATCATTCAGAATCGGGAATGGAATCATTCAGAATCGGGAATGGGATCATTCAGATATGGAATGCGATCATTCAGAGATCATTCAGATATGGAATGGGATCATTCAGAATTGGAATGGGATTATTCAGAATCGGGAATGGAATCATTCAGAATCGGGAATGGAATCATTCAGAATCGGGAATGGAATCATTCAGAATCGGGAATGGAATCATTCAGAATCGGGAATGGAATCATTCAGAATCGGGAATGGGATTATTCAGAATTGGAATGGGATTATTCAGAATTGGAATGGGATTATTCAGAATTGGAATGGGATTATTCAGAATTGGAATGGGATTATTCAGAATCGGGAATGGGATCATTCAGATATGGAATGCGATCATTCAGATATGGAATGCGATCATTCAGATATGGAATGGGATTATTCAGAATTGGAATAGGATCATTCAGAATCGGGAATGGGATTATTCAGAATTGGAATGGGATTATTCAGAATTGGAATGGGATTATTCAGATATGGAATGGGATTATTCAGAATTGGAATGGGATTATTCAGAATTGGAATGGGATCATTCAGATATGGAATTAATCATTTATAATTAGAATGTGATCATTCAGAATTGGAATGGGATTATTCAGAATCGGGAATGGAATCATTCAGAATCGGGAATGGAATCATTCAGAATCGGGAATGGAATCATTCAGAATCGGGAATGGAATCATTCAGAATCGGGAATGGGATCATTCAGATATGGAATGGGATTATTCAGAATTGGAATGGGATTATTCAGAATCGGGAATGGAATCATTCAGAATCGGGAATGGAATCATTCAGAATCGGGAATGGAATCATTCAGAATCGGGAATGGGATCATTCAGATATGGAATGCGATCATTCAGATATGGAATGGGATTATTCAGAATTGGAATGGGATCATTCAGAATCGGGAATGGAATCATTCAGAATCGGGAATGGGATCATTCAGATATGGAATGCGATCATTCAGATATGGAATGGGATTATTCAGAATTGGAATGGGATTATTCAGAATCGGGAATGGAATCATTCAGAATCGGGAATGGAATCATTCAGAATCGGGAATGGAATCATTCAGAATCGGGAATGGGATCATTCAGATATGGAATGCGATCATTCAGATATGGAATGGGATTATTCAGAATCGGGAATGGAATCATTCAGAATCGGGAATGGAATCATTCAGAATCGGGAATGGAATCATTCAGAATCGGGAATGAAATCATTCAGAATCGGGAATGAAATCATTCAGAATCGGGAATGGAATCATTCAGAATCGGGAATGGAATCATTCAGAATCGGGAATGGAATCATTCAGAATCGGGAATGGAATCATTCAGAATCGGGAATGGGATCATTCAGACATGGAATGCGATCATTTAGAGATCATTCAGATATGGAATGGGATTATTCAGAAATGGAATGGGATTATTCAGAATCGGGAATGGAATCATTCAGAATCGGGAATGGAATCATTCAGAATTGGAATGAGATTATTCAGAATTGGAATGGGATCATTCAGAATCGGGAATGGAATCATTCAGAATCGGGAATGGAATCATTCAGAATCGGGAATGGAATCATTCAGAATCGGGAATGGAATCATTCAGATATGGAATGCGATCATTCAGATATGGAATGGGATTATTCAGAATTGGAATGGGATTATTCAGAATTGGAATGGGATCATTCAGATATGGAATTAATCATTTATAATTAGAATGGAATCATTCAGAATTGGAATGAGATTATTCAGAATCGGGAATGGAATCATTCAGAATCGGGAATGGGATCATTCAGAATCGGGAATGGAATCATTCAGAATCGGGAATGGGATCATTCAGATATGGAATGCGATCATTCAGAGATCATTCAGATATGGAATGGGATTATTCAGAATTGGAATGGGATTATTCAGAATCGGGAATGGAATCATTCAGAATCGGGAATGGAATCATTCAGAATCGGGAATGGAATCATTCAGAATCGGGAATGGAATCATTCAGAATCGGGAATGGGATTATTCAGAATTGGAATGGGATTATTCAGAATTGGAATGGGATTATTCAGAATTGGAATGGGATTATTCAGAATTGGAATGGGATTATTCAGAATCGGGAATGGGATCATTCAGATATGGAATGCGATCATTCAGATATGGAATGCGATCATTCAGATATGGAATGGGATTATTCAGAATTGGAATGGGATTATTCAGAATTGGAATGGGATTATTCGGAATTGGAATGGGATTATTCAGAATTAGAATGGAATCATTCAGAATCGGGAATGGAATCATTCAGAATCGGGAATGGAATCATTCAGAATCGGGAATGGAATCATTCAGAATCGGGAATGGGATCATTCAGATATGGAATGCGATCATTCAGATATGGAATGGGATTATTCAGAATTGGAATGGGATTATTCAGAATTGGAATGGGATCATTCAGATATGGAATTAATCATTTATAATTAGAATGTGATCATTCAGAATTGGAATGGAATCATTCAGAATCGGGAATGGGATCATTCAGATATGGAATGGGATTATTCAGAATTGGAATGGGATTATTCAGAATCGGGAATGGAATCATTCAGAATCGGGAATGGAATCATTCAGAATCGGGAATGGAATCATTCAGAATTGGAATGGGATTATTCAGAATTGGAATGGGATTATTCAGAATTGGAATGGGATTATTCAGAATTGGAATGGGATTATTCAGAATCGGGAATGGGATCATTCAGATATGGAATGCGATCATTCAGATATGGAATGCGATCATTCAGATATGGAATGCGATCATTCAGATATGGAATGCGATCATTCAGATATGGAATGGGATTATTCAGAATTGGAATGGGATTATTCAGAATTGGAATGGGATTATTCAGAATTGGAATGGGATTATTCAGAATTGGAATGGAATCATTCAGAATCGGGAATGGAATCATTCAGAATCGGGAATGGAATCATTCAGAATCGGGAATGGGATCATTCAGATATGGAATGCGATCATTCAGATATGGAATGGGATTATTCAGAATTGGAATGGGATTATTCAGAATTGGAATGGGATCATTCAGATATGGAAATAATCATTTATAATTAGAATGTGATCATTCAGAATTGGAATGGAATCATTCAGAATCGGGAATGGGATCATTCAGATATGGAATGCGATCATTCAGATATGGAATGGGATTATTCAGAATTGGAATGGGATTATTCAGAATCGGGAATGGAATCATTCAGAATCGGGAATGGAATCATTCAGAATCGGGAATGGAATCATTCAGAATCGGGAATGGAATCATTCAGAATCGGGAATGGAATCATTCAGAATCGGGAATGGAATCATTCAGAATCGGGAATGGAATCATTCAGAATCGGGAATGGGATCATTCAGATATGGAATGGGATTATTCAGAATTGGAATGGGATTATTCAGAATCGGGAATGGAATCATTCAGAATCGGGAATGGAATCATTCAGAATCGGGAATGGAATCATTCAGAATCGGGAATGGGATCATTCAGAATCGGGAATGGAATCATTCAGAATCGGGAATGGGATCATTCAGATATGGAATGCGATCATTCAGATATGGAATGGGATTATTCAGAATTGGAATGGGATCATTCAGAATCGGGAATGGAATCATTCAGAATCGGGAATGGGATCATTCAGATATGGAATGCGATCATTCAGATATGGAATGGGATTATTCAGAATTGGAATGGGATTATTCAGAATCGGGAATGGAATCATTCAGAATCGGGAATGGAATCATTCAGAATCGGGAATGGAATCATTCAGAATCGGGAATGGGATCATTCAGATATGGAATGCGATCATTCAGATATGGAATGGGATTATTCAGAATTGGAATGGGATCATTCAGAATCGGGAATGGAATCATTCAGAATCGGGAATGGAATCATTCAGAATCGGGAATGAAATCATTCAGAATCGGGAATGGAATCATTCAGATATGGAATGCGATCATTCAGAGATCATTCAGATATGGAATGGGATTATTCAGAATTGGAATGGGATTATTCAGAATCGGGAATGGAATCATTCAGAATCGGGAATGGAATCATTCAGAATCGGGAATGGGATCATTCAGATATGGAATGCGATCATTCAGATATGGAATGGGATTATTCAGAATTGGAATGGGATTATTCAGAATCGGGAATGGAATCATTCAGAATCGGGAATGGAATCATTCAGAATCGGGAATGGAATCATTCAGAATCGGGAATGGAATCATTCAGAATCGGGAATGGGATCATTCAGAATCGGGAATGAAATCATTCAGAATCGGGAATGGAATCATTCAGAATCGGGAATGGAATCATTCAGAATCGGGAATGGAATCATTCAGAATCGGGAATGGAATCATTCAGAATCGGGAATGGAATCATTCAGAATCGGGAATGGGATCATTCAGATATGGAATGCGATCATTCAGATATGGAATGGGATTATTCAGAATTGGAATGGGATTATTCAGAATTGGAATGGGATCATTCAGAGATCATTCAGAATTGGAATGGGATTATTCAGAATTGGAATGGGATTATTCAGAATCGGGAATGGAATCATTCAGAATCGGGAATGGAATCATTCAGAATCGGGAATGGAATCATTCAGAATCGGGAATGGAATCATTCAGAATCGGGAATGGGATTATTCAGAATTGGAATGGGATTATTCAAAATTGGAATGGGATTATTCAGAATTGGAATGGGATTATTCAGAATTGGAATGGGATTATTCAGAATCGGGAATGGAATCATTCAGAATCGGGAATGGAATCATTCAGAATCGGGAATGGAATCATTCAGAATCGGGAATGGAATCATTCAGAATCGGGAATGGAATCATTCAGAATCGGGAATGGGATCATTCAGATATGGAATGGGATCATTCAGATATGGAATGGGATTATTCAGAATTGGAATGGGATTATTCAGAATCGGGAATGGAATCATTCAGAATCGGGAATGGAATCATTCAGAATCGGGAATGGGATCATTCAGATATGGAATGCGATCATTCAGATATGGAATGGGATTATTCAGAATTGGAATGGGATCATTCAGAATCGGGAATGGAATCATTCAGAATCGGGAATGGGATCATTCAGAATCGGGAATGGGATTATTCAGATATGGAATGCGATCATTCAGATATGGAATGGGATTATTCAGAATTGGAATGGGATTATTCAGAATCGGGAATGGAATCATTCAGAATCGGGAATGGAATCATTCAGAATCAGGAATGGAATCATTCAGAATCGGGAATGGGATCATTCAGATATGGAATGCGATCATTCAGAATCGGGAATGGAATCATTCAGAATCGGGAATGGAATCATTCAGAATCGGGAATGGAATCATTCAGAATCGGGAATGGAATCATTCAGAATCGGGAATGGAATCATTCAGAATCGGGAATGGAATCATTCAGAATCGGGAATGGAATCATTCAGAATCGGGAATGAAATCATTCAGAATCGGGAATGGAATCATTCAGAATCGGGAATGGAATCATTCAGAATCGGGAATGGAATCATTCAGAATCGGGAATGGAATCATTCAGAATCGGGAATGGAATCATTCAGAATCGGGAATGGAATCATTCAGAATCGGGAATGAAATCATTCAGAATCGGGAATGGAATCATTCAGAATTGGAATGGAATCATTCAGAATCGGGAATGGAATCATTCAGAATCGGGAATGGAATCATTCAGAATCGGGAATGGAATCATTCAGAATCGGGAATGGAATCATTCAGAATCGGGAATGGAATCATTCAGAATCGGGAATGGAATCATTCAGAATCGGGAATGGAATCATTCAGAATCGGGAATGGAATCATTCAGAATCGGGAATGGAATCATTCAGAATCGGGAATGAGATCATTCAGATATGGAATGCGATCATTCAGAGATCATTCAGATATGGAATGGGATTATTCAGAATTGGAATGGGATTATTCAGAATCGGGAATGGAATCATTCAGAATCGGGAATGGAATCATTCAGAATCGGGAATGGAATCATTCAGAATCGGGAATGGAATCATTCAGAATCGGGAATGGAATCATTCAGAATCGGGAATGGGATTATTCAGAATTGGAATGGGATTATTCAGAATTTGAATGGGATTATTCAGAATTGGAATGGGATTATTCAGAATTGGAATGGGATTATTCAGAATCGGGAATGGGATCATTCAGATATGGAATGCGATCATTCAGATATGGAATGCGATCATTCAGATATGGAATGCGATCATTCAGATATGGAATGGGATTATTCAGAATTGGAATGGGATTATTCAGAATTGGAATGGGATCATTCAGATATGGAATTAATCATTTATAATTAGAATGTGATCATTCAGAATTGGAATGGAATCATTCAGAATCAGGAATGGGATCATTCAGATATGGAATGCGATCATTCAGATATGGAATGGGATTATTCAGAATTGGAATGGGATTATTCAGAATCGGGAATGGAATCATTCAGAATCGGGAATGGAATCATTCAGAATCGGGAATGGAATCATTCAGAATCGGGAATGGAATCATTCAGAATCGGGAATGGGATCATTCAGATATGGAATGGGATTATTCAGAATTGGAATGGGATTATTCAGAATCGGGAATGGAATCATTCAGAATCGGGAATGGAATCATTCAGAATCGGGAATGGAATCATTCAGAATCGGGAATGGGATCATTCAGATATGGAATGCGATCATTCAGATATGGAATGGGATTATTCAGAATTGGAATGGGATCATTCAGAATCGGGAATGGAATCATTCAGAATCGGGAATGGGATCATTCAGATATGGAATGCGATCATTCAGATATGGAATGGGATTATTCAGAATTGGAATGGGATTATTCAGAATCGGGAATGGAATCATTCAGAATCGGGAATGGAATCATTCAGAATCGGGAATGGAATCATTCAGAATCGGGAATGGGATCATTCAGATATGGAATGCGATCATTCAGATATGGAATGGGATTATTCAGAATTGGAATGGGATCATTCAGAATCGGGAATGGAATCATTCAGAATCGGGAATGAAATCATTCAGAATCGGGAATGGAATCATTCAGAATCGGGAATGGAATCATTCAGAATCGGGAATGGAATCATTCAGAATCGGGAATGGAATCATTCAGAATCGGGAATGGAATCATTCAGAATCGGGAATGGAATCATTCAGAATCGGGAATGGAATCATTCAGAATCAGGAATGGAATCATTCAGAATCGGGAATGAAATCATTCAGAATCGGGAATGGAATCATTCAGAATCGGGAATGGAATCATTCAGAATCGGGAATGGAATCATTCAGAATCGGGAATGGAATCATTCAGAATCGGGAATGGAATCATTCAGAATCGGGAATGGAATCATTCAGAATCGGGAATGGAATCATTCAGAATCGGGAATGGAATCATTCAGAATCGGGAATGGGATCATTCAGAATCGGGAATGGGATCATTCAGAATCGGGAATGGGATTATTCAGATATGGAATGCGATCATTCAGATATGGAATGGGATTATTCAGAATTGGAATGGGATTATTCAGAATCGGGAATGGAATCATTCAGAATCGGGAATGGAATCATTCAGAATCGGGAATGGAATCATTCAGAATCGGGAATGGGATCATTCAGATATGGAATGCGATCATTCAGAATCGGGAATGAAATCATTCAGAATCGGGAATGGAATCATTCAGAATCGGGAATGGAATCATTCAGAATCGGGAATGGAATCATTCAGAATCGGGAATGGAATCATTCAGAATCGGGAATGGAATCATTCAGAATCGGGAATGGAATCATTCAGAATCGGGAATGAAATCATTCAGAATCGGGAATGGAATCATTCAGAATCGGGAATGGAATCATTCAGAATCGGGAATGGAATCATTCAGAATCGGGAATGGAATCATTCAGAATCGGGAATGGAATCATTCAGAATCGGGAATGGAATCATTCAGAATCGGGAATGAAATCATTCAGTATCGGGAATGGAATCATTCAGAATTGGAATGGAATCATTCAGAATCGGGAATGGAATCATTCAGAATCGGGAATGGAATCATTCAGAATCGGGAATGGAATCATTCAGAATCGGGAATGGAATCATTCAGAATCGGGAATGGAATCATTCAGAATCGGGAATGGAATCATTCAGAATCGGGAATGGAATCATTCAGAATCGGGAATGGAATCATTCAGAATCGGGAATGGAATCATTCAGAATCGGGAATGAGATCATTCAGATATGGAATGCGATCATTCAGAGATCATTCAGATATGGAATGGGATTATTCAGAATTGGAATGGGATTATTCAGAATCGGGAATGGAATCATTCAGAATCGGGAATGGAATCATTCAGAATCGGGAATGGAATCATTCAGAATCGGGAATGGAATCATTCAGAATCGGGAATGGAATCATTCAGAATCGGGAATGGGATTATTCAGAATTGGAATGGGATTATTCAGAATTTGAATGGGATTATTCAGAATTGGAATGGGATTATTCAGAATTGGAATGGGATTATTCAGAATCGGGAATGGGATCATTCAGATATGGAATGCGATCATTCAGATATGGAATGCGATCATTCAGATATGGAATGCGATCATTCAGATATGGAATGGGATTATTCAGAATTGGAATGGGATTATTCAGAATTGGAATGGGATCATTCAGATATGGAATTAATCATTTATAATTAGAATGTGATCATTCAGAATTGGAATGGAATCATTCAGAATCAGGAATGGGATCATTCAGATATGGAATGCGATCATTCAGATATGGAATGGGATTATTCAGAATTGGAATGGGATTATTCAGAATCGGGAATGGAATCATTCAGAATCGGGAATGGAATCATTCAGAATCGGGAATGGAATCATTCAGAATCGGGAATGGAATCATTCAGAATCGGGAATGGGATCATTCAGATATGGAATGGGATTATTCAGAATTGGAATGGGATTATTCAGAATCGGGAATGGAATCATTCAGAATCGGGAATGGAATCATTCAGAATCGGGAATGGAATCATTCAGAATCGGGAATGGGATCATTCAGATATGGAATGCGATCATTCAGATATGGAATGGGATTATTCAGAATTGGAATGGGATCATTCAGAATCGGGAATGGAATCATTCAGAATCGGGAATGGGATCATTCAGATATGGAATGCGATCATTCAGATATGGAATGGGATTATTCAGAATTGGAATGGGATTATTCAGAATCGGGAATGGAATCATTCAGAATCGGGAATGGAATCATTCAGAATCGGGAATGGAATCATTCAGAATCGGGAATGGGATCATTCAGATATGGAATGCGATCATTCAGATATGGAATGGGATTATTCAGAATTGGAATGGGATCATTCAGAATCGGGAATGGAATCATTCAGAATCGGGAATGAAATCATTCAGAATCGGGAATGGAATCATTCAGAATCGGGAATGGAATCATTCAGAATCGGGAATGGAATCATTCAGAATCGGGAATGGAATCATTCAGAATCGGGAATGGAATCATTCAGAATCGGGAATGGAATCATTCAGAATCGGGAATGGAATCATTCAGAATCAGGAATGGAATCATTCAGAATCGGGAATGAAATCATTCAGAATCGGGAATGGAATCATTCAGAATCGGGAATGGAATCATTCAGAATCGGGAATGGAATCATTCAGAATTGGAATGGAATCATTCAGAATCGGGAATGGAATCATTCAGAATCGGGAATGGAATCATTCAGAATCGGGAATGGAATCATTCAGAATCGGGAATGGAATCATTCAGAATCGGGAATGGAATCATTCAGAATCGGGAATGGAATCATTCAGAATCGGGAATGGAATCATTCAGAATCGGGAATGGAATCATTCAGAATCGGGAATGGAATCATTCAGAATTGGAATGGAATCATTCAGAATCGGGAATGGAATCATTCAGAATCGGGAATGGAATCATTCAGAATCGGGAATGGAATCATTCAGAATCGGGAATGGAATCATTCAGAATCGGGAATGGAATCATTCAGAATCGGGAATGGAATCATTCAGAATCGGGAATGGAATCATTCAGAATCGGGAATGGGATCATTCAGATATGGAATGCGATCATTCAGAGATCATTCAGATATGGAATGTGATCATTCAGAATTGGAATGGGATTATTCAGAATCGGGAATGGAATCATTCAGAATCGGGAATGGGATCATTCAGATATGGAATGGGATTATTCAGAATCGGGAATGGAATCATTCAGAATCGGGAATGGAATCATTCAGAATCGGGAATGGAATCATTCAGAATCGGGAATGGAATCATTCAGAATCGGGAATGGGATCATTCAGATATGGAATGCGATCATTCAGATATGGAATGGGATTATTCAGAATCGGGAATGGAATCATTCAGAATCGGGAATGGGATCATTCAGATATGGAATGCGATCATTCAGATATGGAATGGGATTATTCAGAATTGGAATGGGATCATTCAGAATCGGGAATGGAATCATTCAGAATCGGGAATGAAATCATTCAGAATCGGGAATGGAATCATTCAGAATCGGGAATGGAATCATTCAGAATCGGGAATGGAATCATTCAGAATTGGAATGGAATCATTCAGAATCGGGAATGGAATCATTCAGAATCGGGAATGGAATCATTCAGAATCGGGAATGGAATCATTCAGAATCGGGAATGGAATCATTCAGAATCGGGAATGGAATCATTCAGAATCGGGAATGGAATCATTCAGAATCGGGAATGGAATCATTCAGAATCGGGAATGGAATCATTCAGAATTGGAATGGAATCATTCAGAATCGGGAATGGAATCATTCAGAATCGGGAATGGAATCATTCAGAATCGGGAATGGAATCATTCAGAATCGGGAATGGAATCATTCAGAATCGGGAATGGAATCATTCAGAATCGGGAATGGAATCATTCAGAATCGGGAATGGAATCATTCAGAATCGGGAATGGAATCATTCAGAATCGGGAATGGAATCATTCAGAATCGGGAATGGAATCATTCAGAATCGGGAATGGAATCATTCAGAATCGGGAATGGAATCATTCAGAATCGGGAATGGAATCATTCAGAATCGGGAATGGAATCATTCAGAATCGGGAATGGAATCATTCAGAATCGGGAATGGAATCATTCAGAATCGGGAATGGAATCATTCAGAATCGGGAATGGAATCATTCAGAATCGGGAATGGAATCATTCAGAATCGGGAATGGAATCATTCAGAATTGGAATGGGATTATTCAGAATCGGGAATGTGATCATTCAGAATCGGGAATGGAATCATTCAGAATCGGGAATGGAATCATTCAGAATCGGGAATGGAAACATTCAGAATCGGGAATGGAATCATTCAGAATCGGAATGGGATTATTCAGAATCGGGAATGGGATCATTCCGAATCGGGAATGGAATCATTCAGAATCGGGAATGGAATCATTCAGAATCGGGAATGGAATCATTCAGAATCGGGAATGGAATCATTCAGAATCGGGAATGGAATCATTCAGAATCGGAATGGGATTATTCAGAATCGGGAATGGGATCATTCAGAATCGGGAATGGAATCATTCAGAATCGGGAATGGAATCATTCAGAATCGGGAATGGAATCATTCAGAATCGGGAATGGAATCATTCAGAATCGGGAATGGAATCATTCAGAATCGGGAATGGGATTATTCAGAATTGGAATGGGATTATTCAGAATTGGAATGGGATTATTCAGAATCGGGAATGGGATTATTCAGAATTGGAATGGGATTATTCAGAATTGGAATGGGATTATTCAGAATCGGGAATGGGATCATTCAGAATCGGGAATGGAATCATTCAGAATCGGGAATGAAATCATTCAGAATCGGGAATGGGATCATTCAGAATTGGATTGGGATCATTCAGAATTGGAATGGGATAATTCATTCTGAATGATTAATTACGAGTATTATGAATCAAATGAGAAACTGAATGACCACTGTCAAACTAGAATAATTCATACGAGTATAAATTAGCTCACGAGTCCGAAGAAGATGCAGAACAGCTGCACTACATCGGTGTAGGCCACCGAGTACAGTCCTCCGAATAGGGTGTAGCCGAGTGCGATGCAGGCTGACACAATTACCGACTCCGTGTTGCCCATGCTCAGAATTACCTCCAGCGTGGCACCTGAAATTTAGAGCACATTTTTGTCTCACATGTACACCTGTCTACAATATATGCATCTCTGTCTAACATGCACACATATCTGTCTAACATGCACAGATATCTGTCTAACATGTACACATCTCTGTCTAACATGTACACATCTCTGTCTAACATGCACACATATCTGTCTAACATGTACACATCTCTGTCTAACATGCACACATATCTGTCTAACATGCACCCATCTCTGTCTAACATGTACACATATCTTCTAACATGTTCACATCTCTGTCTAACATTTACGCATATCTGTCTAACATGTACACATATCTTCTAACATGTGCACATCTCTGTCTAACAGTTAATTATTAATAAATAATATTTGTTTAGGATGTACAGATATCTGAATAGCGTCAATATATCTTATACGCTCGTATAATCCACTTTTAACTCACCCAGGGCAGACAGAATGGCGGCGGACCAGAACACTTCTCCTAGAAGAGCGGGAACAAACAGCAGGCCGCACATTCTCTCGCCATACTTGTACTGGAACGGATCCAGCATGGTAACGTAGCCCTGAGTTCGCATCTTGGCTGCGAAAAATAGTCCGCCTAGTTAAGAAAAAATTATTTAATCAAGGTTAATCAAATCGTTGTCTTGGTGACAGTGAAAGCATTAACAATGACACTGTCTAACAGCTAGCCACTTCTGTCTAACAGCTAGCCACTCCTGTCTAACCACTATAGCCACTTCTGTCTAACAGCTAGTCTACTTATATCTAACAGCTAGCCACTTCTGTCTAACAGCTAGCCTACTTATGTGTAACAGCTAGCCACTTCTGTCTAACAGCTAGCCTACTTATGTGTAACAGCTAGCCACTTCTGTCTAACAGCTAGCCTACTTATGTGTAACAGCTAGCCACTTCTGTCTAACAGCTAGCCTTATGTGTAACAGCTAGCCACTTATGTCTAACAGCTAGCCTACTTATGTGTAACAGCTAGCCACTTCTGTCTAACAGCTAGCCTACTTATGTCTAACAGCTAGCCTACTTATGTGTAACAGCTAGCCACTTATGTCTAACAGCTAGCCTACTTATGTGTAACAGCTAGCCACTTTCGTCTAACAGCTAGCCGCTTCTATCTAACAGCTAGCCACTCCTGTCTAACAGCTAGCCATATCTGTCTAACAGTTAGCCTAACCGATTCACTTTCACAATTGAACTGAACGCACCAAGAACCAGACTGAGCGCGTAGCCGAATGGAGCCAGCGCCCACACCAGGCCGAAGGCTGGGTTGAACACGATTTCGGCCGTCCCATTGATGTAGCCGCCACCAACCCAGGTGGCTGAAATTTCATATCAAGGGAGTTCTGACATGATTTAAAGTCTAATTCTTTATTTGCACGAAGTTAGGATTCTTATCTCTCTAACTTGGATGCTCTGATTTATGATTGGTTGGGGTGTTCAGTGTACATTAAATGTACATGCGTATTTTTATCTCTCGCCTCTAGGAGTTCTAATCTGTACGTCTTTGATAAGGGAAATTAAGGTTAGAAATAATGAAAGTAATAAATACAGGGCTTCTCAATTATTTTAATAAATGTATCTTTCAGTCAATGTGGATGCAATTATCATATATTCGGTCACATCTGAACTATTTTGTTTCATTGTAAACAATTTATGACCCCCATTCATTTCTTCTATATTTGGCATTTCTTCAATCTTATTCTTGTGACCTTCTTCTAGTCAAGCTAAACGCAAAATTCCAACTATAGAACTATCATTAAATATGCGCATCCCATCCCGCCTTTGACAGCATTCCCCTGAGAGACTCGGCACAGGCGCATGTTAACTATGCTCGGACTCGGACTAAGTCCCATCCAATGCTCCGCTTTCAATCCTCTACCGCGCCGCGAGCTGCTTGCCGCGAGAAATCGGACACGACACTATTTTCTCACCATATCTTATTGAGATCAGCCAGCAGCAGCGGCGGCTAGCGGAAGCTGAGAGCGACCAGTTTATGGGAGGAATACGGACTCTGCGTCTTCTTTCCCCATGCCACATGGGATTTCACGGGTGAAGAAAATTTTCCTCAATCTTTTTAGGATTTTATCGTAAAATCCCCTTGTGTACGCGTGTGCGTGGCTCCGGTTTTCACAAAAATTAAATCGATCACGTCGATAGTGAAATATAAAAAAACAAATTTAAAAAGGCTTGCAATATATTTTTATTTCAGCTAAGAATCGAACTCCCGACCTTTCGATTAGATGATGTTCGAAGCATTGCAGTCAGTATTTAGTATTCAAAATCCCATAAATTTTCCCAATCGAAATTGATGACGAAGCTGTAAGACTGGAATATCCCCGAGTTGCTTTACTATATAAGCGGCTTAGCATAACTCGTGTGGCCTTGTCAAAGCCGATGCAAATGCTTAGTAATCCACTCCACTTATCTCGGCCGAGCATCGAACACGGAAAACTCGGCCTATTTTATCTACCCCCAGCCGATGATTGATGAGAGCCCAGCCAATGGCAGCAGAAGTTGAGAACACACACTCGAGTCGATCGTAGGGATGGAAAGTATTGCTTAATCAATGTTTCAGGCGTGTTTCCCGATGCAAATTGTCCTCTCCTCCCCTGTGTTCCGCTTACCCGTCTTCTCCATCCCACGCGTGCAGCTCTCTGCCCGTCAAGTCTCCTCCTGTCTGACTGCACAGCTTCTACTGAGTCCATCTTATTTTCTTCCACTTTCCCCTTTTTCACTCTTCGGCGCCTGGTTGCCTAGGAATTGTGTGCTTGCGTCAACCTGAACACGGATTCAGTGAGGGCGTGAGGGAGATTTTCTTGATTGCTGGCTTGTCTTTACAGAATTCGGCAGCAGTAGCAGCCGCCTCTGTGTCTTTCTATATTACTTTCTATCCTACTTTTTTCCGGGTGAAGTAACTTTTCCTAGAAACAGAAGTCTCGCGTCGCGTGCTCCGGCAGACTGACATTGGGTAGGGGAGGGCGGCGGAGAGAGAAATGTGAGACTGCGTGCAAGTTCGAAGGGACAGGTGTGACGCGTATGAGATTCGGATGGAGATGGGATCGCATGCCGCAGTTGCTATGCGGTCCGCTCCCTACAATTACGACACTCTCCCAGCCTCCTTCGCCTCTCGAGAGCAGTGCCGCACAGCCCTACTGAGTCGGTTCTCCATTTCCTAGCTTTCGCCTCTAGCCGTATAGGGTTGAGGATAGGCCATGCTTAGTTACCCCTGTCCGACTAGTACTCTGATAGCTAGCTCTTGCCTGCTCTCGGGAGGAACGCACTCTGAGTGTGTGTAGCAAAGCTGTGCCTGTGCCTGTGCCTATTGGTTAGCGCTGAAGAAAAGTGAGTTGTTTGCACTTGAATGAATTGCTTCTCGTGGATGCTAATCTTGAGTGTTTATCAAATTTTCTAAAACAGTATGGGAAGTTTGAGAATATCGAGGGGTGATATTTGGGATTTTGTGGGATATTGGGAATATTGGGAGATTAGGAAGTCGGGGATATTTGAAAGACGGGGATATTTGGAAGACGGGGATATTTGGAAGACGGGGATATTTGGAAGATTAGAATTGGGGAGATTGGGAAGATTAGGAGATTGTGGGAAATTCGGAGATTGGGGAGATTAGGATATTGGGGAGATTAGGATATTGGGGAGATTAGGAGATTTGGGTGATTGGGAAGATTAGAAGATTGGGAGATTTTGGAAGATTAGGAGATTAGGAAGATTAGGAGATTGGGGAGATTGGGAGACTGGGAAGATTAGGAGATTAGGAAGATTAGGAGATTGGGGAGATTAGTAGATTGGGGAGATTGGGAAGATTAGGAGATTGGGGAGATTTGAGATTAGGAGATTGGGGAGACTAGTAGATTGGGGAGATTGGGAAGATTAGGAGATTGGGGAGATTAGTAGATTGGGGAGATTGGGAAGATTAGGAGATTGGGGAGATTTGAGATTAGGAGATTGGGGAGACTAGTAGATTGGGGAGATTGGGAAGATTAGGAGATTGGGGAGATTTGAGATTAGGAGATTGGGGAGATTAGTAGATTGGGGAGATTGGGAAGATTAGGAGATTGGGGAGATTTGAGATTAGGAGATTGGGGAGATTGGGAGACTCGGAAGATTAGGAGATTGGGAAGATTAGGAGATTAGGGAGATTAGGATATTGGGGAGATTAGGAGATTGGGAAGATTAGGAGATTAGGGAGATTAGGATATTGGGGAGATTAGGAGATTTGGGTGATTGGGAAGATTAGATGATTGGGAGATTTTGGAAGATTAGGAGATTAGGAAGATTAGGAGATTGGGGAGATTGGGAGACTGGGAAGATTAGGAGATTAGGAAGATTAGGAGATTGGGGAGATTAGTAGATTGGGGAGATTGGGAAGATTAGGAGATTGGGGAGATTTGAGATTAGGAGATTGGGGAGATTGGGAGACTCGGAAGATTAGGAGATTAGGAAGATTAGGAGATTGGGGAGATTGGGAGACTGGGAAGATTAGGAGATTAGGAAGATTTGGAGATTGGGGAGATTAGTAGATTGGGGAGATTGGGAAGATTAGGAGATTGGGGAGATTGGGAAGATTAGGAGATTGGGGAGATTTGAGATTAGGAGATTGGGGAGATTAGTAGATTGGGGAGATTAGGAGATTGGGGAGATTAGGAGATTGGGAAGATTGGTGCATAAGGGAATAGGAGATAGGGAGACAGAGTAGAATAGTAATTATTTAAAAGACAAAACGACAGGCGATTGAGGCAGTCTTAATCACTGCATTAGCGTTTTCTTTGCATTTGCGATGCAAATGAGGTGAATTGAATATTTAGAAGGCCGCTGGAGCAGAGAACGAGAGCTGCAATTAAGCACAGATTATAGAAATTATAGAAAGAATGTCACGTGCATTAATTAGAGCGATGTGATTTAGACTTCTGCCTTGAAAAAACTACGATTATTATTTAGCTCGAAAGACCCAATTAGTAGAAATATCACAATTAATGAATCCAAGCGACATGGGAATTGCTGTCAAAATTCGGAACAGCTTTTTTTCTATGAAGATTCAGTAAAACCCAGAAAGCTTTAAAAAGTTTATACTTACTATCAAACAAAAAATTTTGCTAAATATTCTTGCTCCTAATCACAGCATCTACAATCTATCCACAATCTCATCTCAAATCCATCCACAATCTCACCTCAAATCTATCCACAATCTCATCTCAAATCCATCCACAATCTCAACTCAAATCCATCCACAATCTCACCTCAAATCCATCATCAATCTCATCTCAAATCCATCCACAATCTCATCTCAAATCCATCCACAATCTCATCTCAAATCCATCCACAATCTCAACTCAAATCCATCATCAATCTCATCTCAAATCCATCCACAATCTCATCTCAAATCCATCCACAATCTCATCTCAAATCCATCCACAATCTCATCTCAAATCCATCCACAATCTCAACTCAAATCCATCCACAATCTCATCTCAAATCCATCCACAATCTCATCTCAAATCCATCCACAAACTCAACTCAAATCTATCATCAATCTCATCTCAAATCCATCCACAATCTCATCTCAAATCCATCCACAATCTCAACTCAAATCCATCCACAATCTCATCTCAAATCCATCCACAATCTTATCTCAAATCCATCCACAATCTCAACTCAAATCTATCCACAATCTCATCTCAAATCCATCCACAATCTCATCTCAAATCCATCCACAATCTCATCTCAAATCCATCCACAATCTTATCTCAAATCCATCCACAATCTCAACTCAAATCTATCCACAATCTCATCTCAAATCCATCCACAATCTCATCTCAAATCCATCCACAATCTCATCTCAAATCCATCCACAATCTCATCTCAAATCCATCCACAATCTCATCTCAAATCTATGCACAATCTCACCTCAAATCCATCATCAATCTCATCTCAAATCCATCCACAATCTCATCTCAAATCCATCCACAATCTCATCTCAAATCCATCCACAATCTCATCTCAAATCTATGCACAATCTCACCTCAAATCCATCATCAATCTCATCTCAAATCCATCCACAATCTCACCTCAAATCCATCATCAATCTCATCTCAAATCCATCCACAATCTCATCTCAAATCCATCCACAATCTCATCTCAAATCCATCCACAATCTCATCTCAAATCCATCCACAATCTCAACTCAAATCCATCCACAATCTCATCTCAAATCCATCCACAATCTCATCTCAAATCCATCCACAATCTCAACTCAAATCTATCATCAATCTCATCTCAAATCCATCCACAATCTCATCTCAAATCCATCCACAATCTCATCTCAAATCCATCCACAATCTCATCTCAAATCCATCCACAATCTCATCTCAAATCTATGCACAATCTCACCTCAAATCCATCATCAATCTCACCTCAAATCCATCATCAATCTCACCTCAAATCCATCCACAATCTCATCTCAAATCCATCCACAATCTCAACTCAAATCTATCATCAATCTCATCTCAAATCCATCCACAATCTCATCTCAAATCCATCCACAATCTCATCTCAAATCCATCCACAATCTCATCTCAAATCCATCCACAATCTCATCTCAAATCTATGCACAATCTCATCTCAAATCCATCCACAATCTCACCTCAAATCCATCATCAATCTCATCTCAAATCCATCCACAATCTCATCTCAAATCCATCCACAATCTCAACTCAAATCCATCCACAATCTCATCTCAAATCCATCCACAATCTCATCTCAAATCCATCCACAATCTCAACTCAAATCTATCATCAATCTCATCTCAAATCCATCCACAATCTCATCTCAAATCCATCCACAATCTCATCTCAAATCCATCCACAATCTCATCTCAAATCCATCCACAATCTCATCTCAAATCTATGCACAATCTCACCTCAAATCCATCATCAATCTCATCTCAAATCCATCCACAATCTCATCTCAAATCCATCCACAATCTCAACTCAAATCCATCCACAATCTCATCTCAAATCCATCCACAATCTCATCTCAAATCCATCCACAATCTCAACTCAAATCCATCCACAATCTCATCTCAAATCCATCCACAATCTCATCTCAAATCCATCCACAATCTCAACTCAAATCCATCCACAATCTCATCTCAATCCATCACAATCTCATCTCAAATCCATCCACAAACTCAACTCAAATCTATCATCAATCTCATCTCAAATCCATCCACAATCTCATCTCAAATCCATCCACAATCTCAACTCAAATCCATCCACAATCTCATCTCAAATCCATCCACAATCTCATCTCAAATCCATCCACAATCTCAACTCAAATCTATCATCAATCTCATCTCAAATCCATCCCACAAATCTCATCTCAAATCCATCCACAATCTCATCTCAAATCTATGCACAATCTCACCTCAAATCCATCATCAATCTCATCTCAATTCCATCCACAATCTCATCTCAAATCCATCCACAATCTCAACTCAAATCCATCCACAATCTCATCTCAAATCCATCCACAATCTCATCTCAAATCCATCCACAATCTCAACTCAAATCCATCCACAATCTCATCTCAAATCCATCCACAATCTCAACTCAAATCTATGCACAATCTCACCTCAAATCCATCATCAATCTCATCTCAATCCATCCACAATCTCATCTCCAATCCATCCACAATCTCACCTCAAATCCATCCACAATCTCATCTCAAAATCCATCCACAATCTCATCTCAAATCCATCCACAATCTCATCTCAAATCTATGCACAATCTCACCTCAAATCCATCATCAATCTCATCTCAAATCCATCCACAATCTCATCTCAAATCCATCCACAATCTCATCTCAAATCCATCCACAATCTCATCTCAAATCCATCCACAATCTCATCTCTAATCCATCCACAATCTCAACTCAAATCTATCCACAATCTCATCTCAAATATATCCACAATCTCAACTCAAATCTATGCACAATCTCACCTCAAATCCATTATCAATCTCACCTCAAATCCATCATCAATCTCATCTCAAATCCATCCACAATCTCATCTCAAATCCATCCACAATCTCACCTCAAATCCAATCCACAATCTCATCTCAAATCCATCCACAATCTCATCTCAAATCCATCCACAATCTCATCTCAAATCTATGCACAATCTCACCTCAAATCATCATCAATCTCATCTCAATCCATCTACAATCTCATCTCAAATCCATCCACAATCTCATCTCAAATCATCCACAATCTCATCTCAAATCCAATCCATCTCTATCATCAATCTCATCTCAAATCCATCCACAATCTCATCTCAAATCCATCCACAATCTCATCTCAAATCATCCACAATCTCAACTCAAATCCATCCACAATCTCATCTCAAATCCATCCACAATCTCATCTCAAATCCATCCACAAACTCAACTCAAATCTATCATCAATCTCATCTCAAATCCATCCACAATCTCATCTCAAATCCATCCACAATCTCAACTCAAATCCATCCACAATCTCATCTCAAATCCATCCACAATCTCATCTCAAATCCATCCACAATCTCAACTCAAATCTATCCACAATCTCACCTCAAATCCAACCACAATCTCATCTCAAATCCATCCACAATCTCAACTCAAATCTATCATCAATCTCATCTCAAATCCATCCACAATCTCATCTCAAATCCATCCACAATCTCATCTCAAATCCATCCACAATCTCATCTCAAATCCATCCACAATCTCATCTCAAATCTATGCACAATCTCACCTCAAATCCATCATCAATCTCATCTCAAATCCATCCACAATCTCATCTCAAATCCATCCACAATCTCAACTCAAATCCATCCACAATCTCACCTCAAATCCATCATCAATCTCATCTCAAATCCATCCACAATCTCACCTCAAATCCATCCACAATCTCATCTCAAATCCATCCACAATCTCATCTCAAATCCATCCACAATCTCATCTCAAATCCATCCACAATCTCACCTCAAATCCATCCACAATCTCATCTCAAATCCATCCACAATCTCATCTCAAATCCATCCACAATCTCATCTCAAATCTATGCACAATCTCACCTCAAATCCATCATCAATCTCATCTCAAATCCATCCACAATCTCATCTCAAATCCCATCCACAATCTCAACTCAAATCCATCCACAATCTCATCTCAAATCTATGCACAATCTCACCTCAAATCCATCATCAATCTCATCTCAAATCCATCCACAATCTCATCTCAAATCCATCCACAATCTCAACTCAAATCCATCCACAATCTCATCTCAAATCCATCCACAATCTCATCTCAAATCCATCCACAATCTCAACTCAAATCTATCATCAATCTCATCTCAAATCCATCCACAATCTCATCTCAAATCCATCCACAATCTCATCTCAAATCCATCCACAATCTCATCTCAAATCCATCCACAATCTCATCTCAAATCTATGCACAATCTCACCTCAAATCCATCATCAATCTCATCTCAATTCCATCCACAATCTCATCTCAAATCCATCCACAATCTCAACTCAAATCCATCCACAATCTCATCTCAAATCCATCCACAATCTCATCTCAAATCCATCCACAATCTCAACTCAAATCCATCCACAATCTCATCTCAAATCCATCCACAATCTCAACTCAAATCTATGCACAATCTCACCTCAAATCCATCATCAATCTCATCTCAAATCCATCCACAATCTCATCTCCAATCCATCCACAATCTCACCTCAAATCCATCCACAATCTCATCTCAAATCCATCCACAATCTCATCTCAAATCCATCCACAATCTCATCTCAAATCTATGCACAATCTCACCTCAAATCCATCATCAATCTCATCTCAAATCCATCCACAATCTCATCTCAAATCCATCCACAATCTCATCTCAAATCCATCCACAATCTCATCTCAAATCCATCCACAATCTCATCTCTAATCCATCCACAATCTCAACTCAAATCTATCCACAATCTCATCTCAAATATATCCACAATCTCAACTCAAATCTATGCACAATCTCACCTCAAATCCATTATCAATCTCACCTCAAATCCATCATCAATCTCATCTCAAATCCATCCACAATCTCATCTCAAATCCATCCACAATCTCACCTCAAATCCATCCACAATCTCATCTCAAATCCATCCACAATCTCATCTCAAATCCATCCACAATCTCATCTCAAATCTATGCACAATCTCACCTCAAATCCATCATCAATCTCATCTCAAATCCATCTACAATCTCATCTCAAATCCATCCACAATCTCATCTCAAATCCATCCACAATCTCATCTCAAATCCATCCACAATCTCACCTCAAATCCATCCACAATCTCATCTGAAATCCATCCACAATCCCATCTCAAATCCATCCACAATCTCATCTCAAATCTATGCACAATCTCACCTCAAATCCATCATCAATCTCATCTCAAATCCATCCACAATCTCATCTCAAATCCATCCACAATCTCAACTCAAATCCATCCACAATCTCATCTCAAATCCATCCACAATCTCATCTCAAATCCATCCACAATCTCATCTCAAATCCATCCACAATCTCAACTCAAATCTATCCACAATCTCATCTCAAATATATCCACAATCTCAACTCAAATCTATGCACTATCTCACCTCAAATTCATCCACAATCTCTTCTCAAATCTATCCTCAATCTCACCCGAAATCTATCCAAAATCTCGTCTCAAATCCCTCCAGTATCTCACCTCAAATCTATCTACTATTTAGAATTTTAAACATCCTTTGTATTTAATATCAATAGTTTGACATTTTGATAACCAATCAGGCAAAGCGAGTGTCAAACCTGTCATGGTGAATATGCCGACCATCAGGCCGATGTTCCTACCGGCCACCATCACCTCCTCGCTGTCGCCGCGACCCTTTGACTTTCGGCCGGCCCAGATTCCAACAACCAGGATTAACAGATAGAATATGATCACCGAGATCAGACCCGGTACGTTCACGTTTGAGAAATCCATTGTGACGGGTTGGTTCTCGACTCACTGGAATAAAAAAATCTGCTTATGCAGTTATGCAGACTTTCAATGCAGTTTTTACAGCAAAATTCGTAAATCTAAATACTCGTATCTAGGGATAAAATACCAGAATATGGCTGTATCTAGGGATAAAATACCAGAATGCGGCTGTATCTAGGGATAAAATACCAGAATGTGGCTGTATCTAGGAATAAAATACCAGAATGTGGCTGGATCTAGGGATGCATTCCTTAATCTAGCCGTATCTAGGGATGCATTCCTTAATCTGGCTGTATCTAGGGATGCATTCCTTAATCTGGCTGTATCTAGGGATTCATTCCTTAATCTAGCTGTATCTAGGGATTCATTCCTTAATCTAGCTATATCTAGGGATGCATTCCTTAATCTAGCTGTATCTAGGGATGCATTCCTTAATCTAGCTGTATCTAGGGATTCATTCCTTAATCTAGCTGTATCTAGGGATTCATTCCTTAATCTAGCTGTATCTAGGGATGCATTCCTTAATCTGGCTGTATCTAGGGATTCATTCCTTAATCTAGCTGTATCTAGGGATGCATTCCTTAATCTGGCTGTATCTAGGGATGCATTCCTTAATCTAGCTGTATCTAGGGAAAAATCCTTTGATGTAACGGTATCTAGGGACAAATCCTCAACATGTCTGTATCTAGGGATAAATCTGTTTTATTTATCATAATTTTTGTGAACATTATTTGATCTTAAGTCGTTAATATAAACCAGATAATTTATAAATTAGTTGTAACTTACCTTTGATGTAACTGAAAATAGTTTGTTAGATATTTGACTGTCTAAGATAGAAAACCGAGTCTTTGAATCCTTGTCAAGCAGAGTGATTGGGAGAAATAGGGGTCGCGGCGGGAAGGCTGAGAGCGGTGCAAAAAACCTGATTAAGTCTACCGTTCGACCCATGCGCACCCGCCCCATCCGAAACTGCAGATCCCAGCTCAGCCATTCCCAGTCCGCAAAACTGTTTCTTTTCTCCCTCTCAGATGTGGGAAGAAAGTGGAGACGGAGGAGGAAGAGGCTGGAGGGAAGAGGAGAGGAGATGACGGGAGATGCTTGGCTACCTCAACTCCCCATCTAAGACTTCCCAATCAAGGCAGTTTTGTGAGGCTGAGGCTGGGAAAAAAATCGAATTACCTTATTTTTCTCCGCTCGCAGCAGCTCAGGGTGAAGTTTCGCCTGACAACAAGTCTCAGTCGAGAATTTTTGGACTTCTGGGCTGGCTGGTCGATGGGTTTGGGAGGGTCGTCTGTTGTGAGGAGAGCGACGACTGAAACCTGGCGGTGGGGAGTTTTAGCGCAAGCTGCCAAAAATGGGGAGAATATTTATAGATGAAACTGAAGGCTGCGTTGAAAGACAGAAGGACAAAAATTTCATTCCCTCCTTGTAGGCGGTGGAGTTGGCGGCGCGGCGTTGGTTGGGATGAAGATTTTCTCCCCATCCAACCAATGGCCTATTTTTTGTCTCAAGAGCTTCTCTTTCCTGTTGTCATGCGGCTCCGAAAGGAGTTTTGCGTGTCTTTTGCTTGGCATATCAAAATACATCAGTTAATAACTGTGTCTCATCTCTACCTGTGTCTCATCTCTACCTGTGTCTCATCTCTACCTGTGTCTCATCTCTACCTGTGTCTCATCTCTACCTGTGTCTCATCTCTACCTGTGTCAGTTAATAACTGTGTTTCATCTCTACCCGTGTCTCATCTCTACCTGTGTCAGTTAATAACTGTGTCTCATCTCTACCCGTGTCTCATCTCTACCTGTGTCTCATCTCTACCTGTGTCTCATCTCTACCTGTGTCAGTTAATAACTGTGTTTCATCTCTATCCGTGTCTCATCTCTACCCGTGTCTCATCTCTACCCGTGTCTCATCTCTACCTGTGTCTCATCTCTACCCGTGTCTCATCTCTACCTGTGTCTCATCTCTACCTGTGTCAGTTAATAACTGTGTTTCATCTCTACCCGTGTCTCATCTCTACCTGTGTCTCATCTCTACCTGTGTCTCATCTCTACCCGTGTCTCATCTCTACCTGTGTCTCATCTCTACCTGTGTCAGTTAATAACTGTGTTTCATCTCTACCCGTGTCTCATCTCTACCCGTGTCTCATCTCTACCTGTGTCTCATCTCTACCCGTGTCTCATCTCTACCTGTGTCTCATCTCTACCTGTGTCAGTTAATAACTGTGTTTCATCTCTACCCGTGTCTCATCTCTACCCGTGTCTCATCTCTACCCGTGTCTCATCTCTACCCGTGTCTCATCTCTACCCGTGTCTCATCTCTACCCGTGTCTCATCTCTACCTGTGTCTCATTTCTACCTGTGTCTCATTTCTATCGGTGTCTCATCTCTACCTGTGTCTCACCTCTACCTGTGTCTCATCTCTACCCGTATCTCTTCTCTACCTGTGTCTCATCTCTACCTGTGTCTCATCTCTACCCGTGTCTCATCTCTACCTGTGTCTCATCTCTACCTGTGTCTCATTTCTACCTGTGTCTCATATCTATCGGTGTCTCATCTCTACCTGTGTCTCACCTCTACCTGTGTCTCATCTCTACCCGTATCTCTTCTCTACCTGTGTCTCATCTCTACCTGTGTCTCATCTCTACCTGTGTCTCATCTCTACCTGTGTCTCACCTCTACCTGTGTCTCATCTCTACCCGTATCTCTTCTCTACCTGTGTCTCATCTCTACCTGTGTCTCATCTCTACCTGTGTCTCATCTCCACCCGTGTCTCATCTCCACCCGTGTCTCATCTCTACCCGTGTCTCATCTCTACCTGTGTCTCATCTCTACCTGTGTCTCATCCCTACCCTCCGTCTATCAATCACCCACCATCCATCAATCACCCTCCATCCATCAATCACCCTCCATCCATCAATCACCCTCCATCCATCAATCACCCTCCATCCATCAATCACCTTCAATCCATCAATCACCCCCCATCCATCAAACACCCTCCGTCTATCAATCCATCCTCTATAAATTCGAGACCCGCTATCAATCTCTCCCCATCAATTATATTTCTCTTGCTGCTCAACTTTCTATCCCAAGGAAATAGTTGGGGCCCCTTTGGCATCAAACCCACTGTTGCACGCTAAATTCTGAGTGGATTAAAAATAGAGTCTACAGCAAATCAAAAGAGATTTTCGCCCAGAATTAATTGCAAGTAAAGTTAGGGAAACGTTACTGTGCACATGTACGCAGCCAGAACTTTATGCAAGACAAGGAAAAGGTGGCGATGTGGTAGATGAATTATTCAAGGCGGAGAGAAGGGAAGAGAGAGGCCTGACATGAGTAGGGAGTGCCTTCTCATTTTGGCTAA
The DNA here is from genome assembly GCA_950097015.1 of Macrostomum hystrix. Lineage (NCBI taxonomy): Eukaryota > Metazoa > Platyhelminthes > Macrostomidae > Macrostomum > Macrostomum hystrix. The sequence continues at coordinate 5,991,178 of CATNEN010000034.1, read as the reverse complement.
AATCGATTTTGTTCCACAGCTTGGTGTTGTTAATGAGCGGGTCAGGTCCCGCGCGTCTGCTCTTCTCATCTGCTCAGCCGGTAAAAATTGGAGCATTCACTGACGCGGCTTTAGTGGCAACGACGGGTGGGGCAGTTTGATGGGACGAAAGATTGAGAAGTTTTTGAGTTAAAGATCACTTTTCTATCTTTGTGTGCATGACTTCATTGGTGAACAAATCTGTCCCAATTGACAGGCTAACTAGTAGATTATACGAGCGTAGGATTTGGGTAGGTAAAAGTATTAATTTAGGGTTTCATTTGAGTTCAAAATCATAATGAAATTACCGGAATAGTAATTATATGTTGAATCAGCGGTACAGTCGCCGGTACAGTCGCCGGTAGAATCACCGGTTGAATCACCGGTTGAATCACCGATTTAATCACTTGTTGAATCACCGATTTAACTACCAGTTGAATCACTGATTTAATCACCGGTGAATCACAGGTTGAATCGCCGGTACAATCACCGGTAGAATCACAGAATAAATCTCCGGTTGGATCACCGGTAGAATCACAGGATGAATCACCGGTTGGATCACCGGTAGAATCACAGGATGAATCACCGGTTGGATCACCGGTACAATCACCGGTAGAATCACAGGTTGAATCACCGGTACAATCGCCGGTAGAATCACAGGTTGAATCACCGGTACAATCACCGGTAGAATCACAAGATGAATCACCGGTACAATCACCGGTAGAATTACAGGATGAATCACCGGTACAATCACCGGTAGAATCACAGGTTGAATCACCGGTACAATCACCGGTAGAATCACAGGATGAATCACCGGTACAATCACCGGTAGAATCACAGGTTGAATCACAGGTTGAATCACCGGTACAATCACCGGTAGAATCACAGGATGAATCACCGGTTGGATCACCGGTAGAATCACCGGTAGAACTACAGGTTGGATCACCGGTACAATCACCGGTAGAATCACAGGTTGAATCACCGGTACAATCACCGGTAGAATCACAGGATGAATCACCGGTTGGATCACCGGTACAATCACGGGTAGAACTACAGGTTGAATGACCGGAAAAATTACCGGTAGAATCAAAGTTAGTATCACCGGTAAAATCACAGGTTGAATCACTAGTGAGTGTCGTTGAGTGAATTCTTAGAGAGGTTCTAAGGGAAACATCAATATTGTGCCTCCTTCCTTTTGAACCTCAAATCTCAATTGCCAAGTGATTGCAAACCAGAGTTAAAAAATCCAAAAATCCATTATTAGCATAAACCAAAAGCGTCGAAAAATACTTCGCTCTGATCCAAGCGCGGACTTTAGGCGTCGGGAGCAAGTGAAGGATTATTTCAGCACTACTGCGCACACAAACTGCCAGAATTCCACTAAGAAGGCAGTTTAGATTGAATTCCTCATATTTGCTAGGAGCAGCGGAGCTGTTGGCTGACGCTGATTGCTCAGTGCCAATTAACAGAGCCGTGCAGCTCATTGGAGAAATTCTTCTTCATCAGCAGCTGGTGCTTACCAATTCTCTCCCTGGAGGACAGTAAAAGTACATTCGGCAGATTGGCCAATTGTTGATGTCCATTTTAAACTAAAAAAATATCAAAGCATGTACTCGTAGTATGCTTGATATTCAGCATGTATATATTAAGCGTATGTTTGTAACTAGTATGTGCAGTATGTGCAATGTTTGTAACTAGTATGTGCAGTATGTGCAATGTTTGTAACTAGTATGTGCAGTATGTGCAATATTTGTAGCTAGCTTGTGCAGTATGTGCAATATTTGTAACTAGTATGTGCAGTATGTGCAATGTTTGTAACTAGTATGTGCAGTATGTGCAGTATGTGCAATATTTGTAACTAGTATGTGCAGTATGTGCAGTATGTGCAATATTTGTAACTAGTATGTGCAGTATGTGCAGTATGTGCAATATTTGTAACTAGTATGTGCAGTATGTGCAGTATGTGCAATATTTGTAACTAGTATGTGCAGTATGTGCAGTATGTGCAATATTTGTAACTAGTATGTGCAGTATGTGCAGTATGTGCAATATTTGTAACTAGTATGTGCAGTATGTGCAGTATTTGTAGCTAGTATGTGCAGTATGTGCAGTATGTGCAATATTTGTAACTAGTATGTGCAGTATGTGCAGTATGTGCAATATTTGTAACTAGTATGTGCAGTATGTGCAGTATTTGTAGCTAGTATGTGCAGTATGTGCAGTATGTGCAATATTTGTAACTAGTATGTGCAGTATGTGCAGTATGTGCAATATTTGTAACTAGTATGTGCAGTATGTGCAGTATTTGTAGCTAGTATGTGCAGTATGTGCAGTATGTGCAATATTTGTAACTAGTATGTGCAGTATGTGCAGTATGTGCAATATTTGTAACTAGTATGTGCAGTATGTGCAGTATTTGTAGCTAGTATGTGCAGTATGTGCAGTATGTGCAATATTTGTAACTAGTATGTGCAGTATGTGCAGTATGTGCAATATTTGTAACTAGTATGTGCAGTATGTGCAGTATTTGTAGCTAGTATGTGCAGTATGTGCAGTAGCACACTGAGTAGCATATAATGCATATTTCTTCCCTTTCAAAACGACTAGTTTCAAACTCACTAACAGTACAATAATTAGTGTAAATGACAAACACGGTGTTACAAAAGAAGCTAATTATTTTCACGTTAAAAACGGGAGAGAGAAGAATAAGAACGCATATATTCGTGAAAGCTGTGCTTTTTTGAACGATTCAATAATAATAAGCAGATAATACACTTTTAAAGGTCAATTATGAAACTGATTTGGGAGAAAACTCGAGAGAAATGAAAACAAATAAAAAAATAACAGACAGGCCTGCGATGCAGAAAAGCGAATTTAAGAATATCCGCTTATAAGTTAACTTACCAAATGGACAATGAAGTATGATCAATATGCAATCTAATATATTATATTGATAGGAAGACGAGCACACAATGCGTATCAGCGAGGGTCACAGAGAAATAACAGACCATAATACAAGATTGTCAAGCATACTAAATATTTATCACACTGCAGCTAGGCAAAAATTAACATAGCAACAACTAAACTAGAATTTCAGAAATGACTCTCTAAGCAAATCTAAGAACTGAAGAAGAAATCTATTTAAAAAAACACAACAGAACAGAATCAGAAGCTCAGAAAAAATTGCACGAATCGCTTATTTGCATTGCAAACTGTAAAATAATAAAGTTGACTAAAAGGCTAAATAAAACTAGCTAATCGCTTTTAAAAGCTCGATTTGTCGATTTCGTAATAATAAAAAACGGAACATAACAGGCGCTATAGTTGAGCAAGTAACACAGGAAAGCGGTTTGCACACTGCAGAGTGAATTAGCATGCGAACACAATGGTAAAATTGTGTCAGATCGAGATTCACCAACTGATTGCAATAGAAAGAGACAATTTTTAATGTGCACGAAAAAAAAATTTGGTACATTTTAAGCTAAGTTTCTCGGCCGATAATGACCTCTCCAATCATCGCATTCACGGCATTCCTCTCCCCTCTACCCTATCCTTTCCCCTCTATCCAATCCTTTCCCTCTTCCACTTTTTTCTCCCCTCTACCCTTCCTCCCTCCCATCAAAACAGCAAAACTATTAGCGAATAGAAAGTGAGCACAGTAGACTAGGAACAGCACAGCATGCCACAGAATATCAATCGGTGAGTAGGCCAACCATCGGTCAGCTGTCATTTCAGAAGGCGGTCTCCTTTCGGTCGCTCAGTCTTAGGTTAGCAGCCGCCGAAGCCGCTAGCTCTTTGTCGTCTATCGCAGCCGCCTGCTGGCGCCTCTGCCGGCTGTCGCCGCCAATTCGGTTCAACCGCGACGAAGATCTCAGACCCGAAGCCGCGGCTAGCTCAGCCATCTCCTCGGGTGACGAGTTTGACAGATCCGACGCATTGGCGTTGATGACGGTGGCTCCGTTGTTTAGGATCAGCTGTAGGGTCGGCCTCGGCTGCCGCCGCTGCTGCTGCAGGGGATTCGGCGGATGATGCTGGTAAAGCTGATGCTGCAGGGGATTCGGCGGATGATGCTGGTAAAGCTGATGCTGATACTGATGACTTCGACGGCTGCTCTCTGCGCTGCCGCCACCGCCACCGCCGTCCGGGCCGGATCCCTGAATCGGCGTGATTCTAGTTAACCCGGAGCCTCCGCTGCCGCCTGATCCGCCGCCGCCGCTGCCGCTCCCGCTGCCGCCGGCGCCACTGCCGCTGCCGGCACCGACGCCGGGTGAAGCGCCGCGAGCCAGTAGAAGTTCGGCTACCCGACGATGACCGCATTTTACGGCCACCCGGTAGGGCGTTCGGCCGATTCTGTCGGCGTGATTCGGCCGCGCCCCAGCGTCTAGCAGGGCCTGGCAGACGGCTACGTGGCCCTCCTGAGCGGCGATGCACAGCGGAGTGGCGCCCTGGCGGCACACGGAGTCCACATCGGCGCCGCTGGCTAGCAGTAGCTGGCACAGGTGCGCCTGCAGCCAAATCCAATTAGGGATTACTGCCATTCAATCGCAACAAGCTATCTGCAGTAAGTCACTTGTCATCAGTCACTCCACAGCAGCTGTAATTCACCTGTCAATCACTCCATAGCAGCTGCAATTCAACTGTCAGTCACTCCACAGCAGCTGCAATTCACCTGTCAGTCACTCCACAGCAGCTGCAATTCACCTATCAATCACTCCATAGCAGCTGCAACTCACCTGTCAGTCACTCCATAGCAGCTGCAATTCACCTGTCAATCACTCCATAGCAGCTGCAATTCACCTGTCAATCACTCAATAACAGCTGAATTCACCTGTCAATCACTCCATAGCAGCTGCAATTCACCTGTCAATCACTCCATAGCAGCTGCAATTCACCTGTCAATCACTCCATAGCAGCTGCAATTCACCTGTCAATCACTCCATAGCAGCTGCAATTTACCTGTCAATCACTCCATAGCAGCTGCAATTCACCTGTCAGTCACTCCATAGCAGCTGCAATTCACCTGTCAATCACTCCATAGCAGCTGCAATTCACCTGTCAATCACTCCATAGAAGCTGCAATTCACCTGTCAATCACTCCGTAGAAGCTGCAATTCACCTGTCAATCACTCCGTAGAAGCTGCAATTCACCTGTCAATCACTCCATAGCAGCTGCAATTCACCTGTCAATCACTCCGTAGAAGCTGCAATTTACCTGTCAATCACTCCATAGCAGCTGCAATTCACCTGTCAATCACTCCATAGCAGCTGCAATTCACCTGTCAATCACTCCATAGCAGCTGCAATTCACCTGTCAGTCACTCCATAGCAGCTGCAATTCACCTGTCAATCACTCCATAGAAGCTGCAATTCACCTGTCAATCACTCCGTAGAAGCTGCAATTCACCTGTCAATCACTCCGTAGAAGCTGCAATTCACCTGTCAATCACTCCATAGCAGCTGCAATTCACCTGTCAATCACTCCGTAGAAGCTGCAATTTACCTGTCAATCACTCCATAGCAGCTGCAATTCACCTGTCAATCACTCCATAGCAGCTGCAATTCACCTGTCAATCACTCCATAGCAGCTGCAATTCACCTGTCAATCACTCCGTAGAAGCTGCAATTCACCTGTCAATCACTCCGTAGAAGCTGCAATTCACCTGTCAATCACTTTACAGCATTGTAGTTCACCTGTCATCATCACTCCGCTCGCGATTCTCACCTGTCCCTGCCATGCAGCGGCGCTCAACGCAGTGCCACCGTCGGCATCTTTGGCGTTGACATCGGCTCCGCGGTTAATCAGAAGGGCGGCCGCCTCGGCGCGGCCCAGCCAGGCGGCAACGTGCAGCGGGGCGCGGCCCTGCTCGTCGGCCAGGTTAGGCGAGGCGCCGCAGTCGAGCAGGAGGCTGGCCAACTTGCAGCTGGTCTCGGAGGCGGCAGCGGCCAAGTACAGCAGTGACCGGCCAGCCCTGTCCGTCATGTTTGGATCGGCGCCGCGAGCCAGCAGGAGCTCCAGAAGGTCTGGACGGCCCAACTGAAAGGCGGCCAGCAGTGGAGTTATACCGTCTTCGTCGTGTCCGGGTATGCCGGCGGCCAGTGGATCGGCTTCGGCCAGAAGGGCAGCGGCGTCCGCCTGGCCGGCTAGCACAGCCAGCAGGAGGGGAGTCCGGCCTACTGAGTCCTGGGACCTGGTGGCTGCGCCATTGCCTGCAGTAGCGATGCGAGTAATTAGAATATACAATTAGCGGCCCGCCAACATGTAACAGCGGTCTGCAATGTGACTATGAGATAAAAAGTATTTCTGAGATAATACCGATTGAGTCAAGTCCTACCTAGTCCAATCCATCAACCCAGTCTAATCCATTTCAATCCATCAACCCATTCCAATCCATCAACCCATTCCAATCCATCAACCCATTTCAATCCATCAACCCATTCCAATCCATCAACCCATTCCAATCCATTCAAATCCATCAACCCATTCCAACCCATTCCAATCCATCAACCCATTCCAACCCATTCCAATCCATCAACCCATTCCAACCCATTCCAATCCATCAACCCAGTCCAACTCCAACCGCACCCAGCAGCAGTCGGCAGACGTCGGTATGCCCGGCGCTCGCAGCGTGGTGCAGCACAGTGAGCCCGGCATTATCAGCGTGACCCTCGTCTAGGCCTCTGGCAAGCAGGGCTTCAACTACAGCGGCCTGGCCGGAGACGGCCGCCAGAGACAGGGCGGAGCGGCCGTGCCTGTCCAGCTGATGCGGATTGGCGTTAAAGAACAGCAGAGCCTGCACGGCTCTGAGGTCGCCGAGTCGGGACGAAACCAGCAGGGCACTGATGCCGTCTCGATCGCATCTGCGGATGGCGGATGGAAATCGGTCAAAAGTACAGATTGAAATCGGTCAAAAGTACTGATGGAAATCGGACAAAAGTGCGGATGGGAATTGGACAAAAGTACAGATAGAAAACGGACGACACGTCAGACACGTCACTCACCTGTCAACATCGGCGTCAGCGTCCAACAGGAATTCGATGAGATCCAGTCGCTTAGCCCGACAGGCGTGTATGAGGGCAGTCCGACCGTCGGCGTCAGCCAGATTGATGTCCGCCCCCGCATCTAGCAGGCGTTGAACTATTCCAACCGGTTCGTGAAGGCACAGTACAGCCAGGAGCAGGGCCGACCGTCCGCCATTGTCGCGAGCGTCAACTAACGCGCCGGTGTCCAATAGTAGGCCGATTAAATCAGATTGGCCGCGGGCAGTGGCTAGCATCAGGGCGGTCCGGCCATCCGAATCGACCCGATCTAGATCGGCACCGGCGCTCAGTAGCAGGGTGGCCAAGTCGGCTCGGCCCAGAGCCAGTGCCAGCGGCAGGGCCACCCAGAAGCCGGCTGGGCCGTCCGGCTTGGCGCCGTGCGACAGCAGCAGGGTGACAGCGTCGGCCCGGCCGCCCAGGAGGGCCCAGTCCAGAGCGGAGTAACCGCCGGAGTCCCGCCTATTCAGCTGGACGGGAAGTTAATCGGGGATGCTTGAGGTTTATAATCCGAGTTATATAGCCAGATACATAGACTGCGTACGGATATTTTGTCCATGGACTGGGGAGCGGGACGGGGTACTGGGCAGCAGCAGATCAAGCGAAATTCGGTTAGATATTCAAGGAAAGAAAATGGGAAGGGGCAGAAAAATAGGGAATAGGGAAGGGAAAAATTGGGAAGAGGAGAACAGGGAAGTGGCAGAAAAAAGCAAGGGGAAGAAAACGGGAAGGGGCGAGAAGGGATGGGGAGAAATAGGAAAGGGACAGAAAAGTGAAGGGGAAGAATAGGGAATGATTATTAACGAGCGTGGATAAAAAGTGTAAAAAAAAACTACAAACGGAAACAGAAAAAAACAAAACCAGAAAAGCAAAAGTATAAACAAAGAAGAAGAGAATAAGAAAGGACAGGATTTAAGTCTAACCTGAGCATTGGGCCCTGCAAGTATGCGATCGATGGTGGCCAAGTCGCCAATGTAGGCCGCCGACATCAGGGGCGTGGTGGACGAACCGCCGCCTCCGCCGCCTCCGCCTCCGTCAGCGCCAGGAGAAGCTGCTGAACTCTCCGAATCTGGGTCGGCCAGATTGTCGCGGCCTGACGTGGCAGAAGCGGCAGCAGCAGCAGCGGCAGTTTCAGCAGCCAAAGTGGCAGCCTCCTGTTCAACAGCTTCATCCCAGTTGAGCAGGGCGATGGCCATGAGTCGCAGCTCTGGCGGTTCGCGCATTCGCAGCAGCAGCCTGGGACCGCAGGCCCAGCGGCGCAGCAGCAGCAGAGTCAGCAGCAGCAGGTGCTCAGGCTGCAGGCCGCAGCCTGTGGCTAATAAGGAGCGAGAAAAGTCGCGAAGCATGGCGGCCCGCTCGGCCGAAGCGGCTGGGGCCTGGCGCCAGTAGCATAGACAGTGCACTGTCAGCAGGCAGTGGCCAAGCCGCTGGCTGACCAGATAAGCCGGGGTGCAGTATTTCGCATCCTGCAGCCAGTCTGCCAGGGCATTGTGAGCCAGCACCAGGCACCGATCGGGAGTGGCCCGCAGAAGCAGTCTCAATCTGGCAACTTGGTTAGCAAATCGGCCAAATGTGAGGCCGGGATTCTGTACGCTTGCAGTCTGATAGGCTAGGCGGATTGGAGCCGGCTCGCCTAGAGCCAATAGAAGAGCTAGGAGACACCTGGCCAATTGCCACAGTTCGGCATCTGTGGAGAACAGGCGCTGGAACAGGTAGAAGAATACGCCGGCTAATGTGCCTGGCATCTGGGCCACCTCGGACAGTTGGACTGTGCCCTGGGCAACAGCGTCCAGGACCAGTTCCAGGTAGGCGAAGCAGGCGTTGCCTTTGATGTGCAGCTGGTTCAGTAGGCTGGCTGTCTCGCGGTTCAGGTGCTGCCTGAGGCGCTCGTTGGAGTCTAGGCGCCATAGAATGAATTGTTGAACATCGCGGAGGACCTGAAGGTGAAAATAAGCGAAATTTAATTCCAACTTAAATTATGGATTCATAATTACACAGAAAACCTGTAATATTATTTTATTAAACACTAAGATAAAATCTTAATCCCAGACAGTCACGAATCTTAAATACATTGTTTCGCAAACCTGCACAGAATCTCGAATATTAATTGAAAACCTTAAACTCCACAACTCAAACCTCCAATTAAAAAACTAAAAACTCGACTATCATTTATAAAACACAAAACCCATACAAAAACTCGACTCTCATATACAAAAACTCGACTCTCATATACAAAGACTCGAATACCATTTACAAAAACTTGAATCCCATTTATAAAAACTCAAATCCCATTTTCAGAACTCGAATCCCATATACAAAGACTCGAATCCCATTTACAAAAACTCGAATCCCATATACAAAAACTCGAAACCCATATCCAAAAACTCGAATCCCATATCCAAAAACTCGAATCCCATATCCAAAAACTCGAATCCCATATCCAAAAACTCGAATCCCATATACAAAAACTCGAATCCCATTTTCAAAACTCGAATCCCATTTACAAAACCTCGAATCCTAGTCTCTTATCCCGAATCTCCCGAATCCCGAGTCTCTTATACCACAGCTGAAATCAGAATCCTAAATCCCATATCACAGATCACAGAGCCGAACCTGCGGCTTCCTGGTGTCAGTCAGTTGCAGCTTGGAGAAGCCGGCGAAGGCACGGCTGAGCCGACGATCGTCCCGTCGGCAGGCGCAGACGAGCACCAGCCAGGCCGGCAGGCTGCGCTGATGCCTGGCCAGCAGGTCGAAGACGCAGCCGCTCGGCGGAGCCTCCGCCTCAGCTGAGGCGCCGGCGCCGCTTCGTTGAAGCTGCTTTCTCCTGGACGGCGCAGCCGCGGCGGCCGCAGCAGCAGCCGACGCCTCCTCCGGCGTCCTGGTCTCGTCCAGGCCGTCAACCAGCAGCAGGTAGTGCCGCTCCGGCGGAGGCAGAGCCAACAGCGGCTTTAGAAGGCCTTCGGAGAAAACCAGATCTGGCGAGTCGATCATGCGTCGATAGGTGAATAGTTCAACTCCGCCGCTTCGACGGAGCAGCTGCTCGTAGGCCGGCCCGACATCCGGGTGCTTGACAATCTGCTGACGCAGAGAGAACAGGAAATGGCTCAGGCGCATTGTGTGGCTGTACAGCTGAGAGCAGAAGTAATAAGCCAGCACGTGACTGCGCAGTCGGTGCCGAGCGTCGGTTGCTCGCCTGGTTGGCCAGACCAATTCGGACAGGAGGGCGGTCTTACCGCAGCCGCTCTCGCCTAGCAGTACCACGCCCGGATGCGCCGGTGTCTGGCCTGCGTTCAGATAGCCTAATAGCTTGTCGAATACCCATTCGCGACAATGAAACTCACGGCCCATCAGGTTGCTGTCCATTATTGGGTTCTGTCGGCTTCAACTTCGGTAATTGTCTGAGTTTTTTGTCTTTAATGCCGTATGGTTTAAAGTCAGCCCATGCCGCTTAAGGGACCTACTATGGCTGGCTGCCCAGCTGAAACATAGCGAATATACAATAGTTTAGAGGATTGAAATGACATACGAACGGCCAAAGGCTGCGTACAACTGTTCAGTCCGTGGACCAAGGAGGCCGCAGCACTAACTCAATTTTGGATCTACCCCAGCTGATGCTGACATCCGGGCCAAGCCTGTTTATCACACACTGAAATTCAATGCTTGTTTATCACACCCTTAAATCACTCTCATGGCCTGTTTATCACACCCTGTAATCATTATCGTGGCCTGTTTATCACACCCTGTAATCACACTCATGGCCTGTTTATCACACCCTGTAATCACTCTCATGGCCTGTTTATCACACCCTGTAATCACTCTCATGGCCTGTTTATCACACCCTGTAATCATTCATACTGCCTGTTTATCACACCCTGTAATCATTCATACTGCCTGTTTATCACACCCTGTAATCACTCTCATGGCCTGTTTATCACACCCTGTAATCACTCTCATGGCCTGTTTATCACACCCTGTAATCATTCATACTGCCTGTTTATCACACCCTGTAATCATTCATACTGCCTGTTTATCACACCCTGTAATCATTCATACTGCCTGTTTATCACACCCTGTAATCACTCTCATGGCCTGTTTATCACACCCTGTAATCACTCTCATGGCCTGTTTATCACACCCTGTAATCACTCTCATGGCCTGTTTATCACACCCTGTAATCACTCTCATGGCCTGTTTATCACACCCTGTAATCACTCTCATTTTTCCTGTTCCCTACGTTTGTTTAAAAAGAGAAATCAAAAGCAGAGCTTAGTTTGCAAGCAATTCGTTCAGGTGAATAATCTGCTTAACAAAGGAAAGATCGTATTAATGGTTCATGGCGAAAAAAAACTAAAAATCACCAAAAGAAAAAAGATTACTGACAGGGTCTGTTAGTAAAAAAAGCATGAAAAAAATAGTAAAAATTGAATTATGTGTAGAAATCTGCAGTGAGACAAATGTAGAATTTCGATGGATAACAAGATGATAATTATAAAATTATTTGTGATCTCTATTATATAAGAACTATTACACTAGAATCGAATCCAAAATAGAGCATTATAGAAAAATAGCAAAAAAGGACAAAAAGACAAACCATTTTGTCCTAATGGTATCAATTAATGACAAATTACAAACCCTAATGGCTTAAAAGGGAAGTGATCGAAGAATGATGATTTTAAAACGAAAATAACAAACTTTTTAAAACAATTTTTAAACAATTAAAGAAGCTAAACTGCTGTTGGGGACAGAAGCATTTAAATTGGCGACTAATGAAGAACGTGAGTACGTAAGTACGCGGGTACTCAAGTACGCGGGTACTCAAGTATGCGGGTACTCAAGAATGCGGGTACTCAAGTACGCGAGTACTCAAATACGCGAGTACTAAAGCGTGCGAGTACCCTACCTACGTGAGTAAGCTTGAAAAGCTTGCTATCAAAGTTATCAATGGGATATATAAAATCGACTTTGAGTCGTTACCACGCGCTTACGAACAAAAAATGTATTACTCAGACAGTAGCGAAATAAATTTTCATAGCCTGGCGCCGCTGACACCATAGCCGAGACGGGCCAAGCCAAGTTCGACGGCCTCCTTGGCGGTGCCCCAGCTGAGCGCGACGCCGTGCCCACCGTGTCCATAGCAGTGGACGGCGAGACCTTCGGCGGCCACCCGGATGCCGCCGTGTCGCGCCGGTCGCAGGCCCACAAGATCTTTCGGCGGCGAAGCGGAAGAAACAACGCCATCGGCATCGGCAAAAGAGGCAGCCAGTCCGGGCAGCAGGCGGACGGCGCGAGTTCGAATATCCATAGCGTCGGCCAGTCTAGAGTCCAGGCAGGTGTCACCGGCTTGTCTAACTCCGCCGACTGTAGCCAAATCGCCTGGCGCGGCGCTCGGATAAGCGTAGGTCGAATCCGGTCCGTAGATGCCGCGCTTCAGCCAGGGGGCTCGAACCCGGGCCACCTGGCCTCGCACGGGATACAGGGCGGGGTCGCCGCCGGCCAGACGGCCGGCTGCCAGTCCGGCGCAGTTGAATACGAGGTCGAAACCGGCACCGGCTTCTTCCAGGCTGGCAACTCGGCGATGCTCGATGCGGCCGCCTGGGGATCGGGGTCAGACCGGGTGCGAACTTATCCTCATCAATAAATAGTAATTTTAATTTGAAAAATCGATCCAGCTGATAGGGGGGGATGCAGGGAGGCGCTAGCTCTGCGCCGGGCCCCTCCCCCCGGTTTCAATTCCGAACACCGTCATCTATCGTCCATCTTCGTCCATCCATCGTCCATCCTCCATCTAACCCGGTGGTGAAGCACCAAAAAATGCCGCCAATCCAAAGCGGCAGTCTCAGTCATCCACTCAGCCATCCACTCGGCTCCGGAAGGTCCTTCTAAACCAGACCCGGAAGGACATCCGGGCCCTGACCATGATCCTCACGGGCCATGGCTGCTACGCCAGACACTGTTTCCTCAGAGGAGACCTCCGGAGTGAGCTGTGCCCATTCTGCAACCTTGAGAACGAGGATGCCCTGCACTTCGTCTGTCACTGCCCTTTCTTCACCAGAGAGAGGCTTAATCACCTCGGACCAAACCCATCCATGGACGACGTTTGCAGAACCGAGAACATCCCGCAGCTCGTCCGGTTCCCGAGGGCTACCAGACGAGCATCTTTCTTCCCTAGTGAAGAGCAAGCTGCAGGAAGGACCGGCCACGGACCTCCCTGACTGGCCCCGCGCCATCGGCCGATTGCGGGTCTTTCAGGGATTAGCGGAATGGGCGCCCCCCCGCCTCCCCGCTGTCCATCGGACCGCCCTGCAGATAAGTCAAGTAAGTCAAGATAGGGGGGATGAGTAGCAGAGCAGTCTAACACGTTCGCCTCTCGCAACATTGAAAGGCCACATTAAATTGGGGTGCAGTCGCGGAGAGTAGGCTTGGAGGCTTGTCACGCAATTTACGCCCTCGAGGGCCAAGCTTCAAGAAACAGTGAGGTGTACACTGCCTGCCGATGACAACGCCTGCGTAAAGTATCCGTATGAGTGTGTGCTCAGGAGTCAGCGCAATGGGTAGAATTGCCTCCTCGTTGGCTACGGGTCTACTGTTAACACATGATGTGCCATTAACCGCAGCCCTCCTGCACTTTTAATATAATATTTATGAGCCAGCAGATTGCAGGTCCGAATCGAACCAAGGGCCTCTAGAGTTCTGCAATAGAAATAGTTTATGGTGCGCACCGTTAGCCAGGAACTGGTCGGTCAGCCAGGGCAGGTAAAGCCGCGAATCAGCTAGCACGGTGACGCACTCGATGCCGTAGCCAAGGCCGCCCGGCCACTCAGGAAACTGCGTCGCCAGTTCATCTGGAGACAATTCTCGCCAACCGCCCGGCACCAGATCAACGTAGGCGTAGCGTTGGCGCGGTGCCTCCCGAGCCACCTGCAGCAGCGGCAGAGGCGCCACGCCGCTGCGCGGACCAGCCGGTCCGAAAGCCAGCCGGCTCAGGTGGCGCAACGAATCGCGGCACCAGCGCTCGGCCCGGTCCGGATTATCCGGCGACATCTCTTCGAAGCTTTCAACTCGGAAAGAGCCAGCAGCCACCCAGGAGGTTGTGCCGGAGTTGAAAGCCTCGCCTATCAGTGTCACGGAGCTAGGACCAAGGGCCGACTGCAGCTGCACAGCCACTGAGGCACCGACAAGGCCGGCGCCGACCACAGCTACGCGAGCCTGCCTACGCTGCTGACTGTCGCTCTGTAAGATCGAGACAGAAACAGTACTCACCACTGACTGCAAATCTAGATAATAAACATCTAGATTTACTGCGACTAAAGTCTGGTATGAATGACTCTACAGAAGCGGTTCAGGGTTACTAAAAATGGGAGGAATGAGTCAGTAGGAGAAGCGTTTGAGCCGTTGGGAAAGTGTGTGAATCGTTGGGAAAAGTGTTTGAGTCGTTGGGAAAAGTGTTTGAGTCGTTGGGAAAAGTGGTTGAGTAGTTGGGAAAGTATTTGAGTCGTTGGAAAAGCGTTAAATCTTTGGGGAAGGCGTTTGAGTCGTTGGGAAAGTGTTTGAGTCGTTAGGAAAGTTTTTGAGTAGTTGGGAAAGTGTTTCAGTCGTTGGGAAAGTATTTGAGTCGTTGGGAAAAGCGTTAAATCTTTGGGAAAAGCGTTGAACGTTGAATCTTTGGGGAAAGCGTTTGAGTCGTTGGGAAAAGTGTTTGAGTAGTTGGGAAATTGTTTGATTTGTTGGGGAAAGCGTTTGAGTAGTTGGGAAAGTGTTTGAGTCGTTGGGAAAAGCGTTAAATCTTTGGGGAAGGCGTTTGAGTCGTTGGGAAAGTGTTTGAGTCGTTGGGAAAGTGTTAGAGTAGTTGGGAAAGTATTTGAGTCGTTGGGAAAAGCGTTAAATCTTTGGGAAAAGCGTTGAACGTTGAATCTTTGGGGAAAGCGTTTGAGTCGTTGGGAAAAGTGTTTGAGTAGTTGGGAAATTGTTTGATTTGTTGGGAAAAGTGTTTGAGTAGTTGGGAAAGTGTTTGAGTAGTTGGGAAAGTGTTTGAGTAGTTGGGAAAGTGTTTGAGTCGTTGGGAAAGTGTTTGATTTGTTGGGAAAAGTGTTTGATTTGTTGGGAAAAGTGTTTGAGTAGTTGGGAAAAGTGTTTGAGTAGTTGGGAAAGTGTTGGAGTAGTTGGGAAAGTGTTTGAGTCGTTGGGAAAAGCGTTGAATCTTTGGGGAAGGCGTTTGAGTCGTTGGAAAAGTGTTTGAGTCGTTGGGAAAGTGTTTGAGTATTTGGGAAAGTGTTTGAGTAGTTGGGAAAGTGTTTGAGTCGTTGGGAAAGTGTTTGAGTCGTTGGGAAATTGTTTGATTTGTTGGGAAAAGTGTTTGAGTCGTTGGGAAAAGTGTTTGAGTAGTTGGGAAAGTATTTGAGTCGTTGGAAAAGCGTTAAATCTTTGGGGAAGGCGTTTGAGTCGTTGGGAAAGTGTTTGAGTCGTTAGGAAAGTTTTTGAGTAGTTGGGAAAGTGTTTCAGTCGTTGGGAAAGTATTTGAGTCGTTGGGAAAAGCGTTAAATCTTTGGGAAAAGCGTTGAACGTTGAATCTTTGGGGAAAGCGTTTGAGTCGTTGGGAAAAGTGTTTGAGTAGTTGGGAAATTGTTTGATTTGTTGGGAAAAGTGTTTGAGTAGTTGGGAAATTGTTTGATTTGTTGGGAAAAGTGTTTGAGTCGTTGGGAAAAGTGTTTGAGTAGTTGGGAAAGTATTTGAGTCGTTGGAAAAGCGTTAAATCTTTGGGGAAGGCGTTTGAGTCGTTGGGAAAGTGTTTGAGTCGTTAGGAAAGTTTTTGAGTAGTTGGGAAAGTGTTTCAGTCGTTGGGAAAGTATTTGAGTCGTTGGGAAAAGCGTTAAATCTTTGGGAAAAGCGTTGAACGTTGAATCTTTGGGGAAAGCGTTTGAGTCGTTGGGAAAAGTGTTTGAGTAGTTGGGAAATTGTTTGATTTGTTGGGAAAAGTGTTTGAGTAGTTGGGAAATTGTTTGATTTGTTGGGAAAAGTGTTTGAGTAGTTGGGAAAGTGTTTGAGTAGTTGGGAAAAGCGTTAAATCTTTGGGGAAGGCGTTTGAGTCGTTGGGAAAGTGTTTGAGTCGTTGGGAAAGTGTTAGAGTAGTTGGGAAAGTATTTGAGTCGTTGGGAAAAGCGTTAAATCTTTGGGAAAAGCGTTGAACGTTGAATCTTTGGGGAAAGCGTTTGAGTCGTTGGGAAAAGTGTTTGAGTAGTTGGGAAATTGTTTGATTTGTTGGGAAAAGTGTTTGAGTAGTTGGGAAAGTGTTTGAGTAGTTGGGAAAAGCGTTAAATCTTTGGGGAAGGCGTTTGAGTCGTTGGGAAAGTGTTTGAGTAGTTGGGAAAGTGTTTCAGTCGTTGGGAAAGTATTTGAGTCGTTGGGAAAAGCGTTAAATCTTTGGGAAAAGCGTTGAACGTTGAATCTTTGGGGAAAGCGTTTGAGTCGTTGGGAAAAGTGTTTGAGTAGTTGGGAAATTGTTTGATTTGTTGGGAAAAGTGTTTGAGTAGTTGGGAAAGTGTTTGAGTAGTTGGGAAAAGCGTTAAATCTTTGGGGAAGGCGTTTGAGTCGTTGGGAAAGTGTTTGAGTAGTTGGGAAAGTGTTTCAGTCGTTGGGAAAGTATTTGAGTCGTTGGGAAAAGCGTTAAATCTTTGGGAAAAGCGTTGAACGTTGAATCTTTGGGGAAAGCGTTTGAGTCGTTGGGAAAAGTGTTTGAGTAGTTGGGAAATTGTTTGATTTGTTGGGAAAAGTGTTTGAGTAGTTGGGAAAGTGTTTGAGTAGTTGGGAAAGTGTTTGAGTCGTTGGGAAAGTGTTTGAGTCGTTGGGAAATTGTTTGATTTGTTGGGAAAAGTGTTTGAGTAGTTGGGAAAAGTGTTTGAGTAGTTGGGAAAGTGTTGGAGTAGTTGGGAAAGTGTTTGAGTCGTTGGGAAAAGCGTTGAATCTTTGGGGAAGGCGTTTGAGTCGTTGGAAAAGTGTTTGAGTCGTTGGGAAAGTGTTTGAGTAGTTGGGAAAGTGTTTGAGTCGTTGGGAAAGTGTTTGAGTCGTTGGGAAATTGTTTGATTTGTTGGGAAAAGTGTTTGAGTAGTTGGGAAAAGTGTTTGAGTCGTTGGGAAAAGTGTTTGAGTAGTTGGGAAAGTGTTTGAGTCGTTGGGAAAAGCGTTGAATCTTTGGGGAAGGCGTTTGAGTCGTTGGAAAAGTGTTTGAGTCGTTGGGAAAGTATTTGAGTCGTTGGGAAAGTGTTTGAGTAGTTGGGAAAGTGTTTGATTTGTTGGCAATGAGGGAACTTTCGGCATTGAGGGATGTAAGACACTTTTTAAAAAAAGAAAGAAATAGAATTGAATTATTATTAATGAAAGCTGGCTTACTCTGTTCACAATATTATATATAAATATGTAGATATAATAAAAATATAAGCAGTAGCACAGTGAATTGTCGCACAGCAATTTTCATGTTACATCAAATTACACACGCAAAAACTGACACAGAGACATTTAAAAAACTGATCATGTGAAGGCCAAGTAATAGCAATAAATTCCTTGGTTTAATGCTACGATTAGAATAAAAAACTGGTTAAAAAATACATGCGTCTTGTACATTGAAACGCATTTCAAAAAAACAACCGAAATAGTTTTTGGACTCTCGCAAAGCACATAAAATAGCCTAAATGTTTCATTGTTGGGCAAGGGAAATTAGAAAAATAATCGAGAATTTACTTCAAACTAACGAGTGACTAAAAAATTATAAATCTATAATTCTAACTAATTCGCGGTACGATAAATTTTAATAATAAGTTTTACGTACGTTAACTACTATACTTGTAAGTAGTACCAACGAAAGAAAGTCAACTTAATAGATTAGCGGTGCATTAAAATGAATACTATCTCAGATTGTATTGAAAATATGTTTTCATATTCAACTTCTTGTGCAAAATTTTTTTTATTGAGTTTTAATATAAATAATCGATGCTTTTGTAATATTGGCGTCATAGATATCTAAAGAATTGTTTTCTTGCAAAAAAATAAATAATGAGCCAGAAAATAATACGAGTGGAACAGATAATTGAAGTCATCAACTTGATTTCTACAAGATAACAAATGAAATAATTTTGTTATAAAGCTATTTTTATTACAGGAAAGGGGTACTTATTGTGCGTACAAAACAATACAATCATATTATCTAATTGTGCTTCGTACTTACAAAAATGGTGAATTATAAAACATAGGATTATAGTTTATATACCTGCATGTTGGTTATCAACGCGACTTAACAACGTAAAGTGACAAATCTGCTTGATAAAAACGCTAAAAATTGTTTTAAAGCAAAGCCCCACAATATAAGCGAATAGCGACATAAAGTAGGCAGAAATGAACAATAAGTACTGAACAGCGAAACTGTTTTACTGAGTAAATTCATGCCATAAAACATACAGTAACACCAGGGGAAGCTAGAACAACATGAGTAGACTGGGCAGTGCTGCAAAACTTTTTATTCTACTTTTTACGTATCTTATTTATCTGTTCTTAGGGCGGTGGTGCTAGTAACCTGATGATCTGGTACTCAACTGCAGTTCAGTACTGAAGAATTTAAATTGGCGATTCATGAAGTACGCGGGTACTCATGTACGTGAGTACTCAAGTACGCGAGTACTCAAGTACGCGAGCACTTAAGTACGCGAGTACTAAAGCATGTTAAATGCTGTGGTACCAATAACCTGATGATCTGGTAGGGCTGTACTGCAATCAATTTAAGTCATTTTATAGAAGCCATCGTAAACTGTCTGCGGCAGAGTATGCAGAAGACCTGAAATTTGATTATTCCTCTATTTTTTCTCAAAACATCTATCATCATCAGTCGATTGTTCCAAATGGCAACACTGCCCACGTACAAAAGCACATGAAAATAATAATAACTAGAAGCAAAACAGAAACTTCGCTAGCCTTCGCTAGATTGTGTTCGAAGCAATACATCTCTAAGCCAATAGTAATGATGATCTCTCTATCAAATTGTTAGCGCATTGAATTAGCAAGATTGATTAAATTCAGGTTGGCAGTGCCTCTCGGATGAAATTGTGCATAACCGTGTCCTGGACGTCCTTGAATACGCGGCGCACATTGCTCAGATCGATAGAAGTAGTAAAGTGAATGTACTTTTTCAGCTGCACATTGGCGGTTAGCACGGAGTTTAGTCGGCGCAGGAGGTGCTCGCGCACGTGACCCAGATTAGTGGGATCGTAGCGCTGAGAATCGAATGTGGTATCGAATTGGCCGTAATTAATATGCAGAGTTTCAATCTTGTAGGTGAAAAGGTCGTCCTTGTTAAAGAATACAATCAGACTCATGTCGGGTGTGAATAATTCAGTTTTGATCTCCAGAAGGTGACGCAGACAGTCGAAGCTCTCGTCTAATTTATTAATGAGCTCGCCAGTAGCTGGCTTAGTATAGAACTCATTGAAAGTTGAGCAGGCAATGATGTAGATGACGGATTGTAATTCGCCGCGAAACACTTTGAGGGTTTTAGCCCATTTGCGTCTCTCGTTGGTGTGGCCGCCAATGTCGATGATAAGAAGCGGCACGCTATTGTACATCAGAGGCTTCTCGAACACGGAGTCGGTGAAGCGACGCGAGTGCAGAATGTGATCCTGAGTTGGCCGGTAGCCGGGCAGAGCGATCTTATCCAATTGATTCAAATAATAATCGAGATTTTCGCCAACATCGCGAAATTCTTCGTCACCCTGGACGCTGTGCCGTCGCTCAAAGGATTCGCGCACGCCGGCGTCGCTCCACAGGGTGTGGATGTGCGGAGCAGCTCGGAGGAAATGGTCCTCGCTGATGTTGCAAGTCACTACATTGGCCTGGCCGATTTCGCTTTCCAGAGCTAGCATAGCTTTGACTGCGGCGATGCCAGGCTTGGAGTTCTCCCACTTGATGCCCAACTGCTTCTTGATGAACAGCAGCTTCATGACTCCGCGCCACACGTTGGCATAGATGACGGCTTGGAAGCTGCGAATCTCCTGCCAGGTGGAAAACCGGTTTGCGGTTTTATCCCAGTAGGCAGATTCTCCCAGTTATGAATAATGGGATTGGGAGACGCGATAGCAAATCCGGGAAAATATGACTTGGCAGATATGAACACAGACTTGGCAGATATGAACAAAGAATTGGCAGATATGAACAAAGACTTGGCAGATATGAACACAGACTTGGCAGATATGAACACAGACTTGGCAGATATGAACACAGACTTGGCAGATATGAACACAGACTTGGCAGAAGTGAACACACACTTGGCAGATATGAACGCACACTTGGCAGATATGAACATAGAATTGACATATATGAACAAAGACTTGGCAGACACAAATTTTCAACGCACCCGTTCATCAAACTTATCCTGGTGGATGATGCGCAGGGAGCGCAGGAAAGTACTTTTGCCGCTGGCCGCTGTGCCTAGCAACAGAATCCGGCGCTCCTGCCTGCGCCGCCGCTTATCCTGTCTAATCTGTTCGTCAATCTGGTCGCTAATCTCTTTAGGTGTCAGCTTTCGACCGCCGCGTGTGACAGCGCCGTCGCCGCCGCCGCCGCCACCGGAGCTGCTGGGGCCAGCGCCAGCTGAATTAGCATTGTACTTGGCCTCCCGACCGCTGCTTCGGCTGGAGGTGCACGGACAGAGCAGGCTCATGTGTCCTTGATGTACGCTTGTCCACTTGTCTGTGATTGATTGGTCTAGGCTTCTGATCAGTTCAAATCAAGTCTGAGCAATGCACTGAATCAGTTGCGATGTTTAAAACATGCTAATCATGAAACACGCTACTAGCAGGACAGCTGGATAGAAATCTGAAATAAAATTGCGACATTTTTTGTAAAGACAATTTTTTTAAAGTTAAAATCTATAGATAAGCTATATAGATAATATTCCAAATTGAGAGATCGAGGGTCCCAAATCTCAGCCTTGAGGGAAACCAGTCCATGGACTGGGCGCACTTTACACCAGGGGTCGGCAAACTCCGGCCCGCGGGCTAGATGCGGCCCTTAAAGCTCCCAAATCCGGCCTTTTACCCCTTCAGACACCTATAGTATCCTGTTTTATCTTTTCCGTCTCATCTCTCCGCTGTTTCATCTCTCTTGTGTCTCATCTCTCCGCAGTCTCATATTTCCCCAGTCTCATCTCTCCTGTGTCTCATCTCTCGTTTGTCTCATCTCTCCTGTGTCTCATCTCTCGTTTGTCTCATCTCTCCTGTATCTCATATCTCCGCTGTCTCATATCTCCTGTGTCTGATCTCTCCCGTCTCATCTATCCGCTGTCTTATCTCTCGTTTGTCTCATCTTTCCTGTATCTCATATCTCCGCTGTCTCATATCTCCTGTGTCTCATATCTCCGCTGTCTCATATCTCCTGTGTCTCATATCTCCTGTGTCTCATATCTCCTGAGTCTCATATCTCCTGTGTCTCATATCTCCTGTGTCTCATATCTCCTGAGTCTCATCTCTCCTGTGTCTCATATCTCCGCTGTCTCATATCTCCTGTGTCTCATATCTCCCGTGTCTCATCTCTCCGCTGTCTCATATCTCCTGTGTCTGATCTCTCCCGTCTCATCTCTCCGCTGTCTTATCTCTCGTTTGTCTCATCTTTCCTGTATCTCATATCTCCTGTGTCTCATATCTCCGCTGTCTCATATCTCCTGTGTCTCATATCTCCGCTGTCTCATATCTCCGCTGTCTCATATCTCCTGTGTCTCATATCTCCCCTGTCTCATCTCTCCCCTATCTCATATTTCAACTGTCGATGCGGCCCGCTGTCGTCCTTTAGGTTTTCTTTGGCCCGCTAGCTAATAAGTTTGCCGACCCCTGCTTTACACAGTCAGTCTTTGGATGCGTGTAAAATAACTGCGGCTAATCTGGTCCTAATTTTAGCGTCATTTTCCATTCTAAAAAAAAACAATTAAAGACAAACGATTCCAAACGCTGAACAAAAACTAGTTGCGACATTTTTCACACATTTTTTCTGTTCCAAATTCTCTCAAATCAATCGGCGGCTAGCAACAACATTTGAAAAGGAGCACAATTTTTAGAGAAAAATCCCTATCTCTACGATGCTACTGATATTAGCTCAAGTGAGTAGTAGATGTAGACATTTTACTTCTTTTTGCAAAATCCAAAAAACCATTTTGTCAACGGTTCCGCATTGAATTAAAAATGCAAGCGAGACAAAGAATGCAGCCGGCTCATTTCCTGGGCGGAAAGTGCTTATTGAAATCGTAGGCTCCTGTTGACTTGGCTTCTGTGCCAGCAAATCCAGCCAGGCTGTCTAGCACAGTGTCCATTTTTGCTTCAAATTCGCCGCCTAATCTGCCCGCATTTCTATCCAGCCGTTTGGCCTTCTTGCGCGCCTTCTTGGCCTGCTGTCGGAGGGAGCGATTCTGCTGAGCGCCGGCCATGACGGCGCGAAATTTGGCCTCCCGAGCCGCCTCCTGAGCCTCGGACGATTTGACGGCCTCGCTGGCGTCAACTACTAGATTTTCATCTTCATCATCCGTCTCCATGGCTTCATCTTCTTCGTCATCGTCATCTGCTTCTTCTTCTTCAACCTGTTTATCTTCCTCGGTATCGTTTGGCGTTGCCATAGCAACGGACGGCAACGGCGTCACCACGGCGTCCATAGCGTCGGGCGTTCGGCCAAGCGAATCGCCGCCGCCGTCCGCTTCGCTAGGCAACAAATCTACAGTGTCCAGACTGAACTCCTTGGCCCACTGGCTGACAAGCTGCAGCTGGCTGGCTGACTGAGCCGGCGGAGTATCCGGTGGCAGGGTGTAGTAGGTTAGACGGCCGCTGGACCAATCGTTCAGCACCTTTGGTGGTTGTATAGGGAATATATTTTTATGGCACAATAGTTCTTTTGAAAATCATTTGCGACAAAAGGATTGTAAAAATGCGAACAAAAATTCATATACTAATATGGTATGCGGAACTCCTTGATATTATAGTACCTTGACAAAATATCAAGTAAAAAATGACCTGAATCCTAAAAATAAAACCAATGAACTAAAATCCCAGACAAATATTCCTACGCTCAAATCCTAGATCTAAAATATCTTTATCAAATCCCAGATCCTGAATCTTACATCCAAATCATAGATCTATAATCTGTACCTAAATCCCGAATCTAAAATCGAAATGACTAATCCCTGACGCTAGTTAACTCACCTTTCGCCCAGCGGCAGCTGCATCCGGTAGGCCGCCTTTCTTCAGCTTGCCCATGCGTTTAGCCAGCATGACTAGAAACTCTTCGGCCGTATTGAACATTGGCAGGGAATAAAAGACCATGAGTTTCTCGCGGGCGCAGCGCTCAAAGATCACCTGCACAGCCGGCAGCGGATCGTCGATGGTTTCAACGCGGACGCAATTGCGCAGAATCAGTTGGGCCGCCGGAGCTCCGCTGGCCAGAACAACTCCCGGACAGTCCAGCAGGCGAATGCGCTTATCCAGAGCCACCTCCTGGCTGACGCGGGTTAGGCCGGGCGTGGCGCCGGTTGGACAGACTCTGGCGCGCTTCAAAGAATTGATAAGCGACGATTTGCCAGTGTTGGGATAGCCTACCACTCCGACAACTACGCTGCCGCCGATGCCGACACCGCCGCTGCCCCGGCCGCGACAATAATTGGCCAGCAGGCCGAGCAGCTGGTCCACGCCGGCCGCTCGACTGCCACCGGCTGCGGCGTCGGTTGAGTCAGCAGCGGCGTCTGTGGCGTCGCCGTGCCTATATAAGCAATGGGAAGGTATCTTAACATTATCGATTCATCACTTTATTAGTTGATGCAAGGCACAATCTACTATTGCATAGAAGCTTAGAATCTGAGCCCGTGTACGGAACCTGTTCTGGTGTACAGAATCTGAGCTGGTGTACAGAATCTGGGCTGGTATACAGAATCTGAGCTGGTGTACAGAATCTGAGCTGGTGTACAGAATCTGAGCTGGTATACAGAATCTGAGCTGGTATACAGAATCTGGGCTGGTATACAGAATCTGGGCTGGTGTACAGAATCTGAGCTGGTGTACAGAATCTGGGCTGGTGTACAGAATCTGGGCTGGTGTACAGAATCTGGGCTGGTGTACAGAATCTGAGCTGGTATACAGAATCTGAGCTGGTATACAGAATCTGGGCTGGTATACAGAATCTGGGCTGGTGTACAGAATCTGAGCTGGTGTACAGAATCTGGGCTGGTGTACAGAATCTGAGCTGGTGTACAGAATCTGGGCTGGTATACAGAATCTGAGCTGGTGTACAGAATCTGAGCTGGTGTACAGAATCTGAGCTGGTATACAGAATCTGAGCTGGTATACAGAATCTGGGCTGGTATACAGAATCTGGGCTGGTGTACAGAATCTGAGCTGGTGTACAGAATCTGGGCTGGTGTACAGAATCTGAGCTGGTGTACAGAATCTGAGCTGGTATACAGAATCTGGGCTGGTATACAGAATCTGGGCTGGTGTACAGAATCTGGGCTGGTATACAGAATCTGGGCTGGTGTACAGAATCTGGGCTGGTGTACAGAATCTGGGCTAAAGGTTATCAACCAACTGCAAACGCCAGTGCAGTAAGGACTAACCTTCGCTGTCCGATTCTAGCTTTCTGGGCTTGAGTTGAGCACCGAAAAGCCACGCACGGCAGCTCACGTCTCAGGTGAGCAACCCAACGCTTGAGCACTTCTCGCGGTACCAGATCAGCTTTGTTTAACACCAGCACTAGCCGCTTGTCCGATCGGCTTAGAACGGCCTCTTCGAGTTCGCGGCACCGACTTCCGAGTGGGTCTCGAGCGTCCAGCACCTCTAGGAGTACATCAGCTGAAGTGATCACCTTCAGTGCGAAGATGGCATGGTCCAATTCAGTCTCTACACACTGTAGAACATGGCTACTACTTCAGTTTCAGAATCCAGGAATTTCAAACCTTCGTAAACTCTCGATGAAAGGCCTTCGCGGATCGTTCCACAAGCTCTGCCGGCGGCCCGGCGGCCAAGGCGGAGGCCTTAGCCGCGCCCTGTTTGCGTTCGTGCTGCCGCTGACGCTGCTGGGCGCTGGCTAGCAGGCGTTGAAGATCGGCCGCAGCCTTCTTTTCGGCTTGACCGGCGGCTCGCATGGCTTCAGCCTGTTGAAGCACTTCAGCTTTGAATGGCAGCGAATTAGGCACGCCAGGATCCTTCTCTGCATAGTAACAATTGAACATGTCATGCCAAACAGGATACCATGAAATTCAATCTATATAAAACATAAAGCAATTCAGACTTACTCTTGCGTTTCGGGTTTTTCCTAGCTTCCTTCTTGACTTTTCGCAAGTGCTCTTTAACCTTCTTTTGCACTTTGTACTTCTGCCGACATGATGTGCGCTTACTGCGACTCTCTGTATGTGATATTAGGCAGTATTTTTTATTATGAATGTATTAAAACTGTATCGATTAATCAATGATGAAGCGATTAAGTGTATAGCAATTAGAATAAGTTGCACATCGAGGCACTAAATTGTTTTTCAGTTTAATTTTTTTAACTCTCGATTAGTCTTGGAGCTAATTAGCTACAATTTCTACTTAAAATTGCAACAAGACATCACAACCAAAAAAGTTCAACCCTGTTTTTTAATTAATAACTTTTTGGCATGTTCAACTTGCCTCTAATAGGAAAAAACTAAATTTTTATAGGCACATGTCTAGTATGTTTTTTTATTTTGGTTGGCGTGGCCCACAATCAGGTGGTATAGCTTGGTACAATGCTACACAGCCCCACTTTTTTTCCTATAGGGTTGCATAGGCCAAAGCTGTTGTTAGCTACATGCCACACTTATTTGAGCCAAAATTTTACACTTCCAAAGCACATGTCCATGAACTTTGTGCAAAAAGTTATAATATAGAACTTGCCGGATCCTAGACACTAGTCATCTTACAACTTCGTCATCCACTTGGAAGGTAGGACACTTCGTCATCCAGCCAATTGGCATGCTTTAAAGTTTGGTCAGTTCATCATCTACTAATAACAAGCAATCTAGTTTGTCATCAATAGAGTGAGGGTGGGGTGGTGGGGCAGAGGTATAAACACACTTCACACTCTAAATTGTCAAAAAAAAGGTGTCGCAACTGATTTCATTATAAGAGTTGAAGGATAGGTGCCAACATGATGTGAGGAGGGGTGGGGAGGGGTGGTTCTGTTCTAACTTTGAAAACTTGTTTTATAGATGACAAAGTGTCCACAAGTCTAAGTCTCTTTGTCATCCATCCTCTGAGATACTGGACAGATCGTCATCTGGATGACGAAGTTGTAAGATGACAAAGTGTCTAGGTACCGAACTTGCCTACTAAATCTAAGCTGCCCACCAATAATAATTAAAATAATATGAATAAAAAGGAGTGCAAAAACTGAAAAAAAACTTTGAAAACCAAGTTATAAGTTACAAAGATGACAAAGTGTCCACAAATATAAGTCACTTTGTCATCCACCATCTTCTACTCTCAAAGATCCTGGACACTTCCTTGACCAAGAACCCAGATAACAAATATTTAAGATGACAAAGTGTCCTATAAATAATCCAAAGCATTTGCCAAGCCACCTAGCATCTGTGTATCAGAGCATTGACTTTTGAAAGTGCCAACAGACATTCATCAAAAAGCTGTTGCTAAGTCAAGCCGAGCCATAGTCCAGATTATGGCCTGTATGCCAAATTAATTTGGCATACAGTCACCCCTTGCTAACCCTATTGGTGTACATTGGCATACAACCAAAAATTGGGCCCTACCTATTGGCGTGAGTGGCGTACATGCTGTTGCTGTTGCAACTTGCAATGTAATGTATATAAACATCGGTATTTTTTAGGAATTTGCACAATAATAAAAAAATGGAATTTATTTTACAAATGCATTCACTTTTACCAAATATATTCCCATCTATTGTTCTATTGAATAATTTAATATTCTAATAAAACCCGCTGCTAGACTCTAGAGGCATAATATATACTTTACTTGCTTGCAGAATAACATGGATATATATAACATAGGTATAACTGTATTTAAATTGCGATATGCCCTTTTTTGGTAACTATTAACTTATTTCTGATTAATGCTAACTGATTAACAGATTATTAGCTAACTGAAACTGACTGGCATTAAGACAAAAGTTAAGACTAAAGTTAAAAGTTAGAGTTTCTGTCAAACTCTGTACAGCTGAAAGCACAATGTCAAGTAGGTCTACTAGTAGAAAAAGACCACAAGTTGAAGAAACATCAAGCTCTGCTGAAACTGAAACTGAAAGTGATAGCGAAAGCTATTATAGTATATAGTGTACTATTGGTATCTTGGAGTTGGAAACTATTCAACTTTTCATTGAATAGTGGCGTACAGTTAGGGAAGGCAGAAAAAATTTGGTCTACATTTGGCGTACAAACTGTGGATCCATCAAGTTTTAGTTTGGCGTACAACCTGCCATGAAGCCGAGTCAATCCACACTCCAAAAGGCTGACAAGTTTAAGTCAAGTCGCAATCTGAGTGGCTAGACTTCTCATAAAAGTGCTCAATAGTAACTTGCTGCTTTACGTAAGGTCAGCTAGGAGGACTGAGCTAGAAGTGCAAATTGTCTAACCAGAGTTTGCGGGAGATAATAGATAATTGTGTGATTTAACCGACCCATTCTGCAGCTAAGTGAGTTCATACTTGTCAACAGTAAACTCCAATAAGTTTTAACAGGTTTATATGTATTTTTAAAGACGGTGTACAATACATAACGATATCATTCAAAATTTATTTTTTCGAACTCAAAAAGAAGCCAAACTAAACGATTAGGCTTAAAGGCTACGACAAACAGCAAAAAAGGAACAAATAAGCATATACCGTTTTATTTGTACTTACTTAAAAGCTTTTTCGTCATTTATATATATTCTAGCAAACTCAATGCTTAAAACTAAGAAGAACTACAACTAGCTAGATTAAATTTCTTTAGAAGCATCAACATTCTAAGAATCAGAGAAAGGAAAATAGTGAAATTTGAAATAAAAACCTCTGTGAAAAAATAGGTGAATAATATAGTACTGAGGTTTTATAAAACGCATGGAATAACCGAAATAAGATTGGCTGCTACTTATTTTTTCTTTTCCTACAATTTTTGTTTTTTCTTCAGTTCACGAAGAAAAATGCATCGCAAACATGAATTAGCATATTTTCTAGAAACGTATATACATATACATTTATTTTGCTTATCATCGTCCTTTCTTTTCCCGAAGCAGCGTAAGAAAGAGTGCAAAAGCAGTTAGTCACAGATAATTCCTTTCACGACATTTTTTAGCATTTATTAATTGTCAAAGTTAATAAGACCTGTTGAGTTTTCTGCCTGTCAATTTCTGTTGACTCTACTGCCTACTGCCAGACTTTCTGTACCTCAAATTCTGTATAATTCAGTATTCTGTATAAATAATCGTATTCGGTTTTTGCTCTTCATAGTTCTCGATTTATATTGTTTAGTTCGTCGCTTATTGAAAGCGTCTACAATCCAAAAGGGATTCGCTAGTTAAAATGACGGACGTCAAGCTTTATGTTTATGATATATCGCAGGGGATGGCTAGGTCTTTGTCACAGATGTTACTTGGTAAGTAATGCTATTTGTTACTTCCTTCACATCTACTATACTAAAAATGAAAATTCAAATCTAAATGTGACAAAGTGCAACCCGGCATAGTGGGACTTAACTAAATTTCTGGCACTGCTGCAGTTCTTTTGTTCATACTTGCATTCCTAATTTGGTTTTGTCATGTTTCTAATTTATGCCTTATTTTACAGTTAGTTGCAATACTAACTGTATATGTTGTATTGCAACTCTTTTAATTATTATGCAAGATCTGAAACCTAATATTTTAAACACTTCCAGGAAGACAAATTGATGGAATCTGGCACACATCAATTGTTGTATTTGGCAATGAATATTTTTTTGGAAGTGCTGGAATTCAGTTTTGCAGACCAGTAAGTATATTTTTCTTAATATTATTATATTCCTTACTAACTTACATAGTATTGAAGATCAATTTAAGAATATTGTTTTCCTATAAAGCTAGAATATATTTTTTAGGCTAGGCCATATGCTTGTCATTCCATATTTCATCTTATCTTAAATATAATGGATGCATAAATATTGTGGAACTTGTGGTTATGTTATATGAACAACCAGTTAAATTTACCTACTTTATTGGTTTTCAACTCAAATAAGCACAAAATTACTTATCAGTTTTAAATAATAGTTTGAGGTATTAGCATTTCATTTAGGTTTATTTTAATATATTTTAAAGTACAATTTTTGCTAACAAATATGTATAATAATTTTAGTGTAGTTCTGAGACTAGCTGATAAAAATGTCTTTCGCTTAGAATGATTTAAGAAAAAATTGCTAATGAAATGTTAAATAAAAAATGAAATTTTATAATGACAATTGAAGAATCATTACTGTTCTGATATAATGGTCAGGGTGGCACAGTGCTTCATGAGCCTACCGAAGTGATCGACCTAGGTCGCACCGAAATGCCAAAAGATGTGCTAGATGAGCTGCTGGCTGACCTCAGTCGCGAGCGATTCCACGGCAGTCGGTACAATCTGCTGCGGCACAACTGTAACAACTTCTCCGACGAGCTGGCTCAGTTTCTCACTGGCCGCAGCATCCCGCCACACATCACCGGTCTGCCAGATGAGTTCTTGTCGACACCGTTGGGCGCCCAGCTGGGCCAGATGATCAACTCGATGCAGACGCAACTGGCGCACACTCAGGGCTATCATTATAACGATAGTGCTGGAGGACCAGGTGGTAGCAGCCCGGCACAGCAGCCTGGGCGAACCCAGCAGCAGCCGCCGCTACCGAGTCCCATCAAATTCACAGAACCGCCAGCCGACTATGCCGAACTTGCTGTCTCTGCTGCCGCTGCCCCAGACAGCGATGCTGACTGTCGTTGGCTTGACGCTGTGATCGACTCCGAAAGTAATACAAATGACTCGATCCGTCGACTGTTAATGCTTCTCCGACAAACTGCTGTCGATAAGTCGTCGACGAGAGATCGTCGTCTGCTGGCTGCTCCGGCGGCTGCCGATCAGTTCGTATCGACACTGGAGCTGCTCCTGGCCAGCGTCGATCGCCGTCCGGCCCTGGCCGAATTCGCCGGCCGAATAGCTTGCAACGCCGTTGGCGACTTGCTCGACGGCGGCGGCGGGATCACGGCAGAGCGATTGGCCGCGTGCGCCCGACGCTTGATGCTGTCGGGCGTTCGGCCCGGCCTGACGGAGGCTGGCGGCGCGTTGACACTGAACCTGCTGCTGCTGCGCCCGGTGAGTCAATTCAGAGCTGCAAGAAAATAACTAAATTTTACTCAAAAAAATAATATAATAATTGTTGGAGTCTGTACACATCCCTGTCTAACACGTACACATCCCTGTCTAACAGATAATAATAATAATACCGTCGAGATATTCCATGGTTCTAGCCGAAGGTCAGATTTCTCCTATAAGCGCTAGTGTATTTCATACACCCCTATACACGAATTAGCACGGTGCATCAGTGCGGCCTTGCCAGGCCTTCAAAATTTATCAGGATGTCACCCGAATGTGCCTGCATCATCTCCGTATTCGGTGGTCACCTACCTTTATATAGACGGAGTGCTGAAACTTCAAGGGCAACAACAGGTGGAATTGGGCCACTATGGACACCCTGGCGCGAATTTCTCCTATTTCACTGCTCAAGTCAAAACATTAGGCGCAGCTCAACCACAGCTCACCATCGCCTAGTCTGTCAACCAATCAGTCACCACCCAACGCTGTTGGCGTTCGGGCGCTGCCGAAAAAAATAGGCGGGAGGGAATCCCCCTTGGCATAAAAACGGGCGGCAAAATGGCTTGGTAGTCCTACAGTTAATAGTGCAAGACTAGATTACTCTAGATTACAAATCAACACCCTATTGGTACGTGAAATTAATAATATTAAAGCTTAAGCCTCCCAGTGATATCGCTGTTTTTGTAACATAAAAGACACTCCAAATTCACAATAAAATGCAAAATCCGTTACCCAGGGCAACGAGTCGCTGGCCTTCGACTTGGGCTGCCTCTTGACCGACCGGCTGCAGGCGTTGGCCGCCTCCGGCGCTCCCGAAGCCGTCCAGCTGACGCTGGCGCGGGCGCTGTGCGTCGCGGCGCGCAACGCCAGCCAGCTGACGGCTCTGGCAGCGGTGCAAGGCCTCAGCTTGGCCAATCTAGCGAGCCTGTGTCCGCACGTGGCCCAGCTGCACCTGGAGGTCACGCGGGCTAATGAGAGCAGATGAGACTGCAATTGCATTGTTTATTCACATTGAGCCAATATCGAAGCTAAACTATTGTACCTGTTGCTGTAGCTCTTGTATTTCAAACACTTTTGCAAATGCTTGAAATCTAGAAGAAAATCGAGAATTAACTATAGGCACTGGTTCGGTTGAAAGTAAGGTATTCACGGACCTTGACTATGGGCATTCAGTGGTGTGGAATCTGGGCATTCATTGGTGTGGAATCTGGGCATTCAGTGGTGTGGAATCTGGGCATTCAGTGGTGTGAAATCTGGGCATTCAGTGTCGTGGAATCTGGGCATTCAGCAGCTTGGAATCTAGGCATTCAGCAGCGTGGAATCTGGGCATTCAGTGTTGTGGAATCTGGGCATTCAGCAGCGTGGAATCTGGGCATTCAGTGGTGTGGAATCTGGGCATTCAGTGCCGTGGAATCTGGGCATTCAGCAGCTTGGAATCTAGGCATTCAGCAGCGTGGAGTCTGGGCATTCAGCAGCGTGGAATCTAGGCATTCAGCAGCGTGGAATCTGGGCATTCAACAGCGTGGAATCTGGGCATTCAACAGCGTGGAATCTGGGCATTCAGCAGCGTGGAATCTGGGCATTCAACAGCGTGGAATCTGGGCATTCAGCAGCGTGGAATCTGGGCATTCAACAGCGTGGAATCTGGAAGCTTTGCATATTTAGTTTCTCAATCGTTCATTCTCGAACTTAGAAGTTTACATTTAAATGCTTTTCATTTTTTCGTCCATAATGCAATGCTATCCTGGACTTTTTTCTTTTTTTCCCTAACACGAATGCAAAGTTTATAAACTTAAAAAAATTCTATCTATTTTTACTCAGAATCCACTTTTGCAACTTGCACAAGCCAGCTCAGTAGCGATGCGAGCATGTCCAGGTCCTTTTTCATTTTTTTACAAACTGATTTCAGTTTTTTTCTTATATAACTAAAAATTAGATTAGCAACGTCTGTGCAAAGTTTTAGAGAAGCCATTCATTCGATTCCTGAAAAACCAGTGTTAATGGGAAAAGCTTTCCGCTTTAAATATTTCCTTTAAAGTTACACCCAATTACATTCAGTGATGCATAGAATTCAATGATTTCAAATTGACGAACTCAGTAAAATAGTTAGTAAAGTTTTTTTCATTTTTTTTGTTTTGTCCAACCTGTAAATTGTGAAGTACTTGCTTGACAGAACCTTTTGTGTTTTTTTCTATCTTCCATCTAACAACCTTCCATCTAACAACCTTCCATCTACCAAGCTTCCATCTACCAAGATTCCATCTACCAAGCTTCCATCTACCAAGCTTCCATCTACCAAGCTTCCATCTACCAAGCTTCCATCTACCAGCTTCCATCTACCAAGCTTCCATTTACCAAGCTTCCATCTACCAAGCTTCCATCTACCAAACTTCCATCTACCAAACTTCCATCTACCAAACTTCCATCTACTAAGCTTCCATCTACCAAACTTCCATCTACCAAGCTTCCATCTACCAAGCTTCCATCTACCAAGCTTCCATCTACCAAGCTTCCATCTACCAAGCTTCCATCTACCAAGCTTCCATCTACCAAGCTTCCATCTACCAAGCTTCCATCTACCAAGCTTCCATCTACCAAGCTTCCATCTACCAAACTTCCATCTACCAAACTTCCATCTACCAAACTTCCATCTACTAAGCTTCCATCTACCAGCTTCCATCTACCAAGCTTCCATCTACCAAGCTTCCATCTACCAAACTTCCATCTACCAAACTTCCATCTACCAAACTTCCATCTACTAAGCTTCCATCTACCAAGCTTCCATCTACCAAGCTTCCATCTACCAAGCTTCCATCTACCAAGCTTCCATCTACCAAACTTCCATTTACCAAGCTTCCATCTACCAAGCTTCCATTTACCAAGCTTCCATCTACCAAGCTTCCATCTACCAAACTTCCATCTACTAAGCTTCCATCTACCAAACTTCCATCTACCAAGCTTCCATCTACCAAACTTCCATCTACCAGCTTCCATCTACCAAACTTCCATCTACCAAGCTTCCATCTACCAAACTTCCATCTACCAAACTTCCATCTACCAAACTTCCATCTACCAAACTTCCATCTACCAAACTTCCATCTACTAAGCTTCCATCTACCAAACTTCCATCTACTAAGCTTCCATCTACCAAGCTTCCATCTACCAAACTTCCATCTACCAAACTTCCATCTACCAAACTTCCATCTACCAAACTTCCATCTACCAAACTTCCATCTACTAAGCTTCCATCTACCAAGCTTCCATCTACCAAACAAACGAAATTCCATGCATCAATCTTAAATGACACATTCTATCTGTTCTCTTTAAAAAATGTAGTCGGAATGTTTCTGAAACTTCCACTGAAGCCTTACTAATCAAAATCGGAACATTCTAAGGGAAAAAATCATTTTTGACAAGTGCTTTTCGACACTTGGAGACGCGTCAGTCCTGTGCGAAATTGGCTCGCGTCGAGGCTTATTTTTAAGTGGCCCTTATTTTTGCAAGACTGACACCGCAGACACACACACACACACACACACACACACCTGAGAGGAAAGCGAATGGCACCTTCATCAAATGGGGATCTCGCAAACATAGCATGCAAGTGTCCTCTCGGGCGTTCCGAGGAAAGACGTTTTGGAATTGCAGACGAGTTACAAATTTTTTTTATTCGGCTCGAGTGTTCCTGCAGGCAAAATAATTTTTGCTAGATTTTTTTAGCTAGCTTCTACAAACAGCGAGAAGCAGTTTTCATTCAAGCACAACATGGACAATGACTATGGGAAGCCGCGATAATATTAGCAGCCTGAAATTTTCCCTTCCATTCGTTTGCGACCCCCGCCTGCCAGACAGAGCTGCCATACGTAGAGTCCCGCAGGCGGCATTTCCAACGCATCTGTTTGCTTTAGCCAAGGTGTGAAATACGGGGCAATCAGGTTTCGAGTGCGGCACGCAATCCCTGCCTGTCTTATTGCAAGTCAATCCGCTGTAAAATGCTTCTTCAGTAGTCACTGAGTCTGTCCTACTACGATTGGACCAGCAGCGTTGTTCTTTCCTGTCTCGTCTCTCCCCTGTCTCACCTCTCACGTGTCTCATCTTTCCCGTGTCTCTTAATTCTCTCCCCTGTCTCATCTCTCCCGTGTCTCATCTTTCCCGTGTCTCACCTCTCCCGTGTCTCATCTTTCCCGTGTCTCTTCTCTCCCCTGTCTCATCTCTCCCGTGTCTCATCTTTTCCGTGTCTCACCTCTCCCATGTCTCATCTCTCACCCGTGTTTCCTCTATCTATCGTGTCTCATCTCTCCCGTGTCTCATCTCTCCCGTGTCTCATCTCTCCCCTGTCTCATCTCTCCTATGTCTCATCTCTCTCGTGTCTCATCTCTCACCTGTGTTTCGTCTCACTATCATGTCTCTTCTCTTCCCTATCTCATGTCTCTTCTCTTCCCTATCTCATGTCTCTTCTCTTCCCTATCTCATGTCTCTCGTGTCTCATCTCTCTCGTGTCTCATCTCTCCCCTGTCTCATCTCTCCTATGTCTCATCTCTCACCTGTGTTTCGTCTCACTATCATGTCTCTTCTCTTCCCTATCTCATGTCTCTTCTCTTCCCTATCTCATGTCTCTTCTCTTCCCTATCTCATGTCTCTTCTCTTCCCTATCTCATGTCTCTTCTCTTCCCTATCTCATGTCTCTCGTGTCTCATCTCTCTCGTGTCTCATCTCTCCCCTGTCTCATCTCTCCTATGTCTCATCTCTCTCGTGTCTCATCTCTCACCTGTGTTTCGTCTCACTATCATGTCTCTTCTCTTCCCTATCTCATGTCTCTTCTCTTCCCTATCTCATGTCTCTCGTGTCTCATCTCTCCCTTGTCTCATCTCTCCCGTGTCTCATCTCTCTCGTGTCTCATCTCTCACCTGTGTTTCGTCTCACTATCATGTCTCTTCTCTTCCCTATCTCATGTCTCTTCTCTTCCCTATCTCATGTCTCTTCTCTTCCCTATCTCATGTCTCTTCTCTTCCCTATCTCATGTCTCTTCTCTTCCCTATCTCATGTCTCTCGTGTCTCATCTCTCTCGTGTCTCATCTCTCCCCTGTCTCATCTCTCCTATGTCTCATCTCTCTCGTGTCTCATCTCTCACCTGTGTTTCGTCTCACTATCATGTCTCTTCTCTTCCCTATCTCATGTCTCTTCTCTTCCCTATCTCATGTCTCTTCTTTTCCCTATCTCATGTCTCTTCTCTTCCCTATCTCATGTCTCTTCTCTTCCCTATCTCATGTCTCTCGTGTCTCATCTCTCCCTTGTCTCATCTCTCCCGTGTCTCATCTCTCTCGTGTCTCATCCCTCACCCGTGTTTCGTCTTTCTATCATGTCTCATATCTCTTGTGTCTCATCTCTCCCCTGTCTCATCTCTCCCGTGTCTCTTCTTTCCCGTGTCTCTTCTCTCCCCTGTCTCATCTTTCCCGTGTCTCACCTCTCCCATGTCTCATCTCTCACCCGTGTTTCCTCTATCTATCGTGTCTCATCTTTCCCGTGTCTCATCTCTCCCTTGTCTCATCTCTCTCGTGTCTCATCTCTCCCGTGTCTCATATCTCCCGTATCTCATCTCTTCCGTGTCTCATATCTCTCTTTTCTTGTCTCTTTTGTTTCATTGGCCTCTTCAAAGAGAGGATAAAAGCAATGGAAGAAATTCAGAAATTGAATGCAGGTGTATTATAATGCCTTCTGCAGCCAGCAAAACAAGAGTACGAATATGTGTATTTATAAGACTTCTAGGCACTTTCCAGTGCTGAAATTTCAATTTGAAACTAATTAAACTGTTTAGCAAAACAGGTGAAATTCAAGGAAAAAAACAAAGCAAGTGATTAAAAACGCATTTGTTGGGACTACTTCTGAAACAAAACTCAGAACTGAAATGTGACGATTATTGACAAGCTTGTGCGCAGATAAACACTATAGTAAAATAGAAAGAAAATTACTTCTAGAATTTCGAATTAAATAAACAAAAAAGCTACTGCAGTTTTTTGCAGTGCATAACAAATTCTATTTGCAAGCGAAGGCAGCCATTGGTGTGAGCACAGAAGCAAACTGCAACTGTTGTTGCTAGGGTTATTGGTAAGGAGAAAAGTTTAAAATTCAAAATTGCAAACAATAAGACACAGACAAAGCATATTGAAATGATATGGACATAGTAAGTAAGCAAAACTCAGAAAAGCTTTTCGTTTTGGTCTTATATAACCAAATGAGGTGCGCTGCAAATCTACAAACGAGTTAGTGAAAACAAACAAACAAAAAACAAACAAACAAACAAACAAACAAACAAACGAAAAAACAAACAAACAAACAAACAAACAAACAAACGGAGAGCCGAACAAGCTGTTGGTGTAGAAAATTCTAAGAAGCATAAATTTGGTGATGTTGCCTTTCAAATCTATTTGATTCAATTTAGGCTTTATGACTAGGCTTTTAGAAGAATTGCACATTGTTTCTAGGGAGAGTGACAGACAGCAGCAGCATAACTGTTGATTAGAAACGTAAAAAAGCAGAAAAATGATATCAAGATATTTAAAAAAGAGGAGCAGCAGTATTGTCTTTTTTTAGAATTCAGTCTTTAACACATTAATGCGCAGATGTAACCAAAACTATACTAGTAAGTTTATGGATTACAAACAAACAATGTAACATTACTGTTTTATAATCTGTTTGCTACCACTTTAGACATGCGGCTATTGAAATCTGAGCAGAAAAATAATAACACGAGGAAAGGAGAACAGACTCAGATCGCAATTAGCGATAGAATGCTCTGTTTGGGCTTGATTTTTGGACGGCAACTGAGAGCACCTACTTGCTATGCAGTTATCCACTGGGAGTAGCCTAGCTAGATTTGCCTAGATACAACTAGATATCTTAAACTAGATTAGCTAAGACTGAACTGGATTATCTAAAAATGGATTTTTTCTAAAAATATAACAAGATAGACGGAGGCTGACCTATTAAAGTAAAGTCATGCCCGCACATGACTACTAACAAGGCAATGTCACTATACCAGTGCGCTCAAGCCAGACTCTGGTGCAGTGCCAGCAGGGCGTTGAGCTCAGTCTCGGGCAGGCGGGCCCGCTTCGCCGAGAATTCGGCCAGTCCCAGCGGCGACTGGACGTGCAGGCAGCTGGCCGGGATGTGCAGCAGAAGGCGCGCCTCGCTGGCCAGCGTTGGCAGCCGGTCCGCAGTCGACGACCACCACTGGGCCGTGGCCGAGCCAGTCAGCGCCGCGGAGCCAGAGCTCACCAGCAAGGCCTCATAGCGTCTGGCCTCGTCTTCCACGGACTTCCTGGCCTGGTCCAGATTCTGCTGGACCACAAGCGAGTTGCGCTTGCGCCGGCTGATGTGCCCGGCCTCCTCGGCCAGCTGTTTCTCAACCAGCTGAGCCACCGCCGAGCGCCGATCCGACTCCGATGGCAGCGGCAGGCGCGGCTGAAGGAACGCGGCCAGCTGGGCCAGGCGCCAGACTTTATCGGGACTGCGATAAACAGACAGAAGGCGTTCGCCAGCCAACTCGGCCAGAGCTTCAACTGCCGGATCAGACGCCTGGGCCGACGAGGAAGAAGCCGGCTGCCTCAGGACGGCTGGCAGTTCGCGAACCGCCGGCAGCGCCTGGCCGAGGCTGCCAGATGAGGACACCGAGGCGCCGGAGAAGAGCCGGTCGAGGTGGTCGCGAAATCGGACAAGAGCGGCGCACAGCTCGCGGGCCGAGCGGAGCTCATCCGGCGACATCGACGACTTGCCGGCATCGCTGGTGATGGTGTCGACGGCGGTGACACGCTGCAGATCGGCCAAAGCCGACTCCCAGCCATCCTCGGTGTCATCATCGATGTCTTCGGCATCGTTGGAGTCGCAGTCCGCGTCAACGTCCATGCCGGAGTCCTCGGCGGCGATTGTAGTGGCGGCCTCTGAATCCGCCTCCGTCGCCGCTGGACGCTGCTGCTGCTGCGCCTCTTCATCGTCCTCCTCTAAGTCGTTGCAATTGACGTCAGCCTTTTTTGCCCGCGGCAGCGGCGACTGGTCCGCAGCCGTCATCGCAGCATGGAGCCGACTGTCTGGCCGACGCCGTTCGGCTCGAAGGATTCTTCGCCGGTGCCGGCGGCTGCAACGTCGGAGCAGCGCCTGACAGGCTGTGGACTCGACGAGAGCCTCGCTGACGGCGCGGCACATTGCGGTGCGCAGGCAGGGCACGATGATGATCTTGTCGATGGAGTCGTGAACGCCGTTCTGGTTGGCCTGCTGCAACTGGCGAACGAACTCAGCCGGCCGGTTGCAGACGATGGGAAGAAAATCCTGCGGCAGCTGGGACTCTGTGTAGGCCGAGATGATTTCCAAACAGGTGGAAGCCAGCAGGTCCAGGTTTGGTAGCTGCCAAATGCGGGGCATTGGGATTTTATGACTCTTAGTATCGGTTAGATGTTGTAGTGCAAAAATTCAAACAAAGTACCAGCGACTGTTAGCGGCTTTAAAAAATATCTTGTACATAATGCAGTATCCGCAGAATACGTTATAAAATAGCAAAGTAAAAATTACAATGAAAAAGTCTGGGCAAAAAAATCTTTAATAATCCGGAGAATTTGCGTCAAATCTGAAAATTTTCCTATAAATCCGGAAAATCTAATGATTTCACGAAAAAACACGTAAATCCGGAAAATTAATGAATTTCAGAAAAATTTACGTTCCTCAAGAAAATTGCGTGAAAAAATAGTTTAAAGAGAAGAAATAAACTCAGTTGCTGACTAGCTATGCTTAGCCCGTTCATCCCCCATTTGAGTTCAAAGTCGCGATGCGATTTAAGGTGCAATAACTCAGCTGCTCAGGCGGCGGTTGTCAAGTCGATTGAGTCAGCTTGGGGTGGGGGAGACCCTACCAGCAGTCATTGGGCTCGGAGATGCTTCATCACCCGCGATTCTCCCAAACTATTCCTCTTAAATCCCTGTCGCCCCAGCGGAATGAAGTCAGGAGCGCCCTGGCGACAGAATGGCGATCGGCTGCAGCCGCCGCACGAAGCGCCCCCCCTCAGATCCGACAAATCCTCAACAATAGAGGCAGCGAAGGCTTCAAGGAAAATCGCGAGCTATACTCATGCAAGATGCGGGCAGGCCGTTAGGATCAGGCAGGGGCTCATCAGTTAACAGAGTGTCGTGACTTGACTAAGAAAAAGAGATCTTCAACCTGCGAGGAACAGCCCCGGAGACTGAGGAGAATGGGGAATATAATAACTTGAAAAGGAAGCTGGCTACAATCCCTTGGCGACCGATAAATTCATTTCAGGCCAGTCACCAGCGACTCCCGGCGTCCGCTGCCGCCGCTTGAGTCAATGGAGCAAGGAAGACAGTGGCGAGGATCGAGTAGACTTGAAATTCCTCAGAGAGGAGAGGAGACAGAAAGAGAGAAGGCAGACGGAGAAGGGGGTAGGAATGGCGTGGAAGGCGCTCCATTCATTGTTCGAGAGCGGAACTCGGCCTCATTGTCACCGGCCTCTCCGACTTGAAAAGACGTCCGTGGAAGCTTTTCCTGTCGGAGCTTGAAGGCTCGGCCCGGTCTCCACTCCTGGCTGACAAGCTTCTTCCATCATCCTCGAGCTACGCTTCTTCGCTTCCTCCTTTTCAGAAAACTTGGGATCTCTTTAGGCCAGTTTTATCCTCTTCTCTTATTCTAAATTTCAGGCCTCAATGGAGACTCATCGGCCTCTCATCTCCTGATCCCACACACCTTTTGATCGGCCCACCGACTCCCCGACCAGTCACACATACAGAAAAGTTAGATTCTTCTATAAAAATAATTTCCTTAGCTTCTCATTTCACAATAGCCCTTGCACCAGGCTCAAATCAAGGTAGGAGCACAAATAGCTCGTAGATTAAATACGCCGAGAAGCGAATCGTTCCAGCTTTTTTGCGAGAAAACGATGAGTTATAATGATCAACAGACAGATTCAGACAGGTGGACAAGATAAGTCAAACAGATTCAGACAGGTGGACAAGATAAGTCAAACAGATTCAGACAGGTGGACAAGATAAGTCAAACAGATTCAGACAGGTGGACAAGATAAGTCAAACAGATTCAGACAGGTGGACAAGATAAGACAGACAGATTCAGACAGGTGGACAAGATAAGTCAAACAGATTCAGATAAGCAGGAAAAAATACACTTTTTTATACGCACCGGTCGCGTCTCCAGAACGCGGCACTTTGACGAAGAAGACTGCTGCTGCTGCTGCTGCTGCTGCTGTCCCTGAGCGGAGGCCTCGTGCGGCACGAAGGCGCGCAGTGTGAGCAGCCTGACGCCGGCCCGGTTGCACCAGACCTCGGCTGAGAAGGCACGAACTCCGGGGACGCCGCCGATCAGGGCGGCCTTCACGGCGGCCTGCTCGGTGGCTAGGGCCGCTGGCAGCAGCTGGTCGAGCAGGCGCTGCCGGTTCGGTGGCTCGCACCTGGGCGACAGGCTCTGCACCAGACGCTGTGCAGGGAGAATGAAGGGGAGAATATAGCGACTGTTATTGTAAGATTTTGAGTAGTTTGAGTAACGATAGGATTGATTTGAGTGACAAGATTGACTAGATTAAATGACGAGAGTGACTAAATAGATAGAATGACAAGAGTGACTAGATAGAATGACAAGAGTGACTAGATAGAATGACAAGAGTGACTAGATAGAATGACAAAAGTGACTAGATAGAATGACAAGAGTGACTAGATAGAATGACAAAAGTGACTAGATAGAATGACAAGAGTGACTAGATAGAATGACGAGAGTGACTAGATAGAATGACGAGAGTGACTAGATAGAATGACAAAAGTGACTAGATAGAATGACAAAAGTGACTAGATAGAATGACGAGAGTGACTAGATAGAATGACAAGAGTGACTAGATAGAATGACAAGAGTGACTAGATAGAATGACAAGAGTGACTAGATAGAATGACAAGAGTGACTAGATAGAATGACAAGAGTGACTAGATAGAATGACAAGAGTGACTAGATAGAATGACACGAGTGACTAGTTTTCGAAGAGTGACAAGATAGAATGAAAGTGAATGACAGTGAGAGAAATATCATTGTAAGTTATTCTCTTATTTGAGTAGCTAATAAAATGGACGGTTCTTAGGTCATACAATAAAACTCGAAGATTGCGGGAAACAATAAAACTTCCGGAAAAAGTTCATCCGTTCACGGAACTAGCCAAGGTTCAAGCTGAGACAATGCGATGCGAAAAACACAACAATGCCTATTGAATGCGAGTGGATAGTGCTAGTGACTGTTAGGG
The DNA here is from genome assembly GCA_950097015.1 of Macrostomum hystrix. Taxonomy (NCBI): domain Eukaryota; kingdom Metazoa; phylum Platyhelminthes; family Macrostomidae; genus Macrostomum; species Macrostomum hystrix. The sequence continues at coordinate 5,949,482 of CATNEN010000034.1, read as the reverse complement.
AACAGACTGAATCAAGCGGAACTGCTGGACAAACACACGATCTACCAAACCCTCTCAAGGCACTCGTGCGCGCCGAAGGGTCGGCAAATCCGCTGGTGCCACTAACAGGAAGTAGCTCTCCTTAGTTTCACTGTTGTTCCCGCCCCTCTCCCCGCGCTCCCAACTCCCGTGGGACAGACTGCGGAGCAAAAAATCAGCGTTCCGCAGACGACACCGAAACTGCGCCCAAGGCATCGAAGAGTTTTGTCACCATGACAGCTCACTCACTCTCTCTCTAACTCTCTCAAGTGTCAAGCGGCCAAACCGAAGTCTGGCGAAACGGGAACTGGAATTGAATAGCTTTGGTGTGGAGGGGAGGGCAGGGATAATGAGCATTTGCCAGACCTGCTGAGGTGAGTGAAGGGAACCAGCAGCTGATACCATGCTCGTGTGCTCACTCATTCACTTGTCTCTAAGCCTTTCCACCCTGTCAGCCGGTTAACTCCAAAATGCCTCGCAAAAAATTGCCACTTCCCCTTCCACCGGAATTTTGTGACACAATTATAGTCCCCCTCTTTCCTATGCCAACACTCGAAAGTCATTGTTCCCCGCCCATCCAGCTTTGTGGCTAGGGAGAAAGGCTTATTTTTGGTCTTTTTTCGAGGACTGGGAGAAGGGCCGGGTCGAGAGGACGAGTGGCAGGGGAGGGGGAGAATGGAACGCGACTCGATCCCCCGACCTGAAAACCGCTCACTCCCCTTGAAAGCCTCGTTTCCCCCCAGTCAGCCATTGTTCGCCGCTGTCCCGGGGGGCTTCAGTGGCGGCCAGGGGCATGAGAGGATTCTGTTCCCATTGTTCCACCCCCCCTAGCGGAGCTGATTTCCGGAGCAGCGCGGGACCCGAAGAGGCACCGAGGAGAGGCGGCGGCGCGAATTCGGTTTTGGACGGGGGAGGGAGGGGAGGCTGAATGATTACCTGAACAAACAGTGCGGGCCCCCGGCCCATTCACCCAGAAGACAGGGGGCGCGTTCACGCGGGTGCTGGCGAGAGCTTCCTGTCACTCCCCTCTCAGACCCTGGAGTAGCGGGACTTTGCGGCGCCCCTGCTTGAGCAGCCCCTCGGCCGCACTCGGAGATCCAAGCCGCTATTTCACCGTGTCTCCACCTGGAGTCGATCTGTTCCACTCCCCCCAGTGCTGTGCTCATTGTTCTCCCCTAAACCCACCTTTCTCTAGCGCTCTCTTGTTGTTCTGAGGGGGGATTTTTTACCCATTTCATTTTTCATAGAAAGGCATTCGAGTCAGCTGCGCGAATTTCGATGAATTGACGAGGTCGATGACCGAGCGAGAGGCTGGGAAGGAGAGACGAGGGCGGGAGTCAGAAAAAACTCTCGATGTAGGGGATAGTGGCAGAGCAACGAGGCGTAGCTGAAAAAGCTCCCCGAATTCCAGATCCCCACAGGACCGGCCTGAAGGGCGCCAAGCTTTTTTACCACCGGTGCTGAAGCTCTCACACTCTCTCTCTCGTTCTCATCAGGCCAGAACCTCTTCTAGCAATCGATTTCTTCCCGCTCGTTCCGCCCAACCCCCCCCCCGTGGTGGGTCGCGCCCTCATCTCCGACATCGCACAGCCTCCTCCGCCCGCGGCGCGCACAGGTGTCAGCAGGAGCCACCGCGGGCGGCCCGCTCTAGCAGGAGCCTTCAGTCACTGCCAACCAGGCCCTTCGTAGCGCCAACCCCCTGCCGCGCAGCCAGCCTCCCCTCCTCCTCCGACTCTGAAACACAATAGACCCGTCCCCACTGGCGAGTGCATTGTTTCGCTCGAGTCTCAAGCTATCCTCCCAACCTCCCCTGCCACACAAGCTGCTGCCTCAGCCTGCCCCTAAGCTCCGTCTGTCCCAAAAATTCCCTAATCCCATTTCAGCTCCACACAGCGTCCCCCCAGGGCCTGCCAACCCCCTACTCCAGCGTCTCGAACCCACTGCGCGAGAAGAAGAGAGTTGCAAGTCAAATCGATAATGCAGTCACCACAGGCCTCTTCTATTGCTTCTTTCCTCGCTGACTCGCTGAAAGTGAAAACTGCTTGCAACTAGCAAACAAACACACATTTTCTTCCACTCAATTCACACCTCCCGGCTTTTAAATTCGGCCGGGAGCAAATCCCTTTGGAGGCCTTGCCTTCCCCATCCGATTTCCCATAACTCAGCCCTCAGAGGTGCTTGAGCACAGTTGAGCACAAAAGGGAAGCTGAAGCAGAATCCAGGGGGACGGCCGCGCACTTGCAAGCAGGCGGATCAGCTTTCCTTCAAATCTTTGTTTCAAAGCCATTGAGCAAAAACTGGGAAAAACTTCCTTCGACCTCGATCGAAAAAAATTTGGTGTGGGGAGGAACATTTTTGGGTCGGAGGTGGTTTGGGAATAATGGTATAACTGAGCAAAGCGGCTTTTGAGGTGCGGCAAGGTAAATCGATATCTAAGGGCCTGGGGGTGACTTGCCTGTCATTGTCAGTGGGATGTCGGCAATGTAGGAATCAGACGAAAACAATTTTTCACCGCTTCCTGCATTGTTCTTCAATGCTGTGTTTTTTTATTGCCAATGTTCGCCAGCTTAGTTCGAGCGATTCAATAACTCCGAGACTGGATTAATCAACTGTCATCCCCTTTGAGACTGCAGGCGTCCCGTATCCCGTTTCTCTTCTCAACATTTCGCTGTCACCACTGAGGCATTCCTTTGAATGGGCGATCCCAAAGCAAAAAAAATGGTTGCTTTTTTCATGTCAGATGCGAACTGAGAGGGACAGACATGAAGAGGAAAAAACTCCCAACAACAAGAGTATCTGAGATCGCCAGGTCGTGTGTGAGACTTTTAGTCTGTTTAATTAGACTAGCTGCTCAAGTTTCAATAATCGTGTTGAGATCGCAGCTCAATTAGATTCGATTTGAAAGCAGGCGAGGCTGCGGTTCTGAGCAAGCAATCTATCATTTGTCACAAGCTATTTTTATTGAGCAGTTGTCGCTAGGAAGGCAATAAAAAAACTGCGGACAATGGGCCCCAATATCCGAAGCCGCGGGGTAAGCCCGAAGTCCTCGCTGTGTCTGGAAGCTGCTTGTCTGAGTCAAGCCTGGGTGCGTGCATGTTTTGAGTTTTCGTGAGCTGCGAATAAATAAGGCCAGGCAGGGTGGGGTGCAAGGTAAAAGCCATTAAAAAATGCGATCCGCCGAGCCACGAGCGGACAATAATGAGGGAAGCTGCGGGCCGGGGAGATGAGGGAAAGGAGGTTTTCGAGACTGCTAGCGGGCCGTGGGAACTGCAGCAGCGGCCCCTATAACAGAAATTCTTTGTTCTTTACACCCTTCCATTCTGTTCCTCCGATGTCTCTTCCACCACACGTTCCCCCCCGAGGGAAGTGGGAAGTCATCTGACGGGCATTGTGCGTACCCTACTCAACAGTCACTCGCTCGGGCCTGCCATTCGAGGAAGGAGGAAGAATTGCGGAATCCGGAGACAAGGGGGGCGGAGAGAGAGAGTGAGATACGTCTACCAGAACCTTTTCCACCTTCTGCTTTTCTCAAATCCTCTTCGTCCCACCTATAGACCTGACTTGGCATAGCCTAACCAGACGCCAACCCCCCTCGGGCCATCCCCGATGCAAGCGACTCGTTTCAGCATCGCAAATTGTTCCGTGTGACTCCAGCATCAGCGCCGCCCAACCCCAAAGTGAGGATGTGCGGGTCGGGTCTTTCCTGTTCCAGTCAAGTCCCGGAGATCTGAAATGCTACACTGCGCGAGTGTCAGCAAGCCATGATACAATGCTAGCGAGTGTTAACAATTGCGAACCAAGCAGGTGCTCAATGGAGGTAGGGGGGCTATAGAGAGAGTCGGCCGCGTGCGACCAGTCAAGCGAGCGAGCGCGAAGAGAGCCGACCGGCCGACTGGAGCAATGGGGGGATTTTTTATGGCAACAACTCCGGGCATGAGACCCGGTCGAGCTATAATAGTGGGGATTCGCCAGGAACTCAGGGAGTAATTGAGGCTATATAGAAAATCCTGGGACTCAATTTTTATTATTCTTTCCTCAGCCAAACATCGTCTCAAAACAGCTCAGCTTCAAAGGCCGGACTATATTATAAAAAGTTGGAATGAAATAAAAACCAAATTGCCACAGGCCCATCTCTCTCTCATGCAGCAATAACAGGCTCGCAAACCAGCCCACCTGCAGAAAGCGGCAATATGACTCGCTGGAGGAATAGAATTCCAAGCTGAACTAGTCCCAGCTCAACCGGACTACCCGCAACTTTTTTTCAAACTCCTCGTCCAGCAGCAGCAGCAGCAGCAGCAAAGTTGCAAAGCTTTTGTTCCAAAGAGAACCCGCGGCGGTTGCTCGTCTCAGGCTGTTAGGTTTGGAAATTTTTCCAAAGGCTTTTGATAGCTAAACGCGAGAGAGAGAGGGGGGGAGAGGCTATTCAGCTGGCTGCAGGGTCGAGCCGGGCTCAGCGGGGGGAGCTTTTCCCAAAATTTCTGCCGTCCGCCGCCGACGCGGCCGCCGCCACCTCCGCACCTCCTGTTGCAGGCATGCAAGACTGAGACAGAGAAATACGCAACTGCAGCCCAAATTGTATCTGGCCGGCGCAACAACAACACAATGCGGGAGGGGGACTCAAGTTCAGTTCCTCTCCAAAACTGCCCCGACTCCCTCTGTCTCTCGCTGGCTGGTCCGGGGCCACTCGCGAGCTCCAGTCCCGGGTCCGGGGCCGCATGAATAATTGAGCAGTAATTCTATTTCTCCCTAATTATCTCTACCTGTAGGGCTGCTGCTGCTGCTGCTGCCGCCCTCAGCCACACACAATGCCACCCGGCCCCGGTGAACAATGGGAGACCGGGCTCTTCCCAGAATCCCCCTAACCTCCGCCACCCACCCGGAGAGCTTCATCATGAGAGCCTGCAACCCCCCAGCCGAGTCGCGAGCCCTGCTAAGGGATCCGAGCTTTACGAGTCCCGCCTGCCCTCACTTCAACTCCGCACCCGCTCTCATCTCCCGTGTCTATCCGCGTCCTCTCGCAGGCCTCATCCCGCCTACTCAAAGTTTTACGGGGGTTGGGTGGGGGCCTGTTTTACTTCATCGGACCCCCATGGTCTCGGGGAATCGGCCGCAGCAGCAGCAGCAGCGGTTGTGGCGGCGGCGGCGGCTGGGTGGCTGGAGCCGCGGCCAGCGAGGAGTGGGGAGGGGTCGCGGCCGTCACTTCATCATCCCGGGGAGTTGAGCTGCCACCCCCCCGCACCCGCACGCCATTGTATGCCGCATGCAGGTGGGAAGCGAGGCCGGCATTCCGGCAGCTTTTTCAAAAACTCCTTTATCCCCATCTCAAACTTCTGTCCCTCGCCACTGCTGCCCGCGCAAAAAAAACGCCATGCCTCCAGGCCTACCAAGTCGGGAATAATCAGGTTCGGAAAGTTTTCCCCGCCCCCTCTCATCCTCTCTCTACCAGAAACAGACCTGCAGCCATGCCATTGTCAGCCGCATCAAACTGCTCAGCGTCACGCAAGGCCGACCTCGGCCACCCCTACAGAGCAGCTCGAGGCTGCTCAAGCAGAAACGTGTCTGTGAACAGAAACACAGACAACCACCCTAACCAATGAGCCACCGGTGCGACAAACAATTTGACATTCCTCCTGTCAGATGAATTGCCGATTAACCAGCCGGGGAGACTCACAAAGGCAAAACAATTTGGCTGTGGCGGCAACAAGTTTTGTGTGCTCTCTCCAGCTCTGCTGCTCAAGTCATTCAATGAAAGAGGAATAGACAGGCGGGAGTAGGAAAATGCTTTCATTTCGCTGCGTGGAGTGGATGGAATACGGGAATTGAAATGACCAATAATTTTTTTGTTCCCAAACTTGTGTGGCATCTGGGCGCCACGCTTGGATGCAAGAAAACAACTTGACGATTTTTAAAGGGATTTTTTGGGAAATTTTCGTCTCAAACATTTCCTTTCTTCTCAACACCAGCACTCAGTGAGCCTCGGCCACCCACCCCACCCATTCTTCCATTGTCTTCTCCGCTGCTGTCTGGAAGACTCACTCAAAAACTGTTCGCCTAATTGTTCCAGAACTGTCGGTCTTGAAAACTGCCAGGCAAAGTTGTTGAATAAAAAGAGGCCAAAGAGTGGAAAGTAACAAGTGGCTTCACGCATCGACAAATAAGTAATGAAGTAGCCAAAACCTGCGGATCCAACTTCGTGCGCCATACGCTTCTCACTTAACAATGTCTATTTCGATTCCTGGAAAACAATTTTTAGCTGCTTTTTCGTTTTTACAAGTTTCGTGAAGAAGTTCGGAATATTTCCAGCGGCGTCAAATGTTTTTCTTTCACATTTTTAGAGCAAAGAGAGAGGGAGAGAGGAAGAGAGCTCAATTTCCGAATCGACCGCCACAAGGTCGAGGCCGAGCGTTCAGAAAGCTGCGAGTTGGGAATAATAGGCGGCTTGGGGAGCAATATTTGACAGCCGAGCTGAAGGCAGGAACCGGTGCAGGCGACCCACAGAGCTTAGACCAGAAAGGATGAATGAGATGAAAGGAAGGATATAAGATTTGGGGTGCCGAGGGCACTGAACACTGACTCGTGCCTGTTCAGCTGGGGTGGGTGCCGAAATGGGATGGGAAAGTTGATTTTCATTAAAAGCCAACACCAGGTAGGGTGGGAGATGGGAAGATTTGTAAGGGAAGAAAGAGCGGAGGCGAGTGGATGGCGCGGAGAGGCAAACACAATTGCCAGAAGGTGCACAGGCCGGCTCGAATGCAACAATGCCCCCCCCAATCCAAGTCCGCCAGCCTCCAATTCCAATTTCCATGCCCAGCTTTCCACACAGGAAGGTGAACCCCCCACACACATGCGACCGTATGATTTCTGAGCTTGGCGGAGTTGTTGGGCCGGGCCAGGGTAATCCGAGCCTATACTGGGGATGCTAGAGCTTCATAACTCGATTAGACTCGGCCGTTTATATAGGCCGATTCTAACCGATCTCGTTCAGCGCACCTCAAACTCACCGTTCGCCTCTCTATGAGGCTCTCTGCCTCCGCCCCACTAACTCAAGGAGTAACCGGCGCCTGCTCTACCAAACATTCATTCAGAAGCTTGGAATGCGATCGCTGCCGAGTAGGCCGCAGCTGAAATCCGAGTCTCACCTCTCTCTTACCCTCTCTCTCCTTTTGTACTCGCATCAAATACCCAATTAAAGGCCGAGAGGGTGAGGTAGGAAAAAAATTCCCCGCTGGAAGAGGCGAAGAAGTGGAAGAAAGAATGAGGGATGAGGAGGGGAACGAAACTTTGCTAGGCCACACCAGATCCCAATACCGCGACGTCGACTTTTCGACCGGCGTCCACTTCTTCTGTTCTCCCGACTCTGGCCTCCCCCCACCCTCCCCAACTGGGAGCTGCCGCAGCAGCGCCGCTTGACGTCCCATATCCTGCCGCGCCTGGCTCGGCGGCGGAGCCTCTTGGAGTCCCCGGTGGCGGGAAATGCGCCCCAAAAAAAGACACACCGTTCGGGGCCGGGGCCTGTCAAGACTCCCGCGGCCGCCGGAGCTCCGCCATCGCTATTCTCACCTCTTTATTCACCTTCCGCTCCTCCACCTCCTCCCTCAATTTCCCTCGGCGCGCGTGCTCGCTTCGATCCGAGCCCGTGGGGGGTGCGTTGATGAGTGATGACGCCTACCTCTCTCCCAAGCTTCCCAATAACTCACTTCACATTCACTCATCGCGGGTCGACCCGGGGGGGGTCGCCGGTCTGCGAGAAGGCCGCCAGCCGCTGGGTCGACTTTCTTTCAAATTCAAACAAAACTTGAGCAGAAAAAAAGCAGTGAGCAACTGCTTCGCTCGCCTCCCCCCAAAAATATTTTTCTGCCAAATCCATTCCCATCTTCTGGGCCTTCTCTCCTCATCCTCTCCTTCTCTCTCTCTCTCTACTGTTCCACTCGCGGCAAAGTCGATAAGGCAACAATGGCCGGGACTAGGCGGATGAGGAGCAATGGAGGCCAGGGAACACAGGCGGACTTAGGACGGACGGGCTGGCAGTTTGACACACAACACGGCGCACACACCGAGGCCCCATTCCCATGCTGAATTCAGCCACCAAGCCAGCCATATAGCTTTTGTTTCCCTAAGACTGGACTAGCCCCCTCATCCCACAACCAGAAGCATGCGATGCTTCGACAGAGAAATTGCGGCGGCGCCGACGGCGGCAGCGGCAGCGGCGCCCCGCCTTGTCTTCTTTAAGCTGGACTGCCGCACTGGAGCAGCCTTCGGGCAGTCTTTCTCTCTCTCTTTTGCTGGCCCTGAAACTGTGGGCCGCTCGAGTTTCCGCAAAGCAAACAATAGCACGGAGTAAGAAAGAGAGGGAGAAATGGCTTGGCCGGGCCAAAACCGCCTCCCCTACCTGCATTCGATTGAACAACAAAGCTGGTGTTTTGTGAGATATCGGACTGCCAGCGGTTTTGGAAACCTGGGGAAGTTTCATTGTGTGGGTGGGCAGGCGTCCGCTCAATTCTTAATCCAGTCAAACCCACCAGGCTGCCTGAAACAGCCGGTTTGTGTTCTCAGGCTCACACCTTGTTCGAGTTTGCTTCTCTCTCTCCCTCTCTGCGCGTGTGATTGTGTGTGCTCACATTCATTTGAGAAGCCTTATAAATGCAGGAGAATAAGAAACTAAATAAAGGAAGGAGGGCCGGGTGGGGTCCTAGCGCGAGCTAATAAGGCCTTCGCTTTCAAATCGCTTTTTCGGAACCATATTGCTGAAGCAATTGTCGGCCGCATAATAGCGGCCCGAACCCGGGGCTGTGGATGTGGGAAGCCATTAATCTGACAAATATGAGCTGCCACCACGGCCGAGCTTTCCCGCCTCATCTCCGCCATCCCCACTTTCTCATTGTTTGCTCCCCCATATCCTCACTTACTAGCCCGAGCTAGAATCCGAGTTTCTTACCTTGATGGCGGCATCAATATAGGGGATCGTATAGCCACCTGTATGCTTTTATTTCTCCCTATTCCCCCCTAGCCCATTGTCGCATTCTGCAATGCTGCTGCTGCTGCTGGTAGTTCAATCCCAAACAACTGAGTCAGTGGAGCACGAGTCGCCCGCATTAAAAATATCGAAAATTTGCAACAACTCACATGGCAGACTCATATATTCTGCCACCCCACCGACTCCAACTAATATTTCTCCCCAGCCTAAATCTTCGGTCATTGTGTCGGTATCGAAAACGGTGGTCAGAAGGGGTAAGAATTTGAAGGAACATGGCTGCTATATAACTCTAAGCGGGAGAAGGAGTTGAGCATTTCTACCTCGGAGTTGCGAGACCGGGAGGGGCCGCGGACACGAGTTTTCGGCTAAGGAGGAAGGAAGAACCCCCGCCCGAGAGAACAAGAAGGTGTCGCCAGAATGAAAAATGAAGGTGCGAGAGAGAACTAGAGAGAGAGTCGAGAAGGGGGCAGTCCCGAGACAGACAGTCAGGCTGCATATCCGTCCATCTGTCCGCGGAGCCCGCCCGCACGTCCGTCAATGGACCGAGGAAGGCCCGCTGGCCCCACTATCCGCTCCAGCTTCTCAAAAAACTGAAGAAAATGGGAGTTACTCAGTGATCAGAGAGGGGAGGATAGCGCCGGACTCGGATGGGGAGAATTTTATGCATGGAGTGGATGGTAAAACATGAAGCGAAGGGTCAGTGAATGACGGAATCGTTGGTGATCGGTGATACGGACCCTCCGCTGACTCAGTGAGCTCTTTGGCTTTGTTGTGCTCAGGACTTCACGAGCAAGCATGAGTTCTACGAAAAATGAAAAAACGCTGTTTTGGTAGGTGCGGAGTGCAGGCATACGCCACACAATGCAATTAGCGGCACCCCCGCTGGTTGCATAAATCCAGGTGCAGTAAATCCCAACTTTTTCTGCCTTCAATACATAGCCAGTTCTGTTCAATGCGGCCACCACCGAACCCGCTGAGTTTTTTTTGCTGTTAGGAAATCATTTTATTTCCACTGGCCGAAATAAGCCTGAACTAGACGGCTATGGCAGCGGAGGTGTGGGCAGGTGGACTCATTCGAGAACCCACTCGTGAGCCAATCCCCCTGCCCTGCTCCGCGACCTACCAAAAACAGCAGCGATTAGTATCCGCAGAATGCAAGTCTGGGAGAAAGAAAATGAGAGATTGGGACTCGACTGCCGGGTTGGGACCAGCACACAAACACCATTCTCGCTCGAGCGTTCGCTGTGCAGCAGCAGCAGCAGACTGCGGTGGGGGGAAGGCATTGCAGAAAAACCCCATGGCCGACGAAGAGGACTAAGGGTCGAATCGCGTATTGTTTGCAAAGTGGCCAGTTGTGGCAGCAGATTTCGCGAGCTGGGAGCACAGACACACACACACACACACACAAGCTAAGCAGAAAAAATGCTCCACTCGTTTCTCCCACCGAAGTGGCTAAGGGAAGCGAAACGAGTCCGAGTTCTGAGCACACTGAGCTCATATTTATGCAGTTGACGGTGGGTATTAAAAATGCCGGCTAAAGCTCCCGCTGCAGTTCACCAAGCTAAGTGAACCCCATAGCGGAGGGGAACAATTGGTGCCCCCCCAATTCCCTCCGTAATATAAACCTTTCCCCTTCTCCAATGCTGTATTAAGTATGCCCCGGCAGCTCCTGTTGATTAAGACCCCCGCTGGGGCTGGCAGGGCTGAGTAGGGGAGGGCGCCATATTGCAGAAATCGAACTTCTCTAAAGCCGCACACAAAAAACTGTCCGGCGTTACCTAATTCTGCGGCTGCAGAGAATGAGAGGTAGAGAGAATAAAGTCTCCTCGGAGAGGAAATCGAGGAGTTAAGAAAAATGCTTTGCGGGAGGTCAGGGGAGCGAGGGGGAAGGGGAACAGAAGTTTCGTCCCCCCCTGGCGGGCTCGAGTTGCTGAGGTCTTGGCCGCGAAATCCCCACCTAGAGCTAGTTGCAACAGCTACCTATCTTCCAATATTAGCGGCTAAATAGACGACTCCGATCCTCATTGCTTCCAAAGAAGGCTTTGTGGTGGTGGGGTGGGGTGGTCAGCGGATTTTGTGGGATTCAACACAATCCCGAGCCATCGGATAGGATCAGATCGAACTAAATGAGGCGGTAGGTGGTGTGGGCTGGGTACCTCAGCTAGGGATTACTCGGGTTGCCCGCATAACTCGGTTAAATGGGATATCAGCTGTCACGAGGGTTTGAAGCTCTGACCGGCGCATGCATTGAGTGCGCATGAAATGCCAGGCTGGGCACAGCTGGGTTGGTTAGAGGGGGACATGCTGGCATTCGGGCATGGCCTTGAGTCCGAGTTCCCCCTGCTCAGGAAGGTAAGTTAGAAAGCAAGCGCCGCCACAGCCGCTGTCGGAGGAGTTCGAATTTAGAGATTAACAATCTTTGTGTTCAGCCAGTCAGCTAGGGGGGGGTCGAGGAGCAGCAGCATAAAAAATTGACAGCCGTCGCACCGCCGAGGGAGAGTCTTGACCAAATTTCAACTGCTTTGCAACTTCTTCTGCGCAAAGCAGAAGAGTGGGAGGGGGCAGAGAGAGAGAGTCAGCGAGCGAGTAGCTCGGAACTGCTCGGGACTCGGGCTGTGAGGGGCTGAGCAACGTGACGCTAGACTTATTGGGGACATTTGGAGAGAATGACAGGGACGACAGAAATTGCGGAGTGAGGCTAGTGAAAGAAACGAACTAAGGCAAAGAAGGGAAATTACTCGGGCGGGTAGGGGAGCGAACGAAACCAGCTGGACAACAAAAATTCGGAGAGCGACTTTCAGACGGAGGTCTGGGAGAGTGGCATTGTGGGGGGGAGTGTTCCGGATGTGTGAACTAATGCAGTCCCGATCAAAATCGAGTCTTTAATATGCGGCTTCGCATTGTGGCTTACCAGAAAGCCAGGCTGATAAAGGGTATCGGCGGGCAGCAGATCCCTAGCCAGGAAGTGCACGAATCTCTCCGCTCCAATCGGTCCATCGCTGGCCGCCGTTGTCGTCGGTGTCGGCTCTCCGGCCTGCCCTGTCGCTGTCAGCGGAGCGGAGGTCTTCCTCAGCGGAGCCGGAGCCTTCCGCTTGGCCCGCTTCGGATCTGGCAGACCGCCGCCGACGCCGATGCTGCCGTTGACAGCCGTGGTGGCGTTGCTAGCGGCGGAAGCCGCGGCAGCGGCAGCGGCGGCGGCTGCTGCTGCAGCATTCTGCGCAGCCATGGCGGAGGAGGCGTCTCCGCCTCCGAGTTCTTCGGCGAAGCTGTTTGGCGAGTGGTGCTTGGCAGGCCGGTAGACACCTTTGGCCAGAGCCATTGTGGGGTACATCTGAGCCAGGGCGTTGGTATAGAGCACCTCCTGCAGGGTGAGATGGCTGCCCAGAGGCGGGAAGGCGCTCGGAAAGCAGTGGCTGGGCAAGAACAGGGCAGAGAAGTCTTGCACCGCGCCAGTGGTCGACGGGGGAGCCACCGCGCCAGCAGCCGCCGCCGCGTGCCACTGCATGGCCTGAGCTGGGATTTGCTGCTGCTGCTGCTGTTGAAGCTGCTGCTGTTGAAACTGCTGTAGCTGCTGCTGCTGCTGCATTTGCTGCTGTAGTGCAGACTGAGGGAAAAAGAAGTTGAAAGTGTTGCTCTAACATTTTTGCGACAAATGAAATTATAAACGCAAAATCCCATTCTAGATTTCGAAATCTTAAACAAGGTAGTATTCGAATCTTCGAATCTTTTGGGCGTCAACAGCATAACCTTGAGTCTGCCTCAAAATCCTTATCCCAGGTCCCAGTAGCAAAATGTATTATCCCCAGCGCTCTTAAGTGGCTCTATTTAGCTAAAAACCGAGCAGCCAGTGAGGAAATCGGCGGAACAGCACCTGAAAGATTCTGGCAGCCGATTTGTTTTTTCTTCACCCCCTCCCGCGAACCTACCGATCGCCTCTAATCCCGAAAAGCTTATTCCGTGTGCGAAGCCCTTCTCTATAATAATTCCGCAATTTGTCCCCGGGCCGATTCCTCGCAGCCGATTTCGCAATCCACCCCCAGCGTTTCTCCTCCGTTCGCAAACTCTTTATCCGCCTCTGGCCTCTCTTATTTTCGCAGAAATGAGGAGTAGACAAAGCCGCAGCGGTTTTTCTCGAATCCCAATTCCCAGTCACATCCCGCCTGTTTGCGCACCATCCCCCCAGCGTCTCCGGGCTCGCTCGACCCCCACACGTTCAGTTCAGCCTCTTTACGGAGGCCACACGCCACTCCTCCCTCCTCGAAGCGCTCGCTCCGCTTCAAATTCTTCCCACCAAACAATTTCCCGCATGCAGCTAAACCCTCGACTCCCATATTGAGTCCTTTTTTAACTTCGCTTCTTTCGGAATCGCTTTCTCCGTCTGCCAGACAAACATTCGCTTATCCCCCAGCCCATAGCGAGCCAGCGATGAGGTTGGAGATAAGTTTGGGATTTTTGGGGGGAATAATTCTAGCCATCGGGAGACATTGAGTGGATTTTCGGAAAAAGAAATATGCGGGACAATTCTCATATTTTTTAGTATCCAACCGGGAACTTCGAAACACGGGACTCGGGCAGGATTCGAAGTGGTGGTGGAGCTTTGGACAATTTCAACAGGTGCCGATTCGAATGAGATATTCTCACCTGTTGAATTTTTTCTGTGAGAGAGGAAACAGCTTGGCTTGCATGATCTATTGTGGAAGAGTCCGCATAGATAGTAGCAATAAAAGCAACAGAGCTTGTAACGAAAACGATATTATCTTTATCCCATTGTCATAATATTCGATACGATTTTTTTCAGTGTTATAATTTAAACAAAAAGATATGAATACACCCGACCAAAACACTCAGAATTCTCCAATTCAAAAAACATGACCCATGATTATACTCGTAATTCTCCCCCAGTAATCAACAACAATAAGAACTGGCGAGTATTGCATGCGTCATTGTCACACTGATCCAACACTCAACTGCACAATGGCCTGATGCTTGGGGCTGTGGACGCATGAAAGGTGATTACCGCTCGCATCAGTCTCTTAAGGTCTTTTTTAGGAGCCCAGATCCCGATACTCAAAAAATAGGACCGATTGCCCGCAATCCGATTCTGGAATTTTAAGTTTAAACTAGCATCGCATCCATAGGCAGCCGCACCAGCAACTTCCGGGTCTTGAGACCAGAAAGCCTTCAAGCTGAGGATTGGGAGGGGAGCGAAACAGCGAGGACAGAGGAGACGGAGTTGTAAGATGGGGTGGGGGAGAAAAAAGCAATTCAACTCATTGCAAATTCTTTTATGCAGCTCGCAGCAGCAGCATTGAGCAGTTCAGGGGGTCGAGCAGACAGGCTATTATTGTGCACACACCACATTGAAGAAGACTGGGGGTGGACCAATTCATCAATGTTGGTTGGAGCCCAAAAGCGGTCATGAATGGTTAACAATGGGGTCGAGACTCTGGCTATAAAAAAGTTTGGTAAAAACCTGGCCCCCTGAGCAATGCAAGCTCGCACTTGCTCCGGGGCCTCATTGGGATTGAAGCTCTTGGAGTGTGTAGGTGAAAAAACACCTTAACTCAATTCCCACTTTAAACACCGGCAGAGAGAGAGGAAAGGCTGGGGGAGGGAAGATTTCAAGCCCCGGGATTTCGAAAAAAAATCGGTGCGACACTTCATTGTGCGCAACGAAGACTATGAGTCCCAGAGGCCAGCCTCAAGTTGAGTAGGGGTTTCCTGAGTTAGGGGCGGGGGTTGAGAAGATGGATAGAAGAAAGAAGATTTGGAGGCAAAAGTTGAGGAGGCCCTGCTGCGAGAGGGACTCGACAGATTGATCCCCGCGCTCTTGCGCCTTTCAGCCGCGGCAAGGTCCGAAAAAAATGTCGCAAAAGGGGCTTAAAAAATCCGCGAGCAAAAAAGTGAAAGCCCGGAGGGCTGAAAGAAAATGAAAGTGAGGCAAGACGGAGGTGAGAACTGGCTGTGAAGACTGGATGGATGAACGAGGACGGAGGGGCGGGACTTCCGAAATCGTTGGTGGCCTACCTTGTCAATGGCCTGCTGCTGCTGCTGCTGTTGGGAGGGTAGGCCAGCGATCCCAGACACGCGACCGCCCCTAGCTGCTCCTCCGCCTTCAACGCCGACGAATTCGGTGGCGCACTTCACTGACGGCACCTGCAGCTGCTCGGCTCTCACCGCAACCGTTAGCGGCAGCGGCACCTGTTGAGACGGAGGCTGCGGCGGCGCTGTCTGCAGCTGAGCCTGCGAGCTTGGAGTTGACTTGCCTCCGCCAGTAGCGCTGGCCTTCTGCTGCTGCTGCCCCTGCTTGGCGGCAGTCCCAGATGCTGGCGAAGTCTGGTTGCTGCCCTCAGCTGCGGAGGGCGTCGACTTGCCGCCAGTCTTCTCCTTGACAACCGTCGGAGCGCCGCCGCGACCGCGCTTCTGCTCCTCCTCCTGACGAGCCACATCGCCGTGCCGACTCTTCAGGTGGTTCAGCATTGTGGTGGTTGTGCCGGAGTTGTTGAAGGCTAGAACCGCGCTGCAGATGCTGCAAACGGTCTTCTTAATGTCGGGCATTCCCGAATCGTCAGACGGGTGGGTGAAATAGCGCCAGACAAACGACTTTTTAGCCTGCGACTTGACGTGCTGCGGATGCGGCTGAGTCGGCTGCGGGGTTGACGACGACGGCTGCTGCTGCTGCTGCTCCGGTGGCGGCGCCGGCGAAGAAGCTTCGGCGGTCATCGGCACAACGACTGACAGAGCGTCTGAGGCCGGACTGTCCGGTCCAGTGGCGTCGCTGGCGGCGCCAATGCTGGGACTGTCGATGCCGCCGCCAACAGCGGCGCTGGTGAGTATGCTCGGCGCACAGGTGAGTGGCTCGGACATGTCTGCGTGCTGCCTGGGAAGCCTGGTTACTGCCGGACACAGCTACAACTGGCTGAATTATTGAGGACGAACAATGGGTGGGAGAAGTTGTCGATGAGATGCGTCGGGTGCTGGGAGGGTAATGGCCCGCTCTGCGCGCCGTCTCTCTTATGGGCTCTGAAATTTGGGCAGGAAGAATTGTGTTGAGGTGGGTCCGCGCCAGCTCTCTGGTGAGTCTCCTCTTGTTGACAGGGGGGCTGCTTATTTATTTATGAAAATGCCAATTCGTCTGGACCTCCCCAAGCCCCGGATCCCAGTGCTGCCCGCTCTGGTTGGCCAACTTACCACCTTCCAGACCCCAACCTAGCCCCATCCCCACCTCCTCGAGGCCCTTCGCCGCTCGCTTCGCATTGTCTCCGATGCCCACCCCACAGCCCCGATCCTACCTAGCCTTTCTTCCCCGCTGGCCCCAATCGCTCCTCTTCCTCAACCGCCCCCTCCGCCTGAACCGACTCTCCTCATTGCCTGCCTCGTTCTAAAACTCCAGAGACTCTGCAGGAGTTGGGGAGTGACGAGGAGCAGGGCAGGCTGGAGGTTTTTGAGTTGTTGGGAGAACTGAGAATTCACCGAGGGAAGAATAGAATGGGAAATGACTGGGGTGGGGGCTGGATGAGGCATTGTGTAGTGTCACTGAGTCGCTGTGTCAGCCAGACCCAAGGCTCCTAGCCTTTTAAATAATGCGAGCGAGCAATTGTGTGCTAGGGATCTCGGAATCCGTACAGGCAGGTCACCTGATCACACACTGGGAAGTGTGTGATCTGATTAGGCTGGCGGAATTCTGAGGGGCCTGAGCGAAGTGTATTCAAGAATTTAGCATTCATCCGTAGGTCAAACTAGGCTCTGAAAGTTGCGGTGCCACTAAAAACGGCAGCACAAGAGACGGGTAAAATAAGCAGTCACTACAATATCAGTATATGACGCGCAACTCACCGCAGATTGCTGTCGAAATAAAATTCGATGCGGGGAGAGTATTTCACTTCGGAACTATTGCAATATAATTAAAAGTACAGGACATTATCTAGTAGCAGACGGAATCGAAGTTGAAGTTAAAATTAATTTGACAGTACACTGCAGTTGTGTGAGAATGTAAAATATCCGAAGCCGTTCCGAATTCGAGAAAATATCGGTTTCGATCTTAACTTAGCTATATTGCGATAGATCGATTCGTTGCATCTAGAAAACAGATAAGTAATCTAATGTACAGATAAGCTGCTATAATAAACCAGTAGGCTTTGATCAGGAGCTGATCCAACAGGCGCCCACCTCACGGCTAATGTACATTCGCTGGGCGGGGAAGGGGGCCAGCCGGGGGAGTGAGGTGGGTGCAGCGAAGGCCGCACCAGACTTATACGAGACCGAGGGCCTCGACCTCGACCCCAACTCCGCTATAAACCAGAAGCAGTCGCGGACACTTTAGTCACGAGTATACGATAGAAAAACAATGTACTAGTAGTGAAAGCTAATTCGTAAATTGCTTATCGCGTTATGCAATAAAAAGAGAATAAAAATAAATTAAGCCATCTAGACGTTCTAAACACGCAGATAAGCGTCAAGTCATAAATCAATTAACATATTTATTAAAATTAACGAAAACTAAATTTCAGACAATCGGACTAAACCTAATACTCGTAGGACAAATAGATGGGAAGCGAAGTTCAAGTTCTCACTGAACTCCCGTTTAAGAAATACAAGGTAGGTAAGCTGCTGATCTGTGTGCAACAGAATCAACTCAAAGACCAGCTCGCATTCATCGATTTGCATTTCTATACGAATTTGAGAGATTCTGCTAAGCTCGGACTCGAACCAGCTCCGTGAAGGTGCACTGAGCAGACGAATTTCCCTTCTACCCTCTCTCAACAGTTTAGCCCGAGCTCTTGTGAGCACAGTTATTCCTTACTCGACTATTTTAAAGCTCGTGCGAGTAATAAACTCGTCAGACTCATCGAAGCAGCTTGCCACTGGGAGATGATTTCGATTCCCCTTCCCCCCAATGTGACATTCGAGCACGTGAGATTACGGGAATTGATTTTTATTACTCAATCTTGTTACTAGAAATGGTGCTTCGCAAATCGTTGCTTTCACTTAACGCAGGTAGTGTGCTTAGTCGATAATTACATATTTTAAATACGAGTATATTGTGTGCGATGCTTCCAACAAGCTATTTTGTCTCATTAGACGTTAATACACAATCGAGACAATTCACAATCTGCAATGTCTACTCAAGAGCAGTAGTAATGGAAAGCGCTCACAACTTTTTACAACCAAAATATGTCAGTGATTGAAGATGTCAGTGATTGAAGATGTCAGTGATTGAAGATGTCAGTGATTGAAGATGTCAGTGAGTCGAGATGTCAGTGAGTCAAGACGTCAGTGAAGATGTCAGTGATTGAAGATGTCAGTGAGTCGAGATGTCAGTGAGTGAATATGTCAGTGAGTCGAGATGTCAGTGAGTCAAGACGTCAGTGAAGATGTCAGTGATTGAAGATGTCAGTGAGTCGAGATGTCAGTGAGTCAAGACGTCAGTGAAGATGTCAGTGATTGAAGATGTCAGTGAGTCGAGATGTCAGTGAAGATGTCAGTGATTGAAGATGTCAGTGAGTCGAGATGTCAGTGAGTGAATATGTCAGTGAGTCGAGATGTCAGTGAGTCAAGACGTCAGTGAAGATGTCAGTGATTGAAGATGTCAGTGAGTCGAGATGTCAGTGAGTCAAGACGTCAGTGAAGATGTCAGTGATTGAAGATGTCAGTGAGTCGAGATGTCAGTGAGTCGAGATGTCAGTGAGTGAATATGTCAGTGAGTCGAGATGTCAGTGAGTCAAGACGTCAGTGAAGATGTCAGTGATTGAAGATGTCAGTGAGTCGAGATGTCAGTGAGTCAAGACGTCAGTGAAGATGTCAGTGATTGAAGATGTCAGTGAGTCGAGATGTCAGTGAGTCGAGATGTCAGTGAGTCAAGACGTCAGTGAAGATGTCAGTGAGTGAAGATGTCAGTGCGTGAATATGTCAGTGAGTGAAGATGTCAGTGAGTAAAGACGTCAGTGATTGAAGATGTCAGTGAGTGAAGATGTCAGTGAGTGAAGATATCAGTGAGTGAATATGTCAGTGAGTAAAGATGTCAGTGATTGAAGATGTCAGTGAGTGAAGATTTCAGCGAGTGAAGATATCAGTGAGTGAAGATGTCAGTGAGTGAAGATGTCAGTGAGTCAAGACGTCAGTGAAGATGTCAGTGAGTGAAGATGTCAGTGAGTCAGGACGTCAGTGAAGATGTCAGTGAGTGAAGATGTCAGTGAGTGAAGATGTCAGTGAGTGAAGATGTCAGAGAGTGAAGATGTCAGTGAGTGAAGATGTCAGTGAGTAAAGATGTCAGTGATTGAATATGTCTGTGAGTGAAAATGTCAGTGAGTCAAGACGTCAGTGAAGATGTCAGTGAGTGAAGATGTCAGAGAGTGAAGATGTCAGAGAGTGAAGATGTCAGTGAGTAAAGATGTCAGTGATTGAATATGTCTGTGAGTGAAAATGTCAGTGAGTCAAGACGTCAGTGAAGATGTCAGTGAGTGAAGATGTCAGTGAGTGAAGATGTCAGTGAGTGAAGATGTCAGTGAGTGAAGATGTCAGTGAGTAAAGATGTCAGTGATTGAATATGTCTGTGAGTGAAAATGTCAGTGAGTCGAGACGTCAGTGAAGATATCACTAATTGAAGATGTCAGTGAGTGAAGATGTCAGTGAGTCAAGACGTCAGTGAAGATGTCAGTGAGTGAAGATGTCAGTGAGTGAAGATGTCAGTCAGTAAAGATGTCAGTGATTGAAGATGTCAGTGAGTGAAGATGTCAGTGAGTGAAGATATCAGTGAGTCAAGACGTCAGGGAAGATATCACTAATTGAAGATGTCAGTGATTCAATACGTCAGTGAAGATATCACTAATTGAAGATGTCAGTGATTCAATACGTCAGTGAAGATATCACTAATTGAAGATGTCAGTAGAGAAAAATGAGTTTGGTGAAAGCAATAAAGTAAATACATGTCTGCCTTTGAACAATTTCGATAATACGAGTTGACCGTATCGGTTTAATTGAATTGTAAATAATTTTCGTATATTAAACTGCTAATGCTTTTTGTTTTAGACTACAGAACTTCAGCGAGAAGTCTAGCATTTATTATTACGAAGTAATACGAAAGGTCACAGTTAATATATAGTCGGAGACAGTATGAAGGGACATGAAAAAATCTTTCGACTCAATTGACGGCTTCATTAAAAAGTACCCTAGAAACACTCAGACTAAACGAACACTGACGTCATTGTCAGAAAAAACCTGTCGAAAAACCTGTCACAAGTTCATAGATTATCCACGAAAAGCGAAGCACATAATTAAAAATCCAAGGACATCTATAGAAATCCAAGGAGATCTATAGAAATCCAAGGAGATCTACAGAAATCCAAGCAGATTTATTGAAATCCAAGCAGATCTATAGAAATCCAAGGAGATCTATAGAAATCCAAGGAGATCTACAGAAATCCAAGCAGATTTATTGAAATCCAAGCAGATCTATAGAAATCCAAGGAGATCTACAGAAATCCAAGGAGATCTACAGAAATCCAAGGAGATCTACAGAAATCAGAGGAGATCTTTAGAAATCCAAGGAGATCTATAAAAATCCAAGGAGATCTATAGAAATCCAAGGAGATCTATAGAAATCCAAGAAGATCTACAGAAATCAGAGGAGATCTTTAGAAATCCAAGGAGACTTACAGAAATCCAAGGAGATCTACAGAAATCCAAGGAGATCTACAGAAATCAGAGGAGATCTTTAGAAATCCAAGGAGATCTATAGAAATCCAAGCAGATCTATAGAAATACAAGCAGATCTATAGAAATACAAGCAGATCTATAGAAATCCAAGGAGATCTATAGAAATCCAAGCAGATCTATAGAAATCCAAGGAGATCTATAGAAATCCAAGGAGATCTACAGAAATAAAAGGAGATTAATATGAAAAGTGTAAAACTTAATTTGCAGAAAGCTCGTATTATAAAAAAGTGAAGCAGTAAAAAACAAGAGATAGACTAGATTAGGAGTTCCAGACAACAAAAATGCGTAGAACAATGATAATAAAAAATAAATTTCGTAAAACGCAACATACTGTTGAATGTTTCCGTTTTCTAGAAAATTCAACGCACTTCACAGAATACCACAGAATCGGGTGCAAAAAATGTAAATAGGGTGGGTGCTAATTGCATAGGACTACGAATTAAAGATTTATATAGACAAAGTTGTGTACTTAATAGGCAGTAAAATGAATGGTTACGTCGCGAGACAAATAAACTCACAGCCAACAAAAACAACAACTCACAATTGCAACAGCAGAAAACATTTTGTGTGGCTGTCACAGCCGAGAAAAACTCCATACTTTATTAAAGTAAAGATTTGTAATATTTGTAAAACTTGTCACGTAAAACTACCTTATTTACAATCCACTGAAATATTGATTTCTAATTCGTAGAATCCCCGATTTGTAGAATCCCCGATTCGTAGAATCCCCGATTCGTAGAATCCCCGATTCGTAGAATCCCCGATTCGTAGAATCCCCGATTCGTAGAATCCCCGATTCGTAGAATCCCCGATTCGTAGAATCCCCGATTCGTAGAATCCCCGATTCGTAGAATCCCCGATTCGTAGAATCCCCGATTCGTAGAATCCCCGATTCGTAGAATCCCCGATTCGTAGAATCCCCGATTCGTAGAATCCCCGATTCGTAGAATCCCCGATTCGTAGAATCCCCGATTCGTAGAATCCCCGATTCGTAGAATCCCCAAAAAAGATTATAAATTATCCAAATTAGGACATGCTTAGGCGACTAAGTTTATCCGTTCTTGGTAAGATACAATGCACTAAGCGCAGATGCTCTCTAGAAACAGTGTTCTAGGCTTTCTAGGCTTGCAGCGAATCAAAATACGATCTTTTACCAGAAAATAACAGGTAAAAATAATTTTGTAACTATGATTTAGACAGCATTTATAACGCATCAACAAATACGTCGTATTGCGCCCTGAGTCCAAGGTCCGTGACAAAATTGACTAACACAGACTCGAACCCTCCGTATCGAAGTAAGCTTCGCACATCTAGTAAAAATGGATCCGATGAGGTTTCTTGTCAGTGTAACTGAACGCTGGTACATCGGATAGTGTCCGAGCAACATGGACGAAGAAGAAGCCATTAAGCTCAGCTGCTCAGTTCAGCTTTGAGTCGGGCACTGAACTGACGTCGTCAGCGGCCCGACAGAATCGCTGCTGCGCTGACTGGCGGTGACGTTGGCGGCTGCGGCGGCGGCAGTTCTAGTCGACGAGCAGTCCTCGTCTGAGATGAATCCCAGAGCCGACGAATTGTCCTCTTCTCCGGCCAGGTCGGCCAGCTCCCTCGCTGAGCAGCGCGGGAATCTCGGTATCTCCTTGGTGGCGTGGAACTTCTCGTAGTTGATCTGGTACTCGCCGTTGTCCTTCTGGTAGGTGATGAGGCGCTCAAACCGGTGACCCCAGCGGATCTCAGAAGGCAGGTAACTGGACCGGGCCTGCGTTGTCATGCCAGTGGACTCAATGATGCCCTCCAGCATTACAATGAGCTCAAACTGCTCCGTCTGCAGATCGTCGGCCGAGATCTCCCAGAATGGCGAGTTGCGATCGATCTTGTGCTCGACAATGATTGGCCAGACCAGGAACAGCCTATCATAGCCGTCATTGTAGCCCAGGTCGATGTCGAACTGCTCCAGGGGCAGAATTTCGTTCTCGCGGGTGATACGCTTCTTGATGAGCACGGCGCGCACGTGCGCCTCGATCAGCTGGGATTTGCGCATGTCGCCCACCCGGAACAGCAGCACCATCTGACCGTCGCGCTTGCAGATGACGGCGCTCTTGCTGAACATCAGCGTCTCGGCGCGCTTCTTTGGTCGCGACAGTTTGGCAAACACCAAGCCAGTCATCAGAGCCTGGATGATGACACCGAAGCAACTCTGAGTCATCACCATGAGCACAGCCTCCGGACAGCGGTCCGTTGGATAGCGATAGCCGTAGCCGATGGTTTGCTGAGTCTCAATGCTAAATAGCAGGGCGTCCGTGAAGTCGTTCAGTTTGACGACGCACGGCACGAAGCCGACTGGACGCGAGCTGTCGAGATCGCCGTGGGCGAAGCAGATCAGCCACCACATCAGCGAGAAGAACAGCCAGCCGGAGATGAAAGTCACCACAAACAGCAGCAGGGTGTAGCGCCACTTCATGTCCACCAGGGTCGTAAAGATGTCTGCCAGAAAGCGTCGCTTGCGCTTCTTGATGTTGTAGTGCGAGATGTTGCACTCGCCATTCTTGAATACCAGCCTCTTGTAGCTGCAGGGTGGATTGAATTACACTGACTGACTGACTGACTGACATTATTAAAAAATGTAATAACCCTCATTGTAAGCAGCCTTCAATGTTATTTTTTTGTTGGTGACAAGTGGCTAACCCCAAAAAAGCTTTTAACTAAAAGGATCGCATGGCCTCCGTTGGTTTTCGTTTCTTATTTCCTGCACATCACAACCTAAACCCATCCAGCATAAGCAAATATATCGAACTTCAAAGCAGACTTCAGGCAGTTTGAGTGACAGATTTAAGGTGGGGCAAGGTAAGACAGTCTGAGACAGAAAAAGGGACTAAAGTGCACAGGGCGGAGCTGCAGTAGAAGCGGAGCAATGAAGATGAATTGATCCAATCATTCAAGATGAGATCGAATAAAAAACGCTTTGGCCAAAC
This sequence comes from Macrostomum hystrix, assembly GCA_950097015.1. Classification (NCBI taxonomy): domain Eukaryota; kingdom Metazoa; phylum Platyhelminthes; family Macrostomidae; genus Macrostomum; species Macrostomum hystrix. The sequence continues at coordinate 5,925,806 of CATNEN010000034.1, read as the reverse complement.
TTTGCATGGAAAACCGCGAAAGCAAATCAAAATCACGTGGAGTTGAGTTCGGACTAACAAAAGAGCGAAATTCTCCCCTGCCAGTTGTACTATTGATTTTAAAGGAGACACACTGAGGTGTGGGTCGCTAAAATTTACCCAACAGACTGAACGTATCCCACTGTCTGACAAAAATGATCCCCACTGTCTGATAAATTCATCCCACTCTCTGATAAAATGATCCCACTGCCTTATAAAATGACCCAACTGTCTGATAAAATGATCCCACTGTCTGATAAAATGGTCCCACTGCCAGATAAAATGATCCCACTGCCAGATAAAATGATCCCACTGCCAGATAAAATGATCCCACTGCCAGATAAAATGATCCCACTGTCTGATGAAATGATCCCACTGCCAGATAAAATGATCCCACTGTCTGATAAATTCATCCCACTCTCTGATAAGATGATCCCACTGCCAGATAAAATGATCCCACTCTCTGATAAGATGATCCCACTGCCAGATAAAATGATCCCACTGTCTGAAAAAATGATCCCACTTCCAGATAAAATGATCCCACTGTCTGATAAAATGATCCCACTGCCAGATAAAATGATCCCACTGCCAGATAAAATGATCCCACTGTCTGATAAAATGATCCCACTGTCTGATAAAATGATCCCGCTGTCTATCTCCTAATCAAAAGAAGAATCTACGAAATCCGCCGAGCATGCTCACCGCCTTGTACTCTTAGCCTTGGCTTCGCGCCAGATTCTGCTCTGATGATGCGAGTCCGCGCGGTGATTCGCCGTCGCCTTGCTGACGACTGTCCCGCCCACGTCTGGTGGAGCGGACGAAGCGCCAGCAGCTCGGGCAGGCTGATCCTCCTTCGGCAGATTGACAATCGGCGGCCCCTCACTGGAGAGATTGAGAGGCCACTGATTTTTGTGCTCCAGTGTGTGACCAATGGATGGCTACACCTCTCATGTGCCATAAATATACTGCTCACTATAATAATAAAAAAATACTTCATATAGCGAATGAAGTGCTTGGCATTGGGCCTGCTAGAGAGGAAGTCAATCAGGCTAATTGCTGCCAGGCAGTAATGCAGTAAAATGCTGGGATAAATAATTGATAATTGTCATTTATGGTGATTGCAGTACACCATTAGGTAGAGAAGAATATTCATAATATTTTTGCATAAGTACATACCGACCCAAACCATTTTCATTTCACAGATTAAATAAGAAAAAACATTACCAGTTTTAAATCGAAATTTTCAAATGAAATGACGAGTCGTTGATTCACAAATGACTCATTAATCAATCATGAGCAAAAATATTAACGAACTTAATACTACTGAATGGTGCACTTTAGCGTACAAAATGATGGTCTGAAGTCCTGCATAGTGTTACTAGAGATAAGCAATGGCAGCTTCCACACTGAAGCAGTGGAGTGGGTTATGGCAGCTTCCACACTGAAGCACTGGAGTGGGCTATGGCAGCTTCCACACTGAAGCACTGGAGTGGGCTATGGCAGCTTCCACACTGAAGCACTGGAGTGGGCTATGGCAGCTTCCACACTGAAGCAGTGGAGTGGGCTATGGCAGCTTCCACACTGAAGCAGTGGAGTGGGCTATGGCAGCTTCCACACTGAAGCACTGGAGTGGGCTATGGCAGCTTCCACACTGAAGCACTGGAGTGGGCTATGGCAGCTTCCACACTGAAGCACTGGAGTGGGCTATGGCAGCTTCCACACTGAAGCAGTGGAGTGGGCTATGGCAGCTTCCACACTGAAGCAGTGGAGTGGGCTATGGCAGCTTCCACACTGAAGCACTGGAGTGGGCTATGGCAGCTTCCACACTGAAGCACTGGAGTGGGCTATGGCAGCTTCCACACTGAAGCACTGGAGTGGGCTATGGCAGCTTCCACACTGAAGCAGTGGAGTGGGTTATGGCAGCCTCGACATTCATGCTGTAGAAATGGTTATAGCAGCTTTCACACTGAAGGCCTTAGTCTTTGATTTTAGCAAAAAAATAAAAATTTGGAATTTATTATGATAAAACGTTCACATTTTATTTTTTAAATAAAATATGAGGTTTCGCTAATACAAAATTAAATGCATAATACCACAGTGGATTGGAAAACAACTTTTTTATTTAACTAATAATCACTCAATCTCAAAGTAAACTAATGCTCTCATTGCTAAAGTTTAGAATTATAGGATACTGTCTCTTAGGAAAGACTTTATCCATAAAATTAATTATAATATAAAAGCTTATCAAACCTTACTAAACAAAGACTTATCAGGATTTTAAAGACAAAGAGCACTGATATATTGCACTTACAAAACAAAGACAGAAATATTTATTACATCTCAAAACATTGTTATATTTTTATAGCTCTTGCTGGACAAAAATACTACTCATTGTTATGAAAAGAATCAGTCTTATTTGAATTTTAGAATACACTATTCATTAAGAAGTTTTTTAATGGACAGCTATTATTTGCATGTGCATGTAGCAGAGCATTATGCTTATAGTCAAACAGTCAAGTTAATAAAGTTCATGTATTTTGGAATTCCAAACTTTTGTAAGTATGAAATATACAAAAATTAAATAAAAAAGTTAAAAAGCCTTTTTAAATATTAAACACGAATAGTAATGATTTCTGACTGGACTTACCAAGGCATACTAGTTACTTGGTTGTGAGATGTAGTAAGTAAGCTGTAAGACTACTTGTTTCTCATTGACAAGTAAAAGTATCAAGGGATTGAACGAGGTTAGACATACGTGTCTATATCATCCCACGTACCGTTCTATTTGTTCGAAAATTCCAATTTTAGTCCGTTTATCTCAAATTATTTAAGCGCAAATCTTGCAATTAACGTTAGGCTTTCTTTTAACAAAACTGGACATCCAAGTAGTCAACGGTACTATTTTGTAAACCTAGATAAATAAATTCTCTTTAAAAATCTTTTTTTTCGTGAGACTGCGCAATCAATGATTTGTAGACGATGCGAACGACAAAACAGATTTTGTTCCTAAGTGCACAGAAAAGCGTCACGAAACTGAAAAATAATTAAAGTAATCGTATATATTTGCTCAGAATAGCGTTACGAGTATTATGGAATAAATGTGTTTTTTTTTCATTTAACTCTGGCTAAAATATTAATAGTCTATTTGAAAAATACAGCCAGTCCCGATCGACAAAAATGTTAAGAAAGCTTGCAGACAACATAAGATTGCAGACAACATTGGGTTTTACTAATTATATGCTTTCCCGTTTACAAGATGCAATACATAAAAAGTAAGAGAGTAAAAGCAAAATATTAAATAATAACTGCAATACATTTAGTTTAGTGCAGGAACACTGCTTACATGCGACTACAAAATTCAATATTTTTGCTTGACTATGAATATGACACATCGCAGAACTGTTAAAACAAGTTTAAAAAAAACTAAGATCCGCGTCCGATTGGACTAAAATAAAGATAATCAGGTTTGTGTAGGTCAGCGAGAACAATAAATTATTTCCTGTCTGTGTCGTTTACAATAAGGGTAATCCAAATCAAAATCAAATAGCTAATTGTGGAAGTGGGAACTGTTATCCGAATCGCATCTCTATTTCCTGAATAACACAAATGTCTTTTAGAAAAATGGTTTGTCCATGTGGTAATGAACTGTATTGGTAATTCTGACTGCGAATATGCGTAATAATTTAATTTAAACTAATACTCGTACATACTATCAATTCGTCGCAGCAATACATAAAACCTAACGCTATTACTCGTAGCTTGTCGGCCATAAATATATTTTTCTCTTAATTATATTATGCAAAAAGTGAAGATCGGATATTTAAGACGGATATTAAATATTTGAGATGCGATAGACAGGTTAGCGGTCAGTAAGTATGTGCATACATACATATAAAGGAATTTATACATTGCTAGGGAAAAAGGACATGTGCATCTATAATAAAACATTGCGCTACAATTTTTTTTTCTTTGAGGTACGCGTATCTATAAAGTAACTTGATTCTTTTAAGACAAATAAGAAAAAACAAAACGCATCAGAATCTGAAATTATAATCACTCAATTAAATTACTAAAACTACATAAAATAATTATTTATAGCGTGACAATAATGGATCGCTTAAAATAAATAAATGGGTATCAAGAGGAATAGAGCTACAGTAGTGTAAGAATACTATAGAAGTTATAATTAAAATCATTGTTAGTATTGTGGATTATTCGTATTTATCGGAGATGCGCTATTAAGGAAAGGAAAGCGAGGTTTTTTTTACCAAAATTCGATTACTTTTTATGGTGTAGAAAAAACGTTGGGACAAAATAAAATGGGAAAGGAACGTATTGCTTAATTATTCTATTTTTTAGTTCATAACACAAATAAGTTATATTTTTTTCCAAAGGGGTCCTACTTAAAAGTTCAACAAGTGCAAGAATGAACAAGTAAAAAGTCTTTTAAAATAAGTTTTTTAATATGTTTTAATATGTTTTGATATTTATAAGATAATATAAGTTTTTTAGTTTAAATAACTAAAGTACACGTATAGCGAATATGTGCTGCTAAATGTATTGCGACTTTAGAACCCTTTACCTATACATGTACACTAATACTCCTTATTGGGACATAAACATAAAAAAATAATATGTTCCGGCAATTTTCTAAAATAATTCCTAGAATGTGCCAGAGTTTACATAAAAATGTAAATGAGCCGACCGTGGATCAGAAAAAAAAATAGTTTTTTTAGTTTTTGCTTCAGAATTCCATTTAGAAGATTCGAAGATTTGTTCTAGGCTCTAGGATTGAGGTATAGGTAATCGAGCGCTAAATACCAAAATTTCATCGTGCGAATTCAAAATTGTTTCTATAATAACTGTCACTGGCTCGTGAAGCCTGTCGGATGCCAGTGTTCAGAGAAACAAACGAGCTTTAAATGGTCACACTGCTGTAGGTTCCTGCTGCAGCTGGTGCTGATTGCCGCCTCCTTCGTCTTTGCCACTGCCAATCAGCTCTAGCTGGAACACCTCGACATGCGGCGGCAGCTCCTCTGGCTGGCTGATCTTCCTCAAACGCTAAAGAATAAGTTGAGAAATCATGGAGATTACCCTTCAGGTTTCTGATCCCAGATCACGATCCCAGATCCCGATCCCAGATCCCGATCCCAGATCCCGATCCCAGATCCCGATCCCAGATCCCGATCCCAGATCCCGATCCCAGATCCCGATCCCAGATCCCGATCCCAGATCCCGATCCCAGATCCCGATCCCAGATCCCGATCCCAGATCACGATCCCAGATCACGATCCCAGATCCCGATCCCAGATCCCGATCCCAGATCCCGATCATCCCAGATCCCGATCCCAGATCCCCTTTCCAAACTCACTTCCTCAAATCTTCCGGGCGTGATGGCGAGCTTGTAGAAGAAGTACACGGGAACCATAATGAGTGAGGACATTGTGATCATCCAGCCAATGCCGATGGCCCATTTGGGAAATTCGATGGCTTCGCCGAGTACCATTACAGGCCTGGATTCGTAGAATACAACATTAGCGATGAAGATTGCCTGAGGTTAGGGGGGCGGGTTGAGTACAAAATAATGATTCGGTGACCAAGTCAGAGCAGGGAGTGAGGCTAGCCTATAAAGACAGCAGCCACTTGAGGCCTACGATCCTTACCATGAGAAAGAGCGGAGTGATGATAGTCCAGCAGACCTGCCAGAAGGGGCCGGGCACAAAGCCCAGCATCTTCTTGATGTCGGCGCTGAATCGCCGATGGCCTTTAGTAAGGGTGGGAGCATTTTGTTTCCTATTTCAGTTTAATTTAAGCTGCTTAATTGCAACATGCTACTATAAGTAAGACGCAGTATAAGTCAGATCGACATATCGTTTCACAAACCGTAGAACCAGCACAGGGCGATGCCTTCAACGCAGACGATAAACAGCAGCGAGATCGGGGCTCCGTGCTGATCCAACAGATTCAGTACGTAGAATCCGCCCTGCAAGCAAAACAATTATTTAAGGCAATTTTTTTAATGTCTTGACAAACATCAGGCAGGTGCTTGTAGGTCGTACTTATCAGCTAAATTACTGAAGGTACACCTAAACCTAAAAATCTAGAGAGGATTTCCTAGATCAGACCTTTCAGCAATGGAGGTAGACCTTTCAGTAATGGAGTTAGACCTTTCAGTAATGGAGTTAGACCTTTCAGTAATGGAGTCAGATCTTCAAGTAATGGAGTCAGATCTTTCAGTAATGGAGTCAGATCTTTAAGAAATGGAGTCAGATCTTTAAGAAATGGAGTCAGATCTTTAAGAAATGGAGTCAGATCTTTAAGAAATGGAGTCAGACCTTTAAGTAATGGAGTCAGATCTTTAAGAAATGGAGTCAGATCTTTAAGAAATGGAGTCAGACCTTTAAGAAATGGAGTCAGATCTTTCAGTAATGGAGTCAGATCTTTCAGTAATGGAGTCAGATCTTTCAGTAATGGAGTCAGATCTTTCAGTAATGGAGTCAGATCTTTCAGTAATGGAGTCAGATCTTTCAGTAATGGAGTCAGATCTTTAAGAAATGGAGTCAGACCTTTAAGTAATGGAGTCAGATCGTTCAGTAATGGAGTCAGATCTTTCAGTAATGGAGTCAGATCTTTCAGTAATGGAGTCAGATCTTTAAGTAATGGAGTCAGATCTTTCAGTAATGGAGTCAGATCTTTAAGAAATGGAGTCAGACCTTTAAGTAATGGAGTCAGATCTTTAAGAAATGGAGTCAGACCTTTAAGTAATGGAGTCAGATCTTTCAGTAATGGAGTCAGATCTTTCAGTAATGGAGTCAGATCTTTCAGTAATGGAGTCAGATCTTTAAGAAATGGAGTCAGACCTTTAAGTAATGGAGTCAGATCTTTAAGAAATGGAGTCAGACCTTTAAGTAATGGAGTCAGATCTTTCAGTAATGGAGTCAGATATTTCAGTACTAGCAGCTTTGCTCACATAGGTGGTGGTGGAGAGGCCGCCGAGGAAGCAGTACACAATGAGGGCCAGCACAAAGAGTTCGCGCTTGCGCTGCAGCTTGGGAAATTCGTCCAGAATGCCGGTGATGATGGCCTCGAGACCTCCGTACTGAAATGGCATCGGCGGGTGCAGCCTTCTTACATTTAACGCGTAGTTTCTATAAAAAAAGAACCGACAATGCTTTCCAATAGAAAATCTACTAGGAGGTCTTGACTTGTTTTATTACAGGAATCTTGATTGCCACGAGAATATCTAACAATAAGAGTCCCTTGAATTATCCCAGGAATATATTGAATTATCCCAAGAATCTATTCAACTAACCCAAGAATATATTGAATTATCGCGAGAATCTATTGAATTATCCCAAGAATCTATTGAACTATCCCGAGAATCTATTGAATTATCCCAAGAATCTATTGAACTATCCCGAGAATCTATTGAATTATCCCAAGAATCTATTGAATTATCCCAAGAATCTATTGCATTATCCCAAGAATCTATTGAATTATCCCGAGAATCTATTGAACTATCCCAAGAATCTATTGAATTATCCCAAGAATCTATTGAATTATCCCGAAAATCTATTGAACTATCCCAAGAATCTATTGAATTATCCCAAGAATCTATTGAACTATCCCGAGAATCTATTGAACTATCCCAAGAATCTATTGAACTATCCCAAGAATCTATTGAACTATCCCAAGAATCTATTGAATTATCCCAAGAATCTATTCAACCATCCCAAGAATCTATTGAATTATCCCAAGAATCTATTACATTATCCCAAGAATCTATTGAATTATCCAAAGAATCTATTCAACCATCCCAAGAATCTATTGAATTATCCCAAGAATCTATTGAATTATCTCAAGAATCTATTGAACTATCCCAAGAATCTATTGAACTATCCCAAAAATCTATTGCATTATCCCAAGAATCTATTGAATTATCCCAAGAATCTATTGAACTATCCCAAGAATCGATTGAATTATCCCAAGAATCTATTGAATTATCCCAAGAATCTATTGAACTATTCCAAGATTCTATTGAATTATCCCAAGAATCTATTGAACTATCCTAAGAATCTATTGAACTATTCCAAGATTCTATTGAATTATCCCGAGAATCTATTGAATTATCCCAATAATCTATTGAAGTATCCCAAGAATCTATTGAATTATCCCAAGAATCTATTGAATTATCCCAAGAATCTATTGAACTATCCCAAGAATCGATTGAATTATCCCAAGAATCTATTGAATTATCCCAAGAATCTATTGAACTATTCCAAGATTCTATTGAATTATCCCAAGAATCTATTGAACTATCCCAAGAATCGATTGAATTGTCCCAAGAATCTATTGAACTATTCCAAGATTCTATTGAATTATCCCGAGAATCTATTGAATTATCCCAAGAATCTATTGAAGTATCCCAAGAATCTATTGAATTATCCCAAGAATCTATTGAATTATCCCAAGAATCTATTGAATTATCTCAAGAATCTATTGAATTATCCCAAGAATCTATTAAACCATCCCAAGAGTCTATTGAACAAGAATCTATTGAATTACCCCAAGAATCTATTGAACCATCCCAAGAATTTATTGAATTATCCCGAGGATCTATTGAATTATCCCAATAATTTATTGAATTATCCCAAGTTATCCAGAGAACCTCGACAATTATCCTTTGTAATTTCACAAATTATACCCAGATGTAATCTGTCAAAGAATTTGCCCAAAGAATGCACCAAATAGATCACTTACAGTGCTATCGAGTCCTAGTGTGATCAGCATAATGAAGAAGATAATGGCCCAGAACACGGAGCCGCGAAGTGTGCCGATAGCTTCCGGGTAAGCCATGAACACCAGTCCGGGACCTTCAAAAGATTGCTCCAGTCACTAATTAACAGTGCACAGCACCTTGTGGAAAAATCTCAATTGTAATGCTTTTCCTAGCTAAACAAGCTAAACATGTCTTGCTGCGATTCTATCAATGTCTTGCTGCGATTCTATCAATGTCTTGCTGCGATTCTATCAATGTCTTGCTGCGATTCTATCAATGTCTTGCTGCGATTCTATCAAAGTTTTGCTGCGATTCTATCAATGACTTGCTGCGATTCTATCAATGTCTTGCTGTGATTCTATCAATGTCTTGCTGCGATTCTATTAATGTCTTGCTGCGATTCTATCAATGACTTGCTGCGATTCTATCAATGTCTTGCTGCGATTCTAACAATGTCTTGCTGCGATTCTATCAATGTCTTGCTGCGATTCTATCAATGTCTTGCTGCGATTCTATCAATGTCTTGCTGCGATTCTATCAATGACTTGCTGCGATTCTATCAATGTCTTGCTGCGATTCTATCAATGTCTTGCTGCGATTCTATCAATGTCTTGCTGCGATTCTATCAATGACTTGCTGCGATTCTATCAATGTCTTGCTGCGATTCTATCAATGTCTTGCTGCGATTCTATCAATGTCTTGCTGCGATTCTATCAAACTCTCGAAGCGATTTTACACCTTCCTGTGATTACATTCCTTTGTACGATCAAGGACCACAGGATATATGTTACTTAGTAGTCCTGCGAACACATACGCTCGTAAATTCGCATATAAATGCGAACACATTTCTGTACACAAATTTCAGCTGTTTAACCGATATCATTGGTTAATAAACCGAACTCTGAGAAAAACAGACTAATTCCAAACAAAAGAGCTTGTGCCATTGTTACTTACCCTCGGAAGCGACTGAGTCCATGTCCTTGCCCAGCCGATGGGCCATATTGCCCAGCACGGAGAAGACCACAAAGCCAGCCAAGAAGGATGTGGCGCAGTTTATTGCACTGGTAACCATCGCGTCACTGGAGTTAAAAGAATCTTTGAAATATATTTTTCGTAGTTTTTCGAAGAGTTTAAACGCAGAGTTACGATGCTTCTATGTTGTGATTTTTAACTAGGTTGCTTTCCGGCGTTATAAAGTTTCGGTGTTACCAAGTTTCCGGTGTTATCAAGTTCCGGTGTTATAAAGTTCCGGTGCTATAAAGTTCCGGTGTTATCAAGTTCCGGTGTTATCAAGTTTCCGGTGTTATCAAGTTTCCGGTGTTATCAAGTTTCCGGTGTTATCAAGTTTCCGGTGTTATCAAGTTTCCGGTGTTATCAAGTTCCGGTGTTATAAAGTTCCGGTGTTATCAAGTTTCCGGTGTTATCAAGTTTCCGGTGTTATCAAGTTTCGATGTGATTGACTTCGTGTCAAAAAGTACCGGTGTTTTCGAGTTTTGGTGTTCGAATAAAATGCTCATAGGGAATGAGCATCCGCACTTGTTTAAACTGCAGCAGCGCAAAAATTATCTTGCGAAAAAATACTTTCACCATTTTCAATTAGCAGTAGCAGTTGACTAGAAGCGGTAAAAAACACAATAGAAATAAATGGAAAACTCACGCATAGCAGTTGTTGTTAAACTTGTTGTAGCTCGACAATGCTAGTAGGACCCCAAATCCTGGGCCAAGCGAGAAGAAGATCTGGGAAGCGGCGTCGTTCCACACCTGCACCTTTAGCAGCATCTCCCATTTGGGGGTCAGGTAGTACTTAATGCCACCCATTGACCCTTCGAGCATCAGACCGCGAACTAGCAGGATAAGCAGGACAACGTAGGGCATTGTGGCCGTCACCCACACAGCCTGAAAATAAATATTATAATATAATAATGTTAGTTCTCGTTCTTAGGACTGTCAAGGCACATGGCTGAAATATTTAAAAAATTGTTATTTCTAGTACGAGTACTTTGTGGATTTGTTTATTTTAGAATCAAATTTTACAGTTTATGGTGTAGATGGAGAAAGGTTAGGAACAGTACGAATTTAGTATACACGACTAGCAAAAAAGCCCCCCAAGCAAAAATTATGCTGATTGGATCTACAGATTTCTTCCAAATTTACAGATAGATTTGGTCTTTCAGAACTTCAATTAAAGTTACCGATCCCACTCATTTGCAAAATATCCACTCACTTAAACTATATCATCTGTTTTAAAAGTATCCCGCCAATTAAAAAAGTTTCGAACACAGGCCCCAAATTGGTCAAATCATTCCGTAGGAATGCTTAGGATATTCAAAAGACTGAGTAACTGAAGCGGCAAGAATTGTTTGAAGCGGAAAATCACAGGCCTAGGGGGGCCGATCACCAGAGATGCGATCTAGCCCAGCTGGACAGAGCAGATGAAAGGGAAATTAGCAATTCTAGAAGTCTCCACCCCCTCCCCCCCTAGCAACTGGACGCCCTAGAGCCAGACCAGCTAAGGGACAAACTGCTGTTCTCATGACCCAGCAAGCAACTAGCGCCAATGATGGAGCATTCTGGCGTCCAACATTCGCAGATAAATCCCAGAGACATCGAATCTTGTTAAGCGGACCCAAATTTGAATATTGACGGGATAAAATGGGAAATGGGAGAAGCGAATGTTAGGCAAGACAATGGGATTTTTTCTAACGCCTCATATTGTTGCGAAGATTCTTCAGACTCACTGAGATAATGGAAGAACTGCTAAGTAGAAATCGGCTTATCCCATTGCCTGGACACTCGTAGCCGCAGCTCAGATAAGAGAAAATTTGGCGAGCAAGTTCCCATGGATGGACTTGTGAGTTTAGAGGGCTGAGTGTGGCTGACAACAAAAACTCCGGCAAAGCCAGGATGCGTTCAAAGGATGAGAGCGCACAAATCCCGATTCTAATTGGGATCTAATCCTCAATCCAATGCTTCCTACTCCAAAGCAATCAGATTCAACAGCGGACGGATGGAGTCGGAAGAAGGATAAGATCCCACCGCGCTGGGCGGTCGATTTTCGGACAAGCGAAACTTTGCTGACTTAAGCAAAATATATATCTACCATTCTTCTCACTCTACTTCTTTCTCTCCTTCTCTCTTATTTTTTTCTCTTTTTGAGGATTTATAATTGTTGTTTGTTGAAACGGAGATTACAATATAATAGAAAACTCCACACCTTCTTTTGAGCATTTTTTAGACTTTTTGGGATACTTTCCTTTTCTAGACCGGGACTTGAGGTGCTCTCCTATCTCCCTCTCCCTCCCTCCCTCTCTCCGATTCTATCGACTGGAGAGAGAGGCCTTCGTCTTTGATCAATAGAGTCCTGTCCTGTCCGAATGTCATTCTAGCTTTCTCTATTTCTGGCAGTTTTCACTCCCCAATGTTCAAGTCAAGCAGACCTTTCCGCTGCTCTTGACGCCCTTCCAGATGGAGAAGTACACAATGGCGAAGACGATCATCAGGCAGATGGCGATCTCGGGTTTGACGCCGCCGACCTTTCCGATACCGTCCGAGTACTGAATCTCCAGCACCTTCTTGCTGCAGGCGGGCGACGACAAGAAAGAGCAGATGATATTGGTGACTAGCGGCTAATAATAAAAAATTAACAAATCTAGGTAAAATTAACTGGCTCACTAGAAGAAAACCTCGCTAGAAGACAGTGTGCAAGAGCCATTGTCGGGCCTACTGCAGTTCACCACATTGTCACTCTTGTTGAGCTTCTGCTCGAAGGTGCGACAACGCGGCTCGTCCCATTGGTCGCAGGTCATCCATGGCAGGACGCCACCGTTAGGTATGCTGGCGAAGCTCTGGTAGAGAAAATACAGCGCCCAGGCCATGATGGTGTTGTAATAAAAGGCGACATAGGTGCCAGCGATGCAGATACCGATGCCAACACCTGGAATCGAGTTTCCGATATTTCAACGGTTTCAATTATTGTTTTAAGGGTTTCTGGGCATGCTGTGTGAATTCTAGGAATGCGGTCTGAATTCTAGGAATGCTGTGTGAATTCTAGGAATGCGGTCTGAATTCTAGGAATGCTGTGTGAATTCTAGGAATGCGGTCTGAATTCTAGGAATGCTGTGTGAATTCTAGGAATGTCATGTGAACTTTAGGAATGCCGTCAGAATTCTAGGAGTGCTGTCAGAATTCTAGGAATGCCGTCAGAATTCTAGAAATCCTGTGTGAGTTCTATGAATGCTGTGTGAACTCTAGGAATGATGTGTGAATTTTAGGAATGTCGAGTCGATTCTAGGAGTACTGGGGATATTTAGAGCTTGAGATGGTTAGAAATTGAGTGGGATATCTAGAGATACAATGTGGTATTTAGGAAGGATATCTAGAGATATAATATAGAATTTAGGAATTCAGTAGGATATCTAGAGATACAACATAGTATTTAGGAATTTAGTGGGATATCTGGAGATACAATATAGTATTTAGGAATTTAGTGGGATATCTGGAGATACAATATAGTATTTAGGAATCGAGTGGGATATCTAGAGATACAATATAGTATTTAGGAATCCAGTGGGATATCTAGAGATACAATATAGTATTTAGGAATCCAGTGGGATATCTAGAGATACAATATAGTATTTAGGAATCCAGTGGGATATCTAGAGATACAATATAGTATTTAGGAATCCAGTGGGATATCTAGAGATACAATATAGTATTTAGGAATCCAGTGGGATATCTAGAGATACAATATAGTATTTAGGAATCCAGTGGGATATCTAGGGATGCCATGGGATATCTAGGGATGTAGCGGGGTAATGCAGTGCATTTCTTAGCAAGCAAGTACAATAGAGATTTTTTAGAGAATTTCTAAACGAAGTGACTTTTATCCGCCTCACCTTTGAACATCGGGCAGATGCGCTTCCACACGGAAAGGCAGCCGCATCGTTGGTACTGGCCAAGTGCGAGCTCCATGTAGAACAGTGGCAAGCCGCCGAATATGTACATCACAAAATAGGGCACCAGAAACGCGCCTGTCTCCGGGCAGTTATGAAAGAGCACATCATTTTTTTTATTTAATAATTTTTTAAAAATCATGGCGAAAATTCAAGCGAAATTTTCAATTACGCGATTTCCTACAGGCCTTTACCACCGTTTGGGCCCAAAATCTAATGGCCCACCTCACACCATATTATTGACCAGCCCCTCCAGTCTACAAGCTCTCTATGACTCACCGGATACCCACCTCACGCCGCTATTGCCATTCCTCCTTCGTTCCAACCCAGCAGCCGACCACCTCACGCCAGCAGCCACCCCACGCCACAAATTCCCACTGTCTCTCCACTCACCCACCCCACGCCGCAATTGTTCATCCCTGACTCTTTAGCTCTAATAAGCTTGCACGCTTCAATAAAAAATCTTACCGCCTCCATTTCTGTAGCAGATATAGGGAAATCGCCAGACATTGCCTAGATCGACGGCGAAGCCGACCACAGCCAGAAGGAAGTCGACCTTCTGGTCCCAGGTCTCGCGAACTACAGCTGGCGCTTCAACTAGCTGGCACTCCTCGTACGGAGGCGGCTTCTGCTGCAGATTTTAATAGAACGAACTGGTCGATAATAATGAATCGATTTTCATAAACAATGCCACCTGATTTTTGACTCGAATCAGCCTATGTAATCCCCTCAATTAACTCACCCCGTCGTCTGCATCCTTCGGCAGCAGCCGCATCGGAGTGGAGTTGAGCATAGGCTCAGCCTCTGGTTCCAACCGCTTCTCGATTGCTTCAATTTCCTCATCTTCGGCTTTCTGCATCATGAATACTATTGCTGCTGCTGCTGCTGCTGTTGCTGCTGTTGTTTTTGCCGTTGCTAGTGCTAAGCCAGAGTTCCCAGCAAGACGCCGACAATCTCAGCTTGAGTTTGAGTCCTAAAGAGAGAGACAAATCGAGCGAAATATAAGCAGGCTCTGCAATCACACTGGGAACCGCCAGCCAATCGTTGGGTGGCAGCCTGCCATAGACTACGGCAAAGCTGCAACTTGACTGGAGAAGCTTGGTGAGCAACTAAAGCTGCGCCCATGAACAGCAGACTGCGGCTGCCTTCTCACTCATTCCGCCTCCCTAATCTCCCTGTAAGTGATAGCCCAGATGCTTCATTAACGTCGGCGGCAACAGCGGTCCCTGCTCTACCCATGCGGGCTCAGTTATGAGAAGTTGAGCCCCTCGCTTGTCGCAAATTTTCCGATCTGCATTGCATCTAGGGATCATGGTAGGCTGGGGATGAGCCAGATGAAAGTCTGCTGCTGCTGCTGCGGCATTTCGCTTTGTCTTCTGCGCGTTGCATCTCAAAAGACGCCGCCCCTGGATCGAAAATTCGGCAATGCGGAACAAAAAAGTGCCCCCCGCTACCCAAGAATCGAACGAGCCGATCGAGCAGCCTGGGGAGGCCGCAGGATTTCGGACTGTCAACCCGGTCACATCCCAGACGCATTCAACCGCTACACTTTCTTCCCTTCACCCCAAAACTTCCTACCATCCCATCTTGCGCGCCTAGTTCTCATTTGAAAATTGCCCATTTTGCAGTTACCAGAGTAGCCCAGGAGGGATTGTATCAACACGCCTATTGACATTGGTAGCCGAACGGACCGCTGCCAAATTTCTTAGGAGGCTAGAGCGCTAGTTTCTACGCGTAGCTGGTTAATGGCTCTGAGTCTAGAGCTTGCCAAGCAAACTGGTGATTCACTCCCTGCACTCTCTGGCCCTCTCGCCTTAATCAAAGGGAAACAAAAGAAAATTAAGCACCTGAGAGTGGAGGGACAGAGTATGTGTATGTTTAACTGCTTGTGAAATGGCAGGTGCAAAGCTAGTTATCAATTATATACTAAAAATTATACTTCTATCATCAAAGTTCCTTTCGAAGGAATAAATCAAAGTTCCTTCTAAGCGTCTTTTCGAGCAGGGAAGCGTATCTAGGGAATATCATGATTTATTGAAGAGATAGCATGAGATTTCCAGTAGAAAGAATGAGATTTCCAGGTAATAACATACTTTGAGGGTGTAGCATGATTAGCATAATCTATCGAGCAGATATCAAGAAAAGATAAGTATAGTATTCAAGTTGAATATTTTTAATGATTTTTCTTATCAGGGCTTTAAAGCGTGATTTTTTCCCCCAAAGAGGGTCTTGGTTGCTAGTCATTAGCTTAAGGTTCTAAAGTTAAAAATGTTCATTAATTATATCATTCTAATTAGTTAATTTGTGCGACGTACAGATTAAGTCTTATCAATGAGCGATTCTCAATGACCTATTCTCAATGAGCTTTTCTCAATGAATGAGCGATTCTCAATGAATGAGCGATTCTCAATAAATGAGCGATTCTCAATAAATGAGCGATTCTCAATGAATGAGCGATTCTCAATAAATGAGCGATTCACAATGAATGAGCGATTCTCAATGAATGAGCGATTCTCAATAAATGAGCGATTCACAATGAATGAGCGATTCTCAATGAATGAGCGATTCTCAATAAATGAGCGATTCTCAATGAATGAGCGATTCTCAATAAATGAGCGATTCACAATGAATGAGCGATTCTCAATGAATGAGCGATTCTCAATAAATGAGCGATTCTCAATGAATGAGCGATTCTCAATGAATGAGCGATTCTCAATAAATGAGCGATTCACAATGAATGAGCGATTCTCAATGAATGAGCGATTCTCAATAAATGAGCGATTCTCAATGAATGAGCGATTCTCAATAAATGAGCGATTCTCAATAAATGAGCGATTCTCAATGAATGAGCGATTCTCAATAAATGAGCGATTCACAATGAATGAGCGATTCTCAATGAATGAGCGATTCTCAATAAATGAGCGATTCTCAATGAATGAGCGATTCTCAATAAATGAGCGATTCACAATGAATGAGCGATTCTCAATGAATGAGCGATTCTCAATAAATGAGCGATTCTCAATGAATGAGCGATTCTCAATGAATGAGCGATTCTCAATGAATGAGCGATTCTCAATAAATGAGCGATTCTCAATAAATGAGCGATTCTCAATGAATGAGCGATTCTCAATAAATGAGCGATTCTCAATAAATGAGCGATTCTCAAAAAATGAGCGATTCTCAATGAAAATGAGCGATTCTCAATGAATGAGCGATTCTCAATAAATGAGCGATTCACAATGAATGAGCGATTCTCAATAAATGAGCGATTCTCAATGAATGAGCGATTCTCAATGAATGAGCGATTCTCAATAAATGAGCGATTCACAATGAATGAGCGATTCTCAATAAATGAGCGATTCTCAATGAATGAGCGATTCACAATGAATGAGCGATTCTCAATGAATGAGCGATTCTCAATAAATGAGCGATTCTCAATGAATGAGCGATTCACAATAAATGAGCGATTCTCAATGAATGAGCGATTCTCAATGAATGAGCGATTCTCAATAAATGAGCGATTCTCAATGAATGAGCGATTCTCAATAAATGAGCGATTCACAATGAATGAGCGATTCTCAATGAATGAGCGATTCTCAATAAATGAGCGATTCTCAATGAATGAGCGATTCTCAATAAATGAGCGATTCTCAATAAATGAGCGATTCTCAATGAATGAGCGATTCTCAATGAATGAGCGATTCTCAATAAATGAGCGATTCTCAATGAATGAGCGATTCTCAATAAATGAGCGATTCTCAATAAATGAGCGATTCTCAATGAATGAGCGATTCTCAATAAATGAGCGATTCACAATGAATGAGCGATTCTCAATGAATGAGCGATTCTCAATAAATGAGCGATTCTCAATGAATGAGCGATTCTCAATGAATGAGCGATTCACAATGAATGAGCGATTCTCAATGAATGAGCGATTCTCAATAAATGAGCGATTCTCAATAAATGAGCGATTCTCAATGAATGAGCGATTCTCAATGAATGAGCGATTCTCAATAAATGAGCGATTCTCAATAAATGAGCGATTCTCAATGAATGAGCGATTCTCAATAAATGAGCGATTCTCAATAAATGAGCGATTCTCAATAAATGAGCGATTCTCAATGAAAATGAGCGATTCTCAATGAATGAGCGATTCTCAATAAATGAGCGATTCTCAATGAAAATGAGCGATTCTCAATAAATGAGCGATTCTCAATAAATGAGCGATTCTCAATAAATGAGCGATTCTCAATAAATGAGCGATTCTCAATGAAATGAGCGATTCTCAATGAATGAGCGATTCTCAATAAATGAGCGATTCTCAATAAATGAGCGATTCTCAATGAAATGAGCGATTCTCAATGAATGAGCGATTCTCAATGAATGAGCGATTCTCAATGAATGAGCGATTCTCAATGAAAATGAGCGATTCTCAATAAATGAGCGACTCTCAATAAATGAGCGATTCTCAATAAATGAGCGATTCTCAATAAATGAGCGATTCTCAATGAAATGAGCGATTCTCAATGAATGAGCGATTCTCAATGAATGAGCGATTCTCAATGAATGAGCGATTCTCAATAAATGAGCGATTCTCAATAAATGAGCGATTCTCAATAAATGAGCGATTCACAATGAATGAGCGATTCTCAATGAATGAGCGATTCTCAATAAATGAGCGATTCACAATGAATGAGCGATTCTCAATGAATGAGCGATTCTCAATAAATGAGCGATTCTCAATAAATGAGCGATTCTCAATGAAAATGAGCGATTCTCAATGAATGAGCGATTCTCAATGAATGAGCGATTCTCAATGAATGAGCGATTCTCAATAAATGAGCGATTCTCAATGAATGAGCGATTCTCAATAAATGAGCGATTCACAATGAATGAGCGATTCTCAATGAATGAGCGATTCTCAATAAATGAGCGATTCACAATGAATGAGCGATTCTCAATGAATGAGCGATTCTCAATAAATGAGCGATTCTCAATGAATGAGCGATTCTCAATAAATGAGCGATTCTCAATAAATGAGCGATTCTCAATGAATGAGCGATTCTCAATGAATGAGCGATTCTCAATAAATGAGCGATTCTCAATGAATGAGCGATTCTCAATAAATGAGCGATTCTCAATAAATGAGCGATTCTCAATGAATGAGCGATTCTCAATAAATGAGCGATTCACAATGAATGAGCGATTCTCAATGAATGAGCGATTCTCAATAAATGAGCGATTCTCAATGAATGAGCGATTCTCAATAAATGAGCGATTCACAATGAATGAGCGATTCTCAATGAATGAGCGATTCTCAATAAATGAGCGATTCTCAATGAATGTGCGATTCTCAATGAATGAGCGATTCTCAATGAATGAGCGATTCTCAATAAATGAGCGATTCTCAATAAATGAGCGATTCTCAATGAATGAGCGATTCTCAATAAATGAGCGATTCTCAATGAAAATGAGCGATTCTCAATAAATGAGCGATTCTCAATGAAAATGAGCGATTCTCAATAAATGAGCGATTCTCAATAAATGAGCGATTCTCAATGAATGAGCGATTCTCAATGAATGAGCGATTCTCAATGAATGAGCGATTCTCAATGAAAATGAGCGATTCTCAATAAATGAGCGACTCTCAATAAATGAGCGATTCTCAATAAATGAGCGATTCTCAATAAATGAGCGATTCTCAATGAAAATGAGCGATTCTCAATGAATGAGCGATTCTCAATGAATGAGCGATTCTCAATAAATGAGCGATTCTCAATGAATGAGCGATTCTCAATAAATGAGCGATTCACAATGAATGAGCGATTCTCAATGAATGAGCGATTCTCAATGAATGAGCGATTCTCAATGAATGAGCGATTCTCAATAAATGAGCGATTCTCAATAAATGAGCGATTCTCAATGAATGAGCGATTCTCAATAAATGAGCGATTCTCAATAAATGAGCGATTCTCAATAAATGAGCGATTCTCAATGAAAATGAGCGATTCTCAATGAATGAGCGATTCTCAATAAATGAGCGATTCTCAATGAAAATGAGCGATTCTCAATAAATGAGCGATTCTCAATAAATGAGCGATTCTCAATAAATGAGCGATTCTCAATAAATGAGCGATTCTCAATGAAAATGAGCGATTCTCAATGAATGAGCGATTCTCAATAAATGAGCGATTCTCAATAAATGAGCGATTCTCAATGAAAATGAGCGATTCTCAATGAAAATGAGCGATTCTCAATGAATGAGCGATTCTCAATAAATGAGCGATTCTCAATAAATGAGCGATTCTCAATGAAAATGAGCGATTCTCAATGAATGAGCGATTCTCAATGAATGAGCGATTCTCAATGAATGAGCGACTCTCAATAAATGAGCGATTCTCAATAAATGAGCGATTCTCAATAAATGAGCGATTCTCAATAAATGAGCGATTCTCAATGAAAATGAGCGATTCTCAATGAATGAGCGATTCTCAATGAATGAGCGATTCTCAATGAATGAGCGATTCTCAATGAATGAGCGACTCTCAATAAATGAGCGACTCTCAATAAATGAGCGATTCTTAATGAAAATGAGCGATTCTCAATGAATGAGCAATTCTCAATGAAAATGAGCGATTCTCAATGATTTAACCGTTCTTTAGCAAATTTTGCAATTAGCAATTTCTAATGACTAAGCGAGTTTCTATGAATGAGCAATTCCTAATGACTGAGCGGTATCTATAAATGAGCAATTCTCAATGATTTAGCGATTCCTAATAATTGAGCGATTCACAATGACTGAGCGATTATCTATGAATGAGCGATTCTCGATAAATGAGCGATTCTCAATAAATGAGCGATTCTCAATAAATGAGCGATTCTCAATAAATGAGCGATTCTCAATGAAAATGAGCGATTCTCAATGAATGAGCGATTCTCAATGAATGAGCGATTCTCAATGAATGAGCGACTCTCAATAAATGAGCGACTCTCAATAAATGAGCGATTCTTAATGAAAATGAGCGATTCCCAATGAATGAGCAATTCTCAATGAAAATGAGCGATTCTCAATGATTTAACCGTTCTTTAGCAAATTTTGCAATTAGCAATTTCTAATGACTAAGCGAGTTTCTATGAATGAGCAATTCCTAATGACTGAGCGGTATCTATAAATGAGCAATTCTCAATGATTTAGCGATTCCTAATAATTGAGCGATTCACAATGACTGAGCGATTATCTATGAATGAGCGATTCTCGATAAATGAGCAATTCTTAGTGAGCAATACTCGATGATCAACTCTTAATAAGCAATTATCAGTGAATTGGTGATTCAGAACCGAGCATTTTAGTGCCCGAAACGTGTAACTTACAGTTAATAAATGAGCGACCTTAGATTGATATTAGCTTGAATTGTTTAATTTGTTAAAACAGTTGTCAAAGCGAAAGAGAAAAGCTTTTACTATTCAGATAAATCATTATTCTATTGGTCCGCGTTCTCGATGAGCTGTCGAGCATGGCGAAGGGCCTCGACCAGCGTGCGTAAATGAAGGAAGTGGCGGACTCATATTCAGCCGGTAGCATCGTGTTTCTCGTGCAAGCAACCAGGAAATACGCGGTAGGCAATCATTTCAAAGCGTATTGAAATTTTAAACCCCCTACCCTAGAGACAGACTGTCACACTCACACGCACACACTGATGCTTTCAAGATTTGAAAAACTATACAAGTTGTAGACACAGCAGGCTTTCAAAGCAAATGCCAAATTCTAACTTAAAAGATAAGAAAATACTCAAGCGACACATTTTATTTTTACCTGTTATCAATTTGCAGTCTTGGTCAGAGCTGTGATGACATTTATACACTCGTGGTAAATACGGACACAAGGAATGACGTAATCTCGATCCGTGACAAACCATACACCGAAAATATGGACTGTGTTATCTGCGTGAGCTCATTTCAGCCATGATTTTATCTGAGCTGTGAGCTCATTTCAGCCATGAGTTTTTCTGAGCTGTGAGCTCATTTCAGCCACGAGTTTATTTAAGCTGTGAGCTCATTTCAGCCATGAGTTTTTCTGAGCTGTGAGCTCATTTCAGCCACGAGTTTTTCTGAGCTGTGAGCTCATTTCAGCCACGAGTTTATTTGAGCTGTGAGCTCATTTCAGCCATGAGTTTATCTGAGCTGTGATCACATAAGGAACCAAATTACAATTAAATAATAATGTGTTTCGTCGATTGCAAACAGTTATCTAATTTTAAGCAAAAATATTTTTGATAAAAGTCGTAGGAGAGAGTAGACATATTACATATCAGGCATAATTGATTCTTAAGTTATTGGATCGATGTTTAGCAACGATTGCACTGCGAACTGCAAAAATGTCGCATAAAACAAGTCAAGAATAAAGCATTCCAAGTCGAAAATCCTATCACCTTAGAAAAGCAATAAAAGTAAATCAAGAGAGTAATCGGATATATATATCAGATCAAAGCTGATGTACCGAAATTCAGCTTAACATGTCAGATCATGACTGTCAGATATTTGCTGTAGATGACTAGCACAGCCTGACATCTCCCCAAAATCTCTTAGACAAAGACAGTATCTTTTCAGGGAATGACTAATCCTGTCAGGGAATGACTAATCCTGTCAGGGAATGACTAATCCTGTCAGGGAATGACTAATCCTGTCAGGGAATGACTAATCCTGTCAGGGAATGACTAATCCTGTCAGGGAATGACTAATCCTGTCAGGGAATGACTAATCCTGTCAGGGAATGACTAATCCTGTCAGGGAATGACTAATCCTGTCAGGGAATGACTAATCCTGTCAGGGAATGACTAATCCTGTCAGGGAATGACTAATCCTGTCAGGGAATGACTAATCCTGTCAGGGAATGACTAATCCTGTCAGGGAATGACTAATCCTGTCAGGGAATGACTAATCCTGTCAGGGAATGACTAATCCTGTCAGGGAATGACTAATCCTGTCAGGGAATGACTAATCCTGTCAGGGAATGACTAATCCTGTCAGGGAATGACTAATCCTGTCAGGGAATGACTAATCCTGTCAGGGAATGACTAATCCTGTCAAAGAATGACTAATACTGGCAGGGAATGACTAATCCTGTCGAAACCAGCATTTTTAGAACAAGGGTGAACAAATGGAAAATAATGTAGCAATGATAAAATCATAGAAAGACAACTTTGCACTGAGAAAAACACCGAGCAGAGCAGCAAGTCAGGGACTGTTAGGAAATCGACCAACAGCCAGTGTGAGCAGTCTTGCCTCGGCCGGGGTCAGGTTAGTCAGCAGCACTGGTAGCTGGGGCCGCAGAATCGCTTCAAGCAGGCGCGGCGGTGCGCCGGCAGCCGCCGCAGCCGAAGCCGCAGCCGCAGCGGCGGTGGCAGGCGCGCGAACCGAGCCACAGGTAGTCCGCAGACGCTTCAGAGCTCTCAAAAGCGGCCCTAGGCAGGGCAGCACCGAGCAGACAACCCGCACGCCGGATGAGTTGCTGTCGTCGATTAGCCAGCGAAGACCATCTGTGGCGAATGAGTTTAATCGACTTCGCTCAGCGGGTGGCGACAGCAGCAGCAGCAGCAGCAGCTCCCAGAGGAGGGCTTTGCGCCTGCCGGGACGGTTGCTAGGGAAGCGCTGGGCCCAGAAACCGACATTGGAGGTCGCTATCGCCAACATGTCCGAGCGGATGTCATCGCGGATGGCAGTTCGAGGACAGCTGCTATGTGTTGATGCCTCCGAGTCATCAGTGCAGCTTTCGTAGCAACAGCAGCAGCAGCAGCAGCACAGAGTGTCGCCATCCGCAGCTGTTGCAGTCTCGAGTAGCTGATAAAAGCGGGCCTGTGTGAGGTGAGCTTCGAGCTTCAAGTCATCGGAGGCCTCTGCTATGGCGTGGACAAAGCCGAAACTGACACCAACGCCACTGCTGCTGCTGCCATCAAGACAGCTAGGCGGCGGTGGCAGCGGATGCAGTAGCCAGGCAAGGCGCGACCGCTGCTGAGGATAGTTTGGTGCAAACGTTTAAAAGCTCACGTAATTTCAAATGTAGATGATTGATAACACGATTAGAAAATAGATAATCCTGTGATAATTTGATAATACTATAAAATGATGGTAATTCCGAATAATGTGATAATCGTGTCAGATGATGAAAATATCCATAAATAATTAACGATGATGTCAGATTATAAAAAATCGCATTAGATAAAGGATAATCATGTCAGAAAATGTTAATAATGTCAGAGAAACGTTTATCATGTCAGATAAAGGGTAGTCATGTCAGAGAAATAGTAATCATGTCAGAGGAATGGTAATCATGTAAAAGGAATGATAATCATGTCAGAGAAAGTGTAATTATGTCAGAGAAATGATAATCATGTAGAGAACGGATAATTATCAGACTATGACTAAACAAGAAGCTGAGATTCGTTAGTTACTACTGCCAGTCCAAAAGCTAAGTGTTATTAGTAGTATCACTGGCAAACAAGTACAACAGTGCGCCGAGATGACAAAGAAGGTAGAGACGGAGGACAGAGCGCGCACTAGGGACCAGTTGCGGAGGGGCGATGCGCTAAATTTTCAAGCCATGGATAGAAGAGAATACCCTCATTCCCTGCCAGCCCTTGCGTTGTTCACAATGTCTCTCACCAATGCCTTTTTGACACGCTGTCCTTACCATTGCAGCCGGCGTCCTAAATGCCGCAGCTACCTCCTGCCCTACTCCCTTCTGTCCTCTGCGAGAACGCGAACAGATCCCACTGTTCTCGCTCCCCTCACAAATTTGGGATTTCAGTGTACAGGCCGATTCCTTCCCCAATCTCCTGCTGTCCTCAATGCCAGCCTCTCTCTACCCGCGACCGCATTTCGTTTCTGAGCTCACTGTATTGCAAAATTGCACTTTTCATGTGCCCGGGTACTGGCGCACTTACGAGAGAAAAATAAAACTTTGCTACCTGCTATTCTAGATGACAGTTTACAAATCTACCTGCTATTCTAGATGACAGTTTAGAAATCTACCTGCTATTCTAGATGACAGTTTACAAATCTACCTGCTATTCTAGATGACAGTTTAGAAATCTACCTGCTATTCTAGATGACAGTTTAGAAATCTACCTGCTATTCTAGATGACAGTTTAGAAATCTACCTGCTATTCTAGATGACAGTTTAGAAATCTACCTGCTATTCTAGATGACAGTTTAGAAATCTACCTGCTATCGTATAAAACAACTAAGATAATATCATATTTTGACTAGCACAAAAAATCATTTTCCACATGTCTTAACTAACAAACTCTGTACAACTGTTGAGAAGGATTTCATTGATTATTAAGGGCCGACGCGGCATAAAAGGAGATTATTAATTATAAAGTCACACGGAACGAATGCGCCGAAATCGAAAAGAATATATATTGGAAATCATTCAGATGAAAGAATAGCTTGAAATGATCATTATTAACTATGTAGTCTAGACATACTGAATAATTGCCATCCCCATGCAAACGATGATTGAGTTAAGACTGAGTCAGGAAAAGCTAATGCCCAGGAAAACTTGCGAAATGAAAAGCAAAATCTAATTGTGTTGCAAACAGGCGCGAATACAAATTAGTGCACACTTTAATAATATATTAATTAACATAATCTACATTGGCAGCTTCGCTCTAATTTTGTATTTCTCCAATAAATTGTTCCAAATTGTTTCACCTGGTTTGCTTTGTTTTAGTAAGAACAAGTGCTTTGGTACAACATAGAGACCAAACAAACAAATAGAATAAATTTATAGTCAGAAAAAGCCAAACTTCTATTGAATCTGAGATAGACAAAAAGAGAAGGTAATTTAGATAAAGGTAATTAATTATTAGCGCAGTTTTTACTCGCGTACTGATAACTGCAGTTACTGATATACTAGTTTTACTACTAGTATAGTACTACTGATAACAGTATAATGATAACAGTAACAATACCAATAGTATCAAGTTACGGACGCAGAGAGAGAGGAAACTAAGCATAGAAATGAATAAACAAAGAAAATGAACATTATAAAGCATTACAATTAGCTCTATCACGTAAATTTGATAAGCAACATATTGTATAGAATAATAATTTACGAATAAAATTTTATAGCCTATTGGCACACAGACACACAAAAGACAAACGTATAGATACAAGCGACAGAAAAAGATAAATAGTTTCTTTTGATTTCTTCAATTCTCCAAACAGTGCAAGTTGTGTATTTTAGTAAAACAGTCACACGATAATGTGGGCGCGGCGCATTTTAACAGGATACAGGCTGATGCAAAGTTCGAAATTAAAAATGCACCCGAATTAACAAACAGATAGCAACAATGGAAATAACAACAGCACTAGAAACAAATCTTACTGTACACAATTGGAATACGAGGGGTGTCCCAAAAGTTCCCGGAATGTCCAACGTAGCTCTTCAACGGAGCATTGAAATTTCACGCGCATGGTGTCAAATGAAAGGAAATTTTGTCACAAAGAAAACAAAGTTAAAATCATGTTCATATATTTTTCTATTCAGGAGCTGCATACACGTGCGCGAAGGTCTGGGGTAGTGTTACACAAGCTCAAAAATCTATTGCAATGATTTTTTTCATCTTCATTTTCATTTTGAATTCTGCTACTGACGTGTCAGAAAGACGTGGCAGTCTATGGAAAAAAAGCAGAAATGCTTATAAAGCTAATCTGAGCTTTTACGCGAGTGCAGATAATTCGTACCAAGCGCTGGCTTTCAACTTCAATTTTTTTTACCAAAATGAGTTCTATTCAGAGCCTTGAAAGTCAGCGAAGTCAAGTTTTTGCCCTTTGGTCAGTAGGATGGAGTGGAGCCAAGATTTCTGACCACTTATTCTCCATCCACGGTAAGAACAGCCTGAAAAAAACTGCCATTTACGGATGGATCGAACGCTTTAGAGATGGCCAGTCTGCGGTGAATGATCAGCCACGCTCTGGCCGTCCTTGCACGTCGGGTGGCGAGACATCCCATCAACGGATCGAGGCCCTGCTGGACTCGGATGCCCGCTTGACTATTCGAGAGATCTCTGATTGATTGGGTATTGCCAAGTCTACTGTCCATCGAATAATCGTCAACGATCAGCTGGGTCTCTCAAAGATCTCAGCCCGCTGGGTTCCCCGCCTCCTCCCACCGGAGCTTGTGTAACACTACCCCTGACCTTCGCGCACGTTTCTTGCTGCAGCTCCTGCATAGAAAAATATATGAACATGATTTTAACTTTGTTTTCTTTGTGACAAAATTTCCTTTCATTTGACACCATGGGCAGGGCATTCCTAGACTTTTGGTAAATGGCAGTTCTTTGGCGCTGTGAAATCTTTAACAGTAGAAAGAAGACCGCGCTAATCCCCCCTGGGGAATGATTTTAGGGGCGTTAATGGCGATTTGATAAATAGTTGAAATACCCCCCTTGGTCTTTCTACTTGAAAATAAAGAAAATAAAGAAGTACCATTTTAGCAGCTCATTCGTTGGTTTGATACAGTAAAACGGCTAGATGGACAAATAGAGGGCGGGTTGGCTGGCTGGCTGCGAGAGAGGAGCAGTAGGGAGTGAGGAAAGAGAACAATAAGAAATGGATAAGCAGTGTGTAAAGCGGAGAGTACAACAGAGAGCACGCTACATAGTGTTACACTGCAGAGTCATAGAAAACAGCATTATTACACGACTCAACTTGCGAAGGGGGGAATTCAAATACAAATTCTAATAATAAGCTCAGCCTAAACTAGAGATACTCATATGTCTGAAATGAGTTTACAATAAATTTATAGTAATGTATAATATTCTAAAATTCGAGAGAAAATCTTATCAACATAATTTGCATTTTTATATAAAGGGTAAGCATAGTGCACGGACACGAAAGCACAGCCGCTGACAGTCTATTAGTTAGCTAGCTATTAAAATACATGCGTATCCATGGCAACAGTAGAGAAAAATAGCTACTAACAATGCGCCTTAAACAGCTTCAAACTGTGTCCAGGTATGTCCCACAAATGTGTCCAGGTGTGGCCCACAAATGTGTCCAGGTGTGGCCCACAAATGTGTCCAGGTGTGGCCCACTAATGTGTCCAGGTGTGGCCCACTAATGTGTCCAGGTGTGGCCCACTAATGTGTCCAGGTGTGGCCCACTAATGTGTCCAGGTGTGGCCCACAAATGTGTCCAGGTGTGGCCCACAAATGTGTCCAGGTGTGGCCCACAAATGTGTCCAGGTGTGGCCCACAAATGTGTCCAGGTGTGGCCCACCAATGTGTCCAGGTGTGGCCCACAAATGTGTCCAGGTGTGGCCCACCAATGTGTCCAGTTGTGGCCCACAAATGTGTCCAGGTGTGGCCCACCAATATGTCGAGGTATGTCCCACAAATGTGTCCAGGTGTGGCCCACTAATGTGTCCAGGTGTGGCCCACAAATGTGTCCAGGTGTGGCCCACAAATGTGTCCAGGTGTGGCCCACAAATGTGTCCAGGTGTGGCCCACAAATGTGTCCAGGTGTGGCCCACCAATGTGTCCAGGTGTGGCCCACAAATGTGTCCAGTTGTGGCCCACAAATGTGTCCAGGTGTGGCCCACCAATATGTCGAGGTATGTCCCACAAATGTGTCCAGGTGTGGCCCACAAATGTGTCCAGGTGTGGCCCACAAATGTGTCCAGGTGTGGCCCACAAATGTGTCCAGGTGTGGCCCACAAATGTGTCCAGGTGTGGCCCACCAATGTGTCCAGGTGTGGCCCACAAATGTGTCCAGGTGTGGCCCACAAATGTGTCCAGTTGTGGCCCACAAATGTGTCCAGGTGTGGCCCACCAATATGTCGAGGTATGTCCCACAAATGTGTCCAGGTGTGGCCCACTAATGTGTCCAGGTGTGGCCCACAAATGTGTCCAGGTGTGGCCCACAAATGTGTCCAGGTGTGGCCCACTAATGTGTCTAGGTGTGGCCCACCAATGTGTCCAGTTGTGGCTCACTGATGGCGTGGAAAAATCGTTTAGATGTAAAAATGTAGATGTTTAGATGGCTTATTTAGTCAATAGTTTGTCGATATACAAAAAACAGCTACAGCTAGTTGAATTCAGCAAAACAAATCAATATTGTAATATAATTGGCAAGAGTTTCAATAATAAAAAAATGGTTTTATCCTGAAGTGCAGTATCTAATTTTTTGGTAAAAAAAGAGAAAGTTTAGAAATCTGCAACAGAAAACAGTAGAGTGGGCTAGTGACAGAAGTCGGAATAAGAAAAAATAGGAAAGAAAATTTCAGAAAAAATACACTTTCGCTAATCTAGAAAACACACGACGATAACAAATGAGAAATCTGGTGAAAACAAGTAGCCTGTCGTACGGGTTTTAAACCATCTAGTGCAGTTGTGGCACAGCAACAATAACAACAGCCAGACAAAAGTCAGAATAGAATATAATGATCAATAAAAATAACAGAACAATGCATTACTAAATATGAAGATTCTTACCATATAACAAACATAGCGATACAGAACCTGATCCAAAAACGGCTTCAGCAAGAACAAAAGCAACATGACACGGCCAATCAGGCAAAACAATGCGGAACAATATCAATTAGCCTTCACTCTCACTTACATTGTCGCAGAAATAAAAATTGAGAAAGTTTTGTTGAATACATGTAGGAAAAATTCTCACACACACGAGTACGTACATGTTCCACAAAGGTGGGAGATGGGGCAAAGGTTAAAAGTACACAGAACACAAACCTTCAAAAGCGCACTGATAACAAAACGTACGCTTTAACGAAAACAAGTGTTGTCTGAAGTGAAAAAACCGTATTTTAATATTCACCAAATGCGTCATCATCGCCGGCATAGTCGGTGGGTGGCGGTGGCGGCTCCATTAGCATGCCAACTGGCTGGCCTTTGAATATACCGCAATGCTGCTGCCGCTGCTGTTGTTGATGTTGCAGATGCGGCTGATAATTTTGATGATTCAAAAAGTGCGGCTGCGGATTGTGAAATTGCGGTGGCAGCGGCGGAGGTGGCAGCTGCTGCTGCTGATGCTGCGGCGGCGGTGGCGGCGGCGGAGGCAGCAGCGCCTGCGGCGTGACAGGGCCAGAGCCGGAGCGCAAGGTTTTGAAATAGACACGGCTGCGGAATTGGTCCGGGCAGGAGTCGGTGCTGGTACAGTCCTCCTCGGGGCTGGAGCGCGCAGTTGGCGAGGCGGCCTGAATGCCAAGGCAGCGGGTGATGGACTCGGTGCAGCGCTCCTGACTAGGCGGATCTAGACTGCGCCAGGAATCCAGGCCCATCTTCAAGTTGACAGTGAAGCCCTGCCTAAGCAGCAGTTTGCTAACGTACAGGTCGCACTGCTCAGACTGCTCGTCAATGTTGAGCTTCACCGAGCTGACGCGGTACAGGGCGCGCAGGGTGGCGCCGCGGAGAGCCTCAGTGCGCGAGATGATGCCGA
The DNA here is from genome assembly GCA_950097015.1 of Macrostomum hystrix. Lineage (NCBI taxonomy): Eukaryota > Metazoa > Platyhelminthes > Macrostomidae > Macrostomum > Macrostomum hystrix. Next base: position 5,895,596 of record CATNEN010000034.1, on the reverse strand, counting down.
TGTCATCAACGACGCTATGATCCAATAGGGCCAGCAGTTTCAGAATAGAGATCTCGCTGCGACACGGGCCCAGTTGATCGAACGACTGCAGCATGCCGCTAAGGGTGGCGTAGAAATCCTGCGGCACCTGGCAGGCGGCAGCTTCATCCGGACCAACAGAGAAGTTGTTGGCAAAGTGGACAACGCCAGTGAAGGGCGAACACCTGGCCAGTGTGTCCATGAGCAAGATGGCGAACCAGTTCTTAGACAGCAGCGCTATGCGATCCTGCAGCAGCAGGGCGTCCAGGCATTTTAAAGAATTGCTCCAGCTGACTATCGAGTGCAGGCCGCGAGCGAACCAGTCGCGAATAGCGGCGGTGAAGGCCGCGGCGCTGTCCGGACCGCCGGGCCAGTGGCCAACAGTCAGCGGCCGGATCATGGCGTCATTGGCGACGGCTTCGCGAATGAAACTATCAAGAGGATCGCTGGCGATTCCGCCATCGTCGGCGGCTATTAGATCGTCATTTCCGCCATTTAGCTGACGCCGACGCGATGGATGCGGCGGAGTGTCGGAGCCCTCCGAGGAGCCGCTGCCGTCGGCTGCAGCCATGTTGCGGGGCTCAGGTTTGTATCCAGCGGAGCTGTCGCCTGCGGCGGGTGCCGGGGCGGCGTCGCTGCCAACCGGGGCGGCGATCTGCTCAACCAGCTGGTCGAACTGCTCGCGAGAAGTGCGCTTACACTTTTTGCGACCGCCGCGAGTCCGGTCCATGCGTACATCTGGCGGGGGTTGGCGGATTAGAAATTAATTACAGGGTTCGATTATGTCATTAAGGCACACCTTGAACAGGCGAAACACTAAATTGCAAAACGATTTGAGATTTTAAACAATTATAACAGGCAATTTAAACAGGTGAGACACCAAAATGACCAGAACAGGTGAGACCTTAAATGACTAGAACAGGTGAGACCTAAAAATGACTAGAACAGGTGAGACCTAAAAATGACTAGAACAGGTGAGACCTAAAAATGACTAGAACAGGTGAGACCTTGAATGACTAGATCAGGTGAGACCTAAAAATGACTAGAACAGGTGAGACCTAAAAATGACTAGAACAGGTGAGACCTAAAAATGACTAGAACAGGTGAGACCCCAAAAAATGACTAGAACAGGTGAGACCCCAAAAAATGACTAGAACAGGTGAGACCTAAAAATGACTAGAACAGGTGAGACCTAAAAATGACTAGAACAGGTGAGACCTAAAAATGACTAGAACAGGTGAGACCTTAAATGACTAGAACAGGTGAGACCTAAAAATGACTAGAACAGGTGAGACCCCGAAAAATGACTAGAACAGGTGAGACCTTAAATGACTAGAACAGGTGAGACCTTAAATGACTAGAACAGGTGAGACCCCAAAAAATGACTAGAACAGGTGAGACCCCAAAAAATGACTAGAACAGGTGAGACCCCAAAAAATGACTAGAACAGGTGAGACCTAAAAATGTCTAGAACGTGAAAAATCCAACGTGAAAATACTAAGCTCTAACCTCTAACTCTAAGCCTACTTAAGAGTTGTGTTTTTGAGCTATAACAAAAAAGTCCAATTCTAGCAACCAAAAGAATCGTATGAGCGAGAAAATATACAGAACGAAATTTATTCTACATTTAACTAGTTAAGAATCAATTGTCTAACAGCTGCAAAAACCTATCTAAGCTTTGCAACAACAGACAGCATGCTCTAATCCAAAATAGTATAATGTAACCTAATGCAATTTTTCGTAACTAAATTTCCCCATTTTTTTGCTTAACCTACTGTAGATTAAGCGCGTACACATAACATAGAAGTTCCAGTGTCTGAATTCATGTACGCACTAATGAAAAAACACAGCTTAGTTTCTCTACTCAATTAGTTATTGTTGCTCCAGTGCGTTGTGTTGCTTGCTTCTGTTGCAACCAGAACGGGTAAGAGAGCAACTGGCGCTAGTGCCCAGCTACTAACTTTGTAGGTTAAGGGTTAGAGTTGGATAGGTCAAGCGCCCTCGCACAACGGAGAGGGTATGAGGAAGAGAAACCATTTTAAGAAGAAACAAGGCTTTTAGTGTCTGCAGGCAACTGGTATTCACTTCGCTATTCACACCAAAACTTCTTTATTAAGGCAAGAAATATTAATTAGTTAGAAATTGAGTAATAAACTCTCAAATTTCTCTATTCCCCTTAACAGTAGAACTACCAAGGGGGGGGGGATTTTTCCAACCCCTGACAATTTTTTTGCTGCACCCGAAGGGAACAATGCAGGCACACGAAACTCAAGAACATGGGCCAACTTTTTGTTGCGCATCTTCTGAAACAAGAAACAAGTCGCCAGCTCTTCAGACCGTCGAGATATTCAATGTTTCTGGCCGAAGGTCCGATTTTTCCCATAAGAGCTATGGTTATTTCATACACCCCTATACACGAATTTGCACTGCGCCTCAGTGCGGGCTTTCCAGACCTTCAAACTTTATCAGCATGTCACCCGAATGTGCTTGCATCATCTCTGACTTCGGCGGTCACCGACCTTTATCTATATCTATCTCTCTTATCTATCTAGACCCTCAAGAGGTACAACAGGTGGAACTAGGCCACTATGGACACCCTGACGCGAATTTCTCCAATTTCACTGTTCAAGCCTAACTATTAGGCGCAGCTCAACCACAGGACACCCTCGACTAGTCTGTCAACCAATCAGTCACCCCCAAAGCATTCAGGCGCTGGCAAAAAAAATTTCAGAGGGGGGGGATTCCCCGCCCCCTTGGTATAAAAACGGGCGGCAAAATGGCTTGGTAGTCCTACTGTTAATATGCGCGACGAGCTTATTAGTCGAAAAAAGACACACGTTATCTTACTATCGCTTGCGATTTCATATTCATTTTCCACTGACTATCTGTGATTGGCTATCTTTAAGAGCTTTTTCTCTAACCACGCCACTCGCTGATTGGTAGAAAAAGACGCGCGTTTTCTTATAGATCTCTATCCCTAACCTTAATCCCTAGCCATGTGCGGCTCGCTGATTGGTCGAAGGCATTATTTTCGAACCCTTAGCAATCATTACGTACTTCTCTGTATCTCTCTCAAACTATGATTGGTCGGCCTGCACCCTAGACACAAATTTACGATTCTCCGCGATACGGAGTCTTGAATTGATTTTTGGCTCTCTGTGATTTGGTGTGAATTTCAGTTCCCACTGTATCTTGCAGTGCAACTGGCAACCGAACTGGCGATAAGTGAAAGGGCATTACAACAATTACAAGCGGACATAAATAATGCACCTGCATATCAGTTTATGTAGGCTGTATCGCACTGAGAAGCTGTCAACTTGACTTAAAATGAAACTTTTCCCCTTTAGTTAAAACCGGAGGCTCGCAAGAATAAATATGGGGCTGACCTACATGCTAGACAGCTTTTCCCAATGTGAAGTCCATATTAAAAAACCATGTATAATTCAACAAGTTAAGAGAAATTTTACTGCAATACAGGCTAATATTAATTTGCAGGTGCTTCAGATGCGAAACAAAACAGTCCGAAAATGCACACAAGAAAGCAAGCAAAACATAACGGGGAGGCACTTAAGTGTCTTCTTGAGCAGTAAAACTCCTTACACTAGCTTCATTATATCACCTTCGCGATACAGCCACTCAAGAAGCCATAGTATTATATTGCTGCGTATTATAGGTTATTAAGGTTATATAATTGTGCCATGACCTTGTGACAAACAGGCAATATATATTGGTAGATTTATCGCTTCTGAAGGATGCAATATCTGACAGATGTGTTACACTAAGTATCATTCTGATGCACTGGGTTTTTGATAAAAACTGTTTTTTATCAAACTATATGTCAAGTGTTTGCTTCTAGACTATTTCTTAGCGAATCAACCGTTTTTTTTCAACAGCAGACCATAAAAGCCACACATTAACCTTGTCAAAATCACTTCCAGGTCAATAGAAAAACCTATTCGAAAAGAAATGCTTCAAAGTTTTTGTCGTAAAATGCTGTTTACTGATTACTCGATAAAAGTACACAAGAGAGTCGAAAAAAACTTGACTGTACTAAAGTCAAATATCTGAAGTGGATATTATTGCGACTAAGCAGAGTCCTTTTGACGCCAATTTAAGCAGATTCAAAACCTTAGTTCTTCAGTGGTCAATAATGCTATTTTGTCTTCGAGAAATACTGTTTTAGTGATCTAAAATCAATGATCTTTGCACAATGCTACGAGTATATATAGTGCTATACATATAAGAGACGATGGGTTCCGTAATAAATTCTCTGATGATCCACTCAACAGTCCCACTCCTCTTAAGAAGCGAGAACCGTTCTCTGGGTTTAGTCTATGGCAGTATTACGGGCTTCGCTCGGGGTTTTAATGGGTTTTAATGGACGACATTAAAACCCTGGTGGAATGTCTATGGTGCAAACAGAACCGCTGGGAATCCCAGCGTTGCTCAATGACGCGCTGCGCGCTGCGCGTCCTCGGTCACAGCCATTAGTACCCTCAATAGCCGGTATATATATTCTTACATTACCCACTTTTTATCAATGAATTGTGTGGTGCAATAAACGATAGGTTTTAACGATATACAATAGAATAATTTTGAATTCGTTATTTTTGGGACGTAATAATTGTTAACTTTTCGGTTTTTTTATCAGTCAGTTAGTTGTTATGATAGTCCGATGCGTCCTACCGTCGTGTAGCTTTCAGATAAGAAGCTACAGGAAAAAGGAACAGGAAGCTCTAGGAAAAAGTATTTAGAAACCGCTTCGCTTAGAGACTTCGCTTCAGTCCATAGACAATTTTTCATTTTCAATTAATATGCTTTACTTGTTGAATCCTTATGTCATTTTCATTTTTTAGGTATTAAATATCGAACGTCGTGACAAACAACAGCATTTAAGACTTATGAATAATAATAAAAAACACGAAAAAACTGGCCAAAAAGTGTCTTTCTCAAGCCAACTAGTTAAGGAAAGAGAAAACTGAACGAAAGTTACCATTAAAATGAAAAGAGCGGACATATTAAAGGATCAGAGAAGGCCTCCGTTCCCTGGCCTACAACGTCTTTGAGTTTTTTATAACTTCCCATAAGTAATCTCAATTTTTCTTTCTGCCATATGCAGAAGAGGGGCTTCAAAAAAGATGCGACTAGAGAGGGAAGACGAAGAGAGATTATTAGCGTAAGTAATAAATGGACTAGGAAAGCCAGAAAAAGTCGGTAAAAATAAAACGAAAATTCACAAAGCTTTGTTGCCAAGCGCCTTTTGAGTAGATTTAGACGCGCGCAAACAGCAAACTAGATGGCGATGGGAGCCCAGATGGCCATTAGGCAAATAAATCCCTGAGCTGTCTGTCTGAGTATCCTACTTAGCCCGTAAGTGCACAAGCGGAAGCAGATTTTGAGACACTCTATATGCGGAGAGAGTAGAGAGCCGTGCTACTGACAGTTTGCAATAGTCCCAGCTACCTAACACTTAGCCTTACCTATGAAGTGAGTTAATGCATACAAAGTGGCTAATAAACTGCGAAAAAAGTGTATTCATTGTCGGGAGACCAATGAAAGATAATCAGATGCGAATAGCAACTATAAGTGGGATTAAATAGTGCAAAACATTCTAGGAAAAAGTATTTAGAAACCGAAAATCTAGGGATCCCAGGAACTTAAATAGATAGTCTAGGGATATAAGAATCTATAGTCTAGGGATATAAGAATCTAAGGTCTAAGGATATAATAATCTATAGTCTATGGATAAAGGAATCATAAGTACAGGGATAAAGCAATCGTTAGTCTATGGATATAGGAGTCGTTAGTCTAGGGATAAAGCAATCGTTAGTCTAGGGATAAAGGAATCGTTAGTCTATGGATATAGGAATCGATAGTCTAGGGATAAAGCAATCGTTAGTCTAGGGATAAAGGAATCGTTAGTCTATGGATATAGGAATCGTTAGTCTAGGGATAAAGCAATCGTTAGTCTAGGGATAAAGGAATCGTTAGTCTAGGGATAAAGGAATCGTTAGTCTAGGGATAAAGGAATCGTTAGTCTAAGGATATAGGAATCGTTAGTCTAGGGATATAGGAATCGTTAGTCTAGGGATAAAGGAATCGTTAGTCTAAGGATATAGGAATCGATAGTCTAGGGATATAAGAATCGATAGTCTAGGGATAAAGGAATCGTTAGTCTAAGGATATAGGAATCGATAGTCTAGGGATAAAGGAATCGTTAGTCTAAGGATATAGGAATCGATAGTCTAGGGATATAGGAATCGTTAGTCTAGGGATATAGGAATCGTTAGTCTAAGGATATAGGAATCGTTAGTCTAGGGATAAAGGAATCGTTAGTCTATGGATAAAGGAATCGTTAGTCTAGGGATAAAGGAATCGTTAGTCTAAGGATATAGGAATCGATAGTCTAGGGATATAAGAATCGATAGTCTAGGGATAAAGGAATCGTTAGTCTAAGGATATAGGAATCGATAGTCTAGGGATAAAGGAATCGTTAGTCTAAGGATATAGGAATCGATAGTCTAGGGATATAGGAATCGTTAGTCTAGGGATATAGGAATCGTTAGTCTAAGGATATAGGAATCGTTAGTCTAGGGATAAAGAAATCGATAGTCTAGGGATATAAGAATCGATAGTCTAGGGATTAAGAATCGATAGTCTAGGGATATAAGAATCGATAGTGTAGGGATATAAGAATCGATAGTCTAGGGAGATAAGAATCGTTAGTCTATGGATAAAGGAATCGTTAGTCTAGGGATATAGGAATCGATAGTCTATGGATAAAGGAATCGTTAGTCTAGGGATATAGGAATCGTTAGTCTAGGGATAAAGGAATCGTTAGTCTAGGGATATAGGAATCGTTAGTCTAGGGATGAAGGAATCGTTAGTCAAGGGATAAAGGAATCGTTAGTCAAGGGATAAAGGAATCGTTAGTCTAGGGATAAAGGAATCGCTAGTCTAAGGATATAGGAATCGATAGTCTAGGGATAAAGGAATCGTTAGTCTAAGGATATAGGAATCGATAGTCTAGGGATATAGGAATCGTTAGTCTAGGGATATAAGAATCGATAGTCTAGGGATTAAGAATCGATAGTCTAGGGATATAAGAATCGATAGTCTAGGGATATAAGAATCGATAGTCTAGGGAGATAAGAATCGTTAGTCTATGGATAAAGGAATCGTTAGTCTAGGCTCTAGGGATATAGGAATCGATAGTCTATGGATAAAGGAATCGTTAGTCTAGGGATATAGGAATCGTTAGTCTAGGGATAAAGGAATCGTTAGTCTAGGGATATAGGAATCGTTAGTCTAGGGATGAAGGAATCGTTAGTCAAGGGATGAAGGAATCGTTAGTCAAGGGATAAAGGAATCGTTAGTCTAGGGATAAAGGAATCGCTAGTCTAAGGATATAGGAATCGATAGTCTAGGGATAAAGGAATCGTTAGTCTAAGGATATAGGAATCGATAGTCTAGGGATATAGGAATCGTTAGTCTAGGGATATAGGAATCGTTAGTCTAAGGATAAAGAAATCGATAGTCTAGGGATAAGAATCGATAGTCTAGGGATATAAGAATCGATAGTCTAGGGATATATAAGAATCGATAGTCTAGGGATATAATAATCGATAGTCTAGGGATATAAGAATCGATAGTCTCGGGATATAAGAATCGATAGTCAAGACATATAAGAATCTAAAAGATGTGAATCACACGTCATATTAAAAATTGTATACAATCATATCGAAAATAATATTAAAAAGAGCGCAGACTCTTACCCTGAGGCAGCATGCCATTAACCAGACACTTCTGAAAGCGGCAATACTGGCACGACTTGCGCATCGACTTGCTAACAGAGCAGTCAAAGTTTCCGGAGCACGTGTACTCATGCTTATCTGCAGACGGAGATAAGGGTAGATGCCAGATGGCTGGTAGTTTTTTATAAAGTGCAAGCCTATTTTACAGGAGAATTATGAAAATTGGTTTTGAATATGACCAACTGAGACTGGGAAATAAGCGCGTGACACGCTCTCATCAGTCGACATTTGCGTGACAAGGAATAGCTATCTTGTGACTATTCCACTCTGCCAAGCAGAAATTTCAACATCCGAGTATCTGAGAGATTTTGAAGGTTGGAGCCCACTGGGATTTAAAGAGGAGGAATAATCACTGAGGAGCTCATTGCCTTTCTTTTGAATAGAATATTAGACATTACACTTACAATATAGTGTGCACTTTTGTAGGACTGATACAAATTTAGCAGCCAATTAAAATAAGAGGCTACAAAGGAGATTTCGGGATTTTAAATCTCAGTCCAACGGAGACAATTTGTGTCCTTGGACAAGACATTTAACTCCCAAGTGCTTTAGTTTACTGATTTCAAATAGGCGTTATGTATATATATGTAATGTATATCTTCGTATCACCTGAGATGAGGAAAATACTAAAAGTTGGTTAAACTGATTATGGTCCCTGATTATGGCCCCAACCACTGCTCACCCTGAACGGTGCGCTTAAAAAAGCTTTTGCAAGCCTCGCAGGTCAGGGCCGAATAGTGAAAGCCGGAAGCGTAGTCGCCGCACACAACGCAGATCTGATTCTCGGACATAACGCCCATATCGACTGGCTCCTTTAGCTTCTGCTTCTTCCTAGCAACAGCTGGGCCTTTGTTGCCCCGGCTGGCGCTGGCGGTGACGGAGTTGTCATCATTGATATAGTCGTCAACTTCTTCGGCCTCACGTTTAACGTCTATTGGCGGATAATTCATTCCGTTTGTTTTCTTGAACTAAAATGTATCTTTGTACAGGAAGGACCTTAGCAATAGCTGTGACGAATTAATTGGCGCACAATTATACTTATCAGTGAAGCATCTGAGATCGTGTTGTTTTGTTAGCGAAAGCTGAAAAATAAATTGTCAGACGAATTGGGTTGCGTAAGCAAGGTAGTCCACTACGATAGTAAACATACTCAGGATTTCTCATCGTCTGGCAGTGTACATGACTTTATCAGCGTAGAAAAACTACATGTATGTTTGCAATATTCTTCTGTATGCACAGGTAGCATTCCATTTAATAATCTATTATATCCTGTTTTAAAGAAAACGACCACGTTTTTAAGCAAATACGCGAAGGAATGACAATGACTATTTTAAAAGAAGACTCGAATTAGCAAAAGGATTAAAGAAATCAAGCCTACAGCATAATTAAAAGAAATACAGCAAATGACAGAGCGGGAAGAATTTGAAATCACTTAAAATTAAATAAGAAGAAACGGGGACCGTTCAGCAACAACAGCAATAAATGAGCTAAAAATTGAAACAGGAGGCTGGTACTAGCGATGCGGGTAGGATAATTTCCCCTTTCCACTTGGCAATCACAGATGAGCAGGAAAGAACATTGATAGAGCTGTGGACATTGCCAACAGTGAAAGTGATTAAAAGCCATCCTGCTCTGCTTCAAAGGCGAGAAGAGGAAGAGAAGAAGGGACTCTCTGTTGATGAAGGCAAGATAGGGCGGGACAGGAAATTCAGGGAATTTAAGAGTAGGAAAATGGCCTCAAGTTGCGCCGCGTAGAAATATTGAACAAGATTGGCGGCAAGGACCCGGAGACAGGCGGTTTGGGCTGGGTGCCCGGACGGAAAGGGAACACAAGCGAGCGCCTCCCATACATGGATTTCGTTTGAGACGGACGCAAAGGGATTGACGCGAGAAGCTCAGGATTAGAGATTTGCACCTTTAATAGTCTACCTGTCGCTTTATACTTAATAAGCAGTCGGCTTAGTTTGATATTTCAGAGGCGGCTTATCCAGCTTCATAGGGGGGGGGGTTAGGGCGGCTAATCAAACAAATAGTTGAAGCTACCTAATCTAGCCTGAAATTTTGGAGGCCTGCTCGAATTGAGCAACTTCCCATCCTCCTAAATCCCAAACGGGAAAAACACTTTTTTCTAGACATTCTATTTTAGGATACTAGATTTTGTTACTTAAGAAAATTAAATGACGCAAGGTGTTTTAATCTCGGATGAAGATTGCATAGAATTTTCATAGTATGCATAATATTCTACTCTACTGAACGCTGCCTAGTAATTGTGTAAGTGACTTTGAATAATTGATTTATTATTATACATATCTATGTAAGTATCCATGGAGCAAACCATATTACACAATTATATTATCTTTAGACGCATGACTAGATTGATCGGATGATATACGATCTGTATAAGACAGATTAGGACAGAGCATAGCTTAAAGAAATTCTCAATGGAGACCTAATCTACACTTAGCATCGCAGGAATGCATATAACATAAAATAATGTTGGGCAAGGCGGATAAGCACTAGTACTTGTCGGCCATCAATCCCAATTTCAACTTACATTCAAACAGTTGGCGTGGAGACGGTAAGCAGAAATGCGTCACGCTGACAGAAACGGAGAAAAAAATGCCAAAAAGGAAAGAGAAGCACACACACACACACGCAACTACAACTGCGTTTTAACTATTTTCCATTTTATTTTCAAAGCAAAGTAGCAGACTCCTCACGCTGCTTTGCGATTGGAAACACTGCAGGACAGTGTTCACAGGACCGCCAATCCCGCTGGCTGCTGAGCCCATACACGGCAGCCAACCCCCCTTCACTGTGCATCTGATGCTGATGCCAGATTATGCGCTATTGGACCGGGGAAAGGTAGATTGGGGCACTAACGTCATACATAATCGGTAAAAAAATATACAGAGAGGAAGAGAGGGAGAGGCTAAAAAAAGAGAATTAGTATTTCTACCGCGCTTTATTCTGGGAAACCATTTTAGCAATGAGAAGGCAGCAGTAGTAGCAATGAGAGCTGCGTCACTAGGGGGAGTGAAAAATCACCTTAATCACGTGTTTAAGAGTGAGTAAGCAGCAAGATCTCAATTATACTTTAAACCGGAGTCACCAGGTGGCTAAATAAAAAAGGTAGATAAAATTCGACGCATCAGAACGTATTATTAAAATTCACAGTAGATCTTAAGCCCTTGGACGAGGAAATGAGGGGAGCAGAAGATTAATTAGCCCAATGGATGACGCTTCCGCTGCAGGATAAAACAGCTAAGCTGTAATCAAAGAGAAGATATGATTGCTAAGCATCTAGCCAACTGGAGACTGAGTAGTAATGGCCAGCTGAGCCACAGCTAGCCTCTATAATATTAAATAGATGGGATGTGTGATTTGTGTAATGGCAATTCTGGCAGCATGTAATTATCACGGTCCATGTAATTGAAGAAAAATATTGACAAAGGCGAGTTTAATAGTTTAGTAGTTAGTAGAAATAGTAGCTGGATGCACATTTGAAAGAAGCCAGACAAATCTGGGACTATGCACCGGATTGAAAGCAAGACAAAATATAGTAAATAAGAAACACAAATTCCTTTCTGAAAATGTGTTTGAAAGAATAGAAATAGAACAAAAATATATCTCTACTCCTATTATAACTGATTCAACAAAGCATAGCTAAGCAAAACTATTTTAACCTGGAAGTTCATTTTAAGAACAAATAAACACACAAAATAGCTGGAGACCTCTGTTATACAAAACTGCCACATATAGTGCAATGTTTGTTGCAACTGTCAAGAAACACCATTCTAAAATTACTCACCAGTATCAGTTGGACTTGCTTAAACCCTAATGTGTCTATGTCAATTCATAGATACTCAGAATTAATGAACAACTTAATGCATAGTGGTATCAATCAGTGTACAATCTTATTTAATAGAATATGTAGCCCTCACACAACTTAAACCAATTATTAAATTTTTATGCACAAAATTTGTCTAATATCTAGACAAGAAATGAACATTTGATTCAACAAACTGCAACAATGATACAATATATATTTATGAACCTGTCTTGATAACTACAAACTTCATTTTCTGCTTAAATATACACTAAGATATTCCAACAGAAGCTAAACAGAAGCTATCCTTATTTACTCATGACAACTTTCAATACAAGCTTAAATTTATGTTCATCATTGTTATTTAGGATCCAACAAGAATGCTTAAGATTTTACTGTCATAACACAATTAATAAGTTAAAAAACACATTTTTACTCTCATCATAAAGAATGTGCACTCAATATTGGCATTGTTACCATTGACTTAATAATAATAATAATAATAACAGCCATTTAGTTGTATTATTTATACATCATATATTTAAATAGTAAATTGGTCTAAGCAAAAAATTAATTTAATAAATTTTTATTTAAAAAAAGTAAAGTTCTGCAATAGGATGATTGGCAGAGTGGTTAACACATCTGCCTTTTGCACCAAGGTCCCTAAGCTTAATTTTGTGGCAAGGCCAAATTAAATTAGGACACTGTTGCCAAGATAAGCCTTAAGAGGCTTGACATGCAATTTCTGATCTTCAGGGCCAACCTCCAAGGCACAGTGAAAGTGTACACTGCCTGACAATGAGAAAGTGCAGATGTACACACCTGTGTGCTTTTGTACAGTATCTGAGTGTATGCTCAGGAGTCAGCAAAGGGCCCAATTTCTTCCTTGCTGGTAGCAGGTCTAGCTACTGTCACCAAATGATATGTTAATGCCTACCGCCCTCCCGCAATTGTTATTAAAAAGTTCTGCAAAGGTGTGGCCATTTGATTTACATTTGGCAGAACAGATAGAAATTTATTTAATTCTGATAATATATGAGAACCTGTGATAGCATTATACTAGGCACAAATATCATACATAGAACTATACAATGGCATATCTAACACAAACAATCCAACTTAACTTTGCAAATGCCCAAAAAGTTTTTGAAAGTCATGTAAGGGCTTTACAATGACAGAGTTGACTTTAATCTGACTAGATTTGCAAATACCCTGCTAGTTGCTAATTTTAACTATAACTCAAGAGCCCAATTAAATGAACCTGTCCGCATAAACATTAAAAGACTATCTATATTTTATTGGACAATGACATACAATGCAAACCCAACAATTGGTTGACAGATGTGTACAATAGAGACAAATGCACAATGAAAGAATACAAAAATGTTGTTGTGCTGATAAATAAATTAGCATCTAATTTCATCAACTTATTTCAAGAATACAAATAAGCTTCTTTGTTTTATTCTTGTGGCTTGTGGGGAAAGAAAGTTCACTTTGATTTTGATTTCTGTTTTGTTTTTAAACATTGACATTAAATTTGAAATCATAAGTAATTTTTATTTATAGTAAAAAATTAGACTGCAAAAACTACCAAAGTCTAGTCAATTTTTCTCTAGCTACCTACTAATATACAAAAGATGTATTCTAATTGTTTACATATAATATAGGCCTATCTGACTTTTTGCTTATATCATAACAAATCACGTAGTGCACACAGGAAAATTGTATTGTAACTGCACAGTTTCTGCACAGAGAAGCTATAGCCATAGATGAATATAAGAAACTAAAAAACACAATTTATATGGTAGAAAAAACTAAATTGTAAAATAAAGAAATCTGCTTGTTAATATCATTTACTGCACATTTATAGTTCATGCTAGACAATGAAACTATAATTCCTTTTAGAGTTAGCCCGATCAAAAAATCGAACGAATGAATGAAGCCGGCGAAAAGGTTTGCTAATTTTGCAGGCTAGTTAGAAAAATAGAGTTATGTTGAAAATAAATATTTTCTAGACTTTTAAGTTCCGACATTAGGCCTACCGATCTATTATCGCATTCAAATGCTTAAAGACACTATTACTTACTGTCGATCGTGCATGACCGAATTTCAATTCAAACTTTTATAGTTTTAAAAAGCGGTATCGCTCGACTTATTGCTACTTGTTTAAACAAATTACATTGGAAGATAAAAATTAAGATCTACGCAAAGTAACAAAAATTATGAAAGATAGATTTTTACTCTACCTTTTTGTTTTTATTTACAATATACACAAATCGAAGCTGTAATCATCATTCTTGACGTCGTCTGTGCACCGGATTTGAGCGCCACCGTTTTCCTGTATTTCTATTTAACAGTTCTCTGTATCTCACTTTAGGTATCTAAAAAAACTTTACTAGTTGTAGCTAGATCGGGTTCTATCACGTTAAACAAGCGCAACGCACTAATGCATGTGGCTGTTGCATTGTACCTTTTATTTACTCATGCATAATTAGAGCTGATAAAGCCGTAATGATCGCGAAGCTCAAAGATCATGTCGGCATCAGTCAGCAGCAGGTCGGCGAATCACTGCGCCTTCAATGGGCCGCGTTGCACAACGCAAAATTAAATCCGCGAGGATTGGCGCGCGGATCGTCGATAAAGAACGAGAATTCCTCTGGTAACAACTTAGAGGAGTTGAGGATAAAACCGAAAGTTCGCATATTGCCTAAAAGTTGCAGTATGGCAGTGATTAACATCTGTTTCGGGCAGGCAACGGTACATGAAATTTATGGATGCGCAGCCAGTGACGCAGTGCAGTCGCACATTTTGCGTGACTCATCCAAATGCAGTGCACAATTCTGCGGATGCTCTTTTTTACTGTCCTGAACTTTCAAAGTAAACAGGCTGCTGGGAGGTTTGTCTCACATAGACAGGACTATATTAACTCGCGGTCTACAAATAATAACTAACACGCAAAGATATATGAGAAAATTTAACGAAAATTTGTTTTTCTTAAGGAAGAAAGCTAATTGTTTCCCTCGGGCTAGCTGAGATTCGAACTCATGAACCTGCGGTCAGAAAAGTCCAAAGGCTCTAAGCAACTACTGCACTAATATATATCCCTATTCTTTAAGTCTCATATTGTGAATGATGTCCTCTACTTTCAGTAGCCATAGCTTTATAGTGATCCTTAATTTATGGTGTGCACCAGTTCAGTCGTGTTCTACTATCACCTCCTCCTCTCGTGATTGGCTGTTTCTCTCATACTGTCACCCAACCTCGCCGACACCCTTACACTATTAAGCGATTTGCAAGCCTCTTGAAGTGCTGTAATCTCAAACTTTGAGATAAAAAAAGAACGAATAATTGATGTTCAAATAATCGTTGCTCACTGTTGATGAAAAAATTCAGCCTGCAAGAAGTCATTAATGTTGCTCATAATTCATGCATGCATCTAGGCACCAGGCAGCAACATAAGTGTTTGAAGCAATCCAAAATGAAACAGCTGTACAATTTTTTATGCACTATGCGTACTATAGAATCATAGAATGTCACTTGCACCAATGGGCCATAAATATTTGCACTGCATTACCGCGTGTTCTTAATTCCCTTTGGATGTCGTCCGACAAAATTTAAAGAGCTTCGATCAGGAGTTCTGCGATTGTCATTTGTAGCATTGGAATTCCGAAAAAACCTTACCAGTATAATACTGGGTAATTCTATATATTAGTGGTGCCAATGCAAATATGAATTCATAGACAAAGTCCGAGCATACGAGAAAAAGCCACACAAAGGGGCATACCAAATGTCCGTAGTTCAGCAATGCAGATTCTATTCCTAATTTATAAGCTTGATGCAAAATTTCCATGCATGCAGTTGATATAGGTCCTAGACTTCTAGAAAAGACACTTACAAAATGGGGCGAGACACATTGTACACATTGTACGCCGGGTAAAGTAGATTTTAACCAATAAAAAATAAATAGAGCTTTGGAAATCATTTAGAGCTCTGTATGTACGAAATTAAATGTGAGTTCCGTTCTAGAAATCTTCGTCCCGATGAGATCGCTCAGAAAACTGCTGTCAGGAAGAATGACCAACACAATTCAGGAGAACACACTGGGAATATACCTGGGATCAGCATTGCGATCAGAGTGCACCGAGCAACCGACTTAGTTCGCGGCTTTATAACACTATCAATTAAGGGGATTAGTTAGAGCTGATTGCATTTTAGGAGGATTGCATGACGATATTGGTGAAAGACCCAAAAATTGACTAATTAATTAGTGGAAGATCCAGTATCCAGGAGGTCGGGGGAGTCACACATTTTCGTGTTTTTTTTCATTTGTAGCCACGTGCAGGATAATTAATAAGGAACATGTCATCCATACTCATATTAGCAGGCCTTTCGAAGATATAGGAGGCTTCTCTGCTTAGCACCTTTGAATCAGGGATTCTTAAACTCTGGACAGAACAGATACGGCCTGCTAAGCTAATTAATATTTACTCTCAGCCCTCTGACAATTTCTAATACCCCGCCACTTCTCTTATTGACCGTCATCTCTACCAAGGAACTCTGAATACAGTATCTGTATAGATCTGTACAGATACTGCATTCAGAGTTCCTTGTCTCTACCCTGTCTTATCTCTCCCCTGTCCCATCTCTCCCCTGTCCCATCTCTCCCCTGTCCCATCTCTCCCCTGTCCCATCTCTCCCCTGTCCCATCTCTCCCCTGTCCCATCTCTCCCCTGTCCCATCTCTCCCCTGTCCCATCTCTCCCCTGTCCCATCTCTCCCCTGTCCCATCTCTCCCCTGTCCCATCTCTCCCCTGTCCCATCTCTCCCCTGTCCCATCTCTCCCCTGTCCCATCTCTCCCCTGTCCCATCTCTCCCCTGTCCCATCTCTCCCCTGTCCCATCTCTCCCCTGTCCCATCTCTCCCCTGTCCCATCTCTCCCCTGTCCCATCTCTCCCCTGTCTTATCTCTCCCCTGTCACATCTCTCCCCTGTCCCATCTCTCCCCTGTCCCATCTCTCCCCTGTCCCATCTCTCCCCTGTCCCATCTCTCCCCTGTCCCATCTCTCCCCTGTCCCATCTCTCCCCTGTCCCATCTCTCCCCTGTCCCATCTCTCCCCTGTCCCATCTCTCCCCTGTCCCACCTCTCCCCTGTCCCATCTCTCCCCTGTCCCATCTCTCCCCTGTCCCATCTCTCCCCTGTCCCATCTCTCCCCTGCATCATTTCTAGTCAAGATGTCATTGACACAGCCACATACCAATGTTCTGAAAAGGGCTAGTGAAACTTGTCGTACGGTCTCGGCCTCCCGGCTGCTTGTCCGCTTCGCTGGTGCACCTTGCAACCGACTTTGCGTATTCAGTTGATGCGTTTACGTTGCTACACTCCTATATGCTCTGTCTTGTATGACTGTATGACCCTAAAATGCTAATTTTAGGAGTCAACTGGAAGTTCTGGGTATACTCATCAGGGCATATTTCTAGCTAACGAAATACTGCTGCATCGACGGTCATGAAAACTTCGCCCTCCCGTGGGTTCTGCTGTCGGAGTACGAGTTTTGCGCGGGTGCGCCCTTCACCGAGTACAAACGAGGCCCTTGCGAGGCACCTCAGGAATCACGGATTAATTCTGGACCCACAGATCCCGATTGTCTGGCAGCAGCTGGCTCTCTGAGGGCGTCAGTATCAGGGTGAGGCTGGCGCGATGCCTCTTGCCTCTTGTGACGACATGACCTTCAAGCACACCTGCTCCGCGAGACACCTTCATACCACTGCCGTAATCCCGCGCTGCCAAGTGCACTGACCTGATCGTTCGACCACTACAAATTAATTCCAGCCAGTTGGACACAGGGCGCCATTGGTTACACGCCCTTGTGGCTGGTTGAGGTACTAGCAGCCCGCATGCGGGTTCAAACTAGGCTGCGTGAGGGTCCGGTTGCGCCTTGCACCGGCTTTGGGTGGCGGTCCAATCTCGCAATCGTCGCCGCCCACGCCCCAGTCTAATGCGTGGGCTGTGGCAGCTGGCCCACGTGATGTAAACGTCGGCCAGCTCCTAGTTTTACATCCCCTCGATGTAATTTTTTATAACAATATCTACGCATTTTTCATGAAAAAATACATCACATTTCGAGCGATAATTTAAATTCTGAAAATTATTAGCAATAGAGTTTAAAAAAAATTGGTAAAACTCTATTTTCTAATTGAGTCAGCGACATAACGTCGAGACAGGAAATCCTCGGTGTGTCTCAACCAACTTTTTGCGATAAAAAATACCTATGAGGTAATATTTGACATGGTCTTGATTGCACGCAACGAAATCGAAAATATTCAAGAAATAGCTTAAGTCCGCGAGAGTTGCTCAGTCTCAGACAAAGACAAATTTGGTCGTCACGCGAGGAAGGCGAACATCCGACTACGCGTTATGAACTCGCACCACCATCCACCGTGAGTTTGAGAAGATTAGGTCTCAATTTCGTCTAAAAGCAAGGTTGCCGCCAAGTTAGCTGCCGTTGCGAATTTGAGAACGTGAATTTTGATGCTAAAGAGCAACATCAAAAATATGCACGCTGCAGTAAAACAATTTTGAAACGCCAAAACTTTCCAAAAATGCTCGAGCTAATTATAATTTGAAGTCGAAATTCTAGATTCTCTGGATTTTCTTAGTTCAAATTAAAAGAAGCTTCTTGAGATATTTCAAGTGCAAAATTTTGACAAATTTTCAGTTTCAGGTGCTGCTCCTTATAGTCTGTTGACCAGTCCTGCTATGGTACTAATTTTAAAACAACATTTTGCGTTACACCTGCGCGAAGACACGCTTTCCGCAATCAGAAGGCTTGGATTTGTCAAGCAAGCCAAATTTTAGTCACAGCTGAGACTCCTCTCGTTTCTATTTAACACCCAGGCCTTTCCAAATCTGTCTTTCTCTTATCCTCACTCGACGCTGGCATCACTCAATGGCTGTTTTGGGCCACGTACAACACCTGCTGTCAACGTCTACAAGCGGATTAGCCACCAGCTTGCTGTCTTAAAGATCTCGTCATCACATGGGCACTTCAATAAATTCAGCGAGCGAATGACGAGTTTAAGCTGGGTAAATCTACATGTAATTCCCATTGAGGGGTCGCGTCAACTTTGAGTACGAACCAACGGCTCAACACGACCTGATTAAAACCCGTCGATGAAATTTGTCACAATGTCCCACCGTGGCGCTTCACGAGAGGACTGGATGAGGCACCCCTAGGAGTAATTGACGCATTCCCGCCTTTCACGAAAGACTGAACACCAAAGCGGTGTTATCAGACAGGTGTCAAGTTCTTTTATTAAAATATTTCTTCAAGTATACAGACAAGAGTATGCGTCCAATTCCACCAAGGTCGCTGAGTGACCTTTTTTGAGAAAACTGTGACAAAAGCTTTGTGATGCAAGCAGGTTTTTTCCGAGGGCATATTAGATTAATTCGTAATTTGACTTCCAGTCTACTTAAGAGATGGCATAGCTAACAATTTTTCATACTCGCATGTATACGGTGTACAATTTGACTATGCTCAGATTTCCTGAAATCCTAACGACCCACATGGTTTTATAGTGTCGTCTCATAATGAACGCGAGGACCATGCACTAGGAAAAGTTAGTCCTTAAATGAGCCCGGATCTCAAATCGCTATGGAATCATATTTGAATATAAAGGCCGTTTATTAAGCTGGCAACGTAACTTTTTTTACGTTGCCTAAAGAACGCTGCTATCTATCGCACAGTTTTTTTTTCTAAAGGACTTTTAGTAAAATTGCACTAAGTGCAACGGGTCTCTCATTTTAACAGCTCTCTACAGCTAGCACATAGCATGATAAGATGATACCCATAAGCCGATGACGATGCAACTAAAGCGGATTTTGAGAAGCTGGCTTTTAAGCAGGCAAAGAAGAAACAAGAGACCCTTCCTGCAGTGTGAAGTTGTGTGAAGCTCGTATATACTATAGTAAAGCGGGGGATTACACATCCGATCCAGTATTCAAGGATCTATAGTTTGGCGACGTGATTAAAGATGAGGACACTCAACTTGGGTAGAAACCAATATCAAAACTTAGCTTAAATAATAATATTGGAGTTTGAACTTTTCTCAGACATTGGCTGACCTCAGAAAATGAAAATAGTGCTTGATGCGTCCGAGACAGTGCTTCTCCGATGTGCATAGACTCAGTACATTTACTCTTTGTACACCGAGTCGGATACAGACGAACAAGTTCAAAGCAAATAGTTTTTTTGGCTTTCCTATCAACTTTTCGGCTAATATATGAATTTAATTGTGTGTTAAACAAGATGGGAATTCGGATTCTACTTCCACTAAAATAATGCTTTAATAAGAATGTATCGCCAAATAACAATTTGGGCTTGTCTGCCTCAATAGAGCGTCAATGCATTGGCCAATGGGAGCACAGCAGCTAAATTAGCCGCAAAACCATCATCCCGAAATCCATAAATAGGTTCCGCCTGCAGGATACCTCCCTCGCTTCTGATTTCATTCTCCAAAATGAACAACACTGAAGGTGTTAGCAACCCATCTTCTGGTCCGAACGCGCGTGGCAGTGAGCAAGCATACCGCTGGGTGCAGATGGTAATCGGCTTGGGCCTAGTTCCGCTCGTGTGCCTAGTCGGCATCGTTTGCAACCTGCTCTGTGTGTTGGTCTTTGCTAAACGCAAGATGCGTACCTCGACAAACATCTACTTGTTGACGCTGGCGTTTGGCGATCTCATGAAGCTAGTCAATGATCTGATGTACACTCCGAGTGTCATCTGTAAGTACTTCTTCGCTGGTAGTGAGGATGTCATCTACGTGAACTATTATCAGGTGGGCTACTTCTTGTCCCAGTATGCATCCACCGTGGCTGCCTGGATGACCGTGGCCGTGGCATTTGAGCGCTTCCTCATGGTTGTGTTCCCCACGGCATGTCGAGGCGCCCTCACTGTTGGCAAGGCGACTCTGGCCAGCTCGATGATTGCCGTGCTAGTCTTGCTTGTCAATATACCTATTGGCCTACGCTACGAGAAGGTGCCAGTTATTAACACTAACGCCAGTCAGGTACAGTTCACATTGAATGTGACGCAACTGTGGACGAATTATCTGTCCTCGTCTTACTCTAAGTTTCAATCCAGCTTCCGGTGCATCGTTCCACTGGTCATCCTGACTGTGCTGAACGCGTGCATTATAGTGAACGTGCGCAAGACGCGGGCTAATAGACGTCTGGCGGCTCGGAACCGCATCACTCTCATGCTGGTCATCGTTATCTGCCTGTTCATAGCGTTCGCCTTGCCCGACGCAGCCATGACACTCTATGGCCTGGGCTATCACGAGGTCAACACGGACGCACAACGAATTGTGCGCGAGATCACCGATTTTCTACTGACATTAAACTCTGCGCACAACTTCTTTCTGTACATGTTTTTCAACTCCATCTTCTTTGAAGTGTGCCTCGGCACCGTCTGTCGAGGAGTGAATGGAACCGACCAAAAGGCTGGAATAGGTCGAAGACGCTCCGAGGAGAGTCGCCGCCGACGCAGAAGCCCGGTGGAAGGCGATGTAGAGCTGCAGAGGTCCCCGCAGCTGCACTCAGCTGCAGTTGAAGATACAGGTCCCATCGGGAACGCAGACGACGCTGAACCGAATCTCGAAATCAGCTAGTCCGACGATTTGTACTCAAGCACTTGACACTGACGTTTTATTAGGTCTGCTTATGAATCATCTAAATTAGCTTTCTAATTTATAATCTAAATAGAGATTAAATCATCTATCTGCTTTTTGTCGTCTTATGGTCTTATAGTTGTGTTTTAAAGGCTGCTTCTGTATATTGTAATTCAGTGTAAAAATACTTTGTCTTAGCTTGCATGGAACGAAACGCCCGCTGTTATTGTTTTGCTACTGGTGACAATATTATTCTCAAAATATCCTTGCGTGTGCTCGTACATGCAGGTTTTTATCTTTCGAACATGAAGTAACATTTTTCTGTATGATAATTTCGAGTTTTTAGTATATTTTGAAATCTACGGAACATGGATAAATTAATGGCGAAAAAGTTATAGCTTGCTGTACCCATGTAAGCTCTTAGGTGTGTAACTGCATGCATGACATTCGAATGTACCACAAGTACTATCCTCGTCTATTGTTATACTTCTTGTACTGTGGGAACTTGGCACTTTAGAGTGATCTGTGGCTATATTCCATGTCGCTGATAACTATCTGTTAAAATTACTCAGGCGCTCAGGTGTGCCAGTGTCAGGCCATTTCCTGCTCCGGTGTTGGCTCGATAATCTACAGCAGTATAGACTATTTGACACCGATACTAGTGAAGCAGACGGGCTAGAAAATTGGAGTGCCAATCTCGCTTCACTGAATTTTATTCTATAAAATTGGATTAGTTTGAGCTATCAATTCGGGTCGATCAAACAATAAATGACCCGCCTGCAGGTTAACAGCGAAGGTAAAAAATAAGACAAATGTCTCTTTTGTACTAAGTTTAATTTACATCTCTTGGTTTTCACGAACGCATAGTAGATACTAACAATTATTCATACTGAATACTCATATACTAATAAAATCAAATACTCATATGCTGCTCATAGCAAATACTCATACTACTCATAAAAATACTCATACTACTCACAGTTAAGCTGCCACAAGCCCTTGTGAGATCTGACTTAGCCTAGTACTCGAGCTAAGGAGGCTTACGAACGTTATAGTTCGCAAAGATAAAAGAAATTGTATTAGGGGAATAAATAAATTGCTGAAATTCCTAGATCTGTCGACGGGTTTAGGCGATTGGGTAAGCACACCCAGCACTATATACTGGCCAGTGGACATACACAAATAATACACTATCGAAATTACGATTACATTACATTAAAATAAAATACATTATCAATTCGTCGTACGCTACCATTTTGCACATTTACGAGCCAAATACACACTTGGAAATAGACAATAGATTTTCAAATACAGACACCCTTTGAGCCTCTTAAGCATATTTTTATATATAGGTATGTCGGCTTTTTCAGTGCAAAATAAGTTGACCGATTCTGAGATTGTGTAGCCTAATATTAATTGCTTTAACTGTTTTAAAAAATGAATTGATCGACTAGTATAAAACTAGCTATTGATAGCTTGTTTATATATTTCTTTTTGTTATTGCTGTCTGGCAGAATTTTAAACTCTATGAGTTATTTGAATTTCTACGATTTCTGTGATTTGCCTTGTAAGTCATACAGATAAAACATAAAGTTGAGGCACACCTAAACCTAAACCAAGCTCACCTTTAAATCTAAATCTAAATCTAAGTTTAACATTCACACAATGGAGACTGAAGTACTGACAACTCTTAAAATTCTAATTATTGGGGAAAGTGGAGTTGGAAAGTCAAGGTAAGTCTAATTGATTTTATTAGAGTTGAATTGATTGCAGTTTAATTTCCTTACAAAATTTTTTGTAAACCCAACTTACGTTAAGTTTTTAATAAAATAAGAATATCACATTTCATTACTCAAATACAATATGAAGTTATGTTACTTATCTACCAAGATTAGCCTATATAGTTAATGAACAAGGTTAACTGCTATAGTGATTTATAATCATATTTATAATTCTTTAGCAGTATAACTTTCGGTTATACTTTGGTTTATATCTATTGCTTTAGCACTATAACATTTGTTAATAGATATTTTTGCATTAAAGCTATTTCTTATTTCTATGAAATTCTATATGTATGCATTGATTTTAAGACAATATAAAAGATATCACAGTCTGATGTCCTACATCTATATATATAAAAGTGAAAACTCTGTCTGTGTGTGTGTGTGCAACCTTTTGTCTTTATAGACGCCGAAACCGCTCAACCAAATCGCACCAAACTTTGCACATACCTAAAACCACCTACGCTGAGTGCAATAGGCTACTCAAATTCCCGAAAAATCATTTCCTTCCTGCTCAAAAGTGCAAAAAACTGCTCAAAAATCGTCAAAAAATCACTCAATTCGACTTATCGTCGCCCCACTTTGTCAGATTTTCTCCAAATTTGATCCACTTACACTTTACATGTTTTCCAACAATGCTGTCAATTTTGAACATCTCTACTCAATCCAGAGCAAAGCTGCATCATCTCAAAGTGAGTCACTTTTTGTTTTCCGAGGACAGCCACCCCAACTCCCCTCCGCCACTCTGCGGGCCAAATTTTATTACAGCCACCCCCTCCCTTCCCCGGGCGCCGAAGCCCCAGACTGTACATTGTATTTCAAGCCGTGAATGTACACAGCCCAAACCCCTAGACTGTCTACTGGCCCCCAAGCAGCACTGAGACTGAGTGCGGTGAGTGTGGTGGCGTCCCAGTGTGCAGGGCTCTCTGGTCGATATTTCTCTCCAGCCAGCCTGGGATAGAAGAAAGAGAGAGGCCGCTCAAAGGCCACAGGACACTACTCTTACTGCTTTCTTCAAGTTGTGCGCTGAAGACCCCTTTGCCAGGACTTTGCTGTACCACCAGGTGCCTGCCTATTACACATGGAACGCCTCTTCGAAAGGATGGAAGCGGCGGGTTCAAGGCGCTGCAGTTCCGGGCCATCCTGAAATACGACAGACTGATGCATTAGCCAGAGTGTACACGGTGCACCCAAACCACCGTGAATGCTACTACCTGCGTATATTGCTACACACCGTGATTGGTCCGACGTCATTTAGACACATTAGAACGGTGGAAGGCCATACCTGCCAAACTTTTCATGAAGCATGTCAGCGACTGGGACTGCTGGAAGATGTTGCTCAATGGAGAGCGACATTGGAGGAAGCGGCAACGGTGCGCTCACCAAGTCACCTGCGAGATCTCTTTGCCATCATGGTTGCCACCTGTGGTCTCTCTGATCCAATTCAGCTTTGGGAAACATTCAAAGAACCCATGGCCGAAGACATTCTCTTCCGGGCGCGATTCGTGGCTCAGGAGCCAGAGTTGCCATTCACAGAAGCAGTGTTTAACGAGGCCCTGCTGCGCATTGAGGACAAGGTGCTGGAGTTGACCGATCGCTATCTAGATTCTTTTGGACTTCCAAAAGCAAACAGGACAGGACAACAGGACAACCTGTGCAGGGAGATGCTGCGAGAAAGAGGCTATGACCAGGAGCAGCTGGGACAGTTCATAGAGGAGAATGAGCCCCGACTCATGCCTGAGCAGCTAGAGGTGTACCGCGAGCTATTGTGCAGAGCCAGTCGCAGCACTGGCGCCCCTTTTCGGCCGCTGGCGCCCCTTTTTCAGCCGCTGGCTCCCGTTTTTCAGCCGCTGGCGCCCTTTCTTGGCTCCCATGGCGCCCTTTTTCGGCCGCTGGCACCCCCTCTGTGATTCTCATGGCGCTCCCCTGACAGACCGCCCCAAAACAAAATTCCTGGATCTGCCACTGACTGTATAGAGGAGTGGCTAAGAGACATGTTTCTAAAGAAGTAATCAAGAGGGGGCTGTTTGGACAAACTTTTCACATATTTTTTACTTAAAACGCCCTTAAACAAACTCTTCACTTTTCATTAATGCAGTAAATAAATAAATGGTGACCTTCACTATAAAGTTAATACAGAGACGTGAATTGCTTACTGCTTTGCTTTAAATTTCTGCCCCAAAAACAACGGGCAAAAAAAGCTAGTATGCCATATAATTGAGTTTGCATACTTTATACTTGTAATAACAATAATTGATTACAACTGCCCTAATTGGGCCAGATGTACAGACAACAGCAGAGCAGCAGCTATTGCATGGTGTATCTAAAGGCTAGGCCTATGTATTGCTATTTAGTATTGCTAAGGGGATGCCAGGGGATGCCACACCTACCCTCAATTACCCCCAGCCAATGCTGGTACTCATTGAACAGATAGGTGAACTGAAGCAATTTAGAGTTAAGTGTCTTGCTTAAGGGCATAAATTCTTCCAGTGGAGTCATGAATTGAACCCCCAACCTTTTAGTCATGAGTCCCTACTGTAGGCCCTATCCACAAGGATACAACCTCCTATTTTATGAATACTCAGTAACTAATATATTTTGATAACTGATCACTTTAAGTAAAACAAAGTATGTTAGGCCTAATATATAGTGAAAGCTTAGTATTATCAAATGAAAGCTTAGTATTATCAAGCTAATTTAACTAGGCCATGTTTTTTATGCTTTGCATATTTTTAACACAGTTTTTATTTGTTACTAAGAGTATGATTTAATTCTGCTTTAATCTGCTTTCTCTTTTACTTAACTAATTATGAAATAAATATCAGTCAACAATTGCCTAATTATTTTTTAGCAAGAATATTTTTTCCCAGGTAAATAGCTGGGCCTATGATTTTTACCTTGTAAAAAATAATCTTGCCCAAGAACTACTGACACAATAAACAAGACAGCCTACTTTCAGTATGATCTAATCTTTTTTTCTAAACATTGCACAACCAACATTTTTTGTAGTTTGCTACTTCGATTTGTTGATGACACATTTGACAATGACCAGCCTGCTACTATTGGTAATTTAGATTATTTAAAAAATGTAATGTTTTTATAGAATAACAAAACAAATCTAGTTTGTATGCATAGATAATTTTTATTTCAGGTGTCGATTTTAAAGTGAAGACACTAACTGTTGATGGAAACAAAGCTAAGCTAGCAATCTGGGTAAGTCATTTTTTCTCTTTTATGGAGAATTCTTAATGTTGCACTTAGTTATTTATATGTTTAGTGGCAGACCGCTACCTAAATCTATTGTGTAAAATCGGCCTTAACTTTACAGGACACAGCTGGCCAGGAACGCTTTCGTACTCTTACACCGAGCTACTATCGCAACGCCCAGGGCGTCATATTGGTGTACGATGTGGCACAGAAGGACACATTTTTGCGACTGGAGAATTGGCTTAATGAGCTAGCCACATTTGCTAACCGCAACAACCTGGTCAAAATGCTTAGTTGGCAATAAAATTGATTGTGTAAGCTCTCAGTTTCTCGATAAATTCTTGTTATTCTTGGTGTTTAGGACTCAAGCCCTCCAGAAATTTCAATGCCATGTGCATGATGATGATGTGGGGTGGTGGTTAGGCGGTTTCACCCCAAACCTGTTGAGTCCCAGGAAAGGCTTGAATTCTGATTGGCTGCCGTCTCCCCAGCTTCACAATTCCAGTACCCCATTGTTCCTTTGGCTTCCACTTTCTACCTACTACCCACTTTTCACTTACTGTAATAAAGATAAAAAAATCATAGAGACCGTATTAATAAAAATATATAAATAAATAGAATAACTTACTGAGTAGACATTGGGTGTTGTTTTCGATTATTGCTTCTTTTTACACAAAACAAACAGTTAGTAACAAACAGAAGCAAGCTACGCTTAATACTCTGTAAACAAATTCAAGGCCAACCGCGCAGTGACCCGTGACGAAGGACTGCGGTTTGCCCGGCGTCACCACATGCTATTTATTGAAGCCAGCGCCAAGACTAACGAAGGCGTCAAGACCGCCTTCGAGGAGCTGGTGGAGAAGATCATCCAGACTCCAGGCCTGTGGGAGGCCGCTGGTCCGGATGGGATCGCGTTGAGTAGCTCAGCGGGTCAACAACAGCAGTCGGCTGGTGGCTGCTCTTGTTAAGTTTTGCTTCAATCGTGATTGCTAATCTGTACTGTTTATTGTTCTGTGCGCGTGTATAGCAATGCTTTCGTGTTTGTGCTGCATCTACGAGTGCAGATTCTCGTAAGAAACCTATTTGGGTTACTTATCCATTTATTTATTCTCTGGTCTGGTTACTTTATCAACCTATTTTAGAACAACTTGAGTTTGAGTTGGAACCATAGACAGTTTTCCCTAGATTCTCATTCGCAAGCCGTCCTTGTGTATTTGAAATCCCCACAATAAGTTATTAGTTCACCCTTATTCTTATAGTCGCCACGTTCCTAGTTCTGTCAATATATTTTAATTACTCAACACATCTGACCCAAAAGCGTTTTTATTAAGCTTTAAGTTATATATTATGTCTCTTACTGTGTTATCTGTATTTATTAGGGATGCTAATAATTATAATTCCAGATTTTCAAGGGTTTTATATATAGTTAATTGATTAAGCCAATAAAACCCCACTACTTTTGGTCATGTTGTTGTACAGTTAAAGTTTTTGAAAAATGCGGTTCTTTGTTTTTGATTGGCACTAGCTACTACTGCTTGAGAATAGAGTAGTATATATAGTAGGCTTCGGCTTGTCGCCTTGTGTGTCTAGAATTTTTGTGATTCGGCCGCGGTCTTTCCTGAAAGCAAAAAATTATTTTATTATTTCTGTTCTTTTTCTCTTTTAATCTATTCAGTAGCCAATCGGCTAATTCTACTTTAATGTTTAATTAAGGATCAGTGTGCACTGTTAAGCAGTGCACTGTTCAGTGTGACTTTATTCAGCTCATTGTGCTTATTATATTTCACTACTCCGTTATATTTCTAAAACAAGCACTGATACTCGTATGTTAAAACTCACAATTCACTCTGCGTATTTTATATTTAAGGCCGAAATCACTAATCCGTATGGTGCAAGCGAATCAGTTAATCTTCAAGCTGAAGTCTTCATCAACCAAAATTATTAAATTTTATTAAATTTTGTGGCTCTTGTCTCCCCAAGGGTTTAAATATAAATGTCCTACCCTGTATGGTGTAATGAATATATAAATATACCCGTTCTACCGGATTGCAAATCACTGCTACAATTTTGATTATTTAGTATTGAAATCGTAAAATTATACGCCGAAATGACGTATTATCTGCTTTTTCAAATCTACTAGGGCGTATATCTGTCCTGAGGGCGTATATCTGTCCTGAGGGCGTATATCTGTCCTGAGGGCGTATATCTGTCCTGACTCATCGTCCGGACACGTTATAGGTTTGAGAGGCTATATTAGAAAGGGTGTGGCATAACAAAGTTAAATTATATGCATTTTGGTTCACAGTGCTTGCATATCCTTGCCTAGACGTACGCTGGTATGTTGTTCCGTTCCTTATGTTTCTATGCTTCAGTATTTTCATGCCTATTTATAGACTTCACTGACAATTTGCAACAGGCAACAGCTTATAGCTCGTAACAATGCGGTCTGACTGACTATATAGGTCTGAGTCACAGCTTGATGTAAATACCTTCTATGTGTGTTTCTTCTCTGTGCAAAAATTAACAAACTAATTGCTAAAAAGTGATAAAATCGAAATTGGAATACTTATATGTAAAGTCGTGTACGTTTGCGTTTATTGGTAGGCTTGTAAAGTGTATGCATATCGATCTAGTTTTGTTAGGTCTGTATAATGTCCAAATCGATGCTGCTGTGCGAAAGTAGGCATGGATATTTTAAAACAAGTGCCAGTAAAACTGTAGGAGGCATTAGCTTAGAGAAGTGATAAAATATACTGAATAACATGTTAACCGAATGCCAGACATGAATGTGAACATTTTGGATTAGTTATAGTGGGATTTGGTTATCTACAGTTTAAGGTATATTTAACTGCACTTCGGATTTTTCAGTATTTTAAAAACACTTGCAGCATTTGGTTAGTTAAAAATTTGTTTATTAACACGAGAAGTTAAGGTTAAATATGCACTGAATGATTTCTGTGAGTCTATTCGTTAAAAACAATTAGCGAAGTGCATCGGTGTTAAGCCTTCTTCTCGGCCGCGATGGCTTCAGCATCCGGAAGGCTGTTACGGACGCACACTTCAACATGACGCAACGGCTTGCCGGCTTCGATCTCCTGGCGCAACTGAAGCTCCTGACGCTCCTGAGCGATGGCCTCGGCATTGGGGAGGCTGTTGCGCACCTGCACCTTCACCGGGTTCAACTCGTGCCCGCTCTCGATCTCCTGTCGCAACTGCTGCTCCTAGAAGATTTCGCGATTTGGTGAGGGTGCCTGAATTGCTAGTGTGCCTGAATTGCTAGAGTGCCTGAATTGCTAGAGTGCTTGAATTGCTAGAGTGCCTGCATTGCTAGAGTGCCTGAATTGCTAGAGTGCCTGAATTGCTAGAGTGCTTGAATTGCTAGAGTGCCTGAATTGCTAGAGTGCCTGAATTGCTAGTGTGCCTGAATTGCTAGAGTGCCTGAATTGCTAGAGTGCCTGCATTGCTAGAGAGTGCTCGAATCTAGAGACTCTTGTAAACGTTTCTGGTTTGTAAAGCGACCTAGTTGTCCCGAACCTGTTTCTCCTGCGCAATGTCGCCAGCGGCCGGCAGGGCCACCTTTTCTACTACAGTAGTCACGTGATTCAACGGCCGGCCCTGCTCAATCTCCTGACGGAGTTGGACCTCCTTGCGTTCGGACTCGACTTGGTCCCGGTCGGGTAGGACGCACTTCTCGGCCACCTCCACGTGGTTCAGCTGGTCCCGATCGTATTGGCTGATGCCGGACAGCACTTCCTTCGGATTGGCCATATTTGATTTCTTGATTTTGCGCCGGACGAAAAAAATTACTTCGAAGCCTGACAGAACTCGAATTGGACAATTTATAGGGCCTGGGTTTCTGCTTCCACGGGTGTGAGCTCGTCCAGGCCTTGCTTGTATTTATTCGAGAGCTGCAAAAGCAGGCAAGCTGTCTCATCTCTCTGCTCGACCACATAGATTTCTTGTTCCAGCCAGCTCAGTGCGGCCATCCAGCCAATCTGCCCCCCCCCTACTGAGCCCTCCTCAGAGTATAGTTATGAGATTGTACACTCGACAGAATCGTAATAATGAACCACGAGTATACTCTCTCTCTCTCACTCTCTCTTACTCTCTCTGTCTCTTTGTCTCATTTTCCACTGTCTCTCGCAGTTCAAGCAGGCTCTCCATTGGTCTAGAATATTACCACGTCTTTACGTTTTTGTATAGAGTATTAACATTTTTTAACATAAGCGTATCCAGCTCATGCTTTTATTTAGCATGTATTTTGGTGTACGCTCTTTATGTTAAATGTTTTGAATTATAAGCCTTTGCAGCAGAAATAACACGCTTTTTTTTCTCCTCTACAGGAAGACTACGGGGTATTTGAAATACCCACTGCCTAATTCACGATGGCTCCCCAAACCGAATAAATGATTTTCGTGAAAGTCCACCATATGGATAAAATTATTCCGCCCTTTACGATCAACTAATTTTCAAAGCCATTCGACATCAGCATCATCGGGATATTCAGCGAATGTTCTTGTCGAAGACACTTTTGACGCGGAGAATAACATTATGTAAAAACCCCTAGCTTGTATAGCGAATCCATATAGGTAAAATCATGTAATAATTAACAACATAATTAACATTATGTAAAACCTCTAGCTCGTATAGCGAATCCATATAGGTAACTTGACTTACTTGACTTAGCGGCAGGGAGCCTCCATGACGGACGCAGCGAGGAGGCGGCCGGTGCCGCCCATATCGCTAACCCCTGGCAGCCAGACGGCCTCCAGCGAGGCGGTGCCGCTCAGGGTGGTCCGTCGGTCGATTCCGCCGCGCGATCTTCCTCGCCATAGGCTGGGAAGAAATCAGCTCGGCCGGTATCCCGGAGGAAGTGGGCGAGTTGTGGAATGTTATCGGGCGAGCAGGCTTCGACAAGGGTCGGTGCCGGCCCGAGATGTTTTTGCCTAGCCCGGGTGAAGGCCGGGCAGTGGCAGATGAAATGCTCGGCGTTTTCACGTCCGGAGCAGCAAAAAGGACACATTTCCTCAGGCACGTGGCCTTGGAGGTAGCGGTGTCTGGTGAAGCAGCCATGTCCCGAGAGGGCCATGGTGACTGCTCTCAGTTCTCTGCGATTTACCCTAAGCAAGGCTTTACGCAGGATTACTAGAGGGGGTTGGCACTGCCCTGGACTGGCGACAGTTCAGGGTGCTAGACCACCTCCTCCGGTGTTGGGTCTCCATCCAGCGGTTGATGTTAGAGTTGACCACAGAGGCGGGGATCGGGCCTCCGGGCCCGGGCCCATCAGGGAGCTGGCTGCGCCAGCCTTAGCAAGCTGGTCCGCCATCTCATTCCCTGTGAACCCGGCATGCCCAGGGATCCACAACAGCTCCACCTTGTTAGACTGCGCCAACCCGTTTAACTGGGTGTTGCAGTCCAAGGTGGTTCTGGATCGAGAGGTGCAGCGGCTGAGGTCCTTGAGAGCTGCTTGACTGTCGGAGTGAAAAAAGATCCTCCGTCCAGTCAGCTGCCTCTGGCGCAGTTCAGCCGCACAGAGACTGATGGCGAGCATTTCGTTTTGGAAAACGCTTGAGCTCTTGCCACAGTGCTGGGAGTGGGTCCAGAGGACCTCACCATCCGAGGCGACGCACACTCCGAATCCCGATTTGCCGTTCATCAGAGAGCCGTCAGTGTAACAGTGGACTGTCGGGTCAGCCCAGTAGTCCTTGACCTCATTGCGAGGGAGGATGCTGACCTTGTACCTGTGGCTCCGGAGTAAAGTGACCGGGGCCCCATCCGAGAGGATGGTGAGCCCTCCACACTCGCTCAGAGTTTTCAGGCATAGGTCAGAGTGAGGCAGAAGGGAGCGCTTCGGGAAGGCTCACACATTCTGGAAGGAGACCCCCGCATCTAGAAGACGCCGGGTGGACTTTGCCGCTTCCCCCTTGATAAAAATGTCAATGGGTGTAGCGTTGAGGAAGGCATTCATGCCTTCGAAGGGAGTGGAAGGTGGGGCGCCCAGTGTCATACGACAGGCTCTGCCCTGTACCCTATAGAGCGCCTCCAGGTTTTTCTGGATGCCCATGCCACCGGCCCAGATGAGGCCAGCGTACGCAACGGACGGTCTGATGATCGCCATGTAAATCCACCAAAGGTTCTTGGGGCTTGAGCGTTTCCTCCGGGCGCTCCGTGATCGAGCCGTCAGGCTTTTTGATCGACGAGAGCTTGGAGAAGCGGTCGTTGCTGAGCTCCATATAGGAAAAATCATGTAATAATTAACAACATAATTAATTAATAAAAAAATCAACAAAATAGCCGACATATGCTCGTAGCTACATGATGAAGTTTAGTGAGCAGAAAAATTATAGCCTGTATTGTTTTTCGCCACCAAACACCCGACGAGAATCATTAAATATCGATGCCAATTTTTTTGTGATTCTGGAAGTTGTTTCATCGAATAGAGTGGTACATTTTAGCCCGTGTTCCGTATTATATGGTAATTAATGAAATATTTTAAGAGATAAAGAAAAAAAATGTAGGTATTTAAACGACTTTTTATTATTTGATGAAAACGTATTACTATGAGTAGCTCAGAAGTTTTCATTTACGAGTACGAGTACGAGCGTACAAGAGTACACATTGTCATTTTCCAAAATGTTTCATATACTATAGCTTAGAATACATGCTACTAAAATATAAGTTTTTTAAGCCAAAAGAAAACAATGAATAGTCAGCTAGTTCTGAGAATTCAAGAAAAATTAAGACTAGAAGACACCAGTTGATAAAAAATGTTCAGAAAAAAGACAACAAAAATGGTGAAGCGAGTAAGTACGTTTTTCTAATAGCAAAGTTTTACGACATTGTTCTACAGAAAATCTCGAACCACGCATCCTATTGTAGCAGCAGAATCCTAATGCTCTGCAGGGCGGCAGAGGTGCTACCGGCTCCGAACAGGTACATAGCCCTGTCCCCGTTCACAACGGCGCTTGGATAGTAAATACCGTTTGGGTTGAGGGAGGAGCAGTAGTTGAACCACCAGCCGCCGTTGCCATTTAGGCTAATTGAGCACGAGCCAGAGGGGTGCATATCATTGTCCTGATCCATTGTGGAGAACTTCATGCCATTGTGGTAGTAGAGAGGGTTATCGGTTGTGTTTGAGCTGCCAGAGAGATATGATGCGAAATTCATTATGTATTTGGTGCTGGCGTTGCCCACAGTGAAGTTGGCGTACTCGAAAGCGTACAGGACATTCGACCAGGTGACGGCTTCCACTCGGATGAGTCTGGGAGTGCTTCCTGTCAGCTGGTTGATAGTGCGAAGTCCTGGGCGGTGGGCATATAGTGTGTGCAGTTTAAAATTAAAATAATAATTTCAGGAGGGCTGAGGGCAATGGCACATCATTGCGAGGAGGCAATTCTGCCGATTTCACTGACTCCTGAGCACACGCACACACAGATAACGTACGCAGGCACACACTCACAGGGTGTGTACATCTAACCTGACTTTCTCATTTAATTTCTCAGAAGTTAACGTGTAATTTCTCATTACACGTCAGACAGTGTAAATTCTCACTGTGCCTTGGAGGTTGCCCTCAATGGCTTAAATTGCACGACAAGCCCCCCAAGCCTTCTCTCCGCGGCTGCGCCCCAAATGAATGTGACCTCACCGCGGAATCGAGCTCAGGGACCTTGGTGCGAAATGCAGACGCGTTAACCGCTCTGCGACTCACGCCCAACTCGTTTGTTTTCGGGTTTTGTTTTCGAGCTTTCGGGTTCTGCTGAGAAGTTTGAACTGAACTCACCGATCCAAAAGTCCGACTCATCACCGAATCCGTTTTCATACTCTGTCCAGGTGCGAGCGAAGCTCAAACTGCCTTTGGAGCGCTGCTGAATGACCCGGAATATTCGACTGCCGACCACAGCGTACGTGTCTGCGTGCGAGCAGTGTGTAAGTTAGCCTATGATCGTGATTCTTTCCTGTACTCCAGATATTTCCGACATCCGAGCTGCTATAGATCACAACTTTGTCCCGTCAAGGAGGGGTTCAAGGGTCAGTTTTGAGTGATTGAATGTGTAGGCCATTGTGAGGTGAAGCAACCTGAATGTATGAGGTGAAGCAACCTGAAGGTATGAGGTGAAGCAACCTGAAGGTATGAGGTGAAGCAACCTGAAGGTATGAGGTGAAGCAACCTGAAGGTATGAGGTGAAGCAACCTGAAGGTATGAGGTGAAGCAACCTGAAGGCATGATGTGTAACAACCTGAAGGTATGAGGTGTAGCAACCTGAAGGTATGATGTGTAACAACCTGAAGGTATGAGGTGTAGCAACCTGAAGGTATGAGGTGAAGCAACCTGAAGGTATGAGGTGTAGCATCCTGAAGGTATGAGGTGTAGCAACCTGAAGGTATGATGTGTAACAACCTGAAGGTATGATGTGTAACAACCTGAAGGTATGAGGTGTAGCAACCTGAAGGTATGAGGTGTAGCAACCTGAAGGTATGAGGTGAAGCAACCTGAAGGTATGAGGTGAAGCAACCTGAAGGTATGATGTGTAACAACCTGAAGGTATGAGGTGTAGCAACCTGAAGGTATGAGGTGTAGCAACCTGAAGGTATGAGGTGTAGCAACCTGAAGGTATAAGGTGAAGCAACCTGAAGGTATGAGGTGAAGCAACCTGAAGGTATGAGGTGTAGCAACCTGAAGGTATGAGGTGTAGCAACCTGAAGGTATGATGTGTAAAAACCTGAAGGTATGAGGTGTAACATCCTGAAGGTATGATGTGTAACAACCTGAAGGTATGAGGTGTAGCAACCTGAAGGTATAAGGTGTAGCAACCTGAAGGTATGAGGTGAAGCAACCTGAAGGTATGAGGTGTAGCATCCTGAAGTATGAAGTGTAACAGGTGAGATATGCAGTACTTTAATCATTTGTATGCTTTTATTGCTTACATTTTAATGATTTTAATTGATTGCTGTCATGAATCTCGTACACTGTATTGCCCAAAGACTATAGAAATTAATCTATCATTAAGAAATGCTCATTAAAAGAACAAATATTATTACAAAATTTCGTCGTCTTATTCACTCTTTGCAGCTAGACCCATTAAAAAGTGTCATTAGGCCGAATTAATAGAGCAGTTAATTGGGACTTTGCTTTCGGTGAAGGGGGATTTATGCATGTGAAAGGACCCGTTCTTTAGACCGGAACCGGCGAATCTCAGCCTCAGTCTCGTGCATCAACTCACTGTACATGTCATCCAAGTATCGTCGAACCACAATAGCCGTCGGGTAGGCCCGATTAATATCGGCGCTCTTCGCCGCAGAGAACAGACAGAGCTTGGTGTCGGGCACGAAAGCGACGGCGGCGCAGAGGCTGAAGTCAAAGAAGTTGCAGCGCACAGCACATTCTATCAGTGAGACACCCGGCGTTGAAGTCAGTGCAGCGCTGGTCATCGCTGAGACCGGGTCGCTTGAGAACACTGACGTGATTTAATGGGTGATAATGATTTCTAATAAGCAAGTGAACTAGTTAATCGAATAATTACCTTAAGTACATCCACATACTAGAATTCTAGCCTTGTACCTGTATGACATAGCTCACAATAGACCACATATTCCCCCTCCCCACTAGGGAAAGACCACGCTATATTCCCGCACTAGGGATAGACCACGCTATATTCCCGCACTAGGGATAGACCACGCTATATTCCCCCACTAGGGATAGACCACGCTATATTCCCCCACTAGGGATAGACCACGCTATATTCCCCCACTAGGGATAGACCACGCTATATTCCCCCACTAGGGATAGACCACGCTATATTCCCCACTAGGGAAAGACCACGCTATATTCCCCCACTAGGGATAGACCACGCTATATTCCCCCACTAGGGATAGACCACGCTATATTCCCCACTAGGGAAAGACCACGCTATATTCCCCCACTAGGGATAGACCACGCTATATTCCCCCACTAGGGATAGACCACGCTATATTCCCGCACTAGGGAAAGACCACGCTATATTCCCCCACTAGGGATAGACCACGCTATATTCCCGCACTAGGGAAAGACCACGCTATATTCCCCCACTAGGGATAGACCACGCTATATTCCCCCACTAGGGATAGACCACGCTATATTCCCGCACTAGGGAAAGACCACGCTATATTCCCCCACTAGGAAAAGACCACGCTATATTCCCGCACTAGGGATAGACCACGCTATATTCCCGCACTAGGGATAGACCACGCTATATTCCCGCACTAGGGAAAGACCACGCTATATTCCCGCACTAGGGAAAGACCACGCTATATTCCCCACTAGGGATAGACCACGCTATATTCCCCCACTAGGGATAGACCACGCTATATTCCCCACTAGGGATAGACCACGCTATATTCCCCCACTAGGGATAGACCACGCTATATTCCCCACTAGGGAAAGACCACGCTATATTCCCTCACTAGGGAAAGACCACGCTATATTCCCCCACTAGGGAAAGACCACGCTATATTCCCTCACTAGGGAAAGACCACGCTATATTCCCTCACTAGGGATAGACCACGCTATATTCCCCCACTAGGGATAGACCACGCTATATTCCCCCACTAGGGAAAGACCACGCTATATTCCCTCACTAGGGATAGACCACGCTATATTCCCCACTAGGGATAGACCACGCTATATTCCCCCACTAGGGATAGACCACGCTATATTCCCCCACTAGGGATAGACCACGCTATATTCCCCCACTAGGGATAGACCACGCTATATTCCCCACTAGGGATAGACCACGCTATATTCCCCCACTAGGGATAGACCACGCTATATTCCCCCACTAGGGATAGACCACGCTATATTCCCCCACTAGGGAAAGACCACGCTATATTCCCTCACTAGGGAAAGACCACGCTATATTCCCCCACTAGGGAAAGACCACGCTATATTCCCTCACTAGGGAAAGACCACGCTATATTCCCTCACTAGGGATAGACCACGCTATATTCCCCCACTAGGGATAGACCACGCTATATTCCCCCACTAGGGAAAGACCACGCTATATTCCCTCACTAGGGATAGACCACGCTATATTCCCTCACTAGGGAAAGACCACGCTATATTCCCCACTAGGGATAGACCACGCTATATTCCCTCACTAGGGATAGACCACGCTATATTCCCCCACTAGGGATAGACCACGCTATATTCCCCACTAGGGAATAGACCACGCTATATTCCCCCACTAGGGATAGACCACGCTATATTCCCCACTAGGGATAGACCACGCTATATTCCCCACTAGGGAAAGACCACGCTATATTCCCCCACTAGGGAAAGACCACGCTATATTCCCCCACTAGGGATAGACCACGCTATATTCCCCCACTAGGGATAGACCACGCTATATTCCCCACTAGGGATAGACCACGCTATA
Source organism: Macrostomum hystrix (assembly GCA_950097015.1). Taxonomy (NCBI): domain Eukaryota; kingdom Metazoa; phylum Platyhelminthes; family Macrostomidae; genus Macrostomum; species Macrostomum hystrix. The sequence goes on along the minus strand of CATNEN010000034.1, from coordinate 5,857,869 downwards.
TTCCCCCACTAGGGAAAGACCACGCTATATTCCCCCACTAGGGATAGACCACGCTATATTCCCCCACTAGGGATAGACCACGCTATATTCCCCCACTAGGGATAGACCACGCTATATTCCCCCACTAGGGAAAGACCACGCTATATTCCCCCACTAGGGAAAGACCACGCTATATTCCCCACTAGGGAAAGACCACGCTATATTCCCCCACTAGGGATAGACCACGCTATATTCCCCCACTAGGGATAGACCACGCTATATTCCCCCACTAGGGATAGACCACGCTATATTCCCCCACTAGGGAAAGACCACGCTATATTCCCCCACTAGGGATAGACCACGCTATATTCCCCCACTAGGGATAGACCACGCTATATTCCCCCACTAGGGATAGACCACGCTATATTCCCCACTAGGGATAGACCACGCTATATTCCCCCACTAGGGAAAGACCACGCTATATTCCCCACTAGGGATAGACCACGCTATATTCCCCACTAGGGAAAGAGCACGCTATATTCCCCACTAGGGAAAGACCACGCTATATTCCCCCACTAGGGAAAGACCACGCTATATTCCCCCACTAGGGATAGACCACGCTATATTCCCCCACTAGGGATAGACCACGCTATATTCCCCCACTAGGGAAAGACCACGCTATATTCCCCCACTAGGGATAGACCACGCTATATTCCCCCACTAGGGATAGACCACGCTATATTCCCCCACTAGGGATAGACCACGCTATATTCCCCCACTAGGGATAGACCACGCTATATTCCCCACTAGGGAAAGACCACGCTATATTCCCCACTAGGGAAAGAGCACGCTATATTCCCCCACTAGGGAAAGACCACGCTATATTCCCCCACTAGGGAAAGACCACGCTATATTCCCCCACTAGGGAAAGACCACGCTATATTCCCCCACTAGGGATAGACCACGCTATATTCCCCCACTAGGGATAGACCACGCTATATTCCCCCACTAGGGAAAGACCACGCTATATTCCCCCACTAGGGATAGACCACGCTATATTCCCCCACTAGGGAAAGACCACGCTATATTCCCCACTAGGGATAGACCACGCTATATTCCCCACTAGGGATAGACCACGCTATATTCCCCCACTAGGGATAGACCACGCGGGTATTTCAAATGCCTAATTCACGGGAACTCCCAAACCGAATGACCGATTTTCGTGAATTGCCCACCATATGTTAATCCCTTCAGGATTAACTATAAAATTTTTGCCTGTGTTCTGGATTTTCATTGTGATTGGTTGAAGATTTTGGGAGATGTGGATATATGTGAGATCAATACGGGTATTGACATACTCCTTAAGGTATTCTATACAGTAAATTTAAATCTGCTAATAAAAATGGTTGAAACTGAAAGTTAGATATAACTATAGACTGAAAGCTTACCCGATGCTGCAGCTGTTGCTGTTAAACACAAGAAGATGATCGCGGCGTGACTACCACTGCGTTGAAAATGATTCGTCATAGTTGCTTACTGATGCTGTTTTAGCTGTTGCTATGATCTCAAGAGATGCTTATAGCTAATGAGAAACTTGTTCATCCAACTCATGAGGATTATATACTCATCAGAAATGTTTGATGATTGAATTTAGCATCCATCACTCCTCACATCCGTGCAAACAACGTAACCATCAAGGCTAAAACGTTTCGCGTCGCTCTGGCTCGCGATTTAATGACAATGGCGCAGGCGGAATATGGTCAATAATTTATGCACTTCCAGACCAGTTGATACGAGGGTAAATCGCTTGTGCAGAACCCGCCTACGAGTAGAAATAACTTATGACGTTTGCATGCCTATATAGGGACTAACTGACAGTATTGAAAAAAAATATTTTATTACTAGGCAACACTGGCTCATAAAATTTGAGTCGTGCTAATACCCCAACCAAAGCCTCTGCCTAAAGCCACGCAATGTTCCGCTCTTGGCCTGTCTATCCGAGAGATATCTAGTGAGTCAGTACTGAGTCACGGAACTGCATTGTCGTGAATATATCTAGTGAGTCAGTACTGAGTCACGGAACTGCATTGTCGTGAATATATCTAGTGAGCCAGTACTGAGTCACGGAACTGCATTGTCGTGAATATATCTAGTGAGTCAGTACTGAGTCACGGCACTGCATTGTCGTGAATATATTTAGTGAGCCAGTACTGAGTCACGGAACTGCATTGTCGTGAATATATTTAGTGAGCCAGTACTGAGTCACGGAACTGCATTGTCGTGAATATATCTAGTGAGCCAGTACAGAGTCACGGAACTGCATTGTCGTGAATATATCTAGTGAGCCAGTACTGAGTCACGGAACTGCATTGTCGTGAATAATTTAGTGAGCCAGTACTGAGTCACGGAACTGCATTGTCGTGAATATATCTAGTGAGTCAGTACTGAGTCACGGAACTGCATTGTCGTGAATATATCTAGTCAGCCAGTACTGAGTCACGGAACTGCATTGTCGTGAATATATCTAGTGAGCCAGTACTGAGTCACGGAACTGCATTGTCGTGAATATATCTAGTGAGCCAGTACAGAGTCACGGAACTGCATTGTCGTGAATATATCTAGTGAGCCAGTACTGAGTCACGGAACTGCATTGTCGTGAATATATCTAGTAAGTCAGTACTGAGTCACGGAACTGCATTGTCGTGAATATATCTAGTGAGTCAGTACTGAGTCACGGAACTGCATTGTCGTGAATATATCTAGTGAGCCAGTACTGAGTCACGGAACTGCATTGTCGTGAATATATCTAGTGAGTCAGTACTGAGTCACGGAACTGCATTGTCGTGAATATATCTAGTGAGTCAGTACTGAGTCACGGAACTGCATTGTCGTGAATATATCTAGTGAGCCAGTACTGAGTCACGGAACTGCATTGTCGTGAATATATCTAGTGAGCCAGTACAGAGTCACGGAACTGCATTGTCGTGAATATATCTAGTGAGCCAGTACTGAGTCACGGAACTGCATTGTCGTGAATATATCTAGTGAGCCAGTACTGAGTCACGGAACTGCATTGTCGTGAATATATCTAGTGAGCCAGTACTGAGTCACGGAACTGCATTGTCGTGAATATATCTAGTGAGCCAGTACTGAGTCACGGAACTGCATTGTCGTGAATATATCTAGTGAGCCAGTACTGAGTCACGGAACTGCATTGTCGTGAATATATCTAGTGAGCCAGTACTGAGTCACGGAACTGCATTGTCGTGAATATATCTAGTGAGCCAGTACTGAGTCACGGAACTGCATTGTCGTGAATATATCTAGTGAGTCAGTACTGAGTCACGGAACTGCATTGTCGTGAATATATCTAGTGAGCCAGTACTGAGTCACGGAACTGCATTGTCGTGAATATATCTAGTGAGCCAGTACTGAGTCACGGAACTGCATTGTCGTGAATATATCTAGTGAGTCAGTACTGAGTCACGTAACTGCATTGTCGTGAATATATCTAGTGAGCCAGTACTGAGTCACGGAACTGCATTGTCGTGAATATATCTAGTGAGCCAGTACTGAGTCACGTGGCTAGATGATCTACTCGTACAACTAACCAGTGTATTTTTCACAGAGCTGGAAAGCCCTGGCTTATAAAAAAGTGTCAATACAGAGAATCTATTTCGGGCCAGCCCGAGCATCTGTAAAGCATTTTTTATTTCTATAAGACAAAACTTTAGGATGATCATTCCATTGGACGAATGTTCACCCAATGAACATACATGATAAACAGCTAGCAGCATTCTCTATAAGTAATTTACAGTTCGTTAAATACAACGCAAAAATAGTTAATCATAGAGGATTCATTGTGAACTTGATATATATTTGTAAGTTCATATTTTGACCTGGAATCTGAGTAGCGATGCAAGTAGCGAGTTGCGAATAATATATACGAAATTTATTCATTCAGTTGCCGTGAAGCTTGCACGGTACTTTTGGTCGCTGAACCAGCGTACCGATGATCTGGTTCTGGAAGGTAAACACTTTGATGCGATCGAACACAAATAGAAACACCAGCAGCATTGACACGTACTGGACCCAAGCCCACTTGATCAGATGCCAGAAGCCTGGCAAGTACAGAATCCTCGCAGGCGGATAGTGCACGGTGGCGTTTAGCCTAAACGGCTCGTTGGTCGGTCGGCCAGTTTCCCATACGTACAGAGCGTGCTCGTACATCGTGCTCACTGGGTGGGATTGAGGTGCGACTGAGTGTTTTCTACCTTGATTCTCTAACCCCACAAATATAATGTACATTAGCTAGATTCTCTAACCCCACAAACATAATGTACATTAGCTAGATTCTCTAGCCCCACAAACAATATACATTCGCTATATTCTCTAACCCCACAAATATAATATACATTAGCTAGATTCTCTAACCCCACAAATATAATGTACATTAGCTAGATTCTCTAACCCCACAAATATAATGTACATTAGCTAGATTCTCTAACCCCGCAAACGTAATATACGTTAGCTAGATTCTCTAACCCCACAAATATAATGTACATTAGCTAGATTCTCTAACCCCGCAAACGTAATGTACATAAGCAAGATTCTCTATAACCACAAGGATCATTTACATAAAAAATTAGATTATCTTGCCTCTCATCAAAATGAATGTACATTAAATTTGTTCTTAATTTTGTACTTTAGCTGAGAAATTTAAGAAAAGCAAAGCCTCACCATTTCGTTTTTGATAGTCGGAGAAAATCTTGGACAGTTGATAATCCGAGCTGATGACGCTAGTGCTGGGCACGACGGACACCTGCTCCGGAAATTGAACGAATCTTAGTGCTGTTCAAATTTAAAAAATTTCGTCATATTATTACTCGTATTAAATAGTTCTGAAGTCTCACATTGTAGCGCACGTCGGTGCCTGTATACTTTAGGGGAGTTTTCTGTTTGAAGCTCAGCTGGCCGCTGGCCGACAGAGACGCTCCCGGCCGACTTGACGAATAGTCCAAATAGGCCATGCATTGCATCGCGAATGAGGACATTTTCTGCGGAGTTCGGAGACAATTTAGCCAACTTAATTTCCTTGAGTCAATAACGGGATTTACGTGGACCGACAATAGAATTCCACCCTATCCATCGCAGTATTTTTCATTATCCATAGCGGGATTCCGTTTGATCGATAACAGGATTCCCTTCGATCGATAACAGGATTCCCTTCGATCGATAACAGGATTCCCTTCGATCGATAACAGGATTCCCTTCAATCGATAACAGGATTCCCTTCAATCGATGATAGGATTCGCTCTAGAGAATAGCAGGCCTCTCTTTCATCTATAAATATATTCTATCATTCTATTTTTTCTATAGCAGCTTACGGTCAATTCGTAGTCAAATAAAAGGATGAGCTTTGCTGCCAGAATGTTCTCGCTAGATGCGAGTGGAGCCTCAATCTGGACATGCAACGATTCGTATTTTCCGTCCAAGTTGGAGTCAACCTCAGTGACCTTCATTTGTACAGCCAGAAGGTTTGCCTGCTGCAGGGCATTCAGATTTGACATCGTGCTCCAGGTCCACTGGCTTGTACTGGTGCTGAGCAACAAAATTGCCTGGTATTTGAAACGCACATCGGGCTGCTCAGTGTAGAAGTCCTCCTTCTTCCAAAAGCCTGTTGGGTTTTATGAAATAGTTGCATGTACATTCTGTCAGTTCCGAAGAAGTAAACATATTTTCGAATTTTTTTTGTGACTTAAAAACACAAAATATATGCTGTTATAAAAGGCGAACATGAATGTGAGGTATATATGCAAATTGCATTTTGTTTACCACATGACCTTTTCAGGCAAATTTTTTTTAGTCAAGCAATAAGTAAGAATAAAAAACAAAGGATATTCTTACTGTGATCATTTAAATAAGAAAAGGATTTAATGTCTAATAGTGACATGACTAATAACTACTTATGCATTTTTATGCTTGTCTGTAGGCATTAGCAACATTCAGCATTCTAATCTGACTTAAAAATTATAATGTTAGAAATCAGGCTAATTTGCACAATATAGTCACCATGCACTTGTCTTGTTGCCAGTTAGGCAGTACTTGCTTGTGCAAACATTTCCATGACTACAATAGTTGCACTCATTTAGTTATTCATACAATCACCAAAAGGAACTGCCTAAATATGTTTTTGTTTTTTGTGTCTACCTTTTGCAGTACTATGATAGAAGGAAACAAAAACATAAATTAATAAACAATCATCACACTTTTATATATTTATAGTATAAAAAAGGAAAATGTTTTTTGCGTGCAAAATTTACTCTATATAGTAGGTCAAATTGTACTGAAGCAGTTTTTTACTTAAAAATATAGTTGTTATTATTCTTATATTTCTACTATTAGCTTTATGAAAATCGTCTTACCATAGGCTCGATAAACAGATAGAAATGGGGCGACGAATGTCAGGATAATGCAGAAAATAAGAAATAATGAAGCCTTTGAAACTATCGTAGATTTATACACTCTAACCTCAGGATGAGAAAATATTTCGTACAGAGCCATCTGATTGACTCAAATTAAAAAAATAAGTCACACTAGTCCTGACGCAAACGCGACAAAAAGTGTTCAAACGATAAAGCGCTAAATTCTTCACTGTTAAATTTGCGCTTCAGTTGTGGGCATTGGAAATGCCGTGACTACATTCTTTAGTAATTTTCTTTGAGTAATTAATATATTTTAATTGGATGCGCATCATTTGTACTACTTAATTTAACAATCAACAATAAATGGAAAGACTTTTGTTATAGCAATTTAAAATGCTTTCAAATTTTTAGAGACGTAATTATTTGAAGTAGCTGTTTTCAAATAGAGACATTTTCAAATGTCTACAACCCAACAATGAATAGATTGAATAGATGTCTCATCCCAGTCGATTATCCGATCTCAGTCTGCTATCCCATCTCATGGAACAGGCAGGCTAGAAAGCCGAGCTCGATCACCATCTTCGATCATTAATAATGGTGATCTGGTTGATCATCTAGTTTGCCCCAGTTTAACCAGCTGCTGGCCCTCATCAGCGCTAGTGTCTGGGGTAAATACAGTTAGCTTTCTAACGCTGCCGGTGATCTTCTCAATCGCAGCCATAAATCTGTCAGCAATTATAGACCACAGAAGTGCAATAGGATGCAAATTGAAGTTGCGAGGACTTCTTGTCTATAAAGTGGACTCGTTCATAAATGGCAGAAATATTGTCGTCACATTGGAGTACACATACGACGATCTTAAAGTGTAGTTCGACGAAGACATATCTAAAAACAATTATTTTGAAAGATTAAAAAATCATTTTTAGCCTTTTGAAAATATGACTTCTTTCTGCCTCGTGTGCCTACTTAAGATCGAGCTTGTTGAGACAATTTTAAGACCGACGTGTCTCTCTAGCCGCAACCCAGCCGCATCACTTTTTAAAATCACTTGTACCACTTGCAAAATCCGTCTTTTCAGCAGCTCAAAAGATGCGCATTTTGCTGAAATTTTATAAATTAAAAACGGTACAAGAATCTAGTCAAAAGCAATTAGGACGCAAGTGATCAGCCCAATGTCCAGCCGCACCGATTTTTTCAAATCCGGAAATTTGAAGGCTTCAAAAGTGACATTATTAGCAATATGAAGATAATTTAACGTTTGGTACAATTAAATCTAGTCAAAATCTATTAGAAAAGACGGATTTTGCAAGTGGTACAAGTGATTTTAAAAAGTGATGCGGTTGGGTTGCGGCTAGCGAAAATGCGTATTCTAAGCAATAAATTCAAAGATATGGATTGCAAGTTAAGAAAAAGATATGGATTTTGTGAGCAAATCGCAATCGGCGACAGTTTCTTACCAAATATAAAAAGCACTAAAGCCTTTTTGCAAAAAAAGAAGTTATAGATACAGAGAAGCTTTCGTTATTATTTAAAAAACGTTGGGAAATTAAGTCATTATTTTATCGTTATCGCGCAGTTGTTTATAACATTAATGCAAATAAGAATAATATATATCTTGTAAATTTATATTTTTACGTTTATTATGCTTAAGATCACCCCTGTGGATTTATGCTTGTTTAATTGTTCGTGTTTAAATTCGCAAATTTTGGGAATATTCGTCCACGTACGTCAAACAAAGGCTGAGCTGAGCACTGCAACGGCAACCTATGATGTGTCAGTGCTTATAGTTATTGGATACGATACGATAGCTCTTAGTACTTAAGTGGCAAAGCACAGTTAAAGCTCATTCAGAAGTTCTAAAAACTCATATAAGACAAACTCTTACACATTTATGACTTCAATGCAACGAGTGTTGTCTAAATTCTAACTAGGGGCGAGCATAGCCTAGCATTTAACCAAGCAGCCAGCCAGGCCAATTGCAATAGGACCTACTTGCTATTCTAGCTATTATTAAAATATTAGCTTGCTTAGTAGCAACCTACATAGCTTAGTTACTATCTAATTGAATCAGATATAGCTGTGGCTGTATGTCAAATAATAGAATATAGATATAGCTATGACTGGATCTAGCTTTTCTAGCTAATCAGCCTTTAGACAATGATAACAATATTTGCTTTTTTAGCTAGCTGCCTAGCTACAGAAATCAAGCAAAAAAATTCTAGCAGTAGCTTTATATTTCAGTTTCTTAGGCCTACTCTTAATGTATGCCATTTTTTGCTTTTAAAGCTCTGTGAGTCAAGAGTCTAACAATAATCTAATGGAGAAGAATTAACATTAGAGGATTAATCTATAATAGAAAATAAAGCTATATTGTAAATAAATTTCCTCAAAAAGTGTAGTAGGGCCTATTAAATTAATTTCATTATGACTAGTGCATGTTTCAAGACCATTAGGGATTTTTTAGGTTTTTATTTTCTAGTGCATTGTTTGGTCAATGTTAGGCATCAAACTGACAAGTCCTTGGTAAATAATGGATAGGCCTATGGCAATGATAGAAAGCTGAATTAGACTTTTACAATGACAAATAATTTTAAATACATGCTTAAAATATTGGCGTAGTATTCAAGTAATAAAAGAAGAAGACTTGGTACACAAAGAAAGGTAAAAACATGAGCCCCTGCAAATGCTTGGGAGACATGCTGAGGTGGCAGACATAAAAGTAACAGTACTTTTCGGCAATACTGTCTCATGGTGCCATTGGTTTGGTAGGCCACCTGCAACCAGCCTTTTGAAGGCCTTATCTGTGCTTGCTAGAAATAGAATTAACATCCAGAAATATGCATGTCTGGCAGAACCATAGTTGCCACTGCTGCGCTATTTTAGCGCAGCTGCGCTATTCTCAATTGCCTGCAATATTGCGCTACTATTTGCAAAACATGACCAATTCTGCGCTGAAGTGTGATTTCTGTCACAAGTTGAGCTTTATGAGATTGTTTTTCTCTCGCCAGACTGATACTGTACATTGGAGGAGGGGCAGAGACTTCTAGAAATAACAAAGCTGTTACTTCTAGAAGTCTCTGGCTGCAGTAAACAAGTTTGTGCACTTCCATCTGCCCCTAAAAATGCCGGCCTCAACTTGCAGGGAAAACATTAGTCATCGCTGTGCCTTGCGGCTTGCGGGTCCAGTCGTTATTTCTAGAAGTCTCTGGAGGAGGGGTTGCAGTTAGATTGCCGACCCGTGGTGTAACCCCATGTTTATTTTGACACTTCTCTTACCCCAACTTTAAAGTCAAACGCCACAGCTCACTTGCAATTGGCTGGGCTGTGAATCTCTCCCTCGTCCACTTTTCTACCCAAAGACTAAAAAGGATTAAGGCCCACCCCATGGATGTCTTCTGTCTGGATTTCTTCCCCCTCCCTTTATACTTAAAACCCTTCTGAGACAAATCAATTTTTTGCTAAAAAATAAACAGGTTTCTTATTCAGTGCACATTAATTTATGCTGCCTTTTGCTGTCATTGTCTGGATGACAGACAGTAAGAGGGAGAGAAAGAAGCAGTTGGGCGTGGGCGGGGGGGCTGGGCAGCAAAGGGGGTCATATATATCGCACGTTTTGTCATTTGGGTGAACCTGCGCTATTTTTACCTTTCTGCGCTACTAATTTCTTCACGACCTGTGGCAACTATGGGCAGAACCAACTTGCAGGTACTCTAGATCGCCTTCTCAAAGTTAGTGACAACTGATTGGAGTCAAGGGACAGTTGGCAAGGGGCAGGGGAAGCTGTAGAATACAGTGTAGAACCAGCTTGTAGTTGTTCTTTTTGTGTCGGCTCATCAGGACATAAAATATTGGCAGTTGCTTGGTATTGTCATTAGATTTTAGGAAGGCATGAAGGGTAAACAGCTGATAAAATGGTTCATTAACAATATAAAACTTTCCATCCATGAACCAGGTTTTTTTAGCAACAAGATGCCGAATGCCAGCCTCAGAGTACACAATAATCTATGGCTGTCCATATTCACTACATTTTCGCTAGCATCGCCACCTTTGCCATCTTCATTGCCAGCATCACCACTTTCACTGTCATTGCCACCATCTTTGTTGCCAGCATTGCCACCTTTGCCATCTTTTTTGTCAGCATCACCACCTTTGCTGTCTTGCCACCATCCTCATTGCCAGCATCGCCACCTTTGCCGCCATCCTCATTGCCAGCATCGCCAACCTTCATCGTGAACTGCACTGTCAGCACAAAGCGAGCAGACCCACAAAAATTCTGCGCCTTTTAGTTGACAAATCTCTACCTGGGAAATTCCTGGAATTGTGAAAATGGCAACGTTCAGACAACATTTTGATAGTGTTATCGCAAGAGCTACAACTGCAGAAAATGAAAGTGAAATATCTTCTTACCTGTATGACACTTTTGGTGTTGCCATTGACTGCATATGTCAAAGCTAATTGCCTACTGTTGTTGCCTCACCTCAGAAGAACAGAAAATACACTTGCCAGACTCAATCGGTATTGTGATGCATCAGCATTTTCATGTCAGCTATTGAAATTATGCCACTATTTTATGCCCAATGGATAGCTAAATGCACAGGCATTGAATCATTGATTTGCATTGATTCTCACCTTTTATAGCTGGCAAAAGTTATCAGATGTACATTCGCCAGATGTACAGCCCGGTAGGCTTCAACTCATTTAAGAACTGCTTAAATGTATTGAAAATTATGGACAGTACATTTATGTGCGGACAGAACTATAATAAATGTGCATTATAATGCTCATTCGACTTTTGGCCAAAGTGGCTATGGCCAAAACAACAGGAATTCATGTAGTTTCTTGTCTTTAGAATTTAGTTATTATATTTATGATGACAAATAAAAGCTGATTCATAAATAATTTGAAAAATCAGTAGGCACTTCTTAGTAAACCAAGAAATGAAGCAAGCTAGAATATGAGTTATTATATTATAATAAATATATCTAGCAAATATTATTTATTATTTACAAATTCAACTTCTAATTGACCAAAAAATCTATGCTTTTCCAGCTGTGCATTTTAGTAATCATCAATGTAGTTAATTCTAATTAATTTTGTCACCTTGAATTGTCTGCTATCCAATTATCATCATGGAGCAGCTCAAGCAGCAGCAGCAGCAGCAGCAGTTGCTTCTTCAGACTGAGGCGGAACAGCGCATCTACGTTACATTTGATGGCTTAGATGTGTCTTCTGCTACAGCACCTACTGGGATTCAATGTATCGAACTCGATGGTCGTTATTTTCAAATACTGAATGTTTCATCAGCATCTGGAGATGCTCCACTGTCCGCCCTGTGGACTGACGCCCCCATCAGCTCTGGCAATGTCTTCCAGACTCTCACGATTGCCACTGACGACACAGCCGTACCTTCATCTTCGGCCTCCGTGCAGGCGCTTGCAGCATCAGATCCCAACAACTCTACAACCTACTTGCAGATTGTTAGCTTCGCTGAGCAGTCGCCAACTCAGGCGCTGCAGCTACAGCCACTGCAACAGCAGCAGCAGCATTTTCAACGTAGACAACACCATCGATCGTCATCATCTCAGCAGCAGAGCTCCGAACTGGCCATCTCCGCCAGATCACCGCCTCCTATTGGCTACGCATACTGCCCCTGCTGTCAGAATTTATTATCCTGTCAGTCATTAATAGCTCATGTGCTAGATCACGCACTAAGTAAGCCATTCGCCTGTCAGGAGCCCGACTGCGACGAGGCCTATTCTACTGAAGACAATCTTAAACTGCATGCGGCTATTAATCATCGGCCAGGTGATGAGGAATCGTCATCCGTTACCGCCACTTCAGGCTTCGTCTGTCCGATCTGTGACAAGCGGATTCTCCGCCGGTCGGCCTTTGTCGCGCACTGCTCCCTGCACTGGACTGACGAGGTCTATCAGTGCCCGGTGTGCGGCGCCGATTTTGATCAGCGCCTAAATCTGTTGCTACATTTTCGCGCCGTCTGCGGCTCTAAGCTTCGCTCGAATTTCGACAAACAACAGACGACCTCGCCTGAGACAGTCGAGGCGTTGAGCGATCTTGCTCTAGTTCCTACTTCTGCTGCTGCTAATTCTGCTACACCTGCTACTATTGTGAATCTAAAGCGACTGCAGCACCAACAGACCACTAATTCAAAGGTTAGATTTGCGTTTTGACTACAGATGATCTTTTGTCTATTGTAATATTTCCCTTCTCACCGATCTCAGTGATCGGTTAATCCCTTCCCACCGATCTCTTAGTGATCAGTTAATCCCTTCCCACCGATCTCTTAGTGATCGGATAATCCTTCCCACCGATCTCTTAGTGATCGGTTAATCCCTTCCCACCGATCTCTTAGTGATCGGTTAATCCCTTCCCACCGATCTCTTAGTGATCGGTTAATCCCTTCCCACCGATCTCTTAGTGATCGGTTAATCCCTTCCCACCGATCTCTTAGTGATCGGATAATCCCTTCCCACCGATCTCTTAGTGATCGGATAATCCCTTCCCAACGATCTTTTATCGATCGGTTAATCCCTTGCCACCGATCTTTTAGCGATCGGTTAATCCCTCCCCACCGATCTCTTAGTGATCGGTTAATCCCTTGCTGTTTACCTAGTTGCACTCTGTACTGTCTTTAATCGCTAAAAGTTACAAAACCAACGCATTTATTCCAGCAGCAGCGATCAAAAAAGAAACGTCGCACATTTCGTCGCCCATCCAAGATACCCACCGCAGCCGGCGTTGTCATCGCCGATACGTCGCACGGCCTTTCAAATATTGTTGAATCCGCTGAAGAGCTGCGCGGCACTCGGGCTGCCCAACTGGTGAACCCCAGTCAGCCCAGGCGTTGCCCCCTGTGCAACAAACAATTCCCGAAATCTTTCCTGCTTCTCCGCCATCTGTTGTCGCACACCGGCGAGAAGCCCTACAAATGCGTGGCCTGCGACAAGGCGTTCAGCCAGCGGGCCACCCTGCGCACTCATGAACGCCTGCACGCTGGCAGCAAGCACCGATGCGAATTGTGCGCATTCTCAACGGCCCAGCGATACAATCTCAAACTGCACATGGCTAGACAGCACGGTGACAGTGCAAGCGATCCGCAGGTATTAACCTGCTCAGATTCTTCTTCCTTGTATCCGATATTTATATGCATATCGTAATAATAATAATAATAATTGCAGGAGGGCTGGGAGCAATGGCGCATCATTTGGTGACAGTAGACCCTCAGCCAGCGCGAGGAGGCAATTCTGCCAATTCCACTGACTCCTGAGCACACACGCACACATTTGTGTACACTTTCCCTGACTTTCTCATCGCCAGGCAATGTACACTTTCACTGTGCCTTGGAGGTTGGCCCTTAAGGGCGTAAATTGCACGACAAGCCCCCAAGCCTTCTCTCCGCGTCTGCGCCCCAAATGAATGTGGCCTCGCCGCGGAATCGAACTTAAAGACATTGGTGCAAAATACGTTAGACCGCCCTGCCACTCACACCCATAGCCCATACATATCGTAAAGTTAAGCAATAAAGTATTGTCCTAAGTTGCTTATATAAAGGAATTTTTAACTTTAAATGAATCTCCTACAGCCACGTTTGACAGTGAAGCTTTACATTTTAAATGGCTGTATCAAAACGCATGGCTTAAGTTACACAAAAGTGGGAGATAAATTGTTCCGTGGACAGAATTACTGGCCGGCACACTCTGCTGCTCCAAGCTGATGAGTGCGCCGGACTTCCAACTGTTCAACAATAAATTCAAATCACTCTACTTCAATAACATTTTTTTTTTATTTTTATATCCGAAACTGGAAATTTGCAGGTCAGCGCCATCGTTAAAAAGATTCGCCGACGCAGGCCGCCAAAGTCAAAGAGTGTCGGCACTGTCACGGAGCCTGCGCCGGACAATGACAATGCCGCCGAGACTGCCAACGCCAACGAAATTGTTAACACCAATGCCGCTGACGATGCGACTGAGGTTCAAGTTGATACAACCCATGTCATTGCGCTTGCAGCCGCGGCGCCTTCTTCCGAAGAACCAGCTAAAAGTGGCAGCGCTAGGCCGAAGCGCAGGACAGTGAAATCATCACCGGATAAACTGTCAGCTAGTCAGAAGCAGCAGCCAGCTGAGCCACACCAGCAGGCATCTTCCTCTTCAACTATTATTGCTCTGCAACCGCTGGTTAAAACTGCAATTAGATAAAGCAACGGGACGCAGCTTCACTTACGAATCTGTGGCCAATCGTAAGCGCTGCATGGTGTGTCGGCACGCATTTAGACGTATTGTCGATTTGGCTAGGTATGTTTATATCGCAGTTAAACTAATTGTACTTAAGCACTGATTTTGTAGTTACTCTGTAGCCATGCCTAACCCATCTTAATCGCAGACACATGCGTCGGCACACCAAGGACCGGCCATTCTCCTGCTTTGTCTGTCATAAGCGATTTCGTCTGCGCCAGACTCTGCTGCCACACCTGCGCGCTCACTTCTCGCGACCAATCGAGTGCCCGCAGTGCGCCAAGAAGCTATCTAGTCAGGCTAGTCTCAAGGTGGGCCTGGTGCTATTTTCTATTCTTCTATTTTGTTTGATAAAGCATCATAGTAATAGGACTGGCGTTATGCCGGGTATCTCTCATATTGGAGTTTAGCAGCCGAACCATTATTGGTTAGGCATCGCTGTCTAAACACAAAAAAGTATTTGACACTTTACGAGATAGATTGTTCCGCAAAAGGATGGACAGAATTACTGGCCGTCGCACTTTGCTTCTTCCAGCTGTTGGGTGCGCTGGACATCCATCTGTTCAACAGACTATTTCTAAATTAGATGATTGGATTTCACGTTATTACGTTTCCTACTTACCTCATGATTTTTCGCAAGTCGTAGCACATTAGCACTCCTAAATATACTATTTGTTTGGCCTTAGCATAAAATCTCCCGCAGCCTCGTTTGACAGATAATCATTATTCTATAAATGGCTGTCTTAAAACACATGGCTGAGTTACACAAAAGTGGGAGATAGATAGTTCCGTCAAAGGATGGGCAGAATTACTGGCCGGCACACTCTGCTGCTCCCAGCTGATGAGTGCGCCGGAAATCCATCTGTCCGATAGAAAATTTCTGAATTTGCAGATTCCTAAATCTTATCTTAAAGATTGCTTCACTGAGCACACTTCACTGAACAACAATAGCTGCTAGAATCGATCATTGAAGCGCTCATTGAAGCGATCATTGAAGCGATCATTGAAGTTTGTCTTATTTGTCAAAAGACTTAAATAAGTAGTTTTATTATCAAGCGTTTTATTTATTGCTTTTCTTAAACTTCTGTCTGCTTTCGTGCCTGGGAGTGTGGTGTTTACACGTAATTACTGTTTAATTTTACTCGTAGCTTAATCTCCTAAAGCCTCGTTTGACAGATAATCATTATACTATAAATGGCTGTCTCAAAACGCAAGGCTGAGTTACACAAGTGGGAGATAGATTGTTCCGTCAAAGGATGGGCAGAATTACTGGCCGGCACACTCTGCTGCTCCCAGCTGATGAGTGCGCCGGAAATCCATCTGTCCGATAGAAAATTTCTGAATTTGCAGATTCCTAAATCTTATCTTAAAGATTGCTTCACTGAGCACACTTCACTGAACAACAATAGCTGCTAGAATCGATCATTGAAGCGCTCATTGAAGCGATCATTGAAGCGATCATTGAAGTTTGTCTTATTTGTCAAAAGACTTAAATAAGTAGTTTTATTATCAAGCGTTTTATTTATTGCTTTTCTTAAACTTCTGTCTGCTTTCGTGCCTGGGAGTGTGGTGTTTACACGTAATTACTGTTTAATTTTACTCGTAGCTTAATCTCCTAAAGCCTCGTTTGACAGATAATCATTATACTATAAATGGCTGTCTCAAAACGCATGGCTGAGTTACACAAGTGGGAGATAGATAGTTCCATCAAAGGATGGGGCAGAATTACTGGCCGGCACACTCTGCTGCTCCCAGCTGATGAGTGCGCCGGAAATCCATCTGTCCAACATGAAAAGCTGCTAATACCTATTAAATAAGGGTGACTATTAGCCTACTTGTATTGCGCAAGTAGGGGTTGTAGTCTAGTGGCGTCGGACTCCCAACTTAAAGGTCGAGGGTTCGATTACCGACTCCACTGCAACAATTTGTGTCCTTTAGCGAGACGACTAGCTGTTGGTACCAGCATCAGCTGGGATAATTGAGAGTGGGTGCGGCGTCCTTTCAGTCCATGGACTGAACAGCTGTACGCTGCCTTCAGATGTGCCGCGCCCGTGCAATTGCTGCTGCAGTGCCTGCTTAATATTTTTACTATTGCAAACGCATCGCGACAAGAATTTGTATTATGAATAGTTACTTTTTAATAATTGTCGCTGCTCAACAAGGTTGTGAATATTGAATTCGAAAAGTAAAAAGAAATAACTAAACAGAGTCTCACAGAAGCCATCGAAGCGCATTTTTTGTATCTATGACTCGGATTTCGCCACAATACCAACACACGTACGGAGCTGCATTGTTTCGTCATAATAATCTAGTGTGATTAGAATCAGTTCTGCTTAGCACACTTTTTTGCAGTGCTATTTAACATTTAATTAGTCTAAAACTTGACGGTGCGAGCAGAGCTTCAAATTTACATTTTAAATCGATTTAACTCAAGTTGTTTGAGTGTCTCTCACAGTCGCGTTTGACATTGAAACTAGAAACGTTTATATCACTGTGTCGTAACGCTCGACGTAAATACACAAAAGTGGGAGATAGATAGTTCCGTCAAAGGATGGACAGAATTACTGGCCTGGCACACTCTGCTGCTCCCAGCTGATGAGTGCGCCGGAAATCCATCTGTCCGATAGAAAATTTCTGAATTTGCAGATTCCTAAATCTTATCTTAAAGATTGCTTCACTGAGCACACTTCACTGAACAACAATAGCTGCTAGAATCGATCATTGAAGCGCTCAGTTGAAGCGATCATTGAAGTTTGTCTTATTTGTCAAAATACTTAAATAAGTAGTTTTATTATCAAGCGTTTTATTTATTGCTTTTCTTAAACTTCTGTCTGCTTTCGTGCCTGGGAGTGTGGTGTTTACACGTAATTACTGTTTAATTTTACTCGTAGCTTAATCTCCTAAAGCCTCGTTTGACAGATAATCATTATACTATAAATGGCTGTCTCAAAACGCATGGCTGAGTTACACAAAAGTGGGAGATAGATTGTTCCGTCAAAGGATGGGCAGAATTACTGGCCGGCACACTCTGCTGCTCCCAGCTGATGAGTGCGCCGGACATCCATCTGTTCAACAATAACGCTGTCTTTTTAGATCAATAAATCGAAATTGGGATAATTTCTACAATTTTGCTAATAGAACACAACTAAATTAAACTGAATATCGTGGCTTAATGGGCACAGCTTTCTATTTGCCAATAAAACTTTTGTGTTGGAGTTATAGAGCTAAAGTTCCAAAGCGCTGTGTCAATATACTGAAATCTAAGTATGGATGATCGATTTTCTTTTAACAGAAAAGCTGCTGAACACACTATTATATTCTAGTAATCTAGCACTGTCCAATTAAATGTCATTGTCGTCCTGGTCTTATTACTCAATGCTTACAACTAAACGAACAAAATGCAGCTTTCATTTTTAAAGCACAATGTACTTTGCGAAATTCAAAGTTCAGATGTAAGTTACAGAAAACGAAATTGACTTGAATAGGTCATCCGTCTCCCTTTGTCTAATTCGATGTTATTTACCATGTTTTTCGGGCATCGAATTTAACTTTCGATAGCGGCATGCTATTTAAATGGGAGAAACAGTAGTAAAAAGCTGTTCAGCTTACGGCCGGTGGACTTCTATAAAAGTACAGGCGTACTTTTCTTTTTTTGATAATGTCACTGGTAACCAACCTGAACTACATATTCTATTTCGCTACGTTTTATTTAATATTATTTTCTTAACTTATACATCTCCTTTTGTCTTAGTCGATGTTGTCCACTTTTGTTTCTGACATCGAATTAAGCAGTCAACAGCAAAGTGCTGATTGAAATTGGAGAGACAGTGTAAATATACTGGTCAGCTTACGGCCGATGGACTTATAAAAGTACACGCGTACTTTTTATCGATAAGTTCATTGGTAACCAACCTGATCAACATGTTGCACTGTATTTTGATTTCGTCCTACGTACAAGTAAATGAGTTTAGCTACTACTAGCTGCAAGTGGTACATCTCTCTTTTGTCGAATGCGATGTCATCAATTTTGTCTCTGATTTCGTATTGAACAGACAAACGGCATAATGCTGCTGTAAAGGGAGAAACAATATTCTGCTCAGCTTACGGCCGATGGACTTTTATAAAAGTACATGCGTACTAATTATCGATAAGTTCATTGGTAACCAACCTGATCTACATGTTGTACTGTATGCAATTAGATGGCTCCGACATATAGAATATTATTGAATTTTACTACTTCAAGTAGTTTAATCTCTCCAAGTCAAGTTCGATGTCATTAATTATGGTTTCGGCTGTCGTATTTAACAGACAAACAGCAAAAGCGCTGTTAATATGGGGAGAAACAAAATAACAAAAACTGATCAGTTTACGGCCGGTGGACTTTTATTAAGTACTAATGTACTATTCCTAACTATAAGTTCGCCGGTAACCAACCTGATCAACAGTGCGTCATTCACATTTCTTTTGCTCTCAAACTGTAAGTAAAAAATGGCAAATCAAGTTCTGTCTAAATTCGACCCTCACCTCGCAGGTACACATGCGACGACACGAAGAAATCTATCCGTACAGTTGCGAGTACTGCTTTCACCGTTTCATCACTAAAAGCAATCTGAAATATCACCTGCGCACTCATCCGGCTAGGGATCTGCGAACAGTTTCAAGAGTGCTGGAGCCACAGTTAGACCCGGCTCCAGCTCTGGAACCCTTGGAGATTGTCTACGATGCTAATTTTCAACGCGTCCTGGTACCCTCAGCGCCAGCCCGCAGTCTTGGCGTGGTGGCCGATGCTCCGGATCCCAGCCGGCCGCATCGGTGCGATCAGTGCGGCAAAATCTTTAAAAAGAAAGGCCACCTGCAGCGTCACGTGATGAGTCATTGCAATCTGAGGCCACACTTTTGTCCAATGTGCCAACGCTGTTATAGTACAGCTAATGTACTGCAGCAGCACATACGAACAGTGCACGATGGCCAACGACCATTTACCTGCGACCGCTGCCCGAGTCTGTCGTTTAAGAGTCGCAGCAATCTTAATCGGCACATTGACAATTGGCATGGCGATGGTGTTAGCTTCTTCTGCAATGTCTGCCACAAGGTTTGTTGCAATGATCAGCGGACTAGGGGTGGGGAGAAACAAATTCTAATCTCTACCCCGTCTAATCCTTGTTAAACAGACTAAAGTCTCGCTTCTCTTTCGGCAATTTTTCGAATTTTTCACAGATTCGAACTTCTGACCTCCTTTGCCAATTAAGCAGTAGTCAACCTTTTCTACTAATTGCAGTTGGAATAGAAAGGAATGGAATGGAACTGAACTAAAACACAGCAAGGCGTTATGGTGGTGTGGCAAAGGGGTAACCGGGTTTATTTCCCGCACCAAGTTGCCTGAACTCGATTCTGATTCTCGATTCAGGTGTGTACATCTGCCTTGACTTTCTCATCGTCAGGCAGTGTACACTACATTTCACTGTTGCCCCTCAAGGGCGTAAATTGCACACCAAATGAATGTGGCCTCGCCGCGGAATCGCCGCGGAATCGAACTTAGTGACCGTGGTGCGAGAGGCAAACGCGTTGACCGCTCTGCCACCGACCCCTCTTTAGGGCCAACCTCCAAGGCATTGTAATAGTGAGCACTGCCTGACAATGAGTAGGTCAGTGTAAATTGTACAACCCTGTGTGAGTGTGTGCCTGTGTACGTATCTGTGGTTGCGTGTGTGCTCAGGAGTCAGCGGAATGGCCAGTATTGCCTCATCGCTGGCTGCGGGTCTACTGTATACTTCCACAATATTATTACAAGGCCATATAAAATCCTATTCTACACGATGCGCAGGGCTTTCGCACGCGCACCAAATGCAAGCGGCATTCCATTGCGCACACGCGTCGCGGCGACCCGGTGCCCCGCACCAGCTACGCCCTGGCGCTGGTGCCGGATCCGCCGCAGGCGCCCCAGCCGGTGCTGCCCACAGACGACCTGATGCAGGACGCGCTAACCAGCCTGTGCCCTACGGATGTGTCATTTTTATCCAATCTACACGGCTCGGCTTCTGTTATTGATCAGCCCGAAATTGATCGATTGTTAAATACCTGTCTGAATGGTACGGACTTTTTTATGTGGTTACAACTGTTCAGTCCATAGACTGGGAGGGTTCCACTAGCAGAAATTCGAACTCTCGACCTCTCAAATGACATTTCGAAAATTAATTTTTATATTCTTTATTAGCTTCATATTACAGCATGACACGAAAGATAATACAGCATTAAATAATATGCAGACATGCCTGCTGTAGAGCCTTGATCGCAAGAGGACGTTGTTGGGGGTGCCAGCTCGTCAGGGCTGCGCGTCGGCACTCCATTGAATGTCCCGAAGTCTGTCTGTATGTTTTCAGGTCAGCTTAGAAGGTCGCCATCGTCAATTTAATTTACTGATCATCTCTCCTGACTGAAGAAACTGACGACTGCATGCAGCTGTCTTTGAGATGCTGATCGGGTGCTTTTGTTGAAGGTCCCGACAGTCGCCGCCGATGGTCCAGATTGTGATGAAGGGAATCCTGGTGACTAGGATGCTGAGAACAAAGGTCCCTGCGACTGATTGGCATAGTTTTTGGAGCCGACATGGTTCCATGAGGAATTTTTTAATTGGAATAACGACGAGGTCTTCTTACTGTTAATTATTTGTTTGCTTTTCAGGCATGGACAGTCTCGACGCTGTAGTGCCCGCTCATCTAGATCCGAGCTTGGACAGCACCGCAGCTCCGCCGCCGCCCCCGGCTCCGACTTCGTCGCATGTCTCGGCGTCAATGCCCGGAACATCCGGCGCTGGAATTTTACAGCAGACTTTAACCATTGCCGCTAGTGGCAGGGCTGCAACCTTGAATCGCCTATCTAATCCCACCGGGGTTGTTACGGACTCGATGCACGATCTCAATGCTCAATTGTCTAGCGTATTGTCTACAGATTTTCCACAACTAACCGAGGCTCTCTATGCTAGCGATGGAACGGCTACGGTTAACCAATATCCCATCCCTAAGGGAGATGATATGGTAGGTTGGACAAATTCTAAATATGAGAAAAATATGTATTTTCTTTGAGATGACTAAAATAATGATATTGTGAAAGTTTGCTTTTAAAAGTTTGATAGTACGAGCCTAGAATATATACTTAATTTTATTATTATTATATTTTAAATTGGTAGATAGATAGTAGAATATTGATTAGAGAGAATTCATTGTAGAAGTTAGTCCTATCCGGGATGCTGGACCCGTGCGTCAGCTTTCGCTCTTGCACCTTATTTTATTTATTAGAGCAAGCAATTAAAACTAAAACATTGAAGTTAAGTCCCTAAAGCAGCAGTAGAGGTGTTCACAAAGTGAAATTGAAATTCGTTTGCATGTTTATTGTAATTAGGTTTTGGTATTTTATACTTGTTACTAGTAGTGTGTGTGAGTAGTCACTACACTCTAAGGGGGTGAGACTTGATTGGGTATATAACTTATATACAGGCCACATAAGAGCCTGACGGTGTTTTTGCATAACTAGGCCCTAGTGTATCTAACCTCCGCGTAAGTTGTTGTTGTTGTTATTAAGTTTGGGGTAAAACACAGGGTTTTTTACACCCTGCTCCCCGCGTAAGAAGACAAGATCTAAAGTTTTAGTAGCGAAACAAAGCGAAAGCAAGCTTCGCTTCTATTAGAGTTACTTTCCAGTTTTCTACTATAAGTAGTAGGTTGCATTCATATCTTATAATTTGTTTACGCTGCGCAGATAAGCCTGGACGCCTACTACGGCTGCGCAAAGTGTCAGCGCAGTTTCTACAAGGCCAAACAGCTGCAGCTGCACGTGCGCACGGAGCATCACCAGGAACGGCCGGCCTGTCGGCAGTGCGGCAAGGCGTTCCAATCTGAGCTAGCCTTGAAGAATCACAGCCTGGGCCACGATCCGACTAAGCCCAAGCAGTGTCACGACTGCGGCCAGGCATTCAATAGTCAGAGCGCCCTGGCTGTCCACACCACTGTGAGGCACAATGATAGGCGACATTTCCGATGCAATCATTGCGAGAGGGATTTTCACAGTATCAAGCATCTGCAATTGCATATTGGCGAGCTGCGCTCCGAGCGAGAGAGCCTGCTTGTGGATTTGAAACAGGTTAGGATGGGCTGCTAATACATTTATAGTTACTGTTCAATAGGCTCTTTCCTAGCCTGCAGGAGTTCCTCATGGTAGCGAAAAAAAATTTTCTAGCTTTTTCTTAAATTCCAGTGACATTCAGTAACGTGACAGAAATCTCCATAGAGGTACAGGAATTGCAATGAAAGTAGAAGAATTGCAATGAAAGTACAGGAATTGCAATGAAAGTACAGGAATTGCAATGAAAGTACAGGAATTGCAATGAAAGTACAGGAATTGCAATGAAAGTACAGGAATTGCAATGAAAGTACAGGAATTGCAATGAAAGTACAGGAATTGCAATGAAAGTAGAAGAATTGCAATGAAAGTACAGGAATTGCAATGAAAGTACAGGAATTGCAATGAAAGTACAGGAATTGCAATGAAAGTACAGGAATTGCAATGAAAGTAGAAGAATTGCAATGAAAGTACAGGAGTTGCAATGAAATTACAGGAATTGCAATGAAAGTAGAAGAATTGCAATGAAAGTACAGGAGTTGCAATGAAATTACAGGAATTGCAATGAAAGTAGAAGAATTGCAATGAAAGTAGAAGAATTGCAATGAAAGTAGAAGAATTGCAATGAAAGTAGAGGAATTTCAGTGACAGTACAGAATCTTGAATGAAAGAACAGAAACTCAAGGAAATTACAGAAACTCGAAGGAAAGTACAGAAACTCGAAGGAAAGTACAGAAACTCGAAGGAAAGTACAGAAACTCGAAGGAAAGTACAGAAAATCGAAGGAAAGTGCAGAAACTCGAAGGAAAGTACAGAAACTCGAAGGAAAGTGCAGAAACTCGAAGGAAAGTACAGAAAATCGAAGGAAAGTGCAGAAACTCGAAGGAAAGTACAGAAACTCGAAGGAAAGTACAGAAACTCGAAGGAAAGTGCAGAAACTCGAAGGAAAGTACAGAAACTCGAAGGAAAGTGCAGAAACTCGAAGGAAAGTACAGAAACTCGAAGGAAAGTACAGAAAATCGAAGGAAAGTGCAGAAACTCGAAGGAAAGTGCAGAAACTCGAAGGAAATTACAGAAACTTAAATGAAAGTACAGGAATTCCACTGAAAGTACAAGAGTTCCGATGAAAGTACAGAAATATCCTTAAAGTACAAGATATCTTCTGAAAGTGTGTGAAATGCAATTAATGTGCAGATGCCCTGAAAAACTTCAGGAAAAATCAAAGTCTCGTAAAGAAAATAAGCATGGAAAATCCCTTAAAACCAAAGTAAATACCGTTTCACACATCCCTGCCGAAATGACAACACTATTGCTTCACCACTCCAGGCTAGGAACTATCAGCTGGGCAGTCGAGAGTTTGATCGAGAGCGCCGGAATCAGATTCGCCTACCAGAGGAGGAGACCCGCAGCCTGGCTCAGGCCGCTGTCACCACCGACATGACCGTGTCGCAGCGCATGCTGGTCCGTGCAGCCAAATTGCGTCACACCGACGCTGGCGTTAATCTAACCGAAATTGCGCGAGCCGGCGGAATCTCTGCAGCGAATCGCGTCGCCGACACACGCGCCGATTCGGACGATAGTCGCGACGGCGATGAATCGGCCAGCGATCGTCTGGTCTGCAAGATTTGCGGCGCCAGATTTGCTCGCAGAATTGAATTGCTTCGGCATGGCTCAGTACACACCGGCGCCAGGCCCTACAAATGCAACATCTGCCAGAAGACGTTTACGGCTAACAGCTCGCTGAAGTATCACGTAACTAGGCTGCATAGCCAGCAGGTGGGTCGTCTATGACTATGTCATAATTTGAGATTTGCACCTAAATTATCGGGAGCTCGAGGAGACAGTTCCAGCAGAGACAATCAAGGGAACGGTTTTCAGGATTGACAATCAAGGGAACGGTTTCCAGGAGTGACAATTAAGGGCACGGTTTCCAGGATTGGCAATCAAGAGAACGGTTTCCAGGAGTGACAATCAAGGGAACGGTTTCCAGGAGTGACAATTAAGGGCACGGTTTCCAGGATTAACAATCAAGAGAACGGTTTCCAGGAGTGACAATCAAGGGAACGGTTTCCAGGAGTGACAATCAAGAGAACGGTTTCCAGGAGTGACAATCAAGGGAACGGTTTCCAGGAGTGACAATCAAGAGAACGGTTTCCAGGAGTGACAGTCCTGGGAACGGTTTCCAGGAGTTACGATCAATGGAACGGTATCCAGAAGTGACAATTAACGGAACGGTTTCCAGGAGTGACAATCAAAGGAACGGTTTCCAGGAGTGACAATCAAGGGAACGGTTTCCAGGAGTGACAATTAAGGGCACGGTTTCCAGGAGTGACAATCAAGAGAACGGTTTCCAGGAGTTACGATCAATGGAACGGTATCCAGAAGTGACAATTAACGGAACGGTTTCTAGGAGTGACAATTGAGGGAACGGTTTCCTGGTGTGACAATCAAGGGAACGGTTTCCAGGAGTGACAATCCTGGGAACGGTTTCCAGGAGTTACGATCAATGGAACGGTATCCAGAAGTGACAATTAACGGAACGGTTTCCAGGAGTGACAATCAAAGGAACGGTTTCCAGGAGTGACAATCAATGGAACGGTTTCTAGGAGTGACAATCAAGGGAACGGTTTCCAGGAGTGACAATCAATGGAACGGTTTCCAGGGTGAAAGTGAACATAGCGGGGCTGACTGAAGAGTGTAAAAGAAATTTAAATTTTTTTATAAATGAAGATGTTGGTCCTAATAAAAAGCGAATTCCGGTATGAACACTCAGGTGAAGCTTCTCGCTTGTCACCTGTGCAAGAACTACTTCGCCTCCAAGAGCAGCCTGCGAGTCCACATGAATCTGCACGCCGGTGCCAGGCCCTATCGTTGCCAGTTGTGCGCGGAAAGTTTCCACTTCTCGTCGGCCAGGAAGCGGCACTATTTGAAGGCGCACGGCCTGCTGCTTCGACGCGACCCCCAGACGGCCCGGGTCCAGCCAGTGCCAGTCGGCTCCGACGCCGGCAGGCAGCAGGCTTCATCTTCGGTAGCAATCGAGAATGATCAACCATCAGCATCGGTGGCTGATGCTGCCAACGGAAAATCAGCAGCTACAGAAGCAGCCGCGGCAGACATTCCAAGGCAGCCAAAGCACCGGCAACGACAGCCGCCTCAGAGAGATCCGCAGCTGCAGCAGCGGCGTCAGCGGTACAGGCAGCAGCAGCTGCGCAAGAAGCAGCAACAGCAACAGCAACAGCTGATATTTCAACAGCAACAGCAGCAGCAGCTTCAACAGCAGCAGCAGCAGCTTCAACAGCAGCAGCAGCAGCAGCAGCTTCAACAGCAGCAAGCTCTTCAGCAACAGCAGCAGCAGCTAGCTGTTCTAAGCGTTGATGCGGGCAACGTGTTTTACATTCTCGGCAGTGCAGACATGCTTACTGCCTCCGGCGACATTGTCAGCTCCGTTGGCGCCAGCGGCGCCGGTGGAACAACGCTGCTGCTAGCCGACACCGATCACGGCGACTTGTCGCTTCTTCTGCAAAGCTACAGCATGGCAACTGCTGCCACTGGCGCCTCTGTTCCTATGGTGGCCAGCTCTTCAGCTAACAGTGCTCAGACAGCGGCTACCATTGTTGATGTGGCTTCCGCATTGGAGATCGACATCGATGCTGGCAGAGATGACGCCGGCGTTGCCAAGGTGGTCGTCCCCGCAGATCAGCATCATCTGGACGCCCGGCCGAGTACTGGCTTTGACTCGGCTGATCCGGTTGGTCAAGCCGCCAGCGAGTCGCTGTTAAAGGAGCTTAGCGGCGAGCCTGGACCCTCGCAGTCGCAACAACAACAGCAACAGCAGCAGCCTTCCAATACGTCAGCAGCAACCACGTTGGCTATTGGCGCGAGTGGGGTGAATCGGCGGCCGGGGCGAAATTATCGACGCCTGCCCGACGCAGCCCCATCAGCTAGCTCCGCCTCCGCCTCGGCCGCAGCCGCCGCCGTGTCAGCCGCTGGCTTTAAGAGCAGCTATCGTTGCGACCAGTGCATGCAGTTCTTCAACAGCTCCACGGCCTTCACTACCCACGCCTGCTCAGCCGACGCGGCCTCCTTGGCTGCGGCTAACGCGGCCGCTTCAATGGCAGCCGCTGTCGCGGTTGGCGGTGGGCCAACTAAGCCGCAGCCTCTGCACAAGTGCCAGCCCTGCGATCGCGTCTTCAGCTGCCTGTCGCATCTTCGCCGACACGAGGAGTCGCACTCGCGCAGCGAAGGCCACGTTTGTCTGACCTGCGGCGCCCGCTTCACCCAGCGCTCCTCGCTGGCCACACACACGCTGCTGCACTCCGATAGGCCCAGGCCGCACGTGTGCAAAGTGTGCAATCTGAGATTCTCCCAGCGCGGCAATCTGGTCAGGCACATGCGGATGCTGCATAGAAGCGAGGCGGCCACTCAGTGATCGTTAGGGCCTGTTTTTTAATGCTGTCTTTTGTAACAATTCGTTTTGCTATGCTTTCAGTAAAGTTAATTATTTTCTAGTTTTTGTTGCTCGTCATACTCGTAATTTTATCTGTTTTCTATCCTTGTTGGCTTGTACAAATGAATTATAAATTATAATAGCTAATTATTCGAATTTTATTTATTGTGCTGTATGGAATAAAATTCCTGCTTGTATTGTTCAATTATTTTTCGAGACAGTTTTAATTGTAGTATATGTATAATCTGAATTACACCATTTTCTATACATATCGGCTGAGTATTGATCTCGAAGGTAAATAAACCGTTCCTTTTTTTCAGTTCAAATTCGAATTCGGCAGCTCGCAAATCTACAATAATACTTATAGTAGTAAATTAATAAACTAATCAAAATTCATCATGGAAGTGGATTTGTCAGCTGCAGCTGTGCCTTTGACTAGCGGCGACCCGGCTGTTGTCGCGACTGTCGCCTCAGGCTCCGGTCACATGGCTCCAGCTGGCGTCCAACCATCTGTTAACGCCGCCCTGCATCCTCTGGTGCTGCTGACAATCTCGGATCATTGGACTCGCTGCCGTCTGCAGTTCAATCACACACGCGTACTGGGCGCCCTTCTCGGCAAGCAGGAGGGTCGGCTGGTTGAAATCTGCAACTGTTTTGAATTGGCGCCCTATTTTCCGCAGTCGGCCGGCGCGTCACCAGCTTCGCTTGCGGACACTATTGATGTTGGCTTCTTCCAGACTCGCCTAGCTCAGTATCGCGAAGTTTACCCCAGTCTTAGTGTTGTCGGCTGGTATTACTGCTGCGACTTGCCTGATGAGGTACGTTGGAGAAAATAAATTTATTCGTTTCCTCCCACTCAAATCCCACCTTAAGCATATCTCCCCAGCCTAAACTCTACCACAAACATTTTTTCGCGATCCTAAACTTAATCCTAAACATTTCTTCACATTGTGAACTTAATCCTGAACATTTCTTCACATTGTGAACTTAATCCTGAACATTTCTTCCCATCATGAACTTCATCCCTGATCATTTCTTCCCATCATAAACTTCATCCCTGATCATTTCTTCCCATCATAAACTTCATCCCTGATCATTTCTTCCCATCATGAACTTCATCCCTGATTATTTATTCCCATCATGAACTTCATCCCTGATTATTTATTCCCATCATGAACTTCATCCCTGACTATTTATTCCCATCATAAACTTCATCCCTGATTATTTATTCCCATCATGAACTTCATCCCTGATTATTTATTCCATCATGAACTTCATCCCTGATCATTTCTTCCCATCATGAACTTCATCCCTGATCATTTCTTCCTATCATAAACTTCACCCAGAACATTTTTTCCCATCATGAACTTCACCCTGAACATTTCTTCCTATCATAAACTTCACCCTGAACATTTCTTCCCATCATGAACTTCACCCTGAACATTTCTTCCCATCATGAACTTCATCCAGAACATTTCTTCCCATCATGAACTTCACCCTGAACATTTCTTCCCATCATGAACTTCATCCCTGATCATTTCTTCCTATCATAAACTTCACCCAGAACATTTTTTCCCATCATGAACTTCACCCTGAACATTTCTTCCTATCATAAACTTCACCCTGAACATTTCTTCCCATCATGAACTTCACCCTGAACATTTCTTCCCATCATGAACTTCATCCAGAACATTTCTTCCCATCATGAACTTCACCCTGAACATTTCTTCCCATCATGAACTTCATCCAGAACATTTCTTCCCATCATGAACTTCATCCAGAACATTTCTTGCCATCATGAACTTTATCCAGAACATTTCTTCTTTTACAATTGATCCCTAATCGATTGCTGCAGGTGACAGACACGGAGGCTGCGCTGCACAAGCAGGTATGCGACCTAGTGATGTCTGACTCGCCCCTGATGCCCGTCCTACTCCGCCTGCTGCCGGGATCGGCGGCTGGCACATCGGAGTCCCTTCCTGTTCGCCTATTTGAATCGGTACTTGAACTGGTTAATGGTTCGCCGAAGTGCCTATTTATCCCACTGACCTACATTCTGGCTACTGAGGAGGCTGAAAGAATCGGAGTTGATCACGTGTCTAGGGATATATCTGGCAGCGGCGGGACCAAGGTACAATCGCGATGAAAAAATCGTGTATTTCTACTGCCAGTAGAGTAGTTTGCATTATTCTAATCGAATATGGTGTTTTTTGCTTCACTCGTAAAAGGTGACCGAAGCATTGGTGGTTCAGCGCAGCGCAGTGCGCGCATTGCACAGCCGGCTGGGCCTGCTGATGGCCTATCTGCGCGACGTCACAGCCGGCCGATTGCCGCCCTGTCATGCCGTGCTGCGCGATCTGCGCCGCCTAGCCGATCAGCTGCCGGTCTGCGGCGGTCCGGAATTTTATAGGGCCTTCTATCGCCAGTGCAACGATGTGCAACTCACAGCCCTGCTGGGCACACTCATTCAAGCTACTAACAGTATGCACCAACTCATTGGGCGAACCGCGCTAATGCAGGACAGGCGAAGGCGAGGAATGATGCAGAGCGGCTTCAATTGATTGCTTTAATTTGCTTACCCCTGGGCTTGTAATGCGTTGGAATGTCTACCGGCTGTTACCCCACTAAAACCACCCTAAATCTACGAGCTGTTACCCCACCAAAACCACCCTAAATCTACGAGCTGTTACCCCACCAAAACCACCCTAAATCTGCCAGCTGTTACCCCACCAAAACCACCCTAAATCTACCAGCTGTTACCCCACCAAAACCGCCCTAAATCTACCAGCTGTTACCCCACCAAAACCACCCTAAATCTACCAGCTGTTACCCCACCAAAACCACCCTAAATCTACCAGCTGTTACCCCACCAAAACCACCCTAAATCTACCAGCTGTTACCCCACCAAAACCACCCTAAATCTACACAACTTTTACCCCACCAAACCCGCCCTAAATCTACTGGCTGTTATCCCACCAAACCCGCCCTAAATCTACCAGCTGTTACCCCACCAAAACCACCCTAAATCTACCAGCTGTTACCCCACCAAAACCACCCTAAATCTACCAGCTGTTACCCCACCAAACCCGCCCTAAATCTACCAGCTGTTACCCCACCAAACCCGCCCTAAATCTACCAGCTGTTACCCCACCAAACCCGCCCTAAGTCTACCGGCTGTTACCCCACCAAAACCACCCTAAATCTACCAGCTGTTACCCCACCAAACCCGCCCTAAATCTACCGGCTGTTACCCCACCAAAACCACCCTAAATCTACCAGCTGTTACCCCACCAAACCCGCCCTAAATCTACCGGCTGTTACCCCACCAAAACCACCCTAAATCTACCAGCTGTTACCCCACCAAACCCGCCCTAAATCTACCGGCTGTTACTCCACAAAACCCGCCCTAAATCTACCGGCTGTTACCCCACCAAACCCGCCCTAAATCTACCAGCTGTTACCCCACCAAACCCGCCCTAAATCTACCAGCTGTTACCCCACAAAACCCGCCCTAAATCTACCGGCTGTTACCCCACCAAACCCGCCCTAAATCTACCAGCTGTTACCCCACCAAACCCGCCCTAAATCTACCGGCTGTTACCCCACCAAACCCGCCCTAAATCTACCGGTTGTTACTCCACCCACCCTAAATGTTACTGACCTCACTCCAGCAAAAGAATCACTAATTTCTTAGTTTATACTTTAATTGTGCTTGTTAAATTTTTGTTATTAATATGATTCGGGCATGTTATCTTCAGTTTGATATATTAAGTAAAAATTGTTTTACTGTAATTCTGACTATAATAAAGTTTCTTAAAGCTAAAGTCTCCTTTGTCATAACTATGATAGTTTGATAGTTTGATAGTAACCTGTTCTATATCCTATTAAACGGACAATTATTATTGAAAAGTGGCCAGTGTTTATCCAATTTTCTATACCGGTTTTTTATTTAAGCCTCTTCATATACATAAGAGGCTCTTCATATATAATAATTAATATATCGCAATTAATTTGCTTGTTGTGTAAAGTAACTTTGTTAAATACAGATCAATTAGAGATTATGGGCTCAGAAATGAGAATGAGAAGTCAATGACTACTAAAGCAAAAAGTAGTGATTTTTAAAAACAACTATTTTTCTAGCGTCCTTTAAAAATCAAAGACTCCTATTATATCAAGCATCTATGCTAACTTTCTTTATTCGGATGCAGTATCAATATTTGTATATTGTGCCCGTTATCGTCCCTTCGGACCATAGACATAACGTTATAGAACATAGAAATACACTTGCCTTTTATCTTTCAACTTTTACCATAGACAACCCGCGTTTCGTTTCAGCAAACTTTGCTAGTTTCTACACTTGAGTGCTGATATAACTAGCAAGATTATATAGAAGAATGCACGCTACTGAGCAACAATTCGGTGTAGCAGACAACGATACCGACTATGAGGACGGCTCGCTAACAGACGAAGACAATGTTGAACTAAAACAATTAAAAAACAGTCGCAATAGTATTAAAAATAAGAAAAAGAAGCTGGTCGCTGAGGTGCCACGCGAGCCCTACAAGTGTGCCACGGTGGCCGCTGTTTCGTCGCCGACAATTTCTAATGGCGTCGGTACACTGCCATTGCGCAGTCGTTTCCAATTGACCAACCAGCCTAGTAGCGAGGATTCAATCCGGTCTAGACGGTTGGTGCCCTACGAGACCGACGCGGCCACTGTGGCTTGGCTGCTAGCTCACAATCAGCAGTTGACTTCGTCAGCGTCTCCCGGCGCCAGCGTCAGCGGAAAGCCCACAGCTCTAGTTAGGCCGTGTCGTCACAGTCGATCTGTGGCTGTGCAAACTGATGCTCTAAGCCTGGATACGTCCTGCTTGTTGGAAGATTTTCTAAGATCTAGTAGAGTTGTTGGCTTGCTTAATAGCAGTGGAAGCGGTGGACCTGCTGCTGCTGTTCAAGGAGCTGCTACTGTTAGCGCTACCGTGAGTTGATTGGTGATTTGGTAAATCAATTTCCTAGCCAATCATAGAGGGCTAATAATCCTTCAATTGTTACCTGAGGAAGGGTAATGATCCTTCAATTGTTAACCTGAGGAAGGGTAATGATCCTTCAATTGTTAACCTGAGGAAGGGTAATGATCCTTCAATTGTTAACCTGAGGAAGGGTAATGATCCTTCAATTGTTAACCTGAGGAAGGGTAATGATCCTTCAATTGTTACCTGAGGAAGGGTAATGATCCTTCAATTGTTACCTGAGGAAGGGTAATGATCCTTCAATTGTTAACCTGAGGAAGGGTAATGATCCTTCAATTGTTACCTGAGGAAGGGTAATGATCCTTCAATTGTTACCTGAGGAAGGGTAATGATCCTTCAATTGTTACCTGAGGAAGGGTAATGATCCTTTAACTGACCCATGAAGAAAGGTAATGATCCTTTAACCCATGAAGAAAGGTAATGATCCTTTAACTGACCCATGAAGAAATGGTAATGATCCTTCATTTGACCGTGTACAATGATCATTCAATAGACGCCTTAGGAGACCTAATGCTGGTCGTGACAGCTCAACTGCACCGTTGTATTACCAGGAAGCGTTGCCAGCAGACGCCGGCACTGAGACGCCGGAGACGCTGCGCAAACGCTGCGACGAGCTGGCCAAGGTCAACTCCGATCTCAAGCGCCTATTGGTTGCCGCCCTAGGCCTGGACTTGCAGGCCCAGCTAGATCGGTTATCCAATGAGCGAGTTCAATTATCAGCTCAACTAGTCGAAGCCAATGCTCGCTGCTCTGAGGTAGTTGAAGAACGCGATCGTCTGGCTATTGAAGCCGACGTTTGGCGCAGCAAATTCACAGCCGGCAGGGTCATGATCGACGAGCTAGCCGGTTGGCGTGCCCGCCTGCGGTCCAGCTATTCTGGCGCTTCTAAGGCTCTAGACCTGATGCTGCAGGAGCGGCAACAGTTGCGCTCGGATCTGGCTGACACTTTCAGTCATTTGTACCTGCTGGCGGCCAGTCAGGATTCAACTTTCTCGCCTGAGCCGCCAAATAACACCTTGGAGTTGTCTATTCATAATCGGCACATCTCTCTGCGCCTCTGGCAACAATGGCGCGGTCGCCATAGCGGTAAGGCTGCATCGTCTGTTGCTTCAATAACAGGCCGGCGCTCTGCGTCATCTAGAGGCCTGTCGAGACTGTACACCGGGCGAGGCGGCCGCTGTTGAAGCTCTTGGCGCCGCATCGGCGCCTAATCTGCTAGCTGACGGCACCGGACGATATTCGGCCGCCTACGCGTCGCCGGAGTCGCGCGCCTGCGAACAGCTGGCCCTGCACAGCTGCAGAGGCTGTCGCGGTGATACATTCGTGATTTGACTGTACGAAGCTGGCTATTAAGATCATAGACACTAGTTTTTTAAGGTCCATTTAAGGGCCAATAGAAAAGCACTATTATTAGCTCGTAGGCATGGCGCTGCCTTGAATCCAAGGACCACTAGAAGTAGGACGGGGCATTTCGTTTCTTGGAAATTTTATTGAAGGCAGATTTTCACTTCAATGACACTTCAAGAAACGAAGTGTCCCGTCCTTCCTTATTCTACAAGCGGTCCTTGCTTGAAACCTCCTGAAAGTTGTCTATGGCCATAAAGGGCAAGGTTATTTTGTTGATTTAGAGTGGTTTTAATGTTTATAACAAGGACTTCTATAGATGCTATTATATAGAAGTCCTTGGTTTATAACCTAGTTTTGTTATTAACTTCTTGGCCCGGTCAGTAAAATTTTAGCCATAGACTATTGACTAGGCAATGACACGAATCAAATTATCAGTCGGGAATCTATTAAATAGTCAACGCGTTTAGGCCATATACTTTGGGGCCGAAACTGAACTTCAAATTGCTTTTACTTACTGAGAGCTAGGTAGAAGGTATAAAAATAACTAGTTTGTGTCCTTTTAAATATCTATATATATATATTCCTGGACGCAATATCTTTACTACAAGCTACTGGTAGTAAGCTATTGTGGCTATTGACAATCTACTTGGTTTGTTTGCTTTGAATCTAAAAAATTATTGATTTAATGATGCATTAGTTGTTAAAATAATTGATAACTATATTGGTTTTAGATAAGTCGGCCATTTTTTAAACTATTTTCTCGATTCAAATTTGTCATCTCTTTCCTTCTCTTAAATTTGAAGAAATCGTGTTTTACTACTATCATTAGTAGACTTTCGTCCGGTTTCAGAGCTAAAAAGCGAAAAAATGCATCTGTCTTTCCACTCTTATCTTGTGTCCCTTGAGATATATCCATTGTGCAGATATTTTGAACTAAAAAATTATTGTTATAGCTCATTTTATTATTTTGTCTGGTGATTTTAGATTTTGTTATTCAGCAAACAGAGCTATACGGACCTTCTCACTCGCTCGGTCTCCTTTGGTCGATGTCAGACAATACTTTATATTATCCTGCGTGTTCGTTCCACTGTGTTGTAATTGTTAAATGGAAACAAATAAATGCTTATTATAATCAATGATATATTTGTTATATCGGTGTTAGTTGATGATTTACGGGTACACAGTAAAAACATTATTTCCTTAAGTTTTTGCTTTGAAAATTATAATCCTACTATTTGAAACTTGGGAATTGTAGCTGTTTCCCATTCTCTTTCGGCTGATTCCCATTCTCCTTCGGCTGTTTTCCATCCTCTTTCGGCTGTTTTCCATCCTCTTTCGGCTGTTTTCCATCCTCTTTCGGCTGTTTCGTATACACTTTCGGCAGTTTCCCATCCTCTTTCGGTTGTTTCCTATACACT
Source organism: Macrostomum hystrix (assembly GCA_950097015.1). Taxonomy (NCBI): domain Eukaryota; kingdom Metazoa; phylum Platyhelminthes; family Macrostomidae; genus Macrostomum; species Macrostomum hystrix. The sequence goes on along the minus strand of CATNEN010000034.1, from coordinate 5,822,859 downwards.
TTCGACAGTTTCCCATCCTCTTTCGGTTGTTTCCTATACACTTTCGACAGTTTCCCATCCTCTTTCGGTTGTTTCCTATACACTTTCGACAGTTTCCCATCCTCTTTCGGTTGTTTCCTATACACTTTCGACAGTTTCCCATCCTCTTTCAGCATTTTTGTATACACTTTCGACAGTTTGCCATCCTATTTTGGCAGTTTGCCATCCTCTTTCGGCTGTTTCCCATATGCTTTCGGCTGTTTCCCATACGCTTTCGGTTGTTTCCCATATGCTTTCGGCTGTTTCCCATACGCTTTCGGTTGTTTCCCATATGCTTTCTTCTGTTTCCCATATGCTTTCGGCTGTTTCCCATACGCTTTCGGCTGTTTCCCATATGCTTTCGGCTGTTTCCCATACGCTTTCGGTTGTTTCCCATATGCTTTCTTCTGTTTCCCATATGCTTTCGGCTGTTTCCCATACGCTTTCGGCTGTTTCCCATATGCTTTCGGCTGTTTCCCATATGCTTTCGGCTGTTTCCCATATGCTTTCGGCTACTTCTCTTCTTAGTTTTTTTGCTGGAATTTCCTCACTTTTCGGATTTCCCGATGTTTTGTCCGTCTAAGCCCTCCTTAGAAACCGATTCCGATATTTTAGAGTGAAAACGCGACCTTGAATTACAGATAATTTTTCAATTTTCAGGCCACTGCTCAGGAGCTCCTAGCCGAGGTTCGCGGCCAGCTCGCTTTGCTGCAGTCCGCGGCCACCGCAGCCGCCGCCTCCAAATCCGGCGACGCCGCCAAGCAGCTGCGAGTCCAACTGGCCGCTGAAAATCTTCAACTGCGCGCCGAAGCCGACCGTCTGCGCGACCAGCTGGTCCGGCTGCAGATGAACAACGGCATTGCCCAGGTGCCACTGCTGGCGCCTGCGCCCGCCGCCAAGGCGCCGGCTGAAGAGTCCAAGTCTGAGCCTGCGGCGGCTAATGGCAACGCTAACAAGAAACAGCCAGCCAAGGTAAGCGAAATTTGTGGAAAAAATTCTTTACAATTCATGTTTGCCTGAACTGAAATGATGGACCTATTCAAACACCAACTGGACCTATTCAAACACCAACTGGACCTATTCAAACACCAACTGGACCTATTCAAACACCAACTGGACCTATTCAAACACCAACTGGACCTATTCAAACACCAACTGGACCTATTCAAACACCAACTGGACCTATTCAAACACCAACTGGACCTATTCAAACACCAACTGGACCTATTCAAACACCAACTGGACCTATTCAAACACCAACTGGACCTATTCAAACACCAACTGGACCTATTCAAACACCAACTGGACCTATTCAAACACCAACTGGACCTATTCAAACACCAACTATTTTAACAGCTTAGTTATATAAACTCTACTGAATGATTCGATGATTATTTTTTATTTACTCTTCTTGCAGGCCGAGAAAGGCAAAGACTCGTCTCAGGGCAAGCCAGCCCAAGCTGCTAAGAAGGGCAAAGATGCCGCACCCGCCGCCGCTGCTGCTCCCGCTGCAGCCGCAGCCGATGGCGGCCTAGACGTCACCCGACTCGACCTGCGCGTCGGCCGCATCGTGTCCGCCGAGAAGCACCCGGACGCTGATGCGCTCTACGTTGAAACTGTTGACGTTGGCGAAGATCGGCCGCGCACCATTGTTAGTGGCCTGGCTGCTCACGTGCCACTCGCCGAATTGCAGGGTGAGTCCATTCCTCCATTGCCGTTACAATCTTGTCTGTGTTTCCGTCTGCTGCTGTCATGTTATATCTCAGACTGCCTTCTTCCGTCTGCTTATGCCTCACCTGTCTTTTTCCGTCTGCTTCTGCCTCACCTGTCTGTTTTCCGTCTGCTTCTGCCTCACATGTCTTTTCCGTCTGCTTCTGCCTCACCTGTCCTTTTACGTTTGCTTCTGCCTCACCTGTCTTTTTCCGTCTGCTTCTGCCTCACCTGTCCTTTTACGTTTGCTTCTGCCTCACCTGTCCTTTTACGTTTGCTTCTGCCTCACCTGTCTTTTTCCGTCTGCTTCTGCCTCACCTGTCCTTTTACGTTTGCTTCTGCCTCACCTGTCCTTTTACGTTTGCTTCTGCCTCACCTGTCTTTTTCCGTCTGCTTCTGCCTCACCTGTCCTTTTACGTTTGCTTCTGCCTCACCTGTCTTTCTGTTTGCTTCTGCCTCACCTGTCTTTCTGTTTGCTTCTGACTGACCTGACCTTTTACGTCTTCTTCTGTCTCACCTGTCCTTTTCCTTCTGCTTCTGCCTCACCTGTCTTTTTCTGTCTGCTTCTGCCTCACCTGTCCTTTTACGTTTGCTTCTGCCTCACATGTCTGTTTTCCGTCTGCTTTTGTCTCACCTATCTGTTTTCTGTCTTATTCTGTCTTACCTGCCTGCTTCCATCTGCTTCAATAGTCTTCACTATTCTCAATATGCAAAAAGCATTCCATTCCATTCCAGGCCGCCTTGCCGTCTTCCTGTTGAACCTGAAGCCGGCCAAGATGCGCGGCATCTCCAGCGAGGGCATGATCATGTGCGCCTCTGCCTCCGGCTCCGTTGAACCCTTGAATCCCCCAGCTGGCTCCGCACCCGGAGATCGCGTCGCCGTTGCTGGTTTTCCGAGCCCGTCGGAACGGCCGCCGGACGCCCAGCTGAATCCTAAGAAGAAGATCTGGGAGACGCTGAAGCCGCACTGCCTGGTTGACGCCGACGGCTTCGCCGGTTTCAACGGCGCCAAATGGCTCGTGCCTGGCAAGGGCGAGGTGCGCGCACCCACCTTGAAATCGGCCCAGATCTCTTAGCCAAATGCTGCCCTTGTGCCAGAACATTATGGACCAGTTGAACCTGTCTACTTATTAAACAGTAGTGACTCTAGGTTAATCACAAATTGACACAAACTAGCTTTCTCAGCTGTTACATCATGCGGCGTAGTTTAATTTGGAGCGTAAGAAACTGTTAATTGTACTACTAAAAATAATTAGTTTACAAATATAGAATACAAAATTGTTGATGGAGAAATAAATTGCCACAACTTGCTTCCATTTGGGCTTAAGAATTTCTTGGGTTCGGTTTTTTTTCTATCGTCTGTGTAGAATTTACTGTTTACAGTTTACTGTTTACTGTTTACAGTTTACTGTTTACAGTTTACTGTTTACAGTTTACTGTTTACAGTTTACTGTTTACAGTTTACTGTTTACAGTTTACTGTTTACAGTTTACTGTTTACAGTTTACTGTTTATAGTTTACTGTTTACTGTTTACTGTTTACAGTTTACTGTTTACATATTCATTCGATCACGCTTGTCTTTCAGCGCCTCTCGCTCGCCTACCGCGGCCTCACTGATCTGGCCTCAGCCCAGGCGCTGTGGCAGCCGCCTAGCAACCAGATCACTGAGCTGGACCTATCTGGCAACTGCCTGACCGATGCCAGCCTGCGCGAACTGTCTCGCCTGCCGAGCCTGGACACTCTAGTTCTAGATGGCAACCGGCTCACCTGTCTGGCCCACCTGCCTAATCTGCCCCGCCTGCGGGTGCTTTGGCTCAATCGCAACAGTTTGCACAATCTGGCCGACTGCGTTCACAGGCTGGTCCGCTGCTGTCCCAGCCTGAGCTCGCTGTCTATGATGGACAATCCGGCCGCGCCCAGCTATTTCAATGGGGCCTCCTATAGTGACTACGAGGATTACAGGTGAGGCTTATTGGTGGTGGAGAAGGATTTAGGATTAGAGAATGATTTCGGGTAGATAAGGATTTGGGATTAGAGAAGGATTTGGGGTTAGAGAAGGATTTGTGATTAGAGAAGGATTTGGGGTTAGAGAAGGATTTGGGATTAGAGAATGATTTCGGGTAGATAAGGATTTGGGATTAGAGAACGATTTCGGGTAGAGAAGGATTTGGGGTTAGAGAAGGATTTGGGGTTAGAGAAGGATTTGGGGTTAGAGAAGGATTTGGGATTAGAGAAGGATTTGGGGTTAGAGAAGGATTTGGGGTTAGAGAAGGATTTCGGATTAGAGAAGGATTTGGGGTTAGAGAAGGATTTATGATTAGAGAAGGATTTCTGATTAGAGAAGGATTTGGGGTTAGAGAAGGATTTAGGATTAGAGAAGAATTGGGATTAGAGAAGTATTTGGGGTTAGAGAAGGATTTGTGTTTATTGCAGGAGGGCTGCGGGCAATGGCGCATGATTTGGTGGCAATTCTGCCCATTTCGCTGACTCCTGAGCACACACGCACACAGATACCGTGCACAGACACACACACAGGTGTGTACATCTGATCTGAACTGACTTTTTCATCGTCAGGCATAGTATGTCATGAGGTTGGCCCTTAAAGGGCGTAAATTGCACGTCAAGCCCCCAAGCCTTCTCTCCGCGGCTGCGCCTCGAATAAATGTGACCTCGCCGCGGAATCGGCGTACAGAGACAGCCTGGATCGAAGTGCTTTATTGCATCTAAAAGCTCTTTAGCGGTTTAAATTCTAGCTAACATGAATTTCACAACTGCGTGTTTAAAAACCCTAACCTGGCACTCTCTCTCCTTCCGCGCATATCCGTAGGCACTTTGTGATCTCGCAGTGCGGCCGTCGGCTGCAGGATCTGGACGGCATTAGAGTCACTCCGCACGAGCGTCAGGCCAGCGCCAGGGCTTTTCCGCGAATCGTCCTACAGCCACCCGGCCAGGGCAGGACAGAGTCGCTCTAGTCATTCCGCTACCACTTTTCACTATTGGGAAATGTTTTTGCTACTCGCTATCTCATTAAAATTATATTAAGATCTATGAGATTTCTTCTTTTCGTATTTTACCTCAATAGAAATCACATTTAGATATCCCAAAGAAGTCTCGCATTGAGATCACTTAAGGTCTCACTGTGGTATCCTAAAATCTCATTGAGATATTCTAAGAAATAAATTTCAGGTCTTCGATTCCCACATTCTCCTATTTCCACGTCTCGTTTTTAGATTTCGTAGAGAGATTGAGATTAAAGTCGCATTGAGATTTCTTAGAATCTCATTGTGATTTCTTAGAGTAATCTCATTGAGATTTCTTAGAGTAATCTCATTGAGATTTCTTAGAGTAATCTCAATGAGATTGTGATTTCTTAGAGTAATCTCATTGTGATTTCTTAGAGTAATCTCATTGTGATTTCTTAAAATAATCTCATTGTGATTTCTTAGAGTAATCTCATTGAGATTTCTTATAATCTCATTGAGATTTCTTATAATCTCATTGAGATTTCCTAAAGTCTCATTGAGATTTCCTAAAGTCTCATTGAGATTTCCTAAAGTCTCATTGAGATTTCCTAAATTGTGAGATTTACAATTTGTTAAATTGTGAGAAATAATCTAAACCTAAATGAGATCTCATATAGATCTCCCTTAGATATAAAACAAATCGATTCCGTTTTTTATAAAGCTATTATACAAGATATCTGCATTCCTTAATCATTTTCCATGAGTAATTTCCATACTGTAATTTTCCAAATTTCCATTTTCCATACTGTAATTATTGTTCGTCAGCATTATTACTAAAAAATAATGAATTTACATTTCATGGTGGGGATATTGCCATTAGCATCACTGTGAGAGGAATATTAAAGTGCTTTTGGGTTCTGTACAAATCATGCAATAGTATATATACTGTTTCCCAGTCTTCCAAATTTTAAGAGACAGTATCTTACAGCATTAACAGTATCTTACAGCATTAACAGTATCTTATTACACCATTAACAGTATCTTATAGCATTAACAGTATCTTACAGATTATTGTCATCTTTTATTGCAAACTCTTTTTTCAAACTCTTTTTTTTCATTAATTGTATTGTGCAGTAATTTTTTTGCAGTCATGTTTGTATTCAGATTATTTCATGACGTTCAGATGAAATATATTTTATGCCAACTTATATTTTACTTGTCCGGCAATATAAATAACTATAAAAAAATACCTCAACTTTTTATGTATTTGTCTTCTTACCGTGACTTTTTAGCTATATAGTTATGTAATTTAGCAACAGTTTCAGTTGGAATCGGCTGACACAACAATTGGAATTGCACGAAGAAACGCATTATACACAGAGGAATCGTTCTAGAAAATTATAAAGACCAATAGAAAAATAATAAACTAGCAGGAATCGCACCATACGGCTATTAAGAATCGCTTGAAAAACTGGATGGAATCGCACCAGACGGCTATCAAGAATCGCTTGAAAAACTGGATGGAATCGCACCAGACGGCTATCAAGAATCGCTTGAAAAACTGGATGGAATCGCACCAGACGGCTATTAAGAATCGCTTGAAAAACTGGATAGAATCGCACCATACGGCTATTAAGAATCGCTTGAAAAACTGGATGGAATCGCACCAGACGGCTATCAAGAATCGCTTGAAAAACTGGATGGAATCGCACCAGACGGCTATTAAGAATCGCTTGAAAAACTGGATAGAATCGCACCATACGGCTATTAAGAATCGCTTGAAAAAACTGGATGGAATCGCACCAGACGGCTATTAAGAATCGCTTGAAAAACTGGATGGAATCGCACCAGACGGCTATTAACAATCGCTTGAAAAACTGGATGGAATCGCACCAGACGGCTATTAACAATCGTTTGAAAAACTGGATGGAATCGCTCCAGACGGCTATTAAGAATCGCTTGAAAAACTGGATGGAATCGCACCAGACGGCTATTGAGAATCGTTTGAAAAACTAGTTGGAATTGCACCAGACGGCTATTAACAATCGTTTTAAAAATTGGATGGAATCGCACCAGACGGCTATTAACAATCGTTTGAAAAACTAGATGGAATCGCACCAAACGGCTATTAAGAATCGTTTGAAAAACTAGATGGAATCGCTCCAGACGGCTATTAACAATCGTTTGAAAAAACTAGATGGAATCGCTCCAGACGGCTATTAAGAATCGTTTGAAAAACTAGATGGAATCGCTCCAGACGGCTATTAACAATCGTTTGAAAAACTAGTTGGAATCGCACCAGACGGCTATTAAGAATCGTTTGAAAAACTAGATGGAATCGCTCCAGACGGCTATTAAGAATCGTTTGAAAAAACTAGATGGAATCGCACCAGACGGCTATTAAGAATCGTTTGAAAACCTAGATGGAATCGCACCATACGGCTATTAACAATCGTTTGAAAAAACTAGATGGAATCGCACCAGACGGCTATTAAGAATCGTTTGAAAAACTAGATGGAATCGCTCCAGACGGCTATTAAGAATCGTTTGAAAACCTAGATGGAATCGCACCATACGGCTATTAACAATCGTTTGAAAAAACTAGATGGAATCGCTCCAGACGGCTATTAAGAATCGTTTGAAAAACTAGATGGAATCGCACCAGACGGCTATTAACAATCGTTTGAAAAAACTAGATGGAATCGCTCCAGACGGCTATTAAGAATCGTTTGAAAAACTAGATGGAATCGCTCCAGACGGCTATTAACAATCGTTTGAAAAACTAGTTGGAATCGCACCAGACGGCTATTAACAATCGCTTGAAAAACTGGATGGAATCGCTTCAGACGGCTATTAACAATCGTTTGAAAAACTAGATGGAATCGCACCAGACGGCTATTAAGAATCGTTTGAAAAACTAGATGGAATCGCACCAGACGGCTACTAAGAATCGTTTTAAAAATTGGATGGAATCGCACCAGACGGCTATTAACAATCGTTTTAAAAACTGGATGGAATCGCACCAGACGGCTATTAACAATCGTTTTAAAAATTGGATGGAATCGCACAAGACGGCTATTAAGAATCGTTTGAAAAACTGGATGGAATCGCACCAGACGATTTCCAAGCAGCTTCACCGCGTGAAAAAACTGACTTAATGGAAAATCAAGGCACTTCCTGTCACATTCATTAATCAGAAAACGAGAGGATTGACACAAGTTAATTGTGCTAAGGTTTCTAGAAATTTTACACCTTTCTAAAATTTTGTTTTTATCGTGACATAATGAGTTTCTTGCTCGTACGAGCTACATAAACCAATAAACATTGAATAGTTAAACCCACTTTAGATCCATTTCCTGTGGCCTCTGTCTCTGTGCTAATTCTTTGCTTAATATATTCTTCTTTTAACCAAGTTCGAGAGTGGTAAACACTCCGAGAGCTTCCTGTGAACCTGTAGCCGCAGCTTTGACTCTCGCTCAGCTTGGATAAACCTGAAAAGTCCAAATACTTTGCAGCGCTGTCGCTGGTCTCTTAGTTCGCTTGTGTGCGTGTAGAGAATGTATAAATAGTCTCGAATTGATTCAAGGAAACCAAATGAAAGGAAAAAGCCATGCCCTCTTCTTGCGCGACCCTCCTGTGCCTGTTGGCGCTGCTGCTTCCGGCATCCCGGGCTGCGGCCAAGACCGCAGAGTCTTTGCCGTGCTTGTACACACGCAGTGAAACAGTTCTGATATTCGAATGCAGACCTCTGCAGGCGGCGCCAACGGCTGCGAATTCGGCCGAACTGCCCAGCCAAACTCGGATCGAACGGCAACTGGACCAGCTGGAAGTACCAAATACCACAATCAGGTTGGCCAATGTCACTCGGGTTAGGCCGGACCCTCCACCGCAGCTGGATGATCTGCCTGTTGAAATCAAACGCTGCGGCCTGGCCAAACTTGGCCGACTTCTCAACGAGACGGCTGGCTGCGGCGGCCTGATGCTCAACTTCAGCGGATTCTCGCTGCGCCTTGGCGGCCACGGCGACTTTGACGGCCTGTCGGCTAGCCTGCCGACCTGGCTAGATTTGTCGCACAACCGCATCGACTCCCTGCCACCAGGCGTGTTCGACTCCCTGCCGAATCTTGTAGCCCTGAACTTGGCCTGGAACAGCATTGAACACCTGGACGAGGACGCCTTCTGCTCGGCCCCGGCAGCCACTCTGCGCTGGTTGGACCTGCGCGGTAACCCGATGCTGAAGACTTTCTCTCTGCCGTCGCTGCGCGCTCTGGAATGGCTGGATGCTAGTCTGACGGTACTGCATGTCGGCTCCTTCTGCCGCATGGCCAGCCTCAGCAGGGTGACGCTGCACTGGCCAGTGACACTGCTTCAGTGCTTCGTGTTTGACAGCCTGCCGAACCTGTCGGAGCTCAGCCTGTCTTATTACAAAGGGGCCAAGAATGTCTGCATGACCATGATGTGCGACCCGCACCCTGCCCTGAACGGCAGTCGAGTGCCGTTCAACTTCAGCATCGCCTTGGTGAACAGCAGCGACGGTTCAGTTTTGAAGGTATCGAAAAACTTATTCATCAGAAAACAACTGATGACAGCTATCTACAAACCTGTCTGTGAGACTAACTACGTTTACTACAAGAGCTTCCACGACAGAGGCATTCCAGCCACCCATGGCTGTCGGACCCCGGAAACTGATTCGGCTATCTGTTCGAAAACGATTCCGCCTCCTTCAGTTTGTTTAGAACCGACTACATCAACCGCTACTACTACTACTGCTACTCTAAGTACTACTCCGGTCGCAGATGCCGATAATACATTAAATATGGACTCGACATCTGCTCTTCTCGGTTCTGTTGGTGTTCAAGAAGTGTCTGAAACACTGCCTCCTACCTTTGCTACAACTGCTCGTCGTGTTGTGGCATACTTCGACGACAGTCCAGGCATTCAACAGGCCAAGAGTGTACACGAGGCTCTAAGGCGTCAAAAAAATCGTTACAAAGAGCTAGAAGAAGAGATTGCTCGATTGGATAAATTTATCATTGCCGTGTATTCCGTCAACGCCGTGCTAATATTCATTCTGGCTTCGCTGGCGGTTCGCTGCAGCGTCGTCAGGTGTCGGCGATCGCGTCAGAGGCGAAGCAGCTTTTGGCATCAGCATGGCCAGCATCTGCTGGGACCTGAGCAGCATCCGCTGCAGCTGACATCCACTGATCATGCTGATACTGCTGCTGCTGCTGCTGTTTCCGTTACTCCTGCAGTCCAAACAACGACAGCAATATTTTTGGCCAACGTTGAGGACAAAACGACGGCCGGATCTAGCGGTCCTCACGATGCCAACAATGACCATGTGCCAATGCCAGATGCCATGTATCCAAGGCTGCCAGGCGACTTTCCGAATCCCACCTACGGCACCCCCTGATCTCTAAGCAATGCCTCATCAGTCGCATAACTAATGGTTGGAATTTTGAAAATTCACTCCAGTAGAGATGACGTGTATTCAACGAAACACAAAGACAGACATCTTATTTCGTTCATAATTTTGACACGCAGCTGTACCACTATATCATTGCAGATCGTATGCAATTCTAATTTAACTGTACATTATAAAAGCTAATGAGATTAGATCTAGTTTATTTAAAATCGTATTTACAATATTTGCATGCCTTTACTGTAAAATATTGTTGATTTAGTTCGCAAAAAAAAGAAACTTTTTTACTTTTTCCCATCTGCAAGCCTTTTGAAATGTTTAACTAATTTAATTATTTACTTAATCTTAATTTTTCATATCTTAACTGTATGGACATTTCGATGATTATCTATCTGTCAACTGGTTTATGAGATTCATAAAATCTCCTTGGAGATATTGTGCACTTATGTTTCTAAAAAATGTGCAGTGGATTTTTAGTACATAAAATTTACTCCTTTTGCTTATCGAGCTTCGAACAGTTTTTTAAAGTCCAACAAAGGCATTCTCTAAAAATACATCGTTTCTAGACGTCGACACATGCAAATAACTTGTTAGACAAGATTAAAAAATTACGTTTGACAATGACTGTAACTTGTTTGACCAGATTTCAGAATCTGTTAGACATTGACTGTAACTTGTTAGACCAGATTTCAGAATCTGTTAAACATTGGCTGTAACTTGTTAGACCAGATTTCAGAATCTGTTAGACATTGGCTGTAACTTGTTAAACCAGATTTCAGAATCTGTTAAACATTGGCTGTAACTTGTTAGACCAGATTTCAGAATCTGTTAAACATTGGCTGTAACTTGTTAGACCAGATTTCTGAATCTTTTAGACATTGGCTGTAACTTGTTAGACCAGATTTCAGAATCTGTTAAACATTGGCTGTAACTTGTTAGACCAGATTTCAGAATCTGTTAGACATTGGCTGTAACTTGTTAAACCAGATTTCAGAATCTGTTAAACATTGGCTGTAACTTGTTAGACCAGATTTCTGAATCGGTTAGACATTGACTGTAACTTGTTAAACCAGATTTCAGAATCTGTTAGACATTGACTGTAACTTGTTAGACCAGATTTCAGAATCTGTTAGACATTGACTGTAACTTGTTAAACCAGATTTCAGAATCTGTTAGACATTGACTGTAACTTGTTAGACCAGATTTTAGAATCTGTTAAACATTGGCTGTAACTTGTTAGACCAGATTTCAGAATATGTTAAACATTGGCTGTAACTTGTTAGACCAGATTTCTGAATCGGTTAGACATTGACTGTAACTTGTTAAACCAGATTTCAGAATCTGTTAGACATTGGCTGTAACTTGTTAGACCAGATTTCAGAATCTGTTAGACATTGACTGTAACTTGTTAGACCAGATTTCAGAATCTGTTAAACATTGGCTGTAACTTGTTAGACCAGATTTCAGAATCTGTTAAACATTGGCTGTAACTTGTTAGACCAGATTTCTGAATCGGTTAGACATTGACTGTAACTTGTTAGACAAGACGTCAAATCTCATATAAATGACATTGTGCTATTATTTAGGCTTTCAAATGACGGACAGCTTTTTTAACTCGTCTGTTTACAAGTGGCTTACACGGCAAATAAAACACTAGTAATAGCCATTTTTTATCGTTCTCTGTATGTAACAGTTCCAGTACAGTCACTAGCTAGGCGGCGTATTTTGCTAAATTGATTCAGTACTTGAGTAATACACCTCCCTCACACACGGGCCCAATACGCGCTGCGTTTGAGTACCAATTTGAGGAGGGCTTTCTACTCTATGCCATAGAGAGACAGAAAGAGAGAGAGCTGTATGCGCCTGTACGCAAGAAACAGAACCTGTCCGCCTTGTCCATCGAGAAGAGAGAAAAATTTTCAACTAGAATGAAATAATTTAGGAACGGGGTGTAATGCGCGTCTAGAGAGTGCAAACACAAAATATAGCTGAAAATTAGCTCACCGATACATCAGCGCTAGGTGAGCTCTACCCCAGTCAGCCTTAACTGAGTCTTCTTCTTCTCAGAGAGATCGCGCCACCAAAAACGGCATACCTGGGGTCACCGAGCTGGTGTGGGCCAATGATATAAAGGGATAGGTACAGCGCAAGACACCGAGATAAATCTAGGACAACTGGAACCTGCGAGTGCCTATTTTAAGCCAAATTAGAATTATCATTTTATCACTGGCGGCTATGTCGGCACAGATCCGGACTCGGCTAAGTGATCCGAAAACTGAACCGAGCAAGTCCAGCAACTCGCCAACCCCAGCCGGCCTAGCAATGCAGAAACTGAAGGGCTGGAGTCCAAGGCATCAACTCAAACTGCCTAAATGGATGCGAGACAATGAGTTCATTGTTAATTGGCACCGCCCTCAGCTACAGTCTGTTGCCACCTGCTTCATGAGCGTCTTCAGGCTGCACTCGGAGACTGGAAATATCTGGACTCATCTCATTGGTGCGTAGCCTAATGCGACTCTGATCTCCACACTACCTCTCCCTGCCTCACACTACCTCTCCCTGCCTCACACTACTTCTCCCTACCTCACACTACCTCTCCCTGCCTCACACTACCTCTCCCTGCCTCACACTACCTCTCCCTGCCTCACACTACCTCTCCCTGCCTCACACTACCTCTCCCTGCCTCACACTACCTCTCCCTGCCTCACACTACCTCTCCCTGCCTCACACTACCTCTCCCTGCCTCACACTACCTCTTCACGCATCACACTACCTCTCCCTGCCTCACACTACCTCTCCCTGCCTCACACTACCTCTTCACGCATCACACTACCTCTCCCTACCTCACACTACCTCACACTTCCTCTTCACGCATCACACTACCTCTCTCTACCTCACACTACCTCTCCCTACCTCACACTACCTCTCCCTACCTCACACTACCTCTCCCTACCTCGCACTACCTCTCACTCAGGTTTCATAGTGATCCTGTGCCTAGCAATTCGCGACATGACCGACCTTGAGCTGCACGTCAGGGAGAAGCTCGCCTTCGGCGTCTCCTACTTCAGCTCGGCTGTCTGCCTGAGCATGTCGGCCTCATTTCATACTCTCTGCTGCCACTCAGCTTCAGTGGCTAGCGTAATGAGCAAGTGAGATATCTGATCTGCTCTATGATCTTCTATTATTGTATTATACTATTCTATTACCTGGGCCAACTGTGTCCAATATAATTGCTAGTATAATATCTAATCTATTTTCGATTATGACTTAATTTCATCCGTAAGAACTTTACAATTATTTTTTAGGTAAATAGATTAAATGAGGCCTTTAACTGTAAAAAATACCGAAAACTGGCTTCTCTATGTATGTTATCAGTAAAACCTATATGATTGGCTGGGACAGAAACATGGGGTGGGCAGACAGAGCGTAGAGAAAACTGGGGTGCGAAGACCCAACGGGGGCCGAAAGCAAGGGGTGGGTTAAAATCGATCGATAATTAAAATATCACTAGACCGAAAAACGCATTTTTATAACCACACTTTAAGGTTAGATTACGCCGGTATCGCTGTGATGATCACAGGCAGTTTTTTCACCTGGATCTTCTACGATTTCTACTGTCGTAGCGGCCTACAGCTGCTGTATATCTGCGTGGTAGGCCTAATGGGCGCAGTCGCCATTGCCCTATCGCTATTGGAGAAATTCGCCAAGCCAGAATTTCGCACTATTCGAGCCGGTGAGCCGAGCTAAACTACTACTAGTAGCTAGTCGTGCTAAATATTTATAGTGCCTAGACAAGCTAATTAATCATAGTAGCTCCACTACCTTACTACTTATAGTAATTTGCTATACTTATAGTCTAGTAGCTAGTAATAATAATAATAACAATAATTACCGGAGGGCAGTGGGCAATGGCACACTATATTGTGACACTAGACCCGCAGCCAGCGAGGCTAATTCTTGCCCGTTTCACTGACTCCTGAGCACACACGCATACAGATCCTGCGCGCAGGCATACACTCACACAGGTGTGTACATCTTTCCCCCACTTTCTCATCGTCAGGCAGTGTACACTCTCACTGTGCCTTGGAGGTTGGCCCTCAGGGCGTAAATTGCACGACAAGCCCCCATGCCTTCTCTCCGCAGCTGCGCCCCAAATAAATGTGGCCTCGTCGCGGAATCGAACTCAGGGACCTTGGTGCAAGAGGCAAACGTGTTTACCACTCTGCCACGGACCCTTCATAGTAGCTAGACTAGCTTACTACTTATAGTAACTTAAAGATGAGCTAACTACTTATAGTAACGAAACGAGTTCGCTAATTAAAGAAATTAGACGAGCTAACTACTTATAGTAGTGTTGTGTCGTTTTTCAATACAATAGTGCGTACTAGTGAATGCACACCAGATGTACACTGGTGATTGCCTCGTGTGCAGTCACTAGTACTATTATTTAATTCGCTCCCATGCCTTATTTATGAATCGGGTTTGGCCATAGACAAACAATCATCGTCCCAACAATTTCCAGTATTCTTTGCCGCTTTCGGCCTATTCGGCGTTGTTCCCGCAACCAACTCGGTGTGGCTGCACGGCTGGGACCTGGCTTTCGAGAAGAGTGTCTGTTGGTGCGCCATCATGGCCGCCTGCTACCTGACTGGCGCAGCACTGTACGCCAGCCGCATCCCGGAGAGACTGTTTCCCGGAAAGTGTGACATTCTGGTTAGTTCGGGAACGCGCAAACTTTCTGTTCTGTCGACACGCTAAATTTAATGCACTTTCGATTGGTCAAATAGTCGAATTCCATCGACTTGTCGATTTCTAAAATTGACTTGTCTGATTCTAAAATTGACTTGTCGAATTCTAAGATTGACTTGTCTGATTCTAAAATTGACTTGTCGAATTCTAAGATTGACTTGTCTGATTCTAAAATTGACTTGTCTGATTCTAAAATTGACTTGTCTGATTCTAAAATTGACTTGTCGAATTCTAAGATTGACTTGTCTGATTCTAAAATTGACTTGTCGAATTCTAAAATTGACTTGTCGAATTCTAATATTGAGTTGTCGAATTCTAAAATCGACTTGTCGAATTCTAAAATTGACTTGTCGAATTCTAAAATCGACTTGTCGAATTCTAAAATTGACTTGTCGAATTCTAAAATTGACTTGTCGAATTCTAAAATCGACTTGTCTGATTCTAAAATTGACTTGTCGAATTCTAAAATCGACTTGTCGAATTCTAAAATCGACTTGTCGAATTCTAAAATTGACTTGTCGAATTCAAAAATTGACTTGTCGAATTCTAAAATTGACTTGTTAAATTCCAGAATCGTCGAATTCCCGTTTTAGGAATTTTCGACTAGTCGAACTAGCAAAAACTGTGCAATTTTCAGCCCTCCGGTAAAGTATGAGTTCGTTTAATAATTAGCCCAATTGACTTTGACGTTGAACGGCCATGACTATCGCCAATTCCAGTGCCAAAGCCATCAGCTGTTTCACATCTGTGTCCTGCTGGGCATGGCGTCCCACTTCTACGGCTGTTGGCGCCTCGCTAATTACGTAATCGCCACTGAAATCAACCCCGGCTGCCGCAGAGTGTGACAGGGGCAGCCGAATCTTCAATTAAAATGACAAGCTTTTCACTAGGACGCTTTACTTAATTTAGTTTTTAGATTGTTCAGACTAGAAGAATAAAGCCGGGAAATTTTCCAGGAAATTTAATCACGCTGCCTCCAATCGCTTTTGCTAGCACAGCTTAATTATCTTTTCTCTGCACATTTTTTCGAGTATACCTTTTCCATTTTACCCTTATAAGTAAGGCGATAAGAGTACTTAGATTGATTTGCACTGACTTTTTAATTTGTTCTTTTTTGTTATACTTTTCATAATTATGAAAATAAATAAGAAATCTTTTTTGGATTATCAATTGAACTGGTGAAAATCGTTTCATTGAAATGTGTGCTGGATTATATTTTTTTACTTTTTATACTGTAACAATTAATAACAAGCTTACTTTAAACATTAACGAGCATTGCTTTTTTCCTTTGTGTATCTGTCGTAACAAATTCGATTCTAATTAGGATTACAGTCTTGAATAACTTTCAATCGTCACTTTTCACAGTCGGTTCGACACTTTCACTCTCTGACTCTGACTCCGACATTTCGGCTCGCTTGTCCTCCTGCTCCAGCTTCGCGGCTTCATCGGCCCGACTCAACCGCTTGTCCTCCTGCTCCAGCTTCGCGGCTTCATCGGCCCGACTCAACCGCTTGTCCTCCTGCTCCAGCTTCGCGGCTTCATCGGCCCGACTCAACCGCTTGTCCTCCTGCTCCAGCTTCGCGGCTTCATCGGCCCGACTCAACCGCTTGTCCTCCTGCTCCAGCTTCGCGGCTTCATCGGCCCGACTCAACCGCTTGTCCTCCTGCTCCTTGAGCATTTCGGCAGCCGCGATTTGCTGCTTAACCAGCGAGTCTGCCACGGGAGTCTCCGCCAAACGGCTGATGATCACCCGATAACGCAGGATCCTCCAGAGGGCCCACCCGACAGTCAGTGGAGTGAGCACACAGTAGATGAACACCACGCAGAGCAGGGCGCAGTGCCACAGGTAGCTTGTTAGGCTGTTGAATAGCACTAAATCAAGTTCGTGAGCTGAGAACTTGCCAAACTCCTCCGAGTAATGATAGTCCAACTGGGAGTAGCCGCTAATCTCACGGCTAGTTATGTTGCCACGGAATCTGCTGCACTCTGGGGCGGTGAGTCAGGTGCGCAACCGTTTGGCTCGACCATATTTGTCCCACTCTTCTCTAGACTCATCCTATCTGACCCACTCTTCTCTAGACTCATCCTATCTGACCCACTCATCTCTTGACTCATCCTATCTGACCCACTCTTCTCTAGACTCATCCTATCTGACCCACTCATCTCTAGACTCATCCTATCTGACCCACTCTTCTCTTGACTCATCCTATCTGACCCACTCATCTCTAGACTCATCCTATCTGACCCACTCTTCTCTTGACACATCCTATCTGACCCACTCTTCTCTTGACTCATCCTATCTGACCCACTCTTCTCTTGACTCATCCTATCTGACCCACTCATTCTCTAGACTCATCCTATCTGACCCACTCTTTTGACACATCCTATCTGACCCACTCTTCTCTTGACTCATCCTATCTGACCCACTCTTCTCTTGACTCATCCTATCTGACCCACTCTTCTCGTGACACATCCAATCAGATTTCGCACTCACCCAGCGTATCCCATTGGTTCATCTGGCCCGGACATACAAATCGAATCTCTCGCCCGGGCCCTTCACAGTTCTGCGCCACACCCTTGGCCATGCAGCGACGAATCCTGACTTGCATCGGCGACTCCTGGCAGGCGAGTGCCTTCTCCGGCAGCATGCACCCGCCCCACTCTTCCCAGCTGCCCCAGGTGGGTGGATCAGGCGGGAACTCGCACCTGGACCCGCTGAAGCCGTACCGACAATTGCCTGCGAATGCACGCCATCCACTGGAATTAATCTCCCCAGCTCACTCTAAATCCCTTCCCCAGCTCACTCTAAATCCCCCCAGCTCACTCTAAATCCCTCCCCCAGCTCACTCTAAATTCCTCCCCCAGCTCACTCTCAATCTCTCCCCCAGCTCACTCTAAATCCCTCCCCCCAGCTCACTCTCAGTCTCTCCCCCCAGCTCACTCTCAATCTCTCCCCCAGCTCCCTCTCAGTCTCTCCCCCCAGCTCACTCTCAATCTCTCCCCCAGCTCACTCTCAGTCTCTCCCCCAGCTCACTCTCAGTCTCTCCCCCAGCTCACTCTAAATCCCTCCCCCCAGCTCACTCTCAGTCTCTCCCCCCAGCTCACTCTCAGTCTCTCCCCCAGCTCACTCTAAATCCCTCCCCCAGCTCACTCTAAATCCCTCCCCCCAGCTCACTCTAAATTCCTCCCCCAGCTCACTCTAAATCCCTTCCCCAGCTCACTCTAAATCCCCCCAGCTCACTCTAAATTCCTCCCCCCAGCTCACTCTAAATCCCCCCAGCTCACTCTAAATTCCTCCCCCAGCTCACTCTAAATCCCTTCCCCAGCTCACTCTAAATCCCCCAGCTCACTCTCAATCTCTCCCCCAGCTCACTCTAAATCCCTCCCCCATCTCACTCTCAGTCTCTCCCCCCATCTCACTCTCTGTCTCTCCCCTTAGCTCACTCTCAGTCTATCCCCCATCTCACTCTCAGTCTCTCCCCCAGCTCACTCTCAGTCTCTCCCCCAGCTCACTCTCTGTCTCTCCCCCCAGCTCACTCTCAATCTCTCCCCCAGCTCACTCTCAGTCTCTCCCCCAGCTCACTCTCAGTCTCTCCCCCAGCTCACTCCCAATCTCTCCCCAGCTCACAGATAAATCCGGGATCGTGGTTCTCGCACTCTCCGTCATTCTTGCACAGCGGATTGAGCTCCGGGTTTCGCTCGGCGCACTCGTTGATGTCCCGGCAGCGATGGTCCTTGTCTGATATTCGCAGATGCGTCTCAGGCGGGCAGATGCAGGAGAAGCCCAGTTCAACACCCGGGTCCCGCTCGCAAATGTGATCGTCGCAGGTGCTGGTCGATGGCAAGGTCTGACAAACATCGTTCTCCTACCAGTTTGGGATTTTTTCAAGTAATGAAGTCTCTAAAGTAACGGTGAAATAAATGTTCAAGCAGCACACAACTCACCACTTCGCATCGAAGGCCTTTCCAAGCAGGAGGGCAGATGCAGCTGATGACAATTTTCTCAACTGGCGCGTCAATGTAATTAGTTTCGACTGGTTCAAAGCTTCTCACTGTCTCCGCCTTGCACCTGCCCCCATTCTGGCAGTAATCCTGCTCGTTGCAGTAGTCAAGGACACGCTTATCGCAAACCTCTCGCTCAGTGTCCCACTGGTAGCCAAGAGCGCAAACGCAGTGGCGCCTGCTCACCAGCTGCTTCTGCAGGTCCACCAGCCGTCTTGGTGGTTTTTTTGGCGGGAGGAAAACATTCTGCTTGTTTGATTCGCTCGCGAAAAACAACTAAACGAATTATCTAACACGTCTGAAGCGATATTAGACACACTCAATAGAACCCTTCACTCGTTTCAAAGTCATTCGACACACTCAAAAAACTCTTATAGTCGTTTTAATTGTCGATCGACACAACACACAAAGAACCCTTCTTGAAGTTTTTAATGTCTTTCGACACACTTAAAGAACTCTTCTTGAAGTTTTTAATGTCTTTCGACACACTTAAAGAACCCGTCTTGAAGTTTTTAATGTCTTTCGACACACTTAAAGAACCCTTCTTGAAGTTTTTAATGTCTTTCGACACACTTAAAGAACTCTTCTTGAAGTTTTTAATGTCTTTCGACACACTTAAAGAACCCGTCTTGAAGTTTTTAATGTCTTTCGACACACTTACTTAAAGAACCGTCTTGAAGTTTTTAATGTCTTTCGACACACTTAAAGAACCCTTCTTGAAGTTTTTAATGTCTTTCGACACACTTAAAGAACCCTTCTTGAAGTTTTTAATGTCTTTCGACACACTTTAAGAACCCTTCTTGAAGTTTTTAATGTCTTTCGACACACTTAAAGAAATCTTCTTGAAGTTTTTAATGTCTTTCGACACACTTAAAGAACCCTTCTTGAAGTTTTTAATGTCTTTCGACACACTTAAATTAAAGAACCCTTCTTGAAGTTTTTAATGTCTTTCGACACACTTAAAGAACTCTTCTTGAAGTTTTTAATGTCTTTCGACACACTCAAGCGCCTTGTTTTCCATGTGGATCGACTCACGAATGCAGCACAGCTCTAAACTGGAGGCAGTTCGGCTCCTTATGCTTCGCTGCGTCGTCCGTATTGCAGCCGGCATCGCGAAATCGCTGCCTCACATTTGCAAACTGTTCGTCTAGAGTCACCGGCTTCTCATCGGGGTCAGGCTCAAGGAATTCGCCCAAGACGAATAGCACCAGTTTGTGGCTCAGTAGATTCTCTTCGAATATTTCAACCGGAATGCGTTTCGCGGGCGATAGCGCCTGGTGCCAGACTCGATAATCGTCCAGTTCTCGTTCAAAAGCTTCGAATGAAATTTTGTCAAGCTCAGCTTGCCGGAACGGGTCATACCTCAGTCCATCATCCAGCTCCGTGAAGCAGATCGATCTCTTACCCAGCTTCCGATTTCGCACCGTTGAGCAGTTCCTGCAAGAGGTAAGTTGATTGGGTGAGGCTTCAGTTGATTGGGTGAGGCTTCAGTTGATTGGGTGAGGCTTCAGTTGATTGGGTGAGGCTTCAGTTGATTGGGTGAGGTTTCTGTTGATTGGGTGAGGCTTCAGTTGATTGGGTGAGGCTTCAGTTGATTGGGTGAGGCTTCAGTTGATTGGGTGAGGCTTCAGTTGATTGGGTGAGGCTTCAGTTGATTGGGTGAGGCTTCAGTTGATTGGGTGAGGCTTCAGTTGATTGGGTGAGGCTTCAGTTGATTGGGTAAGGCTTCAGTTGATTGGGTGAGGCTTCAGTTGATTGGGTGAGGCTTCAGTTGATTGGGTGAGGCTTCAGTTGATTGGGTGAGGCTTCAGTTGATTGGGTGAGGTTTCAGTTGATTGGGTGAGGCTTCAGTTGATTGGGTGAGGCTTCAGTTGATTGGGTGAGGCTTCAGTTGATTGGGTGAGGCTTCAGTTGATTGGGTGAGGTTTCTGTTGATTGGGTGAGGCTTCAGTTGATTGGGTGAGGTTTCAGTTGATTGGGTGAGGCTTCAGTTGATTGGGTGAGGCTTCAGTTGATTGGGTGAGGTTTCAGTTGATTGGGTGAGGCTTCAGTTGATTGGGTGAGGCTTCAGTTGATTGGGTAAGGCTTCAGTTGATTGGGTGAGGCTTCAGTTGATTGGGTGAGGCTTCAGTTGATTGGGTAAGGCTTCAGTTGATTGGGTGAGGCTTCAGTTGATTGGGTGAGGCTTCAGTTGATTGGGTGAGGCTTCAGTTGATTGGGTGAGGCTTCAGTTGATTGGGTGAGGCTTCAGTTGATTGGGTGAGGCTTCAGTTGATTGGGTGAGGCTTCAGTTGATTGGGTGAGGCTTCAGTTGATTGGGTGAGGCTTCAGTTGATTGGGTGAGGTTTCAGTTGATTGGGTGAGGCTTCAGTTGATTGGGTGAGGCTTCAGTTGATTGGGTGAGGCTTCAGTTGATTGGGTGAGGCTTCAGTTGATTGGGTGAGGCTTCAGTTGATTGGGTGAGGCTTCAGTTGATTGGGTGAGGTTTCAGTTGATTGGGTGAGGCTTCAGTTGATTGGGTGAGGCTTCAGTTGATTGGGTGAGGCTTCAGTTGATTGGGTGAGGCTTCAGTTGATTGGGTGAGGTTTCTGTTGATTGGGTGAGGCTTCAGTTGATTAGGTGAGGTTTCAGTTGATTGGGTGTGGCTTCAGTTGATTGGGTGAGGCTTCAGTTGATTGGGTGAGGTTTCAGTTGATTGGGTGAGGCTTCAGTTGATTGGGTGAGGCTTCAGTTGATTGGGTGTGGCTTCAGTTGATTGGGTGAGGTTTCTGTTGATTGGGTGAGGCTTCAGTTGATTAGGTGAGGTTTCATTTGATTGGGTGTGGCTTCAGTTGATTGGGTGAGGCTTCAGTTGATTGGGTGAGACTTCAGTTCTCAGCTGCTTACTTCAACAATAGTTCATCAGCGTTGCACTCTGAAGGACAGCTCTCTTTGTGATTATTGACAACGCACAGGCTCAGTCGATAGACTAAATCGATGAGTTCTAACACAGTGTTCTCCTCTCCTATCACATCCGTGACAATCTGATCGTATAGATTCCTGTTCGAGTAAAACTTGTAGACACCGCATAGTAGGACATTCCACGCAGTTATGTATAGCTCGGAGGACGGCATGTCCGGATCGAGCCCAATCTTGTCGACTAAAAGCAGAGAGGCTATCAGCACCTGAAATGCGGGTGTCAGGTGAATTGATGGGTGTCAGGTGAATTGATGGGTGTCAGGTGAATTGATGGGTGTCAGGTGAATTGATGGGTGTCAGGTGAATCAGTGGGTGTCAGGTGAATCAGCGGGTGTCAGGTGAATCAGTGGGTGTCAGTTTAATCAGCGGGTGTCAGGTGAATCAGTGGGTGTCAGGTGAATCAATGAGTGTCAGGTGAATCAATGAGTGTCAGGTGAATTGATGGGTGTCAGGTGATTCGATGGATGTCAGGTGAATCAGCGGGTGTCAGGTGAATCAATGGGTATCAGGTGAATCGATGGGTGTCAGGTGATTCGATGGGTGTCAGGTGAATCAGTGGGTGTCAGGTGAATCAGTGGGTGTCAGGTGAATCAATTGGTGTCAGGTGATTCGATAGGTGTCAGGTGATTCGATGGGTGTCAGGTGAATCAGCGGGTGTCAGATGAATCAGCGGGTGTCAGGTGAATCAGCGGGTGTCAGATGAATCAGCGGGTGTCAGGTGAATCAGCGGGTGTCAGGTGAATCAGCGGGTGTCAGGTGAATCAGTGGGTGTCAGGTGAATCAGTGGGTGTCAGGTGAATCAATTGGTGTCAGGTGATTCGATAGGTGTCAGGTGATTCGATGGGTGTCAGGTGAATCAGCGGGTGTCAGATGAATCAGCGGGTGTCAGGTGAATCAGCGGGTGTCAGATGAATCAGCGGGTGTCAGGTGAATCAGCGGGTGTCAGGTGAATCAGCGGGTGTCAGGTGAATCAGCGGGTGTCAGGTGAATCAGCGGGTGTCATGTGAATCAGCGGGTGTCAGGTGAATCAGCGGGTGTCAGGTGAATCAGCGGGTGTCAGGTGAATCAGCGGGTGTCAGGTGAATCAGCGGGTGTCAGTTGAATCAGGGGGTGTCAGGTGAATCAGCGGGTGTCAGTTGAATCAGGGGGTGTCAGTTTAATCAGGGGGTGTCAGTTTAATCAGGGGGTGTCAGGTGATACAGCGGGTGTCAGGTGAATCAGCGGGTGTCAGGTGAATCAGCGGGTGTCAGTTTAATCAGCGGGTGTCAGGTGAATCAGGGGGTGTCAGGTGAATCAGCGGGTGTCAGGTGAATCAGCGGGTGTCAGGTGAAACGCTGGGTGTCAGTTAAACTGTTAGCTGTCGGATCTATGATACAGTGTCAGGTCAGCTGCACGTATTCGGTGAACTGTTTAATGTCAGATAAAGTGTTGGGTTGTCAGGCAAACTAGAGTCGACAATCTGACCTGAACACCAGAGTTGCGAAATATCCACTTCGGCACATAGTAGTTAGCTCTGAGACTGCTCGGCTGCATTTCAATGCCATTCCAGTCTTGTTCGCTGTCGAAGCTGAATAAATGGCTAATTTCTTTGTCTGCGAGGTCCGTGACAAATCTGCCGTAGCCGTTTCGGTTAAGGGCCGTGTGCGGCGCCCAACGGCACTGGCGCAAAATGACTGACAGTCTGTGCAAACTGCATTGAGTTAATTGAATCGGCAGAACGGCAAGCACTAACAAAGCAGATAGTGAGTACAAGTTTCTGAGCATTTTTGAAAGCCGCAACTTGAGTGATCAACTCGGGCTCTATCGCAATTTGCAACTCGAATTGCGTGCTGTTGAATTCTCCAGCGTCTATGGCCAGTCCTTAGACTCTAGACAGGTTTAGAAAAGCTATAAGTGTAAGTTAAAGCGTTCTGAACATAGCACGATTCATTTAAGATGCTATGTTAAGAGTTCCTTGGGTGAAAATATAGTTGCTGAAAATGCACATTTATTTCGCACGACTTCTATAAAATCGACTCAAGAAATAAATTATTGCTGACTACTGCTTGACTAGCTAAATAATTACAATTCAGTGAAAATGTAATCATATTTTAAATTAATAATGTTTGTAATAATGACAGTTACTCAATAAATTACTAAAAGTTTTTAGCGACTACAGTTTGAGAAATCCTAGGCGACGAAGTATCACATGTAATCGATTGCGTCAAGTTGAAGACGGTGTCAAAGTTTCTATACAAAGTTTCTAAGGGAGTTTGGTCGGGCACTCGGCAGTCTCAAAGGGTTTCAATCAGCTGAGTGAATAGCGGAGCGGCTGATTTAGTCTCTCTGGAGTCCATCAGTGCGTCGCACAGTCGCAGATCGATGGAATAATCGTCGGTGCCGTTGACCCTGATGACCCGCTTTATCAGCGAGTCGCCGGCCGGCTGCAGGTCGAGGATCGCGCTTGCATCCGCCCGGGGTTCAGGCAGGAGAGGCGACAGAACAGACGCGTCATCGTCAGTCTCGCACAGGCTTGGCGTGGCCAGCGGTGGTGGCGGCGGCGGCGGAGGCGGAGGCGGAGACGGCAGCTGCGGCAATGAGGGCGTTAGCGGCGGCGGTGTCATTGTCTGGTCGCTAGGCGTGGTTGTGCTTCGGTCACCGCTGCCACAGCCGCCGACGTCCCCGCAGTAGGCTTCATCTTCCGAGCTCGCTGAAGATGCTCCACCAACTGCCGCCGCCGCCGCCGCGGCTGCCGCCGTGGCCGAAGTCATCGTGACCCGACGCGGCGGTGAATTTCCGCCAGTTGGCGAGGACGCGTCCTGCAGCAGCCGCTTTGCTGATGATTGCCGATCATTGGCTTTGCGGCATCGCCTGGCTCGCCTCGAAGCCAGCAGAAGCAAGAGCACCGCCAGCAGGGCCAGAAGGGCGCCAACGGCGCTGCCAGCCCCTGCCGAGACGTGCGACAAGCCGGTACTCGCGTCGGCACAGTACATCGGCGGCACCCCAGTCGACGTCGCGGTCGCGGATGTTGTCGTTGAGTTGGCCTCTTCAATCCGGCCTGAGCACTGCAGGCAGACTCGGTAGGTGGCGTCTGGCGACAGATCTTCCGCCTGGCAGTCTTCACGCCAAGCTGGCTGCAGCGGCACGCGGCGGATGTGCACAGGCGCGCCAGCGGAGCTGCGCACAAACATCACGTGACAGTCGCGCAGGCGGCGCTGCGCCAATGCCTTATCAGCCCAGCTCCACTCGGCCCTGAGCTGCTGGGAGCCGGTACGAGACACGCGGAACCAGCGCAGTCTCATGCCCCTGCGGCCGGGGCGATGGGGTTCAATTATTTCTTCTTCTAGCAGACTGCTGGTAGTGTTTATTGCCACACAATCAACCTGCAGAGAAATGCAGGCAAAAGAAGAGAAATGTGTTTCTTTCGTTATTCGACTTTGAAAGCGAAGAGCTACTTTTTTATAATCCTTCGTTTCCATAAATTATTAAAATTTATGTCTTCCCGGTTCACAATAGTGCGTTGCTGGCAAATTTAATGAAAGCGCTATACAAAGCCACTTCCGGTATTGTATTTCTAATTTAGCATCTACAATAATAAATATAGTTATGGCAGGCGTTCGTGATCTAAAAAATAAACTTATATAAGGCCTGATTCTCGGCAAATGAACTGAGTATAGGCTGGTCATTCATCATACTTAAAGTTTAGTTTGAGTAGATTACTTTTAAATAGGTCTGTATAACTATTCTAAGGCCGATATATTGTTACATTCAAGTTTTTATTGATTATACTACAAACCTGTATTCTCGATAGAAGAATAATTGGAAGGTGATCACCTAGAGGGTAATGACCTGAACAGTCATGACAGAATGATAATAAGCTGAACTGTAATGACCTAATCGTGTCTCGTCGTAACCTAAATGTTAACGAAATGAATAATGATGACCATCTGGAGTACGAGTATTGGCTAAGGTACACAGGCAGCAGGGTAATGACAGCCAAAATGAGGGATCACAGAACTCAACTATTGCACAGCTGAAGTACAGGCGCCAAGATTCCTTGCCGTCAAAGGGCTAGTACTAAGATTAGTCACTTTGCTTTTATCTGCCGCAAGGCACCCTTTCTCCTTTTGATCTTTTAACAAAGTCTTCAAAAGCAGTTGAACACTTCATCCGCCGATGGAGACTGTGAGAGAAGAACCGCACGTTCCGCCTTCCTTCCGCAAGCAACCCATCCTTCTACCCCCTCGTCTGACCAATGTCCCAGCCGTGTATTGTTAGAGATTTCCCCGCGGGCCTCCTAGAAGTAGAAGCATGCCTTGTTGAGCACGGCAATTGGAGTGCAAAAGATGCTTGAGCACAGTTGGAATTGGTTGTGAGTAGATTTTAGCGCTTGACTTAAGGCTTCATTCGTCACTGACTCGTAAAGGCATGTGTCTAGCTTTTTACTATATAAAATAGTCAACCTGAAAGTTAACTATACGAGTAAACTCGTAAGTACAAGTTGAATTACTTTGTCATTTAGATTTTGACAAGCTCTACAATTTTTTAGATTAGATCAGACTATGAAGGGAGAAGGATAGAAAAATAGGATAAGTATATATAGAGAGAGGGAATATAGAGGGGAAGATAGAGAGGGGGAAGATAGAGAGAGGGGAAGACAGAGAGAGGGGAAGACAGAAAGAGGAAGATAGAGAGGGGAGAAGATAGAGAGGGGAAGACAGAGAGAGAGGAAGATAGAGAGGGGGAAGATAGAGAGAGAGAGGAAGATAGAGAGGGGGAAGACAGAGAGAGGAGAAGACAGAGAGAGAGGAAGATAGAGAGGGGGGGAGATAGAGAGAGGGGAAGATAGAGAGAGAGGAAGATAGAGAGGGGGGAGATAGAGAGAGGGGAAGATAGAGAGGGGAAGATAGAGAGAGAGAGGAAGATAGAGAGGGGGAAGACAGAGAGAGGAGAAGACAGAGAGAGTGGAAGATAGAGAGAGGGGAAGATAGAGAGAGGGGAAGATAGAGAGAGGAAGATAGAGAGGGGGAAGATAGAGAGAGGGGAAGATAGTGAGAGGAAGGAGAGGGGGGAAGATAGAGAGAGGGGATGATAGAGAGAGGGGAAGATAGAGAGGGGGAAGATAGAGAGAGGGGAAGATAGAGAGGGGGAAGATAGAGAGAGGGGAAGATAGTGAGAGAGTAAGACAGAGAGAGGGGAAGATAGAGAGAGGAAGATAGAGGGGAAGATAGAGAGGGGGGAGATAGAGAAAGGGGAAGACAGAGAGAGGGGAAGACAGAGAGAGGAAGATAGAGAGGGGTAAGATAGAGAGAGCGGAAGACAGAGAGAGGAGAAGACAGAGAGAGGGGAAGATAGAGAGAGGGGATGATAGAGAGAGGGGATGATAGAGAGAGGAGAAGACAGAGAGAGTAAGACAGAGAGAGGGGAAGATAGAGAGAGGGGAAGATAGTGAGAGGGGAAGATAGAGAGAAGGGAAGATAGAGAGAGGAGAAGACAGAGAGAGTAAGACAGAGAGAGGGGAAGACAGAGAGAGGGGAAGATAGAGAGAGGGGAAGATAGAGAGAGGGGAAGATAGTGAGAGGGGAAGATAGAGAGAGGGGATGATAGAGAGAGGGGATGATAGAGAGAGAGTAAGACAGAGAGAGGGGAAGATAGAGAGAGGAAGATAGAGGGGGAAGATAGAGAGAGGGGATGATAGAGAGAGGGGAAGATAGAGAGGGGGGAAGATAGAGAGAGGGGAAGATAGAGAGGGGGAAGATAGAGAGAGGGGAAGATAGTGAGAGGGGAAGATAGAGAGAGGGGATGATAGAGAGAGGGGATGATAGAGAGAGAGTAAGACAGAGAGAGGGGAAGATAGAGAGAGGAAGATAGAGAGGGGGGAAGATAGAGAGAGGGGATGATAGAGAGAGGGGATGATAGAGAGAGGGGATGATAGAGAGAGGAAGATAGAGAGGGGGAAGATAGAGAGAGCGGAAGACAGAGAGAGGAGAAGATAGAGAGAGGGGAAGATAGAGAGAGGGGATGATAGAGAGAGGGGATGATAGAGAGAGGAGAAGACAGAGAGAGTAAGACAGAGAGAGGGGAAGATAGAGAGAGGGGAAGATAGTGAGAGGGGAAGATAGAGAGAAGGGAAGATAGAGAGAGGAGAAGACAGAGAGAGTAAGACAGAGAGAGGGGAAGACAGAGAGAGGGGAAGATAGAGAGAGGGGAAGATAGAGAGAGGGGAAGATAGAGAGAGGGGAAGATAGAGAGAGGGGATGATAGAGAGAGGAGAAGACAGAGAGAGTAAGACAGAGAGAGGGGAAGATAGAGAGAGGGGAAGACAGAGAGAGGGGAAGATAGAGAGAGGGGAAGATAGAGAGAGGAGAAGACAGAGAGAGTAAGACAGAGAGAGGGGAAGACAGAGAGAGGGGAAGATAGAGAGAGGGGAAGATAGAGAGAGGGGAAGATAGAGAGGGGGAAGATAGAGAGAGGGGAAGATAGTGAGAGGGGAAGATAGAGAGAGGGGATGATAGAGAGAGGGGATGATAGAGAGAGAGTAAGACAGAGAGAGGGGAAGATAGAGAGAGGAAGATAGAGAGAGGGGAAGATAGAGAGAGGGGAAGACAGAGAGAGGGGAAGATAGAGAGAGGGGAAGACAGAGAGAGGGTAAGATAGAGAGAGGGGAAGACAGAGAGAGGGTAAGATAGAGAGAGGGGAAGACAGAGAGAGGGGAAGACAGAGAGAGTGGAAGATAGAGAGAGGGGAAGATAGAGAGAGGGGAAGATAGACAGGGAATAAAATAGAAAGAGGGAGATAGAGACGGGAGATATCGAGAGACGGAAGAAATATAGAGGGGAAAGAGAGGGGAAAGATAGAGAGGGGAGAAAGATTGAGTGTGGAACATTTTTTGGTGGAGCAGAAGGATTATATTAAAGGGAAAATTTTAGCTATTGGGAATAATTTAGGCCATTTATTCTTAGACATTTTTCATTTTGAACTCACCGATAGAGATACTCGTACAGGGGGGGTAAGCAAAAACAGAGAAAATTAGATCAATCAAGCGTGTTGACATAACGCTATCGATCGTTCAAGCGAATGTCTGCCATTTGGGCCCACACGGACTGCTGTAAGCGATATTATCACATCAGTCTAAATAGTTCTTCCTCTAGTAATATTGACTATTGTTTGACTGTAGATCAGCTTGCCCGTAGAGTCATATCTTTTTCTATTAGCAAACTGTTTGGGAGAATGGGAGAACGGTGGATTGGTAGACAGGGTGCAGTGGGAAGCGAAATAGAGATGGGTGAAAGATGAGAAGGGGAGAAAGAGGGAAATATGAGGAGGGGAGAAGTATAAGTAAGGGAGAAATAGAATGGAGAGATGGAGAAGGGAGAAAGATAGAGAATGGAGAGATGGAGAAGGGAGAAAGATAGGGAATGGAGATATGGAGAAGGGAGAAAGATAGAGAAGGGAGAGATGGAGAAGGGAGAAAGATAGGGAATGGAGAGATGGAGAAGGGAGAAAGATAGAGAAGGGAGAGATGGAGAAGGGAGAAAGATAGAGAAGGGAGAGATGGAGAAGGGAGAAAGATAGAGAAGGGAGAGATGGAGAAGGGAGAAAGATAGAGAAGGGAGAGATGGAGAAGGGAGAAAGATAGAGAATGGAGAGATGGAGAAGGGAGAAAGATAGAGAAGGGAGAGATGGAGAAGGGAGAAAGATAGAGAATGGAGAGATGGAGAAGGGAGAAAGATAGAGAAGGGAGAGATGGAGAAGGGAGAAAGATAGAGAATGGAGAGATGGAGAAGGGAGAAAGATAGAGAATGGAGAGATGGAGAAGGGAGAAAGATAGAGAAGGGAGAGATGGAGAAGGGAGAAAGATAGAGAAGGGAGAGATGGAGAAGGGAGAAAGATAGAGAAGGGAGAGATGGAGAAGGGAGAAAGATAGAGAAGGGAGAGATGGAGAAGGGAGAAAGATAGAGAATGGAGAGATGGAGAAGGGAGAAAGATAGAGAAGGGAGAGATGGAGAAGGGAGAAAGATAGAGAATGGAGAGATGGAGAAGGGAGAAAGATAGAGAAGGGAGAGATGGAGAAGGGAGAAAGATAGAGAATGGAGAGATGGAGAAGGGAGAAAGATAGAGAATGGAGAGATGGAGAAGGGAGAAAGATAGAGAAGGGAGAGATGGAGAAGGGAGAAAGATAGAGAAGGGAGAGATGGAGAAGGGAGAAAGATAGAGAATGGAGAGATGGAGAAGGGAGAAAGATGGAGAAGGGAGAGATGGAGAAGGGAGAGATGGAGGGAAGAAAGATAGAGAAGGGAGAAATAGGGGGAGAAAAAGAGACGAGATCAAAAGATGGAGAGCTGAGGAAGAGGGGGAGAGAAATAGTGAGAGGATAAATATGAGGAGGAGAGATAAATGTCTATCACAGGTAGATGCCACTGACAGTCTGTTGGCTGTATCATATATTTACAGTGGTTTGAATGATTCTCAGACCTATAATATTGCACAAATGCAGCCGTTTCGGTGCAATTGGTAAACTGTTCTACCTCCAACGTGTCAGTGCAAGGTCCAAGGCATAAGCTGTTTTATGAGCGAGTTGGGAAAAGCTTCAAGAGATTAGGGGCATGTTAAGCCGCTTATAAATTAAGGTGCTGTCTCCAGAGCACATGGGATTCGCAGAATGCATACCTAAGAGCTTATTCTGAAGCCCATTTCACAATGCAGAAATTCTTACTTAAAACAACGACACAGAGAAACAACCAGAATAGCCTTAGATTCGCTAGATAAGAAAAAAAATTCGTAGATATTTTAAATCTAGCTGTAAATGTTACAGATGGAAGTAGAAATTATTACCATAGACAGTTGTCGAAGTATCGGTCATGAGTGTGTGTGTGTGTGTGTGTACAGTCGACAGCACAGCCGCAGCTATCGTATCCTCAGCTAATGCTGGTACCCATATAAAATACGATTTCGTCGTTAATGGACGTTTAATGGGCGCATTCTGAGCCACGAATCTATCGTCTATGGTTGGAAATGCGAAGTCTTGAACCAGTGTGCTATATAATGGTCCCGAAAACGGGGCCCATTAAACCATATAATGGGCGCCAAACCAAATCGAATTTCATATAAAATAGTGGCTGCTCAATTTGCAGTCTATGGTTAGAAAGTCTGAGGCTGCGTTTAATGGTCCGAGGCGAGCGAAGCGAGCCGAGGACTATTGAGCGTGGCCGAGGACTTTCTAACCACAGAATGCCAATTAAGCAGCCACTATCATATAGTACTTAACAGCTGGGTGAACTGAATCAATGCAGAGTTAAGTGTCTTGCTAAAGGACACTATTGTTCCAATGGAGTCGAGAATCGAACTCCCGACCTTCAAGTCTTGAGTCCAACGCTCTAACCACTAGGGCAAGGGCTAGGGCTAGAATAGCAGCTATGAATGGCACGCAATAATGACAAGCTGTATGAAATTTCTTACCTTTTTCGTGCCGCAAAAATACAAAAGTTTTAAATGAAAATTCAGAGAAATTCAGTGAAAAGAATTGCACCAAATTATACTCATCACACTCTCCCTGCTTTGCTTGTCGATCTTGTCGTGTGTCTATGCGCTCGCTTTTTTAGTGTTTTTTGCAGCAACCTCTCATTGCTACCCCCTCCATCGCCGCCTCTCTTCCACCCCTCCCGCCCCTCTGTTCCACACAAGTTGCTCAGCTGAGCAGTGAGTGGTTGAGGGGTTGGGGATCTGCTTGCTGGGGAGTTGGGAAGAGAAGGGAGAGAGGTAGAGGGAAATTGTCAGGTCGGAAGTGTTCATATTCCAATCCTGTCCCTCATCGCCAGACAAAGCAGACATTCCATATAGTTGGTTTCGCTTCGCCGTAATAGAAAAATGCCACTCGCTGCATTAACAATAAAACTGGGCTTCTAATAAGCATGCACCATTTTCAAGCCTTCGCATCACTACCTAGGCTAGTCAATAAAATGCTTGATTGATTAGAGGCGATATTTAATATCCCCTAATAATAATATCATTTCAGAAGGGCTAATTCGGGCAGTGGCACATCATTATGGTGACACTAGACCCGCAGCCAGCGAGGAGGCAATTCTGCCCATTCCGCTGACTCCTGAGCACACACGCGCACAGAACATCTGCCCCGACTTTCTCATCGTCAGGCAGTGTGCACTCTCACTGTGCCTTGGAGGTTGGACCTCAAGGGCGTAAATTGTACGACGAGCCCCAAGCCAACAATAAATGTGGCCTCGCCTTGGTGCTAGAAGAACCTATTTTTGGAAGAACTAAACTTTCCGGAAAAAAGTTTTGGAAAAAACTAACAAATTCGAATATGTTTCGAATTTTGATTTAATGCGATTAAATAAATATGCACTGCAGTTGTACTTTTAATCTCGAGCTAGGCGTTTTCCACAGAGAAATCTAAAGCAGATGAGGCCAAAACTATCTTCCTATACGCAAAATAGCAAAGTTTGCTCCTATATAGTTTTAGCTCAGATTCCTTGCTAAAATCCCGGCTTCCCCTAAAAATCCCATCTCTTCTTCACACTATATATATATTCTCTCGCCTCACTCACCCGTCGACTGAGCCGCTATATATATGTTTAGTTTCGGGCAATGCAGAATCCCCAAAAGCTCTCTCCAATGGTCAGTCTCCCAATCTACAAATGATCCCCTCTGCATCATCAAACCGAAATACTTCAACCACAGCGGCGCTCGCTGCATTAATTACTGTAACTTTTCCCTCCTTCTCTCTCTCGTCTTTGGCGAAGGGGTCACGCGGGACAGAGAGAGAGTGTGCCCCCGATCTCAGCAAGCATCCGCTTCAACTGTTCTACAAGCGCTGCTGTAACATAAGCCAATGAAGGCACTGCAGAGGAAGAAAGAAGGAGAGCAGGCAAAGAAGAAAAACTTTAGGAGTGTGGGGGCTACTTTTCTCCCAACAGCGGGCCTCAGTTCTCTCCCTACTAAGTTTTTCCCTTTTATTTCTACATGCTTAAAAAGGCAGACAAAATCGATCTATCGATGCTGGAACACACCACAGTGACATATAGACACAGACAAACAGCTGAGCTCTCTCCACACTTGCATTCGAATTAGTTCTCTCTCGACATCTCTCCGGTATAGTTCTGCTATATAGTGTGACATACTGAGCTCAATTCAATATTAGTATTGCTCAAAGCCTATCATTCTTTCATATGTGAGCGAATTGTAATTTTGCGCGAACAAGTTGCACTTTTACGCGTAATTACAATTTCGGTGATTGTTGGGACTTTGTTTCAACTGACTTGCTAATTATTTCCTTACAATATGAGACCGTCAGCTCAATAATGCAGTACTGGCGAGCTCGCTCGACGAACGGATATCGTCTCATTGCCCGCTGCCTCTTCAGACAGATCTGCTGCTAACTCGAAGCAAGCCGCTGGGTTCAATTTTTCTAGAATTGTATTTAAAAAGTTAAGATTAGAACCATTCAGACATGGATATATTTTCATGCTCTTCATGTACTACTAATTATACTATTATCGGCTGAGCCGCTATATATATGTTTATATAAATTGAATTGTATTTGTATATAAATTGTATATAAATTGAAATGACTATATAAATTTAAAAAATTCGCAATTCGTAGAGTGTATATAGTCGATCACAATAATAGGTTTTAAAGTCAGATTTTCGTTTTCTTTTCTGAATTCTTATACAAGATCCAAACTTAAAATACACTCGTGCATGCTTAATTAAAAGTGTGAATGCGCAACTTTTGGAATTTGGACATGCATCTACAAATGCTAATAGTGTTACACGAAATCTGTCAGCTATGCAATGTATATATTATTCTATGCATTTTCAGATATTTTCAAACGTATGAATCAGCAAAAAAATATTCAGCATTTCCGCACTACAAAACCGGTAGTTGTGGAATAGTGGGCTTCATTAACCTTTAAAGTACCCAGAAGCAAAAATTTTCCATTGACAATTTCTACAAAGCTTTAATTTACAATGAAATCTAAAAGCTTTAGTGTTACAACAAAGCAAAAAAGTTATACATCTAGCTGATGTAGCTTTTCGCCTGACCTCGTTCGCTTTAGCTTTTAATAATATTTTCTAATCTAGGCATTGTCCAGTAATTAGATACACAACATTTTTCAATATCATAGCTAACTTGGAAAGTTATACTGCGCTGCGTAAAAAGAGAGCTAGCATTTGAGTCATGGCGGCAGTTCAACTTAAGCTTCGATGAACAATTTTCCCACGCTTGTTTAAATCTGCCTCTCAATCAAACCTCGCTGATGCCCTGGCGAACTTGGCCGAACGAATTTAATTTGGTATTATCTGTCTTACATATTATTAACATCTTTTCTCCTACAATTTCAGATACAACTGTATTTTTCAGATATATTTTTCAGAAAATTTTTCAGAAGATCTAAGAGTTAAATACAAGAGCAATTCTTTTTAACCTTAAGAGTTGTGAGGTCGTTCAAAATCTTACTATCTAGTTTAGCTTGTAGTTTAGTTTCTTAAATTAATAACTTTGTCCTTAGGAAAATATTGCTTGTGGCGCTACAAAACCAGTATGCATCTTGAATGAACATGAAGTAGTTCTGTAGTTGTAGTTGCAGTGAAGGGTTAAGTATAGTAAAATTACTATGCTTAAAATATTTTCTCGGTTTTTATTTTATGTTAAATTTTCTGCGCAGTTATAGAATATATGTTACTATCAGCTAGCAGAAAAAATAGTATTTTGATGCTATCAGTGTTTTAAAGATTAAAAAAGTGTAAAAAGTTTTGTTACTAAAAGTTACTTCATAACTACACGCCATCAGAAAATTCTATGAGGTGTCAAAAAGAAAAGCCTTGCTTAAAAATGTGACAATTAAAGTACGTAATTCTTAACTACAAGAGAAACCTGTGACCAACCAGAATAGAAGGACTAAGGACTTTTGTAATATTTTATGTCACACTTTTCTTTTCAGTTTTAAGTGTTGTTTAAGCTTTGTTTAATGAAGCTTTAAATTTAATCCTTGGCTGCTTATTTTTAGCAAAAAACTTATAGAGATGAGTAACTAAATATAAAATCTAAATCTGACTTGTCAAGTGTATTGAATTTAGTGCAACCTAAATGCAAATGCAACCCTTCAGAATAGTTATAGCAATTGAACACTTTTCTTAAGTTTTAATTTAAGTTAAGTTAATTCCTAGTCTATACCTGAATGATTTATTTCATTCATTTATCTAATTTAGCTATGCATTTAGTATTTTAGTATATAACAAGTGTAAGACAAGCACAAATTAATACTACTTTTGCTATGTATTTTTTGTCTATTATGTTTAGTTTTTTATTATTAAATTGTACTTCTTAACAATAGTGCCTCATGTAATTTACATGTAAATAGCCAAAATATATTTTCATATAAATATGTGTTCGCACAGTATTTCTTACTCCTTTAGTAGCCTACAGTAAAAAATTGCTAGCTTAGTACTTATTTCTTGCAGAGCTCACATTAATTCAGTATTTCATAAAAAACTCATTTCAGCAGGCCTGACTTGACACTACAAAATGGACTTGGCCAAGTGAAGCCTTTGTGCTTACACAGATTAAAGAAACAATTATCCCATTCAAGTTTTAACAGACATAATGGACACTACAATGTCTGATGTGGAAGTCATCCCAGAAAAGGTAGGGTTAATCATACTCCTATCTACAAGATACTGCTCTGTCACTAAACCCTCCTTGTCAAACCTGTCTATTAGGAATTTAAACAGTTTTTTAGTTATAATAGCTTGAATCAGACAAGCATACAGCATGCCTTTGTAAAACAGTAAATTTTATTACGGAAAGTGTTTTCTCATTCAGTAATATGTTATGAAATGGCAGCAGGTGCATTTTTCCTAATCCGAGTTAGCTAAAATATTCGAATAGCTTTCCTCTGTGCCCCCTTTGAAAGTATTTTTCTTATCAACGCAATGTCTTTAGTGCATTTGCACCCACTTGCGCTGTGCTCTAACCGAGTGTCCAAGAATTATTGCACTCAAATTTTGAACGGAAATTAATTCCGCACTTCCCACTGTAAACAATAACTGCTTCCATATGAACATTGAGAATACAGAGAATTTATGCTGTAGAAATACTAAATATTGCGGTGTCCTATCATAAACTGACACACAGGTCAAATTGTTTGAGTCTGTATCCTGGCTAGTCTCCAAGGCCACTGCATTCGCAAACTCATCTTCTAATGCCGTCTGGGACGCGTCTGTTCAACGCCCGACAGCGGCGGTGACCTCCGGCCTAGTCAGCGGCCGGCTCTACGTGGCCGCCTGTCGTCGCATTCTGCCCGGTGTTGCCTGCTCCGATCACGCCGGCGTTCTCGCCTGCCTTCGGGTGCGCGGCTTCGACCAGCAGCTGCAGCAGCGGGGTCACACTGTGACGGCTAGCGAATTGGACGAGGAGAATGAGGTTGGGGGGGCTGGTGTGCGCTTGTCTGGTCATTAATTAGTCTTTCTTCTATGGTATTCTGTCTGGTAATTAGTCCTTCCTCTATGGTATTCTGTCTGGTCATTAGTCTTTCCTCTATGGTATTCTGTCTGGTCATTAGTCTTTCTTCTATGGTATTCTGTCTGGTAATTAGTCCTTCCTCTATGGTATTCTGTCTGGTCATTAGTCTTTCTTCTATGGTATTCTGTCTGGTCATTAGTCTTTCTTCTATGGTATTCTGTCTGGTCATTAGTCTTTCTTCTATGGTATTCTGTCTGGTCATTAGTCTTTCTTCTATGGTATTCTGTCTGGTCATTAGTCTTTCTTCTATGGTATTCTGTCTGGTCATTAGTCCTTCTATTCTGGTTGGTCACAGGTTTCTCTTGTAGTTAAGAAATACGTACTTTAATTGTCGCATTTTTAAGCAAGGCGTTTCGTTTTTATACCTCATAGAATTTTCTGACGGCGCGTAGTTATGAAGCGTAGGTGCGCATATTTGAACAGTAATGAGATATTGATTATTGTTTGCATTCTTGACTCGCTTAGTATAAATAGCATAGAAGTAAGAAAGCATATAGCGTTTTAAATTGGGTCAATATTTGTTGGGCTTAATATAGGAAACAGTTAAAAAGTATTCTCTTTATAGCTATGCCCTAAAGTGCATCCTTATCTAAATCGAGTTTGACCCTGTTGAGTTATCTTCTAGTTGCTAATGCTTTTTAAGGCCCTACAAATGTACAATTCAGATACCATTTGATAAGGACAGTTTGAGAGCATTTTGAAGTTTTGTGATATTTTGTGTTAAGTCAAATCGAACCATGTATAAAATATATTATATTACGAGTATATAAGTAATCCTAACAATATTCCGTCGCTAATCAAAAGTGCAGAAACTTTTCAACTGTGACTTAGGAAATAGCTTAATCTTTCTTAGCTATTTGGAATGGGATTAGGAACAGGCTGTGGTATATTTTACTCGCTATTTGATTAATTGTTCCGGACGAGAATAGTTATAAAATGTATTTGTAACATAAAACTATGTACTTTTATCACGTAGGCAAACCCATTGAATTTAAAACAATTTTGCAAGGGTTGTCTGCCCCGAAACATTATTGGGTGACACTAGACCCAACAACCGCTGACTCCTGAGCACACACACTCACAGGCTGTGTACATCTGTCCTGACTTTCTCATCGTCAGGCAGTGCACACTCTCACTGTGCCTTGGAGGTTGGCGCTCAAGGGTGTCAATTGCACGACAATTCCCAAAATTCCGAATCCCTAGGCGGCTCACATAGCGCTTATCGACGCCCTGATGGCTGCTCACAGTCGTCACTGCGCCAGTCCGGCCCTGATTGGTCAGGCGCTGTCAGCTGCTCTTGGCCCTGTCGACCAATCAGCGACGACCGTAGCGGAGGCGGCCGCAGCGGCATCTACGGCGGACGCGCTGGAACTCTGGTTGATTAGGATCAGCAACTTGGCATTGATGAACAGAGGCGGTAATGAAGTCTCCAAGTCCCTGGATAGATCCGCTCGACTACTGTTGTTAGCCGAATTTTATTCTCAAACAATAATAAAATGTGTAGAAATCGATAATGATTGTTTATCAGCGTCGCCGGCTGATAATTATCGACGCCTGGCACAACTCTGCCTGACTGTCGGCTTAACAACGCCGCGACCGGACCATCTGGCTGGCCCTGCGGCAGCGCAACTCGCTAGCAACGTGGCCTGCCTACTGGCTGAGATGTTCGCCCGACTGGCCGCGCCCGCCCTGACCTCCGCCGCCGGTGCGATAGGCGATTCTGTGGATGGTCCAGCCACAGGTGTGTTTCGAGTAGCTGGACTCCTTAAAAACAGTTCCGTAGTCCCGGTTCCCTCGTCCCAGTTCCCTAGTCCCAGTTCCCTAGTCCCAGTTCCCTAGTCCCAGTTCCCTAGTCCCAGTTCCCTAGTCCCAGTTCCCTAGTCCCAGTTCCCTAGTCCCAGTTCCCTAGTCCCAGTTCCCTAGTCCCAGTTCCCTAGTCACAGTTCCCTAGTCCCAGTTCCCTAGTCACAGTTCCCTAGTCCCAGTTCCCTAGTCCCAGTTCCCTAGTCCCAGTTCCCTAGTCACAGTTCCCTAGTCCCAGTTCCCTAGTCTCACTTACCTGGTAACAGTTATTACGCAAATAAACATGAATTAATAATCCGTCAGAGCGGGCTGCGACCACCACAACCTGGCTGGACTTTGCTAGAAAGTCACAGGCTGCCGCTGCGGCCACTGCGTCGACAACTCAGAGCGACAAAAGCGACACGGTCGCCGTTGGTAGCGTCGATC
Organism: Macrostomum hystrix; assembly: GCA_950097015.1. NCBI lineage: Eukaryota > Metazoa > Platyhelminthes > Macrostomidae > Macrostomum > Macrostomum hystrix. Next base: position 5,784,287 of record CATNEN010000034.1, on the reverse strand, counting down.
TGCGCTCGCAGATGGAGCTTCGCCGGCGTCAGATTGAGGCCAACAGACAAAGGCGCCAGCAGCAGCAGCAGCAGCAGCGCCAGCTAACCCGTGGCGGCCAAGCCTCGGCGGGCAGTCAGCAGCAGCTGGATCAGCTGGACAACGGCCTTGCGGGTCTCCAGGCGGACATTCGCCGTCTGCAGCGTCAGCAGGACGCCGTGTCCAACACGATGCAGAGGAATCTGATGCGCAACAGTCGGCAATTATCGGCCAGCCTCTCCGTGCTGGATTCGTCCACTAAGCGTCTGTCTAAGCCGCGTTTTCGACCGGAGCTATTCGCCGAATGGCGCTCCGAGGAGCCGCAGGCTGCGCCGTCGCCGAAGCAGGCCGTGCCGCAGCCCAAAATTATTGGGACCAACAGCGTTAGTCGATCGAAGCCTGGGCTTCGCGATTCGAGAAACAGCCCCAGCCTTCAACAGGCGTCGTCAATTTCTTCCCGGCGAGCTAATCAGCAGCAGCAGCAGCAGCAGCCAGTTGTTCGACGTAGAGCAGCTGGCGGAGGCAGCTCTGGTGTCGCCGGTGGCGACATATTCCGCCCGCCTCCGAGTGTGGAAACTATCGGCAAGCGGTCGTCCACTCAGCGGCCGTCGAGAGTTCGACCCGCATCTGAATTGATCTTTCTAACCAGCGACGGCCCAGTCAAAGCTGCAGCTGATGAGGCGCCATCGGGAATGCAGCCTCCACAAGAGACTACATTAGCAACAAACCTGTCAAATCACCAGCATCAGCAGCATCAGCAGCAGCATCAGCAGCAGCAGCAGCAGCATCAGCAGCAGCAGCAGCAGCAGCAGCAGCATCAGCAGCAGCATCATCATCATCAGCAGCAGCAGCAGCATCAGCAGCAGCAGCAGCACTTGCCAACGCATCAGCATAACTCACCAGCAGTCTTCAACACTTTGACGATGCAAGCAACTGAAGGAGCAAATATGACCTCCTCGACTGTTGAATCATCCGGTTCAACGTCGTCGCGCCGAAGCTCCTTTGCCGCGATGGCAGCCGCCTCTGCCGCGGCCTCCGCGCGTCGCGGAAGCGGCCATGGGGGCGAATGCGTCGATGAGGTCACCCAACGCGAGCCGCTGGTGGTGGGCAAGTTTCGATTTCACGAACCTGACCCAGCTGTGGACCTGAGCCTTGTGTCGCCTGGTGCAGAACGCGCTTCGCAGATGACCCCTGTGAGTGTGCAGGTGAGCTGTGCTGTCACAATATCCAGTGCCTGAATACCCGGTTCATTGTACCTGAATATCCGGTTGCTATTGCCTGAATACCCGGTTCCTAGTACCTGAATATCCTGTTCCTAGTACCTGAATATCCTGTTCCTAGTACCTGAATATCCTGTTCCTAGTACCTGAATATCCTGTTCCTAGTACCTGAATATCCTGTTCCTAGTACCTGAATATCCTGTTCCTAGTACCTGAATATCCTGTTCCTAGTACCTGAATACCCGGTTGCTATTGCCTGAATATCCGGTTCCTAGTACCTGAATATCCTGTTCCTAGTACCTGAATACCCGGTTCCTAGTACCTGAATACCCGGTTCCTAGTACCTGAATATCCGGCTTCTAGTACCTGAATACCCGGTTCCTAGTACCCGAATACCCGGTTCCTGGTACCTGAATTTCCGGCTTCTGGTGCCTGAATACCCGGTCCCTGGTACCTGAATACCGAGTATTCGTACTCGATTTATGGATTCTCAGTACTGACAGGCTGTACTATCTCCTGTCGATGCGCTCTCTATTTTAGCATCGTTATTTCATCTTCACACTGGCTGGCACTTCCGTGCCCACGTCACTGCAAGTGACTGAAGTGAGACGCGAACTACTCTTTGTTAATTTGAGCTTCGGCTCGTATATCAACTACTCGCAGATTTCAAAGATTATGTAGTGCTTTTTTACACCGGCGTATTATATTATTTTCTAAAAATTGTGTACTGATACGCTAACTTTTTATTTTGTTTTGTTATTTTTTAGATCATTTTAGCATTCTGTAGAAAAATGCTCAACGTAATATTTATAAAATAAGCAATTCTGATTTCAAACAATTTTTTTTGCTTTTGATTACACAGAATCGCAAAAATTGTATCTGCTTTTTGCAAATTTATTAGAAATAACCTTGCCTGTCTGTTCCTAATCCCTGTTCCATCTGTTCCTACTCCCTGTTCATCTGTTCCTAATCCCTGTTCCATCTGTTCCTAATCCCTGTTCCAAATCCCTGTTCATCTGTTCCTAATCCCTGTTCTATCTGTTCCTAATCCCTGTTTCTAATCACTGTTCCTAATCCCTGTTCCTAATCCCTGTTCCTAATCCCTGTTCCATATGTTCCTAATCTCTGTTCATCTGTTCCTAATCCCTGTTCCATCTGTTCCGATTGCAGAACACATGAGTGTTACACAGATATACAAGTTTTTAGGTAATACATTTTTTCAAGATTTCTTTGATTTCTCTCAGGTTTCTCACACGCACACATTCACGGGCACACAGGTGACGCCACAATTTTGTTTTAATGTCGGCAACGGAGCTGACGGATCTTCAATGGCCGCTCAGATTTTGATAACGCCGAGCGCTGTAGCCAGCGACACAAACTCATTCTACCTCAACAATCAGCAGCAACAACCACAGCAGCAGCAACAACCACAGCAGCAGCAACAACCACAGCAGCAGCAACAACCACAGCAGCAGCAACAACCACAGCAGCAGCAACAACCACAGCAGCAGCAGCCGTCGCCTCCTCCTCCGGTGTCTCCCGGTAGCAGCTTCTTTGTGCCATTCGAATCGCCGAATCATCGCGCCAGACGCGATTCAAAATCGACGTCAGCTTCAGCGGAGACGGAGACGGACGCGCAGCCGGAAGTGGAAACAAAAGCTGTAACTGAGAATACAGTTAACTTCGAAGACGATGTTGAACTAGAATCCGAAGTCAACGAAGAAGCGAAGCTGGAAGCGGAAATGGAAATCGATAATGACCCGTTGAGCACTCCGTCGGCAGTCGAGTCGCCAAACTCCCCTGACAACGCAGCCGGAGCCGTTGCTGGCACCGCTTTCGATGTCATGGTTGAGGAGCCTCAGTTGCAACCCAGCCAGGTGGACAAATTCAAACTGCGCCTGCAGGTGAGTTAATCCTCCCCCCCAGATCCCTATTTTCACCTCAACAATCCCAGATCCCTATTCTCCCTTTAACAGTCCCAGATCCCTATTCTCCCTTTACCAGTCCCAGATCCCAATTCTCCCCTCAACAGTCCCAGATCCCTATTCTCCCTTTAACAGTCCCAGATCCCTATTCTCCCTTTAACAGTCCCAGATCCCTATTCTCCCTTTAACAGTCCCAGATCCCAATTCTCCCCTCAACAGTCCCAGATCCCTATTCTCCCTTTAACAGTCCCAGATCCCAATTCTCCCCTCAACAGTCCCAGATCCCTATTCTCCCTTTAACAGTCCCAGATCCCTATTCTCCCATCAACAGTCCCAGATCCCTATTCTCCCTTTAACAGTCCCAGATCCCTATTCTCCCTTTACCAGTCCCAGATCCCTATTCTCCCATCAACAGTCCCAGATCCCTATTCTCCCTTTAACAGTCCCAGATCCCTATTCTCCCTTTACCAGTCCCAGATCCCTATTCTCCCTTTACCAGTCCCAGATCCCTATTATCCCTTTAACAATCCCAGATCCCAATTCTCCCCTCAACAGTCCCAGATCCCAATTCTCACTTTAACAGCCCCAGATACTTATTCTGCCCTCAAGAGTCCCAGATCCCTATTCTCCCTTTAACAGTCCCAGATCCCTATTCTCCCTTTACCAGTCCCAGATCCCTATTCTCCCTTTACCAGTCCCAGATCCCTATTCTCCCTTTAACAGTCCCAGATCCCAATTCACCCCTCAACAGTCCCAGATCCCAATTCTCGCTTTGACAGCCCCAGATACTTATTCTGCCCTCAAGAGTCCCAGATCCGTATTCTCCCTTTACCAGTCCCAGATCCCTAATTTCCCCACCCCTTTAACAGTCCCAGATCCCTATTTCCCCTCAATAATCCCAGATCTCTTTTCCCCCCACCCCTTATAAATGGGGATTTTGTCAATGCCATTACTATTCATATCTGCACAGCAACGCGGTGCCGAGCGCCTAGCCGAGATGGCCCGCCGACGCGACGAGAAGCGCCGCTCAGAGGCCGCCGAGCGGGAGGCCGAGGAACGCCTGAAGGCGGAGCAGCAGAGGCAGCGTCTGCAGCAGCGGGCTAAAGCACTGGCCGTCGCTAACCGTCAAAACCAGCCGCGCCGGCGCATCGACACGGCGTCGGCGTCGTCGGCGACGACTCCGGCTGCCAGCGACTCTTCGGCGCCGTCGACAAGTCGACAGCGTCCGCTCAGTCTCCTGCAGGCCAGCCGGCCGCCGCCTTCATCGCCGCGTCGGCCAAATCGAGCAAAGCTTCGCCGGTCGCAAATTGTCTTCGTCGACAGCTCGACGCACCGCCTCCGCTGCGCACTTGGCAGCGGCCTCCTCAACTGAGCAGCTTCCGCCTCAGCATCAGCATCAGCATCAGCAGTCATCCGTGCGCCTGTTTGTCCAGCCCAAGGAGAAATCTAATCGGGCGGTCATTCACAATGCCATCAGCCACTGCTGCCTGGCTGGGCCGGTGAATGCGGCCGCGAAGGATGCCGTTCTAGCCGAACTGTCAGCCTCGGAGGCTCTGCATTTTATGCTGCTATTTCGCGACGCCAAGTGCCAATACCAGGGCCTGTACTGCTACGATCAGGAGGGCGACAGGCTGCTCTCGCTGGCCGGTCGCGGCCCGGCCGAGATTCGACACGAGATGGTGGCCTCATTTTTCAAGTACAACTCGGGCGGCAAGCGGTTCAACGAGATCCAGTCCACCAGCCACCTGTCGCCCGCTATCGACGCTGTGGTGCTCCAGGACCGCTTCAAACTGCGGCCGTCCGCCTCCTCCGCGAGGGCCAGCCAATGCCAACGTTTGAAAGTATATTTGACCTGTCCCCGTAAGTTGGCCTTTGTGAAGTCAGGCAACAGGGAATAAGGTTCCCTTATGCTGAGATCTAGAAGTTATTTTAGTATTAGATCGTCTATATTAAACATCCTCCGCTTTTGTATTTAACAAACAAATTTTCTTGAATTAGGGTTAAAATGCATTTATTTCTACTGTAAGTAGACAGTCTTGAAAGTGTAAAATTTATTGATTTCGCTCTATAAATCCTTTATTTCCAGATTCCCTACTGAATGCCGGATTAACGGGCCGCAAGAATGTGTGCACCTATGAAAATAAGTATTGACTGAACTATTAGGATTTCATTCTAATATGGCATTTTGAAACGCTCTTGTCCCATTCACCATTCATGTTTACATTTGGATTGAGGAATTGAGATTTATCATTGAGGATTGAGAAGCTAAATATGCTATAATAGCACACGTCAATGGCTGCTTTTGTATTTTTTGAGAATAGGTAGCTAAGCCTCGGCACTCCACTTGCTTTTGCTGTTGGGTTTTCGTCTGCCTCCACGGGTCCCTGATTGCTGCGATCCAGTCTGATCACTTTTTCCTTTCTGTAGTCTTTGTTTGACTTTTTAAATCTGCTAAAATTTTATGGAGCTAGACTCCGTGACTGTTCTGCATACTAGTTTTTTATTATTTTTTACCCAGTTTCTGCCACTGGATACGCCTCAGAACTTCTGAGTACTAGAGAGTGCTGAGCGCATCCATTGTAACGCGCTTTGTTGCAACCTTTTCATTTCGGAGTTCAATGGGCTAGCCTTCTCAAAATAGGATCGCTGTTTTTTTCTAAGTGGTTGTGCTCACAGGTTGTCACACCTGCAGTCAGTTATCTTAGGTGCGGTGTGTTTCACACCTGCAATCATTTATCTTAGGTGCGGTGTGTTTCACACCTGCAATCAGTTATCTTAGGTGCGGTGTGTTTCACACCTGCAATCAGTTATCTTAGGTGCGGTGTGTTTCACACCTGCAATCAGTTATCTTAGGTGCGGTGTGTTTCACACCTGCAATTAGTTATCTTAGGTGCGGTGTGTTTCACACCTGCAATCAGTTATCTTAGGTGCGGTGTGTTTCACACCTGCAGTCAGTTATCTTAGGTGCGGTGTGTTTCACACCTGCAATCAGTTATCTTAGGTGCGGTGTGTTTCACACCTGCAGTCAGTTATCTTAGGTGCGGTGTGTTTCACACCTGCAGTCAGTTATCTTAGGTGCGGTGTGTTTCACACCTGCAGTCAGTTATCTTAGGTGGGGGTGTTTCACACCTGCAATCAGTTATCTTAGGTGGGGTGTGTTTCACACCTGCAGTCAGTTATCTTAGGTGGGGGTGTTTTTCACACCTGCAGTCAGTTATCTTAGGTGGGGGTGTGTTTCACACCTGCAATCAGTTATCCTAGGTGCGGTGTGTTTCACACCTGCAGTCAGTTATCTTAGGTGGGGGTGTGTTTCACACCTGCAGTCAGTTATCTGGGGTGTGTGTGTTTCACACCTAAAGTCTGTTATCGTGGCTACCTGTTTGTCGTTAGTTTATTTGCGTTGTCTCATACCTACACGTACATTAAATTTGAGTCTTTACTTTTTCGGCGGAAGAGCTCGTTGCCATACTTTCTCTGTTAATCAATTCATTTACCATGTTAATTTTCTGGCAGAGGAATTCGATAAATCTTACTCAATTGTTTTGTTTTGCCGCACACGGACACTAGGATTTTTGTTTCATTTTTTTACTCCTTTGTACGAGTAGCTAGTATATTTTTACAGCCAATTATTTCACACACCCTGTTTGTCGTAAACCTTTACAGACAGTTTAATTATAGTTCATTGGTGATTTCGATATCATGTTTACTGCTCAAGATTCGTTTCATTTTTTCTGACAGCTTTTTCTGTCTCCGTGTCTTATTTTTTCAACTAGAGAAAGTTGTGCCTATTTTACTCTTGTAAGATATTTACTCTGACAGTTTGACACATAAATTCCTAATTCTTATTCTAATCATTCCTTTATTTTGTCCACTATGAATCTATAGAACTTTCTACCCTTCATCTAATCAGTGTCTCACCCTTCCTCTAATCAGTGTCTCACCCTTCCTCTAATCAGTGTCTCACCCTTCCTCTAATCAGTGTCTCACCCTTCCTCTAATCAGTGTCTCACCCTTCCTCTAATCAGTGTCTCACCCTTCCTCTAATCAGTGTCTCACCCTTCCTCTAATCAGTGTCTCACCCTTCCTCTAATCAGTGTCTCACCCTTCCTCTAATCAGTGTCTCACCCTTCCTCTAATCAGTGTCTCAGCCTTCCTCTAATCAGTGTCTCACCCTTCCTCTAATCAGTGTCTCACCCTTCCTCTAATCAGTGTCTCAGCCTTCCTCTAATCAGTGTCTCACCCTTCCTCTAATCAGTGTCTCACCCTTCCTCTAATCAGTGTCTCACCCTTCCTCTAATCAGTGTCTCACCCTTCCTCTAATCAGTGTCTCAGCCTTCCTCTAATCAGTGTCTCACCCTTCCTCTAATCAGTGTCTCACCCTTCCTCTAATCAGTGTCTCACCCTTCCTCTAATCAGTGTCTCACCCTTCCTCTAATCAGTGTCTCACCCTTCCTCTAATCAGTGTCTCACCCTTCCTCTAATCAGTGTCTCACCCTTCTTATAATCAGTGTCTCACCCTTCCTCCAAATCACCTTTACTCCTCTCCCTGTTTCACATTTCCTGTCGCTCAGGAATTTTGCCTTGCTTCATGATTATGCAAAGCCATACTCTAGTGGGCCAGTACAAAGGCTCACTTTAGAACAAGTAATAATTGCTGTTTACTTCTTTTGATTGCACAGTTTAATTTGCAGCTTGACAAGCAAGACAATGCTCTGCTGAATTTATTCCGCGAAAAATATTAACAAAATTGTAACAGTTACTTTGACATTGAATGCTTAGTTAGCTAATATATATTGTGTTAATGAGTATTAATAACCATGTATTAGATTGCAGCGATTTAACAATGCGATTGCATCCTTAGGTCCCATTGTTACAGCACTACCCGTAGCTATAGCACACACAAATGTGTCCTTTCTATGCCCAAATTGTTGTTATATAATAATATATAGAATGCATTATTCCATTGCGTCTCAAAATTGTTCTCTGCTGGTGCTGGCATCCGCGACCTTTCTAGCTGTTTTATCTATTAGAAAATAACTTGAAATTGTATGTACATCTGCGATGTAAAAGTACATTGAGTCCCAGTAATATTTCATATATATATATGTATGCCTCAAATCTCTGATAATGACTGCTGACTTGTATTCGCCTGAAACAAATGTATTTTTTTTCTGTGTTTGTCATTGTTTTTTTATACGCACGTACTGTCTGACCAAAGTGTGAAAATATATAAATATATATATGGTTAATAAATAATATATTGATTATATGTAATATTCATCTTATATGAAAAGATTGTTAAGAAATACAGTACAAGGCGTTGAGTTTTAACAGCTGAGTCACAAATCAGTGACGTCACTTTGTGCTCCGAGTTTACAAAAAAAATCGAAAGAAATCTTGATTTGAATTTCGTCTCGGTGTTTTGCCCAAACAGACGCGATTTTGGCCTTTAAGAGTGTGTCAGGAAATGAATTATAATTAGTTGTGTCTTTAGCGTAGACTCTGCGTTGAAGGCATGCAATTAGTTTCGTGTGTCGGAAATGCTTCTCGATAATTAAAAATATTCTGCTTCAAGCACCTGGGACAAACTCAATGACGTCGAGAGGTGGAGACAAACTTGACGATTTCCCAATCATGGAAATCTGAAGATGATGAACATTATTTTAATTAGTCGGGTACAATAAATGAGATTGCTTTGCAGAACAGATTATCGATTCAGATTTCAGGGCGGCGAAATGACGAAACGGCATTTCATTTTCCTTGCACCCAAATAATTCTAACGGGAATAAATGGGAAAACTCGCTGTGTTAATAGTAGAACTTCGAAGGGGGGCAGTTGACAATTGTTTGTGCTGCACCAGAACGGAACAATGCGAGCACACGAAACTCAAGAACACGGGCCAACTTTTTGTTGCGCATCTTCTGAAACAAAAATCAAGTCGCCAGCTCTTCAGACCGTCGAGATATTCAATATTTCTGGCCGAAGGTCAGATTTTACCATAAGCGCTGGTATTTCATACACAAGGCCTCAGTGCGGCCGTGCCAGGCCTTCAAAATTTATCGGCATGTCACCCGAATGTTCCTGCATCATCTCCGTCTTCGGTGGTCACCTACCTTTATCTAGACGGATTTTCTCGACCTTCAAGGGCTACAACAGGTGAAAATAGGCCACTATGGACACCCGGACGCGAATTTCTCCAATTTCACTGATCAAGCCTAACTATTAGGCGCAGCTCAACCACAGGACACCCTCGCCTAGTCTGTCAACCAATCAGTTAAAACCCAACGCTGTTAGCATTCAGGCGCTGCCAAAAAACTCAGGGGGGAGACCCCCCTTGGTCTAAAAAACTGGTGGCAAAATGGCTTGGCACCGAAATTATTCAATGGAACTTATAAAATTTCATTTCAGGGAAGTAAAATTCAGGGAGCAAGTGGCAGAGCGGTCTAACTAATGTTGCCTCTCGCGCCAAGGTCCCTAAGCTCGATTCCGCGGTCCGGGTCTTGAAATTTTTAAAAATTTTTGCTAAAAAGGGAAAGTGAAATTGTGAATTGTGGGCAAATATGAAATATGCATTGTCAGTAAAATAAAATACAAGAATAAAAATTAGGTCCGCGTTTGGTCATGCTTGGTCTGCAACTTGCGCTAAAGCCGTTTCGTTAGTTTAAACTCCTTTCCTAGAATCTTAGTTCGATGCTTGGTATTTTATATTTATTCGCGCACAATACAACAGTTGCTATAAATATATAATGCTCGACATAAAATTAGAAAACTCTGCAAAACAGAGGACACCGAACTGACAGACACTAGTGATAAGTATAACTGTGCATTATAAGTATATAAAAGCTGACAACGCATTAGTCAAAACGAGGCACACACAAAAGACAAAGACAAGAAAAAGAAAATATATAGATATATTTAACTGACAGTAAGCACATCTAGTGATACAGTTATAAATCTTAGAGTCTAAAGATAAACATAAAGGATTATCTAATTGTACATTGGCTGTAAAAAAGCAACAACAATGCACACTCGGAGCGCAATTTTAATCTCTCAACATGCAGAGTGAGTTGTGCATGAGCAAAACACAGGCCGCCTATCCTAATGGTCTGAGCTATGTCTATGTGGAGCAGTGTGGAATTAATTTCGCATAAAAAATACGGGTCGCAATTATTAGTAAAGTGTAGTACGCATTATGACAAGTTAAAAGCCATGAACAGTTAATGCAGCAAACCATTTTTAACAAAATACCTCCATCAATAGATAATGAGACGCTTTGTAAGAATTTTCACAGTCTAGCAACACCAGGTACCATTGGCTCTAGGTACCTGGTTCTATTGGGTCTGGTTCTAATGGCTCTGGGTACCTGGTTCTAATGGCTCTGGGTACCTGGTTCTATTGGGTCTGGGTACCTGGTTCTATTGGCTCTGGGTACCTGGTTCTATTGGCTCTGGGTACCTGGTTCTATTGGGTCTGGGTACCTGGTTCTATTGGCTCTGGGTACCTGGTTCTATTGGCTCTGGGTACCTGGTTCTATTGGGTCTGGGTACCTGGTTCTATTGGGTCTGGGTACCTGGTTCTATTGGGTCTGGGTACCTGGTTCTATTGGCTCTGGGTACCTGGTTCTATTGGGTCTGGGTACCTGGTTCTATTGGGTCTGGGTACCTGGTTCTATTGGGTCTGGGTACCTGGTTCTATTGGCTCTGGGTACCTGGTTCTATTGGGTCTGGGTACCTGGTTCTATTGGCTCTGGGTACCTGGTTCTATTGGCTCTGGGTACCTGGTTCTATTGGGTCTGGGTACCTGGTTCTATTGGGTCTGGGCACCTGGTTCTATTGGGTCTGGGCACCTGGTTCTATTGGGTCTGGGTACCTGGTTCTATTGGGTCTGGGTACCTGGTTCTATTGGGTCTGGGTACCTGGTTCTATTGGGTCTGGGTACCTGGTTCTATTGGGTCTGGGTACCTGGTTCTATTGGCTCTGGGTACCTGGTTCTATTGGCTCTGGGTACCTGGTTCTATTGGGTCTGGGTACCTGGTTCTATTGGGTCTGGGCACCTGGTTCTATTGGGTCTGGGTACCTGGTTCTATTGGGTCTGGGTACCTGGTTCTATTGGCTCTGGGTACCTGGTTCTATTGGCTCTGGGTACCTGGTTCTATTGGGTCTGGGTACCTGGTTCTATTGGGTCTGGGTACCTGGTTCTATTGGCTCTGGGTACCTGGTTCTATTGGGCTCTGGGTACCTGGTTCTATTGGGTCTGGGTACCTGGTTCTATTGGGTCTGGGCACCTGGTTCTATTGGGTCTGGGTACCTGGTTCTATTGGGTCTGGGTACCTGGTTCTATTGGCTCTGGGTACCTGGTTCTATTGGCTCTGGGTACCTGGTTCTATTGGGTCTGGGTACCTGGTTCTATTGGGTCTGGGTACCTGGTTCTATTGGCTCTGGGTACCTGGTTCTATTGGCTCTGGGTACCTGGTTCTATTGGGTCTGGGTACCTGGTTCTATTGGGTCTGGGTACCTGGTTCTATTGGGTCTGGGTACCTGGTTCTATTGGGTCTGGGTACCTGGTTCTATTGGCTCTGGGTACCTGGTTCTATTGGCTCTGGGTACCTGGTTCTATTGGGTCTGGGTACCTGGTTCTATTGGGTCTGGGTACCTGGTTCTATTGGGTCTGGGTACCTGGTTCTATTGGGTCTGGGTACCTGGTTCTATTGGGTCTGGGTCACCTGGTTCTATTGGGTCTGGGTACCTGGTTCTATTGGGTCTGGGTACCTGGTTCTATTGGGTCTGGGTACCTGGTTCTATTGGGTCTGGGTACCTGGTTCTATTGGCTCTGGGTACCTGGTTCTATTGGGTCTGGGTACCTGGTTCTATTGGGTCTGGGTACCTGGTTCTATTGGGTCTGGGTACCTGGTTCTATTGGGTCTGGGTACCTGGTTCTATTGGGTCTGGGTACCTGGTTCTATTGGCTCTGGGTACCTGGTTCTATTGGGTCTGGGCACCTGGTTCTATTGGCTCTGGGTACCTGGTTCCTCTTTACGGAGCGATTTTGCACGTAATTGGCGGTCGAATAAGGGATCAAATACCGTACTGCAAGAATGCTATAATTTCAAAACAAGAAGAGTTTATATCTGTATTTCCTGCATAAAGCAAAATCAAACGTTATTTACGATGCTAGAAAAGCATGACACACAGCCAAGATGAAATGTGCAAGCGCTACTAATTTTTTCGTTAAAAAAACTACGAAAAATATTTAAATTTAGTAAGAGAACTAGAAAAAACGAGAAAATTATACACAGTACATTGTATGCAAACTGGCAACATCCAATCCAATAGTCTATGGCATTAACTATCTCGATAAGTATGTGCCACTACTTAACTATTTAGTCAATGAAGTGTCTACTTACGAGTAGTTAAGTAGTACTCGTAAGGACTCGTAAGTAGTCCATAACAATAGTTAGTAAGCAACTAGGAGTATTTGGACAGTCTACCAATACATAGTCAATTTCATCATCTATCTACATAGTCTATGGTAAAACCTGTCAGTTCAGCGAAATTGTAACAAAAGACAGTTTCAAAGCGCAAACAAAAGAAACAATTTCTTGAACACAAGGGCAAGACAGTGCAACTCCATCCTTATTAGGATATCAGACGAATAAAGATAAGAGAAATCTCGAACACAAAGATAAACAGACAATATAGATAGTTTTGAGAACTGGCAAAAACGCAGAAGCAAAAAAGTCAACAAACAGCGCCACTTGCATAGTGCAGAAAGAAAATTTATTTGCCACAGTTTAAAAAGCAATATATTTTTCTTTAAAAATTAACTTTTTCTAAGCTGAGACATCCGAGGCAAGACAAGACAAAAAAACTACCTAGGAACGAGACGAACGAGAAGAAAGCAAAACTAGTGTCCATAGGTGAATAAGGAAACAAGAGATTAGTTCAAATATCCGTATGCTTAGCTAGAATCTCCAGCACTAGCGGACTGGCCTCGTAGATGCCGGAGGTTAGCATGGCCTGAAACTCCTGGGCTGCCAGCACAGACAGTTGGCGCACCAGGGGCAGGCGAAGCAGTAGGCCGGCGACGCGCGAAGGCGCATCCGGGAACCTGGCTGCGCTGCACTGGCGTAGGAATTCAAGGATTCGATTCTGCTGGGTGGTAACTCGCTGCGGCTCCTGCAGGCCTTGCACGTCTGCGATGCGAATGGCGGAGGGCGGGTGAAATTGAAGCGATTTTAGGCCTTTGCCAAATAAGAGCTGCTTTGGCCATGAGACTGTCACACCTAAGGAACTGGGAGCTTAGGAGACTGTCACACCTAAGGAACTGGGAGCTTAGGAGACTGTCACAACTAAGGAACTGGGAGCTTAGGAGACTGTCACACCTGAGGAACTGGGGGCTGAGGAGACTGTCACACCTGAGGATCTGGGAAGCTTAGGAGACTGTCACACCTAAGGAACTGGGAGCTTAGGAGACTGTCACACCTAAGGAACTGGGAGCTTAGGAGACTGTCACACCTAAGGAACTGGGAAGCTTAGGAGACTGTCACACCTGAGGAACTGGGGGCTGAGGAGACTGTCACACCTGAGGAACTGGGAAGCTTAGGAGACTGTCACACCTAAGGAACTGGGAGCTTAGGAGACTGTCACACCTAAGGAACTGGGAAGCTTAGGAGACTGTCACACCTAAGGAAGTGGGAGCAGAGGAGACTGTCACACCTGAGGAACTGGGGGCTGAGGAGACTGTCACACCTGAGGAACTGGGGGCTGAGGAGACTGTCACACCTGAGGAACTGGGGGCTGAGGAGACTGTCACACCTGAGGAACTGGGGGCTGAGGAGACTGTCACACCTGAGGAACTGGGGGCTGAGGAGACTGTCACACCTGAGGAACTGGGAGCTGAGGAGACTGTCACACCTGAGGAACTGGGGGCTGAGGAGACTGTCACACCTGAGGAACTGGGAAGCTTAGGAGACTGTCACACCTAAGGAACTGGGAGCTTAGGAGACTGTCACACCTAAGGAACTGGGAAGCTTAGGAGACTGTCACACCTAAGGAAGTGGGAGCAGAGGAGACTGTCACACCTGAGGAACTGGGGGCTGAGGAGACTGTCACACCTGAGGAACTGGGGGCTGAGGAGACTGTCACACCTGAGGAACTGGGGGCTGAGGAGACTGTCACACCTGAGGAACTGGGGGCTGAGGAGACTGTCACACCTGAGGAACTGGGAAGCTTAGGAGACTGTCACACCTAAGGAACTGGGAGCTTAGGAGACTGTCACACCTGAGGAACTGGGGGCTGAGGAGACTGTCACACCTGAGGAACTGGGAGCTGAGGAGACTGTCACACCTGAGGAACTGGGGGCTGAGGAGACTGTCACACCTGAGGAACTGGGGGCTAAGGAGACTGTCACACCTGAGGAACTTGGTTTAGCTTCAGACAGTCTTCATCAAACTAAATTGGCAGTACAGATTCATAGAAAGGCATAATTTTCCTACCATTTTAATACATTGATGCACTCTCAGTTTGCATCCCGTACGAAAACAATTTAACATTATTTTAAATGAACCCTTAAATTATGTCTGTCCAACTTGGATACAAAAAACAATAGAAATGTAGGGAGAGTGAAAAATGTAGTTCTCTAGTAAAAAATGGTTCTAGGACATCGGATACACTTGAAACTAGAAAAAAATAGTAAAACGTATAATATGTACTTGTTAATAGTCAGCGTCAGTCCACAAAAAAACTAATAGTTCAGAAGCGGTTAAGGATTCTGCAGGGATTTGCATTTGGTTACGGGTATCTACGCAAATTGTTTAACGGCAAGTAGGTTTCGCCCATAGATTATCAGTACCATATGGTAAAATAAAAGTACCACTTTATTGAATCTTTGGAGCATGTATTTTTACATGTGGATAGTGGATTTAACTGGTATGCACAATGTCACTCTTAAATCATAACAACGAACACACTGGCCTGGAGATAGCTAGTGTCATTATACCATACGGTTTGGAAAGTGAAATTTCTAGTCAAACTCTTAATTAAGAAGTTAAGTTATACCATGCACGGTGAAATCTTCTTACCTCCTGAATTTATGGCAATACAAAGTAAGCACAGTGAAAAAATATTTATGAATAAGAAAAAATCATTTTTTTAACTTGGAAAACTAAACTAGACTAGTTAGACTGTTTCTGGGTCATTAGTAAATCGCGTAAAACTCGAGCGACAGTGAGGGAAAAACGAAGATAGGCTTAAAAATGTATTATTTAACTATATGCTCTAGAACCCTCTAGAGCACATCTAGATTAGACTTATAATGCTTGCATTAAGATTGCACGCAAAGGAAGAAATGATTTCTCCAGTGAAGCTTTGAAGCGATTAACCATGGATTGCACATATTCCAGCCATTTACTAAATAGCTTTTAGCAAGCAAAAAAACTCGAGTCAAACTGAGTAACAAAAAATACTCAACCATTAGCTCAAACAGATAGAATAAAATGCTCAATTTGCTGACGAGTAAAATTCCAGCGACACGAACACAAACCAACAAGGGAAATCACAGTCGACAACAATAACAGAGCGATCACGACTGATACGAAAAATGATTTAAAACTGTGTTTTTCAGGGATTGAAGGCGATTCTCTGAGTGATTTTGCAGGGATTGAAGGCGATTCTCTGAGTGATTTTGCAGGTATTGAAGGCGATTCTCTGAGTGATTTTGCAGGTATTGAAGGCGATTCTCTGAGTGATTTTGCAGGGATTGAAGGCGATTCTCTGAGTGATTTTGCAGGTATTGAAGGCGATTCTCTGAGTGATTTTGCAGGGATTGAAGGCGATTCTCTGAGTGATTTTGCAGGTATTGAAGGCGATTCTCTGAGTGATTTTGCAGGGATTGAAGGCGATTCTCTGAGTGATTTTGCAGGGATTGAAGGCGATTCTCTGAGTGATTTTGCAGGGATTGAAGGCGATTCTCTGAGTGATTTTGCAGGTATTGAAGGCGATTCTCTGAGTGATTTTGCAGGTATTGAAGGCGATTCTCTGAGTGTTTTGCAGGGATTGAAGGCGATTCTCTGAGTGATTCTGCAGGGATTGAAGGCGATTCTCTGAGTGTTTTGCAGGGATTGAAGGCGATTCTCTGAGTGATTTTGCAGGGATTGAAGGCGATTCTCTGAGTGATTTTGCAGGGATTGAAGGCGATTCTCTGAGTGATTTTGCAGGGATTGAAGGCGATTCTCTGAGTGATTTTGCAGGGATTGAAGGCGATTCTCTGAGTGATTTTGCAGGGATTGAAGGCGATTCTCTGAGTGATTTTGCAGGGATTGAAGGCGATTCTCTGAGTGATTCTGCAGGGATTGAAGGCGATTCTCTGAGTGATTTTGCAGGGATTGAAGGCGATTCTCTGAGTGATTTTGCAGGGATTGAAGGCGATTCTCTGAGTGATTTTGCAGGGATTGAAGGCGATTCTCTGAGTGATTTTGCAGGGATTGAAGGCGATTCTCTGAGTGATTTTGCAGGGATTGAAGGCGATTCTCTGAGTGATTTTGCAGGGATTGAAGGCGATTCTCTGAGTGATTTTGCAGGGATTGAAGGCGATTCTCTGAGTGATTTTGCAGGGATTGAAGGCGATTCTCTGAGTGATTTTGCAGGGATTGAAGGCGATTCTCTGAGTGATTTTGCAGGGATTGAAGGCGATTCTCTGAGTGATTTTGCAGGGATTGAAGGCGATTCTCTGAGTGATTTTGCAGGGATTGAAGGCGATTCTCTGAGTGATTTTGCAGGGATTGAAGGCGATTCTCTGAGTGTTTTTGCCAAAAGTGTTTTTAATAGTGGGAGTACGTATTAAATTATCGAATATTGTTAACAGTCGCCTTAACGCCCCATGAGGTAACCAAAATCTGACAAGACGCACTGAACAGAACAAGCACTAGACGACTTTAAACAAAAATGTGTTTTTTATCACTACAGAGACTTAGGCACAACTGACGAAACGGATGCAGAAAATTAAGCTTAATAGCTTATAGCCTGAACTGATGTGAACGAGTTATTGTGTTATCCCATAATGAAATACCCACCTTCAGGCAGAAATAGCACGGACTCCAGACTAGTCGCTGGTAAGATTTTTATAACGAAAACGTTAGTTGTTAGTTATGTGAATTTATAAAGTGTAGGCGTAACAAACATTAAAACAATTAATTTTCAACTAATACAAGAGACAAGGAGACCCGATGAAAAAACCTCTGGTAGAATAGTCTCTTCGCGGGTTATTGAAGGATATAAATTTTTGCGCGAGAGCAAAACAGCGTGTCTTAAAATAGTCTATTGTAAGAAGCCTCTGAATGGAGCGAAAAATGCCTTAGTCTCGAATTCGATCGTAAAAATAGAATCGGCGACCGAAAGGAAGTACGGCACAAAGAGTCAAGCGCGACGTAAAAAATAGGTCTTGTTTGTTCTTACGTCCGTTTGAAGCCTTTTAGATTTGCTACTTTGCTGCACTACTGGAATGCGTCGAACGCGTCTCGGAAAAGGCTTTTAAGATTCGCTAGACAAGCTTTTGTCATTAGAGAAGCATCTGAGTAGCTAGAAAAGCATCTGAGTAGCGAAAGAAGTATATGAGTAGGTATAGAAGTATATGAGTAGCTAGAGAAGTATATGAGTAGGTATAGAAGTATATAAGTAGCTAGAGAAGTATATGAGTAGCTAGAGAAGTATATGAGTAGGTATAGAAGTATATAAGTAGCTAGAGAAGTATATGAGTAGCTAGAGAAGTATATGAGTAGGTATAGAAGTATATAAGTAGCTAGAGAAGTATATGAGTAGCTAGAGAAGCATGATCTGAGTAGCTGATAAACATCTGAGTCATTAGAGAAGCATCTGAGTCATTAGAGAAGCATCTGAGTCAT
Organism: Macrostomum hystrix; assembly: GCA_950097015.1. Lineage (NCBI taxonomy): Eukaryota > Metazoa > Platyhelminthes > Macrostomidae > Macrostomum > Macrostomum hystrix. The sequence continues at coordinate 5,766,228 of CATNEN010000034.1, read as the reverse complement.
TAGTGAAGCATCTGAGTCATTAGAGAAGCATCTGAGTCATTAGAGAAGCATCTGAGTCATTAGAGAAGCATCTGAGTCATTAGAGAAGCATCTGAGTCATTAGAGAAGCATCTGAGTCATTAGTGAAGCATCTGAGTCGTTAGTGAAGCATCTGAGTCGTTAGAGAAGCATCTGAGTCATTAGAGAAGCATCTGAGTCATTAGAGAAGCATCTGAGTCATTAGTGAAGCATCTGAGTCATTAGAGAAGCATCTGAGTCGTTAAAAAGGAGTTAGAAGAAAGGGCTACATGTCACGAAACAGCTTTTTGGGAAGATCGTTAAGGAACAAAGTGTCAATTATTTCAATCTTAGGAAGAATGAAAAAAACAACTAAAATAAAAACCAATCTACAGAAGATCATTCAGCTAGCCCAACAGACCCACCATTCTCACCAACGAATGAAAGGAAGCTTTGTGTGTGTACTAGCTTTTTTTCACAAAATATAATCCCTATGACCCGCACAATATGAGAATAAAGCATTAATTTAACAAAAAAGAGGAAGCTAATCACAGACAGTAGCTCCGGATTGATCTACAGTACGGAACAGAGGAACAATACACAACAATAGAATGGCACATACAAGCTGAGCCTGCTTTATCTAGCGAAGGAAGCGCGACTGAGAAGAGAGCTAGAGCATTATCAATAAAAAGTTAATTGTGAAGGTCACAGTGAAGGTCATGTAAACATAGCATATAATTTCAATAAGCTTTAAACTTATTATACTACTCATTTAAGTGCTTTATAATTCAAAATTAAGTTATAAAAAACAATTAAGCACTACATGTGCTAGTTTGCCCTTTACAATAGCTACTATATACTAGCACAACAATGGCTAGCTATTGAAAACACACACACTCCCTGATAGCCAGAGATAAAGAGAGAGAAGACACAATAAACGGTGACTCACTGTCGCTGTAGAGAGTTAGCAGTTGCAGCAGGGCGCAATCAACAACGTCCACATTGAAGTACTGCATGCAGTGTACAATCTCTTGGACTAGAAGAAATAAGCTATCAGGATAGCCAGTGTAATAGCGAGTCTGGTGAATATCAAACTCCATGCCTTGGCTAAACATAACACGCTTGGGCTGGGCTAGTTCCATTGTTCTGCAAAGATTCGGGTTTAAAGGGCCGGGGAAAGGGTTATATCAAAGCGCTTGCCGCAGAAAGGCACTATACTTCACATAGCAATGGGACTGAAGACTATGGTCATTTCGTTCTCTATAATGGCCTCTAGACTGCTTTCTATTTTGGTCATTAAAGTCCAAGACACTAGCTAATACGGCTTCCAGTGTTAAACACAAAAGCATTCAACCCGACCCGCATTTAATTCTTCACTTCTTCACCCGAACTTCAGCAGTTGAGGATTATGGATTACAAACAGAACTCAGCACTTAGGGATTAGGGATAAAAAGCCAGAACTCAGAATTTCAGAAAGATCTTAGATGAAATCAGGAATCAGGAATTTGGGGATCTGGGATTAAAGCTGAAACTAACAACTTGGGGATTTTAGGATACAGCTGGAATTTAGAACTTGGGGATTTGGGATTAAAGCTGGAATTCAGAACTTGGGGATTTGGGATTAAAGCTGGAATTCAGAACTTGGGGATTTGGGATTAAAGCAGGAATTCAGAACTTGGGGATTTGGGATTAAAGCAGGAATTCAGAACTTGGGGATTTGGGATTACAGCTGGAATTCAGAACTTGGGGATTTGGGATTACAGCTGGAATTCAGAACTTGGGGATTTGGGATTAAAGCAGGAATTCAGAACTTGGGGATTTGGGATTACAGCTGGAATTCAGAACTTGGGGATTTGGGATTAAAGCTGGAATTCAGAACTTGGGGATTTGGGATTAAAGCAGGAATTCAGAACTTGGGGATTTGGGATTAAAGCTGGAATTCAGAACTTGGGGATTTGGGATTAAAGCAGGAATTCAGAACTTGGGGATTTGGGATTAAAGCAGGAATTCAGAACTTGGGGATTTGGGATTACAGCTGGAATTCAGAACTTGGGGATTTGGGATTACAGCAGGAATTCAGAACTTGGGGATTTGGGATTACAGCTGGAATTCAGAACTTGGGGATTTGGGATTAAAGCAGGAATTCAGAACTTGGGGATTTGGGATTACAGCTGGAATTCAGAACTTGGGGATTTGGGATTAAAGCAGGAATTCAGAACTTGGGGATTTGGGATTACAGCAGGAATTCAGAACTTGGGGATTTGGGATTACAGCTGGAATTCAGAACTTGGGGATTCGGGATTACAGCTGGGATTTCGAAATTAAATAAAAATCTGTATTCGACATGAGACAAATTTCATCTATAGGCCTTACCTGAATGCCAGTCGAATCATCTGAATATCCAAGAAGGCACCCTGAATCAGCAGCTTCCTATCATCCATTTGCAACTCGGAGAAGTTGGGCACATCCTTGCAGAACCGGACAATATTCTCAACCTCCAGGTAGGCTGTGTTCATGAACGCCTGGCCGCATTTAAGCCTAGTGCAGCAGAAGTAGCCTGCAATGATTGACAAATTGCTTCGTTTTGAGTTGAGTACTCAATGCAGTAGTAGTTTGGCTATGCAGGAGGAAAACAATTAAACTTTAGCTGCTACAAAGCAATGCGCCAGTCTTCTGCTAACCAACTTCCACATTTTTGTTTTCATACTCTAAAAATAGAATAGCTTGCTATAAGGTACGAGTAGAAATTTGTGAGCATTTTTTCACCTCCGAGAGTTACAGAGGAATATAGGGACAGTGGGATTAGGCTTAAAAAATTGCTTCTCCCCAAAGCAACGGTTGCCAGGCGACGCAATGCCCCTTGCCTTTTTCTGCATCAAGCTTTCTAGTCTTTTTAGATCCTTTTGGTATCAAACATTTTACACAGTAGCTGTCTATGTCAGTTGAGCTTTAAAAAACGTTTTCTGCGTACTAGCAATTAAGCGGCCTGTGAAATTTTTGCTTGGCTAGAGAACAAACCGACTGCAGACACAAGCTGTACAAGTTGAAATGCAACTAGCAGAAAAAAACTTTGTAAGGCCTGGGAGTTGGGAGTTAAGGCGCGACGGGCAGGGAAGGCCTGATGAGAGCGGGTATCTAGGCTACTAGGGAAACAAGCCGAGAATGTAGCTCAGCGCCATGCAGCACAAGTAAATAAAGGCAAGACGCATTCAGAACGCTGTCAGAGACTTGAAGATACTCAGAAGCAACAGGTAATCCATCTGAGGATTCTATAGCCGGAACTGGCACAATTAGTTTAGCGTCCGCTCACTCATAACAAACCGGCCCCTGCCTGTTGAGCTCTTAGAGATCTGTTCAAATCTTTTAAGAAGAGCAAAACGTCCTTAGAGTGCGTCCCCAGGGGACACAAAGGACACGAAGGCAGCCTAAAATGTGAAATCGGCTTTCGCTAATCTAGCACCCATCACTAGGCGTCTTGTTTTGCCGATGAGAAGAAGGGGGATTGGGAGGGGAGCGCGCGACTGAGGCAGGGTTGAAGTTAAAGTGCAAAAGGACAGAAAGAGGAGAGTGAGGCAGAGACAGCCCTGAACTGCTCGGAGATTGTCAGAGCGCGTGTTTGATAGTTAACAGTCAACCAAGGGAATAATGCTCCGCTGCTAGCTGTCTATTGAAGAACAGCTGGTTCTATTTAGTTCTATTCGAACAGTTTTTTATAGCTACTACGAGCTACTAAAGTATGAAATATCAGTCTCATTGGATTATTATAATAATAGAATATACTGTAAAGGGGTTGTAGGTAGCCAGCGTCGAACTCACGACTTAAAGGTCGGGGGTTCGATTATCGACTCCACTGGAACAATTTGTGTCCTTTAGCGACAGACATAACTCTGCTAAACGGGTACCAGCATTAGCTGGGGTGGTGGGTGACGTCCTCTTAGTCTATGGAATTAACAGTCGACTCCACAGCACATCTGACCCTATTTGGGACTCGTGTAATAAATTAAATAAAAGTTATACTGCACACTTTCTACTATAAGGCCAGAAGTAATAAGGCAATCGGTTTCACAGTTTTTGACATTAAAAATATATATTAACTATCTCTCTCGGCGCTACGCAGGAAATAAGAGGGCCGCTTAAAAAGAGGCAATACACACACATCTCTCATCCAAGGTCCTTGATACATTTTTCAATTCTCCCATCCTTGCTTTACTAATCCAACAAGCTCATCCCGGAAAGGGTGGGGACGCCGGGTGATGGGGGTAGTATCAACGAAAAGCCATTTTTTCCAATTAGATTGGAGATCTGAGAAAGACGCCCCCACCTGGCCTCCGGATCCTTCACTCGTGTCGTATCTAGCAAATTAAATTTTCCCTTTTAAATTTTTTATCTTACATTTCATCTTCAAGCTTGTCAGGCAAAGCTAAGCATTTTTTAAATTAGACATTCGATGCGGGTATAGCAACTATTTTTTACGGGGAAGAATAACCTTGATTAGTTCTTTTTTATGAATTTGATATTAACTCGAAGCAATTTCTGAAAAGCTAATTATAATCAATTCAATTTAATAACACTTCATTTTGTCTAGGGTAGAAACTGGAGTTGGATCGGTTATCGCGCTGCTCTACACGGATATGAGTCCGACTAGACGCTATAGTCTATGGTAGAAACTGAAATTGGATTGACTATCGCGCTGCTCTACACGGATATAAGAGTCCAGCTAGACGCTTAAGTCTATGGTAAAAACCGAGATTGGATTGACTATCGCGCTGCTCTACACGGATATAAGAGTCCAGCTAGACACTTAAGTCTATGGTAAAAACCGAGATTGGATTGACTATCGCGCTGCTCTACACGGATATTAGAGTTCGGCTAGACGTTTTAGTCTATGGTAGAAACTGAAATTGGATTGAACATTGCGTTGATCAGCGCAACACAGGATATCACATTCGTTTTTAGACTTCAATAAATGAAGAAGAAAAATGTAACATTCATTTTGGCGTTCTAATCGTCATGTTAACTACGAGTTAGTTGCATTTAAAAGGTTTGGTTTAATATTTAATATTTTAATATTAGTTTAATTTTAGCTCTATGACCAAGTAACCAACTAAAAAAAATATTTCTAGGTTTTGTGAAATCGTAGGCTGGCCGATCGAAATTTTCTAAGCCACCCGCAATGGAGAGCCACTATTGTCACACAGTTGACAATGGATCTTTTTAAGGACAAAAAAATATTTAGAACCGCAGTCAAGCGCGATCGATTGAAAAAAACACGTTTTTCGTTTCCATTCCCGATTTCTCTGTAGTTTTTTTAGTGCCACGTATTCCAATTGATTCTATAGAAAGTTTCACCTGCTAGACTAAATACAAATTGTCGACACTGTTATAGGGGAACAAATTGTGAATATAGAGACTCAGAAACTGTGAATATGGGAGTAGCTCATTCCAGCAGTAACTCACCCTGCTCAGCGATCTTCGGTATCTTATTGGGATCCAGTGCCAGCAGGTCGCTGATAAAGCGGCTGGTTTCACTATTAGTTAGCAACCGCAGATAGGCACTGCGACCGGAGCCATTGAATGGAGAGCCGATGCGAGCGTCGGTGACGCCCGGCTCAATGGGCGGATAGAGCTCGTCAAGGTCGCAGCTGCTGTAGCAGGACAGATTCTGCTGCTCCTGCTCCTTTAATTGGCCGGGGTTGGCTTTTGTGTAGGTGAGTTAGTATTCATTTAGTCACGAGTTGAAAATGACAATTGAAATTTTCATTTCAATTCTCACACACACTCTCTCTACTGCAGAGATCAAAGCAGACAACGGCCTCTACGAGCTACAGCAGGGCAGATGGTTACGGAACGAGCATTTTAAATTACTGGGTAAAAGACGAGGCTAAAATAGATTTTGATTCTACGAGTTCTTCTTCTTCTCGTACTTTCTTAAAGCAGCCTCAAAATTATGATGAGCGTAGAGTAGAATCTGAATTATAGACAAGTCACACACAAAGCCATTGGGATGGAAGAAACTCGATAATAGGGTCGACAGACATGACAGACAGACATGACAGACAGACATGACAGACAGACATGACAGACAGACATGACAGACAGACATGACAGACAGACATGACAAGCAGACAGACATGACAGACAGACAGACAGTCAGACAGACAGACTTGACAGACAAACATGACAGACAGACATATAGACATGACAGACAGACAGACATATAGACATGACTGACAGACATGATCCACAGACAGACATGATAGACAGACAAACATGACAGACAGACATATAGACATGGCAGACCGACTTGACAGACAGACAGACAGGATAGACAGACAAACGTGACAGACAGACTTGACAGACAGTCAGACAGACAGACTTAACAGACAAACTTGACAAACAGACATATAGACAAGTTAGACAGGCATGACAGAAGACTCACATCGCTACACGAACGAGGTCCAGCCCCAACCGGCGGCTGTATTTTAATCCTCGACTGCTTAGCACTCGTAGGAGCCGGCAGCAGGGAGCTAAATCCAGCCACGCTGACTGAGAAGGATGGCAGCTGGCTGATGTCCAGGTCGGGCTGAGGCGGGCGAGCACCGCCCATGCCACTGGGTCGGCCAAGTCGGTGCTGTTGATGACCGAGGTGACGATGAAGACTCTGCTGAGGCGGATGATGATTAGGCGCCAGTCGGGGTAAACGCATCTTGCCGGCGACATGCAGCGACGGTTGCAGGGGAGGCGGCGGCGGCAGAACGGCCGATCGATGCCGATACGGAGGCAGCATCGGCGAGCTGCCAACGGGCGTCTTTGGCCGCTTTCGCCTGTTGCCAGGCGTACGGTCCGGCCGAACCACTGGGAGCGCAATGGAGAATGCGAGTTGGAAAGTTTCAGAATCGACAATTCTTGTGCTGCTAGCCCTTCTGTGACTGTTTCTCTTGTGCTGCTAGCCCTTCTTCTGTGACTGTTTCTCTTGTGCTGCTAGCCCTTCTTCTGTGACTGTTTCTCTTGTGCTGCTAGCCCTTCTGTGACTGTTTCTCTTGTGCTGCTAGCCCTTCTGTGACTGTTTCTCTTGTGCTGCTAGCCCTTCTTCTGTGACTGTTTCTCTTGTGCTGCTAGCCCTTCTTCTGTGACTGTTTCTCTTGTGCTGCTAGCCCTTCTGTGACTGTTTCTCTTGTGCTGCTAGCCCTTCTGTGACTGTTTCTCTTGTGCTGCTAGCCCTTCTGTGACTGTTTCTCTAGTGCTGCTAGCCCTTCTGTGACTGTTTCTCTAGTGCTGCTAGCCCTTCTTCTGTGACTGTTTCTCTTGTGCTGCTAGCCCTTCTGTGACTGTTTCTCTAGTGCTGCTAGCCCTTCTGTGACTGTTTCTCTTGTGCTGCTAGCCCTTCTTCTGTGACTGTTTCTCTTGTGCTGCTAGCCCTTCTGTGACTGTTTCTCTTGTGCTGCTAGCCCTTCTGTGACTGTTTCTCTTGTGCTGCTAGCCCTTCTGTGACTGTTTCTCTTGTGCTGCTAGCCCTTCTGTGACTGTTTCTCTAGTGCTGCTAGCCCTTCTGTGACTGTTTCTCTTGTGCTGCTAGCCCTTCTGTGACTGTTTCTCTTGTGCTGCTAGCCCTTCTGTGACTGTTTCTCTTGTGCTGCAATTTCTTGGCTACTTCTGCTTTATGTAATCCCTAATCCTGATCATCTGCGGGATTTGAAGCGACCTTTAATAAGTTAATTTTAATGGAAATAAACAGTGGCAATGAACGTCAGCGGAACAGAAATGCAATATACAGATTCGCATATAAATTTCTGTCCATAAAATGCACACAAACCCAATACAGAACTGTAGCCCTGACTGTAGACACGCAAGCCAACGCAACAGAAAAAGACGAGATTTCAGAAGCCAAACAAATTCTTAGAAAATCAAATTTCAATCACATAAAATTTCAAAGCAAATTCACGAATCACGCGACTCAAAGCCGCGTAGAGACAGGATGGGATCGGCTTTTCACTAGGGAAATTCAATACAATAGCCCCACCCTGTCTGCGAGGACTCGTTAAAGAGGTCAATATGAGGAATTCACAAAAGGGAATCAGGAAATCGGCACATGCGACGACTGCATCAAACAGAGACTGGCATCATTGTAAGACTGTAATTTCCGCTGCTTATCAATGATTAAAAACTCGAAAATCTCAGTCTCAAGACTGCGAGAGCTGATGAGCTTTGAACGCTCGAGAAATTTCCAGAATGCTAATCAATTGTGCGAACAGAGTCTAGTCTGAAAGCATGGCTTAAGACATCCATTCGTTTGAGTCCAAATAAGAGGAGAATACGACATACACGTCTTCCCGAACGGCATAGATTTTTGTCTATGTTATTTTGAAACTAAAGTTGGGGCAATTTGAGAAACCATCTAGAGATTACGAAATTTATTTTTTCAAATGAGGGGCGCCAAAAGTAGCTTTAAACCAGTTTGACTGACTCAAGAAATAACTATAGAAGCGGTCCAGACTAATTAATTAAAGATAGTAAAGAAGCAAAATAAAAAAGAAGCCTAAAGCTTATGGAAGTCACGTTGTAGGGGTGCAGCTAAGCCTATTGAAAGTGTCAAACGAGTCTTTAAATAGGTGCTAAAGACATAGGAATGTTAGACGGAGGTTTTCCTGATCGCCTTACTGTATCTGAAAATATATAGATGAAGCCATTCATTTCTACAAGCTAATTAATGAGAAGCATACTTACAGTCTTTGTCCATGCCAACATTCAGACACTTGGCTAGCCGGCAGCACTGGCAGACATTGCGGCTGGTCTTGTTAATTTCGCACATGTTGTCTCTGGCACACTTGTAATTGCGCGGAGTTTGAATGCTGCGCTTAAAGAATCCTTTGCACCCTTCACAGGCCTCAATGCCATAGTGTATTCCACTTGAGCTAAATATGGGTTAAAGATTTTTATCTACCTTTAAGGTAATGTCATAAAATCATGAAATATCATCTCATGAAATATACTTTAACAGTTTATTAGACCAGTAGTGAGATTGGAGTAATTATGCTATGTGCAAAAAACATGCTAGATGAACATGCAAAAGAATGTGTAATAAAATAAACATTTTTAGAGACTAACTTACACATCATTGCATACCCTGCAGAATTCAATAGGCTTTGCCTTTTTCATTGTCATTGTCTGTAAAAAAGAAATTAGCTAACTATTAATTTTTTTTAGACAGGCTTCTGAAAACAATTTTTTTGGCTATTTTGATTTTGGTTTATTTTGAAATATTCATGCATGCAAACATTACTTAAATGAATAAATATTTGCAAGATAGCAAATTGGGTTGAACTGATATAGAATCACTGATCTAGAATATTACCAAGATTACATCATGAAAAAATTATATTTATGAATATATTAATTAATTCATTACTATTAATCAAACTAGGTAGAGAAAACTGCTAAAAAAACGTCAGGTTTATGTATTTTTTTTGCAGTAAATTTACTTTCGGTTCGCGAAATTATTTTCTTCTTTTAAAATGGTGCCAATGATGTGGAATGACGAATGGGAGTTGTCTATGGCCCATAGTAGCTGCATAGAGTTGTTTTGGGCACAAAAATTCGGCAGATTTTTAATGAGCCCTCACTATAGTTTGGATTTTTGAGACTCTTCTGATTTGCAAATGGCTGGATGGCCCCCAAGACCCTCGTGGATTGTAGCTACCGAATGAAGTTCTGCCAGCACAGGCACTGACAGGAACTAAATATGAATTCAAGGGATCTGATGGCAGTGACGGCAAGTACTGACAAGACTATGTGGTGACTTGCTCATCATGGACTATTGGCCAACCAACAGACATGCCCATGTGCCGCACATACACTGATGAATCTGCAGCACCGCAATGGAGAGTGATTCATTGATGGCTATGCCTGGGACTGTAAAACCTGTCAACACCAGGAGAGCATACACAAGGGCTCCTTTTTTGAGGCCAGCCATCTGGACCAACAGCAGCTGATCACCCTGTTGCAATGCTGGGCCAAAAACGAGTCCATGTCAACCATCATGCACAAGTGTTGCATCAGTAGCCGCACTGCCAGTCGACTGGCTCAATTTTGTTCGCAACCTCTAGTTGCCAGTACTTTGTGGATCACCCGATGCAGCTGGGTGGCCCTGGTCACATGGTTGAGATTGACAAAAGTTGGTTCTTCCACCGCAAGTATCACCAGGGAGCCTACCGTGATGGTCACTGGGTGCTCGGAATGGTGGAACGAGGCTCATTTAAGTGCATCATGGTGGTTGTACCTGGACAGGTCCACTGCTGTAACTGCTGCCCATCATCCAGCAGTACATCCTACCCTAGCATGCGGATCCTGACAGACAGCTGGCAGGCATATAATCAAGTGGCAAATGCTGTTGGTGGTCATGGTGACCATGGTGTTGTGAATCATAGGCTCCACTTTGTGGACCCCAATGACCCCACACTGCACACAAACACGATTGAAAGGGACGTGGGGCAACTGCAAAGTGAAATTTTGGGCCATGCATGGCACTATGGCACTAGCAATGCCCTCTTTGAATCACACATCCAAGAGTATCTATGGCGGTGCCTTCACCCGGGGCCTGCCAAGGCTTTTGGCAGCATTCTGTACTGGATTTGTCATTATTACCCAGTTTAGGAATCTGAGACAGTCAGGACTGCATTGTACTGAACCGAGCAATGCTCAGTGTTATTTAAAAATGTTTCTTACCAGGTCCTATTACCAGTTGACAGTTATCCACTTCATTCATTCAACATTTTTAAATAAGAAAATAATTTCTTACTTCTTACTTATTTCAAACAAAAGTAAGTTTATGCCTTTTTAAAATATAAAAATGAAAATATATTAAAATATTTAGAAGTATGAAGAATATAACAATATATGACTAGCTATAAATTGTAATCAATAAAAAACAGCATATTTATTTTAAAAAATATAGCTACACTTTTTAGATTACAATTTAATATATATATTTTTTATAGGCTTAGATATGTCAAGGGGCTATTGTATTTCTAGGTGAGAAAATAAACCAAGAAACATTATACTATAGACTCCATAAGAAAAAACTAATTTTAGCAAATATCACAAACAAGTTTTTTTATCATAACAAATTAAATGCAAAAAGTGTTTGAATAGGCCTAATTAAAAATAAAAAACAATTAACAAATTCACATATAATGCTTTTAAAAATTTCAATGGTATATACATACATAAATATTAATGTTTAAAACATAAAAATGATATAATATCAAATTACAATCTTACAGATTTTAGTTGATTGTTTAAAATAATGAACTAGATGCTAGAAATACTTTTAGAAAAGTAGGCTTACAAAAGTAACAACGGGCAATAATAAGAAAAATCTAATATGTATATATTAATATAATTCTAGGCCTACTTATGGACAGTAACTTAACCTTGGCCTATAATAAACCTCTAAGATTTGTATTACAGTCAAATTGCTTTACTATTAACAATATTTTAATAACAATATACTTAACTTGACCAATAAATAAGCCACCAATTATGACAATTGGTATTAACAAGTATTAACATGCTATTATGTGATTGACATAGTAAAAGCTGCAAACATTTTTAGCTAGTTTGAACACACGTTTCAGCAAATTTCATAGCAACACAAAAATCATTTACGTTTTTTATAAGTTAATATAAATTACGATAGATTAAGATAACAAGAAAAATATTCGAGTCACGTTCTTCTGCACGGTCAAATAGAAAAAAATCTGAATAATATTGAAAAGTCTAATTTTGGTTTCATAGATAAAGTAAGGAAAAACAAATATACATCCAGAACTCTTTAAATAAAGTAGTATAGATTGCATTTGTGCTATTTAACGGACTAAATACGCTATATAACCATATATATATATGTGTGAAGCACTTTTTATTTCCTTTATTCTGCGTGTTTAAAAAGCTAAACTCTGTTTAATTTTTTTAATGTACAAGAAACATCTACAGATATAATTCTTGCTAGGTACTACTTCTACGACTATCTAGTTTAACGCGTAGAAGTTAGTAACATTAAGCCCCTTATAAATTATTTTTTGAAAAAATTTCCGTCTTGCCGATTGCGTCCCATGTCCTAGTTATTCTTGTTCAAATGCAAACTGATCTAACTCGATATAAATAGACCTACTTTCGAGTTTCGAGTATAAGCAAGCTTTTATGTTTATAAGTTAACTTTTGTTTTTCGTATAATTCATTGTATCCTTAATAACAGTTTATTCGTAAAAATTGCTAGGTTGATAAGTAGTTTGTCAATAAATGGTAGTGTTTGTGTTTGTATTGTATGGTTTCTTACAATGTTGTCATCTAGCATAGGTAGGGGCTTCAGTGAGAAATTTAAAATATTGCATATTTTTTGTTTTCTTATGTTACAGCTCTTGCTTGTCTGAGTTAAGAGACACCTCGATCATCAAAATTGGTCAAGTAGTAAAAAAGTTATAACAATTTTTTGATCAACATTTAAGTTTTTTGTGTTCGAAATGTATTTTTCCCATAAGGGGCTGTGATCCAGATGACCAGATAGATTTGACTTTGAAAACATATAAAATTGCAATAACTTTTTATATTTTTTAATGGATTTTAAAAATTCCAAAAGCATATAGTTTATTTTTTCATTATCTTAGGCATAGGCTTAGGCATGTTATCATAGGCATAGGAATGGGGGGCAAGTGGAGCCATGGCCCCCACTTTTTTATGCCAAAACTAAGTCCTTTGCCAAAACATGGCCCTTGCCATGCCATTTCTATGTAATCTAGCTACTTCCGTTTTCTTTTTTTTGCTTGGTTATCAACCATAGGCAGAGCTATTAAGTAGGCCTACATAGATTTTATTCAATACTTTGTTGCCAATCTAAAATAGACCTATAAGCCTTATGTTTGATGAATTTTAAACTAATGTGGTACTTAGTAAAGCCTAATGTTGTACTTGTAACCTTTGAAACTTTAGCTACATAATCTTTTATTCATTATTTTATTTCCATTTTGGTAAAATGTTAGAACTAATTTGGTAATAGTTAATAGACACCTTAGTAGGTAGACAACACTTTCAATAGGCCTAACAACTTTTGTATACAAAATTTGTATTAGCAGATACTTTTATCTTAGTAAAATAAGATAAGATAAGACTATCTTAGCTAAATAAAATTCTTTAGTGCCCAATCAAAGATGCCTAGGCCTATAAAAGTTAAAACACAAGCATTAAAAAACTAAGAGCCTAGGAAGGTCCAGATAAATACAGAAATTGACCAAAACAGACTGCAATGGACTATCCTTGTATAGGTAGGGTAATGTATCATCAACCGAACAGTGTATCTTCAAAACCGAACAAGAATTTTGACTCCTTCCTTGGTCTTGTGCAAGATAGAAACAAGCTATTGTGTTTCACAGAACAACTAATTTAAAAGTTGAAGAAATTATCTACAAGCTGAGGCATGATGTGCAATGAAGCATTAAGAGAAAAGAAAGATATTGATGTTTCAGTAGAAATTTTTATTGCAAAAGCATACTTTTTAACAACATTTTTTCAGTATATACTTTAAACAAAGATTGTATGTGGTTGCTTGCCAATTAAATGACCATAAATGTAGTTATTTATAGAGCATGAAAAATGCTTTCAAATTACATAATTCATGACAGTTCACTCCTTAAAATAAGATTAAACCACTCACTCAAATTGTACAACCAAACATCAAATTCTCTGTTTGGTTTGAAGATACATGAAAATCATTGTTCGGTTTTAGATAAAAAGCAGGAATAACTTTTTTTCTATTTGACAAAATAGCAAAAGCAGATACTTTTTAGAAAGATGTAACTGTTTTCTATAACTTGGCTTTTAATTTATCATCATATCTTAAATAGAAAATCTGTAGCTTAGGTTTGAAGTTAAAAAAATACATATTCTTGTTTGGTTGATGATACATTACCCTAAGCAGTAGTTATTTATAATATTCCTAAAGAACTATAGATGTCCAGTTAATATTCATTATAATTCAACTGAAATATAAAACTTAATACAGTTAAGCAAAGTTATTGAATACAAATAGCAGCAAGCTATTGTTTTAATGAAAAAAGTGTTTTGTCTGTATTTCATTAATACAGACAAAACAAAAGACAAAATTTCATTATTTCGTCATATTTCATTATTTCATTTTAAAAGTTATATTTCTTTTAGCTTACTTTCAAATTTAAGGCAAAAGCCTTTAGCAATTATTAGAAACCAGTAATTTGATTATCTCAGTGTCAAGGTTTTTTGTTTCTTTTTTCTCTACTCTTGTTTTGAAAACAAAATTCACATAAAATATAAACTTGCACATCTTTCACCAAGTAAATGATTATGTAACATGTTGTTTGCCATTTTTTGTTATTAAGATAGCAGAATATCATCAAGAATTATCTACAACAACATTTATATTTCAGTCTCATTGTGGTCTGTTGCAGTCCATTGCCATAGGCCTAGTTCAATTTGTCATAGGGCCTACAATCTTTAGTGAAATGACATTTTACCTATTTCTTTTTGCACTTGGTCACTTGATCATACCAAGGTAGACCCTACAAAACATTGGTCACTTCCCCTATCGGAGCCAATAGGGGTTTTTGCGGACAGTGTCCAGCGCACTTGTTAAAAATTGCCTGCGCAGCTGTGCAGAAAGAAAATCCTGTCCGCGCAGCTGCGCCTTGTGTGCGTTAAGTTGTTATAAGTATGTAGATGTATAACAAACAGTGCGCCCTTGTGCCCCTACACTAACGTCTTGTGTTCTTTATAAATTTCTTTTTTGTAATACATTTACATGTACAAGTACATGTAGATGCAATGTTAGTAGTGAATGCCAGTGCCTCTGTACTCGCACCTTGTGTGTTTAAATATATGTACATTAGGACACATAAAATACATTTAAATGTACATCTATAGGTGCACATGGTAATAGCAGTGTGCACCCATACCCCTGGCCATACTGGCGCAAGTCAGGCGTGCCGTGGGCACCACCTGGGGGCTAACCCCCAAGAACCTTTGGTGGATTTACACGGCGATCATTAGACCGTCCGTCGCTTATGCTGGCCTCATCTGGGCCAGCGCCATGGGCATCCAGAAAAACCTGGAGGCGCTTTATAGGGTGCAGGGCAGAGTCTGTCGTATGACGCTGGGCGCCCCACCCTCCACTCCCTTTGAAGGCATGAATGCTTTCCTCAACGCTACACCCATTGACATTTTCGTCAAGGGGGAAGCAGCAAAGTCCACCCGTCGTCTTCTTGATGCGGGTGTCTCCTTCCAGAATTCGCGAGCCTTCTCGAAGCGCTCCCTTCTGCCTCACTCTGACCTCTGCCTGAAAACTCTGGGCGAGTGCGGAGGGCTCACCATCCTTTCGGACGGGGCCCCGGCCACTTTACTCTGGAGCCACAGGTACAAAGTCAGCATCTCCCCTCGTAATGAGGTAAAGGACTGCTGGGATGACCCGGCAGTCCACTGTTACACTGACGGCTCTCTGATGAACGGTAAATCGGGATTCGGAGTGTGCGTCGCCTCAGGTGGTGAGGTCCTCTGGACCCACTCCCAATACTGTGGCAAGAGCTCTAGCATTTTCCAAAACAAAGTGCTCGCCATCAGCTTCTGTGCGGCTGAGCTGCGCCAGAGGCAGCTGGCTGGTCAGAGGATCTTTTTTCACTCCGACAGTCAAGCAGCCCTCAAGGCCCTCAGCCGCTGCACCTCTCACTCCAGAACCACCTTGGACTGCAACACCCAGTTAAACGGGTTGGCACAGTCTAACAAGGTGGAGCTGCTGTGGATCCCTGGGCATGCCGGGTTCACAGGGAATGAGATGGCGGACCAGCTTGCTAAGGCTGGAGCAGCCAGCTCCCTGATGGGCCTGGGCCCGGAGTCCCCGATCCCCATCTCAGTTGTCAACTCCAGCATCAACTGCTGGATGGAGACCCAGCACCGGAGGAGGTGGTCCAGCACCCTGAACTGTCGCCAGTCCAGGGCTGCGGTGCCAACCCCCTCTAGTAACCTGCGTAAGGCCTTACTCAGGCTTAACCGCAGAGACCTAAGAGCAGTCACTATGGCTCTTTCGGGACATGGCTGCTTCACCAGACACCGCTACCTTCAAGGCCACGTGCCTGAGGAAACGTGTCCCTTCTGCTGCTCCGGACGCGAAAATGCAGAGCATTTCATCTGCCACTGCCTGGCCTTCACCCAGGCCAGGCTAAAACATCTCGGGCCGGCACCGACTCTCGCCGAAGCCTGCTCGCCCGAGAACATCCCACAGCTCGCCCACTTCCTCCGGGATACCGGCCGAGCTGATTTCTTCCCAGCCTATGGCGAGGAAGATCGCGCGGCGAAATCGACCGACGGACCACCCTGAGCGGCACCGCCTCGCTGGAGGCTGTCTGGCTGCCAGGGGTTAGCGATATGGGTGGCATCAGCCGCCTCCTCGCTGCGTCCGTCATGGAGGCTCCCTGCCGCTAAGTCAAGTAAGTCAAGTGCACCCATACCATACATCCACACTATTGTGTGCTTAGGTATACAATTACATATTAAAATAAACTTACATGTACATGTAGGTGCAATTCTAACCAGGCACAGTTACAGAAATTTTTTGATAGAGGGCTGCACATTTATTCGCAAACAGGACTACATGCTCTGCAGTCCTTGAGTGCGAAAAGACAACCTTAGCTGTTCTAATTATAGAAACACACTATGGAGATCATAAAAGTTCTTTCGTCATTTTTTTCGCGAAATCAATCACAACATTGTGTCAGACTGAAAATATATAGCAATTGTGCATTTGCGCTCTTTTTCTTGAAACCACCTGCGCACCTAGCAGGAGTGTCCGCAGCTTTTTTAAATTCACTCCATTAGGGGTCACTTAATTATCAACCAATCGGTAGGAATAGCAGCTGAATAGTTTGTTTTAGTTCATCATAACACAGCATTTAAAATATTATGCTGATGTGGCATGAACCTATGCCTAGTTATAATGATTAGAGGTTGAAAGAGCACAAAGGGACCTTTGAAAGGAGATGCAGATACTCATATTTTAGTCAAGCTACAATTGTATTGATTGCTGCATACTTTATTCTTTAATACTGTTCACTACAAGTACACTTTTATTCAAAGTAGTTAACTAGTTGACCTATTCTTGTTCAACAGGTGAGACTTATATGTACAATGTTGCAGCAAATTAGCTAAAGTAAAATAAAAATGTATCATATCTGGAATCTTCCTTACCTCTAGCAGAATTGGAAAAAGAATAGCTAGAGTGACCAATGAATATACTGTAAAAGTATTAAACAAGTGGAAACTAGTAGTTTTTATTGAAACAAAATAAATGATAAAAATGAATAGCTATGTTATAGAATAGTAATCAATTATGTTCCATTTACAATTATGTAAAAGCCCAAAGTCAAAGTAATGAAATCCAAAGACCTAAGGCATAAGTTATAATTATGAGTGTATTATTGATCTATGCAGAATATTCAAATTTGGAAGCTCAAAGTAGAATTGTGGATCATACCCTTTTTTATTCTCTATAATATTTTGCCTAATTCAACTGTTTTATTCATTCACAAGATAAAAGAAAGGCAGTTTCCTATTTTTGTTGTTTAGGACCAAGATAGCCACAACTGTGGGATTCGGAGAAATGACTGATGGTTTAGTATTGGATAGCTTGGGGTAGGTAGCTGTGAGGTTGGTGGGGCCAAGGATAAGCTAGTGTTTGACAGCAATTAAGTAATCCAATAGTAAAGTAGGTCACTATTGATTTGATGGTTAATATTATCTAATTATTATTAGCCATCTCATATTTCTAGTAATTAACAAAATTGTTTGGTAAAATGGTCAATATTCTTGCCTAGGACATTATTCTAAAAAAATTATATAAAATTGTAATGGTTTTGGTAATAATTTTGTTCTTAGTAACTTAGTAACTTTTAGTAACTCTCATTTGCAAATATTATATCTCAATATATACTGCATAATATGAAATTTGCTATAATGTCAGTTATCAATTTAGATGTATTGCTGAAAAGGACTATAACAAATAGTTTGAAATGATAAATACAAAGGCTTATTTATAGACCCCATTGTCATTTCAAATGTAGATTTTCTAATTGTTGCTTGTTTATATTTGGCTGCAATTTTTGGTCACCATAATGAGTTTAATCAGTTCTAGTTTTTAACTAATACATTGTGTGTCACAAAAACCAATTTATTTTGTAAAAAATTTAAACCAAAGTATGGTTTAAAATAGTTATCATTTATTACATTTTTCCACAAAGTTACATTAAATGATTTGTATGTGTAATTTTTATTACATTTTTTACCAATATCATCTTACCCAATTGGGGCAGGTGTAATCAATTATTATTAATATTAACCAAACTAATATAAAATCATATAACACTTATTTAATTTTATTATTTTGTTTTTATGTGTATTTTCACTCAAACTATGTGCTGTTTTTTATTTTTTAATTGAAACTATAAGTTAAAAAACAAAAAGGAGTAAAAACAAAACCAAGAAAGAAGAAGAAGCAAAGCAAAAAACAAAAAGCAAACATTTTCCATGGCAAAAAAAATAAAAAAAGATAAATATTGACCTGTTTCTAAAGAATAAAACCACATTTTTTGGTGTTGTCAATATTGTCTTGCTGTATTATTGCATGTGTTGTAAAATTGTAATTATTGTATTATCATTGAATTATCATGCCAAATTGAAACATAAAATTAGTCGGTACAGCTGTGCACTTTCTTTAATTCGATTTATTCTTTTTATGAACAACACTAGTTTTTCCTGTCAGTTCTTTACTTTCTTGCACAATTAGGTACTCGTATATGCTATTTGTCATCTTCAGTTAGGTTTCCAAAGTTTGGCACAGAGTCCAATATTTCTAGTAAAAATTTCGAAGATAATAGTCTTCTTGATTTGAGAATGAAGCCCAGTACTGAATACCAGTATAATCACAGGTTTTCAGTCTAGATACAAGTGTATTGCTAATCCTGCTAATTACCTTATCTTAGTTAATAGTGTTGTATATGTTTTATTTATAAAAAACGTCGAACATGTTTTAGCGAATTTACAGAGACATGCTCATGCAGCAGTTGAGACGCCTGGCTCCTTTGGCTAGCCGCGGCCTGTCTACTCAGCCCTCGGCTGCTGTGCCATCCAGTCCGCCAAAGCAGCAAACAGTGACAGTGGTACCCGGCGATGGCGTCTTTCCCGAACTACTGGATGCCACAAAGCAGGTTTGTATGCAATATTATCGAATTTGTAGTTCATATGTATATTCAATGATGTGCTCTAATCACTGGTTTACATTTTCTAATTGCTAAACCTAAGCCTTTTCTCTAACCCTTCGGCACTGTCAATTTTTAGGTACTAAAAGCCGCCGGTGCGCCACTAAGCTACGAGCAGGTGTACGTTAGCGACGTTAATCGCAGCCTGAGCCAACCCCTTGACACACTGGCGGAATCGATTCAACGCAACAAGGTCGCCCTCATGGGTATTATGTCACACCCGGCCTACGGTTCCGACCTTGCCAGCAGTAGCATGCGACTGCGCCGTCGACTAGACATGTTCGCCAGCTGTGTTAATGTCCGCTCCGTGCCCGGCCTCAGCCGTAGGCATAAAAACATCAATTTAGTGATCATACGCGAACAGACAGAGGGCGAGTACAGCGCTCTCGAGCACGAAACAGTGCCAGGTGTTGTCGAATCGTTAAAGATTGTTACGCGTAAGAATAGCGAACGAATTGCCAAATTCGCTTTCGACTACGCGGTTAAGAATGGCCGCCGGCGCGTGACCGCTGTGCACAAAGCTAACATTATGAAGCTTGGCGATGGCCTATTCTTGGAGTCGTGCAAGGAGGTTAGTATTGCACTTTATTATTTTATTATTTACTGTTTTGATTTACACTTATGCGATCAATCAAATCCGTGATTACTTGGTAAAATGGGTAAATCTTTAAAATCTGTAGATGGACATATCATGAATCTTTAAGTGGGTTGACTAATCAGTGATCTTTCAGTAAGTTGACCAATCAGTGTTTTTATCAGCTTCAGTGTTATCTTTCAGCTGTCCAATCAGTTAACTTTGGTTTTAATATGGGTTTATAAAATGTCAGGCTGGCTAGAGAATTGGCATGTAATTTATGTAAAAAAAGCAATTCATTTTTTCACTTTTGTTACCCGTCAGGTAAGCCAACTTTATCCAGGCATCGAGCTAGAGAACATGATCATTGACAATTGCTGTATGCAACTGGTTGCCAAACCCGAACAATTCGACGTAATGGTGATGCCCAACCTCTACGGCAACATCATTGACAACTTGGCTGCCGGATTAGTCGGCGGTGCCGGAGTTGTACCCGGCGCTTCGTATTCTCACGATTGCGTCATCTTTGAGTCTGGCGCCAGGCATCCGTTTGCTCAGGCGGTTGGCAAAGATATTGCCAATCCTACCGCCATGTTTCTGGCCGCGGCCAACATGCTGCACCATCTGAACCTACCAGTCTACGGTCAGCGCATCCGTCGGGCCGTGTTTCGCGTAATCGAAGCTGGCAAATTTCGCACTAGAGATCTGGGCGGTCACGCGCGCACTTCTGAGTTCACTTACGCCGTTATTAACAATATTGAGTAGTGATTTGCATAAAACATCGTTAATAGTAAAAGCAAGAAAACAACTATGACTATCTCTAAGGTTATTATCAGCTGCTTTCACAATTGAAACAAAAACTAATTTAGTTATTGATAGTCGCGCAACGCCTCATCTATTATTTAGTTAAATCTCTTCTTTTAGTATTATTAGTATCGTATCGTAGATATTTCGATGTTTACTTTGTGCTTCTCTGCACTCACAAATGCGGGACAAATAACGATGTTTTGTTCTTTTTAGCATGCCCCTCAAAACACAATTTTAGACAATTTTAAGCCTTATTTCAAGTACAGGTTTTGTTACATTTTCGTAAATGCTACTACAGATTGTGAACCTAAAGCTATGTTTCTTTTCCCAATTATTTTTCTTTAGCAGCTAATGTGTGTAAAAATGTGTACTAGATTAAATTGAACTTTCCCGCGAGATAACAATAGACTTTTAATAAATAGGAAAAGTGGCTTCCACGTCTTCAAATTTTAGTCATAATAAACAATAAACTCTTTCTGCAGTTGCCCTTAGATTAAATTAATAATATCCCAGTCTCCGGGGGGGTGAGAGGCAGAGCGGTCCATCGCGTTTGCCTCTCGCACCAATGTCCCCGAGCTCAATTCCGTGGCGAGGCCACTTTCACTTAAAGTCAGAGGAATGTACAGAATTGCCTCCTCGCTGGCTGCGGGTCTAGTGTCACCAAATAATGAGCTAGTACCTACAGCCAACCTGCAATTGTTATTATTATCCAGTCTCCAAACATAGTGAATAGTAATAGTCAATCGTATTTGTCGCTGCATTGTTACTCTTACTGTTGTCTGACCTGTCATTTGCTTTCAGTGCAGCAATCTAATAGCGGGCAATGCTTCGCACCGGTGCTAGACTATTGCGCAATCCGGCCGCTGCCGCCGCTAGTGTGCGCCGCCTCTCCGACATGGCTTTCACCTTGGCCTCGCCTGGCGAAGTATTCTACAGGTCGGCCAAAGTGCGCCAGGTTGATGTACCCACCCTCAATGGCAGCATTGGTGTCCTAGCCAATCACGTGCCGCTTCTGGGCTGCCTAAAACCTGGCGTGGTTGCCGTGCATGAAGAGGACGGCAAGTATCAAGAAATTCTTTGTCAGCTCCGGCTCCATCACCATCAATGACGACTCGTCTGTGCAGATCCTAGCCGAGGAGCTGGCCTCCCTGGCCCAGCTCGACGCTGCGGCCGCGCGAGACGGCCTAGCCAAGGCCCAGCAGGCCGCCAACGCTGCCACTGACGAACTGTCGCGAGCGGAGGCCGCCGTCGAGGTTGAAGCATTCGAATCTGTCATCAAAGCGCTGGACGAGAACAAGTAGAATTTATGATTAATTGACTGTCTTAATTAGCCTGCAACTGGTTAGAGTGCTAGAAATTATTATTATAATATTCTAATAACTTACTTTCCTTAGCTTAAAAATTATCCTTAGATATAAAATCTTAGATTGTCCAGTTTCGCATGTTTAAATTGGATTTAAACAGCGAGACTGGACTCACTCTTCGTGTCTATCATGGAAAATCTTTTTGGCTTAAATGAGTAGAATTATATTGTACATCAGACAACTAACTAACGTTTACATAGTTATATAAAAAGCTATGTTTAATATTGTCCTTATTTGATTAAGTTTGCAATGATCTAGAGATTGCAACACAAAGTTTCCTATTCTAAAACTAATATCGGTTTGCGCTGACTAGAGTTAATAAATACACAATAGTAACATCAACAACACGAGAACTGCATGGCTTCTAAGTCATTGTTCTCTCACAGAAGTTTAGTTCAAAGTGGCTTTTGCGTATTTATTTCAGTGTCTGGTATCATTTCAAGTTAATGATTTCTATCGTGGTAATTTTTAAATGTGCATGGTATTTCTGATGTTGGCGGAAAAAAGAAATTATACACTGGAGGGACGGGACACGGGGGAGATTAGATACTTGAGAGACAGGACACGGGGGAGATTAGATACGGGAGAGACAGGACACGGGGGAGATTAGATACTTGAGAGACAGGACATCGGGGAGATTAGATACTTGAGAGACAGGACACGGGGGAGATTAGATACTTGAGAGACAGGACATCGGGGAGATTAGATACTTCAGAGACAGGACACGGGGGAGATTAGATACTTGAGAGACAGGACACGGGGGAGATTAGATACGGGAGAGACAGGACACGGGGGAGATTAGATACGGGAGAGACAGGACACGGGGGAGATTAGATACTTCAGAGACAGGACACGGGGGAGATTAGATACGGGAGAGACAGGACACGGGGGAGATTAGATACTTGAGAGACAGGACACGGGGGAGATTAGATACTTGAGAGACAGGACACGGGGGAGATTAGATACTTCAGAGACAGGACACGGGGAGATTAGATACTTGAGAGACAGGACACGGGGGAGATTAGCTACTTGAGAGACAGGACACGGGGGAGATTAGATACTTGAGAGACAGGACACGGGGTAGATTAGATACTTGAGAGACAGGACATCGGGGAGATTAGATACGGGAGAGACAGGATACGGGAGAGACAGGACACGGGGAGATTAGATACGGGAGAGACAGGACACGGGGGGAGATTAGATACTTCAGAGACAGGACACGGGGGAGATTAGATACTTGAGAGACAGGACACGGGGGAGATTAGATACGGGAGAGACAGGACACGGGGGAGATTAGATACGGGAGAGACAGGACACGGAGGAGATTAGATACTTGAGAGACAGGACACGGGGAGATTAGATACTTCAGAAACAGGACACGGGGGAGATTAGATACGGGAGAGACAGGACACGGGGGAGATTAGATACGGGAGAGACAGGACACGGGGAGAGATTAGATACGGGAGAAACAGACAAACAGACAGACAGGAGATTAGACACGCTATCAAAAAAGACTTCATTGTCCTCATTTTCAGACCATCTGTTTGCATTTCTAGTTTGCAGCAGCCTCGAGACACCGCATTCGTTAACCAAGTTGTCAAGTGAAAGGAAGCTTTGCTTTTTTTCTCTAGTTTCACTTAAAAAGCAGCAAAATTGCTCAAAACAGGAAAATGGTGAAGATTTTTGTCGGTAACATTCACGATCCGGCTCCAGACTTTGAGACACAATTGCGTTCCGCCTTTGAAAAGTACGGCACTGTGACAGACTGCCGCCTCATCTCTAATTATGCTTTCGTGCACATGGAATCTGAAGATGCGGCAAATAAGGCTATCGCCGGCTTGCACAAGACTATGTTGGGCAATTCGCGAGTCAACGTGGAGCCTGGACGTCCAGACAGGTGATGACATGATCTCTTGGTCAAGACTTGTTATTACTTTGTTATTGTTAAATGCTAATCATTTCTATTTTGTTTTCGCTCGCGCGCACCCTTACGGTACTTTCTTCTCTCTCCCTCTGTCGGCCCTCACCCTCGTCTCTGATTGGCTCGCAGGTCATCTCTCTTTCTTCGCCCCACGTCCCTTTCATCTCTCGGTAAATATATTATTGACTCTCGGCCTAAAGGGCACGCACGCCCTCTTAACGTGCCTCGTTCAGAGCCATAAAACTCTTACTGTTAACCCACAGTTATTTTGCCTTGAAGTCAATACAAGACTGTTGAACCCCCTTGCTTCAGTCGAGGGCGTAATAATATTTGCAGGAGGACTGGCACATCATTTAGTGACAGTCGACCCGCAGCACGCATACAGATAATGTACACAGGCGCATACTCGTAAAGGTGTGTACATCTGCCCTTGATTTTTTATTGTCAGGCAGTGTACACTCTCACTGTGCAGGGTTTGGTCCTACAAGCCTTAATGCTTTCCGCGGCTGCGTCCCAAACTGGTGTGGCCTCGCCGCGGAATGGAACTCAGTAGCAGAGTTGAAGCAGTCTATCTCCCCATTTCTAATCAGTTTAAAACCTAACCAATTTAATTATTTTCTTTAGAAATCGTGGCCAGCCAGGCAACGACAGGCGAGGCGGTCCACGCGGTGGCGTCGGCGGCGGCGGCACCCAAATGGCCTACATGCCAAATTTTACTTATCGCAGTCAGGGCGGCGCGGCGGCCTTCCTGCCGCAGGCGCAGCCAGCCTACGGCCTAGCCAGCTACGGCTTCCAACAGCAGCAGCCCCTCCTGGCCTACGGACTACAGCAGCGCGGCCCGAATCCGGCCGACCTAGTTGGCGCATCGATGGACAGCCTGGTCGCCAATGGCGGCGACGGTCTAGGCGCCGGTTTGATCGACGCAAATAGCGGCGGCAGGCAGAAGCGCTACGCGGCCGACGCGTCCGGTGTCGGCAGCCTCGGTGGGGGCGCCGGCGGCGGTCAACCCGGTGGCGACGGTGGTAAAATGCCTCGCCTGGACTATGACCAGCAGCAGCAGCAGCAGCAGGCGGCATACTATCCAAACTATGCCGACCTGCTAACTTATGGTCAGAACTACGGCGCCGCCGCTTCTACCGCTGCCATGTACGGCGGTGGCGCCGCCACTGGAATGGAGGCCTATGGCGGCTACGCCGGCGATGCCTACGGCTATAGCCAGCCTGCGGCCGCTTACAATCCGGCCGCTTCTGTTCCGCAAACCTCAATCTATGGCGGAGTGAGCTACGCGCCCAGCTCCTACGCCACTGGAGCCAATGGCGCCGATTCGTCAATGGCCTACCAGCAAGCCCAGATTCAGCAGCAGCAGCAGCAGCAGCAGCAGCAGCAGCATGCTCAGCAATCTCAATCGGCCTATTCGGCATCCGCCGCTTTCACTAGCACCGCTTCGGCTTACGGCACACCGGGTGCCTATTCGCACTATGCCACTGGTGGTGGCGCTGGCGCCAACCACGGCACCCAACCGATGTACGGCGCAATGTACGGCGGCGCCACAGCCGCTGGCCTACCGCCAACCGCCTCCATGCCTGGCGGCTATACGGCTTCAGGCTCGGTGCATCCTGGCTAACGCATATTGAATCATTTATGCGGCAAAACAACTATAAGGGACTGGGGTATGATGTCCTGGGCAGTTATTTGGAAGGTAGGGTCAACGTCTGTGTTTTTTATCGGCAGCCCTAGGTTTTAAAGCACTATCTGGGGAGCTACTACTTAAAGTAATACTGTCTTATTGGTTGGATATAAAATTTATCATCGGCCATTAAGCCAAGCCGGAGCTTGGGAAACGGATTTTATTCTTGAATTCTTGAAATTTTATAACGATTTTCAAGTTATTCAAACTAGCAATGCTATCCGTCTCTCATGCTCTGTGTCCATCAGTTTGTCGACATTGTCGGTCTTTTTATTTTATAATTGTCTTGTTGTCCTTAGTTCTCGGTATAGTTGTGTGGTCTTGCTTTGTTTTTCTTCATTTTAACATTTATTGTTTTCTGTCATTGTGTTTCTGTCACTGTTATTCGTCTACATTTTTTAGTTATTATTTTCTTCTCCGCAACAGCCTGTTCCCCAAAATGTCATGCTCCCTGAGAAGCTGCGAGCGAGTTAAATAAAGCCCCCAATGTCCCAACTCGTATATTAATGCCATTTGTCTTCTTTCTATCAACAAGCTTATTGCACCGATATTGTTACTGATCTTAGTTTCTCACGCCAGATGCGTATTGCTTTAGACAGGATAAACGGACAACCGGTTTCTATGTGAGCTTAGCAGCAGCAGCAGCAGCAGCAGCAGTGGCAGCAGATTACTTATTGTGTTTGTGAGCTTACTTTTTGCACCACATTAGATCCGGATTTTTTCGGAGTCTTTGCTTTCCAACCGCTAGCTCAGCTGGGCGCTACCCTGAGTACCCAGGCTCATTTCTTAGTTTTTCTTTAGTCTGCAATCTCTGCGACTCTGTCTGTCTGTCTTTCTCTCCATCCTTAAATGCAATCTGCAAGAATTTGAAGAGCCGCCTTGTAGCACGTACTCGCTGCCTCTCTCTGCACATCTCATATGCGTTGATCGAGATCAGTGGCTAAACGCGCCTTACTTTTTGCGATCAGAAGAGCAACTAACTCAGTTGTCCTTTCTTTAAAGCAGAGCTATAAAACCTTTCTTCGCCACCTCGGTAAGTGATTGCATTTCAGTGATTTTACTGTGCTTTTTTACTTAAGGCGCAACCGTTTGTTTTTGAACGATCAATTGACAGCGGAAGTCTCGAATATTGCTTGATAATGCGAGAATCTTGGCTCAGTAATTAACTAAAATCGTGTTTTGTTAAACAAAGGCTAACAAAGGATAGCTCTTAAGAAATCTGCATTTCACTCCCACCGGTTTGTTGCTGAAGTGACAGGCCAAAATAATCAGCGTTTATGCTTACATTTCCTCAGCCTATTACTACTGAACTGTCTACTTAACTGCTCGAGAGCTTTCTAGCTAGAAAAACTATCGGAATTCTGATGCGTTAACTAAAATGCGTTAGGCGCTGCTGCTTCGACAGAATAGAATCTTATTTCGCGCTCATGTTTTTCAATGGCTAATGGCGGCTAATCATCCGATCTTTTGTTCCCTTTGTTATCGCTTGGCAGCAAAAAAATTGGCAGAACTGATTCGTCAAACAAGAATTTCACTAATTTCGCACCATTCGAATTTGACCATAGACAAAATAAATGAAGGACAAGGGGGTTTGTCGCAGGACAGCACACCCGTTTGTCTATGGTCAAAACCGTTGTGTCGAGATCGCCAATAGTACTTCTGTAAAACGCGTTGCGCTATGCTCTGCTGTATGATATGGATTCAACTATTCTATTGATAGTTTCAAATATCGAGCTCGCTGTTTATTTCTAATGCAGAAAAGCCAATCGAAGCTGAAGCAAATCATTTGCCTAAAACATGCGCGCTAAATGTGATGCCCTGCTCCGCGCATCAATTGATACTTTGCGCTGTCATTTATTTCCTAATTTCTAAACTCCCTCTCTGCCTCCACAGTTCTTCCGCCTATCAAATATAAAATCGTGAGGAACTAATGACTGTAAAATATGAATAATGATAATATATTGGCGCATTGTAAGTGTGAGAAGCAAAAGTTCACTAAGTTTTTTTTTTAAGGCTATGAAAATTGGGATAATTGACCCCGTGTACTGTATCCGAAATCTGTCATTTTTCCTAAATTAAAGAATTGTTAATTTATAAGTGTAGTTAGTCTTTAGTATTCCGTACTTCAAACACTATTTTTATAGTCCTGCATATCTTATTTTTAGCTTTAGTGTGTTCCGTGTTTTTGTCCCCCAACATTTGTTCTGTTTATCATTCAATTTTGGTCATTTCCTTTCTCTCTCGCTCTGTTCTTATTCTGTTTGTCCTTGTTTTGTGGAATCAATTCAAGAAAAAAGATTCTTTGTTGCTTTGTAACAAATCCGTAAATTTTGTTTTACGCAGTTAAAGCTCACGTTTTCTAATGTAAAACTATTTTTATTGTACTGGCTAGTGCAATATAAAATAGTTAATTCGTATGTATGTTTTAGTGACTCCATATAGATGATTTCCCTATTCAACACTTATCTACGTATATACATAATAGATACACTATTTATTACTATTTAGTGTCCCTTGAGCTGTGTACTTGTGTGTGTGTGTGTGTGTGTGTGTGTGTGTGTGTGTGTGTGTGTGTGTAACATCCTAGTACCTGTATTTTCCATCATGTCTCAGTTGGACTCTGTAACTTATGTTTCATTTGTAAAGAAAAAGCCTTTTCTATCAAAAAAAGTTTTTAAAACTTCTCATTGACCCACCCGCCAATGTCCCACCAATTTAGTCCCTCCTCCCTTAAATCCTAACGATTGCTGACCATTACATTTTTTCATTTTTGAGACCGTTGTGTAACAGAAGTTTAAAAGAATTCAGTGCCCTGTGTTTTTATTACAATTTTCGTATGTACGTCACAAACAATATTCAATTAAAAAATTAATAATAAACTGAAGGAATTTGTTTTCAACTTCACTATTCATGTCTGCCCGAAGAAAAAGTTGCTTCATTTTGTTGATATTGCAGTTTTATTGATATTTCGTTTTTCTGCATGTACTGCAGCAAAATCTTTTATCTACCTTTTGTGCTTAACTCACCAGTACTGCTTAAAATATGGGATTTCAGACTGCTTCAAGGGTGGGATTTCAGACTGCTTCAAGGATGGGATTTAAACTGCTTCAAGGATGGGATTTCAGACTTTGTTAAGGTTAGGATTTCAGACTGCTACTTTAGGCATGGGATTCAAGACTGCTGTTTCCATGGACTATGGACTAATATCTGTCCAGGTGTCTAGGTATTAAGTAGTCTCAATACCTGACTATTTGCAATTTCTGAAAGTCTGCATTTGCCCAGAAGCTAAAAAGATGAGGTTTTTTAAACTGTTCTATATCTGCTACGTTATCGTGCAATTTTATTTTGCTAATACTAATACTATATACTATTATCCCGCAGCCATCATCGGACACAATGTCCATCGAAGTTGGAGACGATAGCGACCCGGACGGCCGTCTTGACAGGCTACTGGTGCTCTACATGCAGTCCGTGTCGCGCTACCTAACACTGGCCAACTCGCTGGAAGTCCACCTAGCAGGCGGCCGCCTCCGCCTCAGCAAGACCCGCTGCTCCGCCATGCCGGCGGCGGGCGGCGGCGGCGGCGGCTCCGCCTGCCTCGGCCAACTGCAGTACTGCGAGGCCGACATGCGAGCGGCTTCGTCCACTGTTGAAATCGTTGACAATTCGTTGAGCGTCAGTGAGGACAGCGAAGCCGACCTACTGGCTGATGACTTCTCTCTGGCGCACAGCCCAGAGGCTGGCAACCGGGCAATGCGCTGGTTTGCCGCCCTGCCGCCGCCCAGCCTGCGTGCCGCGAAGCACGACTTCGAGTCTGCCCTGCCGCTCATTGTAGCCCTAGCTAATGAGAAGGCGCGCCTGCTCCGATTGGACAGCCGGATGGGCGCTATCAAAGCTAGTTATCGATCGGCTGCACTTGAACTTTGATATTTCTATGAAATAACTATTACTATTGTAAAAGTAGAAACAAATAAATTTGAAATCACTTGCACACAAAACAAAGCCGGGTTTTCATTTTTGGTATTTTTTGCTTTTGCAGTGCCAGAATGTCAAGGACATGGAGAGGATAGAATATTATCAATTGTACACATTTATTATCATTGACAACAAAACTGATATAGAAAAAAAGAGACAAAAAAGCGGTGCCGTCGTGAATTAATAAATAGGATTTGCACAGTCAAGTCAGACAATAACATTTGCGCCTTATCAGCGGCACACCTCAATTCTAAACAAGCGTATATGGTAGATGGCCACCTGGTCAACCAGAACGACAAGTGCTGCAACAATAATAGCTAGCTTCTTACCAGAAACCAGAAATTTATTTACAAAATTGACTATCATTACGGGATCAGGACATGTATACGTGTTATTATTGATCTTTAGTGATACAAAACCTTTTCCAACTTCTCTTCATTTATATTATCTCTCCAGCAACTTTTGTCTTAAATTTTCTCTTAGATAAATCATATCTAAAGCCTAGATAACTTTCAAAGAATCAATGTATTAACAATCGTCATTGGAAATAAAATTACACTCAAGTAATAATCTACTAAAACTAATAATAATATATAAAAGAACATCAATACGGAATAGGAAGGGGTAGAAAACACTGTTTAGACATGTTGACAAACTATTTACAAATATATATGCGTTCTCTATTAGGCAGCTAATTATTGAAACACACTTACACTTTATCGATAGCTGGCATAAAGGTGAAATTAATTGCAGAGAACAAAATTAAACGCATTTTCTTCACGATTAAAAACTGAAAAATTTCATTTGTGATTCACTTAAACTTAAGTTTAGATACATTTAAACTACGAGAAAGTACACATGCTTTAGCTCTAAATAAGAATAATAGATTGGTGTAATTAACATATTATAATAAATAAGAATATATATATATATGCATTACCACGCAGTGTGTGCACTGTTAGCCATTGGTGTGTGAGATGCGCCAGATGCTAAAGAATTAGACTGGTACAGATGCAAGGAAAACTAACAAATACACAAACCAGCTAGTACAAGGAAATCCAGCAGACAATAATTAAATAGTTAACTAAACACGTGACAATGCGCACTTGCTGTTCTATTACTGTATTTACAGAGAGAGAGCAATGAAACTTTTCGATGGAATCAATAGGATAATGATCGAGGATTTAGGATTTAAAATCCTAAACCAGGCAGCGCTTGGGATTAATGAAAAAGTGAGATTTTCGAATAATTATCGATCGAACTTTCGGGATTCTACCAGCAACCAGCTTTGGGATTCTTATCCAATGTGCTTTGGGATTCTTATCCAATGAGCTTTGGGATTCTTATCCAATGAGCTTTGGGATTCTTATCCAATGAGCTTTGGGATTCTTATCCAATGAGCTTTGGGATTCTTATCCAATGAGCTTCGGGATTCTTATCCAATGACCTTTGGGATTCTTATCCAATGAGCTTTGGGATTCTTATCCAATGAGCTTTGGGATTCTTATCCAATGAGCTTTGGGATTCTTATCCAATGACCTTTGGGATTCTTATCCAATGAGCTTCGGGATTCTTATCCAATGACCTTTGGGATTCTTATCCAATGAGCTTTGGGATTCTTATCCAATGACCTTTGGGATTCTTATCCAATGAGCTTCGGGATTCTTATCCAATGAGCTTTGGGATTCTTATCCAATGTGCTTTGGGATTCTTATCCAATGAGCTTTGGGATTCTTATCCAATGAGCTTTGGGATTCTTATCCAATGAGCTTTGGGATTCTTATCCAATGAGCTTTGGGATTCTTATCCAATGAGCTTCGGGATTCTTATCCAATGACCTTTGGGATTCTTATCCAATGAGCATTGGGATTCTTATCCAATGAGCTTTGGGATTCATATCCAATGAGCTTTGGGATTCTTATCCAATGAGCTTTGGGATTCTTATCCAATGAGCTTTGGGGGATTCTTATTCAATGAGCTTTGGGATTCTTATCCAATGAGCTTTGGGATTCTTATCCAATGAGCTTTGGGATTCTTATCCAATGAGCTTTGGGATTCTTATCCAATGAGCTTTGGGATTCTTATCCAATGAGCTTTGGGATTCTTATCCAATGAGCTTTGGGATTATTATCCAATGAGCTTTGGGATTCTTATCCAATGAGCTTTGGGATTCTTATCCAATGAGCTTTGGGATTCATATCCAATGAGCTTTGGGATTCTTATCCAATGAGCTTTGGGATTCTTATCCAATGAGCATTGGGATTCTTATCCAATGAGCTTTGGGGGATTCTTATTCAATGAGCTTTGGGATTCTTATCCAATGAGCTTTGGGATTCTTATCCAATGAGCTTTGGGATTCTTATCCAATGAGCATTGGGATTCTTATCCAATGAGCTTTGGGATTCATATCCAATGAGCTTTGGGATTCTTATCCAATGAGCTTTGGGATTCTTATCCAATGAGCTTTGGGATTCTTATCCAATGAGCTTTGGATTCTTATCCAATGAGCTTTGGAT
The DNA here is from genome assembly GCA_950097015.1 of Macrostomum hystrix. Classification (NCBI taxonomy): domain Eukaryota; kingdom Metazoa; phylum Platyhelminthes; family Macrostomidae; genus Macrostomum; species Macrostomum hystrix. Next base: position 5,734,062 of record CATNEN010000034.1, on the reverse strand, counting down.
TCTTATCCAATGAGCTTTGGGGGATTCTTATTCAATGAGCTTTGGATTCTTATTCAATGAGCTTTAAGCTTTGAGCTTTGGTTTCCAAACAACATTTCTAATCTACATAAAATGTCGGCTTAAAAAATATAATTATAAAATGAATTTATCGGCTGGGAGAATTAGTATTATTTTATTCATTTCATTCCGCATCGTAAACAAGTCACAAGCGCTGATTGATTCAACCAACCACCAAAGCAACTGGTCACCACTGAACAATGGTCAATAGAATAGTTTCATACAATATTACATGCAGTGATATAATATAATATGAATAATCCACTAACCAAATCGAATCAATCAATAAAGATTTGCATGCGTGTTCTAATTAATAGACTTCACTAAAATAAATAGAAATTGAAGATGTAAAAAATGAATTTCTTAAAATATGAACAACAGCTAAGTACGCCTAACAATAGGACATAGTACATACAAAAGCTTAAGGCATCGCCTAAAGCTTACAAAATGGCTGGATCAATTTACAACAGTGCCAGAATGCGGATCAGAATGTTCGTACAGGCCCAAGACAATTGCACGGCAGCAATAGCAAGTAGAAGATCAGATCAACAATCCATGTCGCATTTTTACGGACAGATTAAATTACGTATGTCTTTTGCACAACATACTACTGGCAAGCTGTGCGCGACACTATACAACAATATCTATGTCCGAACTCAAATAGCAATGCAGCTTGACAATAAATTTAACAAGTAAAAATTATAAGAATAAAAATTAAGACAATTGACAAAGCACTCACTGACTGTGAACAATGAAGTCTAGTTTACTAGACCGACAGTAATAATTGCTATTAACAACAGAGATTATTTAAGATCTAGATCTGGTATTCGAGATATACGAAATTAGATAGGAACAAAGCAGAATGACACAATTTACATTAAAAAACTGAATAAAAAATCTAAGCTTGACTGGATTGGACAGATGAACTTTCAAAGAAAGAGAGGTGTATAATCGGACGTGAAGATTGATGCCGGATTAATTTAAGCTACTCATTGTCTCCGGCGTCATCGTCGGGCTCAGTCTCCGGATCGACATCGGCCAATCCGTCGTCGTCTTCCTCAGCCTCGGCCGCTGAGTCGCCTCGGTCAGCGGCTGAGCTGTTTACAACAACGAATTCCCGGGCCAATTTCGGCGGCGGTGGACCGTCGTCATAGGAGTCGCCGACGGCAGCGGTGGTGGACGAAGCGGCGCCAGTTAACGACGCGTTTGGAGTCCTGGCGGCGGCGATGCTTCGTCGCCACTGTATGAGGTTAGACGAGGCCGACTGATGGCGGGGCGTGTGAACAATGCCGCCGGTTGGTAGCTGAACACGGCTGGAGGCCGCACCGGCCAAAGCCGATGCTGTTGAGCCTCCGCTTCCACTAGGGGGCGCATGATGACCCTGCTGCTGCTGCTGCTGCTGCGAAGATGACGAAGACGACGATCCGGCTAGATTAGAAGAGTCGTGCGACATCTGGTGCGGCTGATGATGAAGATGAAGGAGCTGTTGAGTTGAGCTTGGCGGCTCCGGCGAGGCGTCCCGACTAAGGTTGGCCTTGATCTGCTGGGCGTGCTGAATATAGTTGCTAAGTGAGTCAAGCTCGCCTGTATCTGGCGAGTAGCGCTGCACAGCCTTGATGAGCACCGGGTCGCTTCTATAGACGGCCACGCCGCGACTCCGACGCTGCCTGTAGGCGCCGGCGGCCAGCTTCTGCTTATAGGCGCTGTCTATGGTCCAGAAGGCACCTTTGCCTGGCTCGTCGTGCGACCTGGGCACCCGAATGAAATAGCGATTAAGGGACAGATTGTGCCTGATGGAATTCTGCCAGCCCTTCTCAAACGGCTTGTAATAGGGATAGTGCCGGCTGATAAAGTTGTAGATTGAACTCAGTGTCATCTGCTGCTCCTGTGTGCTCATGATGGCCTGGACTATGAGCTGGGCGTAAGAGAAGGCCGGCTTCTCATTCGAGGCTGGCACAGGCGGGAAATCGTCAGCATCGTGCGGCACCGGCAGGCGAATCGGCAGCAGCAGGTCGTCAGGCATGCCGGCGGCGGCGGCGGATGCGGCGGCGGCAGCTGCGGCGGCGGCAGCGGAGGCTCCGCCACTGCCATTGCCGCCAGCTATAACGGAACGGTCTGTAGCGTTTTTGCCAGATTCGCTGGACCCCAGGCCGGGCTTGCAGTCGTAGTCGTGCAGCGGAGACAGGCCGCCGTCCAAGGAGCCACCGCCGGAGGTGCTGGAACGGAAGCCGTTAGGATTTCTGGGCATTCATTTCGTGTCTAAACCTGGGGTCGGCAAACTCCGGCCCGCGGGCCAGATGCGGCCCTCGAAGCTCCCAAGTTCGGCCCGTTGCCCTTTCCGACACCTACAGTATCATATTTTACCATTCGTCTGTATCATCTCTCCTCGGTCTCAGTCTACCCCTTTCATCTATTCTGTGTATATCTCTCCCCTATCTGATACTTCTACAGTCAATGCGGCCCGCTGTCGTCTTTTAGTTTTTTTCTTTGGCCCGCTAGCTAATAATTTTGATTTCTCTGCTCACCTCAGACTCGGATTGAGCATCTGGTTTTGACTTTGCCGATGAACGTGAAGCTCTTCATCTTTGCAGCTCTCCAGAAAGATCTTCAAATTGGTGCTGGGGAATCTCATGTTGCAACTAAAAATTGGCGGAATTCGGTTCAGTGTTAAGCACTAGACAAACAAACGTTATAAAAAACGCGGAAGTAAATATTCAAGTAACTAAAAAAGCTTGTTGATAGGTCGGAATTTATATATCTGAATAACTAACAATATAAAAAAATTATAATAAAAATATAAAAAAAGTAATATTAACAAATGGTCTGTTGGCTTCCACACAAATAATGCTCATGGATCATATGGTATGCACAGGGATACAACTGAACTGGTAGGTATACTTTGGGTTGGACTTTTTGATAATAATAATAATGACTAAATAATATTAATAAAGTAAAAATTTAATGTCTCATACCAGAAAATATATATGAACAGAAAAGTCTACATAATAAATAAGGTAACATGTAACCATACTTGGCACATATAGATACCATAATATTATATATAAATTTGTCTCCATAATGGATTTGATAAATATGCACACTCTAACAAGGATATAAATTAAAACAATAAACACATCAGTAACAGTTAAGTAAGTTACCAAAATGACAACAATATGAAGGTGTATTACAATGCTTGTTTGGTTGTTTTATGTAAACTTTTATTTAAATGTAATGTTCATTAAAACATGTTGTGACTATTAGTTAAAAGGTAATAGTAAGTAACAAAAAACAAGAATAAAATTAACTAGATGGAAAATAGCAATCTTCCATTAAAAATAGCTATAAAAGAAAACAAATTTACTAAACAGTTGCTAGCTAGTTTATTTATGCTAAAATAAAAAAGCTATATGCTTTGATAAAAATGGCAAAAGACCACAAGTCTTAATGTTTTTCTTTTTATAACTTTTTGGACTCTTTTGACTTACACAAATAACATATTTAAATAGCTACTTATATCATTGAGGAAAATATAAACTTGTCATACATTGGAAAAAAATATTGAAATGTAAGCTTAGAATAAACAAACTCTATTGTACAGAACTATATAATAAGAATTGCTTAGCTAACTGTTGAAAAAATGACACATTTTCAGTTTTTTAAGCTTTAGAATGTTAAAAATATTTTGCAATTGAACTTCTTATTACAAGCGAGTAGGTACATGTTATATAGTTATTATATAGTGAAAGGCCTACAAGCCTTTTGTAAACCTACAAGAAAGCAGCAAAAAACTTGGTTTTGAAATAATTTTCCTACCAAGGGTTAGTATTGCAAAGAAATAAATATATTATAAGCTTCTGATTCTGAATAATTAGAGTTTTGCTATAACTACAGATGGCTAAGGGAAGTTATAGATAAGAATATGGTTATAGGAACTTCTGTTTCATATATATAGTTTTTATATCTTGAGTTCTCAAATATAGTTTGCAACGAAATAAGTAAAACAAACAATGCAGTGACAACGAAGATAAGAAAAAAAGAAAGAGATAGAGAAAGAAACAAAAAATAATACAAACTCAAGACCTTTGAGACTTCAAGGCTACATGCATGTTTATGGGGGATATTAGGATGGCTATGAAAATATATAGAGCCTTATGAGGGCTAATGACAAAAAATATATATGAAGACACTTCAGACTGCCTAAATGGGAACTCGTAATTCTTTAGTATTTGGGACACAAGCCCTTCTAAAATTTCAATGCCACATACAAATTTGGGGTTCTCTATAGTGTGTTAAATATTGGTAGGTGTAAACTTTTAAATATAGATAGGATATCATAGGATTATAACAAAGGCACTTCTTCAAGACTACTGACAGTGGAAACTCTTGATTTGCTGGCATTGGGGACTTCAGCTCTTAAGATTTAATTTCCATGTACATGTAGCATTATAAGGAAGTTGTGCCTAACAGAGAATAATATAGTAGAGAGTAAACTACATATATTATATCATTTATCTGAGTTACACAAATCTATATAGAAGCAATGCATATAATATGAAGGTTATGGAAGGTTATGGGAATTTTTTAGTGATGGATAAAGATACTTTTATATAGAATCAGATATGGGAAAAATTTGGTTATAGCATAACTCTATGAATAATCAGCAATAGCATTAAGATCATATTAAGATAATTATAACAATATTACAGCCTGTATTTAGGTTAAATAGAAAAAGTAACAAATACTTACTTTTCTGGTAGCAGGTAAGGATCTTTTGAATGAGCTCGGAACTCATTATTTACAAAGACTCCGTTTTTTCCGTTGCAGAGAAGGAATATGCGATTCTGGGAATGAAAAAGCTCAAGGTGGTTCCTTGAAATGAAGTTGGAGACGCCCATGTCGACATCAACACTTCCTTTACTGCTGTTTCTTCCTACTACAACACGCTCTTTAGTCATTAGATACACTTGACTTTTTACATAGAGCCGTGCAAATATGTGGCGATCGCCATCTCGTCTATCGATTCGATCCATACTATTTTTTACTATATATACCCTATGTTTATCAATCAAATCATTATAAATTTGTACATTTGCGGTTACAAATTAAACAGATTTTTAATGAAGGCGTCCGAATATAAAACCACTAAAGGCGTAGCTCGAGAGTTGATATATAAATTGAATGAAATATGTTCTTAATTATATCTACTCAGTACACGCATATATAAATATATAAACTAATACTGAAACTGCAGGACAGCTACTTTGACGATAAAATTACGCGCGCACAATGGATTTTATAATGCTTTCTAAGAAATCAAATTGGAATTCTACTCAGGTTATAGAAGCTGTCAAAACAAAACCTAACTCTGAAATATTATTTAAAAAGTAATGCATAACATAGAACTGATATGTGTAACTTATTTAATTAGTTTGTTAAATTTCTTTGTGTGTTAATGCTATCGTTTTTCGTAGTTGCTTTCGTATGTGCCCAAGATATCGAGAAAAATTGCATTTCTGTATTAGCTAGCTGCGTGTATTTCAGAAATAATGGTATAACCTATGCATTTTTCATTTTTGCTTTTTACATAGCAATTCAGTAGTGTAATGCAAATCAGCCGATGCAAATCAGCCAAAGCTGAAGTAATATATCACGTTTTAAAACAATATTTTAATCAACAGCTTCAAATAATTTGTCTGAGTCGTTTAATTGATATAGAAGTTTTAGCTCGTGTTATGCACACTGCCGGGCAGCAAAGCTTCTCAAAAGTCTGAAAACTTTTCAAAAGTTGACACTGACCTGACCTCTGCTTGATCGACATTCGACCTGCATGCGCATCGAGTAGAGCGCCCAAAACTGGCCCTAATTACTTGTCTGAGGCGTCAGCGTATTGATGTTCTCGGCCACCTGGAGCAGTTCGAGTGGTAGAAATCTAATGGGACTCTTTGCGACTGCACCGTTGAGCGTGATCTAGCGATCAATCAGCGATTGGTTAATTGTCATTTTCTACAGATTACCATCGCAGTCAAGCATACACGGTATTAAATCGTCTCGCATATACCAATGCATGCATGTATTCTTGAGTACATATACTTAACATGTTATAAAAGTTATAGCTGTAGGACTAAACTTTAATGTGGACTAAAGATGACGAGTGCATGAATCCACTGAAACAGAGCAGTGTTTGTTATAATTATTTTGGTTTAAAAAAAACTGCTTCTCATTGCCTGTGCGTTCATCAGCATCTCTAAGTTGTAGTTGAAAGAAGACGGTATGTGATAAAAAATAAGAGCTGGACTAGCAGGCGAGTCCCAGTATTGCTCAAGATAAGCACACTTTTAGGCACACGGAATAACAAAAAATGACGAGTTTGTAAAAATCTCTGGAACCCTAAAACTAAGCAGACTTAACAAAAATATTAGTTTTACTACGAATGGCTTATGCGAATTTTTTCTTGAACTAAAACTCGAATTTGGATTCTGTGACTCCATATGCCGATGTCCAGAGCGAGACTGCCCGCCCCTAATCTCTGAGGTGAAAACAGGCAATCAGCCCGCCCTGGTCATCTGTAGCACACTGGGATCTAACGCCCTGCTGAACAGCCGCCTGAACAGACGAGCCTCCGTAGAGTTCACATTGTAAGGCGCCTCGGTGGTGTACAATCGCTGCGTCACGTGAGGCAGTCGGGCACTGGCCGCCCCACAACTGGCCGCAGCAACAGCGAAGTCGACAGCAGCCACGGCGGCGGACGGGCCAGGACGGCCCTGAGCTTCACGGAATTTTGTCACGAGTGGCCGACGGTCGCGACACAAGCCGCTAAGACCGTTCAGCTGGAAGCGCCGGCGACAGCTGGTCGGAGCTGAATCCGGCAGCAGAGGTGGAGGCATGGAGCCTGAATCAACTCCTGGAAAAAAAAATCGGTAGATTGTGGATAAATCACTCCTGTTCTGTTTGTTGTCCTGCTGACCAGTTATTTTTTCAATGGATCTAGACATGGTGAAATTATTTGTGTCCTTACAAAAAGAATGTGATTGCCTACTTTTTCAATTCATCCAGGTGCCGAATTGGCTTCCATTGCAGGAGGGCCGCGTGCAATCGCGCATCATTTGGTGACAGTGCACCCGCGAGGAGGCAATCTGCCCGTTTCGCTGACTCCTGAGCACAGATACCTGAGCACACAAGCAAACAGATACCGTACGCAGGCATACGCTCACACAGGTGTGTACACCTGCCTTGACTTTCTTACTATCAGGGCAGATTGGTTGGCATTGGCTTTCAAGGGTGTAAATTGGACGACAAGCCCCCAAGCCTCTCAACGGCTGCGCCCCAAATAAATGTAGCCTCCCTCGTCTATCCGAAAGAATTCAGTCTTTCCGTCGTATCGATGAATAATATATAGTAACTAATGTCTAGTACCACTAAGGGCGCTAGGCACTTCGCTGGCCCAGCCATATGAGCTGTCGTCACCGGCTTGTCGCCACTGAGCCTGCTGCTGCGGTTGCTGCCTTTGCTCCAGATTGTCTGCAAGATCAGAGGTGGCGGCCACCGCAGCCGCGATGCCACCCAGAGCAGCGCGCCGATGCTGCATGGCAGCCTCGAGTTGGCTGCCGCCAACCGACTCGCCGGCGCTGCAGCTTCGAATCCGCGACGCCTGCAACTCGCGCTCCTTCTGCTGCTCCAGGAGGACGCAGCGGGTGAGCTCAGCTTGGCGGGCCCGCATTCTCGACAAGGTGGAGTCGTTGAGCTCGTTGCTGCTCATGACATCAGGCTCCGGGCTTCTCACTTGTCTCACAGACTGTAAAGAGAGAAATCATTAGCTGCTATTAGTTACTTCTCTGCTGAGGGGGCGTGTGGCAGAGTGGTTAACGCGTCTGCTTCTCGCACCAATGGGGAGTTCATCGGAAGTCAAAGTTTAAGGCAATGGCAAAGGCTACCGCCGCTCGTGTCAAAGGCCATTGCCTTAAACTCGGACTTCCGTTGAGCATCATTGGTTAAAATTTCCAACAACCCCATTGCCACGGGCCGGGCAATTAATTCTATGCAATGGGCGACGAGTGCCCGAAGGGGCATTCAGCTGAATGACTGAGAACTCACACACGCAAAATAAATGTGGACTCGCTGCCGATTTGAACTTAGGGACTCTGGCGGCAGAGTTAAACGCGTTACATTTTGTAGTTAAACTAAAAATAAGCCGGTGCTAGGATTGGTTGATCGATAGAAAATAGGGAATATACAGAATTATGAAAACCTTAGGAAGTATTAAGAAGGTTATCCTGCGAAAGACTGATAGTTGGAAGGTTGAAGAAGAACAAATAAAATCCATTTGCAATAGACAGTTGTGCAACTAACCATTTCGCCCGAGTTCGCAGGGTAGCTTCTCTGTGCATCTCCATTCTTCAGTATAGACCGATATCTGAATCTCTCTGCCATCACTGTCGGAGCCTGGTTGGCTGTGCAGGGCTGCTGCTGCTGCGGCTGCTGCTGCGGCTGCTGCTGCGGCTGCTGCTGTAGCTGCCTATGCTCGAAAGACAATGCGGCCCGTATCTCATCCTCGGTCGATGCTGAAGAGATAGGAAGAAATAAAACAATTAAAAAACATGCTCACATAATTAACGTTTGATGTATTCAAGGAGGTGATGAAATACTGAACATTTGATGTCTTCAATGTGATTATGGAATACAAACATCTGATGTCATTCTAGCATGCTGAAGCCAGTCAATCGGTTGTCACCACCTCGAAAATTATCCCTGCGAATTCACTCACCTAGAGTTGTCGTATCATCAATCATTTGAAAAGCGGAGTCGCTGTTTGGGCCATTTGAAAGTGCTCTGCCTCGTCGCACAGCTGCAATGAGCATCTCCGTGCGAGTTTCGTCACGATCATCGTCTGTCTCTTCTTCCTTTTCCTCCTCTTCCTCTTCCTCTTCCTCATCTTCTTCCTCTTCCTCTTCTTCTCTCTCATCTTCTTCCTCTTCCTCTTCTTCTTCCTCTTCCTCTTCTTCTTCCTCTTCCTCTTCCTCTTCCTCTCTCGGAGTCACCACTTCGGTATCTTCTTCACCATCCTCCTCTTCGTCTTCTTCCTGAATATTTGGAGCGAAGCTGATCCTGTCCCATGAATCGGCGACCGAGGCAGCTGCTGCGGCCTCCTCTATTTCAGATTCATCATCCTCTCCAGCTTCCCTTAGTACCGCTCGCATTCTCTCATAGACGGCCCGATTAAAAGCTCGCTGGCGCCTTGGCTGCTGCTGCTGCTGCTGCCGCTGCTGCTGCTGCTGCTGCCGCTGCTGCTGCTGCTGCTGCTGAAGGTTGCAAGATGCGGCAGTGCTGGTTGGAGTTCTGATAGTGCAAGATGTCAACGTGTCAATTGTAGGTGCATTTCTAGCCTCCTCTGGCGACTGCTGCTGCTGCTGCTGCTGCTGCTGTTCCTGCTGCTGCTGCTGCTGCTGCTGCTGCTGCTGCTGTTGTTGTTCCTGCAGCGGCTGATGCTGCCTAATTAGCCAGTGAAAAAGGTCACACGGAATCCGCAGCAGGTGATAGCCCCTGGCGCAGGACATGCCGCCATCTACCTTCCCATGAGACCAACTGACGGGCCAGCGACTGATAGTCAGTTTCAGCCATTATCGAATTCTGAGCCGTTGTCTTGTTGCTTTTTTAATTTTTATTGCTTTAATTTGCTTTTAAAGCTTTGCTGTAAACTACCCGAAAGAAAAAATGACCTGGTATCGCTCATAGACAGTTATCAATAAGTGCAATGTATGATTGACACTAAGTTTTGAGTGCTGATAACGTCTTGGCTCGAGTGCGCGCAGCGCACGAGTGCCATAGACGTTATCAGCACTCAAAACTTAGTGTTAGACGCATTGTAAAATGTGCGATTAGTTTTTAATGCACATTATTTTCTTGGCATCAAAAGGCCATAGACAATTAAGATTCTCTTAACAGTAGGACTACCAAGCCATTTTGCCGCCCGTTTTTATACCAAGGGCCCATGACAATTTTTTTTGGCAGCGCCCGAAAGCTAACGGCGTTGGGTGGTGACTGATTGGTTGACAGACTAGGCGATGGTGTCCTGTGGTTGAGCTGCGCCTAATATTTTGGCTTGAGCATTGAAATTTGAGAAATTTGCGTCAGGGTGTCCATAGTAGCTTAGTTCCACCCGTTGTAGCCCTTGAAGGTCCAGCAGTCAGTCTAGATAAAGGCAGGTGACCACCGAAGACAGAAATGATGCAGGCACACTCGGGTGACATGCTGATAAATTTTGAAAGCCTGGCAAGGCCGCACTGAGGCGCAGTGCAAATTCGTGTATAGGGGTGTATGAAATAACCATAGCTCTTGTGGGAAAAATCGGACCTTCGGCCAGAAACATTGAATATCTCGACGGTCTGAAGAGCTGGCGACTTGTTTCTTGTTTCAGAAGATGCGCAACAAAAAGTTGGCCCGTGTTCTTGAGTTTCGTGTGCTTGCATTGTTCCGTTCGGGTGCAGCAAAAAATTGTCAGGGGGGTGGGAAATCCCCCCCTTGGTAGTTCTACTGTTAATGACATCAGGTTGGAGTGTTTGAGCCGCCGCAGTTATATTTGCTACATGCCTGGCTCGCAGGTTTTCAGTAATTAGCAGCAAATTTACACAGCTCTCAACTCAGGAGGCTAATGCTAGTTTTTTGCAAGGCAAAGTTCTGTCGCTTTAGGCATAGCTCGTATAAGAATAACTACACGCCAAACAAAGCGGAAAGACAACGCGCAATACTCGGTGTAAGCAATAAAAAGCAGATCTACCCTACTAAGGTGCCATTCGTATGGTTAGCTCTCGACGGGGGGGTTTGGCACAGCCTGGCCCCAATTTAATCCTTGTAAAAGAAGACGCAATCCAAGGGTGCATTTAGTATCATAAAGGCGTGGCGAGAAAATAAGCAGCATATATATTTTTCTTTAACATTATTATTTGGAGTGCAAGTGCCAGACACTGACTGGCTTTAAATGAGGCCTGCAAAGAGAGAAGCAGAGGTTGCGACTGCAACTGAGCAGCTAAGCAGAGAACTCAACAGCCCTCGCCCTGCGCTGTTGCACCGCATTCTCTCTCGTCTCTCTTCTCACTTCTCTCTTCTCAGCCAGGGTTTTTTCTCAGTAGTGCCCATAGCAGTATGGTCTCTGAAGAACTGCAGTTTTTTCATCACGCTGCGTTGCTATAGTCTGCCTGCGCGCGCGGGCAGAATAGACGAAAGAAGAGAAGAAAAGGAAGGCAAGGAACGGCGGGCAGGAGAGCCACAGCGGGTACTCCGCGGTTCAGTGATAGAAATTAGAGAGAGAAAGCGCAACGCAGACAAACACACACGCCACGCACACACAGACCTATGGAACCGGGGGCTGTTAGTATTGAGACAGAACTCAGGAGTCTGAGAGAGACTGGCCCAGACAACTAAGAAGAGGTGGAGGCTGCAGCTGCCTTGGCCCAGGCCCCTCAGCCCCAAATTCGCCCTCCGCCACTTAAAATTTGACGCCGCGCAATAAATTGGGCCTGAAGCCACCATCGAAGCTCTGGAAACGAATACCGGAGCAGAGACAGTTGCCATTACTAGGAGGCCTTGAAGCCTCCGTCCCGAAGCTTGAGAGCTGGCATTAAGCAATATTATGAATCACAATAACCAGCAACAGCAGCAGCAGCAGGCGCTCACAGATGCAGCCGAGCAGCCGCGCTGGCTCGGCGGAGCCGCGGGCACCTGGCGCGCTCGAGCGTCGCCGCCACCTTGGCTCGGCAGCGGCGCCGCCGTGTTCAAAGACGCGCCGCTGAGCCAGCTTCCGCTCCCGACACCGCTAGGCGCAGGCAGGCCGGTCACCGCAGTGCACCACCAGCATCAGCAGCAGCGTCCGCTGGGAGCCGTCCGCGCCGTCAGCGCCCACAGCGCCGCAAGAAGGCGAGCGCGGGGTCACAACCGAAGGACTCCGACGCCGGAGCCGCCAGCCGGTCAGGGCGGCTACTTGGCGCCGTCGCGCGGCGGCCGCGTCACCCCGCAGATGGCGGTAGCCGTATCGTCCTCAGCGTCAAATTTGGGTTCTTCGCTGACTCCCCTGCCCCCGGTGCCAACCCAGTCTGTGCAGCAAACACCCGCGTTGCTTCCGTCGATGGAGGCCGAAGCTCCGTCGCCGGCTTATCACACTGTGGTTGTTCGCGGCCGATCTGGCCGCCGAGGCAGTCGAACTAATGGTGGCTCCTCTTCGATCGCTTCAGCCGTTCCCGCCGGCACAGACTCAGCCGAAACCATGGCTAACAGCAAACAAAATGGTGAACACAAGACTTTAGTATCAGTAGAGTCAGAAGCCTCTACTAACGGATCAAATATCGAATCTGCACCAGCGGCTCACGGTAGCGACGCAAGCGGTAGCACAGCCAGGGCTCCCCTGAAAACTTTGCAACCGCAGCCACCTGCACAACCGATTCCGCAGCCCACACAAACGGTATCGATGGCAGCGAATGGAAGTGTGACGAGTATTTCCTACATGCACTTTCTGAATCGTCAGACAGACCAGAGCCCAAGCCATCAGCAGCAGACACTTCCCATGACGTCAGCATCTCCACGTCCAAAACAGCCTCCGTCGTACGCTCAGATGGAGCCATCGACAGCTGCTGTCACCGCGCCGACTCTAACGACAGCCGCGGCTGCAGCATCGTTAACAACAACTTCAACAACAGCTGCGACTTCAACACCGTCGGACAGTCAGCAGCCAAAGCCGTTGATGTCTGTTACCGATGGCACTGGCTGCACCACGGAGATCTATCCGATCAAGTCAATCTTGAAGAAGGCGGCCGCTGCCGCAGCAGCTGCAAACGGGCAGCAGCTTTCAGCCGCTGTGCGGCCCAAAACGGCAGTCGGTTTTGGGTTGAAGCAGCAGCAGCCACCGCCAGCGTCTGTAGCGCCAGAAGCGCAACAGCTGCAGACGCCGACGCCATCTGAAGACCAGCCGGCGCCAGCGCCAGCTGCCAGTCGTCGGCCGACAGTTCGACGCGCAGCCACCATGCAGAGCGGCAAGCTGAGCCTGCGGGCTCGGAGTCAGTCGGCCGGGCCGAGGCGCGGTGTCCGCTTCGACATGACGAGCAATTCGGTGCACGAGTACGAGCCGGCTCCGCTGGTCACTCAGCCGGCCAATGTACCGGCCTTCACAGCCGACACCGAGCACTGGTACCGGCTCATGTGGCGCCGTCTGGCAGAGCACTGACAGGGCAGCGTTGTCTCTGGTTCTCAGTCTCATTCGTGACCTAAATCACAAACTTGACCCTGTAATATAGAGCCTCTAGTCTAACAAAACCAACAAAGTGTCTTTAGTCTTCCGCGCCCACATCATTAGCTCCCTGACGCATGTTGGTTTTTCAATCAGCTGATCTAACTTTACAGTCGTGACTGCATGGCTCTTATTGCGAAATGGGCGCAGAATTAATCTATTGTCAATCATATAGTTCGCATTCGTTTCTGCCGTATTCTTACCTATTGCTCTTAAAAGGATCGAAAATTCTCAAATTTGTTCTCGTTAGCCTGTACACATCCCATACTGTTAATAGTAGTTTGTTTGTGTTTGTTTGAACATGCGATTCTTCAGGCTGCCTAAAGTACAGTCATTGTTAACATGTCTTTCTTAAAAACACCGCAGTAAATTTGAGTTCTAACACAATGACGCCCATTTCTTCAGAACTGTGCGATTGCACCAAACACGTCGTCAGGTCTTCCTAGCTTTCACCGGAATGCAGTCTCCCAAACTTCATCACTGTGTGTTCTCCTCCACTCACTGCATTTCGCGTTAGTTGATCATGAAATTCTTAGCAGAAATATATTTTTTTTCGCTTTGTTAGTTGTTCAATGTACGAGTAATTAAGTTCAGATGAAGAAGCAGCTAACCTCGGTTTGTTCTATGGCCTAGTTCTTTCCCAAGCAAAGAATCGGATAATTTCACGGCGCATCCAAGGCTGCTCCATCCATTCACGGAATCTTCATTCACGGAATCTTCATTCACGGAATCTTCATTCAAGGAATACTCATTCACGGAATCTTCATTCACGGAATCTTCATTCACGGAATCTTCATTCACGGAATCTTCATTCAAAGAATCCTCATTCACGGAATCCTCATTCACGGAATCTTCATTCACGGAATCCTCATTCAATGAATCCTCATTCACGGAATCTTCATCCACGGAATCTTCATTCACGGAATCCTCATTCACGGAATCTTCATTCAAGGAATCCTCATTCACGGAATCTTCATTCACGGAATCTTCATTCACGGAATCCTCATTCAAGGAATCCTCATCCACGGAATCTTCATTCAAGGAATCCTCATTCAAGGAATCCTCATTCAAGGAATCCTCATTCACAGAATCCTCATTCACGGAATCCTCATTCACAGAATCCTCATTTACGGAATCTTCATTATCAGTAGAACTACCAAGGGGGGATTTCCCCCCCTGACCATTTTTTTGCTGCACCCGAACGGAACAATGCAAGCACACGAAACTCTAGAACACGGGCCAACTTTTTGTTGCGCATCTTTTGAAACAAGAAACAAGTCGCCAGCTCTTCAGACCGTCGAGATGTTCAATGTTTCTGGCCGAAGGTCCGATTTTTCCCATATGAGCTAGTGTATTTCATACACCCCTATACACGAATTTGCACTGCGCCTCAGTGCGGCCTTTTCAGACCTTCAAACTTTATCAGCATGTCACCCGAATGTGCTTGCATCATCTCCGACTTCGGCGGTCACCGACCTTTATCTATATCTATCTCTCTTATCTATCTAGACCTTCAAGAGCTACAACAGGTGGAACTAGGCCACTATGGACACCCTGACGCGAAGTTCTCCAATTTCACTGTTCAAGCCTAACTATTAGGCGCAGCTGAACCACAGGACACCCTCGACTAGTCTGTCAACCAATCAGTCACCCCCAAAGCATTCAGGCGCTGGCAAAAAAAATTTCAGGGTGGGGGGAAAATCCCCCCTTGGTATAAAAACGGGCGGCAAAATGGCTTGGTAGTCCTACTGTTAACGGAATCCTCATTCACGGAATCCTTATTAACGGAATCTTCATTCACTTAATCTTCATTTATAAAAATAGAGACACAAAGACAGCGGCAGATCCTCTTCTGTGTGGCTTAATAACGAGAGAGAGTCTTGGAGAGTTGACGGATCCAACTAAAAAACTAAATGATTGGAAAGGACTAATTAGTAGACAGTTTGGGATAATTAGGCGAGGATCTAGGTGTTTGATCACGAATTTATATGCAATCTATAGTACATATCAGGAGATCAGGAGATTGACAATAATGCTAAAAAGTCAGAAAAACTAAATGAGAATAGTGGTCCGCACGCTACCAAGACTCCATTGTTTATGGGGGATTTCAACCCCAGCACAATCAGCACACTGACGATCTTGGTGTGTGTGGTGCTCAGCTCAGACAGCAAGCCCAGAGGATAATGTTGAACAGCAGGAAGGCCAGTGGGAAGCCTACGCGGGCAAGCATGTCCAACAGCTCGGCGTTTATGGCTTGCTGCTGCTGCTGCGGGCGAGGCTGTACCGGCTGAGCTGAAGCAGCCGCCTCCACCTTTGCCTCGTTTGGCATGGCAACCATAGGGAAGGCGGCAGAAGCGGCGCGGTCAAAGTGGCGGCTGCAGAAACTGACGACGCCGAATTCCAATAGCGAGGCGAAAATAAACACTAGACAGGCCGTCAGCCAGACGTCTATGGCTCGGATGTAGGAGGTCCTCGGAGCATAGAATATCAGGAGCACTGTCGACTGGATCAAGATGGCCAGGACTGCAGTAACCGATGGTTGATAACCGATGGTTGATAACCGATGGTTGATAACCGATGGTAGATAACCGATGGTTGATAACCGATGGTTGATAACCGATGGTTGATAACCGATGGTTGATAACCGATGGTTGATAACCGATGGTTGATAACCGATGGTTGATAACCGATGGTTGATAACCGATGGTTGATAACCGATGGTTGATAACCGATGGTTGATAACCAATGTTTGATAACCAATGGTTGATAACCAATGGTTGATAACCGATCGTTGATAACCAATGGTTGATAACCGATGGTTGATAACCAATGGTTGATAACCGATGGTTGATAACCGATGGTTGATAACCGATGGCTGATAACCACAGTGAAATAATAAATGAAATTACATTCGCTCACCTCCCAGTAGACCCAGGCTGACCCGTGCAGCGGTGTCATTGCCGCTCAGCCAGAATGACAGCCAGCTGAGCATAACAATCAGAATGCTCGGGAAATAGACCTGGAAAGGTGGTGAAATTTTTTGTCTATAATTCGTTTTTATTAACAATAAGAGATGATAAAAACTGAAACGCGGGGAGCAAACCGGAAAAATGAAGGTGCCATAGTTTCTTTTCAGCTCGAATGTCATCTGCAGACACGGGTAGGAATTAATACCAAAATGAATGAAAAGCTTACTTCATGACGTACCAGACTCCACCATCGTTGCGCACTTGCAAATAACGAGTTGAAATCGGAACCGAGAGAAATTTGGCCTTCTTTTCGTTCCTATTAATAATAATTGGTTGCCAAATGGGGAAGAAATCTAAACTGGGGTCTGCTTTAGTCGCTAAGAGCTATCAAGTTTGCAAAGGCTTAGAGTGACTTTAGAGGGATCCGCCTTTAAATGTAAAAAATTCGCACGAAGTAGCGGGTGGCGATTTGGGTCATTAGGGTACATTGGGGTCGAGATGTCGTCTGCGTACATCGAGGACGAGATGTCGTCTGCGTACATCGAGGACGAGATTTCGTCTGCGTACATCGAGGACGAGATTTCGTCTGCGTACATCGAGGACGAGATTTCGTCTGCGTACATCGAGGACGAGATTTCGTCTGCGTACATCGAGGACGAGATTTCGTCTGCGTACATCGAGGACGAGATGTCGTCTGCGTACATCGAGGACGAGATTCGGCTTATGTAAGTGTCACAAGCTTCGATATAATCTTCGAATATTAATATCTTGGTTTGGATATGACTTCATACTTATTTATAACCAGTCATTTTTCGTTCAACCAAAAATCTCATGTAAAAAATTACATGAAAAACGGGAGAATAGGAAAAGATTTCGCAATGAATTTGTCGAACTCTAACCTGAAAAACACGTCCGGCACCCAAATCTTCTCCAGTGTGCTGTCTTGCAGAGTGATTTGGCTCTTGCCCCCAACCAGATTCGAGTCGAACTTGAGTCGCGAGTCGGTCCACTTCTGACGCAGGTAAAATGTCATTGTGTATTCCTGGCAATAATATTATGAGGTTACTATCGCTATGTATATTATTATGTATTCACAAATCAGTGTACAACTATCCCACTTACGTTTTCGGCAGCATTAACCGAGTGAATTCCAGTAATGTAGACACCAATGTAAACGTTTGTGGTGGAATCTGAACAGGACAAGCATGAATTATTGTATAAAATTATTCAATAATCATTTTATCCTATTGATAAGCAAGGCAAGGAGCAAGGAGCAGTCTCACCCCTGCTTGGACTGTCGATCCGGCTATAGTTCTTCAGAATTTCGTCCATTAGCTGCGTTCTTAGTGCATCAGCAAATGAAAAGCAACAAAGTGTGTGTCAAAGTGTTCGACAACTTGTGTTCGAGAAATAGAAGGTGTTCAATAACTAGAAGGTGTTCAAGAACTAGAAGGTGTTCAAGAACTAGAAGGTGTTCAAGAACAGAAAGGTAACTGGCAGGTGTTCAAGAACAGAAAAGTAACTGGCAGGTGTTCAAGAACAGGAAGGTTTTCAATAACAAGAAGGTGTTTGGTGACAAAAAAGGTATTCATTAAAATTGTTCATTGGTTGCTCAAGATGTCAATGAGCTTCGAGCAGGCTGACCGGCAGAAAGTGCCACGGAACCCGTCAGCAGGACCAAAATCAGTGACAGGGCATTGTGGCGCTGCTGCATTCTGACTCCAAACTTGCGAATAGTTCTTTGGCACTTTCAATCTGAAAGGGAAATGATAGATTTACCTTATCTCAACGTGCATTAGTTGGAAGTTGTCTCTCGCTCACTTAACTCTATCACCTTCTCAGACTGTCCTGTTCTTGTTCGCGACAAGCCTCCAAGTTTTCTCTCCGCGGCTGCGCCCCAAATCTTAGCTACTCACTGAGGCAAATGTATTCGAAGACCTCCAAGGCCTGCAGATTATTTGATGTTAGAAAATTTCTAGAGAAGAATCACTGCGTGGTAAAAGTCACAAAAGGCGTCGATTTTCTAGTTGCTGAACATTTAAACACTTAGTCACTGGAAATAAAGATTATTCTTGATATTTCGTGAAAGCTGCGTTTTCAGATGGAACAGCAGCCACTCTCTCTCTCCTGTTCTTTCTCTCTGTACTCTGTCTTTCAACTTTTTCACTCTGCTAGTCGTCAAGAGCAGAGAATGTTTTTGCAAGTAATGTCAGAACGGTTCTACCCGAAGTCAACCCTAACCCGAAGACCCAGGTTCATGAGGCAAATGAATTAGGTACTAGAATGCAGTCGAGAGAAAGAATCCCTAGCTTTCTTTTCATCTTGAAAGCGTACATTGTTGTACTTTGTAGTTATTGCTGTTGTAAATCCCAGAGAACAAATCGATTGAAATCGAATACTTTAGTGCAATGTGCATTTAGAAATAATACAAATCTGTGATGTGTGGTTCTGACTCAATATATTTTGCACTACTAAAATTTTAAATCCATGAAAAGTTAACATTTACGGTCATATATTAAACTTTCTTCTAAACGCATATGAACTAAATTAGTAACTTTACTGAGTGACCCGAAGTGAACTGTCTGTAGTGGTGACCCGATGGAACTATCTGTAGTGAGTGACCCGAAGTGAACTGTCTGTAGTGGTGACCCGATGGAACTATCTGTAGTGAGTGACCCGAAGTGAACTGTCTGTAGTGGTGACCCGATGGAACTATCTGTAGTGAGTGACCCGAAGTGAACTGTCTGCAGTGGTGACCCGATGGAACTGTCTGTACTGAGTGACCCGATGGAACTATCTGTACTGAGTGACCCGATGGAACTATCTGTAGTGAGTGACCCGAAGTGAACTGCCTGTACTGAGTGACCCGAAGTGAACTGCCTGTACTGAGTGACCTGAAGTGAACTGTCTGTAGTGGTGACCCGATGGAACTGTCTGTACTGAGTGACCCGAAGTGAACTGTCTGTACTGAGTGACCCGAAGTGAACTGTCTGTACTGAGTGACCCGAAGTGAACTGTCTGTACTGAGTGACCCGAAGTGAACTGTCTGTACTGAGTGACCCGAAGTGAACTGTCTGTACTGAGTGACCCGATGGAACTATCTGTAGTGAGTGACCCGAAGTGAACTGTCTGTACTGAGTGACCCGATGGAACTATCTGTAGTGAGTGACCCGAAGTGAACTGTCTGTACTGAGTGACCCGATTGAACTAAATGAACCGAACAGGCGTTATCGGCTTCTTATTACAGATTTCAAGAGGAGCAAGTGCATTTTCTCTAAGCTAGCGTGCTTTTCAAAGCAAATCAAAGTTTGTCAAATGTTCCTTTGGAGTTAAAACTTTTGTTTATTTTTTTCTGACGACACAGTTAAGCGTGTGGCAGATTTTAATTTTCCGATCAGGCGATGATCATATAGTAAACCCAGTAGACCACGTTAAACAGCAGGAAGCTGAGAGGAAAGAATCGCCGCGAGAACTTGTCAATGCGCTTTGCAATCGACGGCAACTGCGGCTGCGTCGGCGGCTGCGGCGCCGGAGGCGGTGGCGGCGGTGGCGGCTCAACATTCAGAGAGGTATGAGATACGGTGGCAACGGGAGCGGCCGCCAAGGCGGCAGTAGCGGCCGGTTCTCTCACGAATACTGGCGAGTCGCTCCGGCTGCCGATGCCGCCAGCCCCGGCGACGCCGCCGCTAGCGCTGCCTGTCGCTCCGCTGCAGCCGCTGCTCCAA
Source organism: Macrostomum hystrix (assembly GCA_950097015.1). Classification (NCBI taxonomy): domain Eukaryota; kingdom Metazoa; phylum Platyhelminthes; family Macrostomidae; genus Macrostomum; species Macrostomum hystrix. The sequence goes on along the minus strand of CATNEN010000034.1, from coordinate 5,714,041 downwards.
GGACCGCGGAAGCGTCGTCGGGACGCCGCAGCTGGGCCAGCCGACTTTCTAGCAGTCTTCTTTGTCTCGCCCGTCTTTGTTGCGCTAGACCGTTTGACGCGGCCACGGCCTCCGCTACCGCCTGCGCCTGTGCCGCCTTGCCGACTGTACACATTCACGATGGCGAATTCCAGCAGGGAGGCGAACACAAAGCCCAGGCAGGCGCTCATCCAGACGTCGATGGCCTTTATGTAGGACACCTTCGGCAGGGAAGACTTCGAGCCAGACGCTTGGGTTGTGATGGTCAAAACTGGAATTGTTTAGTTCGAGCCAGATTCAGTTTACTACAATCGTCAAGGCCTGACGAGCAGTATGTGAGCAGTATGTGAGCAGTATGTGAGCAGTATGTGAGCAGTATGTGAGCAGTATGTGAGCAGTATGTGAGCAGTATGTGAGCAGTATGTGAGCAGCATGTGAGCAGTATGTGAGCAGTATGTGAGCAGTATGTGAGCAGTATGTGAGCAGTATGTGAGCAGTATATGATCAGCAAGCCTGTATACGAATCAGTGTGCGTGTGTGCTCATGGGTCAGCAGCAATCGGGTGTGATACAGAAACGCAACCGACACATCAAGAGCCTTAGAGCAGCAGTGGCAAGAAGGACTCACGATGACCAACCCCTACTCACCAGTCAGCAAACCCAGACTAACTCGGGCGGGCACCGCGTCGATGTTCAGCCAGAATGCAAACCAGCTCAGAATCACAATCAGCATGGTCGGTATGTAGATCTGCGTATCGCGTAGAATAAAAATAATCATAAGTTGGCAAAAATGCGCTGAGATTTCTACTTGCGAGTAGTCAGTAAAGTATAAAAAGTAGTTTATTTGGAGAATATCAGCAGACACCTGAATGAGAAAGTAGCCGAAATCGCGCTTCAATTCGAAGGTCATCTGCAGACAGGGATAGGCGCCGGTGGTGTAGTTCAGGCCGCATGATTTCAGATGAATTTTGCGCAGATCAAACTGCGGCATGGTGAGGTCGTCCGGTCTGTCGTCTGGTCGCCTAGGCGGCTGCAGCCAATAGAATGCCACGGTGTCCATGGTGTGGCCAACTGATTGGTTAAAATGGTTAAGAGTAGAAAGACCTTCACATATAAAATACAAATACATACGAATTTTTTTCTGTATCTCCTTTAATATTCAACCAATCGGAATGAAATTCCAGAACACTGACTAAAATTATCCGCTCTATCAGATGAAACAACTTCGAGAACCACAAAACATCTTCGATTCGACAAGAATCGCTGAATAACTCGACGATGTTGACGTCGGACGCCTTTGAAAGTTAGTTGGTCGTAAAGGGCGGAAAATTTCGATCCATTTGGTGGACTTTCACGAGAGTGACCATTCGGTTCGGGAGCTGTCGTGAAGTAGGCAGTGAGTATTTGAAATACCCCATGGTCTATCCACAGGGGAAAAATGTCGTCTTTCTACTGTTAAGCGATTAAAAATATTGTAGCGATTTCGATATTGGAAAATGGATTCGACAAACTATCGAAAAAATATCCTTTAAATTTAAACAAAAGCACGACAGTTGCTAGCACAGAAACAAGCTAGTCTCTGCCACTCACAGCTCTCAAACATCATGGGGCACATCTGGGTGTCAAGCGGATACTTCTTCAAGTCCATCTCGCAGGACAGGGTGACGGACAGTCTGCGGGAAGGAAAGGTATAGCACAGCTGGTCGTGTGTCGGCTTCAGACAGTACACAGGCTATAATCGGTTTAGGCCAGGGTCCAGCTGTTTCTCCTTGCTCTGATTGTGCAAAACCTACAATGCTAACTTATTACTATATTTAGTAATAGCAGACTATAACCGCACGGGATTTTGACCCAGGTTAAGACATGTGGCCTTGATTGTGTGTTAAAACAGTGTTGACCAAAAACTTCATGGCGACTTACTTGATTACATACCAGATTTGGCCATCGCTCTGCAGATTCATGAAACGATTGGGAATTGTCACTGAATGAAAGTCAGCTTTCTTCTCGTTTCTGCGAGTCGAAAATGTTGGATAACACAAATCGTAGATAATTACGCGCGTAAGAAAGATCTGTTCCTAATGTGAATTAAGATCAATCGTTTCAAATAGCCAGATTAAGACTGCGTAATTAAAAATTTTCCTGCTTATCGACAATTAAAGTGAACGCCGTTCAGCCGAAAAATGATGAATTATAAATAATTTAATTTTACATATCATTCACAACTTATCAGTTCTGACAGGACAGGTCGTCCTTTGCGTCTATCGGGTTGGTCCTATAAATCGACAGCTTCCTTACTATCATAGATTGGCAATAAAAGTCCTCCCATTGACTATATGTCAACTACGGCGCAAGCATATTAACCAGCGATTCTCGTTCATCCTGAGCCGTCGGGGTCTCGGCCAGCTGGACAAGATGGAACTGGCGATCGAATATTAAATGCCGCTTGTCACGTCTTACACACATGGGGTAGCTAGGGCCTCGGAAAGATCGTGGCAAAACCAGGAGCACACAAGAGGGGTGCCTATCTTCCGGTCCCTGCTGGAGAAAAACAACTCAAAACCGAACTCGGCGTAGGACAGTGTCTGCAGCTGCCATTCAACCCAGACTCCTGAGCCCGAGCTGCTCTGAGCCCAATAAATCGATGCCTACAAATTGATTTTTATTCTCCCTGACCAACTCGAAGCAGCCTGTTTCATCTGGTCCTTTGAGCTCACTTTTGGTCCCATACCACCGTTGAGTAGTCTCTATTCTTCATTCTCCACTCTCTCAAGAATTTTCCAATCGCTTCGTTTTATTTACTTTTGTTCCCCCCCCTGTACTACACGACTATATGACTATGTTCCATGTTGTGCTACAACCAGCGTCCGCGGAGAGAAGGCTTGAGGGCTTGTCGTGCAATTTACGCCCTTGAGGGCCAACCTCCAAGACAAAGTGAGAGTGTACACTGCCTGACGATGAGAAAGTCAGGGCAGATGTACACGCCTGCGTGAGTGTGTGCCTGCGTAAAGTATCTGTGTGCGTGTGTGCTCAGGAGTCAGCGAAATGGGCAGAATTGCCTCCTCGCTGGCTGGGGTCTAGTGTCACTAAATGATGTGCCATTGCCCGCAGCCCTCCTGCAATTATTATTATTATATTATAACAACACCAGAAACAGCAATGGGATAATGACTTCACCTGAGGAACACATCCGGCACCCAGATCTTCTCCCAGATTTTGTCCTCGAGTTTAATCTTCGTCTTGCCGCCAACCAAGCTGCTGTTGAATCTCAAGCGCGGGTCTGTCCACTGCTGGCGCAAGTAGATTGTCAAGGAATAGTCCTGTAGAAGTTAAGCAGGAATTGTCAGGTACACCCCTCCAAGCAGTTATTGAAGGTCTGTTGCTGCGCATTTGCGTGAAGTAACCTTAGAAACAAATATTTTTTTATAGGAAGCATCTGTGCTAGTACTAGTGAACAAATATTCAAGTTACGAGTATTTATAATGTTTTTCATGTAAATTGCTGCTATTTCTCGGCCTAAATACTCGTACTAACTAGAAAAAATAATATGAAATACCAGGTCCGGTTGGAAAAGTGATATGCTATTTTTCTCGATAATCTGTACAACCAGTCTAAACTAGTAGGGAATCATTTAACCAACTTGTCCATCTCCAATATCAACGCTGTATAAACTGAAAAATTAGAGTTTGCCTGCTACAGCAGATCAGAGTTACATATGAAACTCAATCGCCTGCTTGGGTGCTTGGGATTGGGTTATGAAGTACATGCAGTTCGGAGAGCCTTGTCAGTAAGAGGTTATTAGGCTAGACATACATATCATGCAGAGCTGTGAGTAAATAGCAGAATCAGAAGAGTCAATATAGAGTTGAGCTTAGAGTTCTCACGGAATCTTGACCGTGAGGTCTGAAGTTCGAATCTTACCCTTAGGATTCAACCAAATCGATCAATGTCTTGGGGTGAGTGGCGTAGCGGTTCTCGAGAACTGTCTAGAGTAAATTAGTAGATGCAATATGCTCACCATGGTGGCCTCACTAATGGAATAGAATCCGATAATGTAGATGCCAATGTAAACATTTGTTGTGGAGTCTGAAATTTGTAGATTTTTTATAGAATTAATTATGGAGAAAATCTTATCTTATCCGAAAATGTTATCAATAAATAAACTAGCTAAGATTACCTCCATTCGGGCTGTTCTGTCTAGTGTAGTTCTTTAGAATCCTGTCAATTATCCGTTTTCTGCAGAAGCCAAAAAACAAACATGGATAATATAAGATAGAACATTTTGAGAACAGCTTTATCTACTATACTCACGTGTTCTCAGCGGAGCTCCGAGCAGCCCGGCTCACCGAGACCAGGGCCAGCAGAAGCAGCAGTAGCGGAAGTTGCAAATGCATGCTTTGATAAGACCTGAAATCTGAGATGAGACATGAATGAGGTGAGACACGGGAGAGATGAGACAGTGGAGAGATGAACCATTAGAGAGATCAGACACTGAAGAGATGAGACACGGGAGAGATGATACAGTGGAGAGACGAGACAGTGGAGAGATGATACAATAGAGAGATGAGACACGGGAGAGATGAGACACGGGAGAGATGAGACACGGGAGAGATGAGACACGGGAGAGATGAGACACGGGAGAGATGAGACACGGGAGAGATGAGACACGGGAGAGATGAGACATGGGAGAGATGAGACACGGGACAGATGAGACACGGGAGAGATGAGACACGGGAGAGATGAGACACGGGAGAGATGAGACACGGGAGAGATGAGACACAGGAGAGATGAGACAGGGGAGAGATGAGACACGGGAGAGATGAGACAGGGGAGAGATGAGACACGGGAGAGATGAGACAGTGGAGAGATGAACCATTAGAGAGATCAGACACTGAAGAGATGAGACACGGGAGAGATGATACAGTGGAGAGACGAGACAGTGGAGAGATGATACAATAGAGAGATGAGACACGGGAGAGATGAGACACGGGAGAGATGAGACACGGGAGAGATGAGACACGGGAGAGATGAGACACGGGAGAGATGAGACACGGGAGAGATGAGACACGGGAGAGATGAGACACGGGAGAGATGAGACACGGGAGAGATGAGACACGGGAGAGATGAGACACGGGAGAGATGAGACACAGGAGAGATGAGACAGGGGAGAGATGGTACAATGGAGAGATGATACAATGGAGAGATGATACAATGGAGAGATGATACAATGGAGAGATGATACAATGGAGAGATGATACAATGGAGAGATGATACAATGGAGAGATGATGATACAATGTAGAGATTGGACAATTGAAAATTTGTGTCAATAGGCCATTTCGCAGGATTTTTCGCAGGCCAAGTTTACCTTCGAGTTTGCCCAACCGCCGGCCGCCCTAAACGAATGACTCACTAAAACTCCCTCTTTTGCCGTTGAGGATTTCCCTGACTTTCAATTCCAATCGATTATTTGAGGATTATGACCAAATCCTTGGTTTAAATTAAGCTGAAATGTCTTGCAGAGAGAGGTCTGGTAGATCTAAGAATAAGAGTGACCTATTTGAACTTTACGTTTAGAGAGAAATTCCTGGTTTAGATTAGATTTTACATGAGTGAGTCGCGACACAGCTTGTGATTTGGGATTTTATGAAAAGAGAGATAGGATCTGGCGTGTCTCACCTATGCATAACTGGGATCAAAAATAATCAACAGGACAATCTGGATAGTAGGAAAAAATGATAAAATCTCAGACCCATTAGACTAATTAAATGGGTGAAAAAGTCCCACTGCATTATTGTGCTCTCGCACGATTGCGAAGTCTTGAATCGCTGCTTTAAAAAGCACGTAGAAATGTCATTTTTTAAAACAAATTTGCTTTACTAAAAATACAATTTCGTTTTAAAATCCTTCAATCATCGATGACCGATCGATCATCCGATGACCTTCAATCATCGCTAGGGTCCATTCTCATACCCTGCTGTCTACTCTAATCCATTCTCATACCCTGCTGTCTACTCTAATCCATTCTCATACCCTGCTGTCTACTCTAATCCATTCTCACACCCTGCTATCTACTCTAATCCATTATCACACCCTGCTGTCTACTCTAATCCATTCTCACACCCTGCTATCTACTCTAATCCATTATCACACCCTGCTGTCTACTCTAATCCATTCTCATACCCTGCTGTCTACTCTAATCCATTCTCATACCCTGCTGTCTACTCTAATCCATTCTCATACCCTGCTGTCTACTCTAATCCATTCTCATACCCTGCTGTCTACTCTAATCCATTCTCATACCCTGCTGTCTACTCTAATCCATTCTCATACCCTGCTGTCTACTCTAATCTATTCTCATACCCTGCTGTCTACTCTAATCCATTCTCACACCCTGCTATCTACTTTAATCCATTATCACACCCTGCTATCTACTCTAATCCATTATCACACCCTGCTATCTACTCTAATCCATTATCACACCCTGCTATCTACTCTAATCCATTATCACACCCTGCTATCTACTCTAATCCATTCTCACACCCTGCTATCTACTCTAATCCATTCTCACACCCTGCTGTCTACTCTAATCCATTATCACACCCTGCTATCTACTCTAATCCATTCTCACACCCTGCTATCTACTCTAATCCATTCTCACACCCTGCTATCTACTCTAATCCATTATCACACCCTGCTATCCACTCTAATCCATTCTCACATCCCTGCTATCTACTCTAATCCATTCTCGCATCCTGCTATCTACTCTAATCCATTCTCACACCCTGCTATCTACTCTAATCCATTCTCACACAACAATAACCACTAGTCTGATAAAGTCAATCTAGCAGTAGAAAGTTTTTGTTTTGCATGGCCAAGTCAATGCAGTGACCTCTTGTCTCTTCATCTTCACCTGTCATCGAAAGCATCAGTGGTTTGTTTGCGCAAAAATTTGTCAAGGAATCATAAGTTGCGACTCTAATTAAAAAATATCTGTACCTAAAAGTGCACATGCACTTTTTGTCGCTTTAAACCAAGATGAATAAATACGGCTTTCATACATAGTTGATTCTTAGATTGATAAAAAATGAAATCAAAACACTGCACTAGGGACATTGCTGATTTCGGCGCATAGATTTTTCTCAATCCCACATTCCTGCAGTTATCCTTCCTTACTGAATTCAATTCCAGTCTCTTTGCCAAGTGTCTAAATTGAAGTTTCCCGTACAGAAAATATAGCGAGAGCTTGTTATTGACTAATATAGGCAGAGAAGAGAAGAGAAGGAAAGGGGAGATAAGGGAAGAGAAGAGAAGAGAAGAGAAGAGAAGAGAAGAGAAGAGAAGAGAAGAGAAGAGAAGAGAAGAGAAGAGAAGAGAAGAGAAGAGAAGAGAAGAGAAGAGAAGAGAAGAAACGGGAGAGAAGAGAAGAGAAGAGAAGAGAAGAGAAGAGAAGAGAAGAGAAGAGAAGAGAAGAGAAGAGAAGAGAAGAGAAGAGAAGAGAAGAGAAGAGAAGAGAAGAGAAGAGAAGAGAAGAGAAGAGAAGAGAAGAGAAGAGAAGAGAAGAGAAGAGAAGAGAAGAGAAGAGAAGAGAAGAGAAGAGAAGAGAAGAGAAGAGAAGAGAAGAGAAGAGAAGAGAAGAGAAGAGAAGAGAAGAGAAGAGAAGAGAAGAGAAGAGAAGAGAAGAGAAGAGAAGAGAAGAGAAGAGAAGAGAAGAGAAGAGAAGAGAAGAGAAGAGAAGAGAAGAGAAGAGAAGAGAAGAGAAGAGAAGAGAAGAGAAGAGAAGAGAAGAGAAGGGGAGATACGGGAAAAGAAGAGAAGAGAAGAGAAGAGAAGAGAAGAGAAGAGGAGAGAAGGGAAGGGGAGAGAAGAGAAGAGAGGGGGAGAGAAGAGAAGAGAAGAGAAGAGAAGAGAAGAGAAGAGAAGAGAAGAGAAGAGAAGAGAAGAGAAGAGAAGAGAAGAGAAGAGAAGAGAAGAGAAGAGAAGAGAAGAGAAGAGAAGAGAAGAGAAGAGAAGAGAAGAGAAGAGAAGAGAAGAGAAGAGAAGAGAAGAGAAGAGAAGAGAAGAGAAGAGAAGAGAAGAGAAGAGAAGAGAAGAGAAGAGAAGAGAAGAGAAGAGAAGAGAAGAGAAGAGAAGAGAAGAGAAGAGAAGAGAAGAGAAGAGAAGAGAAGAGAAGAGAAGAGAAGAGAAGAGAAGAGAAGAGAAGAGAAGAGAAGAGAAGAGAAGAGAAGAGAAGAGAAGAGAAGAGAAGAGAAGAGAAGAGAAGAGAAGAGAAGAAACGGGAGAGAAGAGAAGTTCGTGCTAATTCGTGTTAAACTGTTCTGAGCAGAAACTGAATGATGTTTGACATTGAATTGATTGAATATCAGCGCGGTTTGCCGTAAGGCCCTGACGCACCGAAATGAAAGTTCGGCAGAACCAATGTTTACCTATATGGGCCTCCCCCTCTTCAGTCTCTATAGGCAAACACAGTTCCAGAAAGAAAATATCGATGGCTTTAGCGGCCGGGGCCGGGGAATTCTCGGCCCGCTCTCAAATATCCCAGTCTCAGCTGTACAGGTCCCAGCTGCTCCTTCTAGAGGAAAGAGAAACTTCTGTAGCTGGATATTCGTGGGAATTCTAGGAAACATGTTATCGCTTACCTTTCGCAGGTGTTTTGACTTCCGTAGACAACTTCTTTCCTTTTTCGACAGCCTTTGCTAAGGAGGACGCTAGAAAACAAACTTTCCCTTTCCTAAGCACCACAAGAAGCCTTGTGAATTCTCTTTTTTTATCTGTGCAAAAATGTTGCTCTCCAGTTGAAGTTCATTCGCTGTGTCCGCTATATTTGCCCTGTCCAGTCAGTGCCCGTGACCCTATTGGTGAAGCTTTTTCAACTGCTGAGTGAAGCTACTCATAGTAGCTCGTAGGTGTTGCTCTGGCAAATTCCATTTATCGTTAAACCTGCAAGGTTTTATTTCGATTCTGCTGCGATTCTAGCAACGGCGATTCCAGATAAGAATCCTGTGGCGATTCTAAATACGAATCCTGTGGCGATTCTAACTGCGAATCCTATGGCGATTCAAACTGCGAATTCTGTGGCAATTCCAGGTGCGAATCCTGTGGCGATTCTAAATACGAATCCTGTGGCGATTCTAAATGCGAATCCTGTGGCGATTCTAACTGCGAATCCTGTGGCGATTCTAACTGCGAATCCTGTGGCGATTCTAACTACGAATCCTGTGGCGATTCTAACTACGAATCCTGTGGTGATTCTAACTAGGAATCCTGTGGAGATTCTAACTAGGAATCCTGTGGCGATTCTAACTAGGAATCCTGTGGTGATTCTAACTAGGAATCCTGTGGAGATTCTAGCGACGGCTTCTGCTGCACAGCTAATTCATAGAATGTCACATGACTTTCCGATTTATTTCGTTGATGGCTGGGTCGGTCAAAAGCTACCGAATCCGAACCACTACAGGCCCCTTCAAATACTAACAGCCCTATCTCATATCTCCACTGTCTCAACTCTCACGTGTCTCATCTCTCGCGTGTCTCATCTCTCCACTGTCAATCAAGCCTGCTGTCGTATTTCGGCTTCGATCTTTGGCCCGCATTAGTACTTGGTAGCTGGCTCCTAGTCTATGGCCTAACCCTAGCTCAAAGTTCTCAACGAAATGCGTTAGTGATGGACTTCAATATATAAAATCTTATTCAATTAAAAATAGTTCAGATTAGGAAGCCAGCCAGCTGAATGAGCCATGACTGCAGCTCTGCCTCCGGTACATTTGGGACAATCAGTAAGTATACAGTCAAGCCTCCTTCCAGTGCTGACTGTGCTATTCTCCGCTTTTCTGCTGCTTGCCTGTCAACCCGAGCCCACACTGGCATGCGTCAAGCCTGGAATCAGCTGTCAAAGCCGCGAGATGGCCTGCTATTTTGACACCGAGTGCTGTGCCAATCTCACCTGCTATTGGCCCAGATCCGCCAGCATGTTCATAGGCAGGTGCGATGAGAAATAGCACCCGTTGAGTAAAGCTGTTTGAGATATAGACATATGTTCAATTATTGATTATTGATGCTAAAAATATATCATTAAATAGTCGTGAATGTGATTTGAAATCGACGAAGCTTTTTTCAATTGCTAAATATATATAGAAGACATCAATCTAGATCGAATTATATTTGATGAATGCCTAACAACACTGATGCTGGTAACCAATTTGGGTCGATTGAAGCTATCGGGAATAAACAAGTAATCGGGGATTCGAACTTAAGACCTCTCTAACCACTGCTGGACTTAGCCTTAAATGAATTTTAATATTAATGACCTAGAAGATTAATTTAAAGATAAATCTTAGTGGTTGCTCTTCAGCGCGTTAAGCAGGTGAAACTTGAGACAGAAGACAAACAGCTGACCTTGAAGGCTGAAGGAGTGGTGTGTTATGCATGGTTGGTAAAACATTACTGCAGCTCTTACTGGCAGCTAGATCATTCAGTTCAGCCGAGCATGACAGCCAATTTCGATCCGCTACAGAAAACAAACTTTTCGGGCCTTAGCCAAGCGGCCTCATGCAATGCAAAGCAGGGCGCAAATGAAATTGCTTCTGTATAAATGTAGATGTGTCGACAGACAAACAATTTTTAGGAGGGCCGAACCCAGAGGCACTATTACGATGGCCTCCGGCAGTCAGTCAGCGCCTTTTGTTACCGTGCGACGGACGCACTCAGATGCTCGTCGAAACCAGCCGCAACAGCTCTTTGATGCCAGCTCGACTCGACGCGATGACAGTGAGGAAGCCGACGATGACAGTGCTGAGGGGCGCCAAGGTTTGGATAAAACAGCGCAAACCCGTCAGCGGACAAAGCCGGTGAAATCGTCTGTTGGTAATGCTCCTCCGAGCGGTCGTGGACTTCGGCGAAGTCACACGCTGCTGTCAGCCACTCGTCCATCAGTACCCACAATGCCACAGCAGCCACAGTCGCTACTGCCAGCGTCTGGTTGCAGTGAAGTCACTTGCGCCTGGTACGAGGAACTCCTGCGACGTCGCCGCCAGAAATCAGGTAGCGGTCTCAACGACAGCGCCGAAACCGACGCGCAGCTGCGAGCTGCTGCGCTCCTCGGAGGCTGCCAGGGCGTGGTTACGGCGCCAACACTGGAAACTTCTGACGCAGACTCAGCAACATCAGCGGCTGCAGATCAGACCAGGATGAGGGCAAGAGCACCACCTGCAAGACTGGCTAATCTGCGACAGGGCAGTGCTTCTCGGGGCAGAAGAGTTTAGAAGACTCAAAATTTCTTCTAAACTCTTTTGTCTACTGACTGAATGGGGATTCCCATTACACATGAACTGGCTCAATATTACATTTCAACGAATACGCTGAACCTTTTTCTCTGCTGTATAAACTCAGAGAAACGAACAAGAAACGTTCTTCACTACCCATTTTAGATTTTATTGTTAAATAGCATGCTGTGCACTCAGTCATAAACTCGCTTTGTCCTGAGGAATAACATTTGCAACAAGTATAACAAGTGTATTTTCTAGAATTTCTCATTCTGTGTAGATTTTTTTATCACGCTACATCGCCTTGCTCATCGCTCGCTACGCTCGTCTGCCGAGTTTTCTCAGTTTTTAATAAAATTCTGTACATAATGGTCGTTTCACTAATTTTAACATATTAAGCACGGTTCGACGTTAGTATATGGACATAAAAAGTCTTCTCATTATCTACCTGTTCTGAATTCGGAATACTAACATATCCTAACCAATTAAATGCCAATCAATATAATGAAATAAATGTTTCCAATGTAACAGCCATACTCTCTCCTTATATATATTGTACACTGTCTGCAACTGTTCCTATTGGAGCCTTTATCTCAACAGTAATTATTGAATTGGATATAGCGATAACTAACGGAAGCAAAAAGAGCATAATGCTTTTAAAAGCACCTAAAGCTCTTAAAAAACCATAATTTTATCCTTCTCAGCGTCGTCATCCAAATGCCTCTTACTCTATAATCTTGCTGGGTCCTGAAGTGTATCCTCTCTTGTTTTCCTCTTTTAGCTCTTTCATTCTTTAGTTCTGCTCCTTATCTTCCATCTGCTCACTGTGGCTCTCGTTCTTTCTGCTGTTTTGTTTTGTTCTGCTCTGTTCAACCAACCGAGCTTGTTTATCGCTATAATTTCGCTTTGATGTGCGCCTTTTTTGTCATTTAAAATACACAATACAAATCATTCCTAAATTGCTAAATTCACTGCTCCCCTAATAATGATAAGGCTCCTAGTGCTTATGCTATTGTTTGTGCAGCCCTGTGCTGAGTCCGTAATAGTAATCTTCTCAGTCTTCTGCACTATCTAAGCCTAAAAGCTCTACTACAGACAATGTTCCCATGGTAATTTAGAATTGTTATAGTCATAGATAATAAATTCTCTGCTTACATAATCTTTGGTTATAGCTCGTTAAAAATACGACTAATCTAATCTACGCTTGTTTTCTTTTTCGCGGCAATTGAATTGTAGTTCATCGTTCGATTTTCACATCGTGTGCTGCTCATTAGTGCAGGCCTCTGGCTCTAAAAGTAGTGCCTCTTATTTTTTATTAATAATTTTTGTTTCCAGTTTTGCAAATAATTGATTGACCATTATTGTACATATAGTCCTAACAGGTATTTTGCCTAGGCTAGGGCAATAGATTGTAACTGTGATGCCCCAGAACCAGTCTATGGACTAAAAAGTAATATGTCCTTTTAGATAGTTCATTCTCGTCTCTAACACAGGTTGTTGCTTTGTTGCAAGACTGATTTGGGCAAGTGTAAGAAAAAGTATTGATTTTATTATTTTGCTGCTACTTTTTTATACGACTAAGCATACTTTGTTAAGACTAGCTAGAGATGTATGCATATATGCAGTGATATGTATTTGCTTTGACTATTTGTTTAGTTAAGAACAATTATCAAAGTATATGTTGATGGGTTAAGTATAGTGCTAGCAGAAAAAAGAATGCATTTAAAGTTAGCTATGCATAGTAATAACATGACCTAGCTAATGGTTTGCTATGTTGAGACCAGCATAAAAGAAGCTTGACAATGGTGCAACATATTTTCTTTTATTATTTTTTAACTAAGGATCATATATGTGAAACAGTGAAACAGTAGGCTATATTATAAAGTTTTTTATTCAATTTACTTACTATCTTGAACAGAAGCAATTTTCTTGCTATCTCTGCTACTTGCTAACTAATTTTGTTATTATTATTACACTTGACTTAGTATATAAAATACAAATATTTAATTAATCTGTTACAAACCATATTGATATTATTAGATGTGTGATCACCTATGGACTTTATAATTAACAAGGTGCTTTCTGGACCCCTTGTTAAAAAGCAATTTAACAATATTTTTCAGCCTTAACATCATGACTACTTTGCTTCATGACAACCTATCACTACTAGGTTTCTTTCCTGGAAACATTGACCAAATTACTAGTCTGAAGTATTGTCTGTAAGTTAATTTTTTTGTTGTTTTGTTTATAATTGAGTATCTTATTTGATTTCATTGTTCTCTATTCAATTTTGACAGCAAGAATCTGCCGAAGCTGCTGCAGATGTTTCGCTTCCAGCACCGCCTCTATCTTTTTCTATTTGACAAAATCGACTCCAAAAAGGCTGCCAAAGATTTCAAACATCTGCAAGAACTGTTTGACAAATCTAGCGAGTTGGACTTTAAAAAGCTGCTCAAACTGTGGCTGCTCAACCTGCGCGATACCGCCGGCCTGCCACGCCTGACGCCGCGGTTCTTCGTGTCGCCACGCCTGTGCGATCTGGTTGAACTATTTCTTTGCCTCTCGCTGCACGCCATGCTATTGGAACAGCACCGCATTTTCGGTTTGTTACTCGGCGAACATACAAATGCCAACTGCGCTACTTATAGTAGAGTAATTATAGTAGAGTAACATGCATTTATCAGTTGATTCACTTGACACCATTTTCCTAGGTTATCCCCATTCAGTCCATAGACTGTGATCCACATTTAGTCTATTCACTTTAATCCTTATTCAATCCATAGACTGTTATCCCCATTCAGTCCATAGACTTATCCCTATTCAGTCCATAGACTGTTATCCCTATTCAATCCATAGACTGTTATCCCAATTCAGTATATTGACTTTATCCCCATTCAGTCCATAGACTGTTATCCCCATTCAATCCATAAACTATTATCAGTGTATCAACTGTTATCCCCATTTTTTGTCCGTTGATCTGATATACCAGATTTTTCTCCTCTCCCAAGGCCTAAATCCCAACGATCCTATCGTGTCCCCGGCTGCCGGTCGTCCGGACCTGCTGGGCCTTCGCCTGCTGGAGTCGGAGGCGGCCGATCTTTGCCGCCAGGCCGCCTCTTCAGCCGCCGCGCGGTGTCGCCTAGCCGATGCCAGCCGCCGCCTCGGTCGCAGGCTGACGCAACAGTTGCGCGGCTTTGACGCCGAAGCTGCCGAGCTGCAGCGCCAGACAGACGCCCTGCGCGAGGCCGCGCGCGAAGCCGCCGTCGCCGCCGGTTCGCCGCTGCCTGGACGGGCGACGCCCTGCGAATCCGACGAGCACTGGCGACACCGGGTAGCCCGTCTGGCTCGCTGTCAGCCTGCCATCGCCGCTGTCGACGCCGCCTCCGGCGACGCCCTGGCGCCCGGCCGACCGATCTTAGACGCCGGCCGGGTCCGCCTCGATCGACGCCTGCCGCCGCTGCCGCTGCCAGTGTCGCTGCCAGACAGTCTGGCCAAGCGGCTGGCCGCAGCCTCGGTCAGCGCCGCCCCGCTGTCGGGCGGTCGCGTCCGGCTCGCTGGCCTGCTGCGCACCGTGTCAGCTGCTGTTTTACCCGCCCTGGCTGAGCCGTGGACGGTGACGTCTACGGCGAGGAATGAGGATTATTCGACGCCGCCTGATCGTCGATTAGCGACTCTGGCTGCGGCGTTGCGAGCCTGCGAGCGCGAGGCGGCCGCTTTAGCCACCGACGCCGCCGAGCACTGGCTGCCCGAGCTGGCCTTGCTGGCTGACAGACACCGCCTCGTCTGGACTGATGCTGAGGTTGCCGTCGTCGCTGCGACTACGGCGAAACCTTCTGCAGCTGCGGTCAAGTCTAATAATACGTCGATGACTAGGGCTACGGATACGTCGATGACTAGGGCTACGGATACGTCGATGACTAGGGCTACGGACACATCGATGACTAGGGCTACTGACACATCGATGACTAGGGCTACTGACACGTCGATGACTAGGGCTACGGATACGTCGATGACTAGGGCTACGGACACATCGATGACTAGGGCTACTGACACGTCGATGACTAGGGCTACGGATACGTCGATGACTAGGGCTACGGACACCTCGACAGCAAAGTCTACGCTTAAGACGTCGATGGGATTTATAGTAGCCGATCCTCGGGGCCAAGTTGTTTCCAGTCCGCTCCACGGCAATACTCCGCTTAGGCGAGGCTCTGTTACCTACACACCCGCGCCACCGGGGTCCGGCTCAGCTTCAGCGGCTCGCGTCCGTTTCCTAGACACGGAGGCGGCGGAATCTGACGATCAGCTGGACTCCGCCACCGCCATGGAGATCGAACAGCTGATGTCTTCCTGCGATCAGTTTGCAAGGACTGCGCGACTTGACCTGCTGAACTATAGCGGCTGATGCTAATTAGTTGATTATTACCTGGAAACTGCTATGAGATTCAGTATTAGTCCAGGCTAGATTCTGCGATAAAAGGAAAAAAATTCGCATGGGGGTTTTCGTAAGTTTAGATTTCATGTGTGGGATTTTTGCATTTATGGCTTTTAAGATTTTACATATGGGAGTTTAGTGAGTCGGGATGTCAGAATATGGGATTTTCCAGAATATGGCAGTTTAGTGAGTCGGGATGTCAGAATATGGGATTTTCCTAGATATGGCAGTTTAGTGAGTCGGGATTTCAGAATATGGGATTTTCCTGGATATAGGAGTTTAGTGAGTCGGGATTTCAGAATATGGGATTTTCCAGGATATGGGAGTTTAGTCAGTCGGGATGTCAGAATATGGGATTTTCCAGGATATGGGAGTTTAGTGAGTCGGGATTTCAGAATATGGGATTTTCCAGGATATGGGAGTAAAGTGAGTCGGGATTTCAGAATATGGGATTTTCCAGGATATGGGAGTTTAGTGAGTCGGGATTTCAGAATATGGGATTTTCCAGGATATGGGAGTTTAGTGAGTCGGGATGTCAGAATATGGGATTTTCCTAGATATGGGAGTTTAGTCAGTCGGGATGTCAGAATATGGGATTTTCCAGGATATGGGAGTTTAGTGAGTCGGGATGTCAGAATATGGGATTTTCCAGGATATGGGAGTTTAGTGAGTCGGGATGTCAGAATATGGGGATTTTCCATGATATGGGAGTTTAGTGAGTCGGGATGTCAGAATATGGGATTTTCCAGGATATGGGAGTTTAGTGAGTCGGGATGTCAGAATATGGGATTTTCCTGGATATGGCAGTTTAGTGAATCGGAATTTCAGAAATGTGATTTTTTGGGGAAAAAAGGGTCAAATATTTTTCTCGTATGTAACAGCTTTGTGTTGTGTTCTATTCAATGCATTTCAGATTTACGCAGGACATGAATTGTTCTTCTAACTAATTTTCTTGCGCTCAAAGTATGCAGTCAATAGTGGCATTATAAATGAATAAATACGTCATTTAACCCGTAAAATCATTCGTGCTTAGGCAAATATACTCATAAATGCATGCCTGTTTTAAACTGCACAAATATTTCTCAAATCGCATTCCCAAATTCAGTGAGTGAATTTTTGCAATCAGTGCCAAAGTCGGGGCGGGGCGTGTTTCAATCAAGCTTGGCTATCGCATGGCAAAGCCAATCGGGTATCCGCTTTCGACTACTAAGGCAGAGAAGTCCGGAAGGCGCTTTGTTTGACGCAATCGGTTCGATCGATAGTTGTAGGGCCGGATGGGAGCTGAAGGAAGCTCGTGCACTTCCTGGACTCGGGATTGGGACGCTTTTACGCATGCCTGGCCTGCAGGGGTATGCGAGGGGAAAGGGGAGATAAAATCTCCCCACCTGTCTCTTCCACTGATTGTCGGGCTAGTCCCCAGCGAGCAGGAGAAGCCGCGATTCGTGTGTCTTGGATGCCCGGAGACCGACAAGACAGCAAAGTGTCGCCCGTCGGTTCATGCCTCACCGGGCGTGAGAGAAGCTCAGAAATCCGTTAGGCTGAGCACGCTTAATCCGATTTCGCTTTGGCACTCTCCCTGATGGAGGCCCGAGGCCACACTAAGGGGAGCAAAAGTGAAAGATGGGAAATAAGTAGGAGAGATCAGCTAGGCCTGGCCTTACATCAGGCCCATGTTTAGTCGATCCTTCGTTCCAGCTTTTCTGCTGCTTTTTTATTATTATTTCTGCTGCTTGCATCGGAGCTCCCCTGTACTGTTTCCCATCCTGGCATTGGCTGCTTTGGCAGACAGGGAGGACAGACAGACAGAGCTGCCCGAAGCAGAAATTCAATGGGCAAGTGGCCGTAGGGAAAACTAGCAGAGAGCTCAGATTGAGTATAGGCAAATA
The DNA here is from genome assembly GCA_950097015.1 of Macrostomum hystrix. NCBI lineage: Eukaryota > Metazoa > Platyhelminthes > Macrostomidae > Macrostomum > Macrostomum hystrix. The sequence goes on along the minus strand of CATNEN010000034.1, from coordinate 5,696,447 downwards.
TTCCTATTAGACGGCGCCTCGCAGACTAGAGGAGAAGGCTTTGAGCAGGGAGACGCCCCAATTAGCGCCCGCCGTCTCTGTGCCTGAGCAGAGCAGAGATGGGTAGAGGGGCAGATGGGCCAGGGGAGCTGCGACCCAATCTCCGAGCCAGCAACTGTCGGGTCGCGGCCGCACGCTGGGACTGTCTTGAAAAGTGAAACTCCTGCCCACATGGCCTGGCCTGGCCTAGGGCGTGCTTCTCTCACTTTGCCGCTCTCGCCCTCCGGCCGGCCTGTCAGGATGCTGAGCCTGTCTGAGTCAGCTGACGGCCCTTTGTTCCTCGTGATTGCAGTCGGCTGCCTGTGGGCCGTCGGTTCGACTGCGTCAACTCAGCGGCCGTTGCTCGTCGGGGAGTCTCGAAGGCCGCCTATCGCGCTTGCGCACGACGGTCCACCGTTTGAGTATGCTCAGACGGATATCATGCTTAACGCGCCTAGCAACAGTAAGAATCCTAATCCTCAATGAAACTTGAATTTGACTCTTGGGGAGAATCTAGGCTGAGCAGGGAAAGGGAAGAATCTATGCTGAGCAGGCAAGGGGAAGAATCTAGGCTGAGCAGGCAAGGGGAAGAATCTAGGCTGAGCAGGGAAAGGGGAAGAATCTAGGCTGAGCAGGGAAAGGGAAGAATCTAGGCTGAGCAGGGAAAGGGAAGAATCTAGGCTGAGCAGGGAAAGAGGAAGAATCTAGGCTGAGCAGGGAAAGGGAAGAATCTAGGCTGAGCAGGGAAAGGGGAAGAATCTAGGCTGAGCAGGGAATGAGGAAGAATCTAGGCTGAGCAGGAAAAGGGGAAGAATCTAGGCTGAGCAGGGAATGAGGAAGAATCTAGGCTGAGCAGGGAAAGGGGAAGAATCTAGACTGAGCTGGAAAAGGGGAAGAATCTAGGCTGAGCAGGGAAAGGGAGGAATCTAGGCTGAGCAGGGAAAGGGGAAGAATCTAGACTGAGCAGGGAAACGGGAAGAATCTAGGCTGAGCTGGGAAAGGGAAGAATCTAGGCTGAGCAAGGAAAGGGAGGAATCTAGGCTGAGCAGGGAAAGAGGAAGAATCTAGGCTGAGCAGGGAAAGGGGAAGAATCTAGGCTGAGCAGGGAAAGGGAGGAATCTAGACTGAGCAGGGAAAGGGGAAGAATCTAGGCTGAGCTGGGAAAGGGGAAGAATCTAGGCTGAGCTGGAAAGGGGAAGAATCAATTCGAGGCTGGATTTCTGATTAGGTAGCGATGAAGATGGACCGCATTGCAGGTAGCTGTAGGTAGAAGTGCTCGCACCGGGAGGGAAGTCAGTGTGCTCAGGTTTAGAGAGATTAGGAATTAAGTAAAACTGAAGCACTCTGTTAATTCACCACGGGGCGCAGTCATTCATTTTGCCGGGTTTTATCGGGGCAGAGGGCACGCTGTGCATTGGTGCCTGGGCGGGCGGTTCGCTGTCTGAATATATTCCTCTTAGAATGACTTCGGCTCCATTTTCGACGCGTAATCCAAGGTGTACCTATTCCTTCAGATCCGCCGCTTTGCCTCTCCCCTGTGCCACCAGCCGCCCAGCCTCAGCTCACTGCCAGTGCAGTGTGCGTGCCTCAAAGCATAAAATTTTGCCTGGGATTTCTGTGAGAAGCCGTGGAGTGATTCCCTCCCTTGCCACGATGCTTTGAGCCGCATTTCTATCCCTTATTTCTATCCAGTGCTCGGCTCTGGATTACACTTATCCTATATCTTTTGCCCTCCCCTCGTTGTGCTCTCGTAGGTACTGTACTGGGATATGCAAATCGCATTGTGTGTACTTCTGCCTAGCTTTTTTATCTTAGACCGTACATGTGTATTGCTATTGTTAAATGATCAATAATTTTGACTTTGCGTATTGCTTTTATTTAAGTTATTTCACTGAGCAAAATATCCCCCTTCTCGAGTCGTTAAGGGAGCGCGGAATGCCCGAGTGTGAGTGTGTGCTCAGGAGTCAGCGGAACGGGCATAATTGCTGTGGGTCTACTGTCGCTACAGGATGTACCAGTGTCCACAGCCCTCCTGTATAATAGCCTCTTATTAATACTTTTATCCCATTACCAAAATACTTTATCGTGCAAATATTTCTTTCCAACGAAGCATTCATCTCCCTAAGAAATGCACTGATTTCTGAATGCACTGACTTACTAAAATGCACATGTTCGCCAACTGCAGACACTTGCTACAATGAGGACAGACAGCACAGCAACAAGTCCAGCAATGCGCTGCAGGCCCGCTTTTTCTGCCCCGAGGATGGCGTCCAACGCAGAGCTTACCGAGTGCTGCGGCCCGCCTGAGCACGAGTACTGCTGCTCACCTTGGGACAGGTGAGCCAGATAGCTGAGTTCCTTGAGCGTTACTTGACTTAAAGTATAATGTGTTTCTGTGTGCAACATTCATGACAAAACATTATCCAAGACCACTGAGTTGATAGATCAACTGCATGACACCTCAGTAGATAGATCAGATGACACCTCAGTAGATAGATCAGATGACACCTCAGTTGATAGATCAGATGACACCTCAGTTGATGGATCAAATGACACCTCAGTTGATAGATCAGATGACACCTCAGTTGATGGATCAAATGACACCTCAGTTGATAGATCAGATGACACCTCAGTTGATAGATCAGATGACACCTCAGTTGATAGATCAAAATGACACCTCAGTTGATGGATCAAATGACACCTCAGTTGATAGATCAGATGACACCTCAGTTGATAGATTAAATGACACCTCAGTAGATAGATAAATGACACCTCAGTTGATAGATCAGATGACACCTCAGTAGATAGATCAGATGACACCTCAGTTGATAGATCAGATGACACCTCAGTTGATAGATCAGATGACACCTCAGTTGATTGATCACATGACACCTCAGTATATACGAGTATATACTCAGTTAAGTAAAAATAACTTATCAGATTAACATAGGCGTGTCTACGAGCGTAAATGCCAAAGATTGGCTGTCGAAAATGATGAGAAATGTTGAAAAGTCAAATTGAATTTTCTTGTTCTGTCATTCTTTTTTGGACTCAAAGTTCATGAGGCATTCTGTCAGGCGCTGGAAATTAATCAGGATTTTTTTTAATTCCGCATTTGATTTTCCACAGCAGCACATTGGCTAAGATATCGTTAGTTCATAAATGGGTAGTTATTTATCCCACCACTTCACACGCAGTGTCGGCATGAAGTGGGGCATTGGCATTGGGATCACGCTGTCTGTGATTATCCTCATGGCCCTGGGCTACACTGTACAACTGTTTCGCGCCTGCGACCGCTGCTATCACGAGTTCCCAATTATCGGTCAACCAGGTCACTGTTCTAATATTTATGAAATTGTTATAATCAGATTTATTTTAATTAATAAGTCCTCGTCAACTATTTTAAGTAGCACTATCCTTCCTTATTTCAGTGGACTACCAGTTCTCCATGGACACAAGTGAGAATGTCAAATGTCAAGTTTCATTATTATATTATATCTCTCCCGACCACCCTGATTGGCTAGAAGTTACACGCTGTTAGAGCCAACAACCCCAATTTAGTCTCACTTCCTTCCTCTCCCGACAACCCTGATTGGCTAGCAGTTACACGCCGTTAGAGTCAACCACCCTAATTTATTCTTACTTCCTTCTTCTCCCGAACACTCTTATTGGTACACAAGCCCAAGTTTATTCGAAAACATTTTAGGATGGTACTCAGTGTCACACGAGGGCAATCGCTATGGCGTGACCTTTCATAGCAAGCGCTTCGCCAGCCACTTCATGCAGCTACTGGAGAACTGCTACGGCCCCTGGAACGCAGCCAACATTCTCCGCATTCGCAAGGACGACCAGGACTTTGTTGTGTTGCACATCTTCTTTAACGACTTCTTCACTCCGTGGTTCTACACACAGGGGCCAATCAAGAATGACGAGGAATGGATCCGCTCGGACTTCAAGGATCTATGCTACCAGACACAGTGTGAGCTGAGTCACTTATTTATCGATTTATTATATACATTGTCGATTATTCACTGTTTGTTCAATTAGTGAATCGAGCAGATCTAGTATCGAAGAAAAAATAGGAAATTATACAATCTACAAAGCCTTACGGTAAAAATTTTCTCTGAGCTCAGCAGCCACGCCAAAATCACAAAAAATCCTTTAGAAATCCCTTGCAATTCCATTCCTATCTTAAGCCGCAATGATACACAGAAGGCATTCTCAAAGACCCTAATTACGAGTAGTGGTCTAATCTAGGGTTCGGAAACCTTGCAGCCCAAGGAGAAATTACTAATGACTATGGCGGATGGCATTCTGTGGGGGGATTAGACAGTTCAGAGATGAGACAGTAGATAGATGGAAAGATAAGACACGGTTGAGATGAGACTGGGGAAAAAGACAGGGAAGAGATGAGATTGCGTAGAGTAGGTGTCTGAAGGGTCAAGCAGCCGGCTTTGGGAGCTTCAGGGGCCAACCCCAGCGCTAGACAAACTCCCTCTGTACAATGCGCATCTCACTGTACGCACCCACTGTAACCTGCTCTCCGTCTTAGACTCTTAGGGTGTGGGCAGGGGTGTAATATTTCAAGAGTTAGTTTCCCTCCATGCAGTCGAATTGGCTGTCAATTTCGGCTTCTGCTGTCGCCGAGGCAGCAAAGGCGACGGCCCGGCCTACGCTGAAAGTATCCAGGAGGAGGCCTTCGAACTGATGGTTGTGCCGGCGCAGGACAACCAGCAGCCACTGTCGCCGCAGCCACAGTCGCCCCAGCAGACGAACCCAAAGGTGGGTTGGACTGTTTGAACCTGCTTTAGGTGTCAGGAAACTGGCAGAAAAGATTACAAACAGTCTGCCATTTTCAACAGCTTCTGACGCCGCCGCCGATGGCGTCGCAGATGCGCCTGCCACCGGGCGTGCGCCGCGGCACCGCCGTCTGCGGCCGGCCGAGCATCACCTCCGACAAGAAGGACCACCGGCCGTGGACGAAGCACACTTTCAAGATTGGCCTGGCTCAGCGCGCTCTTACCGGATCTGCGACAGGCGGTGGCGGCGGTGGCGGCGGCGGCGGCGGCGGTGGCGGTGGCGGCGGTGGCGAGGGTTCGAATCGGCTGACAGCAGATCACGATTCCGCGCTGGACCCACCGTGGCACCGCCGCCTGCCATCGGCCATCGAGGAGTCGCAGCGGGGCAATGAGAAGGCGACTCAGACACTCCGCGTGCCTGGGGCCATTGTGGTCTGACTGGCAGACAGGTCTGGCCTAAGCTAGCTTGGATTATATGCTTACTACTAACTACCTGTCAAGCAGTAGTATGACGGCGTTTTGATTATTTTAACTGAAATCTGTTTAAAATAAAAGTTAAACTTTTTGTGAGGACAATTTCTGTGATACTGAAAGTGTTTATCAGCGAGAGTATGCACAATTTACCGATGTGTCATGCATTTGGCATCTCAAAGTGAGTTGGCAAATGTACTCAGATTGCTCATTGCAATCCAATTGAGTATTACTAAAATTTTGCAACTAACATCCTTTATGAAGTATCTCGATTTTTTTACTTTAAGAAGTTTCTATTAATTTTGCATATTTCTCCTCCAGACGCTAGCGACACTACTGCCAGTAGAACGCTGTGAAATGTCTCTTATTCTTTTTAAGAATCAGCTTGTTTTGACCTGCCGAGTTGAGCGCAACAAAGGCGTCTAACTCGTAAAATAAAAAGTGAGTAAATAGTAGAACGCGACAAAACCCCTGCCCTCTGGTGACACGTCTGCTTTTTTGAAGAAGGAAAACAGCTACGGTATGTTTTCACAATGGAATAAAAAATCAGGCCTCAAATTGCAAGGGTCGCCGGCCCACCCCGCCCGGATGTGTTGATACTTCCACCGCAGTCTGTTGTTTTTCTTAGAAACGGCCTGTTTTCTAGGAAAACAAGCCGCCACGGCGGAAAATGCCGCGCTCAGCCGGGCATCCGCTTGCGCGAAAGTTAAAAGGCCGCCCAGAGGATAAGAAGTTGAGAACTCAAGCCTCTCAGGTTGGTGTGAGCACAGTCAACGGTGGGAACTACACGGCAGGGCTATTAGCACAAGTGCTGGTTGGAGGATGACGGCACTCACAGATTCCACCAGTATTTTATTTTTCCACTCCATCTATTCAAGTCTTCCCGCTTATCCCCACTCCATCTCCCTCAATTTCCGAGTGTTGTTGTCGGGCAAAACATGGCTTCCGTCGAACTGGTTCAGTGGCTTGCGCGCTAAACTAGAGCCCTGGCGTGTCTCGTAGAGTTAAATTCGATACCTCGATAAGTGGTTAAAGACCGTCCATTATATCCTGGAGCAATGCTTAGAGTTTTAATTCATTATTAGTGATAGAATTTCATTTTTTTCTTATTAAAAACCTTCTCTTAGTTCTAAAGCCTTTAAAAAATCCTAAACCAGGCACTTGAGGCTCTGTTAGGAACGAAAAATAGCTTTGCGGTGGCCTCCACTGAGAGAGACAATAAAACTTGCCTTGCTGTTTTGTTCTGGTTCTCTGGTCTGTCTTTTGAATTTCTCTGCAGCTTCTCCTAGCATAAGAAATGGACACACACACACACACACACACTCAAATGGACGGACGGGGGCGGCAGCAGGGCCAGCTTCCATTGAATGATGACGGCAGTACCAGAGAAGAGCTGGAGCGGATGAGAAACTCAGCCCCACCCCCGCAGAGTGCTAGAAAATTGGTCGCATTTTGCTTTGCTCCCTGACTAAAGAGGAGAAGTCAGCCGGGGGGTCCCTCAGCAGGGGGTGCACAGGGAGAGCTGTGTTTTCTCCCATTTCCACACCGTTAGCTGCGGAGGCCGCAGTGTTTCTATAGCGGACAGAGAGACTCCAGAACAATGCGCCATAGCCTCCCCTGCATAATCATCTTCTTCTTCCTCCCAGACTGTCTTCTTGTCCCGCTAGGGCAGGCAGCATTGGCCCTCTGAAGATCATGTGAGCTGCTGCACGGAGCCTCCAGGCTGGCCACTTCAACTGGCCTGAGTCGGACTGCAGCCCCAGCTAATGAGGACAAGAGCGAGCTCTTAAGCCAGTCGCTTCTCCGCTCCCCACAATGGCAATGATGCTGCTGCTGCTGCTGTTGCTCCCTGCATCAACTTTTCATGAAGGAGTCTTGAGGCGCTGAGCAATATTCATAATCACAATAATAATTGCGTGCCCGGATCCCAGACTCAAGTCAGCTCACAGGCCCGCTGCCTGACACTTGTTGCATAGCGAATGAAACTGCAGTTCCGGGCCAAAAGGCTCCCGATGGGTCAGTTCTCATCCGCAGCTGCTAAAACTCCTAATCCGACACTTCACCGGCTTACTCTTCTCCTCCGCTTCGTTTCTTTGCTGAAGACGACCAGCGCGCCCCTGTCAGCAAACATGTTGCAGTTAACGCGAATGGGGAGAAAGCAAGCCAAAGACTGAGAAGGGTGAGAGTCGTAAAGCCGCCCTTCAGACATTATGCGGCACCCGCTTTCTACACTTCAGCTGAGAGAGAGAGAGGGATTTGCTCTGTCATGCAGGGTTTGCTCATTGGTTTCGTCGTGTGTTTGTGTGTCGCGCACACGGCGCCTAGCTCTCCCAGTGAAGTGGGCAGCTCAAACATCGGGGCTGCTGTTGCCGAGAGCGGCTGGGCCGCCCTAATTAAGGCAGAAGCAGCATCCCGCTCTGTTGTGTGTGCTCAGTTCACTGCTGACACGTGTGGAGCTGGTTGGAACACAGCAGTGGCTACTGTATATGCTCGCGAATTTGAATCCAACCCGTGCGATCGTTTGTTATAATAAGGCAATCGGCAGAGGCGGCAAAGCGTGTGCTGTAAACACTGCGACCTAAGAATTGAGTCTGTATAAGTTTGAATTGAAAAGTTAAGCGCCACAATTATATCAGCTATAGGCAATTGCTGATGACTTTAGTCTGCGAAATTCTCACGCTAGAAGCTAGGGTTGGGGCTTTTGGCAAACATCAAGTCGAGCAGCTGCTTGGAGTTTGTCATTGTTTGCCGCGGCAGCTTCTGTCAGCGCTGTATAAATTTAGCTGCGTTTTGCCTGAGTTCTTTGTGACCACAACTAACCTTTGTTAGCAGCCTTGTGTTTTATTGGCCTGATAAACTAACAAAGCTGGCGCTTTTAGATCGGGATTGATCGATGAACCGATGGGTCATGAGTTCGAATCCCAGAATCTCATCCCGAGAGACACAATTTAGCAATTTAGCAATCGGCCCCTGAGCAAGGTACTTAACTCTTCAATGCTTCAGCTTTACCCAGCTGTAAAATAGGTACCAGCATCAGCGGGGTAAGAAACTATGGGTGGGTGGCAGCTTCTCCAGTCCACGGACTGAAAACTTGTACACTGCCTTTGAATAGCTGCTGACCTGTAACCTGCGGCCCATTAGGGTTAAGTGAGCAATTTTATCCTCAAATTATGATTGGCAGTGGGTATAGTTTAAATTTTGCTGACGAAGTTTCTGTCGAAGAACTGCAACTGTCACGAGACCAGACTAGAGTTGGGGTCTAGACTGATAGCTGAATGGATCAAATATGAATTTTTGTTTTTAGCCCAGGTAGCAACTATCTATTTGAGAGGAAGCACTCGACTCTACACCTGGAGAAAAAAATTGATCCCGAATCCTAGGGCAAATATCCCGACTCATCCTTTGAGCACACGCGCGCGAACTGTCCCAATCCCTCTTTAAGCCTCTAGAAAATAAGTTTTTTTATCCTTGCTTGACAACGAAGCATTTCCTTATTTTGGTCGCGTGGGCAGGTTGTCAGGTGAGAGGCTGACAGTTTGGTGAGCCAGTCGTGTGTTGTGAGGGCTTGTCGCCAACACCTTCAAGAAGATCCCATAGACAACTTTGGGATCACTTCTCATTGATAAGTTTAGAGGATTGGCACTTGACAGCGCAGCGAAAGACAATGGTGCGGGGCTTCACAATTGTGCACCATATTCAACACATCTGAGTCAGTTCTTGAAAACTTTCATTTTTAGAATGAATTCTTTTAAAATCAAACGAAGAATACTTTTATTCGATTTGGATTCCAATAGGAAACTAATGACCGATAGAACAGACAGACAGACAGGGACGTTAAAGGTGTATTTGACTCGGATAAACGCAATTATCTACCTTCTTAATGATATCGCTAATCGATAAATAGGACACTACAGAATGGGTTCTTGACATTGCTAAATATTAGCAATTAAATATTTTTATACGCAAACAAACACATCACAATAGTTCAATTAGAATGTACATATTTGCAAACCTTGCGGCTTGCTTTGAGTATAATGGGAACCAGAAAGTGGACAATTCAAATTTTAATAATTTGTAAAGGAAACAAAAAAAATGATGAAAAAATCATATAAACAAAAAGAGAAAATCTATTTTCGATAGCGGTTTGACTAATAGTCCAACGAATTACAGGGTTAAAGTATTGTCAGTGGATCCAGTCTTGATGCTCATCGTGACGAAAAGTTGAGTTTAGGATTTTATAATGTGGAACCAATGCACGGTCATTGGGCATCGTTTGAAAACACTACTTACAGGTCAAATAGTATCATCACTCATTCAATAAGAACATTTCTTGCAACGAAAAGTTTTAAGATTTTGAGGGAGAGTCAGAGATTGTGAGGGAGAGTCAGAGATTGTGAGGGAGAGTCAGAGATTGTGAGGGAGAGTCAGAGAATGTGAGGGAGAGTCAGAGATTGTGAGGGAGAGTCAGAGATTGTGAGGGAGAGTCAGAGAATGTGAGCGAGAGTCAGAGATTGTGAGGGAGAGTCAGAGATTGTGAGTGAGAGTCAGAGATTGTGTGGGAGAGTCAGAGATTGTGAGGGAGAGTCAGAGATTGTGAGTGAGAGTCAGAGAATGTGAGGGAGAGTCAGAGAATGTGAGGGAGAGTCAGAGAATGTGAGGGAGAGTCAGAGAATGTGAGTGAGAGTCAGAGAATGTGAGGGAGAGTCAGAGAATGTGAGGGAGAGTCAGAGATTGTGAGGGAGAGTCAGAGATTGTGAGTGAGAGTCAGAGAATGTGAGGGAGAGTCAGAGAATGTGAGGGAGACTCAGAGATTGTGAGGGAGAGTCACATAACGTAAGGGAGTGTCTGACAATTGCAATGTGACACTCGTTTAAGAAAAATCGGAGTTGTGACAAAAATTACGGAAATGGTGTCAGTAAAAAACAGAAAAGTGTCAGCAAATCGCATGGGTTGGAAATGTATCAAATAATCAAGGGCATGTGTGTGTACGCAGGTCCAGTTCGATGGCAGTCAGCAGCTTCAGACGCCGCCTCCCACCAGCGGCAGCAGAGGCAGTGACGCGGAGTCTCTCAGCAGCTTCTCCAGACGCTGCCCGGACGGCAGGCGATCCTGGAAGCATAGCTCCTCTAGAGCCGGCCTCGACAGCGCCTTGATGCTCAGCAGCAATGTGAACATGCGGCCCAGACGGCCGCTGCCGCCTGCGCGGTTGCCGCGTCGGCCGGAAACGACGTGTTCCTCCAGAGCGGCCACGGCCTGGCTCTGGTGTGCCTCCACGGTCAGCTGATCTCGAGCCGACAGATCGCTGGCGTCTAGGAAATAGTCGAGGGAGGGGTTCGAAAAAAAATATCATTCACACAAAACTGTGTGCATCTGCCCAGAGTTTTCGATTATCACGCTGTGTACTCTCAGTGTGCCTTGGAATTTGGCCCTTAAGTCGTAAATTTCACGTCACAAGTCCGCCCCCAAAGTCTTCTCTCCGCGGCTGCGCCCCAAATAAAAGTGGCCTCACCGCGGATCCGAGCTCAGGGACCTTGGTGCGAGAGGTGAAAGCTTAAAATGGTATTCTATGCGTGTTCCTGAGTCTCCCATTCGCTCACCAGTCTGGTAGAGGGCCACGGACCGCAGCTGGGCGAACTCCGTCAGGTCCAGTTGCATCTCGCTGATGCGGCAAACTAGTCGGCGAAGATTTCGTAGAGTGTTGGCCAGCTCGGCGCCGCCTTCCGCAGCCAGCTGACGGCCGCGCTCGCTGAGTAGGTCTGTCGGAGAAAAATTCAAAAGGAGTCATTAGTCTGTTTAGATTTCCTAAAAATTGTTCCGGAAAACTGTTCTTAAAAAAGCACATTAGAAAAAACACGGCCAAGTCCCAGCCAGGCAGCCTCAGTGAAGCGTAGAGCCACTTGAGCTAATCGACTGGAGAACAACAAGACCGGGCGCATCGACCCCGCCTCACTCACACGCCGAAGATAGATAGCGTCGGGTAGAAGAGGTGACGGTGGGGATTACAAGCGGGGGGGGAGATGGATGTCAGGACGGGGCTGTTTGGGGTATGCAGCTCATCTGGCCGGGTTCCCAGGACTTCCTCGTGGGACAGCACGAGAGATTTCAGCGGCTTCGGCTGAAAAATATCAACGCGCACTCCTGCCGGTGTCGCCTCCGAGTCGAGATGCCGTGACTCGGACACACAAGGACCTTGCGGCAGCGGTCTAATGGCTTTTGCCTCGGGCACAAATCGAACTTGGCCACTCGTCTCTTAGCATTATCGGTGTCTCTGTCTCTCTAGCTAAGTGCCTGGGACTCTCAGCAGCACAATTGACTGTCCTTTTTGGCGATAACAACGCATCAGACATCAGAGCTCAGCAAGCTGGAGCCACTTCTCCAGGTGCTAAATTCTCTAACGGCAAAACTCGTTTCAGGTGGAAATTTGCTAACCCGTTAATTACCTAGAGGCCACATATTTTCTACCCCGAAAAGCATTCGAAATTCTGCAGCACTCACAATCAGCCGGCAGGGCGAACTGGGAGGCCATCAGCAGCAGAAGTTCAGGCCAGGCGTGGCGTACCAGCCGCAGCTGATCCTGCTGGCTGAGGCAGGCCATGCCAGGAAGGCTGCGGGCCCAGCGGATGCTCATCTGTAGCAGGCGGGCCGACAAGCCGTCGGCTTCCATCAGCGGAGGCGGCTGAACGGGTGGTGAGCTTGTCTCAACGCTCCCGGCTGCGGCTGCGTCTCCTGCGCGCTCCTCTGCGGCCTCAGTTTTCGGCAGCTTGGTTGGAGGAGACGAGTCTGATCGTTTGGCCGGCAGGCGAAGGTCCAGATGATTCTCGCTGCCACCTCCGTTAGCGACGCTGCTGTCATCGTCGCATCGACGGCGTCGCTCACTAGCGCTACTGGTTGCTGTGGTTGGCACCGGTGTCTGCAAAGTCGACGGCGGCGTCGGTAGACCCGTTGGGAAGTTGCAGCCACTGGATGCGGCGGCAGCGGCTGCGGCGGCGGCGGCTGCGGCGGCGGCAGTGTGATGCAGCAGGAAGGCTGGATCTAGACGGTGCGGCATCGGGAACGGCAGCGGGAAGTAGGGCGGTGGCGGCTGCGAAGGCCCCTGACCGTACAGCAGGTGATGGCCAGCCAGTGGCAGTAGCTGGTGCTGCCCCGCTGCTGACGGAGTTGAAGTCGGCGTCAGGAGGCTGTGCGGCGGCAGGGCCGGCGGAGGTGGCGGCGGAGTTGCTCCGGGCGTGGAGCGGTTTCCAATGCCGCTTCCTCTGCCTGAGGCTGTGGCAGCTGCAGCAGCAGCAGCCGCTGCGGCTGCGGCTGCAGCGTTAAAGCCCGGATGCTGGGCGTGATGATGATGGTAGAGCGCTGAGAGTCTGGAAAGGGGGAAATTAGCAATTGTTCGAGTTATTCTGGGCCTGCCGAAGAGATGATATTGCTCAGTGTCTGGGCCTAGCTTTTCTTTCACAATTGCGCACAAACTCATCTCTCTGGTCCTGTCAATCAATGCGGAGGTCTGAGTGGTCAGGCGAAGCGGCGCTCCCGCTATAAATATTTGATCCCAAAGAAGCTCGCACTGGAACAAGAATGCGAGCATCTTATCCCAACCCGGAGCCACGCCGCTAAGCATTGCGTATTCGCATTGGGGAGAAGGAGAGACGTGCTAAAATTTCTTCCCATAATTTCTGCTCCACGATTGCGGCTCTTGGCGCCGATTTTTCCCACGACCTTCGAGGGCCCTCACCTCTAGGAGCACAGGATGGAATCTGGCGACACTCTGATTAACTAGGTAAAAAAGCAACTTTCTCTCAAATTGAATCAGTTTTCATAGGCAAGCTGAAGCAAGCGAAGGTACTTGTTGGCGCCAAATTGCCGCGCTCATTTTTTATGATCCGAGGTCCCGCTAATTGCTGGCGCTTTTCACTGATTGATCGGCCACTGGCCCCTCTAACCTGAGCCTGTTCACGGAGTCTATCGTTAATCTGTTTTCACACTCTCAGTGTAGATTCTTTCTTTGCCCGTCTAAGATTTAGATTTAGTGCGCAGCTGCTGCAGTGGTGGATGGATAAGAATGCGATTAATTCTTTATTGATCCCGCGAAGATTTCAACCCCCCCCCCTACCGTTGCCGGTCCAGGCCACCGAAGGCAGCGGGAAACAGGCCCTCGAAGATGTTTCCACCGCCGCTCATGCCAAGAGGCAGGGCTCCGCCACCGCCGCCGCCGCCACCGCCGCTGCTGATGTGCCGGAAGCCGCCAGAGCCAGCACCTGCTGGATTAGGTGTGAAAATCAGCGAGTCCGGACTGTCCTGCTTGGATAAGCCGTAGCAACGGGGCGCGCGCTCGTGCTGGACAGCTGGAATTACGGGAAGGGAAATGGGTTCGATTCCGGATCAGCTGAATATTTGAGAGAATATTGAAAAGAAAAAATAGCTTGGAATTCATTCTGCTTTTCGGCCGAAACATCTCACAGTACCTTTCATTGAACTCTTTCATAGTCCATAGAATCGTCCGCACTATAGAAATCCTCAAATTCAAATCCCATTAAATGCTGCAACTGTGTGACAATTTTGCATTCTCAGCACTGCAGTTCTAGTTGCTGGGCGGTTACTAGGTTGTTAAGGGATAGGCGGATCTGGTGGTCGTGTTAGCCAAAGCCCACTTGAATTGTCCCCAAGCAGCAGAAAAGTATAGATGGAGTGTGACAGGATGAGAACAGGGCCGTGTCGATCACTCGCTGTCGAGTGGGGCCTCTATAAGACAGGGCGGGACCCTGCGCTGGCCACCGGGCATCTGTGTAACGCGCCACTCCATGCAATGCCTCTCCTATACTCGTCTCAGGCAGCAATTGACTTTGACTGACTGACTGACGCAGCGCCCCCACCCAGTACTCGAAGGGCCGAGCGCTCTCCTGTTTAATGCAGCTTCTTAAACAAGGACACCGGGCTGCGGCAGCGAGTATTTACTGCCAGTCCTGAGTGCATTCTGAATGGCTTGCAGTGAAAAAATCAAACATTTGACTCGCTGCTTGTCACTGGGGGGATGAGCACTCCAGGCCACCCTACCCACTGCATCCTGAGATAAGTGGGCTTAGGGACCTGCTGCTGCTGATGGCATTGTGGGCGGACTGAATTAGCCTGCTCCAAGAGCTCATGCAGACACCGCATGGCAACTACCCAGCTAGGCAGCGCCCAATCAAAAAGCCCGCCTGCAGCTGCCCAAGGATGCGACATAGTCTATTTCTTTCAAACTGACTGCCTTAATCACCAGTTTGTGTCAGATGCAATTCTTTGTGTGAGGTTCCTAGTTTGAACCACGTGGGAAAATTGTGTCCTATCGTCATATTTAATAAAGAATTGGAAACATGTCTTTGGAAAAGTCTGTTTACTCAGAAATGGCGACTCTCATTGTTTGCTACTAGTAGAAGAGGCTGGTGATCTATCTGATACATTAGACACACACAGCCTTCATGCATCACACACATGCTTATCTGGGCTGACCTGCCTGAGGGACACGGCGAGCCACCTGCGATCCAATATGGACATTGCAAACTGTTTGATAATCGTATTGTAGGTCTAAGCCTCCCTATAAGGCGTGTCGATTTGCATTGATGCTTAAATAGATAGATAACTGACGAATTGAGACCTAATGATAACTATTGGAACACGTTCTGTTGACAGTAAATCTATACTCCTTCATCAGAATTTTAGCTCTTCACACAGTTTAAACTTCGAATGAGACGAGCTCAAGACACAGCACACCAGACACACACATTCATGCATGACCAAAAACTGGGTGATCTGCAGCGGCACAACCATCCAGTCATATAGACGCATGTAGCGGCAATCAGGCGTGTCTGAGCATTTCATGAGCTCATGAGATGCGTGGCGTTGTGAAGCCTGTTGCATACCAGACCAGGCCAAGTGCCGTAGGTCACGCGGCGGCTCGTGGTTCCAGCCAACACAAATCGAAAAAAAATCACCCATGCAGTGATTATTTGCCTCTTCATCTCCCGTTACAGCAGCGCTATAGCAAACAGCAGACATTTGAAATGGGATCCACAGGGCTGGTGTTGAAAGATCCCACAATCTTATTGGCGGGATTTTGCCTCTTTGGAGTTAGGAAGTTGGTTGGGATTCCTTTCAACAGCCTCTTAATCCCCTGCACCTGCACGCTGTTCCTGTTGGCCGTGATGTTTATCCACGGCATGTCTAATGAATTTCCCCATTCCTTGCCCACAGAAGGCTTAACTATAAGAAACTGCAGAGATTGCCATAAAATCCCACAAGCCCTTTACTAATGGATCAGTTTGCTCAGCGACCACTTCGCGTGCTCAGCCCATGTCGCAGTGTGCTCTGCAGGCCACAGTCAGTGCGACAGACATGGTCTAGCTGGTGGATTGCCTGATAAAGGCCGTGTGCTAGTATAGCTATAGCTAAAGCCGCCCCACTGACTGATCCTGTGCGAACCTGCCAGGTGCCACTGAGGTGTCGGCGCCACGGCCGCTCTTTCGATTCTCTTGTTCGGGGATTGCGAGTTTGATTACGCTGCGGCTCGGCTAGGGGAGGGTACAGTCAGGAAAGATTGGTGCCAAGCGGGCTCCCGACCCCGATTAAAATATGCGCCCTGCGTGGTCTCTGCCTCTCTGATTCCACAGCATGTTTGTAGTGGGTTAACATTGCAGATTAAGTCGCGGGGTGCCATGGCAAGGCAAGGCCGTGGAGGTGGGGTAAAAAACTGAAATCACAAACGACCTAACTCAGATTTCGAGGCGGTGGTGGGGTGACACTGCACAGCCTTTGTCCTTCGAGTTCGCGCGATAAAACCTGAGAGAAAATCTCGATTTGCTGTGAGCTTACCGTCTCGGTTCATCTTGACCTGCAGGCATTTCTTGTATCGACAGGCCTGGCACTGGTTCCTTCGGTTCACGTCAACCGGACACGCGTTGGACTCCTTGCAGGAGTACTCAAGGCTGCGGCGCACCGACCGCTTGAAGAAGCCCCGACAGCCGTCGCAGCTGAGAACGCCGTAGTGCTTCCCGGAGGCTCGATCGCCGCACACGAGGCACAGGGCGTCCAGCTTCTTGCCGCCACCGCCGCTGCTGCCGCTGATTCCAGTTGGTGCGTTGCCGCCCGCGTTCCCAAGGATGCTGTTGTTGTTGATGAGGACATTCGGAGAGTCTGGAAAAGTTAAACAATTAGATATCCATTTTTTGAGAGTGCGTATAATAAAAGTTGAGATGACAGACACGGTACAGCCGCGGCTGTTCTAAAGGACTGTTCAGTCCGCGTTGGGGTTCGCACAAACACTCGAATTTCTACAAAAAGTTTCCCTAGGCGAACTCCCGACCTCTGGGTCAGAAGTCTGTGCTAGACACCTGTTGAGCTGTCGTGCTGCGAATCCGCAGTCAGGCATGAGTGATAACCCGACCTCCGCACATCTGTTATCGCACAGTAGGTGTGAAATCGGCGTATTAGGCTAATATGAAAGCTTCTTGTCAATTTAGCTTATTGAACTGCCCAGCCACTCCCATGTGTGCTGACTATATAGATACGCTTCATTGCTTTGTGCAAGGCGTTGTATTGAAGGACGTGTTAATAACTTCTAATACCCAGCGCCAGTGCCGCATTGAATGGGGAATATTAGCGTAGCCGGTCTTTATCTCCGCTCCACTGAGTCAAGAGCTTCTATTGCGCACAAAGACCTAGGCACACGCGCCACGCCTTGCACAGCGCAACGCCTATTATCTCTTGGACAAATTTATTGAGGGGTTCAAATTCCCATCGAACACGCGACGCGACTTTGATTTTTTGGGGAGTTTGCAGCGGAAGGAAGTTTGTTATAACCGTATTGGCATTGGCAGTCAGTCGGTCGCTCTCAAAAAATGTCACAAATCAAAGAATGCTAAGCGACTCGAGCCACAGTGGCTCGGAGATTTGAGCAGTCAAACTCACCAGGCGTCTTGAGCATACTGCCGCCGTCCATGCCCGTCAGGAGCGACTCGCCCGACGGCGATCCCATCGTCGCTTCTCCGACGCTCTCCACAGACACCGACGCGGGATGTCGTCGGGCGGCAGTTTGATAGCCGAGTCGCATGGTGCAGGCTGATTGGCTGTTTAGCTGATTGCGGATTGTCGAAGTCTCAGGCTTGCTTGGTGGCAGCGAGCAGAGCACGGCCCCGACTCCTTTTAAAGGGGAGATTTTCAGAGCGAGAGAGGGAGCGGGGAGGAGCGGAGGGGTTGGTGGTGTTTTGAGACGGTTAGGGGCGCCAACCGAAGAGTGGGGCATGAGGCCAACGCGACTGGGAAAATGTTGGGAACGCAGCAGGTGCGCCAGTGAGTTGGTTGGTTGGGGAGGCCACGCGCGGGAGGCCAGGGGATCAGGGCCCGGGGCAGGCGACGCCAGTGGGGTTGCTTGCCGGGGCTTGGGGGGCCAATGAGCAAAGTTCCCCCGGCACCGGCAGCATTTGGGAGCCGGCTCTCCTATTGGCTGGCCGTGTGGGAATAACCAGTTTCGGCAAGAGGCCGGGAGTGGGAGAGGACATTGCAAGATGAGATCTACGAGGGCGTTGGCAGTTAATGCTTCATCTGTGAACTGATAATATCAATTGGTTTGTTTATGTCTTTTTATATTGAAGAATCGAACCTCAGATCGCATGGCGTATTCAATTTATACGCAGGTATAGCTGACAGGCATATCTGTGAGATCTCACGCCGTGTAAGTCTTGGAGTTTATCCCCCAGGTATCTCAGGTGGATGAGCTAACTATGATTCTTGGGTCTCTACATGATAGACATCACCCAGATCTCGCCCAGACTCAGCTATTAAAATGTGGTCTTCCATGTAAGATCTCACTCTTCACTATGCGAATCTCTAATGCCGTGCCCCATCTCTCCCCAGTCTCATCTCTCCCCAGTCTCATCTCTCCCCAGTCTCATCTCTCCCCTGTCTCATCTCTCCCGTGTCTCATCTCTCCCCAGTCTCACTTCTCCCGTGTCTCACCTCTCCCCTGTCTCATCAATCCCCTGTCTCATATCTCCCGTGTCTCATCTCTCCCCTGCCTCATCTCTTCCTGTCTCATCTCTCCTTGTCTCATCTCTGCCGTTTCTCAATCTCTCCCGTGTCTCATCTCTCCTATGTCTCATATCTCCTATGTCTCATCTCTCCCCTGTCTCATCTCTCCTATGTCTCATCTCTCCCCTGTCTCATGTCTCCCCTGTCTCATCTCTCCCGTGTCTCATCTCTCCCCTGTCTCATATCTCCTATGTCTTATCTCTCCCCTGTATCAACTATACCCTGTCTCATCTATCACGTGTCTCATCTCTCCCCAGTTTCATCTCTCCCGTTTCTCACCTCTCCTATCTCATCCTCCCTTGTCTAAAAACAGTTTTTTTAAATTAAATTAATCAATTTTAATAAACAAGACATGTCACTTTGGGCTGGAAATTGATTGACTTGAATATCGCTACGGTGCATTCATACCTACCTATTACTAATTACATATCCAAGTAGATGCAGTGCAGTCCAAGCGAAACGGTGAACAGCGTCTGCACCTGTCGGAGCACCTGCATTTTGGTATACTCATCGTGAAACAAACAATGGAGTTCGATTTTTTACAAATGGTCACTGCATGCATGGCTGCTAAAATTTTGAAGTTTTACCAGCCAATTATTTTCGTGGCTTTCCAAAAGCTAGTTGCTATGCTGCACACTACTTTCGAGTATTGGGTCGTGTTTAGAGTGATCATAACTCATAGTCACTATAGCGTTTTCATTGTGCTGTGTGTTTTATAGTGTTTGAGCGAGCTATTGAGCAGAGAAGCTACAATAATTTTTTTAGAAAAGCTTTTGAAAAGAAACAGAAACATGGAACTGGCAGTGGCTTCCTTTTTACGGTTAGCTAGATGGGAGTTAATTATCATCCTCCCATACACCTCAAATATGAGTTTCACAGGCTTGGCCGTAGCGGAATCCACAGGCGGTCAGGCTGCGAGGAATCACCGAACCAAACACTGCCACTTGTAGGGATGTGACCCTGGCGTGCTCAATCTACTCAAAATTTTGTGGGCGCTAGCGCAGTAGGGGATCGCCAGGGTGAGACAATGGGGATGAGAGAGTGACGCCACTTACGGTGGGTCGAGAACGTGGAGACTGCATGCGGACACAATAGGATGAGTAGGTGAGGTGGGCGGGCGGGATATAACGGTGACGCTCGAATACAATGCCACACAGCTCGTACTCGATACTTTGTGTCATAAATGGGGACCTGCCACAGAACTCAGCTATAGTCTATGGGAATAGTCCGCTTGACTCACGGGGACAGAGAGGGCGGCACGCCCGCGAGTGCCGTGAAGGGTCGGCCCCCGCAGTGACCAGGACGTCTCAAGTGTGCCAGTGCACAACAGACAACTTTTTCGTTACAATTGCCCCTTTTTACCCGTCTTTGGTGCCCTAAATAGTTTAACAGTTTTTTGTGAGAACTTGTGTCTGGGAAGCTGAGCATGAGGAGGCGGAGACTGGAGCACTTGCTCGCAGTTCATTATTGGCTATTTTGCCAATTAATTCCTGTGAGCACCCCTGAGTCTGGAGCTCACAATGCGCCCTGTGGATACATTGCGGGCCGCATGCGAAACCATGCAACGATTTCTCACTCATGATTCCCCCATGGAAGAATCTTTCACCTCGGCAACGATACAGTTGCGATTTTTACAAAAACACGAATTCGCTTCCTCATTTTAGAAATAAAATATTCATTGGCACAGAAACTGCTTAGCAATATTTGTGTCTCTTTAATTTTTTAGGCTAAGACAACTTTAAATTGAATTGTGTTTGAAAAAAATTAAAGAAAGCAGCGTTAAATATGCAACAGTTGTATATTTGACAACAGGCGTCAAATACACAAAGTTAAATAGTCAGATTCTGCATCAATTCGCTTAGCAACCGATTCGCTCGTTGAGCAAACCAGAATCGCGACACTTTATATTCACTAGATTATATTATTCTATCGAAGCCTATATGCCAGGTCCCGAGTCCGTTGCCACACTATCTTCTTACCCATCAATGATGAAGGGATTATAAAACGGAGGCCTTGTCTATTTTGTTGCTTTTTCTCAATCCATCTTCTTCTTTGCTTCTTTTGCCACCGCCCTCAGGGCCCGCATGTCGGCACCGCAGGGGATGCGTAGGTCCTGCAGTGTCTCGCTGAAATGGCAGCCGATGTTGATACCGCAGCTGCGTCAAATCTCATGGCTTCTTAGCTGAATCTTTGCCTCCTCTCCCCAACTCCCTGTCCCTGTCTCTATCCTCCTCTTTGGCTTTCAGCACTGCGGAACCGCTGGAATCCGCGGCCCGCCAGCTCCGCGGGAGACCGCTTTTTCTGATCCTCTCATGCTTAATTTATCCCCCTCCTCCTGGCCTGGCAGCCTCTTAAAAAAGCGGACCACGTGCACCTCCGCTCAGGGTCCCGCAACATTCTCGGGCCCTAATTAGCGACTCTCTTTGTTTTTTTCTTACTCCCTGCTGCTGCTGCTGTTGCTGTTGTTGTCTCTGAGCTGCCAGCAAAGACTTGAGCAAAAATAAAGCATGAGATTCTAAGCCGATAAACACATGTGGCGGTACACCTTTGGCATATGGCGGCTGCGTCAGGGTGGCATCTATAATTAGCCTAAATATTTAGTGGACTGCTAGGGAGCAGGCCCACACGCACTCTGCCATTTTTTCATTGATCAATCGGCGCTCCTGTTCACCCACTCCCATTCACCCACTCCCATTCACCAACTCCCATTCACCCACTCCCATTCACTCACTCGCATTCACCCACTCCCATTCACCCACTCCCATTCACCCACTCCCATTCACCCACTCCCATTCACCCACTCCCATTCACCCACTCCCATTCACCCATCCTCACTCCCATTCACCCACTCCCATCACCCACTCCCATTCACCCACTCCCATTCACCCACTCCCATTCACCCACTCCCATTCACCCACTCCCATTCACCCACTCCCATTCACTCACTCCCATTCACCCACTCCCATCCACCAACTTCCATTCACCCACTCCCATCCACCAACTTCCATTCACCCACTCCCATCCACCAACTTCCATTCACCCACTCCCATTCACCAACTTCCATTCACCCACTCTCATTCACCCACTACCATTCGTATTTCTTAAATTACCTCAGCTACACTCCACTTTAGTCCCGCAACTGTCCATTGTCTTCTGAGTTGCAGCGGGGGCAACAGCAGCAAGGACAAGCCTTGTTGTTGACCCGACATGAATTGTCTCCTGCACCGCACAGCTGAGGGAGTTTGCAGACAAAAGCCGACCGCCCAGAGTCCCTGGCCGCCTGCTTTAGCTTTCTCAGATTGAGTGTTTGAAGATCGTTACGAACAAGTGGCTTGAGATCGGCCTCCTCCACATCTCAGACCCACTCGGAACAGACAGGGGGCGAGCTTCTCACATCCCTTATTGGGAGCACGCGACAGAATTTACCGGTTTTCATTCCGCACGCGCCCTCTCACGCCTGTTAAAATTTTCCCCATCGACGCTTTCTCCCCAGAGCGGCGAGGCCTGCCGATTCCCACGCCTTATCGGCCAGCTAAACTTTTCACCCTTTTGGCCTGCGCTGAGCGATTGGCCAAGTCAGACTAAAAAAACACTGAAATTACGAGCTGTAATGAAATCTGAATTACAAAGATGGAATTCCAATTTCAAGAAAAAATGTTTTAGCTCGTAATTCAAATAGAAAAGAATACCGATTCCTAGAAAAAGAATCACAATTCCTAAAAAATCCCAATTCCTAAAATAAAATCCCAATTCTTAGAATAGAAATCCCAATTCCTAGAAAAAAGTCACAATTCCTAGAAAAATCCCGATTCCAAAAAATCCTAATTCTTAGAACGGGAATCTCAATTCCTAGAAAATGAATCCCTAATCCAAGAAAAAAATCTCCATTTCTTAAGTAAAATTCCCACTTCCTGAAAATCCCAATTCCTAGAAAAATCACAATTCTTAGAATAGGTATCCCAATTCCTAGAAAAAAAGCACGATTCCTAGAAAATGAATCCCCATTCCTAGAAAAAATCCCCAATTCTCGAGTAAAAATACTAATTCCTAGAATAAAATATCCCAATTCCTAGAAAAATAATCACAATTTCTTGAATGTACATACAAAGCCCGACTCTCGGTTTCTAGAATGTGAATTCAGTTTCCGATAACGTGAATCCAAACTCATAGAATGCACGCTCCATTTCTAATATTGTGAATTTAAATTCGTGGAATTTGTGTTCCAACTTCTAGAGTATGAACTCATTTTCCTAGAATGAGAAATTTCTATATTCCTTGAACGTGAATCCCAACGCTCGTAGTGTGAATCGCCAATCAATCATGTACATTTCGGTGTCAAACTTCTGACATGATTCCGACTTGTCCACAGTCCCCAGTCGGCATAGGTAAATTGTTCAGTTCTCTACTTTAAGTAGCGAGATGCGCACAAGCCGCAAGAATTTATTCGCACAGTTTTATGACTAAATGTCTAGGGATAATGCCAGTACTAGCTACCATTCGCATTCCTTCGGCGGCTTTGCTTCGGGTCAGTAGGCAGAGCACACGCGCCAATGAAATGACTAATCATGCTTAAAGCTGAGTTATTGTTACCCCACAGTTGCTCCGTCTCTCGGCCAGGTTTTTATTAGCTCTTATTGAGCTAAACTTGCTTAAACTGCTTCAGTTCCAAGTAATAAAAGCTGACCCCGGCTCTAGTGTTCGTGTGCTCAAATTCGATAAGAAGTCTCACGGTGTGTGGCTGTGTGCTCACATTGTACGCTTCTCATCGGGAAATGTGCTTCAATCTGGTTTTGTTTGATGTGTTCCGCTGACTAATAATACGAGAATACTAATTTATTTCTGCGTTTTGAAATCACTTTGTGTACGACCTGTTATAAAAAATCCGAAAAAACTTTAAACTTTAAAAATAAATTTAAAGTTACTTTTCACAAGGCAGTCCCCTAGAAATAATTATGAAAATAGTTATAAGGAAAATGTTAGATATTATGAGTGACAGGGAGATCGAGTGACGGGAAGACCGAGTGACAGGGAGATCGATTAGACTAACAGGGACATTCTAGATACGATTGTTAACTGCTCTAGATACGATTGTTACCTGCTCTAGATACGATTGTTACCTGTTCTAGATACGATTGTTACCTGTTCTAGATACGATTGTTACCTGCTCTAGATACGATTGTTACCTGTTCTAGATACGATTGTTAACTGTTCTAGATACGATTGTTACCTGTTCTAGATACGATTGTTACCTGTTCTAGATACGATTGTTACCTGTTCTAGATACGATTGTTACCTGTTCTAGATACGATTGTTAACTGTTCTAGATACGATTGTTACCTGTTCTAGATACGATTGTTACCTGTTCTAGATACGATTGTTACCTGTTCTAGATACGATTGTTACCTGTTCTAGATACGATTGTTACCTGTTCTAGATACGATTGTTACCTGCTCTAGATACGATTGTTACCTGTTCTAGATACGATTGTTAACTGTTCTAGATACGATTGTTACCTGTTCTAGATACGATTGTTACCTGCTCTAGATACGATTGTTACCTGTTCTAGATACGATTGTTAACTGTTCTAGATACGATTGTTACCTGCTTTAGATACGATTGTTACCTGCTCTAGATACGATTGTTACCTGTTCTAGATACGATTGTTACCTGTTCTAGATACGATTGTTACCTGTTCTAGATACGATTGTTACCTGTTCTAGATACGATTGTTACCTGTTCTAGATACGATTGTTACCTGTTCTAGATACGATTGTTACCTGTTCTAGATACGATTGTTACCTGTTCTAGATACGATTGTTACCTGTTCTAGATACGATTGTTACCTGTTCTAGATACGATTGTTACCTGCTCTAGATACGATTGTTACCTGTTCTAGATACGATTGTTAACTGTTCTAGATACGATTGTTACCTGTTCTAGATACGATTGTTACCTGCTCTAGATACGATTGTTACCTGTTCTAGATACGATTGTTACCTGCTCTAGATACGATTGTTACCTGTTCTAGATACGATTGTTACCTGTTCTAGATACGATTGTTACCTGTTCTAGATACGATTGTTACCTGTTCTAGATACGATTGTTAACTGTTCTAGATACGATTGTTACCTGTTCTAGATACGATTGTTACCTGTTCTAGATACGATTGTTACCTGTTCTAGATACGATTGTTACCTGTTCTAGATACGATTGTTACCTGCTCTAGATACGATTGTTACCTGTTCTAGATACGATTGTTAACTGTTCTAGATACGATTGTTACCTGCTTTAGATACGATTGTTACCTGCTCTAGATACGATTGTTACCTGTTCTAGATACGATTGTTACCTGCTTTAGATACGATTGTTACCTGCTTTAGATACGATTGTTACCTGTTCTAGATACGATTGTTACCTGTTCTAGATACGATTGTTACCTGCTCTAGATACGATTGTTACCTGTTCTAGATACGATTGTTACCTGTTCTAGATACGATTGTTACCTGTTCTAGATACGATTGTTACCTGTTCTAGATACGATTGTTACCTGTTCTAGATACGATTGTTACCTGTTCTAGATACGATTGTTACCTGTTCTAGATACGATTGTTACCTGTTCTAGATACGATTGTTACCTGCTCTAGATACGATTGTTACCTGTTCTAGATACGATTGTTAACTGTTCTAGATACGATTGTTACCTGTTCTAGATACGATTGTTACCTGCTCTAGATACGATTGTTACCTGTTCTAGATACGATTGTTACCTGCTCAAGATACGATTGTTACCTGTTCTAGATACGATTGTTAACTGTTCTAGATACGATTGTTAACTGTTCTAGATACGATTGTTACCTGTTCTAGATACGATTGTTACCTGTTCTAGATACGATTGTTACCTGTTCTAGATACGATTGTTACCTGCTCTAGATACGATTGTTACCTGTTCTAGATACGATTGTTACCTGTTCTAGATACGATTGTTACCTGCTCTAGATACGATTGTTACCTGTTCTAGATACGATTGTTAACTGCTCTAGATACGATTGTTACCTGTTCTAGATACGATTGTTACCTGTTTCAGATACGAATGTTACCTGTTCTAGATACGATTGTTACCTGTTTTAGATACGAATGTTACCTGCTCTAGATACGATTGTTACCTGTTCTAGATACGATTGTTACCTGCTTTAGATACGATTGTTACCTGTTGTAGATACGATTGTTACCTGTTCTAGATACAATTCCATCCCCTTTTCTAGGTACAGAGCAACTAGGATAAATTGTAACACCATTGTTGCTTTAGTTACAGAATTTCATATAGCCTACATTTACGCTAGCGAGTGCATTGTGCATCAGCCAGGCAGGGGATTTCGACGAGGAACGCGCCTTCCGCCCTTAACAGTCCTCCGTCCAATTTTTATCGGCAGCGGCAGACACTGACCCAGCAGCTAGCGCAGAGTACAAATTACTGTACTCATGCGCTAAGCTGCCAGCGCGCGTGTCACGCATGGAAACAAATTTCATGTTTCTAATCAGCCGAAGGAGTGTCAAGGCTGAAGTTTGGCGCAAGATTCTGGTAACAAACAAACTGAGATAAAGGCAAATATCGACGCCCAGACAGGACCTTTCTGTCGCTATCTCTATCGGTGACGCCAAGGCATTAAGACACGGCGGATGTGTCCTACTTGTCCTTAGCGGGTGCAGAAAGAAGTACACAAGAAGGGTAGATCGACTGAGGCAGCAGCAGCAGCAGCAGAAGCAGCTGCTGAAAATGCAAGTCAACCTTGCTGTGTAATTGCGATTTTCAGCCGAAGGCAGCCTCGGGGGCGGCTGCAGTGCAGTAGAATGGAATCCGGGATATTTTGGAGCGAACTGACGAATTCCATTTGGCATATTATAGAGGAAAGCGCGCATTTGCGGACAGAAGCTTGGCCTGCGCATTTGTGATTTGACCTGCTTTCAGAAGTGTGGGCAGAGGCTTTATAATGCTTTGTCGGATGGCACAGCAAATTTTAAGTTGGATTCTGTAGTATGCAAGGCTTGGTTGGCAGACTTCACTGTCTGATATCAGTGAAATTGTGCAGTATCAGGCGGGCAAATGTTTAAGTAGCTCGTATCAGAAAGCGCGTTACTTACATCCTTAGAAGGATGAGTTGTTGACTAGACTGAGCTCCATAAATAGGGCCCCTGTCCGTATTTGCGTCTAGCATAGTCTGGCAGAGACATTTCCTAGGGGATACGAGTTCTGGGAAGCAGAGGGACTAGCTGCTTACACACTTCTCTAATATATGCTTGGCAGCAACGCCCGATTGTTATTAGCCTATAGAAACGCTTTCGTCGTATTGGACGCTGCCACAAACACCAACCCCCTACACTGCTTCTGTCACATAGGGCTGCGAGCCTAGTTGGATCCTAGCTACTTAAAGTAGATAGATGTCATTCCAATTTATCGATGATAATGGTTAACTGCTACAAAAATGTATCTATATAGATCAATCTTTCTTATCACCACTAGCACGAATTTTATTCCTGACTTTACTGTGTAGTGTCTATAGAGTCTACAAATTAACGATAAGCGAGCACACAGGAATAAGTGAGCACATAACTGTACCAGCACCTAAGCGTACCTCTTTCTGTTATCTTGTAAGAACTAAGGAGAAAAAATGATAAGTCGATTTGACCAAACAGCTAGCCGACAAAATAGGAATCGGTATAGCTCTGGACCTAGTAGTTGTGTAAATCTTGAATGTTTATTTTCGTAAATAGATTGAACGATTCGTTCCAGTCAGTAAATCATGATTCACAGAACTGTCCGGTCGTCACAATCCAACTCCACCCCTTCGCTGAATTCAGAGCTGACTAACTATAAGCACGATTCTGTTCTGTTCCTATACCAAAACCCATACGTCCCGTTTGCTGTGCTTAAAATTGCTATAGCCCTAGAACCCCGTCCCATTGTGCCAGACCGGATAGAAAGGCTAAATGGTCTGCGATTTGCGTGCTGCCTCGCAGTCCCGAGAAGAGGAGCTAAAACTGCACGGGCCTGTTTGTGCTGTTAGGGGGAGGCACTTTCTTAGCTCGCCAACATTTCTGATCCCATGGCCCACACTAGACTGTCTCGCTTAAGAAATTGTGATCTAGGCTTGATTCCGAAGACTAGATATGTACAAGTTGAGTGCCTAGATTCCAGAACGACTGCGACGTTTGTCACAACTGGGTAGAATTCAGTGTAGAACAGAATTACAATCTTGAGAAGTTGTAGTTGAGAGGAAGCGCGAAATGAGTCTATGTGACTGTATGTAGTACAGCAATTCAATAGCTTCTAAGAATTTGTCAGCCAACTTATTTATATCTATACGAATGTCGTAATGAGAATACAGATTCTAGAGTGTGAATACCGATTCTAGAATGTGAATACCGATTCTAGAATGTGAATACCGATTCTAGAATGTGAATACTGATTCTAGAATGTGAATACCGATTCTAGAATGTGAACACAGATTCAAGAATGTGAACACCGATTCTCAAATGTGAATACCGATTCTAGAATGTGAATATCGAATGTGAATACAGATTTTCAAATGTGAATACCGAGTCTAGAATGTATACCATTTTCGAACGTGAATATTGAATCTAGAATGTGAATACCGATTCTAGAATGTGAATACCGGATCCTAGAATGTAAATATCGATCCTAGAATGTGAACACAGATTCTAGAATGTGAATACCGATTCTAGAATGTGAATACCGATTCTTGAATGTGAATACCGATTCTAGAATGTGAACACCGATTCTAGAATGTGAATACCGATTCTAGAATGTGAATACAGATTCTAGAATGTGAACACCGATTCTAGAATGTGAATACCGATTCTAGAATGTGAATACCGATCCTAGAATGTAAATATCGATCCTAGAATGTGAACACAGATTCTAGAATGTGAATACCGATTCTAGAATGTGAATACCGATTCTTGAATGTGAATACCGATTCTAGAATGTGAACACCGATTCTAGAATGTGAATACCGATTCTAGAATGTGAATACAGATTCTAGAATGTGAACACCGATTCTAGAATGTGAATACCGATTCTAGAATGTGAATACCGATCCTAGAATGTAAATATCGATCCTAGAATGTGAACACAGATTCTAGAATGTGAATACCGATTCTAGAATGTGAATACCGATTCTTGAATGTCAATACCGATTCTAGAATGTGAACACCGATTCTAGAATGTGAATACCGATTCTAGAATGTGAATACAGATTCTAGAGTGTGAACACCGATGTAAATAGAACACAGATTCTCAAATGTGAATACCGAGTCTAGAATGTAAATACCATTTTCGAACGTGAATATTGAATCTAGAATGTGAATACCGATTCTAGAATGTGAATACAGATTCTAGAATGTGAACACCGATTCTAGAATGTGAATACCGATTCTAGAATGTGAATACCGAGTCCTAGAATGTAAATACCATTTTCGAACGTGAATATTGAATCTAGAATGTGAATACCGATTCTAGAATGTGAATACCGATTCTAGAATGTGAATACCGATCCTAGAATGTGAATACCGATTCTAGAATGTGAACACAGATTCAAGAATGTGAACACCGATTCTCAAATGTGAATACCGATTCTAGAATGTGAATATCGAATGTGAATACATATTTTCAAATGTGAATACCGAGTCTAGAATGTATACCATTTTCGAACGTGAATATTGAATCTAGAATGTGAATACCGATTCTAGAATGTGAACACCGATTCTAGAATGTAAATATCGATCCTAGAATGTGAACACAGATTCTAGAATGTGAATACCGATTCTAGAATGTGAATACCGATCCTAGAATGTGAATACCGATTCTAGAATGTGAATACCGATTCTAGAATGTGAATACCGATTCTAGAATGTGAATACCGATTCTAGAATGTGAATACCGATACTCAAATGTGAATACCGATTCTAGAATGTGAATACCGATTCTAGAATGTGAATACTGATTCTAGAATGTGAATACCGATTCTAGAATGTGAATACCGATTCTAGAATGTGAACACAGATTCTAGAATGTGAATACCGATTCTAGAATGTGAATACCGATTCTTGAATGTGAATACCGATTCTAGAATGTGAACACCGATTCTAGAATGTGAATACCGATTCTAGAATGTGAAAACCGGTTCTAGAATGTGAATACCGATTCTAGAATGTGAATACCGATTCTAGAATGTGAATATCGAATGTGAATACAGATTTTTAAATGTGAATACCGAGTCTAGAATGTATACCATTTTCGAACGTGAATATTGAATCTAGAATGTGAATACCGATTCTAGAATGTGAATACCGATCCTAGAATGTAAATATCGATCCTAGAATGTGAACACAGATTCTAGAATGTGAATACCGATTCTAGAATGTGAATACCGATTCTTGAATGTGAATACCGGTTCTAGAATGTGAACACCGATTCTAGAATGTGAATACCGATTCTAGAATGTGAATACAGATTCTAGAATGTGAACACCGATTCTAGAATGTGAATACAGATTCTCAAATGTGAATACCGAGTCTAGAATGTAAATACCATTTTCGAACGTGAATATTGAATCTAGAATGTGAATACAGATTCTAGAATGTGAATACCGATTCTAGAATGTGAATACCGATCCTAGAATGTGAATACCGATTCTAGAATGTGAATACCGATTCTAGAATGTGAATACCGATTCTCAAATGTGAATACCGATTCTAGAATGTGAATACCGATTCTAGAATGTGAATACTGATTCTAGAATGTGAATACCGATTCTAGAATGTGAATACCGATTCTAGAATGTGAATACCGATTCTAGAATGTGAATACCGATTCTAGAATGTGAATACCGATTCTAGAATGTGAATACCATTTTCGAACGTGAATATTGAATCTAGAATGTGAATACCGATTCTAGAATGTGAATACCGATTCTAGAATGTGAATACCGATCCTAGAATGTGAATACCGATTCTAGAATGTGAATACCGATTCTAGAATGTGAATACCGATTCTAGAATGTGAATACCGATTCTCAAATGTGAATACCGATTCTAGAATGTGAATACCGATTCTAGAATGTGAATACTGATTCTAGAATGTGAATACCGATTCTAGAATGTGAATACCGATTCTAGAATGTGAATACTGATTCTAGAATGTGAATACCGATTCTAGAATGTGAATACCGATTCTAGAATGTGAATACCGATTCTAGAATGTGAAAACCGATTCTAGAATGTGAATACCGATTCTAGAATGTGAATATCGAATAGTGAATACAGATTCTCAAATGTGAATACCGAGTATAGAATGTAAATACCATTTTCGAACGTGAATATTGAATCTAGAATGTGAATACCGATTCTAGAATGTGAACACCGATTCTCAAATGTGAATACAGATTCTCAAATGTGAATACCGAGTATAGAATGTAAATACCATTTTCGAACGTGAATATTGAATCTAGAATGTGAATACCGATTCTAGAATGTGAACACCGATTCTCAAATGTGAATACAGATTCTCAAATGTGAATACCCAGTCTAGAATGTAAATACCTTTTTTGAACGTGAATATTGAATCTAGAAATTGAATACTGGTTCTAGAGTTTAAGTACCGCAGTACGCCTATAGCTGGAAATCAAGAAAAGCATTACAGAAGAGTAACGACAGTTTCAAGAATAAAATTAAAAGGGGACCGCAGTTCTATTCTACAGCTGCTCTCGGTGTCAGATCCACATCGACAGGAAATCTTAGATTTTATTTACTTGGCTTGTGATTCGCAGTCCGGAAGAAGAATCGAGTCCCGACAATTGCCAAAAACGCTCGCAATCGTTGTTTTGTCAATAAGATCTGGATCAATACAGGCAATGATTCCCGATACAGAAGCCTAGCGCATACGCAATCATGTGCAAGCGCCTTGGTACCTGTGTGACTATGCGCTCTGAGGCGATTAAATATGCCGACCATGCAGGCATATCGTCGTTTGCATATGCTTTTTTTGCCTTTTAGCAAACAGCATGCCGTGGAACAATCGTCTTTTCAGCATGAATGGACTAGCGCCGTGGATTAATAGCTTCATCTGAGATCGGCGGCACGGTTGGATAAGCTGCAGTATCTAGACAGCCGTGCCATATTAGAAACAAGAATTCGCATGGCTTCTAAGCATGGGACAGCTATCTGTCCTTTCGGAAGAATGATCCCAAGATTGGTCATCCAGCGAGTGATTGAAACTCGCGACAAAACCGTTGAGTCGTCGGTTGTGAAGGATACAAACTCAAATGCACGCAGATGATGAAGCAAGCAATTGAGCATACAGGGAGCAGACTTGCTAAAAAGCATAGGGTTGCTGCTAAACGACGTACATTCTGGAAAAATCAGAGTAGGACTTCACAATAAGGCGTGGTTACAATTAAAAACTGCCTGTCTTAGTTCGGTTTCCATTTCTATCAGGCAATATTGCAGCCCCATCTCCGTGCAGAAAGCGTCGGCGTCACAAGCCACGCCCATTTAGATTGCATTCTCCCACGAGTTGGAGGTGAAACCCGAGAATGCGGATTCGGAAATCAGACAACCTGCTGACAGGAGGCCAGGATCTGTCCACCAGATTGCAGGTAAATGCGGAGGATGAGTTTTCTAAGCGTCGTCTCACATTTCAACGACACCTCGGATGCGTCAATACACGTCACATTGAATGCAACTTTGAGATGGCCACTAAATCCTTCAAACCAGCCATCGAGCTATTTCGAGAAAGCTTGACGCAGGTGTTTATCCACTCAAAATGTATGCATATTAAACATAAGAAATCTTTAAAAAACTTTACATATAACGGTCTAAATAGGCTTACTTGAGTACCCCAAATGGTATTTTAGCATCCTTGTATGCACAGGTGAAAAAGGTACACCTACTGACCGACTAAAACACACTTTATGATCGAAAAGAGGGGTAAAATAAACCTAATGATTAATAAGTGGTTTAAAATACACCTAATAATAAATAGGTGCTATAAAATACACCTGATGGTTAATAGGAGGTGGTATAAAATACACCTGATGGTTAATAGGAGGTGGTATAAAATACACCTGATGGTTAATAGGAGGTGGTATAAAATACACCTGATGGTTAATAGGAGGTGGTATAAAATACACCTGATGGTTAATAGGAGGTGGTATAAAATACACCTGATGGTTAATAGGAGGTGGTATAAAATACACCTGATGGTTAATAGGTGTAAAACAGACCTAATGGTCCATTTTAATTAGGACAAGGGGTATTAGCACAACTGTTGATTGACTGGAAGTATAGGGGTAAGATATTCCCTAAGATTGATAAATATAAGTGGAAGGTACTATGAAGACTGGGAAATAGAAGCTATACGATGAATAATTTTTCGATTGTATCCTATGCACAATAATGCACAACTTTTAACTTTTAATCCATTAAAATAAAGGAGACAGGAACACAATTACTAGTTAGCACTTATCTAAGTGAAAGTCTGCCCAAAAGCTAATTGGGCGATTGACTACGTGAAGTATAACTATATTTTCGACTATATTGCCAGCAACAGAAAATGGGACAACTACAATGCTTGGATTATCCGGCTATCAATAAGATCAAAAACAACAAAACAAAGCGCAAAGTCTAAATAGACTTGCTGGATTACCGCTTTAGATGATTAAGCTAGCCAGAGAGACTGCCATATGGCAGGGGGAATGGTGCGCACTCAGATAAGAATAACAACGGCTATTTAACAGTGCTGGTGCTCACGACTAAAGCAAAGATAAATAGCACTCGCGACCAGACTAAAGGTGTATAATTAGCTATTTTTAGAATTCGTATAACAGAAGGGTGCGTATAGAAGAATAAAATGAAATAGATGTAAGATGATGACTACTCAATCAATATCAAGCGGCAGTAGTGAATTGCGACTATAAAATCAGAAAGGCCAGATAAAACCAATAACTACTAATTAGTATAATGTATTGCACATTGATTTGCGACTCGCTAATAAAAAATTAGCAGACAATAAAATAGCATTGCAGACACGCTGCTATTGCGGTAGAAACCAAAGCTAATTGGTGTTCAACAGAAAATTGAAGCAATTATGGAAATTTGATTATAAAATAGCTTTCAATTTAATTAACAAACAGGTGGTGACGGTGCAAGTAACTGTACAGAACCTCTCTTCGAAAATTGCACACAATGAGACACTGCACACACACACAAAACAAGGTGACAAAAACTATTGGTCAATAGAAAAGCGATAAAGAAACAGATCTATAAAAGTAAAGATTAGACAATCCTGCCTGGTGAAGCATAGGAAGTCATGGGAAACAATAATTTAGAAGGCCCAAATCTAACTGAAGCAAAACTAAACAACTGACAATAGTTTGAAAAGTTGAAGTTTTGTTAATCTAGACTGGTCAAGTCTGGTGGACACACACCATAATTTAGCTGGCCTGTCGGCGCATCTTCTTGCCGCCGGTGGCATAGATGACGCCCATGACGGTGAGCCAGATGGCGCACAGGATGGCATAGCAGATGACCAGTGAGATGCCGCAGTGCATGCCAATGTTGAACTGGGCAGTGTCGTACAGGATGTAGCGTGCCGGATCATTATTAGCCTCCTTCAGAGTGACGCTGTTGACGCCGCTCGGCAGCAGGCTGACGGCGATGGCGACGCAGACGATGGCAAATAGAGAATGCATTCTTTCTTTTGATTTGTGTATTGGTTGGGAAAGAATGGATAATGCCGGACCAAGCTAAAATGGGTATGGTTTAGTACAATTAGCTAATAATAATAGCAAATAGTAGACATAACACAACTACCTAGCTACAAACTCTCAAGCTATTAAAGTTCAATTAATTCTTTTGAGAGTAAACGAGAAAGTGAAGCAGACAAAACGTCAAATAGTTTATCCAACCAACAGTTCACAGTATGCGCAATGCATTTTTTATTTAGCAGTCGCATCCGCGAATCAAAAGAAGAGCTACATAAACAAGCATCCCATTCTGGTGTTCCAGTTCTGAAATCAAGAGACTCAGACGCTCAAGCCTCGGCCTTGGTGGTCTTGGTATAGATGAACTGGGAGTGGTGCTTAGATACAGCCTTGATGAGGCCCTTGTGCTCCAGCTCCAGCAGTGCAGCGCGGGCCAGGCTGACGCGAACCTTCAAACGTTCGCTAACAACTGACGGCGTAATCAGCTTGTAGCTGGGCACCTCCTTGTAGAGCTTCTCATAGGTGGGCTTGTCAAACAGGCACATGTTGTTGAGCTTGTCGCGCACTTTGCCCTTCGACCACTTCTTCTTCTTGGCCTTGCCGCCACTGGACCCGGTGTCCTTCTTCTTGGCCGGAGCCGCCTTCTTTGGGTCGGCCTTCTTATCCTTGGGCGGCATGGAGCTGCAAAGTAAATTGAGTGACAACATTTTAACTTAATTTTAATAATCTATTGGTAGTTTATACTATTAAGTGAATTAGGCTAAAGAAACAATCCATATATTCTATATGCGCCATTTAAACATATCCTGTAAAATGTATTAGAAAGCCTAGTAAAAATAGGCTCAACACGTTTTTGATGAGTAGTAAGTCTTGGGCAACTAAAAAACTAAATTTGAAGACAAAGAACTAGCAAAAGGTTTTTCAATACTTATATCAAAAGGACCCCTACACAAAGTAGAACTTTCGACACTCATTGTGTTAGCAAAACTTGATTTATTTAAAGAAGAGTTTGTCTAAACCGAACTAGTGAAATTTAGTTAGTTGCATAATAAATACTGGCCTATTGAATAAGCTTATAAAAAATTTGTTCTTACTTATTACATATAATCAATTAGTTATACAACAAGAGCTTTACTATGTTCTTTTGCTATATAATCTAAATGTACCCTAATGTTCAATTACAATCCAATATACATTTGATACAATTATTTCAGTAGGTAACTCAACTAGCTTTCACTAAATAAAACATGCTTCTTATTGACTAAAGTCAGTCAGGAGTGGCAACTGGCAAAGTATGCAGACAGGACAGAAAAGCATTTAATCTAAGGCCCCAATACAATTTTCTTCAAGGAGTTTATTCTTTATTGTAACAATTAACAAGCATGATATTAAAATAGGCAGTACTTATCCCCACGGTACCGTAGAAATAATTTTTGTCTTATTCCTACAGTACCATGGGAATAATTTCCTGCTTATCCACACGGCACACTGACGAGATAGCTGTCCTATCTTCAACATATTCTGTGGGAATAATTTCCCACGAAATATATTATAGTTTCAAACGGGAATATTTCATATGGGAATAGTTTCAAACGTAGAGTGCGTAGGATTCGTAGCTCCAGACTCCAGAGATGTGTAAAGTAATAGACTGGATTATAGACTTAGAAGGCTTGAGCTATAAGATTAGAAAAATACACACTTCAGTTGTATTCTTTTAAATATATAAATAATAGAAATATATATTTTATATACTTAAAAAAGCCACCATATTGGTTAACTAATTGCGAAAAAAACAGAAAACTTTAATTTCTTTACTTGCTTTAAAAAACCGGAAGAAAAAAGGAAAATTGCAGTCATGATAAAAAGATAGATGATAGGACAGCTATCTCGTCAGTGTGCCGTGCAGATAAGCAGGAAATTATTCCCACGGAATATGTTGAAGATAGGACAGCTATCTCGTCAGTGTGCCGTGCGGATAAGCAGGAAATTATTCCCACGGAATATGTTGAAGATAGGACAGCTATCTCGTCAGTGTGCAGTGCGGATAAGCAGGAAATTATTCCCATGGTACCGTAGGAATAAGACAAAAATTATTTCTACAGTACCGTGGGGATAATCACTGCCATTAAAATATATAAAAAGCTAGTTGCTTAGAGTATATATTTGGCAAAAGAGCTGTTGGACTGAAAGAAACAAGAAAGATAATTTAGTATGCAAAATTCTTTAATTTACAGTTAACTAGTAACACTACCTATAGTCCATATCATATAGTTTATACCAGAAATATCCAGCACAAAATGTAGATTATGAAATAATGTTGACACAATTTGCATTAAAATTCAAAACAAAAAAGTAGTGCATAAGCCTAGGCCTATTCTTGCATAAATTAAATGTTTGGAAAAGTTTGGATGAAGTACAAAACAAGTCATTTATTAGCACAAATTTGGTTACAACCTATGCAATGATGTAGTACAGTAAAGTAAATTTACAAACTTTACATAACTTTTTGTTGTTTATAACAGTTTCTTACATATTTTATTCATTGTTTAATTTTTGCGCTTTGATACTGCTCATAAATGTTTTTATTAAAAAATCTAAAGCATAGCAGTTTTAATGCTTTTTGGGTTTTCTAATTCAAAATGTAATACTATGCTAAACACAAAACA
Organism: Macrostomum hystrix; assembly: GCA_950097015.1. Lineage (NCBI taxonomy): Eukaryota > Metazoa > Platyhelminthes > Macrostomidae > Macrostomum > Macrostomum hystrix. The sequence continues at coordinate 5,659,661 of CATNEN010000034.1, read as the reverse complement.
CAGCAATTTTTTTCTAAATTCATGGCATGCTTTTCTGATTGGCATAAAATGAAGAAAGCAGGTCTTATGTCAAATTTCTTCTGCTATATGGCCCACATAATCTAGTCTAGACTAAAAAACACTACCTCAGTAGCTCAGTAGCATTAAATATATATAAACCTATCGAGACATTACATAATCTTCTGTGGTGCTGGTCCCTTTTGTAAAATTGTGTTAGCAATCTACTATTATAAATCATGCATAACTGTGCCTTTTGAGCATTGACTTTTAGCACTTTATGATGATAATAATATTAATAATTGATTAGAGTTAAAGAAGAATAAATGTAAAAAATGTTTGCTTTGCTTAAGATTTTTGACACCATTAACTACAACTAGAACTATAAGAGCAATTGCTGCAAATGACAGAATGAGTGTCTGACTAAAAAAGTAAAGGCGCAAAACAAGCTTCTCAGTTTTAATGTGCCAGCCAAGCAACTGAAATAATGGACATAGGTTTATGTATGGCCAATATGGGCCATCTAATAATCAATAATAGTCGAAAATCACCACATTATAAAGTCATCATTTTTAGAACAAAATCTCACTGAGACTAGCGAACCAAAGTTAAAGAGACCAATATAAAAGATAAAAGAAATGCTAAGACATCATGTTGTCTAATAGCGGGACAGCTAAATGCACGCTTACTAAAACTGACAGTCTGAGCCTGCCTCGATAGTTTTAATAGATAAACAATTTCGGATGGAAGAACGATACAATTCAAATATTTTATAAACAGCAGGGCTAAAACAAAAATACAAGCTAAGAGCATCATTATTGCATCTAATCAACACCACCCAGCGGAAAAAAAGGATTTGTATCTCAAGCTAAAGTATTACCTTTTAAGCGGTTTCCATTTTGCGTGAATAAACTTTTCACGTGTGCGAATTTGTACAGTAAAACGCACAGAACGTACTAAATACACGACGTATAGTTTACTTCGCTGGGCTACTGGGCTAGGGTTTAAAAGCAGAGGTTAAAAGAGTATATAAAAATACACATGCTATACCCGGAAAACAAGTTGTGTTCTTCTGCATCGAGATGCTATCACATGTTGCCACGAATATTATAGGTCGCTATATTTTAGAGCTTTCTATCAGGACCACAGGACCATTCCCCACCGAATCGCAAGAATAAAACAAAATTCCAAATATTAAGTTCGGGAGTTATATGCTCTTTCGCTCAATACAGTATTGAGCGACCTGTATAGCAGATCGGAAAATTATGCCTCGCGTGCAAACAATAGTGGCCGGTCCAACAAATGACTGTAGTAGATTTGGATAGACAGGGGAGAGAGGAGAAAGATGAGAGATGAGATAGGGAAGAGATAATAAAGGGGAGAAATGAGGCAGGGGGGAGATGATACAGGAAGAGATATGACCGGAAAAGAGGAGACAAATGAGAGATAAGGCAGGGAGAGATGAGACAGGGGAGATGAGACAGGAGAGAGATGAGACAGGGAGAGTTGAGAAAAGGAGAGTTGTGAAAGGCGAGAAATTTTAGACTGGATAGATGAAAAAAAGTAGATATGAGACAGCTGCAGGGAGAGATAAGAAAGATAGAGAGGTGTTGGAAAGGCTAGAGCGCTACAATTGCATGAATCGGGAGCTTTGCGGGCCGAATCTGGCTGGTGGGCCGAATCTGGCTGGTGGGCCGGAGTTTTCTAGAACTTAAGGTTTAAAACGAGTTAAAGGTTTTAGAAGTCACGGTTTTAGGCAGGTGTTATTGAGTTTTATCCAGATCATGTTTTGCAGATTTTTTTGCTGTTGTTCCATGTAAAATATCTGGGTCTCCGGCACTGCGAACAAAGCAATGGCATTTTAGTGATGATTTAGCTGCTGAGGAGAGGGTTGTTGGTGAGTAGTATATCAAGGTTTATGTCATATTTTCTCAGCATAGCGTATGCTGCAAGGAAACGCACAAACCAATTTTATTCGAAAATTATTGGTGTTAGGCTGTATTCACTCTGCGTGACTCTGGACTTGGCGGGCTTCACTGTACGTTGCGTTATGATTTGCTGGCTAAGTACGTGTTATCGCTCTCAGTCCTGCTGTGCGCGTTCTATTGTTATATTGCTTATCTTATCTTGCATGTACATGGCTGGTTTTAGTCCTGGGGTTGGGGCTGCTCAACTCCAGTGTGCATGTTATTGAGCCACAATATATTGACTATCGCATCGCTTTCGCCTAGCTTTTCTCAAGTGGTTTTCGACACATCGCAAACTCTCGCCTTGGCTTGTCTCGGCTAACAATTAGAAAGCAATTTAGCTGGCTTGGAATTTATTGCACTCATTGACCCCATCTCTTCTCACAGAATAAACACTTAACTGAATTGGCAAGTTCAATTAAGGTTAAGAACTGTAGTTCTGAAACTAGGCTTATGAAAAATGTTTTAAATTAAAAAAGCGAGCTGGTGAAGGTGAAAGTGGAGGCTGTGAATGTGTTGGTCCTAATTAAAATATACGTTTGCTTGTGGTAATCTGGAGATGAGAAATATAATTTATCTTCGCTCTACTTCTCGTGCTGAGAGATAAAGTACAGAATTAACTTGGGAAGAAGTTCAGAGGGATGCGGTTTGTTAATTTCCGTATTTTGACTTCTAAATAGCATTTTGACACGTCTGCTGTTGATAATTCAAAAATAAGTATATGTAATGGACATGCAATAAGTTGCTATGAAAATGCTTTCGCACTTGCTTTACTAACTCGCGGGTCCAATGGTCTAGATTGAGGGGTGCATAAGTCAGCATAACGGTTATGTTTGTTTTCTGCCAAAAATATTTTAAAAAAGGCACAATGCTCCTAATTGGTACGTTGCCTCAAATCTGAACCGCCCACTATTCACGTAAAATCACGTGATAAGATAATTCTTAGAATGGCGCGATTTGAATTCGGCAGTCTAAATGAAGTGACCTGCATGCTTATGATTAATCGCGAATTCCACTTGAGTATCGATAAAGGGAGCTGTGTTGCTGGCCTGTGCATAGATAGCTTAAACAACCGAGCGAGATAATACGTATGGTGTGTCATTTTCACAATGGGTTAGTATGCCGAAACAGGCCAAGTAATGCATGTCTTTATCTTTTGAAATTATCAATGGCCTTAAAAATCAAGCCACGAATTGTCCATTATTAAAATGTATTAGGTTTTTACTGCTAATGAGCTGTCATGATGGAAACATTGGATTCAGGAATCGAAGAAAACTGTTTGTATTCATGGGTTAGGAATGATTTTTAAGGAGAGCCTATTGTAACTTTCATTTTTCATAAAAATCAAGGATAGATGTAATGTCATCACTCCAAAGAAATTGAAGAATGAGAAAATGAGAACGAAGATTAACTGAACGGAATCAATGAGCTGCTAAATGAGTAGCCATGAATCGTCCAATGGGAGTTCTTAGCGCAGGAGGCTCAGGATGAGAAGCACCGCCCCTGTTAGCAAGACGCCACTGGCTCGAAGGGCCGACGAGCCGCTGTAGAAGGAGTCCGTGCCACCCACAGGCATGTAGCAGAGAGGCTGCAACCGCGTATTGCAGTCGGCCTGCACTAGAGTACGTTGCTGAGAGGCGTACACGCATCGGTGATTTCTGCTGCCGGGAAAGCAGGGACTCGTGCAGCTTACGGACTGGTTAGCACTCACTCGGATATTGTTAATCCACCGGTAGGAGGTGTAAGATCCACTGGGCTCGGCCGTCATGCCGATCCAGACATTGGGGGCTCCGACACGCTGGAGGACGCTGGCAATGTTGTCGCGCTCGGAGACGAGCAGGTTGGATTTCTGCAGGTTGCAATAGCGCTGGGCTGGGCCAAAGTCGAACACTGAGAAAGTTGGCAAACCGACGCACTGCGAGTAGCCGTCTAGCAACATCGGAAACCAGCCTGAAGGGCAGCCATTGGCGGGCAGGAAGGTCAATGACAGATGAACCCCAGATGATATTCCAACCGGGGAACTGCTGGTGCGGAAGCTGATGTACAGCCTGTTAGTATTGCTGATGAAGTTCTGATTCTTGTCCCTGCTGTAAGTGATCGAATCCCAGCTCGACAGGTAGCCACCGATTGCGTCAGTGCGAATGCTGATGGAGGCGGAAAAGGCGAACAAGTTGGTGTCCAAAACCTGAACGATTATGCGACCTCGTTCAGTGGCCTGGATTGAGATGAAGCAGTTCACGTTTGGCTGGTAGCTATAAGAACCTTGAACACGTGTAATAACCTGAAGGTTAGGTGTGCTGAAAGGGTTCCAGTTAACCGTATTCCCCCACTGAAAGGACAGTACACGATTTGCTGAGCGTTGGCGGTGACGACGACAACAATCAGTAGAGCAGCTAACAGTTGAACGATTGGGACGGCCATTTTTGTCTCAGGAAAAGGCTTTTCATTCCAGATTTTAGAGGCTTGATTTTCGTGTGCAGAATCGATGGCTTTTATATTAGTTCGCTTTCAGCACAGCAACCAAAACCTAGGCCTCATAAAGTGCCCTCTATTTTTTGGACATAGATAAGATGGCTTCGACTAGCTCTGCCTAGCATAGCGAACCGAAGCCAATACGAGATAATGTCTTCTAATGCCCAGAAAAAGCTGATTAGAATGCATTCCAAGCTTGACTCCATGGCAACTAAACGGAGCATGGTTTTTCGGGTTTGTACTACGATCACCTGGCATGATTTTTTTTGGACAGGCCAATCGCGATAAGATAAACTCATGAAAATACAATTCGAAGCGCTCTTCAAGTTAGCTCATGTCGTGAATTTTTTGCAGATGCGTTGCCTAGATACAAATTAATTGTTTGATTTATTATTGATTAGAGTGATTATTAATATTTTGTATTGCTAGACTGAGAACAAAAACATTCCTTCGACTTTGAATATTCGTTTTCCAAACCATTAACAGTAGACCACGCAATTTTCCACCCTGGGCAAAGAAGGCAGGGGGCATTTCAAGTAATCACGTTTGATTCCAAACCGAATCACAGATTTTCGTGAAAGTCCACCATTTGCATCAACACTTTCTGCCCTTCACAATGAACTAAATTTCAAAGCCATCCGGCGTCAGCATTGTTAAGATACATATCAGTGATTCTTGGCAATGACCCTGGTGACAGCTCTGCAGTTTGGCGAATCCATATTGGTTCAATAATTTAATTTCACCTGTCGTAGGGCCCTTCATTTTTAGCGTCCCAGGCACCAGAGTCCTCTTCATCGCCGCCGTCTGGAGTACTGGCGGCGACCGTGGGGACCATTAATAGAAGCACCCGATCAGCATGTCAAAGACGGCTGCATTCCCAAAGCTGAAATTGAATAATCTTATTTTGCGTGCAGTCTTCAGTCAGTAGACATGATGGGATCCTGGTGCTTTGAACAAAGGTCCCTGCGACTGGTGACATTGTTTGTAAATTAAAAAATGGTGCCTCTATTGGTGGCTTTTGCGTGTACGCTTACGTTTACTGTTGGAAATCTCGACGATGACGATGTTTTGTGATTGTGGAAGTTGGATAGAGGAAAATCTGGAAATTGTAAAATTTTTGCTCGAGTTATGTATTTTCATTGCGATCGGTTGACTATTTTGGGAGATATAGAAGAAAAATGTGGGAATAAAAAACATTTGGTCTTTTTCTGTATAGTGAGATTTTTTGAGATTTATGAGAACGATCGTTTCTTAATGTAATTTTATACGATGCTTTGCCTGCATCGAAACAATAATAATGATCATTTTTGCATGAAGGCTGTGACATCATTTGGTGACAGTGTAGCCGCAGCTAGCGTGAAAATACCCTGGCACACAGATACCGCCAGCAGGCACACGCTCACACATTTGCAAATTTACCTCGACTTTGCACTCCGCGCCCCAAATGAAAATGGCGTCTCGCGCAGATTCGAGCTCAGGAATCCCGTAGCGAAATTCGTACGCATTACCTCGACGGCACTAACCAGCATTAACTGGAGTTGTACTTTGGGTGGATGTGAATGCGCTGCGCAAGAGCTGAGGATTAGGTCTAATCTAATGTACTGAGACGCACCGAGTCTCAGTGATCTCTGTATTTGAATTCAGGCTTTAACACCGAAATTCGCTCAGCACTTGAAAGTTCGATTGTAAGCTCAAAATCTCACGATTTCTGTGTTCGGCTCTGTACAGTGAGTCGAGTATACCGGCTGTGTCCCCGCATCAAGACGATTGCTCAACTCTATAGTGAAAGTTTTCGTCGTTGTTCATTTATTTTGGCCGTTGTCTTTTCATTATTCGATCTGTGTTTAATCTGGGGAAGTGCCAAAATTTCCTACAGACCTTTCCATTGAAGCTGCGTGGACAAAAGCTTACAGTTAACTTCGCATGGTTAATATCTAATTAATAAAATTAAATTTGACTTATAAAAAAGACAAATCAAAACATTGAATTTAAGTATCTCTCTCTATAAATTTATATCTTTCTGTTTTTCAATAAAAATGAACCATGAGTTGCCACATGAAATGTCCATATGACCACATCACAGCCATACAGCATCTGTCATTGAAAACCATTATGCTAGTGTCAGAAGCTTATCAGAGTTTTCTTGTCTACCTGAATATAAATTTATTAGCATTAGCGTTAGCAGGCCTATATGCCGTGATGTAAGCTTGGGAATAGCAGCTTCCTGCTAAACAAGGGATCAGAAGGATGACAAAAAATTTCTTAGCACTGCGTGATGACGTGTCGAAAGAGATCACCACTTGCGTCCCTAAAAAATCCAATGGGCATAGGAACCACCCATCTTACCACATATTTCGACTTTCATAAGAAACTGCTCCCTATGCTCAATGTCTGATTCAAAATAATCCTAGTAGAAGAGAATGCATCAGCCTTAATCTCTCGTATTGCGACGAGATACTCGCGGCTGTCGAGCTGGCAGCTTCGAGAAGTCATAATAAACAAAAGAAGCTTTAAACGCGAACAGGCGTTATGCGACATTGGCCAGCGAAATCGATGCCTTTCCGAACTGCCAACCGCGTCTGTGCAGTTTTATTTATTCGCATAGATCTTCATGATTAGGGAGAATCAGACATACTATCAAACTCTGGCGGGAAAAGTTTGAACAGCGTGAATTGAATAGACATGTGCACCTTTGATAACATCTGGAGGTGCCGTCACAGCATTAAATTTTGATGGTGCGATACTACATGCCGTCTTCGTTGGTTCAGAAACCGGAGTATTAATTAAAGCCGAATGCTACTCCGCTTCATTAGGACTTTCGGGATTCTGTCATGTCTGTCTTTGGATGAATTCCTTCGGTCATTGATAAAGAGACTTTGAATATCAAGCAGTTATCCGATGGGGCAGGAGAGTCTACCGATGCGGCAGCGCTTGCTGAGTCGCCTTCGATGGCTGCTTGACTGAGCGACCACCGGCACTATATCAGCTTCCACAACATCATCGTTGGTATCGACGTCGGCGTCGATTAGCCGGCTGTAATCAACGGCTGCGCGGAGTTCGGCTGCCAGGCGTCGCAGGCTGATGGCAGCTTGGGCAGCTCGCCGGAGTCGCATCTGTGCCAGCCAGCTGTAATATCGGTGTCCTGGCCGAGAAGCTGCGAAAAAGGAGTGAGTGAAGAAGTCTACGAGTTGTAGGAGTATTGGTTTATACTAAACAAAAAGTTACAATAATGGTTGCCGGAGCCAGATGCACTGAAAGTGCACTAGATGGAATATAAATTACATTGCCCCGCCCGCAAAGAGAGCGTTTCGATCTCAGTGAACGACTATAATATCTCGCATTATAAAGGATTCGGCTAAATTGCATGAAATAACTGAGCATTAATAAAAAATGGTGATTTCACTCTCCTATCAAATATAGCTCTTATATTTAACTGTTGATCACATCTTGCCGAACAGAAACTGAAATCGAACGAAAGATCAATTAGCAGAATTAAAGCTAGAATCTCCGATCTTGCACAACATGTAGAATTTTCCAGCCTGCAAGGTGGGCTATTTAATCGTCTTGAAAATGTCAACGAGCCCGCATGGCATTAAACCATCAAGGTGGATTGCTTTCCAAAAGTGGATAGGAACAGAAGGTTGATTGATGGAAATATTTGATTGTTCTCCGCATGAAAGGCTGGGTTTCAGTTGGCAGTCCTGTGCAGATAAAAGCAATGGCCCAGTTATTGTCTGCCTTCTCGCTTACTATAGCGATGCATTAGACTTATTGCCCGCACAAGCCTCGGCAAAGCGACAGAATCCTCACTCCGTACTGTAATTTCAATTTCATTGAAAGCGAAAGCATCACTGCTTTGCCTGTCCTAAAACTATAGTCGTCAGGAGAATTCCCATTCAGGATTCACAATAATGCCAAGCGTTTTAACCAATATCTGCATCCCTACCTGCAGCTTCTGTTAAAGCAGCATTAATGAAAGCGTCATATTATCATATTAGCCAAGTTCATTTACGCCACCGGCGCAAGTGATTCAATCAAAGGATTCAACCTGACTTTGAAGAATGGAATTTGCTTTGAGAATGTGTTACAAAGAGATGGAGCAATGCGAAAAGCAGATACACATACTGCAGATCGGCTGCTTCAAAGAAGCCACTGTTTCCTTTATTGGCTCTAATTTCACAACTTTCTATGAGATTTGAAATCCAAAATGAAAAAGCTGCAAATAAATACGAGATCCTTTCTCCTAAGTCGCTCTCTCATCCTTATTTGCGCCGCAGTGTATACTGCTTGATTTCCAAGCCAGTTTAAAATGGGCATCGCATTTAGAGAACATAACAGGCTGTTTCATGTACTCATCTACTCAGCCTGATCTGATAAGTGATCAATAGGTAGCTTCTAGGTAAAGCAGTCAGCCATTACATGTCACTCTAGTGGGGCAGCTAGGCAAATGCACACATGCGAACGTAGTGTTGTGATTTCCCTTAAGAAGCAGTCAAACATTGGGCAGTGTGTGCTGACAAGAGGGGTGCGTCTTCAGTGCCACAGCAGAGCAGCAGAGCCAATTTCCGGCATCGCATTGACCCCCCGTGAACGCTGCTGTTCGGCCCGCCCTCAAAGGTGCGCATTTCATTCGTCTCCGAGGTGGAGCCGAATCAGGCAATTACATGGCATTAAGCAGTACAAAATTACTGCAATTTATCTTTGCTTACTTTTTTTATACCTCTATAACATACTTATTTCAGTCTGTAAGATGCTTTTGTCTTTGAGATCGAATAATTACCGACGACATTGGAGGGTACTAATAGACTAATTCAAGTTTAATTAAAACCCTAAAATTCTGCATTTAGTGTTATTTAAAAACACTCACACCGCTTCTTTCAGGTTTCTCGTAATAGATTTATAGGTTTCCTAAACAGCTACAACCACTAGACGGATCCTGATTTCAAAACACTGCTAGAACAAATAGGTGTCTGTCAGCTGTACTCTGTGAAAAAAGGTGAGACCGCGATAGTTCTCGGGCTACTACGAGGGGTCGAACTATGGCTTACCCTGACCGATTTCGGGCACATCCGGCTCCAAATCGATTCTGTCGCCTTCGACATCCTGGTAGCCTTCCGGGCTCCTCGGCTGCCACGACAGCTGGTCCATTTCGTCAGATGAGGCTGCAACAGCGGCAATAAGAAGCACAAGCCAGCTAGCAGCAGCAGCCAGACTTGCTGAAGCATTCGAGGTCATCTTCTTATTTGGAATCGTCCTGCTCTCCCTGCAGTTTGGAGTTATCGACCGTCGCCCAGGTGTTGAATTCTCCTCCCCCCTCAGTAGCGAAGGCGTCAAGCAAAGCTGAGCTGCGGCGCCGCTAGTGGCAGAATTTCAAGGCTTTGGCGAGGAGCCGGGAGCTGGGGCGGGTCGTTGGACGCGTGTCGCTTCGGATTGGCTGGGTTGGGGATCTGCTGGCATTCTGTAGCGTGGGAGGGGCCAATTTATTGAAAAGATGCTGTCCTGACGACAGGTCTATGAAAGCGCGTTCTATTTTCAGATCTGGGAAGGATGCTAGAAAAAAACTGACAAAATTACGTAGGCTGGTTTATCAATTATGTTAACTCGGAACCAATCCATATTTAGCACAGCACTAAGACGGAATACTTTGGGGTATCTAGTACAGATCTATAGTGACATGACCATATTTTTCTCTAAAATTCGTCATTTTAGCAAAATATTCTCCACGTGCAAGTAAAGGAAAACGTTGAAGGTTTGTTTTTGCTACCGGTTGGTTAAGGCTAGAGAACTAAGGTTAAATGCATATGCAAAAAATTGATGGCGTTAAAAAAGCTCTGTTTCCTAGATACTCGTAGATTAGGCAACCAGAAGCTGGCAAGCTGCAAACAACAAGACAGAAAATTCCTTAGCAAAGTAGACTATATCGCAGGAAAAACCTAATTGAAGAAGTTAAAAAAATAATATTCCTTGTCTGACAGCAGACGATAAGCTATTATATTTAGTGGTACTCGAACAACGAGACACTGTCTGAGATCATGGCAAAGTATATAATTAATACATTGAAGTTCCGAGAACAACTGCTCTGATGCTCAATGTACCCTATGTTCTTGTCGTTACATCCTTTTTGGTTACCATTAACGTGCTAGTTATTTTCTTATTCATTTTTTATCTCAAATATTTTTTCGTCCCAATACCAAAATTGATGTTGTTGCTTGTTACGTTTCCATTTAAGCTCGGGTGCCAACATTTTTCAAAGGTTTTGTTTATAGTGAAAATAGTAAAAAAGAACCACAACCCTGCGTGAGAAAACTTTAAAATACTAACAATTAATTCCAAAGTGTAAGTTATGCAATAGTTGCAAATCGGCAGTACTCTGTGACATCGCATCGACATCGCAAAATTCGTTCAATATAATAATAATCCGCGCCGATCACAGCTGGCCAAGGAGGGGAGCTTTAAATCGTCTGTTTCAGGGCAAGTTCACGGAGAACACTCACCACGTCGAGCTGTCCATCGAACGCCTCGGTCAACTTCCCTGTCTCTTTGACTTAGCTGCAGGGGGCATCCTCTGGATGCAGCATCCAGAAAATCTAGGTTGTCGTGCCCGGTACCGCATTGATACCGCCCCCGGTGCATACCAGCTTCATTCAGATCTCGTAACTTAACTTTAAGGCAGAAATTTGTAGATTTTGCTCCTAGCACAGCTCTATCCTCCATCGAAAATCACTTGCTGCGATTCTGACTTCGGCTCCTGATACGAAACAGACTTCGGCTCCTGATACGATTCTGACTTCGGCTCCTGATACGAAACTGACTTCGGCTCCTGATACGAAACTGACTTCGGCTCCTGATACGAAACTGACTTCGGCTCCTGATACGAAACTGACTTCGGCTCCTGCTGCGATACTGAATTCTGCAAAAAAATTAATTACATTTTTTGAATAAAACGAAAAATCTAGCTCGTATGCATTTTACCCAAAAGTAGGCAACGAAAAGTAAGAATATGTTAATATTTGCTGGGTACTTGTTGGTACCTTCTGTAATAACTAAGGCCGAGGCTATTTTTAGTGTGCAGACAAAACTCTCATTTTTACTGCCACGCTGAGCGCGCGTCAATATATTATTTGCTAGAACTGGGGTGGCGACACCCACCCGCTCCGCAACCAATCAAACGACCCAGGTGTACACCTGGGCCTGGCTCACGTGCGTACGCACACTACACCTTCTTCTTTAGGTGCCGTTATAAAATTTCTCAATTAATTACAAGTAGATTTTTCGTAGCAGCCCTTCTTTAGTCGCACAATTGCACATTTATCCCAAAAGTAAGTTTCGGTCAACAATAAAAGGCGAACAGTTTGAAGGAAAGTCTTAAAACTTTAACAGTAGTAAAAACTGGTCAAGGTAACTCCAAAAATTTGCCGCCAAGATCCACGCACTTTTGCCAGCGCCGTACCCACGATTGAAAGGCTGCATCTCAGCCGCCGGTTGATGAAGCATTGTTCTTAATCTGCTCCACAGAGGCAAAATGTTGACAACGAAGACTGTCCTTCCTTCTGGGAAATTTATACTTGTAGAAGTCCGCTGGAGCCAAATCAGGTAAATTGCGTGATTGTGCCAGGACCTACCAGCTCCAGGACTCCAGGAGCTCCTCGACTCTTCTGGCGCGCTGCACAGGTGCGTTGTCGTGGTGAAAAATCACGCCTTTCTCCAGCAAACCAGGCCGCTTTTTCCTGATGGCTGGCCAAAATTTTTCTTGCAGTACCGGTAATATTCTGCATCGGTAATATTCTGCATTCACCTTGGTGCCGATTCGCCAGTCCACCAGGACCCCATGGATGTCAAAGAAGACTATGTGCATCACCTTCAAGGAGCTCTGCTTCCGTTGAACCTTCTCAGGACTCGCCGATCCCCATGGAAGCCACTGTGCTGACTGGCGCTTGAGCTCAGGATCCCACTCGTAGACCCATGTCTCGTCTCCTGTCACAATTCTGCTGAGAATGTTGCTTCCCTCTCGATTAAACCGTAGAAGGTTTTCTTGCGCCAGGGTCACCCTCTCCTTCATTTGGTGCTCAGTCAGGAGATGAGGCACCCACTTTGCGAAGATCTTCTGCATGTTCAGCTGCTCAGTAAGAATGCGATGCACTGTGCTGTGAGGAATGTCCAGGAGGTCCTCGATCTTATTGCAAGTCAATCTGCTGTCCACAGTGACTGCAGCTTTGAAACGCTCAGAATTCGCATCAGCAGTGGCTGTTCTTGGCCTTCCAGACCGCTCTTTGTCTTCCATCGACAGCCTGCCTCCTTGAACTTCATGGACCCATTTCCGAACCGTTTGAATTGATGGAGCATCTTCTTTCAGAACAACTTTTCCAAGCTCTTCATGAATCTCTGATGTTGATTTGCCAGCCAAAACTAAAAAACTTGATGATGTTTCTGACGTCAAATCGTGTGAAGGAAGCCGAAGTGGCCATCTTTGCAAACAAGCTGTGTTTAACTTGATGCCCTGCAGACTGCATTTGCCTTCAAACTTGTGGTGCCTTTTGCCATAGACATATAGATGGAATGACTAACCGCGTTTGCCAAAAATGTACCTAAGAAAATGCATACTACAGCGAAACTTTTTTTCGGGATACTGGGCCCTCTACAATCCATGCTTTAAAACCCGATGCTAACCTGCCTGACCGCTGCATAGTGACCTAATGGAAAGTCACATCGCCATGTGGTGCTTGCGGCCTTAGTGAAATATGTACTCCCAAATGAACCAAGTCTCACTACATGTTCATCCTAACATTCTGCTAGTCTCAGATTTTACAGCCTTTTCCGACACTCAAATGACGAAACAGCGAAGTCTTTTTATCATTATTTATTCATGCTTAATGTATTAGGTTAAAGAATTTTGTCCTTTGCGATGCAAGTAAAAGCGCGGGCCTACGAATGTATAATCCATATTGAACTACGTTGGCATTAGAGTGAAGCTAAATTAACAAGCTAGAAGCGAAAAATTACGAGTTGTTGTTCTTGTTGTTTTCAAGAGACGCTGCAATCCATTACCTTGGCAAGCAAGTTGCAGACCTCACAGTATAATAAACCAAAAGCTCAAAGGGCTAAATTTAGCTTCGCAATGAGGCGATAAGCCTCCTTCGCATAAGGACCATCCTTCCATGTTTGAGTTCCAGTGTTGAGTGTTGAGTGTTAGAAGCGTGACAACAGGAGGCGTGGCTACAGCTCAAGTTTGCTCAAGCAGTGATGAGGCAACTAATAATATTGCCGCCACTGCTCAGCACCTTCCATGTTTGAAGGCCGAAGAAGAAGGTTAAAAGCGTTTGCCGTCGCCTTATCATAGATGCATATTGGAAGACAGACCAGAGCAGTAAAAACTGACCAGCAGAGTAGAAAATATATATGTACATTTGTTAGACAGCCAAACATGAAACATGTATGGCTGATTCGCATCGATGCCTGATCTTTTATTTCCATTTCATTCGTGCAGCCACTGCGCATTTCATAGTCCATCTATTCATCAATAGGAATTTTATGGATGAATAGATTTTACTTTACTTCAAATCCATTTTCTCGTGATTTCTGCCTCTAATTTTGGGACACTCGTTAATAAGGAATGAATAGAGCTTCATTTAGCCAGTATTCTATTGAAATACCTGACGTTGACAGTTTTTCGCAAAAAAATGAAAATGGCGCGAATGATTAATTTTATTTCTGTATCTTCGTACACTGTACACTAGCTAGCACCTGCGGGCTAGAAGCTTAATTTATTAAATTACATAGTTCTCCAATGTGTGAAATACATGAGTACCAGCATCAACTGTAGTGGAAATCCGTGTGGTGTGGTGGCCTCATTTAGTCCGCGGAAAGAGAAAAAGCTGCCCATGCCCAACTGTACATCATGCCCAACATGGGTCATCCTACTATGCTAAATCACTAAGTTTTTCAAATGTAGCAGCAAGTGTTATTCGATGCTAAAACTAAGGTAAGATTTTTTAAGCATAGCTGCAAGTATTATAAAATTCAGGACTAGGAAAAACAAAGTTGAGCACAGCTAAAAGCGTTATTCATTTTAAATTTTTACATTTTTCAAGCATTGCTTCAGGCGTTATTCTATTCAAAACCCAATGAAGACTGCTAGAGCATACCTGTAGTGTGGGCATGTTTATTATAAAATGCGTATATTTCTACTTGAAGTAACTTAATCGCGCACGTCAATATTAATGAATTATTATAATGTATGTTAATATTAGTTGTTAATGCATGCGCGCCCCAGCCCAGGCCTCGGATTTAATTTATTTGTTTTTTGCTAAAGGGAGACATTGTCTTCCTGCTTAGGAACATTCATTACCTCCTGAGGGACATTCATTACCTGCTGAGGGAGATTCATTACCTGCTGAGGGACATTCATTACCTGCTGAGGGACATTCATTACCTGCTGAGGGACATTCATTACCTGCTGAGGGACATTCATTACCTGCTGAGGGACATTCATTACCTCCTGAGGGACATTCATTACCTGCTGAGGGACATTCATTACCTGCTGAGGGACTTGGGTCGACATCCATGCTTAGTAATTTGTGTAAGTCTTTCTCAACTGTCCCTGGCGTACTGAGTTTTAGTGCTTCTTATTTTCAAATTTAATTCAGAAAATTTGGCATTGGAAAATTTACTTTTTGCTAAAAGAGGACATTCTTCTCTGCTAAAGGGGGTCATTGGTTACCTGCTTAAGGGGGTCATTAGTTTTCTGCTAAAGGGAGGCATTGGTTACCTGCTTAAGGGGGTCATTAGTTTTCTGCTAAAGGGAGGCATTGATTGAATACTGCGAAGGGATATTGGTTGACTGCTGGGAGAGATTTGTTGCCTGCTGGGCTGAGTAAAATCGTTTCTCTGCTATATGGGGGCAATGGTTTCCTGTCAAAGAAAGGGGCAAATATTTCTTGCTGGCGGTTTGGTAGCCTTGTAATATGGAGGTTCTCTTCTGCTTGGGGGAAATTTGTTCTTTGCTGCTGGGGGGACATTGCTTCTTTGCTGCTGGGGGGACATTGCTTCTTTGCTGCTGAGGGGACATTGGTTCTCTGCTGCTGAGGTGAAATTAGTTCTCTGCTGCTGGGGGGATAGTATTCGCACGTACCTTAGTAGCATTAAGCCGAGTAGTATCAAACGTAAGTTACTTTTGTAATTCTGCCCCAATTGGTATTCAGACCGAATGTGTATTGTGTACTGGTGTACAGTGTTAATATATTAGTTGCATTTGAACGCATTTTTCGGGGATACGCAATTTTTCCCTGTCCGAACATTCGCAAACAGGACTACTATCAGTAGATGATTCTGGTGAATCATGAGTCACTGGATTCCCGGCCATTTTTCCCTTTAGTTCGTACTCGTATTTGTACTCTAAGAGCTTGATAAGATACTTAATCATAATGAAATTACTGGCAACTCAGCGTTGAAACTTATATGGGAAAATGGGAATTTTCCGAGGTCGGCTTTAGGTCGGCTTTAATATAGGCTATTTTAATTCTGGAATTTCAAATTCTAAGATCCTCAAAAAGCAGAAGAAAGTGCCAGTAGTATTGAGTAGCACACATATCCTCTACCCTGACGAAAAATCAAATTGTTGCATCAGAAAGTTTCGCCTATCTGTTCAGTGTATTTTCTGTCCAGAGTGGAGGGTTGGCAGTCGGTTTGAAAATGGGGCGGAGAGGTGGCCGTTCGCACAACTTATATTTCTGGAAAGAGCTTGAAGTGCTGATTTCAGGGATGTGATTTGTTTTACGAAATTTGAGAAACTGTGGATGCTGTAAGCGGAGAAAGTCTTGCAATGCATTCTGACAGTGCATTGTGCGCGCAGCAGGTGGGCGCGGCGGTCGGCAGAGCGGGGTCTGATTTATTTAGTGAAATCAGGTGTACACTAAGTGGGGCGGAGAGGAGGCTGTTGAGAAAATTGTTTCTATTTTTAATTCGCACCTCTGCCTTGGCTGAGTGGAATGTGCTTACAAAAAGAGCTGGCCTGGGGCTACCTTCACTGTCCTAAAAAATGGACTATTTTAAGTTAAAGTGATTGAAGGTTCATGGAGTTCTCTTCGCATAGTTAGAGTTTGACGGATGGAAAATCAGGTGATGGGAAATCTCTTCCCTTAACTTCTTCCGGAGGAGGAATACCGCTCGTTAAAATTATAAAGACTAGAAACTTAGCTGTGAGTTTATCTTTGATTTCGTAAAACCGCTCAGCTTGCCTGCCTTCCCTTTCCACCCTGCTCGGAGGGTGAAAAGCGGTCATCAATGGTTACAGCCGAGGTTGAAGAAGCAACCAGCTGTAACCCGCTTCGCGCTCAGAAAGGCAGGCTTGGCCTCGTCCTCGCGGGTTTGGGTCCAGGGTCAATTTTGGTTGACGTCCTGGCGAAACATACTATAGAAATGATCCCTAAAAGTATGATCTTAAAAACTTTTTAAATTGTTGAGTGCGTGGGTATATTTCTGGACTAACAACTCTGAAGTTCAGTTTTACTTTTCGTAACACTTATTGAAGTATTTTTGTTTTTTTTAACAAAAATGGTAATAAGACTGTGATTAAGTAATACTTCATAATATTATTGTATTAATAATAGAAAAAATATTTTCTGAAAGAAATATTTTACAGAAGCGTAGTTAATCTACTTGCGAGTAAATACTACAATCATTTAAGTGAAAAACGCCGAATACTTAGAAATCCTACTTTATTATTTATCGAATACTACTTACAGTAAGCACTTTGCGTCTGATAATTCATATATCATAGATCGTATCTATCTATATATATAAAAGTGAAAACTCTGTCTGTCTGTCTGTCTGTCTGTGTGCAACCTTTTGTCTTTATAGACGCCGAAACCGCTCAACCAAATCGCACCAAACTTTGCACATACCTAAAACCACCTACGCTGAGTGCAATAGGCTACTCAAATTCCTGAAAAATCATTTCCTTCCTGCTCAAAAGTGCAAAAAACTGCTCAAAAATCGTCAAAAAATCACTCAATTCGACATATCGTCGCCCCACTTTGTCAGATTTTCTCCAAATTTGATCCACTTACACTTTACATGTTTTCCAACAATGCTGTCAATTTTGAACATCTCTACTCAATCCAGAGCAAAGCTGCATCATCTCAAAGTGAGTCACTTTTTGTTTTCCGAGGACAGCCACCCCAACTCCCCTCCGCCACTCTGCGGGCCAAATTTTATTACAGCCACCCCCTCCCTTCCCCGGGCGCCGAAGCCCCAGACTGTACATTGTATTTCAAGCCGTGAATGTACACAGCCCAAACCCCTAGACTGTCTACTGGCCCCCAAGCAGCACTGAGACTGAGTGCGGTGAGTGCGGTGGCGTCCCAGTGCGTAGGGCTCTCCGGTCGATATTTCTCTCCAGCCAGCCTGGGATAGAAGAAAGAGAAAGGCTGGCGTTGACTGGCTGTCAGAGAGGGCAATTCTGTGTCCTAGAAATGATGCCGCCAACGAAATTAACTACCAACTGCTTCAGGAGTTGCCAGGTGCAGTTTTCACCTACAAGTCAATTGATACAACGTTTACTGATGACACCGCTGTGGAGTATCCTGTTGAGTTTCTGAACTCTCTAGATCCTCCTGGAACTCCATCGCACAACTTGCAGCTGAAAGTTGGGGCACCAATTATGCTCCTCCGCAACCTGAATGCGCCAAGGCTGTGTAACGGCACCAGACTGATAGTCAGGCGGCTCTTCCCACACGTGATTGAGGCCACGATAATGACTGGATCTGGCAGAGGAGAGTCTGTGTTCGTTCCCCGGATTCCAATTATCCCCACGGACCTGCCATTTCAGTTCAAGCGACTGCAGTTCCCTGTGAGAGTGTGCTTTGCGATGACTATTAACAAGGCTCAGGGACAGTCGCTGAAGGTGGCTGGCATCAACCTGGAGACTCCTTGCTTCTCGCATGGGCAGCTTTATGTCGCCTGCTCCCGTGTTGGAACTCCAGCTGGCCTATTCATTTTCGCACCAAGGGGAAGAACGAAGAATGTGGTGTATCCCCAGGCCTTGAGGTGACTCGCAAGCAATTAATAGAAAAGTAGTCACGAATTGACCTTGACCTGTCTAACTCTGAACTCTGAAACAGTTTAATTTTGTTTCTTTGACATTGTTATTGTTATGCCATGGCTATTTTCCTTATGTATACGCGTGTACATGCATACTGTATACAGAGGCAGATTTAGGGGGGGGGCGGGGGGCAGTCGCCCCCCCCAAAATTTTAATCATGGGAATAAGATGCCCCCACCAGGGGCGCCAGTCGCAGAACTGGCACCCCTTTTCGGCCGCTGGCGCCCCTTTTTCAGCCGCTGGCTCCCGTTTTTCAGCCGCTGGCGCCCTTTCTTGGCTCCTGGCGCCCTTTTTCGGCTGCTGGCACCCCCTCTGTGATTCTCATGGCGCTCCCCTGACAGACCGCCCCAAAACAAAATTCCTGGATCTGCCACTGACTGTATAGAGGAGTGGCTAAGAGACATGTTTCTAAAGAAGTAATCAAGAGGGGGCTGTTTGGACAAACTTTTCACTTATTTTTTACTTAAAACGCCCTTAAACAAACTCTTCACTTTTCATTAATGCAGTAAATAAATAAATGGTGACCTTCACTATAAAGTTAATACAGAGACGTGAATTGCTTACTGCTTTGCTTTCAATTTCTGCCCCAAAAACAACGGGCAAAAAAAGCTAGTATCTATATATATAAAAGTGAAAACTCTGTCTGTCTGTCTGTCTGTCTGTGTGCAACCTTTTGTCTTTATAGACGCCGAAACCGCTCAACCAAATCGCACCAAACTTTGCACATACCTAAAACCACCTACGCTGAGTGCAATAGGCTACTCAAATTCCCGAAAAATCATTTCCTTCCTGCTCAAAAGTGCAAAAAACTGCTCAAAAATCGTCAAAAAATCACTCAATTCGACATATCGTCGCCCCACTTTGTCAGATTTTCTCCAAATTTGATCCACTTACACTTTACATGTTTTCCAACAATGCTGTCAATTTTGAACATCTCTACTCAATCCAGAGCAAAGCTGCATCATCTCAAAGTGAGTCACTTTTTGTTTTCCGAGGACAGCCACCCCAACTCCCCTCCGCCACTCTGCGGGCCAAATTTTAATACAGCCACCCCCTCCCTTCCCCGGGCGCCGAAGCCCCAGACTGTACATTGCATTTCAAGCCGTGAATGTACACAGCCCAAACCCCTAGACTGTCTACTGGCCCCCAAGCAGCACTGAGACTGAGTGCGGTGAGTGCGGTGGCGTCCCAGTGCGCAGGGCTCTCCGGTCAATATTTCTCTCCAGCCAGCCTGGGATAGAAGAAAGAGAGAGGCTGGCGTACAGTGCTTTGCTAAAATACAAGACGGTTATCCGCTGTATCGACGGAGATCACGTGAGGATGGCGGCTTTACCACTCGCATTATTCTATGCAGCCATGGGAATGAAGAGATCGATCTGGACAACAGATGGGTCGTTCCCTACTGCCCGCTACTGTCCAAGGTGTTCAATCCACACATCAACGTTGAGTACTGCAAGGGTAGCGACCAAGCAGTGTTCAACATTGAGGGACCTGGAGGCATAGTAAACGAATTTGACGAAGTCAATCGCTTCAAGAGCGGAAGGTATCAGCTCTAACGAGGCAATGTGGCGAATCTTCGGATTCTCTATTCATGAACGCCACCCAACTGTCATGCACCTCAGTGTGCACCTGGAAAACGGTCAGAGAGTATACTTTACGGAGGAGAACATCCAGCAGCGTGCTCAAAGGCCACAGGACACTACTCTTACTGCTTTCTTCAAGTTGTGCGCTGAAGACCCCTTTGCCAGGACTTTGCTGTACCACCAGGTGCCTGCCTATTACACATGGAACGCCTCTTCGAAAGGATGGAAGCGGCGGGTTCAAGGCGCTGCAGTTCCAGGCCATCCTGAAATACGACAGACTGATGCATTAGCCAGAGTACACGGTGCACCCAAACCACAGTGAATGCTACTACCTGCTACACACCGTGATTGGTCCGACGTCATTTAGACACATTAGAACGGTGGAAGGCCATACCTGCCAAACTTTTCATGAAGCATGTCAGCGACTGGGACTGCTGGAAGAGCTGGATGACCAGGAGCAGCTGGGACAGTTCATAGAGGAGAATGAGCCCCGACTCATGCCTGAGCAGCTAGAGGCGTACCGCGAGCTATTGCGCAGAGTCAACAACAACGTTGGTGGCATGGTTTTTCTTGATGCTCCAGGTGGCACAGGAAAAAAATTTCTAATCAACCTCCTTCTGGCAAAGGTCAGGCAACGAGGCGACGTTGCCATTGCTGTAGCTTCCTCTGGAATTACAGCCACCTTGCTGCCAGGCGGTCGCACTGCCCACTCAGCACTGAAGTTGCCGCTTGATCTGTCTTGAGCGGAGAATCCGCTGTGCAACATCAAGAAAAACACAGGCACTGCCAGAGTGCTTCAGGCTTGCAAGCTTATCGTCTGGGATGAGTGTACCATGTCCCACAAACTGGCATTTGAAGCACTCAACTTAACTTTGAAAGACCTGCGCAATAGCAATCAACTGATGGGTGGTGTCACTCTGCTGCTGTCTGGAGACTTTAGACAGACGCTGCCTGTGATTCCGCGAGGCACTCCTGCTGATGAGATTAATGCTTTCCTAAAATCATCTCACCTGTGGCCATCGGTTGTGAAGTTGCACCTACGAACAAACATGAGAGCTACAATTCAAGGAGACGAAACAGCTCATGAGTTCTCTGCCAATCTATTGCGAATCGGCAATGGTCTGCTGGAGATTAGCACAGAGAATGGGCAGTCATCGATCGCTACAATCGGAACCATTGTGCAGTCAGTGCAGGAGCTCAAGGCAAAAGTTTACCCGAACCTGATGGTTCGATATGCTGACGTTGACTGGCTGTCAGAGCCAGTACGCCCTTAAACAAACTCTTCACTTTTCATTCATGCAGTAAATAAATAAATGGTGACCTTCACTATAAAGTTAATACAGAGACGTGAATTGCTTACTGCTTTGCTTTAAATTTCTGCCCCAAAAACAACGGGCAAAAAAGCTAGTATATAAAAGTGAAAACTCTGTCTGTCTGTCTGTCTGTGTGCAACCTTTTGTCTTTATAGACGCCGAAACCGCTCAACCAAATCGCACCAAACTTTGCACATACCT
Organism: Macrostomum hystrix; assembly: GCA_950097015.1. Taxonomy (NCBI): domain Eukaryota; kingdom Metazoa; phylum Platyhelminthes; family Macrostomidae; genus Macrostomum; species Macrostomum hystrix. Next base: position 5,638,030 of record CATNEN010000034.1, on the reverse strand, counting down.
AAAACCACCTACGCTGAGTGCAATAGGCTACTCAAATTCCCGAAAAATCATTTCCTTCCTGCTCAAAAGTGCAAAAAACTGCTCAAAAATCGTCAAAAAATCACTCAATTCGACATATCGTCGCCCCACTTTGTCAGATTTTCTCCAAATTTGATCCACTTACACTTTACATGTTTTCCAACAATGCTGTCAATTTTGAACATCTCTACTCAATCCAGAGCAAAGCTGCATCATCTCAAAGTGAGTCACTTTTTGTTTTCCGAGGACAGCCACCCCAACTCCCCTCCGCCACTCTGCGGGCCAAATTTTATTACAGCCACCCCCTCCCTTCCCCGGGCGCCGAAGCCCCAGACTGTACATTGTATTTCAAGCCGTGAATGTACACAGCCCAAACCCCTAAACTGTCTACTGGCCCCCAAGCAGCACTGAGACTGAGTGCGGTGAGTGCGGTGGCGTCCCAGTGTCTGTCTTTTGTCTTTATAGACGCCGAAACCGCTCAACCAAATCGCACCAAACTTTGCACATACCTAAAACCACCTACGCTGAGTGCAATAGGCTACTCAAATTCCCGAAAAAATCATTTCCTTCCTGCTCAAAAGTGCAAAAAAACTGCTCAAAAATCGTCAAAAAAGCTCAAGGCAAAAGTTTACCCGAACCTGATGGTTCGATATGCTGACGTTGACTGGCTGTCAGAGAGGGCAATTCTGTGTCCTAGAAATGATGCCGCCAACGAAATTAACTACCAACTGCTTCAGGAGTTGCCAGGTGCAGTTTTCACCTACAAGTCAATTGATACAACGTTGACTGATGACACCGCTGTGGAGTATCCTGTTGAGTTTCTGAACTCTCTAGATCCTCCTGGAACTCCATCGCACAACTTGCAGCTGAAAGTTGGGGCACCAATTATGCTCCTCCGCAACCTGAATGCGCCAAGGCTGTGTAACGGCACCAGACTGATAGTCAGGCGGCTCTTCCCACACGTGATTGAGGCCACGATAATGACTGGATCTGGCAGAGGAGAGTCTGTGTTCGTTCCCCGGATTCCAATTATCCCCACGGACCTGCCATTTCAGTTCAAGCGACTGCAGTTCCCTGTGAGAGTGTGCTTTGCGATGACTATTAACAAGGCTCAGGGACAGTCGCTGAAGGTGGCTGGCATCAACCTGGAGACTCCTTGCTTCTCGCATGGGCAGCTTTATGTCGCCTGCTCCCGTGTTGGAACTCCAGCTGGCCTATTCATTTTCGCACCAAGGGGAAGAACGAAGAATGTGGTGTATCCCCAGGCCTTGAGGTGACTCGCAAGCAATTAATAGAAAAGTAGTCACGAATTGACCTTGACCTGTCTAACTCTGAACTCTGAAACAGTTTAATTTTGTTTCTTTGACATTGTTATTGTTATGCCATGGCTATTTTCCTTATGTATACGCATGCACATGCATACTGTATACAGAGGCAGATTTAGGGGGGGCGGGGGGGCAGTTGCCCCCCTAAATTTTAATCATGGGAATAAGATGCCCCCACCAGGGGCGCCAGTCGCAGCACTGGCGCCCCTTTTCGGCCGCTGGCGCCCCTTTTTCAGCCGCTGGCTCCCGTTTTTCAGCCGCTGGCGCCCTTTCTTGGCTCCTGGCGCCCTTTTTCGGCCGCTGGCACCCCCTCTGTGATTCTCATGGCGCTCCCCTGACAGACCGCCCCAAAACAAAATTCCTGGATCTGCCACTGACTGTATAGAGGAGTGGCTAAGAGACATGTTTCTAAAGAAGTAATCAAGAGGGGGCTGTTTGGACAAACTTTTCACTTATTTTTTACTTAAAACGCCCTTAAACAAACTCTTCACTTTCATTAATGCAGTAAATAAATAAATGGTGACCTTCACTATAAAGTTAATACAGAGACGTGAATTGCTTACTGCTTTGCTTTAAATTTCTGCCCCAAAAACAACGGGCAAAAAAGCTAGTATATAAAAGTGAAAACTCTGTCTGTCTGTCTGTCTGTGTGCAACCTTTTGTCTTTATAGACGCCGAAACCGCTCAACCAAATCGCACCAAACTTTGCACATACCTAAAACCACCTACGCTGAGTGCAATAGGCTACTCAAATTCCCGAAAAATCATTTCCTTCCTGCTCAAAAGTGCAAAAAAACTGCTCAAAAATCGTCAAAAAATCACTCAATTCGACATATCGTCGCCCCACTTTGTCAGATTTTCTCCAAATTTGATCCACTTACACTTTACATGTTTTCCAACAATGCTGTCAATTTTGAACATCTCTACTCAATCCAGAGCAAAGCTGCATCATCTCAAAGTGAGTCACTTTTTGTTTTCCGAGGACAGCCACCCCAACTCCCCTCCGCCACTCTGCGGGCCAAATTTTATTACAGCCACCCCCTCCCTTCCCCGGGCGCCGAAGCCCCAGACTGTACATTGTATTTCAAGCCGTGAATGTACACAGCCCAAACCCCTAAACTGTCTACTGGCCCCCAAGCAGCACTGAGACTGAGTGCGGTGAGTGCGGTGGCGTCCCAGTGTCTGTCTTTTGTCTTTATAGACGCCGAAACCGCTCAACCAAATCGCACCAAACTTTGCACATACCTAAAACCACCTACGCTGAGTGCAATAGGCTACTCAAATTCCCGAAAAATCATTTCCTTCCTGCTCAAAAGTGCAAAAAACTGCTCAAAAAATCGTCAAAAAAGCTCAAGGCAAAAGTTTACCCGAACCTGATGGTTCGATATGCTGACGTTGACTGGCTGTCAGAGAGGGCAATTCTGTGTCCTAGAAATGATGCCGCCAACGAAATTAACTACCAACTGCTTCAGGAGTTGCCAGGTGCAGTTTTCACCTACAAGTCAATTGATACAACGTTGACTGATGACACCGCTGTGGAGTATCCTGTTGAGTTTCTGAACTCTCTAGATCCTCCTGGAACTCCATCGCACAACTTGCAGCTGAAAGTTGGGGCACCAATTATGCTCCTCCGCAACCTGAATGCGCCAAGGCTGTGTAACGGCACCAGACTGATAGTCAGGCGGCTCTTCCCACACGTGATTGAGGCCACGATAATGACTGGATCTGGCAGAGGAGAGTCTGTGTTCGTTCCCCAGATTCCAATTATCCCCACGGACCTGCCATTTCAGTTCAAGCGACTGCAGTTCCCTGTGAGAGTGTGCTTTGCGATGACTATTAACAAGGCTCAGGGACAGTCGCTGAAGGTGGCTGGCATCAACCTGGAGACTCCTTGCTTCTCGCATGGGCAGCTTTATGTCGCCTGCTCCCGTGTTGGAACTCCAGCTGGCCTATTCATTTTCGCACCAAGGGGAAGAACGAAGAATGTGGTGTATCCCCAGGCCTTGAGGTGACTCGCAAGCAATTAATAGAAAAGTAGTCACGAATTGACCTTGACCTGTCTAACTCTGAACTCTGAAACAGTTTAATTTTGTTTCTTTGACATTGTTATTGTTATGCCATGGCTATTTTCCTTATGTATACGCATGCACATGCATACTGTATACAGAGGCAGATTTAGGGGGGGCGGGGGGGCAGTTGCCCCCCTAAATTTTAATCATGGGAATAAGATGCCCCCACCAGGGGCGCCAGTCGCAGCACTGGCGCCCCTTTTCGGCCGCTGGCGCCCCTTTTTCAGCCGCTGGCTCCCGTTTTTCAGCCGCTGGCGCCCTTTCTTGGCTCCTGGCGCCCTTTTTCGGCCGCTGGCACCCCCTCTGTGATTCTCATGGCGCTCCCCTGACAGACCGCCCCAAAACAAAATTCCTGGATCTGCCACTGACTGTATAGAGGAGTGGCTAAGAGACATGTTTCTAAAGAAGTAATCAAGAGGGGGCTGTTTGGACAAACTTTTCACTTATTTTTTACTTAAAACGCCCTTAAACAAACTCTTCACTTTTCATTAATGCAGTAAATAAATAAATGGTGACCTTCACTATAAAGTTAATACAGAGACGTGAATTGCTTACTGCTTTGCTTTAAATTTCTGCCCCAAAAACAACGGGCAAAAAAGCTAGTATATAAAAGTGAAAACTCTGTCTGTCTGTCTGTCTGTGTGCAACCTTTTGTCTTTATAGACGCCGAAACCGCTCAACCAAATCGCACCAAACTTTGCACATACCTAAAACCACCTACGCTGAGTGCAATAGGCTACTCAAATTCCCGAAAAATCATTTCCTTCCTGCTCAAAAGTGCAAAAAACTGCTCAAAAATCGTCAAAAAATCACTCAATTCGACATATCGTCGCCCCACTTTGTCAGATTTTCTCCAAATTTGATCCACTTACACTTTACATGTTTTCCAACAATGCTGTCAATTTTGAACATCTCTACTCAATCCAGAGCAAAGCTGCATCATCTCAAAGTGAGTCACTTTTTGTTTTCCGAGGACAGCCACCCCAACTCCCCTCCGCCACTCTGCGGGCCAAATTTTATTACAGCCACCCCCTCCCTTCCCCGGGCGCCGAAGCCCCAGACTGTACATTGTATTTCAAGCCGTGAATGTACACAGCCCAAACCCCTAGACTGTCTACTGGCCCCCAAGCAGCACTGAGACTGAGTGCGGTGAGTGCGGTGGCGTCCCAGTGCGCAGGGCTCTCCGGTCGATATTTCTCTCCAGCCAGCCTGGGATAGAAGAAAGAGAGAGGCTGGCGTTGACTGGCTGTCAGAGAGGGCAGTTCTGTGTCCTAGAAATGATGCCGCCAACGAAATTAACTACCAACTGCTTCAGGAGTTGCCAGGTGCAGTTTTCACCTACAAGTCAATTGATACAACGTTGACTGATGACACCGCTGTGGAGTATCCTGTTGAGTTTCTGAACTCTCTAGATCCTCCTGGAACTCCATCGCACAACTTGCAGCTGAAAGTTGGGGCACCAATTATGCTCCTCCGCAACCTGAATGCGCCAAGGCTGTGTAACGGCACCAGACTGATAGTCAGGCGGCTCTTCCCACACGTGATTGAGGCCACGATAATGACTGGATCTGGCAGAGGAGAGTCTGTGTTTGTTCCCCGGATTATCCCCACGGACCTGCCATTTCAGTTCAAGCGACTGCAGCTCCCTGTGAGAGTGTGCTTTGCGATGACTATTAACAAGGCTCAGGGACAGTCGCTGAAGGTGGCTGGCATCAACCTGGAGACTCCTTGCTTCTCGCATGGGCAGCTTTATGTCGCCTGCTCCCGTGTTGGAACTCCAGCTGGCCTATTCATTTTCGCACCAAGGGGAAGAACGAAGAATGTGGTGTATCCCCAGGCCTTGAGGTGACTCGCAAGCAATTAATAGAAAAGTAGTCACGAATTGACCTTGACCTGTCTAACTCTGAATTCTGAAACAGTTTAATTTTGTTTCTTTGACATTGTTATTGTTGTGCCATGGCTATTTTCCTAATGTATACGTGTGTACATGCATACAGTATACAGAGGCAGATTTAGGGGGGGGGGTGGGGGGGCAGTCGCCGCCCTAAATTTTAATAATGGGAATAAGATGCCCCCACCAGGGGCGCCAGTCGCAGCACTGGCGCCCCTTCTGGCCGCTGGCGCCCCTTTTTCAGCCGCTGGCTCCCGTTTTTCAGCCGCTGGCGCCCTTTCTTGGCTCCTGGCGCCCTTTTTCGGCTGCTGGCACCCCCTCTGTGATTCTCATGGTGCTCCCCTGACAGACCGCCCCAAAACAAAATTCCTGGATCTGCCACTGACTGTATAGAGGAGTGGCTAAGAGACATGTTTCTAAAGAAGTAATCAAGAGGGGGCTGTTTGGACAAACTTTTCACTTATTTTTTACTTAAAACGCCCTTAAACAAACTCTTCACTTTTCATTATTGCAGTAAATAAATAAATGGTGACCTTCACTATAAAGTTAATACAGAGACGTGAATTGCTTACTGCATGCTTTGCTTTAAATTTCTGCCCCAAAAACAACGGGCAAAAAAAGCTAGTCTATATATATAAAAGTGAAAACTCTGTCTGTCTGTCTGTCTGTCTGTGTGCAACCTTTTGTCTTTATAGACGCCGAAACCGCTCAACCAAATCGCACCAAACTTTGCACATACCTAAAACCACCTACGCTGAGTGCAATAGGCTACTCAAATTCCCGAAAAATCATTTCCTTCCTGCTCAAAAGTGCAAAAAACTGCTCAAAAATCGTCAAAAAATCACTCAATTCGACATATCGTCGCCCCACTTTGTCAGATTTTCTCCAAATTTGATCCACTTACACTTTACATGTTTTCCAACAATGCTGTCAATTTTGAACATCTCTACTCAATCCAGAGCAAAGCTGCATCATCTCAAAGTGAGTCACTTTTTGTTTTCCGAGGACAGCCACCCCAACTCCCCTCCGCCACTCTGCGGGCCAAATTTTAATACAGCCACCCCCTCCCTTCCCCGGGCGCCGAAGCCCCAGACTGTACATTGCATTTCAAGCCGTGAATGTACACAGCCCAAACCCCTAGACTGTCTACTGGCCCCCAAGCAGCACTGAGACTGAGTGCGGTGAGTGCGGTGGCGTCCCAGTGCGCAGGGCTCTCCGGTCAATATTTCTCTCCAGCCAGCCTGGGATAGAAGAAAGAGAGAGGCTGGCGTACAGTGCTTTGCTAAAATACAAGACGGTTATCCGCTGTATCGACGGAGATCACGTGAGGATGGCGGCTTTACCACTCGCATTATTCTATGCAGCCATGGGAATGAAGAGATCGATCTGGACAACAGATGGGTCGTTCCCTACTGCCCGCTACTGTCCAAGGTGTTCAATCCACACATCAACGTTGAGTACTGCAAGGGTAGCGACCAAGCAGTGTTCAACATTGAGGGACCTGGAGGCATAGTAAACGAATTTGACGAAGTCAATCGCTTCAAGAGCGGAAGGTATCAGCTCTAACGAGGCAATGTGGCGAATCTTCGGATTCTCTATTCATGAACGCCACCCAACTGTCATGCACCTCAGTGTGCACCTGGAAAACGGTCAGAGAGTATACTTTACGGAGGAGAACATCCAGCAGCGTGCTCAAAGGCCACAGGACACTACTCTTACTGCTTTCTTCAAGTTGTGCGCTGAAGACCCCTTTGCCAGGACTTTGCTGTACCACCAGGTGCCTGCCTATTACACATGGAACGCCTCTTCGAAAGGATGGAAGCGGCGGGTTCAAGGCGCTGCAGTTCCAGGCCATCCTGAAATACGACAGACTGATGCATTAGCCAGAGTACACGGTGCACCCAAACCACAGTGAATGCTACTACCTGCTACACACCGTGATTGGTCCGACGTCATTTAGACACATTAGAACGGTGGAAGGCCATACCTGCCAAACTTTTCATGAAGCATGTCAGCGACTGGGACTGCTGGAAGAGCTGGATGACCAGGAGCAGCTGGGACAGTTCATAGAGGAGAATGAGCCCCGACTCATGCCTGAGCAGCTAGAGGCGTACCGCGAGCTATTGCGCAGAGTCAACAACAACGTTGGTGGCATGGTTTTTCTTGATGCTCCAGGTGGCACAGGAAAAAAATTTCTAATCAACCTCCTTCTGGCAAAGGTCAGGCAACGAGGCGACGTTGCCATTGCTGTAGCTTCCTCTGGAATTACAGCCACCTTGCTGCCAGGCGGTCGCACTGCCCACTCAGCACTGAAGTTGCCGCTTGATCTGTCTTGAGCGGAGAATCCGCTGTGCAACATCAAGAAAAACACAGGCACTGCCAGAGTGCTTCAGGCTTGCAAGCTTATCGTCTGGGATGAGTGTACCATGTCCCACAAACTGGCATTTGAAGCACTCAACTTAACTTTGAAAGACCTGCGCAATAGCAATCAACTGATGGGTGGTGTCACTCTGCTGCTGTCTGGAGACTTTAGACAGACGCTGCCTGTGATTCCGCGAGGCACTCCTGCTGATGAGATTAATGCTTTCCTAAAATCATCTCACCTGTGGCCATCGGTTGTGAAGTTGCACCTACGAACAAACATGAGAGCTACAATTCAAGGAGACGAAACAGCTCATGAGTTCTCTGCCAATCTATTGCGAATCGGCAATGGTCTGCTGGAGATTAGCACAGAGAATGGGCAGTCATCGATCGCTACAATCGGAACCATTGTGCAGTCAGTGCAGGAGCTCAAGGCAAAAGTTTACCCGAACCTGATGGTTCGATATGCTGACGTTGACTGGCTGTCAGAGCCAGTACGCCCTTAAACAAACTCTTCACTTTTCATTAATGCAGTAAATAAATAAATGGTGACCTTCACTATAAAGTTAATACAGAGACGTGAATTGCTTACTGCTTTGCTTTAAATTTCTGCCCCAAAAACAACGGGCAAAAAAGCTAGTATATAAAAGTGAAAACTCTGTCTGTCTGTCTGTCTGTGTGCAACCTTTTGTCTTTATAGACGCCGAAACCGCTCAACCAAATCGCACCAAACTTTGCACATACCTAAAACCACCTACGCTGAGTGCAATAGGCTACTCAAATTCCCGAAAAATCATTTCCTTCCTGCTCAAAAGTGCAAAAAACTGCTCAAAAATCGTCAAAAAATCACTCAATTCGACATATCGTCGCCCCACTTTGTCAGATTTTCTCCAAATTTGATCCACTTACACTTTACATGTTTTCCAACAATGCTGTCAATTTTGAACATCTCTACTCAATCCAGAGCAAAGCTGCATCATCTCAAAGTGAGTCACTTTTTGTTTTCCGAGGACAGCCACCCCAACTCCCCTCCGCCACTCTGCGGGCCAAATTTTATTACAGCCACCCCCTCCCTTCCCCGGGCGCCGAAGCCCCAGACTGTACATTGTATTTCAAGCCGTGAATGTACACAGCCCAAACCCCTAGACTGTCTACTGGCCCCCAAGCAGCACTGAGACTGAGTGCGGTGGCGTCACAGTGCGCAGGGCGATATTTCTCTCCAGCCAGCCTGGGATAGAAGAAAGAGAGAGGCTGGCGATCAACTGATGGGTGGTGTCACTCTGCTGCTGTCTGGAGACTTTAGACAGACGCTGCCTGTGATTCCTCGTGGCACTCCTGCTGATGAGATTAATGCTTGCCTAAAATCATCTCACCTGTGGCCATCGGTTGTGAAGTTGCACCTGTACGAACAAACATGAGAGCTACAATTCAAGGAGACGAAACAGCTCATGAGTTCTCTGCCAATCTATTGCGAATCGGCAATGGTCTGCTGGAGATTAGCACCGAGGATGGGCAGTCATCGATCGCTACAATCGGAACCATTGTGCAGTCAGTGCAGGAGCTCAAGGCAAAAGTTTACCCGAACCTGATGGTTCGATATGCTGACGTTGACTGGCTGTCAGAGAGGGCAATTCTGTGTCCTAGAAATGATGCCGCCAACGAAATTAACTACCAACTGCTTCAGGAGTTGCCAGGTGCAGTTTTCACCTACAAGTCAATTGATACAACGTTGACTGATGACACCGCTGTGGAGTATCCTGTTGAGTTTCTGAACTCTCTAGATCCTCCTGGAACTCCATCGCACAACTTGCAGCTGAAAGTTGGGGCACCAATTATGCTCCTCCGCAACCTGAATGCGCCAAGGCTGTGTAACGGCACCAGACTGATAGTCAGGCGGCTCTTCCCACACGTGATTGAGGCCACGATAATGACTGGATCTGGCAGAGGAGAGTCTGTGTTCGTTCCCCAGATTCCAATTATCCCCACGGACCTGCCATTTCAGTTCAAGCGACTGCAGTTCCCTGTGAGAGTGTGCTTTGCGATGACTATTAACAAGGCTCAGGGACAGTCGCTGAAGGTGGCTGGCATCAACCTGGAGACTCCTTGCTTCTCGCATGGGCAGCTTTATGTCGCCTGCTCCCGTGTTGGAACTCCAGCTGGCCTATTCATTTTCGCACCAAGGGGAAGAACGAAGAATGTGGTGTATCCCCAGGCCTTGAGGTGACTCGCAAGCAATTAATAGAAAAGTAGTCACGAATTGACCTTGACCTGTCTAACTCTGAACTCTGAAACAGTTTAATTTTGTTTCTTTGACATTGTTATTGTTATGCCATGGCTATTTTCCTTATGTATACGCGTGTACATGCATACTGTATACAGAGGCAGATTTAGGGGGGGGGGCGGGGGGGCAGTCGCCCCCCTAAATTTTAATCATGGGAATAAGATGCCCCCACCAGGGGCGCCAGTCGCAGCACTGGCGCCCCTTTTCGGCCGCTGGCGCCCCTTTTTCAGCCGCTGGCTCCCGTTTTTCAGCCGCTGGCGCCCTTTCTTGGCTCCTGGCGCCCTTTTTCGGCCGCTGGCACCCCCTCTGTGATTCTCATGGCGCTCCCCTGACAGACCGCCCCAAAACAAAATTCCTGGATCTGCCACTGACTGTATAGAGGAGTGGCTAAGAGACATGTTTCTAAAGAAGTAATCAAGAGGGGGCTTTTTGGACAAACTTTTCACTTATTTTTTACTTAAAACGCCCTTAAACAAACTCTTCACTTTTCATTAATGCAGTAAATAAATAAATGGTGACCTTCACTATAAAGTTAATACAGAGACGTGAATTGCTTACTGCTTTGCTTTAAATTTCTGCCCCAAAAACAACGGGCAAAAAAAGCTAGTATATACATAAGGAGTATACGATCTTTGCCAGATACTAAGTTATCTTGCATATTTTCCCGTTTGCACTATATTTTTCTGCGGCTTTAAAGTTTCACCTACATTATGTAATAATTGTGTTACAAAATAATGAGAAAAATCTGGCATGTTAAATGCCAAAGAAAGCATACTATAGTACGCAGGGATATTCGTAACTGCAACATTGGTTAATTATGCAATTCAAATATGTATATATAATATTATTTTAGTGTTTGCTAACTTATAGTAAATAAATAAATATATATAGATATAGATAGTTTTGAATTTTAGTATAGGGATATATAATTGCCATTGTCCTTTGAGTGCCCTGTATGGATTTATTTTAAAAGTGAGTCAGCAAAAAGGCATTTCCCTCACCAGACCCAAAAATACCACATAAACGAGCATAAGAACATACAATGCCCACCCACTATCTTCTATTTGGCAATGAATGCTGCTTGTCTCGTCTCGCCTCTAAACATTGGAGACGAATTTCAACCGGGCACGGGTAGAGTTCAATCCAACGTGTAGGCTGAGGTGTGGGGTGGGCTTGTTGGTGGGTGGGCGCGTTTTCCGTTCCTTTCCTCGCTGTCGCAATGTCCCTTGAAAGCTATAGGGGAGGTTGGGTTGGCAGAGACAGAGAACATGCCATGCCCATGAACACTGGCGACTGTACAATAGTTAACCTGTGCGCACAATGCAGGCCTTTTTATCGACGAAGCCATTGTGACGCTCATTTTCTCAAATTGAGAAGACCCTCCTGAAATTACCACCTCATTCTGCTTTTTTTACTCAAGAAAAGACCGGCAGTCTTCATTGCCTTACAAAGCGAGAAACAGTATACAACGAAAGGCTCATACGCTTCAGATCTATTAGTATTAGCTAGAGCAAGGCGAATCCATAGAGGCTAAGCGGCCAGAATAAACCAGCTGCTGCCTAGAAGACAGCTTGCAGTATCGCATTCGCATCACACAAGTAAATCAATGTCCGACTACGGAGTAACTAACTGCACAGTGGATGAGCGTGAGAGGCTTGCGACTCCAGCTGCACAGCTACTGCCAGGAGGGCGGCTACTGCAGAAGGATGCCACACGGCAAGCTATTCTGCCAGTGCCTACCTGGCTGGAAGAATGACATATGCGATACGCCGGATTTCCTTGGGCGCAGCGGATCTAAAAATTGTTGTGGTCATACCCCTGGTGGTGATTATCGCTATTGTTGTGCTTTGCATTGTTATATTTTTCCTGGTTAGGCGTCATCGTCGGCGCCAGGATAATAAGGAGCGCGAGAGACGCGAGCAGAGCGGCAACCCGCTCGTCAACCGGCGCGGCAACCAGCCAATCTACCGACCGGTTAGCGGGACAGCAGCTCCGCTGAACTCAGAGCCAACACCGCCGCTACAATCAGTGTGGAACTGCGAAACCGGTTCGCAGCGCAAAGAATACTTAGCCTGATGCTATTCTTAAGCACTACTCGTACTCGTAGTCATTACAAATTCATGCAGCCTTGCACAGACACAGATAGTCTAACTGAATTTAGACTATAGGTCAAGGCATCCAAAAATACTTGGACTGGTTGACCATATCCAGGGTAGAACTTGATGGAACACATAGACCGCAACCGACCGAGACCTGTCAGCCATGGAATAGCTTTCTAATCAATACTTTACGTATCTTTCATTTCCGAAAGATTTAGTTTCCGAATTTAATTTCGTGAAATCTCCAACTAATCTAAACTATAACTATACTTTGTTTGATTGCTGATATTATTTCTCAAAGCTACAAATTTCCTATATGCTTTGTTAACCCTCTTATCACTTGCTATCTACACTCTTTAGCATATTCCCTGACTAGTCCCTTATTTAAACCTGAAAGCTCGCAAATTGGTAAGCGAAGAAAACTAACGAGTTTTTGCTAATAACGGAGCCGATTTCTCAACTGAAACAAGTTAACACTTAGAACAAAGTTTAAGTTTCGATATGCGCGAAGTTGTTTCGAATATCGACAGACCTTATACAAATGTACCAACAAAATGAGTGCGTCGCCTAATTTCCAAAGCCATTTTAATTTCGGCTAAAATCCTAGTTTATGACCGTATAGTCAAAAAACAATTTGTGCCGTAATAATGAGCATCTCGGCAAAGCATGTTTATAATTTTTTACCATATATAACAGGGGTCGGCAAACTCCGGCCCGCGGGCCAGATGCGGCCCTCGAAGCTCCCAAATCCGGCCCGTTGCCCCTTCTGACATCTACAGTGTCCTGTTTCATCTCTCTCGTGTCTAATCTCTCTCGTGTCTAATCTCTCCCGTGTCTCATCGCTCTCGTGTCTAATCTCTTCCGTGTCTTATCTCTCCCGTGTCTAATCTCTCCCATGTCTAATCTCTCCCGTGTCTAATCTCTCCTGTGTCTCATCTCTCCCGTGTCTAATCTCTCCCCTGTCTTATCTCTCCCGTGTCTAATCTCTCCCGTGTCTCATCTCTCCCGTGTCTCATCTCTCTCCTATCTCATATTTATACATTCAATGCGGCCCGCTGCCGTCTTATAGGTTCTCTCTTTGGCCCGCCAGCAAATAAGTTTGCCTACCCCTGATATATAAATACGGACGATGTAATTAGGTGCACCAGCCGTGTAGCCTACAGCTGCTTAATTCCAAGCTTGTTATAACACCCACAAAAACTTGTCGCATGCATGCTGCTATATAAGAACAGTCCTCTTCTTGTTCGCTAATTTGTTTTAACCTTGCTGCAAAAGTCTTGTTTTGTAAATGACTTTTTCACGTTAAATACGTGTACTTTCCGTTCGCAGCACTATAGCTTTTTTCAAATCATTGAACTTTATTCGCCCACTGCTATATAACAATAGACTTCTTGCTGAAAGCTCCCCGCCTCTTGCATTTAGTTTAAAAGTTAAACACTTTTATATTTTGCGCTGCCTGTCCGCCCAAGTTTTAAATCACAATTTCCTAACTGATCTTAAGGACATTCCGCTTCTCTATATTGGTTTATTACACTAAAAATAGGACGCTTGATCTGACTCTGGCTTTGGTAAAGTTACGAGAACATAACTAATTGTCTATTTTGTGCCACGATGTCGTACCATATGATCAGTCTAATAGACAATAATTAGCAATTAGCTATAATTCTGCACAATTCAAAGCACATCTGCTTTGTATACTACTTTAAGTAGTAATTGTTCTTTATTTATTTATCTGGTGGCCTTCGATAAACAACTAAAATTTCAGGCATTTTGACCAGCTGAGCCTTAAAATATTTCACACTAATCTCTATTCGATAACCTAACACTGACGTGTTAGGATCTGATAAATGATATTTATCAGAGCATTCAGCCACGTAAGTAAAATGGCTCTGAAAAATGGTAAGCAGACAACATAAAAGTACACAACTGAATCACACAGGAGAAGACAACTGAATCACACAGGAGTGCACAACTGAATCACACAGGAGTACACAACTGAATCACACAGGAGTGCACAACTGAATCACACAGGAGTACACAACTTAATCACACAGGAGTACACAACTGAATCACACAGGAGTACACAACTTAATCACACAGGAGTACACAACTGAATCACACAGGAGTGCACAACTGAATCACACAGGAGTGCACAACTGAATCACACAGGAGTACACAACTGAATTACAGAGGTGCAGACAACTGAATCACACAGGAGTACACAACTGAATCACACAGGAGTGCACAACTGAATCACACAGGAGTACACAACTGAATCACACAGGAGTACACAACTGAATCACACAGGAGTACACAACTGAATTACAGAGGTGCAGACAACTGAATCACACAGGAGTACACAACTGAATCACACAGGAGTACACAACTGAATCACACAGGAGTAGATAACTTAATCACACAGGAGTACACAACTGAATCACACAGGAGTACACAACTGAATCACACAGGAGTACACAACTGAATCACACAGGAGTATACAACTGAATCACACAGGAGTACACAACTGAATCACACAGGAGTAGATAACTTAATCACACAGGAGTACACAACTGAATCACACAGGAGTACACAACTGAATCACACAGGAGTAGTCAACTGAATCACACAGGAGTACACAACTGAATCACACAGGAGTACACAACTGAATCACACAGGAGTACACAACTGAATCACACAGGAGTACACAACTGAATCACACAGGAGTACACAACTGAATCACACAGGAGTACACAACTGAATCACACAGGAGTAGACAACTGAATCACACAGGAGTACACAACTGAATCACACAGGAGTACACAACTGAATCACACAGGAGTACACAACTGAATCACACAGGAGTACACAACTTAATCACACAGGAGTACACAACTGAATCACACAGGAGTACACAACTTAATCACACAGGAGTACACAACTTAATCACACAGGAGTACACAACTGAATCACACAGGAGTACACAACTGAATCACATAGGAGTACACAACTGAATCACACAGGAGTACACAACTGAATCACACAGGAGTACACAACTGAATTACAGAGGTGCAGACAACTGAATCACACAGGAGTACACAACTGAATCACACAGGAGTACACAACTGAATCACACAGGAGTACACAACTGAATCACACAGGAGTACACAACTGAATCACACAGGAGTACACAACTGAATCACACAGGAGTACACAACTGAATCACACAGGAGTACACAACTGAATCACACAGGAGTACACAACTGAATTACAGAGGTGCAGACAACTGAATCACACAGGAGTACACAACTGAATCACACAGGAGTACACAACTGAATCACACAGGAGTACTGTGGTCTAATGTATTTGTGTAGATAGCAAAGCCCGGGGTTAGCACGAAAGCTAGAGCCGCAAACACTCTTAACGCGGTCCTCGCAAACAAACAGGTAGAACGAATTGTCTATGGGATATTTAGCTGCAACGGTCAAATACTAGTTTCTATATAATGAAAGTACAACACATAAAAGTACAACACATCACCCCCTGATCTCCGGATCACAAGAGATCAAGGTTCGTAACGGACCGGCGCCGACTTCACCCTATTAGACCGTCGTGGTTCGGCATCCCGCTCGACAGCTCGCTCCACCCCAGGAGGCTGCGGTTGCGTGTCTGGTGCCGGGCGGACGTCAGCTACGTGACGGGGAAGGCCATCGACCTCCACCGTAGACCCTTGTCCCTGGCCCGTCACGCGTCCCCTAGGCCACTCGTCGGTGCATCTGACGGCCGGCGGTTTAACAAACACTTCTGTTCCCACTGGCAGGGTGGGGTTTGCCTCCAAGGTCTCCAAGGCCTCAGGGAGAGACACAGTTGGCGGCTTCCAGTCATAGGTGCTGACCATTCTGCTGGGCACGCTGTCCTTGCGAGTGCCATCCTTTGGAGCCATGTTGTACCAGAACACCATTTCCAGTACGTCCTTTCCGGTTCTGGCTGCCATCCGCTTAATCGTCCGATGATTGCGCTCGACTATTCCGTTGCCTGACGGCCGTTGAGCGCAACGGAAGAG
The DNA here is from genome assembly GCA_950097015.1 of Macrostomum hystrix. Taxonomy (NCBI): domain Eukaryota; kingdom Metazoa; phylum Platyhelminthes; family Macrostomidae; genus Macrostomum; species Macrostomum hystrix. The sequence goes on along the minus strand of CATNEN010000034.1, from coordinate 5,621,926 downwards.
GAGCTGCACTCCCCAAGCCTCACAAAACGCACGGACCTCAGCGGAGCGGAAGGTCGGTGAATTGTCCAGAAGCAGCTGCCAGGGAGGGCCCCGCTCTCGGAACACCTGCACGAGTATCCCGGTAATTGACGCTGTCCGCTCGTCGGTGAGTTTTCGCCACAGCGAGAATCTGCTCGGCCCGCAGTCAACAATGGACAGATAGCGGTCGTCCTTAAAGTGGGTCACGTCGCAGGCCAAGCGCCACCAGTTTGCATCCACCTCGAGTCTGCCATGGTCCCAAACCATCGGCGCAGGGTCTACGGACTTGCATCGGATGCAGTTTGCAACGATGCGCTCACCCTCTTCACGCAGTACCTCACGTTCAGGGAAGCACAGTTTGGCCAGGTAGAGCGTCCTGTCCACCCCGAAGTGGTGCTTCTCGTGGCACGCACGGAGATCCATGTCAACGGGGCGCAGCGCCACTGCACAGAAGGGCCGCTGGCGCAGCCACTGTTGCGGTACTCGCGTCAGTGCGTCTGCCTTGTTTGCTGAAGATGGCACCAGCGATGTCAGTAGCTCGAGCTCGCACTCCGACGCCGTGTCTCGGATTAATGATAGCCGTTTCCGAACCAGAGCTTCACCGAGACCTTTGACTCGCACGGGCTTATCGCCGACAATCAAAGACTGGAGCCAGCCGTGCACGGTTGCAGAATCAGTCAACACTTCAACTTTCCTCGTACCCCAAGCGAGGGCAAGGTTGATACCCTTGAGGACCGCCTCAAGTTCGGCAAGATTGATGTGCGCAGCGTCGTCTTGTTTTCGCAACCACGAGGCGTCCTCCACGATTACGCCACCAAATTCGATGACGGCTCCAATGGCGATGCTGCTGGCGTCGCACCAGACGCGACAGCGCGAAGTCTCGTCAACGGTCCACACCCCAGCGACAGGATCTCGTTCCTGGACCATTTCGCTGATTTCTTGGGCGATCCGCATGGCAGACTCGCTGACGATAGCGTCCCACGCGATTGTGCTGGTGACCCGCTTCAAGTAGCTGCATGCGACACGCAGCCATGCGGCGACGGGGAAATGGCCTACTAGCTGGCCGCACCAGGAGAATAGTTGCCGTCGTGTTGCTGGACCTTTCAACTGAGAGAGGACATTGTCTCGTTTCCAGCAAATGACCCCATCCTCTCGACGGTAGACGCGGAGGCCGAGCACGCGGCCCCCAATGAGGCTCTCAGGAGGCTTGGCTTCTAGCCCGAACCGGGCAAGCAACCCAGTTACGCGTTCATTCGGAATCTTGCTATTGTTCACAATAATGTCGTCAATGTAAGAGTCCGTGGCCTCACGCACGTCGTCTTCCATCGACAGGACTTTGTTCACAACCGCCGTCATAATTTTTGGCGCCACGTTGAGTCCGAATCCTAACCGGGTGAGACAGTAACGGCGGCCTTTGAACCTCACTACTTGGTAGCGCCAGAGACTGGGGTCCAATCGCAGTTGTAGGTAGGCCTTCCGCAGGTCGATGATACTCGCATTCTCACCGAGCCGCCGCCAGGCCCGGAGCTTGGCGCCGCACACGACGCTTTCGGCGGTGTGGCTTGACACGTACTGGTTCAACTCGCGATAGTCGAGTACAGGCCGCACCTTTGCTTTGTTGGTCTGCACCACTGCCATCAGAGGGATGACGCCGTCACTGTCACCTTCGAACGGTAGCAGCCAACCTCGCTGAATCCAGTCTTTTATCTCTGACTCATACTCGCCTACCGCCTCTGGTGGGACTCGGTATTGAGCTATCGTATTTGACAGTAGTGGGTCCTCATCCAGCCACTTCCATGCCACTGTCCACTCTCCATCGATAAACTTAGCAGAGAAGTCTTTTTCCTCAAGCACCAGGCACGCCTCGGTTAAAGTATTTTTCGCAAGCCTCGCTCCTCTTGCCGGACAGCTCACAGGTGACTCGACCTCTCCTGCCGGACAGCTCACAGGTGACTCGACCTCTCCTGCCGGACAGCTCACAGGTGACTCGACCTCTCCTGTCGGACAGCTCACAGGTGACTCGACCTCTTCTGCCGGACAGCTCACAGGTGACTCGACCTCTCCTGCCGGACAGCTCACAGGTGACTCGACCTCTCCTGCCGGACAGCTCACAGGTGACTCGACCTCTCCTGCCGGACAGCTCACAGGTGACTCCGCCTTTGGTTTTGAGAAAGCCTTGGCTACCGCAGCAGTCTCCAGCGCTAATGACTGCTCTTCAATACCGAAGCGGACACTGCGGCAATCTCGCTTCACAGAGACACCGCCCAATCGGCTGATAGCATCCATCCCAAGCAGCAAATCGAACCCAGGAAGGATGTCCATAACGATACATCGCAGCACTGGTAATTGGTGGCCTCGAACAGACAAAGTAACGTCAGCCTCCCATTCACATTCTGCTGAGTCACCATTCATCATCGTGACCCTCTCGTGAACGGGACGTTTTTTAACTCCAGTAACTCGTGAAGAAACGATGGACCGCGAACAACCAGTATCTACTAAAGCAGTAACGACCAAACTATTAACATGAACACTTAACGATGGTAGGTGCGCCGGTGCACAAGGAAGCCCGTTGGCGCAAACATTCCGCGCTTCCATCACTCGTTTTTTTGAAAATCGGCGCGCTGCGGGCATCGAGCAGCCACATGTCCCGCTTTTCCACAAACAAAACAACCTTGATTCGCTCGGTTGCGTTCCATGCACTCTTTGCTCACATGGCCCTCCTTGCCGCACGAGTAGCACGACATCACTTTGTTGCGTGGGGCGAACTTTCCAGCGCTTCGCGCATTTCCTGCGCTCGAGACAACACAGCAGGACTCGCGACTGATCGTTAAGTTTCTAGCTTTCTCCGCTAGTTCATGGAGTTCGAGCTCTTTTAGAGAGCAGGAAGCGATCAGCTGCTGACTGACGGTTGCTGGAAGCCCGCGGACGAATGCGCATTTGATCCATTCTTCCCCGGGGATCTCGTCCACTAGGCGTGCAAGCCTCGTGAGATCCGCGAGAAAAACGTCCACGGACTCCCCGGGGCCGAGCCTGCGTGACACGAACTCGTCGTATGCTTTGTACTTGTTTGGGCAGAACGCTGAGGTAAGAGCCGCTTTCAGAGTTTTGTAGTCCGACTTGCTTTCCTCGTTTAGTGCCTGGTACACGGCGAACGCACCTCCCAATAGAAATAGTGGGATGAAAGCAGCCAGGTCATTCACTTTTTGGAGCTTGGCAACGAGTTCGAGCTTCTGTGCCCAGCGCGAAAAATCCTCTTCACCGTCGTACTGCTTGATTATGTCGCTGAATTTGACTGCGCTTGCCATCGTTGCGTATTGCCGCGATAGCTTGTGGTCTAATGTATTTGTGTAGATAGCAAAGCCCGGGGTTAGCACGAAAGCTAGAGCCGCAAACACTCTTAACGCGGTCCTCGCAAACAAACAGGTAGAACGAATTGTCTATGGGATATTTAGCTGCAACGGTCAAATACTAGTTTCTATATAATGAAAGTACAACACATATAAAAGTACAACACAAGTACACAACTGAATCACACAGGAGTACACAACTTAATCACACAGGAGTAGTCAACTTAATCACACAGGAGTACACAACTGAATCACACAGGAGTACACAACTGAATCACACAGGAGTACACAACTGAATCACACAGGAGTGCACAACTGAATCACACAGGAGTACACAACTGAATCACACAGGAGAAGACAACTGAATCACACAGGAGTACACAACTGAATCACACAGGAGTGCACAACTGAATCACACAGGAGTACACAACTGAATCACACAGGAGTACACAACTGAATCACACAGGAGTGCACAACTGAATCACACAGGAGTACATAACTTAATCACACAGGAGTACACAACTGAATTACAGAGGTGCAGACAACTGAATCACACAGGAGTACACAACTGAATCACACAGGAGTGCACAACTGAATCACACAGGAGTACACAACTGAATCACACAGGAGTACACAACTGAATCACACAGGAGTACACAACTGAATTACAGAGGTGCAGACAACTGAATCACACAGGAGTACACAACTGAATCACACAGGAGTACACAACTGAATCACACAGGAGTGCACAACTGAATCACACAGGAGTACACAACTGAATCACACAGGAGTACACAACTGAATCACACAGGAGTACACAACTGAATCACACAGGAGTACACAACTGAATCACACAGGAGTACACAACTGAATCACACAGGAGTACACAACTGAATCACACAGGAGTACACAACTGAATTACAGAGGTGCAGACAACTGAATCACACAGGAGTACACAACTAAATCACACAGGAGTACACAACTGAATCACACAGGAGTACACAACTGAATCACACAGGAGTACACAACTGAATCACACAGGAGTACACAACTGAATCACACAGGAGTGCACAACTGAATCACACAGGAGTACACAACTGAATCACACAGGAGTACACAACTGAATCACACAGGAGTAGTCAACTGAATCACACAGGAGAAGACAACTGAATCACACAGGAGTGCACAACTGAATCACACAGGAGTACACAACTGAATCAAACAGGAGTAGTCAACTGAATCACACAGGAGAAGACAACTGAATCACACAGGAGTGCACAACTGAATCACACAGGAGTACACAACTGAATTACAGAGGTGCAGACAACTGAATCACACAGGAGTACACAACTGAATCACACAGGAGTACACAACTGAATCACACAGGAGTACACAACTGAATCACACAGGAGTACACAACTGAATCACACAGGAGAAGACAACTGAATCACACAGGAGTACACAACTTAATCACACAGGAGTGCACAACTGAATCACACAGGAGTACACAACTGAATCACACAGGAGTACACAACTGAATCACACAGGAGTACACAACTGAATCACGTAGGCGTACACGAGTCTATAATTCAGTGATCGATCATTATGGCGATTGGGAATGGATGAGTTTAAGGCATATTCAAATGAACGTCAAATTCAAATGCTTTTGATTTTGCAATATAATATTTAGGCCCATAAAATTGATTTAGGTACCAAGTTAAAATCTCTGAAGAGCTGTAAACGACAATAGGCTTATAAGAGTAAGGGTAATTTTCCAGCGGTTTGCTTGGACCACTTTATCTGGACTAATTTTACCTCCATTTAGAAGCTGATTGGTCTGGCGATGTCTATTCTCTTTGCGGAAGTCTTGAGTAGATTTGTTTAAGTGGCTAAAACAGTTCAGATCTTGTTGGTGAGCAGTAAAATGGGCCAGACAGGCAGAGTACCGTTGAGAAATACAGCGCAAATGTACATTTTTTAATAGTGGACAAGTGGACATCAAGGCTTGTAAGCTATCAAATGCCATGGACTCCTACACAAACCTGGACCGCATGAGAGCTTCAAAGTTTTCGCAAATCTTGATCTGAACAGTCGGAACCATTCAGTGTTCTAAATAGTCAATTTATAGAAAATCCGTTTAGCATCCATGCATCTCGATTTAAATATAGAATTTCAGCTTTAGCGAAGGAAAACTCGGAATTTCCCTTGACTAAAATTGGCAAGTAAAATTTAGGCGGGTGTTAGTAACACCAGCTAAGCGTTTGTCAGATGGTAAACCATATTTGTCATGAGAAAGAATAGCACGCGTAGCGCAAGATAGACATCAAACAAAATGGCTACAAGTGTTGGCCAGTTCCAGTGATTTCCTAAGCTGGTGTAGATACTTGATAACACCTGCAATGCTGACTGGAGCGGGCCGGTTTCAGACAGAGCGGAAGACAGACAGTGAGCGCATAGTCTACTTGGCATCGATTTAAATTTGAGGTGGCTGTTTAGCCTACCGCCACTACTGTTTTGGAAAATTTTCTACAAAAGGTAATGTCGCAGCGAAAGACTGTGCGCAACGGTATCTTGCAAAATTAGGCTAGAACGAGAGAGAAATCGAGGAAGCTTCTAAAAGTTGTTAACGCAAGCGGTTTGCTAGACTGATAAACTTTGACAGATTGAAATGGTTAACTGCACTGCCGACGAGGCACAGAAATACATCAAAGATGTCTACGGTTACGAGTGCCAAGAAGGTGGCTTTTGCCGGGTCGTCCTGGGTCACGGTCAAGTTCGAAAAGGATACGAATGCGTCTGCCCCGCACCGTTTTGCGGCAACATCTGCACCGAAGTTTGCAACATGCCATCAAAAAAGATTCGATATGCGGCTTCCATGCTGCTAGCTGATAAGCTAGCTATGCTCAGCATCTGCATCCTGCTGCTCACTGTGGTCCTGATCATAACACTCTACTTTGTTTTTAGACAGCGGCAACAAGGCGAAAGCGGCGTCTTGAAGAAGAAGCGGCGTCCTGAGGATGACAAGCAGCAGCAGCCCGCGGTTTAGATGACCAGTTTCCAATCAGTGCATTCAAGATGCTGGTTTTCAAACTAGAGGCATGCAGGAATAACGTTGAAGCCAACGAACTGATCGGCGCTTCAGTACATTTATTGTGATCCTACTAACTGGTCCATATCATTTCAGCTAAACTTTTACTGTCCCAAACTGTTTCTGCTACGAGTGCCTTAGTTAAATTGCATTCCTTTTTTGTGCCATACTCTCCCGACAATCTAACCATCTGCTACGAATTGAAAGCCTTAGGAGTATTTTTTCTGTGCCTGACACTCCACTGTTGTTTTGGTAAATATAAAAAAGAACAGGAGCTACCTGTACTTATCAACAGTACGCCCAGAGATTGTACACTTCGCAAAAAATATTACATCTGGATAGCCATAAAGCCTGTCCTGACTGTGGCCGAAAGTGATTTTAAGTGATTTGAAGTAAAGTCGATCATTTTGTAGTTAATTAAGTGAAGGTATTATTTTGCGGCAAAATTATTTTTGAATAGCCACTGCATAAAAGTGCTATCACTTACTTTGTCGATTTAACTTAGAAACTTAGAATTAATTAAATGAAATTTTCTTTCGTAGAAGTGAAATGCATTGGCTTGAAAGATTCTCATATTGATATAAACTTCGTTGTAATTCACTAATTTAAGTAGACTAAAATTATGATATCTTACGAACTAGTGTAGTGTGTCCATATCTATACGCTAAGTCTTAATAATTTAAACTTGAGCAGTAAAGCTTATGAGTACTTGACGTATTCTATATACTAAAGTTGGTACCTTTGTATGTATAATCCACATTTGATAGTAAACTGTTTGGCCTATTTTTGTCAAACTTGTACCATTTTACTACACCTTTTCCCGTTAAATTTCAACAAATCTGCGCTGCAATTTAGACAACTTGACATTCATCTTCGACACTCTATTTTTATACCTTCAGTTGGACGTTCAAATTAGACAAAGCTGACTTCAATTTAAACAGCAGATATTCGATTTAGACAGTGGATATTCAATTAAAACACTTCCTCATTGAGAGCGATTTGTCTATGGTAAAAATTCTAGTTCTGAGACAAAGCACATATTCAATTTAGACACCCATCATTCAATTTAGACACGCTCAGCTTCAGACCCTTGCTTTCCTGTCGCCTCTGCTTCTGACTTTCGGAGAGAGAATTGGAGAGACTAATGTACATTCTATAAGATACATGTACTCAGTTTATTGTCTATGGTAAGATTGAAAACCGAGATTGAGACTGAAAAGGAAAATGATTTCTGGCTATTTTTATGGGATGATGCATGATGCTTTTTGTGCATATAATTCTATTTGAACACTGTTTAATTCAGTAACCTAAAGTGGGTTACTACAAAATAACGGGCGGAACGAGGAAGTAGTGGTGCTTTTGTACGATTGTCTATGGTAAGCGCTATGACAAGCATGTGGACGCTAGTATTGAAGTGCGAAAGTACGCGAAAGAAATTTAATATCCTGCTCAAACGGCTTGCAGAAATTACAGAAAAGCGAATTTCATTATTGAAAGTTCTATATTCTATATTAATTCCTTTTCTAACTTTTTGCTACATTTCCTAAAAAGGAATTCAAAGCTTGACTCGAGAGAGTCCGCGCGATCACCTCCATCGATAGATTCAAAGGTATAGACTCTGTTTTTTACTATATACTATTGCTTTATAAATTGTTTCATTAAGTTGAGTTGGCCCCGGCGAGGTGAGTGGCAGAGCGCGTTCACGCGTTTGCCTCTCGCACCAAGGTCCCTGAACTAAAATTCAAAGCACATTCATTTGGGGCGTCAGGGCAGATGAACCCGCCTGTGTGAGTGTGTGCCCGCGTACGGTGTCAGTCGAGTGCGTGGGTGTTCAGAATTCAGCGAAAAGACCAGAATTGCCTCTCGTTGCTGACTTGCTTTCTCCAAATGATGTGCATGAGCCCACAGCCTTTCCTGTATATATTCTTTATTATTTTATAATTTAGTAAGGCAATATTAAGGTATATAAATATTAATCATTTAATTTATTCAGTTAAGTCAGCCGCCGCAACTTGCAACAAATTGCTAAGACTCGAACCCTAGACCTCTCAGTCAAAAGTTTGAAGCTTTAAGTCTAACCACTGGGCTACAAGCTCCCTTTATTAAATAAAAGGATTTCGAAGAGTACACTCTAAGCACTTACACTCGAAACATTTTCTAACTAAACTTTAGGTTCGCTGCAGATAGAATATTTGTTGAATCCAAGTTCAATAAGCTGAATTTCCTGCTAATAAAAAAGCATCAATTAAAATAGTTCTCTGCGCATTTGCTACTCTTGCGGATTCCTCTAGAAATTACAAACTTTTTAATGAGTTTCACTGGCGCATATGACTGTACAGGAAAAAAGCTAAAATGAGATGTAGGAAATCACCTAGAGCCTAAACTTAAAATAATTCGCTTATTATTGTCAGAAAACTCACTGAACGCAGCTGAACTGAACTCTGAGACAAACTACTCGAACAAAAATGTGTTTCGACAATAAGTCGCAGAATGTAAGCTAAAAAATGTGATATTATATGTTTTTTTACAATAAAACTTCGCTCGGATACAGCAGCTACGCATATAGGTTATTTAAAAGAACTGGCTATGCAAAAAAAGTTCTCAGCTACCTGGGTAATAAATTTACCTACGCCGACTGACTGATCGGCTGAAGGAGCTAAATTTTAAATTGGCCAGCTTACTTCCAGTGTAGGTACAGTGTTGGCTGCAGGTACAATGACCTCACAATTATTTATAGGCGCGCTTTAGACCCTCTACTTAATTTGTGCAAAATCGCACAATCAATGCACATAGCATTTTAACGCCAACGCCAAAAAGTGTCATCCACCCCATTTTGATTTCATTCACTGTCTTATAAAAACTCTAAACAATACTGCACATTAACCTAAGTGTACATTTTCGCTGATAAGAGTCTTCCATATGGCAATGTAACAGATTTCGCTTATTAAAGGCAAGTCTTACATGAGCGGTGACTGCCTTCACTGCATCTCGCCTTTCTCCTAACCAGCACATTGGCAGCGCTTAGACCTACCTTGCCTTTTATCTATACAGATTACGATAACTTTGGCTAAACTGCGAAGCTGCAGGCCAGCCACCCAAGCCAATTTTTGCTCACTGCATTTGACTTCAACTGCAAATCGCGGATCTGCTAGCAAGTCTTGAGGTAAGGGCTGCTAATTTGTTTCTGAAAAAATATGGTATTGGTACTGGACAGTTGATTATGAATCCATTGCTGAAGTTTTCAAATGAAATAGCATTGACGACTCGGCTTGAAAGTTAATCTATTGATTGATTGCCATACCTTAGTACCTCATACAAGTCTGGCCGAATGAGCAGCCCTGAGTCTAATCTGAGACGGCTTCTCCTGCTATCGCGAGCTGTTAAATCAGAACCCATGACAATGGTACAGAGAATTGAGACCTTTTTATAAATCTTAAAAAACTTTTGGTGGAGAAGATTTAAACCAATCAAATATAAATTGATTCTTAAATTTGAAAATTTGAGTATTAGATGAAATGAACTCCTGGTATATGTAAATTTAATTATAACTCAACTAGGTATATAATTTTATGTAGATTTGTTTATACTCGATATTCCTCAAATAGAAACTTATGAAATACGAAGTAAACTCATTCTGATGTGCAATTACTCTTCTTTCCATGCTTATTCTTGCCGTATTACACGTAATTTTATCGACAAAAATATATATTGTCGTAGAACCAAATATTTGCCAAATGATAGACACGATGCGTTTCTCACGACTGGAAGTCAATGTTCAAGCTGCATAAACAATTTTCTGAATTCCACAGTTCTTACGAAAAGCAATCTGACGCACAATGCGCAACTGCACGGCGACCGAGACGCAGAAGTACATAGTGGAGAAGTATGGCTTCAACTGTCAGGAGGGCGGCTACTGCAGACTGATCGAGCCGAGCACCTACTACTGCGAGTGCCTGACAGGCTGGGTCGGCCAGCTGTGCAACGAGCCAGACTTCTTCCCTTCTATGGGCATCGCCTCGGCCATGACGTCTATCTACATGCCCCTAGTAGGCATCATCATCCTGCTGATTATCGTATGCGCCGTCCTTCTCGTTTACTTTAATTTGCGCAAAAATCAACGCAGCGTTCAAGCCAACTCAGGTGGCGGCGATGACGGCGCGCAGACTTGCTGAGCGAGGATTTCGATTCCTGAGTGAGACGGCTTTTTGTGCAATTCTTCTTGTAGCTTGACACCCGGTATATTAGCAGCTAGTCCCATAGTGACCGCTTTAAATTTATTTCTTGCTCAGTTGGCTTCTCTTAGGCAAGTTTTCTCATATTACTTTAGTCCACTCTCATTTTCGTGACAATTTCCTTTTGTGAGCTTAAGAAATAGTGTCAGTCACTAATCCAATTATTGAGAGCTTGTAAGACCAAGCGAACACTATCATTGGAGCATCCAAAAGTTTAGTTGACTCCGCATACTCGTAATTGAGGACAAGCTCAGAATTCATTACCTGCCTGTAGGCTTACCGAACTCGGGCTTCCAGTCCAGTCTAAGGACAAGCTAAATATATCTTAACTCTGTACTCTTTGGATCGAGAGTAGCAGAATAGGGGAAAGAACAAGGGACAGAAAGGTTCGTGCGTATTAGACATTTATTTAACGACCCATCTTAGTGCGGATATATACTACTTACTTACTACTACGAAATAAGTGGTTAATTAGTAGTAAGTAAGTAGCAAAGTAACGACCAATGTTCAGTACGGAAATCATAAAACTTCGTAAAATGATGTAGAATGTTTTGGAATGACGTTTAACATATTTTTTTCGAAACATTATGCCCCCCTAAGCTAACGATTGCTACGCCTGGGCTCCTGATTATCGGCTAGAAAAATTTAAATTAGTCAAGTAGAGATATTGTACCGTTCTGTTTCGAAGCTCTGCAAATGGTTCTTCATTACATATGTGCCTTAAATAGTGTATAATATAGATTCTCAGCTCATCAAATCTAAATGCCTACCATTATTTCGACATGCGATTGCCTCGCATTGCAAATTAGAAAAGTGAAAACAATGAATAAACTAAGCGGGCTATTGATTTATGTTTTTATTTCGTGGGTTTTTAATATTCCTACTGTCGTTTGTCCTTGTTGGTCACGTGCCACAATTAATTTACCTGGGCCTTAAACTGATTCAAATGATGGCCGCTTTTTCTCGAAATTAAACGCGTTGATTTCCACTCTGAAAATTAGCAGCATTCTTCTAGATGCTGAGTATAGTTGACATGTATGCATATTCAAACAAGTTTTAATCCAAAGTCGAAGTTTCACAGAGTACTTTTGTAGCGTACGGAAACTGTAACTTAGATTTTTGATAGACTGCAAATTTTGTGCTTATTCTTATTTGAAAGCACTTTATTTTTTGGCTTGTCTTGCAAGTGAGTGAATGTCGGAAGTATTTTGAACTGATGGCTTTTCAAATGAGAGTAAGTTTTGTGTCGTTTTTACTGTTTGTAAATTTAACAACCTAGGGAATTATACTTTGCATAGGCCAATACACTCAATGGCTCACAATGGTTCACAAAACATTCTTTTCATTCAAAGTTTTATTCAGGAAATAAAACCAATTCTGATTGCAGGTGACTAATTGCGAGATTTCTATTGCTTTAAAAGACGACACACTTGTTAGCTTATGTTATTCTGCAGTGTGTGGTCCTATTTAAAAGGGCCTTCAGTGCTTCTGCTTCGATTCCTTTAACTGTGACTAATACTATTTTGCCAGAATACCACCTGGCACATCGATTTTCGCCAGACTAAAAAACAAATAAATCTATTCGCACTCGATCGTAAATCCTCACTATTATAATTATGCAGTAAACAACCGTTTTTTATTTTTTTAGCACTACCGTGCTCTATGCTTCAGCACTTGAATATTTTTAGCGACTCAGGTTGCACTTTTCCTTTGTTCGCACTTCGAAAACCGATTACGCAGGACCTGCTAAATCCATTAGTAGGTGTTCCATTTCCTGCTGCTCATTTGCTTTTTTATTATCAAAATCGAGGCAATCGCCGAGCTTTGGGTTTGTTGCACACCCTGACATATTTTTAGCTTATCTGTGAGAAAATAATAGATTGCATATGCAGGTAATGCTGTAGCCCAGTCCAAAGACGGACTTGATTTGGGATCCGTCGGTGCAGCAGCAGATTTCAGGTGGTGTTGCCCGTGATCTTGTTGTGTTGGTGCTGCTAAATTGACTCTAATAAAAAAATCGCATCGTGGCCAACGGGAAAGAATGAAAAACATTTTTTAAAACGAAAGAAAACTTTGCTTTCAATGTTTTTAGAAACATTGTGCTAATTCCAATGTTTGACATGCCGCTAGCTTATGTCTAAATGTCTAGTTGAAGCAAATTTAACACCAACACATTAGCCATCGCGCACGCAAGACTTGTTTGGCTTTCTTTGAAACCAAGCGACATGAATTAAGGACCTCGCATGCGTAGGGCCTTTCTGCTTGGATGACACATATTAGCTTTGAAGCTTGTTTATTCGACTGAATTAATTAAATAGAAACTAGCCTTTTCTTGGTTTGCAACAGAAATAGATTCTGTCCAATTTAGGTGATTTATCTCGAATCTCTAAGGCATTATTAATTTACAAATATGGTCAGCAGTGCTGGTTGCTGCCGGCTATTTTGTCCAGTCCTAGGCTTGTCAGCGGTCGTAGGTTAGACCTCGGCGATTGGAGCTCAATCAGTCGCTATTTTGTATAAATAAGCTGTGCGCAAATCTCACAGATCAGATAACATAAAAAATTTGTTGTAATTTTGCTGCCGATCAAAAATGAGTAGCTCCAACGCAACCAGGAGGTGCACGCACGATGAAGAGTACGAACATATATTTAAAAAATATCAAGCCTTGTGCTTGGAAGAAAGCTTCTGCGAGAAGATCGAACCCGACAGTGTATCATTGCAAATGCCTCAAAGATTGGACAGGAAAATTATGCACCATTAGCAAAGGCCAGGTGACCTGCATTGCTGTAATCCTTGTCGCACTGCTGATTGCTCTAGTCGTGGCAGGCACCTACTACTACCGATGGAGGTCGCGACGGAATAAAAGGCGCTCCGAAAAAGTTTAACTGAATGGCTCTCTTTATTCACTGTGTGTTATTCTTGATGGATTGAACGTCTTTAAAAAGTTAATCGCAAACATTAATGTTGTTCATTACTTAAGAACTGTATTACTTCAGTGCCATTTATTATTTTCGATTTTGTAATGAAGTTAAGCTACGCAACACTCCCTAAGCAATCACTTTCTGCTAGATCCATATCCAGATCGCCACACGGCTCTCGTCGAGAGAGCACGTTGTGAAAAATCATAAAAGTACATCGGTTGCTTCATACGTGCGTGTTTGTTATTGTAAGCAGCATTGGCAAATCCTGTACTAATAAACTATTATATTGTTTCATCATCGTTAGCGTTCTTGCGCTGATACTCTCGTAGCTCGCATGATGCTCAAATAAATAACGTAAGGATCGAGCTTAAGCATCATCGTTTAGCATAACACTTTTCATACATTGCGACACGTGCAGCGTTTTGCATATTCAATAACTTTCTTGTTTATTTTTTTCAGCTGATTTTTACGAGCACATTGTATATACTTTGGATCAGGGAATGTATCATAGTGCTCAAGCTTGATCCAATCTGCAGTCCTACGAAGGAAGATAAGGAATCTTCCTTCACATAAACAAGATTCGAACTGTTTATTTACATTTGTGAAATATTTAGTATTTTAGCAAATAAAAAACCGACATGGTTGGCACGGGGAATAAAATAGGCGAGAGTGAGAGAGAAGGTGAGGCGACACGCATAACACTGCAGCGCTTAAGAACCCACATGTGTGCTCCAACCTAGCCAATCCAAGCCAAACAGCAGGCACATACAGCTTCGACGCGGCTATAAACGATTGGCCGGGCCAGTCTACACTTAGCGGATCGCCAGGATGAAACCGAGAAGAGAGGCACGTTGGGAAGGCAACTTTAACACAAAAAGAGAGACAAAAAAGATTAGAGCAGAACGGAGATGATAGTTTACGCGGGTCAGATAACGCGGGAAGCGCACATCATGTGTTCCAGAAGGCGGTATCCGCACGCTCTTGTAGGATGACCAGCAGGCTGGCCAGTTGTACCAGCAAAGCCTGTACTCAAAGCATGGTCCGACAGCAGGCTGAATGGGTCTTTTTGTCGGGTGGTGTATCTACTTGTACACTGTCATGTTATTTACGGTCGGCCAATGATGACCAGCTGCGCCAGCTTGGAGCATCAGGCTGCTAGGCCCCGCATTTCAGTCGGCAAAAGCGCTAATATTTATCCTAATCCGACGCGTACAAGGCTTGGATACTCGGCAGCCAGGAAGCGGACGAGAGGGGCAGGAGGCAGAAGGTGCTGAACCTGCAAAAGCAAAAAGGAGGCAGAGGCAGAGCAACGCGCGTAGCGAGATATGCACAAGGCGTCGTCTGCTAAGGCTTTCAGGCTACGGTAAAAGCAAAGAAAATATGCTTTGTGCGTCGCTGTCGAAGGCGAGGCTCGAGACTGGGTCCCCCAGGCACTTCCGATCTGAAAGGCATCCGCGGAACGTGGAAGGCCCGCAGCCGAAAGCTCCACACGTCACCGGCAATTGGGGTGTGCAGCACCCAATTGACGTCGTCGAATGGTACGCTGAGCTATTTCAGCGCTTCGACGGCCCCCGTTCTGTCACTGTGTACGACGATGTCGGCGACCACGTAATGACGGAGGGCCACTAGGATTCAGAAGACCAGCAGGCAGCAGCTGGTTGAGGTGTGTCGCCAGCTAAATTCTGTCACAAGCACTCGCCATCCGACTCGTCAGCATCTAATAGCCCTGAAGGAAGCGCTTTCTTGTCGCTCTGCCGAACCTACAAAGCTTCCGACACTGACGCTTGTGTTCTCGGCACCTGATAGAGCGCTGCTTCATGCGGAGCTCTAGCAGGGCTTGGAGTGAATTTACCATTTGTCAGGCGGGACGCTGGACTGCATTGCCGGCCTCCGTGTTGATGATATCCTTTGGATGACAAGACGATCCACGTATTATCTTCCCCTCGGAAGACAACGCTGCAGGACGGACCGGCGGACTACCCTGACCTGATTTTTTAATTGCATGCTTTTTATTGGGTGAAAGGACTTGACTATAATTTCATTTGCATCTTGTTGTGATTCGCAGCCCCGCCTGTCTGCGGGCCCACAGGGGTTTGCGAAATGGGCGGCTCTCGCCTACCAGCTGTATCCAAGGACCACCCTGAAGCTAAGTCAAAACACGCGCTCTGACATACTAGGAGAAAACCCAACGCAGTCTATCAAAGCCGAAGACGGTCCGTGTGCCCAACACTTTCTTCCAGACGATAGGGCACAGATGCGCCACTGGATTAACACCCAAGACGGGAACTACGGGTACGTGGTTCTCTACGGATCTGTTCTCTACGGGTACAGATCGTAGACTCATTTGATATTATTTGCTTAGAGGCCAATCAGGCTGCCTAGCTAAAAACATTTACTTCGAGTGCACTTTATATACGATTAGAATGATTAGAATGTAATATTCCTGCACGAAAACGAGTGCGTCAATGGCAAAAGCACGAGTGCGCGAAGTGATTAAAATGTCATATCTTTGCCGTTAGTTGATTCTGCAGATACTAGTATACATTAGTAGTCTACTAGTGTAGTATCTGTAGTATTCAGTCCCTTCATCAATTGAGATTAATTTACTGAGCAGAACAGAACATGAAAGTCAAACAAGGCATGTCATTTTTCGCCGAAACGAGAGATTTTTGTCGCTTTTTGAAAGCGAGCGACATGAATTGAGGGCGCCTCATGCGCGGGGCTGTTCTGCATCGAATGTTTACGCTTCAATGGTATTGGCTAAATAGCAACCCTTTTATTTAGCCGCAAATTGTCCGGTTCCGAGCCAAAATAAATAGTGCCCAATTTAGGTGATCTCTCTGAGCTGAACCTTCCTAGCATTGGTCATATATGGACAGCAGGACTGCCTGATAAAGGCTAATTGGTCTAGCCCAAGTGCATGGTTGCAGGTTGGACCTCGGCGATTCCGGCTCAATCGTCTTTGTGTATATAAATAAGCTGTGCCCACTGGCTGAGCTTGGATAGCAGTTAAACATATAACTTTTCGTTGCTTTTTTAAGTAGCTCGAACGCAACCAGGAGGTGCACGCACGATGAAGAGCACGAACATATATATAAAAAATATCAAGCCTTGTGCTCGGAAGAAAGCTTCTGCGAGAAGATCGAACCCGACGTGTATCATTGCAAATGCCTCAAAGATTGGACAGGAAAATTATGCACCATTAGCAAAGGCCAGGTGACCTGCATTGCTGTAATCCTTGTCGCACTGCTGATTGCTCTAGTCGTGGCAGGGACCTACTACTACCGATGGAGGTCGCGACGGAATAAAAGACGCTCCGAAAAAGTTTAACTGAATGGCTCTCTTTATTATTTATGATTTACTCTATACTCTTTACTCTTTATTCTTGATGGATTGAGCGTATTTAAATAGCTGATCGCAAATGAAAATCTAGTTTAAAATTAAATTATTAGGAGTATCCATATTGATAATTCAATGGCATTTTTATACATTTCATGTGTATACTAAAGCTCTCAGCTATACATTACTCTCTGAGCAATCGGTTTCTGCTAGATCCAGTTCGCCACCTGTTATTGCACCTTTTAAGTAGATTTTTTGATACGTGTAAGCCAGTTAGTGCATGCAGCATTGGCAAAGCCTATACTCATGATCTCAAAATAGCTTTACATCGTTGTGCTGATCTGATGCTGAATTAAATAGCTCTGAGCAAGCTACCAAAATGTTTGTTCTATTTCACTTTGAGCTTTTATGATTATTTACATAAATGTAGCTAAGTACCTAACTGCGTACATCGTTTGCATTAGGCCAGCGTAATATTCACTCTTTGTTACTGTCCTAAAGACACAAATGTCTCGACAGAAAATGTAGGCCAAAGGATCTCATTTCACATCAGGATTTGCGTGTCGGTCATCTAAACAATTAAGATAGAACGCTGAACCGTTGAAAGACGTTTTTAATTGGCTAAAACGTGCTTATGGTTCTTGGCTCCGTGTTATCATATGGATATCCAAGCAGTCAGTCTTGTTCAGTGTTTATGTGGTGCTTGGTTTTATTGAGAACCTATATTATTCATATTTAATGGATCAGCGAAAGTGTTCGCTAAACATAAACTAACAAAGCCGGCCGGCAGGATTGCGGCTTTTATTATTGAGGAATAATAAGTCGCAGTGAGTCATTGCTTTGTTAAAATGTGCAGCAAAAGTATCAGCGATGCGGCTCATTATGCCTCCTTCAGCCTCCTGATCAGTGACAATTTTGATTATCACTAAAGGCTTGCAAGCATCACAAGAAACTTGACGCTGGCACTGACTCGGCAAGTGGCTGACTACATTTCAGCAATAAGCTAAAAATGATATAACTCAGGCTTTTGGGTGCGACCAGATCTAATTAGATTAGAATTTGATACAAACAAATTACGCTGTCGGGTAGTGTTGCTCGCTTGATAAAGAGTAGACAAATGAGTGGGATAATGAAGATAAAAGAGATGAAGGTATTTATTTTTTACATTTTCGCGGCAATGACGCATGATGGATGACGGTCCCGCCCGGCATAATGGCGGTCTCGCCCGCCCGAAATATGTGGATCTTCCCATGTCCAATCGTAAGAAAAAATGAAGCGGAACCTAAATTACAAAACAAATAAATTAAAAAAACTTTTCGTTTTATACGTAAAGCGTAGTGTGAAAATATTTAGCTAGGTTTTATATTTTGTTATAATGTGTCTTTCACAAATGATTGATTCGTATAGACAAAGTAGCAGTTAAATATTTCACTCAGTACTCAGAAATATGGAACTAACAACTAACATGGCAGTTGCAAGAGGAGTTCTAGTGGTGGTATAATAATGGAGCAGAAGTAATTGTTAGATATGCACCACCTAGCGCTATGACTGTCAAATTCTAATTTCCAATGAGAGCGAGAACATTATTTACTAATTTGAAACTAAATTAAAACAGGCGTAAGCGTTTATGTTAATATTTCAAGTCAACGAGCATTATAATAACATTCCTAATTATTATTACAGAAGGTAGCATTGTCTAAAAATACAACAAAGACCAGGTTAGTCTACTGAGAATGGAGTAGCACGTAAGAATTCTCACTTTCCTTGAGCAGTCAATGTACCAAAAGTAAATGTGCTTAAATATGTTTGAGTACTTTAAAGTCATCGAAAATATTTTATATGTTTCTAGCGTCCGTTTAAAATTCTGAGAAGCATGATTATTCGTTTACCGCAACTATTCAGTTACAGTTTCAGGTAAAAATACTATTCAGTGAATTAGAAGAACACACAAAAATAAAAATAAGTCACTCATGCCTCTCTTGGCCCAGGGGCCGGTCCTACGCCAGCGTCACCTCCTGGTTCAACTCGACGCTGGCGCCTCTGCGCCTCGGCCTCTGCTTCATCTCGCTCCTCCTGCTCTCTTAGAAGGCGCCTTGCAGTCGCCCGCTTTCTTGCTAGCTCGAATTCCTCCGTAGGATGTGGGGCCTGCCGCGGCGCCTGCTGCGGTGGTGCCTGAACTCCCTGAGCCTCCTGACCCAGCACCATTGAGTCATCAGACGATGAACCTCTCGAGGAGGGTGCAGAGGGTGTACGAGGAACTGGCATTGGGGGTCCAAGGCCACCACTGCCTGTGCCGCCAATTCCACCGCTACCGGGCATTCGGCCGGCCACGCGAGTCATCTCAGCCAGCATGCTCTGCTGCTCTGCCGCTTCAGCTGCCTCTTCATTTCGCAGTCGGAACATCAGACCGGGACTCTTTAAGCCCGATGCAGCAGGAGTAACTTTTCGTGACTGCATGGGACCCGACGCTGAGGCCAAAGCTGGCACCGGTCCTGACATAGTGGTGGTGGTGGTTGCTTCACATTCTTCGGGATTCGACACTCCAAGATGGCGCTGCCGGAAGGATTGCGGACTCTGAGGCTGTTGTTGATACTGTTGAGCCTGCGGCTGCTGTTGCTGTTTTCTTGAAAAAACAGTAGGCATTAATGGTTTAGCATCATCAGTTGTATCAGCTCTTAGCTTCTGTTGATGTTGGTGCTCAGGAGAAAGCGGTAGTGACATCGGTGACGGCTGCGGTGATGGCTGCACTCGATCAACAAGGCGGGCCATGCTAGACACCACCTGTTCTCCGTCGGAATCCGGTTCCTTAGAGCTGCGCAGCCGCAGCATAAGACCAGGACTCAGAAGGCCCGATGGGCTCAAATGGGGCTGGGCAGATGTACTGAAAAAGGTGTCTGACAGACCTAAAATATAAAAGGAGCAGAGCATTAGAATTGCAGGCAGAACTCTGAGAAAAAATGTAGTTATATGCTCTTGTTCAGTTGCTAGCCTAGATAAAAAAATCTGCTAGCTCATAATTTATCCAGCATATTAAAAATAATAAAGAAAAGGTACGAAGAGATAAAACTGAAGAAAAAAGGAAAAGGCAAAATCCAGATTTTTACCCGCAACAAAATTAACAGACTTGATTCTTACTCGGTACATCGTCCCGATGTGAGGTTGCTGTATCTACCATAGGCCCATCATGGATGCAGATAATTTCTGTTTGTGCGTAGTGGCTGTGGAACTGAATATCCGGGTTGGAAAAACTATGATGATGAAGCTCCGGGTGGTACTGGAAATGCGAACCAGTGTCTTCTTGGCGTACTGCTGAGTACAGCGATGCAGTATCGCGAGTATCTGAAGCTGACTTGAACAAGCGCTTCTGCACTGGTGCATCCACAGAATCAATCTGATTTTGTTCATCAGCTTCTGAGTTGTGTTTCACCTCCGCCTCGCTAACCAGACTGGCTAGTAAGTCCGTGACATCTGTTTGCACGTTTCGCAACTGCTTTATTGCATTGGCGTTTTCATTTACGACTTCAATCGCATGCTGAGATGCGGTGGCTATGCATCGAAGTTCTGTCGTCTGGCAGACTGCTTCTATAAGAAATATTTTTGGATCCGCTGTGACTGATGCTTCAGCCCAAAAATCTGAGTGGCAGCGCACCAAAGTCTCCTCAATAATAACAGGTGCCTTCTCGGTGACTTCGATTGACTCGGTTTGACAAGGCACTTCAACAAGACGGAGTACCGGTTCCGTATAATTCGTCGTGACTTGGCAGCCAACTTTTGCGTTGGAATCAGCAACCAGTTGCTCTGTCTGTTCACTAAAGTCAGAAATATCAGTTCCCACTTTCACAAATGAATCCACTGGGGAAAAGCTCTGGCAGTCAGTTGCGATAGTTGAGACTTCCTTTGAGTCAGTCTGTTTCTGCTTGCTGCTCAAAAAAAGATTTGTCTGCTGGGATGCGTCTTTCATGCTAATGCTTAAATTGACACTGGCATGAATACTAGCACTGTTGACTTGACTACTGCCGACATTAACTCGAGGTGCGCAACAGCACATTGCATTAACTAAAGGTGGCGCACACTTAACAAACGCTTCCTCAATTTCCCACTCTTTTTGAGCAACTGTTTCACTTAGATCATTTTGTAATGAGTATTCAGTCTGTCCATCCGCCGTCTGGATTACAGTTGACTCTGTTTGTTGAGAAGTGCTTGCAACTGAAAAAAGTAATAGTGGCTCCGTGCTCCGATCGGACAACAAAACGACAACCCTGGCAGATGACTGCAAAGAAACATTTTGAGTCTGATGAGAAGCGTCGCTCATTGACAATGTATAGACTGTCTCCTTGTCGGCTGTTTGGACTTCGACTGAGTCAGTCAGTGTCGAGGCATCCAGAACAAGTGCTCCGACTTTGACTACTGAGTCGCGTGCTTCGGTGATTGTTTGGGTTGTGGTGTCGGAGCTTTCACAGGCACACAACGATGCAACCTCAGCGACGTCTGGCCTGATGACAATCGATGCATGATTCATCTCACTTTCTGTCTGATGAGTAGCGTCGCTCATTGACAATGTATAGACTGTCTCCTTGTCGGCTGTTTGGACTTCGACTGTGTCAGTCAGTGTCGATGCATCCAGAACAAGTGCTCCGACTTTGACTACTGAGTCGTGTGCTTCGGTGATTGTTTGGGTTGTGGTGTCGGAGCTTTCACAGGCACACAACGATGCAACCTCAGCGACGTCTGGCCTGATGACAATCGATGCATGATTCATCTCACTTTCTGTCTGATGAGTAGCGTCGCTCATTGACAATGTATAGACTGTCTCCTTGTCGGCTGTTTGGACTTCGACTGTGTCAGTCAGTGTCGATGCATCCAGAACAAGTGCTCCGACTTTGACTACTGAGTCGTGTGCTTCGGTGATTGTTTGGGTTGTGGTGTCGGAGCTTTCACAGGCACACAACGATGCAACCTCAGCGACGTCTGGCCTGATGACAATCGATGCATGATTCATCTCACTTTCTGTCTGATGAGTAGCGTCGCTCATTGACAATGTATAGACTGTCTCCTTGTCGGCTGTTTGGACTTCGACTGTGTCAGTCAGTGTCGATGCATCCAGAACAAGTGCTCCAACTTTGACTACTGAGTCGAGTGCTTCGGTGATTGTTTGGGCTGTCATATCTGTGCTCTCACACTCCCATACTGAAGCAGTTTCGCTTGTGGCTGTTTTGAAGACTGCAAATGCTTGAATCAACTCGCCCTCAGTCTGCAGCGTAGCGTCGCAGACCACCAAGTTGTACTCGGTCTGCTTCTCAGCCGTATCAACAACAATCGAGTCCGTCTGTTGCTCCTGACAGCTGACGTGCAATGATATCTCGGTTGCTTTATCCTCAACAGTGGATCCGATTGTCACTAGGGTTTCGGTGCATTCGTACAGAGTCTGTGTTGACATGTCGTTTGATTCGGCGTCCCACTTTGAAGCGCTCGCAGCCATTTGTGGTTCAACTCTTGTCGCCATCTCTAGGCACTCGACTTCGGTTTGTCCTGCACTATCAACCATTGACAATGTATAGACTGTCTCCTTGTCGGCTGTTTGGACTTCGACTGTGTCAGTCAGTGTCGAGGCATCCAGAACAAGTGCTCCGACTTTGACTACTGAGTCGCGTGCTTCGGTGATTGTTTGGGTTGTGGTGTCGGAGCTTTCACAGGCACACAACGATGCAACCTCAGCGACGTCTGGCCTGATGACAATCGATGCATGATTCATCTCACTTTCTGTCTGATGAGTAGCGTCGCTCATTGACAATGTATAGACTGTCTCCATGTCGGCTGTTTGGACTTCGACTGTGTCAGTCAGTGTCGATGCATCCAGAACAAGTGCTCCGACTTTGACTACTGAGTCGAGTGCTTCGGTGATTGTTTGGGCTGTCATATCTGTGCTCTCACACTCCCATACTGAAGCAGTTTCGCTTGTGGCTGTTTTGAAGACTGCAAATGCTTGAATCAACTCGCCCTCAGTCTGCAGCGTAGCGTCGCAGACCACCAAGTTGTACTCGGTCTGCTTCTCAGCCGTATCAACAACAATCGAGTCCGTCTGTTGCTCCTGACAGCTGACGTGCAATGATATCTCGGTTGCTTTATCCTCAACAGTGGATCCGATTGTCACTAGGGTTTCGGTGCATTCGTACAGAGTCTGTGTTGACATGTCGTTTGATTCGGCGTCCCACATTGAAGCGCTCGCAGCCATTTGTGGTTCAACTCTTGTCGCCATCTCTAGGCACTCGACTTCGGTTTGTCCTGCACTATCAACCATTGACAATGTATAGACTGTCTCCTTGTCGGCTGTTTGGACTTCGACTGTGTCAGTCAGTGTCGATGCATCCAGAACAAGTGCTCCGACTTTGACTACTGAGTCGCGTGCTTCGGTGATTGTTTGGGTTGTGGTGTCGCAGCTTTCACAGGCACACAACGATGCAACCTCAGCGACGTCTGGCCTGATGACAATCGATGCATGATTCATCTCACTTTCTGTCTGATGAGTAGCGTCGCTCATTGACAATGTATAGACTGTCTCCTTGTCGGCTGTTTGGACTTCGACTGTGTCAGTCAGTGTCGATGCATCCAGAACAAGTGCTCCGACTTTGACTACTGAGTCGCGTGCTTCGGTGATTGTTTGGGTTGTGGTGTCGGAGCTTTCACAGGCACACAACGATGCAACCTCAGCGACGTCTGGCCTGATGACAATCGATGCATGATTCATCTCACTTTCTGTCTGATGAGTAGCGTCGCTCATTGACAATGTATAGACTGTCTCCTTGTCGGCTGTTTGGACTTCGACTGTGTCAGTCAGTGTCGATGCATCCAGAACAAGTGCTCCAACTTTGACTACTGACTCGCGTGCTTCGGTGATTGTTTGGGTTGTCATATCTGTGCTCTCACACTCCCATACTGAAGCAGTTTCGCTTGTGGCTGTTTTGAAGACTGCAAATGCTTGAATCAACTCGCCCTCAGTCTGCAGCGTAGCGTCGCAGACCACCAAGTTGTACTCGGTCTGCTTCTCAGCCGTATCAACAACAATCGAGTCCGTCTGTTGCTCCTGACAGCTGACGTGCAATGATATCTCGGTTGCTTTATCCTCAACAGTGGATCCGATTGTCACTAGGGTTTCGGTGCATTCGTACAGAGTCTGTGTTGACATGTCGTTTGATTCGGCGTCCCACATTGAAGCGCTCGCAGCCATTTGTGGTTCAACTCTTGTCGCCATCTCTAGGCACTCGACTTCGGTTTGTCCTGCACTATCAACCATTGACAATGTATAGACTGTCTCCTTGTCGGCTGTTTGGACTTCGACTGTGTCAGTCAGTGTCGATGCATCCAGAACAAGTGCTCCGACTTTGACTACTGAGTCGCGTGCTTCGGTGATTGTTTGGGTTGTGGTGTCGCAGCTTTCACAGGCACACAACGATGCAACCTCAGCGACGTCTGGCCTGATGACAATCGATGCATGATTCATCTCACTTTCTGTCTGATGAGTAGCAGTCGCTCATTGACAATGTATAGACTGTCTCCATGTCGGCTGTTTGGACTTCGACTGTGTCAGTCAGTGTCGATGCATCCAGAACAAGTGCTCCGACTTTGACTACTGAGTCGCGTGCTTCGGTGATTGTTTGGGTTGTCATATCTGTGCTCTCACACTCCCATACTGAAGCAGTTTCGCTTGTGGCTGTTTTGAAGACTGCAAATGCTTGAATCAACTCGCCCTCAGTCTGCAGCGTAGCGTCGCAGACCACCAAGTTGTACTCGGTCTGCTTCTCAGCCGTATCAACAACAATCGAGTCCGTCTGTTGCTCCTGACAGCTGACGTGCAATGATATCTCGGTTGCTTTATCCTCAACAGTGGATCCGATTGTCACTAGGGTTTCGGTGCATTCGTACAGAGTCTGTGTTGACATGTCGTTTGATTCGGCGTCCCACATTGAAGCGCTCGCAGCCATTTGTGGTTCAACTCTTGTCGCCATCTCTAGGCACTCGACTTCGGTTTGTCCTGCACTATCAACCATTGACAATGTATAGACTGTCTCCTTGTCGGCTGTTTGGACTTCGACTGTGTCAGTCAGTGTCGATGCATCCAGAACAAGTGCTCCGACTTTGACTACTGAGTCGCGTGCTTCGGTGATTGTTTGGGTTGTGGTGTCGGAGCTTTCACAGGCACACAACGATGCAACCTCAGCGACGTCTGGCCTGATGACAATCGATGCATGATTCATCTCACTTTCTGTCTGATGAGTAGCGTCGCTCATTGACAATGTATAGACTGTCTCCTTGTCGGCTGTTTGGACTTCGACTGTGTCAGTCAGTGTCGATGCATCCAGAACAAGTGCTCCAACTTTGACTACTGAGTCGCGTGCTTCGGTGATTGTTTGGGCTGTCATATCTGTGCTCTCACACTCCCATACTGAAGCAGTTTCGCTTGTGGCTGTTTTGAAGACTGCAAATGCTTGAATCAACTCGCCCTCAGTCTGCAGCGTAGCGTCGCAGACCACCAAGTTGTACTCGGTCTGCTTCTCAGCCGTATCAACAACAATCGAGTCCGTCTGTTGCTCCTGACAGCTGACGTGCAATGATATCTCGGTTGCTTTATCCTCAACAGTGGATCCGATTGTCACTAGGGTTTCGGTGCATTCGTACAGAGTCTGTGTTGACATGTCGTTTGATTCGGCGTCCCACATTGAAGCGCTCGCAGCCATTTGTGGTTCAACTCTTGTCGCCATCTCTAGGCACTCGACTTCGGTTTGTCCTGCACTATCAACCATTGACAATGTATAGACTGTCTCCTTGTCGGCTGTTTGGACTTCGACTGTGTCAGTCAGTGTCGATGCATCCAGAACAAGTGCTCCGACTTTGACTACTGAGTCGCGTGCTTCGGTGATTGTTTGGGTTGTGGTGTCGCAGCTTTCACAGGCACACAACGATGCAACCTCAGCGACGTCTGGCCTGATGACAATCGATGCATGATTCATCTCACTTTCTGTCTGATGAGTAGCGTCGCTCATTGACAATGTATAGACTGTCTCCTTGTCGGCTGTTTGGACTTCGACTGTGTCAGTCAGTGTCGATGCATCCAGAACAAGTGCTCCGACTTTGACTACTGAGTCGCGTGCTTCGGTGATTGTTTGGGTTGTGGTGTCGCAGCTTTCACAGGCACACAACGATGCAACCTCAGCGATGTCTGGCCTGATGACAATCGATGCATGATTCATCTCACTTTCTGTCTGATGAGTAGCGTCGCTCATTGACAATGTATAGACTGTCTCCTTGTCGGCTGTTTGGACTTCGACTGTGTCAGTCAGTGTCGATGCATCCAGAACAAGTGCTCCGACTTTGACTACTGAGTCGCGTGCTTCGGTGATTGTTTGGGTTGTGGTGTCGGAGCTTTCACAGGCACACAACGATGCAACCTCAGCGACGTCTGGCCTGATGACAATCGATGCATGATTCATCTCACTTTCTGTCTGATGAGTAGCGTCGCTCATTGACAATGTATAGACTGTCTCCTTGTCGGCTGTTTGGACTTCGACTGTGTCAGTCAGTGTCGATGCATCCAGAACAAGTGCTCCGACTTTGACTACTGAGTCGAGTGCTTCGGTGATTGTTTGGGCTGTCATATCTGTGCTCTCACACTCCCATACTGAAGCAGTTTCGCTTGTGGCTGTTTTGAAGACTGCAAATGCTTGAATCAATTCGCCCTCAGTCTGCAGCGTAACGTCGCAGACCACCAAGTTGTACTCGGTCTGCTTCTCAGCCGTATCAACAACAATCGAGTCCGTCTGTTGCTCCTGACAGCTGACGTGCAATGATATCTCGGTTGCTTTATCCTCAACAGTGGATCCGATTGTCACTAGGGTTTCGGTGCATTCGTACAGAGTCTGTGTTGACATGTCGTTTGATTCGGCGTCCCACATTGAAGCGCTCGCAGCCATTTGTGGTTCAACTCTTGTCGCCATCTCTAGGCACTCGACTTCGGTTTGTCCTGCACTATCAACCATTGACAATGTATAGACTGTCTCCTTGTCGGCTGTTTGGACTTCGACTGTGTCAGTCAGTGTCGATGCATCCAGAACAAGTGCTCCGACTTTGACTACTGAGTCGCGTGCTTCGGTGATTGTTTGGGTTGTGGTGTCGGAGCTTTCACAGGCACACAACGATGCAACCTCAGCGACGTCTGGCCTGATGACAATCGATGCATGATTCATCTCACTTTCTGTCTGATGAGTAGCGTCGCTCATTGACAATGTATAGACTGTCTCCTTGTCGGCTGTTTGGACTTCGACTGTGTCAGTCAGTGTCGATGCATCCAGAACAAGTGCTCCGACTTTGACTACTGAGTCGAGTGCTTCGGTGATTGTTTGGGCTGTCATATCTGTGCTCTCACACTCCCATACTGAAGCAGTTTCGCTTGTGGCTGTTTTGAAGACTGCAAATGCTTGGATCAACTCGCCCTCAGTCTGCAGCGTAGCGTCGCAGACCACCAAGTTGTACTCGGTCTGCTTCTCAGCCGTATCAACAACAATCGAGTCCGTCTGTTGCTCCTGACAGCTGACGTGCAATGATATCTCGGTTGCTTTATCCTCAACAGTGGATCCGATTGTCACTAGGGTTTCGGTGCATTCGTACAGAGTCTGTGTTGACATGTCGTTTGATTCGGCGTCCCACATTGAAGCGCTCGCAGCCATTTGTGGTTCAACTCTTGTCGCCATCTCTAGGCACTCGACTTCGGTTTGTCCTGCACTATCAACCATTGACAATGTATAGACTGTCTCCTTGTCGACTGTTTGGACTTCGACTGTGTCAGTCAGTGTCGATGCATCCAGAACAAGTGCTCCGACTTTGACTACTGAGTCGCGTGCTTCGGTGATTGTTTGGGTTGTGGTGTCGGAGCTTTCACAGGCACACAACGATGCAACCTCAGCGACGTCTGGCCTGATGACAATCGATGCATGATTCATCTCACTTTCTGTCTGATGAGTAGCGTCGCTCATTGACAATGTATAGACTGTCTCCTTGTCGGCTGTTTGGACTTCGACTGTGTCAGTCAGTGTCGATGCATCCAGAACAAGTGCTCCGACTTTGACTACTGAGTCGAGTGCTTCGGTGATTGTTTGGGCTGTCATATCTGTGCTCTCACACTCCCATACTGAAGCAGTTTCGCTTGTGGCTGTTTTGAAGACTGCAAATGCTTGAATCAACTCGCCCTCAGTCTGCAGCGTAGCGTCGCAGACCACCAAGTTGTACTCGGTCTGCTTCTCAGCCGTATCAACAACAATCGAGTCCGTCTGTTGCTCCTGACAGCTGACGTGCAATGATATCTCGGTTGCTTTATCCTCAACAGTGGATCCGATTGTCACTAGGGTTTCGGTGCATTCGTACAGAGTCTGTGTTGACATGTCGTTTGATTCGGCGTCCCACATTGAAGCGCTCGCAGCCATTTGTGGTTCAACTCTTGTCGCCATCTCTAGGCACTCGACTTCGGTTTGTCCTGCACTATCAACCATTGACAATGTATAGACTGTCTCCTTGTCGGCTGTTTGGACTTCGACTGTGTCAGTCAGTGTCGATGCATCCAGAACAAGTGCTCCGACTTTGACTACTGAGTCGCGTGCTTCGGTGATTGTTTGGGTTGTGGTGTCGGAGCTTTCACAGGCACACAACGATGCAACCTCAGCGATGTCTGGCCTGATGACAATCGATGCATGATTCATCTCACTTTCTGTCTGATGAGTAGCGTCGCTCATTGACAATGTATAGACTGTCTCCTTGTCGGCTGTTTGGACTTCGACTGTGTCAGTCAGTGTCGATGCATCCAGAACAAGTGCTCCGACTTTGACTACTGAGTCGCGTGCTTCGGTGATTGTTTGGGTTGTCATGTCTTTTTCCTCGGATTCTTTTGCATCTGTTTGCTGATAGGCATCGCTAATGGCAATATGGCAGATGCATTCCTTGTCAATTCTTTGCCATTCTACAGCTGTGGCTACATCTCTTCTTATGATTTCCGCCTTGTCTTCAGTTTGACAAGCAGAACTGTCCAATTCTATGGTGCAGAGCGAACTACTGTCGGCAGTTATAACATGAGCGATTGTGAGCACATTTTCGTACTCTAAATTTGGAGTTTGAAATGCTGCATTCGCGAAGGAAACTTCGTAATTAGTTTCTTTCTCCAGCTTTTCGACTTGATTATTTTCAGTCTGAAGGCCAACGCTTTCACAAAGCAGTGTGCTTTTCTCTGTTTCTGTGCTACTATTCGAGCACGTAAGTTCCCATTGCAGTGCGAACTCAGTGGACTTTTGCTCCGTCGCAGTCGCCACTTCTGCGTGTGCCACACTAGCATTGACGCTAGATTGTTGGGCATCTGCTTTGTACTCTGCTTTAACACTGTCTTGGTTGGAGGCTCTGCCTGTGTCCGTTTCTGCATTTGCATAAGCCGGGCGGTCGACTCTGACGAAACATTCTGTAGTGTTAACTTCCGTCTGTGAAGCGAAGTCCTCGCTTTGTGTAGCCATAGGCATGATTGCTTGCTGCTGTACCACATAAGTCTCGACTACTTCTTCTTCAAAGTCACCGTCAGTCTGGATCTGGTTATCAACCATCTCTATGGCGTAGTCTGTTTCCACATGCCGCATGAGCTTTGCGTTCGTTTGAGCTTCATCGCTAGCCAGCTGGCAGCTGGACTCAGTGCTTGCGTCTTGCATTTTAACTGCCATCTGAACTAGTACGCTGTAGGACGTTATTTTTTTCGTCTCTGTGTTAGCCTCGACGCAAGCAATTCGGCTCTGACACGCGGCGTCTGCTGTTTGTGAAGTTGTGCTCATTCCAAAATTTTCTGTCGCCCTTGCCTCAGTTTGCTGCCAGGACTCGCATAGTGACATTGAGTACTCAGTCTCTTCATCAGCTACATCAGTCGTGTGGGTCTGTGATCCACCGTCAATGCTACTTATAGAGATATGAACACTGGTGCTGCTGGCTTGCATTGGTTCTGGCGACATCTGAACCTCGAAGTCGGTTGTCTCTGCTGCGCTCTGTATCGCCGAGTCACAAGCACTAATGCTACACTGGGTTGCTAGGCTGCTCCTTCGTGTTACTGCTTCAAAAGTTTGGCTCTGAGAATCAACGGTTATCGCTTTAGCCGGCCGAATGCTGATTGCTTCATCCTTCCTGGGAACTGTCCACGCACTTTCTGCGTCCTCAATTATCCGGATGCACTCGGTGCTTGCGTCGCAAGTCTCTTCGTGAACCCACGCATCGGCTTCTACACTTGGCTGTCTGATATGAACACATGCATTTTCAATCTCTAGGTGAGCACTTAAACTAGCGTGCAGCGTGTCCACTGATGCCTGGCAGCTCTGCACCGCCTGTTCGACTCTTGACTGAGTCTCCGCAACAGCCGTCAACGTTCGGCATTTAACGAAAGTTTCGAGCAAATCTCTTTCGACCGAGTCCGTCTGAGAAGTTGATGTAACAGAATAACGAACATCTCTGGCAATGACCGATGCGTCACAAGTCTGCCAGTTACTTAGGCCGCTTTGTACTTGCTGATGCGCAGAGTTCAAATAGCCGCTTCCGGCCTGACTGCAACTATCTGCAAACTGTGAAAACGCGGCGCCCACCTGGCCTGCCCACTGCGTCCATCCAGTTGGACCCGACAGGACATGCGCATCGGATGATTCAACAGGTGGAGCCATAGCAAGTTTCTGCCTATCTATCACAGCAGGCTCTTCCAGATCAAAAAGCTTATCCTCTGTCTGAGTATGAGCAGCCGTACTCTCGAGAGACAAGCCTGCGTTAGCCGAAGAGGTGGCAAGCTGTT
The DNA here is from genome assembly GCA_950097015.1 of Macrostomum hystrix. Lineage (NCBI taxonomy): Eukaryota > Metazoa > Platyhelminthes > Macrostomidae > Macrostomum > Macrostomum hystrix. Next base: position 5,591,135 of record CATNEN010000034.1, on the reverse strand, counting down.
CTTGCGCCAGTTGGCACTCAACACTTCGCTCAGAAACCTGAGCAAAGCCGCCCATGCCATTGCTTTGACTGCAGCTAGAAGGACCATCAGGCTTGTCTTGTCCGCTTGTCTGTGTCGCAGTCTCTCGTTGTCGAGCTTCGCGGCGTAGCGCTGCGCGAGCGAATTCGCGACGCTCGTTCATCAGCTGCATTAACAGCTCTGTCACCGAGCCGGTGTCCGTAGCCGCGTCTCTTTGTGTGCTGGCTGCAGCACGGATAGGCTTGGCTGCTAATCCAGGACTATCGCCGAGGTCCAGATGGCCAATCAGAGGAGGCGCTGCAATTGGCTCGTCATCTTTTCGACACTGACGTGGACCAGTCATGGCGTTTAAGCTGTTTTGAAGCCTCCTCAGTTCATCCTGACCGTGGGCCAGCTTTTGCCTGTAAAAATTGTTTCAATGATCCTTTTTAGCTGCACTTTAACAGTTTTCTTGCGCGGTGTATCAGTGGTGTATCAACTACAAACTGCACTTTACTACTTAATAGTAATCATAAGCATAAGCATTCAAAGCATGATTCGAGCTGTGATACAATATACTTTTTATATGTTTATCCATATTTCGGAAAGATCTAAGTACTACGAGAAGTGCTAGAATTGCTAAGATTGCTACATTCATTTCTCCAGTCCATGAAATCATGGTTTTGTGTATCAAGGAGTACCCTAATGCAAAAATGCGGAATCGGGACGCCCATGTGACGACTGAACTAGATTTTTGAAACGATATGAAAACACATGGTTGTTCTTCTTTTTAAGCGGCGTAAACATAAAAGTGTGCGCAACTATTTGGCCAAATAGGCATTTTAGGGCATTGGCTATCGTTACGAAAAAAATGTTAATGACAGAAATTTTAGAAACATTTAGGAAAGCGTCGCAAAACATTTAGAATTGAAAACTTGCCCAGAAGACCCACTTATTCATGAGGTTAGTAATCCATCCGCACACAAAACACCTGTATCCATATTTTCCAGTCTCACAAGTAGGAACAGATGCTGATAACAACCAGGTTTAATAGATGTTTTCAGCAAAACATCTAGCGGGCCCGGACGTAATCCTGAGAGTCTGCTTCCAGTAAAGGTGGCAAAAATAATCCGCAGTATAGCACCTGCTCCGCACACTTGAGCGCCCACACTTAATTCCAAGAAGAAACTAAGGGCAACACACGCGCAGAAGCTCAAGTCTTCTCAAGCGCTTCCCAGAGCACCAGGCGGGAGCTGAGGCTTTTGAGCACAGACGAAGCTCCCTCTGCCCCTTCTGGTATTTAATCGCTGCTCGGAACGAAAAGCTGTAAATACTCTCGATTCGCCCCATCTCCCACAATAGCAGTGAGAGCAACTTTGCGCTCTCAATTTAGCTGATTGCTTGCTTCATTGCCGGATCGGCTGCCTGCGGACCTTTGATTAAACAAAAATTTCTTCGAGCTCCTGTCAGAGTATTACTGTATGCCGAAGATAGATTTTTTCGATCACTCTCAAAATCAGAGCTTCATCCCTATCAAAAGCAGGATAGGGTGCAATTTCCTAATGCGGATTTTGTCGGGTGGGGCCTTTTCAAGGCCTGTGCTTCTTTGCCGAAGGCTCTTAGTCTCCTTCAAGAACGTCAGTCCAAACAAAGTGAATAACTAGCCTCATCAGCTAATTTTTTTCTGAGTGAAAGCGCAAATTATTGAGCGTTCCAAAATGAGCTCGGAATATACCTGCACCATCTGTCACGCTAGCTGTCATGCAAGACATGCAGGAAATCTGCAACGACACTGTTCTTCCGGCAGCGAATTATTCCTGTGACCCCGACCCCTCTAGGCTTATTGCGATCCTTGTGTCTTCTCAGCAGCAACTTACTCAATTTCCTCCGCGCTCCTGACTGGAGGCACCAGTCGTCCGCTGTCCCTGTGCTGGCCGATGCCGTGTTGCACGCAGTGCAGCAGCGACCAGTGCGGCAGTGACCCGGACTCTTGAAACTCCGTCCAGTGCCGGAGATGCTGCCAAAGCTTGGAGACTATTGTGTGTAGTCGAACCAGCTCAGTTGAGGGAAAGTGCACATTTTCTGGTCCTGTTGATTATTTGTTGTTGGGTGGGAACTAATAAACTGATTCTGGGTACCATAAATAAATGAATGGCAAAGACATGGGCTGAAAAAGTTCACTGAGAATGCGAAAAGAAAAATAGTGATACTTTCAGTGTTTTTAGCCTTACTGAGTCTCGGGTCTCGTCCAAGAGCAGCATTGACTTGATCTGCAAAAAAATGTTAGTTCGCAATTAATGCTTTCGTTTATCTGGAACACAATGCGATTCAAATGTTTTTATAGACTTTCTCGCCTTTGTGAACGGTCCTGGCCTTCACTTCATCCAGCAGGCGGGCCAGATTCTGCACTCCATCAGTGGGCTCGTCGGCCAAGATGGTGCTCTTGATGAGCTCGAACAGCTCGTGCGCCTTGCTGAGATCGCTCACCTGAATGGGCTGGAGTTGGGACAAATCAAACATAATAGGATAACGTTTCGAGTGAAACTTTTTGAAAAAATGCATTTTAATTTAGGGATACTCAATGGCCCCGTGCTGGAAATCAAATTTTCGTATTGGTCGTCATTACATTATTTTCGTATTATAATTATTATGTTACTGTATTATCGTTTATACCGTACGTATGCTAAAGTGAAGCCTAAATCTTAATCTATTTATTCAGGTTATTTGTGAACTGAACAAATAACCTAGCCTAATAGATGAGATCTTCATCTAGCTCCCAAGCTGCAAGAACACCTTCGCACTTGGGTTAAAGCAAAAAAATAATTTCCAACTTGTGTAAAATATGTTGATGCTTTCTGCATAAAAAATTAATGCGTCACCTCGCCCCCTATTGCCCATGAGACGGTTGCGATCAAGCATCAAACAAAAGTACTTTAAGGCTGTGACAATAGTTATATTTCTAGACAAACCCTGCGTAGAAATGAGACGTACCGTTTGACGATCCAGAAAGTGGCTGAAGATGCCGTTCAGGTGGACCACAGTGCTGACTCGAAATTTCTCCAGTAGATCCGTCCACATGTCCGAGAACTTCTTGCGCAGACTGTGGCAGTGATTTGAATAAGTAGTGTCGGAAATTCCATTGTGCTAACTATAGCTTTATCACTTCTGGTCACATGATAGTTGAGCTCATTGTCAGACAAAACAGAGATTCAACAATATGGAAACATCTAAAATAGCGATACTTACCACTCTTGCCGTGCTAGGAGCAAAAGCCCACCTTTGAGGGCGAGAAGCCTGCTTTCACAAGGAAATTACTTTCTAAATAAATAATAGCTAAGGAATTAACAACGCACCCGATTCCCTTCTCAACGCTGTGCGCGTCGCAAGGCGGGATCCAGACCATGACGGAGGGCAGCTGGACTTCGCAGCCGTCGTCAAGCGCGACTCTCCACAGGTGCTTGTCCGAGTTGTCCAGCAGAACTACTTCATCACCCTCACTGATTCGAAACTGAAGTTTAAAGAGAAATTTACATACTTTGTATGTATATGCCCCATACCTAATATAGCGTAGGTTACTGACAAAGCTATCGCCACTTAGAAACGAGCGCGAACACTTGTACGCGAACTCACCTCTGGAGTCTCGTACTTGCAAGCGCAAATAGCCTTTAATGATGGGTTGCGAGGCTTGCCAAGCCGCTCGGCCACGGGTACGATGGAGTGGCTCTTAGCCAGCAGATGGTCCACAGCCTCCCAGTCCGTCAGGCAGTGCTTCAGCGAGTCCTATATGGCCAGGGACAGCGGTATTTGAAGATTTCAAATAACAAAGTTCCCAGTCTTTCACCATCTTTATCTTTCTCTTCTAGTCTCGGCTCTGTCCTAGTCTCGGCCTTCTCTCCTGGTATCCACCTCTCCCGAGTCCAAGACTCTCGGACTTTTTTCTGATAACTGATTACGCCTGCCCAAACTATAAGTATAGCCAAAGTTCAGCACAGTCGAAGCTATTGCGCGGAGCATCTGAAGGTTGCTTTCGACTTTTCAGTCCATGGACTGTGGGGACGCCACACACCCACCCTCAATTACCCTAGCTTCCCATGCTGGTACCCATTTAACAGCTGGTGAACTGAAGCAAAGGTCGCTGAAGTGTCTTGCTAAAGGACACAAATTGCTCCAGTGGAGTCGGGAATCGAACCCCGATTCGTGAGGCGACGCTATATCCACTAGGCGACAGCCGCCGTATGCAATATTACTGACATACATGTAGTTTGTCAACTGTCGTTTTTTCCTGGGCCATTTTGTTTAAACCGGAGGACAAGCAACGTTTAAATGAAGTTATGAACTCTTGTTGCGCGCTCATAACCGCCCTCCTAAAAGCGAAATGCTGGTACGAGTACAAGCACTGTTTTGCAAATATTTCAGATACACGCACTTACACAAAAGCCAAGTAACAGATTTCAGAGCGTTGCAATTGCTCTAAGTCAGCTCCTATAGCGGGGGAATAACTTTAAACTGGCTCTTTCGTTTTCCCTCCCTGCCGATTTAAACTTTAGAAGATTGAGCAGCGTCCTAAGCAACTCTACGTAATCAAGCTGAAGAAAATCATCTCAGCCTCTCCAGATTATAGAGCTCTGCTAGAAGATGCTTCCAACGGAGAGTCACTACGACACGCGTCCACTATATGCACTTTAGTCCTAATTTGCTATTGCATATGAATCTGTTCAGCACTGCTATTAGACTAACTGACTGACGAGGCTACTAATTTGGTTTCCAGACTAGCAAAGTATCATTTTCAGGCAAACGAGTGTTGATGTGCTCCAATTTATATAATTTGTGTGTGAAACCTCCATTGTTCCAGCCACCGACTGGGAAACGGGTTCTAGAAATAGGTGGTGTGCAAATTGGATGGTTGGGACGCTGTGGCTGTATCTCGAGTTCATGGACTGAGCATTTGTATACTTATATAGCCTTTGGAATTGCTCCGCGCAATAGCCACGGGCTGGCCCAACTGGGTTAGATGCTATTTCTATTTATATTTATCAGGTGGCGTTATGGGCTCATGGCATAGAATTATAATTTATATCTCACAGTTTATATCTCACAGTAGTTAACTAAGCTAAACACAATTAACCGTATTATATCTGTAGGTGGCTTCAGTTTAGACCCACTTAAATTTTGCAGAAGAGCAACTCACCGTGAGGTTGGCTAGTAGGCGCTTGGTCCTCTCTGTGTGCGACAGGTGGAACAGGCACTCCTGCTGGCGCAGCGCGTGTCCAAAGTTCCTCGTCAGCCGTTCTCTCGCATCGTGGCACTCGACATGGAAGGCGTTGTAGTCCGCTGCGTTCCTCAAGTGAAGCCGCGACAGAGTCGAGAGCAGCTCCACCCACTGCCAGCAGCGCTGAACTGAGCCAAGCAGCGGTTTGCGCACTTCGGACAGATTTTCGACCTCCTCCGTCGATAATTGATGCGCAGTGCCGAGCAATTCCGCCGTGGCCTTCTGCAACGGCGTCCAGAAGCATTACAAGATTGCAAAAAATATTCAAGGTATATAAAAGAGCTAGTTGCTCAAGAGCTCGGAGTTTACTCACCGAGAACAAGCCCTCCAGACCAGCGATCTTGCCGATGTAGTCCAGGGACACGATGTTGTCTCGCACGCGGTTGGCATTTAGCGCGCATTGGTCTTTTACCTGCCGATTAAGGTCCTGCATGTTGGGGCAAGTGTAGCCTACTCATTAACCTACTGTGAATGATCAATAATGACAAGCATTTTGAATTCGTGTAAAATGTGCAGATTTTACCTTAGATCCGATCTTGTTGAGTTCGTCAAAGATGCCGCGTTGTCGGGCTTTCTCATACTCGATGGAGCACTGGTTGGCACCAAGAGGCGGGTTATGCACGATCTCATGGTTATCCTCCAGCCACTGCTGGACCCGGGTCTCCAGCTCAGCTTTGCTCATGACTTTGCTTGAGCCCGCTGTGCTCGCTCTGTCTCTCTCGTGGCCCGCCTTGCATTTTATGCACAGTGCCCAAAGACTGGCTCGCCCGCTTGCCCACCCACCTCCACTAACCGTGCTACAGCCAGCTGCCCGCGGTGTAACTAACTGCATGGAGACAAATTCTGTGTGCCAGAAACTAACTCACTGGCATCAATGCGCGCGTAATGAATGGGCGTCCACACAGGCACAGACACACAGCGAGAGAGAGAGATGAACCTGACTAGGCGAAGTCGCCTTCATTCTAGCAAGCCAGAACAAAACCCGCCGCTCATTTTTCTCGCAGTCTCATTTAGTTTTTTAGTTATTGTCGTCAAATATAAGAGTAGCAAGCCCTCGAACGATGTCGCTTGCGCCCGGCTCTGATGCATTCCATGGGTTGAATTGTTCACTGGCATAGACCGGTCGGGTCTGAAGTGCTCACCTACCTGCGACGCGCATACAAATTGTGACGATTCAATTCTTTGGCATTGTGCTCGCTTGCAAACACGCGCGCACGCACCTCAAACCACATGCCATTGCGGTGGCCACCAGGTAAATGACAAAGCGAATACCGAAGCCCGAGATGAGCGAAAGCAAATAATGCTCTCTCTGTCTCTTTCATACTAGACACAGAGGCAACAGTAAACAATGGGCAACGAGGTAATGGGCGATTTCGACAGCTAAAAGAAGGCAGGTTCAATAGAAGTCCATCTCTTTCTCTAGTCTGAATGGCTAAGACTCAACTGTTAAAGAAATATTTTCACGAAGTCTTGAGCTTATTATCATCCGAAAATGTCCCGATTCAGGGGCTTGGTTAATTCAAGGGCTAGAAATCAAAGTTATTTCTAGGTCTTGTATAAGGACCTGAATATGAATCCTGTATAAGCTGGTTTGAGTCTTTCGACAGCGCGTGCATGTAGGCAACGACCAACACAAAATAATGTGGAAGTACGATAAAAACTTCCAACCAAAAGGCCAAATTGATTTGCTTCAATTGTAAGCTCAATTATAAAAGTATCAATTCAATTACAACTACGAGCTTATATTTTAATTAATTACGTTTCGCATCCATGGTTAAACTCAAAGCGCAGCGCACCTGGCTCATTTGTATGTGAAATTTAAAATTGGATATTTAGATCATGTTAAATAAGGCTTTCTCGTTCCTCGCATGAGTACAAACTAGATGCTTCTTAAGGTGAAATATTCCCAATTAGTGGCGAAGAAATCTAATTTTGGCAAGCGGTGATGCAGCTGCGAATACGATTGCGTAGCATGGAAGCCAGAGATTTAACAGAAGAAGCTAGTAGGAGCGAGTTGATGCTGGAATCTGGGAAGCTGAACGGAGGCTTGGAACCGACATTGGCTCCTGTTCTGCCCAGAATTGGTCCAGCTTTTCGGTCCAATGGCAGCCACAGGGAACTGAATGCCTTGAAAACTAGACCGATGGACGGAAACGCGGGAGGCTAAAAAGACGAGTCGCACATATGTTGCACACATTTGTAGTGAATTCCAATCTTATCGGTAAAAATCTTTGTACTTCAGAAAAGTCAACACCTACTAGTAGAAAGTAAGTTGCACTAAAATATTCAATACATGCGAGCATATTTATTCATACTGCTGTTCAGGCGTAATGCTTATTTTCACTGCACCCAAAATCGTTTTTATCTTTAGTCATTTGTATCAATTAGAAGAGACAATCATACCTACCTAGGTATCGGATCTACTTAGAAGTACATAAAACATATCAGTTTTTTACTACAACATTCTGCCCTCATAATCTGGCGACCTGTTAACCTTCTGGAATCAATCCAAAAGTTGTAATACCATTATAGAACGCGTCATTAATGGTAACTCTTTTTTAGATTTCACATTGTGACTACAAATCATTATGCAATGATTTTATAGCTCTTGCATAAGTACGCCAAGCCTTGTGTTAGGACTTAGGAGGCACTCGAGAGTAAATCTCTAATGGAGAAGCTAGGTTTGTGTGAGCATTCTGCGATCTGGGACCGCTTTGGCGCCCTCTAAGTGGTCATTCGTGTTACTTCGCTACTGGTATACGGTGAGGAAATAGAAAACAGGAAGCAAAGAACTGCTTACAGGCAGCAGAAAATGCTGTCTGAAATCCAGTAGGCAAAGCTGTGCAGACGAACTACAATGCCTCGCTGCATGCCACTTTTCTGTTGCTCGAGTAGCGCAAATTACAAAAGGGTCGGAAAAAGCTCTGGATAAAAAGGCAAGAATCAAATGGAGCATGAAACTCTTTCCGATGACGACAGGGCTGTGCTTCAAATGCTCGCAAAGAGCGCCCGGTCTAGAAACGGTAGAATTATAATGAGCGATGTAGGAGAAAATAGAACAAGATGGGGTGGGATTCCGCATCCGACTCAGGATCGTATTCGATGTTTGCCTTTTTTAGACAATGCTGATGCAGCCTACACTAGCATCTGCTACTCCTCGCGAAGGCAGGCACACACAATTTAACCCATGTGTGTACTCAACTTGGGAATACCACGCAGTTTTTCTCTCGTCTTTACGGCTGACTTAATCTCAATTGCCTAATTTCAACCTCAGGCAGACGGCAGAAATGAAGATCTCCATGCAATGCATCCCTCGTTTTCTGTCGCCTCCTTTCCCCCTCTTCATTTCCGATAATTCTAGATATCCCCTTACCATTGTGTAAACATCCTGTATTCTTCCCTAAGATACTTTTGTTTTCGCCATATCTGCCAGCTGAATTTTTTTTTCTGAAAAGCAGTTCACGACAAGTGTTTGCAGCAACGCGAAGACCTGACATCATTGATATGCGGGCACGCACACGCACAAGAGTTGTTAGCGGACGACTCTTCAACCATGCTACGGCAGTTTATTTTTTCAACGAAATCCACTTAACAATTTTCAAAACAAAATGAGACAAGAAAACTTCAGCACCAGCTGTTGGACTGAGAGAATGTCGTTTGAGTTGAATTTCAATGAAACTCAGGAAATTATCCTAGCTGCTCCAGTTACAGGTCAGCTGATATTAAAATTACGCTCGCAGCTTGTAGCGGTAGCGAAAGTGTCAAATATGATAAAATCCTTACAGATTTTGGTATGCGGGCATCTCCACAGGCGATTGTAGCGAGCCGTCTCAAGCGAGATCTAGCTTCTCATCTTCCTTGCTTCCTTGTCATTCCGACGAATGCCCATCAAGGAGTCTGGCAAGAGGCACAGATTCAATCGCTACTTAAGCGGAAACGAGAATCCCTGAGACCCAATTCCAGAGTAATTAAGTCCTCATCTACGTCCAGGCCATACAATAAGTAAAAGTAAGGCCGAATATCCCGTCCCGAGATGTTCAAATCACTGAATCTGACTTTTCGGTTCGGTTCGAAAGTAAGTGGGATCTTTTATAGATCCACAGACTGGATCATTACATGCATAACCTATTTTTATTTACGCCCAGTAGTTAAAAAGTAATATTAGCGCAGATGACAGAAACTAGAAAGTCGGGGACTTAAAACAAAGGCAGAAATCAAAATCAAGCTCAACAGATGCATTCGGTTAGATTAATGTTGCTTATGTCGCCCAACTTTTTGAGCAAAAAATGTCGATTTTTAGCGCCCGTAACCCGACTTCACTATTTGTGTTCCATCGCTGCTGATATTTTGAAGGACAAAAACTCGGGCAGAGTTCCCCGGTTATGGATAAGCACTTCCAACTGAAAGTTTCTTTCTGCTAGTCTGTTGGCTAATAAAAAAAGATAAATACAGAAAGAAAGTATTTTACAGTAGTTGCGTCTAAAAAAAGTGTCGTCCGCATTAAAACCAGCGACCTATCTAAATGCTCATAACTTTGAAGCGTAGCAGGAGAGCTCTGGGTTGACCAAAAAAACCGAGAACACTATTGCTTTTTTGCGTTTCCTGTTTTTTTCTGAATTAATTAAAGATAGAACTGAATTCGCGGATGCAGACAAGGTGGATTTTGTGAGGCTTAGAAGGACCTAGAAGGACTCTAGCTACTATGCGATGGGAAGATCCCTGAGACAGCCGTAATTGGCCTTTCTCTTTCCCGCCTATATGAGCAATGAGTATTGTCTCGCTTCTCATTTTGCAGGGAGTTGGAGCTCATTCATTACACCCTTGGATCGTCTTCTGTCCCTCTCCAGTATCCACTTAGCACGGAAAACCCACCTGAATCTGCGTCCTTGTTTCAGGTAGATGACGTGCTCATCAACGACAGCGACAGCTACTCGCTATCAGTGCTTCCAGCAAGCACCCAGAGTAAAACTTTTCCCGCAATGCTTTCGGGCTGGTAAACTTTGCTCCGTGTTAGCCTTCCGCTCCATTGTTAGCCTTGCCAAGCGACAAGCTCAGCTTAATGCATCCGTGTCTGTGAATCCCCCGCCAGAGCGGCCCGGGTTGCTGTGTTTACCAGCGCTTCCCGTGTGCGTGGAATTACCCTGCTGGGATTGAGTCTTTCATCCCTAGGGGGTTCTCAGATTCAGGGGCTGATCGAGGTTAGTGAAATGAGTGTAATGTGAGGCTCTGAGAGACTGAGTAAAAGTTGCAGAAAATTAATTGACTTCCACACTCTGGGCTGCACCGCTGAGAGCGCGGGTTCGGACCTAAGGCGGATTTATTTTGACGGCCAAGCGGAAACACAATATCCAAAGAGACAAGCAGGGTATTAGCTTGCAGCAAGTTGGGAAGCTTGTCAATCTCTGAAGGTTGTTTGGATCGAATGACGCAGCATTTCTAAATTGAGAAACGGCTGAGTGGATCGGCTCGGCTAAATTGTTTGACATAAAGTTTCTTATTAATCTGTCTTTGCGAGCATTGCTTAATTAGGGAATAAGATTCGAGGGCGGTGAGTTCGTTGCTTTGGCTTCGTGTGAAGCCAGTTTGGGACACTTATCGTTCCTTTATGAGTTTTTCTTTGGAGAGAAATTAAATAAAGCTAAATCCGTTTCAATACTTTTTAAGTTTCAATACAAAGTTCTGCATGTAACGTAATCCGAACACATTGGGAGTCGGTGGCAGAGCGGTTAACGCGTTTGCCTCTTGCTCCGCAGTTCCTAAGTTCGATTCCCCGGCGAGGCCACATTTATTTGGGGCGCAGCCAAATAATGACGGTCAAATAGTGGCAGTTTAGCCAACAGGGCCAAAAGCAGCAAGATGGAAGGCACAGGCGTGGCGACAAAGGCGTCGAAACGAGTCCTGCGATAGCGAATATATATTAGGATTTGGGGTGATTAAAAGGGAAGTCACGAAGCAGCGGAATAAAAGCAATACAAAAAACATTTTACGAGCCAGAGTGCTCACGCAGCGCGCACGAGAGAGCGTGAGCGCACAAATAAAAGTGGGGCCGAAACCGCCACCCACCAACCAAACCCCCCACCTGCCGGCCGGTACCCAGCACCCCACCTTGCGGCAGGGATGCACACGCGCGGGCCGCACGCACAGACAGGCGGAAGGACGGCCCAGTCGGCTAAGCACGATTACAGAGCCGGCTAAAACCGGCCCCTGAAATTGCAACCCAATGAGACAGGCTTGTGGGCTTGTCGTGCAATTTACGCCCTTGAGGTCCAACCTCCAAGGCAAAGTGAAAGTGTACACTGCCTGACGATGAGAAAGTCAGGGCAGATGTTCACACCTGTGTGAGCGTATGCATGCCTGCGTACGGTATTTGTGAGCAAAATGGGCAGAATTGCTTCCTCTCTGGCTGCGGGTCTATAGTGTTACCAAATGATGTGCCACTGCCCGCAGCCCTTTGGGAATTATAATTATTATTATTAATCCGATTACATAACTAAATCGTGGCCGCCCTATGACCTGTCCCCACAGCGCGCCAAAATGTTGCTAGGCAACAACAGCAGCTTGAGCCCTGAGTTTCATCGCTTGGCGGCAGCCCACGCTCGAAGCGCCAAGGTGTTCGAGTTCGTCGTGTTGGACGTGGCCCTGAAGCTCGTCTGCTGCATCGGCCTAGCCGGAAACGCGCTCAACCTCAGTGTATTCATTCGCCGCCGACTTGGCCGGGAAGGCCTTGAAAGCTCCGTATCGCACTCGCTCACTGCGCTTGCCGTCTCGGACCTTGGCGTCTGTTTCTGGTCTCTGCCGCTCAGTGTCACGGTGGGTGTTCGCTCGTCCTGGCTGCTGACCCACGCCCACGTCTGGAGCTCCGCTCTGGTTTCTGCCTTCCTGGCGGCCAGCATCTGGCTTACAATGTCCATCACCATCTGCCGCTACATTGCCGTCTGGCAGCCTCTGCGTGCCCGCTCCTGGCTGACTAGACGAAAACTGAGCGGTGCAATCGTCTGCATTTTTGTCCTGGCCTTTGCATTACACGCGCCGTACTTTTTTAAGTACAAAGTTGAGCGTCACGAGCCTTGTGGTAAAAGACCACTGTGCTACACGAGCGTTAGGCGCGATTTCTTCTCGCACTATCTGTTTAGCATCGTATACCCATGGGTGTGCGCGATACTTGTAAACTTGCTTCCTTTGGTGGTAATGATTGTGGGCAATGTGAAGCTCATTTTAGCTTATAGAGCGAGTCTACGGCAGCGCAATCGACTCACTGGCAGCTGCCGCCCTGGCGACGAAACAGCAGGCGTCGCTAGTGCCAGCAGCAGCATTGTTGCCGACAGCAGCAACAGAACGCTGGTTCGATTCGATCAAGCCAGCCGGCGCAAGCAAAAGCAAAAGCAGCAGCAGCAGCAAGACAGCCTAACTCCACTTCTGGTAGCTGCTATGGCTATATTCTTTATCACCATTGCGCCAGCCGATATGGTGAACTTCTTCTGTCGTCAGTTCATCACAGGAGACCTAAAATATAGACTGGCCCAGGGCGACATCAGCGGAGTGTCCAGTTACTACACGGTGAACTCTCTGCTCCATGTAGTCACGCTGAGCCAGGTAACCGGCTGCGCAGTCAATTTCATTCTCTACTGCATGGTTTCTGCCTCGTTCCGCAAGTCGATGCTGGTGACGATCTGTCCTCGCTGGGCCGCCCGGATGAACGCCGCTGAAGCGTCGCGCGGTAATCGCTTCGGCCTCGGTGGCAACATGGGCACAGGAACAAACTTTACATCCGGGATTCTCACAAGCACGGTAAGCCACCACCAGCCGCTTCAGCAACACCAGCATCCGGATAGCAGTTTGCCGCAATGCTCGTCTGAGAATCAGGCGAATCGTGTAATCGCGGCGCAGGTTCTGCAGCAGAGCGACAGCGACAGCTGCAATGAGAAAGAAGCACTTTGCCTGGCTGAAATGCGCCCGTCAGCAGCCGCGACAGCTGTGACTAACTGATAAATAGTCTATTGCTGTTTCTATGGACAGTTTAAAAAAGGAAAGCCATGACTACAGAAAGGACGCTTTGTACTCGCAGAAAGTAAGCAATACGGAGTTTCAAGCTGATTCAACATGGCTAGTCTTCAGGAATAGCAAAATCATCACAGAGAACACAAAAAGGAACTGACTGCGGCATGAAAAATGAGGCGGGCGGAAGTGGCGGTCATCTTCCTGTAATCTTATTTTTTTCTGTCCATGTGAGAGCTAGATATTATAAAATTTTCTAAAGCCTGATGATTCACAATGAGCCTGTAGGTTCGATAGAATGAAATTGCAGCTTGAAAGTTATTTTGAAATTTGTTTAAAAATATTACAATATAGCCAAACCCAGCTGAAGAAAATTAGATATAAATTCAAATTCCACTTTGTTCTGATGCCGAACAAAGGATTTAAATTATTTAGTACAGGTGAGATGAGCAATGAACTCTGTTGTATTTTAATACTCCCACATAATAATTGATAAAAACTGTTACATTTTGAACGTTTGGAATTGTTCATTTAAAAAAACAATATGCGTTGTGCATCTCTGCCGTATAATGCAGAATGTAGTTTCTACGAGTTTCTCGTACTTTCATAATAACCGTTTTCTGAATTTAATTATTTTAGGAATTTGCGCCTTGTACTTGGTGATTTGAAGGCGTACTTTAGTTTGCGTTTCATCGCTTGAATTATAGTCTTGCTTTTGATTGGCGTGTATCTTATAATTTCTTGACTAATCACGTCATGCCAATTTTCTACCCCTGTCAACCCCCACAAACTTTGACGAGATAAAATCAACTCAGATGAATTGGACTGCAGCAGCACTCTGTCAAACCAAGAAACACTATGAAAAGTTTATTTATTGAGCTTATCGGAGGGGTGAAGTGAAATAGTTTACGCATGTACATTATCAACCCCAAAGGGGTGGGTGCAGAGGATTGTGAGGGGTAGAAAAGTGGCCTGACACGATTGGCCAAAAAAATAACTAGACGCACGCTAATTAAAACATGACTGTTTTTCAAGCCACGAAACGCAAACTAAAGTGCGCCTCGAATGTCGAAAGTCATTCGAGATGGTAACGGTGATTTAAATCCTTTTATGACTCGCCGAGTTTTGTTTCATTGATATATATTGCTTGGCCACCTGTTGTGCTATGACTGTCACTAAAACTCTCCCATGCTTTGATCTCTTTAAGTGATTCATAAATCACTTCAGTCTATACCGCTAGCCCACCCTATACTTGTGTGTTTATCAAGTTCATATAATTTAGACGCGTCATTCCCGAACTTTGCACACCTGAAATACTAAGATTTTAGCTGTGCTTTTTTAACTCACCTGCTGCTAATTAGTCTTTTATGCCCATATTATATCCACTGCCTAGCCCTTGCTTTCTTTATTAAGACTAAATCAATGATCGTTGCTTGGCTCCTCTGCATTCCAACTATAGCCCAATATTTCAGGAATTGTGGACGTTGTGCACCGATAACTCTAATATTCACTCTTAAGCTTATAGCTAAATATATAAAGTCTAAAGCAATATCTATGCTTAGCTGTGGCAAATATAAACTGTGCTTCAGCGATTTTTATGTATATTTTTGTGGTTGTCGAATAGGGAGCTTGAAGAGGTTACAGCTTCGGACTTCTGACTGAGAAGTCTTGAGTTCGAATCTGAGCACAAGGGAAGCAATTATGTTCTTGAGCAAGACACTTAATTCCTGATGCTTTAGTTCACCCAGCTGTAAAATGGGAATCCAATTTCTGTGGCCGCTGGGGTTCACGGATTGTACAGCTGTGCCGCAGAGCGTTAGAAAGCGCGCACAATGGCTGTGACTCTGCCACAGAAAGTCTATGTGAAAACTCGTAAAAAGTTATGGTAGGCTTCTGGATCTTTTAAATTGGAATGCAGAAAGTCCTTCTGAATGGGTCACTCGGGTCTTGGAAATTCTGACCAGAACCGGTACACAAGCTGAGATAAACGCTCCATTTTGCGTTGTAAACACTCGCACACATTAATGCGATCCTCGATCTTTGCATTCAAGCGTCTCTAGAGATCCACTGCCCTAGATTGACGAACGTGCCCTTTTCGCTGGCTAAAAAATCGCTTTGCCTAACAGACAATGCGCTGTTTAGGAAGGAGCCAAGGCGCAAGTTTTCCTTTAGCCTCGCGAGGGTATACGAGAGGATTGTTCAGCAGTAAGGAAAAAGAACTAATTGCCAGAGCTGCGGCCTCAGTAACTGCTGTTTTGATTGCCTTACTGTGAGAGCGGAAGCGATGTGTTTGGTGACAGGAAGTCACGCGATGCGACTCCAGGCTGACGCAGGTAATGAGGGCCTACCCTAACGACCTTCGATTATCGATGCGGCTACAGCAGAAGCGCCAAAATTCCAACTAAAGAAAGTGTATAGAAATAGAAACTAAAAAGAAAAAATATAGAAGTGCTTTCTCGTCTCGTAGAAAACGAGAGCTTCAAACAAGAGCTTCAAGCAATGAAATAAATAGAATGTACAATGTATAATATGTACAAAACATACAAAACAACCAGTTTTCACCAAGTCGTCATTTCATCGAATTTCGACAGCATTGGGGTCGGTTCATGATGCGCAAGCTTCTATCTATCTATCTCTATCTATTTGCAGGGGGGCCCGGGGTACTTGTCGCACAAGCGATGGAGCGGCACGCCCCCAGACCGGCGAACTAGGCGCTTTTGCGCCCATCGCGCCGCCTCCCCTGAGCAGGCACCAGACACAGCAGCACAGACCAGCCGGGGAGGGCAGGAGGCACCCAGAATAGGCAGCAGTGCCCCCCACCCCAGCCCCACACGCACATAGCAGACCAAGCCGGGGCGGAAGGCTGATAAGAAATCAGTCCTCAGGGGGGGCCGGGTGATGAGTGTGCACTTATCCAATCGCGCTGACGGAAGTCCAGAAAGCGCGCGGCGGTGTACACCCGCCCTCCAGCCACCCCCCGCAAGGTCTCACGCCCCAGCGCCAGCGCACACAACTCACACAACGCAGAACAGGCACACAGAAAGGTAGGAGCGAAGCTATTATTTCAAGCTTTGATTGCACGAAATATGGTGCACCTCCGCCGGTCGCTACTGTCCAAACCCCCCAACAAGTCCCGAAATTAATCGTGACTTGAAGGGTGAATCGAACTAGCGTCCTTTGGAGTGCGAGGCAGCGACGTTAGCCGCTGACCCACTCGCCCCCTTATGCGCAAGCTTCATAATGTACGTAAAATGTTACTGCTAGAGGTACGAGTACATAAAAAATGGTAACACGATTGAGTAGGTAAAAATGGAGCAGGGGGAGTGAAATGAGGATGCACACTGCCTGAAATGAAAAAGTTATGGTAGACCTACACACCTAACTGTATGTGTGCCCTGGCGTGTATGCCCAGGTTCAGCGAGGTCAGGGGTTAAGGAATAGTGGATTTTTGTGCGGTACACGCTTGACGTAGTGCGCACATCCGTTTCCGCAGACTGTCTCGGCGCCCTAAAACTGGACTTGTTTCGACTGATGACTCGAACTGAATCATCGGACTAAACTGAAAACGTTAGACGATGTACACGAACTGTTGACGGCTCGAATGCTCCAGAATCTGTCCCTAGGCCTCATGAACAGCAATATGGGAACTGAATAGCGAGGCCACAAACTATTACCGTGAGAAGGTCTTAAGCTACGAGTATTAACTCGGCTGGGTATATCGCAAAGTTTTTGGGACAGCAGGGACAGAAAATTAGTCAAAAAGAAAGAGTTAAGACGGAAGAGCGTGCTGTCGGATTTTGGAGCTACAACAAATCGATTTGTCGATGAAGAGGAAAGTATATGGCTAGGAGGCTTGCTTGCGAATGTCTTTCACACTTAAGACAAAGATGAAGCGTGTCGTGTCACAGCTTTCCTCGTAAGCTAGTTTGAAGCTAGAATTGCTATAAGCCCATTGTATTTTTCTGTTCAATCCTAACAAAACTGACTCAAATTCATTTAGAAAAAAAGTAGACAGGCGTGTCTGTCTAACGGGTGCAGAGAGCGAGAAGCGGCACACTGGGTCGCTGAAGCGTCAGAGGGTGACGAAATCTGGCTTTCTGTTGCACTTTGCAGTTGAAAAAAATCAACTCGGGAGAGAGGCATGACATCGACTTGGCTGGCAGCTGCTACTAACAGCTGAGAAATCGGAGAAGATTTACGATGTAGTTGCCTTGTGTCCTACTGGGGAAATCTAACCCGCATTATCCCAACACTGCGCGAATGGAGACTCAGTTCCTTAGTTGTGTCGCGAACTCTACGCATATCTGGATTTGGCAGCACGCGAAAGAACTATCAAGGATTGAGACCCATTGTGACAAAAACACGGCTGCAAGATGCTAAGTAAATAAATACTTTAAGCCATTTGAAATACGCGTCTGCGTACGAATCCAGGTGCCTTAAAATCTATTCAGAGAACTACTGCATGTGCGAGCTAGGTAAGGAAGTTCTGAAAAATTAAAATGTCTGCCTTGTCTGTAGTTATTCAGTTAACAGCTCCAATTGCCAATTTTGTCAGCGAGTGTATCTGGGGGAGTCAGAATTTAACCCGAGTCGATGACTTCAAACTAGTGAATCGAACTAGTGCGTGAATTCATATTTCCCTAAGTATAAGTGTCAAATATATATATATTTTTTTTCTGATTTGCGAACTGATAACATGCTGAGCACAGGCTGCCATACGATCGTAGTGTCCTACTTATCCTCCAATGCTAGCAATGGGTTGAGATAATTCGAGTACATAAAATATATAGCAATTGATTTAAGCATCCCGGTTTGATAATTCTAGTGTATAGCGTGAAAAGCTCCGACAGTTTTTTTACTATTTATCTTCGCGGGATGTATGCGATATAGATAGTTTGATCCCAGAGTCCTACTCCGCTTGTATTGTCCCCTTGTACCTCCCATACGTATTAGTTTGCGAGTTAAGTCAAGCTACTTATTGCAGCTGCACGAACTGTAGCTGCTCAAAGTCAGTACATATTCAGGAGTGTCAGACACATGCTCACTAATCTCAGCCTCCAGTCTCCCAGAATTTCAGCCTGCTTTGAAGCGCAGACCGCTTCTGATGTCAGGATCAAGATCAGATTAGGACCACACACTGTCTCTGGTCAGTAATCCATTCAGTGCAACGGTGAAGAGGATAACTTTGATTATGCTTTGATTTGCTTGTCTGAGACAGTTGATTGCCCAAGCTCTCCCCAACCCTCTCGATGTGGTGGGTTCAGTGGACTGGGGAAAGACGAGATTATCCTCCCGGAGGCCGTTGGGTGGGCGAAAATTAAGTGCAAGAGAAGTTGCAAAGAAAAAGTTATTGGACTGCACATCTGAAGCCTGCCCTCCTTGACTAATGAAGACTGTGTTGTTCTTTTGCTACTCGCAATTAAAGTTCATCTAAATACTTGGATAGCACTTTGACTATCAGGAGGTTCTGATCGGATCACTGAAAAAATAATTTGTCACTTGCCTTTGATTTTAGGCGCAGCTGTGTACCAGTAATTAGTCCTTTTGGACCCACAAACCACCCAGACAGAAAGATGTTGCACACATTGTACACGTCCTCGTGTGTGTGCGTGTGTTTTAGTCTTTGGACACATTGAATACACAAGACACTAGTTAAAGTAGCCCTGTGGGAGATTGAAAGAATAATATCTCTGAATTGCAATTTATCTCGCTGTCATTCTCGGTTTAAGCTGGTCTGGTGGGGGCATTGCATATAACTTTTGCTGACCATCGTTTCACCGTGACGTTTCATTTTTTTCGCAAGGATCCCTCTCCATTAGCCATTTTTAGCCCAGGCAGGTCGGCACAACGAGAGCTAATTTGCATTGCGGCTCAGGCCAAGTGTGGATCGATATTGTCAGTACATTTTTGTAACTAGGACGGCCTCTAAAAGCCCATGCTGTGTATTGAAGAGGCGCTTCTACTGTGCGCAGGTGAAACCAGTTCGTGAGTACACAGAGCATGCCGCATGCCATTCTCAATCTCTGCTTTGTTTCATGGTTAGGAGAACACTTGATTTTATTCGATTCGATATCATATCTGGAATAGAAGTTACTCATTAGTCAGGAATATGAATTAAGGCAACGCAATGAGATTAACTCCTTAATTTGGCGACATGGACGACAGAAGAGGTGGGTATGTGACTGGGCGAATTGCGATATCATACATTCAGCCCGTCTCTCTGCTTGTCTCTCTGCTCTATGTGTAATATTTGTTAGGAAACCAGCCAGCCAATTGAATTGCTAGACAAAATGTACAAAAGCTCCAGCGTCCAGTGTGGGTGAGTGCGTGTGTGTTAAAAAACCAAACGATAAGCGGGGAAGTCCCAAGGATTGAGCTAAATGAATCGCCAGACACATGCTACAGTCTGAACCGTTCAAGAAGCCTCAGGAAGGAAAAGAGCCGCTTGCTGAGTCTGAAGACAAGACGAGGACAACAGAAGACAACGACTTCCCGTTCAGCCGACGTGGCAGAGACGAACTTGTAGAGCGTTACGGCTGGCGGCGGACCTTCAACTGTCTAGAGGATGTTGGCTGGCTCAGGGTCAAGGTGAGGGAGGCTGGGGTGTGTAAATAAAGGCTTCATACGCGTACAAGATCTACTATATTTTGTTGATCACTATTATCAGTTCTCTTGAAAAATAAAATGACAAAACGAATAAAAATATACGAGGGCGGGCTGATCGACGGGCTCACAGAAAAATAATTTGACAGTATACTATTATATACAGTACGAGTATGACAGTATTATGTATATTTGTCTTGAGTATAATGCCGAAGGCTCCATGAAATGGCCATTTCTAAAGATAAGTGCGGACGGCAGTTCAGTATGTCAACTATATTAACCGTTTAAATTCACATCCAAGGCTTTGCGCGCCGATGGTCTTAGAGCGGTAGCGCCTGCGGGCCAGATCCGCCTGCACGCCTGCCTCGGATCCGTCCACCGAGTCAGCGGCATCATTGCAAGCAGCAGCAGTATCGGCTCCGGCATCGGTATCAGCGAGACGGTCACTCTTGAGCTTCCAGTGTCTGATCTGCACGAGCCTCTGCTTCTATCCCTGACGACATCAGCGACAGAGTGGCACGCTGCGCCAATTCGACTGACTCGCCTGGTGAACGGTGCTAAACGTTGGCACCGGCTCGCGCCGCGCGGTGCTGTGCAGCTGGAGCTGGACCTAGTATACAATCCGATGCGGGCTGCGCTGCGGACGCTCCGTCCTCCTTCGACGTCGCTCATACAGCTTCGACGACGCCTCCGGCAGGAGCAGCAGTGGAGCGCCGCTCACATTATTGCCGACGTCACGGACACTGTCATCAGCTTTGGCGCATTTTGTCTCGACATTGGTCCAGAGAGCAAGGGTGTCTCAGCACACCTTGCCACGGCTTGTCGCCTGGCAGTGGTGTACAACTTCGAGACTCGGCTGCTGCCAGCCACTCTGGCAGCCCTGATGCTGACCTGCATTGCCTACCGAGTGGCCGAGACTCGCTTTCTGCCCACAGCCCTGGCGGCGCTGAAAAGGCAAAGCGAAGAGACTGCAACGCTGACTGAGAAGCCGGAAGCCCTGCCTCGAGTTGTGTCTGGCCTGGCTCTCGCTGGCGACCTCTGCTGGCGGCTGCGGCGGCTGGCGGATTGGACCGCGGAGCCTCGGCTCTCAGCTTTGGCTCTGGCTTTCCTAGCAGCCACGGCGGCATTGGCTCTCTTGGTGCCTCTGGCGACTCTGATGCGGCTGTTGGCTGCAGCCTGGATTGTTGGCGATCGGCTCGGCGGTCGTCGAATAGCTTCCTGGCCGCTGCGAGCGGTCAGTGGCCTCCTTTCAAGGCTGCCGGATGAAGCGGAGCTGCGGACAGAGAGAAGCTAAAAAATTAATACTCGATATAGCCTACTATGTAGTAGTACTTTCAGAATTCGACTCGAAGTTGTTCCGAGAAATAACTTTTTCATCTCGCTACGGCTGATAATTAACAATAATATAATAATAATTGCAGGAGGGCTGCTTGCAATGGCACATCATTTAGTGACACTAGACCCGCAGCCAGCAAGGAGGCAATTCTATAAACTTTGCTGACTCCTGAGCACACACGCACACAGATACTGTACGCAGGCATGCACACGCTCACACAGGTGTGCACATCTGCCCTGACTTTCTCATCTTCAGGCAGTGTACACTTTCACTGTGCCTTGGCGGTTGGCCCTCAAGGGCGTAAATTGAACGACAAGCCCCAAGCCTTCTCTCCGCGGCTGCGCCCCAAATAAATGTGGCCTCGCCGCGGAATCGAACTTAGGGACCGTGTTGGGGGAGGCAAACGCGTTAAACGCTCTGCCACCGACCCCCCTCACGGTTGATAAAAGCACGGTTCGGTGGATATCAGGATCCTTGATTAGCATCCAACAGCAAATCCTTGAGATCAGCTCAATTGAATTAAAATCTGATTACATAGACAGAACTAGATCGTAGTTTCAATAGGCCTGACCAACCCTTAAATGGGCCAGTCATTCAGTTTTAGAGCGGTGAGGTGAGATTGGCTGAACCAACTCCGAGCCAGTCTGTCCCTTAGGCCGTGAGGCATTTACAACGGTTAGCCCATCCCCCGTCCGGTGCTCTTTGCTCATAATCTCAGCAAGAGCAGTGCGGACAAGCCTGCTGCAGGACCTCTGCCATAAAAAATACTCAATTCCAGCGCCGACTAGACCGAGGCTCATTCACAGTCAAAGGATGATTTGGCAAAAGGCTTGGTCAACCGCTTTGCTGGGTAAGTGCATAGAGAGTTACTAGCGTGCCGAAATGTCTTCGTCATTATAACTGTCAAAAACCTGGCCACGTTTTGTAGGCGTTTTTCTAATCTACCAAATCAGTACCCAATCTACCAACCTAATCTACCAAACCCAGCCAATCTGCCAAATAGGTACCCAATCTACCAAATCGGTATCGAATCTACCAAACCCAACCCAATCTACCAAATAGGTACCCAATCTACCAAATAGGTACCCAATCTACCAAATAGATACCCAATCTACCAAATCAGTACTCAATCTACCAAATCAGTACCCAATCTACCAAATCAGTACCCAATCTACCAAATCAGTACCCAATCTACCAAATCAGTACCCAATCTACCAAATCGGTACCCAATCTACCAAATCGGTACCCAATCTACCAAATCGGTACCCAATCTACCAAATCAGTACCCAATCTACCAAATCAGTACCCAATCTACCAAATTGGTACCCAATCTACCAAATCGGTACCCAATCTACCAAATCGGTACCCAATCTACCAAATCGGTACCCAATCTACCAAATCGGTACCCAATCTACCAAATCAGTACCCAATCTACCAAATCAGTACCCAATCTACCAAATCAGTACCCAATCTACCAGATCAGTACCCAATCTACCAAATCAGTACCCAATCTACCAGATCAGTACCCAATCTACCAAATCAGTACCCAATCTACCAGATCAGTACCCAATCTACCAAATCAGTACCCAATCTACCAGATCAGTACCCAATCTACCAGATCAGTACCCAATCTACCAAATCAGTACCCAATCTACCAGATCAGTACCCAATCTACCAAATCAGTACCCAATCTACCAAATCAGTACCCAATCTACCAGATCAGTACCCAATCTACCAAATCAGTACCCAATCTACCAGATCAGTACCCAATCTACCAAATCAGTACCCAATCTACCAGATCAGTACCCAATCTACCAAATCAGTACCCAATCTACCAGATCAGTACCCAATCTACCAGATCAGTACCAATCTACCAATCAGTACCAATCTACCAGATCAACCCAATCTACCAGATCAGTACCCAATCTACCATGATCTTACCCAATTACCAGTACCCAATCTACCAAATCAGTACCCAATCTACCAGATCAGTACCCAATCTACCAAATCAGTACCCAATCTACCCAGATCAGTACCCAATCTACCAAATCAGTACCCAATCTACCAGATCAGTACCCAATCTACCAAATCCAGTACCCAATCTACCAGATCAGTACCCAATCTACCAAATCAGTACCCAATCTACCAGATCAGTACCCAATTCTACCAAATCAGTACCCAATCTACCAGATCAGTACCCAATCTACCAAATCAGTACCCAATCTACCAGATCAGTACCCAATCTACCAAATCAGTACCCAATCTACCAGATCAGTACCCAATCTACCAAATCAGTACCCAATCTACCAGATCAGTACCCAATCTACCAGATCAGTACCCAATCTACCAAATCAGTACCCAATCTACCAAATCAGTACCCAATCTACCAGATCAGTACCCAATCTACCAAATCAGTACCCAATCTACCAGATCAGTACCCAATCTACCAAATCAGTACCCAATCTACCAGATCAGTACCTATATCCCTAAAACTATTTAATTAGCTAATCTACTAGAGCTCGAGAGACTTCTGAAGCTATCTGTGTCCTTGAACCAGTTACTTAATTTCCCCAGTCTATGGACTAGACAACTGTACACAGGCTTTGAAAGCGCCGCGTAAGACTGTAGCTTTGCCACTGGCTGTACAACTGGCCCAAGTGAGCCAAGTGCAATTTCTATAAATATAATTTTCTGTTTCTATTAAATGAATATCAATACTTCATTTGAAGCCATAGTTTTTGGGAATTAGACAGGTTCCCAGAGAGCCGAGAAATCGCATTATAAAAGTACTTCAATTCATCTATTCAGCCTCACTAGCTTTCACTCTGTGAGTCCTTTGTACGAGCGCTGTCTGCATGTGAATCAGTGCTCAATTTTCTCTACAGTTTTCCTAACACAATTGACTCCAGCCAGACAGTGGAAAAACTGTCCCGATAGGGCAGTGATGGACTCGGGAATACTTGCACGCCAATCTGCCTCACCTTCGCTTGCCCAGCCTTCCTTTGTCAGATTGACAGTCGAAAACGTCAGTTACAACATTCATTATTAAACTAGTCGATTTTTGTAAGTCTAGAGAAAGTTTTTAATTCTTTAGAGGAGCACTTTAGAACTGACTTGGTCTGTTTAATTCGAGGTCGAACTTTTTAAATAAACCCGATCTGCATTTAATTAGCATTCGAGATGCTCTTTAGATTAGAAAATTAATTCATGATATTGTATCGCATTACCAGATCGGATCGAAATTCAAACACTCAATTTGAAAACGACCGGCTTATGTTCAGCCGTAGCAAGCTGAATAATGACAGCTGTAACCGTTTCGGGGAGGCAGGAGGAAGGAAAGACGATGGGAAATTCGCTCTGCCAATTTAATCCCATCAAAACCAAACATCCTTAAATTTGGCAACAACACTCAACCCTAACCCTTACCCTAACCCTAACTAACCCTAAATATAGGCCTTACGTATATAGGAAATTCAATAAATTTCAAGCAGAGCCTCACGCAATATACCTTCATCTCTCCAAATTAATAATTCAACCACGTCGCCTCAGTGCTAAAAGTGCATTTGAAAGCAGGCATGCGATCTCCACGCGTGCCACAAACATGAATGCCTGCGATTTTATAACAATAATTGCAAGGGAGCTTTAGCCTAGTGGATAGAGCGTAAGACTCACGACTTGGAGTTCGGGGTTCGATTCGCGACTCCAGTTTGAGTCCTTTAGCAAGAGACTATGCTAAAGACACTTGTTAAGTCGGTACCAGCATAGGCTGAGGTAACTAACAGTAGAACTACCAGACAGGGGGGGAATTTCCCTCCCCCTGAAAAATCCCCCCTGACAATTTTTGTGCTGCACCCGAACGGAGCAACGCAAGCACACGAAACTCAAGAACACGGGCCAACTTTTTGTTGCGCAACTTCTAAAAAATAATCAAGTCGCCAGCTCTTCAAACCGTCGAGATATTCAATGTTTCTGGCCGAAAGTCATTTTTTCCCATAAGAGCTAGTGTATTTCATTCACCCCTATACACAAATTAGCACTGCGCCTTAGTGCGGCCTTGCCAGGCCTTCAAAATTTATCAGCATGTCACCCGAATGTGCCTGCATCATCTCCGTCTTCGGTGGTCACCTACATTTATCTTGACGGATTTGCTGGAACTTTAAGGGCTACAAGATTTGAAAATAGGCCACTATGGACACTCCAATTTCACTGCTGAAACATAAATACTAGGTGCAGCTCAACCACAGGACACCATCGTCTAGTCTGTCAACCCCAGCCAGCGCTGTTAGCATTCAGGTGCTGCCAATGAAATTTTCAGCGCCTTCAGGGGAATTTCCCACCCTCTTAGTATAAAAACGGGCGGCAAAATGGCTTGGTTGTCCTCCTGTTTAGGCTGGTCTTCGCCTCCCCCCTAGTCCATGGACTAAACAGCCGTACGCAGCCTTTAAGCCGTAAGCATCGCTCAATTGCTGCAGCTGGGCACATCTGGCTCAAATAGGGTAGGTATGATTTTTTTAAATTAGAACATTAACTTAAGAGGTTAATGAACTAGCGTCAAAGAGAAGCATATTCAGCTTTCCCTAAGACAAGTTTGATTTTTCATAATTGCATCTTCATCTACAATCTCCATCTATATCTAACTCACCTACTCGTGGCACTCATAACTGAACGTGCATAATAAAGCACAAGATTAAGCGACGGACTCCATTGCATTTTTGGTAGCTAAAAAATACGATTGATTCATCGAGTTCATCAGCTTTACCAGTTAGACTGCGCGAATCAGAGACGCAAATCAACATTCTGGCTCTCATGCCTACCGATGATAATCAGTTCGTAAGTGGAAAGTGAAATTCAATAGAGAGTAGAAACGTGATATCAAGGGAAGATTAAGCAGCTATTGGACCAGGTGGTTGTAATGAGACCCAATTCTCTAAAAAGCAATAAAATCTACTGCAACCAGATCACCTGGTTGACCCGAAATTGCTCAGAGCTGGCTGCGGCAGGTAAAAATTACATGACTCCAGGCACCATGGCCAGCGTCTAAATCAGTGCCCGATCTACCCAATCGGTACTCAACCTACCAAATCAGTACCCAATCTACCAAATCAGTACTCAACCTACCAGATCAGTACTCAACCTACCAAATCAGTACTCAACCTACCAGATCAGTACTCAACCTACCAAATCAGTACTCAACCTACCAAATCAGATCAGTACTCAACCTACCAAATCAGTACTCAACCTACCAAATCAGTACTCAACCTACCAAATCAGTACTCAACCTACCAAATCAGTACTCAACCTACCAAATCAGTACTCAACCTACCAAATCAGTACTCAACCTAACAAATCAGTACTCAACCTAACAAATCAGTACTCAACCTAACAAATCAGTACCCAATCTACCAAATCAGTGCTCAATCTACTAAATCAGTACCCAATCTACCAAATCGGTACCCAATCTACCAAATCGGTACCCAATCTACCCAATCAGTACTTAATCTAACAAATCAGTACCCAATCTACCAAATCAGTACTTAATCTAACAAATCAGTACCCAATCTACCAAATCAGTACTCAATCTACTAAATCAGTACTCAATCTACCAAATCAGTACCCAATCTACCCAATCAGTACCCAATCTACCCAATCAGTACCCAATCTACCCAATCAGTACCCAATCTACCAAATCAGTACTTAATCTAACAAATCGGTACCCAATCTACCAAATCAAACTAAAAAATCGATTTACAAAATGAGCTCTAAATGGATCCATCAAGTAGGATCTCCGACGTGACAAATAGAACACAGCCGCAACAATAATCCAAGTTAGCTAGCTCCGAATCGTATTCCAGTCGCGGCTGTGCTCCTAGCATCTCTGGCGCACTCGACGCAAGCTAAACCGGCTCGCCCGGCGGTCGACTTCTCCGAAGCCCCCGATATGGATGTGGACGATCAAGAAGCGAGCACCCTGGCCGAGGTGCTGCGTCGTCTCCACGCTGCTCGACAGGTGGCCAAGCGGTTCTCGGCAGCGGACATGTTTGGCCAGCCTCTGGAGTCCGACCTCGACCGGCTGCAGCAGCCGGCACCGTCACGAGGTTCGCCCGGCTTCCTCGGCTGATCAGCGCCATGCAATGGCATAACTGGCGCAAACACAAGGGACCCCGTGGCTTGACCTCAACGCGATAATGTCAACTATTTGTTCAGAGTTTTCGTGCGACTAAAAAGAACGCTAAAATAAAGCGAGAACGGTGTGCCACAACAAAGTAGAGTTCAGACGTGACTTAGCGCACCTGAAAGCGACGCATTCAGTTTTTTTATTCTCTGATTTCGATGGAAGCAAACCTTACAATGGGCGGGCGCGTGGGTGTTCCACATTTTTTTATTTCCAATTTTAGGGTAAAAAATTGTAGGCGGTTCGCCTGCTGTGCGCTTCCAGGAAATTCTGGCTCTGAAGTTTGCTTGCCTAGAAGCAACACGACGCTTGGGCTCAACTGACAGCATGGCAACCAGGTTTATTTTCCACGCCCAAAAAACAACTTCCCAGTTCTGTTCTGCTTCCTCATTACAGAGAAAGCACTGGATACCGCCAAAAGTGATTGCTGAAAAAATTAGCTAAATTTATTTTTAATCCTAGCCTCTAGGTGCAAGCGAAAACCTATGAGCTCCTGAGTCACACCAAAATCCTGAAAAGTAAAGAGTTTACCTGCCTTTGGTTTTGATTGAAGCATGGGACACTTTGACACCTTAAGACGCCACCCTAACCCTGGATTGAAGGATGGGACACCACCCCACCTTGGGGTGAAGGATGAGACGCAACCCCATCTTGGATTGAAGAATGGGAGGCTTTGACACCTTGGATTGAAGGATGGGACGCTTTGACACCTTGGATTGAAGGATGGGACGCCACCCCATCCTGGGGTGAAGGATGAGACACCACCCCAACTTGGATTGAAGGATGGGACGCCACCCCACCTTGGGGTGAAGGATGAGACGCCACCCCACCTTGGGTTGAAGGATGGGACGCCACCCTAACCCTGGATTGACGGATGAGACGCCACCCCACCTTGGGGTGAAGGGTGAGACGCCACCCCACCTTGGGTTGAAGGATGGGACGCCACATCACCGTGGATTGAAGGATCGGACACTTCGACACCGTGGATTGAAGGATGGGACACTTTGACACCGTGGATTGAAGGATGGGACGCTTTAACACCTTGGATTGAAGGATGGGACGCCACCCCACCTTGGATTAAAGGATGGGATTCCTTGACACCGTGGATTAATGGATAGGACACTTTGACACCGTGGATTGAAGGATGGGATGCCACCCCACCTTGGATTGAAGGATGAGATTCCTTGACACCGTGGATTAATGGATAGGACACTTTGACACCGTGGATTGAAGGATGGGATGCCACCCCACCTTGGATTGAAGGATGAGATGCTTGGACACCGTGGATTGAAGGATGGGATGCTTTGACACCGTGGATTGAAGGATGAGACGCTTTGACGCCACCCCACCTTGGGGTGAAGGGTGAGGCGCCACCCCACCTTGGGTTGAAGGATTGGACGCTATGACGCCGTGGATTAATGGATGGGACGCTTTGACACCTTGGATTGATGGATGGGACGCCACATCACCTTGGATTGAATGATGAGATGCTTTGGCACCGTGGATTAATGGATAGGACGCCACATCACCTTGGATTGAAGGATTGGACGCTTTGACACCGTGGATTAATGGATGGGACGCCACCCCACCTTGGATTGAAATCTAGGATGTCATCCCAGATCGGGGTTGTCAGATAGCTCTATGAAACAATAGTTATTATGCTTCTCTTTTATTTTCCGTAACGGAGGACAGTGTTCGTCTTGTTACTCGCGTAGTGGCGGATATATTCAAGATCGACTTATTCATCTAGCAAGCAGAATTCTATAATTAGCACTTTCGCTGACCCACCGGGGCATTGTCTTGGTTAATGAGTTCTCGCGAACCTCGCTGCAATTTCCTTGCTGCAGCAGAGCCCGGACTAACTGGCCCTGCATTAACAGCCGTATCAATTAATCCCATAGAAGCTGCAATGAAAGCGGGGAAGTGTCAAAGCGAGATGAAAAATACTTTAGCCGGCCCAGATTTAAACCCCACCTCCCCCTCACCCCCCCGACAAAGAACCAGGCGGAAAAGTCAATAATTGGGAAAATTTTCCCATTAACGACATCGCTTTCTCTGCTCATCCCAGCAACGCTTGGCAGTGAAGTTCTTCATCTAAAATACTTTACAGCTGCTAAAAATGGAAAGAACATATTTAGGCTGGAAATGTGGGATTGGCCGGATGGAGGCTGCTTTTAGACAGATTTTTTAGTGTAACATACCTACGGCTGCAGCGAAGGACAGCTTAACCTTAAAATGTCAAAATTCTCAGTTCGCATGAAATTAATTTTATTTTATAAGTTACAACAACAATGTTTACGCTGTCAAGCTAACACAGCGTCAGCGTTTGATCTTAAAGGTACCTTAGTCCAGTTGGCCAGATGTACAATCTGGGCCACAGCTCTCATAAAAGCGGTGTACAGCCGTTCTTGAATAATTTGACTTAGCTGCAGGGTGCGTCTGCACCAGCGAGGCAGTGCGACTCAATGGGATCCGACGATCTCGCCCGCAGCAGGATCCTCCTCACCGTCGGTGGGGAAGAAATTCGCGCGCCCGGTGTCCCTCAGATACCGGGCTGGCAGATGGATGTTCTCGGGTCTGTAAACGTCGGAAAGGTCCGCGTTTGGTCCGAGATAATAATAATAATAATAATTGCAGGAGGGCTGCGGGTAATGGCACATCATTTAGTGACACTAGACCCGCAGCCAGCGAGGAGGCAATTCTGCCCATTTCGCTGACTCCTGAGCACACACGCACACAGATACTCTACGCAGGCATACGCTCACACAGGTGTGTACATCTGCCCTGACTTTCTCATCGTCAGGCAGTGTACATTTCACTGTGCCTTGGAGGTTGGCCCTCGAGGGCGTAAATTGCACGACAAGCCCCCAAGCCTTCTCTCCGCGGCTGCGCCCCAAATAAATGTGGCCTCGCCGTGGAATCGAACTTAGGGACCGTGGTGCGAGAGGCAAACGCGATAACCGCTCTGCCACCGACCCCCTTTTGGTCCGAGATACTTGAGCCTTGCCTTGGTTGAAACCGGACAGTCATGTCCCGAGAGGACTGCTCTGACCGGTCCTACCAGGGAACCAGCAGATCCGGCCCTGTACAGTTGTTCAGTCCGTTGACTTCGGGGGCTGTCATAACCTGCCTAATTTCTACCCACTACCTCCCGAAACCACTCCTGACAGATAGTTTTCGAAGTTGTGATAAGAGCGATCAAAATATAATAGGTAATCGTTTAGCTTTGCCAACTTCCTGAGTGCTCTGCTGGAGGAAGCGTACGGCTCAACTAAGACCGCTTTTTGAGGACTGTCAGTTCAGATCTCATCAATTATTCGACCAGATGCTTATCAATGCTTATCTTCACTCCCTCGTATCTACCTGTCTCTGTGTACTCAACTCTTGGCCATTTCCGTTTATCTTTCTTGATCTGAGCCAAATTTCCTGCTCCCCTTTTTGAATTTTGTTTATCTCAGCTTGTTGAATACTTTGACAAGCCAAAAATTCGGCAAATGAAGCTAACAGGGCTGTCAACCCAGGAGAATAGACTATGCCAGATCAGGCGCTATTTGTAGCATATGGCACGGCAGCAGCTTAGATGTTTTTGTACTTTAAGAGCCTCGCCACAACCCCCGTTTGCATTTTCCCCTTTCCAGTTCCTCGCTGGTTTTCTTCCGACGAATCTTCCCTTCCTCATTGTCCCTTCTCTGTACTACGAGCTTAGTACCTCGTCGTAAACGCTCGATCGCTGCTCTCTTTGCTTCCATGCCAGATGAATTCCTGCCTCGATGGCGAGCATTGTGTAAATGTGTAAATTGTGTAAATGTCGTGGCCTAGCAGTGTGCGCTGCACTTCAGCATCACGAACCCCTCCGTGTCAGGAAGATGAATCCCGAAATCTGGAGCTCCTGTGATCCAGCGCTTGGTCAGTTGAGCGAGATAAACAAATCAAGAACTAGAACTCAGTTCAGTCAGTTAAGTCAATTTGGTCGAGTCTACAACCTGAATCCCCGGATGTCTTTTGATTTTGCTTGACAGCAAGTCGGCCCTAATTCAGCCAAATCAAATGGACAAATGCAGGATGGGTGAAGCAGAGAAATAAAACTAGAGATAAAGATTATATTGCATGTCCAGCTCGATACTACTAAAAGTAAAAGGATGCTGCTTTTTCCACAATAACTATCCTTACTACCTAGACCAGCACAGTACTAGAATTACTACTAAAAAGAGTTACCCAACGGTTACAGCTCCGGCCTTCTAACCAATGGGTTGGTAGACTTAGACTAGGGGAAACAGTTTGTTCTTTGAGCAGATATTACCAGCAAAATTTCACCATTGCTTTTAGTTCCACCTTCAGTTCGTTGGCTGGGGTAGACATTCCTCCCCAGTCCTCTGACTGGGCAGCTGTACACAGCCTTTAAAAATGCAATTTGATTTAACTGGTGTAATTTTTTCCTTTATTTATATTCGGTTTTTTTCAAAAGGAAAAATGATTGATTAGTTATCAACTGATTTAATAAGCTGAGTGTTGTTACTGCGAAAACACAAAGCACACAGTGTATTTTTAGCCAGCCAACATGATCGAGCGTTAGAAAAGTTTTTGAAAAGTTCGACTGTAGAAGCATCAGTTTCAGCTGGCTTTTAGGGCAGTTTAGGAGAGCTGGAGTATCTAAGGTAGGCCGTCAAATGAGAGCCTTGGTTATTAGGCAAGCAAAAGAAAAAAGGTAAAAACGAATGCAACTTTAAGTCGCTCAGTGGGTGCATAAAGATTTGTTAGTGGTTTTTTGCCTTCTTTATCATAGGTCTTGTTAACCAACTATTCAAGTGCAGCAGATCTTCAAGCTGAAGCTCACAAAGTCTGAGTTCAGACTGGACAGGTGGCTCTGCCCGATACTGCCCTCCTGGTAGCGCACTCGCCTGTCAAATATTGGACTGTGCCGCAGCGACTTCTTCGGTATGATCATCGACAGTATCTGACAGGACATGCCAGGTGGATTCTCCCGGTTGGCCAGGACGCAGAATGAGTCGGCGAACCGCGGCTGGTACTGCCGGGACCGGTTGACGGCCAGGCCGGCCACGCGGGCCTCCAGCGCGGCTAGGGAGCGTTGCAGGTCGGAGAGGTCCTTCGAGGCTGCTCCCGGTTCCGGCGGCGGGTAGTACTCAAGAGGCGGCAGGTCGCCGCTGCGGACGTTAACACCGCCGCGGCCACGATTGTTGGGAGCGTAGATAGATGTCCAGCTATCGAGCTCGCCGGCAACTCGACTCAAGCTGGTTTCCAGCAGGTTAACTTTCTGCTGCAGCTGCTGCAGCTTGGCATCTAGCTGGTCGGCTTGCGTACGCCAGGCTGTCTCGACGCTGCCGTCAAAGCGATCCAACGGGGTCACCTGGTCGCGGTGGGCGGTCTCCTTGTAGAAGACGAGAGCGTCGCGAATCAACAGAGTGCCTTCGCTCTTGATGCGCTCAATATTGATGCGGAACATGACGCTATTCGGCGACGGAATAAACCTTTTGGCGGATGCGTTCCAGGCTACAGGGCTGAACAAGGCCAGCGATAGGTCTCGCACTTCGGCCACCGGGATAGGCACCGTGTCAGTTGGTCTCCGCGGAGTGTAGCGGCGAACAAAGGTGTCGATTTTGGCAAACTCGGTGGCCGGCAGCGTCTCGCGGACTTCATGCATTCGATCGGCGCTCGTCAGCTGCACAAACAGCGGCCGCTCGGAGGCGCTAAAAAGAGCATTAAACATGTGCGCCAGCTTGTCCGGGCGCATGTCTAGCCGGTCAGCCGGCCAGGCGACATAGTTTCGCCACTGGAAGTCGCTCAGCGAGTGCATCGGACTGGAGCGCAAGTTTCGGTGCAGATCGGCCAAGATAGCTCTGCGTGATTCGCTGTCAACGTAGGTGAACTGCTGCTTCACTACGTGTTGCAGCTCAACCAGCGCGGCTGTGTACACCTGGTCAGCCAGCTCGTCCACCGTCTGCTCGGAGACGATCACCTGCCTCTCACCCGAGCGCTGAGATGCGAACCGGTCTAGGTATTGGAAGACGGACGACTGCAGGAAATGGGAGCTGCGGACGGTCAGAGAGAAATTGCGCGAATTGTCGCACTGGATCTTGTACCTCAGGTCAAACAGGTTGTGGATGGCTTCATCACTACTATTAAATTTCATAAGCAGCTGCTCGCACGCGTCCCGTCTTTTACAGAAAATTGTGAATGTGCTCCTCATGTGAGGCTTGTCTCCGTCCTTCCAATCGTCGAGCAGTTCGTACGTTCGATTGAAGTTCACACCTAGCCATCTGGATGCGCGATCTGACCACGCCAGGCTGAGCTCAGTCAGGGGCAGCAGCTCTACAGACTTATGATTTGCAAAGTGGCTCTCGACAAGCTGGATGAACTCGTCCGTCCACAGGTAGACATCGATGTGCAGCTCCGTTCTGCTGAAATTGGGATTCTCAGCCAGACGCGCGGATGCAGAGTCGAGGAATCCCAACGGCTGGAAGAAGTATCGCTTCGGTGTCTGAACGTGCTCAAAGATTGAGATCTGCATGCCTCTATAGA
This sequence comes from Macrostomum hystrix, assembly GCA_950097015.1. Lineage (NCBI taxonomy): Eukaryota > Metazoa > Platyhelminthes > Macrostomidae > Macrostomum > Macrostomum hystrix. The sequence continues at coordinate 5,557,226 of CATNEN010000034.1, read as the reverse complement.
CAATGGACTTCACGCTTCGCACTGAGATCGCGACCTCGTGTACCGATGTTGCGTTAACTCCGAGTTGCCCGAGGCAGAGAATAAGAAGGCCAAATAGCCGACAGTCGATCATGACTTTTTCTTGGAATTGTGGGCTCTATGCAAAAGGCCTGCCTCTCTCTTCTTCAAGCCAGCTGCTTATATACATCGGTCTCGGGTGTGTTGCGTGGAATGCCTTGAAGATTGTCCGGGTTGTTATGCCAGGATCACGTGATTAGCAACTTACATAGTTGCCTGCATGGCTGTGTGTGGAATTCATCACGAGTGGCTCCTTGTATAACACCCTCCTATGGTTGCGCGAGCCTTGGTCGAAGCTGAAGTGTTGGAATTTCACGAGTTTCTAGGATAGGCGCACTTGGTTTCAATTGCTTAGAGTTGGAATATAGAAGAACCGGGGAATGTTTAATTGACGCCAGACGCCAGCTCCCATATGCGGGATCTGGGGGCCCGCGGTGCACAGCGGGGAGAATGGGAAGACTGGCTGACTGAAAGCTGGTTTAGTCTTGTCTGGCCGGATTGGGGCTGAAGAGAAATTGTGGCCGGTATCCGGGTGTCGAAATGCATGGTGCCCGCGATTCTAGCTTTCACAATATTCATCTCGGTGGGAGGCGCCAGCGCCAATAACAATGTCTGTCTCAGTCTTTCCGCTCAGCTTCACTCCGCCGGGTGGTCCCGGCGGATTCGTTTGCATTTACGATCCGGCCAAGTTCCCTTTTTCTTGTTGTTAATGACGCCACCCGTCCGCGTCTGCTTGGGTTGAGAGAGTGCAAAGAGAGAGGGCCTCGGGAATTTTCTCTGGTGTTTGCAAAGTTCCGCATGATATTCATGGCAGCCACTCGATCGAGGGACCAGCAAGTGTCTGAAAAGTTTTCCTTCGCATCAATAACAGCATCGGAACTGGGGGAGCGTCATGTGATGCACCATATTCTGTTGAAACTCGCGAATGATTAAGCGCACTCGAAGGAAGGCAGGCAATTTGCTTTTTATTTATGAAACTGTTCCGCATAGAACTGCTGGCCCTGGGACCTCTCGCAGCGAGTTTGATATGCAGCAGAGATCCACAGACTGCACTGATTTGAATGCTTAGCCCAGAAATACCCCCTCACAGACAGTCACCTTTCAGACTAATGACATTTTAATATTTTTATGGACCTCAAGTTAGTACTGAGGCCAGTGCAGTTTTTGTTGGGGACAGTTTGTTGGATGAAGCCGCTTTTAAAAGCGAGACGCGACTTTTATTGGCAAGCGATAGTGTAAAATAGTCGACATTCGCTGGAAAATGTCGCTTTACAAACGAGTTCTCAATAATAACTCACCATAGACACAGGAGCGTGATTTATTTTTATGATCTGCCGAATTTCCCGGAAGAATCTTAACAGCGCACTTAAATTTTGCCGTAGCAGCAATGTCTGGCAGATGGACAAGCAGTATGACGGATAATGAGGTCACGAGAATGGGCTGAACGGTACACGAATGCACCTATGTAAACATGGCGCATTTCAATAAACAAGTGGGCCATTGTGCCTCTGATCACCGCAAGCATCAGGAGTGACGCAGACCGAATGTTTGGCACCTCTGGAGCAGGTTAAAGCTAAAAGGATCAAAGGGATTTTTTTGGAAACAAAAATTTTAACTGTCAGTCTTTCATCATCTAGGAATGCTCGACTGCCAATCAACAGCAATGCGCAGCTCGCAAACCCACGGGGGTCTGGAAGCGCCTAGCACGTGACAGAACAACCCATAATGATCAGGAAAGTGATGGGAAGAAATGGTTAGGGCAAATTATGACGATTGAGTGACAGTTGACCGTCTGCTTTTCCATACGAGCCCAGACATGCACTTTTGATAGGAAGGAAGCGTTGCTTTATCACGATAAGCCTCGTCTAGTCCGTGGAAGGAAAAGAATAAAACTTGCTTTAGCATCGGTTGCACTCCTAGAGAGTGCCAATTCATAACTTATATTAGGATGGTCGAGAGCCTACAATTCTCTCAGTGTTTACAACTAAAAACATTCACGACTTTCTGACGCTTTCCCGCGTGATGTATGTTAGATGTGAATTTTGCTTTTTCGTTATCTATCGGTCCTAAATCTTGCCTTCTGAAGGCAGCAGCCGTTTTGCATCAATTTGCATTTGCTGACTTCAAACACTGCTGCTTAATGGGGCCAGCAACAAGTCTGGCTGGCAATAATGCGCGCTTATCGCTGCTTGCGCAATAATCCAAATCTGACAGGCGAGCTCTCATTAATCGCATTGCTGTGAAACAACAGCTACATGATGATGCATAAAAATGCGTAGAATGTTCATTGTAGAAAAACATTTTAGAAGGCAAAGATTTCTTTGCGAACTAAAAAATTATAAACCCATCATTATTTCTCACACAACAGTCGAGCTATCGATGCATTGGTAGCAAAACAAGTATTGCGCAAATATTATAATTTCGAAACTTAGCCACAAGCCAATGCCAATATGCAAGTTTTTATATCTGGGACACCAATACAGCCAACTGCTCCGAAATGAAAATAATGAAGTTTACGAGTAAATATGGCTTTTGAAGATAAAAACAAATAATATGCTGATAACTAACGGAGCTTAATGAACTGCCAAAAAACAAAAACAGACACACACGGCTCCTTTAAAGGTGAAAATGTCCGTTTGCACATAAGCGAAGCAAAGCTTTCGAAAAAAAATGATGCAAACTTTGCCAGAGTTTTACATAAAAATTGAGGCAGACGAGGGCCAAGTGCATAAGCACTAAAGAGAGCTGGGCGATCAATTTTAAGAGCATGTCTTGCGAAGATCGCTGCCTAGTTAAAAACGGATCAGTTCAGTCGACGACAATTTTCAGCCAACCAAATTTAGTCTTCAGTTATCATGAGTAAATCACGGAGTCTCCAGATCTTTCGTGCAGCAAATCTTGACGCTGAAGCTGAACTCATCAGGATTTACCTGATAAAAGTGGTTCTGCCCAATGTGGCCGCCGTTGTATCTAATGCGGCTTTCGCGCTGCAATGACGTGCTTGGCAGCCGGTAGGAGAGGACGCGGCACTGCATGCCCGGCGGCTCACCCCGATTAGCCAGGATGCAGAATGAGCCAGCGAAGTGGCGCTGCCATAGCGAGCTCTGGAACTCCGTGTCCTTGGGCAGCAGGTGCACGGGGTCCATGTGCTGGGACACCTTGAAATGCACTGTCAAATCGCGCATCAGAAATATGCCGCGGCGGAGAATCGACTGCAGGTCGATGCTGAAGAAAGTGAGAGTTGAAGGCGGGGCAAATTGCCCCTTCTCGACATTCCAAACGGAGTCGCTGCCTAGTTCTTTTGCCAGTTTCCGAACATCATCAACTGACGCGACTGGCGGCTCCGAGCCCTTGCCCTGGCCACTGTAAAGATTTACAAATTTTCCGAGCTTCTCAAAGTCCACTGGCAGCATTGATTCTCCGGCTGAGGCCAATAAATAAGAGTTGGGAAGCGTCACCTTGAGAGGAAGCTCGGTAGCCTGCTTGAAAAGTTTGTTGAAAATGACAGCCAGTTTGTCTGGTCTAATGCTTCCCGGGCGCTCGGGCCAGTAGACTTTTGTTTTCCAAACACTGTCGCTCAGCGAGTGCACTTGTTCGGAGCGAAGACGATGATGCAGGTCGGTTAGGACGGCTTGCCGAGATTGGCTATCAACAGATGCTAGTTGCTGCCCGATCTTACTTTGTAGCTCAACCAGTGCGGCTGTGTACACTTGGTCGACTAATTCGTCTACAGATTTTTCCGATATAATGACCGTGCTGCTTCCGTGCAGCAAGCCGAACTTATCCATATTCTCGAAGGTGGGCGAATTCTTGAAGTGGGAATCGCTCACGGTTATAGTATGATTTTGTGTATTGTCACACTGGATCTTGTACCTTAGATTGAACAAGTCATTGCTCTGATTGAACTTCATAAGCAGCCGATCGCACGCGTCCCGTCTGCCACACAAGATGGAGAATGTGTTCCGCATGTGAGGCTTGTCGCTGTCCTTCCATTCATCAAGCAGGCGGTAAGTGCGATTGAAGCCAGCACCGAGCCTACTGGAAGCGTGGTTCGACCACGCCAAACTTATCTCAGTTAGGGGCAGAAGCTCCACAGAGTTTGGCTCAGCGAAATGGCTCTTGACCAGTTGAATGAACTCATCGGTCCACAGGTAGACGTCGAAGTTGAGCTCGGTGGCTTTCAGATCAGCGTTGTCAACAAGTCGAGCTGAGACGGCGTCGAGAAAGCCAAGCGGTTGAAAAAAGTAGCGGCGAGGCATTTCAATGTGCTCAAAGATTGAGACTTGCATGCCTCGGTAGACAATAGACTTCACGCTTCGCACCGAGATTGCTACCTCGTGCACTGACGTGGCCTGTACACCTAGGTGCCCGAGGCAGAGGCAGAGCAGACACAGCCGTGACGGTATCATTGGATTGTCCGGGTGAATCGCTGTTGTGAAGCAAACACTATCGACTGTACTACAATCGGGCCTCCTCGCGCGCTTTAAATACGGACGGGGTTGGCGTCTACTAAGGAAAAAACGAGAATTGCTGGCGCCAAGTTTAGATCGCGAAGGCCGTCCGTCATTGGCCCCAATGCCGCTGGTGGCCTTTAGTGCTTGGGGGGAAGGAGGGGCCCGGCAGCTCTTAGTGGGTGCTGTCAGGCTGCAGTCAGACTGCGCCCAGCCCGAAAAAAGTTACCGAGCGGCTTCAGCAACTTATTTCTTGTGCATTGGTACAGAACAGAAACAGCGGCTGAAAAAGCTAATACAGACTGGAACCAGACGTCTGTGTTAGCTGCGAAGTCAGTAGCGCAAGAACGCTATTAGCATGTCGCTTCTCAGGCATCGACAATGCGCGCACGAAGGTAAGCAGATGTACCCATACGAGCTGCTATGCTTGCCGCTCGCATTGATGCCGCGCGGCATGGACATAAGTCGGCAAAAATAAGTCGCTGAAATGCACCCGCCATAAATCTTAGCGGGGATTCATCGTTACTCTGATAGTTTTTTAAATAATGTAGCAGTGGCAAGCTTGCGGAGGATTCCTAATTTAAGTAATCAGTGAAAACATTAATACTCAACTCAATACTATAAGTTATTATTATTATTATTATTATTATTGAGGTGCGCACGCCGATTGGGTGCTGATTTTTTTGTTTATTTGATGTTTGAGGCTGAACAATTCGATTTTTTAAAAAGAAAGCGATAGGAAAACAGTAGCATGCATAAGATTAATTTTAGGTGAATAAAATATATGACAAAAAAACAAATTTTTGAAATAAACAAAGGCATTAAAACAAAAAATGAAATATTGAAATTTGAAGAGAAAATTAAAACTGACTAATATCACTTCGCTCCCGAAAGGAGAATACTATTGTGTTTTTGCATTCTAACTATGGGCCTCAGGGCAGTGGCTTTTTTATCTAGCTTTAATTATGCTTTCTATGAAGTCCACAAAACTTTCTGTTAATTCTGTGCTTTCCTGTGTCATTAAATACACCATTTTGTCATCAGCTGTTAGGCTTTCGAAATTTCGAGCAGTACCTGCCACTTTCTCTATGAATTTATTTCTAATTGGAACATAAACGGACCAATCGCATCTAAGGAGAATATGAGTTTCGTTCTCTACCTCGACTCTACATTTTGGACATGTTCTGTTTTCATAGGCGATTTTCGGTCTCACAGTGCGCAATGTCTAACAGGCCAGTTTGTGGTTTCCTAGACGAAATCGGGACATTGTGCGCCTTTGTTCTGGGTTAGAGATTATTGTTAGGTACTTTTCTCGGGAGAAATCTTTCTTAAACGTGTAATAGAAGTGGCTGAGCTTGGCTGATTTTCCCATCCCCTGAGTCCAGTGCCTTCGAAACTCTGACTCAAAGTTCTCCCTGTGCGTTTTGATGGACTTTGTTTTTCTAGTCTGTTGACAATTCCGCATTACTTCACTGCTCATTTTTCCCCAATTCCAACATCGCTGTATTCTGTATCTGCCACCAATTTCGCGATGATGGAGTCTGGTCGGCTCCGAACTGAGGACCAGTATTGAAGGCTTCTTTTTGAATACTGGTAGTCTTCCTAATTCGGACCGAGCACCATTGCTGTCAGTGTTTGGACTAACTTGCAGAATCAACTTGCAGATTCTAAAATTAATTCTCTCCATAAGGTTCCGATCCCAAGTACCCGATTTCCTGGAGCCAAAAGCTCACCAGGCCTCTGATGCATAGAGAACTATGCTTTCAATCATAGTTGCGCTAAACAAGATGAGCTATTTGTGTTTCACTCTCTGAAATCCCGCCAACTTTCTCAGAAGCATTATTGGATATCCACTTTTTACCTAGTTCTATGGCATGAGTATCTATTGTACCCTTCACGTTCATGTGAAACCCAAGATATTTCCACTGCTGTACGGGTTCAACCAGTTGACCATGTAAAACAGTCTATGTGTTGCCCTTGAGTGGACATTGCAGCTCAGAAGCTGTCTTCTCAGTGTTTATTTCTAATTTATGAGTATTGCAAAAATCTGCTACTTTGTCGAGGCCTTTTTGTAATTCTGTCAGGTCTTCACCAAAAATGACCAAATCGTCACAACAAAGCAAGTTGTTTACTTCTTAATTCAATATGGAGGTATGGCTTTGAAATGAGTTTTTTAGAATTGTGCTTAGCGGGACGATGTATAGGGAGAATAGCAGTGGAGATAGGGGGCATCCTTGATAACACTAGTCTTAAAGCGTGAAAAAAGACCTGTATTAAAAATCTCAAAGGCGCACAGCCATCAAATGCATGCCGTACAAAACCAAACACAATAAAACTTTCTTTAGTCGATTTCAGTGCAAAAAGGAAGTATATTTATTTCCACCCCACCTGTCAATGAACCAGATGGCACCCCACCCCAGCTGTCACTGAACCAGATGGCACACCACCCCAGCTGTCAATGAACCAGATGGCACCCCACCCCAGCTGTCACTGAACCAACTGACACCCCACCCCAGCTGTCACAAACCAGATGGCACACCACCCCAGCTGTCACAAACCAGATGGCACACCACCCCAGCTGTCACTGAACCAACTGACACCCCACCCCAGCTGTCACTAACCAGATGGCACCCCACCCAGCTGTCACTGAACCAGATGGCACCCCACCCCAGCTGTCACTGAACCAGATGGCACCCCACCCCAGCTGTCACTGAACCAGATGGCACCCCACCCCAGCTGTCACTGAACCAGATGGCACCCCACCCCAGCTGTCACTAAACCAGATGGCACCCCACCCCAGCTGTCACTAAACCAGATGGCACCCCACCCCAGCTGTCACTAACCAGATGGCACCCCACCCAGCTGTCACTGAACCAACTGACACCCCACCCCAGCTGTCACTAACCAGATGGCACCCCACCCAGCTGTCACTGAACCAACTGACACCCCACCCCAGCTGTCACTAACCAGATGGCACCCCACCCAGCTGTCACTGAACCAACTGACACCCCAGCCCAGCTTTGGTCCCGACAATGAACAAAAATCAAGACACAGAAAGATTTAAACGAAGCAATTTCGAAAGATCACACCAAGGTATAGTGGTATTTATAATATTTCGAGCAATTTTTTCACAAAAATAAAGCTACATTAGTTGCTGTTTTATTACAGTTTTAACGCTAACAATGCATGTTAATATAGTTAACTTGCTTCGCGAAAAACTAGACAGACAAAAAGAATCAACAGGCATTGATACAGCAGTGATTAACCATAATAACTAATCACACACAACAGTAGACATGCTTGCCTAAAAAAACAATACTAAACTCGTATAATCGCGAAGCGGTCAGTTTTTTAAGAAATAAATACACAATTTTTCAGTGCTCATCCGTTACATAAAACAAACGCTTCAGAGAAGGTTAAATAAGGTTTATGTATGCTAAGGAATAAAACTATTGAAGAAATAAAATAACATTGCGTGAATAAAGCGGCTCTGAGGTTAAGTCCCTGCAATTCGTTGCAATACTACCTTTCATCTCTTAAATTAAAACTATGACTTGCTTGTTTAGACATTAAGCATAATGTTGAAAACGCAATTGATATATATTTCAATATTATTACCACTTCAAAGTAATTTAATTCAGGATTATATTAGATAATTAGCTGTTGATTAAATTTAAATACAACTAATTGCTAGAGCTAATTATACATCTTGAGACACAGGTAAAAATATATGTTTTGGAAATTTGAATTATACTATACTATTAACATTTCATACCTTATTAAACGTATAAAAATCGAAATATACTACTAATATCATAGTAGCGACAGTAGGCAGGCATAAGCGTTACATGAGGACAACAGGAAAGTGTGAAGAGCAAAAGCATGATAAAACAATAGGTCAATAGTTAAAAATAGATCCCAATCAGCTAACATGACTTATGTACACACACTAAATTACCGGACAGGCAAACAGTACTTTAGATTAGACAGGAATGCGAAACCAATTCATTAAAGCTTTTCAGAATAAAAAAATAAGCTCCTATATATGTAAGACTTACTAATCAAGTCCCAACGACAGTTATGTTAATTTATAATTCACAAAAACGAAAGCTTTAAAAAAAGAAAGAGAAGAAACAAAATCGTTAATATAATTTGCTTTGATTAAAAAACACAGAAAAACAGACCAACATCTCGCAGACACAATGAATGTTACTGATTATATAAACTATTCTATAGAAGTATTTTAGTGCGTAAAAATTAATCTTCATATATGAATGTGTTTGTAAATAGTTATATAAGTACATATATGAGCTGTGTTAATCTGTTTGTTAGTGAGAAAGTAAAAAGGTATGGTCACCGGGATAGCAGGCCGTACAGTGCCTATGTAATAGTTAGTAATCCAGTATAAAATAGACATATTCTAATAGAAATCCGAAACTGCATGATAAAAATTGCACACATCGGGACTCACACAGCGGATTTGGTGGGCTAAGAGACACGCAATGCTTTTTTAGATTATTTTTTTTAATAAATGGCTAGTCCTAATTAGAGTGCTTTTGCCTTACTGAACTTAAAAAAACAATTTGTTACAAAATAAAACTGATTTACAGAAAGATCTACAGCGAAAGCTTAGTAAATAAGCGATGTAGTGAGAAAATTTTATTTAAACACAAAATATATTTCAATTGGGCAACACAATACGCCCACTATTTTACACAAACGAATTGATGATGATAAAATAGATACGCTCGTACAGCTCGCATCTGAGACTCCTAGCTGTGTGCGCATTATATCTAGTGCTGCGCGGAGAGGCCGCTAAGACAGACAGCATCGCCGCTTCTTGCGACCGACACCGGCCGACGGAGGCGCGGACGGAGCAGGCGGCGGCGGCGGCGGAGTTGGCGGCGATTCAGCGGCGCCGCTGTGCTCGGAGGCGCTGGATGGACCGCCACCAGCCTGGAAGTCGATGCCAGCCTCATCGTCGTCGTCATCGTCCGTGGCCAGAATGTCGTCTACGGCCTGGTGCTGACGCTCAGCAGACTCCGCAGCCTCCGATGTCATGCTGAGGCCGTGTGTCTCGTATTGCGACCTGCTCTGCCATCGGTCATCGAAAGCCTGACGAATTCTAGCGACGGTGACCGCGGCGTCTTCGACGTCGCAGACAGTCTCTAGACTAACCCAGTCCGGCTCAGGCACAACGGCGCCAGCGCTGGCCGAACGGAGCCAGTCGAACTGCCTGGCTCCGGCCGGATCCGGCCTATCGGCCGCCTTGTAGGCCATGAGGGCGCGAATGAGCTGTTGGCAGGCCTCACTAACCCAGGCCTCGATGGTGTAGCGACCCTCCGCTATGCGTTCGTAAATTAGTAGCACATTTTTCTCGCGGTAGGGCACCCGGCCGCAAACCATGAAATATAAGCAAACTCCAACACAATAAGCGTCCAATCGGAAGCCGGAGAACTGCTTGCTGCCGTCAGCGACCTTCGAGTGTTAGCGGCAAATCTTATCATATTAAAGTGTCAATTACTCCTTTGTCCTACAGGCGGCATGCTAAACCACGCTTTTAATAGTAGGTTTGGTCTATGGGAAACGTTTTGAGTTTGGAGTCCACTTCTTTTCACATTATCAAGCAAATAGTCCATTGAATTTTAGCTCTGGATTCCAAACCGAGAGATCCTGAGTTCAAATCCCTCGTTTTGTAATTTACTACATAATTATTCAGCTGTGGATGGATATTTGGGCATATAGGATATTAAAAGGGGGGTTGTAGCATAGTGTGGTAAGAGCGTCGGACTCACGAATTGAAGGTCGAGGGTTCGATTCACGACTCCACTAGAAAAATTTTGTCCGAAAAAAAGACACTTAATTCTACATTGACTGTTAAATTGGTAACAGTAGTAACTGTAGTAACAGTAACTGTAGTAACAGTAGTAACTGGAGTAACTTAGGGCGCGCGGGGCTCCCATCCCCAGTCTAGGTATAGGGAGTGGCGAAGCCCAGTCTATGGTCTGTACGAGTGTACGCCTTTTTTAGATACGCCACGCAAGATTTATATATACCAACTACTAATTATATATAATTTTTCAATAAACAATTAATCCTCGCCTCAGGTGGTTGAATTGCTGGCGTTGCCTGGGTTCCGGTGATGGTGTCATCCTGAGCACCAGGCGAAATCTGCTCACAGACGCCATAGTCTGTAATCTTGACAATGTGCTCGGCTGTTAGCAGCAAGTTGCCGGGCTTGAGGTCCTTGTGCACAATGCGCAGGCTGTGAAGATACTCGACACCGTCTAGCAGCTGTGCAAAGTAGTGACGCGCCTGCGACTCCGGCAGGCAGCGGAAGTGCTCGGCATCCAGCGGCACACCTTTGGCCTGCAGGTCGTGGATGCTGCAGACGGCGAACTCCATCACCAGGTAGCGCTTTTGGCCGCTGTCGTCCGAGAAGTCGGCGTACAGGTGGACAGTGTTGACGTGCTTCAGTTGGCGCATGGCAGCAACCTCGCGCTCAACGGTCTCCAAGCCCTGGGGAATCTTGCGGACTAGCCGGAGTGTCACAATCTTCACAGCAAGTCGGTCGCCCGTCTCCCTATCGACGCACAGCTTCACCTTGCCGTAGGAGCCTTCGCCCAGCAGTTCGTCAACTAGGTAGCGATCCCGCAGCAGCTTCGGTGGCTTGCTTACATACACGATTGGCGTCTCGTCTAACCTGGTGATGAAGTCACGCAGTTCTCCGTTGAGTTCATCGTTGCTACCGCCGCCGATGCCGCCGTTGTCGAAACAGGAGGCCGGCACCGCAGACGGCCGCTGACACTGAGCGTTGCAGCTCGCCAGGTTGGAGCGAGGCTGAAGCGATTAACACCTTGCAGTAAATCATTATGGATTAGCACCGAGGCTACCGGAGCGATACTGAAAACAACTCAGTGCCCTTATAAGAGCAGGTTTTCACCTGTGTTTATCCATCTATTATATTATATAACTCTTTGCTGCGTCGAATGACATAAATGTGACAATCTTCAACATGCAATACAATTCATTTCATTAATTTTATAACCCAATTTCTTCTAGTAAGTTAATAAAACTTCCTAACTTAGTATGCACAAAGGTTTAGGTAAGAAAGCTATTTGCAACCAACTATAATTTTTAAGTTTTTAAATTAATAATTGTATATTTGTAAAAAGCTACATCACTTAGTTAAATACTAAGTTTTTAATATTAAAGTTTATTAGGACTGTTTAAATCACTAGATATCCTAATTGACACATAATTAATACATACAAGTTCTTTTAAACAAATAAAAGTGTAAATATGTAAAATACTATTTGCTCTTAATCAATGAAATACTGTCATAACATTAATAAAATGTGAGAATTTATTAATGCACTTTTGTGTTTATTATATTTAGCTATAGGCCCTAAAAACAATGAAACTGATAATGAAACTTACTAAACACAAATAATAGTGCCAAGATTGCCATAAGAAAGTTATGGTGCAAAAAATATGCAAAGATAGTGGTCCACTTAGCTTAGGTTAGCCCTGAGTATGAGTAAATAGGCATAGCAGTTTTGCATAAAGCTGGCCTAATTGGGCAATTTTTTTAATACAATAGGCCTTTTAAGAAAAAATCTATGCCAAGGGAGGGCCTAGCCAGCTTGACAAAATTTTCCCAGCTTATTCAGTAGGCAGTGGCAAGGACTAGGAGGCTCATAACTATATTAATATTTCAAAATGCTTTTTTATTCTTTTGAATAATAAAATATTTATTTTGTTTTTTTTAAGGTTCTAACCTAAGGTTAAGGCTGAGGTAAAAAAACGAATCAGAACAATAGAGATAGCAATAAAACAGCTATAAAATATTTCTGTTAGTTAGGGCCTTGGTTGACACTAGGCTATAGTTGCAAGGCATTAGGTATAGCCTATCTAGCTTTAGCTCAAGCCTAGAGACAGCATTCAAGCATTTATCAATAACATTGCTGGTTTCATATTTTATAAGGGTCCATGTAAACACCAAAATGGATTGCAACAGACTACAACAGACCGACAATAGTGCACTTTTGTTTGCGAAATTATTTTTCATTTAAATTTAATACTTTAAAACCAGAAAACAATAACAATGACAAAAATTGATGCTTTGAACAATTCTAACGATTGTGCCAGAGCACAGTGTATCTTTTTAGCTCTTTGGTTGCTGAACTTGCCAACTCGTCAGGTCATTGTGTTCTAGTGGCGGACATAGCTTGTCACTGGGCATTGTAGTAGTGGCAAATCCAGAAAAACATGTTTCCGAAAGCCCTGTTTGCTCCGAACAGTCGGCGCCACATAAACTCCTGGATGTGGCTCTTGAAGAGGGCATCACTTGTTCCATGCATGGCCCTGAATTTGGCCTTGCAATGTGCCCACGTTCCCTCAATTGTGTTGGTGTGGAGAGTCGCGTCATTTGGGTCCACAAATGGATTTAATGAAAAAATAATAATAGAGCATCCCACATGCATGCTTAAGGATTTCGACCATAGACTAAGACTAAAGTGTATATTAGCATATATTCTGGTTTATTCGTATAATGTTAGGCCTAAGCGTATATTCTGGTTTCTAAGTTTTCAATTTAAACTGAAAAATAATTTCGCAAACAAAAGTGCATTATTGCCCAACAGACCACAATGGGACTGCAATAGGACCAGAACAGACTACAATGGGGACAAGGAAGTATCATTTTTATTCTAGTTTATAATATGGCTCAAAAAGCCATGCCAATCTTTAGTTATTAATATTTTTTATTTTAAAAGAAAAAAATTAAAGTAAAAACATTTATATTTACTTTTGGAAAAATGTATTTAAAGTTGTACACAAATAGCAGCTAGGCCTAGTTAAAGTTATGATTAAAAATGTTATTTTTGTCTCTGCTTTTTATTTATATTATTAACATCAACTTACCTTAATATAAGTCTATGGTTGTTACTGGTTACTGGAAATGGGTATATTAAATCATCTTATTCTTAGCTAGTGTTAGGTTTTAGTTAGTTTAAGAAGTTTTAAATAGCCAGCATTTAAGCAACTTGATGCCTTAGAAAACAACTTAGTAAACCTTCACTGGTATTTTTGTAAACAGAAGACATAGGAAGTTTGAAGTCGGGCGGAAAACCCGAAGCCGAAGTATGTAGGATTGAAGCTTTAAGAAGTCGTAAGAATTTCACGTCAGCACCAATTCTCATTTCTGGCATGCAACAAATACAAAAAATGTATAGCTTCATCTAAATATATGCTAATGTGATAAGCATGAAACATTACACTAGCAATTACAATTACTACATTTGCTACGTACAATTTTACAAATGGAAACGGAAAAATTATTTTGAGCGACTAAAAGTGCAAGTAAATAGATCAGCTTGAATAGGCCATAACAAAGTGCGTAGAACATAGGCCTAGGAAAATACGCTCGTACCAATTATTTGAGGATAAATCTGAGGATAAATTAATATAGCTTTTTCAAAGAATATTCCTTTTACGGTCAATAATATAGTTATTAGCTATTACACATAATAATATTTATACAAAGGTTTTTTGATTTGTTTTACTGACAATTACTTTTTTGAAACTTTAGTGAACAATTTGGAATTCCTGCATGCGTGCCTGTGGCCCTGGGTCTTGCATGTGATTGTTGCGGGTTGTCCAGCGGTTTGACAGCGTGGTGACTTACACTTGCAGTATATTACTACAGAGCGATGAACAAATTAGCGGCGATTTTCACTCCCTAAACAGCTCCCTTGAGAAACCACAACGTACCAGTGACAATTTGGCCCTCTATAGATCTTAAAACTTCGGTGCGTAATTAACTCCGGGTCAAGGGGTCAACAATGTCCTTTAGGGCTGTCTCTCTTAGCTTACAGGGCCCCAGCCGGCCTGGATGCCAGGCACATTGAGGCCTGCGAACGGATCCTCACAGTGTGCCAGCAATCAACCAGTGCCCCTTACTAGGGCCGCACAACATTCTCGTTGTGGCAAGTTAGCTTTTAATTATCCGAATGATACCAAAAGCTTGCACACTATTCTGCTTTCCCCGTTCGGATATCCACCTGATCTACTAACCTTTTATCTATGTTTTATACATCTTTGTGATGCGCAACGGGGTCTCCGATGCTCCCAGCGCGGTCGCGGAAGTTTTCATTTTAATTTTGTATTATCTTTGTTTCAAAATGAGCTCGTTACATAAGCCTACATTTTGTACTCGCTTTATACAAAATTGCACCTTACCACTCCGAAAGCAGGCAAATTTTTTAACATTTTCACAATCAGTAAAGAAAAAAGGCAAAAGTGCGTCACGCAGGGTTTTTTTCCTTAAGAAAACAAACATTACAAGTTTCACTAAATTTTTATTTGCTTCTTTTTTAAACCAAATGTAAGCTTCAATAGTTACCAGTGACATTACTATCTCGTGGAAAACCGATATCATTTATCCTTTATAGTTAGTTTTAAGAGAGTAGAGAATCCTTACAGAGCGTAGACGCTAATAGTAGTGAGGCTGGCATATGGATAGAAAAAATCCGCGGTCATCGTATCTCGACAAGGAATTTTACATTAGAAAACTTATAATAATAACTAACAGCTGAGTGCCCGCTTGCGTTGCTGAGGGAGAAAACAGTTGGAAAACACGCGGCAACTGCAAGGTAGTTGAGCAAGGAGACTGCACAGCTGCGCTGCAATAAACGGTGCATCGGAATTCCATCTAATTCGTTGTGGACATGAGAACTGGTAAGTTTGTAGTAGTAAATTGTCGTATTTTTTCTGTGAAACAAATATAAGCTTGAAAAAACAGCGCTTTGATATAGGGATAAATTCGAGTATTTTGCATAGCTTATGAATAAGCGAGTTTAGGGGAAATCGATTAAGAAACTGCTTTCAACAGAAAAGAAAAAAGGTGCGGGGGAAAAGCGAACGCAGAGAAGAGGGCAATAGGTGGTTGCTAGAGTAACTAGTGCAGAAGGCTGCGGTTTCTTGTTAAATGAAAAAAAATTAATAAACTTTTTTGTAGATTTGTGGTGGAAGTTTTTGTTAAACCTTCATGAAATTAAGGACAGAGAAAAGCAACGAAAAGAACAAACTGAAAGTGACTAAGTGCTAAACGCTTAGAAAACAGAAAAATGACGGTAAAGAGCAGGCTAAACTTGAAAAAAAAGAAGCTAATTTTAACAAAAAAACGGGGATTACAAAGGAACTGACTGTGCGATGGTTACGACTTTTAGTAGTTTTTTTAATGAGCCGATTATATTTTTTCTAGAAAAAAGTGAACCGGAAGCTAAAAGATATAACTGGCTTTGAGTCTATATTTTATGATTTCACATTTTAAGTAAAAGCTATAGGCTCATTTTTAGCTAAATCTTAAGAATCTATGATCTTATTAATTAATACAATCAATTAAGAGACTTACGAATTGTTTTGATAGAAGTCGAGATAAAGTAGTCCGACAGTCTGATAGAGAAAAGCAAGTACAAAAAAGGAACTGCATAGAAAGCAACACAGATTGCAAGATAAAGCAAAGGCTGAAAAGTGAAATAGAACTAATATATGTATATATATATAACTATATATAATATAGCAAAAAGACACTATTTCAATACACACTGCGTAGTGCTAGCAAAACAGGTGGACGAAAAGAAGTAGAAATAACTGTAAAAACCAGGGTCACACAGAGACAACTTTATCAGTTTGTAACAAAAAGGCCTAATTTGCACAGTTTGCTAATTTAAGAAAAAATGAAAAGAACACAAACAGATAAGTTAAAAAAGTGGTAGAACAGTACATGAGCGGGCTGATAAAGTAAGGCCGGAGACGCGGGGCGCAAAAGTCCGACTAAAAAGTTCGGCTAACATATTAAGTGTAATATATTTAATAAACAAACTAAGGATGAAGTAGGTAAAGTAGAACACAGCAAACGAATGGGTCTGGGGATGGGGAAAATCACGCGGATGCAAAGCTGAAAAAACGTCTATAGGAAGCTGGCGAATATAATCTCTATGGCTAAACTTGACAAGTGTTTCATTTTGTCTGGCTTACTGGCAGCGACGGCGGCATAGACGGGCGACGTGAATAAAACATGGAGAAAAAGCATAATATGTTTTGATATGTTTGCTGTTGCGCTGGTAGATGTTCTAGTGATCGACAAGCGGGCCTTGTTTAGTACTGTGTGGAGCAGCGAGAGACAGATATCAACTTAGAGCATAGTAAGGCGGCTTGGAAACTAAAAAAGTTACATGTTATACGGTAAGCTGTTGGTTGGTTTTAGACTGCAGAAAGGGATAACTGGTGAATTATTAGTCTCTTAAAATTATTACTTCCGTTATTATTTAGCTTGGTAACTCTCAGCAAACAGAAAAAGCGTCAGTTCGCGAAAAAGACAGCAATTTTACTAAGAATTCTCAAAGTAAAAAAACCAACAAAAGAAATAAAAATATGCGCGACCAAGAAGAGTCTGCAGGACAAAAAGTTAACTCAAATATAAAATACAATGCTTCAATGCTTTATAGGTACTCTCTCAACTTCACAATGTCTCTCTTAGCACGCTTTTGCAAATGTAGGTGCGAGTGTTAGTGTGTGTGTGCCGGACTCAGAGGTTATCCTATAGGCTGCCCGAAATTCCTGTACGAAAGAAGCAACTAAAACTCGTAAAAAACAAATAAAAAACACAAATAAAGAAAAACACGGTAAGAAACAAAAATAAAGAATATAAATATATACTTTAATTGAATTAATTAGCTTTGAAAATAATCAAAGCAAACAAAACAGTTGACATTTGTTGTGTTTGGCCAGCGAAGCCAGTCTGCAGGCTGGTTGGCTAGCTGAGCAAGCTGAATAAATTCTGTTCAACCGAATGGCGCCCTACTTTCTGATTGAAAAACCCAAATTTCTGACAATGCTGGATCACAATTTATTTTATCCCTAACACCGATGAGGCCCAAGATCGTTTGTGATGGCAGAAGTCGCAGGTGATAGGTAAAGAGCCTGCATCACCGCGACTGAAGCCACTGGAAGCACTGAGGAGGGAACAGGAACAAGGAGAATGGGAGGGGTGCCATTATGACAATGGGATAAGATCCCCTTACCCGTAACTGGGATTAGTTTACCTGTAAAGAGCAGTGACTTCAACGACACTAGAAGCCAAATGGGGCAAGCATAGTGAAGCAGTAAGAATTGAAGTTAAGTGGCATGGATGAAAGAGAGGACAGGATTGAAGGGAGAGATTTGGATAAGAAAAATAAAATGGACACAACATTCAGTTGCCAAAAAACAAAATAGCCTGCGCCGTATCGGTCGGAGTCAAATCCTAGACGCAGGTTTTGCCGACTAGGGACATTGTTGACAACATGTTCGGTGGTAAAAAAGAGTAATAAAAAAGAAATAAGAAAATACGCAAAATTCAACCCCAAGCCCAAGACGGACGCATCACCAGTTCGCTGTTTTTTGTTAAGGGAAAAAATCCCTGAAAGTCGCTCGCAGAAAAAAATGCACAGAAAACAAGCGCAAACGTTCCTTAGGCGCAAGCGCCGCTTATGACGTAATAAAGAAAAGCAACCAGCTTAACAAAACTCCTCGCCAAGCGAATCTAAGCAAACTACAGTCCTGGCACAATGACTCTCTTGAAAATATGAACTAAAAATATATAAGTAACGTAACAAAAGACTCAAGAAAAAAAGCAAAGCGAAACTTTAATAAGTATTATAATATGTTTCCACCAAGACTTCTGCGGGGGTAGCCCCGTGCCATCATCGAGCAGACTAAGGCGAGCCCTGCAGCAGCAGCTGAGAAGCAAGAGAAACGCAATTGACTGTCGCGCGCGCCACTACATGCAGCATGCAAAATTTGAGAACGCGGACATTAGAGAGGTCTAGCAAAACAACAGAAACATGAGAAATTAATTAATCTTTTTTGCCGCAACGTCTTCTTGGTATTGGCTGCTCTCTCTCTTTCATTTTATCTCTCGACAGCAATTGGCAGAGCGCTCTGCAAAAAATCATTAAAGAAATTTAGCTACCATAAATAAATAAAATGTTCATGATTAGGAAGGCAGTCAAGTTCATGATTAGGTAGACAGTCAAGATCATGATTAGGAAGACAGTCAAGTTCATGATAAGGAAGACAGTCAAGATCATGATTAGGTAGACAGTCAAGATCATGATTAGGTAGACAGTCAAGATCATGACTAGGTAGACAGTCAAGATCATGACTAGGTAGACAGTCAAGATCATGATTAGGTAGACAGTCAAGATCATGATTAGGTAGACAGTCAAGATCATGATTAGGAAGGCAGTCAAGATCATGATTAGGTAGACAGTCAAGTTCATGATTAGGTAGACAGTCAAGATCATGATTAGGAAGACAGTCAAGATCATGATTAGGTAGACAGTCAAGATCATGATTAGGAAGACAGTCAAGTTCATGATAAGGAAGACAGTCAAGATCATGATTAGGTAGACAGTCAAGATCATGATTAGGTAGACAGTCAAGATCATGACTAGGTAGACAGTCAAGATCATGACTAGGTAGACAGTCAAGATCATGATTAGGTAGACAGTCAAGATCATGATTAGGTAGACAGTCAAGATCATGATTAGGAAGGCAGTCAAGATCATGATTAGGTAGACAGTCAAGTTCATGATTAGGTAGACAGTCAAGATCATGATTAGGAAGACAGTCAAGATCATGATTAGGTAGACAGTCAAGATCATGATTAGGAAGACAGTCAAGTTCATGATTAGGAAGACAGTCAAGATCATGATTAGGTAGACAGTCAAGATCATGATTAGGTAGACAGTCAAGTTCATAATTAGGAAGGCAGTCAAGATCATGATTAGGAAGACAGTCAAGATCATGATTAGGTAGACAGTCAAGATCATGATTAGGAAGGCAGTCAAGTCTATGATTACGAAGATTTAATTCCTTAAATTCGACTTACTAGCCATGCATCCTAGGCCTGCGTTGGTGGACTAGCTTGCTTATTGTCGCCGCTACTACCGGGTAGGACGCCGTGTCCATTTAGCACTGCGGAGGCAGGTACAGCGGCTGGGAGCTGGGCATCACGCGGAGGAATATGCTGAGGCAGCTGCGGCCGCGGCAACGGTGGCACTCGAGCCGGCTGATAAGCGGGCATATTTGGCAGCATCGCTGGCTGCGGCATGTATTCGGCGCGAGTTGGACCGCCCGGATAAGGGGCCAGCCTAGCCGGCAAAATCTGCGGCATAGGGGAATAGCCGTGAATAGCAGGCATCGGCATTGGGTAGGCCATCGAAGCGGCCAGTTGTTGGTGATAAAGAGACTGAGCCTGGCTAATCAGGGCGCGAATCTTTGTGAGGGCCAGCTGGGTCGAGTCGAAATTTCCGTAGATCTCCAGGCTCTGATCGCGTTCCTCTGGCAGGTCAGGCTCGTCCGGCAAGTTGATGATGCAACCGGAGGTGCCCTGGAGATTGCGCACAGTTTTACCCTGCTTGCCAATGATACGGCCAATCCATTTCTTTGGCACGCGCAGCACAGTCCAGAGGCGCAGATCCCGTTCGGGTACATCAGGCGTCTCCTGCTGCTTTACCGAGGCGCGAACTCGTTGGAAAATTTGCCACTGAGCTCTGCACTGATTGCCTTGCGGGCCGCGGATGGTAACTAGACGCTGAGGCAGCTCGCCATCGCGCTTAGTATCAACATTGACTTTGCTAACATTCACGTAGGTCTTGGTGTCCTCCATGATCTTTTTAATCGACACACCGTCAGATCCTATAACGGCGCCAGCGCTACCGTGCGGGATGCGCATGTAGACAGCCTCGTCTAGACGAATCTCTTCAATAACAGCCGGTGGCGGAGGCGGAGCAGGAGCGTACAGGGCAGGTCCAGCTGGCGCCATTTGCATCATGCTAACCATGCCACCAAGGGGAGTGCCATGATGCTGATGATGATGCGGCAACGGTGGCGCCGGGGGCTGAGGAGGCGGTGCCTGCATAGCGGCGGCGCCGTACTGAGCAGCGGCGGCTGCTGCGGCAGCTGAAGGCGACGGCATAGGCGCGAATGCGACAGTCGTTGCGGCAGCGCCAGCAGGCATGCCAAGCCGATAACCGTGTGCCGGGTAGCCGGGCAGAGGAGCGCCTTGAGCTGGCAGCATGCCGGGCATGGGTACCGGGTAGCCTGATTGGGATTTTAAACGAACTCGTTAAGAATATACAAATTCGGCATTTTTGTCAACCAGACTAGGCAACGTTTGCACTTACCATAGTCGGCAGCTGGATACGGAGCCGGGTAACCCTGGGGAATGTTGGGCGCATAACTGTACTGTTGCATGTCAATGCTGTGACACTGGCGCAGCTTCTCAGACAGATACTTCTCAGCCTGACACATGCCTTCTAAACTGCCTTTCACCGTAATGATGCGGTCCAGGCTGAATGCTGGCGAACTCGAATCGTAGGTGGTGATGGTTGGCGAACTGTGGATGTTGTATTGCAAAACATGTTTTAATACCCGTTTTTAGGAGATGTTTAATTTAACAAAGCTTTATAATGCTATTTACTTGGACAACTGAATGCTAGTCTTGGACTTCTCTCGGATGGTATTCAAATTCTTGCCATCCTTGCCAATTATTCGTCCGCAGAATCTGTCCTCGGCTAGGATGCCCAGATCAGGCTCTCTGAAATTTGGGAAAGAATAAAAGGAAATTGACATTCGATTTTTTTACAGCCTTCTTCAATAAATTCTCGATGCTGCCTAGTGTGGCCTTCTTCTGTGCTAATCGTAAAGTACGAATTTAGGCAAAACTAAAGAAATATCAAGACACAGACAGCCAAACAGAGAGAACACAGTCAAATTTTTGGCAAGGGATTTCAATGGATTTTTTCTGCGAGTGGGGTACAAGGATGACAGTCTCGAAAATGTCACTCTGCTGCGGAGTGGGAATAGCTATGCTTCCATTAGAATTGTATGCAGCCGCAATGCTAAACTCGGATGGCATTTTGGGGAACAAAGGCACACGTAATAAATGATAAAACATACCAGATTATCTACCTGAAATATTGGATGAACTATGAACACCTGAACAGATAATAAATAAGACAAAATGACAAGTAATAACATACTCTTTGCTCTTTTCCTTGGCCTCGCCGATGCAGATTGACATGATCTCGCGACAGGCGTCCGAGCAGGACTCTGGCGAGCCGTAAATGAATACAATCTAAAAATTCAGCGACATAATATGACAGCTTATGAGCATACGCTTAGACTAAAAAACTGGTGTCGTTAAGCAAGTGTATAAGTGACAAGGCCCATACTTTGCAATAGAACTAAGGATTTGGCTACACATAAAGCAATACTACGGATATGGACCAGTCAAGGCTTAGTATTAAAAGCTTAAAATTCAATGGCGCCTTAACAATTAGAAACAAGTCATCTACAGGGATTAAAAAAGCAACAAAAAACCAGAGAAGAATACAATGCCCAAACCTGAAGCTTTTCACTCAAAGCCGTCGCCTCAGACGCGTCACCCTTTTCCGGACTGCGCAGCGAGCTCTGAAAATACAATGGTAGACAGTGAAAACCTGTGATTCAAAAGCCCGACTGTTCAAACTAACAACTTTTACTCGCCTAGCTAAAGGTTGTGTACAGCTACCCAGTCTTTCGACAGGGAGGCCTCCACACCACCCGATTTCCTACCCGCAGGTAATAAAGCAAAAAAGCTGGTAATTCGGCTATGTAATAGAGTATCTTGCTCAAGGACCTTGTACGTGTATTTATCGCGTGAAATATGAGACGAATATCAGACAAAAATATCTGCGAACCTTCTTCGGTTGAGCGTTCTTTTGCACAACTTCCCGTTTGACGTCAACGCGCGCCTTAGTCTTGTTGGTAATCTCTTTGATTGTCTCGCCGCCTTTGCCAATAATGGCGCCAACCAAATCCGAATTGATCAGAACGCGTAGGGGATAATTCTCCCTAAGCGGCAGACTGTTTGACGATGGGGCGTTGCGCCTCTGCTGGTTGAGACGGCGCTGATTGGCTGAGTCGTTATTTAAGATCAGTTTCTGGCCCTGGAATTCAACGCCATTGAGGTCAGCCACTGCCCGATTAGCGGAATCGACGCAGTCCATAGACACGACCAGGATGCCGTCTTGGTAATTGTGCGGCTCAACCTTGGACACATTGCCGTACTTTTTAAACATCTCGACCAGGTCATTGTCGTGCTGCTTGCCGTTGGCGCCAGTGACACGAATTCGTTGACTCTTTTTAACGCCGCCGCTAACTTGGCCGTTAGTTGTGGCCGAGACTTGGATCGGACCAGAGTTTGACGCGTCAGACTCGGCTGCGCCGCCTGCTGTTGCCGTCTCTGTGTCGCTGGCGTTATTATTGACAACTTCGTCCGTCTGTTTTTCATCATCGTTGGCAACAGCAACAGCGAGCTGCTGCTGCTCTACTGGTTCACTGACCGTCTGCGTTTTCACCTGCTCGGTGGACATGATGGATTCAGTCCCGACTGATCTGAAAAACAGACCAAAGCCAAATAAAAGACTAGCTTTGTTATCATTTAGTTTTCAGCGATGATAGAAAAATAAACGGCAATCTAAATCTACCTTATATGCTCTATTGTTCTTGACACTAATTTATTGTTTTTAGATAAGATTTTGAGAAAAGCTAATTCATATTGAAGTAAAAATATTTTCTCGATTCGAAAACTTATAAGAACCAGTCATAAACAAATATTATTTGTACAATAAGCATGTGCTTTAAACCAACTTGCCAGTATTTCTATATACATTGATTTAATTTATGTTTTAATTCATATGTTCATATTGTAATTAACCATCTTAGAGTCAGTCCAACTAAAAATTTAGGTAAATAGAAAATATATTCATTCACCAAAACTTGTTTTATGGTACTACTTATTCCATAACTCTTTATTCAGAAGCAAATAGGCAGACATTTGCAGATAATTTATACATATGTTGACAAAAATTTTATAGTATAAAACTAGCTTACCAGCAATTTTTTGGGTAATAAAAAATAAATAAATAAATAATAAAACAGATATGATTTCTACCTTTATGGTTCCAGCCAATATACCAACCCTGAGCACAATTTTTTCAATTTTGGAGGATATTAAATGTGAGACAAGTGCAAACAAACCAGGCATGCCAAATTGGGCAGGCACCACCAATGCATGCTCAAATTTTCAGGAATATTACATAATCCAGACTATGGCAAAAATATCAAGTAAATTGAGATTTTACTTCCTTAGTAAATAATAATGCTTCAAGCATTGTTAGTTATTTCATATAACATGTTCACAATTACAAAATGTACATAATCCTATCAAAATAGTGTCCTAGGCCTCTTTCTATAATTTTTACTAAACTCTGAATTATAATAATGCCAACAAAGTTGTTGTAGGACTAACTAATCCCACTGCTGTTACCAAAGTTGTCATAGTGATAATGTCTTTATTTATTTGCTTTATGCACTTTCTTATTTCAAATTCAATTGGTAACATTTTATGTATTTAATCTGGTAGCATAATATGTATTTAATATTGCCGATATTCACTTTATAACTTTACTGTACTATTTCTATAAGTATTCTTTATTGGTCTTTATCTGTCTTTATCAGTCTTTATCACTCTTTAATTATTCTTCAGTTACTCTTTAGTCCTTCTTTAATTCAATCTTCAATTCAATCTTCAGTTCAATTGTCAGTTCAATTGTCAGTTCAATCGTCAATTCAATCATCAGTCAGTCTTGGGCTTTACCAGTGGATCTTGATTTACAGCTCTCCCTTACTCTGTTTACTTCTCTTTCGCAATGTCTCTTTCCAATAAATTCAGCATGAACACTTCAAGATTCAAGCTTTCTTTATTCTGAACTCTTTTCTCAACCAAGGTTGTCCAAGTAAGTTTTCTCTTTATTTTGCTCGTGTATTTATAGTATTATCTCTTCGCCTTCTCTCCTCCATAACTTCGGTAAAACTATTTATTTTTAGTGCAGTCAAACAAACAGTGCATTTAAACAAAATTAGTCAAACAAACGGTGCATTAAAACAAAAATATTAAATTTGCTGGGACATTTCTAAGAAACTAAAATAATAAGAGGCCCTATTTCAATAGGAAAATAGGATAGGATAGGATAGGATTGGATAAGATAAAAATAGTGCCAAATTATATATGCTTTAAAGCTATGTCACATGGCTTGAGACTTCAGATGTTGCCATGTATATGACCAATACTGCCATAGTTTTAACAAGCTTGATAGGTCCAACTTTCAAAAGTAAAAAGAAAAAATATTTTATAAGTTCTATAATCTATAGCTAAATGGCATTTATCATAAAAGTTTAATATATTGCCAACTTGGAATAATAGAAGTGTTTTTTAAAATAGCTTAACTTATGACTGAGCAACAAAATTAGTTTCTTGACATTTTGGCTAGGTAAAGACTTAAGTTTAAGTTTTAGTGCTCATGGACATGGTTTCCACAGAATCAAAAGCAAACATTTGGGGTAGCAATGGTTTCAGTATCATTTTTTAATGTATTTAATGATCCAGACCTCATATATCAGTCTTGATCATTTTGGGGCAGATTTCAAATTGAAATGATTGTCTTCTCAAACTGCTGCACTGCTATTTTCCCAGTTATTTAATTTAGGACCTTGTGCATTAGTTCTGTTTTAGGTGACAATTATTTGAATAAGAAATCTGCCCTAAAATGATTGCATTCAGCAACAACAGCTTTTCATGTCTTTACTTACCGTAACTTACTAAAGAATAGCTAACTAAAGTAAACAAAAGTATACTGGGTTTACAAAGTGGAGCACTCCACTCAATTTCAGAAGACAATCATTTTCAATGGTATGGATACTTGCAAATGAATTTCAAGTAAAAGTGCAATGCTTAATACTATAAACACTTTGTTCATAGTTTTGGATTACACACATTTTCTTTAAAAGTTGTATAGAAACGATTGTCTCCCAAAAACAGATATAATGGTTGGATGCTAAAAGTGTTGGAACTTTACCTTTTTGTCTTTAGTTGTGGATGACAATCAGTTCACTTTAAAAGTTGCCCTAAAATGATTGCCTTGTGAATTAAATAATATAAAAGACCATGTGGACCCATTCAACTTTTGTAAATGATGAGCATCTGATTGTTTGATATGAATGTTAAATTAAAAAACTGCAATTTTTAAAGCTCTAAAGACAAATTTAAAATGTGATGGTCAACTGAAACTAGTATGTTAAATGATAATTATTATTTGAAAAAATACCAAAAATAGGCCTATATAAAAATATTGTAAGCATGGTCTTATAATTTAGGGCCCTGGTTTAGAATATTGAATTATTTAAATTTGAATCAGCCATAAATCTATTATTAGACAGTTCCACTTTCAGGCTCTACATTTGTAATATTTCAACTTATTATATTTCATATTTCTTTAAAATTAACCAAATAACTAAACCTGTCACCTCTGGTACCTCTAGGCCTAGTCTAAAAAACAACTGATCTTCTGTTGACACATTGGCATGATAGCTAAGTATTTAGGCAGTGCTTATCCCCACGGTACCGTAGAAATAATTTTTGTCTTATTCCTACGGTACAGTGGGAATAATTTCCTGCTTATCCGCATGGCACACTGACGAGATAGCTGTCCTATCTTCAACATATTCCGTGGGAATAATTTCCTGCTTATCCGCACGGCACACTGACGAGATAGCTGTCCTATCATCTATATTTTTATCATGACTGCAATTTTCCTTTTTTTCCGGTTTTTAAAAGCAAGTAAAGAAATTAAAGTTTTCTGCATTTTTCGCAACTAGTTAACTAATTTTTTAAGTATATAAAATATATATTTCTATTATTTATATATTTAAAAGAATACAACTGAAGTGTGTATTTTTCTAATCTTATAGCTCAAGCCTTCTAAGTCTATAATCCAGTCTATTACTTTACGCATCTCTGGAGCTACGAATCCTACGCACTCTACGTTTGAAACTATTCCCATATGAAATATTCCCATTTGAAACTATTTCGTAGGAAATTATTCCCACAGAATATGTTGAAGTCGAAGATAGGACAGCTATCTCATCAGTGTGCCGTGCGGATAAGCAGGAAATTATTCCCATGGTACCGTAGGAATAAGACAAAAATTATTTCTATGGTACCATGGGGATAAGCACTGCCAAGCATTTAATGTCTTCTTATTTCAGTTAAGGCCAAGTTTGGCCAACTTGTCTGCTCATGAATTTCACTTGCTTACAAAGTAGTAATCTCATCATCTGTGGGCACATAAGATGGTAGCAGATAAATTTACTGGAACTCGCACCAAATTATAATGCATAGACTAAAAAAGTTAGCTACAGTTCAAATTAAAAATGGGCACTAGAAGATGGCTTGCAACAATTTTGACTTTAGCCATTTCAAATGTTTAATGCATTTAGCTAGCTATACACCTCGATTATTAGCATCTAGATGTCATGGCTTTATTTGTAGTAAATTGATGAAAGTTAGAAATAATGTCATAATGAGACGATTAGGCCTAATGCTGAGTGTAGAGGTCATTCAATAACAAAATTAATTACTAGCTAGTCCACTAGGAGTAAAATTTTATTAAACGCCTTCTCAGCTTTCCCTGCCTTTTTAATCAGATACATAACTAGCAATAGCTAGTTGCTAGCGTTTATCGGTGGGTTAGAAATAAGTAGGCCTAAAGCGTCATAGGCCTAATTTTCAAAATGTAAACAAAAAACTGGTTAAAATAGTCACTTATCTGTAAGTACGTTTTACTCAATTAATCAAACATGCAGCTATGTAGCCATAGCCTTAAGTCAAACAAACGAACTACTGAAGAGAAGAATCGGACTGTTCAGTAGGTCGTCTGTATCATGGCAATCCGCATCGTAAGACAGTAATTCAAAGAAACAAGATTTTGATTTGGCGGTTGAACTTAACACTTAGCAATGGACTGAACAATCTGGAACCAAGTTACAATAGCTAGCAAGAAACTAAGCTATATAGAATTCTAGCGATCGAGAATTTTTTGCCAAGTTACTTGCCTTTTCGTAATCATTAGAAGGTTTTTTTTAAAAACAATATTTTGTGTTCTTCAGTCCACTGTCCACTAAATATAACTTTTCTGAAACTGAAACAGTGTTTCAAATCAAACGTTTCAGCGTACACGAACAAAACAGTGGCAATACGACGCCATCGTCTCTTCTACCAGTCTTAGCAGTTTTTAGGCGCTGTCTTGGATTTATATCGCAGTTCTTAAGAGGTGGATATTTTACCGCTATTTCTTATATAGATTGAAATAAACTGTATATTATAACCTAATATAGCATGTGAAGAAAGAATATTAACTCTAATGCATCTTTGCCTGAATCGATCAAAAGCTGCTCGTTTTAGACGTTAGAAAAATAGCTATTCAGACTCTGCAACTTTCATAATTGTTATCTTGTCATATATCATCGTACTGCTAGGTCGGCATATTAATACCCAATGTCCAAGCTAGTGATCTCTTAAAATTAAAGCCTAAACCAATAAGGCTTTTTCTATTTCCTGAACAGAAAGATGTTCTCGATCAATCAGCTCTCGGTATTTTTTATGATTTTAATTTTCTGATTGATGCACCAAAATAATGCACAATAATCATGCACGTTAATAATCATAATCAACGCAACAGCGATCTTATACTAATCAATTATACTCCAGAGTTCTCCAGAGTACATATCTCACAAAAACTTCAACCCTTGGTCTGCCACACATGCGCATGTGTACACGAAACTCAGTTGTAGCGTGTCTCCTCAATGCCCCATTGAGCCCGAGGAAAATTTGATTGAATTAAAATTTACAACAGTAAAATTTTCACCAAAGCAATAGTAAAATCCGACTACAACATCACCAACGTGCAGTGGTGTACGCTTCCACCTACACGAGCTAGCGTATATTTTTGTGCTGCTCAACTCATGCTGCTTCGCCATCAACCTTAACTACTATGGGCCTATACGTACCGCTTGAAACAAATTTCTAGGAGATCTTGTTGACTTCATTGATCACAAATTTCTTTCCTCAGCTCGCGGAAATCGAAGCATAATTAAGTATTATTTTGATTGCCTCCTTTGATTTAATATATTCTTGCTTCTTTACCCAAGCCGATAAATAAAGCAAGTATAATTTAAAAGTTTATTTATTGCTATAATGACAATTTAATTTAGCGGGGTGTAGGATTTAACATGATCGACTTTAAGGAACCAGAATGCACTTTGCATTATTCTAGGCAATCTGTGTTTTAGGATGTGCGTGTTATATAGGAATTAAGCGACTAAGAGACTGATGAGTATAAAACTGCGTTCTGAAAACGAACAAGCATATAATTAGTTTTTTACTCATACTTGGCGAATTGGCGTCAACTAACTTCTTCCTAATCGTTGAAAAGGGCTTTCAAAACATGCTGTTCTGATTGCGTGAGGACCATTTGCGAAGCAAAAGGTGAGCGCGAGCGACAGAGAAAGAGAAAATTAAAGGAGCAAAACAGAAAGATGGGCATTTCGGGAGAAAAGGAGCAGATTTAAAAAACAAGTGTGTGCACGAAAAATTTCTATTTGAATATTTATTTTCCACACTAGACGACCGAAATCCCCTGGTGAATGCACGAGTAGAGTTTGCCTACAAAGAGTTCCAGCTCAGAAGACAACACAGCCGCAACACAAGCAGTGATTTGATGGGGAAGGCTCAGTCGCGGTGTGTCCCGGCCGGTCTTTTGGTTGGATGTAATTCGCAGCTGATGACTTTAGCTCTCAGCGGCGGCCTCCTCGGCCTGGCCCTCGCCTCCCTCCTCGTGCTTCTCCTTCTTCTCCTTGGTCCACTCTGGCTTCTCCGACTGCGGTGGGCGAGTTGGGGAGTAGCTTTCAGCATTATCCCTAAGGCCCTGAAGGATGGCAGCTCGCAATATATCACACTGAAGCTTACCTCCTCCTTCTCCTCCAGGGCGTACTTGTCTTGGCCGGTGGACTTGAGGCCCTCACGAAGGGATGCGGCGCTCGCCTTGTTCTTCTTCTTGAGCTTCTCAAGGCGCTGCTCGGTCTTGGAGACCTTCTTCAGCACAGGCTTGGTGAACTTGCCCTTGGACTCGTTCACTTTGGCCTCCATGGAGTTGATCTCCAGGTCCAGGTTGTGGATCTTCACTTCCCAGTCATATTTCTCAGCCTCCAACTGGGCCATCTTTCTGTACAGCTCCTTCACCTTGCTCTCTAGCTGGTCTGCAAAAGAAAAAAGCGATTTCTTGTTTGCCATTAGAGTCGAAATTTTAGATGAAGAATGAAGTGACCGCTCACCCTTGCTGAGGCCCGAAATGTTGAGCTCGCCGACCACAGATTTGAGGTGGCTTTCGCGCTCCTGCGCCTTGCGCTTCTGCTCTGCTCGCATCTCTTCAGCCGCCTTCTGCATAATCAGCTGTTTGAGCAGCCTCTTCTTCTCAGGAGTCATGGTGACTCCCTTCTTCTTCTTGCCCTTGCCGCCCTTTTTGGCGGCGGCAGCGGCAGCCTCCTCTGCTTTGCGAGCCTCCTCGGCGCGGCGGCGCTCAGCCTCCTCTTCAGCGCGGCGGCGCTCCTCAGCCTCCTCCTCGCGACGGCGTCGTTCAGCCTCCTACAAACGGGTGCGCAGCGTGCGGTGAAGCGAGAAAATGTCAAGCAAGATCGGCATCGTCAAAGGCGGTCTCATCTTGGTGGAAGGCAAACAGCAGCGTCTCAGTTCCTCAGCAGCTTACCTCCTCGCGCCTACGACGCTCGGCCTCAGCCCGCTCCCGCTCCCGCTCCTCCTCCTCCTGCTGCTGCTGACGACGGCGGCGTTCGGCGGCCTCCTCCTCTTCGGCCCTCCTGCGGTCCTACAAAGAGAGACGTTCTTGACTTGATTTTTGCCCCCTCAGGAACGGCCTGACGTTCAAGCCGTATTCTGTCTCTAACTCGAGCATATTTAGAATCATTTTGCCACTACTTCAGTAAAATCTATCAAATTTTGGACTCACATCGTCATCACCACCGCCGCCGCCACCACCAGCGGACGGCTCCTCAGCCGGGGCGGAGTCGGCTGTGGGCTGAAAAGCGGATTTTTCTATGATGTCAGAGGGTGAAGTAAGCAGGCAAGTACTTTAGGATATCCTTAGATGTCATTTGGGCTTCTGTTTTCATTGAGACTCGCATGCGATGGTTTAAATAAATATTTATAATAATAATCATATAGACATATATATTCGTGATTTAAGTATGCTGTCATGCATTCTGGTCAAGTTTTTATAAATAGCCCTTATACATCCAGTGTTTAAGTCGTTCGTGGCACATTGTGTTGGGGCAAAACGGTTGAGTTAAACTAAAGATATTCTAGAATGAGACCTATCGTAACAGTGGTTGATGTTAAAACAAAAAATTGGTTTGGAGCATGTTGAAGCATGCAAATTTCGTAAACTAAACTCGAGATCTACGAGCGCGTATATTAAACTAACTTGTATGTATACAGTTTTGTTTAAAAAGAGTTGGTTAGTAACTGTTAGGGTTGTTAGGGAGGCCACCTCAAAATACGTTTGTGAATTTGACAACAATTTTGGGCTTTCTGTGGCAACAGAATATTCTGAAATCAAATCGCAGTCTGCTGAACGGATTCTCATCTTCTGCCTGCTGATGGCAGACACCCGCGAGCACTCACTGGCGCCGCCTCGGACTCGCCACCTTCGTCATCGTCGCCGCGCCTCCGACGGCGCCTCGATGAATCCGCCGCTGGAGCCGGGGCTTCCTGACATATTTATAGTTTGTTTATTCGATTGCCTTAATCGGAGTCCTTTAAGGACTTTTAAAGGTGACGTGCTTTGTTTGGGGTAGGAAAATTCACGACTAGTCACAAGCTAAAAACCATCGCCAGACCAACCAAGGTTGAGCTTGAGGCTGACTTTCTCCCATATAAACTAGTGGGCATTGCTGGTTTGTTCTTGCGACTGGAACTAAGACAAACTTTAACAACAAAAATACCATGTACGAGCTAAGATCTTCCTTGAAAAACTCTCAAGAATTTCCTATGGTGTAAATTATCAAAGATGTTCCTACTATAAGACTTCCATATGGTTATGTTTCTGCGATTCGTTAAACTGGTCGACTAAGAGCCCCCCCCGGAATCGCAAGAACAATGGCGCATAAGCAAAACGAACCGTCAACCAACAGATGGGGATGCAAGCGAACGCTTTAAAACCGCCGTATGGCATAGGCAGGCACGAACGATAAAAATACGCTTAGGACAATTTTTAAGCGTCGTACAAATATTTTGCAGCCAACTACAATCGGTGAAATGAGGGCCTCGGCCAGCGGGAAAGCGCTATAAAACTGACCAAAAGCATATCGCGTGTTAAGCTCTGTAAAGTTCGCGGGAACTAAAGTACAGAATTAGGTGCGAATAAAAGCGCAAAACTCAACCGGATGTCAGGATATTGTAATTGTTGCAATCTTACGAGCGTTCTGACTCCGATTCAGGAATTTATTAATCTGTTTTTCTACACGGTGATGAGATCAGCGATTCGAAAACTGCTGCCTTAAGAAGAATGCTTTTAGACTATGAATTTTTTTAAATGAAAGGAAGAGAAAAAGTCGAAGGAAAACTTTGGAAGATGACTCTTATTACTGATCGCCCTGCATACCTCCTCGGTTCTGAAATGGGGAATGTGGTGTGAAGAGAATGCATTTGCGCCTTTGAAACTTCGAAATTATATAATAACCATTGATAACCCTCCGTGGGTCAAACCCTTAGTGGGTCACAGTTACCCTCCCTCTCCCGAAAACCATTCTAGGGTCACTGCTACCCTCTCCAAATAACCCTTCTAGGGTCACTGATAACCTCTCCTGATAACCCTTCTAGGGTCACTGATAACTTCTCCTGATAACCCTTCTAGGGTCACTGATACCATCTCCCGATAACCTTCTAGGGTCACTGCTACCCTCTGCCGATAACCCTTCTAGGGTCACTGATAACCTCTCCCGATAACCCTTCTAGGGTCACTGATAACCTCTCCTGATAACCCTTCTAGGGTCACTGATACCATCTCCCGATAACCTTCTAGGGTCACTGCTACCCTCTGCCGATAACCCTTTTAGGTCACTGCTACCCTCTGCCGATAACCCTTCTAGGGTCACTGATAACCTCTCCCGATAACCCTTCTAGGGTCACTGATAACCTCTCCTGATAACCCTTCTAGGGTCACTGATACCATCTCCCGATAACCTTCTAGGGTCACTGCTACCCTCTGCCGATAACCCTTTTAGGTCACTGCTACCCTCTGCCGATAACCCTTCTAGGGTCACTGATAACCTCTCCCGATAACCCTTCTAGGGTCACTGATAACCTCTCCTGATAACCCTTCTAGGGTCACTGATACCATCTCCCGATAACCTTCTAGGGTCACTGCTACCCTCTGCCGATAACCCTTTTAGGTCACTGATACCCTCTCTCGATAACCCTTCTGGGTCACAGCTACTCTCTCTAAGCTTTCCGTGGGCCCAATTTCTGCTCGAACACACAGTAAAGATTTGTGAACTCACGCTGTCTGCCTCGCCCTGCGTCGGGCCGCGCGTCGCTCGTCCATGTCGCTCATGGTTGCTGCCGTGCGAAAAAGAAATTAGTTATCGACGCAAATTTTAATTTTATTAGTTGGTTATGAAGAGGAAGGATGATAGGTCAGGTAAAAATTGATTTTCCTTAATAATCGAATAATACTAGAAGTACTGCTACACATTCTATCTGTTTGTTAATTTACCTTCGTATAAGCTGATGCGGTTGTGGCGATCGAAACACAGAGAGATGAAGGACTGCTGAGCGGCCTAGGTTTCCGGGTCACCCAGGCTGACTAAATACAGCCAAGGCTAAGGCTAGAAGAGCTGGCAGAAGGGAGAGAGGGGTAAAGGAAAATCGAGGAATGAAAAAGTAGGAGGTGAGGTGGAAAATGTCAGGTCGAACTGTCTTCCAGTTTCGCTTTCGTAGGCGCTGCACATTTTTTGGCTCTTCACTTTGCGTCGAAACTTTCCTCCCTAACCATCCAGATCCACATTGAGGCTGAATTCCGATCGATAAATAGCTCTGTGTAGGCTCCTTCGCAATGGGGACTGGTCCGCACTGCTTCAGAAATGCCTTCCGCGGAAGCAGGCGCACAGATTCTGCTGTCCCGTTGACGCGGAGCTGCGAACCGGTAAAGACAATGCTGAAAATGGCACTGCATAGCCGGTTTGGGATCTATCGGCCACGCTTGTACCCAGTGGCCCGTACGCACACGCACGCGCACTGTTCGCTCGCTCGATGACACACCAAAAAGCTGCCGGCAGCGGCAGCAACAGCAGCAGCAGCAAGATCTTGACTTTTCCATTCCTCTATATTGGACGTTTTGGAAAGGTAAAGTGTGTGTGGAGGCGGGCGAGGATGAAAGTTTCAGAAGGGGAAAGGGGAACGGTTGCTAACTGCAGAATTCAAAGGCACCCAGCATTGATCTTTGTTTTCTGCTTAACTTTATACTGTCGCTTGTCGATCTTTTGATTCATAGAATTAACTATTTTAATACTAAAGTTTTTTATTCCTTTTTTTATTCAAAGAATGATCTTTATCCAGGACTTGCTTTGCCCAATTGGTACGTCCGTCCTGTGCATCGTTCAAATTTCGCAGGAGTACCAATTTTTTACACCGAACAAAAAATTGGAAAATATATATTTTCAATGATTAATCAAAGCAGATTTTGGCATTGCATCGCGCTTAATTCTACTATGAGTAGCCATATCGATCATCAGCTATGCAAAATGGGATTCTGCAGTGTGATTCTCTGAGTCTAATAATGGCTTTTCTAAAAACAGCGTCACCCATAACGCCTCTAAAAAGAGTGAAACGGTAACAAAATTTAGGTCGCCACTTCCAACTTTGCTTGAAGCAAATCCACAGAGGTAATTTATTTTGCAAAAAATTGTTCGGAAACCATTTCCACCAGGCCAACAACTCAATCTTTATGAATTATTTAACAATCTTCGATCCCCATTGCCCAGATAGACGGAATGCGTTCGGGACTTTAATTTCTCTTCGTCCTGAGTCCAGGGCGCGAATATTTTCCAGATCAGCTTTCAGCTGTTCAAGACCAGCTAGCCAATCAATAAGGCCTACGGACATTGTGGAAGACGCTCGAGCAAAGTTCTTCACACGCAATGCGTCTGCAGTGAAAGTCTCATGCATATGCAACTAGCATTCAAGACAGTGGTTCGCTGTTCCCACCGATTTCCCAATGTCCCTCATCCCAAACAATGTCTCCTGAGACATTGGCGCGTCTTTGCTGTAGAGAATGAAAGTGTGTCGAGGAATCAGATATGCCACCCTTCTCTTTTCCTCGCCAATGAATATTTGACTCCACGGTCCTGCATTTCTAGCAGGGCACTCATATTGATAACATCCTGTGCTCTCTACAGCTGCCTGAAATAGTTGCTAAGTGCCTCTTATTATTTTTCTAATTGCGCATCCTGCAGTCGAGGAAATGCTGCAATTTGAGCATTTTTAGCGAGAGCAACCCAAGAAGCACTCAAATTTGAGATGCATGCAGATCGGATGCACTCATCCATGGCGATGATGCCTCCATGTTTGTCTATCTTATAGTCGCTTTTAATCAATGCAGATTATATTGCCCCGTTTGAAAATAAAATGCATTCGCGATAAAAAAGGCCGTCTTAGCGGGGTTGGGAGCTGGGGAGACGCAGCCGCGCCTGTTGCTGACTTATCCCTTATCCGGCCTGCTACGTCAATCACACATTCCTCCCTTCCCCCAAAGTTAAGATGGGAGATTGTACACATAAAAAACAACTCCTCCCTTCCCCTAAAGTTAAGATGGGAGATTGTACACATAAAAAATGGTGTCAGCGACAACTAGCCGAGTTTAGTCCTCTCAAGAGCTGGATCCGAGCTCGTGACCTCGGAGTCGATAAGCCGAGTAGATAATTTCAACTGCCAGAAACCACTGGCATGTTCATAGTAATATCCGATTTCCAATCAATTTCCAATCGGTGATGTCTCCTTATTTGACTTACAGAACTCAAGAATTTGATATCGTTGTTAAGCTGCTTGTATACATTTTGTGCTCACTTCTAGAATTCTTGCATGTCTCACTGTGTTGCGCCATCTCTTTGGAGGGTTCAGTACATGGAATCAAAACTTTCTTTAGACTTTAGCTAATAGGCGGAGGGAAACTGGGTGAGAAGGTGGGTGCTCAAAGCCTTCTCGAACTGTGCTCGTTCCACTCTCGCTCAATCTTGCCCTCATCAATTTTGCCCCTCACTTCTGCTTTCTCTCTCTTTTCTCTTCCTTAACTTTTCTTTCTTTTAGGCCTTCTCAACAGCAGAGCCGTGATCCAATGAGCGGGTGAGAAAATTAGGTGGCAAACTGGCAGTGAGTGGATATGGTAGGGTAAAATGAGCTCACTATAAGCTTAATCGCCCCATTCTCTATTTCCCGTACTATTTTCTGTCTTACTCCATCAAAGCCAAAGTGGTTGAGGCTCTCAGGCCAACTCACAATTTCACTCATTTTCCCCACCAGCAAAGTGGCCCTGGGGCCTAACGCAGCCCTTGGGAGCAGGTTTTACACGCCACAACCAACGACAGCATTCCAGCACTACCACTCTCGCCTCCATCCCGCGCTAGACTTAATGGTCCCACAGTCTCCCAACTATAACTGCAGGGCCTGTCAGTTCTTGTTACTGGAACCCAGTTGAGCATAACCAGCTCACTGTTGGCCTTGCTTTTCCTTCTAAGAATTGAGTCCATAGGTAGACTGCTTAAAACGTTACTTTACACTGATCTCGTGTTTTTAAAGGCTGCATTGATATAATTAAATGAAAATATAGGAAAAGGAGGAATTATACGAGCTAAAATTTCCACAGTGACGAAGTTTCCATGCAATGACATTCCAATGCTTCAATGTGCGTAATAATAACCTTTTCTTATCTGTAGAGAACATTCAGCATCTACGCGTCTCGAACAATAATGCCGTGTAAAAAGGCCTACCTAGTAATTAAGTCGCGACTTGTCTTTCTTCTCATGTTATTTTTAGCAATACCGGACAGGTTTTATGGAAAGCTCCTATATACAGGCATGCTAAAGACTTAATATGGCTAAAGAACAGATCCTAGAAACACAAGATGGATCCACTCAATACTTCGCTCGATTGCGCGCATAGAATGTCGGTTTAGCCTCAAGAGCAAAAAATGTTTTGTCTGTCTCAAATATATAATAATAATGATAATACACGCTCTGCGCCTATCAGAAGTGGCTTAGGAGGTTGCTGGCTGTCCATTCCAGAACGCCGCGCTCGCTTGTACAGGGAGCCAGTTGTCTCGCTGCCAGGGTCACGGTGGGCAGAACCGCGTGCGCCGTGTCGAGCTGTCCCTCGAGTGCTTCGGTCTCGACCGCCCGCACAGATTCGAAGGGCGGCTCAGGCCTTCCTTAGACGAGGTAGACTAACTGACGGCACTTCGGGAGCATGGTTGATTATTTAGTAGACTAAAGCAGATCAGTCACGAAAGCAGCCGCTGCTCAATGATAGGTTTGAGTGCTTAAATGTCTATGGCCAATAAGCTTACGGCCATAGACAAACGAAGACACGTCTGTCAAGCGAAATGTACGCTGCCAGACGTGGGTGTAAGCTAGGCCTTCTACACTACAGATGCGATATTTACTCATATTTGTAAGTAATCATTGATTGGATGTCCTACATCTGGGTTATATAAATTAAAATTTGTAGGAAATAGATTCATAAATAGGCGAAGCTTTTTAGCGTTTCAACAGTTTCGAAAAGAGGCGAAATTCACGATGTTATTTACCAGTCAGATTGCTGAATTTGCATGAGACAGTCGAATCTTTAATATTGCGAAAGTTCTCACAAAAGCGGATCAATATTCATATCATGCTTGCCACTAAAGTGCTACATAAAACATCCCATAACATGATGCAATACGCTGCAGCATCGTAATAAACTTCCACCCTGTCTAGATTAGATTCCTCGTTATTTTGTACGATTTCGGTGGCTGAACATCGCATCAACTCTGATAAATCTGCACTGCGAACTGAAGAAAAAAGCCAACGTGCAAAAGGCCTGTCCGATAAAGCTACGCCGGCTATTAAACTGCAGCTGCACTTGTGGCCTGGCGGTTCGTAGGCCTTATCGCTCAGCTTCCACGGTGCTTTAGCAGCTAGAGCGGCCTTGCTTGGATTGTTTCCCATCGCAAAGCCTCTTCAATATCAGTAAGTGGCTCATAAATCAGTGCCCAGAGTGTCTGGATAAAACTAACTTCTTCTCTGAGAGGGGCGTTACTGCTTGCACTTATTTTCTGACAGGAATGCTCTGTACGACATTTCAAATTCGATTTTTCTATAATATACATTTTTAGCTATTGTGGCGAATTGAAGTACATAATCAAGTGTCAGTTCTAATACAGCGTCTTTGAAAAGCCACGCTTCAAAGCCCGGGGCCGTCAGCGTTCTGGTCTGAGTATTTCTTAGCAGAACGAAATACAACCCACCGTAACGACGTAGACGATAAAATAGAACACACTATCACGAAATAATAACTCGTATTGGATCACAACTGGACTCATTGAACTCGCGGCAAAAGGGGCTAAGATGTATTATCATGTTGCACTTATTTACATGGAAAAGCCATTAGATTTGTCGAATATAAAAATGACTGATTGACAGATTGTTATCGAAATCGCTCGCAGAATGGACATTATTTAGAAAATGTGTTTGCTGCTGCTGACAAGAAACGGAAGCATTCTATAGTAATCTGAAACAACAGAGATATAATATTATATTATTTCTCGTTTTTTCCATTGAATCCAAAGTCTCTTATGATACGTTTATTTAGCGAGGATGAAAACGATGGACGCAGCAAGGAGGCAAGTGTGCTCATTTCGCTTGACCCTAAGCACACAAACGCAGGTGATGTGCATCTGCCTTGCGCTATATTTTGTCAGGCAGTGTACACTCTCACTGTGCCTTGGGGTTGGCCCTCTTGGGTGCAAATTGCAAGACAAGCCCTCCCAAGCCCAAATAAAGGTGGCTACGCCGCGGATTCCGAGCTCAGGGACCTTGGTGAGAAAGGCAAACGCGTTGGACCGCACAAGCCAGTCGCCCTGTTTCGAATCTTTAAGATTCCCATGAATTTCAAGAGAGATATTGTAATTCAAAATGTCTTTTTGTTCGGCAAACAATCAGAAAAGAACCTCGTAGAAACGAAGCAGGAAAGGAATAATAAATGAAATCAGGCAAGCCGAACGCAGGAGAATGTTCCTACGATATTACAAAACAAAAAACAAAAAACTTAGAACAGGGACCCACCACCTTCCGAGTCACTCTCCTTGTGGTCGCTCTCCTCTTCGACAATCTTGCAGTAGGAATTCTTTCGCGTGTAGCCGCCACCGACGCAGCCATCGTCCGCCGAAGTCGAACAGGTTGCGCCGTCACCGGCAGCTGGAAACGCCGGGCCGATCGGACTGAGGGCCGCGTGCCGCGTGCGCGCTGAGGCTGCCGGAGGCGGTGCGTAGCGCACAGTCTGGCCCGGGTCCAGCACCGAGCAGGCGTAGTGATTAGAGACCCGAGCGAACCTGCCCGACTGCTGCTGCTGCTGCTGCTGCTGCTGAGGCGGCGGCTGCGGTGGTACTCCCAGGATTGGACTTTCGGCTGGTGAGGCGGCCAATCGGAGGCTGCGCTCGTGGCCAAGGTCGTCGGAGAAAGTCAGCTTTAGAATCGGCTTCAGGGCCGGCTCGGCGCGGGCGGCCGCCGTCGCCGCGGGTCCGCTGATGACGGACGTCATCTCCAGGTCGGTCAAGGAGGACTTCACCGAGTTCTTCTTGCCGCTGCGTCCGGCCGATCCGTTCGAGGAGACGTTGGCTAGTGCGGACGCGGTGTGCCGCTGCTGGCGATGCCTCGGCGAGCCAGTCTGGGCGGAGGAGGCCGCACCTGAGCTGCTGGCGCCCGATATCGAACCAGCGCCGCCGTCTGAAGCGGCCTGACGACGACGCTGACGACGGCGGCGACGGCTGCGGCAGATAAAGCAGACGAGGACAGCGGAGAGGCACACGATGACGGCGCTGCACACGGCCCCGGTGACAACGCCGGCGATGTAGTGCCAGGAAACACCTGTGCGAGCCGGTCATTGGTGAGGGAGTTTAAATTTCCAAAAAATGTCTGGATTTTTGTCAACCCAACCCCAACAAATTTTCAAGCGGTGCTTACAATCCTCTTCATCTGAGGTCTCAACCATTGAGCAGCTCTGCCGGCCGTCGCACTTGGCACTCGGATGCAGGCAGTATCTGGGCAGCCGGGTGCAGCTGAGGCCGGCCGAGTCTCGGCAGTGCAAAGCGCCGCGGCACAGGTAGCCGGGGCAGCTAGCTGCGGAGCCGGTGACAGGTGGAGTGACAGGCGTAGTGACAGGAGATTTGTAACAGGTAGAGTCGCAGGTAGAGTTACCGAGATTGTACCAATAAGAGTGAAAGATAGATGAAATATGAAATATTATAGAGTGACAGGGAGAGTGACAGGGAGAGTCAAGTCTAAACTGACACTTAGAATCAAAGCTAGAGTGACAGGCAGAGAGAAATAGCGCGCTGCACAGAAGATTCAAACATATTTGGCCCGCAGCTCACCCAGATCCTGGTGATCCTTCAGCGCTGCTGAGTAAGTGAGCTGGAAATTAGCCTGCGACTCCAGAGATTTCGCTTCACCGAAGAATCTACAATATGTAAAGTTAATTCTGTGTGACAATCGATCCGTTCATGATTTCTGTGGCAGCAATACGTATTTTTAAAATGTATTTAAAATATTTGTTTTTTAATCCTAACGGTCTTTTTGCATCTGTCAACCTCTCTACTGCGTTCAATATCTAATAGTAATAATAATAATTGCAGAAGGGGCTGCAGGCAATTGCACATCATTTGGTGACAGTACACTCGCAGACAGCGAGGAGGCAATTCTGCCCGTTTCGCTGACTCCTGAGCACTACACTCACACAGGTGTGTACATCTGCCCTGACTTTCTCATCGTCACGCAGATTACACTATCACTGTGCCTTGGAGATTGGCCCTCAAGGGCGTAAATTGCACGACAAGCCCCCAAACCTTCTCTCCGCGGCTGCGCCCCAAATGAATGTGGCCTCACCGCGGAATCGAGCTCAATGACCTAGGCACGAGAGGCAAACGCATTAACCGCTCTGCCACTCACCCCCGCGCGTAATATCTTGCCATCTACGTCTCTAACTCGCTCTCTATCTCTCTTTACATCGCTCTATACCTCTAACCTCTCTACCTCACCATTTACCTCTACACTTCACTCTCTACCTCCCAACCTCTCTCTCTACCTCTCTACCCTACGCTCTAATTCGACTGCCTTCGAATTGAATCAGTTCAGCAGCAAACCAAGTCGCGCAGGTAATAAATTTAAGAGTTTGTGACTGCCAGCCGTGTTGCAAAATGTCAGCCCCACCTGCCGGAGCGGTCCAAGTGAGAAGGCAAACACGGAATATCAGCCGCATCGCTGAGCAGAGAGTGGGTGGGGGGCAGGGGAGCTGTTTGCAGAGCCTATCTAGAGCTCACGCACCGCAACTGAAGATTTATTCCCGTTGAAAATACTTCTCTGTAGTCTCTAGTGCGCCTCCTGCGTGGTCTAGCTCTTAATCAGCCGGGCCTGTCGCTGGGGAAGCGGCTGCTGCTAAAAATCCCCATTGCCCACTCGGCCTGTGGGGGGTAGGAGTTGACGCGGCGGTTTTAATTAACGCGCCCGACCTCGCCAACCCTGCGACCCTTGCCTCCTCCCCACCCCCCTCCGGCTGCTCAAAATGTGAGGACAAAAGCCCAGCTAAGCCCCACCGGGCCAGCTGCCGCAACTTGAAGACGGACCGCGAGACTATCCAGGGGATTCAAATAACCCGCCCCATTTCCCACCCCCAGCAAAAGGGCAGCCCAATTGGGTCAGGACAGGCGGGACAGATCCCAGATCCCAAATCTCATCTACTGGGCTCTGCCTAGACATTGGGGTAGGGGATATATTTTCACTTCTAGAATCCTGAAAGGGGCTAAACTGAAGTGCGGAGGAAAGGAATGCGGCTACGCGGCAGAAGAAATTCCCTTTTTTCCCCTGATTTTCATTCGTCTAGCAAATTTGTATTCGTGTAAGACATTGTTGAGTTGAGACGCTGGGATCTCAGATCTGTGTGGGATTAGACTAGCAATCCATTTCAAACAGATTCAATACAATGTCTGCTGAATAGACTAGCAATCCATTACAACTAGCTTCAATACAATGTCTGCTGAATAGACTAGCAATCCATTACAACTAGCTTCAATACAATGTCTGCTGAATAGACTAGCAATCCATTACAACTAGCTTCAATACAATGTCTGCTGAATAGACTAGCAATCTATTCCAACCAGCTTCAATACAATGTCTGCTGAATAGACTAGCAATCTATTCCAACCAGCTTCAATACAATGTCTGCTGAATAGACTAGCAATCCATTCCAACCAGCTTCAGAACAATGTCTGCTGAATAGACTAGCAATCTATTCCAACCAGCTTCAATACAATGTCTGCTGAATAGACTAGCAATCCATTCCAACCAGCTTCAATACAATGTCTGCTGAATAGACTAGCAATCCACTGCTCACCTGATGAAGAGCATTCTATCGTCGCTCACAATGGACTCCGGATAATGACTAGAAGCGCAGAATCTTTCTTTTGGCGTTTTAGACGCAGTGGGGAACACGTCGTACACGGAGATGTTCGCCGCCGAACAGCTGCTGACTGTTATTTTGGGTGTTGGTTCAAAAAGCATGCTATTAGGTTTTCATGAATTGTTTATGCGGATTATATTCAAGTGCAGGTGCATGCACTGGTTTAGCACTTTTAATCATTCTGCTACGCACAGAATGAGGAAGAGTATGGCTCAGAGATTAGCCCACAGTTCCATGCCTGGAGCTCAACAAAAGGCGGCCCGCCCGGTATGCTGTTGTCCGGGCTATCGCTGTCAAACACGACCTCCGACAATTTCCCCTTTTTAACAATGTTCTGAGTACGCCAGACTGCATTTGAGGCGGGCCCAGATCCCACATTATGACTCTATCAATCTGCTGCACTAATATCCCAACAGAATCCAATGAAGTACAGCAGTACCCTCCCCCAGTGAAGCAGAGTCAGATCCCATTATAGAGGGATCTTTCTATAGCGCCTAATAAAAAACCTCCCAAGGCTTCGTTTGAATAGCTCAGAAATGCTTAAGACAGCCATCCTTCCATCTACTGCTTCGTAGTTGAGTTTCTGAGTGCCTACACAAGATCGATAAGTTTAAGGTCTTTCAAAATTAGTACCATATAAGCTGGAGGCTTTGACTAATGTACAAATTTAGAGAATGGGATTTTTCCCGACGAAACTTTATGAATAAAAAATGATAAAATATAAGAATATTGAATCTTGGATCCGATATCGAAGAGTTGGTTGTCACGTCTGATAGGCTGTTTGCACTCACCAGCCTTGCCAAAATTCATCCGTGTCAAGGTCAACAGAATCTGCCAACCCTCCGGCACCTGGATGATCCAGGCGCACCGGACATTGTCCGCCGCCGTTGACGGAAGACCCCGGAAGCTGGGCGAGTTAATGACGCCCGACACCCCACTGTAGAAGTCTTTACCGCATCTGGGGTCTTTGTTCTCCGCCCTGGCAAGCTCCTCTGCAATATTTGGAAATGAAAAAGTTTTCGCTTAGTTTGGTGTTCTGACTAATTTTCTGATCTATAGTCTCTTGTGTCTCGTGTCTGGTGTCTGGTCTCTGATTACTTGTCTCTGGTCACTGGTCGCTGGTCTCTGATCACTTGTCTCTGGTCTCTGGTCTCTGGTCTCTGATCACTGAACACTTG
This sequence comes from Macrostomum hystrix, assembly GCA_950097015.1. Taxonomy (NCBI): domain Eukaryota; kingdom Metazoa; phylum Platyhelminthes; family Macrostomidae; genus Macrostomum; species Macrostomum hystrix. The sequence goes on along the minus strand of CATNEN010000034.1, from coordinate 5,513,775 downwards.
TCTCTGGTCTCTGATCACTTGTCTCTGGTCTCTGATCACTTGTCTCTGGTCTCTGATCACTTGTCTCTGGTCTCTGATCACTTGTCTCTGGTCTCTGGTCTCTGGTCTCTGAACACTTGTCTCTGGTCTCTGATCACTTGTCTCTGGTCTCTGATCACTTGTCTCTGGTCTCTGATCACTTGTCTCTGGTCTCTGATCACTTGTCTCTGGTCTCTGGTCACTGGTCGCTGGTCTCTGGTCACTTGTCTCTGGTCTTCGGTCTATGGTCGCTGGTTTCTGATCACTTGTCTCTGGTCTTCGGTCTATGGTCTCTGATCACTTGTCTCTGGTCTCTGGTCACTGGTCGCTGGTCTCTGATCACTTGTCTCTGGTCTGCGGTGTCTGGTCGCTGGTCTCTGATCACTTGTCTCTGGTCTCTGGTCTCTGGTCTCTGATCACTTGTCTCTGGTCTGTGGTCTCTGGTCGCTGGTCTCTGATCACTTGTATCTGGTCTCTGGTCTCTGGTCGCTGGTCTCTGATCACTTGTCTCTGGTCTGCGGTGTCTGGTCGCTGGTCGCTGGTCTCTGGTCACTTGTCTCTGGTCTTCGGTCTATGGTCTCTGATCACTTGTCTCTGGCCTCTGGTCTCTGGTCGCTGGTTTCTGATCACTTGTCTCTGGTCTTCGGTCTATGGTCTCTGATCACTTGTCTCTGGTCTCTGGTCACTGGTCGCTGGTCTCTGATCACTTGTCTCTGGTCTGCGGTGTCTGGTCGCTGGTCTCTGATCACTTGTCTCTGGTCTCTGGTCTCTGGTCTCTGATCACTTGTCTCTGGTCTGTGGTCTCTGGTCGCTGGTCTCTGATCACTTGTATCTGGTCTCTGGTCTCTGGTCGCTGGTCTCTGATCACTTGTCTCTGGTCTGCGGTGTCTGGTCGCTGGTCTCTGATCACTTGTCTCTGGTCTCTGGTCTCTGGTCGCTGGTCTCTGATCACTTGTCTCTGGTCTCTGGTCTCTGATCACTTGTCTCTGGTCTTCGGTCTATGGTCTCTGATCACTTGTCTCTGGTCTGTGGTCTCTGGTCGCTGGTCTCTGATCACTTGTCTCTGGTCTCTGGTCACTTGTCGCTGGTCTCTGATCACTTGTCTCTGGTCTAGAAATTAGTCAATGTCACTCCTCACTCACCGATTCGTATGAATTTGTAGTTCAGCTGGAAGCCCCTGTACTCTTCCCACCTGATGAGGGAGCTGTGAAATCGCAACTGCACCCAGTTGCTAGCCGAGATGATGGTGCCAATCTTAGCCGAGCCGCATGCATTCTCCATCAGTAGTGTGGGCCTGCCCTGCACCATGTTCTTCAGCGAAATATAGTCCTGGTGACAGCTGCGAATGGGGTTCCAATAGTTAAGCTACCGAGTTGCTGTGATAAGAGAAATTCGAATGCTAATAAGCGCACTAAATGATCCGGAATATAAACCATAAAAGTACGACGGGATTCCACCAGCTCCTTCTTTTTTGTTGAGATCCAATCAGACAAGGCCAATCGGCATTTGCCGTGTCGCCGCAGCCGTCAAAAAGACGTATCGTTAGTGAGGCGCAACTTTCATGTTAACCGCCTGGCTACCCGCATTTTTCTATTTGTAGATCAAATCCGATCACCATGCTATATTGAATTTGCCAAGGTTTTGGCCAAGCTGCATTTCTTTCTGCAGGATTAACCCGCCGACGACGCCTGATAAGACCGAGGGATAAACTATAGGAAGCACAAGGAGAAGGTTAGAAGCGCTGGAAGCCTACTCGTATAGAAACCCGCCCGAGCCTCGGATTTGCTCAATCCGCTGAGTTTAACACCCCTCGGCTCTGGTCCTGCTTCTCCCGCTCTTCTCTCTCTCTCTCTCTCATTTTCCCATTGCTTTCTCCTCCGCCTTTCTGTCGCTTCCCCAATCAGCTCGAGCAGAGGCAATAAAACTCAACCGAGCGATGGACCGGAGCCCGTGACTTACGTGTTGGGCTGTAGGAAGAGATTTTTTTAGTACTCGCCCGTATGCGCAGATTGGGGCATAAAACCCATCAAGGCCTCTCAATGAGAAAATTATTGGCAATTTCGAACGAAAAAACTGGAGCTCAAGTGTGTGGAATCTGCAAGCGAAGGCTATATGTATCGAAATAACTTTCACCAAAGAACATTTCATTTCAGCCAAATGGCCAGTCGGACAGCCGATTATAAAAAAGTGAACTCACAGAACAGACTCGGCTAGATGAATGTCCATAAAGTTGAGCACGACTCGCTCATTGGGCGAGCCGATGATGTCGTAGGTGCAATCGGTAAGCGGCAAATATCCGGACCCGTCGTATCCAGGAGACTTGATGACGCCCTGCGTCTGTTCGCTGCTGCCGAAGCGGGTGTTGCCGCAACCCTCTGGAATGAATCGAGACAGGGGGAGAGGGGACCTTCTCACAATAACTTGCAATTTAGGACGACATTGGCGAATGCAGAGCAGCCGGCAAGCCAGTCCAAAACATGCGGGTCTTTCAAAACAAAGTAGAGTTTTTTCCGCGACTGAGAATCTATTACGAGTATTGGTTCGATAATAAAATAGCTAACAATCTAATTAATCAGTGCGATATATGCAAAAATAATAGCCGATATGGCTAAGTATTGAAATTTTCTGAGCAGAAAACTTATGTTTATATTGATTTTTTCTGACAAACACCCCAAAGAGATACAGAACAAAGAAAAATTGGTTATTTTAAATACCCCCGTGGTCTATATAACTGTTAATATTCGAGCCAACACGACCTACTTTTTCACTCTCAGCCTAATTTTTTTAAAATGAGAGCCCCTAGCGACCTGATTTTCTGAGACGAAATAAAGCATTTTTAACTTATTCACCTGATCCAGCCTCTCAAATGCAAAATTAATCTCTAATGGAAATCATAAATTATTTCCTTCCGCAATGGGCCGGGACAACCCATGTTCGCATTCCGGGATTTTAGCACCTGCTGCCCTGGTCGAAGTACTGTCTTTATTTGATCATCATAAAATGATAAATGTTCTTATGTGGAGATAAGTTATTACGGCTGACAGATGAGCAACTAGAGTAGATGACACGCTCGTGTTATGCTCGTAGTGCGAGAACAGAATCGATACCATGCAGATAATGTATATCCACAAGTAAACGGCTATGCACAGGTGTACTAGTAGGCAGCTATGCACAGGTGTACTAGTAGACAGCTATGCACAGGTGTACTAGTAGACAGCTATGCACAGGTGTAGTAGTAGACAGCTATGCACAGGTGTACTAGTAGACAGCTATGCACAGGTGTACTAGTAGACAGCTATGCACAGGTGTACTAGTAGGCAGCTATGCACAGGTGTAGTAGTAGGCAGCTATGCACAGGTGTACTAGTAGGCAGCTATGCACAGGTGTACTAGTAGGCAGCTATGCACAGGTGTAGTAGTAGACAGCTATGCACAGGTGTACTAGTAGACAGCTATGCACAGGTGTAGTAGTAGACAGCTATGCACAGGTGTACTAGTAGACAGCTATGCACAGGTGTAGTAGTAGACAGCTATGCACAGGTGTACTAGTAGGCAGCTATGCACAGGTGTAGTAGTAGACAGCTATGCACAGGTGTAGTAGTAGACAGCTATGCACAGGTGTACTAGTAGACAGCTATGCACAGGTGTACTAGTAGACAGCTATGCACAGGTGTACTAGTAGACAGCTATGCACAGGTGTACTAGTAGACAGCTATGCACAGGTGTACTAGTAGGCAGCTATGCACAGGTGTACTAGTAGACAGCTATGCACAGGTGTACTAGTAGGCAGCTATGCACAGGTGTACTAGTAGTCAGCAATCTACAGGTAAGCAATCGGCATGGCCAACCTTTCTCCTGAAATTCGAATCGAATCCTGAAGCCGCGGGAGGTTGTGTCGCGCAGTGCGCTGTAGTTGCCGTACTCGGCGTACAGCACCAGGGTGATGTTTGTGAGGCCGCGAATCTCGCTGCCTGATTTGTCACCGCAAATTCGGCGCACATAGCTGCCTTCAACGTAGATGTCCACGAACTCCTGCTGGCAGCTGCGGGTTCGCCGAGGTTCGAGATTCCCAATACTCTCGAGTTCCAATACCCTTGAGTCCCAATACTATCCTGTCCCAATACCCTCGAGTCCCAATACTCTCGAGTCCCAATACCATCGAGTCCCAATTCTTTCGAGTCCCAATTCTTTCGAGTCCCAATACTCTCGAGTCCCAATACTATCGAGTCCCAATTCTTTCGAGTTCCAATACTATCGAGTCCCAATTCTTTCGAGTCCCAATTCTTTCGAGTCCCAATACTATCGAGTCCCAATACTATCGAGTCCCAATACTATCGAGTCCCAATTCTTTCGAGTCCCAATACTATCGAGTTACAATGCTATCGAATTCCAATACTATCGAGTCCCAATTCTTTCGAGTTCCAATACTATCGAGTCCCAATACTATCGAGTCCAAATTCTTTCGAGTCCCAATTCTTTCGAGTCCCAATACTATCGAGTCCCAATACTATCGAGTTCCAATGCTATCGAATTCCAATACTATCGAGTCCCAATTCTTTCGAGTCCCAATACTATCCAGTCCCAATACCCTCGAGTCCCAATACTCTCGAGTCCCAATACTATCGAGTCCCAATTCTTTCGAGTCCCAATACTATCGAGTTCCAATACTATCGAGTCCCAATTCTTTCGAGTTCCAATACTATCGAGTCCCAATTCTTTCGAGTCCCAATTCTTTCGAGTCCCAATACTATCGAGTCCCAATACTATCGAGTCCCAATTCTTTCGAGTCCCAATTCTTTCGAGTCCCAATACTATCGAGTCCCAATACTATCGAGTCCCAATACTATCGAGTCCCAATACTATCGAGTCCCAATACTATCGAGTCCCAATACTATCGAGTCCCAATACTATCGAGTCCCAAATACTATCGAGTCCCAATTCTTTCGAGTCCCAATACTATCGAGTCCCAATACTATCGAGTCCCAATGCTATCGAGTTCCAATACTATCGAGTCCCAATACTATCGAGTCCCAATACTATCGAGTTCCAATACTATCGAGTCCCAATACTATCGAGTCGCAATGCTATCTACGAGTCTAGAATAAAACAGTTGAGTTCTATAGACAAGCATTGCAGTTCCTAAGCATAAAAGTGCAGAAATACAAGTGGGAAATGAAGAGAACTATGCAGATGGGAGTGTGAGAATTTCTGCCACCAGTGGTAGGAGTTCTGTTTGCTCTGCTGGCATACTCAGCCATGAGAGGCCTCTGGGAATGTTATGAGCCGTCTCAATGGACTTTGTTAAATCCCACTTAACAGAGAGCTGAGGCATTGAGAAGGCCTGTATCGCCCCCGCCGCCGGGTCAATAAACAGGGCGCCAGAAAATTTGAAACAGAACTAAAAAGATGGAGCCGAGCCACATTGCAAAGCAGACCCATTGCGCAGTGACACGCAACCCTCTATTAAAAGGCCAGTACCAGCTGGCCAAGGCTTCATGGAGATGGACTGAGATACGGAAAGTACTGAGATGGACTTGCGTGTCCTGAAAGCTAAAAGACAGAGAAGGGGCTTTGGGAAGGGTGGAAGTAGAAATAATAAAAAGCTGGCAGAGCGGGAGTTGCGGCGAAGAAAAATAGAGAAATAGAGATAAAGGGAGAGCTCTGACGAAGGACTCAAACTCGAGGCGGCGGCGGCTAGCGAGAAACACACAGAGAGAGAGGAAGTAATGAGGAAAGGAAAAGTCAGGCAGCCTCACCTCAGCCCCTCAGACACACGGTCGGTCTGTTTCCTCGGGGCGAGGAGCTGAGCTGTCGACGCGGGCTGGGAGCTGAACTCGGGGAATGGACTCCGTATTTCTCTTTACTGAAGACGACCGTTTAATGAGAAGCGAACAGTGTGGGTGAGTGAGGGGCGGGCTGGGCTCTTTCTTTGGGATGAGTCCGGCGAGGATAAGACAGGCGATTGCCTTGTTGATCGTTGGTTTCAAACAGTTTTTCTTGGGATCCACTACGTCAATACATTTTGGGTTTGGGATTCGAGTCAATTAGGATCTCGATTGATCAGGATAATTCTTACGGGATTTATTGTAAATTTATTGCATTTTAAGGAGATTTTTGGGAGACTTAGTATTTTGCTCTTTCATTGGGATGAAAGAGAATGGGATCCCTTTCAGTGAATGGGATTTCAGTGAATAGGATTTCAGTGAATGGGATTTCAGTGAATGGGATTTCAGTGAATTGGATTTCAGTGAATGGGATTTCAGTGAATGGGATTTCAGTGAATTGGATTTCAGTGAATGGGATTTCAGTGAATGGGATTTCAGTGAATGGGATTTTAGTGAATGGGATTTCAGTGAATGGGATTTCAGTGAATGGGATTTCAGTGAATGGGATTTCAGTGAATGGGATTTCAGTGAATGGGATTTCAGTGAATGGGATTTCAGTGGATGGGATTTCAGTGGATGGGATTTCAGTGAATGGGATTTCAGGGAATGGGATTTCAGTGAATTAGATTTCAGTGAATGGGATTTCAGTGAATGAGATTTCAGTGAATGGGATTTCAGTGAATGGGATTTCAGTGAATGGGATTTCAGTGAATGGGATTTCAGTGAATGGGATTTCTGTTACTGGGTTTTGATTGATGATATTGTCACTCAATGTCATGCTGCCAATGACTGCTTTCTTCTCTTATTGTTTTTTGCATTTTCTCTTTTTTCACTGTCTCTCCCCCTTGTCCCACAGAAGCGCGCGCATAATCTGAAATGTTTAGTATGTATTTCAGTGCTAGAAACAGCAGCATAGTTGCATGACTGAGTTAGAGAGAAATAGACAGAGCGGGAGAGTTCAACTAACGAGAGAAAGTGAGTCCTGTGAGAGCCAGTCTTCCAAAAATCACCGGTCGCGGCGTCATTGGCGGCGGTGTATTTACCTTAATTAATTCAATTACTCAAGACACACAGGAACTCACTGCGGCCTGGCCTGATTGCCGCGCCTAGGAGGGCAACTGGGGGAGCGCGAAGTGGGAAAACTGCCCATCGCCTTGTTGTTAGGGAGAAAAACTATCCCGGGGGCGGGTAGCCCAAAAGTTCATCGGATGGATAACATTTAGAGTCGGGAAGATAACAGAAAAAATATAGAAGATTCCCATAGCTGAGCGGTTAGGGGATATTTTTCTGGCAAGCGACACCAATCAATTATTGATCCCTAAACACTGTCTTCCAGAAGCAATGTTAGCAGAACCTTCTGTCTTCAAACCTGCCAACATATATTTTATTCCAGGGAAGAAACTAGAATAGAAACAGCCAGGCTTTGGGACCTGAGTAGTGGGAGTTCAGTATTTTGCCTGCCTGCAACATTCGAACCGGTGAGCAGCTCACGGCCTGTCAGAAAGGGATTTTGCAACATACTGTCGTAGTAAATTCCTACTCAAGCCTTCTCAAGCCTGAGATGCTGTCTTTGGTATTCTACGAATAACTGAAGACACTGACCTGGAAGTGACGGCGATAAGTACGTTTTGAACCAACTGGATTGAAGCCTGTCTACATCCCAGCCTGTGTGACCCAAGCACAAGTTCTCTTCCCCATTCTGGAGAGGGGTAGTTTGGGGTGGCTGAGTTAGGAAAACACCATCAGGAAAACTGTCTGAGAGAAATTTGGTTCGGCAGCAGAAAGTGCTGCAACAGGACCTGTGGTGGCGAGCCTGATCGAGCAAGGGACTCCCGTCCTTCTGGAAGGAAGCGGGAAAGTACATTATCGGCTGCTCTCGTCACTACAGTTAATTTCAGTAAAAATCTGCTTGGATGGTTAAAATTTTGTTGACCCAACTGCTCGTAATTCTCAATCATTTTCACATGCTTTGTTCTGATGCTGAAGAATTTATCGGACTTAAAATCCCATTTACTGAAATGTGATTTGGGATTTCAGTGATTGGGATTTCAGTGAATGGGATTTCAGTGAATGGGATTTCAGTGAATGGGATTTCAGTGAATGGGATTTCAGTGAATGGGATTTCAGGTAATGGGATTTCAGTGAATGGGGTTTCAGTGAATGGGATTTCAGGGAATGGGATTTCAGTAAATGGGATTTCAGGAATGGGATTTCAGTGAATGGGATTTCAGGTAATGGGATTTCAGTGAATGGGATTTCATTGAATGGGATTTCGCAGACACAATGTTGAAGTAGTCAATTGTCTATGTGTCTTTGTGTTCAAAAGTGTCTTTGACGGGGGCATTGGGAGGCTGGAGTCAACAGACATCTTCCCTTGGGTGTTGGTTTCATTGCTACAAGCTGCACTAAACTGCACTTATGAAATAACATTATAATCTAAAAAACATTAAACTAAACTCGTATCTATTCTATTTGCGCAGTAATTTTAGATTTATCCTTACATGAGTTTTCAGCTAAGTTTCCCGCATCGGAGTTTTCTGACAATAAGGAAAATTTATGCGCGATCAGCGCCTCATTGATCCTCACCGCGTGACTCAGCGAGGGGAGAATTTTTAATAAATTCAAACCTGTTCAAGTATTGACTCTGTCTTTTTCGGCAGTCTTAAAATGAGCATTTCCTGCTGAAGCAAGCCGGTTTGGCAAAGGACGAAACACGGCAGGTGGTTAGTAAGTTATTTTTATAATCCCGCTAGCAGCTTCGAGTCTAAGTCAGCTGACCATTTTCTAAATTGATTTTTTAAACAAATCTTCTGATAAGATAATCCGGTGTGGATTAAACAACTGGTGCGACTATTTCAACTCACCCAGAAGATTCCTCGCGTTGTCCGATTTGAAACTGGATGAGACGCAGCTGTATGATTTTTGTCGGTCCGGTGAGCAGAGTGAACGAGAAGCACATACCCCTGGGAATGCTGGAGTGGCCGTAGTTTGGAGACTTCAGCTCGCCCGAGCTGGAGTTATCGCTGTGGTACACTGTCTGGTGAGCTGCAATTGGCATTGCGAGTTGCATTTCAAGAGCGAAGAGCGAACTAAATGACACCTAAAGGCCCCCAAAACGATGACGGAGCGTTACCAGGGTCCCTGAGCCACATTGATTAGATGGCTTGGAGGCCCTGTCTTACAATTCACAAATTTAAGGACCAATTACTGTCAGTTTCCAAGCATTCTGAACCTCATGAAAGACCTTAGATAGCATTTCACTGAGGTCAGAATGGTGCTCACCGTTGCATCGGAAGCCGCGAACAACCGGCAGCGCAGACATCGCTGCCAAAGCCAGTCCCAGCAGCAGTGCGACAGCGGCAGTTGTGCCGAGATTCCTCAACGGCAGCGGAGTTGGCAGGCAGCCAGTCATCCATAAACTTGTCAGATGCGCGCCTCTGTCTATTGTGCTACGGATCGGGGCCTGAGCCGAGGCCTCGAGGCTTTGAGACGACGCAGTTTTGACTGGCGGGACTGGCGGGAGAAACAACACAGATTTCCAGTCGATTGTGCGGTTTATAGATTGCTCCCGTCGTGTCTCCCCCCCCCCCAGCCTAACCTCCGGGTCGTTCTCCTCGGCTGCCATTGGTTCGCCCACTGCTAGCCACTGCAGAATGGGAGAGGCACGCATATAACAGGGAATGCGTATCGAGAAGCAGAGACAAGTCGTTTGGCAGTGGCCTGAGCGATTTCGTCTCTCAAAGTCTTCGGTCCGTCTGCTCTTGGACATGTCTTTATCGGGAAAAAACTCCCATTGTGTGTCCGTGTCTAATAATACATTGAGGATCTTCTGCTCAACCCTATTTCCTATCTAATTAACTATACCCCCTTATTTGTATGGTTGTACTTTTATTTCGTTTCTGTCTTTCTTAAGACCTCCAATTACCTCTGTCTGTCTTTTTCTGTCATAATCAGTTTATAAAGTTTGTGATTAATTCACCTACTACTGTTAGTACTAGTAGCAGCAACGATTTTCACATTCTAATTTAAAATCTTTAGCCGCTATCCATAAAATATAATCTCTTTCGTAAAGTTTTGCTTGGCCAAAATAAAAGTGCAAAGGTACAAATACCCAGTGGCTACCTAGCCATCAGAATCAAAGCACTGAGAAGTATCGTACATACAGATCCTATTCCAATAGTCTCCTGCTGCTAAGTTGATCCCACACTGCCAACAAATGAGCATTCGTAATTGAGTTTCACTCCTATCTTGGTATCCGAGGCCGCAGTGCCTGGCCTGTAGCCGCAAAATCATTGAAGTGGAATGAGTAGAATGAACTTCAGGGAAGTGAGGGATTGGGAAGAACGCAAGGAACCTCGTTTGCCCCCATCCAGGATAATCCAACAGCGGGCATTATGTCTCCACAACTTGAGCTCTCATTTGCATACAGAAGGCCCACTGGTCGACAAGTATAGGTCTGTAAGGCCAGTGATTAATGCGATTTACTTCAATAAATTCTTTTGAGCGCCTTTGTGAATTCCACTGTAGAATTGCTGGACAATATATTGTGGAGCACAGTCTGCTTTTGAGTTGATGTTCTGTTGAATCAATCTCAATGGTAGCCTGAATAAAACTTTGAAAAGATGATAATGCCTTGCAGAAAAGCAAAAAATATAATAATTGCGACTCGCTTGATAATCTTTGAAGAATAATTTCTTTCAAAAGTGTCTCCAATCAAAATTCCAACATTTTTTGTTAAACGTTTCCCCGTGTCATTGGTAAGCAAGGGAGAGGCTAACGGTCACTTATCCTCATGACTGTGTTTAATTCTGTTCTAGCTCAACAATATAGACTTGAATAGTTAGGAGCACTTTCAAGAAAGAAAATACTTGCTTGCTTGTTGCTGACAGTAGTATTTAGTGCAAATTGGATTGTAGGACAAGAAAAAGCGTATTTGACTAAAACTACTACATTGAAAAACTGTGAAATCCCGAAGCATTGGAGCTACAAGCACAGGAGACAAACTCCAGGGTTAGTAAAATATGAGACTTATCTGCTCCCTTCGAGAAACTCTTGACCAAAAATTTATTTTTCTAAATAAAAACGCTTCTCTTTGATTGCAAATTTCGGCAAAACTTTCCTTCGGATGTGCTGGGAGTCGCAGTCGGGAAGTTCTGTCAGGAAAAGAAGCTAGATTGAGGCATAAAAAGCTCGGGTGCGCGATGAATTGAAAATCACTGAGATTTATTCTTCACTGTGATGCCCATGCAGTCAAAAAATTATTCTTCTCTAACGATGATTTTCATCGCAACTCTCAAAAGTGAAAGTCGAGCATTGTTGAAAAGTTTTTCTTGTTGTTCTAGAACTTGTCAAACTCCTCGGCCGCGTCAATCAGCAGCTAATCCGTGCAGGTGATAATTTCAGTTTGAGGTCAGCCCTGAGAGCCTGGAGTAGCCTAGCCCTGAACCTGTCAAACTGAGCGGGCCGTGGCATCGCTTGGCTGAGCAGGCGGCCTCCTCCTACCTGGCTGTCGCCGCTGCTGCCTTACAACTTCCCGTCGCTTCCTTCCCACTGCGATGGCGTCTTTCAACTCCCTTCCTGCGCTGACAGCGGTGCTAGGAGAAGAAGAAGAAGAATACTAGCGGTGGCGTCGGCTGCGGCGGCGGCAGCAACGGCGGCAGGCGGTGTGGCGGCAGCTGGCATCGGTGTTGGGTTGGCGCTCAGAATGTCAGCGGAGTAGGGGGTGCGGGGTTGGACCTACCGCTGGCTCCGAAATGCCGCCGGAAGTGAGCTTTTTATGCGGGCCAGTGTGCCCGCCGACCTACTGCACCGTGTCGGATGGGGCTAGCTCAGGCCACTGTGGCCGGCCAGCTGGGTGAAGGAGGGAGCGATGCTGCCCTGCTCACCGCATCGCTGCATGGAAGAAGCAGGAATCAGATGGGGTGGGGCGCGGCCCTGCTCAAACCGATTGTTCCCAGTGCCAGCTGAAGCAGCAGCAAACACGGGCCTGAGGGGGGGAGGGAAATTGCCGGCTGAATGGAAGTCGAGACCCGGCGGACCGCCTGCCAGACGATCCAGGGGAAAGAATGGCGGAGCAAAGTAGGGGAGATTGAGGGGGGAGAAAAGAGGGCTGAAAGAGCAGCATTGTGTCAGGAAGTTGGCACACTGGGCGCACACGGAGCAAGGGGGGCGGGCGCTGCACACTCTAATGGTGCGGCGAGCAATTTTCCTACCGTGCCCTCTTGAAACTGTTCAGAAATGTTTTAGGACCCCCTATGGAATGTCGTCAGGGTATACACAGAAAGAGAGTGGAGAGTGGAGATTGGAGAGAGGGCGGTTGCACCGAGATGGCGCGCTTCTATTGGACGGGGGTTGCGAAGTCCAGTGCGCCGACGGCCTTCGATGCAGCTGTGGCAGGGAGTTTTTCTCAGCTGGCGTCTCTTCCAACTTATTCTTCACTCCAAACGCCTCTTGTGTCCCTCTAGAAGGGTACCTCGATAGCGGACCTGTCATTGCTTTGTATATAAGTGAGCTCACTATTCAAAGCCTGATTTCACTTAACAGCTCCCAAGCCTGAGTCCAGAGAAGGCAAACAATCCCATTGTACCGCTTTTGCCGTGGTTGGACCCGGGTTGACATGAGTACCAGGGCGATGCTTCAGGTTGGTCTGCTCGCTGCTCACTGCCTCGCCGCTGTAGCCTTCGTCCGGGGTAAGCTGACTTAAAAAATCTTGAGTTTGTAAAAAAATGTGGTATGATAGGAACATCAGTCCAAATCCACTTCAGTCCATGACCCCAGGTAATGCTGACACCCAAATATCAGCTGGATGAACAGTAGCAATGCAGAGTTAAGTGTCTTTTTAAAGAACTCAAATTGTTCCCGTGGTCGAGTCCGTAATCGAACTCCTGACCTTCAAGCTCGATTACAACAACCCGCCGACTACTTGACCCTCTAACCCAGGGGTAGGCAAACTTATTTGCTGGCGGGCCAAAGAGAGAGCCTAAAAGACGACAGCGGGCCGCATTGACTGTATAAATATGAGATAGGGGAGAGATGAGACACGGGAGAGATGAGACACAGGAAAGATGGGACACGAGAGAGATGAGACACAGGAAAGATGGGACACGAGAGAGATGAGAAACGGGAGAGATGAGACAGAGAAGAGATTAGACACGGGAGAGATTAGACACGAAAGAGATTAGACACGGGAGAAATTAGACACGGGAGAGACTAGACACCGGAGAGATTAGATACGAGAGCGATGAGACACGGGAGAGGTTAGACACGGGAGAGATAAGACAGGTAAGAGATTAGACACGGGAGAGATTAGACACGGGAGATATTAGACACGAGAGAGATGAAACAGGACACTGTAGATGTCAGAAGGGGCAACGGGCCGGATTTGGGAGCTTCGAGGGCCGCATCTGGCCCGCGGGCCGGAGTTTGCCGACCCCTGCTCTAACCCCTAGGCTAAATCCCCTCATTGGAAACAGTAAACTCATCATGTACACAGTATTTATAAAGGGGCTATCAAATGATCGATCACTTTACCTGTGACTTTGAAAGGACGAATTTGATCATGTCTTGTGGTTTGAGTTCGGTTGATTCCAGCATCTTGGCTACTAAAAAACGAAACGGAAATGTTTTGTCATTAACTATCGGTATCAGTCCAAAACAGGAAATCTTCCAAATTTGTAGTCTAGATTATAAAAAATCTCATCAACACTTTGTCTAATCAAATTCCTTCCCTGTTTGATGTGTGTGAAGAAATGGAATCAAAATTATAATAAAATGCCTTTCGAATTGATTTTCATGTCCGATTTCTGGGCCGAAACACGCCACAACCATCAGCGACGCTATAATAGCAGTGTCTGCTTTTTCTTAACGAAGGATAAAACATCAGGTGCCTCCTGAAAAGGGGATCATAAAGATGCATTTCGGTTTCTGGGGGTGTTATATAGAAACTGGAAAGCGAGAAAGATTAACTCTAAGGAGTTTGCAACTAGAATTGTAACCTGCTTGGTGGCTGCAATATAAAAGTCATTGCGGCTCCCTTGGCGGAGATAACAATAACGAGCCATAGGCAACGCACGCACAAGACCCATGATTTGTACCGTAGGGACAGCCGGAAACGAAGCTTAAAAATAAAATAAATTCCATGATTTTCTTCATTCAAAGCGCACACTAGCGGGCACATGGTTTGTGTGCAATTCCATTTCACAGGCCTAGCAACTTGGCCTTGCACACCTCTGCTAACTACATTCTGAAAGACTTCTAATGCTCTCGTACGACCACAATGGATAAATAGTTCCGTGCAGTTCCCCATGCTGCCAGCTGGCTTGGAATCCTTCTTGAGTCCGGCTTCCGTCATTAGCGGACGCGATTTCCAGCTGCCAGACAGCCAGGGAGTTTTTTCCCAGCTGCCGGAGTAGCTCTAGAGCCAGTCGTGCGCGACCGACGTTCCCTCCTGGCGGGCTGAAGAGGGGGCGGTCCCGGGGCCGGCTAGAATGAGGCGAGAAATCTGTGAACGGATGCTCTGTTTTCATCTGTCTTCCAGCCATTGCCAGCTGCCCCTCTCCCCACCCAAACTATTAGTGAATGAGAAGAGGGTCCTCCAGTCTCAGCAACAGCCCCCACACCTGGCAAAGGAAGCTTTTTATGGGGACGCTGTTTTTTATAAGCTGATGAGCTTTTTTCAGCTCAGTGAGACCAACGGAATGTGCGCGCAACTCTTCTCACCTTCTCACGCAAACAATGGAAGGAGTGAAATTTTAGTAGCCAATATAGGGTCTTTGAGCACACTTGAGTACCTTTATTGCTCAGTATACAGCGGCGATAAACAGTTTGGCATGCGATGCTCGTATTTGGCACATTTTGGGGTCCCATTGTAGAAAAAGTCAAGCCCGTAAAGACAAGTGCTTCCTTCTGATCCTGTCATTGAAGCGCAACTTTCGCACAAATATTATTATCTGTTTTCGATCTTTATCCAAAATATCTTGGATCCGATAGCTGCTTCACGTTTAGACAAGCCCTAAATCAAATAGTACTACTCACGTACTATGATACTCACGTACTTTGGTACTCACGTACTATGGTACTCACGTACTATGATACTCACGTACTATCGTACTCGCGTACTGTCGTGAACAAGTTATAAAAGATAAAAGGGCTATAAAACGTACCGTTTTCAGGCGGCGGTATCAAGTGCGCTTGTACCACCGGGGACTGCATTGCCACGGGCGTCGACCTGTGCAGGACGAAAACCTTCTGCTACATCAAGCTGAAGCGTCTGCCACAGCAGCAGCAAGACACTCCTGTGCCACTTGAGAAGGGCTGCCTGACTCATGCTAATCATCACATCTGCTCAGTAGATTCTTCGGATAATTCAGACGCGAAGGAATTCGTGGTTCACCTTGGCGGCCAGCTGTATGTTCACTGCTGCTCAACTCCATGGTGCAACAGTGTGATACAAGCTACACTGCCTGCTTGGACCGCGACTACGACTGTCGCTGCAGGTAATTAAAGCTGCGTTCGCAGTTTTCCGAGAAAGTTAGAGTGGGCTAGGATGCATCCCTCTCCCTAAATAGCCAGATACTTTTCTAGTTTCTCGGTGAGGACCTTTATCAAAAGGGTCTGCGCACTCAAGAAATGGGTCTCACTCCGGCTGTGCGTCGACTCAGCATGTAGCAAAAATAGTTTCATGAAGCCTTTTCAATGCATTTCCATTCTATTGTATCTTACATGCATAAAAACCGGCATCCACAGAGACTGATCATCTGCGTAGACTACCACCGTGGAATCAACATTCTGGCGAGTCTCCCGCTAGACAGCTAGCAAACTCAGCAGAGCAACCCCCACCGCCTCGTCTGCCTACGCCGCCGCCTCCACCGCCACACCATCCGGACCGTCGGCTCATCTCACATTCGGCCGGCTCTGAGCGGAAGCCGCCGAAGCTACCGCAGGCGCCAGAACCGACAGTTGGCTGGAGGCTACGTCGTCCGATTCGTCCACAGCAAGAGCTGCCGCCACCGCATCTTCAGCCTGAAGAAACTGCCGTCAGGGGCGTCGACAGCATCAGCGGGGGCAGCGCGGGACACACCGATCTCATCCACCCCGTGTTCATCGCCGTGCCCGTGACCTCTCTCTGCCTGATCCTCAGCGCCCTGGCCGCGCTCATCGTTCTGGTTCGGCGCAGGGACCAACTGCACTATCAGCCTGGGGAGCCAATGCATCAGCACCAGCACCGGCAGCAGCATCGCCAGCAACGGCCTCTGCAGCAGCAGCAGCAGCAACAACAGCAGTATCATCTGTACTATCGTAACTCCATGCTTGACTGCGAAGCTGCTGCTGCGGTGGCTGCTACGGCTCGAGGACCAAGTTCAACAGTGGATTTTTTTGGCTCAAGCCCTGGAAATGAAAAGGAAAGACAGAAACAGAAGCAGCAGCAGCAACAACAGCAGCAGCAACAACAGACGCACTCGATTCTGCTAGCCGATTATCCCGATGTCACAAGGCATACAATCGGGGCGACTTCGGGTAGCCCGATCTTGTAAAATGAAAAATGATTCAGTTCAGTACAGCTTACTCACTAATCTAATTTCTCTCTGCAGAAGGTGGAGGCAGTCAGGGAGGAGGCATTTCTGCTTCAAATGGCCCATTCAGAAAAGTAGATTTGAAAATTTTCATGAGTATATATCGACCTGTCCTGTTTCATTTGATGTACAAAGAATCGAATCTGTTGAGGACACAATGTCTCACAATTTTGAGATAAGAAAGCGTGCGTTAAACGACAATTGTGTACATGGTAGAATAAATTCTGTTCTGTAGTTTATGATGTGGACAAGACAAGAAAGACAAGTTAAGAAAGCAATCACGCTTACAATGACTGTTCAATGGTCGGTTTTTTTACTAAATGTCTATGGCCAATACCCCTCATTAATTTTTTTTTCTACGTAATAACTCATAACGCGTCCTGCCTTGATGAATTATAATATTTGCGTATCAATATATTTCTTTTTGCTATCTATAAAAAAGCGGGATGTGTACTTCAAGTAACAATAGATTACATAGATCAGAGTTTATAATTTGATTTCATTTTGATGTTACTCCACAAAATCTGACGCATTGTCTTAATTGTGTTAACCCTTATTGAAGACTCTAGCTCATATTTTTGCGCCTATTGTACTCAAGCTAATGAATGTCATGTTTCATTGGGCGCCAGTTTGATGTCCACTCTTTAGGCCTTCAAACTATTCTCAAAATTTAATATTTTTGTACAGCAGATGCAGCACTTAAGCGCAACGACTGAACAACTTGCTTGCCAGCAAATTAATGTACTCGCAAATATAGTAACTACATCAGGGAGCACAACAAGTCATTATTAATGATTTTCTTAAGAGCCTTTATTAATTGCACGAGCAAGCATTTTTGGCATGACATTTTTACTCGTACGAAATAAAGGAAACAAGGTTGACTAATTGAAGCAGTTTTACAAAGACACCCGCGCGCAGACACAATGTGGCGTCATAAAGTTCTAGTGACAGCTATTAATTCTTCTAGATAAAGCCAGCGACGTGCCAAAAACGCGATTGCAAACTGACCGGCACTCGGCTGGACTGAATAGAAAGCTATGAATGACATTGGGAGTACATTGGGACATGTATAAAACTAGGTATACAACCTACAGCTGTGTACAGCTGTGTAGTCCGTGGACTGGGGAGTCTGGCACACCTACCCCGAATTTCTACCCCAGCTAATGCAGGTACCCATACTGCAGTGATTTAAACTGAGGCACTAGGGAATTAAGTGTCATGCTTAAGCACATAAATATGCTCGTATTTCTTACGCTGACATTCGAACTATCGGGCTTTCGTAGAAATTCCCTAGAAATTCCCTAGAAATTCCCTAATAAGAACGAGCTCGCTTATCCTATATATTAAATTTCTATTTATTAAGTAAGATCAATAGTAATAAAATACTAATAATGATTAGGTACGATTACATTAATTATGAGTAAAAGCGAATATCACAATGACTGAATGGATATGAAACATTGTAGACGATCATTTCTTCTTCTGTTTCTGCTTCTTCTCCTTCTTGTCCTTTTGTTTCTTCTTCTTGTTCGCCTTGGTTCCCGTCGCTCCCTCCGTGGCAGGCTGCAGTCTGAGAAGCTTCTCAGACAGAGCCGCAACCAGCTCGGCCTCGGCTTCGGCTTCCTCCTGAGCAGACTCGTGGATGAGTTCGGTGATGTAAGCTCGCCTGTCAACCACAGACTTCAGCTCAGTTAGGAGCCGCTTCTCGAGGACTCGATCCGCCTCGCTTCGGAGCTGATCTGCAGGAAAAGATGGGCGCTTTTATGTTCGAGTTGCTACATGCGATTAAACTTATCGACTCCGATAAAATTGGAGCTCAAAAAGGCACCAAGCTCTCTGAGCTCGATTCCACGGCGAGACCACATTCATTTGGAGCGCAGCCCAAATGTTGGAGGAGAGAAGACTCAGATCGAGCTCAGGCTTGTCGGGCAATTTTAAGCCTTCAAGTTCCAACTCCCAAGGCACAGTGAGAGTGTACACTGCCTAATGATGAGAAAGTCAGGGCAGATGTACACACCTGTGTGATTATGTGCCTGCGTACAGTATCTGTGTGCCCTCTGTGTGCTCAGGAGTCAGCGGAATGGGCATTATCTGTAATCAAAACTGAAATCTCTACATTAGAAGTGGTCACTCACCAGGCTTGGCTAGGACGAGGCGCAGGTCGAATTCAATAACCGAGTGCCGCAGCTCCAGTTCTCTCTCCTCGGATCTGCAGGCGGGAAAATCACAGTGCAGGCATGTGAGTATGCTTTTAGTAGCTGCGGCAGGGTAGAGGAGTGAAAACAAGACAATAATATATTTTAGTACGAGTATAAACACAGAAACTCTATGCCAGTCATGTTGACGCATACAGGTAATTGTAATGCCACAAAACCATTCGGCGCGTGGTGTCTACCATCGATAAGTAATTACTAGTAGTAGCAATATTTGTATCCATTCTCTAACCGTCTCAGCAGGTACATCTCCTTGCGACAGAGTTGATTGCGCTCATTCACCAGGCTGATCCAGTCGGCCAGATGGCGCTTCTCCTCTGCAGAATTTTCTGTCTCGGCTGGAAAAGCGTGGACAAATTATTCTTCAGGATAAGGCTTGGTTCATGCAAAAATACGCTGTAAGTTTTCCGTTGCAAAATAAGCATAAATATAGATCAAGCTGTGTTAAAAATGTATCACCGGTATAGCATAAAAATAGAAATCACACCTAGCCCAGTTGGGTCAGAAATACAGTCGCGGCGATCCATGCCCTTGGACGCACGCACACCTGTTCGTGAACAATCCTCGACTGCGTGGGTGTCCTCGAAGCACAAGCACAAGGTGGGTCAACGTCGCCGATTGTCGGCAGTCTCGCGCTGCTGTTCCTTACCCTCCACCCCACTGCCCTCCGCGAAGCCCTGCTAGGACTCAATGTAATTCATTTGCGACTGCTCCACCTTTACTCACGACAGGCTCACCTACCTCGGCCCAAACCCGGACCTCTCCAACGGTATCAGGACCTGAGATTACATGCCAGCTCGTTCGATACCTAAGGGCCACCGGGCGAGCGACATCTCATGGATTCTCCGAAGGAAGACCGCACTTCGGCCGCCGGCATCACCGGATTCCCCTGCGCGACACCGCAGCTTTAGTTGCCCGTGGTCGCCAGGGGCTGGTGGAATGGGCGTCCACGCCTAACCGCTGCATCCAAGAAAAGTCAAATTAAGTCAGGACATACAGTCATCATGCGACGTTTCCGAAGGCTGACTCCAGATGTTTAGTCCGATGACAGGGGTAGGGGTAGTTTATACCCCAGTCACTAGGCTAAAAGCTCTTATACAACGACGCAGTTAACAACTTGGTTCCCTTCTTTACCAGCGATGCCTACTTTTTGAACATCCAACTAGCGAAGCAGTTCCATGAGCAAAGGACAAAAACTTCCAACCTGTCTTACCAGTCTTGAGCAGCGCGTAGAGTTCTCTGCCACGCTGCTCAACTTCCACCTGCAGCCGATTGATACCGGCAAGCTCCCGCTCGATGTCCTCGGAAGCCTCAAACTCGTCCGGAGCCTCAGTGCGGATGACTCGGCGAGCACTTTGGCCCAAGTCTGCTCTGACTGTCTCGGTGTCGCTCAGAATAGGCGCAGGCTTTGGCGGAGGTGTTGAAGATGATTGCCGGCGTGGCTGGATTCGCAGCGGCGGAGCAGTCGCAGGAGCCCCACTACTTGAACCACTACTGGAATGGGTTAATGTCGATGGAGACTCCACATGGTCCATAGACTGCTTGGCATGAGGCTGTTGCGGCTGCCAATCCTTTTGAAGCTTGCTCCGACTGGGTTGGGATGGACGCTCTACAGCAGGTTGCATTGGAACCTTGGTGGCACGTTCTGCTGCTGGTAGCAGCAGCAGCTCTGTATTTGTAGCTGCTTTTAAGTGATGCGAAGTTGGGTGCGCCTCAGTTCCGGAAGATTTAGTTTCATTATGATTGTCGCTATTTAACGATTTGTGATCTACTTGCTGCGATGCAGTCTGCGAGGGACTTTTCGACGATGGCTGACATCGTGCAGCGGGCGACATCTGTCTCAGTCCTGCTTTTACTGATTGATATTGCTGCGAGGGTGGTTGTGAGTCGCTTTCCGAAGACTTGTCTCGTCCGTGTTTCTCAGTGGCCAAATATTTGTGACCAATTTGCTTCTCTGTCGGCTGATTCGACATCGGTCCTGGGGAAACCTTTCTCAGTCCCGCTTTAATCGACTGATACTGCGAGGAGGAATTTAAATCAGACCCAGATGCCTTTTCCTCTCCTTGTTTCTCTGTTCTCAAATGCTTTTTACTTGAGCTTTGACATGTAGGCTCTGGCTCGAATGACGCTGCCTGTCCTTGTTTCTGTGTCCGTAGAGTTGGGATGTGCTGTGAAGCCTAGACGCGATTGGGTGTGCAATTGCATCTCTGAATTAAGGCCTGGCAGTCTTTTTGATCCCAACTGCGTCTGCTGCCATGAAGGAGACTCTTTTGAAGAAGGCTGTGTAGCTTTATCAGACTTCGGAAATGTTGATTGCGCAATCGATCCTTGAAGCACTGATTTTTGTTGCGGTTGCGAAAGTGGACGCAATTCTTGGTCAGAAGTTTGTGCTTTTAGCCCCGCCAAGTGCGACGCAAGCAGGTTTGATTGGCCCGTTAGCTGCACTTTCTGTCCGGACATTCCCTTTGAGTTATGCGGTGGTGGTTCTGATTCTTTGTTACATAGATTTTTGGATTTCGGATTTAAATTATCTGTGTCGGACCCCGATAAAAGAGCAGTAAGAGGCTGTGCCGATTGCCGTGAAGACGAGTGTACTATCGATTGGGCTGGTGGCGCCTTCAGCCCAGATGACTGTGTTGATGGCTGAACCGGCTCAGTCAGCTTCTGAACAGATGGTTCTTTTCTTGTCTGCTGTGTCTTTGACTCAATGGGCTTTGATGCAGGTCCTGAATTTTCCAGAGTTGAGAGCCCTGCATATTTCAATTGTCGATGCGGTTCCAAAGCCAACTTTGGCTCCGAAGGAGGCGCTACATGGACGTTCGAATGCCTGACTGGCGTCTGCTGCTTCGCCTGATCCATACCACGAGGCGACAAAGACGGCGACTCTGGGAGTGCCAGTAAATTCGGCGGCAGAGGTGACACCGAGCGAGGTGGCGATGATGGGCTTGGAAGCTTCTGAGTCGGCGGTTGGTGGGGCGATGCAGCAAGAGGATGCGAGATTGCTGAAGCAGCGGTCTTCGCTGGTGGCTCCTCTGTGGCAGCGGCAGGCTCTTCTGCCAGCCGACGACGCCTGTACGCCACCGAGGCACGATGGAGCTGTTCACGCCGGCCTTCCAGGTGACATTGGCGATGGTAGAGCTGACCAGCTTCAATGTGGCGCTCCAGGAAGAAAACTGGATCTCCACACTGGACGCAGACAGCAGCTGGTCGTTGAGGAGAACGGCGGGGTGAAGCTTTGCGAGTGTTTAAGGTCATTGCCGGCGCCTTGTGATCTACTGATGATGCTGCGCCATGTGATGCAGGGCCCGGTGCTGCTGCTCGAGTGGCGCCAACCAGTGCTGGAGTCCTCATCGAGACCGCAACTGATGCGGGTACTGGCGCAGCTGCGGGCGCCGTTACAGGTGTCTTTGCTGTCGCTACTGCTGGCGCTGCTGACGGTGCTTTCACTAGTGCTGTCACAGATGCTGCACATGATCTGCCTTTGTTAAACAAATTAACATGTGGACCTCCGGCTGTGGGAAAACGATAAGTGGAGCATTGAACATTGATATACCGACATTTTGTGTCAGTACGCTGTCAATTACTGAGACTCACCTTTTTCCTTGCCCTGTAAGTTCAGATTATAGTAGGTCACATAAGTGATGATGCTGAGCTTCTCGGGCACCTCCATGTCCTCGGCGTCCAGCAGAGCAGGAATTCCCATAGACTCCGCGATGCTGAAGGCCAGCCGATTGTTTTCAAGCCAGTCATCCGGCTTGAGGTCGTGGAAGTTCACCAGATCCGGCTGGTAGCGATGCAGGATGGCGCAGAAGGCTAGGCCATCCCGGAAGCTGCTGGTGAAGTTCACAACGCGAACGTTGGCGTAACCATCGGTTTGCTGCTGGCACCAGCGCAGAAGAGCCTGGATCTTGTCGGCGTAAGACATTGTTAAATGGACTGGCCACGATCTGGGACAGGGTTTGAGATAACTCTGTGAAGTTTGACAATTAAAACCAACTTACCTCTATACAGGTAGATCTTGGAACTTAAAGGAACAATATTTACCTTGCAATACATTAAACCTTCCAAGAAACGAAAAATATATCGAACCACTTAGCTAGCTGCGAATCACCTGAAGCAGTACGAGTTGCAATATTATTTTGGCTTTAAATTCGTCAGTGAATTATAACTCACAACAATTAAGCTATATTACACAAGAATAATTATATAGAATATCGAGCATAAGTACTAAAAGCTAAACAACTCTGTTAAAGTGGACGCGTTTAGTTCGTAGCTGAGTCAGAGAAGAGGCCATGCCGTTGAGTAAGGGTTAGACTGCGTGCAAACCAGCTGCACAAAATCTCAGCTAGTGCGCAGCCACAGTTCGACAATTTATAGAAAAGCCAGTTAAGCAAAAGCAGCCCGCAGGGGTGTGTGCACCATTGCACGTTTCTGTTCGCTGTAGAACTGTGCACGGTGCTGGCAGGTCTTTAAGGCAGTGTGCTGAACCCATTGAAAGTTCCAGTTAAACGCTCTGTGTAAGTCAACAGGCCCTCCATGACCATAAATAATTGATATACGATAGATAAATTTAAAAAAAATAATTTTAAACTAACAGCGCAACAGAATTTGTGCGACGCAATCTGGGCGAGGGTCGAAGATTAAGGCGGCAAATGTCACCAGATCGCAAGCATATTGACTTTCAAATGCAGTCCAAAGCAGGGTGCGGGTGGTCGTGTCATTTTTTAATGGCGAGCTAAAATTATGAAGCAACTAATATAGACGAGTGAACGAATGGTTATTAGATTCAAGTGCAGATCTGACTGATTTCCTTCATTAGCCAGTTTTATGCTATAACGGAAAAAACTAAACCGAGGCCAAGAATTACATGATTGTCTACATAGTATAGTGTTGCTCATAAAGATACAAAAAGCAAATACTCGTTTAGTTCTAATTAATTGCTACTAAAACATGACAAGCATTTTTAGTTTATATGAGCGTATAGTAATAGCAATCGAAATATGAATAGAAAAAATGGCACATTATTTTGTTTCAAAAGGGACAATTAAAATCTTTATTTACTCGTTTCGAAGTATTTTTCGAAGTAATCGAAAACTTTAAGTATATGATTAGATTTTCGTTACAAAAATGCTCTCTTCGTCCTCCTCTTCGCGGCCCAAAAGACGTACATGTACTGTTTCTCGCAGTCAAAGGTCATCTTAACTGGCGTCATGCGGCTCATGCGATGCTTTCTGGCGCCGACCACTTTAAAGTTATTCTCTTTGTTATGAGTGAAAGCATAGATCTGGCGGTGCTGCGGCCAGATGGTGAAGATGATGTCGGCTCGCTGTCGTTGCATAATGTCCCCCCAGCAGCAGAGAACTAATGTCCCCCCAGCAGCAGAGAACTAATGTCCCCCCAGCAGCAGAGAACTAATGTCCCCTCAGCAGCAGAGAACTAATGTCCCCTCAGCAGCAGAGAACCAATGTCCCCTCAACTGCAGAGAACGAATGTCCCCTCAGTAGCAAATAACCAAAGTCCCCCCCAGCAGCAGAGAACCAATTTCCCCTCAGCAGCAGAGAACTAATGTCCCCTCAGCAGCAGAGAACCAATGTCCCCTCAACTGCAGAGAACGAATGTCCCCTCAGTAGCAAATAACCAAAGTCCCCCCCCAGCAGCAGAGAACCAATTTCTCCCCAGCACCAGAGAACCAATGTCTCCCAAACAGCAGAGGACTAAAATGTCCCCTCAGTAGCAAATAGCCAAAGTCCCTCTGCAGGTAATGAATGTCCCTCAGGAGGCAACGAATGTCTATAAGCAGGCAACCAATCTCTCCCTTAAGCAAAGAACAAATAAATGAATTCCGTTTTGCAAAGAATTATTGACACATTTAAAAGGTAACCTATGACTCCCTTTAGTAGCAGATAACTAATGACAACCCGTTAGCAGGCAATTAATGGCACCCTTAAGCAAATAAAAATTTCCTCTTTTAGCAGAAAGTCAATTCTACCCCCCAGCAGGCAGCCAATGCCCTTCACTGTGAGACACATTTAGAAAACTTCTAGACTCCTTAGAAAACTGCTAGACTGCTTAGAAAACTGCTAGACTCCTTAGAAAACTGCTAGACTCTTTAGAAAACTGCTAGAATTCCTTAGAAAACTGCTAGACTCCTTAGAAACTGTACAACACATTAAAACAACTTTTAGACGCGGAGTGGTAACTGTTAGTCATTAATTATACAATTAATAATAATAATATAATAATTGATTACGCCTGTCCGATGGGGGAGGGTTGTGCAGCCGACAGCACAGCCGCAGCTATTGCGCGGCGCATCTGAAGGCTGCGTACGGCCGATCAGTCCATGGACTTGCAGGGGGACGCCACACCCACCTTCAATTATCCCAGCTAATACTGGTACCCATTTAACAGCTGGGTGAACGGAAGCAATTCAGAGTTAAGTGTCTTGCTAAAGGACACAAATTGTTCCAGTGGAGTCAGGAATCGAACCCCCGACCTTCAAGTCGTGAGTCTGACGCTCTAACTACAAGGCTACAACCTCTAACTGTTAGACAGATTTAGAAAACTGTTGGATACATTTAGAAAACTGCATGTTAAACACATTTATAAAACTGTTGGACAAAGTAAGAAAACTGTTGGACAAATTAAGAAAACTGTTGGACAAATTAAGAAAACTGTTGGGCACATTTAGTAAACTGTTGGACACATTTAGAAAACTGTTGGACACATTTAGTAAACTGTTGGGCACATTTAGTAAACTGTTAGACACATTTAGAAAACTATTGGGCACATTTAGAAAACTGTTCGACTGCACTCTTTTTAGTGAAGTTGAGACAAGGTTACTGATTTATTTATGTTGTAGTAAGAAAGGAGTAGATGTCTCGCTTGTATTGAGCAATATATCGATGAATTGAAGTCTGCTATACACATTGTACCCCTATTTAAATAAAACACACACGTGTGAGACAAGCTGTGATGTAATATATTTATAAATTCACACTGACTATCTCGCCACTCGCCAGACACAGCTATGTACATTTGGCACAGTGAAATTCTTGTTAGTGTGCTCACTTTAAAAAAGAAGGCCCTGGCGCAATCATTAAAATTGGCAGTGGTTCGCACGTTGATAAAACTGGCTCTGATTGAATGCATTAAAAATCCTATCCAAAACATTTTTCGAATATTTAATCCCCTTAGCAATGATCGAAGTTAAGCTCAATAAAATACGTGCATATGTGATATGTGTCCCTATATTTGACATATTTTGGTGAGGAAATTGTGAAAATCGGTTGAGCCGTTCGGGAGAAAATAAATTACAACCAATCAAGCAAGCAAGATTATATTTTCAGTAGCAGTTAATTTACGCTACTAATGAATTATGTTAGCCAGATAATCCGTCGACTTAAAGTTTTTAACAAAGCATTATTGTACTTAAAAATGGATTAAATAAACGTGAATAAAAAATATTTAAGGTATACAATTTTTTTACTAGAATCTTGATACAACATAAAGTGCGTGTCCTTTCTTCGTTAATCTTTGCCGACCCAACAGGATGCAAAAATTTTATCTCATCGATTTGATTTCAAGAAATTTCAAGAGTAAAAATTAAAAAGTAATTTTGACAAGAGTTTTTTTCGTCATAAATGTGTATTACCTACTGAATTACGTTAATATTGCTTTGCAAAGTAGTATATTCCTCTTATTGTAAAAAATACAATATATACAGCAGCAGACGCTGTAGCCTAAGCCCTAACACATCATCAGTTAGGCATATAACCTATTGAATTTTAGGCACATTACAGCTAACCAGATATCCGTAGCCTAGGCCTACTAAAACGATATTAACAAAATTAGGGACTTTTTACTGATATAAAATTACTTTGAAAAAAATGTCTAATAAGCCAACTGATGAAATGTTTCCTGATGATCCAATGGGCGAAATTGATAACTCTGCAGAGGTAGGCTTTCACAAACAAGCCTGAGCCATCACAATGATGTGCTTAGTTTGCTTTTCAACTTGTTTTCGCCTAAGCTATTTTGGATACCACTTTAACAACTTTCTCAAGAATGCTTTAAATAGACCTGGAAATTTGTTGTTTGCCTACTTTTTGTAAAAAATCTCAGTTTATCCACTAGACCCAGCTTGCCTGAGCTATTGCCATACAGGTAGGGCCTATTGCTAGGCAATGCTAGCTTGCTAAGGACTAGGTTTTTAATCTAAGTTTTTTAATTATATATTAGCTTGGCTAAATGTAGTAGGGCCTATATACAGCTTAAACAAAAAAGACTTTTATTTGAATTTAAAATGTATATTTTGAATTGGTTACTATCTCAATATCAGTTGTTCTGTTTCTTGTGACTTTCCTCTAGGGCCTAGTGACTTGTCTGTTTAAGAAATTGGAATAGCTAGCTAGTCATCAGTCACTTGTTACATTATTATTTTTAAAAAGTTACTATTAAATTAACTTATTTGAGTTTCAAAAATGATGGCAGTTCATTGATATGTAGGTCTATAGCCAAAATGGTAAAACCAAATGTGGCAGTGTGGGTATGACACTAGCCAAAGCCAATAAGGGAAAAGAAACAGCAGGAGGGTAACACCTTTGTCAATATTCTTTTCTAGGCGGCACTGGACTTCATTATCTGAGTGCATTACTATGACATCTCAGTGCTTGTTGGAGTTGTTTGTTGGTTATTAGTTATTGTTTTTTTCATATAACAAAGTTTTTTAAACTGCTGTTGTAAAATTAATTTAAATTAAACCTACAAACTTTGATTGTCTTTTTTCTTTTTAGGGTTGCAAAACACAGCCATCTTTGAACTGTTGACCTCAAAAGTAAAATGTGGATTATCAAGAGACCAGTATTTTAATTAGTAGAGGATCAAGACCACAAATTACTAATATAGCTAGCAAAAAGAGTATATTCAGGCATCATGTAGCTACACATTTATTACATATTTAAATATTGAATGATTTTCAGATTTTTTAGATCTAAAATAAAACTTTTGACTTGCTCTTTTTCCTAAATCGACTGAATAAAATACTAAATATATACCAAGTTATAAAATATTAGATAAATAGCAATTAATTTAGTGCTCTAATATTCCAAATTAACTGAAAATTATTTTGTCTTTACACAGGTCAGCGGTGGCCGCAGTGGAAACCTTGCTTTCGACTATCCTAGCAGTGAGAAAATTGTCCACTCTGACTTTAACAATGGTGAGCTTTAAATTTTAGACGAATCGCAGTTTGCTAGAGAGAGTGCACTTTTTTCTCTGGTTCATTCCCTTTTTAGCCATCTCAATCCCCTATTTATCATCATATTCCCTTTCTTGCTTATTGATTAGACTTTGTACTTCTGATAGTATGCATTTGCCATCTACAATAGCGATTTATTTATCCCTACGAGCTTATTAGTTAATAAAAGTATCAGCTCAATCAATTAGTTACTTATGTCCGACTGCATGTTTCAGACTTTGGAGATCTCTTCGACGACGAGGATCTCGCCTAATCGCGTCTAATCGAGAATAATTTCTGTTGCTTTTTGTTTATCTTGTTGCTTTGATTGTTGTTCTCTCTTCATAACTATGTCTACAATGCTTTTGAGTTTACTAGCCGGCCTGCTCGTTTCCTGTACGCCTCTGCCATTTGCTGAAGGCGTCTCATTAGGAGCACCATTGGCCTGCCCGTCTGAATGGCTGGCCGTTGGTCCTACCGACTGTGTGCGCATTGTCGAGACACCTTCAAATATTACCAAAGCCAGGCAATATTGCCTGTCGCTAGGCAACGGTAGCAAGCTGGTGTTATTGCGCAATAGTCGATTCAATCAAAAATTAACCGCTACGCTTATAGCAGCTGCGACTAAGATGAATTACAACGGTACAATCAGCTTCTGGACTGGAGCTAGTGTTGTTAATAATGGACTTCGCTGGCTAGATGCCGACTATACCGATCTGTCCATGTCCCAGTTGCCAGGCATGACCCCTGCACTGAGTCGCTTCAATGGCAAATACGGCTCGCTACAGTTAACTGTCGAGAATCAGCAGCTTCAACTGAGTTTTATTGACGGCTCAGAAAAGCAGTTGTCTCTATGCGCCAGGCAGCCGTTGGAGTCACCATTTCAACCGTCTGTACCATTAGATAAGCAACTGCGCTGCCCTGGTTTCAATGCCACACTGCATGGCAACCTATGCTATAAGGTGCTGAACTCGCCCGACTTAGCTAACGCTCGATGGAATCGCGATGGCGCTCTAGCCGCCTGTCGGAATTGGTCCAGAGAAGCAAGCCTAGCCGTTGTCAACGATTTCAATACTGAATTCCTCGCTACGGCCTTGATTAGCGCCGAGGCCCTGGGCCACACCTGGATCGGATTGGAATATCAGGACGGAAAGTACTGGGCCTGGCATGATAATAACACTGAAATGCGCCACAGCGTTTGGAAGAGTAACGAACCGTCTAGGCCGTTTGAACAGGAGGCTTGCGTAGTGGCACACCAACGAGAGGCCAGCTTAGGTATGGTTGGCTGACTCAATATGATGCTTGCATAACAGCAGTTCTCAAAATAGGATTTCTTATTTATTAAGGTGTATTGAAAGCGTATATCAATGAATTTTCTACCTGTGGAATGCATTAATATCCAAATCAGCACAGCAACAATCTTTCCATCCCTTGAGTGTGATGCTACCTAGATCTGCATAGCAACAATTAGTTTCACCTGTGGAGTGGGATAGTTAGATGCATTTCTATTCTCTATATTGAATCCTGAATAGTCTATACTCATACTGATTCTATCGATCCAATTCTGCAGGCGAATGGAACAATGTTCCGTGTGCCGACCGATTCCCGTCCGTTTTGTGTCAAGCGCCAGCCAGCAAGGACATCAAAGGTGCCGCTCCTTTGACGATCGGAGTTAACCAAGACGCCTCTGGCCACCGCTGCGCTCTCGGATTCTACGCATTCGAAGACGCCTGCTGGCTTCTGGACGCCCATGTCAACGGCACCAGAGCCGAGATTCTGGCCGAATGCGCCAGTCGCAATGGCTCCACTCTGGCATTGTTTCATCATCGCGGTGAACAGGCTTTTATTTCCGCCCTGGCCGACCAGCTGGGCATTGTCAGTCCGGACACTGACGCTTCAGTCTGGCTTGGACTCAATGTGACTGTTGACGACCACGGTACGTTGCTAACCTGGTTCGATGGTAGCTCGGCAGATTATGACTACGTTTGGAAGCAGCTGCCAAGTCAGGTTATTAAGGTAATACATGTATTACATTTTCTGAGGCTATAGAATTGGATAGAAATCTGTATTTTAAAACGAAGGCTTGTTTCTCACATTGATTTCTACTCGTTACTGATCATTCAAACAGCGCATGCTTTAAGGTCGCAAGCTCTCATTGGTCCGTCGCATTTATCGCTAATTCGCTAACAGTCTTATTCGATCATTAAATGAACACGTGTTCCAAGGTCGCGAGCTCTCATTGGTTCGTCGCATTCATCGCTAATTCGCTAACAGTCTTATTCGATCATTAAATGAACACGTGTTCCAAGGTCGCGAGCTCTCATTGGTTCGTCGCATTCATCGCTAATTCGCTAACAGTCTTATTCGATCATTAAATGAACACGTGTTCCAAGGTCGCGAGCTCTCGTGGCCAGAAAATAGAAAGATTTTGATAGTGTGCTAGATATAAAACATGCAACTTAGCTGGGGTGACGAATCATCGTATTTGAAGACAGAAACAAAGCTTATTTGTGGTCTAATGTTCTTACATTCACATAATTCCAGGATGCTGCTGATGATGCTGGCCAACTATGCACCTCGCTAGTGCTCAAGTCCAACAGTTTAGAGGCCAGGCTGTGCTATGACACAAATCCAATGATGGCCTGCCGCTACACCCTTGTGGAGCACCCTATGTCGCCCAATAAAAGTCAAGAGTTGTTCTGTCCAGATGCTAACACGCCCGCTATCAATGGAAAGTGCTTCAAATTTGTGTCTGCTAATGCTGACTGGGAGGAAGCCCTAACCGGCTGTCAGAAGCTGCACGGAAATGGCAGCCTAGCCAGTATTCACAGTAGACAGGAGCTGCTGTACTTAGCTGAGTTGTTGAAATCAGCGGACAGCGCTTGGATCGGTCTGACGGTGCGGAACAGCGAATTGCAGCAGCATTTATCCTGGTCGGATAGTACTAGCGCACAGTTCTTTCAGTTCCGTCACAACAATCCAAAGCTGCCGCTTAACATGTCTGAAACTGAAAAAATGTGCGTTTTGATGAAGCAAAAATACGGCGAATGGACAACGGAAGTGTGCACAGAGAAGCATTCCTTCATATGCCAG
The DNA here is from genome assembly GCA_950097015.1 of Macrostomum hystrix. Lineage (NCBI taxonomy): Eukaryota > Metazoa > Platyhelminthes > Macrostomidae > Macrostomum > Macrostomum hystrix. The sequence continues at coordinate 5,482,761 of CATNEN010000034.1, read as the reverse complement.
GTGCCTGGAGTGCTTTCGACTACGTCCACTAAAACTTCGACTGCCACTACTACTACGACTACAAGCACTACTATTAAAACTAGTACAGCTAGTACTACTAGTCCAAGTAGTACCGCAGCTCCATCGACATCGTCGCCGCAGACAACAGCCAGCAGCAGTAATGGTAGCAACTGCAGCTTGAGTGAAGTTTCTGGCAATATGTCCATGTCTATGGCCATACCTGGCGGCTGCGTGGACTATGCATTTTTAGCCAGTGAGGCTGTTTGGCACGAGGCCAAGAGCAAATGCCAAGTTATTCTGCCCGACAGCGAACCAGCCTCTATTACCTCGCTCGCTGAGTTGAATGCGACGTTAAACTTTTTATACAAGTTTAAACTTGTTGAGTTGGTATGGCTAGGCGCTAGTACAGAGTCAAGCTCAGTTGCTAACGCCTTCTCAATCTGGTCTGATGGTACCGCCATGCGATTTGTCAACTTCGCGCCTTTGGAGAATCCGCCAGATCAAACAGTTCGCCTAGCCGGGCCTTTGTGCGTTTCTATGGACGCTAGGAACAGTTCAAAGTATCCTGGCAGGTTCATTACAATGACCTGCAATGCTCAGCTACCGATTCTTTGCAAAAGAATTCGAAATTTCAAAATCCCCATTAAGACTAGCAGTTCTTCAAATTCTTTGTCCGCAACCACACACACCTGTCCGGTTGGTTGGGTGTCTGCCAGTTCAGAAGACGCCGCGTGTTATCGCCTGCTGAAGGACCGTGCTGGAGCCTTTAAAAAAGCGGAAGAGGCCTGCGCCAATGCTGGAGCTAGACTGGCTTCCTTTCAGACTAGGCGGCAGCTGCAGCGAATGGCTAGCCTGCTGTCAATTAGCGAAGCCTCGTCTGCCTGGATTGGGCTCAGCTTGAGCGAAAATGCTGATAACGGCACTTATATTTGGTCCGATAAAAGTTCATTAGAGAGCGTCGATTGGGCTACGTTTACCGCTGTTGAGGTAAGTCTGATTTACATCAGTTGCTTTTAGATTTTAGAACATTGGTGACTGCTTAGCATGATCAACTTTAACTGATAATTCTGTACGTGTGATAGTTTCACCTGTCATAGTTTCACCTGTCATTGTTTCACCCGTCATTGTTTCACCCGTCATTGTTTCACCCGTCATGGTTTCACCTATCATTGTTTCACCCGTCATTGTTTCACCCGTCATTGTTTCACCCGTCATAGTTTCACCTGTCATGGTTTAACCTGTCATGGTTTCACCTGTCATTGTTTCACCCGTCATTGTTTCACCTGTCATAGTTTCAGCTGTCATTGTTTCACCCGTCATTGTTTCACCCGTCATTGTTTCACCCGTCATTGTTTCACCCGTCATAGTTTCACCTGTCATAGTTTCACCTGTCATGGTTTCACCTGTCATAGTTTCACCTGTCATAGTTTCACCTGTCATAGTTTCACCTGTCATAGTTTCACCTGTCATAGTTTCACCTGTCATAGTTTCACCTGTCATAGTTTCACCTGTCATAGTTTCACCTGTCATTGTTTCACCCGTCATTATTTCAACTGTCATGTTATATACCATCTACCACACCACTGATCTTATGTACCATGTTTTCATGCCAGTTTCTAGTAGCAACTTTCTGTTCAATTTGTTCAACAAATGAATATGTATACATCGTTGCACTCTATGATTAATTTTTTTATATATTTCAGACTTGAGTGCAGCAAAAAACATGTGTGATACCTAGCCTCATTAGCCTAATCGCCTAAGTAGCACGAGCCTAATTTTCGTACTACTTAGGTCTGCTTAGTTGCAGTAGTATATAATAAATAGGAAACCTTTTGTCGTCTTTCATATTCAAATTAAAGCAATTGATTTCATAAACAAACTTTAATGTAATGAGAGATTTGTTTGTATACGCGCTGTAGCGGCATAAAGTGAAATAAAATTGTCCGATTCGCTATATTTATATAAATAAATAGCAATTATTGATCATTATGTAATTCGATGACTTCGTTGACATACTCGTTGACATATCATAAGATTTGTCTACGCCACTTACCTAAACATTTGGCGCTACCTACACCAATCCTAAGGGTCAACTGGCATCTCCCTACTCCTTCCCAATGGTCCTTGAAACTGGCCTCTTCCTACTCCTACCCAATGGTCCTTGAAACTGGCCTCTTCCTACTCCTACCTAATGGTCCTTGAAACTGGCCTCTTCCTACTCCTTCCCAATGGTCCTTAAAAACTGGCCTCTTCCTACTCCTACCCAATGGTCCTTGAAACTGGCCTCTTCCTACTCCTTCCCAATGGTCCTTGAAACTGGCCTCTTCCTACTCCTACCCAATGGTCCTTAAAAACTGGCCTCTTCCTACTCCTACCCAATGGTCCTTGAAACTGGCCTCTTCCTTCTCCTACCCAATGGTCCTTGAAACTGGCCTCTTCCTACTCCTACCCAATGGTCCTTGAAACTGGCCTCTTCCTTCTCCTTCCAATGGTCCTTGAAACTGGCCTCTTCCTTCTCCTACCCAATGGTCCTTGAAACTGGCCTCTTCCTTCTCCTTCCAATGGTCCTTGAAACTGGCCTCTTCCTTCTCCTTCCCAATGGTCCTTGAAACTGGCCTCTTCCTACTCCTACCTAATGGTCCTTGAAACTGGCCTCTTCCTACTCCTTCCCAATGGTCCTTAAAAACTGGCCTCTTCCTACTCCTACCCAATGGTCCTTGAAACTGGCCTCTTCCTACTCCTTCCCAATGGTCCTTGAAACTGGCCTCTTCCTACTCCTACCCAATGGTCCTTGAAACTGGCCTCTTCCTACTCCTTCCCAATGGTCCTTGAAACTGGCCTCTTCCTACTCCTACCCAATGGTCCTTAAAAACTGGCCTCTTCCTACTCCTACCCAATGGTCCTTGAAACTGGCCTCTTCCTTCTCCTACCCAATGGTCCTTGAAACTGGCCTCTTCCTACTCCTACCCAATGGTCCTTGAAACTGGCCTCTTCCTTCTCCTTCCCAATGGTCCTTGAAACTGGCCTCTTCCTACTCCTTCCCAATGGTCCTTGAAACTGGCCTCTTCCTACTCCTACCCAATGGTCCTTGAAACTGGCCTCTTCCTTCTCCTTCCCAATGGTCCTTGAAACTGGCCTCTTCCTACTCCTTCCCAATGGTCCTTGAAACTGGCCTCTTCCTACTCCTACCCAATGGTTCTTGAAACTGGCCTCTTCCTACTCCTACCCAATGGTCCTTGAAACTGGCCTCTTCCTTCTCCTACCCAATGGTCCTTGAAACTGGCCTCTTCCTTCTCCTACCCAATGGTCCTTGAAACTGGCCTCTTCCTTCTCCTACCCAATGGTCCTTGAAACTGGCCTCTTCCTACTCCTACCCAATGGTCCTTGAAACTGGCCTCTTCCTTCTCCTTCCCAATGGTCCTTGAAACTGGCCTCTTCCTTCTCCTACCCAATGGTCCTTGAAACTGGCCTCTTCCTTCTCCTACCCAATGGTCCTTGAAACTGGCCTCTTCCTACTCCTACCCAATGGTCCTTGAAACTGGCCTCTTCCTACTCCTACCCAATGGTCCTTGAAACTGGTCTCTTCCTACTCCTTCCCAATGGTCCTTGAAACTGGTCTCTTCCTACTCCTTCCCAATGGTCCTTGAAACTGGCCTCTTCCTTCTCCTACCCAATGGTCCTTGAAACTGGCCTCTTCCTACTCCTACCCAATGGTCCTTGAAACTGGCCTCTTCCTACTCCTACCCAATGGTCCTTGAAACTGGCCTCTTCCTACTCCTTCCCAATGGTCCTTGAAACTGGCCTCTTCCTACTCCTTCCCAATGTTCCTTAAAACTGGCCTCTTCCTACTCCTACCCAATGGTCCTTGAAACTGGCCTCTTCCTTCTCCTTCCCAATGGTCCTAGTAACTAGCCGCATTTCCTTCTGACATTCATAGCCAAATCCTGTTAGCTTTTAGCAAACCCGATCCGGATCTAACTCATTCGTACAGAGATTTGACTGCGTTCGTCTGAGCAGCAGTCCCTACTGGTGGCTGTCCGGTCACCTGAGCACCAGTCCGTGCTCTACCCATCTCCCTCCGCTCTGTCGCCTAAAAGGAAATCAGAGCTCAGGCGCCGTAGCCGCCAGTGTCGGCTGTCCGCCAGGCTTCGTAATATTCAATGCCAACTGCTACTACACTAGCGTAGCTGCCGCCAACTATGCCGACGCGTCCATTGCGTGCCGCAATAAAAGCGCTGTCCTGCTTGAGCTAGCCGACTCCGGTGAGGCCGCAGCCGAGTTGCACTACCTCCGGTCCGCTCTCATACCGCTGCAATCATCCGACACTGCCAATGCCTCCGTCTGGCTTGGCCTTCAGCGCAGCCCTGTCAGCTGTCGTTCAGCCGACTGCTCCTGGACCTGGCGATCTTCCAACCGGCCCGTCCGCTCCGACCTTCTCTACCCGGCATCGGCTCTCGGTCGGCTGAATTTAGCCAGCGACTCCTCCGAGTGCTTCGCCTTGAGCATCGGCTGGGGCCTCCTGGCGGCAAAGGCATGCACCGACCTGCTTCCCTATGTCTGCAAGCTGCCAGCTCAGCTCCCCAGTCAGTTGAAAACCACTACGACGACGGCGCTCGACGAAGCCGATGCCAACTGTAATCGTGATCGGAAACTTGTATCGACTGGCGCCGACGGTCAAGTCTGCGCTCGCTGGGACGTCGCCTTGGCGATTAGCCAGTCAGCTGGCGGACGAGGAGCCTTTGCCACTGCAGCTGCCGCTGATTTAGCTGTTAACTTGACTGCGGCCACATTCGCTAAGCTGGATAACGAGACTGTCGGATCAGCGGCCGCCTACTGCCGCAATGTCGCGGGCGTCGGCAAAAAATACGTTTGCTTCGCTTCTGGAACACTGGGACACCAGCTGCAAATTGTCGACTGCCGAATTCCGACTTGCCCGACATCTTCGGCCTCGGCCGCTTACTCCTCTGTCTCCGTGGCGTTGGCCGTCGTGCTAGCCCTGTGCAGCGCCGCCGCTCTAGCCGGCCTCGCCGTCATCGGCTTCCGTCTGTGGTCGCGCAGTCGCTGGGCTTCCGGCTACCGGCCGCAGCTGAATCTGGACGCTACGACTGGCTTGACTCCGCGCGGCGGCCTCGGCGGGACCTCATTTCACAATCCGATCTACATGCCAGCTAACTGCTGATTGTCTGTGCCAGGCTGGCTGCTGTAGCATGGGGCCTCTGTGACTCTTTTATGTTCAACTCAAAGTTTATTTTTCTTTATTCTTTAGTTTTTTTCTGCCGCTAGCTTTACTTCTACCCCATTAATCCTCAGGTAGTGACCCGTCACTCTCCTGATCAATCCTCTGGTAGTTTACACTGGGGCTCTCTTACTTTATCTCGGACTGTAAGCTAGTGGCGTTACAAACTAACTTTCATCCGCCTAAAAAATAGGATTAGTGCAGTTGTTGTATTTCATTCCGTAGCTAATTCGTGTGTAACAACAGCTTTCTGTTTAGACATCAGTTTCAACCGGTTTATCGTTCTGACAGTTTTTAGCCTATCTGATCTTTGCAAGATTTCGCTCACTTTTGAATTTGTGATTTTCATAAAATTTGTGGACAATTAGGGAACATATTTAGCATACTTTACTCGTATTTTGTGTCCTTAATACTTCTGCTTTAACTATCATTTCTAGGCGCATTGCTGCCAAGCGATTATAATTTAAACTAATAATTCAACTAACTAATGTTTGTGTAGTATTCCTAACCAAGCTAGTGTACTTATGTGCTTATACGAGCGTATACCTTTCTCTCCACCTCACACGCATGCACACCATGCTTTCATCCGTTTGTGCTAAAACTGTCTGATTATCAAACTATCACCTGATCAGGCGAGGATTATCAAACTATCACCTGATCAGGCGAGGATTATCAAACTATCAACTGACCAGGCGGGGATTATCAAACTATCAACTGATCAGGCGAGGATTATCAAACTATCAACTGACCAGGCGGGGATTATCAAACTATCAACTGATCAGGCGAGGATTATCAAACTATCAACTGACCAGGCGAGGATTATCAAACTATCAACTGATCAGGCGAGGATTATCAAACTATCAACTGATCAGGCGAGGATTATCAAACTATCAACTGATCAGGTGGGGATTGTCAAACAATCACCTGATCAGGCGAGGATTATCAAACTATCACCTGATCAGGCGAGGATTATCAAACTATCAACTGACCAGGCGGGGATTATCAAACTATCAACTGATCAGGCGAGGATTATCAAACTATCAACTGACCAGGCGGGGATTATCAAACTATCAACTGATCAGGCGAGGATTATCAAACTATCACCTGATCAGGCGAGGATTATCAAACTATCAAACCAGGCGGGGATTATCAAACTATCACCTGATCAGGCGAGGATTATCAAATTATCAACTGTTCAGGTGGGGATTATCAAACTATCAACTAATCAGGTGGGGATTTTCAAACTATCAACTGATCAGGCGAGGATTATCAAACTATCACCTGATCAGGCGAGGATTATCAAACTATCACCTGATCAGGCGAGGATTATCAAACTATCAACTGATCAGGCGAGGATTATTAAATTATGAAGCAAGTGAAATCAAATGTAATATTATTTTACACTATAAATTTTCTGAGCGACACTTAATCATTTTGTCTGCTTATTGATGAGAAATAATACAAGCTTAACTTCAGTTCCTTTTTTTATGAATTGGTTGCGCCATAAGTAAATCTCGGTTCATAAAAAAACAATGTTTCTTCACTCCAGCTGTTGTTAGTTTGCTCTATCAGTATAGCATCGATAATGCTGTGAATGTTTTGTTTATCCAGTTGCAAGCTGACAGTTTCTCTCAAATTGTTAAGAAAGCAAACAATCGAAATATAAATTTTTCGTTTTTTCATATTAGCTGTTCTTCCCCAACCTGTTCTTCAATTGTGTTCTTATTTCGTTAATTTTTTATAACTGATGACTTTGTACTTTAAAGGCTATATTAATGAATAGATAAGGCAGGTACAGAATGGGTTGGCTATTTATATTTTTACTTGATAATTCTGCTAATGCTCTTATTATTATCGTTCCGTGTATGAATCTAAATGTTGTGCATATAAGCCAATACTGTGTGCTTACCAACTGCCCCATGCCAGAGAGAAATTAGATAAGGGAATTAGTGGTCTAAGGCTTATTATGGCATGAAATGTGGTACGGATGGAACTGCGGCAGTCGCTTCCGCTTCACTCACCGTATTCTGTGTTTTTATGTGCTGGCCTTGGTAAAGCGCATGAATTATCTACCCCTAACTCTCCACCTCTACCTCTACCCGATTCTCTGCATGGACCGTCATTAGTGTTTTAAGGGTCTGTTATTGCACACCTACACACGGCTTGTTCCTGTTCCCTCCTCTTTCTCTCTCTCCCTCTCCCTTTCGATGCTTCAAGCCAAGTCTACTGGCTGCTGCTGCTGCTGATGCTATTTCACCTTTTTTGTTCAGGATTTAAGAATCGACTTCCCCCACGGTGCTTTAACCGGATGCAACTGGGTGCGACCAAAGTTTTCTTGTTTCCCGTCTCGGGCTAATGCTTTCATTAGCTCTGCCAGTTTTTTGTTTCTGTTTCAACTCTAAATCCAGTCACTTTTTACTTTCTCCTAGAACAAATCAATATAAAGAATGAATTTTAAAAAATCATTGCGACACCTGCTTCGTGGTTAAATATTTCTAGCATTAGATAGATCAATAATCATATTCAATGGCATGCGGGTAGGATTATTTTCCTCTGCCCATTCCGTCCCATCTCACCCACCCTGTCCAGTTTCGTCCAATGCCCCCTGCCTATCGGTTCTAGCAACTCGTCTTCCGCATTCTCCCCCTCCTCCTCCCTCTCATGCCCGCTATTTCACTGTTGATAACCGATCACCATTGCTTAGCTATCCAGTGTTTTTCCGCTTCAACTTATTTTGCTTCCCTCCAGCTCTCTCTCTCTCTGAATATTTTTAGCAGCGGTCGGTTAAGGTCAGCATATTTTAAGTAAGTCTCTTAAATTAAAAAATCTTAGCTAAATGCCAATCAAATATCTAGCTCTTAGTGTTTGAAGGCTGTTTAACTTTTAGATAATTAATTCGAATTGATTATTGCAAAAGTGTATTTATTCCTGCAATATCTTAGCCATTCAATAAATACAAAGGGCTAGAGCAGAAAATTACTTATTATGATAGCTAATTACTTTAGAAATCCATATAATAGAATAATACCAATAGATTATGTATAGAGCAAGCGAGAAATATCCAATGAGTATCGACTAGTACACGACCTAAATGTTGCCTGTAACATAAAAAATATAGCCCCATTTACCTGTCCTTGATTGAAAGACCAAAAGTGTATTAGGTGTCAGTTATTTGCCCAAACTGCTAGCACATTAGGCAAATAAATTAAATTAGCCAAACCTCTGCAATAAATTAGCGAACAGCCGACAATCAACAAATATATATTCACATCGTCAGGTAAACAATTAAAAAGCGTGGGAAACTAAATTTAGCCCATGAGCACCAGGTGGCGTGGGGTGGGTGTCCCCGAAGGGGTGGGAATACTTACCCGGCCAATCAGAAATCGTATCACATTAGCTAGGGTGTGAGGTGGGTGTTTCGACGGGGTAGGAATGCTTACGCGATCAATCATAAATCACATCAAGTTGGTTAAAATAGGGCTTTAGAACAGGTGTCCTTAGGTGAAGATTAGGAAAATTAATTGATGGATAAAACGAATTTTCTGCTAAAACCAAACATTTTTTCGCGGCATTGCAGCTCGTGTTTAGCTATCTACGGCAAGCCAGCACAGGGTTGGTTTAGCTATTTTCGAAACATCAATGAATGGCGTCGCTATTGGCTAATAATAAACACGGCGGCGCTGATGCAGAGTGGCGCATGTGTGCCGACTGGCTGCTCCGCTGTCTGTCCACCAGCCCGGACATTCTGGCTCAGGCGCAGTCTGTGCTCATCGACACGCCGGGCGCTACTGTTGTTGACTTGCTGAACTGCCTCACTGATGGCGTGCTGCTGTGCCACATCCTGCCCGCACTCAGCTGCCAGCAGGTTAGCACAGCCACCACCCCAACACAGCCACCACCCCAACACAGCCACCACCCAAACACAGCTGCCACTCCAAAACATCCTCCACCCCAACACAGCCTCCACCCCAACACAGCCTCCACCCCAACACAGCCTCCACCCCAACACAGCCACCACCCCAACACACCCACCACCCAAACACAGCCACCACCCCAACACAGCCACCACCCCAACACAGCCTCCGCCCCAACACAGCCACCACCCCAACACAGCCACCACCCCAACACAGCCACCACCCCAACACAGCCACCACCCCAACACAGCCACCACCCCAACACAGCCACCACCCCAACACAGCCACCACCTCATGGTAATTGCTTGTGCTAGTCTTGAGACAAACCTGCAAAGATTCATCCGAATTGAAATTGCCAGGTCACGCCAGATCAGTTGCCGGGCTTCAAAATGGCCACGCTGAATTCGCAATTCGCCTTCCGCCAAAACTTGTCCTTGTTCCTGTCAGCCTGCCAGACAGAGTTTGGCCTATCGTCAAGCGACCTGTTCGCGCCGGACGATCTGCTCAGCCAGGAGAATGTCGGCCGCATTTTTCGCACCTTGTCTCTGCTCTCCAATAGTCCCAGGGCTAAGCAGAGCGGCATAGCCGGCTTCACTGTTGCCACTAGCAACGGAGAGGCCAGTGCTAGCGAAGATTTCTCGTCGGATTATTGTAACCTGATGGCTACAGCTACTGCTAAGAAGAGTCAAGAGCAGCAGCAGCAGCAGCAGCAACCGGCACTCCTGTCGGTTCCAGCTCCGGAGACCGCCCACTATGTCGATGCTGCAGCCGAGCGAGTGTACGAGAGCATCATGAATCGAACCCATGGCCAAGCTAGCAGGGATGCCAATGCTAAAAGGTCCGCCAAAGAGATCTGCATGGAGGAGCTAGTCACTACGGAGAAGACCTACGTTGAGACTCTGAAACTGCTTGTTGAAGATGTTATGCGCCCGATGAAGGTGAGTTGCTTCTGACGCGTGTACTCTTCGTTTCTAGGAAATTTATTTCATCATTACTAAACTTGACGAACTACAATTTTCCCTCTGTGTGTTTGAGTAACTCTACCAAGCTCTAGTATGGTTAGCTATAGCTAGAGGAAATTGTTTAAGCAGTAGCCTACGAGTAGAATTGTGTGACTGTGTACACAGAATCACCTGGATGGGATTTCAAATTTGTTTTAATCAACTTTTTTCTCTAGTCTAAGCAAATTAGTTAGTTAGAAAGAATATTCAAATAGTAACCCGATTAGCTGTGCATAATGCAATTATCTGAATTATAGTCTAACTATTCGAAACCACGCGAAAATCGACCAGTTTAGTTGCCTAGCAACCTAAATGTGTATTATAACACAAACATCAGCTTTGCCTCGCCCAGTTCCATGTTGCTTTTAGGATCTGTGGCCATAGACAATAAAAAATGGAGACTTCCTACAGAAAATGCAAGCCAAGATTTTACTCAACGACTCAGAATATCAAATGAGGGATTAATCAGGCATTTTTCAAGCTAATTAAGCATGCGAGCAAGCACTTTAGGAGGATTAACATTGCCGCTAGGCCAACGAGCTACACCCAAGGCTAGTGCTGCTGCAAGCTTTAATTAGTTTTCGCTTTTTTTCGCATAACTGTTGATAGTTTAGAATCCCACCTATAAGACACAAATTCTGCTGAAATCCCAATCCTAAAATCCCACCTATAACACACAAATCCTGTGTGAATCCCAATCCTCAAATCCCACTCACAAAACACAAATCCTGTGTGAATCCCAATCCTCAAATCCCACTCACAAAACACAAATCCTGTGTGAATCCCAATCCTCAAATCCCACTCACAAAACACAAATCCTGTGTGAATCCCAATCCTCAAATCCCACTCACAAAACACAAATCCTGTGTGAATCCCAATCCTCAAATCCCACTCACAAAACACAAATCCTGTGTGAATCCCAATCCTCAAATCCCACTCACAAAACACAAATCCTGTGTGAATCCCTATCCTCAAATCCTACTTACAAAAACTAAAATCCAGCTAAGATCCCAATCCTAATCCACCCAGGAACCGCAGTCGTCGTGGACTCCGGTAGAAGTTGACGTTATCTTTGAGCACCTGCCAGAGCTGCTCAGCTTGCACCGGAAGCTGCTTCGCGAACTGGAAGTCGCCACCCAGCTGCGCGGTGCCAAGCCGCTGCCGACCGTTCTGATTGGCTATCACGACCAGCTGCTGCTGTACGGCTCCTATTGCGCCCACATGACCGAGGCCATCTCACTGCTGGAGGACGCCTGCAGATCGGATAAGAGGCGTCAGGAAGAAGTTCAGCGCCACCTCGCAGCGGCTAAAGGCCAGTTCAAACTCAGCGAATACCTGGCTGTGCCTATGCAGCGGGTGCTGAGGTCTGCGCTGCTCGAGATCGTTCAAGAATTATGCATTTTTGCAATCTTTTGAGAACAGAGATCTCTGGGATATTTTGAGAATAGACTTAGATTTTAAGGATATTTTAATGACAGAAATCCCAAAGATATTTGAGAACAGACTTCCCAAAGATATTTGAAAACAGACATCCCAAAGATATTTGAGAACAGACATCCCAAAGATATTTGAGAACAGACATCCCAAAGATATTTGAAAACAGACATCCCAAAGATATTTGAGAACAGACATCCCAAAGATATTTGAGAACAGACATCCCAAAGATATTTGAGAACAGACATCCCAAAGATATTTGAAAACAGTCATCCCAAAGATATTTGAGAACAGACATCCCAAATATATTTGAAAACAGACATCCCAAAGATATTTGAGAAAAGGCATCCATCGAAGATATTTGAGAACAGACATCCCAAAGATATTTAAGAACAGACATCCCAAAGATATTTGAGAACAGACATCCCAAAGATATTTGAGAACAGACATCCCAAAGATATTTGAGAACAGACATCCCAAAGATATTTGAAAACAGACATCCCAAAGATATTTGCGAAAAGACATCCCAAAGATATTTGAAAACAGACATCCCAAAGATATTTGAGAAAAGGCATCCATCGAAGATATTTGAGAACAGAGATCCCAAAGAAAATATATTTGAGAACAGACATCCCAAAGATATTTGAAAACAGACATCCCAAAGATATTTGAGAACAGACATCCCAAAGATATTTGAAAACAGACATCCCAAAGATATTTGAGAAAAGGCATCCATCGAAGATATTTGAGAACAGAGATCTCTGGGATATTTTGAGAATAGACTTAGATTTTAAGGATATTTTAATAACAGACATCCCAAAGATATTTGAGAACAGACTTCCCAAAGATATTTGAGAACAGACTTCCCAAAGATATTCCCAGGGATATTTTGAAAATGTGATCCCAAGGACATTTGAGAACAGAGATGATTGTGCTGAATTTCAACTGACCCACAGATACCACCTGCTTGTAAAGAGCCTCATGGATTACGATAGGAAGGAGGGCGGCAAAGACAAAGACCTGCTGAAGTCGGCTCACGATGCCATGTGCGATGTGGCCACCTACGTTAATGAGACAAAGCGCGACACGGAGATGCGAGTCCTAATTAACCAGATTCAGAGTCAGGTAGGGCTGCAACCGAGTGTAAAATTTTACGAAAATTTACTTTGATATGGTTTTCCCTCGCCCTGCAAACGTCCTTCCCCGCACAACCCCAACCTCTGATCCCAGATTAAATGTTCCCCTAAGCCCTGCCTGCCTCATTTCTAGCCCTGACATGCATAAATTCCTTCTAAAACACATTTAAGTTTCGCGGAATTTTTTTGGGATATCGCACGCGATTCTGTCAGCTGTCATACCTTGGACCGCGCCCTCTGCCTACATCTCCCTTCCTACTCTCTGTAACCCCGCCTCTTCATCGCTGGTTTACCAGCTATAGGCGCATGGATCTGTGTTCGTATGAATATCACTCCTGACTATGACTATCATTCATTTTCCTTTTTAACTTTCCACTAAACCCTCGATTTCCGTTTGTGCCTCATTTCTACCTTCTCCTATCCATCTTTCTCCCCTTCTCCTATCCATCTTTCTCCCCTTCTCCTATCCATCTTTCTCCCCTTCTCCTATCCTCTTTCTCCCCTTCTCCTATCCCTCTTTCTCCCCTTCTCCTATCTCTCTTTCTCCCCTTCTCCTATCCCTCTTTCTCCCCTTCTCCTATCCCTCTTTCACCCCTTCTCCTTTCCCTGTTTATACCCCTCTCCTCTGCCTCTTTCTCCCCATCTCCTTTGGCTCTTTTTCCCCATCTCCTCTCCCTCTTTCTCCCCATCTCCTCTGCCTCTTTCTCCCCATCTCCTCTGCCTCTTTCTCCCCATCTCCTTTGGCTCTTTATCCCCATCTCCTCTGCCTCTTTCTCCCCATCTCCTTTGGCTCTTTTTCCCCATCTCCTCTGCCTCTTTCTCCCCATCTCCTCTGCCTCTTTCTCCCCATCTACTCTGCCTCTTTCTCCCCATCTACTCTGCCTCGTTCTTTCTCCCCTTCTCCTCTGCCTCTTTCTCCTCTTCTTCTCTCCCTGTTTATTCCCTTCTGCACTATCCATTTTCTCCCTTTCTCCTATCCTTCTTTCTCCCATTTCTCTTGTACCCATCTTGCTCCACTCGAGATCTGTACTCTCTGCTCTCTTTTTTTCATACAAGTAATTTTCTTACTGGATGCAGTCATATCCCTCGCTTCGCGGTCTAGATGCATCCCGGCAACAAAATGTATCGTTTCATTTTTTCGCGCAATCATTTGGCAGCAGGAATTATCTTTTTTAAAAATAATTGCTTTAATTTATTTGGGAGAAATGGAGCAGTTAATGTTTGTAAAGCATCCTGGATATTCACACTGTAGCCCCACCATAGCGAAATATCCCCAAGAGGAATCCTATTATTTCTGTTCGCATTCATATTTCATTTTCCTGTCGCAGTTTCTGCCGCTCGCAGATTTTTCAATTGCCAGACGGCGGTCCAGAAGCCAGCGCAGTGTGGGTTGAATTGCAAACTAAAATTATTTTTAGCACATCTATATATTTGTGTTACGCATCGTTTGCGAATATGCTCAATATTTGTTCGGTCATCTGTTTGTGTCGCACATTAATACACTGTACACGATTTTTGCAGACTTATATTTTCTTAGCGAGAGTTCAGCATTAGTGTTTATTATCTACGTTGGATTAAATTATTCAATAATTGTCTTGCATCACTGTTTTTCCTATTAACAACAAATTGGAAAATTGGCATTCTACTTCTAGTAGTATGGAAGAGGATTTCATTCCTCTATAAAAGAAAAAAACATGATAGACTCATTTTGCACGAATTTCACTAAGGAAAATCTTCAATATATGTGCCCATCCGCACTTGCTACTAACCAGTCAGCAGTCTGGCCAGTAGTATCTGCTCTGACATCGTCTCAAGATTAAGGTATATTTTTGGTTGCTCGTGTGTACGTTTCCTATCCGTTTCTTAAGTTTCTTAACTAAAGAAAGTTTAGTGTTCAGTTCTAGCATTTTTAATTTCTCAACTGTTAATAGTACGTAGTTTTTTGTTTAATTTAGTATTTACAATTACAACTAATATGTGTCACAGCGAGAATACTACCCTCGTAGCTAAAATCATGTCAGGAACCGAATAGAAAATCCCAACATAATCGCATCAGGAACCGTAGCTAGGGCACGTGCCGAAGCTAGGTAGATGCGAAATTATATAGCAGCTGGACCCTAGCTGGAATCGCAGCAACAACCGTAGCTAGAATTGCGGCAAGACCATGGCTAGAAGCACAGCAACAACCGTAGCTAGAATCGTATCAGGAACCCGTAGTTAGAATCGTATCAGGAACCCGTAGCTAGAATCGTATCAGGAACCCGTAGCTAGAATCGTATCAGGAACCCGTAGTTAGAATCGTATCAGGAACCCGTAGCTAGAATCGTATCAGGATCCCGTAGTTAGAATCGTATCAGGAACCCGTAGCTAGAATCGTATCAGGAACCCGTAGCTAGAATCGTATCAGGAACCCGTAGTTAGAATCGTATCAGGAACCCGTAGTTAGAATCGTATCAGGATCCCGTAGCTAGAATCGTATCAGGAACCCGTAGTTAGAATCGTATCAGGATCCCGTAGTTAGAATCGTATCAGGAACCCGTAGTAAGAATCGTATCAGGATCCCGTAGCTAGAATCGTATCAGGATCCCGTAGTTAGAATCGTATCAGGATCCCGTAGCTAGAATCGTATCAGGATCCCGTAGCTAGAATCGTATCAGAAACCCGTAGTTAGAATCGTATCAGGAACCCGTAGTTAGAATCGTGTCAGGAACCCGTAGTTAGAATCGTATCAGGATCCCGTAGTTAGAATCGTATCAGGATCCCGTAGCTAGAATCGTATCAGGATCCCGTAGCTAGAATCGTATCAGGATCCCGTAGCTAGAATCGTATCAGGATCCCGTAGCTAGAATCGTATCAGGAACCCGTAGTTAGAATCGTATCAGGATCCCGTAGCTAGAATCGTATCAGGATCCCGTAGCTAGAATCGTATCAGGATCCCGTAGCTGGAATCGTATCAGGATCCCGTAGCTAGAATCGTATCAGGATCCCGTAGTTAGAATCGTATCAGGATCCCGTAGCTAGAATCGTATCAGGATCCCGTAGCTAGAATCGTATCAGGAACCCGTAGTTAGAATCGTATCAGGAACCCGTAGTTAGAATCGTATCAGGAACCCGTAGTTAGAATCGTATCAGGATCCCGTAGCTAGAATCGTATCAGGAACCCGTAGTTAGAATCGTATCAGGATCCCGTAGTTAGAATCGTATCAGGATCCCGTAGCTAGAATCGTATCAGGATCCCGTAGCTAGAATCGTATCAGGATCCCGTAGCTAGAATCGTATCAGGAACCCGTAGTTAGAATCGTATCAGGAACCCGTAGTTAGAATCGTATCAGGAACCCGTAGTTAGAATCGTATCAGGATCCCGTAGTTAGAATCGTATCAGGAACCCGTAGTTAGAATCGTATCAGGAACCCGTAGTCAGAATCGTATCAGGAACCCGTAGTTAGAATCGTATCAGGATCCCGTAGTTAGAATCGTATCAGGAACCCGTAGTTAGAATCGTATCAGGATCCCGTAGTTAGAATCGTATCAGGATCCCGTAGCTAGAATCGTAAAATTCCAGCAGGAATCGAAGCAGGCGGTCTCCTCCTCAATTCCTCAGATCAGCAGCCTGGACATGCCTGGCAATCTGCGCCTAACCGATTACGGACGTTTGGAACGCGACGACGATCTGCGAGTAGCCAACGACCCGGCCAAGCCTAACGGAGGCAGCAAGCTGCGAGTGTGCTTCCTGTGGACCCGCATGTTCATGCTTGCCAAGCCCAGGCCAGGCCTGACCTTCAAAACTGCATTCGCGGTTAAGCCTAATTTGCTCATACGCGAACTGGACCTGGCATCGTCTTCGTCCGCCAATTCGACATCAACAGCGGCTTCATCGTCTGGCAGTGACGCCAAGTGGAGCTGGGGATTTGTAGTCTCAGAGCAGCCTCAGTCAGGCTCGGCCAAGGACCAGCCCGAGAAGGTGAACTTTCTCTTCTTCGCCAAGACTCGAGACGCTAGGGCGCGCTGGTTGGAGGCCTTTCAGCGAGCTAAAGACGACGTGGCGCCCGCCAACTACAATGCAAACGGCTATTTTTTCGAAAGACGCACCCTAGACGCGCCGGCTATGTGTACAGTCTGCAACAAGCTCATTCACGGCTGCTTCTTTCAGGGCTACAAATGCCGCAAGTCTGGCCACACCGTGCACAAGCAGTGCATTCCCAACAAACCTATTTCACCGCCATCTTTTGCCAATCAGCAGGGTGCGTGTTTTATCTGGCTGTGCATGTCTAACCCACCTGGAACAGGCAGCCCTGCAACCCTGAACCATCCCTGCATGTCTAACCCACATGGAACAGGCAGCCCTGCAACCCTGAACCATCCCTGCATGTCTAACCCACATGGAACAGGCAGCCCTGCATTCCTGAACCATCCCTGCATGTCTAACCCACCTGGAACAGGCAGCCCTGCAACCCTGAACCATCCCTGCATGTCTAACCCACCTGGAACAGGCAGCCCTGCAACCTGAACCATCCCTGCATGTCTAACCCACATGGAACAGGCAGCCCTGCAACCCTTAACCATCCCTGCATGTCTAACCCACATGGAACAGGCAGCCCTGCAACCCTTAACCATCCCTGCATGTCTAACCCACATGGAACAGGCAGCCCTGCATCCCTGAACCATCCCTGCATGTCTAACCCACATGGAACAGGCAGCCCTGCAACCCTGCAACCCTGAACCATCCCTGCATGTCTAACCCACATGGAACAGGCAGCCCTGCAACCTGAACCATCCCTGCATGTCTAACCCACATGGAACAGGCAGCCCTGCAACCTTAAACCATCCCAGCATGTCTAACCCACCTGGAACAGGGAGGCAGAGCAGGCAGCCATCTATCCAGAATCTTAGATTACTTCGCAAATCCCAAAGGCAAGTGCAGTGAGAAAGAAAATCCTCACAGCTTTACTGTAAAAATTCCTGAACCTTTCTTCAAGGCTTCTCCTTCGGCGCGCGGCCTCAGTCGCTGATGTCGCCGGCGCCGCCGCGCAGTCCCCAGACTCAGGTTGCTAGGCGGGACACCATCAGCTACGTGGCGCCGAGTCCTTCAGTGTCGCAGGATCCGGGCAGCAATAGTCCGCGCTCGCCGATGCCATCGTCAATTGTCGCCGCGCCCAACGACCAACGAGCATCGATTCAGGCCGCTGCCGGCGTTTCTCCTGCCTGGAGCGATTATTACGTCGGCGTGATGGTTCGAGACGACGCGCGCGACGCCCTGCTGTCCAGACCCTCCGGAACATTTCTGGTGCGCGAGAGTCAGGGCAACGGGGAATACGCTGTGTCCCTCAGGCACGGCGATGTTGTCAAGCACATGCGCATCCTCCGGTCCCCGAATGGCTACCGCTTGGGCGAGACCAGGAACTTTGCAACTGCACCGGAACTCATTGCATTCTACTGGTAAGATCTTGACAACCGCTGCCTGCTGTGTGAGATCATTGTGTAACAGCTAACCATCCATCCACTGCCTGCTGTGTGAGCTCATTGTGTAACAGCTAACCATCCATCCACTGCCTGCTGTGTGAGCTCATTGTGTAACAGCTAACCATCCATCCACTGCCTGCTGTGTGAGCTCATTGTGTAACAGCTAACCATCCATCCACTGCCTGCTGTGTGAGCTCATTGTGTAACAGCTAACCATCCATCCACTGCCTGCTGTGTGAGCTCATTGTGTAACAGATAACCATCCATCCACTGCCTGCTGTGTGAGCTCATTGTGTAACAGATAACCATCCATCCACTGCCTGCTGTGTGAGCTCATTGTGTGACAGATAACCATCCATCCACTGCCTGCTGTGTGAGCTCATTGTGTAACAGATAACCATCCATCCACTGCCTGCTGTGTGAGCTCATTGTGTGACAGATAACCATCCATCCACTGCCTGCTGTGTGAGCTCATTGTGTAACAGATAACCATCCATCCACTGCCTGCTGTGTGAGCTCATTGCGTGACAGATAACCATCCATCCACTGCCTGCTGTGTGAGCTCATTGTGTGACAGATAACCCTCCATCCACTGCCTGCTGTGTGAGCTCATTGTGTGACAGATAACCCTCCATCCACTGCCTGCTGTGTGAGCTCATTGTGTGACAGATAACCCTCCAGTCTAGGGTTCTGTGTCGCTCCTAAAAGCCTTTTAATCATTTTCAGCTCCAACAGTCTTCGCGAATGCTTCAGTGAGTTAGACTGCAAACTGGAGATTCCATTCAAACAGCAGCATCAGCAGCAGCAGCAGCAGCAGGCCAGGCAGTCAGTTCGCAAGGCATCTGGCACTGTGCTGGGCTGGGCGCCGGTTATTCGCGAATACAGCGCGCCGCCCTCGTCTGGTCACGTGAGCCTCAGCATAGGCGAGATAGTTGCTGTGCTGTCACAGGAGGGCAGCCTGTGGTCGGGCCGCAAGCTGAATGGCCAGGTAGGCCTATTCCCAGCCGATTCTGTTGGGCAGTTGAGCGCTTCGCCTATCGAGTGAGCTGGTCACAAACTGCAAAGTGCAAAATTGGTGCACTGCGCACATGCTGTACTCAAGTGTCATCAATTAAAATTCTTCAATGTCCTGCTTTATATAGCGTGTGCACGCAATATTTTACAATATGATGTCTATGTATTTTTTAGAATCCACTCATCGCGCAGAAGTTTTCTTATTTCAGATTCATGCATAACGATTATTATTGTTTAGATTTTCACATGTTTTAACAAATGCTGACTGACTACTCACAGTAGGCGCAGGTCAGTGTTATTCATTTAAAACGCATGCGTTATACATTATTTACTCGCGCGAACTTTGTGAAACTGACTATTCTTAAAGTGTCTATTTCTTGCAACTAGCTCGGATAAAATCCTATTTTTCCCTTCTGCCCTCTCTCCTGCTCCCATCGTACCACCAGGGATAAAATTGTATCGGCCTCGGCATCGGCCGTAAAATTACATTTCCAAGAAAGTCTTCTAAACTAGCTAGCTTGCCTGCAGGACTCCCGGCGACTCCCATTTTAAACTTCAGAAGAAGATTCAGCACTCGCAACTGCGGCTATGGAAGATGCGGGCATTCTTATGGAAAAATCCTGTGAGCCACATGGGCCAATAGGCAGTTATTTTTGGGAGATAAAAGACAACAGGAGAAACAGTTCTTTACTAATTTATATTATCGTCTGTCTACTAAGTTACGTAGTTATTAGTAGTTAGAAGCCAAGAAACATTTCTCGTGCAAGGTACGCGAGTGAAAACGATTACGCAACATAATTTTAACAGTTGGTGATATTAAGCCACAGTGAAATACATCAGTTGCTGTAATTATTGCTGGTTGTGGAAAACGTTATAAAAAATATCCCTAAGCTTTTTTGGACGCCCTAGTATGTACTTGATAATAAAATTGAAAGTTGAGAAATTAAACAAACATCGATCTGCTAATTTTAAGGGGGCCATTGGCAGAATGCTTAGAATGTACATACAACCTTAGTCATCTGTGGTGCTGTAAAGAAAAGTGCATTGCTTGGATCTAGCCAGCGGGCAATGCTACTCACGAGAGAGCGTTTATAAATGTGAGGGGGTAGTGCAAACGCGCTACTTAAGGAGGGGTTTCGGGCAGGTAACAACAGCTTTTACAACAAGGAGCTGAGCTGCAAGCCTTTACAACCTGTGATTAAATCAAATAAAACTGAAAGTTATTATGCAATACAACGAATCGGAACAGAAATTGGAATCACACGCTCACATGTGTGACAATACTTATGCCGTGTTTTAAAAGTCTACTCTAAACATTTTGTGACCAGCGTCATACCTGAAGTGTTCAAAAAACAGATTGTACGAATTTTAGAAAATACTAGAGCCACAATAAAATTAGGTGGTGCGGGTGCTTTTGATTTAGGATTCCGGTCAGATTTGCGTGAATTTCTACGAGCGTAGTGCATTGGCAGCTCTACCTGATTTAAGAATTAATTGAGCTGAGCGCAGTGTGAGCAAAAATAGCTGGATAATGACCAACGTGAGCCTTGATGGAAAATTATTTTACTCAGATCGCATCTGTATTGCGACTTTAGCCGTCACGAGGGACCAAGTGAGTTCTCCAGATTTAAAAAAAATGTAGTTTTTGAATGTATTTTCATTGCCAAATTTTTTTAAAACTAAGCTTTTCCTCCGAAAGCTGGCTCTGAGGGCAAAGAACCATCGCGAATCATCACAATATCTTAATACGAGTGCCCCGATCTCTTTCCTACATTTGCATCCATAAACAAGTTCTGCAGCAAGTGAAAATCTGCGTCCAAGTCTTGGTGTCCGGTCTGTTCAGGAACACCTAGCTCGCTCAACCTGCTCAGTGCGAATTTCCGTGCGTGTCGTCCGGAATGACGCCTGGCACAATCTCGTTGCCCTCCTTCGGATAATAGACCACTATGGACATGAATATGGTGATGAAGTAGATGACGAAGAACAGCCGGTCTAGCACCATGGCAACCGAGCGCCACTCCTGCACCGTGCGCCCGACTCGCTCCTTGCTCTCGTGCAGTCGCTGTATGTAGCGCAGGGCTTTTACGATGTCGCGTAGATCCTTGGCCAGGGTATTCAACTTGCGTCTGGCTAGCGGCTCCATCGCCAACAGGGCAGGCGCCATCAGCTGCTGCTGCTGCAGCTGCGGGCAGTTGGAGTAGAAGCCAGGCTGGATGAAGGAGGCCAGGGAATGATCTGGTGGACCTGAAGTTCCGTTGATGCGGCCTAAGTTGTAGGGTGGCGCTGTGATGAGCAGCTGCTGCTTCTGCTGCTGCTGCTGTTGAATTGGCGGTAGCTGCTGCATCTGGAGGTCTGAATCTTGCTTTTGCTGCTGCTGCGGCAGTCGCGGCTTTGCCGACAGAGTGACAAACAACAGACGAGCTCCGTGTTCGATTGCCAACTGCAAGAAGAGATTGAAAATGTTTAAATGGAGTCAGAAGTAACAATAATAAAATTTTTTTGTTTGGTTTATGGTTAATAACTAACAATCATGGTCTCAGGCCCCCGGAGAATCTTAAGGTAGTATTTCGAGCTCGTAGCTCCGACTCACCTTTTTCAGCCAGCGCGGCACCTCCTGACGATTGTCGCCACGGAAGTGAAAATTGACCACAATGACTGACAGAAATGTGGAGAGCGTGATGATGCCCATGTTCAGGCAATAGTATTGGCCTAAAATCAGACAGAGTGGGTCATTGTTCGCGCTTTAATTCGATTGTAACACTCCGTGCGACCATCAATAAAAAGAAAATATTTGCTCACTTCAGTTTCTTGGAAACTCACCAATCAGTGGAAACGAGTCCGATGCAGACGGGGTCTGACCTTCGAGCAGCAGCATGAGCAGGAAGAATGCGACAAAGATGTTCATGCCTGGAGGAGGTGTGCTAGAAAGTTAATTGCATCCGTAAAACAACGGATATGTGTGACATACACGTACACCTATACGCTATACCCTGTGGGGTGAGTTGTTTTACTACCAACGGCTATTTATCTGTCGCAGCAATGGTACTCTTGCACACCAGCTATTTTTAGTTCGTAAATAAAAGTACTCGTCTCATCTTGCCGAAATTCACTAACATTGGTGGCAGCGGTGGGATGCGAAATGAAATTCAATCCAAGTGGCATAAAATAACTAGCCCGAGGCGCAACCATTACAACATAAGGTTGACACATAAACCACAGTGAACCGTCTCACCAGCATCTCATATTTCAGCTCACCCAGCACCATCTTTGCCGGTGTCTCCGGTGGCAGCCAGAACAGCACCAGGGTCAGGGAGGACAGCAGACAGCAGGGTAGAATGAGGATCAGGGTTGAGAATGCGGTGTGGCGTCGCATCCACAGCCAGAAGGTGATGTCAACGTATGGCTCCGGGCAGCAGGGATACACCTGCTCCTTGAACTGGGCCGTGTGGTTAAGAATCTCCCACTCTGGGCTGTCAACCATGCCTTCAACGTCGAAGGCTGTCATGTTGCGATAGTAGGAGATGTTTACTCGCCACCTGGTGAAAGAGATTCGAGCACATAGTCAGCTTATGAAGCACATCCTGACTGTTCCATGATGATAATTAATACTCCCTGCTTACCCATCGTAAGTCCAGGGTCCGAATTTGAGCCAGCAGACCTGTTTATCAAATGGGAAGTACTTGATTTTTATCTCGCAGGCACTCTTATAGATGGCCATCGGGTGCCACTCCACAGTGCCATTGTGGTGAACCTTTGCCGCGCAGTCGCGTCTCTCTTCAAGTCTTTCGTCGGCGCTGGAATCGGATTTTTGTTGGCGAGGTCTTTAGTTGGAGAATGGGATAATTGTGGGAAATAAAGAGGCCTTAACTCACTAGTTGTACAATGCAATATCCGGCAGCCAGAGCTTGCTGGTCGGTATGTGAAGAAACTTGATGCCAGACTCCTCCTCGGGCTCCCAGCGCAGGTGATAGTCCACCCATTGCTGTGGCAGGTTCACGATTGAGTTGTTGGGAATCTGGTTGCTACTTTTGCTATTCTATTTTATCGGTTAATGTTGCAACTGTACAGCAACTATAATATTGAATTTCATTATTAGTGATGACAAGAACGGTCGATAGTAAAACTGAGCAGGTAGACAAGGTGGACATTGAGTTGACAGGGGAGAGGTTGAGTAGATAGTGAAGACGGAATGGGTCTCGACTCACGTAGAGCGATATGACGCTGACAGTGAGGACCTGCTCCATCTCGTTCAGGTCCAGAATCTGCACCAGGCGCAGGCCAAACTGCACAGTGATCTGCTGGATCGGAATGCGACTAGAATTGGCGCCCTTCTCGCGCGGCCGCAGGATCTTCGGCGTGCCGCCATCCGGGTCGGTGTCCACCACCGGCCGGCTCTTCTTGTCGTAGTCGCGCAGCAGCTCCTGGATGAGGTTCTTCTCCGCCATTTTCACCCGACGGCCGGAGTGATGACCGGGGCCGGACCGGCTAGACAGCTGGGCAGGTGAGAAGTCGGACTCAACTAGGGAGGTAGCGTCGCTCACTGGAGCCAGCAGCAGCAGCAGCAGAAACAGCGATGTTAGAGACAGTCGGTGTTGCCGGGGCGGCCTTATTTTTGTAGATTCTGGAGTGATTTTTGTTAACTTGATGAGAATTTTCTGACAAGCAGAGCACACGTGGATACATTCATACAGTGTTGTTCATCTGCCAAGCTCATGTTCTGGCATGCGGTTGGTCCTTGATCAAGCGGACTTCAAGGACAGTTGAAATAGATTCAGGCCTTTGCAATTTGATTGGCCAAAGAGAATTTTGAAGGCTGATTTCGAACAATTAAGAGTGAGAAACTTTTGACCCAAAAAAATTCTTCCGAGTGCGCAAGGTTAACATGAGCTCGCAAAGCCTGTGCAAACAGGCTGTAGAACACGAAGCCGATTTCCCAAATTGTTGCAGGCCCTGTCGAGTTGGTTCGGTAGCAGCATACACTATAGCAGCACTTTGATTAATGACCAGTTGGCTAGCTGCAGACAGCAACCACTCGGCTATTTCGCCAGCGAATTGTGTGCGCCTTGCAACTTGCATCGACCTTGAATTGTGTGCCGACCGCTGCGTCCGTGGCGGGAGGAACAGGCCCTCAAGCACCGCTTCTCAAGAACCCAATCAATCCCCATTGGGGATCTGGCGGTTTGAGTTCGCGCACTCAAAAGATCGTTGGGTGGCTTTTTCATTCCGCACCGATCCTGGACTCGGGTATCGTAAAATTCCGAATTGCTGCTCTACGAGAGAGAATCTTTGACTTCCAATATGACTTGTTTCCTGACAGTAAAATGAGACCTCCATTTCGTGGATTATTAATCGCCGAATTATGCGAACGTCGATGTGAAAGCCTTCATTGACTCGAGTGTTGCTTGCACTCATGCACTTGACGCCCCTGGACCCAGGCCCCAAGGCGCAGTGAACTTGTACACTGTCCGCGGATGAAAATATTACAGGGAGCTGTGAGCATTGACGCAGACTTTAGCGAGTCGATTCTGCGACTAGCGAGATGCTATTTTACCTACTCAGCTGAATCCTGAGCACACATGCATGCCATAAGCAGGAACACACTCACACAATTATCTGCACCGGCTTTCTCATCGCAGATTAACACTCTCACTTTAGCTTGTGATTGGGTTGGCCCTCAAGGGCGTGAGTGGAAAAGTGGTTACCGCGTTTGCCTCTCACACCAAGGTCCCTGAGTTCGATTCCGCGGCGAGGGTTTGAGGGCTTGTCGTGCAATTTACGCCATTGAGGGCCAACCTCCAATACACAGTGAGAGTGTACACTGCCACACGATGAGAAACTCAGGGCGGATGTACACACCCGTGTGAGCGTGTGCCTGCGTACGGTATCTGTGCGCGTGTGTGCTCAGGAGTCAGCGGAATGGGAGAATGGTGAATGCCTTCCCGCTAGCTGCGAGTCTAGTGTTACCAATCGGTTGCCAGCAGCCCTCCTGCAATAATTATTATTGGCCCTTAAAGTGCGTAAATACGGGCTCGTAGCATTACGATCCCCCAAGCCCTCTCTCCGCGGCCTGCGACATGAACTAGCGTCACCGTCACACCTAACCTTTGACACCTGAGTAAGACTCACCTGCCAAGCAGCTTTCCGGCCGCCGGGGTGGCAGCGTCGACCGATAATGCAGCATGCCGCAGCCGCGGCAACTAATGTCCCAGCACAGCAGCCAAGCGCTGCCCGCTCGCCCAATCTACGGCTTGACTGGTTGAGCACAGCTGAGCTGCGGCCAGGGCAAAAGTCCGAGCAGGGAACTCTCAGTTCGCAGAAGCATCGCCAACCGGTTTTCAACCCGCTTTCCTCCGCCAAAGCCGTCGCTGCCTCAATAAAGGCGGCGCTGCCACCCCCACCCCAGCTCAGCAACCCCAGCCTTGCCCTCCCGCCTCCTTCTCCCACCGGCCCCTGTTCCAAGCATTTTTTAAAGTTTTCCTCATCCATTCCCATCACGCCACACGTGTGTGTGGGATCGGGACAGAATATAGAGAGAGAAACGGGCTGCTCTCTTTCTCCCTTCCGACTAGGCGGGTTTCTCTCTCGCAGTTGGTCAGTGAGTTTGGATTTTCTTCCCGACTGCTACCCGGCCCTTCTCCCAGCAGCTCCTCATTCGGGGGGGGGCAGTTTGCTTAAAGTTGGTTAAGACTGAGGACAGGACAGAGAGAGAAAGACGTTGGGAGGAGATACGGGAAGAGAAGAGGGGAAGAGAGCGAGAAAACTGGGAAGATGAGGAGCTGCATGTACTCACTTTTCCGCCTCATCTCATTCCACCAGCCCCCACCCATAGCGCGAAGCTTTCATTTCGCCGAACTCTGTCCTATAATCCCACCCAAAGCAATCTCCCTGCCCACCCAGGCGGCCAAATCTTGAGGCCTATTTGTAGCTACTGAATTGGGAGTGGAAAGAAAAGGACTCACTACCAGAACTGGGGATTTGAGAAGGGAGGGCCAGGCATACGGGATCCGCTCAAGGGGATCCTGAAGGATGGGGATGTGTATATTCTAGGGAAAGTTCATCCACTTCTTGCAGGGGAGCGCGGGTGTTGCGGCAGGAAATTACACACCTGGCTAGGGCTGACAAAGCTAAGGCAGGAAATTGAAGGTGTGGCACCCTGTACCCAGTCCATAGACTGGACAGCTGTAAGGCAAATAATTGACGACATGATTTTAAACATGACATTATTTTATTTTGACGTAAGAAACTTTCAATGAATTGGTGACAAAAATAGCAAGCCACACATTTGGTGTATTTGAGGCATTAAAATGCTTAGTAATTTCTTTCATAGTCAGACAGAAAACAAACTGGGATATTACCATACAATGAATCAGGGGACTTTAAAACAACTGGGACTAACTAACTGTTTGCCTGCTTGACTAACAAATTGCAAATAAATAAATGCGTAAAAGCGTTTGATCCATTTTGTGGATCAGGGACAGGTCTTTCAGATCCCAATTCGAGGATCAGGGACAGGTCTTTTAGATCCCAATTCGAGGATCAGGGACATGACTTTCAGATCCCAATTCAAGGATCAGGGACAGGTGTTTCAGATCCCAATTCAAGGATCAGGGACAGGTGTTTCAGATCCCAATTCGAGGATCAGGGACAGGTCTTTCAGATCATAATTCGAGGATCAGGGACAGGTCTTTCAGATCCCAATTCGAGGATCAGGGACATGACTTTCAGATCCCAATTCGAGGATCGGGGACAGGTCTTTCAGATCCCAATTCGAGGATCAGGGACAGGTCTTCTATCCAAAAGTCATTCGATCATCCGTCATTCGTCGTGATCAGAGTCAAAGGCCGATGCCCCCGGCACCTCCGCCGCTATCGCAGAATTCCAGAGCCTGGTCCAACAGAGGCCTATCGGACCGAATACCGCCAGCGGCGCCAACTGAGACGCACCTGGCGTAGGCGGCGGCCAGCAGTCGGTCGTAGACTCCGTGCCCGCCGCCTGAGCTGACGCCTTTGGATGTGGCAGCGGCGGCCAGTTTTCGGCACTTCATCAGCTGCAGCAGCTGGGCGCGAGTCACCGCAGGCGGAGCTCGCTCGTCGGCCAGGGCGTCTTTCATAGCCGACAGGCTGCGATCGATCAGCCAGCGAAGATCCTCGTCGACGAGGCAGCCCCGGTTCTCGGTGCCGCGCAGGCAGCAATGCAAAGGCAGCAGGCGCTCCCAGTCGGCTGCGTCGATGGCCAAGTCAAGGGCGCGGCGCATGTGGGCGGCGAAGCAGCCGGACCTGTCGATGTCTTCGCTGGGCAGGCGCCAGACACCGTTGAACAGGTTGGTTGGGCGGCGGTCCTGCGGATCGGCAATATTAGGAATTTAGATTAGGGATTTTAGAAAACAACTGGGAATTGAAAAGTTTCCTAAGATCCCATTTCTTGAGGATAAAAAATGAAGACTAGGATAAGAATCTGGATCATGATAGGGATATCTGAGATACCAAGTTGAGGACCATGATAGGGATATCTGAGATCCCAAGTTGAGGATCGTGATAGGGATATCTGAGATCCCAAGTTGAGGATCATGATAGGGATATCTGGAATCCCAAGTTGAGGATCAGGATAAGAATATCTGAGATCCCAAGTTGAGGAACATGATAGGGATATCTGAGATCCCAAGTTGAGGATCAGTAATGGGAGTTAAGGATCTCTGTTTGAGAACCAGGAGGGAGATTGCCACTCACCTGGAACAGTCCGGGGCAGGGCATGTGTGCCAGTCGCTGCCAGCCGATGCCAGGATCTCCAGGACCCAGCAGGAGGTCGCGCGCCTCCCGACGCTTACCCACCCGCAGCCGGAGTCGGGCCAACAGGCAGGCCGCCTTGTAGTGATGTGGCAGCCTGGCCAGCAGGTCGGCCAGTTGTTCCGCTGCCATGGCAACGCAGCGGGCCAATCGGCGAGCCAGCAGCTCCTCCGGTCGGGGCGCCGATTCGCCACAGACGCGAGCGGCTTCCGTCAGAAGCGAGTCAACAGTCGACACAACGTCCAATTGGTCGTCCAGACACTGTCGAGCCGCCTCGGTGGCGTCGGCAACCACGTTAACTGGGGAATCAGCTTGCTCATCGACTGCAGCGCTGCAGCCATCGAGCTTGGACCTCTTAGCGGCCGCTCTGCAAGCAAAATAAACTTATTCTCAATACTGGAATTGGCACTTCATTTGGTGACAGCAGACACACAGCCAGCGAAGAGGCATTTCCCCATTCCGCTGACTCCTGAGCACACACGCACACAGATACCGTACGCAGGCACACGCTCACACACATTGCAAATGAATGTGGCCTCGCCGCGGAATCGAGCTCAGGGACATTGGTGCGAGAGGCAAGCTCGTTAGACAGCTCTGCCCCACACTCCCCTCTACTTACCTCAGCTAATGATGAAATCTATATTTATAGGCTTATATATAAGTTCCATTATCTACTTATAGTAGCGAGGTATATAAATTTTTACAAGAAACACGGCTCTGCGGCACACTGCTATCACCTGGCTCGTCCTCCGCCCGCAAGTCGACGCTTCCCTTCGCCGACTCCGCCAACGCCGCCCCCGCCGCCGCCTCCGCCGCCTACAAGAGCGTCGCGACGTTGAAAAGCCGAGTTAGCCAATTCAAGCAGTCGAGCCTCAACCCAATACAAGCTGACCGAAGCCTGAGTCTTAGACTTTGCCATGTCCGCAGACTTTGGCCGAGGTAGAAACAGCAGCAGCTGCTTACAGACTACAGCCAACTGTCTGTACTGCATCTCCAGCGCTTCAACAGCTAGCCTGGGCGTGCTGCCATACGAGGTGCTGATCTTCTTCGGGTAGCGGGCGCCACTCAGTCGCAGGTCAGCCGCCGCGGTCGCGTAGTAACCAAGGCAACAGTCAGGAGAGGCGTCTCCAGCTTTCTCGCTGCACTTGCCCAGCATGTAATTGTACAGCCAGCTCTCGCACTCCTCACCGGCCTCGCGCAGCTCCGGATCGCTGGCCACCGACGCTGCCTGCAGGTGTGGAGGCGACTCATACAGGATCCCATCCTCTGTCCCATCTCATACGAGGGGATCCCATCCATTGCGGCACAGAGATCTTACGGTAAGCCTCTGGGACTGCATGTGAGGGATCCTCACGACGATCTCATTCCATCTCATACAGGATCCCATCCTCTGTCCCATCTCATACAGAATCCCATCTTCTGTCCTATCTCATACAGGATCCCATCCTCTGTCCCATCTCATACAGAATCCCATCTTCTGTCCTATCTCATACAGGATCCCATCCTCTGTCCCATCTCATACAGAATCCCATCCTCTGTCCCATCTCATACAGAATCACATCCTCTGTCCTATCTCATACAGGATCCCATCCTCTGTCCCATCTCATACAGAATCCCATCTTCTGTCCCATCTCATACAGGATCCATCCTCTGTCCCACCTCATACAGGATCCCATCTTCTGTCCCATCACATACAGAATCCCATCCTCTGTCCCATCTCATACAGGATCCCATCTTCTGTCCCATCTCATATAAGAACCCACACTGTCTATCTCATATAAGATACCACACTGTCTATCTCATATAAGATCCCACACTGTCTATCTCATATAAGATCCCACACTGTCTATCTCAGATAAGATCCAACACTGTCTATCTCATATAAGATCCAACACTGTCTATCTCATATAAGATCCAACACTGTCTATCTCATATAAGATCCAACACTGTCTATCTCATATAAGATCCCACACTGTCTATCTCATATAAGATCCAACACTGTCTATCTCAGATAAGATCCCACACTGTCTATCTCAGATAAGATCCAACACTGCCTATCTCATATAAGATCCCACACTGTCTATCTCAGATAAGATCCAACACTGCCTATCTCATATAAGATCCCACAGTCTATCTCATATAAGATACCACACTGTCTATCTCATATAAGATCCCACACTGTCTATCTCAGATAAGATCCAACACTGCCTATCTCAGATAAGATCCAACACTGTCTATC
This sequence comes from Macrostomum hystrix, assembly GCA_950097015.1. NCBI lineage: Eukaryota > Metazoa > Platyhelminthes > Macrostomidae > Macrostomum > Macrostomum hystrix. The sequence continues at coordinate 5,452,544 of CATNEN010000034.1, read as the reverse complement.
TCAGATAAGATCCAACACTGCCTATCTCAGATAAGATCCCACACTGTCTATCTCATATAAGATCCAACACTGTCTATCTCAGATAAGATCCCACACTGTCTATCTCAGATAAGATCCAACACTGCCTATCTCAGATAAGATCCCACACTGTCTATCTCAGATAAGATCCAACACTGCCTATCTCATATAAGATCCCACACTGTCTATCTCATATAAGATCCCACACTGTCTATCTCAGATAAGATCCAACACTGCCTATCTCAGATAAGATCCAACACTGTCTATCTCAGATAAGATCCAACACTGTCTATCTCAGATAAGATCCCACACTATCTATCTCAGATAAGATCCAACACTGCCTATCTCAGATAAGATCCCACACTGTCTATCTCAGATAAGATCCCACACTGTCTATCTCAGATAAGATCCAACACTGCCTATCTCATATAAGATCCCACACTGTCTATCTCATATAAGATCCAACACTGCCTATCTCATATAAGATCCCACACTGTCTATCTCATATAAGATCCCCACTGTCTATCTCATATAAGATCCCACACTGTCTATCTCAGATAAGATCCAACACTGCCTATCTCAGATAAGATCCAACACTGTCTATCTCAGATAAGATCCAACACTGTCTATCTCAGATAAGATCCCACACTATCTATCTCAGATAAGATCCAACACTGCCTATCTCAGATAAGATCCCACACTGTCTATCTCAGATAAGATCCAACACTGTCTATCTCAGATAAGATCCAACACTGCCTATCTCAGATAAGATCCAACACTGCCTATCTCAGATAAGATCCAACACTGCCTATCTCAGATAAGATCCCACACTGTCTATCTCAGATAAGATCCAACACTGCCTATCTCAGATAAGATCCCACACTATCTCATACAAAAAAATATCAGTCTCCCACCGTAGGCTTACCTGGGCAAAAGACTCCCTGGCCAGGCGCAGCATCGGCAGCAGCCACTCGGCCACCAGCTCCGGGAGCTGTCCTCGCCTCTCCAGCTGACTCGTGTGTGAGTGCAGCTCATAGGCCAGCAGGCCTCGCTCAGTCAGCAGCTTCGGGCAGCGCGGATTCAACAACAGGGCCTGGTTGAATGAGCGCAGGCAGGCCAGCGAGTACTTGCGGCTGATGCTGCTGCTGTTGCTGCCATCCTGAAGGTTGAGCTTCTGTTGAAGCCGGCTGCACCTCGCTAGGGCCATGCCTGAGGGATGTGGTTTGCAAGCTCACTCCGTAATGTACTCTGTGAGATCCCATTCTAAATCTCATATGAGATGTCATTCCAAATCTCATGTGAGATCCCATTCTAAATCTTATTTGAGGTGTCATTCTAAATCTCATATGAGATCCCATTCTAAATCTCATATGAGATCCCATTCTAAATCTCATTTGAGGTCCCATTCTAAATCTCATTTGAGATCCCATTCTAAATCTCATATGAGATCCCATTCTAAATCTTATTTGAGGTGTCATTCTAAATCTCATATGAGGTCCCATTCTAAATGTCATATGAGATCCCATTCTAAATCTCATATGAGATCCCATTCTAAATCTAATTTGAGATCCCATTCTAAATCTAATTTGAGATCCCATTCTAAATCTAATTTGAGATCCCATTCTAAATCTCATATGAGATCCCATTCTAAATGTCATATGAGATCCCATTCTAAATCTCATATGAGATCCCATTCTAAATCTCATTTGAGATCCCATTCTAAATCTAATTTGAGATCCCATTCTAAATCTAATTTGAGATCCCATTCTAAATCTCATATGAGATCCCATTCTAAATCTAATTTGAGATCCCATTCTAAATCTCATATGAGATCCCATTCTAAATCTCATCTGAGGTCCCATTCTAAATCTCATTTGAGATCCCATTCTAAATCTCATTTGAGGTCTCATTCTAAATCTCATTTGAGATCCCATTCTAAATCTCATTTGAGGTCTCATTCTAAATCTCAGTTGAGATCCCATTCTAAATCTCATTTGAGGTCTCATTCTAAATCTCATTTGAGATCCCATTCTAAATCTCATTTGAGGTCTCATTCTAAATCTCATATGAGATCCCATTCTAAATGTCATATGAGATCCCATTCTAAATGTCATATGAGATCCCATTCTAAATCTCATATGAGATCCCATTCTAAATGTCATATGAGATCCCATTCTAAATGTCATATGAGATCTCATTCTAAATCTCATATGAGATCCCATTCTAAATGTCATATGAGATCCCATTCTAAATGTCAAATGAGATCCCATTCTAAATGTCATATGAGATCCCATTCTAAATCTCATTTGAGATCCCATTCTAAATCTCATTTGAGGTATCATTCTAAATCTCATATGAGATCCCATTCTAAATGTCATATGAGATCCCATTCTAAATGTCATATGAGATCCCATTCTAAATGTCATATGAGATCCCATTCTAAATGTCATATGAGATCCCATTCTAAATGTCATATGAGATCCCATTCTAAATGTCATATGAGATCTCATTCTAAATCTCATATGAGATCCCATTCTAAATGTCATATGAGATCCCATTCTAAATGTCAAATGAGATCCCATTCTAAATGTCATATGAGATCCCATTCTAAATGTCAAATGAGATCCCATTCTAAATATAATATGAAATGTCATTTTAAATCTCTTTTGAGATCCCATTCTACATCTCATGCAAAATCCCAAATCTGAAATGAGATTCCTATTTCACTGTTTATCTCAGTGTTTTCATTGGATCCCATTTGTAAATCTTATATGATATCCTTTCTCGAGGGTACATTTCCCAATTTCCCTATCACATTATGTATTAATTTGAGCAGAACATCCTCACATGCAGTCCCAGATCCCCAAAAAAGCTCACCAGCCCAAGAGTCGAATCGGTGATGGCTGAGGGCCAGATCCCTCAGGTAGTGCTTTATAGCCGGCAGGAATCGGTTGGACTTCAGGCAGCAGTCGGCTAGCAGGTAGTGCGCATCAGCCACTAACTGTTCATCGGCGGTCAGCGGCCTGCTCTGCTCCGGCAGGCTATCCGCGCCACCGAATAAGAAATCGTTGACCGCGTTGGCGTCCACCCGGAGCCGATCTGGCAGGCTGGCGGCGGCGAGATCAAAGCAGCGTTCAAGATCAGTTGGCAGCGATGTCAGCCTGGTGGAGTCAAACTCAGGGAAGCGATCCGGCAGGAAGTAGCGCATCAAATGGCGCCCGACCTCCCAGTCGATGACGGAGGCGGCGGCCGGCGCCGCCGCGCATCGGTGATCCTGGAGGCGGCCGCGGCGAGAATAGCGACCCCGCCTGCCCAGCCCGTAGAGGCAGTGGAAGGCCTGATCGATGGCCAGGTAGATTGGATGATGGAACGGCAGCTGCTGCTGCTGCTGCAACAAGGGAACCAGCGCAGAGACAGTGTAACGCAATAAGCGACCTTCGCCGCGCTGACAGCCAGCGTCACTACTGGCCGACGTTGCCGACTCGTGCAGCAGTTGGTGGGCCAGGATTAACAGCTGACCGGCTGAGCTGAGCAGTTCGGCGCGACAGCGGCGCAATTCGGCTGCGGATTTTCCGGTTCCAGTTTCCGATGCCCTTCTGGTTCCAGCTTCCGATGCCCTTCCGGTTCCAGCTTCCGATGCCCTTCTGGTTCCAGCTTCCGATGCCCTTCTGGTTCCAGCTTCCGATGCCCTTCCGGTTCCAGCTTCCGTTGACTTTCCGGTTCCAGCATCAAAGTCAACCTCCATCGGCTCGGCAACAGCTTCAACAACGCAAGCAGCAGAAACGCAGCCAAGCGCGTCCTCTTCTTCAGCTGCAGCGACCGTTCTAGCAGGCAGTTCTTCCTCAATAATGGACACATTATTAGGATCAAAGGAGTCCTCCGTTAAATTGTTAATTTCCTTCTCAATGTGCTCCAATAGACAGATCAAATGTCGGTGAAGATAGATCCAGACCTCCGGGTCGTTGATTGGCACCCGATGCTGCAGGCAGAGAGCGATCAGGTCGACAGCCGCAGCCAGGTGGGCGCCAGCTTCGGCCAGGTTGGCGGGCCGGGCAGACACGTGCTCCTGGCAAGCTAGCAGGTTGCAAAATGCGAAGGCCACAGTCGTGGGCCGCACCGGAGCTGCCTCGGCGGCGGCGCCGCGGACAGCCTCCGATCTAGTCAGCAGGCGAAGTAGGCGGGCGCCGTGGTTGTAGCACTGGGCCAGTTTACCGAGGCGGAAGCAGGAGGCAACAAAGAGGTTGCAGATTTTTCTGCGGGAAATTCAGCCCATGATCTTGATGATAATGGCGATAGGTTGAATATTTTATGGATACAGAAAAAAGAAGCGAGGCTATTTGAGATACCTCCGCTGTCTACGCTAATAATATTAATAATATTAATAATAACTGCAGGAGGGCTGCGGGCAATGGCACATCATTTAGTGACACTAGACCCGCAGCCAGCGAGGAGGCAATTCTGCCCATATCGCTGACTCCTGAGCACACACGCAAACAGATCCTTACGCAGACACACGCTCACACAGGTGTGTACATCTGCCCTGACTTTCTATTTACACCCTCACTGTGCCTTGGAGGTTGGCCCAATGGCGTAAATTGCACGACAAGCACCCAAGCCTTCCCTTCGCGGCTGAGCCCTAAATGAATGTGGCCTCGCCGTGGAATCGAACTTAGGGACCTTGGTGCGAGAGGCAAACGCGTTAGGCCGCTCTGCCACTCACCCCGTAAAGCTACCATTGTACAAGCGCTCACCTGGCTCGTTCAGCATCGATAACGCTAGAAGCGGTTCTAGACGCCGATTGGCTCCGAGCGTAGAGAGCTGGCATCACAGCCGCCAACACGGCGTCGTAATCGCCAATTCGTGCCGCTGCGATGGCCGTCGCGAATTCTCGACCAGACTGGGCAGTCTTGCGCAGGCGAACCAGAGCAGAGGAATTCAGCACTGGCCACACGACAGAATTCGGCAGCGATATGGTCTGCCCGGTGGCTAGTTGAGCTGACAGGCAGCTGAATGCGGCCAGATCATCGAATCCGCGTCGGGACGAGTCCACGGACAGGCGGAATCGAGCCCAGGCCAGGCGGAGATGCAGGGGCCCAGACTGGGAGGCGGTCAGAGATGACAGGCGCAGCAGAAGACAGGCGACTGTGTGCGCCAGAGCTTCAGGCTCCGGCCAGCATCGTCCGTTGTCGTCGGCCTCGTCAATGGTCTTTGAATTTGTCAATTCAAGCGCATCGAGCTGCAGCTCCAGATGAGCCAGAGCCAGGCGGCACAGAGATTCCGCTGACAGGCAGTGCAGCTCAGCATTGGCTAGATTGACATTCGAGGTCAGGGCGTGCAGCCGAGGACCGCTCAGGCGGAGGAAGGCGGCGGGCAGTTCAGCCGGCCAGCGGAGATCCACTCGCTCAGCTAGGAGGCCGCAGAAGACAGCGGCAGCGTCGGCAGCCGTGTAAAAATTTGTCGGCTTCGATGGCAGGCGCGACAGAAGATCGTCTAGTTGAAACGGGCCGAGCGGTTGGACGTCGATTGTCAAACTGGCGTCCGCATCGTTGGAGTCCGCATCGAGGCTGTCACTGCTGTCGGAGCTGCAGCCTCGGGCGAAGTATTCCAGGTCGGCCAGAGACCGAACCCAGCCAGGCAGGCAGCGGCCAGAGCTCAGCAGCCGCTGCAGCCGATCAGCGGTGGCAGCGGCGGAGCCGACCTCCGATGCGGTGCTGGACTCGTCATCGTCTTCATCGGCGTCTTCTTCGGCCGAGTCGCCGCCGACGCTGTTTGAAGCGGAGACGGAGGCGGACGCGGCAGCGGCCAGACGGTGTGACCGCCGGCTCTTCTCCGGGTAGGCCTGGCTGAGCAACTGCGACAGTTCGCGCGACGTCGCCGCCGCCGCCGATGTTGTTGACGCCGACTGTTGCTCGACCGCTGATGCCGCTGATGCTGAGGATGATGCGGCAGAAGCGGGCGGTGGAGGCGAAGGCTGCGGCGGACACGATTCCTTCTCACTGACGATAGTCGGTTCGGAGTTGTCCGTAGCCATTGCGGGAACCAGTCGGATCAGTTTAAAGGCTCGACAGGAACCGCCGCTGTCGGCGGTACCCGGGGCGCACAGCTTCTCGAGCAATGCCGCCATCGCCAGCCAGTCGCAGGACTCAACCGCGTCGACTGAAACCGGCTCCGGCTGTGGCGGCTTTGCAGCGGCTTCCTCCATCAGCTTGGGATTATTGCGGGCCTGATGAGAATTTTGCGTTTTTCCTCTGGTTATAATTAGCGTGGCTAACATTAGAACTAATTATTAATTTTACTTCAACACCAGACAGTCGTAGATAGACGATTTATATATTGCAACCTACTGGGCGAGATTTTAGCTTAGTGATTAGAGCCTTGAATTCTAACCGCGATGTATGGAGTACGTATCTCAGCACAAAAATCTCAGCTGGCAAAAAAACTGTACCTGTGAAAAATTGAGTCGCCACAAGCGTTTGAGTCGTTAGAGAAGCGTTGAGCCGTTAGAGAATTGCTTGAGTCGCTACAGAAGCGTTTCAGACGTTAGAGAACCGTTTGAGTCGTTAGAGAAGCGCTTGAGTCGTTAGAGAAGCGCTTGAGTCGTTAGAGAAGCGCTTGAGTCGTTAGAGAAGTATTTGAGTCATCAAGAGAAGCGTTTGAGTCGTTAGATACGAGTAAGCATTTGAGTCATTAGATTAGTGTTTGAGTCGTCACAAAGGTATTTAAGTTGGTAAGAGAAGCGATTGTGTCTTTGCAGAAGCGCTTCTGTCGTAAGAGGAGCGTTTGAGTCGTTCTCAAATCGTATTCACCTGGTACTCGGCCCGCACAGCCGCCAGTTCTAGTCTATCAGCCTGCCATTCGGCATCGTCAACAGTTTTCTTCTCGCGTTGAATAGCCAACGCCAGCTGAACTAGGACATCGGACGTCAGCGGCGAAGTCGGGGCGCAGCGCTGGAACTCCGCCAGGCAGTAGGCGGCCCGCCGATGATTGGGCAGCCGGTCCAGCAGGCGCTCGCAGGCGGCTAGCCAGAGCTCGGCGTCGCCCAAGCAGAAGGTCACGGACAGGCTGAGGTCTAGCGATGGCAGGTGATCCGGGTTCAGTGCTAGGCAGGTGTCCAGTGAGGACATTGCCAGGTGTAGATCGCAGCTTAGGTAGGCCGACCAGGCCAGGTGAAAGACGGCTGTGAGGTCGCGGGGATCAGCCTCAGCAGCCGCAGACAGATGTCGAACAGCCAGATCGAATCGCCTAGCAGAGCAGTGGTACTGTCCGAGCTGGCGGTGGCAGCTGGCCAGGATCTGGCGCAGCCGGTCGGACAGATGGCCAGCTCCGGGACCGTCGCTGAAGATTCTGCTGGCAGCGATAGCCTCCAGTGAGCGCATGGCCTCCTCAACAATGGGATTATTGTTGCCGGGAGCGGCGCTGTTTTCAGCTAAGCGGGCTAATGCCCTCTGGAAGCAGCGCGTCACCTGAGCCTCCTCGGCCTCGCGAGTCCCGCTGGCGGCGGCCTCCAGATCGATGGTGGAGTTGGCCGACGACACTGAAGCATCCGGGTTGAGAGGCAAATGAGACTGCTGCTTCTGCTGCTGCTGCTGCTGCAGATGCTTCTGCTTGCGCTGTAGATGCTTGGACGATTTCAACGAGGCTAACGATGGTGCCAGCAATGCTGACGGCCCCGCTGCCGCCGCCGGCGCATTCAAAGCGGTGATGCGAAGCTGAAGGCCAACGGTGGAAAATATGAAGGAGACCCAATGGTTCACGGATGACTCTCAACTAATTATTGAAATAAACTAGAATTACTACTTTGAGTAGACCGGCCACATTGTCCAATCCAGAATTTTCAACGCGCAAAATAAAGAATTCGAACAAACGGGTTTCACAGATGAAGAACAACAAAAAGACATATTTAATATATATATGTTGCACAGAAGCTTTCTTTGTATTTCAGTAATAAATTTAAAGCTGTCAAGAATGCGAAAATCTAAAATTTCAATCTATGATAGTGCCCTTGCTCACCACGCATCACGGAATGATAAATTGAGTGATCGAACAATAAACGCTAGAATGCAAACGCAAAAAAACTGGTTCACGCTTTAAAAGGACCGTAGTTTAGAAGTTCTCTTTCAAGTTCAAAAGTTTGAGGCTTTCCTAGACAGATTTCCGATAGATTCAGAGGCTTTAATACCAAATATTTGTGGCGATTCCCAAATCAATTAACGGTTCCAAGATAGCGTTCGGAACGATTCCAAAAGAACTTCGGGACGATTCAAAGGGAACTTCGGGACGATTCCAAGGGAACTTCGGGACGATTCCAAGATAGCGTTCGGGACGATTCCAAGATAGCGTTCGGGACGATTCCAAGGTAGCGTTCGGGACGATTCCAAGATAGCGTTTGGAACGATTCCAAGGTAGCGTTTAGAACGATTCCAAGGGAACTTCGGGACGATTCCAAGGGAACTTCGGGACGATTCCAAGGGAACTTAGGGACGATTCCAAGGGAACTTCGGGACGATTCCAAGGGAACTTCGGGACGATTCCAACGGAACTTCGGGACGATTCCAAGATAGCGTTCGGGACAATTCTAAGGGAGCGTTCGGGACGATTCCAAGAGAGCGTTCGGGACAATTGTAAGGTAGCGTTCGGGACAATTCTAAGGGAGCGTTCGGGACGATTCCAAGATAGCGTTCGGGACAATTCTAAGGGAGCGTTCGGGACGATTCCAAGAGAGCTTTCGGGACAATTCTAAGGGAGCGTTCGGGACGATTCCAAGATAGCGTTCGGGACAATTCTAAGGGAGCGTTCGGGACGATTCCAAGAGAGCGTTCGGTACGATTCCAAAGGAACATTTGGGACTTAAAATGAACATTCCAAGGGAGCTATTGAGACGATTCCATGGGAGCGCTTGGGACGATTCCAAGGGAGCGTTCGGGACGATTCCAAGGGAGCGTTTGGGACGATTCCATTTAGGCACAAAAAAGAAACTTAGTCAACAAGTGAATATGAGTCGGCTTTTTAGTTAATTAAAAGTTTTTTAAGTACACTAGCATTGTAAATAGAACTAAAGAAAGCTGAACAATAAGTTTCTTTCATTATCGTAAAATGTAAATAAATTATTAGATTCTAAAAGCCTTTAAATAGACACGGTATCGAATGAATCTCATTGCAACACAAACAGAACAGTTTATTTAGAAAGTTCACAGGCACAATTTTATTTTAAAAAATATGAAACCTACAACAGCTAGATTCTAATGTGAAAGCTAAGGCAAACAAAGAGAAAAAACAGCAAAACAACATAGGTGAACTTCTGTTTGGGCTGGGAAGCACTGCAGATTAAAGAACGCTTTAGCATACTTTTTAGTTCAATAAGCACAACAGTACATAGTCAGTGATTTATTACATATCGTTAAAAAACACCAAAAGTGGATTAAAAAAAAATAAGGAAAATATCATGATCTAAGGGCTATTATAACAAAGAACATTATTGATTTAATGTTCGCATTAATAATTAGCATTAGAATGCATTAGAATGAAAAACAGCACGCATTTGGCGACTAAAGATTAAAAGACAACACAGTACTGCTAGAGTTACTCGTAGAGTTATTGAGACAGTGTAATTGTTGAGTGAGGCCAGTGTTGCTGTTGTGGATTTCAGATGTTTGAGGTGATATCTAGAAACAAATGTATAATTCAATACGACCTCAATCAACTAGACAAGAGAAAGTTGCACACAGTTCAAGACAATAAGAAGCGAGAAGATAATGTTTAGTTAAAGATCAAATTATGCGGATCGATATTGTGCAGATATTCAATGTGGCGCAGTACATCTTTGCGCGTTATAATGCCCAATAGGCGGCCGTTGTGCGTCACTAGAGTTTGGCGTAGGCCCATCTTGCGAAACATCTCCAGCACTACCTCCATTGGGGTCTGATCCGTCACCGTGATTGGAGACTGTTTAAATTGGCATAGGATTAAAGGTAAAAAAAGTTATGAAAAAAACACATTTTTTGTGGAGTTTATACTCGTCATACGAGGGGAGTTCCAAAAGTCCTTTCCCTTTTGAGCATAGCTCAGGATGTAGAGGTCTGATTGCAAAGCGGTTTTCGATGGCTTATAGAACATTATTCGTACTGTTAGTTATTTTTAGCTTACCAAATCCACAACTCGTCTGAGCTTGAGCTCTGGCGGCTGATCGGAGCGCCTGGCATCGCCGCCGTGGGCGAGCCGTTCAGTGAAGTAGACTAGCGACTCGCTCACTATACCGTCCTCGTGCTTGCGGGAATATTCTAGATGATGAATGGAATGGGAATTTTATGGAACGGGGGTTGAAATTGCTAGTCCAATATACTAAAATGGCTATAGTTGGTGTTCGTTTTTATTAGTATTTAGTATTGGCTTTACCTATTACAATTGAAGAGGAATACTGAAGATATTTGCAGGAGGGCTGAGGGCAGTGGCACATCATTTGGTTACAGTAGACCCGCAGGGCCGCAGCAAGCGAGGAAGCAATTCTGCCCATTTCGCTGACTCCTGAGCACACACTTACACAGGTGTGTACATCTGCCCTGAATTTCTCATCATCAGGTATTGTACACTTTCACTGTGCCTTGGAGGTTGGCCCTCAATGGCGTAAATTGCACAAGCACCAAAGCCTTCTATCCGCGGCTGCGCCCCAAATGAATCTGACCTCACTGCGGAATCGAGCTCAGGTACCTTAGTGAAAGAGGCAAACGCATTAACCGTTCTGCCGCACCCTCCCAACCCTTTGGTTAGAGCTTCTGAACTCCAGTCGAGAGGTTGGGAGTTCGAGTCTCATCTCAAGAGCCTTCGGATGCGCCGCGCAGCAGCTCGGCTGTGTACCACTGGTGCGGTCGTACACATAACTCAACTGAGTCAGCTGTGCTGTTTGTAATCTCTATTTATCAGTCTATGTAAAAGACAATTACGTGAGGAAAAACATCATTTTTTATGAGGGGGGTCGAATCTGCTAGTTTCTACATACAAAATCTTGTATAGTTAGCATGCGAGTCATCTTACCCTTGACGTAATGATTTAACTGTTGATAAGAAATATATTGGAAGGAATCTCACCGATAGCCAAAGCCAACTCCTGTTTGGTAACAAAGCCAACAAGATAATGCGACTGCTCCGATACAACAATAGGGAAGCCGTTCACATCAGAACTAGCTAATAGCCGTTCTACTGACTCAACAGTCATCGAGTCCTGATATAGCAGACGCAGAGCAGGTTCGCCAGGTCTTGGTCGCATGACGTCAGCAGCAATGGTGGTATGCGTAAACTCCTCCTTATTGTCCAGGAAAGGATAGCCGTTCAATCTAACGTGCTCTTCGTAGATGCCGTGCTTTGTGATGGCTTCGCCGACGCATTTCGCGGTGACGGCGGCAATCATCAAAGGAACAATGTACTGTAGGCCGCCAGTGAGCTCCAGCATGATTGCCACTAGGGATAGAGTCATCCTGGTCACTCCGCCTAGAGCAGCGGCCGCTCCAATCATGGCGTACAGGCCGCTGTTGATGCACGGCTGACCAGCCCGGCAGAACAGACGGAATGGGAAGGCTTCCATGTTGGCTACAGCCACCTGTTCTAGTAGATTTCCTAATACGCGACCGGCTATGGCGCCAACGGCTAGCGACGGGATGAAAAGACCCGATGGCACCTGCGAGTCACATGTAGTAGTAGAAAGACCAGGGTATTTCAGGTATGACGCGAATTTCTCAAATTTCAATGCTCAAGCCAAAATATTAGGCGCAGCTCAACCACAGGACACCATCGCTGTCACATCAAATCAAGTCACAACCCAACGCTGTTAGCATTCGGGCGCTGCCAAAAAAAATTGTCAATTCCCCCCTTGGTATAAAAACGGGCGGCAAAATGGCTTGGTAGTCCTACTGTTAAATGAAACGCCTATTGAGTATTCTAGAAGTATAGATTTCTCAGTATCATTTTCTCAGTAGTTGAGATGATTAAAAAACATCAAATACTAATAAAAAATAATAAAAATAATAATAATACACCTGTCCCCATTGGGTCAGATGTGCAGCCGACAGCACAGCCGCAGCTAATGCGCGCCGCATCTGAAGGCTGCATACAGCTGTTCAGTCCATGGACTGGGGGACGCCACACCCACCTTCAATTATCCCAGCTGATGCTGGTACCCATTTAACAGCTGGGTGAACTGAAGCAATGCAGAGTTAAGTGTCTTGCTAAAGGACGCAAATTGTTCCAGTGGAGTCGGGAATCGAACCCCCGACCTTCAAGTCGTGAGTCCGACGCCCTAACCACTAGGCTACAACCTCTGGTTAGACTTTATCAAATACTAGCATAAAGTAAAAAGTAACTAAACAAGCAGTCTAGCTTAAAAATTAATTTTTTAAAAACTTTAAAGAGTCTAGCTTTTTTAAAAGAATAAGCTTACTTTGGTAGGGTGCTACATGATACCAGGCTGGTATTAAAATTGATTACAGACCCAACAAGGTGAGTGGGCAGGCAAGTCGGTGTATGCTTAACCCAGTACTGTGCGTTGGTTACAGATACGAAACTAGAAAAAAGGAAAGTTAAATTATATGCCATTGCTACTAGGCAATGTACAAAGCCTAGTTCACTAGGTTCTTATCTGGCATGCAGTTGCAGCCATTTATTTATTCTCAAGCCTTTCCAAGCCACAGGCCGTGATTAAATAAATATGTGAAACATGTCCACTAAAGCCTAACTGGTATGTTAATTAAATAAAACATTATATAACCTTTTAATGATTTAGTTTAGAAGACGACTGTAAAATTTTTTTTCACTTGATAGAAAATATTGCACGAGTATAGTGCGACAAAAGTAATAATAATTGGGTTCTAGCCTATAATTACTTAAAGGTCGTAGGTTCGATTCCCGACTCCACTGAAACATTTTGTATCATTTAGCAAGACACTTAACTCTGCTTTGCTCCAGTTCAACCCAGCCATAAAATTGCACTAAAACTGGTGCAACCAACCAATTTTACTAACCTTGATGCCAAAAGTGAATATCGTGATGACAATCTTGAACCCGAAGGCCAGCAGCAGTTTCCACATGGCGCTGTAGATACCGGGTCCGGCCGGGGCGGAGCCGGAGAAGTCGTTAGTAGTGTTGCGCTGGTAGTCACACAGCTCGTTGACATCTTCTGGGCCGCATTTGCTAAATAGCACTTTAATTAGCTGGCTAGTGTTCATGCGGGTGTAGGGATTGGGGAACGCAACCAGAGCTGTTAAGCAGGCGATGCCCAGCACTTCCACTACGGGAAATCGGCCCAATCGGCCGAATTTCCTGTGCCGGCAGACCCAAACGTTGGCCCGAATGAAAGCGGCGCCAAATACGCCGCCAACAATGCCCAGCAGAATGAACGGGCCAATCTCCATCACTGACCAGGTGGAATTGTACTCAACATAGAACAGTACAAGATGATCATTGCCGAATGGATTCACTAGCTTCAACACAGACGCTGCAACCATGCTGCAGAAGAAGCTGCGCCACAATGTCTTCAATGGGAAATAATAGCTGGCTTCTTCAAGGCTGAACAGCACTCCACCCAGTGGCGCACCGAAGGCTATGCTAACGCCGGCCGCAGCCGCAGCCGATAGAACCTCGCGTTTCTTCGCTTCATTTCTACCGTACTTGGGGAATAGGTGAGCGATAATGTTGCCACAGCAGGAGGCGATGTGCACCATTGGGCCCTCTTTGCCAAGGCTCAGACCGGACGATACTGACAGCATAATGCCTACAGACTTGATTAGCAGAGTCCATTTGCCTAGGTAGCCTCTAATGACGAAGCCGGATAGGATGGTCTTAATCTCGGGTATGCCGGAGCCGCAGGCGTAGGGGGCAAACACGCGCACCAGCAGGGCGGCCAACAGGGCGAATAGCAGCGACCAGAATACGTAGAGAATGTAGCGCAGAATGTAGGCGCCTGCGTCATTGTTCTTGTTGCCGACTAGCTCGGCCCAGGTGAACCACTGGAAACCGGGTGTGGCATTGAGAAACAAAGGCTAAGGGCTGGTAAATTGACAGGGTAGACGAAGACTGACATACAGGACAGACTAATACGGGAGAGACAAGACAGGCTATTACAGGAGAGACAAGACAGGCTATTACAGGAGAGACAAGACAGGCTATTACAGGAGAACAGGCTATTACAGGTGAGACAATACAGGCTATTACAGGAGAGACAAGACAGGCTATTACAGGTGAGACAAGACAGGCTATTACAGGAGAGACAAGACAGGCTATTACAGGTGAGACAAGACAGGCTATTACAGGAGAGACAATACAGGCTATTACAGGAGAGACAAGACAGGCTATTACAGGAGAGACAATACAGGCTATTACAGGAGAGACAAGACAGGCTATGACAGGAGAGACAAGACAGGCTAGTACAGGTGAGACAAGACAGGCTATTACAGGAGAGACAAGACAGGCTATGACAGGAGAGACAAGACAGGCTAGTACAGGTGAGACAAGACAGGCTATTACAGGAGAGACAAGACAGGCTATTACAGGAGATACAATACAGGCTATTTCACGAATGACAATACAGGCTATTACAGGAGAGACAATACAGACTATTACAGGAGAGGAAAAGGACAGGAAAATGCGGAAGAGCCAACTTAACAGAACATAACCAAAATTAAACAGAAAAGCAAAACGAAATCGCAATCATCATAAGCAGTAGCCGCTTTGAGCACACTCACCTGAGCACACGCCTGCTCATCGTCGAAGCCCGTATCGTTAGCAGACCAGCAGCACTGTTCCCTATTTAGCCAGAATGCTTCAACACAGATGCCACTGCGCAGATCCGACATCCAGTTGGTGCCGATATCGACAACACCGGCAACGAGGCCTGATAGATTGGATTTTGATGGCTTGTGTAAATAAATTCAAAAATGAGCAATAGTTCTCAGCTGAGCACTAACCTGCAACAACAGCGATCATGCCGACGCAGAGCCAGCCAGAAACGCTGTCAAACACGGCCGCCAGCCGGCCCCTACAACTAGTCCGTCGGCGCCTTTGAACTTCCCGATTGCGGCGCCTGTGCCGGCCAATGTCGCGCAACCAGTCGATGGTGTCAAAATCGGCGTACTGCGGCCCGGCTCCGTCCTGACCGCCGGAGATGTCCGCCTCAACGCCGCCGACAGTCACGGTGGAGCCTGGCCAGGTGCAAAATAGCAGACTAAGTTAATAAGTAAATGGACCAATCGAAGCAATTTGTGTCTTTGAGCAAGGCACTAAATTTTTTATTGACTCAGTTCACCCAGCCGTAAAACAGATACCAGCATTAGCTGGGGTAGTAATTTAGGTGGCTGTGGCGGCCACTCCAGTCCATGGACTGAATAGCTAGCTGTACACAGCCTTTGGAAGAACCGGGCACTGGATGCTGTTCCACTGCTGTTCCATCCCGGCCCAAGAGGGCTAGACTTAATTAAGGCCATCAATCCGAATAACAACTTCATCGCTTTTGGCGTAGCCAACTAAATGAAGATTCATTCTTCTGCGATTCCGTTACTTCAGATCTTTCAAGAATTCCGTTGCTTTTTGATCTTTAAAGAATTCTGTTACTTCAGATCTTTCAAGAATTCCGTTACTTCAGATCTTTCAAGAATTCCGTTGCTTTTTGATCTTTAAAGAATTCCGTTACTTCAGATCTTTCAAGAATTCCGTTACTTCAGATCTTTCAAGAATTCCGTTACTTCAGATCTTTCAAGAATTCCGTTGCTTTTAGATCTTTAAAGAATTCCGTTACTTCAGATCTTTCAAGAATTCCGTTACTTCAGATCTTCCAAGAATTCCGTTACTTCAGATCTTTCAAGAATTCCGTTGCTTCAGATCTTTCAAGAATTCCGTTACTTCAGATCTTTAAAGAATTTCGTTACTTCTGATTCTTCAGGAATTTTTATTCTTATATTTTAGAAATTATTGTTTCTTATCTCTAAGCGATTCGTTACTTTTAATCTTAAAATAATTCGCTACTTTTGATCGTGAAGGAATTCCGTTACTTCTGATCTCATTTACTATCACAATTCTGTAACACAGGTCATTCTGTAATACGAATAACTACTCTTCTATTGAGTAAATAGTCACGATATATTCGCCCACCTCTAGAATCCAAGCGACTCAACGATTTGAAGTTGAATGAGAACAGGTCGTCTGGTCCATCGGTGCCGTAGCTGTCTGACGTCACTCGAAACGGATTCGTTAGCTGCTCCTCTTCAACAAGATCATCAGCAGCTGGCGGGACTCCATTTACGGCGCTATTAACGCCAAACGATTTGGACATTGTTGTTACTCTACTTTCACTCTTGAAACATACTACGAGTTTGTCCAGACAGACAAGACGAATATCTTCGCTGCCAGTTTTTGAGCCATGAGAATTGCGCATAAATTTATCGGTTTTAAGCACATGCACGCACCAATTAGCCATTTCATTAACTTTCTCCGCCTCTCCCTCGCCTAGGCATTTGGTTGGGTCAGAGTAAATATTTTACAAGGTAGGTCAAGTGTAAGCCGTTGTACATAACCGTGTAGGGGTGCCAGTATAAGAGAAATTCAAGATGGTACCCTGTCGAGCGAGTAGAGATACTGTAAGCACAGACATATCACATGGTAGCTAGCTATAGATTTGTGCATGCTATTTTATTAAAATGTACGTTTCGCGCTCACAGAATTACATGACAATTATAAATACGCTAAAAACTCTACTGACAGTAGGATGCAAAGGAAAAAGATTTGTAAAAATGTTTGCTTACTTTTCGGCTGATTCCTGGACTGCATTGGTATGGAGATGCCGGCACCCCAGAACTGTCCGCCGCTCGCACCGCTTCCATTGTTAACTAGGGCGTCAGTCTCAATCGCTTCCGATTCGTCGTCCGAGTCAACAGCGGCGGCCCAGTCGCCGATGCCGAGACCGCCACTGCGGAATAACGATCCGGCCGCTTTAGAGGTCGCCATTCAGCTATAGAGCCGGTGCTGACAGCAGACAACCGCCTCCGGTGATAGCGGCACTGAAGTGAATATTGGTGTATTATATCCAAGTGCTTAGACTAGAACTGGTACTCCAAACTACTCGATTTTTTAATTACGTTACTCCTGATCTGTCTGAAATTGCGTTAACTCTCATCTTTTTATGAACTCCGTTAATTCTAGTTTCTTAGAAATTCCGTTAATTCTAGTCTCTTAGAAATTCCGTTAATTCTAGTCTCTAAGAAATTTTATGAATTCTAATCTTTTATGAATTCCGTTAATTCAGGTTTCTTAGAAATCCCGTTAATTCTAGTCTCTTAGAAATTCTGTTAATTCTAGTCTCTTAAAAAATTTATGAAATTTGATCTTTTATGAATTTCGTTAATTCTAGTCTCTTAGAAATTCCGTTAATTCTAGTCTCTTAGAAATTCCGTTAATTCTAGTCTCTTAGAAATTCCGTTAATTCTAGTCTCTTAGAAATTCCGTTAATTCTAGTCTCTTAGAAATTCCGTTAATTCTAGTCTCTTAGAAATTCCGTTAATTCTAGTCTCTTAGAAATTCCGTTAATTCTAGTCTCTTAGAAATTCTGTTAATTCTAGTCTCTTAAAAAATTTATGAAATTTGATCTTTTATGAATTTCGTTAATTCTAGTCTCTTAGAAATTCCGTTAATTCTAGTCTCTTAGAAATTCCGTTAATTCTAGTCTCTTAGAAATTCCGTTAATTCTAGTCTCTTAGAAATTCCGTTAATTCTAGTCTCTTAGAAATTCCGTTAATTCTAGTCTCTTAGAAATTCCGTTAATTCTAGTCTCTTAGAAATTCCGTTAATTCTAGTCTCTTAGAAATACCGTTAATTCTAGTCTCTTAGAAATTCCGTTAATTATAGTCTCTTAGAAATTCTGTTAATTCTAGTCTCTTAAAAAATTTATGAAATTTGATCTTTTATGAATTTCGTTAATTCTAGTCTCTTAGAAATTCCGTTAATTCTAGTCTCTTAGAAATTCCGTTAATTCTAGTCTCTTAGAAATTCCGTTAATTCTAGTCTCTTAGAAATTCCGTTAATTCTAGTCTCTTAGAAATTCCGTTAATTCTAGTTTCTTGGAAATTTCATTAATTCTGATCTCTCAGGAATTCCGTTGCTTCTGATCTGTTTATACTGTCGTTACTTTGTTCTCTTAATGATTCCGTTACTTCTGAAACTCTGGTAGTTCTGACCTCTTAGAAATTCTCTTCTTAGTGCTTCTTTAGAAATCCCGCTACTTTTGAGATCACTGATTATTAACTCTAAGATACGAAAAATAAAAAAGGAAACAGCAAATAAATATACCCAAAGGCAATACTGACACTCTAACAGCTGTATTTTGCAAGCAAATATAGAATTTTACAATACAACTAACATATTTATACAGTTTAGACAGCAAAGTCACAATATAATTTACTTATGAAATATGATGAATAGTGTTCTTAAATAAATACAGCATGCGCAGGTATGATCTAATTTAATATAGTAGGAGCATAGCAACTATTTTAAATGACTAACACAATAGATAGACCTGCAGGGCTTGACAAATCTGTGCAATTTAGCGATAGTAATCAAAATTTAAATCTCAACAAAAACTGCCTTACGAAACAAAATAAGTGGAGATCAAAACTAAGCGACTGCCAGTAATAATATTTACACATTTCATTACTCAAGGATTAGCGGTACAAGCTAACATACTAACTGGAGCATTATGATAATCCTTAATCCTTAATATCCTCGGTAATGATAAGTTAAAGGGAGAATTTAACGATGTTAAAAGCAACAATTCTAAATTGATGTTGCACTTCTTGTACTGAGAGTGCAAAACATTTAAACAATAAAAACACAAACTCAACTCAATAGATTAGCATTAGGAGAGAAGCCAAAAACTGCAGCGAAAGTAAGACAGCTATCTATGAGAAAAAGCATTTGAAGCAGTGGGGAAACTTATCTAAATAGTGCACTAAAACATAATTAATTAAACATAAATAAAAATTAACAAGCTTACTAACATATTAAGAAAAAGAAAGACCAATTGAAATAAGACTAAACACATTTTGTTAAATTAATTTCGTTACAATTACGAATTATACAGTTAAAGGAACAATCAGAATTGCAGTTTCATGCAATAGTGCAATGTCAACGGCTGCGGTCGTGAAGCCCTAGTAACTACCACAAACTTCAGCGAGTGGTCCTTGCCTAGCAGCTGATTATCGCAGGTGATGTCAATCTCGCGAAATCGATTAGCGTCTTCGAATACTTGCATGGCAATGTACTTCTTCACGTGCGTGACGGTGGCCAGAGCGGACAGGCGGATGTACATACGATCAATTTGTTTGAGCTCCGGTTCAGCCGTGACTAGCCTCAGACTCACCTGGGGAGGGACAAGAGTTGATAGAACACTGTGTACTAGTAATTCAGTGGGTCATGTTACATAAACTAGTCATTCAGTGGGTCATGTTACATAAACTAGTCATTCAGTGGGTCATGTTACATAAACTAGTCATACAGTGGGTCATGTTACATAAACTAGTTATTCAGTGGGTCATGTTCTACAAACTACTCATTCAGTGGGTCATGTTCTACCAACTACTCATTCAGTGGGTCATGTTCTACCAACTACTCATTCAGTGGGTCATGCCCCATCAAGTAGTCATTCAGTGGGTCATGTTTCATCAAGTAGCCGTTCAGTGGGTCATGCCCTATCAACTAGTCATTCAGTGGGTTATGTTTCATCAAGTAGCCATTCAGTAGGTCATGCGCTATTAACTAGTCATTCAGTGGGTCATGCCCCATCAACTAGTCATTCAGTAGGTCATGCGCTATTAACTAGTCATTCAGTGGATCATGCGCTATTAACTAGTCATTCAGTGGGTCATGCCCCATCAACTAGTCATTCAGTGGATCATGCGCTATTAACTAGTCATTCAGTGGGTCATGCCCCATCAACTAGTCATTCAGTAGGTCATGCGCTATTAACTAGTCATTCAGTAGGTCATGCTCCACTGCAAAAGCTCACCTGTTCATCTCCTCGATGACCATCATTAGCCGAATCTTTTTCCTGCTTGACTTCGTGTTGCTGTATTCCACCGCCGCGCCCGAAATCCTCGTCACCCTTGCTGGCGTCACCGTTGTTGCTATGGTGATTTCCACGATTATAATTAGCTGACGATGCCGCTGAGGTTGAAGGACCGCAATCAGAAGAAGCAATCAAAGTCTGGGCAAGATGGCGCGCCACAGAGGCCGACTCCTCCCTGTTGGGCGGTTCCAGGCCGCGCCGACGATAGAACTTAGCTTCCCGTTCGCGCTCTCGTTGAAGAAGATTCGGTACGAGCTTGTAGACCACATCTTGGAGGGTGCGGTCCAGGCTGTCAGTGGTGTGGGAGAGGACGATGTGTGCAATGGTAATTCGGCTTTTGCTCTTAATTAAATTGTCCAATAATTAAACAATTGAATTTCCCATCAGTCTGCAGTATACTGGTCCTTTAATATTGCATAGTCTATGGTCCACTGATATTCCAAGAAACAATAGTCTATGTCATACGGGTCCTCTAATAATCGAAATTCATAGTTTATGGTCAATGGGTCAAACAAAAACCCATCTAGTTATTCTATCGTTAACAAGGTCGCTAAACATATAAAAACACAACATGTAACTCATCCATTTACCTGATGTAGTGCAGTGGGTGACTGTGATGAATTAAAATGCCACACTCTGGGCATGTATTCTTAGTTTCCAGGTGTTTTACGATACAGGATTTGCAGACTGCAAAGTCAATGAATTTAGGTATAAAGAAATAGTTATCAGCACTATTTAAATACAGATAATAAAATCAGTGAGTAAAAAATGATGACAGCTCTGACTCACATGTGTGCAAGCACTCTGTAACAGTTGCTGCATCAATTAAATAACCCTTGCACAGCTTGCAAGTAATTAGATGGTTTAAGCTTCTTAGCTTAACTCGCTTCTTAGCAGCTGGTTGGTCAGATTTTTGGCCTTTTCTCTTCATTTTAATGCAAGATGCATGATACTGGACAATTGCTGCAATTTGGTTGTTATCAATTATGAAATTAGGTGTGGCAATAGAATATTACATTTTGAGATCATACAATAGGTGGAAAATTTACCCAAAATTACATAACTTATAGGCATAAAAATCATGACAAACACTTACATAACTAGCTTATTTCTAAAAAAATCACATTTTTGCATATTATGTTGAATTATTTTATTTATTTACAAAATGTATTTTATATCAACCTTTCAATTGATAGATAGGCCAAACAACTATAAATAATAATTTTTCAATTAACAATATATATATATTTTACATATTTTACATTTGTAAGATGCTACTAATATTACTTGCTAGCTTTATTCCTTTATAAACATTTTGTGATTTCTTTATCCCTTATGCTAATAGAATTATGTACGTCTGTCTTAACAATGTCACACACGTGAATTCTATTAGCATAATAGAATTATGCTAAATAAGACCTTTTAACAATAACTAATCAATATTGTGTCATATGGTGTAGATAGCTAAGATTTCCTAGATTCAAATCTATGACCACTAGGGTAGGCCTAACATATGACCAACAGAACAGTGTATCACTCAAACTGAACAAGGTTTATAATTCATATACTAGTTGGTGCTTTGTGTGAAAAATACAATATAATATGATTAAATAAGAAAACCCATATGCAAGAGAACTTAAATACTTATAAGCTTATAGAGTCACAAAACATTGTCTATAAAATATTAGTTAGGTAAAAATTTATAAGTTAGTGACATGCCTAAAATTTATACATTAAATCTAGTTTTAGTTACATAAAATCTGAATCTAGTTAAATCCAACATTCAAATATTTTTCATGACTATGAAAAGTTGCATCACTTTTTTATTTATTAAGCCTATAAAATGTACAAATCAATCATCTATTTGTAACATGCCACCATAACACATTAATCATTGCCCACTATTACACATTAGGGTATTATAAGTAGTTTCTTAGATCTTTTGTCAAATTTCAAATTTCATATATGTAATGCATAATTTTATGGTATATAATGTAATTAAAAAAAGTCACAACATATAATATAAGATCTAGGAAAATACTTACTATACTTTATGTGTAACAATGGGCAATCAGCTACTACATAACAAAAGCAACAATTAGTTAAATATGGTGCCATTGTACCAAAAGAAAAGAATCAAACCCAGAGCTTAGCATTTTTGTACATAGGGTTGAAGATAATTAGACAAGGATGTCTAAATTTAAAATAATTTATCAATACACAAGGCAAACAAAAAATTTCCAGTGTCCCAAAACATGTGTATTATTTGTATTTGTATTTGTATTAGCACATGATTGATATAGTAAATTTTTTGCACTAGGCCTAAACCTAAACTTCAAAAAGGCAACATTTTATTAATAACATCTAAAGTGGAGATTTGCCTTGATAAAATTGCATTGCATTATATTCACATAAGAATCCAGTGAATCTGATTAGCTGTCAAGAATCTGATTTAGTTATTTTAGTGCTATTTTTGCAAAAGAAAGTAATCATAAACATAATAAACTTTAACAACTGTGTAATGCTAATATCCATTTAGAATCATGTATAGTAAAATAATGACTAAAATTTGAATTACTTTTGTGGTTAGTTAGTGTACATAATACTCGTAGCAGCATGGACTCGTTAAATATGACATGATCTTGTTTATTTAAAATAAGAGTGTCGTAGAAAGAACAAAACTATAATAAACTTTTACCTAGATGTTCATTATATCTTTCACAGAAGGAGTTTTTTATTTTACGAGAAGCCCTCTTAATCTGTAAACGCTTAAATATAATGAGGAACAGTAACATTTTAATTAAATTCAGAATAAAATGGATATCGGAAGTAGTGTTCAGCACGTTTCACCACTAAGGCTGAGTGAGGAGTGTATTTTTTTGTTACGTCTAAAGTCGATCCCAGTAAAAAGTAATGAGATTTCAATTTTTCCTTTTCCTTTTCCTTTTATTATTACCTCATAGAATTGTCATCGATCGGCATGTCGCCAGTCTTGGACGTCGAAACCGAAACCGAAGCTTCGACTTTCCAGATCCATCTATAAAATTTTTGGACAGCGCCGCGCCTGTAACTGTCCGGCTTTGAGACAGTGCCAAAGAAATTAATTGAGTGACTACTTTTTGAAAGCTTATCATCATGCAGGTTGCTCAGACATATACACACTGCACGCTTTAATTATAATAACGAGCAATTGAGATTTTCGAAATTGCAAAAAACAAAAGCGCGAATTCTGCTACTGAAAAAAGAGTAGCCCAACACATTTTTCGCGAGTGACATATCTAGCGTAGTCTAGTACGAGTATCTGTGTTAAGATCTAATCATATGAGTTTCGAATAAATTCTCACTACATATATCTGACGACGTTTCGATGTTTATGCTAATACCAGAAACTGCGTCGATCTTTACACTAAGAACGTAAACACAATTATATACGTTTATATAATATAAGTATTGATCACATTTCTAGGATCTTCATAATCACGCTAAATCTGGTTTTTGTATACCTTCCCAAAGTCATTATTTGGACAACAGTTGGGACTGACTGAGAGTCGGAATCATAAGCCTAAGCGAAAAAAAGTATTGGTCCATGTTCATCCCCACAGGAAGAATTTTGAAGCGGCCATGGGACTAGCTTCCTAGCTGACATTGATTAGGAGTACAGGAAGTGAGGATATCTCAGTCGGGAGCTGAAACTTTCCCAAAACCTGCCATAAATTTTTTTTCTCGCCTACGAAGTCCAGTGTTTTCTTGCACTTTGTTTGCGTAAAACGTCTGTCAACGACGGGAACACTCTGGCTGATGCTGCATGGTAGCTTTGCGCCTAACAGCAACCCAGGCCATTATGGCAACACTCTTTTTTAATTCAAACCACTTTTCAGTACGGGCTTGACACATGGAATTCAGCTGGCACCTTCATCAAGTTGCTTAAACAATCTATAAGCGCAAATCTCTTTAACAAGTGTAGATGCAGCAAGGCAGGCAGGCATGACTAGACATGTGCTCGCCACCTTAAAATTATATATGGACTGGTGAATTATTCAAACATCAAACAGTTGAAGTCCTATATAGACTCTATATAGCAGCCACGAGTGCAGAGGTGCGTTTAATTCAATTCATCAACAGCTGGCATATTGGCGCATTTAGGAGCACACTCGTACATCTCACAAGCCTACAAATCAATCTAAGGGTAAGCGGAATGATTGAAAGTAACATTGTAGTTTTATATCTAATGTTTTGATACGTTTATAAACGAAATAGAATCTGTTGAGAAGCATCAAATACAAATTTCTGTTTCCCAGGCAAATGGATACAAAAAAACTATTTTTTAAATAAAACATATTGCTAAATCGTCTCTATCTCGTCAGTAATTCCTAGACTAATATAGAATCTTATGCCTATTACCGCTATCATAATAACAGTGTTGGGCGCGTTACACGTTACTAGTTACCAATTTGGTAAGGAATAAAAAAAATTTCTAGTAAATAATATTCAATTTTGACTCTATTATTAGCAATTGTAGATTGGAGATTACAACACATGATATGAGCAATGACCGATAAACAAAGCTACATGTATTTATGGTATGCTTACGTAAAAATAGTAGATTTATAGAAAAAAAAGTAAAAAAAACGGAAAGTACCGATTAAAAGTAACGATATAGTGACTATTTTTTTACTTCTTCATTACTTTACTTTTCCGTTACCAAATGTTCAGTAACGATCGTTACCGCCATCGCCGTTACTTTTTTGGTATCGCGCACAACGCTTCATAAAAAAATTATTTTAGCAGTTACTCTGGTCTCTGGCGCATCGTTTGGTGATGGTGATGTGGTCGACCCACACCCGGCGAGGAGTCAATTCTATACAATTCGCTGAATCATGCATTGAGCGCACTGTTACACACACGCACATGTATCCGTTCGAGTGCATTTGCATCTGTCATGAATTTCTCGTTGCCAGGCAAATTGCTCCCTCACTGAGCCGATTTATGACTTATTGAGCTGTCCTTATTGAGCATACGTTTTGCTAATGCTTGCGTTTCAGCTGCTTCCTATCACCATTCTGACTTGAGCCTGAGTTACGAATATGCATGTGGGTCTAATGTGAACTTTAAAATTTTAATGGCAAGTATAGCCTTTTAAAGCTTTTAAAAAGCTATTGTGCCATATGGAATGCCAGATAGGAAGAAGTGCAGGAACAATAAGGAGGGATATGGACTCATACGCTCGAAAATCATTTTCAGCATTCTTGAGCAACTACTGAACTAACTGTAAATGCTGTAATGTTTTGAATTTCTATCGTTAAAATTATTATTGTGCATTTCCAATAATTCATAGGCTGAGTTGAGGAACCGGGATCACATGTGTACACCAGCGATAAAATGTATATGGTTTTGGCGCCCATGTTTCTGCTGCACTTCTCACCCATTTTTTTAACCGTGGCTAATGCAGCTCTGGTTATTATCAATGGAATCCAATTGGACTGCTTGGACAACTCGGGCACATCGTCTGATCCCTACGTTAAGGTGATGAAGGATGGCTTTGCGTTGTGCGAAACACCTCACAAAACTAGTAAGTCAACGCAGATAATCATTTCGACAGCCAACCCAATCCCAGATTGCAACTTCCGGTGATTTTTCCCAGATAAGTGTCGACAAATCGAGGCGCTCTGGAATTACAACTGTCCGATTAACCCAGCCTGGAATTCAGGCAGCTTCAATATCAACACCTACGACTATGATTATTCTGGCACTGACAAGCTCATTGGCGAGTGCACAGTCAATGGTAACCTGATCGGGTACATACAGTGCCAGCTGATGAAGTCCGGCAGCAGCAATAGCCACGGTTTTATCACATTTTATATGGAAAGTGAGTAAAAAGTCCAATATTTTATCCGATTACTGAAATTTAGCAATAAAGAAGTTGGGACCATAAAATAATAATTCAGCAAAACTGTTCTGCTTGAGTTAATGAAACTCAATCTGCCTTCATCAGAGATCTAAAAAGAGATCTCGCATTGGACCCTCTGGGGTTTGAAATAGCTAGTCCAACATACTAAAACCGACGTAACTTTTTGCAAGTTTTAATCTTGCGAAAAGTTCAGTGAATTGCTGGAGTGAATCGAAACGCGATTGAAATTGTAATCTCCTTTGTGAATCAATTAAATCAAGAAGCGTCCTCTCTTTATCAGATGCACCGCTAGCATACTACACCATAACGATTGTGTCAGCCAGTGGCCTACCAAATCTTGACCCGGGTGAGATTCATGGCACGGATCCGTATGCGCAAGCCAGCCCGGTGCCAGCCTGTGCTCAAACTTTGGCCCAAGAGACTCCTACAGTCACAAGTAAGCTGTCCATATAATTAATAATATATACTGTCTTATATGCAAAATGTGAACTTTTAGTGTTTAGAATTGCCGTATAGACAGTAGTTTATACGGCAATTCCAGACTTTAGGAGTGCTAGGATGGTTGGCGAGAAGTCAACCAATTCTGGATTCATTTTAGCCCAACGAGTAAAACCCATTCAGTTCGACCCCTGAAGCGGTGTGGCAATAATATTCAAACGTCAAAGGAACCAAGGAACTTTTTTGATCCCCATCGCGATGTCCTGCACAATGCTTATTTCTTTTTTTGAAAGAGATTTAAGAAACGAGCAACAGCGCTCTAGACTCTGCAGCCCACACACTCGAGATAGCACACGGGAGCAGAAATGCAAAGCTGGAGGGTTGTACAACCTGGGCTGGCTAGAAGGGGCAGAGAAAATCCGGCTACTAAGCTGACCGGCCCGCTGAGCCAATGGCCCGCGGTGGAGGGTGAACAAAACCACTGTCAGGCCGGGTCAGCCAATGACATGCGGAGGAGGGTGAGAAAAATTTTCTTGCTGGTCAAGGTTAAAATTATTATCAAATCATTTGGTGACAGTAGACCCACAGCCAGCGAGGAGGCCGTTCTGCCCATTCCACTAACTCCTGAGCACACATGCGTACAGATACCGTACGCAGGCACACACTCACACTGGGGTGTGTACATCTGCCCTGACTTTCTTATTGTCAGGCAGTGTACACTTCCACTGTGTCTATGAGGTTGCCCCTTAAGGGCGTAAATTGCACGACAAGCCACAAGCCTTCTCTCCGCGGCTGCGCCCCAAATGAATGTGGCCTCACCGCGGAATCGAGCTCAATGACCTTAGTGCGAGAGGCAAACGCGTTAAGCGCTCTGCCACTCAGCCACCCGCTGATCAAGGTTAAATGTGAATCAAGCCTGTCACGACCGGAGAGCATAACGCTACGGGTACAACACAAAAATGAAAGAGAAAGAGAAAAAGAGACTGGGAAATCGGCCAGATCGCTGCATTGATCCAACATTTAAAAATTTTTCCATACTCCTTAATCGTTGTTGAACCTTCCCTCAGTAGTTGGCTAAAAGTCTCGTTCTGCATTACAGACACGAGTGATCCAGTCTGGAACTACAATCTGCCTATCAGCTATACCAACAGCTCCGCATTCGTGCGCCTCGAAGTGTTTCACAATAATGGAGGCATCTACAACAGGGTTCGGTTAGGCTATTGTGTCAAGAGCCTGACGGCAGGTGTTCACACTTGCGCGCTTAGCATGTGGGGCTTTCTGGCTTTCACAATCTCGTCTGACACCTCCGGTGAGACCAGGTGGGATTTGGGTTCGGGATTCGTATTTTTGTACATAGTTTCCGTCAAATTTAAAACTTATGCTGTCTCGACAAAATGTTTCCACATACTCGTAGTTTACGCTCGTGTGTATTTTCTTTCTTGATAGAAAGACAGACCAGAAGATCTTTGTTGCGTGCTTCAGATTATTAGTCTGAGAAATTCCTGTCCTTGAGCAAGACACATAATTGTTTAGTTGTTCAGATCACCCAGCTGTAAAATCTATACCAGCGTTAGTTGATGTATAACTTTTCGTGGGTGCGGCGGCCTGGCCAGTCCTCGGACTAAAAAGCCTTCATAAAAACTCCGGCTGTGTCACTGGCTGTATGTGTAGCCCCACAGAGATAGGTATAATTCATCAATGCATCTATCCATAGAGGTAACGCGTTACAGCCTGATGTCTGCATTATTCCACCGACAGGTACTTACAAAATTCTGGTACAGTTTGCCATTAATTTGGCATTCATTGGCAGCAGCAAACCCAACCCTCTGGTTGTGGTAGCAGTCTACGATCCAAACTGTGGAGCCAATACCAATACCCTCCTAAGTAAGTGTACTTACTCTGCGACTCGAGCAGCCTAAAGTCACGTGATTTGTACAATTGGCTCTCATAGATACTTGTCGGACCACGTGAACCACACCTATCCTCGTGTTTCAGACACACTAAATCCCACCTGGAACCAACTATTGGATGCCAGATTTCAGCTCGGACAGCAGGTGAATCTGTCAGTCTACGACGATGACACGATCATGAACACGCCAGACACACCGGCTGGCTATTGTCTGGTGACAATCCTGCAGCTGGGCAACTTCACCTGCAGCCTCGTGAATCAGGGCAACCTCACCTACATTGTTGGTGAGCAAAGTTTAACCTCTTGTGCTCATGCTTAGAAAGACAGGAAGATACGCTCTCCTTCTCTGTCCGTCTCTGAGCCACCATTTTTCTTGAAAGATCTGGTTAGTAGTCAGGTAAGTTCCGTTTTATATTACGCCTTGCCATGTATTGCAAGTATGTGTTTTCGATGACGCGCGCGTAATGTTTTTTTTTCATAATGACCCATTTACTACAAAGACTCGATTTAGTGCAAAAAAGCAAATTTCAAGATAATGCAAACTAAATCAATATACCGAATAAGTGTGAATCAACGAGTTTGAGAAGCCAGTGTTCTTCGCCTTGGTCTTTTGCATCTTTTAGGTTCAATACTGTTGCCAGCACGCTTTGCGCCACAGTTCGCTGAAAATTAGTAGGAATTGAGTACTGAGTCTCCCTGCTGCTCAGTTTGCGATACAAATTACTTCTAAGCTCTAAACAAAAAAAATTCTACATTTGTAGAAATTTGACAAGAAGCCCATTTTCTGTAAAAACAGTTCAGCAGATCATTACCAGTCGGCCAGGTCAGGGCCAGGCTAATTAAAAATTCCGAGAGCAGCAGAACTGCAATGACGATTAGCGTCTTCGAATACTTGCATGGCAATGTACTTCTTCACGTGCGTGACGGTGGCCAGAGCGGACAGGCGGATGTACATACGATCAATTTGTTTGAGCTCCGGTTCAGCCGTGACTAGCCTCAGACTCACCTGGGGAGGGACAAGAGTTGATAGAACACTGTGTACTAGTAATTCAGTGGGTCATGTTACATAAACTAGTCATTCAGTGGGTCATGTTACATAAACTAGTCATTCAGTGGGTCATGTTACATAAACTAGTCATTCAGTGGGTCATGTTACATAAACTAGTCATTCAGTGGGTCATGTTACATAAACTAGTTATTCAGTGGGTCATGTTCTACCAACTACTCATTCAGTGGGTCATGTTCTACCAACTACTCATTCAGTGGGTCATGTTCTACCAACTACTCATTCAGTGGGTCATGTTCTACCAACTACTCATTCAGTGGGTCATGTTCTACCAACTACTCATTCAGTGGGTCATGCCCCATCAACAAGTCATTCAGTGGGTCATGCCCCATCAACTAGTCATTCAGTGGGTCATGTTTCATCAAGTAGCCGTTCAGTGGGTCATGCCCCATCAACTAGTCATTCAGTGGGTTATGTTTCATCACGTAGCCATTCAGTGGGTCATGCGCTATTAACTAGTCATTCAGTAGGTCATGCTCCACTGAAAAAGCTCACCTGTTCATCTCCTCGATGACCATCATTAGCCGAATCTTTTTCCTGCTTGACTTCGTGTCGCTGTATTCCACGCCCGAAATCCTCGTCAGCATTGTTGGCGTCTCCGTTGTTGCTATGGTGATTTCCACGATTAAAATTAGCTGACGATGCCGCTGAGGTTGAAGGACCGCAATCAGAAGAAGCAATCAAAGTCTGGGCAAGATGGCGCGCCACAGAGGCCGACTCCTCCCTGTTGGGCGGTTCCAGGCCGCGCCTACGATAGAACTTAGCTTCCCGTTCGCGCTCTCGTTGAAGAAGATTCGGTACGAGCTTGTAGACCACATCTTGGAGGGTGCGGTCCAGGCTGTCAGTGGTGTGGGAGAGGACGATGTGTGCAATGGTAATTCGGCTTTTGCTCTTAATTAAATTGTCCAATAATTAAACAATTGAATTTCCCATCAGTCTGCAGTATACTGGTCCTTTAATATTGCATAGTCTATGGTCCTTTAATATTGCATAGTCTATGGTCCTTTAATATTGCATAGTCTATGGTCCACTGATATTCCAAGAAACAATAGTCTATGTCATACGGGTCCTCTAATAATCGAAATTCATAGTTTATGGTCAATGGGTCAAACAAAAACCCATCTAGTTATTCTATCGTTAACAAGGTCGCTAAACATATAAAAACACAACATGTAACTCATCCATTTACCTGATGTAGTGCAGTGGGTGACTGTGATGAATTAAAATGCCACACTCTGGGCATGTATTCTTAGTTTCCAGGTGTTTTACGATACAGGATTTGCAGACTGCAAAGTCAATGAATTTAGGTATAAAGAAATAGTTATCAGCACTATTTAAATACAGATAA
The DNA here is from genome assembly GCA_950097015.1 of Macrostomum hystrix. Lineage (NCBI taxonomy): Eukaryota > Metazoa > Platyhelminthes > Macrostomidae > Macrostomum > Macrostomum hystrix. Next base: position 5,421,766 of record CATNEN010000034.1, on the reverse strand, counting down.
TAAAATCAGTGAGTAAAAAATGATGACAGCTCTGACTCACATGTGTGCAAGCACTCTGTAACAGTTGCTGCATCAATTAAATAACCCTTGCACAGCTTGCAAGTAATTAGATGGTTTAAGCTTCTTAGCTTAACTCGCTTCTTAGCAGCTGGTTGGTCAGATTTTTGGCCTTTTCTCTTCATTTTAATGCAAGATGCATGATACTGGACAATTGCTGCAATTTGGTTGTTATCAATTATGAAATTAGGTGTGGCAATAGAATATTACATTTTGAGATCATACAATAGGTGGAAAATTTACCCAAAATTACATAACTTATAGGCATAAAAATCATGACAAACACTTACATAACTAGCTTATTTCTAAAAAAATCACATTTTTGCATATTATGTTGAATTATTTTATTTATTTACAAAATGTATTTTATATCAACCTTTCAATTGATAGATAGGCCAAACAACTATAAATAATAATTTTTCAATTAACAATATATATATATTTTACATATTTTACATTTGTAAGATGCTACTAATATTACTTGCTAGCTTTATTCCTTTATAAACATTTTGTGATTTCTTTATCCCTTATGCTAATAGAATTATGTACGTCTGTCTTAACAATGTCACACACGTGAATTCTATTAGCATAATAGAATTATGCTAAATAAGACCTTTTAACAATAACTAATCAATATTGTGTCATATGGTGTAGATAGCTAAGATTTCCTAGATTCAAATCTATGACCACTAGGGTAGGCCTAACATATGACCAACAGAACAGTGTATCACTCAAACTGAACAAGGTTTATAATTCATATACTAGTTGGTGCTTTGTGTGAAAAATACAATATAATATGATTAAATAAGAAAACCCATATGCAAGAGAACTTAAATACTTATAAGCTTATAGAGTCACAAAACATTGTCTATAAAATATTAGTTAGGTAAAAATTTATAAGTTAGTGACATGCCTAAAATTTATACATTAAATCTAGTTTTAGTTACATAAAATCTGAATCTAGTTAAATCCAACATTCAAATATTTTTCATGACTATGAAAAGTTGCATCACTTTTTTATTTATTAAGCCTATAAAATGTACAAATCAATCATCTATTTGTAACATGCCACCATAACACATTAATCATTGCCCACTATTACACATTAGGGTATTATAAGTAGTTTCTTAGATCTTTTGTCAAATTTCAAATTTCATATATGTAATGCATAATTTTATGGTATATAATGTAATTAAAAAAAGTCACAACATATAATATAAGATCTAGGAAAATACTTACTATACTTTATGTGTAACAATGGGCAATCAGCTACTACATAACAAAAGCAACAATTAGTTAAATATGGTGCCATTGTACCAAAAGAAAAGAATCAAACCCAGAGCTTAGCATTTTTGTACATAGGGTTGAAGATAATTAGACAAGGATGTCTAAATTTAAAATAATTTATCAATACACAAGGCAAACAAAAAATTTCCAGTGTCCCAAAACATGTGTATTATTTGTATTTGTATTTGTATTAGCACATGATTGATATAGTAAATTTTTTGCACTAGGCCTAAACCTAAACTTCAAAAAGGCAACATTTTATTAATAACATCTAAAGTGGAGATTTGCCTTGATAAAATTGCATTGCATTATATTCACATAAGAATCCAGTGAATCTGATTAGCTGTCAAGAATCTGATTTAGTTATTTTAGTGCTATTTTTGCAAAAGAAAGTAATCATAAACATAATAAACTTTAACAACTGTGTAATGCTAATATCCATTTAGAATCATGTATAGTAAAATAATGACTAAAATTTGAATTACTTTTGTGGTTAGTTAGTGTACATAATACTCGTAGCAGCATGGACTCGTTAAATATGACATGATCTTGTTTATTTAAAATAAGAGTGTCGTAGAAAGAACAAAACTATAATAAACTTTTACCTAGATGTTCATTATATCTTTCACAGAAGGAGTTTTTTATTTTACGAGAAGCCCTCTTAATCTGTAAACGCTTAAATATAATGAGGAACAGTAACATTTTAATTAAATTCAGAATAAAATGGATATCGGAAGTAGTGTTCAGCACGTTTCACCACTAAGGCTGAGTGAGGAGTGTATTTTTTTGTTACGTCTAAAGTCGATCCCAGTAAAAAGTAATGAGATTTCAATTTTTCCTTTTCCTTTTCCTTTTATTATTACCTCATAGAATTGTCATCGATCGGCATGTCGCCAGTCTTGGACGTCGAAACCGAAACCGAAGCTTCGACTTTCCAGATCCATCTATAAAATTTTTGGACAGCGCCGCGCCTGTAACTGTCCGGCTTTGAGACAGTGCCAAAGAAATTAATTGAGTGACTACTTTTTGAAAGCTTATCATCATGCAGGTTGCTCAGACATATACACACTGCACGCTTTAATTATAATAACGAGCAATTGAGATTTTCGAAATTGCAAAAAACAAAAGCGCGAATTCTGCTACTGAAAAAAGAGTAGCCCAACACATTTTTCGCGAGTGACATATCTAGCGTAGTCTAGTACGAGTATCTGTGTTAAGATCTAATCATATGAGTTTCGAATAAATTCTCACTACATATATCTGACGACGTTTCGATGTTTATGCTAATACCAGAAACTGCGTCGATCTTTACACTAAGAACGTAAACACAATTATATACGTTTATATAATATAAGTATTGATCACATTTCTAGGATCTTCATAATCACGCTAAATCTGGTTTTTGTATACCTTCCCAAAGTCATTATTTGGACAACAGTTGGGACTGACTGAGAGTCGGAATCATAAGCCTAAGCGAAAAAAAGTATTGGTCCATGTTCATCCCCACAGGAAGAATTTTGAAGCGGCCATGGGACTAGCTTCCTAGCTGACATTGATTAGGAGTACAGGAAGTGAGGATATCTCAGTCGGGAGCTGAAACTTTCCCAAAACCTGCCATAAATTTTTTTTCTCGCCTACGAAGTCCAGTGTTTTCTTGCACTTTGTTTGCGTAAAACGTCTGTCAACGACGGGAACACTCTGGCTGATGCTGCATGGTAGCTTTGCGCCTAACAGCAACCCAGGCCATTATGGCAACACTCTTTTTTAATTCAAACCACTTTTCAGTACGGGCTTGACACATGGAATTCAGCTGGCACCTTCATCAAGTTGCTTAAACAATCTATAAGCGCAAATCTCTTTAACAAGTGTAGATGCAGCAAGGCAGGCAGGCATGACTAGACATGTGCTCGCCACCTTAAAATTATATATGGACTGGTGAATTATTCAAACATCAAACAGTTGAAGTCCTATATAGACTCTATATAGCAGCCACGAGTGCAGAGGTGCGTTTAATTCAATTCATCAACAGCTGGCATATTGGCGCATTTAGGAGCACACTCGTACATCTCACAAGCCTACAAATCAATCTAAGGGTAAGCGGAATGATTGAAAGTAACATTGTAGTTTTATATCTAATGTTTTGATACGTTTATAAACGAAATAGAATCTGTTGAGAAGCATCAAATACAAATTTCTGTTTCCCAGGCAAATGGATACAAAAAAACTATTTTTTAAATAAAACATATTGCTAAATCGTCTCTATCTCGTCAGTAATTCCTAGACTAATATAGAATCTTATGCCTATTACCGCTATCATAATAACAGTGTTGGGCGCGTTACACGTTACTAGTTACCAATTTGGTAAGGAATAAAAAAAATTTCTAGTAAATAATATTCAATTTTGACTCTATTATTAGCAATTGTAGATTGGAGATTACAACACATGATATGAGCAATGACCGATAAACAAAGCTACATGTATTTATGGTATGCTTACGTAAAAATAGTAGATTTATAGAAAAAAAAGTAAAAAAAACGGAAAGTACCGATTAAAAGTAACGATATAGTGACTATTTTTTTACTTCTTCATTACTTTACTTTTCCGTTACCAAATGTTCAGTAACGATCGTTACCGCCATCGCCGTTACTTTTTTGGTATCGCGCACAACGCTTCATAAAAAAATTATTTTAGCAGTTACTCTGGTCTCTGGCGCATCGTTTGGTGATGGTGATGTGGTCGACCCACACCCGGCGAGGAGTCAATTCTATACAATTCGCTGAATCATGCATTGAGCGCACTGTTACACACACGCACATGTATCCGTTCGAGTGCATTTGCATCTGTCATGAATTTCTCGTTGCCAGGCAAATTGCTCCCTCACTGAGCCGATTTATGACTTATTGAGCTGTCCTTATTGAGCATACGTTTTGCTAATGCTTGCGTTTCAGCTGCTTCCTATCACCATTCTGACTTGAGCCTGAGTTACGAATATGCATGTGGGTCTAATGTGAACTTTAAAATTTTAATGGCAAGTATAGCCTTTTAAAGCTTTTAAAAAGCTATTGTGCCATATGGAATGCCAGATAGGAAGAAGTGCAGGAACAATAAGGAGGGATATGGACTCATACGCTCGAAAATCATTTTCAGCATTCTTGAGCAACTACTGAACTAACTGTAAATGCTGTAATGTTTTGAATTTCTATCGTTAAAATTATTATATGTGCATTTCCAATAATTCATAGGCTGAGTTGAGGAACCGGGATCACATGTGTACACCAGCGATAAAATGTATATGGTTTTGGCGCCCATGTTTCTGCTGCACTTCTCACCCATTTTTTTAACCGTGGCTAATGCAGCTCTGGTTATTATCAATGGAATCCAATTGGACTGCTTGGACAACTCGGGCACATCGTCTGATCCCTACGTTAAGGTGATGAAGGATGGCTTTGCGTTGTGCGAAACACCTCACAAAACTAGTAAGTCAACGCAGATAATCATTTCGACAGCCAACCCAATCCCAGATTGCAACTTCCGGTGATTTTTCCCAGATAAGTGTCGACAAATCGAGGCGCTCTGGAATTACAACTGTCCGATTAGCCCAGCCTGGAATTCAGGCAGCTTCAATATCAACACCTACGACTATGATTATTCTGGCACTGACAAGCTCATTGGCGAGTGCACAGTCAATGGTAACCTGATCGGGTACATACAGTGCCAGCTGATGAAGTCCGGCAGCAGCAATAGCCATGGTTTTATCACATTTTATATGGAAAGTGAGTAAAAAGTCCAATATTTTATCCGATTACTGAAATTTAGCAATAAAGAAGTTGGGACCATAAAATAATAATTCAGCAAAACTGTTCTGCTTGAGTTAATGAAACTCAATCTGCCTTCATCAGAGATCTAAAAAGAGATCTCGCATTGGACCCTCTGGGGTTTGAAATAGCTAGTCCAACATACTAAAACCGACGTAACTTTTTGCAAGTTTTAATCTTGCGAAAAGTTCAGTGAATTGCTGGAGTGAATCGAAACGCGATTGAAATTGTAATCTCCTTTGTGAATCAATTAAATCAAGAAGCGTCCTCTCTTTATCAGATGCACCGCTAGCATACTACACCATAACGATTGTGTCAGCCAGTGGCCTACCAAATCTTGACCCGGGTGAGATTCATGGCACGGATCCGTATGCGCAAGCCAGCCCGGTGCCAGCCTGTGCTCAAACTTTGGCCCAAGAGACTCCTACAGTCACAAGTAAGCTGTCCATATAATTAATAATATATACTGTCTTATATGCAAAATGTGAACTTTTAGTGTTTAGAATTGCCGTATAGACAGTAGTTTATACGGCAATTCCAGACTTTAGGAGTGCTAGGATGGTTGGCGAGAAGTCAACCAATTCTGGATTCATTTTAGCCCAACGAGTAAAACCCATTCAGTTCGACCCCTGAAGCGGTGTGGCAATAATATTCAAACGTCAAAGGAACCAAGGAACTTTTTTGATCCCCATCGCGATGTCCTGCACAATGCTTATTTCTTTTTTTGAAAGAGATTTAAGAAACGAGCAACAGCGCTCTAGACTCTGCAGCCCACACACTCGAGATAGCACACGGGAGCAGAAATGCAAAGCTGGAGGGTTGTACAACCTGGGCTGGCTAGAAGGGGCAGAGAAAATCCGGCTACTAAGCTGACCGGCCCGCTGAGCCAATGGCCCGCGGTGGAGGGTGAACAAAACCACTGTCAGGCCGGGTCAGCCAATGACATGCGGAGGAGGGTGAGAAAAATTTTCTTGCTGGTCAAGGTTAAAATTATTATCAAATCATTTGGTGACAGTAGACCCACAGCCAGCGAGGAGGCCGTTCTGCCCATTCCACTAACTCCTGAGCACACATGCGTACAGATACCGTACGCAGGCACACACTCACACTGGGGTGTGTACATCTGCCCTGACTTTCTTATTGTCAGGCAGTGTACACTTCCACTGTGTCTATGAGGTTGCCCCTTAAGGGCGTAAATTGCACGACAAGCCACAAGCCTTCTCTCCGCGGCTGCGCCCCAAATGAATGTGGCCTCACCGCGGAATCGAGCTCAATGACCTTAGTGCGAGAGGCAAACGCGTTAAGCGCTCTGCCACTCAGCCACCCGCTGATCAAGGTTAAATGTGAATCAAGCCTGTCACGACCGGAGAGCATAACGCTACGGGTACAACACAAAAATGAAAGAGAAAGAGAAAAAGAGACTGGGAAATCGGCCAGATCGCTGCATTGATCCAACATTTAAAAAATTTTTTCCATACTCCTTAATCGTTGTTGAACCTTCCCTCAGTAGTTGGCTAAAAGTCTCGTTCTGCATTACAGACACGAGTGATCCAGTCTGGAACTACAATCTGCCTATCAGCTATACCAACAGCTCCGCATTCGTGCGCCTCGAAGTGTTTCACAATAATGGAGGCATCTACAACAGGGTTCGGTTAGGCTATTGTGTCAAGAGCCTGACGGCAGGTGTTCACACTTGCGCGCTTAGCATGTGGGGCTTTCTGGCTTTCACAATCTCGTCTGACACCTCCGGTGAGACCAGGTGGGATTTGGGTTCGGGATTCGTATTTTTGTACATAGTTTCCGTCAAATTTAAAACTTATGCTGTCTCGACAAAATGTTTCCACATACTCGTAGTTTACGCTCGTGTGTATTTTCTTTCTTGATAGAAAGACAGACCAGAAGATCTTTGTTGCGTGCTTCAGATTATTAGTCTGAGAAATTCCTGTCCTTGAGCAAGACACATAATTGTTTAGTTGTTCAGATCACCCAGCTGTAAAATCTATACCAGCGTTAGTTGATGTATAACTTTTCGTGGGTGCGGCGGCCTGGCCAGTCCTCGGACTAAAAAGCCTTCATAAAAACTCCGGCTGTGTCACTGGCTGTATGTGTAGCCCCACAGAGATAGGTATAATTCATCAATGCATCTATCCATAGAGGTAACGCGTTACAGCCTGATGTCTGCATTATTCCACCGACAGGTACTTACAAAATTCTGGTACAGTTTGCCATTAATTTGGCATTCATTGGCAGCAGCAAACCCAACCCTCTGGTTGTGGTAGCAGTCTACGATCCAAACTGTGGAGCCAATACCAATACCCTCCTAAGTAAGTGTACTTACTCTGCGACTCGAGCAGCCTAAAGTCACGTGATTTGTACAATTGGCTCTCATAGATACTTGTCGGACCACGTGAACCACACCTATCCTCGTGTTTCAGACACACTAAATCCCACCTGGAACCAACTATTGGATGCCAGATTTCAGCTCGGACAGCAGGTGAATCTGTCAGTCTACGACGATGACACGATCATGAACACGCCAGACACACCGGCTGGCTATTGTCTGGTGACAATCCTGCAGCTGGGCAACTTCACCTGCAGCCTCGTGAATCAGGGCAACCTCACCTACATTGTTGGTGAGCAAAGTTTAACCTCTTGTGCTCATGCTTAGAAAGACAGGAAGATACGCTCTCCTTCTCTGTCCGTCTCTGAGCCACCATTTTTCTTGAAAGATCTGGTTAGTAGTCAGGTAAGTTCCGTTTTATATTACGCCTTGCCATGTATTGCAAGTATGTGTTTTCGATGACGCGCGCGTAATGTTTTTTTTTCATAATGACCCATTTACTACAAAGACTCGATTTAGTGCAAAAAAGCAAATTTCAAGATAATGCAAACTAAATCAATATACCGAATAAGTGTGAATCAACGAGTTTGAGAAGCCAGTGTTCTTCGCCTTGGTCTTTTGCATCTTTTAGGTTCAATACTGTTGCCAGCACGCTTTGCGCCACAGTTCGCTGAAAATTAGTAGGAATTGAGTACTGAGTCTCCCTGCTGCTCAGTTTGCGATACAAATTACTTCTAAGCTCTAAACAAAAAAAATTCTACATTTGTAGAAATTTGACAAGAAGCCCATTTTCTGTAAAAACAGTTCAGCAGATCATTACCAGTCGGCCAGGTCAGGGCCAGGCTAATTAAAAATTCCGAGAGCAGCAGAACTGCAATGATGACTTGAAATATGGTTGAGCTCAGGAGAATGTTTTTTTAAAAGACTCAAAGACAAAAGAATTGCTAATTGGCTGTTGAGCCAGAAATTTTTTAAGAGAACGGTGGACATGTTTGCAACTAATATTGATTTATTTTTCTACCAAATGACTGACTGCTGAGTCGCTCGACTTAAGTTATGGTCTTGGTTGGACGAAAGGACAGAGAACATTATTAAGTATCAGCCAACGAATCAGGTACTGCTTTAGTCCCATGTGCAGCTAATATAATAACTCCTAATGTTGCAAGACAAATGCCAAAATACTGCTCAACACAAAGTTGTTGTGTATATAGGATATGGAATAGCGCCTTTGGGATCTCAGGACACGGCTAGATCATTTGAAGCGCTTGATATTTTTCCGACGAGGTAAGTCCTTCATTTAAGCCTGGTGAATGCTATAAAAGTGTGGCTACAATTATTGTTCTTGTTTGCTAGTTGATAAGCCCAAATGTTGAGCATTAGGCTCAATGTATCAATGTATCAATGTATCAATGTATCAATGTATCAATGTATCAATGTATCAATGTATCAATGTATCAATGTATCAATCACTTTGGCATGAGGAACTTTAGCGTCGTTTCTTAATAATTGCGTGTTGCTATGAAAGCTTTTTTTGTTAAAAATAATCCTCTTAGTTTATGATGACAAGGTGAGCTTTAATCATTGAAAGAGAAAGAGCAGTTGTAACCAATGTTGCTAACTGCTATTCTGCAAGCTTAGGTCCGTGAGATTTCTCGGACACAAAAGCAATTGAAACAAACGTCAGACTGAGCTCACCATCGCTATAATAACAATAACAATAACAATTATGCCAAAAGGAGAGAAATTAGCAGATTCTTTTAACATTTAGGCAATTCGCGTTTTTGCATGGTTTCATCAGCCTCAGAGCAGCTGTACTCTGATTATATACAGATGTACTCTATAATATACTTTGCCAGGCCTTCAGTGGTTTCCCTGTCATCTTGTGCCGTTAAGTAGTTTGATTTATCTTCTGGAGTTAAAAACACGAAAAACACGAGTTAAAAAATTTGAACGGGCAGTGCCATACCTATTCCACCTACACTTAAATGAGAAGTGGACCTCGTTTTCAACTTCTATTTGGTACCTACTGCACAGTCTGTTCTCATAGAAACATGCCTTCGACGTCGATGGTCATCACAATGCTGCTCCTGTCACAGTGTGCATCAGCGGCAGTGGATGCTGCCCTCGTTATTTTCAATGGTATACAGCTAGGCTGCCTCGATACGTACAACAATGGTGCAGTATCATCAGATCCATATGTGATCGTGACTAAAAGTAGTCAAGTACTGTGTACAACACCTTATATCAGATGTGAGTCATTGTGAGCAAGTTTCTATAAATCTAAAAACACATTTTCTATGAAAGAAAGAAGAAATTAAATTTCACTTTCTTTGACAGCCCGGTGCAATATATACATGGCTCTGTGGAATTACAATTGTCCGACCAGCCCGGACTGGGGGTCGGGCGAGTTCACGATTTCCGCTTATGACTATGATTTCGGCAGCGCTGACGACCTCATTGGCCAATGCAACGTGACTGTCTATTCGAGCGGCTATAACCAATGTCTTCTGACAAGGCCAGGTATCAACAGTAAGACTGGTTACGTCACATTCTACCTACAGAGTAAGCACGGTCGATTTTCTCTTGCTATAAACTTTGAAATCCATCTGAGCATGAAAATAGGGATTTCCGATGCTAACTCTAGGAAGAAACTGTTACTGTCGAATTCTGAACAGGTAGTTTTCTGAGCTACTACACAATCACAGCAGTTTCAGCAGCCGAATTGCCGAACCTAGGCAATACCAAACCTCCCAACCTGAATCCGTACGTGTGGGCCATTCCGGAGCCAGTCTGTGCGGAACTGTTGACACAGGAGACCCAAACCGTGTATAGTAAGCCTCTTTATTATTTGTCACAATGCTTCTACCTAATATGCCAAAACCTACAGTTTAATAGATCTTGATAGACAAAGTGATCCTACTGTATCTGTGAAATCTGATTACCTTACTTATTCTTACCTTGTTTTGGTGCCATGTCCGGAGGGGGGCACAGACAAGCTTCCATACCTGATACCTCATTCACGAGCTCCATTCGTCGCTATTATTTTTCCCGTTAGCTCCTATTTCTGTAGTTTTCGCAGCTCGTATGTTGAATAAGTTTTTAATTAGTACAAACACAACTTTTCAGGAACTTTATTACTTCCGGATTATTTAGTAATATGCATCCCATGTGTTCATTATTTTAGTTAATTTTTTTCTAAGCGTCTAATGATACTTGGCAAAACATTTTCAGACACACGAAATCCAATCTGGAACAGAAATTTGCCTGCTAGCTACCCCAGCGGCTACATACGATTTGAAATATTTCATAACAACGGAGGCGCTTACAACAAGATCAAGCTGGGCTACTGCATCAGGAACTTGGCTGCCGGATTCAACCAGAGCTGCGCTCTTAGTCTATGGGGAACCCTCTATTATTCAGCGGTGACGGCTACTGCTGAGGGTGAGAAAATATGGGATTTTGAATCACATCCCAATCAATTAACTTGATAAAATCCACCATAGAACGCTCAATTGTGTAGATGTGTGATAGACACCGAGTATTAGACGCATAGTAGGACGCGAAACAGTCATTCAGTAGGCCATAGGGATAATATCTAAGCTACAAGGGAAGCTTCGCGCCCTACATCAAAAACATTGATGGATTTATAGCTATTCTCCACTTTCATTGTTTTATGTTGGGTGTCTTTAACCCATAGACGGTTGAGGCGTGCAACAATTATTTAGTCACGTTTTGCACGTTCAAAATGTCTATGGCCAAAACTATGGCCAGATATAGGACAGGATATAGGATATTGGAGACGATAGGCAGAGAGATTAAGCAAGCAGTGGCCACGCGCAACAATCGGCTTTCATTGGTAGATCCCAAAGACCTGTTCAAAATGATATAATGAAATTTATCATAGTAATTGTGCGATGGAGAATAGTATAAGATACAGTCAATGCTCAAGTGCCTAGTGCACGAGTGTCATAGACGTTAGCAGCACGATAACCGGAGTGTCGATCCATCATTAAAATCCCCAGGTGCATTCAGCGTCACTGTACAGTCAGCTGTCAATATTCCGATTTTTGTAAACAACAATTATCCAAACCCACTAGTGGTGACGTCAGCGTATGATCCGAATTGTGGTGGCTATTCCAGCATTGTTTCGAGTGAGTCTCTCTATTTTTTAACGGCCGAAAAATTTCAGTTAAAAATAATCCTGTAGAGCACTCTCTGTGGCGCTTTTCTCTCAGACAATCTAAATCCAACGTGGATGGAATTTTTGGAGCCCCGGTTCTACCCTGGCCAGCGGGTGAACCTTTCGGTTTTCGCCTACGTTTCACAATCCAGCGTACCGGACACTCTAGTTGGCTACTGTCTAGTGCCTTACCTGCAGCTGGGCACTTTCACCTGCAACTTGGTGGGCCAGGGAACTCTTACCTACACAGTGGGTGAGCGCTGACCCGAAACAACTAATATATTGTGCTCTTTACACAGTGCACGGAGCTGTCAGGTGAGCTATCAGGTAAGTTTATAGTGAGTGTCGTGTTTGCGTCTAGTATACGAATACAAAGATCACTGAAATTACTAGATGTGAGGCTGCGAAAGTATTTTCATTTGACTTTAATGACATGTATATAGTAATTATGGTTGCGAAATAAATTTTAAGTTCACAAAATACTTGTTCCATGCAGCTGTCTTACTTTTTTTGTGGTATCAAAAGGCGCTTCAACTATGATTTAAACACCCCACTGTTGACTGTATCCCTTGGCAGTCCCTTGGCAGTTGTACTAGGCCTCCTCCCTGTGCTCATTTCAGTCTCTCTAACGAGTAGAAAATTGCAACTATGGATCTGAGCATCGATTTTTCTAAGACCTTGCTTGCTCAAGCGAGGCACTGCTGTAAGACAATAATGGCATTGTGTACGCTCGTACGCTCATCAGTTCAGGCAAACCGTGAGAAAGCGAAAGAGAATGCCACATGGCACCTTACATACCCATGGATTTGATAGTGAATTGTTGCAGTGATGCCAAGATGTTTACTAGCAGTGGCAACCATGCAAAGGATTAGTCAACTAGAAAGATTACTTTAACAAGTTTCTAATAGGATAATTTCTTGCTACGTATTGCTATTGTCAATCTTAATGATAATTTGAACATTCAAAACGATAATGTCTGTGGTCTCATGCTATCGGATGGGTCTGCCGCGCGCAGCTCAGCTATTCGGCCATAGAGTTAAGGACATTCAAAATGAGAAAGCGGCAAACGAGAATTAGGAAGGCAAAACAATCTAACGATCAAACAGTTAAGTGGACAAAATCTGCAGAGATGGCCTTGCAGACGGTGATGTTAGGCCCCCTTTGAGAGGTTACGATTCGCCTCACTGGCTGTCCCTTGATTGAGCGGCCTTGGGAGCGCCTAAACCAAAGGTTGAATCCCGTCTCATTAAGGTAGACGGTGTGAACTGCAGGATCCAGATATAGCTATTAATCCGCGAACTCTCTCCGGGCCTGCAGGTTTTCATTGGTGTTAGTTGCCAGGCGCACGGCTGTTCCCTTGGTCGCCAGCTTCACTGTATACATCATTCCGTGCAGCATCCTTATCCACAGTTTTGCATCCGAACTGGGGCTTTTGTGGGAGCTCTTCATGTAGCAGTCGGCGCAGGTCACTTAAAGTGGAAAACGGGTTTTGCTCCAGCTTGTTCTGAAGGCAGGCCTTCGTCTCCTCGTCTACTTTGCATTTGCTCTCATTTTTACCACATCTTGGTAACGCCTGAACCCTTCCTTCCTGCGTATATGCTCGCATAATTCTATCCGCAGTTGCAATCGGCACTTGCAGGATGGCTGCTGCGGCTTCTAGTGTTGCCCCTTGCTCTATAGCAGACACCAAGCGTTGCCTGTCGACTGAAGATATGGGTGGGGGCATTTGAAAAACAGCAACAAGAAATAGCAAAGAAAGAAGCGAGAGAAAACCAAACAGGCGGAGAGCAAGGCAAGGGAGTTTTTCAGCTTTCCCTTCCGAGTTTAATCATATTTGTTGTCTGTAGTCTATGGTCGAAAGGGTGAATTTTCTTCTGAGTGTCTGAATTCATTCTCATTTTGAATGCCTTTTTCTCGTTTTGGTTGTCCAAACGTCTATGTTCTCTAGCGGCGAGGCTACTTAGAGGATAGTTATATACATAGCCATTATCGTTTTGAATGTCTAAATTATCATTTAGATTGACCAAAGCTATAGTGCAAATCTTCTGCCGGACTTTAGTCTATGGCCTAATCGAATTGAAGCATTGTTTATTGCGTAAGAAGATTAATGAATCTATTATATAACGTATAACAATTGCAGGAGGGCTGTGGGCGCTGGCACATCATTTGGTTACAATAGACCCGCATCCAGCGAGGAGGCAATTCTGCTGAGACTACTGAGCACACAAGCACACAGATACCGTACGCAGGCACACAGTCACATAGGCGCGTACATCTGCCCTGACTTTCTCCTCGTCAGGCAGTGTGCACTCTTTCTGTGCCTTGAGGTTGTTGCTCAATGGCGTATCCGTATCGCACGACAAGCCCCCAAGCCTTCTCTTTGTGGCTGCGTCCCAAATTAATGAGGCATCGACTCGGATTCGAGACCTTGGTGCGAGAGGTAGACGCGTTAACCGCTCTGCCACTCACCCCACTTGCATGGATCAGATAGGTAAGCATTGTATTTTCCACTTGAAAGGCTTCTGAAAGGAATTAAAAGATGACTTCGCAAATCAATATAGCTAACTAAACTCCAATGCAAGCACACATGCAAAGATACTAACAATGCAGCTGTCTCAAATGTCTCACAATGGATAAGTTTGGTTTTCAAAGAAAAGCAATTTGCCCAAAAATATTTCTCTACGCAGCGAGAGACTTCTCTTGTAGCAGTCCTGTGTCTAAGTCTCTCTGAAAATGAACTTATCAACTGTAGTCAATCGGAAAAAATTTGACGGCGAGACATTTTTGTAGTGGTACATTAACTAAATAGCTAGTAGAACCTCATAGATACTTAGGCAAGCACTCATTATAAATGAGGTATAGGTAAAAACTGTCTACTCTGCAGTGGGAATGAGGACAAAAGGATTACCGATTTTTTATTTAGAACAGCAATTTTACTGCACATTGTTTGCCAATAAAGTTGCACGATTGGCTTATTCTGATGAAATGATTGTCTAGAGATGATTGCAACGTAGGAGTCTGAATAAAAAGCTCAAAGGGTATGCAACTGTGAAAACTGGCTTGGCTGGAAAAAAATCTGACCCGGAAATAATTGCTTCGCAAGTGGGAAAGTTAGATTTTTTTTGCTTTTCCTGAATACCTGAGACCCTGAATACCTGAGACCCTGAATACATGAGACCTCTAAAAAACACAAATGTTTGCAATGTTTGCAGCAACTTGATAAAAAGCTGCCTGCTGCATTCTCCGATTTCATAAAAAGACGAAGATTAAAAATAATATACTCACAATTGGGGAAGCATTTCCGCAATGTAACTAAGAGTTACGGTAGTCATCACGAGTCACGAGCCAGTAGAAACTGCCTCAAGGCTTAGTTTTGCTCATCTTTGATTGGCCTTGGTTTGCTTGGGTGAGCTAGATTGCAAAAGATGGGTAGGTGAATGTGAATACCCTCCACAAAAGCTTTCAGCGAGCAAAATAAAGCAGGTTAAAGTTTTTGCATTTGCATAAACAGAAAACAGAACATTAAAATCAGTGAATGTTCCCAACAACCAGCCAACCTGTAATGCTAAAGCTTATCGGGCTTATCACCTTGGCGCACCTCTCTGCCATCTCAGAAGCTGCGAATCACAGCGCCCTAGCAATTATCAACGGAATTCAACTGACCTGCCTAGACTCGAGCAGCGGCTCTTCATCCGAGCCCTATGTGAACTTGACTCAGGCTGGCCAAGTCCTGTGTACAACGCCTTTCATCCGCGGTTAGTCAAACCTGCCTGCTAGGACTCATGGCTTTTTAATACTGTTTATTACTAAGCAGAAATGAGATCAGTAAAGGGCAATCGGTTTTGGCACTCTTTGCAGGCAAGTGCAGCGTTCAGCCAGCTATTTGGAATTACTACTGTCCCAACAGCCCTGGCTGGGAGTCAGGCAATTTTACTCTTTCAGCGTACGATTGGAACACCAACAATGCCGACCAGCTCATTGGCGAATGTACCGTGAGCAGCTACCAGAACGGGTACGGCCAATGCCAGCTGCTGAAGGCTGGCATCAGCAGCGGTAGGGGCTACATCACCTACTATATGCAGAGTGAGTTGGTTTTGGTCCCTGATTGTCAACGCGAAACGTAGACACTTCTTCGAGAGTTTTTGAAGGCCGGGCACCAATTGGGATGTCAACTCCTCGAACCAAAGCAACTGAAGTCAGTAGCTGGTCGATCCAGTCGAATAGAAACGCCGAGACACCTCTGCCCCAGTCCATTCTCATAGTATCGACCAGCTACTACAGATTTCAGTCGGTTTGGTTCGAGGATTGACCTCGGGCGCCATTCTAGAGCCTTAAGTTGACATGAAATTCCCATTTTATCCCATTTATCCCCCTGGCAACCATGAGAAGGAATGGGGTGAGATGCCTCGACGTTTCTAGTCTAGTCGACGTGGATCGACCAGCTACTGACTTTAGTTGGTTTGGTTCAAGGATTGACTATTCCATTCTAGAGCCTTAAATTGACACCCAATTTCGATCAAAAACGCACATTTTTCTACTTTTCTATATCTACGCTCGTACGAATGTGTTATTTTAAAGGTAAGAGAAAATAGCAGATAGAAATAGTCTAACGCTCCCTTTAACAGACAGCTCTCTGAATCACTACATCATCACGGTTGTCTCAGCGGCTGGCTTGCCGAACCTCGATCCGGGACTGAGTCCCACGACCTCGGATCCGTACGTCCAGGCCGCACCAGTGCCTTCTTGCTCGGAGCCTCTGATTCAGGAGACGCCGATTGCCACAGGTGAAGAATTCCTTTTTCCTCGCGACGCTACTTAAAGTAGTGGCAGCGTGCCTCATGTTTGAGAAATATCATTATCTTAGAATTTGCAAGAATACAAGCTCGGTGCCAATTCTTCCAGGCACAAACAATCCGAACTGGAACTATAATCTGCCAGTTGCTTATCCTGCTGGCTATGTTAGATTCGAAATATTGCACCGCTATGGAAACCCGTTCAATAGACTCAGGCTGGGCTACTGTGTGAGCTACCTGGTTGCTGGTACTAATCAGCAGTGCGCCCTGAGCGTATGGGGAACCTTGATCTACTCAGTCACTGCCGATATGTTTGTCGGTAAGTCGGTTTGAAATATTACTAAGGGTAGAAATAAAAATCTTTTTCTACCTGGATTGTTAACATGCGACTCAATAATTTATTTTCTTGATACGAACGGATCCACACCAAGCCAATAGTGACTTTATAAAGTACATGTAGAAATCACAAGTAGACAAATTTATACTGATCCTTCGCATAATTCACAGTCTAAATAGCCTAGCCTAAGATAAAGATTACCTTTCCGTAACCTTTCATTAATGTTGAATATTTTGAGCGTGATGCTAACATGTCGACACAGCACTAGAAACAACTGAAGAGGAAATAAAATTGAATCGAATATATTATATTTTGGCGTTCAGGCACTTTCAGAATCACAGTAAAATCAGCGGTCGGCCTGGCCTACATTGGAGATTATCCTCCGAATCCGCTGGTGCAGGCCGCCGCTTATGACCGGAATTGTGGCGGGAATTCAAGCTTCATACTGAGTGAGTTGATTATGCTCTGGTATCTTCTAAACGCAAAAAGCCAATTATGTTAGTTATTCGACTAGTACTAATCTTAGAGTTGAAAATTATAATAAGCAGCAAACGGGTACATTTAATCGGATATTATTACACTGTCATAGCGGTCATTAATATAGGATCTTAGCCTTTCACTCAACCGTTGTTCCTCTCAAGCATCTGTCGACCATAGACAAAAGCCTTTCACTCAATTGCTGTTCCTCTCAAGCATGTGTCGACCATAGACAAAAGCCTTTCACTCAACCGTTGTTCCTCTCAAGCATGTGTCGACCATAGACAAAAGCCTTTCACTCAATTGCTGTTCCTCTCAAGCATGTGTCGACCATAGACAAAAGCCTTTCACTCAATTGTCTTTGGTATGTTTGGTCCCTTGGAGTTTCTAGACATGTGTGAGCAATAAAAAATACGCACGGGGTTCTTTTAGAAATTTCTAGTTCGAGTTACCAAGCCTCTTCTCTATGAGCACTTGCCTCTGTGCGGTATAGTGAAGCCATACTCAAACTTACCATGCAGACGAGCAGAATCCAGTGTGGAGTGAAGCGTTGGATTCTCAGTTCTACCCAGGCCAGCCGGTGAATCTCTCCGTCTACGACGATGACATTCAATACAACACAACAGACGCACTGATTGGCTACTGCCTGCTGCCGCGACTGCAGCTGGGCACATTCACCTGCAGCCTGGTGGGACAGGGAAACCTCACCTACACAGTGGGTGAGTGGCCCTCAATACAATTGACGATAATATCCTTACAGTTATCAACATTGCAGCACAAGTATTCAAACAAAGGTTAGTTTTTTTCTTTGGTAAGTCAATGCGTAAATTACAAGTATTTATGCAAACTTCATTTAAGTGCGCAATTATCTGTAGGTGCTATATAAAGAAAATGCTAAAAACGATGACATTGCGGTCAAATTCGACTATACTGCATTCTCTGCTGTGGGCTTCTTAAATAAACTACCGACAATGAAGTGCTCAAAGGCCAGATTTTAGCATAATGTTTTCCTGAGTTATTATTTTCGCTGAATTCATTAAACGCTTAAAACCATTTCGCGCTTAAGCTCAAAACTTTAATGCATGCCTTGGGTTCTGGTTCTGAAGGCGCTGCTGCGTCAAGAGACAAAAAACTTGTGATTGCAGACATTTTTGCTAAAAGTACAAAGACCATGGGGGCATTTGTTCTGTATCTCCTAAAATATCCAACCAAGCCACCAGTGTCTTCGACAAAAACCGCTGAATATCTCGTATATCGACGATGCTGACGTCGGACGGGTTTGAAAGTTAGTTCACCGTAAAGGGCGGAAAATGTTAGTCCACATGAACGGTGGACTTTCACGAAAATCGGACATTCTGTTTGCCCATCGTGGTTAATACTTTCAGCAGGACAGAGAGTTTTGGCTAGCAGGCAGTCGACGAAAAGCCGGGTACAGGCCTGACCTCCCGATAACTCTTGAACGTATCTTGACAACTAAAAACCGGATCGCTACGTCTTGGGTAGGAAAGACAGTCATTCGATTTTGTGCTGGACAGTAATCTTGAGTGGTGATTTCTGAAGCAGTTTGGAGAGGCACCAGATCCGTTGGCTATCAAATGGGGTCGATACGTATTTCAGTGACCACACTACCTGGTGGGGATTTTTTTTGGAATCTCTGTACATCGAGTCAGTGGATGCTAATGGCTAATTTGCAGATCACAGAGATACACCTGCCGAAGAGTAGGTTTGTTGACAATGCCTCTCATTTTTAGATTTTAGATTTAATAACCCATTTCGTTTTCTAAATGCACTCTTTTAGGAGCGTCGCTTCCAAAGGCTGTGTACAGTTGCTCAGTCCATGGACTGGTGGCGGGGGCAGCCACACTCACCAAACTGTCAAAGCCAGCTTACGCAGGTACAGATTTTTTACAGATTATCTACCTCTCACTCAGAAGTCCAAAGCTCTATCCACCGATCTACAGGAGCATGTATTGTTCTATTTAACTAGGCTACTGCAGGCAACAGGTATTGTAGTTGGAACATTGTTGCCGCCTTCAGTGCTTCTATGAATAGTAACTCAGGTAATCATGCGCCTACATCCCTGAAAGAGTCGGAGAGCGGCTGTCTCAACTTCTGCTTCAGTTAAAGGGCCTGAATGTCTCTCCTGCTGGACCCAGCGTTTTCTGCCGAAGCAGTCTATGAATACCAAATTGAATGGAAAATTCATGAAATGGGAAAAAAGCGGAATCTGCATCAACAAACGATGGGGGAAACGTATAAACTTTTCCAATGAAAGATGCTCTTGAAGACTTAAAAAAATTCTTTGTCATTCTAGAAGTTTTCTGTCATATTGGCTGAGTCTATAACTGCAAACTAGGTAATTGCAACTAGGTAATTGGGCAGTTGCAGTTCGTTTGCTGCACCGGTCGGTTGCGAATGGGCTGTTAAGGCTCTTCTACCCCGAAGTTACTAAGGCCTCATTTGTTGGCCTTAGTAACCCCGCTGCCTATATTTTCAGCCAGGGAACTGATGGGGTTTGCATAAAAGTAAGACTATCAAATGCTTTCGATCCAATGTTTGCCTCATCAACTTTTACAACCAAAGTCCCATTATACAGCATAGAGCAAAACAGCAGTCGAAGTAATGCCTGTCCTTGAAATATTTCTCTTAACTGCGTTGACAGCAGCTGTCCATACTGTGCGAGCCGACACTCTGATCATTGTCAAGGGCACACAATTGGATTGTACTCTGGACTCAAACTCCAGGATAGATCCGTACGTCAAGGTGCTCAAGGATGGTCAGCAGCTGTGCTCAACGCCAAGTTTAGATAGTAAGTTTCATAGTTTAATAGCAATCACTCGGAAATCGATAAAGTCAAACAATAAAACACATTTGATGTAGGCATTCTATAGTATACTTATCAAGAACTATTGGCCGAGTACTTTTAGTGATCAATTACTCACAGACACTACCTCTGACAGTTTGGTGACATTTGGTGACACTAGACTGGCAGCCAGCGAGAAGGCGATTCTGCCCATTCCGCTGACATCTGAGCACACACGCACACAGGTGTGTACATCTGTCCTGACTATCTCATCGTCAGGCAGTGTATACTCTCACTGTGTCTTGGAGGTTGGCCCTCAATGGCGAAAATTGCTATCTCAGGGTCGTTGGCGAACGAGGCAAACGCTCTGCCACTCCCAACCACCCCACAGACAAATGCGGGTCGATTGAAGCAGTTTGGAATTACGCTTGCTCAAACAGTCCTACGTGGAACTCGGGCACATTCACTCTGGCTGCATATGACGATGACTCCAGTACTAGTGATGATCTGGTAGGCCAGTGCACAGTCAGCGCCTACGTGGAAGGCACCAACCGATGCGATCTGATTAGATCTGACAGAATAAAAGGCTACCTCGATTATCAGCTCATCAGTGAGTCTTGTCTAACAGATATTCAGCTTCCACCTCCCTGAAGCAGTTGGTGATCTTGACGGTATAGTAGCTGGTAAGTAGAAATTTATCTTTATTACATGCAGGAGTTATGTGCTGGTTTTCTGTTCTCTAAATATATTGGAAAAAATGCAAAGTTCCATTTTTCGCTTTCAAAATAAACTCTTTTTCGTTACTGATCAGACAGAAAGTATCATCAAGTTTGCTTCTGTGTTTTGTTTCTTTTATTTCTGCAGACCTAGTGAGACATAAGCCACTCAGTCTCTACCGAATCCGCCCATCAGATTGATAGCAGATCTATCAATCTGCCCCCAGGTTCTATCAATCTTCCCTCCAGTTTCTATCAATCTGCCCTCCAGTTTCTATCAATCTGCCCTGCAGTTTCTATCAATCCGCCACTAGTTTCTATCAATCTGCCCCCAGGTTCTATCAATCTGCCCTCCAGTTTCTATCAATCTGCCCTCCAGTTTCTATCAATCTGCCCTGCAGTTTCTATCAATCCGCCACTAGTTTCTATCAATCTGCCCTCCAGTTTCTATCAATCTGCCCCCCAGGGGGTCGGTGGCAGAGCAGTCTAACGCGTTTGCCTCTCGCACCAAGGTCCCTAAGTTCGATTCCACGGCGAGGCCACATTTCATTTGGGGCGCAGCCGCGGAGAGAAGGCTTGGGGGCTTGTCGTGCAATTTACGCCCTTGTGGGCCAACCTCCAAGGCACAGTGAAATGTACACTGCCTGACGATGAGAAAGTCAGGGCAGATGTACACACCTGTGTGAGCGTATGCCTGCGTAGAATATCTGTGTGCGTGTGGCTCAGGGGTCAGCGAAATGGGCAGAATTGCCTCCTCGCTAGATGCGGGTCTAGTGTCACTAAATTATGTGCCATTGCCCGCAGCCCTTCTGCTACTATTATTATTATTATCAATCTGCCCCCAGTTTCTATCAATCTGCCCTCCAGTTTCTATCAATCCGCCCTCCAGTTTCTATCAATCCGCCCTCCAGTTTCTATCAATCCGCCTCCAGTTTCTATCAATTTGCCCTCCAGTTTCTATCAATCAGCCCTCAGTTTCTATCAATCAGCCCTCCAGTTTCTATCAATCTGCCCCCAGGTTCTATCAATCTGCCCCCAGGTTCTATCAATCTGCCCTCCAGTTTCTATCAATCTGCCCTCCAGTTTCTATCAATCTGCCTCCCAGTTTCTATCAATCCGCTCTCCAGTTTCTATCAATCCGCCACTAGTTTCTATCAATCTGCCCTCCAGTTTCTATCAATCCGCCCCCCAGTTTCAATCAATCCGCCTCCAGTTTCTATCAATCAGCCCTCCAGTTTCTATCAATCCGCCACTAGTTTCTATCAATCTGCCCTCCAGTTTCTATCAATCCGCCCCCCAGTTTCTATCAATCCGCCACTAGTTTCTATCAATCTGCCCTCCAGTTTCTATCAATCTGCCCTCCAGTTTCTATCAATCTGCCCCCCAGTTTCTATCAATCTGCCCTCCAGTTTCTATCAATCCGCCCTCCAGTTTCTACAATCTGCCCTCCAGTTTCTATCAATCAGCCCTCCAGTTTCTATCAATCCGCCCCCCAGTTTCAATCAATCCGCCTCCAGTTTCTATCAATCAGCCCTCCAGTTTCAATCAATCCGCCTCCAGTTTCTATCAATCAGCCCTCCAGTTTCTATCAATCCGCCACTAGTTTCTATCAATCTGCCCTCCAGTTTCTATCAATCCGCCCCCCAGTTTCTATCAATCCGCCACTAGTTTCTATCAATCTGCCCTCCATTTTTTATCAATCCGCCCCACAGTTTCTATCAATCTGCCCTCCAGTTTCTACAATCAGCCCCTCAGTTTCTATCAATCTGCCTTCCAGTTTCTATCAATCTGCCCCCAGTTTCTATCAATCCGCCCCCAAATATTTCAGATCCGCCCTACGAGCCAGTCTCCTCAAATCCACTCATTAGCTTTTCCTATTCGACAAGGTATCTCTAAAATCGGCCCTATTATTAAAAACGTTGAACCTTTTAATGAATCGATAGTTTATTTTTAGAGAACACGATTTCCTTTTAGAAGCTTTAACTAATTATTCAGGGCCTGTTACTTTGACTCGGAAATGGTAAAAAAATAATTTCACTATTGACAAAGGCAGTGGTAAGCAATGGCTGTGACAAATACTCGTATTGGACTGACTGTAGAAAATTTATTAATTCATAGTCTTTGTTAGTGAAGGCAAAACAAAAAACAATTCAGAATTTTTAAGAGCTAATCTATGTTTCTAGGAAAATGTTTTCATTTAGATGAGTTGCATTCCAGATGAGAAACAACATAGACAGTTCATTAGATTCCTGGCCAATCAGCGGCACTGAACAGGACAGACAGTAGAGCCCAAAACTGTGAATATTAATTAGGTCCATATGATTGACATCTTCAAAGCTACAGGGCGCCTGCTTAAAGAAGGCTTGTCAAAAATCTACAAGTACTTTAGAGTCACAGTTTTCCTGCATTGAATTAGCCTAGCCACTGAATCTGAGGAATGTTTTCCAACAATCAGCTAGCGCTTCTTGCTATGTTCTACCTGTCAATTGTCACCTCTGAGGCTGCCTTGGTTATTGTGAACGGTGTTCAGCTGGACTGCCAAGATTATGGAACATCGTCTGATCCATATGTCACGGTGACGAAGGATGGCCAGGTTCTGTGCAGAACTCCTACCATAGCCAGTGAGTGAAATCCCAACTCAATGAAATCCCAACTCAATGAAATCCCAACTCAATGAAATCCCAACACAATGAAATTCCAACTCAATGAAATCCCAACTCAATGAAATCCCAACTCGATGAAATCCCAACTCAATGAAATCCCAACTCAATGAAATCCCAACTCAATGAAATCCCAACTCAATGAAATCCCAACTCAATGAAATCCCAACTCAATGAAATCCCAACTCGATGATATCCCAACTCAATGAAATCCCAACTCAATGAAATCCCAACTCAATGAAATCCCAACTCAATGAAATCCCAACTCAATGAAATCCCAACTCAATGAAATCCCAACTCAATGAAATCCCAACTCAATGAAATCCCAACTCAATGAAATCCCAACACAATGAAATCCCAACTCAGTGAAATCCCAACTCAATGAAATTCCAACTCAATCAACTCTATCAAAAACAAGAATAATTATTATTTACTGCACCTGTCCACCGAATCAAACTCACGACCTTAAAGTCGTAAGTGGGACACTCGTACCACTATGCTGCAGCCGCTGGTAGACTTTTATCCTAAGGCGGGATCTAAATAAAATTTCAGCAGGCTAAAAGTGCAAGATCAATTTCAGGCAAGTGCGGTTCAAGAATCGCCATCTGGAACTACAATTGTCCGACTAGCCCTAGCTGGGACAGTGGCAGCTTCACGCTGACCGCCTACGACTATGACTCGGGCAGCTCCGATCAGCTGATTGGAGAGTGCACGGTCAGCGTCTACTTCAACGGCTACAGCCAGTGCCAGCTGATCAGGTCCAGCTACAGCAAGGGCTTCATCACCTTCTATCAGCAGAGTGAGTGCTACTCGTTACTTGCTACTCCCTACTAGTTACTTGCTACTCCCTACTAGTTACTTGCTACTCCCTACTAGTTACTTGCTACTCCCTACTACTTACTAGCTACTCCCTACTAGTTACTTGCTACTCCCTACTAGTTACTTGCTACTCCCTACTAGTTACTTGCTACTCCCTACTAGTTACTTGCTACTCCCTACTACTTACTAGCTACTCCCTACTAGTTACTTGCTACTCCCTACTAGTTACTAGCTAC
This sequence comes from Macrostomum hystrix, assembly GCA_950097015.1. Taxonomy (NCBI): domain Eukaryota; kingdom Metazoa; phylum Platyhelminthes; family Macrostomidae; genus Macrostomum; species Macrostomum hystrix. The sequence goes on along the minus strand of CATNEN010000034.1, from coordinate 5,397,244 downwards.
TCCCTACTAGTTACTTGCTACTCCCTACTAGTTACTTGCTACTCCCTACTAGTTACTTGCTACTCCCTACTAGTTACTTGCTACTCCTTACTAGTTACTTGCTACTCCCTACGAGTTGCTAGTTACTAGTTACTAGTTAATCTTACCTGCTCCCTACTCTAGCTATTTTATAAAGCCTCGCTCCTTGGTACTAGCTACGAGTTAAAAGTTACATCTTTCACAAGTAACTCGGCATCTTGTGGTCCAAGTCATACTGCACCAACCTGTTTGCTTTCAGACAGTTACCTCAGCTACTACACCATCAGAGCTGTGTCGGCATCCGGTTTGCCCAATCTCGATTCCGGAGAGAATCAGGCTACGGATCCCATTATGCGAGCCACTCCGGTTCTCGCTTGCACCCAGCCGCTTATCCTCCAGACGCCGAAGATTGATAGTGAGGAGCATGCTTATTGCCTGATTTGCTATGGGATATTTGCGCTTAAATGTACTTTATACATTCTACGAATCTCGTACATGTGAATTATTTCTATTCTATCAATGGGATTTCTTGTTCTACCTGTAGAAATTATTTCAAATCTTCCGGAGGGACGAATTCCAATCTTATTTTGCGATCATTCTCAATCCTCTAAAGGGATTATTCCCTATCTTCTAAAGGTATTATTTTCAAGCTTCTATAGGGGCTTTTCTTAATCTTCTGAAGAAATTATTTCTACTCTTCTGAGGGGGTTATTCGCAATCTTCTGAAGGGATAATTCCCAATCCTTTTAAGTGAATATTCCCAATCCTCTGAAGGGATAATTCCAAATCTTTTGAAGGGATATTCGCAATCCTCTGAAGGGATAATTCCCAGTCTACCGCGCACACTCACTCCGCAGACTCGCTAAATCCCACCTGGAATTATGTCCTGCCAGTAAATTATCCCAGTGGATCAGTTCGATTTGAAGTTTTCGATGACGACGGCACCTATTATCGAAGAGATCGACTCGGCTACTGCATAGAGACACTATCTGTTGGCAGTCACTCGTGCGCCCTCAGCACCCAAGGGACTCTGGTGTACTCAGTTTCATCAGCCGCTGGAGGTGATTGCAACATTCACAATGACTAAAAACTCACTCAAAAAGTCATTCCAGTTAATCGAAAGTTGCACTTTTTAAGTATCTTGGGTTATTGATGCCCCTTGATACTTTCTCGCAGGCACCTTCAGAATCAACATTTATTCAGCCAGCAACCTAATGGACAGTGACGGCGATTTTGATCGGTCTGACCCACTGGTTGTCGCCTCCACGTTCGATCAGAATTGCGGCGCAAACACGTCCACCATTTGGAGTGAGTGAACCGACACGCTTTTTTAAGTTTCAATAAATATAATTTAGTGGTTCGTGAATTGAGTAGGTTGTCGATCAGAGTTGAGTAGGTTGTCGATCAGAGTTGACTGGGTTGTCGATCAGAGATGAGTAGGTTGTCGATCAGAGCTAACTTGGTTGTCGATCAGAGCTAACTTGTTTATCGATCAGAGATGAGTAGGTTGTCGATCAGAGTTGAGTAGGTTGTCGATCAGAGTTGAGTAGGCTATCGATCAGAGTTGAGTAGGTTGTCGATCAGAACTAACTTGGTTGTCGATCAGAGATGAGTAGGTTACCGATCAGAGTTGATTATGTTACCGATCAGAGTTGAGTAGGTTATCGATCAGAGTTGAGTAGGTTACCGATCAGAGTTGAGTAGACAATCGATCAGAGTTGAATAGGTTGGCGATCAGAGATGAGTAGGCTATCGATCAGAGTTGAGTAGGTTACCGATCAGAGTTGAGTAGGTTATCGATTAGAGTTGAGTAGACAATCGATCAGAGTTGAATAGGTTGGCGATCAGAGTTGAGTAGGTTACCGATCAGAGTTGATTATGTTACCGATCAGAGTTGAGTAGGTTATCGATTAGAGTTGAGTAGACAATCGATCAGAGTTGAGTAGGTTTTTGATTATTGTGAAGTATAAAATCAATGTATTTGAGTTGAGTTGGCAATCAATTCGAGTTGAGTAGACAATCGATTAGAGTTGAGTAGAGCAGACATCCGATCAGAGTTAAGTAAAGTTTTCGATAACGGTTTATTAGAATGTCGATTATAATTCAACCGCACCTTGACAACTGACTTTCAATTTTATATAAAACTTTGCCTCAGACCATCTCAATCCTACATGGAACGAAGTCCTGGAGTCCATGTACTATCCTGGACAGCAGGTTAATTTGGCAGTGTACGATGACGATGCGTTCTTTAACACGGCCGACACTTTGACTGGCTATTGCATCGTGACTTACCTGCAGCTGGGAACTTACACCTGCAGCCTGATTAACCAGGGAATTCTCACCTATAGTGTGGGTAAGTGCTGCACATTCACGTTTCCAACGAATTAATATCCCCTGAGTTTTATATCCTCTGAATTTGAAATCCTCCGAATTTCATATCCTCCGCATTTCATATCCTCCTAATTTTATATCCTGTGAATTTCATATCCTCCGAATTTCATATCCTCCGCATTTCATATCCTCCTAATTTTATATCCTCTGAATTTGAAATCCTCCGAATTTCATATCCTCCGAATTTCATATCCTCTGCATTTCATATCCTCCGAATTTCATATCCTCCGTATTTTATATCTTCTGAATTTCAAATCATCCGAATTTCATATCCTCCGAATTTCATATCCTCCGTATTTCATATCCTCCGAATTTCATATCCTCCGTATTTCATATCATCCGAATTTCATATCCTCCGAATTTCATATCCTCCGAATTTCATATCCTCCGAATTTCAAATCCTCCGTATTTCATATCCTCCGAATTTCATATCCTCCGAATTTCAAATCCTCCGAATTTCATATCCTCCGAATTTCAAATCCTCCGTATTTCATATCCTCCGAATTTCATATCCTCCGAATTTCAAATCCTCCGAATTTCATATCTTCCGTCTTTCATATCCTCCGAATTTCATATCCTCCGAATTTCATATCCTCGTAATTTTATATCCTCTGAATTTCATATCCTCCGAATTTCATATCCTCCGAATTTCATATCCTCCGTATTTTATATCTTCTGAATTTCAAATCATCCGAATTTCATATCCTCCGAATTTCATATCCTCCGTATTTCATATCCTCCGAATTTCATATCCTCCGTATTTCATATCATCCGAATTTCATATCCTCCGAATTTCATATCCTCCGAATTTCATATCCTCCGAATTTCATATCCTCCGAATTTCATATCCTCCGTATTTCAAATCATCCGAATTTCATATCCTCCGTATTTCATATCCTCCGTATTTCATATCCTCCGAATTTCATATCATCCGAATTTCATATCCTCCGAATTTCATATCCTCCGAATTTCATATCTTCCGAATTTCATATCATCCGAATTTCATATCCTCCGAATTTCATATCCTCCGAATTTCATATCCTCCGCATTTCATATCCTCCGTATTTCATATCCTCCGAATTTCATATCCTCCGTATTTCATATCCTCCGAATTTCATATCCTCCGAATTTCATATCCTCCGAATTTCATATCTTCCGAATTTCATATCATCCGAATTTCATATCCTCCGAATTTCATATCCTCCGAATTTCATATCTTCCGTATTTCATATCCTCCGTATTTCATATCCTCCGAATTTCATATCCTCCGTCTTTCATATCCTCCGAATTTCATATCCTCCGAATTTCATATCCTCCGTATTTCATATCCTCCGTATTTCATATCCTCCGAATTTCATATCCTCCGAATTTCATATCCTCCGAATTTCATATCTTCCGAATTTCAAATCATCCGAATTTCATATCCTCCGAATTTCATATCCTCCGAATTTCATATCTTCCGAATTTCAAATCATCCGTATTTCATATCCTCCGAATTTCATATCCTCCGAATTTCATACCCTCCGAATTTCATATCTTCCGAATTTCAAATCATCCGAATTTCATATCCTCCGAATTTCATATCTTCCGAATTTCAAATCATCCGAATTTCATATCCTCCGAATTTCATATCCTCCGAATTTCATATCTTCCGAATTTCATATCCTCCGAATTTCATATCCTCCGAATTTCATATCCTCCGTATTTCATATCCTCCGTATTTCATATCCTCCGAATTTCATATCATCCGAATTTCATATCCTCCGAATTTCATATCCTCCGAATTTCATATCTTCCGAATTTCATATCCTCCGAATTTCATATCCTCCGAATTTTATATCCTCCTAATTTCAAATTCTCCGAGTTTTAAATCCTCCGAATTTCAAATCCTCCGAATTTCAAATCCTCCGAATTTCAAATCCTCCGAATTTCAAATCCTCCGAATTTCATATCTTTTGAAATTCATATCCTCCGAATATATTATCCTCCACATTTTAAATCCACTGTCTTGATTTATTTAGCGATAACTGTATTGGTTTTATACAATTCGATACCAAGGATTTGGCATTGTTTAATCCAAAGGTAAGTTAAGAAGGTGAGAATTTTTTACCAGACTCCAAGCCTGCTGAACAGTTCAGAGATGTTGCTGTTGCTGATGCAATAAACCTGTAAATAGAACTCATATACTGTGCAACCAACAGAGAAATACAATCGATATAGAATACGAGAAACGAGAAATGATATGATCTACTGACTAATAAATACTGTTTATTGTCTGCATCATGACCTAGGAAAGTTATTGTCATATCATGCAAGCACAAATACACCAATAAAGAGCTGAGTTACTCACGGCTTTTTGTTTTAATAATTCCATTTTTTTATTCGCGATAGTTCTTAAAATTGTTGTACTTTTTATCGACGCAAGCTTGATGCTTACTGAATGGGCACATTTATTAGGTAAACAAGCTTTTACCAGTATTTTTAGATTTTGTTTAAACAAGTTTTGATCTAACGCACTGTGTTTGTTTTACTAATGGGTTGCGAAATTTGAGAATTCCAACAAAATTTTTGACGGAATAGATTGACAAAAGCAGAAAAAAGATATACTTTATCAATAAAAGTGCATGAGTTCCATCTTGTTCATTTCCCTTTCAATCCATACCATACCTCTCCTCTCATTTCGTTTTACTCCATTGCTTTCCAATTCTTTAAATACGTTTCGATTCCTTTAAATTTCAAAACATCGGTGACCCATTGTCTCTATGGGTGACCCAATTTATCTATTGGTGACCCACAATTTCTATGGGTGACCCACTTTATCTATGGGTGACCCACTATTTCTATGGGTGACCCACTTTATCTATGGGTGACCCACTGTCTCTATGGGTGACCCAATTTATCTATGGGTGACCCACAATTTCTATGGGTGACCCACTTTATCTATGGGTGACCCACTATTTCTATGGGTGACCCACTTTATCTATGGGTGACCCACAATTTCTATGGGTGACCCACTATCTCTGTGTGTGACCCACTATCTCTATGGGTGACCCACTGTCACTATGGGTGACCCACTTTATCTATGGGTGACCCACTATTTCTATGGGTGACCCACTATCTCTATGGGTGACCCACTTTATCTATGGGTGACCCACTTTATCTATGGGTGACCCACTATTTCTATGGGTGACCCACTGTTTCTATGGGTGACCCACTGTCTCTATGGGTGACCCACTTTATCTATGGGTGACCTACTTTATCTATGGGTGACCCACTATTTCTATGGGTGACCCACTGTTTCTATGGGTGACCCACTATTTCTATGGGTGACCCACTATTTCTATGGGTGACCCACTTTATCTATGGGTGACCCACAAATTCTATGTGTGACCCACTGTCTCTATGTGTGACCCACTGTCTCTATGTGTGACCCACTGTCTCTATGTGTGACCCACTGTCTCAATGGGTGACCCACTATCTCTATAGGTGACCCACTGTCTCTATGTGCGACCCACTGTCTCTGCATGATTGACTGACCTACTGTCTCTATATGTTTGAATGAATGCATGAATAGCACGATAGCATCTTCAATGAATAACATAGCAGACGGTAAATTATAACTTAAAGTACTGGTAGCAATTCAGAGTCTTTCAAGTCGACATGCAACTGTCAATTTCGAGCAGTCACGTTTGAATCTATCAAAGCTAATATTTTGTCATTTATTTTGCATACAGGAATCGCGGATACAGATGTGTCATGCAGTTAAACTGACAGGTTTTTTATTTGTGCTTCTGGAAAAAAATTTATATTTAATATTTACTTATTTGTATGGAATGATCGATTGTCAGTGTTTGATTGAAAGCTCCTGGCAGTTCGGATTTTTTATATACCGCTTCTTAACATCTTGGAAAGCAACAACTTTTATGACTTTTCGGCGCCCGTAAACTCAATCACAATTCTGCTAGATTCTGCTACTACTCCCCTCTAGCTACTACTCTGTCTACTACTCCCATCTAGCTACTACTCTGTCTACTACTCCCATCTAGCTACTACTCTGTCTACTACTCCCATCTAGCTACTACTCTGTCTACTACTCCCATCTAGCTACTACTCTGTCTACTACTCCCATCTAGCTACTACTCTGTCTACTACTCCCATCTAGCTACTACTCTGTCTACTACTCCCATCTAGCTACTACTCTGTCTACTACTCCCATCTAGCTACTACTCTGTCTACTACTCCCATCTAGCTACTACTCTGTCTACTACTCCCATCTAGCTACTACTCTGTCTACTACTCCCATCTAGCTACTACTCTGTCTACTACTCCCATCTAGCTACTACTCTGTCTACTACTCCCATCTAGCTACTACTCTGTCTACTACTCCCATCTAGCTAGCAACTACTCTGTCTACTACTCCCATCTAGCCACTACTCTGTCTACTACTCCATCTAGCTACTACTCTGTCTACTACTCCCATCTAGCTACTACTCTGTCTACTACTCCCCTCAAGATACTACCCTGTCTACTACTCCCATCTAGCTACTACTCTGTCTACTACTCCCATCTAGCTACTACTCTGTCTACTACTCCCATCTAGCTAGCAACTACTCTGTCTACTACTCCCATCTAGCTACTACTCTGTCTACTACTCCCATCTAGCTACTACTCTGTCTACTACTCCCCACTAGCTACTACTCTGTCTACTACTCCCCTCTAACTACTACCTTGTCTACTACTCCCCTCTAGCTACTACTCTGTCTACTACTCCCATCTAGCTACTACTCTGTCTACTACTCCCATGTAGCTACTACTCTGTCTACTACTCCCCTCTAACTACTACCTTGTCTACTACTCCCCTCTAGCTACTACTCTGTCTACTACTACCCTCTAGCTACTACCCTGTCTACTCCACTCCCCAACTCTCTACTCGACTCACCCACTCTACTTCACTTCCCCACTCTCTACTCAACTCACCCACTCTACTTCACTCCCCCACTCTCTACTCAACTCACCCACTCTACTTCACTCCCCCACTCTCTACTCAACTCACGCACTCTACTTCACTCCTCCACTCTCTACTCCACTCCCCACTCTACTCCACTCCCCAACTCCACTTCACATGAGCAACATACGAATTACCTGCCCTGTAGACAACTGCATGCCCAATGAGGCCACCTGGAATCATGTCTGCAACAGCCACCTCACCTGGAACTTTGGAAGTCTTACATTCAGCATGTACGATAAAAAAAATTGGCATCCAGTGATGACTTTATCTGCCAGTGCACAGTCAGCGCCTATGTGGAAGGTGTCAGCGAGTGTCCACTGACCAGAACAAACAGTTCGGTCTTCTTCTTGTCAAATGTTGAAATAATGCTCTATTACTACTCACAGTAGCTCTACAAGCTACAGATATATCATAGTAACTACCCGATGCAATTTAGCTGAGTAAGTAAGGCAGGTAAGTTCATACTATATATTAACTTTTTATTGAAGAATATTGAATTTACGAGCGAATTGCAAAATTTTTACAAACTGTTGAAGAAAGAAAAGTATTTTATTTATTTACCTGAAAACTTACTGCTAGATTTAATTCCCGGATGCACAAATCCTGCAAACCAATCAAACGATCAGGGAGGGGGGTTGTTGCAGCCAATAAAAGGATTAGGGAGGGGGGTTGTTGCAGCCAATAAAAGGATTAGGGAGGGGGGTTGTTGCAGCCAATAAAAGGATTAGGGAGGGGGGTTGTTGCAGCCAATAAAAGGATTAGGGAGGGGATTGTATAACAAAAAGCAGTCAAAACATCTGGGAAGTATTTGCTGCAGCCAATCAGAAGTTCACGGAGGGGGTTGTTGCGACCAATCAAAATATCGGGGAGTCGGTGGTTGCAGCCAATCAAAGAGCAAGAAAGCGGTTGAGGGAGTCCGTTACAATACTTTCCAACCCGTAGAAAAGCTCACCGTGAGCTGTCAAATCGATGACGACAAACTCCGCAGACTCCACTTGGTAGGTGAAGTTCCCCTGCCCGCTGATGTTGCACACGTGCATCCCAACAACTAGTAGCTGCTGATTTACGCAGGACCCAATCTTCTCCTCTGACTTGCCGTCGCGGTCAAACAGGGTGAAATCGATCGACCAGTTGGCAGCGAACAGGCCCAGCAGGGTCTGGTTCCAGCGCGGATTCAAATAGTCTAGATAAAATAGCGGTTGATAGGTGTAGAAGTGAGATAAAAATACTCTCATTTATAGCCTTGCACGCAGCCTCAGCAGGCGCACCTTGTATTGTTCCGGTTGTAGCGCCGCAGAACAAGCCCATTGTTGAGGCCACCACGTAGGGATCGGAAACGCCGCTAGAACTGGAATCGGCGTTCTCTAGATCCCATCCGGACAGGAGAGTCAGCTTGTAAGTGCCTGGATGATTGGTTGGTGCAGGCAGTGGGTGGTTTTAAGGTTGAGGTGGTGGGCAGTCAGGGAGTGGGGTGGGTAGTTTGAAGTCTCGGGTGGTGGGCAGTCAGGGAGTGGGGTGGGTGGTTAGAAGGCTGAGGTGGTGGGCAGTCAGGCAGTGGGGTGGGTGGTTTGAAGCTTGAGGTGGTGGGCAGTCAGGCAGTGGGGTGGGTGGTTTGAAGCTTGAGGTGGTGGGCAGTCAGGGAGAGGGGTGGGTGGTTTGAAGCTTGAGGTGGTGGGCAGTCAGGAAGTGCATGGGGTGGGTGGTTTGAAGCCTGAGGTGGTGGGCAGTCAGGGGTGGGGTGGGTGGTTTGAAGGCTGAGGTGGTGGGCAGTCAGGAAGTGGGGTGGGTGGTTTGAAGCCTGAGGTGGTGGGCAGTCAGGGAGTGGGGTGGGTGATTGAAGGTTATGGTTTTTCGACAAATGGCTTTCGCTTCAGATCCGGGCTATTCTAACAGAGATTCCTTTTGCTCACAAAAGCCTTACATTCATTGCCCAGTTAGGCAGGAAACTATGGAGGCCTACAAAAATTGCGTACATCCTTTTTCAAGAGAAGCGACACCACTTCACACTATTTGGCTCTTTGCTTTAGAGTACCCAGTAACCATAGTAACCAGACTTCAAGAATGCCTTAACTAAACCAAATAATTTTTCTTTCCTTCGTTTTAGGTATTGAAATTTGCCTCCTTCAACAAGGGGAGGTTTTGCCAGAGCGAAAGATATTGAAGATCAACGCCATAGTTTTAGCTGTTTCACTCCAGCAAATGCTACAGTGGTGGGCACGAGGCTAAAGTGCAGATGCTTAGCTGCAACTATGAAAAGCGATGCTGTCTAAAATACAAAAAGTTATATAATGATTTTGAGCACACACCGTTGCCAGCCTCGGTAACTGAGTAGTTGAGACCACCCTGCCTGCTCAGCCAGCAGCTGCCCTCGCCGAGTCGCAGGGTCACCCAGCAGTAGCCAAGGTAGCCCGGCACAAAAACCGAGCCATCGTCATCGAATACTTCTAGGAGCAGTTCGACTGTTGAGAATGGCTGCGCCAGGGTGCTGTTCCACAGTGGATTCAGCGAGTCTGTCGAAAGAGAAGGAAGCCTGGGGTAGAAGGAAGACTGGGGTAGAAGGAAGCCTGGGGTAGAAGCAAGCCTGGGGTAGAAGGAAGCCTGGGGTAGAAGAAAGCCTGGAGTAGATAGAAGCCTGGGGTAGAAGCAAGCCTGGGGTAGAAGGAAGCCTGGGGTAGAAGAAAGCCTGGAGTAGATAGAAGCCTGGGGTAGATGGAAGCCTGGGGTAGAATGAAGCCTGGGGTAGAATGAAGCCTGGGGTAGAATGAAGCCTGGGGTAGAATGAAGCATGGGGTAGAAGGAAGCCTGGGGTAGAATGAAGCCTGGGGTAGAATGAAGCCTGGGGTAGAATGAAGCCTGGGGTAGAAGGAAGCCTGGGGTAGAAGGAAGCCTGGTGTAGAAGGAAGCCTGGGGTAGAAGGAAGCCTGGGATAGAATGAAGCCTGGGGTAGAATGAAGCCTGGGGTAGAATGATGCCTGGTGTAGAAGGAAGCCTGGGGTAGAAGGAAGCCTGGGGTAGATAGAAGCCTGGGGTAGATAGAAGCCTGGGGTAGAATGAAGCCTGGGGTAGAATGAAGCCTGGGGTAGAATGAAGCCTGGGGTAGAATGAAGCCTGGGGTAGAATGAAGCCTGGGGTAGAAGGAAGCCTGGGGTAGAAGGAAGCCTGGGGTAGAAAGAGGCTTGGGTAGAAAGAGGCTTGGGTAGAAGGATGCTAGGGGTAGAAGGAAGCCTGGGGTAGAAGGACGCCTGGGGTAGAAGGAAGTCTGGGATAGAATGAAGCCTGGGGTAGAATGAAGCCTGGGGTAGAATGAAGCATGGGGTAGAAGGAAGCCTGGGGTAGAATGAAGCCTGGGGTAGAAGGAATCCTGGGGTAGAAGAAAGCCTGGGGTAGAAGAAAGCCTGGGGTAGATAGAAGCCTGGGGTAGATGGAATCCTGGGGTAGAATGAAGCCTGGGGTAGAAGGAAGCCAAGGATAGAAGGAAGCTGTGAGCAGGTGTTAGTCAGTAGATGGCCATGCAGCTCACCTGTAACCTTATCGGTGCTCTGAAACACAATGGGGTTGCAAGCGGTGCTGGCTGCCAAGGCAAAGGCGTCTGAGTTTGCACCGGAGCTGTCCATGCCTTTGATATCCTGAGCTTCAATGACGCGGATTCGGTACAGAGTAGACGGCAAAGAGTCTGCGTGTCAGGTGACAGTTTCGAGGTGTCAAGCTGATGTACACACTTTAGTGCTTGAGTTATATGTACTTTACGACAGATACCAAATAAATTTTACAAAGGATTGCTGTGAAAAAAATAGCTCACTTGTCCAATAGAAGGTGAGAATGCCCGACACATTCAATGACCCGATGAGGCGCAGACGGCACTGTTGAAATCCGCCGCTGACAGACTGGCTACCATTGGTGATGGAACAGCGGCCAATCTCATGCTGAAACTGCTGAAGTCCCGCAGTCCCAGTCCGGTGCATGGCAACCAAGTCAATGGTGCCTGCCACACTGGAATCCAGTCCGCAGACCGTGTTCCACACTGCCGATTCTTTGTTGCATTTTCCTGCGGGTTTTTAGCTTCTCTCACCGTTTCTGTCATGTACTAGGAGTCCAAGCCGAGAGGAGGTCGGGAGTTCGAATCTCATTTAGGGGCCACTATTAAGCGGGGCACTTAATTCCCCAAATTCTTCAGCTCGCCACGCTATAAAATTGGTTACCAGCATCAGCTAAGGTAGAAATTTTAGTGGGACGTGGCACCCTCACCTGTCCGTGGACAGAACAGCTGTACACAGGGCAGGGGTAGAATGGGGTAGCGAGGGAGCCTGGGGTAGAAGGAAGCCTGGGGTAGAAGGACGCCTGGGGTAGAAGGACGCCTGGGGTAGAAGGATGCCTGGGGTAGAAGGACGCCTGGGGTAGAAGGAAGCCTGGGGTAGAAGGAAGCCTGGGGTAGAAAGAGGCTTGGTTAGAAGGAAGCCTGGGTTAGAAGGAAGCCTGGGGTAGAAAGAGGCTTGGTTAGAAGGAAGCCTGGGGTAGAAGGAAGCCTGGGGTAGAAGGACGCCTGGGGTAGAAGGAAGCCTGGGGTAGAAGGATGCCTGGGGTAGAAGGAAGCCTGGGGTAGAAGGAAGCCTGGGGTAGAAGGACGCCTGGGGTAGAAGGACGCCTGGGGTAGAAGGAAGCCTGGGGTAGAAGGAAGCCTGGGGTAGAAGGACGCCTGGGGTAGAAGGAAGCCTGGGGTAGAAGGACGCCTGGGGTAGAAGGATGCCTGGGGTAGAAGGACGCCTGGGGTAGAAGGAAGCCTGGGGTAGAAGGAAGCCTGGGGTAGAAAGAGGCTTGGTTAGAAGGAAGCCTGGGTTAGAAGGAAGCCTGGGGTAGAAAGAGGCTTGGTTAGAAGGAAGCCTGGGGTAGAAGGAAGCCTGGGGTAGAAGGACGCCTGGGGTAGAAGGAAGCCTGGGGTAGAAGGATGCCTGGGGTAGAAGGAAGCCTGGGGTAGAAGGAAGCCTGGGGTAGAAGGACGCCTGGGGTAGAAGGACGCCTGGGGTAGAAGGAAGCCTGGGGTAGAAGGAAGCCTGGGGTAGAAGGACGCCTGGGGTAGAAGGAAGCCTGGGGTAGAAGGACGCCTGGGGTAGAAGGACGCCTGGGGTAGAAGGAAGCCTGGAGTAGGATTCCTGGGGTAGAAAGAGGCTTGGTTAGAAGGAAGCCGTGAGTAGATGTGAGTAAGCAGTCCTTAATAGCTGGTGCTGCTGCTGCTACACTGGCTGAATATCTGGCACAACTAGGTTTTGTCATTGCTAAATTCTGATTTCTCTTCAGTCGAGTCTTCATCCTTCTCCTTCACAGAATTAATCATGATTACAGTATATTAAACTGCTCACCGAACACAGTGCTGGTGCTGCACACGGCTACTCCATTGAGCAGAACCTGCACCAGAGAATTCGAACTAGCCTGATCCGCTGAGCAGGTGAGCGAGAATCCGCTGTTGACAATCAGGGCAGCGTTGGCTGAGCAGATAAAACTTTGAGCAGCCAGGAGAAGCAGAAACTGATGAGCAGGTGACTGGTAGCTGTGACGAATCATTTGCTAAGGAATTCTGTGCGAAAAAGAAATATGAAAAGTTTTTTTGTGTAAGAACGATTTAAAATTTTTTTCAAGCTAATCCTGACTAAAAGTTTTCAGAATTCATAAAAAAACTAGAGTAGAAGGAAGCCTGGGGTAGAATGAAGCCTGGGGTAGAATGAAGCCTGGGGTAGAAGGAAGCCTGGGGTAGAATGAAGCCTGGGGTAGAAGGAAGCCTGGGGTAGAATGAAGCCTGGGGTAGAATGAAGCCTGGGGTAGAATGAAGCCTGGGGTAGAAGGAAGCCTGGGGTAGAAGGAAGCCTGGGGTAGAATGAAGCCTGGGGTAGAAGGAAGCCTGGGGTAGAATGAAGCCTGGGGTAGAATGAAGCCTGGGGTAGAATGAAGCCTGGGGTAGAATGAAGCCTGGGGTAGAATGAAGCCTGGGGTAGAATGAAGCCTGGGGTAGAAGGAAGCCTGGGGTAGAAAGAGGCTTGGGTAGAAAGAGGCTTGGGTAGAAAGAGGCTTGGGTAGAAGGATGCTAGCGGTAGAAGGAAGCCTGGGGTAGAAGGAAGCCTGGGGTAGAAAGAGGCTTGGGTAGAAAGAGGCTTGGGTAGAAGGATGCTAGGGGTAGAAGGAAGCCTGGGGTAGAAGGATGCCTGGGGTAGAATGAAGCATAGGGTAGAAGAAGCCTGGGGTAGAAGGAAGCCTGGGGTAGAAGGGGTAGAAGGAAGCCTGGGGTAGAAGGGGTAGAAGGAAGCCTGGGGTAGAATGAAGCCTGGTACAGTCGGGAATGTAAGGCACAGTAAGCGTGTAGTGAGGTACATTGTTTACTTATTTTTTAAACTTAATAATTGTTAACAAATAATTGTTGTAGTTATAGAACACAAAGGGAGTACATTTTGGTTTATAGATTGATAGCTGGGGTAGACATGACGCCTAATTCAGTTGTACCACATCTAATGTCAACCGTACAAGCACAACCGTACTCTGCGGTGCTTCTAATTAGGCTGTGTACAGTCGGTCAGTCCATGGACTGGAGCTGCACACCTAGCCAAATTTTTACCTAACGAAGGATTTAATTCATTTCTGAAGCAGTGTAGCACTTGGGAATTAAGTGTGTTGCTCATAGATACAAAGTTCACCTGGGCTTTGTGAACTCCGGACTTCTAGGTCACGAATGCATAGCGCTAACCAGTTACTAAACAGGTACGTCGCTTGTCGACTGAGCGGATGTAAAATTCCATCAAATTGGCTTGAATAAAACACCAGAAGTTTTTCTATTTTTCAAATTAAAGTCTAAAGTCAAGGCCTTCCGTGTAAGTTGAGAGTTTCCATAAAAATAGTATTTTTCCCTGACGGACTCGTAATGTCGTGAGAGTCAACGAAGAGATTTTTCATCTCTCCTCTTTTTTTAACCCCCATGCAGTTGCTTCCTTGGCAACAGATCCGGAGAGATTGCTTTTTCACATGTATCCTGTTTGAAGTGCATTGAGTCTGACTGTTAAGCGGAGACAAAGGAGAACAAAAAGGCTCAATGCAACTGAGCTTGTATAGATCGAATCGCGGGTCTTTGCTGACGGAAGAATGAAGCTACTTTACATAGGACCATTCGAAGCAGTTTTATGAGATTTTTGGGATTTGGGATTATCAGCTGATACGTGTAGTTTTACAACACACAATTGAGTCATTTCAATTTGACACAAAACTACAATACGATATAATAAGCATATACGATATATGCGATGATACAGTAACGGCAATACAAAATAATGAGATGAATCGACCAACGAATATATATTTTAAAAGTTTAGAATGGTTTATATTTTTCGATTTAATTACGATTAAATTGGATCGATTTAAATATAATATATATCATAAAAATCAGAACCCTTGCTGAGTGAATTTTATAATAAAAATATTATTTTTATTATATTTTAATTTCGTTATTTTTTTTTTTAGAAAAAAACTAATATTTTATATAAAACATAACAACTATTATATATAAAAATAATAAATGATAATAACAACGTTAATATTTTTAATTTATAATAGTTACAATTGTCATGGTAAGAGAAATGACAAAAAACAATAATAGCTTCTGGCCTCACCTCACCTGTTTAGATCTTACGGAGCTTTTACGCACAATTAAATTTATACAGTCAGGATATTTTTTATTATTAAGGTTTGTAGAGAAACAAGCATATTCCAGCATGATTTGAAATACACGAACGCAACAACTGCTATGGATTTTATAAACTCATAGCCCCATTGACTTTCACTTTCCGAAGCTCTTCCCAATCTTCCTGATTGGTTGTGGCGAGTTGTGATTAGTTGAGTTAAGTAAGCGGTCCCTAATTGGCCCTGTATTTTATGGACCATTCCTATACATGCAGTTCCTAGGGTGTTTGACTGTGAAACTTTGAGACGTTATTAAAACTGCTAGAAATTATTCTCAGAAATATTTTTGCTGCTTTGATCAAAAAAAGATCAGCAGGAGAGGGATTGAAGCAGATAAATAAAAGGTCGTTCACTTTTATTATTTAAAGCGAAAATAACTATTCCGACTACTACGAGTAGTAGAGATTAAATTCGTAGCAACAAGTATAAATGCTCAATAAAATACTGGCTAATTTCACATTTATGTCTATGGCCCAATCGTATTCCCGCAATGTGGTTTTACTTGAAATATAGACGCAATTGATACTAACGGATCTACTAATACTGTAGCTAGCTGTCTTACATAAAAAAGATGAATTTGGTAAAGCTGAAATAGCCAGATCTTCTGAATTTATTTTCGCTTAAAATCGGTCTGGTGAACAATTTTTCCAGGAATCGAGAAGTCAGAAATTTAATCAATAATAGTTAATTTCAAATTGATTACACCTGCCCCAATTGGGATAGATGTGCAGCCGACAGCACAGCCGCAGCTACTGCGCGGCGCATCTGAAGGCTGCGTACAGCTTTTCAGTCCATGGACTGTGTGAGAGATACAATTCAGACTACTGACAACAGTAGAAAAGCGAAGACATGGCTGCAAAACTCTCACATAACACTAAAAAAATATCGCCATAAAATGGCAAGCTTAAAAGATACTTCTGTGCACTCTAAGAGTGGTGGGAGAGGACGGCGTGTGGCTATGGCTGACTGACGAAGGCAAACAAGCCAGAAACCGGTCTCGGTCTGCCAGCGCGAGGTTCGTTCCCCCCACTTTTAGTGTGTTACAGACTGTGGGGACGCCACACCCACCCTCAATCACCCCAGCTAATGCTGGTCCCCACTTAACAGCTGGGTTAACTGAAGCAACGCAGAGTTAAGTG
Source organism: Macrostomum hystrix (assembly GCA_950097015.1). Lineage (NCBI taxonomy): Eukaryota > Metazoa > Platyhelminthes > Macrostomidae > Macrostomum > Macrostomum hystrix. Next base: position 5,380,975 of record CATNEN010000034.1, on the reverse strand, counting down.
TCTTGCTAAAGGACACACATTGTTACAGTGAAGTCAGGAATCGAACCCCCGACCTTCAAGTCGGGAGTCCGACGCTTTAAACACAAGGCTACAACCACAAGGCTTAATCAAGTACAAATAATATAGCTCCATAACAATCTTCAGACAAGTTAATTTAAGAACAAGTTAATGGATACGCTATTTCACTATCCAATTGTGGTGGCTGGCGCAAAATTAAGAGTGCACTTGCATTCACTTTTGAGTGTCGTGAATTACTCCTTCGTAACAAGCCGGCAAGAAGACGCGCTGGAGCCATTTCTTCGAGTTCTTTTATTTGCCCCAAAAGAGAATGTGTAATCTAGCTTACCTTATTTGCAAAGAATTTAGGAATACCCTATTTGCTAAGCTTATACTATTGGTGAATTTAAGTCAAACAAGGCAAAACTACTTTCCTGTCTACATCCAAGTAATCATCGTTTTAATCGATAACAGCAGACACTCATCCATTGAGTTTGGCTGTCAAACTCTTGCCCTGTCTGTCACTTTCCCATCCAAAGAACTCAACAATGAATTCTGTAAAACTGTTTACGCATTGAGAGTACTGATTTCTGCAGCTGATTATAATGCACCAATTGGCCCCTAAAACTAATTTAGATGACCCTCAAAGCATAGCCTCAAGCCAGAATCTCATGTGTCTGGCAGACAGGCTGGCAACGAAAAAACAAAGTCTAGCCTGAGATTAATGAGTTCTCATTCGGGAAATTACTGTGCTGAAAGAAAAGGATGGTCGGGTGGGCGGAGGTTGTGGATATTGTGTCCAGTTGGGTTGCAGAGGTGACTGCAATCAAGCCCAACTAAACGGGAACAGGGGACGGGAAATGCAGTTGCCGGGTTAGAGTTTGGCGCCGGGGAGACAGGGCGGAGCAGAAGTGACTGTCTCGCAAAGTCTGGCCAATGGTCGTCTATAACAATGGTCTATATGGGTAAGTCGGCTACCTAATGCTCTAATTCACTTGTTTTTATAGGTCGTTGCTATTGACGCGTTACTGCCTGAAGAGAGAAGATCAAAGGTCTCTGCTGATAGTCGAGAAGCTAAACCGTCTTTAGAGATTCGTTCGAGAATGCATCCAGAATCTGCCGCATCTACGGAGTGGAAAAAGTTCATTGAGGCTTCCTCGGTCCGCGGTCTGAAACGGACCGTCGCGTCGCCGACTATGCTGCAGCGCGTTTTCTGGATCAGCTTCCTGATGTGCTCCGTGGCCGGCATGGTCACCCAGGGCTACTTTGTCATCCAGAACTATCTGTCACTGAAGGACATCTCCATGCTCCGGTCTCGGAGCTACTTCGGTCAGGCAAACAGCTTCCCGTCCGTCACCATCTGCAATCGGAACATGCTGAAGCCGCAGCGAAACCGGGGCCAGCTCACCATCGCGAACTACAGCGCCAGGGTGAGGGGTCTGGCCAGCCAGGCGCTGAGCATGAGCGAAAAGGAGGAGCTGCTTAACCTGGACACGCTGCACGGCTTCTGGTCCCAGCTGCCCATTGAGAAGATCACGGATTATGTTGTCGACCTGGAGGATGTGGTGATTCTCATCAACTTGGTATTTAACAATGGGACGATACAGATGGTGCACAGCAACTTTCAAATTCTAGACAAGTTTCAAAGAATTCGCGGCAGGCCAGTTGGTAAGCTGAAGTGTTCTGTCCTGAATTTTTTTAAACCTGAATTACGAGTAGCTTGCATCGGGCTCCTTAAACTGACGCGGAAGATTTTGTGTCCTGTATTTTTCACTGTCAGAGTTGCAAAATTACACAGCTCTCCTGGTACTTGGCCCTGAAATAAATTCATTCTGACGATTCTGAGGTCTTCTGCGATTAGGCTTAGTCTCCGCGCAGGCTGTGCGAAAGAGAGGGGATGGTTCTTGTTCTCCACAGTCTCACTTTGCCAGGAAAAAATCATGCCCAGTCATATTGCCACACGAAAATCATGTTTCAGGACCGGAAAAGCCGACCGAAACGGCCAATTCTCTGACCATCACAAAATTTTACCACCCGGAGTTCTCCCTGTGCCACTCTTTGCACCTGAATCTGTCCACCGAGGCTCTAAGCGAGCTTCAAGCCCTGAGAATCGACCTGGCAATGGATGGCGCTGTGTTCAACACCTCCGTTGATCAAATGCTGCGCGATTCTCGCGGTTTCCTTGTGGAGAGCATGTCGACCCAGAGCGACTTTGTCATTGTGCTGCACGATCGGGACGTGTATCCGCTCAGCCTGGTGGCGCAGCGGGGCATCACAGTGCGGCCCGGCGGCATCACGGCGGTCCGCTTCAACACGCAGCTCTACAGCTACCGGCAGTGCACGAAGAACACCCGCATTGCGCACGGCCAACTCGGCAGCTTTAAGCACACAACCGAGGACTGCTCAAATAGCGTTGTTGAGAGCTTACTCAACGAGAAACTGAACTGCACCGATGACTCGTTTGCTTTTACGACCATGCGTGGCTGCCTGAGAATACCAGAGTCCAATAACTATTTGGAAATGCTGTCCAGGCTGCGCCGGTACATACAGGTGCGCCAACAGGCGCTTGACTCCAGCGCTCGCACCAGCGCTTGCAACTCGCCCAGCTGCATGGAGACGCACTACGGCATGTCATATTCGTACTCGCCATGGCTTATCAACGACTTTCAGTGGAAGTGGGCCATTCACAGGCTGCTGTACAAAGGACAGGGGACCCTAGACTACCTGGAGCAAGCCGACAATGATACCTACATTGATAATCCCACTTATGTGTTCAACGAGTACTCCAACATAATGCGAACCGTCAATGTCTACCGGGAGAACAGCTACATCACCATCAACGAGGAGGTCGAGCTGACAACTGTGTCGAATCTAATCTCGTCAGTTGGCGGCATCATGTCAATCTACGTTGGCATCACATTCACACTGGTGGCTGAGTTTCTCGATTTTTTTTACTGTCTGTGCAGAGTGTTGATGCAGACCAAGGAGGTGGCTGCGTCAGAGACGTCAGACGACAGAGTGTTCACCATGCGGGGAGAATCTGTGGATACCATGCAGACGAAAGCCTAGCATTATATGAACTGGGCTGTAACAGACTGATTGCCATGATGATTTAGATAAACTCTATAAAACTCATGCAAATGTCCAAGGATGATACCTGTCATAAGAAAGTGTTCACAAAAGTGCGCCGACATAAAAATCTAGCTAGCCTAGGCGAACAATTAAGTATAAAAGAGGCTTGCTATTTTCCTTTGTTCTAAAGCAGTTTTTAGCGGCAACTTGCAGTCCTTGGAGTGAATAATTGTAGCCCTCCAACAGACTAGAAACCCCTTTCCTTGAAGCACTTTAGCAGACTACAAACCCCAGTATCACTAGCACCTTCAGCAGGTAACAAAGCCCCAGTACCCGAAGCATCTTCATCGGGCTTTAAAAGAATGAAACGCAATCGTAAGCTAGTTTTCACTAGTTTAAAATTTCTACATCTTATGACAATTTGTAGTTTACCGTCTGAATACTCATCTGGATGTGTGTAATTGAACAATAGCATAAATAAAATGTAATAACTTAAGATTCGTAATGAAATACGAGAACAAATATATATACGTTTATCATGACAGACGTCCATATAAATATTATTTACTGGTTTATACTTTTAACTCTTAAGAAGTAGCTTTAAGAAGTAATTATCATTTTTGTACTTCGCTTGAGTAACAGGCGCAGTCAAACTATAAGCACTAAAAATGTCATTATAAGCACATAAGGCAATTGAAATGCAACCAAACTTGGATATTTCAATGTAAATAGGAGAATGCTCTTTCATAACAATGAAAGCTGAAGTACAAGTAGGAGAGAAAGCCCATTTAGTAAAGAAGCACGCGTGAAGTGTACTCAAAAATTCAAGGATACATTTCACTTGGTTTTAACACATTTGCAGGCTGCAAACCCTACCAGACCTTCAGCAGCCTGCAAACCCTACCAGACCTTCAGCAGCCTGCAAACCCTACCAGACCTTCAGCAGCCTGCAAACCCTACCAGACCTTCAGCAGCCTGCAAACCCTACCAGACCTTCAGCAGCCTGCAAACCCAACCAGACCTTCAACAGCCTGCAAACCCTACCAGACCTTCAGCAGGCTGCAAACCCTATCAGACCTTCAGCAGCCTGCAAACCCTACCAGACCTTCAGCAGCCTGCAAACCCAACCAGACCTTCAACAGCCTGCAAACCCTACCAGACCTTCAGCAGGCTGCAAACCCTATCAGACCTTCAGCAGCCTGCAAACCCTACCAGACCTTCAGCAGCCTGCAAACCCTACCAGACATCCAGCATATTGCACAAGCTGCAAGCTGAAGTGAGTGTACAAGCTGAACTAATTCGGACTAATTCGGATCACGAAGCTGCAGCCGCCGTTGCCGCCGCGGCTGCCACAATCAGCTGGGCTAGTCGAGCACAGAAGGCGTCGCAATCGTCGCCGCACTCGTCAAGCAATCGACGAGGGGCGTCGCCCAGACGGCGATGCGACTCAATAGCCGAGTTTCCGCTGTCGGACGGCAGCAGCAGAGAGTCTGGCGACGCCCGGCCGACTGCCCACAGTTCGGCTGCCAGTTGATCGCGTAGACGGTCGTGGCCGCCATCCAGCAGGGCGTCAATCAGCAGGCGAGCCAGGCGAGGCAGCAGACGCTGGCGAATGACAGGCCGATCGTGCAGCCGCCGGCGCTCACGCAAGGACCGAATGAGGCCGATGGTCAGCTGGCAGGTGGCCGGGTGCGGGTCCGTCAGACCGCAGCAGAGGCAGTCCAGCAGGCCGAATAGCTCTTCGGGCGGAGGCGGCTCGTCTGATAGCTGCTGCTGCTGCTGCTGCAGAATATAGGATATGACAATAAGAACAGTTGCAGGAGCACTGCGGGCTCCTGCAATCACTTGGTGACACTGGACCTGCAGCCAGCGAGGAAGCAATTCTGCCCATTTCGCTGACTCCTGAGCACGCACGCACACAGTTACTGTACGCAGGCACACGCTCACACAGGTGTGTACATCTGCCCTGGCTTTCTCATCGTCAAGCAGTGTACACTCTCACTGTGCCTTGGAGGTTCGCCCTCAATGGCGTAAATTGCACGAAAAGCCTCTAAGCCTTTGATACGCGGCTGCGCTCCAAATAAATGTGACCTCGCCGCGGAATCGAGCTCAAGGACTTTGGTGCGAGAGGCAAACGCGTGAGACCGCTCTGTCACTAACCCCCCCCCCTAGAATATAGGATAGGAATTTAATACGAGCCAAAATTACAACACAGATATTTTCCTGGCTAGCGGTGAATTTCTGGGCGCAGCCGTGAAGACAAGGCAGGCTTGAGGGCTTCAGGGTCTGCGTTGTGTGAGTTGTGTGCGTTGGCGCTGGGGCGTGAGACCTTGCGGGGGGTCGCTGGAGGGCGGGTGTACACCGCCGCGCGCTTTCTGGACTTCCGTCAGCGCGATTGGATAAGTGTACACTCATCACCCGGCCCCCCTGAGGACTGATTTCTTATCAGCCTTCCGGCTTGGTCTGCTATGTGCGTGTGGGGCTGGGGTGGGGGACACTGCTGCCTATTCTGGGTGCCTCCTGCCCTCCCCGGCTGGTCTGTGCTGTTGTGTGTGGTGCCTGCTCAGGGGAGGCGGCGCGATGGGCGCAAAAGCGCCTAGTTCGCCGGTCTGGGGGCGTACCGCTCCGTCGCTTGTGCGACAAGTGCCCCGGGCCCCCTGCAAATAGATAGATAAAGAGAGAGAGAGGGCTTTAGGGAATCTGCACTGCCTGACGACGAGAACGTCAAATCTGTGTGCTCAGAATCGCCTCCTCACTGGCTGTGGGTCGACTGTCACGTCAGTGCCCAAAACATAAAAATAGTAATCTTATTACAATTCAGAGAGCATGCACTAAAATAATGACAAAAAACTAAAGCTGGTGGTGGAAAATGGAAGCACTGGTCAAAACTCACCCCGCCATCCTCAGCCTGCTGCAGCTGTAGCAGCCGACGCGAAGCCATGGAGCCGCCACCGGCGGCGGACTCCTGAAAGAACAGCGGCCAGTGAGCCAACAGACAGTCGTGCGCCAGGCTGAGTAGCTTGCAGCGCAGATCCGGATCTCCGCTTGACCAGGCCGCCTGCCGCATCGGCCCGAGAGCAGTGCGCACAACCTGCGTCAGTGCAGGTGATAGACATCCTTAGTTGTCAATCCTTGCCTTTTATATTCGCAGAATCTACTGACCCACAGCCATAAAATCTAGTGACTCACAGCCATAGAATCTAGTGACTCACAGCCATAAAATCTAGTGACTCACAGCCATAGAATCTAGTGACCCATGGCCATAGAATCTAGTGACCCACAGCCATAGAATCTACTGACCCACAGCCATAAAATCTAGTGACTCACAGCCATAGAATCTAGTGACCCACAGCCATAGAATCTAGTGACCCACAGCCATAGAATCTAGTGACCCATAGCCATAGAACCCAGTGACCCACAGCCATAGAATCTAGTGACCCAAAGCCATAGAACCCAGTGATTACCTGTGGGGCCATCTCGCGAAACGGCTTCCTAGTCTCCATGACAACCATCGCCAGCAGATCCAATGCCAGATCAAGCCAGCGCGGATCATCGGCGTGCAGTCTAAGCACGGAGTCCAGCACTGGAGCCAGCTGTTGAGGTCCGAGAAGGTGGCGGAATGCGCGGCACCAGGCAAGCAGAAGCCGGAGCGTGGGACCGGCTAGAGCCGGGTCAGTGAGAAGGCCAGGTGCTGAGGCCAGCCTGGATGGCAGGTCGCGTAGTCTGGCAAAGTTGGCCGCCCGCACTTTCACGGGCGCCTCGCCAACTGAGTCGCACACCGCGGCCAGGCTGTCCAGGGCGCAGCGTCGACTGCGAACAATGGCCTCGTCGCCGGCGGCGTTAGCGACGGAACACTCGGTCAGTGCGGCAATCTTCAATTCAATCAAAATAATATTATCGTTGAAATATTAACATAAAAAAGGCTAAAATTCGTTGTCAATGTAAACAAAAGTGGACAACCAGTCAAAGAAAGTAAGATTAATAAGTGCAGGAGTGCCACTCAATCCCCTAGGCCTAGCAGAAGTAGAATTAGAAGAGGCAGAAAAGTGGAAGAGGAGTTTAGAAGAAGCAAAGACTCACCGTTGAATCCAACAGGCCAGACAAAGCCTGCTCGGAGTCGATGGCGGCGGCCAACGCCGACAATAATCTGGCGCGCGCATCGTCCGGCATCCCGGCTAGGCCGCCGTCTGCGACATCGGGGCGAGCGAATTCAGCGAATAGACCCGACAGCTGAACTGAGCTGGCCAGATCTGGTCGGCGAGCCAGTATAGCAGCGATCAGTTCAGCTGCGCATAGGCGGAGACGAGGCGACACTGCGGGAGAGACAATAATCATCGTTTAGTCTACTGACAGTAGCAAGCATTGCAAAATACATAAAAGAGTCGACGAAGCGGTGATGCGACTCGTTGAAAACCGTGAGTCCGGGGTTAGGGGCTCAAATTCACCTAACAGTGTTCAACCCAAATGAACTAGATATGATCAACCCAAATGAACTAGATATGATCAACCAATATGACCAACCCAAATGACCTGGATATGATCAACCAATATGACCAACCCAAATGACCTGGATATGATCAACCATATGACCAACCTTAATGACCTGGATTGCACCGGAGTTAGGCAAATCGAAGCGTTGCATTTAGTAATGGTCACTCACTGTGAAGCTGCTGCGACGCTGCGCTGTCACCGCCACCCGCTGACAGCAGACAGCCCACAGCCACAGCGAGAGCTGGCGCCGGATCCTCCGGCTGGCAAGTGGCCAAGCCAAGCAGCAGGCCGCACTGAGCGTCGGCCAGAGCGGCTGCGATAGCCGGCCAGGCGGCCGCCGATTCGGCCGGCCGGGCGCCGCGCTCAGCAGCAGCCAGTAGCAGATTAGCCAGGCCAGCTGGAGGATAGGGCAGCTGACGCAGGTAGGCCAGGTTTGAGCGCAGGTCGCGCAGGGCGCAGTGCAGCTTCTGCAGGTTGTGCTCGCGAACTTGGGCGCCTTCGCCCAGCTGCTGATGATAGGCCTGCAGGGTGGCAGCCAGCTCGCCCGCTATCAGACTGCCGACCTGAACAATGAGAAGGGGGCAAGTCACTCATTTGACGGTGACTATTGAAATATGGTCTAGATGACCTGAACATGACCAATTTAAATACCCAGAATATGACTAAATCAAATAACCAGAATATGACTAATTCAAATAACCAGGATATGACTAATTCAAATAACCAGAATATGACTAATTCAAATAACCAGAATATGACTAATTCAAATAACCAGGATATGACTAATTCAAATAACCAGGATATGACTAATTCAAATAACCAGGATATGACTAATTCAAATAACCAGGATATGACTAATTCAAATAACCAGGATATGACTAATTCAAATAACCAGGATATGACTATTTCAAAACACCAGGATATGACTATTTCAAATAACCAGGATATGACTAATTCAAATAACCAGAATATGACTAATTCAAATAACCAGGATATGACTAATTCACATAACCAGGATATGACTAATTCACATAACCAGGATATGACTAATTCAAATAACCAGAATATGACTAATTCAAATAACCAGGATATGACTAATTCAAATAACCAGGATATGACTAATTCAAATAACCAGGATATGACTAATTCACATAACCAGGATATGACTAATTCAAATAACCAGAATATGACTAATTCAAATAACCAGGATATGACTAATTCAAATAACCAGGATATGACTAATTCAAATAACCAGGATATGACTAATTCAAATAACCAGGATATGACTAATTCAAATAACCAGGATATGACTATTTCAAATAACCAGGATATGACTATTTCAAATAACCAGGATATGACTAATTCAAATAACCAGGATATGACTAATTCACATAACCAGGATATGACTATTTCAAATAACCAGGATATGACTATTTCAAAAACCCGGGATATGATCAAACAGAGTAAACTGGATATGACCAACCCAAATGAAATTGATATGACCAACGTAAATTACATTGATATGACCAACCCAAATGACATTGATATAACCAACCCAAATGACATTGATATGACCAACCCAAATGACATTGGTATGACCAACCCAAATGACATTGATGACTAACCTAATTAATTACATTGATATGACCAACCCAAATGACATTGATATGACCAACCCAAATGACATTGATATGACCAACCCAAATGACATTGATATGATCAACCCAAATGACATTGATATGACCAAACCAAATGACATTGATATGACCAACCCAAATTACATTGATATGACCAACCTAAATTACATTGATATGACCAAACCAAATGACATTGATATGACCAACCCAAATTACATTGATATGACCAACCTAAATTACATTGATGTGACCAAACCAAATGACATTGATGTGACCAAACCAAATGACATGGATATCATCTATCTAAATGACGTGGATATGATTAATATAAACGACATGAATAGACCAACCCAAATGACATGGCTGTGGACATGACCAAACCCATGTGAGCTGGATATGTATGACTAACCAGAAAATAACTGAATGAGCTGAGTATGATTATGAGCTATCTAAATAATGATCTGAGAATTACCGAATGACCAATTTACCAGATTAAAGTAGTGCATAAACCATAGCAGATTTATGATTTTTCTACGAGTGGTACATTAGAGCACAATAGTCACCTGCTCAGGCTGCAGCTGTGCCACAAGATGCAATAGGTCGCAGGTGAGCCTCAACAGCTGCTGCATCTCGCTATCCTCTCCACAATCGTCTAAGCCATCTAAGAAGCTCTGATTGGCTCGAAATTGGCTCTTCCAATAGGCTGCGCCAGTTGCTTCTAGTAGGGCGGCGCGCATTGAGTTGAGACCTTCCGGATGCTTTGGAGAGTAAAACAAATGATAGATACTTGCTAGCCATTCTTAAATATATAGCAGCTCAGAAGCTGCAACTATTGTTAGAGAAATTAAACTTAGAATTCAGGGACAATCAACCGATGGGGATAACTATCCCAATATATTTGCCTGTTATAGAGTAGCTTTTGAGACCTTGAATACAGTTAGAGAAGTGTTTGAGTCGAAAAGGTAGCGATTGAAACGCCGCTTGCAACCGGCCTGAGAGGTCAAACAGGGGTTTGAGTATAAATTTTAGCAGAGCATCAGTAGAATTTTGGGTGAGTTTGGCCGCCCCTCACTGTTGGTATCAGTTAACAAATTTTCCGGGTCTTCGTTTTTCGTCGTTATCGTTTTTGAAAAATTTTAATTCCGATAGGGGCAGCCCCAGTCCATGGACATTTATCTATCAATCGATTAGTAATTATTTGGTACCTGAAAGGCTTTAGATTCGGCAACATTAGCCAGACAGTCGGCCAGGCCGAGCCAGAGCTCCAGACACTGGCAAAGCAGATCGCAATTGCTAGCATCCGCAGTTAGCCGACTCAGCAGGTGAAGCGCCAATACGCGCTGCTGTTCATCCTGTGCGCCCAAATCGGCTAGCATTGGCCTGAGACAGTCCAGGGCTGGGCCTAGCCTATCCTCGGCGCCCGGCACCTGGCACAGGTGAGCCAGGCCGGCTAATGAGCGCCGTCGGACGCTGGATAAGAAGGCAGGACTGAGTGGCCGCTGGCCGCCAGGCTGCAGCAGGCCGGCCGCAGTCGACCACGCCAGTTCGGCCAACTGACGCTCCGGATCGGCAGGCGAGGCGGCGTGCAGAGCCAGGTAAAATAGCAGATCGGATGCGGCAGGCGAGGCGGCCTCTAAGCACCAGCACAGTGGCGAAGCGGCCAGCGAGGACAATAGGCGAGCGCAAGCTGCGGCAGCTTCGCAGTCTGTAGGCTGAGCGATCAGGCCGCCCTGCAGACTGCGCACCGCCTGCACCGATTCTGGTGTCACCTGGTTGGAGGGAGCCAATGGGATTTTATAGTTTGGCTTAAAGAAGGTAGAAGCATTCGATCACAATGCAAAATATGATACAAACCTGGTCAAGCAGCAGTTCCGGCAGTTGCACCGGTGGCGGCTTCAACCTGGCAGCCAGGGCCTGGCACAGCTGCGGCGTCAGCGCCTGGAGGCGCTCAGCCAGTCGATCTGGTCGCTCGTCTAGCGCAACCTGCAATAGCGCGGAGGCGCAGCGGAGACTCGAGCCCGAGTTGCCATCGTTTGGATTGCGCAGCAACGACTGGGCAGCGTCCAGTAGAACGCCGGCAAGATGATCCCGACCGTCCATGCGGCTTAGATCGGCGAAAACCTGCGTGGAGAAGGCGAATACGCTTTTGTTAAATTTTATGGACAAAATTTTAATACAATGGATATTGTTCTCACCCATAAAAATGTTTTAAGCTGAGGATATAGTCTTGGATAAAGTGACAACCAAGCCATTTTGCCGCCCGTTTTTCGGCAGAGACATTCCCGCTCCCCGAAAAATATTTTAACTGCAGCCGATCGGAGCAACGCAAGCACACGAAACTCAAGGACACAGGCCACCTGTTTGTTGCGCACCTTATGAAACAAGAATCAAGTCGCCAGCCCTTCAGACCGTCGACATATTCATGGTTCTCCCAGAAGGTCTGGTTTTTACCCTAAGAACAAGTGTATTTCATACCCCTATACACGAAGCTGCACTGCGCCTCAGTGCGGCCTTGTCAGGCCTTCAAACTCTATCAGCAGGTCACCCAAATGTGCCCGCATTATCTCTGACTTCGTTAGTGACGCACCCCGTGTGGCCTTTTTAGCCGAATTTGGTCCGATTTTAATCCGAAGTGTCATTTTCCGGATGAAAAGCGGTTTCACCCGGTTTTCATCCGGAGTTGCTTTCCGGGCGGAAAATCGGCTTATAAACCGGGCGAAACTCGGATGAAGAATGGTAATTGGACTTAATTTGATCCGGTTTTTAGCCGAAATTTTGACCTCTTTCTTTCCTGAGCCGAAGCGGGTGAAAATAGGAAAAAACGGGTGAAATCCGGGTAGGCGTATCTCTTCGCCCGGAATTTTATCCGGTTAATAACCCGGTATTATATCCCACAGTTGGTCGGATCAAACGCGGCGTACGAATCGGACTATACTATAAATTGCTTATGAGTATATGATTCGTCATGTTTGTCTTTGTTATTATTGTGCCGTTCTGTTTTTTTTGTCACCGCTTGTTCTTGTAGTCATGGTATTCATTGCAGTCATTGCAGTCACTTAATCACTTAAAACTGGAAATAAAATACAATTCCGGTACTTAATAACGACTTTATGACATTTTGCATTCTTTCGGTTTCTTAAACATTATCCATTCCCTTCGCTAGGTAGAGAAAAGTAAGTGCGCCTATTATCATTAAATACATTCCCGATGCTTCAGCGTCCTCCCTCTTCCAATTTTCGTAGCAATTGCTGAAAAAATGAGTTAGTATATAACATGATGAATGCCGTCACGATACCGATGAATGCCGGCGGATGATCGAACGGCGTCTTAAATTCATGTACTGTAAAGTTGTTTCACTTTTTCCAGCTGCCCTCTCCGTGGCAAAATGGACGAGCAGGCGAAAAGCCGCCGCAAAGTCTACATGCGCCGGTACATGCAGGCGCGAAAGCGGAGGTTGGATCCGGTTGCATCGACTGCGGATGAGCCGTCAAGCTCGAAGCGTCCAGAAGGAGCAGGTTCAAGTGAGTGTTTTGTCAACATTGCAGAATCTTTTTAGTGACAACAGAAAAAATGCATAGGCGTGGAACACGTTCACTTTAGTACACTTTATGAATATTTCTTCATGACGCTAAATCAATATTTCACCCATCTTTACTGCTTGCTCAGTCAATGCTGACGGCTCGCAGGATATCGCCGGAGGCGACAACTCGGCCAGCGACGACGGCTCGCAGGCCGACGCCGGCAACGACCCCTCGCAGGACGACGCCGGCAACGACGACTCGGCCAGCGACGACGGCTCGCAGGACGAATTGCCCGTACCCACAGACAAGTTGCAGTTGCAGTGGCACCCGGCGCTCCCTGCGACTGTTGGGGAAGCTCTGGCCGAAGTCCTGTCATGTGCTGACGACGTTAAATTATCACGCCGAGGCTTAACGCGCATGCTGACAATGCTGCACCGCATCGTTCCCAATTGCCGCTTGCCTAGAAGCGGCCGAACAGCACGCAACGCAATGAATTCTTGTCAATCTACGGCGGGTTCTACTGCGTGCGCAGTTGTTTGCAATGACTGCCATGCACACACTCTTGATCGGCAGTGCCGTTCACCTGATGACAGGTGTCTGAGTTGTGGCTCGTCAAAAATAGGCAATTTCTGGCACTTCGACATTCGAAAGCAGCTGAAAATACTAGTTGAGTCCCGTGGTTTGCTGGAGCACGTGAAGTTCCCAGCTGATACCCCAATTAATCCAGACGTCTTGTACCTGCGGAACGGAGAAGTGTATGCAGACTTCCTGGACAGCATCGACACCGCTACTCGCAGCGACCTGTCTGCCGCAATTTGCGGCGATGGATTCCCTGTCCGCACGACGAGCAACGTTGAAGTCTACGCACTTTACCTGAGCATCAACGAATTGCAAGATAGGGTGAAGCTGAGATTCGTTGTGAAGGTAGCCATCTGTGTCGGCAGTGTCATCAAGCTTCATCCGGCCGGGTTCTTGCCCATACTAGTCGACAGGCTCAACGAACTACGCCTGGAAGGCGTTGAGTACGTCGACAGCACGAACGTGCGGCGTCGTCTGCGCGTACACACCATCTTAGCCATGTTCGACGCTCCAGCTCGGGCGGATGTTTTGTGCATGCGACGATTTTCGGCGGCCTTCGGTTGCGAAAAATGCTACATCAAAACAGCCCTGCATCCGTCTCGTCATGGCCGAGTCTACAGTGTCGGATTGACACCGGCGATGCAGCACGCTGCAAGGTGACTGGGCTGTCAGCAGACAGTAGTCCGGTGCATGCACGACACCATCACCTTGGCACGCAATCATGCGCTTAACGGACGCGACTTTCGCACAGACACTCTTGGAGTGCGCGGAAGTGTCCGCGTATCCGCAGTCGCAGTCGACTTTGCGGATTTGATTTTATGCGGGGCACTCCATCGTGCTATCTTCATGCGTTGTGTTGCGGGATCGTTCGGTACATCGTCTTCCAGCTCTTTCTAGTCAGGGCTGAGAAACCAGAAATTGCGAGATCGCTTGCATGGAACTCGACGAACTGATGTAGAACTAGTAGGAGCAGTTGAGAGAGAGCTAGGGACTCTCCAGATGCGGAGTCTCCTGGTCGGTGATTTGGCCGCTGATCAGCGTGTCAGGAGGCAATTCGAAACCGAAGTTTGTGGCGAAGTTGTCTTACGACGCCCGACAAACAGTTTGAATTGCTGGACTGCAGTCACGATTCCGTCTGGACAGACGATCGAGGTGTTCCGACCGACGAAAAACTACGCCGCTTTGAAGTTGTGCAGCTGCTTCGTCGCTGTTTGGAGGTCTGTCGAGGACAGGTCCTTTGTTTTCGGCCGCGTCGCCGCGATAGACAAGGAGGGCCAAGAAGTGCTGCTGACGCTTCATGTACTGCCAGTACATGATGCCTTTGTCGACCCTCTGGAATCGCTGTGCGCCGTTCCTGCAACTTCGGCGAACCGTGGTTGTACTTTCGCTCATGTGCGATCTCTTCTAGCGGACCCCTTCGACAGCAGCACGAATTTCGATCGGACAATGCGTGTGCCGGCTTGTGATGTAGTCGGCGCATGCATATTGTCGGGCACTAAAATCGCTGTGCTGCCGCATGTACAGCTGGGTTTCCAATAAAACTGCGAATGGTTCCGTGGTGCGGTTGTGCGAGGATGATAACGATACTGTACGAGATAATGATTTTTTGGCATTGCCGGCAGTGCGACTTGCTTGAACTCAGAATTTTCAGTTTGAACTTAAGGACTCAATGACTAGGTACTAGTAGAGTTTGGGCATTTGAGTTTATGAGGCCTTGATTTGAGCAGTGTGTCCGCTTTATGAAGGACCCGTGTTACCCAGCGCTGACAACGTGATAAAGTACATGTTTCTCCAACGTTGAATCTTAATTACTCTTTTTAATTATTATAAACTTGCTGTTCTGCTGCTTGAGTTTGTCCGTTACTGAAAAATATAATAATTATTATTAGCAGTATTACTAGTAGTTGCTGTAGTAATGGTACAATTGCTAAAATGTAACTGACTCTTTCATTAGACTCTGTGTGTCAAATAAAAAATAAATAAAACATTCGATGTTGAAAATTAGCGATCTAAAGTGTATTCACTTCTGTCATTATTTCATGAATGCATCAATGCACTTCACTATTCGGTTCACTCACTCACACATTGAAACACTTTTCACAAATTTACAGCGCAACATTGGACGGCAGTTATGGAGGCCTCCTCCAATCAACAAATAGACTGGGCTCACCTACTCGACGACCTTATGCCCACGTCGTTTCTGACGGAACTGACCCAGTGGAGCGACGAGGGGTCTGAGACTGAGACCCTGAATATTTGGGCCGTCTGCCCGACAGTCAGGCCGTGCTGAGCGACGACGAGGAGGGCTCTGAGACACAAGGCCCTGAGCAGCTTTTTGGAGGGTGGACTTACCCATCGTCGCCGCTAGCTCAATCGACGCAGCATGTGGGCGAGGATCCTCGTGGCACTGTGCCCGCTACAGGTCTCCCTGCGGCGTCGAGTCGCCCATCGTCGCCACTAGCTGCCGCAGCCCTTGTCACGAGGGAGACTTTTAACCGTCTTCCAGACAGGAAAAAACCGCCGTACGCCTTCGTCCACACAGTCCGCCGCCGTGCGGAACGGCAGGAGCTGGAGCCGCGCACCTGCGCTGACTGCGAGGGTTGGTTCTCCAACCTATCTCCCGAGTCTAAAATACAGAGACTGCAGGAGCACGGCCGACACCGTTGCAACTTGCCGAAGGTGAACAATGACCCCGACTTCTAAAAAATCGTTATGCCTGACACTCCGCCCGAGGCGCCCTATTCGCACATGAAGGTGGGCAAGCGACGTAGACGACCTTTGAATGGCGCTTTTGGGTCTGAAAAGGCCAAAAAATGACAATGGACCATTTCCCGCTTTTCCCTCTTATGCTGCAGCGGAAAAATGTTTTGTTCTCGCCTACAATGTCAAATTAGCCTGCAGTCGTAGACATTATCTCCCTTCCATGATCGATTGGTGACCCATGAACTATTATCTCGAGATCTGATCAGATAAAACGTATAATGCATATGCAGGACACGCCGTCCTATGAAATAGTTTTGGGGTTTATGGCACCTGGATATTGTGTCTTTAATACTTTACTTCTACTTCTCGTCTACACTTTCAAATAAGCCTGTATCACATAGCTAATTAAGTATAAGGGAGATCCCTCCAAACAGCATTCTTAAGCAGAAGCTCAATTTCCTTTTTTTGATTAATGAACAACAAACTGAATCGCATCCGTCTCGCCCTTACAGCGATCCAGCACGATCTAAAATCGCGACCAATGGTTTCGGGGAGGCGAAATAAAAATAAAAACCAAGGTGCTGATGCTAAGACTACGGCTGCCCGTGAGTTACATGATCCGACTAGCACTTTAGATAGTTCCGAGGTAGCCACATCAGACGCAACCGTCGGCGAGTCTGCAACAGTGGCCACTCAGCCCGCGAAAAGAAAGAGCAGTGCTCCGCAATCCGCTGAAGGCGGCAGTGAAGGCGAGCCTGAAGTCAGTAGGCTGAAGAGTGCACCAACTCCAGAGTATTTCGTGCTGCAATACACCCAATACGACAACGGTACCGAAGTCGTGTGCACCGATCAGTCAGTGCTAGACACGGCAATCATTGTCGGCGTAGCGAAGACTTCACCGCTGCCTCTAGCGGTGGGCAGCCAGGTGCTCATAGTGACGGCCAAGACAAATCGGAGTAAGGCGAAGAGGTACGCTGGCACCCTCATCAAGGGAGGCTTCTCTACCAAGAACGAGGCTGTAGCCGCATCGAAACTGACAAACGTCCACAATCCGGTAACCGAAGTGCCGCACGGCTGCGCCTCGTGTCGTGGGCTTGCCATCGATCTCCAGCGGGAGAAAAAACTTAATGAAACTCTACGTAAGCACGCTTCCTTGATCATAGGGGTACAGGGTACATTAGTACAGAGTACTCATGTACCCTGTACATGAAGCAAGGAAGCAAGGAAGATTTGCTTCCTTGAAGAGGAACGCAATGAGGAGTAAAATTGGTTTAAAGGTAGTTGTGTTCTCTTTAGATTTGGATTCCAACGTTGAACTGATTGATCAATGAAATAGACTTCTTTAACTAAAAAATATACGAACAGTATACGAACAGCGACCCGCAAGGCCTGCAAAATGTGTCGTGAGTTTTGACAACACCTAAAGACTACATCTGTAGCATTGGATGAAAAAAAGGTGTCTCCAGTCTCCAGTCTCGCTTCTCCTATGAAAGAATTCGTGTCTATGGGCATGTTAAATTGTTTGAGTCAACAGATTCGTTTTTTTTGAGTCAACAAATTACTCAAAGTATCACATCCTTGCATGACCACATTTGACCCGGAAATCGTTCCGGCTCTCGACCGGGTCGCGGATTCATCCGCATTTGATCCGTAAATCGTTCCGGCTCTTGCCCGCGTCACAGGTTCGTCCGCTTTTGATCAGGAAATCAGTCCGGCTTTCGACCGAGTGGCAAATGCATACATTTGGCCATCCTTTTGTCCGGAAATCCAGCCCACATTATTCCGCCCTCTTTTGAATTCACGCCGGATGACATTCCGGACCAGTGACGGAAGGTAGTTCCAGACCAAGTGGCTTTCTACTCAAGTTTTGGTCCGGGTTTTAAACACTTGCCCCGGTTTTCGTCCGGAATTTTCAATGCAGAACTGCCATCTCCTACAGGACGAAATCCGGAACTTGACCTGCATTAAGTCCGGACCAAAATAGCCACACGGGACATTTATCTAGACGGAGCTGCTGGGCCTTCAACAAGTGGCACCAGCCGAATATGGACACCCTGATGCAAATTTCTCCAATTACGCTGATCAAGCCTCAATATGGGACGAAGCTCATCCACAGGACCCTCACTTGTCTCTCAAACAATCAACCTTCGGCCAGAACCGTTAAATATCTCGACGGTCTGAAGGGCTGGCGACTTGATTCTTGTTTCAGAAGATGCGCAAAAATTCCTATCCCCCTTGCTGGTTCTCCGAGGAACCAATGTGACGTCGAAATGAATTGAAACTCAGGGACTCAATAGTACGCTCTCTTAAGAGTAAATTTACTCTTTGACTTTAACTTGATTAAGAATCTAGAGAAACAAATATAGCATTTAATATCCGCGGATCCAGTTGATTAGCTAAGCAACCAACCTTGGCCGTTTTATTAACAAGAAAACCAGGCGACTGCAGGTCGGACATCGCGCCAAACGCAGCGATTAGCAATTGAGCCAGCCGATGCCGCCTG
Source organism: Macrostomum hystrix (assembly GCA_950097015.1). Taxonomy (NCBI): domain Eukaryota; kingdom Metazoa; phylum Platyhelminthes; family Macrostomidae; genus Macrostomum; species Macrostomum hystrix. The sequence goes on along the minus strand of CATNEN010000034.1, from coordinate 5,362,472 downwards.
TCGGCGCCAGCCGCCGCCAATCGCCGCTCTAGCACGCCCAGACAGTGATAGCGAACCCAGTCAGAGCAGCTGGCACCAGCGGATTCCAAAAATGCCAGACAGAGGTCGCAACTGTCTGGCCGCTGTTCAAACGACTCTAATAGGCGTCCATTCACAGCTGCATTGACACCGCTGTAGAATTCGTGGATAACACTGGCCAAATGGTCAGCTGATGTTATCTCCATCCTTTGAGGATTGCTTGTTTGGTGTTTCTTGAGATCTTCAACGATTGTTTCACTTATTATTTCTTATGAACTTGCTGCAGTTGTGAAAAAAATAAGTAAAGTAATACTCATGGGCCTCTTAATACGAGTAAATCAAACATTATTATATTTTATTAGATGACTAAAAAGCCAATTACCAAATAAATGACAAACATACTGGAAGTATTTACTATAGACAAAAGGTAATAATGGCTTATCTAGAAAATATAGTACCAAAGCAAGCCCAGCAGAAAAAAACAGGCTATACTTACTAAGTCTTATAAGTGCTATGCTATAGTTATGCCTAACTTACTAAGACTTGTTTATTTTTGTCAACATGCTTAGCTTTCTAAGTTTTAATAAGTACTTTCTACGAACTTAAAAAGTTTAGTATGTTTTAAAAGCATGTATAGTACATTGGAAAGCTTTGCGCGTATTTGATAGCTTATATGCGCAAAATGTATGTTGTTTGTACTACATGCGGCTGTTACACTGTAATGTATGCAGATTAAAATCATCAAAAACCGTTCATGATTAGAAACAAGCATTAATAAGTACATAAAGTACAATTTATTACTATTAATCAATCAACCTGTACGTTCAAATGTAGTTTTCACTTTTAGTGAGAATTTTCTGTTTTAATTAATTGGAACTAATTAATTGGAATTAAATTAAATCTAGCCTACATAATGCTTCAGTAAAATTCTGTTCGTTAGTGCCTGAAGATGGCTAGTTTTAGCCGAAACGCATCGCAAATAATATTGAGTTTTGTCTTACTATTATCTGTTAAGAGTGCTGCTCTACCGCAATTCTATTTCGATAACCACAAAATTAATGGCGCTCCCTTTTCTGCCTGGCAATCGCATGGAAGCTCAGTTCTTGGAGTTGCAACAGGCAGTAGAAAATGAGCAGCTTAGTGCACTCTGTGAGTACATGGCTAACACGTGGATCCACAGTCATGTCTGGCAGCTCAACGAAGTTAGCGTTTTCAACTGCAGCATTCGAACCAACAATGGCCCGGAAGGTTATCACAATCAACTCAATCAGAGGGTGCGAAGCGGTAACCTTGGCTTCTACAAGCTAGCTGCGCTCCTTTTCAATGAGGCAAGGGTGGCCTCTCTCCAGGCGAAGCTGGTGTCCCAGGAGAGACTTTGCCACTATCAGAGACGCGCTCATCAGTCAAAGGAGGCGAAGATCTTTCAGTATTGGGCAGAGTATCAGGCTGGGACAAAAACGGCAAATCGAATGTTGCGGGCCGCAGCACGGTACATTGTTGCTAAGTAACATGTTTGTTTTTCTTTGACTTGTCTTTGACTTGACGCTTGACTTGTTGCTTGACTCCAAGTTTCAGTTTTAGTTTTTAGTTTTAACGTTTTATATTTTATTTGACACCCAAATGTGAAATATGTAACATGCAAAATGCAACCTAATACTCATATTTCGAAAAGCTAAATATGGTTCAAAGTGCTATTGACTTTACTTTGTAACTTTACCGAACTAAATATAAAATAATGTCGCAAAAAACCTTTCCAATCCAGTTTAATCAATTGTTACCAAACTGTCCCTTGATATGTTACTGAACTGTCCTGTGGCACTGTTACTGAACTGTCTGTTAACGAATTGTCTGTTACCGAATTGTCCTGTTACCACCTAATGCCTGTAGTCACTTTTTTGGCAGGGGGTTCCCTGTGCCCTCAGGCTCAGAAATCTTTCCACACCTATAGGCCCCTAGGTACACATTCTGTGAATGTTTAAGGCTGACCTTATGGCAGCCAAACGGAATAGGCAAGTGCCTACCAACCGACCCAACTTCATTACACTCTCTTTAGACATCTACATTGTCTAATGAGAATAATCTGCCTGGCAGAATGGCTGATTGTCTCTGTCTAACTTTCTTGGAATAGGCCATGTGCTTTAGCCTAAGTGGGTCTTTAGGATTAGCTACATGGATGACTCCTGCCTCTTCCCTGCATCTTTGGACTGCTTTGCAGCTAAGTCAAGTAAAGCCCAAGTCAAATGGGACTCATTTTTAAATTAACAACTATAGTAAAATAAGTGCTATGAAAAAAACTTGATTTTTTATAACTAAACTCTTATATTTTAATTTACATCAAATGTACAATGCCAGAGAATAAGAAAAAATTGCTAACAATTAACTGGCATTTGAGGTTAGTTATTGTCTTTGGCTTTGATAACACTTGCTATAATTAGGCCTATAAATAGTCAGTTATACATAGCAGCATCATTGACATTGTAGCAATAAAATTATGCATTAATGCTAGTATTTATTTATGAAATAAAGAACTGATAATGAAACAGTTAGGCCCTAATGAATAAAATTATTTCTTGTAGGTCTAAAATCACTGCCACAATGTGGCTATTTTTTAACAAATTGGGCCTAAATTGGGTAGGCCTATGTAAATTCATTGCCTTGTATATTATGTATTAGTAAATGCAAATTCATATTTTGCAAGCTGGTTGTCTGCTTATAGATTACATCCAGGACAGGGCCTAGATATTTGAATTTGTGGCAATAGGGCCTATTCTAGTTTCCCGCGTTAAATTATTCTGACCAGAATTTTTTTATTTTAGAGCATCTGACAAGGCAGGCCGGCCTAGAGCATCAACAACAATCATTCCTGTCCTGGGTTTACTGCCTGCTGCTGACCTATGTGACCTAAATGTCACCCTGCGTGAACTAGGCCTGGGCCTATTGTTCCGAAGTTCCGGCGCATGCATGGCACTAGCGATGGCCTGTTCGAGTTGCACCTTAGCAAGTACCTCTGGCGGCGCCTCTATCCGGAGAAGACCTTCGGCAACTTTCTCTACTGGGTTGCCCATTATTATGACGTTTAATATAGTAACGTGTCTGCTGACTACCATGGACTGACTTGTTTTGCTTAGCTTTTTCTGTTTTTAAACTCAAAATACTTTAACGCGGGAAACTAGGACATTGCCGAATTTTTTAGTAGTAATACAATAAAGGCCGGAAGGAAATAATTCAACTAATTGAGGAGAAATGTCAACAAAACAACAAAGCAACAACTAGTTCTAAATTTTTTTATTTAAGTTGTGTCCTGGGCAAATTGGTAAATTGGTAAGATAATTTCTATGTTGAATATAGGCCTGTTAGAATTCTGTTTATATTTTATGATTTGAAATACTTACTGGTGATTAAAGCATTTACCAGAAAAAAATAGAACTCTATGCATTTACGACAACCGAAAAGTTTTTACAACCTTGCTTCGATCGCGCTGCGTTTTAGAAAATTTTACGTTGTTGTTATTATGCTTAAACTATGTGCATTTTCTAGGAAACATCTGCTGAATAGCCTATTCGAGTGCAGTGCAAAAGATGAAAGCTAACTCAGACTGAAGCCTTGTCCGCTGCCCGGCTCATCTACTAAGCCCTTTATCGCATTCGCGAGCTTAAACACTGTCGAGGTACACAACTGTTAGGTTCCAGTATAAAGCTTATTAGTTTCAATTTATTCATTTAAAATAACACTTGCTATGGCTACAGCTAGGTCTAAATAGTGGCTTGTAGTTAGCATATAAGCATCATAAAGATGATAGCTGAAATTGTATGTATTTGTATAATTGTATTGTCATATATATGTAGCCTGCCCTATGTCTGTGTAGGCAGGTTAGCTAAGCCTTGGGTAACTAATATAAATAAAACTGTTTGATTGCATTTTAATATTAAAAAAATAATATTAGGCCTAGGCCTAGGGTAGGGTAAAGTATCATCAACCAAACAAGAATGTGTATTTTTTTAACTTCAAACCTCAGCTACAGATTTTCTATTTAAGATATGATGATAAATCAAAAGCCAAGTTATAGAAAACATTTGCATCTTTCTAAAAAGTATCTGCTTTAGCTATTTTGTCAAATAGAAAATAAATTATTCCTACTTTTTATCTAAAACTGAACAATGATTTTCATGTATCTTCAAACCAAACAGAGAATTTGATGTTTGGTTTTATAATTTGAGTGAGTGGTTTAATCTTATTTTAAGGAGTGAACTATCAAGAATTATGTCATTTGATAGCATTTTTCATGCTCTATAAATAACTACACTTATGGTCATTTAATTGGCAAGCAACCACATACAGTCTTCGTCTAAAGTACATACTGAAAAAATGTTGTTAAAAAGTATGCTTTTGCAATAAAAATTTCTACTGAAACATCAATATCTTTCTTTCCTCTTAATGTTTCATTGCACATCATGCCTCAGCTTGTAGATAATTTCTTCTGCTTTAAAATTAGTTGTTCTGTAAAACACAATAGCTTGTTTCTGTCTTGCACGAGACCAAGGAAGGAGTCAAAATTCTTGTTCGGTTTTGAAGATACACTGTTCGGTTGATGATACTTTACCCTAGGCCTACTGTTGCTAGACTTTATACTGTTAATAAATAGAGTAGACTAAGTTACTTGTAGAAACTTGTACTTGTTACTTGGCTTCTAGGCCCTAAGTCAAAATGACCACTCAACATGATGGCCATATATCTATAAAACATAAGGCATTTGGGCCACATACCATATGACATAAGGGTCACAAAAAGATAATTACTACTATAGACTTAAAATTTTAAATTTTAGTGCAGTGAAATAATGAGAAATATTATAATAGAGTATGACTACTAATGATCAATAGAAACTTAATAAAGCAAGGGTGAAACATAAAATGCTCTTGCTCATTGACATTAGGCCAACACTAGCTTGAGCCTAGCTATAATTAATAATGTCTAGTATATCAACTTAGATGTATTTATTATTGATCATAATATTTATGAATTATATTATTTTATTCAAAGGTTTTAAATATTTTTAACCTATTTTTAACTCTACATTCAAATGCTTAATTAATATTCTTAGCTATGCTGTTTATAAGTGTAGTGCTTATCCACGACCACTTGGTGCCATTGCAATCATGGCCAAGCCCATACTATCCACATGGTGACCATAGGAATTATGACTAGCTTTTCCACACTAAACACTAGAAATATAACTTTCTTATTTGTTTGTATGAACTATAGGAATAACAATTGGCTTATCTACTTGGATTGTTAGAAAAATAGCTTTCTTATCCATTTGTTTGGACTATAGAAATAATGGTCAGCTATCCAGTCAGCTCATTTTTAGTGCTTTAAATCTATAAAGATAGGAAAGCTATCTCTCCAGTGTTCTATGCAGATAAGTCAGTTGTTATCCCTACAGTATAGTGTGGATAGTATGGCAAAAGTTGCAATGTTACCATGGGATATATGGATAGATATAAGCATGCAAATAAACTTCAGAACATTTTATTTTAATGGCTCACATGACTTATGTATATGGCTCATGTATATAGTGAGGCACCTATAGATCAATACAGCCCAGGAATATGATAAAGTGATTTAAAGATAGATAATTATGGAGCATTGGCATGTGGGAATTGCTAATCAGATTAAGAATCTTAATACTGAAAGACAGCTTCCCATGGCCATGTGTTAGTCATTCCCCAGCACATTCCTCCCTATCCCCATACTGTGTCTACAGGTGTATGCTGAGCTGATTAAATACAATAGAAGCGAGATGTAAAGCTTCACTGCCACCTTTTATGTGACTCTTGAGTCTACAAAGAAATGGTTTTCTTGCCCATAGAGCATTTATCTCTCTGTTACTATATCAGAAGGTAACAGGAAGACAAAACCTTGTTATAAAAAACTGTGCCAAGCAAAGAAATGAGAAAGTTGGTTATTAGAGTTTAATATTTAATTACTATATAACTCTAATGGAAATGCTTAGTATTACTGCTTATTGGCAGTTATTACAAAATCAATTTGAATAATGAATTTGCAATTTACAGTTAAGATATTACTGAATATACTACTGGCTAATCCTTTTTACTTATACAGAAAAATAATATTGCTTTTATATTTAATAAAATAATAAAATACCGCTATGTGATGTAATATGAATTTAAAAAAATTAGTTATAAGCCGTTAATGCCCAATTAATTGCAGCTGAATGTGACTCGATAGTAATACACAGAAACTATAAATTCGTTGTATCAAAAATTTTTTCAGCTCTAAACCGGTGCATTTCAAACTCAAGAAACATGAACAATATGGCAGCCAAAACAGCCGACATTCATTTAGCCAAGCCAATGTACACTGGCGAACCAATGGCTCGTCCATCGCACTTTGGAGACTCTGGCGCCGCTTCCGCCCTGGCTGTTCATCCGCTGCAAGCTACTGAGTCCAGCTTCATGGAGCAGCGCGACTTGCGCGACTATGAATTGGTTCGCGCCGTTCAAGGCAAAGCCGCCGCAATGTCGCTGGCTATGGAGCGCCGGCTAGCTGGCCAGTCCGACCGCCTGCCCGGCCTCATCTCGTCTCACCTTCAGGCCAGAATCCTGCGCGGCTGCGACACCGAGATTGGCTTCGAGGATCAGCTAAATCTGGCCTGTCACAGCGAGTCAGCCGGACAGCCGCATGCGCTGATGGAGAAGAGGCTGGGCCTGCTCTGAATCTGATGATGAAGCCCAATCCAGTTATTTATACTTTAGGCTTTGATTTGCTGGTTAAATATGCCTTTTTGGGAAAATTATAGAAACTTGCTAAGACTGTTTTTTTAATCGGGCACTAGTTGCAATTTAAGGAAACCGAGGTCAACTATAGGTCTATGTAGTTTTCTACATCTTATTCAGAAAGTTTGAACACTTTTACTCATTTGTGTCTCTCTCTTGTCCAATTTGGTTTGAATGAAAATATAATGAAACTAAATACAGTGAAGCTATCCGCCTCTGTTTGCTACTGCTCCTTATTATCAATTAGTCAGTGTTTATTTTTTTGCTCTTCTCTTCTATTAATTATCGAGAACAGTACACTTCTTTGTTACTTTTAGTAATATATAATAACAGTTCCATTGCATATAAATAAAAAAATATGTTCTACACAAATTTTTCAGATAAGTAGATCAACATAGTGCGCCGCTATTCTACTAAAAAGACTACACTTTAATTGCCGCTGCAATGCAGCAGCAATCTGGTAGTTTGTTTAATATTGGCGGTGCTGGCAATGAAGGCAGCTTGTTCCCTTCGTCTAGTACTAGTGCTGGTGACAGCGCAGTCAGAATTGGTAGTTTGTTTTCAGCAGCTACCAGCGGAGGCGGCGGTGGCGGCATTTTGTTTTCAGGAGCTACCAGCGGCGGCGGCGGTGGCGGCAGTTTGTTTTCAGCAGCTACCAGCGGCGGCGGTGGTGGCGGCAGTTTGTTTTCAGCAGCTACCAGCGGCGGTGGCGGCAGTTTGTTCTCTTCCGCGACCGCAGGCTCCAGCGGCAGCGGTGCCGGTCTATTTTCATTTTCCTCCACTGGCGGCGGTGGACTATTTGCTGGTCAGTCGCAGCAGCAGAGTGGAGGAGCAGGCGGCGGCTCGCCATTCATACCAGATTTAGAGGCGTCAAATGAAGCCGAAAATGATGAAGAAGCTGCTGGTCAAGATCAGAAAGATAACGATGATGATTTAGCCGAAGAAGCTGATAACGATGAAGAGGAGGGTTCTAGCACTAGATCTGTAACCGAAGATGGCGAAGATGTTGATAATGATGGAGAGGATAACGATAATGAAGATGAAAATGAGGAGAATAATGATGAAGATGACGATGAGGAAGGCACACAAGAGAGCGATGGGAATAGTGCCAGTGATGAGCGGCCCATTGTCGAGAACGAGCCGCGTCGCCTAGCTTTAAAAAGATTCGGTGGCGATGTGGAGGATGAGAGCCGCGGAAATGGGGACAAAGATCCGTCTGATTTTGTTGGCAACTTGCGACAGCGCATTAAAGTTAGCCGCCAATCTATTGAAGATAACGCTCAGAAAGTTCAACAGCAGCAGCCAGCAAGCTTGGCTATTGTGTTGCGCAATGTTCCAGACGATCTGAAGGCCGACGAGCCGATTCGTCGACTATTCCAAGGCGTCACCCGAGTCTATGCTAGTCGCGCCAAATCGCAGGCGATTCTGCATTTCGCGAATTCGGCTGCAGCCGATGCGGCTATGACTGCGGCGGCGTCAGCCCGGATGCGCGCCCGGTATCCCGGCATAGAAGCGTTCAGGCGCCGTCTACCCGGTGGTAACGGTGGTGACGCTGATATTGCGGCGCCCGCACCAACTAGCTCCTCAGTGTCTTCAGTTTCTCTGCCAGCATCGCAAAGTCTCGCCGATCGCATTCGCGTTTTAGAATCTGTCGAGCGTCAGCTTCGAGCCCGTCTGGGCAAGTATAGTTCAACAGCGGTCCCTTCTACAGCCGCTGCCACTTGTCAGGACATGTGCCCGGAGAAGGAGCGCTACTTGAGGGAAGACCGACATCGAGTGCACGCGTTTGAGTCAGCCGCCGGGCGGCCAGGTGTGATGGACCACTTACGGGCAGTGAAGGAGTACTCCCGATCGGCCGCAGATCAGGAAGCGCCGCTACCGCACGAGCTGCGCCCATTGCCTGTCCTCAATAGGACTATGCTCTATTTGTCAACTTGCATTGCCGACATTGGCGAACAAGAGGGTCGCTGGCAGGAATGGTGAGAAAAACTATGCACTATTCACTATAGAAGTTCGTCATTGCGACTCGAAAGACTATATAACTAATGTAACGACTTAAGAGCCTCTTTAAAGAGCCTTCATAGCATCTTGCGAAAAGTGTTTGCTGCATTCTAGAGGCGTATCGGAGTACTTAACGCTTCTGAAACGACTTAAGACTATGTAGAATCAAATCGTTTTTATCGAGAGTACATTAAATGGTTTCTTTTGTTGTGCATTGACCCTGTTAGCAGGGATCAATTTTTCAAGCAACTACAAAGTGGGTAAACGGTAGAAAATCCACACTATGTTTTCCTCTCGCCTCTTTCCTCTCGACGATGCCGATGTATTTTTTATTCTGGATGTTCTGGATTTTCATGGCTATTGGTCGAATATTTAAAGAGATAAAAAATGTGGCTATTTAAACACCCCTGTGGTCTTCCTGCTGTTAATCTACGTGCATTCGAAATGTCAATTTTCAGGTACGAGTTTCTGTGGGATCGAACGCGCGCAATACGCAAGGAGGTGACACAGCAGCGACTGTGCAATCCTGGCGCAGCCGAGCTAGTTGAACGCTGCGCCAGATTTCATATCTACGCTAGCGCCCGAATGGTCGGCATGCCCGCCGATGTGTTCGACGAGAAAATTAACAATGAAAACTTAACAAAATGCCTGCAAACGCTACGAGAATTGTATGGCGATTTAGCTGGCCAGTGTCCTAATGAAAGTGAATTTCGCGCTTATATGATACTTATGAAACTCAATGAGCCTAATGTGTTAGACGAGGTGCATCAGTTATCGTCTGAGATTCGTGCCTCGCCACAGGTGGGTTTATCATCGCTATTAGTTTCTCTCGTTGGTCGTAGTTTTTAATTACCAATACGATGTGATGACTAGTAGCGTTTCAAATGCTTCAAACACAACTCAAACACTTCTTGAACGACATAAACGCTTTTTCAACGAAAAACTCTAGCGGTTGTTTAAAAACGACTGAAACGCTTTTTCAACTACTGAACCTCTTTTCCAACGACTAATACGCTTTTGCAACGACTTAAACTCTTTTCAAACGACTGAAACTCTTTTCCAACGACTAATACGCTTTTCCAACGACTAATACGCTTTTCCAACGACTAATACGCTTTTCCAACGACTAATACGCTTTTCCAACGACTAATACGCTTTTCCAACGACTAATACGCTTTTCCAACGACTAATACGCTTTTCCAACGACTGAAACTCTTTTCCAACGGCTCAAACTCTTTTGCAACGACTTAAACTCTTTTCCAACGACTGAGACTCTTTTGCAACGACTTAAACTCTTTTCCAACTACTGAAACTCTTTTGCAACGACTTAAACTCTTTTCCAACGACTGAGACTCTTTTGCAACGACTTAAACTCTTTTCCAACTACTGAAACTCTTTTGCAACGACTTAAACTCTTTTCCAACGACTGAAACTCTTTTCCAACGGCTCAAACTCTTTTGCAACGACTTAAACTCTTTTCCAACGACTGAGACTCTTTTCCAACGGCTCAAACTCTTTTGCAACGACTGAAACTCTTTTCCAACGGCTCAAACTCTTTTGCAACGACTTAAACTCTTTTCCAACGACTGAAACTCTTTTCCAACGGCTCAAACTCTTTTGCAACGACTTAAACTCTTTTCCAACGACTGAAACTCTTTTCCAACGACTTAAAACTCTTTTCAAACGACTGAAACTCTTTTCCAACGACTTAAACTCTTTTCCAACGACTGAAACTCTTTTCCAACGGCTCAAACTCTTTTGCAACGACTTAAACTCTTTTCCAACGACTGAAACTCTTTTCCAACGGCTCAAACTCTTTTCCAACGACTTAAACTCTTTTCCAACGACTGAAACTCTTTTCCAACGGCTCAAACTCTTTTCCAACGACTTAAACTCTTTTCCAACGGCTCAAACTCTTTTGCAACGACTTAAACTCTTTTCCAACGACTGAAACTCTTTTCCAACGGCTCAAACTCTTTTCCAACGGCTCAAACTCTTTTCCAACGACTGAAACTCTTTTCAAACGACTGAAACTCTTTTCCATCGCCTGAGACTCTTCGAACAATTACTTGTAAAACGCTTTTCCAACGACTAAACCGTTTTACAGCTTAAACAGTTTCGCAGCTTTTCTAACGACTAAAACGCTTCTAAAACTACTTTAAAAGCTGCATTGTGGAAGGCACATTAGACCGTCTGAATGGTATTTGATATATTTAAGACTTATTTTTCAAATCCGTTTAGCTCGCCAGCACTCGTCTCTTCCACTCCTCCAGGTTCGCCTTGCTCTACGTGCCTTCTTCGCCCTGTCCAGCAATAACTACGTAGCATTCTTTCGTTCCGTTGATCAAGCCGACTTCCTGACCGCCTGCCTGCTATTGCGCTACTTCACCCAGGCCCGCATTGGTGCCCTGAGGACAATGAGCCACGCCCTGCGGCCACCCGCTAACGTTCGTCGGCTTCGTCTGCCTCTCGCCCGGTTGCCGCTTGGTTTTGAAGATGCCGAAGATGCGGCAAGCTTCTGTCGCTTCATGGGCTTCGAATGCGACGACGGCAACGAGGATGAAGAGCCTGCGGTGTGGCTAGATCGCAGCGTGGCCAACTCGTTTCATCCGACCGAGTCGCGCTCGGTCAGGGCGGTGCGCGTTGTTGAAAGCAAGCGCGGCAGTCGCTTAGTTGGCGAATGCCTCTGGGGCGGCCAGCTGCCGCCGCTTCGCCTGCCGCAGCCGTCGGTTAGTTTCGACGAGCGTGGACGATACATCGGCGATCTGGCCGTCTCTCGAGAAGCAACACCTCCGCCAGCGTCACCGTCACCATCGCCGCCGCCGCCGCCGCCGCCACAGCCTCGGCGAATACCTCAGCAGCCAACGGCACCGCTCACTGTTGTTTCTACATCAGTGCCGACCATAGCATCGGCGTCGAGCCTGTTTCAGTCCAGCTCAGCCACTGCGAGTGCTTTTAGTCAGTCTTTGTTTTCTCAGCCAGTCTCAGCTGCATCGATGTCACTGTTTCCATCGCAGCCACCTCGTCTTCCTGCACCAGAGCCACCCGTCATTGATGACAGGCTATTTAATTATTTGGCCGAGGAGCTAATCTCCAGCTTGCTGCCGCCTCTCGTTCGTAGCGTCGTTACCGACTATATTGATAGTGTCCGTGCCATCTCCGGCGCTGTGGCCGACGCCTACGCCGAAACCTTCAACAGTCTCACACGGCAGTTGTGCGCCGAAATTGCCTCAGACTTTTTGACAGAATCCAGCGTAAATCAAACCGCTATTAATAACGCTACCGATTCTATTATCAGTGACGTCATCGGAGAAGGCGTCCGATCAGAATGCGAAACTGTACTCATCCATCGTCTGATTGAGTCGTTGGACACGGTGCTTCTTGACGCCTTGATATTTGAAGAGACCGAGCTGTCTTGTCGCCAGTACCTAGCCCGGCTGCGTACCCGACGTACTTTGGACGCCAACCTGCTGTATGAACATCGCCGTCATCGTCTAGCCGTCATCTGGGACAGCTGGCGCCGACGGGCCGTTGCTAAGGCCGCCTCGCGCGCCCGTCTATCCGACATGGCGCCCTGCGCTCCGTTAGTCGATCCCTTCCAGCTGGTGGATCGCCTTCACGGCCGACTGCCACCCGACACATCCGTTGCTCATCTGCCTCGCGCAGCCGTCGATCCGACACCCGCCGCTGCTGCCGCCTTGGCTGCAGCCGCCGCTGTCTTAACGCCCGTTCGCCTACCGGAGGCCTGTCGGCTGGTCCTGCTGCTTTCATCCAACTGTCCTGCGTTTGCGGCTAATTGGCTACGGCGAAAGCTGGCCTCGTCCCTGGTGGCCGACTCTGCTGAAGCGGCCGAAGCTACTGGCGCCACTCACTGCTTGGCAGAGGCGTCGATGCTGCATTCTGAAGCACGCCTGTCTCTGCTGCACCTGCCTACTTTAGTGTTTGCCTGTCATTCCGCGAATGTTGCTACGGCCTCATTCTGTATTCGCCTGCTTGGCGGCCGACCAAACCCAATCTGGCATCGGGACCTGCTGCTCGGCCTTCGCTGGCTGCTCAATCAGCCTACGCTGCCTCAAGCGGCGTCAAGACTCGCGCCCGATACACCCAGCCTAGCTAGTGTTGTGGAATCTCTCCTATTGAATGCTTATTTTCGTCCGGTCGACGACCTGGCCAATCGATGCGATGCTGCCTGCCAGCCGCAGCCCCCGATTCGCTGCCTAGTCCAGTTCTACAATGCCTGCATTGTCGCGCTTGGCCCGTTGGCGTCGCCGTCGGCAATCGCCGAGCTGCGCCTACCGGACGCTCCGCAACAGCCGCCTGAGCGCGTCACATCAGCCTGGCGTCTCAACCAGGAGGCCATCGCATGGCTGCTGTCTGCCTACCCGCCAGCCTGTCCTCTGGCAGGCGCCACTGCAGCAATGTCGTCTGGCCGACCTGTCCGCCTGTTCCCCTGGGCCCGGCTGGCTGCCCGGCTGGCCAATCGGCGCCTGTCCGACCGCCTGACGTCCTCTGATTGGTCCAGAGCTGCGCCAGGCCCAGCTAAGACTATTAGCTGTCCCGGCTTGGTCCGGCTCGACATTGACGATTTCCTTCCGGACGATTTCTATCAGCAGTGGAGCCGGGGTGAATCGCCGCCATCGGCACAACCATCCGACAATGTTCAACGATTAGTTGTCTGGCGTCCGCCGCCGCCGCCACCGCCGCCTCCAATAGCCGAACTGGCTATGGCGCTGGAGAAGCTGCGAGACAGACTGCGCGAAGCTCAAGCGGAGAGTCGAATCACTGCCCGAATGCTGAGCGAGTCGTTTTAAGTTGGCGCTTTTTGTAACAATTTATTTTAGGGTATTTCAGCCGGCTTTCTCTGTCATTTTAAGTGTTTTACGTGTATGCAAATTCGGTTTCCGTGCTGCTTTATCGAGTCTTGTTTATAGGCAAATCGCATTTTCACCCCTTAAAATTGAGCTCTGCTATAAAATTCCCATGTAAAAATTTATATATATTTTTAAATAAAATACCATTACCTAACGGCTGATTAATCGACTGGTGTGGTCTGATCCGCGTTTACCTGTAAATTAGTCTCCACTTTTGTTAATTTTTACTTAGCTGATTACCTCAGGATACTGTAGTATTCCGTCACAGACTTTCGACCATTAGGTCGGGAGTTCGATTCTTAGCACAAGGGAAACAGTTTTTGCTCGTGGGCAAGACACTTAATTCCCTAGTGTTTTAGTCACCTAGTTGTAAATGGGTACTATGTAGCATAATTAGGGTCTTTTTTATTAGTTATTTTAATTGATTTTTCCCAGCTTATCTACCTGTAAATTTCAGCAAAGTTGAAGCAATGCTGCCTAACAATCTCCTATTGGCCGCCATCAATCATCCGATGCTGGTTGAATTAAAAAATGGCGAAACCTACAATGGGCATCTGGTTAGCTGCGATCATTGGATGAATCTGAGCCTTCGCGAAGTGATTTGCACTTCTAGGGACGGCGATCGGTTCTGGAAGGTGCCCGAGTGCTATATTCGCGGCTCGACTATCAAATACCTGCGTATACCAGACGAAGTTGTCGACTTAGTCAAAGAGGAACAATCTAAAGGTCGCAATCAGAATCGTAATGCCGACGGCGGTGCCGGTGGACGCGGTCGCGGCGGCGGAAAACTTGGCGGTCGCGGCGCCGGCGGTCCTGGCGGCGGCGGCGGTGGCGGTCGCGGCGGCGGCGTCGGCGGTCGGGGTGGCGGCGGTGGCGGTCGCGGAGGAGGCGGCGGCTATGGAAACAAAGCACGTGGCGGTGGCCAAGGCTGACATCACATTATTTGTTTTGTATTGTTCTTTTTCAGAGTTTTTAGGGATAAATAATAATGAGTTCTGGGATTGCCTTGCTATTTCATGAAACGGTCAACTTGTATTTGTACGAGTAATAGTTAATGATAGTAGCATTTGTGTGTGGCTTTTTAGCTACATTCTCTTCATATCTTTTGTTTTTCTAGCAAGTGCAAGGCTTAACTTACTGGTCGTATAATGCGCGTGTAAGATAGCATAAAATTGTCATGTTTAAAGTGTAATTGCCTGTTGCTGTTCTTGTTGACTCAATTCAAATAATTGTAGCTTTGGGAAAGATTTTTTATAAAATGCTCCAAGTGCATTTTGTTGTTTTGCCAGAATTTATTTCTTGTTAAGACGACTCATAATTTTATCCCATGTAATATCTTAGTCAAAACAAGCAATGCACCTTGGTAATTATAGCTCTTTTATTCTCTGACAAGTTACACATTTGGTGATCCACTGACTTGACGCCTGGGTATTTAGCGGGTGATCCACATTGATTAGCTTAACACCTGAGCAATTAGTGGAAAACACACTGATAAGCTATAACACCTGAGCAATTAGTGGAAAACACACTGATAAGCTATAACACCTGAGTAATTATTGGTAAACCCACTGATATGCTATAACACCTGAGTAATTAGTGGTAAACCCACTGATAAAGTGATAAGCTATAACACCTGAGAAATTAGTGGAAAACACACTGATAAGCTATAACACCTTTGCAATTAGTGGAAAACACACTGATAAGCTATAGCACCTTTGCAATTAGTGGAAAACACACTGATAAGCTATAACACCTTTGCAATTAGTGGAAAACACACTGATAAGCTACAACACCTGAGGAATTAGTGGAAAACACTCAGATTTTTTTTATTATTTGTTAAAAACATTTTCTACTTTTTGCCTTGATAAACTCACATTACTGAAGTAATAATCTGTCCTTAAAAACACCCGTTCTAAACTTTTTCAGATGTCTTCAATCAGCCGTTTTGGGCGGCAACAGAATAGCTCTCTATATAAATTCAGAATCTAAAAAAGTGATTTTAAAACTTTTAAAAGACAACTAATTTAAAACGGTTCTATTGAAAACAAATATCCGATTTAAGAAAATTAGATTTCCTAGAATCCAATGAGTGGCGCCAGCCCCAGCATGGACCGCCAGTTCGCCGCCTGGCAGGCGCGACTGCGGCGTTGGCGCGAATTTGACACCGAGAGCCAGTCATCTGTGGCGGAATGCTTCGACGCTGCCTATGTTAGCCGGATGAAGGTGCCCGACACGGAACCGCTACCGACTAAGCGACCGTTGAAGGTTGGTGTTGAAAGCTGGGTGTATTAATTTCAAAGTGAAACATGTTGGTGTGAAAGTGTGATAGGTGTATAGAGTGAAAGGAGTATTGGGTATACTCGTAGAGTGAAAGGTGTAATGGGTATAGAATGAAAAGTGTATTGGTTATAGAGTGAAAGGTGTATTGGTTATAGAGTGAAAGGTGTATTGGTTATAGAGTGAAAGGTGTATTGGTTATAGAGTGAAAGGTGTATTGGTTATAGAGTGAAAGGTGTATTGGGTATTAAAGGTAATTATTTTAGTTATTATTAAAAAATAGATATTATTTTCTTGGATCCTAGCAGATTTAAAAGTCAGAGGCATGAAAAGAATTACTCAGGTGTGTCACGAGCCTCACCCTGTACTCCAGGTGTCAGATCCTTGGCGTCACGAATGGCAGCGCGGTGTTCAAGTGCCAGTCCTAGCCCGACAGGAACAGCCGAAGCCGGTTGTCCGCCACCAGGACGACGACGAGGGCTCGTGCAGCTCGGCGGATGACGATCGCAGCAATCTCATCCGGTGGAGACTGCCTCGCAAGCTGCTTACCAGTCTTGACGACTTCAACTTTGATCCGGACACGCAGGAGATCTCCGTCGGTCCACCAGCCATCCGGCCTGGCGAGCCGGAGCCCCGCTGTCGGCTCTACTGCGCCGACGAACTAGATCGACGCTGGATCGAGGCAGCGGCGTCTGGTTCCTCCGCTACAGGTGTATCGCTCGACATTCTTGAGCCTCTATTCACCGCGGCGGAATCGCTGGCTCACGAGCGCATGCTGGAACGGCTGCGCACAGTGGCCGGACTGGGCATCGAATATGACACCACCGTGCCCTGCAGCGTCTGCCAATCATTGGAGGTTGAAGAGGACAATGAGATTTTATTCTGCGACGGCTGCGACATGCCTGTACATCAGGCCTGCTACGGCGTAGCGAATGTGCCCAGCGGCAGCTGGCTTTGCCGGCCCTGCAGTCTGGGCATTCGGCCAGTTTGCGCCCTCTGCTCTAGCAGCGGCGGAGCTATGAAATCTACTCGCGACGGCCTCACCTGGTGCCACGTGTCGTGCGCCCTGTGGATACCGGAAGTTGGGTTCGCGGATCCGGAACGAATGGAGCCAATCACTAGGCTAAATGAGATTCCAACTAGTCGATGGAATCTAGTCTGCCGGCTGTGTCGGGAGCGCGTTGGCGCCTGCATTCAGTGCTGCGTTCGGCAGTGCAAGGTGGCCTTTCATGTTACTTGCGCTTTTCGGCACAAGCTGGTTATGCGTCAGGTTAGTGTCTCAACTGGATTCGCGTGTATTCCCTAGTTAATTGTCTGTGAATTAGTTACTAATCACTAATCGTTTTTCCAATTAGTTTAACACAAACTTTCAACTCATATTTTATAACTTTTGCTCTTGGAAATTTTGGAGCGCGTAGAACACTGTTGCAGCGTGGAAATACATTGTCGAATTCCCGGTTGTTACGAAGGACACCTTGGTTTTATACTTTCCCAGTTGCTACCAAGAACTCATTGACTCATTCCCATTCCCAGTTGCTACGAAGGACACCTTTTCGAATTTCCTGTTGCTACAAAGGACACCTTGACACATTCCCTGTTGATACACGATACACGAAGGACACCTTGAGACATTCCCGGTTGCTACGAAGGACACCTTGTCGAATTTCCTGTTGCTACAAAGGACACCTTGACACATTCCCTGTTGATACACGATACACGAAGGACACCTTGAGACATTCCCGGTCGCTGCGAAAGGCGCCTATCTTGATAAGTTCCCAGTTTTTGCGAAGTTCAGATTTTTTCTGATAGTAACTGACTATAACTTTTGTGCTTAGCAGTGAACTACGACACAATTTTTGTATGCAATACAATAAATCTACACAAATTATATTTCTACCTAGGTCCTGTCGGCAGGCGATGTACGCAACCTGGCGTACTGCGAGCGACATGGCGACAAATTTCGCCAGACTGGCGTCACCCCGCACAGCTCGCCTAACAAGGCCCGCGGCCCAAAATGCTCCTCGGCTGGCGGCGGTCCAAATGTCCGTGGCGAAGGCGGCCGCGGTCGGGGTCGCGGTCGAGGTCGCGGACGGCCAAAGCGAGGCCCGCCGGGTCATCAGACCGCGGAGACTGGACTGGAACCAGCTGATGGTGACGCGAGCGGCCAGGATTCGTCTTTCGAGGCGAAACGACCTCGGCTCGATGAAGACGCCGCTGCTGAGTCGGCGAAGGCGACATCGGCGGCTGAAGAGGAGCCGGATGAGGAAGCTTCTGCAATGGTCAAAGTGGAGGATCCCGGCATGGATGAAGATGACATTGGGCCAGATAGTGGATCGCGACCGAAGTCAGAAGGCATTGATGACTCTCTGGCTGCCGCTATCACTTCGGCTGCGACAGATGCCGCCCAGAACGGCGATTCGGCGAAGATGGCTGCCGATGGCGACGATCCGGACGGGCAGGAAAATCAGCGGAATCTATTGTGAGTAGCTTTCTAATCGACTCAGCCCTTCTTGCTGCCCTAAGTTGATGGACAATGCATGAAAATCTATGTTTCTGTTCCGCAGGCTAAAAGAATTGGAGGCTAATTTCTATGCTCTGTTCACCAAGGACGAGCTCATTGCGAAGATGGCGCCAGTTAAAATTGATGGCGGAACGCTTTCGCTACTGTTGGACTATTGGAAGCTGAAGAGAACGGTTAGTTCTGTCTTGTTCTTGTTTGTGTCTTTGATTATCACCTTACACTCTGGGACACTGTTGTCAAGAGATTTCAGCCTAAAACTTCTGAACGTGAGATCAGCAGATCTAATCTCCACTCGAAGAAAAACATTCTTTTGTCATTAGCGAAACGCTTAGTAAAAAATATTCTATTTTTGCAGGAGGGCTGAGGGCAATGGCACATGATTTAGTGACACTGGATAAGCAGCCATCGAGGAAGCAATTCTGGCTATTTCGCTGACTCCTGAGCACGCACACACAGGTGTGTACATCTGCCTTGACTTTCTCATCGTCAGGCAGTGTACATTCTCACTGTGCCTTGGAGGTTGCCTTAAAGGTCGTAAATTGCACGACAAGCCCGCAAGCCTTCTCTCCGCGGCTGCGCCCCAAATAAATGTGGCCTCGCCGCGGAATCGAGCTCAGGGACCTTGGTGCGAGAGGCAAACGCGTTAACCGCTCTGCCACCGACACCCTAAGTGAAACGCTTAGTTCCTCGTAGCTTCAGTTCATCAGCAGTATGAGCTGAGGTACCAATTGGGTTGCTTGTGGCGGTACTAAACATATTATCGACAAAGTGTTGCTTGATACCCTCCAGGCCAACGGTTGTCGGCCGCTGCTGGAGCAGCCTGACGATCAGGCCCTGCGCCCCGTGAACTCGGAGGAGCGCAGGCTGGCCGAACGGGCCCAGATGTTTGTCTGCCTGCGCCACGACATGGAGCGGGTGCGCAATCTCTGCTATCTGATTGTGCGCAGGGAGAAGCTCAAGCGTCAATTGCTGGTAACTGGCGAGCGCATTGCCGCCATGCAGCTGAAGCCGACGCGAAAAAACAAATCGCTGCGGCGCCTAAAACCGGAGGACTGGCGCCAGCTGGCCGATGCTCACATCGGCGCCACAATCTACGACAATCAGCAGCTGCTCCGTTCGACTCTGCCTCAGCCAGCTCCGCCTCTGGAAGAAGCTCACCAGCCGCAGGCTAAGCCTTCAGAGCCGCCGGCTGCGGGCAGCGCTGCGGAAGAGAGCTCGGCGCAGCCTCAATTGGCGACGGACTGTTTGGATCCCAGCGAGATCTGCCTCACCGACGGCGACTATAGGCGGCTTGGCCGGGAACGCCGAGACGGAGGCCTTCTGCTGGCCGCTTCCGCCATCGACGGTGACGGAGGCGAGGCAACGTCGACTGTGCCTCCGCCACCGCCGCCGCATCAGCAGCAGCGTCGTCAAGTAGCCAGACGTCGTCGACGTAGGCGAACGGACGCCGAGGAGTCGATGTCGTCTACAACGGAGATGACAGCGGAGCAGGCCGTTGCTGAGGCCACCCGCGCCCTCCGGCAGCTGCCCGCCCGAGCTCTGCGAGTAGCCGAGAGTGTGCGACAGCGTCTTCGCGCTGGCCTGCGCGATCCAACATTTCGCTGCCTCATTGGCGACTGTCCGTCCTCGTCAGACGAAGACGACGAAGTCGAGGATGCGGTTTCGACTAGCAAAATTGTCACCGACAAGGCGGTCGACAATGGCCACGCTAATGGAGGCGATTGCGACACCTGTACCTCGGGAACGAAGATCCTACCAACCCTACACGAGAGTCCTGACGCTGAAGATAATAATAAAACTCCGCCGGACATTGTTGTTGAAGTCGACGAAGGCGAGCCGACTCCGACGCCGCCGCCGATGGCCGACACGGACGTCGACGCAGATGACGGCGATGGCGACGTCGAGGACATGGAGGCGGAGGATGCCGAAGCGGCGTCAAGTTCTGGAACACCGCCTCTGCTGCCTGGCAAGCAGCTGCAGCCGCTGGTTGAACGGCAAAGCGAAAGCGGCAATTTGTTCCAGAAATTGAGCAAAGCCTAAATAATTGCTCAAAGACTAGTATTGGTCATCCGCTATGCTATTATATAATTTTTCTGGGCGCTGCACATCTCAAACTTGGTTCTCTGTTCTTGTCTAAGTAAACAACTTTCTTTATTGTGTAAACATTCTCCTCTATCATTTTACGGCTAGTTTTATAAGTAGGATTCGTTTTTTTAAATAAAAAATTGCACACTTTTGCGCTCAATCGAGCGAAAATTCCTAGCGCTTTCTGTTGTTTGTTTCTCTATTCCGTTTGATCTTAACTAAACCTAACTTGTATGTTCATTCTTCTAATCAATCTATACTGACGAGATCCTCTACAAGGATTTTATCTTTCGTCTGTCAGTCAAACCCTACCCCCAAACCCTTTTAGGGACTTTTACGCCAGTCACAAACTCCCGAAAAATCCCCTAGAAGGATTTCCCGTCGGTCAATCCCTCTAGACCAGGGGTCGGCAACCTCCGGCCCGCGGGCCAGATGCGGCCCTCAAAGCTCCCAAATCTGGCCCTTAGCTCCTCCTAACACCTACTCTACAGTACACCCTATCTCATCTCTCCCTGTCTCACCTTTCCCCTGTCTTATCTCTCCCCTGTCTTATCTCTCCCCTGTCTTATCTCTCCCCTGTCTTATCTCTCCCTAGTCTCATCTCTCCCCTGTCTTATCTCTCCCCTGTCTTATCTCTCCCCTGTCTTATCTCTCCCCTTTTTCATCTCTCCCCTGTCTCATCTCTCCCATTTTTCGTCTCTCCCTTGTCTCATCTCTCCCGTGTCTCATCTCTCCCGTGTCTCATCTCTCCCCTGTCTCATCTCTCCCCTTTTTCATCTCTCCCCTGTCTCATCTCTCCCATTTTTCGTCTCTCCCCTGTCTCATCTCTCTTGCGTCTTATCTCCCCCGTCTCATGCGTCTTATCTCTCTCTTGCGTCTTATCTCCCCCGTCTCATCTCTCTTGCCTCTTATCTCCCCCGTCTCATCTCTCTTGCCTCTTATCTCCCCCGTCTCATCTCTCTTGCCTCTTATCTCCCCCGTCTCATCTCTCTTGCCTCTTATCTCCCCCGTCTCATCTCTCTTGCCTCTTATCTCCCCCGTCTCATCTCTCACCTTTCTCATCTCTCACCTTTCTCATCTCTCACCTGTCTGATCTCTCCCCTTTCTTCATGCGGCCCGCCGTCGTCTTTAAGATTCTCTCTTTAGCCCGCGGGGTATATAAGGTTGCCGACCCCTGCTCTAGACAATCTCCAAGAGGGATTTCGCGCCTAGTTGCACGACAATTATTAACATGTTCATAGCTTAATTATTTCTACTCTCTAGACACCAATTTTCATTCGACAGTGGTTAATATACTCGTAGTTATGTTAGCACTTGATTTAGGATGTAAATTTTATTTTCTTATTGCACTGTCGACCACGTCATTTTTTGCTACTTATTTTCGTCGAACCTGTGAATTGTGTTTTCCCTTGAATGAATCTTCATTACAATGCAATTAAACGACAGTTTTTGGTGTATTAATTGATTTAAAAATACAACTGTGCATCCAAAAAACTATTTACTTATTCAACTAGGCGTACAAATGTTGATTGTGTGTTTTGGCAATTGCAGAAACTATCTATTAGTGAGCTAGAGTATTGTGTCTTCTTTCTTCACGCGTGTGTCAGCAACTAGAGAATGTACGCTTGGCTGATTGTAGCTCAATTCAAACAAGTCTACAACGGTGTGTCCATTTTTTATCTATAAAAGACTGCGACACATTTGAGTTGCATGACTCATTCCATATTTTAGCATTTTAGCACCGCTGCCTGAATAGTTGCAACGAGCTAGACCTAGCTTAATTATTTATTTCTTATATTCTGTATCAATAACTATGCAAGTTATAGAATAATGCAGTCTACACTAATGTTGTTTCTTCTGACTTTGACAGTCTTCGGTACATCTGCATGGCCTGACCGGGTATGCATGCTAAAGCACTTACTATTGGCACTTACGAGCATTTTGAAAACAATACTCAACAACAAGTGCCAACACCCCTATTACACGAATACACCCTATTACACCAATACATCCCTATTACACTAATACACCCCTATTACACGAATACACCCCTATTACACGAATGCCCCCTATTACACGAATATACCCCTATTACACGAATACACCCCTATTACACGAATGCCCCCTATTACACGAATATACCCCTATTACACGAATACACCCCTATTACACGAATGCCCCCTATTACACGAATATACCCCTATTACACGAATACACCCCTATTACACGAATGCCCCCTATTACACGAATATACCCCTATTACACGAATACACCCCTATTACACGAATGCCCCCTATTACACTAATACAACCCTATTACACTAATACACCCCTATTACACGAATGCCCCCTATTACACGAATACACCCATATTACACGAATACACCCCTATTACACGAATACACCCTATTACACGAATACCCCCCTATTACACTAATACAACCCTATTACACGAATACACCCCTATTACACGAATACACCCTATAAAACTAATACAACCCTATTACACGAATACACCCCTATTACACTAATACCCCCTATTACACTAATACCCCCTATTACACTAATACCCCCCTATTACACGAATACACCCTATTACACGAATACACCCTATGACACTAATACACCCTATTAAACTAATACAACCCTATTACACGAATACACCCTATTACACCAATACACCCCTATTACACTAATACAACCCTATTACACGAATACACCCCTATTACACGAATGCCCCCTATTACACTAATACCCCCTATTACACGAATACACCCCTATTACACGAATACACCCTATTACACTAATACACCCTATTACACGAATACCCCCCTATTACACTAATACAACCCTATTACACGAATACACCCCTATTACACTAATACACCCTATTACACGAATACCCCCCTATTACACTAATACAACCCTATTACACGAATACACCCTATGACACTAATAGACCCCTATTACACGAATACACCCTATGACACTAATAAACCCCTATTACACGAATACACCCTATGACACTAATAGACCCCTATTACACGAATACACCCTATGACACTAATACCCCCTATTACACTAATACAACCCTATTACACGAATACACCCTATTACACTAATACACCCTATTAAACTAATACAACCCTATTACACGAATACACCCCTATTACACTAATACCCCCTATTACACTAATACACCCCTATTACACTAATACCCCCTATTACACTAATACACCCCTATTACACGAATGCCCCCTATTACACTAATACACCCCTATTACACGAATACACCCTATTACACTAATACACCCTATTACACTAATACACCCTATTACACGAATACACCCTATTACACTAATACCCCCTATTACACGAATACACCCCTATTACACGAATGTCCCCTATGACACTAATACACCCCTATTACACGAATGCCCCCTATGACACTAATACACCCCTATTACACGAATACACCCTATTACACTAATACACCCTATTACACTAATACACCCCTATTACACGAATACACCCTATTACACTAATACACCCCTATTACACGAATGCCCCCTATGACACTAATACAACCCTATTACACGAATGCCCCCTAATACACTAATACACCCCTATTACACGAATACACCCTATTACACGAATACACCCCTATTACACGAATACACCCTATTACACTAATACACCCCTATTACACGAATGCCCCCTATGACACTAATACACCCCTATTACACGAATGCCCCCTATGACACTAATACACCCCTATTACACGAATGCCCCCTATGACACTAATACACCCCTATTACACGAATACACCCTATTACACTAATACACCCTATTACACTAATACACCCCTATTACACGAATACACCCCTATTACACGAATACACCCTATTACACTAATACACCCCTATTACACGAATACCCCCTATTACACTAATACACCCCTATTACACGAATGCCCCCTATGACACTAATACAACCCTATTACACGAATACACCCCTATTACACGAATGCCCCCTAATACACTAATACACCCATATTACACGAATGTCCCCTATTACACGAATGCCCCCTATGACACTAATACACCCTATTACACTAATACACCCCTATTACACGAATACACCCTATTACACTAATACACCCCTATTACACGAATACACCCTATTACACTAATACACCCTATTACACTAATACACCCCTATTACACGAATGCCCCCTATGACACTAATACACCCCTATTACACGAATGCCTAATATGACACTAATACAACCCTATTACACGAATGCCCCCTATGACACTAATACAACCCTATTACACGAATGCCCCCTATGACACTAATACAACCCTATTACACGAATGCCCCCTATGACACTAATACAACCCTATTACACGAATGCCCCCTATGACACTAATACAACCCTATTACACGAATGCCCCCTATGACACTAATACAACCCTATTACACGAATGCCCCCTATGACACTAATACAACCCTATTACACGAATGTCCCCTATGACACTAATACAACCCTATTACACGAATGCCCCCTATGACACTAATACACCCCTATTACACGAATACACCCTATTACACGAATACACCCTATGACACTAATACACCCCTATTACACGAATACACCCTATTACACTAATACAACCCTATTACACGAATGCCCCCTATGACACTAATACAACCCTATTACACGAATGCCCCCTATGACACTAATACCCCCTATTACACGAATGCCCCCTATGACACTAATACAACCCTATTACACGAATGCCCCCTATGACACTAATACAACCCTATTACACGAATGCCCCCTATGACACTAATACAACCCTATTACACGAATGTCCCCTATGACACTAATACAACCCTATTACACGAATGCCCCCTATGACACTAATACACCCCTATTACACGAATGCCCCCTATGACACTAATACAACCCTATTACACGAATGCCCCCTATGACACTAATACAACCCTATTACACGAATGTCCCCTATGACACTAATACAACCCTATTACACGAATGCCCCCTATGACACTAATACACCCCTATTACACGAATGCCCCCTATGACACTAATACACCCCTATTACACGAAACCCTATCACAAGAATGAACCCCTAATGAACTAATTCGCCCTTATATACGGCCACTGCACTACTAATTACTTAAGGAAGTAATTGTGGGGTGAGTCACATAAGCGGCAGAGCGGTTATCGCACTTGCCTCTCGCACCAAGGTCCCTGAGCTCGATTCCGCGGCGAGGCCACATTTATTTGTCGCGCAATTTACGCCCTTAAGGACCAACCTCCGAGGCACAGTGAGAGTGTACCCTGTGCACGAGTGTACACGATGAGAAATTCAAGGCAAATGTACACACCTGTGTGCGTGTGTGCTCACAATTAGTCAGCGGAATGGACAGAATGGATCTCTCGCTGGCTGCGGGGTCTAGTGTCACCAAATGATGTACCGTTGCCATCAGCCCTTCTGCAGTAAATTGTTTTCCTTGACTCAGACTCAAACTTGACATCTCTAATTGACACTACCCCCCCAGATGCTGTACGATTTTAAATCTGCAGCAGCTGCAGCAACGGAGCCAGAAAACAGTACAGACGTCCTACTAGGTGGCACTTGGCCAGCTAGTTGCCTAGGCAACGGAATAGCCGACCAAATGCCGCGCCCCTCTGCAGCCAAATGCTGGATCTTTCATCAGCGCTGGTTCGCTTTTCCTTGGAATCCGTTCCGGCACAGCTGGCTGCGCTACAATGGCAAAGTGTTCGAGTTCATTGGCGACAAGCGCTCCAGCTCCGTGCTGGTTCACGACCGGCCGTTCGCCTCCGACAGGTGCGCCAACGGCGTCCTGCGCAGCCTAGGCTCAGGGCCGCGGGCTCCGGGCGGTATGGCCTGCGCAATGGGCTGCGCACGGAACTACCAGCTGGCTGCTGGCAACTACTCGCTGCTGTGCAACAATTGTCACAACTTTGTCAACGCTCTGGCGGCAGCCCTGCTGACAACTGGGGGCTGTCCTGCCTGGTGCCTGCCTGATAGTTCATTAACTGATATTTGAACGCTAATATCTTCTTGAAGATATGGCAACCAAAAAAAAACTCCGAAACCCACTTGAGCTATGCAAATACAAGCGTAAATAAAACATTTAAGATCTAACCTGCTTTCTTTTTAACCGCTTTTTTAAGCCTTCGTCACTGCCTTGGAGTATAATTGGAGTATTTGACCGTATAGGAGTAGAAGGACGGGAAACTATGTTTCTTAGAAAAACTTTTGAAGGTAGGTTTTGGCGAAAAAATACTCTACTGAGAAATTTTCGTTTTTTTCAGATTAAAATGGTGACCGCTTTTGATTAGAAGCAGATACAAAGCTGTTCTTTTGATAGAACTTGCCTAACATGTTGCTCTACCGAATGTTATAAAGTTTTATACATTACAATTTGATCCTAATCAAAAGAAGACCTTTTCTCACGAAAACCAGCCTTCAATTTTTTTCTAAGAAACATAGTTTCTTGTCCTATTGGTCCTAGTGGTTCTAATTCTAGTGGTCCTCGGTAATTATATCTGCTGGAGGGCTGCGAGCAGTGGCACATCATTTGGAGATCCGCAGCCAGTGAGGTGGCAATTCTGCCCATTTCGCTGACTCCTGAGCACACACGCACACAGATACTGTTCGCAGACACATGCTCACACAGATGTGTACATCAGCCATGAATTTCTTATCGCCAGACAAGCGTACACTCTCACCGTGCCTTGGAGGTTAGCCCACTAGGGCGTAAATTGCATCGACAAGCGCCCAAGCCTCTCCGTGAATGTGGCCTCGCCGCGGAATTGAGCTTAGGGACTTTGGTGGTAAAGGTAAACGCGTCAGACCGCTCAGCCACTGGAATTAAAGGTTCCACCAAACGGACTCCCGAAGATCAGTTCGTTGATTTTGTTTTTGCGCCGAAATACAAGCGAATTTTAACAGAAAGCTGTAAGTTCGCACATGCGACAAATCAACTTCGTTGGCCCGGATTTAGGACAAATGCTTGACAGCACGTGGGAATGCATTTCCGCACACGGGCTACAGTTTGTGCGTCGCTGCGCAAATGATTAGATTTCCGCGATCAAAGTGAAGTGTTGATTTCTGGTGTGTTTCACTATTCTCTAGTCTATCCAGCTTTTTTTATTTTGTTTTCTAGCAAAATATACGAAAATTAATACATTTTCTAGCACGCTAATGAAATAGTGCATGTGAAACGTTTGTTCGAATGTTTGCTTACTATAATAATAATAATATTTGCGGTGGCTGTGGGCACTGGAATAATTTTTGGCGACACTAGACCTGCAGCCAGCGATGAGGCAATTTCGCTGACTCCTGAGCATACACGCACACAGGTGTGCACATCTGACCTGACTTTCTCATCGTCAGGCTCACAGTCTCACTGTGAGCCTTGTAGGTTGGCTCTCAAGGGCGTGATTTTACACCGACGAGCCGCCAAGCCTTCTCTGGGAGAGGCAGGTTCACACATGAGGCACATGTGACACATCGACTTCGTCCACCACCTCATTCGCACTGTCCATCGATTGCTAATATTTTAGTGAATTTAAAGCGCAACCATCTAAGCAAGTGGCCGCATTATTGATTATTTATCAGTGCTTCGCCTGGCAGTGTTTTTGTGCTTTTAGAAGCCGCTGGAATTTTTGCTTGACCAGAAATAAACCGCAGCAGAAAACTTGGCTTTGGAAGGCCATGACATTCTTCAGTATCCGATTAGCTTACCCCCATCCCACCGGAATTCTTCTGCCAGTGTGCCAAATGAGCTGCAAAATCCTCGGAACCCTAGACTACCGCGGTTCTGATTGATGATGAATAATCATAAGCGCACGAGCTCCGATGGGATGAATAATAAAAATAATTTGGATTGAAGATTTCCGCTTCGCTAACACATGATCGAGCGCGCCTCGTTTCCTAGAAAGCAGCAGACAACGGCAGGCCATCTGGTTGGCATTCGGTAGGCGGCTGGCCCTTCCCACCCTCCTAGCCGAGCCTTTGATCTAGCCGGCTTGCTTTGCCACTCCCAGCTATGCATCAAACGGCGCAGCATCATCATACTCCATCCTAACGCTTGGCCCTCGCCTTATGGTCGTCCATTAATTTTAGTCGCTCGCCTTCCTATCTGCAGGCCCGCCCCGCCGCCGCTCTCCCCCTCCTCCTGGCAAGATAATAAGGCCGCGCAATTCGAAGAATAACAAAAAATCGGCCCTGGGAAAGAGTAGCCGGGCAGATCGAGAACAGGACGAGACTGCGAAGGATGCCACCGCTTGCTTCGTTCACCTTCGCCTTGTTTGGTTGCCTAGCAACCGTCGCATCAGCCGAAGCGTCTCCGTCAGAATCGCGACCACCAGAGTGGCACCTGCCGGAGTCGCCGCCGCTCGGCTCCGCGTGGGATTCCGCCGGGACCGTCAATCACCGCTGCGTGCCGATTCCCAGCACAATGGAAATGTGCTACGGCATCGGCTACAGTGAGATGCGTCTGCCCAACATGCTGAACCATGAGAGCGCCAAGGAGGTCCAGGACCAGGCTCAGCACTGGATGCCGCTGGTGAAGACAGCCTGCCATCGCGAGATCCGGGTCCTGCTGTGCTCCATCTACGCGCCAGTTTGCATCCAACGCCTACCGGAGCGGAGCATCAAACCCTGTCGCAGTCTCTGCTTAGCTGTGCAGTCCTCCTGTCTGGCCATCATGCTCAAATTCGGCTTCGCCTGGCCCGACATGCTCAATTGTACGCAATTTCCGCCTGAGGACGATCTCATGTGCATCAAGCGATCGGTGACGCGTGGGTTTCCATTTTCGTTTACTTTTTTTAAATCGCGTATTTTATTTTAAATAAAACTGAAACCTTTACCGTTGCAGTGACAGGTGCGACTTCTCAATCTGGTGAGTCCCGAAATATTAGCGGAAGACAATTTCTAATTCGGCAATTAGTTTAGCCCAAAAAAATCACGCCGCTTTCTTCATTTTTGCTTACAGCCGAGTGTCAGGCCTGCGTTCGGGAGCCCAGCTACGAGTCGCTGGTCAGTGGCTACTGCATGAACGAAATCGGTGAGTGCCTGTGTATCGACCATCAGGCCTTCAGCCCTCAAAGTCTTAAACCTTTGTGCAATTAATCCACATTCCAAAAACGCCTTTCTAACGATCAGCTCTGAACCCGCTATTCAGTTGTGAAGGCTCGCCTTGAACACGCATCTCCGTCTGCACCGACCGTTGAAGCGGCCACTCACCGCCGCCTCCAGTTTAAGGGCCGCCTGCGATTCTTCTCGGGGCCTCGCCAGCTGATGCAGCCGACGATAGAGGAAGAGCAACAGCAGCTTGAGCGGCGTGAGCGGCGTCAGAATCGCGGTGGACGCCGACGCAATAAACAGCTGCCTGGCGGCGCGCGCCTCGACTGCGCCCCAGACGGCGGCTGTCCGCTTCTCAACGAAGCTGCCGCGAATCCCAGGAAGCGTTACATTGTGATGGGCTCCGTTGGGCCAGACGGCGCGTCCATCGACGTAAAATTTATTGCCGAATGGGACAACCGGCGACCAGCTTTCCAGCGGGCCCTGCGCAGCATTAGGCGCGATGTTCGACAGAGAAGCAGGGGCAGCAGCGGCGGCGACGCTGGCCTGTGCCGCGGTGGGGTGGGGCTTTTGGGCCTGAAAGCCAGCAACGGTCAGTCGAGCGCCGGTGTCATCGCCGCCTCTTCGTCACCGGCCACCGGCCGTCCGAGGAGGAATCGACGCAAGGGAGGCGGCGGCGGCAGCGGCCGCGGCCGCGGCCAACGAAAGAAAAATCGACGACGAACGGAAGACCCGCCACCCGCGGCTTGATGGCTGGTATTGGAGCTGAGACTGAAGACTAATTCGAGTGCAAAAATGCTGCATTCTTTGCTTGCTTAGCGACCGTTTTATCGCTCGGAAATCTTTTATTTTAGATCTTAGATCCATTAAGATTTCGAACTTCATAGCAGCGAGTGCTAGTGTGAGATTGACAGCGAGTGCTAGAGTGTGAGATTGACAGCGAGTGCTAGAGTGTGAGATTGACAGCGAGTGCTAGTGTGTGAGATTGACAGCGAGTGCTAGAGTGTGAGATTGACAGCGAGTGCTAGTGTGAGATTGACAGCGAGTGCTAGTGTGTGAGATTGACAGCGAGTGCTAGAGTGTGAGATTGACAGCGAGTGCTAGAGTGTGAGATTGACAGCGAGTGCTAGTGTGAGATAGATGAAAATTTCAGTCGCGCTTGTTATTCCATTGATCCATAAGTAACTTTGATCACCTACTGTTTGTATGCAGGCGTAAAAATTGTACAGCCTTGAGTTTGCCCAAAATTAATTGAACTTTATCGACATCTCACCTGCTTAATTTGCTACTATAATTAAGCGATCAATGCGAAAATTCTAACTCTTAAAGAGTTTGGTAAACGCAATGTTTATGCAGTTCGTATTGCAAGCGCAGTTGCTGGTTTCGAAATAAAAAGTTTTCTGAAATGTTACTGCAATCTACACTACTGTTACTAAGTAGATTTTTGTGATCTGTCTGTCTGTCTGTCAGGAATCAGTAAGCCTGTCCATAATATGTATATATATAGGAGATAGTAATATACATATATATTATATTGTAGAGGATCAGAACTCTAGCATATATTTGTGGGTAGCTCTCTAGTTTGTCAGTACACAGATGTTATTTGATGTCAGTTGATGTCAGTTGATGTCAGTACACAGATGTTATTTGATGTCAGTTGATGTCAGTTGATGTCAGTACACAGATGTCAGTTGATGTCAGTTGATGTCAGTACACAGATGTTATTTGATGTCAGTTGATGTCAGTACACAGATGTTATTTGATGTCAGTTGATGTCAGTTGATGTCAGTACACAGATGTTATTTGATGTCAGTTGATGTCAGTACACAGATGTTATTTGATGTCAGTTGATGTCAGTTGATGTCAGTACACAGATGTCAGTTGATGTCAGTTGATGTCAGTACACAGATGTTATTTGATGTCATTTGATGTCAGTACACAGATGTCAGTTGATGTCAGTTGATGTCAGTACACAGATGTTATTTGATGTCATTTGATGTCAGTACACAGATGTCAGTTGATGTCAGTACACAGATGTTATTTGATGTCATTTGATGTCAGTACACAGATGTCAGTTGATGTCATTTGATGTCAGTACACAGATGTCAGTTGATGTCATTTGATGTCAGTACACAGATGTCAGTTGATGTCAGTACACAGATGTTATTTGATGTCAGTACACAGATGTCAGTTGATGTCAGTACACAGATTTCAGTACACAGATGTCATTTGATGTCAGTACACAGATGTCAGTAAACAGATGTCAGTACACAGATGTCATTTGATGTCAGTACACAGATGTCATTTGATGTCAGTACACAGATGTCATTTGATGTCAGTACACAGATGTCAGTAAACAGATGTCAGTACACAGATGTCATTTGATGTCAGTACACAGATGTCAGTAAACAGATGTCAGTACACAGATGTCATTTGATGTCAGTACACAGATGTCAGTAAACAGATGTCAGTACACAGATGTCATTTGATGTCAGTACACAGATGTCATTTGATGTCAGTACACAGATGTCAGTACACAGATGTCAGTACACAGATGTCAGTACACAGATGTCAGTACACAGATGTCAGTACACAGATGTCAGTACACAGATGTCAGTAAACAGATGTCAGTACACAGATGTCATTTGATGTCAGTACACAGATGTCAGTACACAGATGTCAGTACACAGATGTCAGTAAACAGATGTCAGTACACAGATGTCATTTGATGTCAGTACACAGATGTCAGTAAACAGATGTCAGTACACAGATGTCATTTGATGTCAGTACACAGATGTCATTTGATGTCAGTACACAGATGTCAGTTGATGTCAGTACACAGATGTCAGTACACAGATGTCAGTACACAGATGTCAGTACACAGATGTCAGTACACAGATGTCAGTACACAGATGTCAGTACACAGATGTCAGTACACAGATGTCAGTACACAGATGTCAGTACACAGATGTCAGTACACAGATGTCAGTACACAGATGTCAGTACACAGATGTCAGTTAATGCTTTTGTATTAAAAACGACAAGCTGCACTGTATCAAAAGCTATTTTTAGGCAAAGCAAAAAAAAGTTTTGCGCGCAAACTTTGCGCTGTTAAAGGCACTTCTGCCAGAGACCCACTTAAAAAAGCTGGCGAAGCAAATGCAAAATGGTTTTTAAAACGATAGAGAAACTTATTCAAGCAAGCAACTCAAGCAACATTCAAGCAAGCAACAAGCAAAGCACCAAGCGTGACTCATTGCAGTTAGAAGTGTTTCGAACTTTGTTAGTATGGCACTACATCGTTCAATTTGTTTATGCAGGTCTTTAGCATATGACTCTGTGCACTGTAGAGGCTTACAAGGCTTACAAAACCACGTGACGCCCAGCTTACAACTAAACTGTGTCACATTCTAAATTATGGGTGATCTGTGCTATAGTTTGCCGACCCAGGTGTGTTAGAAAGCAAAGTTTGATCTTAACACAGTTCATAAAACACCCCCCTGACCCAATTGTTCAAAGCTAAATTTTCTCACGATGTTTATGACGCTTTCTCTCTCAGTAGTGTACTTTTATTCATTAGGCAATGCATGCAGAAACTAGTAGCCTTGTTAAGTTTTCGATATTCATCGATTAGTTTCATCGGACTCACGACTTGAAGGTCGGGGGTTCGATTCCTGACTCCACTGGAACAATGTGTGTCCTTTAGCAAGGCACTAAATCTGCATTGCTTCAGTTCACTCAGATGTTAAATAGGTACCAGCATTAGCTGGGATAATTGAAGGTGGGTGTGGCGTCCCCCCAGTCCATGGACTGAACAGCTGTACGCAGCCTTCAGATGCGCCGCGCATTAGCTACAGCTGTGCTGTCGGCTGCACATCTGGTCCAATTGGGGCAGGTGTAATCAACTATTATTATTATTATTATTATTATTATGTTTCGATACACTCATTATTTACAAATGTTTATCTCGATGAATTTTCATGGCTTTCCAGACACGCGAAGAATAATATAGATTTCCCTGAGCCCATCTACAATAGAACAATTAGCATTTAAAAGTACCAGTTTTAAGCTGGTTCATGCCTGAAATTTTACAGCTATGCAAATTTTATTGGAGATTCAAGCTTGTATTAACACCGACTGACTCATGGGCGGTGGGTAGGGGAAGAGCAGACAGAGGGAAGTGCAGCTATACATTTGTTTCCATAGAGTCAAAAGCTGCAATAAGCCGTCCCTTCGCCCCGCCATATTTTCCCCATCGCCATGGAGATTTCAAGCCGTCTCATTGCTCGTCCCCTTCCCTCCCCCCCGCTGTTCATTGTTTAGCTGTTCTTCGGAGCCTCATTCCGGATGGGACAGGATTTATTTTCTACCTTTGCATGCATTGCCTGTGCCTGTTTGTTGAAGCGCAGCAGAACTCTTTCCTGAGTAGATTCTCCACTTTCTGTACTTCTTCGTTTAGAGAAAGACACGATCGCTAATAATAGTAGGCTCATTCTTGATGAAAAAGTACTCGATGAACTAAACACTTGACTCAACTCAACTTTATGCTCAATAGTTTAAATTGATTCGCAACCAAAGGTTACAAAATTATAATTCGATCATATATTGGATGTGATATCGTATCGATACAGGAGTGACCCGAGATAGGGGGTGGGATAAAGGCGTCTATTTTTCGCATCCGATAATATAAAAAACCCAAGTCTAATCTCTACCCATCCTTCACGCCCTCAACCCCATAACTCGGCGAAGCCACCATAGCAACCAAACATGTTTTGTTAATCCTGTTGAGACCGGAGTCAAGCCCGCATCCATGCTCAGGCTGCCTGACTGAGTTGAATTCAAATAAAAACTAATTGCCTAGAAAATGTATTTTATATTCATTTGCGGCGCCACGGTGCCTGCTAGATGAAATATCTAGCGTGGCTCACATCTCTCATCCCGTCTCTATATCGCCCTCTCGTGTCATTTCCACCTGTTCTCTAATCCGATGACGCAAATCTAATAATTTAATCTTATCAGGATTTGTCTCATCTCATCTTGTTTAGAAATCAGTCTCGCCGTTTTCTTTGACTAGAGTTCTGTATGAGTTTAACAATGTCTATTTGTGCTCATTTTGTTGGCCCGATGCCTGAATTTAGCTCGTAGCAGTTCCGGACTGGGTGGAACTGGTTCCAAAGTAATAGGAGCACAGCCCAATGCCGTATCGCATGACAAGTCCCATACTCTCATCCCCCGGCCTCTGGCGCGCTTCCTACCTTTCTCTCCGCCGACGTCCAATGCAAGGCCACCAGACCAAGCAACCCCAAACCGCCGCCGTAGAGAGAGAGAAAGAGAATGTGGCAGAGTTCATATCAAAGTTTAGCCACGGGCACTTGCATAGCCTTCACTGCATCAGTCTGGCCTGCTTGCCTAATTCGTTCCTGCACTACTCATTGAACTTGTCGACACACGCTGACAGAGCCATGCAGCGTCAGCAGCTGTCACTGATGTTGTCTGCGGTCCAGCTGCTGCCTCTGCTGTTGCTGCTGCCACTCAATGTGGCCGGGATGTCATCAGATGGTTAGTAAAATTATAAACATTGAACTTTTCTAATCTATCTGATAGATTTCTCTTAAAGATAAGCCATACTGATATTTGCCGCATTTGCCCAATATCCCATCAGCGCTAGCCCTACGCTATACCCAGCCAACCGAATGCCCGCTCCACCGAACCCTGCTGGTCCGCATCGACTCTGGTGTCCTGCTCAACCTGCAGCTGGTTGAGTCCTCCGAGTGAGTGCTCCACCACTACTCAAAGTTCAATAGAGAGTACTTGAATTGTGTTTTCATTGCTCACAAGGGTTTTGAGTAGGTGTCAAAATGCGGCAAAACATGATTTCCAGAGAGTTTCTACACAGCTCTGAAAGAGTTGTCGCCAAGTCACGCCGCGGTGCTTCGGGTGGGGGAAGAGGAGACGGAGGTCCCGAGTTCGAGTCAGTTTCGAGCGACGGCTCCACCCAACTACATCCTATCTGCTTTTACCAAGGCGAGGTGGAGCCAGGTGGCGGCTTGGCTGTTATCAAGCAGAGAAGCGGTGCTATTAGGTACGAATTTCTGTTTTTTATGCTTTCAGCTCACAAGGCAGGCAGCTTTTTTCGGTCTAAAAATAAAAAGGCATATTACTCCTGTAGTACAAAGTAAATTCTTAAACTAATTAATCTGCTGGTTAAACGAAATACTCATGGCAACTAATGTGTGAGACAATCTGAAGCTACCGTTGTTCTAATACTAGTAAAATTGCTTACACAAAGTTCTGCAAGCGGTGCTTGAAAAGGACTTCTGTGCAACTGTGCAGAAAATCAGGAAATGTGTCTCATCTCTCCTGTGTCTCATCTCTCCTGTGTCTTATCTCTCCTGTCTCATCTCTCCTGTGTCTTATCTCTCCTGTGTCTCATCTCTCCTGTGTCTAATCTCTCCTGTGTCTCATCTCTCCTGTGTCTCATCTCTCCTGTGTCTCATCTCTCCTGTGTCTCATCTCTCATGTGTCTCATCTCTCCTGTGTCTCATCTCTCCTGTGTCTAATCTCAACTGTGTCTAATCTCAACTGTGTCTAATCTCTCCAGTGTCTCATCTCTTAAATAATAATAATAATTGCAGGAGGGCTGCGGGCAGTGGCACATCATTTGGTGACACTAGACCCGCAGCCAGCGAGGAGGCAATTCTGCCCATTTCGCTGACTCCTGAGCACACACGCACACAGATACTGTACGCAGGCATACGCTCACACAGGTGTGTCCATCTGCCCTGACTTTCTCATCGTCAGGCAGTGTACACTTCACTGTGTCTTGGAGGTTGGCCCTCAAGGGCGTCAATTGCACGACAAGCCCCAAAGCCTTCTCTCCGCGGCTGCGCCCCAAATAAATGTGGCCTCGCCGTGGAATCAAACTTTGGGACCGTGGTGCGAGAGGCAAACGCGATAACCGCTCTGCCACTCATCCCCTCTCATCTCTTATGTGTCTCATCTCTCCTGTGTCTAATCTCTCCTGTGTCTCATCTCTCCTGTGTCTCATCTCTCCTGTGTCTCATCTCTCCTGTGTCTCATCTCTCCTGTGTCTCATCTCTCCTGTGTCTCATCTCTCCTGTGTCTCATCTCTCCTGTGTCTCATCTCTCCTGTGTCTCATCACTCCTGTGTCTCATCTCTCCTGTGTCTCATCTCTCCCATTTCTCATATTCCTACAGTTAAAGCAGCTGTTGTCTTTTAGGTTCTCTCCATGTCCTGCACGCTAATAAGTTTGCCGACCCCTGCTCCATAGCTTTACCTGCCGCTAATTCGGCTCTTATACGCACGCACCCAACAGCGGAACTTTCCACTTTGGCGATCGAGTCTATGAAATCCCTGAGCAGCCGGCGTCGGCTACATCAAAGCGACCTCTGAGAGCCAATAAAATGGCTCGGTCGGCCAAGGCCACCTGCGGAGTGTCCGGCGGTCGAATTAAACCGATGACGCCGGAGTCGACCACAGACGAGGGCCGGCACCTGCTGCACCGCAGTCGGCGGGCGGTCAGACTCGACACGCACTCGAACTACTCGGAAGTGAACCGAAAGTACATCCAGCTGATTCTGGTTGGAGATCAGTACTTTGTAAGTGCTACAGAATGTTATTTTTGTGTTTGGACTAAAGTTTCAGCGGCTTGAGATGATAGCTCTAGAATACGGAAAATGTTGTGTGCAATTTTCCGATATCTAAAATTGTAATGCAAAAAAATTTTCCTGAGCCCAGAAATTGGGTAGTTTCTAAGAAAACTACGCAGTTTGACATGGAGAACAAAAGTAGATAAGAAAGCCACTAACGGAAAATGAAAAATGCAAGCGGCTCAATCGAATTTTAGTACCAAAACCAGAGCAGCGACATGACGAGGTCTCAGGATCGGCTGTGGGAGATTGGCAATTATTTGAACGCGGTGAGTCCACTAAACTCATAGTTGCTACTCATATAACATACAATCACAGCTCATGTGTTATAGATACGAGTACAACAGATAAAATAGAAAGTAGACCCGCAGCCAGCGAGGAGGCAATTCTGCCCATTTCACTTACTCCTGAGCAACACTCACACAGTTGTGTACATCTGCCCTGACTTTCTCATCGTCAGGCAGTGCACACTCTCACTGTGCCTTGGAGGTTGGCCCTCAATGGCGTAAACTGCACGACAAACCCCCAAGCCTTCTTTCCGCGGCTGAGCCGCGGAATCGAGCTCAGGGACCTTGGTGCGAGAGACAAACGCGTTAACCACTCTGCTACTCAAACCCTATCCCAGCTGATGCTGCTACCTGTTTTTACAGCTGGGCGGACTGAATTACTAGGTAACTATGCATCTTACCCAAGACACCAACTGTCTCCCTTGGGGGGTAGATATTTGAACTGACGACCTATCGATCAGAAGTAGAAAATCCTTTCTACGATTGTAGCTGTACAAGCAGCTGGGAGTCAATGTGATCACGGTGTACACTGAGACCTGGACCAGCGATCCGTACACCCTGTACAGCGCCACCAACCCAGGTGGAGCCAATTCGTCTGAGCAGCTCGACCTGTTCATGAAATACCGGATGCAGCGGCTTAGCTTCAAAACTCACAGCGCAGCCCAGCTCATAACGTTAGTAGCATCTGAGTCATCTGATTTCAAATACCCACATTTTCTCTTAATTTCTGTACTGTAACAGACAATGGCTACTGTCTTTCTACTGTTTATTTATGCCAACGTCATGCAGCTAAATTAAATTTAATAAATCATTTCTTATGTGTTTTTTTCAGCGGTCTAAGGTACAGCGGCACAGATGTGGGCTTGGCTCACTTGGGCAAACTGTGCTCATTCGCCCTAGGAGGCGGTGTCAAC
This sequence comes from Macrostomum hystrix, assembly GCA_950097015.1. Classification (NCBI taxonomy): domain Eukaryota; kingdom Metazoa; phylum Platyhelminthes; family Macrostomidae; genus Macrostomum; species Macrostomum hystrix. The sequence continues at coordinate 5,323,885 of CATNEN010000034.1, read as the reverse complement.
TCGGTGAGTCAGCCTCTAATAAACAAGCTCTTGAGTCAGTTGATTGTTGCCGAAACCCGAAACTCTTGCTTTGAGCGACTAATTGGCGTCAATGCTAATTATAGAAACAAGAGCGACTAGTTGAAGGTTTTATTGTACTGCAGCGATAAACCTAGATGGGGTAGACATTTATTTGGACCAGAGTTTGAGTTCAGCTCACTCTGACAGAATATTTCAATTGTCCATTTAGAAACCTGAAAGATTATTTTGCTACTTCTCAAATATCGAAAACTGCCTTGTAGAAAGCGAATATTTCTACTTTCAGTAGTACGATTAGCAAGTAGTAAAGAATTGCTCCTTGTTGGATTTCTAGGATCGCGAGGCAAATGCTTACGGAGTGGCGGTCACCGTGGCGCACGAGTTGGGCCACAATCTCGGCCTCAACCACGATGAAGATGAGCGCGGCTGCGGAACCTGTCCAGATAGTCAGGGCTGCGTCATGGCCGCTGTCGGAAACGAGTGAGATTGTCATTTGGTGCCAGTATCAGTTAAAGAGGCCTACTATTTGGTCACTCGAATTTTTCAGTGTGAACCCGGTGCGTTTCTCCAACTGCTCAGTGCAGCGCTTTCTGGATTTCACTGTTGCTAACGGTCTTGGCTACTGTATGACCAACCCGCCAGACGATGCAGCTGTGACCGGGGCTAAAGTCACGTGCGGCAATCGCATTGTAGAGGCTGGCGAGGACTGCGACTGCGGCCCCTTGAGGGTGATTGACAACTGACTTGATTTTCGATTTTCTTGCGCTTTTATGGGCTTTACGGGATGAGACACGGGAGAGATGAGACACGGGAGAGATGAGACACGGGAGAGATAAGACAGGGGAGCGATGAGACACGAGAGAGATGAGACACAGAAGAGATAAGAAACAGGAGAGATAAGAAACGGATGAGATAATAAACAGGAGAGATGAGACACAGGAGAGATAAGACAGGGGAGAGATGAGACACGAGAGAGATGAGACACAGGAGAGATAAGAAACGGGAGAGATAAAAAACGGGAGAGATGAGACACAGGAGAGATGAGATAGGGGAGAGATGAGACACGAGAGAGATGAGACACAGGAGAGATAAGAAACGGGAGAGATAAGAAACGGGAGAGATAAAAAACGGGAGAGATGAGACACAGGAGAGATGAGACACAGGAGAGATGAGACACGGTAGAGATGAGACGCAGGAGAGATGAGACTAGGGAGAGATGAGACACGGTAGAGATGAGACACGGTAGAGATGAGACGCAGGAGAGATGAGACTAGGGAGAGATGAGACACGGTAGAGATGAGACGCAGGAGAGATGAGACTAGGGAGAGATGAGACACGGTAGAGATGAGACACGGTAGAGATGAGACGCAGGAGAGATGAGACTAGGGAGAGATGAGACACGGGAGAGATCGGGGTTTGTTGCTTAAACAAGATCCTAGATAATTAAACATTTATGATATCTTGAGCAGCACTCAAATCTCAGTCCCAAATCAATCATCCAACAGTGGTGCAACAACACCTGCTGCAACCCGACCACCTGCCGGTTCACGGCCGGCTCCGTGTGCGCCTCAGGAGAGTGCTGCGACACTTCCACCTGCCAGCTAAAGTCGCAGGGCGTTGTCTGTCGCACTGAACGCGGCGTCTGCGACCTGCCCGAGTACTGCAACGGCTCCAGCGAGTGGTGCCCGCAATTCGACGACTACAAAGTCGACGGCACCGAGTGCCTGCCTGGGAAGGTGCGCCTTATTTGCCGGCTTATCAGAGTACTCAGATCGCTCACTAAGCGATTAATCTCATGTTGTATTAGAGTTAAAGTTTGATAATCCCTATGGCTTTGCCCTCAGAGTAACTTATTCATAGTCATTCTGTGACTAACATTAAACCAGGAATTTGCAGGGATGTGACAGGGGAGAGATGAGACAGGGGAGATGACACAGGGGAGACATGAGATAGGGGAGATGAGACGGAGGAGAGATGAGACGGAGGAGAGATGAGACGGAGGAGAGATGAGACGGAGGAGAGATGAGACGGAAGAGAGATGAGACGGAGGAGAGATGAGACGGAGGAGAGATGAGACGGAGGAGAGATGAGACGGAGGAGAGATGAGACGGAGGAGAGATGAGACGGAGGAGAGATGAGACAGAGGAGAGATGAGACGGAAGAGAGATGAGACGGAGGAGAGATGAGACGGAGGAGAGATGAGACGGAGGAGAGATGAGACGGAGGAGAGATAAGACGGAGGAGAGATGAGACGGAGGAGAGATGAGACGGAGGAGAGATGAGACGGAGGAGAGATGAGACGGAGGAGAGATGAGACGGAGGAGAGATGAGACGGAGGAGAGATGAGACGGAGGAGAGATGAGACGGAGGAGAGATGAGACGGAGGAGAGATGAGACGGAGGAGAGATGAGACGGAGGAGAGATAAGACGGAGGAGAGATTGGAAGGGGTCTGGAGCCAGGTTCAGGGCGGTTTTATCTGGCCCGCTGTCTGGAAGTAACTGAACCTACTTCAAACCGAAACGTCACTTCCTACAGGCCTATTGCTACAAGGGCCGCTGTAACGATCGGGACTCGCGCTGTGCCGCCCTGTTTAACGGAACGAATTTCGCTGCCGCCCAAGCTAGTTGGTCGGTGGGCACCACCCAGGGCCTCGCGAGCGGCTACTGCAGCTACAATGAGAGCAGTCTGAGTCCGTTAAACTACACCTACACTGGCTGTACTACTGCGTAAGCTCATTAGATTTTCATTATTGAAATTATACTTTAAGGAATATATTATTGTTAGACAAATAGTTACCAAAAAACTTATTTTGCATAGCAACCAGCGCTGCGGCCTTCTCTACTGTGTCGGTGGCAACATCGCCGTCGCTGACCCAATGCCGAAGTGGAAGGGCCTTGACCCACCGGATATTCGCGTGCTAGATGGCACCGTCAGTGGAGTGGCAATCACCGCTGTCTACGCGAAGCACAACCTGAAGTACTCTGGCTACAGAGACCCGGGACTGGTGCCTAACGGTGCTGAGTGTGGTACAAATCTGGTGAGCGACTAAGTTTATACTTGATGAGGCTTGATAAGCACAGGTACGGTGAGGTAATTGAAGACGCTTAACAGCAGAAAGACCACGCAATATTTCCCCTGGGGAAGAACCACGGGGGTATTTCAAATACCCACTGTCTACTTCACGATAGCTGCCAAACCGAATGACCGATTTGTGCAAAGTCAGAATAGGGATCAAAATTTTCCGCAATTTACGATGAAATAATTTTCACAGCTGTCCGAAGTCAGCATCGTGGAGATATTCAGCGATTCTGTTTGAAGACCCTAGTGACAAGGACAACTAACACTGCTCTGGGGGGTCGGTGGCAGAGCGGTTAACGCGTTTGCCTCTCGCACCACGAACCCTAAGTTCGATTCCACGGCGAGGCCACATTTATTTGGGGCGCTGCCGCGGAGAGAAGGCTTGGGGGCTTGTCGTGCAATTTATGCCCTTGAGGGCCAACCTCCAAGGCACAGTGAAGTGTACACTGCCTGACGATGAGAAAGTCAGGGAGATGTACACACCTGTGTGAGCGTATGCCTGCGTACAGTATCTGTGTGCGTGTGTGCTCAGGAGTCAGCGAAATGGGCAGAATTGCCTTTTCGCTGGCTGCGGGTCTAGTGCCACTAAATGATGTGCCACTGCCCGCAGCCCTCCTGCAATTATTATTATTAACACTGCTCTGTGTAAATTTCTATGGTTTTATAATCTGAGTCCATGATCTGTCGTAGGTATCCTTGTTCGCAGCATCCCAATCACCCAATCACCAGGATCCCCTTCATCACCATCTGGAGCATCTGCGGCAACCGTCGGGACCTTCAACAAAAGCAGCCGTCTTTGAGATGCCTATCGGGTGCTTTTGTTGAAGGTCCCGACTGTCCCCGGCGATGCTCCAGACGGGTAATAAAGGGAATCGTAGTCACTGGGATGCCAGGTACAAATATCCTTGCGACTGATTGACATTTTGTCGAGCCAACATGGTTCCATGAAGAAATTACATGAGCTGAAAAAAATTGTTTATATTGCTGATTTTAGCGATCTGACAGCCCCGACGAGAATCGTTGAATAACTCGACGATGCTGATATTTTGTCATTCTGGACACAGTTTTTAGCCCTTAGTGTTTAGGACTTTCATGGCGATTGGTTGCATATGTGGGCATTATAAGTTACCCCCGTGGTGTTTCTACTGTTAAACTCAGACGCAACTGGACATGTTTCAGATGTGCGTCGATTCCGTGTGTGTTTCCACCAGCGGCTCCGTGTCCTGCCCCAACTGCACCGGTCGCGGCAGCTGCGCCCAAAGCGGCCTTTGCTTCTGCCAGACCGGCTATCGACCTCCGGACTGCCTGCAGCTCGGCGGCGGCGGCTCCCTGACAAATCGGCTGCCGGGTATGACCATAGACTATAAGGGACGTTGCTTTCACACCTCCTGATCACAGGCACAGTAGGGCTGAAAAGAGCAGACGCCATGTATATTTTATTTTGCTTTCTTTGTTTTTCAGACAATGTGACAGCAAGCACTGGCGGCACCGCTTCCACCTCGGGCGGTGCAGGTGCTGCCACTACCACCGCTGCACCGACGATAACTACTACTGCCGTAACGAATAGCAAGTCCGCTAGTCGATTGGAGACTGTAAAGCTGCTGATGGGGACTGTGGCGATGCTTCTAACTTTGATGTTAGAGCGACTGCAGCTGTAGAAAGCCAAAAAACTAAAATTTCAACTCCATCGAATAGCATTCCCGCGAAATAAAAAAATTATTTTTTTTTCTTTGAAAACCGATGAACAAGAAATCATTTTAACTCTGGGAGACACTGTTCAGAATTTTTCTTTTTCTTTATTTCTTATTAGCTTTTTTCAAATCGTCGTTTGTGCTAACCTAAATTCTCTTTCAACTTTCTTGTTTCATTGTACGCCTTCATTGAAGCCTTGGTAGTTTAAGGCGTTTCGTACTTATCTTCATTTTTAAGTCTGCGGATCTTTTCTCTTGTGTATTACCGATATTAAGTTTAGTTAGACTTTTCGTGTCAATTATTATTTATCCACACTAATAATGCGAGAACTTTATAAAGCAAGCACCATGCTTACTGTATTTGCAACAAGGACCACAAGAAGAAAAAGGACGGGACACTTCGTTTCTAGAAAAATGTTTTATTTTTTGGAAAATGTAGGAATTTTGCTTATTTTCACGGAAAAAATGCACTAGCGAGATAGGAAGTTTTTAATTTACTTGTCGCTTCAACGAATTTTAGAAAGCTTCATTTATGAATAATTGATATTTATTTTATTTTCGTCAATATTTATCATATCACAATAAGCCAGTCAAAAGCTATCTATAGTGACTAACTATATTTTACAGTCTCTCTTTAATCAAGTATAAGTAAGTGTATTACGAGAATTACTTAAGATTTTTCTAAAAAACATGTGTAGGCCAAGCTAATTTTATGTCTGATTGGTTGCCATTGTGCTTCATGATAAATAAACAAAAAATGAAATGAGGATAAATTATTCATGAATGAAGCTTTCTAAAATAGGTTGAAGCAACATATTTTGCCAGATATATAAACAGCACGGCTTTTTATCTGCTTCTTATAAAAGTTCTGAAAACTTAAATATGAATCGCTAGTGCATTTTCCGTGAAAATCAGTATTTAATTAATACATTTTCCAGGAAACGAAGTGTCCCGTCCTTTCTTATAGTGGTCCTTGATTTTCAAGTGTGCAAAATGTACCCGTATATTTTTAATAATGTCCAGGCGTCTATAATATGTACACGCAATAGAAATATCTTGCCGGAGAAATACAATATTCCACTGTTTAAATGGACACATTCGCCTATTTTTTATATAACTGCTCCTTGCAGATACACTGTTAAGCAATTTCTTTTAAGAAGCATCAAATTTCAGTTAGTAGCTATGCAAAGCGGAAATAGTGCTGTATGAAATCTCTTCAAGATCAGCTATTTATCTTACAGTACTCCGAACGATGAAAACGTAGAAGACGCCTAGCGTTTGTCTAAATTATCCAGCAATTTAAAATGCTTCACCAATTTGTTCAGCATGCGATCGATATAATATCTATATCTATGACGTCACACTTAATGATGGCGGTAGATCCATTCGATAACTACGCTCGTATTATTCGCAGCGGTGAGTTTGGATCTGGATCTGAAACTGGATCTGGATCTTGATTGAATTTCTGGGTCTTGATAAACTTTCTGCATCAAAACTCTCGAAAAGTTGTTGCTGCAGAATCTCATGAACATTCGACTGGCCAATGCTGCAGTATTTTAAGCTTTCTACCGATTTTCTGTTGGCCTTTCAGATTAATAAAGCGATCAATAAAGAGAACTAAATTAGAACTGGCATCTCAGAAAACTTTATTTAACAAAATTTACAATTAATCTTTAAACTTATACGCTCGGAGCGGAACAATGGCATTTAAAGTATAGTTAAAAATATATATACCTATACCTATATACCTATAAATCGATGGTCGCCGCACTTGCCGCAGCCGCCGACTTGACTCGCAATCTTCTCAGCCCCATCAGCGGACTATGGGGCCGGCTGCTAGGACAGAGGGAGCACTTGGGAAAATAGGAAGTGTCCGGCCCGCCGACACCGCTATAGAAGCCGACTTCCAGTTCAATGTCGCAGCCTGCGCCGCCGGTGACACAGCTGTTGCCGCTGACTCGCACAGTGTGGCAGTTGTTGGACTGGAACGAGTCGCTCATGGCCTTCTGTTTCTCCTGCCAGCCGCTGTGTCGATTCCGTCCGCGGTTGCCAAGACGGCATGCTAGGATGCGGCCGAAGGCGCGCTTGAATTCTCGATTCCAGCAGGCGTAGATGACCGGATTGCACAACGAATTGCAATAGCCCAGCCAGAAGGCCACCTTGAAGACCAGGTCTGGAAGCTTGCACCCTCGGCACACAATGGTCGCTGCAAAAAATTCGTGAGCGATTGGCTGTGTGCTGCCGTGTGCGATAAAAATAAATTCTATCGCTTTCATGTTAACAATATTCGCAGGACGGGCTGTAGGCACTAGCACAATCATTTGACAGAGAGAGGCAGTTCTGCCCATTCAACGGACTGCGCAGGCACACGCTCAGGTGTGTACACACAGGTGTGTACATCTGCCCTCACTTTCTCATCGTCAGGCAGTGTACACTCTCCTTGTGCCTTGGGGGGTAGGGCTGGCCTTCAAGGGCGTTAGTTGCACGACAAGACTGGTCTCCGCGGCTGCACTCTAAATTAATGTGAGGCCTGGTTGTGATGACATTAAATATTCATGTGTTAAATCCACTTGTAATTTCTGTGTAAACGCTTCTGAAACTCGAAGTTAAGACATTAGGGGCATCATACGAGCTTAATACACATGTGTGGTGCGTGGTGCACGCTTCATGGAGCCTAGCTATCTCTGGGTCACCAACAAATGGCATTCTGTAATCACAGCCCTCCTGCGAATAAAGATTTATGAACCACCAGTCAGTCATTGCGAGCTGCTCACTGAACGGGTAGATAAAGAAGAACGGCAGCCAGCACAGGATGAAAACGCCAACCACAATGCCCAGCGTTTTGGCGGCCTTCTTCTCGCGCTTGAACCTGGCTAGTTTACCTGGAAATTGAAAGCAAAAGCGACCTGATTGCTAGAAATACTTTTCTTGTTTCGGGGGTCACAAACGACATCGTTTTCCCCTAATAGACCACCTGCCAAAAAACTTCATGGGCAAATGAAGCACTTTCAAAGCTTGAGTTTTGACCTTTTAGAATATTTGCCGCAACCAGAGAGGAACTCCGTTGACTCCTCATTCAAACAAGGTTGTACAGCCTGCCCTGAACTCTTTCATTGTGCCATGAGGTTTTTACTGTGGCCTCGCCGTGGATTCGAGCTGAGGAAATTATTGCGACAGGTAAGACTCATGAACCGCTCTTCCGATTTAAGTCCTCTTACCTTACTTTGTTGATTACTTGAGCCGCAAACTACATTGAAGGCAATTGCGTGAAAACATAGGAGAACCCATTGTTATTTAAAAGAGGCTTAACATTCTCATAGATTAATTACGACTGAAAGCAAAACAAAAAACACAAATAGATGGGCTAGTTCTGAGGACTGTCTGAGAAAAAATCAGTTGAGCAGTGAGCAGACACCTCCCAGATGCAGCAGGTGTTATCTCGCAGTCACATTCGCAGGCCTTAGATAAATCAGCTGTTTTGTGTTTTTCGTATGGGTCCGTAGACTGCAAAACAAGCTTAAAAACAAAGTCACTGTGCATTTTTAATCGTTTTTTAGTAAGGTACAATAGAAGCCTGAATAATGAATTCAAAATTCAATTACCATGTCTTAAGCCCTGTGAGTCATACTTTTATGAAGTATTTTCTGTCTCTAAGGGCCAGAAGACCTCATTCCACAGGGACGTGCCCCCTATACTAAGAGCTAAAAAATACAAAATGAACAAGGTCAGCTTCTTATTGGAGGTATAAAATTTAAATATTAATCAGGGTCACATAATATAGTCAGCAGAGATCTTAATCTCTCCATCTACTGGAGCCTCGTAAACACTATAAATTTAACCCGTACATTTTGACAAAGTTGTTGCATCTTAAAATCTTCCCCTAGGAATACCTAAAGTTTAGGGGCGAATAAATTTTTTGAGTAATATCACTTTTGATTCCTTTTATCTTTAGCAATAATTGTTCCACGCTGTCACTTTTTCTTTTAACGCCAGTGTAGTTTTTAATCATGACCAGCTCTAGAGATTGAGATCACTAGGGTTCTACGAGTAATTAACGAACACCGAGGCTAATTAGACGAATTCTCTGAGCGCCAAATAGTTCTTTTTCTCTATATTTTGGCTGCGAAATCAGGACAGAAAAACAGGACGAGTGCAAAAAAGCGAGTTGCACTAATTCAAAGAACTTGGACAAACAGGAGCCGATGGATTTGGCAGAAGTTGAACTGGAACTAACAGGCAGCTAGTGATGGCACTATCGCATTATCACCTGCTGATTGACACCTCATTGAGAGAATGCACTTTCCTAATTCATCAAGATAAGAATGTGGTTCCCTTGTCGATGTCTAGCCATGTGGTCAGCCGTCAGAATGCTGTTTATTCGTGCCTACCATAAATAGCTGTGTATAGAATTCTCACTACGGCCTGCCAAAGAAGGCAAATTTTAATTGAAGCGGTAAATTTGCAGCTGCGACTCACTGCATGAATTATAACTTTCTTTCTAAATCCTTTTAAGCCCATTTACGGAATCGTGAAATAGTATTAGGATATTGTCTAACTTAATTAGTCATTAGCTAATCGCAGAAATATAATAATTACGTTTTCAATATCTCGCTGTAATAATATATCTCATGTTTTCTCATATTAACAGTCGAACTACCAATGGGGATTTCCCCCTGACTATTTTTGTGCTACACCCGAATGGAGCAACGCAAGCACACGAAACTCAAGAGCACGGGCCAACTTTTTTGCCAATTTTCTGAAATAAGAATCAAGTTGCCAGTTTTTCAGACCGTCCAGATATTCAATGTTTCTGGCCGAAAGTCAGATTTTTCCAGTAAGCGCTAGTGTATTTGATACACCCTGCACACGAATTAGCACTGCGCCTCAGTGCGGCCTTGCCAGGCCTTCAAAATTTATCAGCATGTCACTCGAATGTGCCTGCATCATCTCTGTCTTCGGTGATCACCTACCTTTATCTAGACGGATTTGCTGGACGTTCGCAAATATCGTGCACTATATTAGCGGCTGGACAAAGCAAATATTCATAGATGCACTTATAGTGTAACACAGGGATGGCCATAAGAAGCGTATAGATAAGAATTCACAACAAAGTGCGTCAGTGTTATTTTTTGGGCACTAATGCTAACATGATGGTACAACCAACATCACAGAGGCACAAAGACACTGGTCTTTAGCTCGCTAAAGATGAGAACTGTATGAGTGATTTACAAAAAGGTTCAAATAAAGCTAAGTATACACAGTTTGCGCTAGAGCTACAGTCATTTCTTGATGTCTTTTTTATATAAAACAGCAAAAAGGCTTCTCTTATATAAAGATCTCACTAAAATGCATGCATACGGATGGAAAGTGTCTAAAATCTAATGAACTTTACGAAGCCAGGACTTTTCTTTCATAACTCCGCCCCCGACCGAAACCACCCCCAGGCTTAAAATCTGACAGGGTTTTCCATCACAGCTCCATCAAGTTGGCTCAGCGAGGAGTTGCCCGAATTTCAGTCGGGTTTGTAAAAAATCTACCTCGACGTGTAAACTTCAAGAGATGTCAGAATTTCTCTACCGCTGTGCAGTTTTTTCTCTGTCTTCTGCTTGATCCCTGGCGCGCTGTTATCGTGTCAGGAGATGGATTTGAGACTTGGGATTTTTATGGGCCCCATCGAAAGTGCACTCCCGCTGTTCATTTACTTCCCCTATCTCCGCGTCCTTCTTAAGCGGCAACTGGTGAACCGAGTGAAAGAAGAAGGAACGAATTCTTCTGAAATCCGGCTAGTCGCCAACTTTTTAAAGCTCTTTCCAACTCATATCCTTATAAAATAAGTCAGGGCCGGGGGGCAAAGATTTCTCTAGCAACGCTAATCAAGGCCACTGCAGGAGATGAGTAAAGCTCAGCTAAACTTGTGGAGCTGACACGTATTTTGAATGGAAATGCGCACATCCGTCCAGTGGAAATGTAAAATTAAAACTAAAATAAATTAACAACTGGCGATTGCTTTGGTCACAGAAGTTAAATTTGTGAAACTGTCTCTGGAAATGTCTACTAAAATGGAATAAAAATGCATAAAATGTCCCAAAACAGCGAATTTAGCAAGAAATTAGTTCCTTTCACTAGACAAACGTGAATACTAGAACACTCCGGGTTTGCGAGCAATATAAAATAATTAGTAAAGGATAAGTAGGAAAGTAAGAAACAACATAGAAAAGTAAATAAATGAATAAGAAAAAACTAAGTGATTCAGACTAAGTGAACCAGTAGTTTGGTTTAGCATACTTACCTTGTTCATTCTTGCTCTGAGCTGCTGCAGGTGAAATGGGAAAGTGTGGTTTTTATATATCTCTGAAGTAATTCTAACAATTGGATTGCGACGTAATGGATTTTTTTCTCGCTAAAACTATGTTTTCCGGAATATCTAATGACACACGCGAGGTATAGATAAACCACACAGCAATATAGATTTAAAAGCGTCAAAAGCGTGAGAAATTATTCGAAGTACTTTTTTGCTGATTGCTGATGCAAAACAAGGGCACACCTAAATCGCTGGCAAGAAAAGTAAAATCGAAAACTAAAACTTGGTTAATATTACTATATTCTATATGGTTTCGACTCACTGAAGAAAGGTAGAAAGTTATTGGTTTGAAAGATCGAGTGTTTCATTTTATTTACAGCACTCAAGCTTCCGCGACTATAGCTATAACTCGCAAAAGTGCACGGGTCTGCTCATAGTGTTACTCGGCTGCCTGCTAGCAATGGCTAGATCACGCAGTGTTTGTTTTTAGTTAGCGCTGCTGCCATGTCGGCTTCAGTTCGTGTATACACTCCCTCTGAGCTTGGCTCATTAAAACAAATAGGACAGGACGCTGCGGTATGTTTGGGCAAATCCTACCTCTATAATATTCAAGCGAGTCGCTTCAATGAGTCTACGAAGGGGTCATCTTTCCCCAATCCGTGCAGGTTTGTCTCCTTATGCTTCAGTTTTTTCAATCTCAAGCTTTGCTGCTTGCCAGTTGACCCCACCCCAGCCAAACCGGAGCGTGAGTTACACGTCAAGCGCCACTGTGGGTGAAAGCGGAGAAGGCCCTCTGACTTGAGTTTGATTCGAAAATCACAATTGACATGTCGCAGGCATGCACTACTTCCCTGCCCCCTCCCGGTCTGTGAGAATGCAATTTATGCACGCCGACAGACGCCATGGCAGTTGAACTCTTAGTCGAGCTCATTTCTTTGTAGACAGTATCGCTACTATACCTTTCGTTGACTTCCGCCTCTTTTGGTGCATTGGGAAGAGGTATCGCCACTGATTCTGATCTCTAAATTTACGTGCACTCAGGGCACAGTAGGTCAGTAAGCCCCTTCTCCCTGATCGCAGGATACAGATATACTGCAGTGCACAGTTAAATCGATGCACTCTGTGTGAAAGCCGATCTCTATATATTGATGATCTTTATCGACGCGTAGCATTACAGCCAAAATGCACGGGTTAGTACCATTGATTCTCAAATGTTTATTAGTTCAAGCACTCGGTTCGAAGAAAATAGGGCTACTGATCCGCCACTGGCGACTGTCCATTAACTGATCGAGGCTCAGACCAGAGCGCTGCGCGCTCGTATCGAGTCGAAAACCAACAAATTCGGAATTTCTGTACGAACCACCTGGCCGATTGGTCCATCAATCACATTTTTTGCAGCTGGTGTGAAATACACTCTGTATGTTTGGCATACCTATTGAAATAAATAGCTATTGATGCTTGCTAAAAGCTTTGCACAGAATGGCACACCAAAGACTACCACCACGGTATATGGACCTATGAATATGAACTATTTAGTTTTTAGTAAACGTAGATGAAGCCAGTGAGGCTGTTCAATTATGAATATGATTTCGGAATGCAGCAATCACGGAAATTGACTATATACTATTGTTCAGCCCGCAACCGTGGGATGTACGAGTATTGCGGGCCGCTGTGCCTATGACTCTCTATTCAGATTGATATCCATAAAAATTGCTAAATGCTGTCCGAAAATATAATCACTAAATTTTATTCAAAAGCTATTTGCGCTTCCAGAATTGCAGACTCAAAGTCTTATGTGTACTTATTTGCTTATAGTATTCATACGTCCGATGCATCGCTTTCGCTTAGAATGGGGATAATTACTCTCTGACACACTGTCAGACAGCTGGTTGCTACGTCAGAGTTGCAGCCTGAGTAAACAGGCTAAATAAAGGAAGTGATGTTGCAGACAACTGCAGGTGACGCAGGCAAAAAAGCGAACGAAATCGTATTTAGTGAACTATTATTGTCTATTATACTCGTACGAGCCGTTTATTTACCGGAGTAGCGATTATTATAGTCGAACGAGGGTACGATCTCATCTCAAATGCAATTTAATAAGACCATGCAAGCAAATGAGAACAATTGTGAGGCATTGTGTGTTGGCGAACGCTCAAAGCATCTTGATGAGGACACATTCGATAGCAGAGTCTGTGTACTATGTATGCGCATGTACTCACGCCAATATCCATGTAATCATATCCATGTCAAATTGCACTTTAGGCAATTTTCTTTAAACGAAGAGTGGCAGTCTTTAAATTTCCAATCTGCATTACAGCTAGACGTTTAATTACAACTAGCAGCCACAGGTCATGGATGAAAAATAAGTTAACCCCGCAGCTTCTCCTAATCAGCCGCTTGGGGACGTATAAGCGGGCAGCGAAATTGGTCGGTGGCACTGTCGGTGTTAAGGCGCGGCAATTCTTATTATTTGACTTAGCCGCCTGGTTAGGTCGTGTGTTTGTGCGGCCTGGTCCCACCGAGTCGCCACCCCACCGCAATGGGATTACGAGCATTAGTATACCGCGTGGGATGCCGATTTTGGAAAGGTTGTGCCAGCAGCCGCGATTTCTTCGATAGACGACAACTAAGCCAGCCATGCGAGGGCCAAACAGGACTAGAAGCTTTGCTTTAGCTCAGTCATGCGCAAATAGACTTCTGCAGCTTCCGTTAAAGCGAAGCCTGGGCGACTTATTCTTTCTCTCTCACACTCTCTCTGCTTTCCAGGGCAATCAAATCGGCATAGCCAATGGGTAAACCGTGATAGAACCTGGCTACAATGAGATGAAGAATTAAGAACTCTCTCTCTTAAAAAAAAGAAACTTAAAAAAATGTTAAACAACACTTCCCAATGAAAAAAGCCTTTGGATGAGCCGATGCAGCTCACAGCACTTGAGTACGCCTTTCCACTTCCATTTCCCTTTGTTCGATTTTATATAGCAAATTCCTAACTGTGGTGCGCTCGACCACAAGTTTTCTGCCTTGTGGCTGAGCGAATTCAGTTTCTAAACATGTTAGAATGAAATAAATGTAGTTTTGGCCATGACATTTTGTCCAATCTTAGAAGAAGACGAAAAAAACTGCAAGTAAAAGGAAGCCAGAAATTTTACGCTACTTGTCAATTTTGCCAGTACAATGAATTTTTATCTGGCCATACACTGGAAGCTTTGTAATATACACAGTGGCATTCCTTCTTGTCTTGTCTCATGCTTATGCGGTCACGCATTTATTATGTTCTAGTGTAACATGTAACAGACGGGCTGATGTTACATAGCAGCCGAGGGCCCGATGAGGAGTCACTGGGAAGCAGATTTTGCATTTTTCACCACTTAGATTTCTCTCCCCTTCCTTTCGCAATGCGGTGTTACTGAACTACTTGCAGTGTATAAGAGATGATCGAATAGGAAGGGTGTGCCTGCTTTATTTCAGCAGCAACAGCGATACAAAACAGACTTGTTTTTCTTGTGCAGTTGCAGCCAGCGTCAGATAAAGGATTCTTTTATCATTTCAAAGAGGCTGGCACGCAAAGGTGTGTCTCCAAAGTGAATCTTGTTTGCTTCCTCTAATCAGTGCCAGCATGACGATACGAGAAGAAAGATGATAAATTAACAGCGGAAGTCTAGAGTTATCAATTAATGCCTGCCTGGCCACGGATGAGGAGGCAGACAGCAACAATCACGCCAGGCGGCAACACAGTCGCCGCATCATATAACTCGCGCATTCTCGAGTCGATGAAATCCAATATTTACATTCCTTTTTTGCTCGCAGTTCTGCGTCATTAAGTCAGGCCATGCAGCATCGCTACAAGATTAAGGGCCATGGCACGATCGGGCTTGGCTAATGAAATTCGGACGCATCTATGCACTCACCTCAGCAGTGATAGAATTGTGAAAACTATTCAATAGTTGGCTATACTATGTTGTCTTCTGAATCCTGTAACTACAGCCTAAGCACAACATTTCAGACCGCTTGTTGACAGATACTGTCATAACATTGACCAGTCTTCGTCTTCAAAATGTGCGCGGTTAGGTATTTAAAACAAGGATCACCAGAAGTAGACTAAGCCAAGACCACTACTAGTGGTCCTTAATAACTTGTTTGATATGCTTATTGTCGATACAATTTTTGACATGTTGAGGCTCTCGGAATCAAAACACGAACGCCGGGGTAGGCTTACAGCCTATAATACTCGTAGAATCGACGGTTAAAGGCATTTGCTAGTACTTTCTCCAACGCTTTTCTCGTACGTAACAACTTGGCACAGCTCTCACTGAAGTACAACTTGCTCATAGCTCTGTTGCGTTTACAACGTCAACGAGAAAGTGGGGACACCTGCTCACACCACAAATACAAACAGTACAATTTTGTTCTCAAGTGATGTTCAGCGCTAGCTCAAAAGTGGGTTACTCAGTTGCTATTTCAAAAAAAGTTTCGCATATTTTACTTGTAGTTTTTTTTCTTTCCAGACATTTTTAACCGACAGAAGCGCAATCCATTGTAAAGCAAGGAAGTCACCTGCCGTTTCTCAACAAATAATACATTTAAACCCCAATTCGAAAGCAACTGGGAGCCAGCACGGACTTAAGTCTGAGCTGAATTATCTATTTAAATATGCTTAGAACTTTTGATTAGAAGGAGTTTAAACTGCAATTTCGAAAAAAAGCAAAGGAAAATTGACAGCAATTTCAGATACACAAAAAATTCAAAGGAAAACCAACTTACCAGTCACCTGCAGCCGGGGCAGCTTAGAGTTTGCTGCCGCGTTGCTGCCACCGCCCCTATGTACCCGAAGCACTACTGTCGACGAGCAGCGCGCTTCTGGCGCCTCCGCCGACGTAGCCGGATGTCGCTGAATGAATGGTCCGGAAGAGTTCGCGCCGCCGGCCGTTCGAGCCGTCTTGACACCGGAAGCCAGAAAGCGGGTCTGCTTGACGGCCTCCTGATAGACCCGGATGTAGAAGAAGATAATGACGCCAAGCGGCAAGTAAAAGGAGAACATCACTGAGAAGGCGATGTAGGCCGTGTTGTCCGACACCTCACACTTATAGGGATCTTCGGTGCCATTTCGTGGCTTACGCCAACCGATCAGCGGGCCCACGGAGACCAAGAGTGAAAGCAGCCAAACGAACAGGACAACAATCACTGCTCTACGATGCGTCAGGATGCTGGCGTGCTGCAGCGGCCGCGTCACGCCGATGTACCGCTCCATGGAGATGACGCACAGTGACATGATGCTGGCGGTGCAGCAGAGCACATCGACAGAGGCCCAGACGTCGCAGAGGATGGCGCCAAAGAGCCAGCAGCCGCCGGTGACCTCCAGTGCCGAGCTGAGCGGCAGCACGCACGCGCCAAGCAGCAGGTCGGCTGCGGCGAGGTTCGATACAAAAACGCCAGTGGTTGAGCGTAAGCTGCGGTGCAGAGCCACAGCCAGTAGTACTAGGCAGTTGCCGAATACAGTGCCCAGCGAGATGAGGCCCAGAACTACCCCGGTAAGCGCCGAGCGATAGTCCATGGGATGCCGGTCCGGGCAGCTGACGTTGGCATCGGGGTCGATTAAGCTTATGTTATCCAGTTCGCTACGAATCCCTGCTTGATAGTGCAGGCTTGTCAAAATTCAAGACAGATTCAGCCTCAAAGTGGGACTCTGGAATAGATATCCAGCATTTCCTTTTTCTTCCTTTTGATTCCTTTTTAACGCATTAGAAAAAATGCTATAATACAGTAGTAGCGCCTTCGTCAGTGCCTGATTGGCCAGCAGATTGGAGCGGGTGACGAATTGAAATCGAGTCTTCATTGGCTTTTGGCTCTACTCAATAATACAGTGAGGAGCTAGCCTACAAAGTAGTGACCGATTCAAATCGACAAGTTTAATCTGCAACTGTGGCCATGTGTCAGAGACACATGTGTGCTCTAATTGTAGCATTTTGACTGCCTTATGGACAATTCTCGTACTGACCCTCGGCCATGGATGTCCTCGAATATTGTGCTAGAGTTGGCATCCGACTCCAGTCAATGTTTTTTGTCCTTTTATCAGATTGACCAAGGAATTCTAAATCTAGTTGTCGAAAATTAGTAGTTCTAAATTGCTAGATTTAGAATTCCTTGGATTGACTTATCAGAATTCAACTGCCTTATATATCATAAATTAAATGCCCCTTGAGTAGACGTACGTGTTTCGACCATAGATAAAAGTAGACATTGGTTATAGTTTATTGATTTTACCAAGCTATGTGAAACAGTGGTCATCGGAGCGGCCATCCATAGAACTTTCAGACCAAACATTTGAATTTATTTGGGATTAAGCCATAATATTTGTATAATATTTGCAGGAGGGCTGTGGGCACTGCACATCATTTGCTGAGAGCAGACACGCAGCCAGTGAGGAGGTATTTCCGCTGACTCTTGAGCACACACAGGTACATCTGACGTCTGACAGTGTACATTTCACAGTGCCTTGGAGGTTGGCCCTCAAGGGCGTAAATTGCACGACAAGCCCCCAAGCCTTCTCTCCGCGGCTGTGCCGCGGAATCGAGCCCAGGGACCTTGGTGCGAGAGGCAAACGAGTTAACCGCTCTGCCACTCACCCTCTTGGGATTAAGCCATAGAGAACCCATTGCAATCGGTCATACTATGTAATGGAACAATGAACCAAATCTAACGCATTTTCTTTCGGTTGATCGATTAAGCTATGCTACTCGACCGAGAGGCGACCGAAGCTCTTGGCCAAGCAATCACTGCTGACAAGTATGCTGGCTGGGGGCTGTGCACCACAACCGATTTGTTTGGCTCGTGTTTGCCAGCGACATGTTTTAAATCGTGAAAGCTTGATGCTTTTCATTTCTGACTCAAATATGTGCTTCCGAAACGAAGCACATAACATCGAATGCCGAATCAATGTTATGCTTGCTTGATTAGAGTCAGCCTTCATCGCTCAGCTTCTATACTACAAAAGAGATTGCCTCGCTTCCAAGCTTTGTCCATAAACTTTTTGCTGCGCGAAATGCTTTCCGCTTGACGCCTCCTCACCTTATTTTTTTAATTAGGCTCTGATGGACCCAATTATATAGAGGCAGTAGTTAAAAGCAAAGGTAAATGAGACAAAGTTCTCGTAGAAGATGTGAAAGAGATGTGAAAGAGCAGACCTGGTCGCATCTGGGAAAGGAAGATTATACAGGAGCTAATCTATAGAAGATTACTGAGTAGCTGCTAACTGGACAATTCCCAAGTGACCTAGCTAGCCGTCGCATCGGGAGTTCTAGAACTTTTTTAAAGCCTTTTAGCCTGAAGGCTAAAACGACCACGGACCTCGCTTACAGCGTTTCTAATTGCTATAGTCGAGCAAGACGATGAAGTCAAGTTTTCCAGAATGCTTGCTACAATAGCTCGCTATCAGTTTTGTTAATTTGTATCCGTTTGGCTTTGACGAACAAGGACGGAGCAGCTTGCTACTTGTCCCTACCAATTTTAAGACAAGTATATAGTACAGTGCAAATCAGGATTCTCTTTCTGCTTATTTCAATAGCAATGACGCATTCAGAAAAGTGACCTCCTAGCTTCAGAAAAAGTGCCAACTGATATTATAATTGCACTTTTATATACTTGTCAGTTTCATTCAGAAAAAAACGTCTAAGCAGTTGTTAAAGTTTTCATTCCGTACTCCAGTCTTTCAATGTTGCTTTAAAAAAAGGAAACGAATTTTGAACAGGACGCGCCAAATCAATTTTCATCCACTAGTTGAGAGATGGTCTTTTGTTGTGAAGAAAGTTGAACAGATTTTTTTGCAGGCCAGTGTGTAAAACTTGGTCTTTTGATTTTGAATTCAAGACAAGTTTTATTGATCAATCAGTCTTAAATAGAACCCAACCACCTTTGCGTGTTAAAGAGAACAGAAAGTCGTTTGTTGATGTTGCACGAAATCATATGATTTATTTCTATAATTAGTCCAACAATGGATGATCACTTGAAGATCTTGCCCTGGGCGAACGTCTTGCCGCCAAAGTTGCCCTCTTGCAGGAAATATTCTTCAACTAGGGTCTTGGCCTCGTCGGATTTGGGATCCAGTTTGCGCCAGCTGAAGCTCTCGTAATCAACCTGCAGGTCTTCGCTAAGCTTGAACGCCAGATCCTGGCCGCGCCAGAACCAGATGCCGCTAATAGTGCTGTTGTTGCTAACGCCAAACACGGCCATGGAGCCAAAGGCGTGCTTGTGCATCCTATCGAGGCGCTGAAACATGCCACCGATGAGATTGGAGGACATGAAAATCATGCGCAGCTCTTCGGGAAAGAGGTACTCGCAGTACCACAGGCTGTAGTGCTCGGCATCGAAGTTCTTCCAGAAATAAGGGATGGCAACAGTCTTAATGTCCTCGTTGGAGTACACGCGCTTGAATTCGTCCATGTTGAACGTGCCAGCGGGCAGCTTGGCGAACGGATCTTTGTCTTCTTTCTTCTTATGATCATCGTCATCATCGTCTTCCTCTTTCTTCTTCGGCTCTTCCTTCTTCTTTGGCTCTTCCTTCTTCTTCTTCGGCTCTTCCTTCTTCTTTGGCTCCTCCTTTTTCTTAGCTCCGCCCTGCTGCTGGCGCAGCTTGTCGTAGGTGGCCTGGCAAAATGCGCCAGCCTTGTCGGCCAGTTTAACCTAAAAATAACAGAAACGCGCGTTTTATAGTACTAACATTGTAGCTGGTAAGTAGCTGGTTGGACAAGAATTTTCAGTCGCAATTAGATTTTACCTCGCCAATGGTCTTCTTAAACTCCGGCTGATTAATTAGCGTGTTAAACCAGCGGGCCACATTACCGTAGGGCCGACGCTGATCGGGGCCCATAGCGTGCTGGAACAGCGGCAGAAGGTCGCAGGCTACAGCCAAATCGGCCAAGGTGATGCGCTCGCCAACCAGGTAAGTTCGAGTGGCCAGGTGAGAATCTAGAAACTTCAGTCCAGCAGCGACCTGAGCCTTCGCGGCCTCTGTTTGGCTAGCGTCAGGCTTAGTGACACCAAGACAGGGCAGCACCCAGGCGGTCATCGGTGGCACAAAGGTAGCGTCGCTCCAGTTGGCAAACTGGGCAACTTGGGCCGCGTTGTTAGATCCACCACGCAGCTGATCATTAGCAACAAACTGGGCGATGGCGTTGGCCTCAAATAGTTGCTCCTTGCCAGACTCGAAGGCTGGCAGGCAGCCGGCAGGGAAACCCTTCTTAACTAGCGTGCTGTCGGTCTTGCCCGGCTCATACTTGGCTTTGGTCAGTTTAAAGCCAGAATAAGCGGCGGCGATTTCAACGCGCTGGGCACGAAAATAATTAGGCGGAGTGAACAGGATACCGGTGGACGACATGGCCTGGAAAGGCAGTTAGAAGGCAGTGACATTTTGCACTAACAAACTAATTAAGCAATGAAGCTAATCAAAAAAAGCCATTGACACCCACTTAGTGTTAGAAATTTAATTACCCCCATTAATTTAAGCCTGATCAGATCAAGTGTACTGATAAGCAAGTTTCAGCCTTTGATGGCACTTACTGAAGTTTAGCAGAAAAGAAAAAAAACTGCATGTCTATCAAATAGAGTGGTTCAGTTAAGTGGAAATTAATTTTTTTACTTTGTTTTCTGAGTTTCAAAACAATTTGGAATGGAGTTTTTGATACAAACTTTACCTTGAAACCTTTATATTTAAAAAACTTTACCCTAAAGAGAAAGCTCTAATTTCTGTTGAAATCTGACATGCTTGATCTTGGGGCCAGAGTTTGAAGTTTGTGCCATTTATAAGAGCATAAGGGAATAATCTAACAACCTTCCCTATCTCTCCTGCCCTTTTTTAATATTACTCTTGTATATATTCACTATATATATAGCCATGCACACATTTATGTGGCCATGCCCACTACAAATTGGCCAAAGAAATTGCAAAGGTCATTCAAAGCCTCCCACAACCACAAATGCAAAATATTTTGCTCTAGACACTACTACATCATTAAAAACTTGGAAAAGTTCAACATTTTGCTCAATAAAATGTTTTAAAAAGTTTATATATTTTGTAAAATAGCCTCATGTACATGCAAAACTAGTTATTTGCCATGTCAATTTACACTATAATTTGTATTATTCCAACTATACTAAAAGTATAATTTAAATATAAGACTGCTTCAGAGTTACACTTATGTTACCTATTTTTCATTTTAATAGTTAATATGCTGTTTTATCTTGTACATTTTATTTTAAAAGTATCAACG
This sequence comes from Macrostomum hystrix, assembly GCA_950097015.1. Classification (NCBI taxonomy): domain Eukaryota; kingdom Metazoa; phylum Platyhelminthes; family Macrostomidae; genus Macrostomum; species Macrostomum hystrix. Next base: position 5,302,534 of record CATNEN010000034.1, on the reverse strand, counting down.
TATCAGTATATCTATGTTTAAGTTTTATGGATATATTATATATATATATTTCATTTTCATATTGCGCACACTTTAAAGGTGCTTATTTTTATATTTAATAAAGTTATTTGATTCAGTTAAATATCAAACAGTTACCTTTTTACGTTCTATTTGATAAAAACTGCAACCAATTTGGCCACGGCTCAGCCTGACGCAGCCGCAGCAATTTTCCATAGACAGCCGCTGCTAGCAGCAACCAATTTGGTAAAAACTGCGAGCTATTTTGCCAGCTTGAAGATATCATTCTTATCATTCTTATCATCACTCTGATGGCGAATCGTGGGCCGTACCAAAAGATAAGTCAGCTGGATCGAGAGCGAATCATGAGAGCGTACAGGAATGGCGACGACTGGAGAGAGCTTGGCAGAATGATGGTCGGCTGCCATCACTGCCACTTCATTCATTCTTAATGTTATGAATTTGTGTTCTGACTTTTGACTGAGGACATATTGTTATCATTCTTTATTGTTATTGTTATGCTATTGCTCCCTATTTCGCTACTGCTGTTGACAGGGCAGGTCAAATACGGCAGTGAGCTGCTATCTTCAAGCTGGAAAAATAGTTCGCAGTTTTTACCAAATTGGTTGCTGCTAGCGGCGGCTGTCTATGGAAAATTGCTGCGGCTGCGTCAGGCTGAGCCGTGGCCAAATTGGTTGCAGTTTTTATCAAATAGAACGTAAAAGGTATATTAAACAAATAGAACAATAGTAATACTAGTAAGCTTAAAATATACCTTAAATTGGGTGGATTGAAAGAATTTATATTGGTAGTGCATAAACAGTATACTTTTTATAAATATGAATCAACATGACAACAGCTAAGCTTATAGCTACACTAGGTACATTAGGCCTAACGAACAATATTTCTGATTGACAATGAAACTGTAATGACAAATGTTTTAGCTCTCAATTTATAAATTAATTAGGGGCACTTACAAACAAACACAAACTGTTTTCTTTTTATTGACAAAAAGTTTACTGTGAAAAAAACTTTGAAACAAAGTATAGTTAGGCCCTAGTAGAGAAATTCAAATATATAGGCCCTATATAGGCCCTATAGATAGCAATTATATACATATAATCAAATAATATAATCACATATAATATAGACATATAACATATAAGATATCATATTTCCAGGCAGCAGCATAAATCATAAACAGTTACATTTTTTATTTAACTAGTAACTTAAATATTTACATCGAAACCTAGAAAACAAAATGTAAATTTTCAATTTAGACTACACTAGAAAGCTTCTAGATATATTTGCAAAATACATGACGCCATAGAGAGAAATAAATTTAAAATTTCCAAACGAAATAAGGTCGATAAACAAATCTTTTTTTGTTTTATAGGACGATTGAAAAGAAAGTCCCTATTTTTTACCTAAATTTAATACTGAATTTATCATTTTTCGTTTGTTATCTTGTGTAAGAGAGAAGTTCTAAGGTGACAATATGAATCACCGGTTTTTTTATTGATGTTGTCGCTTTCCTGGATTTATTGATACAGCCAGCGAGACGACGTACTGAAGAGTTATTGGACAAGACCTATAGACAGTTTGCGTAGGCCCTATCTAGAGTAAATAGTTTCCATTATTGGTGAAATCGGCAATTAACTAATTTCTATAGTGGAAATTTTGCTATAGTCACAAGAATCTTTGTCTATCTGTGTCTATATGATTACTTGTCTAAATTAGCATGTTTAGTAATTTGTCTTTATTTAGCTCTTTATCATTTAAAATTGATCAAAAATCTAATTTATTTGTATCATGCCTATGCTTACATACTAGGTGTAACTTTTTAATCAATTTTATTATCCTTGTAATAGAAGGAAGGTAGCAAAGCACTTATACATGTCAAGACAATATACATTGTCTCACTAAATGTCAAGACAATTGCTATCAAGTTTTTTTTAACTTATTTAAAAAATATCAGCAAAGCTTACAAATTTATTGTTTTAATTTTAATTTTAATTTTAATGAATTTTTATATAATTTCTTATGAATTTTATTTTTAGAAAAAAAGGAAAAGAGAAAAAATTAAATGAAACTACCCTTAATGAAAATTTCAACAACTCATGTTTCCATTCTACCCAGGCATTAGCAACAGGCGATAAAAATGTGTGATCCAAAACAGCGTTGTGCCAAATATGTTGGTCAAGCAAATGGCAATGCAGTAGGATGTCATATCCATCTATTGACATTATACAAAAAACTTTGCCATCTATAATGTAATCTATTTCTTATTAAAGATTTTACCCCTGCCCTACCCATTCTTAACTTTTTATCTAGTCTAGTGTATTTAACTGGTGCTTTTAGACTGATATGTCATGATATGCTAGCCTAAGTCACTAAATTTGAGCTATCTAGCCTATAGGCCTAACACTGTAACACATGACAGTAATTCAAATATATATACATTATATTGCAAAAATTTATAACTGCAAAAATCCGGACTATTTAGCTAGGCCTATTGCTAACATGCCAGTTCCAATTTAGTAAATATAACTATATGTAGTTGTAATGTGTTTATCTCTAATCTATGCATTTAGACCTAATCTTGTTTACTGTATCTTGAGTTCTCAAATTTAGTTTCCAATGAAGTGAATAAAACAAACAGTGCAGAGACAATAGAGATGACCAGAAAATATAAAATAAAACTTAAGTCAAACAGTTCTATGTAGCTAACACAAAATTCAATACAAACTCAAGCCCATAAAGAACTCAAGACTACAAAATTTGTGAAGACACTTTTGAATATAATAGGAACTCTTAATTCCTTAGTGTTTAGGACTTAAGCCCTTCAGAAATTTCAATGCCATGTGAATATTGTGTGGTAGGGTTTTCCCTAGTCTGTTGACTGAGAATGTGACAAGATTTATACTAAAAGCTATATCCATTGCTATGGCAGAGCTCTATTGATTTATTTATAATTCTACTCATTTTTAGACTTTTGCATAGGCCTAGTGGTACTTTATTGAAAAATGATTAGTGTAGCAATGTACCTTTGGTCCAAGTGTTATTGGTTATTTACTTTCCTCTGTTTGTGATGCTAAATTCATAGCTTTGTACATATTTTGGCTAGTAAAATGTATAAATTGCTTATTAACTAATTATATACTTTAAAAGTAAGTCTGAAATTATTATAAATGAAATCATGAGTGCAACAATTATTTGTTGGAATTGTAAACATTTCATATTTAGTTACAAATTTCTTAAAGCAATTAGATAAAAAGATTATATTTTAGTTAAAAATAATTATTTTTTTAAAGTGTTCAGTTGTGGTCTATTGCATTCTTGCTGTTGTGTTTGCACAAACAGCTTAAGCAGTAACCACAAATAAGTTAGTTCTGGTCAAAAAATTGTCTTAAAAGCATGAGTGCCCATGGATACTGGTTAGTGGTTAGTGGTTAGGGTGTTGGACTCACAACTTCAAGGTTGGGGGTTCGAATGCCAACTCCACTGGAACAATTTGTGTCCTTTAGCAAGACACTTAACTCTGCATTGCTTCAGTTCACCCAGCTGTTAAATGGGTACCAGCATCAGCTGGTATAATTGAAGGTAGGTGTGGTGTCCCCCTAGTCCATGGACTGAACAGCTGTACACAGCCTTCAGATGTGCCATGTAATAGCTGCGGCTGTGCTGTCGGCTGCACATCTTACCCAATTGGGGCAGGTGTAATAAATTCTTAATTATTAATTAAGACATGGTCAGAAAAGATATAACTTTTTTACAGAAAGTAAGAAGTTGCTATTCTTTATAGAACATCTCTCATGAAATAATAAATAATTATAAATAACTATAATTGTATGTATATAATAATAGCTATAAAAATCTGGAAGCATTTCCTTATTATTAATTTGATTTGTTGCAAAATGTGCTAAACAGTATTTTTAGTTTAGTTAGTGTTTTTCCACCACGATAAATTAATAGAGTATTTGAATTGTTTCTACAGTTACAAAGGACCAAAGAAAAAAATGCGGCAAAAAGCTCCGACCCGCTCATCGCAAAAGCCGCAGCAGACTCCCAGGCCTGCTCTGGCTCCTCTATCTAGCGGTGGCGCCAGCAGCAGCAGCGGCAATCGGACCAGCTATGGCGCAATGCAGCCTCTATCAAAGTCCACCTTTGCGCCTAAAGTGGTTAGCACACCAGCTGCATCTGCTGCTATTAGCAGACGTGGTGCCTCCGCCGCTGCTAAGCCAACTGCCGCCGATGTGCCAGGATCGCCCAAGTCTCGCCCTCGCCGCCAGTCTCTAGCCGTCGGTTCGTCTAGCCGTCCTGTAGCCGCCGACGCGGCACACAGGCCGAGAATTTCAGCGTCACCTGAAGCTCGAGCTGCAGCTAATTCTCAAGAGAACGAATCATCTCAATCTGAGGCAGAGGTTGCTGCTCGTCGCCCTGTTTCACCCGGTGGTAAAAGTAAACGGCGTTCAATGCCAGTGGCTAGCCAGGTTTGTGTTGAAGCCTTTATGCACCCTTTAAGTGCTTCTTAGATCTTTCTTTTGTTTTCTGGAGTAGACTTCATGCTTCCTTCAGCATGTATTATATCTAGCTACATTGTTTCTGTTAATTAGTCTTTTCTAATGAAGCTTAAAAATAAAACAGCTGTTCGGTGAATAGCAAGTCGTGTGTACTCTTCGTGTCAACTCTTAATATTGTCAGATTTTTCAATTTTCATGTCTGATAAAGAAGTAACAGCACCTACACTTTTCATTCTAGTGTACTGCAGTACTAGTACTGGTGTTTTTGGGCTGGCGAATTCTCTTAAGAATTCAATTACGCATGCTAACACTTCTTAATAATAGTAATAATATATTTGAACTAAGTATGCATGTTGCGCATGCTGCGTAAAATATTTAGCTCTTTTTGTAAACAGTAAAAGGACAGTGGTATGCTTTCACAATATATTAATTTCTCGGTTTTCTGGTAGCAGTTCATTGTACTCTGTGCATTGGCATCGACGTAATAGTGCTACTAAGACTTGCATCTCACCATGTATGGCGATGGATCGGCTGGAAGATCTGGGTTGTAGATTTCCCTCCTTCTAGCACGTATTTCTATTTGTCGAATGCGATTAAATGTTGTATTCAATTTGAATTACTATTGTTTTTCCTTTGCCAGAAGAAGAAAGTGGTTAGCCAACAGCGCCAGAACTCGGCAGTGCAGCGCGATGAGCCAGAGAGAATCAAGCAGCAGCGGCGGCAGCAGCAGCAGCACCGTTCGCATCGGCGCAAGCGGCATATTGAACGAGAAATCTGCTATTTCCAATCTACAACAAATTTTCTAATCCAACGCGCTCCATTTATGCGAATAGTGAGGGAGATTACGGCCAATCTAAAGCACAATGGCCAGCTGTGCGTCTCGCCAGGCGTCGGTGACTCCTGGCAGAGCGCCGCTATAGCCGCCCTCCAGACAATGGCCGAGTCCTATATTGTGCAGATCTTGAGTGACGCTAATAGGCTGTGCAATCATAGGAGCCGAGTCACAGTGTCAAAGGCCGACCTGGTGCTTATCTGCGAGCTTTGCAGTCAGCATGGTCCTTGATTGTGTGTACTTTATGCAGCTACCGCGGATCTGTGTTTATTCTGTTAGTCAAATTGGACGCGGGCAGTGGTAAACTGTAAAAATTTTGCTTTTAAATTAGAATGCGACAGAAAAGCTTATGACGGATTCTATTTGTCTAATTAAATCACACCGAAAACTAATTTGGAATTCTATTTGTCTTCTAGAATTCCGCAGAAAACTAATTAGGGATTTAATTAGTCTATTAGAATTCCACAGAAAACGAATTAGGGATTTAATTAGTCTATTAGAATTCCACAGAAAACTAATTTGGGATTAAATTAGTCTGCTAGAATTCCACAGAAAACTTATTAGGGATTCAATTAGTCTACTAGAATTCCACAGAAAACTAATTAGGGATTCAATTAGTCTATTAGAATTCCACAGAAAACTAATTACGTATTTCAATTAGTCTACTAGAATTCCACAGAAAACTAATTAGGGATTCAATTAGTCTATTAGAATTCCACAGAAAACTAATTACGGATTTCAATTAGTCTACTAGAATTCCACAGAAAACTAATTAGGGATTCAATTAGTCTATTAGAATTCCACAGAAAACTAATTACGGATTTCAATTAGTCTAGTAGATTAGTCTACAGAGAACTAATTACGGGTTCTACTATCGCTTTTTACTATCGAATACTAATACTAAACACTGTATAATTTTTGCTAAATTAACACTAATTACAGTACAGTTACTGTGTTAATCACAGTAATTAACACAGTAATACAAAAGTACAAATTACGATTTTGGTGCTTTTCCGCAATTCTGCAATTACTAATAGCCTTTTTTCAACTATTTTTGTAACCAATATTTTTCAAAAAAATTTGTCTAAAGTGAAGTTGTCAATTTGAAGGCATTTTTTTATCTGGCTAATTAAATACTGCGTTTTATAATATTCAATTTACTAGCTCTCTTTTAAATCTATTTTTGTCCTTTATACAATTATTAATTTTGCGCTGACTATAAACAAGTTTGTAGAAATATTTGCGTTTTCCAAGCTATTAGGCAGCTGCATATGTTTATATTTAATTGTTTTATTGCGCAATATTCATTGCTCGGTTAATTCTCATTTCTGTAAATTAGTTGGTGTCTGCTGATGTATGAACACTTGTTGTGTTATATATTTATGCATAATTAATTAGTTTTTATATTATCCTTAGTCACTATATAATCCCCTGATTCTTCAGTGCTTACTGAATAGTTTTAGTATTCCTTTGTAAGTATTTTAGCTTATTTTATCTTATAGTAAAATGGCCATAGGCATGATATTTTAATTTGTAATACACGGTATTTTACAATGTAATACACGCTTAACTTATCACTTAATAAAAATGAACATTTTTTACTTGATTTTTTTGTCGAAATTAGCGTGGCGTTTTTCAAATACTGTGTACCGCTTTTCAGTCCATGGACTGAGGAGGGCACGACACATGCCCAAATTACTACCTTATTTTGCAGCTGTTTAACAAATAAATACTTCAAATAACGATTAAATGAAATTCAAATTTGCAGAAAATTCCTTCATAGTTATGTTTATAAACTAGAGATATGTGCGACGCCTTGCCGAGCATACCGGAGGACGGCAGCGGCGGTGGTGGCGGGGTTGACAACAGCTGGCAGCTCGACTTCAATGGCGGCGGCTACTATAGCGGCGCCGGCGACTCTAACGGCGGCTACGACGGCGGCGGTTCGGCGGCTGCGGCGGAGCAGCTGATGGTCAACCTGCTGGACGAGCGTGACCGGCTTGTTGACTCGCTGCGCGAATGCCAGGACAAACTAGCCGAGGAACGGCGCTCCGCTGAGACGGCTCGGATGGAGCGGGACCGCATGATGAGACACCTGGAAGCTGGGCTGCCTAAGGTGAGATTGATGTGTGAGACACCTGGAAGCTGGGCTGCCTAAGGTGAGATTGAGCTTGAGACGTTTACGCACACTTGGTTATATGTCAATGAGAGATATTATACATTTAATTTAATCCAAGATCTGGCTGCCAGAGTATTTCAGCTTTAGTCTATGGTCTCAAGGATACCATAGCGGCATTTAATTTGGTGAGCTCGATTTCGCGGGGAGGCCACCCTCTTGAGGGCCAGACTGCAAATCACAGTGAGATTGTGCACTGTCTGACGATGAGAAAGTCAAAGGCCTTACAAAATGCGTACAGTATCTGTGTTCGCGTGTCGCACTCGCCTCTCGCTGGCTGCGGGTCTAGTGTCACCAGATGATGTGCCATTGCCCCACAGCTCTCCTTCAAATAGTATTTTAATATTATTTCATAGTTTCATTTTATATAATGACATGTCAATGACTGTCAAATTTAGTCATTCTTATTAATAACTGTTATAATATACTATATATGTATGAGGTTATAAGAAGTCGTGGCCGTTTGCCTGTTTCTCTTTCTTCACTATGAAGAAAATTCGTAAGCATTTTCCTGTATTTCGTAGCTCTAGGTCCTTAATTAATCACTTCCTTGCCTCTGTAAATGGGTTTTCGTGTTTTGTCTCAGTTTTTGCACTTGACAGAACACTGGTTGGCAATGCAAGCGGAATGCGTATTTGACTAAGCAATTAGGAAACGGTTCACTTTTGCTCAATTATTCAGTCAGCTGTCCACTTTTGCTTTTTATAACTTTTCACCTAGCTTTTTGCAATTTGAAAGAATAAAATATTTAAGACTAACGTCAAGTGAATGTGAGCACACCTTGTTAAAATAGATAATCTATATACATGCCTGTTGCTGTTGATAATCTGTACTCAAAACTACGTAGAAATAGACCATGTTTACTCAAACCTATGTAGAAATAGGTCATCTGTACTCAAAACTATGTATAAATAGATCATCTGTGCTCAAAACTACTTAGAAATAGATTATCTGTACTCAAAACTACGTAGAAATAGGTCATCTGTACTCAAACCTACGTAGAAATAGATCATCTGTACTCAAACCAATGTTGATGGCGATAACTTGTACTCAAGCTGCAGCTTATTAGTTCCCTAACCTATTTAAACCTATAAGTACATAATACCCAAGCCTTTTTTAGATACAAAACTCGTCTGTACTCAAAACGGAGCATTTAAACTGTTCTCGAGTTAAACTGCGCTTATTTCTTTACCCATTGTTCACACCCGTTCGTCCAGGACGCTGTTGGTTTGGCCAAGGAGGTAACGCAGCTGCGCGAACAGCTTCAAGAGCGCGACGAAGAGGTCGCCGAGTTGAAGGCCGAACGCAGCAACACCCGGCTGCTGCTAGAGCACCTAGAGACGCTGGTTGCTAGGCACGAGAGATCGCTTCGAATGACAGTTGTAAAACGTCAGACGGCCTCGCCTGCTGGTGTCAGCTCAGAGGTGGAAGTGTTAAAAGCGCTCAAGAGCCTGTTTGAGCACCATAAGGCGTTGGATGAGAAGGTGAGCTGAAAACTGTCTAACTCTAGGCGTGATAACTAAATTTTGTATACCAGGGTATGATTTTTATGACAAGAATGATTCTCATTATAAGGTCTCATATTTTTGCATGTAATTAAAACTATTGTAGCTGTAGAATTGGTGCTAGCTTCAGTTTGTTCAGCTGTAGAATTGGTACTAGCTTCAGTTTGTTCAGCTGTAGAATTGGTACTAGCTTCAGTTTGTTCAGCTGTAGAATTGGTACTAGCTTCAGTTTGTTCAGCTGTAGAATTGGTGCTAGCTTCAGTTTGTTCAGCTGTAGAATTGGTACTAGCTTCAGTTTGTACAGCTGTATAATTGGTAATAGCTTCAGTTCATCCAGCTGTATAATTGGTAATAGCTTCAGTTTTTACAGCTGTAGAATTGGTACTAGCTTCAGTTTGTTCAGCTGTAGAATTGGTACTAGCTTCAGTTTGTACAGCTGTAGAATTGGTACTAGCTTCAGTTTGTTCAGCTGTAGAATTGGTACTAGCTTCAGTTTGTACAGCTGTATAATTGGTACTAGCTTCAGTTTGTACAGCTGTATAATTAGCACTAGCTTCAGTTCATCCAGCTGTATAATTGGTAATAGCTTCAGTTTGTTCAGCTGTAGAATTGGTACTAGCTTCAGTTTGTACAGCTGTATAATTAGCACTAGCTTCAGTTCATCCAGCCGTATAATTGGTAATAGCTTCAGTTCATCCAGCCGTATAATTGGTAATAGCTTCAGTTCATCCAGCTGTATAATTGGTAATAGCTTCAGTTTGTACAGCTGTAGAATTGGTAATAGCTTCAGTTTTTACAGCTGTATAATTGGTACTAGCTTCAGTTTGTACAGCTGTATAATTGGTACTAGCTTCAGTTCATCCAGCTGTATAATTGGTAATAGCTTCAGTTTGTTCAGCTGTAGAATTGGTACTAGCTTCAGTTTGTACAGCTGTATAATTAGCACTAGCTTCAGTTCATCCAGCCGTATAATTGGTAATAGCTTCAGTTCATCCAGCTGTATAATTGGTAATAGCTTCAGTTTGTTCAGCTGTAGAATTGGTACTAGCTTCAGTTTGTACAGCTGTATAATTAGCACTAGCTTCAGTTCATCCAGCCGTATAATTGGTAATAGCTTCAGTTCATCCAGCCGTATAATTGGTAATAGCTTCAGTTCATCCAGCTGTATAATTGGTAATAGCTTCAGTTTGTACAGCTGTAGAATTGGTAATAGCTTCAGTTTTTACAGCTGTATAATTGGTACTAGCTTCAGTTTGTACAGCTGTATAATTGGTACTAGCTTCAGTTTGTACAGCTGTATAATTAGCACTAGCTTCAGTTCATCCAGCCGTATAATTGGTAATAGCTTCAGTTCATCCAGCTGTATAATTGGTAATAGCTTCAGTTTGTTCAGCTGTAGAATTGGTACTAGCTTCAGTTTGTTCAGCTGTAGAATTGGTACTAGCTTCAGTTTGTACAGCTGTATAATTGGTACTAGCTTCAGTTTGTACAGCTGTATAATTGGTAATAGCTTCAGTTTGTACAGCTGTATAATTAGCACTAGCTTCAGTTCATCCAGCCGTATAATTGGTAATAGCTTCAGTTTTTACAGCTGTAGAATTGGTACTGGCTTCAGTTTGTACAGCTGTAGAATTGGTACTAGATTCAGTTCATCCAGCTGTAGAATTGGTACTAGATTCAGTTCATCCAGCTGTAGAATTGGTACTAGATTCAGTTCATCCAGCTGTAGAATTGGTACTGGCTTCAGTTTGTACAGCTGTAGAATTGGTACTGGCTTCAGTTCATTCAGCTGTAGAGTTGGTACTAGATTCAGTTCATCCAGCTGTAGAATTGGTACTAGATTCAGTTCATCCAGCTGTAGAATTGGTACTAGCTTCAGTTTGTACAGCTGTAGAATTGGTACTGGTTTCAGTTTGTACAGCTGTAGAATTGGTACTGGCTTTAGTTCATTCAGCTGTAGAGTTGGTACTAGCTTCAGTTCATCCAGCTGTAGAATTGGTAATAGCTTCAGTTCATCCAGCTGTATAATTGGTACTGGTTTCAGTTCATTCAGCTGTAGATTTGGTACTGGCTTTAGTTCATTCAGCTGTAGAGTTGGTACTAGATTCAGTTCATCCAGCTGTAGAATTGGTACTAGCTTCAGTTTGTACAGCTGTAGAATTGGTACTGGCTTCAGTTCATGTGTACTGAACACAACCGGGTTAGTTGTAGTTACAAATCTCTTAGTTGCAAAAAAGTTTAAATCCATGACTTTGCAGGTCAAGGAGAAGTTGCGCGTAGCTTTGGACCGAGCTAACCGGGCTGAGAATGAGCTGGCCCTTGCCAATCAGGATCTGATTAGGCTCAGGGCGGTACACGCGGATGACAGCGGCAGCAGGCGTCAGACTGTTGATCAGCAACAGCAGGCGACTGCGGCAGCTGCTGCTGCATCGGCCGAGTCAGCGAGGCGACTGCGCGAAGCCGACGAAGCTCTCCAGCTGGCGCAGGGCGAGGCGACGCGAGCCAATCAACGCGCCGAACGATTGCAACGCGAGGCGGCGGATTTGGAGGCGACCAGACGAGAGGCGGAGGAGCGCGCCGCTGCTCAGGAGCAGAAGTGCTTGGCAGCCAGGTGAGGATTAGTTTATGCGAGGCTTTGCCTTTATATAATTATATAATCTCTGGTAGTTTCGTTCTGCCTATTATCCTTTATAAGTTTACGACGAGAGTAATATTGCAAATTTTCCCCTTCAGTTAGCAAATTTCACACCTGCTTATTTGCAGTATTGTAGACTACTGTGCAGTAGTGCAGTACGCATTTATGCTTCAAAAGCGAATGAAAATATGATTAGTAAACAAGAAAATCGGAACTCGCTAATGTCCAGACGCGAAGCCGAGACCGCTCAGGAGCGCTGCGATCGTCTGGAAGAGCAGGCCGCTGCGCGAGAGAGCGCCCTTCGCTCCGCCGAGGCCCGACTCCGGTTAGCTCGCGAGCAGACCGCCGAAGACGGCGCTGTCGAGCTGGTTGAGGCGCGCGCCGAACTAGCCGAAGCTTGCGCCGAATTGGCGCGCTTTCGTGAACGCGAGCGGCTGCACGACGAGCACGAAGGCCGGCTATCCGCCACAGTCGACCAGCTGCTAACGGAAAGCAATGCCCGACTGCAGCAGCATCTGGAGGAGCGAATGGCCGCCCTGGACGAGCGCGGCCGCATTGTTGCCGACCTGGAAGCCGCCAGACGCGAACTGGAATCGGCCGAAGCCGAGCGCGGACGCCTGGCAGCCGAGAATGCCAGGTTAGTAGCCGAGGTTCAACAGCTGCGAGAGTCCGCCGCCGAAGCTGAAGCCGCTGCGGCTTCGGCAGCCGAGGAGGCGGCCGACTTGGCCGACCGTCTAGCTGACGAACAGGAGCAGCGCCGGGTGCTGCAGAAGGTGCAACAGGTGAGTTAGGATGATAATTTTGACAGTTGCGGGTGTTAATTGCGCTACTAAAGCTCGAATTTTTCTTATCTATATTCGCCGATATAACTGTATGTCAGGCTCGAGAACAGGAATATGCAGCCGCTGCTCAAGCTGCTGCTGCCGCTGCTGCATCATCCGCATACTCAATGCATCAGCAGCCAACCCCGCCACCGCATCCATCAATGATTAATGGCTATGGTGGACTTAGCAACGGCGCTAACTGCAGCGCAATGGACTATGCTAATCATTTGGTCTACTCAGACTCCATTGATGATGATTGGGTGTGTGTGCCTGTACTGCTGCAGCCGCTGCTGCTACTTTAGTGTTTTGTTTTTGTTACTTTTATTGTTGTCTTTCCACTTGTACTCTTTTTATGCTGGTATTTCAAAACACTTGCTAATTTTCTGGACTGACGGATGGACTGACAGACAGACAGACAGGCTGTGAGACAGACAGACAAAACAGAGAGACAGACAAAACAGACAGACCGACAGGCAGACACAATTACAGACCGACAGACAGACAGACAGGCTGAGAGACAGACTGACAAAACAGACAGACCGATAGGCAGAGACAATTTCAGACCGACAGACAGACCGACAGGCAGAGAGACAGACTGACAAAACAGACAGACCGATAGGCAGACACAATTTCAGACCGACAGACAGACAGACAGACAGACAGACAGACAGACAGACAGACAGACAGACAGGCAGGAAAAAAGAGAGCTTATACATTCAGCTGTCCATCGTTCTAAACTCACATTCAGACTCACATTGAATGCTTTCTTTAATGTTATGGAGCTCTTGAAATGCGTCCATTGTTTGTAGTTGACGCTACCTGACTAGCACATTGCGCTATTATTCACCTGTTACTAACCGAGAATGCACTTGTCTGCCCTCTTTTTGTTGTCCTTCCTATTAGTGGCTATTTATCAATGTTTTATTCCGTTTTTCTTCGCAGACAAGCTTTTAATTGCTTGAATTTACACCTTCAGGCATTCGATCCGGTGCATCCGGCTCCGCCGCGGCCAACACCGCAGCCTCAGCAGCAGCAGCAGCCGCCGCCGCACTCGGAGGCGCAATCACTGGCTCTAGTTATTCAACAGCAGCTAGATGCCATCAATAACGAGATTCGACTCATCCAAGAAGAGAAGGACTCAGCTGAGCAACGAGCCGAAGAATTACAATCCCGCGTTGGCAGCGCCTCTAATCTAGTTGTGGCTCCGTCGGCATGGCAACAGCATCGGTATCAGCAGCAGCAACAGTTAGGTGGCAGTCCCCCAACCAGCGGTCGTAGCACACCGGCCGGCTACTCGGTGAGTATGAGTCATAGATTGAGTTATCAAAATCCATTTTAAAAATATGCAATTCACATAATTTTTAAATGAGTCATTCTTATCCTTCTAATCAAATGAGTCATCCCCATCCTTCTTATCGAGTGAATCATCCCCATCCTTCTTAACGAATGAGTCAATCATATCCTTCTCATCGAGTGAGTCACTCACATTCTTTTTTAATGAGTCATCTACATCCTTGTTTTTGAATGAGTCATCCTCATCCTTCTCATCAAATGAGTCATTCACATCCTTTTTGAATGCGTCTTTTACATCCTTCTCATTAAATGTGAAGTAACCCGCTTGCTGTTATTACTTTTTTTTCACTAAATTGTAAAAAAATCTATAATCTATTTCCTTATTATTAAAATCACCCAATTAAACTTAAGTTTAGCTGCAGATTTAACTTTGATTCTAGCTTTGTCAATCTTATTTTTTAGTTCTATTTCTTAAACAATTTTGGATCAATACTCGCACTCAAATTGTTCGTTCGCTGTCATTTTGGGTGTGACGTAATGAAAACTTCGTTGATCCCCTCGTTAGCGCTTGATGCCGCGCCATGCTAGCTGGCATCGGCCTAAACAGCATCTGTTGTCAACATCTACACCGCATCTGGCTGGAGAATCGCTATTTCTCAGTCACTGGCAGGTACAATATGGAACTAGAAAGAATATGTATTTAGTATTGGTTTTTGCATGCTAAGTGAGACTTTTTTCAAGCAATCTGAGACTGAATAGCAAAAACACTATTGTCTATGGCCACCCCTCGCAGCAGCCCAGCTTTTTGGGCGCGCCTTGCAAGCAAAGTGAGAAATTTTTGAACGCCAAGTGAGAACCATATTTAAAACAAAGGGGTGGTTTTACGAAATTACAAAATGATGTACTGTCGGAAACGATATGGAATTTGGAAAAGGATACGCAGGAACACAACAAAACAAGCGGTGCAAAAATTGTTGATAATGTTATAAGCGTTCAAATAAAGGGTTGCATGTTGATACACTGAGCAAACTTTCGAGTGCAGTGGAGCTCCCAGCCTGCGATCTTGTGCGGAGTAATGACATGCAGCGATTCTCTTCCAAGCCGATCCGTCAGCATGTATCGTCAATCATCTCGTGTCATGCCTGGTGGGCAAACGTTTTCCTCAGCCACGATTGCGGGCTCTACAAGGCGACGCTTGATCTCACTCTTAAGAGCGCTGTGCGCCATCTCCACGGGATTCAAAAACGGCGAGTACGCCGGTAAAATTTGCAGACGAATGAGATCCTCAAACTCCTCAGGTATCTCAATCACTTAGTGAAAATTTGGACCAACGAAAATGAGAATAACTCGTCTGCCAGGAGCATCGGCCTGTATGATGTTAGCTAGTTCCAAAATAAACTGATGAAATCTCTCTCGTGTCTGACCACCTCGCTGCAGCGTACAGTGGACAAGACCCAGGTCAGATGACACTGCCAAGCACATCGTCATGTTGGGACCCCTCTGCGTTACCACCGTTCGTCGCACAGGCTGGCCAACTCTTGCTCGACCCTGCGTCCTTCTCGTCCATAGGTTGTAGCCAGTCTCATCGATAAACACAGCCAGGTCATTCACAGGCAGTCCCGTCATCATCATAGCATAGTCACGCCTCGCTTGTATCACATCCTGGGTATTCGCAGCAAGCCTCACGTCGGCATCCTTGGTGGCGACTTTCAGTGAGATAAGCATGGAGTTCATCGCTCTAGCAATGGTGGATTCAGAGATAGCCGGCTTTTGTAGCAACTCCAAAGTCAGTTTTCTCTGCACATCCGTCAGAGTAACATAGGGATTTCGCTCAACTATCTGCTCAACGGCATTCCGCATTTCAGCATCCAATTTTGTTGACCCCGGCTTGCGGTCACCGCGTTGCAAAGCATGGATCTGACCAGTAGCTGCGTAGCGACTCCATATCCGATAGGCCGTCTTCTTGTTCAGATTAAGGATTTTGGACGCAGTCGAAATTGAGTAACCATCTTCGATGACATTGACCAGGGGCTCTCTATCCTCGTTGCTTGTTAAACGCAGTTGATTTGCCATAGCCCAGTCTTTGTTTTCAATATGGTTCTCACTCAGCTTTAAAAAATTTCTTACTTTGCTTGCAAGGCGCGCCCAAAAAGCTGGGCTGCAGCGAGTGGTGGCCATAGACAATAGTGATTTTGCCATTCAGTCTCAGATTGCATGAAAAAAGTCTCACCTAGCATGCAAAAACCAATATTATAAAATTTAGGATAAAGTAGAGATCGTCTACTCACTAGTAGACACTAAAGATTATGTGACGCGAAAAAATATTTTTGTTCCTAAAAAGTATATATTTTTACTATTTAATGTTGTTTTAGTTTTTCTTTCATTTCTGTAGCTAAATAGTTTATTTTTTATTCCTGTCAGCAATTGATAGCATGCCCTCTATACTTGTCTTCTTATTCTGATGCCATACCTTGAATTTTTGTAAAATTCCACCATCTAAGGATCAATATGTTCCACTCTTTATGATAAACTAACTTTCAAAGCCTTAGTGCTTTAGTCCACGAAATGGTAAAATTTTGTTATTTCTGTCTATTTTCTATTCTACGCTCGTAAACAATTAAAATTTAGAATTTTATTGATAAAATATTGTTTAGTTTATGATAAACTAGTTGATATATTTAAACTGTTTCCTGTACGTTGTTTATACATAATCTCTTAGTAGTATTCACCTAATATTGTGCGTAAGCCTTTCCTTTGCGACTGATTTAGGTTTCGAAACTCGAAACTTTGTCTTTCCAGACAATCTTCTATTAAAACTCCATCTCCTTAATTATCCTTCCCGGATTTCTAAAATTTAGGGTCGCCCATCATCTACTCTGCCCCAGCAGCAGCAGCAGCTAGCAGAATCACCTCCGACCACGCCAAGATCAGTGAGGCTTGAACGAGTGGCCAGGGCCCTAGCTAAGGCTCATGAGTAAGTTTAAATGATCTTGTTTAGTAAATTTAAATTACTCGGTTATTTTATTGATTTTATAGTATGGTTTTATTGCTGTGAGCCACCCTAGAGTGATTCACTGTTTGTCATTCTACAGTAATTCACTGTTTGTCATTCTAGAGTGATTCACTGTTTGTCATTCTACAGTAATTCACTGTTTGTCATTCTAGAGTGATTCACTGTTTGTTATTCTACAGTGATTCACTGTTTGTCATTCTAGAGTGATTCACAGTTTGTCATTCTACAGTGATTCACTGTTTGTCATTCTAGAGTGATTCACTGTTTGTCATTCTACAGTGATTCACTGTTTGTCATTCTACAGTAATTCACTGTTTGTCATTCTAGAGTGATTCACTGTTTGTTATTCTACAGTGATTCACTGTTTGTCATTCTAGAGTGATTCACAGTTTGTCATTCTACAGTGATTCACTGTTTGTCATTCTAGAGTGATTCACTGTTTGTCATTCTACAGTGATTCACTGTTTGTCATTCTAGAGTGAGTCACTGTTTGTCATTCTAGAGTGAGTCACTGTTTGTCATTCTACAGTGATTCACTGTTTGTCATTCTAGAGTGATTCACTGTTTGTTATTCTAGAGTGATTCACTGTTTGTCATTCTAGAGTGAGTCACTGTTTGTCATTCTACAGTGATTCACTGTTTGTCATTCTACAGTAATTCACTGTTTGTCATTCTAGAGTGATTCACTGTTTGTCATTCTACAGTGATTCACTGTTTGTCATTCTAGAGTGATTCACTGTTTGTCATTCTACAGTGATTCACTGTTTGTCATTCTAGAGTGATTCACTGTTTGTCATTCTACAGTGATTCACTGTTTGTCATTCTAGAGTGATTCACTGTTTGTCATTCTACAGTGATTCACTGTTTGTCATTCTAGAGTGATTCACTGTTTGTCATTCTAGAGTGATTCACTGTTTGTCATTCTAGAGTGAGTCACTGTTTGTCATTCTAGAGTGAGTCACTGTTTGTCATTCTAGAGTGAGTCACTGTTTGTCATTCTACAGTGATTCACTGTTTGTCATTCTAGAGTGATTCACTGTTTGTTATTCTAGAGTGATTCACTGTTTGTCATTCTAGAGTGAGTCACTGTTTGTCATTCTACAGTGATTCACTGTTTGTCATTCTACAGTAATTCACTGTTTGTCATTCTAGAGTGATTCACTGTTTGTTATTCTACAGTGATTCACTGTTTGTCATTCTAGAGTGATTCACAGTTTGTCATTCTACAGTGATTCACTGTTTGTCATTCTAGAGTGATTCACTGTTTGTCATTCTACAGTGATTCACTGTTTGTCATTCTAGAGTGAGTCACTGTTTGTCATTCTAGAGTGATTCACTGTTTGTCATTCTACAGTGATTCACTGTTTGTCATTCTACAGTGATTCACTGTTTGTCATTCTACAGTGATTCACTGTTTGTCATTCTAGAGTGATTCACTGTTTGTCATTCTAGAGTGATTCACTGTTTGTCATTCTAGAGTAATTCACTGTTTGTCATTCTAGAGTGATTCACTGTTTGTTATTCTACAGTGATTCACTGTTTGTCATTCTAGAGTGATTCACAGTTTGTCATTCTACAGTGATTCACTGTTTGTCATTCTAGAGTGATTCACTGTTTGTCATTCTACAGTGATTCACTGTTTGTCATTCTAGAGTGAGTCACTGTTTGTCATTCTAGAGTGAGTCACTGTTTGTCATTCTAGAGTGAGTCACTGTTTGTCATTCTACAGTGATTCACTGTTTGTCATTCTAGAGTGATTCACTGTTTGTTATTCTAGAGTGATTCACTGTTTGTCATTATAGAGTGATTCACTGTTTGTCATTCTAGAGTGATTCACTGTTTGTCATTCTAGAGTGATTCACTCTAATAATTTTATGACTTCATTTTAAGTGCGTATTTATTTAACCGCCCACTCTGCCCTTTTTGAAAGTTCCCCAACCTTTGTCAATGGCAACTCAAGGAAAACTTTTCTGAAACCGTCGTGTCGACCACCGCCGTTGAAGCTGAATTCTACTGCACCTAATACTACTGCTGCATCTGGCGGCTTATTAGTAGTATACGAAGAAGTAGATAGCGGATCTGGTCAGGCTGAGAACAAAAGTCCACTGTTAGTTCTCACAGCCAGCGAAGATCTTAGGTCTTGTTTCTGATTGTTTTTTTCAATAGTTTTTTTTGTTTTTTTTCATACATTGAGACATGAAATGCTTGTGTGGCCTTTGTTTTTGAGTGTACAACAATAATACTTGCATGGTGTTTGTCTGTTTAACAAGTCGGTCAATTTGATAAGGAAATTAACAATAAATCGATGATTTTTTATCACGTTCCATTCTGAATTGCCTTTATGTGAATATTGTGAATCTTGACTGTTTTGTCATACTGTGGGCAAAGGTTTTGTGCATTACATTATTACGAACTTTGCATGGGACTTACTTTGCGCACGGCGTTGGATATCTTTCAGTCTGCTTCCCCTTGTCCTTCAGGCTCTTTCCCCTTATCCTTCAGGCTGTTTCCCCTTACCCTTCAGGCTGTTTCCCCTTGTCCTTCAGGCTGCTTTACCTTATCCTTCAGGCTGCTTCCCCTTGTCCTTCAGGCTCTTTCCCCTTATCCTTCAGGCTGTTTCCCCTTACCCTTCAGGCTCTTTCCCCTTATCCTTCAGGCTCTTTCCCCTTATCCTTCAGGCTGTTTCCCCTTATCCTTCAGGCTGTTTCCCCTTGTCCTTCAGGCTCTTTCCCCTTATCCTTCAGGCTCTTTCCCCTTACCCTTCAGGCAGTTTCCCCTTGTCCTTCAAGCTCTTTCCCCTTATCCTTCAGGCTCTTTCCCCTTATCTTTCAGGCTCTTTCCCCTTATCCTTCAGGCTGTTTCCCCTTATCCTTCAGGCTGTTTCCCCTTATCCTTCAGGCTGTTTCCACTTGTCCTTCAGGCTGCTTTACCTTATCCTTCAGGCTGCTTCCCCTTGTCCTTCAGGTTGCTAGCCCTTATCCTTCCCTTATCCTTCAGGCTGCTAGCCCTTATCCTTCCCTTATCCTTCAGGCTGCTTCCCCTTATCCTTCAGGCTGCTAGCCCTTATCCTTCAAGCTGCTTCCCCTAATCCTTCAGGCTGCTTCCCCTTATCCTTCAGGCTGCTTCCCCTTATTTTTCAGGCTGCTAGCCCTTATCCTTCCCTTATCCTTCTGGCTGCTAGCCCTTTATCCTTCCCTTATCCTTCAGGCTGCTTCCCGTTATCCTTCAGGCTGCTTCCCCTTATTCTTCAGGCTGCTAGCCCTTATCCTTCAGGCTGCTTCCCCTTATCCTTCAGGCTGCTTCCCCTTATCCTTCAGGCTGCTACCACTTCTAAGTTAAACAGTTTTTCCTTGTATTATCGTATCGAAATCGTATTCGATACAATACAATACATTTTGATCTAAAGTAACTAATTCCTCAACTGATGAGTGTAAAAAATAGTTTTTTCGCTACATATCGGACTCGCCTCTCTCTTCTCCATTATAGATCGCCGGAGATCGCCATCGGCTCTTCGCCGAACTCGTCTCCGAACTCAGGCGGCAGTCGCGACTCCCTCAACGTCACCACTAGTAACGCTTCTAATAACAATAATAGTAATAACAGTTACAGTAATTATATGTACGGCGGCAGTAACTCTTCCGCGTCGCCGCAACTCTCTGCCACTCTGGGCGGCGGCAGCGCCGGAGCGAAGAAGAAGTCCCGCCTCGGTGGCACTCTTGGTAGAATATTTCGAAGACCTGACTCGCCGCAGCCGCCTAGATCGCGCACCCTGGGTATGGACAGGATTATACTCGCTTCATTTAGGTCTCCTACCTGATCCCTAAAGGCCAAAAAAGTACAAACCTATCATATCCTCGCGATTCATAAAAGTACAAACCTCTCATATCCCCATGATTCATAAAATTACAAACCTATCATACCCCCATGATTCATAAAAGTACAAACCTCTCATATCTCCATGATTCATAAAAGTACAAACCTCTCATATCTCCATGATTCATAAAAGTACAAGCCTCTCATATCCCCATGATTCATAAAAGTACAAACCTATCAAATCCTCGCGATTCATAAAAGTACAAACTTCTCATATCCCCATGATTCATAAAAGTACAAACCTCTCATATCTCCATGATTCATAAAAGTACAAGCCTCTCATATCCCCATGATTCATAAAAGTACAAACCTATCATATCCTCGCGATTCATAAAAGTACAAACCTATCATACCCCCATGATTCATAAAAGTACAAGCCTCTCATATCTCCATGATTCATAAAAGTACAAGCCTCTCATATCCCCATGATTCATAAAAGTACAAACCTATCATATCCTCGCGATTCATAAAAGTACAAACTTCCCAGATAAAAGTTTCCCAATCGTCCAATCGTATTGCTCGCATTGCATGGACTTGAATCTCCGCAGATGGCTCCTCTCGCTACGATGCCAGATTCCCGGACGACACCATGACCTCCAGCGGGCACAGCTTCTTCGGCGGAGATCAGGAGAGGCTGCGTAGGAAAAAGTGAGGATAAAATGGGGGAACATTTTTTTTTGTTATTGCGGATCTACGGCTCGTAGATAAGCCATCTAAAGCTTTCCACCCACCTCGCCACCTCTCAAATTTCCTTAAAGAGAAGACCTCCTGGATCAGGCCATGCGAGACCGAGTCAGCTTCAGCCAGTGGACTGGGCCAACAGTGGTGGCCTGGCTGGAGCTGTGGGTCGGCATGCCCGACTGGTACGTGGCCGCCTGTCGGGCCAATGTCAAGTCTGGCGCCATCATGGCCAGCTTATCCGATCAGGATATTCAAAGAGAATTGGGCATTTCCAATCCTTTGCACCGATTGAAGCTCCGGCTAGCAGTTCAGGAGATGCTGGACTGGACGGCCGGTCAGGGGGGCGGCTCCTGTCCCAGCCTGGTCTGCGGCCGCATGGGCCACGACTGGGTTGGCAACGTGTGGCTGCCCGGCCTTGGCCTCGGCCAGTACAGATCTGCCTTCATGGACTGCCTAGTCGATGCCAGAATGCTGCCGCGTCTAGGCAAGAAGGAGCTCCGAGGTCATCTGCGAATGTCCGACTCTGGGCATCGGCGGTCGCTGTCCTGCGGCCTGCGCGCCCTGGAACTGGTCGGCTTCGATAGGCAGGCTCTGGAGGATAGGCAGGAGGCGTGTGCCACGGTTGACAAGGGTGAGCTGAACATTTTGGAGCAACATTTAGGCTGCTCAATTCCTTGCGTATTCTAATTGGTCATTGAGGGGTTGAGTGGCAGTGCAGTCTAACGCGTTCGCCTCTCGCGCCAAGGTTCCTGAGTTCGATTCCGCGGCGAGGCCACATTTATTTTGGGACGCAGCCGCGTAGAGAAGGCTTAGGGGCTTGTCTTGCAATTTACGCCCTTCAAGGCCAATCTCCATGGCACAGTGAGAGTGTACACTGCCTGACGATGAGAAATTCAGGGCAGATGTAAACACCTGTGTGATTGTGTGCCTGCGTACGTATCCGTGTGCGTGTGTGCTCAGGAGTCGGCGAAATGAGCAGAATTGTGCTCGTTGACTTGTCTAGTGGCTCGTTGACCTTGGCTTCCGGGTCATCGGGTGGGTCATTGACCTTCTCTCCTGGGTCATCTCGTTTGTCATTGCTTCCAGTTGATTTCTACTTTTCAATTCATCCGCTTCCCCCTCCGCCCGCAGACCTCCTGGTCTGGTCAAACGAACGCCTTCAGCGCTGGCTTCGCAGCCTCGGCCTTCTGCGCGAGGACGGCTCGTCTGCATCGGCTTCAGCAGCAGCTCGTTCACTTCGCGAGTCCGGCTTCCACGGCGCCCTGCTGGTGCTGGATCCGACAGCCAGGGCCGGCCTGGCCCAGACTATGCAACAGTTTGCTCCCGGCTCTTCTTCCTCGTCCTCATCCTCCTCTTCATCGCCTTCCTTGGCTGCCGGTTCGCGAGGTCGCGCCCTCCTGGATCAGAGCCTGGCGCAGCTGGTGGCCGAAGCTGAGGCCTCCATCGCCGCCGCAGTTTCGACAGAAGCCATTGGACGGCGATTTTCCAGCCCGGAGTCTGGATAACGGCTGGGGCAGTCTCCATCTCAGAAGAAACTCTAGAATATTCCTGAAGGCTTGATAAGATGTTTTATAATTTTTTTTCGCTTAATTTTGGAATTTATGCTCTTACCTGGGTGGGATTTTCAAAGAGGGATTTTCAAATGGGGATTTTTAGGATCCATCCCGATTGGGGTTTTTTCCTTTTATGTTTGGATTTTTCCCACACTGATGGGACTTTTCCCATCCGTGTTGGGATTCTTCCCATTTATGTTGGGATTCTTCCCATCCGTGTTGGGATTCTTCCCGTACGTGTTGGGATTCTTCCCATAAATGTTGGAATTTTTGCCATCTTGATAAAATATATTTTTCCAATCACATCCCGATAGGACTTTTCCCAGACATCGTGGGATTTTTCCCATCGTAATGGGATTCTACCCATCTTGATAATCTCATTAAGTCCTGATAGGAATTTTCCCATCCACGTTACGATTTTCCCATGCTGGTTGGATTTCAACCATTTTTCTCGGATATTGATGGGATTTAGCGATATTTGGGATAATTCACATCCCCAGAAATTAAGTGTAGTTATTGGGTATCCTGGATAAGCTAGGTAATAAAATATTTCCCCGACTGTACTGTTGCCTTGTCGGGATTTCAGCGGAAATTCAAGGGTGTGTCTTGTTGTTTTCTCTTCTTCAGTTATCTGAAGCAACGCTTTCATATATTTTAGTATCTTCCTGTTCTGCTGTTATGGAATATCGTTTGTTCTATTACAACCAACGATCAATCAATCAATCAATCAATCAATCAATCAACCGTTTTGTGTCAATTGTGTGTTAGCCTTTTTTGTAAAAAAAACAGTACACTGAGTTGGAATACTTGGCTACTGCATTGTGCGCGTCAGTAGTACTAGACACATATTGTTTTCATTTTCTGGTTTTTTATTGTTATTTCTTCAATGCCTGTTTTGCATGGCCATTGCTGCTAGTAGTATAAACCATATTTGGATATTTATATTTATTTATTCTTGATATCTGATGACGGTATTGATTATACTTTATAGCATAGCTTCTTATGCTTATTTATGTACATATGTACTTGTACTCATAGCGTCCTGTTCAAATTTCCTATACATATTGCTTGTCCATCTAACACTGCTTATGTTCAGATTCAATGGTCTACCCAGTATTTGGTTCATTGTTGATTTGATAATTTTTTCTACCATTTTTAGCATCCGTTTTTTGTTTCTTAACAACACATTTTGTGCATTCGTTTGCAAACAGAAAAAAATCACACATGCTGCCGACGTACTTAGTTTGTACATTTTTTAAAATAAATGTTGCTTTTAGCTAGATTTAATAATCTTGATTTTTACCTCAAAGTCGTACAAAATTTTACATCAGTTCGTTTTATTTTTTTTCAGATTTCAAATTTTCAATCGCGCTACTTTCAGTAGGATATTTAGGCCCGACTGCGCCATCTTGCTAGCACTAATACTTAATTCTGCGTAATTTTACAGCAGAAAAATATTGAACATTTCTAAAACAGGAGCATTTTTAACGGCGAAGCGGGAATACTGAAATTGGTACATTAGCTGACTACACACTTTCTATTACCTAACTTTATTTATTTATAGTAGCAGGGAACAAAACAGGTGTCGCTCCATGCTGTTCAATTCATCTGGATTTAGTTTGCAACACCGTTGCTTACACCGGCCTCGATTACTGTGTTTTAAGATGCGGAATATCAAGGAAGGAAGTGTCTAGTTTACAAGTGTACAAGTTTATCAGTGTGTAGTGCAGCAGAATCTTCCCAAATTCAATATTTGCAGAATTAACAGCCTGTGAAATACTTTCTTAGCAAATAAATAGAAAAAATCGAAGAAGAAAACCTTACTTCCTACCAAATTAGTTCCTCTTATATCTGTGTAGAGCCATATTCTGTTATTATTTTTCTCATTCTAATAGGATTTGAACAATCCTGAGCTGGGTTCTGAACCATCTTGACGGGATTCTAGTCATCCTGATGGGATCTGAACCATCTTGACGGGATTCTAGTCATCCTGGTCGGATCTGAACCATCTTGACGGGATTCTAGTCATCCTGGTCGGATCTGAACCATCTTGACGGGATTCTAGTCATCCTGATGGGATCTGAACCATCTTGACGGGATTCTAGTCATCCTGATGGGATCTGAACCATCTTGACGGGATTCTAGTCATCCTGATGGGATCTGAACCATCTTGACGGGATTCTAGTCATCCTGATGGGATCTGAACCATCTTGACGGGATTCTAGTCATCCTGATGGGATCTGAACCATCTTGACGGTATTCTAGTCATCCTGATGGGATCTGAACCATCTTGACGGGATTCTAGTCATCCTGATGGGATTTGAACCATCTTGACGGGATTCTAGTCATCCTGATGGGATCTGAACCATCTTGACGGGATTCTAGTCATCCTGATGGGATCTGAACCATCTTGACGGGATTCTAGTCATCCTGATGGGATCTGAACCATCTTGACGGGATTCTAGTCATCCTGATGGGATCTGAACCATCTTGACGGGATTCTAGTCATCCTGATGGGATCTGAACCATCTTGACGGGATTCTAGTCATTCTGATGGGATTTGAACCATCTTGACGGTATTCTAATCATCTTGATGGGATTCTAATCATCTTGACGGGATTTTAATCATCCTGATGGGATTTTTCACGAATCGCATCCTCGTCGATTATTCCGATTCTTCTTGAATTTTTCCTATGTTGTTGGAAATTTTCCTAGCGCTAATCATCTGAAATATTTTCATGTCCTTGTGATCTTATCTGCTTGTTTAAGGGCTTTCAATAATTAATTATGCATTAACAAAGTTATAGCAAAAGCTGCTACCGTCTTCTTGGGATATTGTACTTCTAATCTTCCTATAACCAATTAGAGATGGTTAATTATGAGATTTGTAGACAGAAATATGCTATATTTGTCCTTTTTATACCATGCAGATTTACTGAGACCACAGCTAACAAAAACTATGGCCTGCTTACATGAGTCGTGACTGAGCAACCTGCCTGTGAAATACATGCTGGCCGATAGTATAGAATTCGAAGCCAAAGCAGCGTGATAATCAAACAGGGACAGATGGCTCAGCTTTGAAAAACTTGCGCCCGTTGATGCAAAAAAAGTTGTGCGAAAGAAGAAGAAATTAATCACGAACTTGGATAGATTATATTGCAAACTGGCTGAATGCGTGTCCTTGTGTCAGCGGGGTCTGCTGCGAGGTTGAATGAGGCACCTGAAAACATCACCAGGTGTTACTAGGGTTGGTCTATATGGCAGGTCCACACGCATACGGTGCTATCCACCTGCGCATGTGTGTTACCTTGCCTATATGCAGCCATTGGGACAATGGAACGAGGATTCCGGGGGGAATGCTTTGGCACGGGCCGAATCCTGTTTTTATATCCGTTGAACTTTGCATCGGCGGGGCCGAGTCAGGCATTGTGAAATATCTTCCGCGTAATAGACTTCGCCGGGCTTCCTGTGCAATAAAAATCTGGTTCACAAGGCGATGGATGTTTGCGAAATCCAATTCGAATTTGAAGCGAATGTCAGAGCGGAACTGCGACACCGGTTCGCTGATAGAAACGGTACATTGTGCTAGGGAGATTGGCATTGCTATAGAGAAGGATTTGATTCTGAATGTTATATTGAATCTGGGAAACATTGGCGAAAAATTCTGCGATTGTAGCTAACTGCGAACAGAGAATTGCCTAGCATTTTTTTATAAAGCCGTGAAATATTCCTACAATGCTTAGGGCATCAAAATTATGGGATTTTGAAGAGGCGAGAAAATTGGAGTTACATGCTGGAGCTAGGTGATTTCGCGTCTGTGGAAATGATTGGGATAATTGTGGGAGAAGCTATTCCATCAATGGAAATGATTGGGATAAATGTGGGAGAAGCTATTCCATCAATGGAAATGATTGGGATAAATGTGGGAGAAGCTATTCCATCAATGGAAATGATTGGGATAAATGTGGGAGAAGCTATAATATCAATGGAAATGATTGGGATAAATGTGGGAGAAGCTATTCTATCAATGGAAATGATTAGGATAAATGTGGGAGAAGCTATTCCATCAATGGAAATGATTGGGATAAGTGTGGGAGAAGCTATTCCATCAATCGAAATGATTGGGATAAGTGTGGGAGAAGCTATTCCATCAATGGAAATGATTGGGATAAATGTGGGAGAAGCTATTCCATCAATGGAAATGATTGGGATAAGTGTGGGAGAAGCTATTCAATCAGTGGAATAAATCAAAGACTCCAGGGTACCGATGATACACCAAAACACCATCAGATGTATTGTCTGTAATTTAGCATCTAAAGTGACAAAGCGAATGCCAAATGGTGCCTCCCAGCATCCATCACTGTTATCCGAGGCCGCTCTTTTCATTCCGCCACATAACGGATTTTTGTATGGAGCGTGAAATATTGTGAATCATCTTGTTGGCGCATTTTTACACGCATTTTTCACATCCGACACCACTCTCTTCAACATTGTAGGTCTATCGCAGAGGTGCTAAAGGGTAGCCTAGCAATGATCCAGCTGCTGTTTTGCCACTTTGAAGGTGTCACATTCCGTGAGGTATGTTGGGCCGCTGCATCGTATTGAATAAACTAGAGCCAGCTGGCTGAGTGTCACCCTGACATCGAGCTCCGCAAAGTTGCTTTTCTGACCTGGGAAGTATCTCTGCAGTCCCATCTCTGCAGTCCCATCTCTGCAGTCCCATCTCTGCAGTCCCATCTCTGCAGTCCCATCTCTGCTGTCCCATCTCTCCTGTCCCATCTCTCCTGTCCCATCTCTGCAGTCCCATCTCTCCTGTCCCATCTCTGCAGTCCCATCTCTGCAGTCCCATCTCTCCTGTCCCATCTCTCCTGTCCCATCTCTCCTGTCCCATCTCTGCAGTCCCATCTCTCCTATCCCATCTCTGCAGTCCCATCTCTGCAGTCCCATCTCTCCTATCCCATCTCTGCAGTCCCATCTCTCCTATCCCATCTCTGCTGTCCCATCTCTGCAGTCCCATCTCTGCAGTCCCATCTCTGCAGTCCCATCTCTGCAGTCCCATCTCTGCAGTCCCATCTCTGCAGTCCCATCTCTGCAGTCCCATCTCTGCAGTCCCATCTCTCCTGTCCCATCTCTGCAGTCCCATCTCTCCTGTCCCATCTCTCCTGTCCCATCTCTGCAGTCCCATCTCTCCTGTCCCATCTCTCCTGTCCCATCTCTCCAGTCCCATCTCTGCAGTCCCATCTCTCCTGTCCCATCTCTCCTGTCCCATCTCTCCTGACCCATCTCTGCAGTCCCATCTCTCCTGTCCCATCTCTCCTGTCCCATCTCTGCAGTCCCATCTCTCCTGTCCCATCTCTCCTCTGAGAATCTCTCCTGTCCCATCTCTCCTGTCCCATCTCTCCTGTCCCATCTCTCCAGTCCCATCTCTCCAGTCCCCTCTCTCCTGTTCCATATGTCCTCTCCCTCCTCTCTCATATCTCCTGTCCCATTCTCCAATCAGAATCTCACCTGTTCGCAGGCAGAGTACCAGCTAGATTCCGATTCTAGCGCTCATCGAACTGGTGGATCTCTATAAAGCTATTGTTTGCATGTTTTTTCTCCCACAGTAACATAAATCTGGAGAACAGCTTCAACTAACTTTCTTTGTTAAAATGCTATGAAAAAAATTGAAAATACGGGTCGTATATTTAGTAAAAAAGTTAAACTCTTTGCAAAATTGAATAGCTGTTAATTGAATTTACACTGGTAATAAAGTCCCACCACTAACTCACACATTTATCTTCAGTCAATTGCTTTAGCGGTTCTAACCAATAGTTTTTTTCTAGTTTCTTGTTTTCCTCTGAATTGCCCAGCCTTGTTCTCTGTGAATGTCAAGCCTTCCTGTGCGAACACCTGCCCCTAACTGCATCCTCTCGGCCTCACGGCACGGCACTTCCTTTTTCCTAAACATGCTGCCGCCCCGCCGCTGCTGCTGTTGCTGCTTCATCAGATGTGATGCGTGCGTGAACTAATGTGGAAGTCTTCATGATTTTATTTGGCAATGACATTCTGAAAGCCTGTCAGTCCTGCCAGCTCGACATGTTATTGTTTTTAAGCTTTTTTAAGTTCAACATCTGCTTCCCCATAGGGATAAACTTGCTTTCATAATAGTCTATTGGATTTGAAGCAAAGTTTTCCCAGAGAATCCCTTCACCCTTGCCTATTTCTGGGATCATAGCTTGAACATTGTGCGAGGTTTCGGCTCTGATACCCGAGGCTTGGATAATCGCTAGAATTCCTCTGTGACATTTTATCTCTCCCGCCTCTGCTTTCAGCGCTTCTGCCTCTTCTCTCCCTCCTTCGCGTCTCTCCAATCCTGTCCCATCTCTCCTGTCCCATCTCTCCTGTCCCATCTCTCCTGTCCCATCTCTCCTGTCCCATCTCTCTTGTCTCATCTCTCCTGTCCCATCTCTCCTCTGAGAATCTCTCCTGTCCCATCTCTCCTCTGAGAATCTCTCTTGTCCCATCTCTCCTCTGATAATCTCTCCTGTCCCATCTCTCCTCTGAGAATCTCTCCTGTCCCATCTCTCCTGTCCCATCTCTCCTCTGAGAATCTCTCCTGTCCAATCTCTCCTCTGAGAATCTCTCCTATCCAATCTCTCCTCTGAGAATCTCTCCTGTCCCACCCGTTTCGCAGGCAAACTAACAGATTCCGGTTCTAGCGCCCCGAATGCAATCGTTAAAATTTAACTCTTTTGACTGATGGGTTTAAATTCTGCCCCATCCCCAAGGATTGCCCGTACGGGACCGTACGGTACGCAATTTTCCATTCTACTGTTGAAGGGCATATCGGGCGCAGTAGAAGGTAGACAAATACTGTAAAAAGAAAGATTAGATCAGGAAATGTCTGGGCCATGCGTGTTAGCAGCATTAACTTGCGCTACTAAAGCAAGTTGTGCATGTTTTGACACGGGCACACGCGAACACTGGTGACCCAGTGCATGTGCTGATGCCTCTCGCGGGACAGGTGAAACAGGCTGCACAGGCCACAGGGAACGAGAGAGAAAATCTAGGATCTGGAAATCAACGGCGAAATAATATTCACGCACAACACGGGGCGCGCCCGCCCCATTACATTTTCATCCATTCGACGCTTGCATGTTTAACTTTGTTGCTCTCAGACTTGCGCGTGCAATCAGTCACTGCGCACGGAATAGGTGCTTCTCCAGCTAGACCCCTTTCTCTTTCTAATTTCTATCTGCTCCCACCCATACCTTCCTCCTCTCTGTCCGCTTGATTTCTAGAATTCCTCGTCTTCCCCAACCCATTCACCAACCCCGGCAACGGAAACTCGTCTTCCCACGCCTGCGCTACCTTGAAGCAGCAGCAGTAGCAGCAGCGGCGGCGGCGGCAGCGGCCTACACCTCAGCTTGTCCGCAGCTGTGTGTGTGTCCCCACCTCATGAAGACGAGCTATGGGGGAGTGTTAATCATCTGGGACTACCTGGCTGTTATAGCTAAGCTGTTTCACTACTTCTGCCTGTCTGCGCCTCCCCAACGCACTGCTCCGTCGCTAGGGTGCGGCTAGAGTGTTCATTTCGCACTCTCAATTTTTTCCAGCTTTAATCTCTGCTGCCTCTGCGCTCATTTATCCAATGTTAGTATCTCTCTCATCCCCACATTAAATACAGTGTGTTTGAGTCTGCTTGGCCTGCCATCAACCCCGCAGCTTTCCCTGTACCCATCGTTTCGTCTTTTGATCGCCCCATTCTGTGTCCTCCTATGCAGAATTTCATGCGCCTGTTGCAGAGGCTGAGGTTGAGCCGGTCAAATTCGATGAAGCTGTTCAGCGTTCTGTCCGTTGTTTGAGACTGAATTAGCCACTATCGAAGGTAAGGCTGACACTGCTATTTAGGGCCCAGTAAATAAATAAATCTGTACTATTGGCTAACCCGTCTGAACAATGACGCTCAGCGTGCTTACGAAATAGAAAAAAAATTAAATTATACATTTTTCTAATGAGCAGACATTGTGTAGAACTGAAGCGAGTTGGGCTGTCTGGCTCTGACTGCTGCTGCTGCTGCTGCTCAGCTAAAAGTAGCATGTGCGAATTGTGTCATGTATTCAGACTGTGGACTCTACAAGTCAGGTTGGGGGGGGGATGGTCGGACGGAGGCTCCGGAGTAGAACGAAAGAAAAAGAGAGAAAGAGAAATAGAAGAATAGCAATGGTTGCAGATTTAGCCTACGGGGGCTGAGCAGAGGTTTGGCCACGCTGAGCAGGGTACCCTGGGTGTGCGTCGTCATCAGCGGCAACGGCACAAATGAGAAATTTAACAAACGAACGAATGGAAAAAAGACCTTGGCCACAGGTTGGTAGACCGATGCGCACTTGACCAAAGATGATAGAATGCAGAATTTTATTATAACTAGGATAGACAAGGAGAAGATAGTGGCGGCATTAATATGTATTCATTTAGTTTCTTTCTCAACTACCAAAGCCACATGCACATGCTGATGCACCGACTGCACTACTGAGTGCTATTCATGCTCTCGGGAGCCGCACAGCTGCTTTTTAATCATGGTGTGTGTGTGGCAAAGGACAGAAGCCAATACCAGCTCATTGGGCACTGAGTTTTGGGGCGGGTGGGTAAAGGCCCCAGACTCTTTGAAACTCTCGCACATGCCATGAAATATTTGGCGCACAATGGGGCCGGGCTGGCCTGACATTTTTTATTAATAATTGCCTGGTCCGTTCCCTGAGGCGGGCTTCAGTATATTTGGTGGGGGCGTCACTTGGGCCTAAAAACAGAGGGATTCCAAACATCCCGTTCAGTTCAACCCACCCCACCTCCGCCTGTCCCACCCTCCCCGATCCCGTCACTGTGCGAACAGACGCAGGCCAGTCAGAGCCTCAGCCCGCATGGACTGCTCGGCGGCAGCAGCGAATCGGCGCAAGGCCCAAGCGCCTCGGCGCCTGATGCCCCACAATGTCACCGACCAACAGCAGCAGCAGCAGCTGGGCCAGCTGGAGTTGATAAGCGACGGAAACTCAACGATCGAGCAAGACGTCACACAGAAGCTAGAGATGCAGCAGAGACAAACTAGCAGAAGCAACAGCAGCAGCAGCGGCAGCATCGGCAACGGCAGTCACAGCAGCCACATGAGCCTGCAAGAGTATCTGCGCCTGGCGTTGGCCCACCAGGCCTCGGGCCCGCTGGATCTCACCAAGACTGCAGCGGCTGGCGGCGGAGGCGTTGAAAGCGCAGCCCTGGCTCTCGGTTCCCTTCTCTTGCCGTTTCGATTAAGCGGAGGGCCGCCGCCGACGCCGCTGCCACCACCACCGCCGCCGCCCGCACCTCCGCGACCTCAGTCGGCTTCGTCACCATCGCCGCCTCCGGCTTCGTCGGCGTCTGGTGGCAGCAGGTGCAAGACTCTAGGCCAGCACGCAGAGGCGGCGCTGGAGGAAGCAGTCGGCCTGGCTGGAGCAGTCAGTCAAGTTCTGCGCGGCCTTCAGCAGCCGGCCCTGGCCGAGGTGCAGAAGGCGCGCGGCCTCGTCGAAGGCGCTCAACAGCAGCTGACCGGGGCGCAGCAGGCGCTGTCTGAGTACGAGAGGCTGCTCCAGACTCTGCAGGCGGCCCAGCAGCAGCACCAAATGCAGGAGATGGCAGCGGCTGCTGCTGCCGCTGCTGCTGCGGCAGCCGCCGCCGCGGCGGCAGTTTCAACTGGTCATCAGCAGCCCCCCGCAGCGCCGCTGCCTCTGGCGAGTCTGAGCAACCACAGCCGACACCGGCTGCTCACTTCGACTCATCATCATCATCTTCAGCAGCAGCAGCAGCATCTTTTGCAACAGGAACGGGACTCCGGCCTGAATTCGTCACTGAGTGCTGCCGTCAAGAAACCGCGCAAAGATCCACGCTGCCAGGATGGGCCAGAGAAGGACTGGGTGGACCCGAGCTTCGTGCCGACCGTCTCCGCAGATGGGGTGAGCTCACTATGCGGCTTAGTTCGAGCATTTTCTCCATGACAAAGTCATTCTCAATTATCTATCACTCTCTTCGAGGTGTCACTCTCTTTGCAGGTCACTCTCTTTGCAGGTCACTCTCTTTGAGCTGTCACTCTTTCTAGGGTGTCACTCTCTCTAGGGTGTCACTCTCTCTAGGGTCTCACTCTCTCTAGGGTGTCACACACTCTCTCTCTAGGGTGTCACTCTCTCTAGGGTGTCACTCTCTCTCTCTAGGGTGTCACTCTCTCTCTAGGGTGTCACACACTCTCTCTCTAGGGTGTCACACTCTCTCTCTAGGGTGTCACACTCTCTCTCTAGGTTGTCACTCTCTCTAGGGTGTCACTCTCTCTAGGGTGTCACTCTCTCTCCCTCTAGGGTGTCACTCTCTCTCTAGGGTGTCACTCTCTCTCTAGGGTGTCACTCTCTCTAGGGTGTCACTCTCTCTCTAGGGTGTCACACACTCTCTCTCTAGGGTGTCACTCTCTCTAGGGTGTCACTCTCTCTAGGGTGTCACTCTCTCTCTAGGCTGTCACTCTCTCTAGGGTGTCACTCTCTCTCTCTCTCTAGGGTGTCACTCTCTCTAGGGTGTCACTCTCTCTCTAGGCTGTCACTCTCTCTCTAGGCTGTCACTCTCTCTTAGGCGTCACTCTCTCTCAGGTGTCACTCTCGGCGAGGTGCCCTATGCGCAGTTATTTTACACCCTACTCGTTATTATTACTATTTAGTCGATTCTACTTTCGAACTTATTCTGGCTCTAATGGTTAATCGCAACGAAAACAATGCATGTATGGAATGAAGTTAAGACCCATACGGGGGTCCGTACGTGGGTCTTTGTTTTTTCAGTTTATGAACCCCAGAAATGAATTCATGCAAGGAACAGAACAATGGACTACGGATTCATAGGAACACCTGTTGCGAAACTGCCGAGTTTAGAGTCCAGACACCAGCTGCTGCCACTGCAGCCCATTTGCCAACCTGTACAAAAAGTGTAAACCCAAGTGTCTTCAGTGGGTCAATGGGTCAATTGTGAACGCGTCTCCAATCTCTCTCATTCATGATTCCGTGCGTGTCATCCCTCACTAGCTAGTCGAGTGGGCCCCAGGTCCAGCGGAGGAATTGGACTTCACTCTCGAATGGGAACAACGAGAGAGGATAAAAATGTTGTCTGCCGGGCCTTCAACCGCGACGGAGGCGGGGCGGGGGTAGGAACATCTGGTTGGGATCTTTTTGATGCCATATTTTACGTGGGAAATTTCTCCCACTCGATTTGCTCCTTTCATCTTGTCTTCTATACCTTGTTACCGCTTTCTGCCTCAATACCCACTCCTTCCTACCGTCTTTTTGTCTCAACTCCCTCCCCTTCTCCCACTCGGTCTGTCTCTACTCCCTCCCCTTCTCCCACTCTGTCTGTCTCTACTCCCTCCCCTTCTCCCACTCTGTCTGTCTCTACTCCCTCCCCTTCTCCCACTCGGTCTGTCTCTACTCCCTCCCCTTCTCCCACTCTGTCTGTCTCTACTCCCTCCCCTTCTCCCACTCTGTCTGTCTCGACTCCCTCCCCTTCTCCCCTCTGTCTGTCTCTACTCCCTCCCCTTCTCCCCTCGGTCTGTCTCTACTCCCTCCCCTTCTCCCACTCTGTCTGTCTCTACTCCCTCCCCTTCTCCCCTCGGTCTGTCTCTACTCCCTCCCCTTCTCCCCTCGGTCTGTCTATACTCCCTCCCCTTCTCCCCCTCTGTCTGTCTCTACTCCTTCCTTCTCTCCCCTCTGTCTGTCTCTACTCCTTCCTTCTCTCCCCTCTGTCTGTCTCTACTCCTTCCTTCTCTCCCCTCTGTCTGTCTCTACTCCTTCCTTCTCTCCCCTCTGTCTTAGAAGCCGCGAAGTAAAATAACAGAGTATAATAGTGGAAATACTTGTACAATCTCAGGCCAAGTAAGTGACTACTGAGAGCCCGAGCTGGCCCGCGCGACAATTGCCAGCTTACACATGCGCCCCG
Source organism: Macrostomum hystrix (assembly GCA_950097015.1). Taxonomy (NCBI): domain Eukaryota; kingdom Metazoa; phylum Platyhelminthes; family Macrostomidae; genus Macrostomum; species Macrostomum hystrix. Next base: position 5,267,656 of record CATNEN010000034.1, on the reverse strand, counting down.
ATTTTGCATTCATTCTATCCTGTTACTGTTTCCATTGAGTACAAGCGCAAGAGAGTCACAGAGAGAGAGAGAGACAGCCTGCCAAAGCGTCATCATGCGATGTTAAACACGCAAGTCAAGCGGCTTGCACAGGCGATCGTTTTTTCCGGTTGCCATTGACTACCACAGCCTGTATCTAGCGTGTCAGCCGGTCCCTATTCAATGCCCATCAAGAGCAGCTGAGCCGACTAGGGATTCCATGGAGTTCTGTGCTCAAACTCGCTTTGTTGTTATACACTTGCTCTTAACTTCCCTCACAGCCCAACATGGATTTAACTAGATTCATTAGAATGCAAGACAAGAATCGTACCAAGGGCCGTAGCTAGATTAGAATCGTACCAAGGGCCGTAGCTAGATTAGAATCGTACCAAGGGCCGTAGCTAGATTAGAATCGGACCAAGGGCCGTAGCTAGATTAGAATCGTACCAAGGGCCGTAGCTAGACTAGAATCGTACCAAGGGCCGTAGCTAGACTAGAATCGTACCAAGGGCTGTAGCTAGACTAGAATCGTACCAAGGGCCGTAGCTAGACTAGAATCGTACCAAGGGCCGTAGCTAGACTAGAATCGTACCAAGGGCCGTAGCTAGATTAGAATCGTACCAAGGGCCGTAGCTAGATTAGAATCGTACCAAGGGCCGTAGCTAGATTAGAATCGTACCAAAGAATCGTATCTAGAATCGTACCAAAAGCGTATCTAGAATCGTACCAAAAGCGTATCTAGAATCGTACCAAGAGCGTATCAAGAACCGTACCGAGAGTTGTATTTAGAATCGTAACTAGAATCGTACCAAGAGGCGTATCTAAAGCCACAGCAGAAACTGTACTTCTTAAGTACATTAAAGGACTTGTTGTATGTTTGTAATTGTAATTTATCGATAAATTTTCAGCTTGCCATCCCATCATATTCTTGAACTGGTATTGATGGCCTATTTCTGGGTCGTCCGAAAATAAACGCGCTTCTACCACGAGTTCTTTGTCCCTTCCCAACGAATAAGTCTTTTTGCGTTTTTCCCAGCTTTCCAAGTCGTTTTAGAACATGTGTCACAATATAGCACTGAATGGGCTAGCCTGTATTAACATGACATCCCCGCCACTTATTAGATCCCCATTCTCCTCTATTTTAGTAGAGAAGCTGGGCCACTTGATGCGCGCATTTTTGGGATGCGCGCAAGAAACTGACAGACACCGCATAAAAAGCCATTGTGGATTGCAGGCAAAGAATGCGTCCCAGCCGTGCTACTACAGTCGGTGGCCGTGTTTTCATGTTTCACAATCTTGCTTGCTTGGTTGGTTGGCATTGGGCAAAATTTGTTTATTATAAACCCAAATATGGGGGTGATCCCCGACATTTGGGCAGCCTGAAATATTTATTCCTCATCGAGTAAGGGGTAAAGCCTGTGTGTCGTGGGGGCAGGTCGTGATGCGATCGGTGTAAACACAGCATCTTCCTAAGCGTTTTCCTATCTTTATCGGTTTTTTTCTAGTCTGACCAGTCCCTGCCTTCCTGTTTGGGTCACCTGTTGGATCTGTCAGAGAGGGAGCACTGAATAATTATAATCAGCTTGAAGGAGTCCGCAATCATGAGATCGCTATCTATACTAGTGGAAGGGATCTTTATTTGAGAGTTGGGAGAACTTTCTAGGCACTTACACAGGTTTCGAATTACTTAAACAATGGGGCTCTTGTCTGACTGCCTGTTCTACCTAGTGGGCTGAGCTTAACAGTAGATAGACCAAAGGCCAGATTTCAAATACCCAAAAAATTTCTTTTCTTCCATATAATTCAGAAAACTGCCTACAATTTCCCTCTCTATTCGGTGATAAAACTTCCAAAACATCGGCATTCGACATCGTCGTGATGTTCAACGATTCTCGAAAAAAAAATTTCTGATCACAAAATTTCATCACTCCATTTAACACAGTTTAACAGATTTCAAGACTTCTGCAATAGCTTTGGCCGCTGTCCTCATTTCTGGAAATCACAGAAATTTTCTCAGGGCCCAAGTTATCACTAAGGCATAATATACTTATATTGACCCACCATCTGAGTATCATGTGACTTGCTCCTTCAATTAGTTGCTAAGGAGCCCAGAATCACATGGTACCTGACAAGACTGTGAGCCAAAAAAGTTAAAGATAATCATATTTGTTTTGTTGTCTAGCAATAACGCCATTTCAGGTTCTTTTTTGTTGCTATGCCGTTGTTATACTCGTAGTTGGGTGTTGGCTAGTTATCAGTGTCTCAGATCATATTGCATACAATTTTACTTAGTAAATCACAGTAACCAGGCATTCAATAAAGTAGCATTTGTTTAAGATTCAAAATGTGAACATGAAATTAATGAGAAAAGTTTTCCCAATTCCTGGCTCGATTGTTGGCACGGGAATCAAACACTTTCTTTATCAGTCATCTGAATTGATAAGCACCAATGCCGAGACAGAGTTTATAGACAAAATGGCACGCAAGCAGTTAAGCATGTGGATCTGGGCGCCAGAATGGGTGCAGCAATAGTTTATTGTGTTTGCAGCGACTGAGGGCCCCTGCACCTTACTGTATATTTAGGGTTATGAGGATTATAGTTGGTATAGTGGGAATAGGGAAATTCTATAGCCGAAACTAGATTTCCCGAAACCTCGGGCCAGCAGGACCCGCCGTGGTGTCCGAAACCCGTTCATCTGACTTCGCAATCGGCATTTAGTGAGTCAATAAACTGGAATTGGACTGGCCTGGCTTTGTGGCTTAGGTGTAATCACACCGCAGCCCGCACCTGTGTCTGCGGCATGCGACAATTGCACAATATTCTCCTATTTTGTCAAGCACTGCAGCTGCTGCTGCTGCATGCCATTAGTGCGTCGCGTGTGTGGCAAGTTGATAAAAAAACTGCTTGGGGGTTTATAACGCGAACCGGGTAGTGTACCGGGTTAGATTGGCACACATTGTGCCTTTGAACAAAAAACAGAACTAAATAGGCAGTGAAGTGGAGAATAGCATAGTCACCAAATCGGATAAAGCATATTGCGCCGAATTTCAGGACAGGATTTCAGGATTTTAGAGTGGACAGGGAGATTTCAGGAAGTGGACAGGGAGATTTCATAGAGTGGACAGGGAGATTTCATAGAGTGGACAGGGAGATTTCATAGAGTGGACAGGCGATTTCTAAGAGTGGACGTGGATATTTCATAGAGTGGACAGGGATATTTCATAGAGTGGACAGGGATATTTCATAGAGTGGACAGGGATATTTCATAGAGTGGACAGGGAGATTTCATAGAGTGGACAGGGGATATTTCATAGAGTGGACAGGGGATATTTCATAGAGTGGACAGGGATATTTCATAGAGTGGACAGGGAGATATTTCATAGAGTGGACAGGGGATATTTCATAGAGTGGACAGGGGATATTTCATAGAGTGGACAGGGATATTTCATAGAGTGGACAGGGAGATTTCATAGAGTGGACAGGGGATATTTCATAGAGTGGACAGGGGATATTTCATAGAGTGGACAGGGATATTTCATAGAGTGGACAGGGATATTTCATAGAGTGGACAGGGAGATTTCATAGAGTGGACAGGGGGATTTCATAGAGTGGACAGGGAGATTTCATAGAGTGGACAGGGAGATTTCATAGAGTGGACGGGGATATTTCATAGAGTGGACAGGGAGATTTCATAGAGTGGACAGGGAGATTTCATAGAGTGGATAGGGATACTTCATAGAGTGGACAGGGATATTTCATAGAGTGGACAGGGATATTTCATAGAGTGGACAGGCGATTTCTAAGAGTGGACAGGGGGATTTCATAGAGTGGACAAGGGGATTTTAGAGAGTGGACAGGGAGACAGACACTCGTACTCGTACACCATTTCAGAGCCCTAGTTAAAGGAAAAATCATAATTCGGAAGCGAAACATGCATAACAAGTCATGTTCAGTTGGAACAAATACACAACAGCTAAACCCGAGTCAATTTGAATGCGTGTGAAAAGCTAGTCATCGTATTTCCTCTCATTGCTGTTCCGTGGGAAAATCATCCCAACCCAGTAATGAAACATGTCCTGCAGATGGAGAGACAATGCTGCAATCTCCATTTCGCAGCGGAATAAAATGCCTCCAAGATTTGTCCCGCAACTCGTTCGCAAAATTTCCCATGTTCCCACGGAAATACTATCTGAGACCCCCGGACAGTGGCGTTTTGGGATCAGTGGAAAGTGAGTTTTCCGCACACTGGTTGACGCCAATTTTCTAGCATCGTCAATCCGTTTCTCGTTACCTTTTCCCCCCGAGATTCTATTGTCATGTTTCCATATTTCTACTTATAGTAGGCTGAACGGGATGCGATCATCACCTTTTGTTACTTATATTTCAATGTAAAGATTGAGAGAGAGTGAAAGGGTAAGAAAGGGACGGGCTGGGTGAGAGAGGGTGAGAAGAAAAGCCGAATGGGAAGAGAGGATGATGGATGAATTGCGCTTCGCTTCGTATTTCCTACTCCACAAAATGCACAGGCGCAAAATTTCAGGAAAGCAAATATAAAAAACAGAAAAACTAATATAAAAATGCCGCACAAGTTTTGAATCACAAAATAGCCATAAAAGCTACTTCAGGGATTTCACAAAAACTATCCCCTACCTATCGCAGAAGTACGTGATCCTCTCGGACACCCATCCGGCGGTCCGCATGACCTCGGCTGATTATCAGGAGTCCATCAGCCGGGCGTCCGGCAGCGCCACAAGGCACCTGCGCATCCTGATGAAGCACTTCTTCTCGCAAGGCACCTTGGCGAGATCGTCCCTCACTGGCAATGGCCAGTATAAGGAGGTGCTTGACGAGAATCTCACCATGGGCATTCGAGGTGAGTGACGGGAGAGGAGAGGTCAGCGGGGGAGAGCGGAGAGAGCTTGGAGAGAGTGGAGACAGCGGAGGAAGAGCTGAAAGAAAGCGGAGAGAGAGCCGAGAGAGAGCGGAGAGAGAGCGGAGAGAGAGCGGAGAGAGAGCGGAGAGAGAGCGGAGAGAGAGCGGAGAGAGAGCGGAGAGAGAGCGGAGAGAGAGCGGAGAGAGAGCGGAGAGAGAGCGGAGAGAGAGCGGAGAGAGAGCGGAGAGAGAGCGGGGAGAGAGTGAGGAGAGAGTGCAGTATGAGCGTGGATAATGGTGTGGACACCAGATCCAGCCCACTGACGTCCTTCGCACTCATTCGCCGCCCGGCCGTCCGCAGACTACATCCAGCACCGCTACCCGAAGCTGAAGGCTGCCAAGATCAACCTATGCTGCACCGACGTCTGCGTTCAGGCCCGTCGAGTCATCGAGAAGCAGGCCCGAGCTGCCACGGCCAGTTTCAGCCGACCGCCGTCAGCGTCGCAATCAGCCACAACGGCTGCGATTCGCGACACCCTGTCGACTATGGCGGACGACGCCGCAGCCGCCGACGAAGCCGAGGAGGCTGAGAGTCTGGCGAGCTCGCACGATCTGACACCCGACCTCAACCCAACCAGCCTCAGCCTCCACCGACTGCACCCCATCGACTCCCCGATGGATTAACCGACAATTTGCCCGCCCTATACAGTAGTATCTAACGAATAGGCGTGGAATAGTTTGTTAATTTTTTGGGGGAGAATCGGGAAAGTTGTTTAAATTTTGTGCTCAAAACAGACACTTGACTCTTCCACGTGCTCCATTGATCCGCTCGAAATCCTCGCTTGCCCCTCCAATGTTCTCCCCTCCAATGAGATTAGTCGCTCTCGTTTCTCAGTTCATGCTGCGATTGCCAAGTGATATATTTCCTTCCCCCATTCTCGAATTATGTCGTTTTTTCTCGCGCTACTAAATTACCTTGCCTACTTGCTTTTTAAAGTACTTTTCACATTCATTTGCTTGCAGAAATTTGTCTGGAATGTCCAAGTACTTAACTTCCTAGCTTCGATAGATCAGCGAGCGCTCCTACTTGTGACTGCCATCTTTGATTGGTTAAATGGATTGATCAACTCATTGATTGATTGATCGATTGATTGATTGATTGATTGATTGATTGATTGGTTGGTTGGTTGATTGATTGATTGATTGATTGATTGATTGATTGATTGATTTATTTATTTATTGGTTGATTGATGAATCAGTCGACTAATCTGACTGACTAAATTGTTGATTGATAATTAATTTGTTTATTGATTGATTGATTAGTTGGTCAATTATCGGACGAATGGGCGATTAGTTAATTGACTCATTGATAATCGATTGATTAGTTGACTCATTGATAACCGATTGATTAATTGTTTTATCGACTCATTGATAGTCGATTGGTCAATTGATTGATTGACTCATGGATAGTTTTTTAATACGTTAATTTATTACTATTTTGACTAGCTGAATGATTAACTTACTGGTGTTTATCAATTAGTTGTGTGAAATTATCAGATTCAATCAATCAATCATCAGATTTCCTAATTGGCTCATATAAAACTTCTTCAGTCAATTATAAAAACTTCCTAAGCTAGCGATAATTACAGTGATTGCGTTCAAAATGCTTCCTAAAATGTAAACAAAGAAGTTTAATTGTCTATCAGCATTACTATTGTTCAATTTGTGTCGCATAATTATCCATTGATTGCTAGTGACCATGCGTGGATCCTTTAGCTCTAACATGGAATTTATTTTTGTTTAAACTAATAGATCTGAAAGTCATATTCAAGCTATTAATATTGCTTAAGTTTGTTAATGGCAGGACCTAGTTAAACTTACAAAAATCGTTAAAATATTGTTTACTTGTACTAATTGCTGACCAATCTATATTTTGCGTCAAAGCTTTCATATAAATAAATACGAGCCTATAAATGCTTTAGCTAACACTTTCATGTCGAATTCTATGCTTCTACGCTCAAAAAATTTACCGAGTGGCAAAAAAATCGTAACACGAGAAGCTTACGAACTTACAAATTGTTTTACTCTACTCACAGTAGGCTATAGGTGGAAGGATCAATATTAATCATTAATAGTGACTCGTTTATTCATTGTTAAAAGTGAACTTTCTCTCAGAGATAAAGGACTTACAGCGGTTTTGCAGCGCTATCAAATGTCGGTCTGATCTATTCTGATCTAGTTTTTTCCCTAGTTTTTTACTAGTGTTTTCTGCACATCTTTGAAACATGAGCTTCTAGATGAGCCAAGTCTAACCTCATTGTGACCCGTAATTGTGACCTTTCTATCCCAGTCCTCTAATAACTGTCCCAGTCCTCTTATAACTGTGTCCCAGTCCTCTTATAACTGTGTCCCAGTCCTCTTATAACTGTGTCCCAGTCTTCTAATAACTGTGTCCCAGTCCTCTAATAACTGTGTCCCAGTCCTCTTATAACTGTGTCCCAGTCCTCTAATAACTGTGTCCCAGTCCTCTAATAACTGTGTCCCAGTCCTCTTATAACTGTGTCCCAGTCTTCTAATAACTGTGTCCCAGTCCTCTAATAACTGTGTCCCAGTCCTCTTTTAACTGTGTCCCAGTCTTCTAATAACTGTGTCCCAGTCTTCTAATAACTGTGTCCCAGTCCTCTAATAACTGTGTCCCAGTCCTCTAATAACTGTGTCCCAGTCCTCTAATCACTGTGTCCCAGTCCTCTAATAACTGTGCCCCAGTTCTCTAATAACTGTGTCCCAGTCCTCTAATAACTGTGTCCCAGTCCTCTAATAACTGTGTTCCAGTCCTCTAATAACTGTGTCCCAGTCCTCTAATAACTGTGTCCCAGTCCTCTAATAACTGTGTCCCAGTCCTCTAATAACTGTGTCCCAGTCCTCTAATCACTGTGTCCCAGTCCTCTAATAACTGTGTCCCAGTCTTCTAATAACTGTGTCCCAGTCCTCTTATAACTGTGTCCAGTCCTCTTATAACTGTGTCTCAGTCCTCTTATAACTGTGTCCCAGTCCTCTTATAACTGTGTCCCAGTCCTCTTATAAATGTGTCCCAGTCCTCTAATCACTGTGTCCCAGTCTTCTAATAACTGTGTCCCAGTCCTCTAATAACTGTGTCCCAGTCCTCTAATCACTGTGTCCCAGTCCTCTAATAACTGTGTTCCAGTCCTCTAATCACTGTGTCCCAGTCCTCTTATAACTGTGTCCCAGTCCTCTTATAACTGTGTCCCAGTCCTCTTATAACTGTGTCCCAGTCCTCTTATAAATGTCTCCCAGTCCTCTTATAACTGTGTCCCAGTCTTCTAATAACTGTGTCCCAGTCCTCTAATAACTGTGTCCCAGTCCTCTTTTAACTGTGTCCCAGTCTTCTAATAACTGTGTCCCAGTCTTCTAATAACTGTGTCCCAGTCCTCTAATAACTGTGTCCCAGTCCTCTAATAACTGTGTCCCAGTCCTCTAATCACTGTGTCCCAGTCCTCTAATAACTGTGCCCCAGTTCTCTAATAACTGTGTCCCAGTCCTCTAATAACTGTGTCCCAGTCCTCTAATAACTGTGTTCCAGTCCTCTAATAACTGTGTCCCAGTCCTCTAATAACTGTGTCCCAGTCCTCTAATAACTGTGTCCCAGTCCTCTAATAACTGTGTCCCAGTCCTCTAATAACTGTGTCCCAGTCCTCTAATAACTGTGTCCCAGTCCTCTAATAACTGTGTTCCAGTCCTCTAATAACTGTGTCCCAGTCTTCTAATAACTGTGTCCCAGTCCTCTAATAACTGTGTCCCAGTCCTCTTTTAACTGTGTCCCAGTCTTCTAATAACTGTGTCCCAGTCTTCTAATAACTGTGTCCCAGTCCTCTAATAACTGTGTCCCAGTCCTCTAATAACTGTGTCCCAGTCCTCTAATCACTGTGTCCCAGTCCTCTAATAACTGTGCCCCAGTTCTCTAATAACTGTGTCCCAGTCCTCTAATAACTGTGTCCCAGTCCTCTAATAACTGTGTTCCAGTCCTCTAATAACTGTGTCCCAGTCCTCTTATAAATGTGTCCCAGTCCTCTAATAACTGTGTTCCAGTCCTCTAATAACTGTGTTCCAGTCCTCTAATCACTGTGTCCCAGTCCTCTTATAACTGTGTCCCAGTCCTCTTATAACTGTGTCCCAGTCCTCTTATAACTGTGTCCCAGTCCTCTTATAACTGTGTCCCAGTCCTCTAATAACTGTGTCCCAGTCCTCTAATCACATTCTGTCCCAGTATTTCTCCAGTATTTTTTTATCTAAGTTACCCTGAACGTTGGACATTAATCAGTATTTAGTGAAATAACACAGATAAATCCCAGCTGCGAAGCTAGTGTCCTTCTAATACTCAAGTTGAGCTCAACCTTGGAATCGTGACCAATTGACGAGTCGGAGGGTATCTAAAACTAGACACCACTCTAAAATCTTAGTTGAAGAATCATCCACTTGAGTTTTGTCGGCTTCTGATAAATACTCGGCCCTGACACTCCAATATTGGGTATTTCCCTCCTACTGAGCTGTTCTCTCATTTCAAGGGTTAGAAATTAGCGAAACGACAAACACTTGGACACATTTGCAAGAATTAGGGAACTAGGATTTTGGCATGGGTTAGAATTTTTGTGAATTTCGAAGCTTTTAATTAAGTTTAAGATTTTGCTCTAGAAAAAATTTTTTTCTTCGGGGAATTCCTTAACATCAACCGTCAGGGGAACCCCAAAAGCCAGTCATTGGGCAATTCCCCAAAATAGGTCGTCCTTTGGGGAATCCCCAAAATAAGTCGTCCTTTGGGGAATCCCCCAAAATAAGTCGTCCTTCGGGGAATCCCCAAAATAAGTCGTCCTTTGGGGAATCCCCCAAAAAATTCGTCCTTTGGGGAATCCCCATAATAGGTCTTCCCCTAAGAAGACGGGGAATTCCCCTAAATTGCTTGTGTTTTAGGAATCCCCAAAATAACTCGTCCTTTGGGGAATCCCCCTAAATCCTGTCCATTGGGAATCCCCTTCAAAAACTTTCCTTGCGGAATCTCCTCGAAAATTCCTCTATTTATTCCTCAAAACGGTGTCCATTGAGAATCCCTCAAAAAAGTTTCCTATGAAAGTCTATGACTCAATCGTTCGGAATAAAAAAAATGAGCGAAAAATTTAACTCTTGACTGGAAAAGATAATATGTCAACATATCTGTGTTGTATTACGACTTATATATGCATAGGAAGTATATGCATATAATATATATATGTAAGAATGCATAACGCAGAGCAAAAAAAGTTTTAAGTAAGTTTTATCGAAGAAAAACATTTTCACTTTCTTTACTAATAAAATAATTCGAACATTCAGAGTTCGCGCATGTCATGCAATAAGTTGTAAACTTTAAACTGAGGTACTGAGTAGCGCGACTTCACGCTTGTACGCATGGTTGACTTGTGAGCTGGAAAAAGTACATTGAATAATGATTTCCGTCAGAGAGTTAGGGATAAAGGGAAGAGACAGAAGGCAGCGACCGATTGCAGAAAAGCTTAAAAAATATTCTCTTGTCAAACATGAGATTATCCTGTCTAAGATAAGATTCTCCAGTCTAACATGAGATTCTCCTGTCTAACATGAGATTCTCCTGTCTAACATGAGATTCTCCTGTCTAAGATAAGATTCTCCAGTCTAAAATGAGATTCTCCAGTCTAAAATGAGATTCTCCAGTCTAAAATGAGATTCTCCAGCCTAAAATGAGATTCTCCAGTCTAAAATGAGATTCTCCAGTCTAAAATGAGATTCTCCAGTCTAACATGAGATTATCCTGTCTAACATGAGATTGTCCCGTCTAACATGAGATTCTCCAGTCTAAAATGATATTCTCAAGTCTAACATGAGATTCTCCAGTCTAAAATGAGATTCTCCAGTCTAACATGACATTCTCCAGTCTAGTATGAGATTCTCCTGTCTAAGATAAGATTCTCCAGTCTAAGATGAGATTCTCCAGTCTAAAATGAGATTCTCCAGTCTAACATGAGATTCTCCTGTCTAAGATAAGATTCTCCAGTCTAAGATGAGATTCTCCTGTCTAACATGCGATTCTCCTGTCTAAGATAAGATTCTCCAGTCTAAGATAAGATTCTCCTGTCTAAGATAAGATTCTCCAGTCTAAGATGAGATTCTCCTGTCTAACATGCGATTCTCCTGTCTAAGATAAGATTCTCCAGTCTAACATGAGATTCTCCTGTCTAACATGAGATTCTCCAGTCTAAAATGGGATTCTCCAGTCTAACATGACATTCTCCAGTCTAAGATGAGATTCTCCAGTCTAAGATGAGATTCTCCTGTCTAACATGAGATTCTCCTGTCAAAGATAAGATTCTCCAGTCTAAGATGAGATTCTCCTGTCTAACATGCGATTCTCCTGTCTAAGATAAGATTCTCCAGTCTAACATGCGATTCTCCTGTCTAAGATAAGATTCTCCAGTCTAACATGAGATTATCCAGTCTAAAATGGGATTCTCCAGTCTAACATGACATTCTCCAGTCTAACATGAGATTCTCCTGTCTAAGATAAGATTCTCCAGTCTAATATGAGATTCTCCTGTCTAACATGCGATTCTCCTGTCTAAGATAAGATTCTCCAGTCTAACATGAGATTCTCCTGTCTAACATGAGATTCTCCTGTCTAAGATAAGATTCTCCAGTCTAACATGAGATTCTCCTGTCTAACATGACATTATCCTGTCTAACATTCTATTGGGAGATAGAATGAATACTTATTGATAGAATTTGAATACTTATTTTCTGTTGAAGTAAGCAGCCTCTCTATACCACAAAGTAGTTCAGTTAGCGGGGCGAATGTACTTCGTTTGCTGCACAGCAGGAGCTGAAACAATGTCCCTTGAAATTCTCATGCCAACTCTGCATAAGGAAATGGGGAGTGATCCTTCATCAGTTGCCGGGGACAGAGAATGAAATAGATATAGCAAAGTGTGACAACCCAGGGGAACTAATGAGATTAGCCCAGAAAATGCCCGGCTTCTGCAGCAGATCAAAGAAGTTCCGGACGTCAGAATTTCTGGCTAGCTCGGAATGATTAGCTGCGATAGAAAATGATGACACAGGCGAAAATTTGAAATCTAATAAAACTGGAATATTAAAAGGCCTTTGTTGCTACAGATTAAAGTTGATCTTACGAGCGAAAATTTAACGAAATCTAGAAAATTTTGTACGTAGTTAATTTTAGTCATAAAAATAAAAATATGCCAACGAACATGAAGCGAAGCATTCAACAAAAATGAACTGTAAGTTAAAAATATAATGTTTGATCTTACTACAGTTCATGTACGCCAAGGAATTCATGGTTTGAACTCTTTGTTAAACGGCCGACTCTTTGTCGGTGGTGATTTCCTGCTGTTGCGCAACAACGCCAGTTGCCGCGGGTCCCGACGTTGCCACCTCGTAGCCAGGCGGCCGCGGCAGAGGCGGCGACTGAGCAGATGTTGACGCACCGCTAGGGTCGGCAATGGCTTCCAGGTGATGCTGATGATGATGATGGCCCAGGTGGAAATTCGCGAACAAATTTCCGCGCGATTTCGACGACAGGCCGAGCTTCTGTAGGCCGAGTTTCACCACCGACTTGCGACGCTCAGCCGGTGGCGGCGACGACTTCCTGCCGGGAGCGTCGCCTCCGACGCCCTCGGCGCCGCTGGCGCAGCCGGCCGCCGCAGCCGCCATCGTCGTTGTCGTCGCTGGTAGCCGGTGTAACCTGGTTGACAATCTCCTTGACCAGGTTGAGGTCCTCTTTGAGATCAGCTCGACTGCTCACCATCTGTGGGTTCTGGCCAATCTTGCTCAGCCTTTCCGCGGCCACGGATTCCATGGTGCGACGCATCAGCGGATAGTTGTCCAGCACGGACAGGAAATTCTCCCTCTCCAGAGAGTACAGGTTGCAGTAGGTCTCGGCACGGACGCTGGCTACTCGTCTGGCATTTGTCAGCAGGCAAATCTCTGCGATTTGAGTGATTTCATCGGTGGTTTAGGTCATTGTATCAGTGGTTTGGGTCATTGCATCGGCGGTTTTGGGTCATGGCGTTAATGGCTTGGGTCATTGCGTCAGTGATTCGGGTCATTTATCAATGGCTTGGGTCATTGTTGCTTATTATATCTATTATTATATTTATTTTATCTGGTTTATTATATCTATGTTTTAGGTCATGATGTCAGTGTTTTGGGTCATTGTATCAGTGGTTTGGGTCATTGCATCGGCGGTTTGGGTAATTGTATCAGTTGTTTGGGTCATGAAGTTAGTTATTTGGATCATTCTATCGATGGCTTGAGTCATGATCTCAAGATTTGGGTTATTGTTTCTTGGGTCATTATATCAATGTTTTAGGTCATTATGTCAGTGTTTGGGTCATGGTATCGGTGATTTGGGTCATTGCACAAGTGTTTTGGAACATTGAATCGGTGGTGTCAGTCATGGCATCAGTTCGGCAATTGTTCTATATTTGTACATGATTTTTTCACACAAAAACAAATGAATGTAGTCATAATTATTAATTTTTCCCCATTTGGCCGAGTCATTTTAACACACTTTAATCCCAGACCTATTTGGGAATTCAATTTTGCAGACAAGATAAATGCAACAAATTTTCTATCTAGTTTGAAAGCTTCACAATGAAAAATATACATTAAGCTGTAATTCCCGAAAAGTTTTCCTGGAAAAACGCACAGCCGCACTTATCAGATGGGATTTCCAAACCCTTTAGAGTAGGGGAGCGGGTTTCCACAGGCAGGCATTGCCGCAGTCCCCACCGATACGGCAAACTCGGTCCTCATTAGTGTCCGGCCCCCAGGGCGGTGCGGAATCTGAACTCTCCCTACTCTGTGTCTCTCTGGGAAACTCCCACGAAGGGGAAAAATTGAGTCTCTCTCACTCCTCGAACGACAATTCCCCCTCCGCGCTCCAACTCCCCAGATCTCATATTCTGAATCCCATCCGTGCCTGTCTTATCTATCTATCAGGATTCTTCGAGTCACTAATAAGCGTGGCAGGCGATTAACTACACAGGAATCAATCTCAGTGGACGGGGGGAAGCAGAGACAAAATTGGTTGCTCTGCTCACAATAGTGCCTGTGGCCCACGCACGGACGAAAACTCAATTAGCTGCGACTCAATACCTGGGAAGCTGCCGTTGCTAGCTGCAGCCAACCCCATCCTCCTCCACAGACCGAAATGAGCCGGGGTCGAATGCGAGAATTCGGCCAAAGAATTCGATAAACTAATGATAGGAAAAAGGTGAGAATTGGAGGATTCGCGCCTATGTCATCGATTGATTGAGAACGACCTAAGTTTTAGTGTTTTTCCTAGAAGCTCCTTGTACTCGTAGTTTATAAGAAAGTTTGAAGACCAACGTGGTTAATAGTAAAAATCTAAATAATAATGGCAGGAGGGCTGCTGGCAATGGTGAGCAAGCCAGGAGACAATTCTGCCCATTTCGTTGACTCCTGAGCACACTCGCACACAGATACCGTACACAGACACACGCTCACATCTGTACATCAGGGTTGTACATCTGCCATGACTTTTTCATCGTCAGGCAGTGTACATTTCACTGTGCCTTGGAGGTTGGCCCTCAAGGGCGTAGATTGCATGACAAGCCCCAAATGAATGTGGCCTCGCGGCGGAATCGAGCTCAGGGACCTTGGTGCGAGAAGCAGCCTCACCTCCAAAGTAGGACCCATCCGACAGGCTGGTCGCTACCTCCCCGTCTCTCGTAATGATGTCCACAATGCCCTCCTGAATGAAGTACATCTTGGTGCCTATGGTGCCCTCCTTGATGATGAGATCGCCAGGTTGGAAAACTTCGTATTTGAGTCGGGTGACGACCTCGGAGACAAAGTCCTGATCGGCGTAAGTGAAGAATGGCACCGCCGCCACCAGGGCGCGGCAGTTGTAGTTGATGATTTGCTGGTTGGATGTGGTAAGGATGGTTGGGTTAACGATATTCTGTAGGCTTCTTAGTGAGACATATTTTGTTGGTATTTGTACTTAAGGTACTTGAACTTTCTGAACTTTCTGAAACTAGTACACTTTCTGAGGTATGTACTAGTACACTCTCTGAGGTATGTACTAGAACACTCTCTGAGGTATGTACTAGAACACTCTCTGAGGTATGTACTAGAACACTCTCTGAGGTATGTACTAGAACACTCTCTGAGGTATGTACTAGAACACTCTCTGAGGTATGTACTAGAACACTCTCTGAGGTATGTACTAGAACACTCTCTGAGGTATGTACTAGAACACTCTCTGAGGTATGTACTAGAACACTCTCTGAGGTATGTACTAGAACACTCTCTGAGGTATGTACTAGAACACTCTCTGAGGTATGTACTAGAACACACTCTGAGGTATGTACTAGAACACTCTCTGAGGTATGTACTAGAACACTCTCTGAGGTATGTACAAGAGCACGTGCTTGAATTGAGGTTCTGTTTGTACAGTCGGAGTTACGCGTTCTGCAAACCATCTCCAAAGCTTTCTCACCTCGCGCAGACACTCGGACAGCTCGCTCAGGATGTCGTTCTCGTTAAACATCTTGCCCTGATAGCGGTGCTCATAGTAGTTGGCAATCCTTTGACGCAGTGCTCGCGGCAGCTTTCGATAGGCCATGTACTCCTCAACCTGCTTGAACTGATTAGGCCAGGTTTTTAGGAACAAGTGATAAAAGTTAAAATATTAACAGGTAGAAAAGCCTAATGAGATTCCCTCAGCGTATATACAGGTAGATGTAGTCGACAATGGGATGAAATTTAAACTAATTGGTATACCTCGAGGTGTACTTAGCAGCGATCTAAAAGGTTGCGCTTATAGAAAATGGGGAACTTTTGTCAGAATCGTTACCTTTAATGTTTACCTTCGCGATAAAAAGCATCACAGAATAATTTTATAATAGCTCGTAATAACAATAATAATTGCAGGAGGGTTAGGGGCCACTGGTACATCACTTGGTGTCAAAGGGCCCGTAGCCAGTGAGGGGGAAATTCTGCCCATTTCGCTGACTCCTGAGCACACACGCACATAGATACCGTACACAGACACACGCTCACACAGGTGTGTACATCTGCCCTGAATTTCTCATCGTCAGGCAGTGTACACTCTCACTGTGCCTTGGAGGTTGGCCCTCGAGGGCGTAAATTGCAAGACAAGCCCCCAAGCCTTCTCTCCGCGGCTGCGCCCCAAATGAATGTGGCCTCGCAAGAGAATCCAGCTCAGGGACCTTGGTGCCAGAGGCAAACACGTTATGCCTTCTGCCACCCCCTGAAAAATTCATTTAACTACAGAATTAACTGGACTCACCTTCTCTCTGTACAAACGTTTCGATGTGTCGAAGCTCTGAATGAGAGCAGCCGCATGGCCAACAAACAGGGCATAGCAGGACGATCCCGTCATCATGCTGACGATGGTGATCCAGGCCTCGCTGATGCTTGTTGGCGGGTGCTGACCGTAGCCAATGCTCAGCATGTGACTCATGGCTTTGAACAGGGCCCAGGTGTACTGCTGGAACCAGTGCACCTCCTGTCCGAGCGTCGACCGTGGTCGTTGGCGTTGCAGAATGGGGACAATGTGTTTGGGGGGGATAAACGGACTGAGAATTGTGGACTAATCAATAAATCAATGATAATCGCATTCTGGGAACGCAAGGGAGTTTTTTTAGACTTGGCAGAAGGATTTGACAGCTTACAGCCTTCAACCGTGGCAGCCCACACTGTTTCTGTTTTGTATCTTTCATTTTAAACGTAGAAAAACTGATTAACTGATTAACAATTAAAAAAATTGTTTTTCGGTATCTCAAAAAAGATTCAAGCAATCCGCATAAAAGTCCAAACATTTTCCGCTCTATCAGATGAAAAGCCTCCAGAATCTCAAAACATCGACATCGTCGAGATATTCAATGTTTCTGGCCGAAGGTCCGATTTTTCCCATAAGAGTAAGTGTATTTCATACGCCCCAATACACGAATTTGCACTGCGCCTCAGTGCGGCCTTTCCAGACCTTCAAACTTTATCAGCATGTCACCCGAATGTGCTTGCATCATCTCCGACTTCGGCGGTCACCGACCTTTATCTAGACGGAGCTGCTGGACCTTCAACAAGTGGCACCAGCCGACTATGGAGTCCCTAAAGCGAATTTCTCTACTTTCGCTGATCAAGCCTCGATATTGGGCAACACTCAACTACTTTACATGCTCCTCTAGTCCGTCAACCAATCAGTCACCACCCGACGCCGTCAGCACCGTCAGCAGGGTGCCTCCTGCTGGCAATGGAGTCCCTAAAGCGAATTTTTCAACTTTCTCTAATAAAGCCTCGATATTGGCTTAAACTCAACTATTACTTGTTGAAGGTCCAGCTGCTCCGTCTAGATAAAGGTCGGTGACCGCCGAAGTCGGAGATGATGCAGGCACATTCGGGTGACATGCTGATAAAGTTTGAAGGCCTGGAAAGGCCGCACTGAGGCGCACTGCAAATTCGTGTATAGGGGTGTATGAAATACACAAGCTCTTATGGGAAAAATCGGACCTTCGGCCAGAAACATTGAATATCTCGACGGTCTGAAGAGCTGGCGACTTGTTTCTTGTTTCAGAAGATGCGCAACAAAAAGTTGGCCCGTGTTCTTGAGTTTCGTGTGCCTGCATTGTTCCGTTCGGGTGCAGCAAAAAAATTGTCAGGGGGGGAATTCCCCCCCCCCTTGGTAGTTCTACTGTTAAATATGTGTCGTCATGTGTGCTTGTCCCGCGGTTGAGGGCTCTGCTGCTTCAAGATGCGCATTGTGGCGAGCATTTTTCGAAGCGTCATAATTTTTTAGATTTTTTGGAACCTTGTTTGTCCTTTGTTTCTCATTTCCGTCCAATTAACTTTCTTGTCAGAATATGCGTTCAACATGCGGAAATAAACATATTTTAAACAGAGTGTATATACGGTATTGTTCATGCAAGTACTTTGCATGCGAGTGTATAGTCACTCATGCGAATGTTTGTTAAACAGGTGAGCGCTTATTCCATGTTAATGTGCATTAGCGCTAACAATGCTGAACTTTTTAAAGTTACAAATGAAGACTCCTATAAATTAGAGAAAATTTCTAATAACGAGTAGAATTAAAAATTTTATCCTGAATAAATAAAAAAAGAGCTGAACTGATGTCGGGTATGTGTGGAAGCTTTGTACACAGCTTTGGGTAGTTGTTGCTGGGCTTGGTTTAATTGCTTTTGTTCCACTATAAATCGGTTAGTTAGTGAAGAAATGATTTTTTTCTGTGAAATACATTGTGAATTCATGAGAGCAAAATTTAAGTCAAAGTAAAATTTAGTAACTAATTCATCAGAATAAAAAAAATATGGTAACAAAACTGATGAAGGTAAAAACTAAATTTTCAGACTCCGGCTTATCATACAGTCTCAGGAGTAAGGTGAGGCGGGGAGGCGGTACCTGGATGTTTAGCTTCCTAACCCAGGAGTCCTTGGGGAAGTCCTGGATAGCTGGCACAAGGAACTGCAGGCAGCCATTCCAGTGCGCCAGCAGCAGCATCAGGCAGACTAGGTTCACGACCCGGATGAACACTGACGCTACATTTAGCAGCTGGAAAGAGAACAGACATGACAGACTGTTTGAAGGGCAACAATTGCACCTGGTCTGATTCACCTCGGGTCACGGTAGCAATGCCAGTTGAATGGCTTAAATTTATCCGAAAAGCGATAAAGATAATAATTTAAAAAACATACAAATTTGCGTGCTGTACAAAAAGGCTTTACACAATACCGAAGGATAAGAAAGTGCATTTTCTAATTGGTGAACATGTCAATCTGTAGGGATATTCTCCACATAAAACCGCACGAGCGGTTGCTTAAATTTTGCGATTCTTGCTTTGTTGATAAAAAATGCCATACATGTTTAAAGTAGACCTTAAAACTGCAAAAGTGCAAGATTGCATTGTTAACACGAGCTGAAGAACGCTTCGAACAATGCTAAGCATGCGAGCATCTTGGTTGAATGAAATGAGGAAGGAAGGCTGAGTACAGATGCTGTGAGTGAAGAGGCCACGAAAAATTCACCTTCAGGCCGCAACGGGCCACCCAGGACTGGTCCGGGAAGTCCTGAAGCAGGGGGATCAGGAACTGCAGGCAGGCGTTCCAGTGGCCAAGCAGCAGCATCAGCAGCACGAGGTTAAATATCCCCATAAACTTATTGGCAACGTTCAGCAACTGAAAGCAGGTGTGTGTGTGTGAGTGAGTTTGTGCTTGGAATGTCTTGTCAAACAGGAGTGCAAGGGCCAGGATGGAGTGTCAATAACTCATTCATATTTACTATTATAAATGAAAATGAATCCATTTTAGCCACGAATTATAACATCCTATCGAAAAAATACTTCCGAACAAAGAAACAAATGATCAGGGACCACAGACTAACTAAGTGCACAAATCAGGATTAACTACGTAGATTATGACTATAAAACATGTGTTGGAATTGTGTCAGTAAGCTAAGGCTACTATAACTATGATATCTCACAGTTCCTTGACAAGAGAAAGCTGAGACCATTTGCTCTTAGATCAATAAAATCAAAACCAATGACGCTTCGAAAAAGAAATTCCATGCAGCCATGACTTCAATTTTCTGGGGCCAGAAAGCTTGAGGCTTGAAGCAATGAGCCGCGAGTCATGGACTTCAGTGATTGTTCAATTCTCAGGCAATGTGCCACAACCAAATTGGGATCAAGGATGCTCAGAACCGGGATCAAGGATGCTCAGAACTGGGATCACGGATGTTCAGAATTGGGATCAAGGATGCTCAGAACCGGGATCAAGGATGCTCAGAACTGGGATCACGGATGTTCAGAATTGGGATCAAGGATGTTCAGAATCGGGATCAAGGATGTTCAGAACTGAGATCAAGGATGTTCAGAACTGGGATCAAGGATGTTCAGAACTGGGATCAAGGATGTTCAGAATCGGGATCAAGGATGTTCAGAACCGGGATCAAGGATGTACAGGGCAGGAGCGAGGAAATTGCTGATCAATGCACACCGAAGTTCAACTAACTCCGCAAAGCAAAACCCTGAGCCAGACGTCAGTGTACCGGAAAGGCTGTTGAATCGCAAGTTATATTTAGGCATCTCTGACAACCTGGCTAGATTGTGCAATGGGAGTTTGCTTGTGATCTTCGGTGTTTTAGATCAATAATTCATTCTCAAGGACAGTCATGGACCTGGTCAAATTTGAAGCCTAGTCAACCCAGAGTCACCTTTAGTCCACGCTTAGCCACCCAGGAGTCGCTCGGGAAATCGCTGAGAAACGGTATGAGAAACTGGAAGCAGGCGTTCCAGTGACCGAGCAGCATCATGATTAGCACCAGCTTGATAATACCGAAGCACTTGCTGGCAATTTGAAAAAACTGAAACCAGACACAGAGAGAGACTGACATACAAGCCGACCGGGGCTTTTAGATAGGCCTTTCAAACAGTCCCTGGCGCTTACTATTATACGTTACGCAATACGTCTACGCCAATAAAAGAATGGTTAGTAAAGCAATGTACATTTTTGTGTTTTAATGAATATCAAAATCTGATTATAAAAATTAGACTTACTTCCTCCCATTGGCTGACATAGCGGACCAATCGAGACAGACGGAGCAGTCTCAGCAGGCTGAGCAGCTTGGCCAGCCGCAGGATGCGCAGCGCTCGGCCTGCAAAAGAAATTCGGCCTTCTTTCAAGTCTAATCTGATTGGCTGAAAAAATTTAGTATGGTCTCACCTGCGTGCACGAGCTGGCTGATGTTGTTCCGCTGGTTTAGCACCAGGAATATGTAGTCCATTGGAATTGATGAGATGAGGTCGAGGAAGAACCAAGACTTGACATAGTGCTGCGCTATCATCTTGGGGTCGAGTATGATCTCTTCGGCAAAGTCGTTTGTGATCACGCCTTGAGCATAGAGATAAGTGGGTGAGCCTCTATTAGTTCTACGTGATTGCCAGGCTGAAGAGTCTACAGACGAAACTGCAGTTAGCAGACGAAATTAATGAGGCCAGGTGATTTTCTGAATCAAGTGGCATCGGCGGCCCTCTAAGGAGGAAGAGCTGTTGCAGGAGCCTGCAATCGAGGTACGCTTCAGTGCCTCCCTTCTGTGTTCTTGACTTAAATCTTCTTTATTCCGTCAAGAATGCATCGATGAATATCCATTAGAAACAGAAACATTTTTCTTTTATTTTTCTGTATCTTTATCTAGCTGACTTGTTTCCTGAATCATCGTTCTTTCTCATCACAGAAAATCTGGTTGGTCGGAAGTTCTTGTCGGTAAATTGTTTTATCTTTCTGACTTATCAGCAGAAAACTGCTTTGATTAACTTCTGCCTAACCTCTGCCTATATTATTTTGGCTGTCAAGCCAATCATAATATATCAGCGCTTGCAGTTTCACCCTTCCAGCCAATCAGAGATCAGCACAATTTCTGACCACTAAAGCGCTCAGAAAACTTCCTACCCCTTAAGCCAATTAGAGTTACGCTTAAAGAAGTGCTAAAGCTAGAATTATTAAAATATAATAAACTTGAAAACGAACTGTATTGCCGTCTCGTACCTGTTCTAAAGTTGACAGCAATGTCGCTTAAAAAGATGGTATCCGACACGCAGTTGAATATAATCCAGTGCGGACTGAGGTCTTCGTTGAAGAACGATATGGCCACTGGGAGCACAACCAGGTTAATGATTAGCAGCATTAGCATCAGGAGGTCCCAGTAGAATCTGAAAAATTGTTTATTCAGCTCACTTTAATTCACTTTCCAGTTTGATTTGTGGTCGTTAACAGTAGAAAGACTACGGGAATGTACTTTAAATACCCACATCTTTCTTTTTCTGGATCTCCCTAAATATTCAACCAGTTGACATGATAGTTCAGAACATGGCCTTAAAGTTTTCGCTCAACCCGATTACACAACTTCCAGAATCACAAAGCAGCGAAATCGTCTGGTTATTCAAAGATTCTTGTCGGGGTGACACAGAGCAATGCTAGTTGCCTTGTCGCCAGGGTCTTCGACAAGAATCACTGGAACCAAATTGCAGCCGCGTCTCCGTCGCGGTTCCACCCACCAAGGTGGCCAATCCATGGTGGACGTTCACGAAAATCGGTCATTCGGTTTCGTGAAGTAGGCTGCGAGTATTTGAAATGCCACCCGAAAAATGCCTCTCTACTGTTAAATGAACCATATGAACGACTGTGTTTAAATATAAACAGCGCACTTCAGTATCCCATCAAGTGTTGGAATTTTCCGAATGAAGAGAAAACAAGAAACAAGACCAAATTGTTTGGCCAAGGTGCGGGAGCCAGTTTAGCGCTCCGGTGATTTGATGGTGGCCGAAAGCCGCTAATTGATACTCTTGGGCCGGTTCGCATCGATTTGGCCGTCGCGGGCAAGTGTCTAGGCACGCATTTGGAGTCGACCACCGGCCAAGCAAGGAGAGGCACTGTCATTTTGGGAAGAGATTTCGGAATGGGACAGGCCTGGTGTGCCGTGCGCACTTGTTGTTGCTGCTCAGTCTTTCTCCTCTACGCCACCCCCGTCATTAAGGCAGAAGAGGACCAACTGGTCGATTCCGTCTGCTCAAAGCCCCGTTGACCGAAAATCTCCCCTTTCTCATTCGTCCTGCTTCTCTTCCTCTTTATTCTCTCCTCCGCTGATTACTCGCCAACCCACCGATCCACTCTTCTGTCGACTGCGTTGAGGCAAAAGAAAAACTCGGCAGGATGAGTAAAGAGAAAAGAGGGCCGAACAGAAGAGAACTTTGCTACTGGCCTGTGGAAACCGGATTTTGTCCAAATAAATGTCTCTTCCGTTTAATGAGTCGCTTGAAGCAATTTCGTTCCTCATCAATTTGACAAGAGGTATTTATTTGCTTGCCTATACAAATAGGCCATGGTCTTGCAATGCCAGATTTTTATGGGACCAACAATAATCCAAAATGGCCTGGCTACTTGTACAGCTAAACTATCCCAATAATCGTAGCGATAGTTAATACCTTTGCATTCAGCATTGAGATCCAGGATGTTCAGCATTGGGATCCAGGATGTTCAGCATTGGGATCCAGGATGTTCAGCATTGGGGTCCAGGATGTCTAGCATTGGGATCGAGGATGTCTAGCATTGGGATCCGGGATGTTCAGCATTTGTATCCATGATGTTTAGAATTGGGATCCGGGATGTTCAGCATTGGGATCCAGGATGTTCAGCATTGGGATGCAGGATGTTCAGCATTGGGATCCAGGATGTTCAGCATTGGGATCCGGGATGCTCAGCATTGGGATCCGGGATGCTCAGCATTGGGATCCGGGATGCTCAGCATTGGGATCCGGGATGCTCAGCATTGGGATCCAGGATGTTCAGCATTGGGATCCGGGATGCTCAGCATTGGGATCCGGGATGTTCGTCTATGTTCGTTAAGGATCTCAGCTATTTTTATGGGAATTTATCCTCAGAAAGTTTTGAATAAAAAACGCTGATAAAACTAAAGGATAATGAAAGTAAAAGCCTAATTTTGGCTTTTCTACCAAAGGCTTGTGCACACAGGCTTATTTCTATATGAATTATTTTGGCCTTTCAATTTAATGATCATATAAATGGGAAAGCGAACGCGTACAATTTCCTTAATCTGATCAATCTTTCGTCTGGCATTGGAATTTTCCCTGGAAACGTGTTTAGGGGGAAGAAATTAAGAGGAGGGATAAACCGAGAAAGTGAAAGCTCGCAACGGGTAGATGTTAGACGAATGTCAAGATCAGGTGAGGGGCGAATCTCCCATTGATGCGGATGTTTCTTTACTTTCTTCTGCAGCAAAAAGAACCCGTGTAATTTCCTATGCAGCCGAATTTCCTCGTTCGATGAGGAGCTAAATACAATAAACTCTGTGACCCAATGAAGTGCATTAAAAACATTGCGCAAAATATAGGAGAACAGCCAGTTTGTTAGACCGTAGATTAAGCTCGTAAAACTACTGGAAGCTGCGCAATTCGAAGGCCAAAGAGAAATACAGGGAATCCTTGATTGCTTCATCTGGCTCTCCTACTGCACTCTATAGTCTCCGGTATATGCTACTCGTTAGACGAACAAGTTGTAAGTGATTAGGGCCTGCACTTAGCCTAAGCCAACGCTGCCTTAACTTTTTCCTCCTCAGCAGAAGATTGCCTCGACTTCGCGAAGCTTCATAGACCACTGCATCTGTCTTCCTGGCCCGATATTCACAGCTTTGTATTTACAGATAGAAAGTCTTCCAGGGAGTTCGATTTCGAAAAGAAACTCAATCATTGAACTAAGTTTTTTCTCTTTATTTATTGCTTTCCTCGTGTCGGATAATTTATTGCCGACTGTCTAACTGCCTCACAAAGGTACTTATTACGCCTGCGCACTTTTCAGTGAGGCCTAATGAGGCTCTCTATTTGACCGCCTCTCCGCCGCTTACCTGAAGTTGCTGCACGGGTGAATGATCCATTTGCCCGACTGCTGCTGGCGACGCTTCTCCTTCAGCAGGGCGTTTTTGTTGCCAAACAGCTTCATCGCCAACTTGTTGTCAGAAGGCTGGAAGAATGCAAAGAACTGCTCCTTGAGGTAGCTGGAGGTGCTCTGCTTGGGATCTTCCATCTCGCCTAGTTCAAGATCTTCTCCGGCTGCCGTTGCTGTAGCACCCTGCTGCTGCTGCTGCTGCTGCTGCTGCTGCGCCGACTGGCCCTTCAAAGGCGAGTCCTCAGCGTCGACCTCGTCAGCAGTAGGCGCCTCTGTCGAGTTGCTGCCGCATGCGCTGCCGCTGCGGCCGAATTGTCGACCGGAGCCGATTCTGCCCAGCTTCATCCGGAGACTGGGGCGCTTCTTGCGCACTGCCTGCTGCTGCTGTTGCTGCTGTTGCTGTTGCTGTTGATAAGACGATTGACCTTGACGAGCATTCGTCGCCGACTCGCTGTCTGACCCGGTAGGTCGCTGCTCGTCCAGGCAGGAGTCCATCGATTTCGACGCCATTTTGCCGTTGTTGTCAGCCGGGTCGAGGCCCGCGGCTGCCTGCTGGTCCAGGCTCAGGGTTCGCATCGACTGGAAGCTGCCCCGCCGGTTGCTGGCCGATGGAGCTGGAGGGTCCGCCTGCTGCGGCTGCTGCCTGGAGTAGGATGGTTGAGGCGGCGGGGGTAGCAGCTGCTGCTGCTGCTGCTGTTGCTTGCTCCTTCGGGCCTGCTGGCCAATGAAGCCGGACTGCAGACGGTCGCCCATGCCCAGATCGTCCACTGGCAGCGAGTCACTTCTGTCCAGTAGGGAGGCGGACTCACCGCCTGTGAGAACGAAGTGGAGGATGAGGTTGTCGAACATAATAGCGGAGACTTGGGTGAAAGGAAGTTAGTCCTGTCGAATCCCAAGACCCCAATTTGCTCCGCAATCTAATAAATCGCATGCTTCCTAGGGAAATTCGTACAATTGAACTGTTGTTATTTTCTTGAAAAATTAATTAAATTTTTATTGTCAATCACTCAACAGCGAGAACAGATCAGGCCTGATCAAAATTAGACTTCCTGGTCAACGTTGGAGATTAACTTAAAAGCTTTTGATTAACTTTAACTCTAATGCTCTGCTCACTAACAAACTGGCTCGCTAGTAATTTATGGGACCCGGATGTGTCTGAAGTTGACAACAATACTCTCCGCGAGAATTATTCAGGCCGTTCATTGCTCAACTGAAGTATCTCACGAGTCATTGTCCATTGTTACAAGCTAGGCTATATGCAGCGTTTACAATAGATAACAAAACAGCTACAGTCTAATGAGTTGAGTGCACGAAAAATGCTCATATGTACAGAGAGAAAGTTTGAAGATTAGTTCCAGCCATGCAACCGGACTAATTAGAGTAGGAAAAGCTAATAGAGTAGACACAATTACAAGTAATTAATCAATAGACAAACCTCAATTTAGTACTCGTGAGGATGGGATGAAATGTGGCAGAGCTAGGCGCAATCACAGCATATGGTCTGTTTCTGTTTGGACAGCCTCCCCGGTGCTTGAAAGCAAACGGAACAATAAAGGACTGGGATGGCCAAGTTCACAGCAGTTTCATTGGCTGATAGTGGGGCTAAGTTTGGTTAATAAAGTGCGACTGCACCAGCTAGCTGCTGTCTGATCCCGATCCCCAATCCCGATCCTCAATCTCGATCCCCAATCCCGATCCCCAATCTCGATCCCCAATCCCGATCCCCAATCCCGATCCCCATTCTCGATCCCCAATCCCGATCCCCAATCCCGATCCCCAATCTCGATCCCCAATCCCGATCTCTAATCCCGATCCCCAATCCCGATCCCCAATCCCGATCCCCAATCTCGATCCCCAATCCCGATCCCCAATCTCGATCCCCAATCCTGATTCCGAGCCTGCATTCCCTGTCAGCTAGAAATCAGCTTAGGCTGTCAGTGCAGCTCTTCAATTCTGATCCCAATCCAGATGGCAATTCAGGACGTTAGAGAAATTTCTCAGTTCGAATAACTTCAATGTGAATCAAAGAAACTTGCACGAACTGCTACTGAAAGTAGTCGCGCCTAAATTAACTAGATTCGTCTCGTTTTGCATTACCACATATCAATCTTAGCAAATTATTAGCAAGACTTAAAACACACCGGAGGGACCAAAAGCGAGGAAGACAGCGAGTGCGAAAGGCAGGCAGCGGCCGCACAAAAGATCCCCAAAGGATCGGAACGAATGCGGAGTATATTTGGCGAATCAGAGAATTAAAACAGAATTAAAACAGATTTGGAAAAAAATTTAATAGCAAATCGCGGCAGAGGTGAGACGGCAGGAGAGCGGGGGCTTAAAACGAGCCGGTGCAGCCAGCCACCTCACGCCCCCACCGCCGCCAGAGTACACGCACGCACGCACGCACAAAGTTTTACTACCTTAAATTATTTACTTATCGACTTCTTAGCTCGCACAATCTTCCATACAAAATCTTCCGTAAGCGTGCACTTTGTGTGACGCTTACGGGGGTTAATGACCGGCTGGCCAACCCCCGCGTCTCGTCCTTTCTGCCCCCTTTTTGTGCGTGCGCTGCGCCATCCCCCCTCCGCCTTCACCCCTCGGCACCCACCCCCTCCCTGAGCAGCTTATATGGCTGCCCTGCGTCTCTAGCTCCTTGTGTAACGCCAAGCATGCTAATTTCTCATTACTGCCATACTATCTAATGCAAGAGAATAACAATGTTACATTCTATAAACCAAGCTTTAATCTGAGGATGTCAGTCATGTCTCTGGGATAAATAAGAGCAGCAGCTTACTGTCGTGTCTTCCCAGATTTTTCAGGGCCTTTTGGGGGAGCTTTCAAAAATCTGGGATAAGAGAGGCTTAATTTAACGTCGCTTCCTCCACCTGAGCCTCGCATTTAACATCCCATCCTGTTGTCTTTTTCTCATCCCGCCGGACATTTTTCCAAATTTACAATTATCCCCCCGAAATCCCATCTGAAGTTCCTCTAATGAAGGAACCGGGGCCTTTGCCCTTGCCCCGTCTCCACGGTAATTTTTCAAGTCCACAACTAGGACACAGTATTGATTATGCCCGCAAAGTATTCGATAAATTCAAGCCATGATCTGTGTTCTTTGAGTTTCTGCCCTTCCAATCAATTGATTTTTGTCTTAAGTTCCTTTTTCTGTAGGCAATTTTTTCATTTGTCTGGCTTCTTGATTTCGTGACTCTCAAATTGTGTGACTCTCATATTGTGTGACTCTCATATTGTGTGACTCTCAAATTGTGTGACTCTCATATTGTGTGACTCTCATATTGTGTGACTCTCAGATTGTGTGACTCTCAGATTGTGTGACTCTCAAATTGTGTGACTTTCAAATTGTGTGACTCTTAAATTGTGTGACTCTCAGATTGTGTGACTCTCAGATTGTGTGACTCTCAAATTGTGTGACTCTCAAATTGTGTGACTCTCATATTGTGTGACTCTCATATTGTGTGACTCTCAAATTGTGTGACTCTCATATTGTGTGACTCTCATATTGTGTGACTCTCAGATTGTGTGACTCTCAGATTGTGTGACTCTCAAATTGTGTGACTTTCAAATTGTGTGACTCTTAAATTGTGTGACTCTCAGATTGTGTGACTCTCAGATTGTGTGACTCTCAAATTGTGTGACTCTCAAATTGTGTGACTCTCATATTGTGTGACTCTCATATTGTGTGACTCTCATATTGTGTGACTCTCAAATTGTGTGACTCTCATATTGTGTGACTCTCAAATTGTGTGACTCTCAGATTGTGTGACTCTCATATTGTGTGACTCTCAAATTGTGTGACTCTCATATTGTGTGACTCTCAAATTGTGTGACTCTCATATTGTGTGACTCAAATTGTGTGAAGTTCCTCTTCAGTACAGCAGACATTTTGTACTCACAGTCACATTCTGCCACCGTCTGCTCTCTTCTAAATCTTTGTAGAGCTCTTGTTTGACGCTGCTGCTGCTGCTGCTGCTGCTGCTGCTGCTGCTGCTGCTGCTGTTGCTGCTGTAGTTTATAATGCAATCGCAGGTCTAAAAGGTCGTCTTCATCCAAATTGCTTCCTCCATCTAGCAGTCGTGTATGCATAGACATTTTTCGACTTAAAATTTAACTAAGTTTATAACGAAATCAAAAACTAAATAAAAGTGAAGACAGGTTTGTGACTTGGTCCGCGACCAGTGAGGTTTTTCATACCTTATACTGCTTTGATTCAGGTAAGCACAAGACTGCTATTGGCTGCCTAACGCCCCAAACCCACCCCAAAAAGACGTGCACTATTCTCCCCCCAGCTAATTAAAAATTACACTTCAAATTTCTACCCCCAGTTGATGCTGGAACCCAGCATCTAACTGTTAAAAGCACAAGCTTAGCAAATAGTCTTACTCCCCACATATTTTTACCCTTGGGCTGAGATGCGAACTCGCGAACGCATTTGCCTCTCGCACCAAGGTCTCTAAGTTCGATTCCACGGCGAAACCACATTTATTTGGGGCGCAGCCGCGGAGAGAAGGCTTGGGGGCTTGTCGTGCAATTTGCGCCCTTGAGGGCCAACCTCCAAGGCACAGTGAAGTGTACACTGCCTGACGATGAGAAAGTCAGGGCAGATGTACACGCCTGTGTGAGCGTATGCCTGCGTACAGTATCTGTGTGCGTGTGTGCTCAGGAGTCAGCGAAATGGGCAGAATTGCCTCCTCGCTGGCTGCGGGTCTGGTGTCACTTAATGATGTGCCATTATACGCAGCCCTCCTGCAATTATTATTATTATTATTACTAACATGCAAACTTTATATAGTAATGTAGCTCTTCTAATCCAAATAGCTAGCTTAAGAAAAAAAAGTAAATTTTCGACAGTTCAGCTTAGCTACTTCCGTTACTTCTGTTCTGCTACTTTAGTTACTCTATGAAAGCTAATACTTCTACTTTATTTATTTATTTATGCTTACATATGATGGTAGATTACGTTTTTTAATTTAAAATACTCCCGATACTTAATGAAAGCCGATTCCGTTACTTCAGTTAAGCAGCTTCCGTTACTCATTGAAGTCTGATCCGTTACTTCTGTTTAACTATATTCGCTACTCCATAATTATTACATAAAAGTTTTTTCATTTTTCAAGTTAAGCTACTTTCGTTACTTTTACGCTACTAATTCCGTTACTTCAATGAACAAATTTGTCTGTCTAATTTCCGTGAAGCTAGTTCTGTTACTTTAATTATTACTCGAAGCATAGTTTCTTCTATTTCATGAACCATGATCTAGGTTTTAAATAAAACTTCCGTTTTAAAAACTTTCACAAAATTACAACCTTAAATCAACTGTTTCTACATTCTTTACTTCGGAACATTTCAATGAAGCAGTATTATATATCAATTGTAATGATGTTCCTTTGTTTCTAGTCACAATAGGCTTTTCACTGTAGCTTTTGTAAAAATTAAGACCACTAGAAATTTGTCTCATACGTCTAAAATTTAAACTCATACTTGTATTAGTAATTCGCGACGGGTCATTCTAGACTAAAATGATCTGCTTGTGAAGCATGAATTATAGATTCTGACAATAACTGAGTACTGGCTTGTTTTGCGAAATTGAGCACACTCTGAAATTCCCTTTGCAAAGAAGTAATTTCCCTCTCTTTTTATATATCCTCACCCAATCTTTCCTATCCCATCCCTCCTCTCAGAATCTCTCCAGACCCATCTCTCCTGTCCCATCTCTCCTCTCAGAATCTCTCCTGTCCTATCTCTCCTCTGAGAATCTCTCCTGTCCCATCTCTCCTCTCAGAATCTCTCCTGTCCCATCTCTCCTGTCCCATCTCTCCTGTCCCATCTCTCCTCTCAGAATCTCTCCTGTCCCATCTCTCCTCTGAGAATCTCTCCTGTCCCATCTCTCCTCTCAGAATCTCTCCTGTCCCATCTCTCCTGTCCCATCTCTCCTGTCCCATCTCTCCTCTCAGAATCTCTCCTATCCCATCTCTCCTCTGAGAATCTCTCCTGTCCCATCTCTCCTCTCAGAATCTCTCCTGTTCCATCTCTCCTGTCCCATCTCTCCTGTCCCATCTCTCCTCTCAGAATCTCTCCTATCCCATCTCTCCTCTGAGAATCTCTCCTGTCCCATCTCTCCTCTCAGAATCTCTCCTATCCCATCTCTCCTCTGAGAATCTCTCCTGTCCCATCTCTCCTCTCAGAATCTCTCCTGTCCCATCTCTCCTGTCCCTTCTCTCCTGTCCCATCTCTCCTGTCCCATCTATCCTGTCCCATCTCTCCTGTCCCATCTCTCCTATCCCATCTCTCCTCTCCTATCTCTCCTGTCCCATCTCTCCTGTCCCATCTCTCCTCTCCTATCTCTCCTGTCCCATCTCTCCTGTCCCATCTCTCCTCTCAGAACCTCTCCTGTCCCACCTCTCCTCTCCTATCTCTCCTGTCCCATCTCTCCTGTCCCATCTCTCCTGTCCCATCTCTCCTGTCCCATCTCTCCTGTCCCATCTCTCCTGTCCCATCTCTCCTGTCCCATCTCTCCAGTCCCATCTCTCCTGTCCCATCTCTCCTGTCCCATCTCTCCTGTCCCATCTCTCCTGTCCCATCTCTCCTGTCCCGTCTCTCCTGTCCCATCTCTCCTGTCCCATCTCTCCTGTCCCATCTCTCCTGTCCCATCTCTCCTGTCCCATCTCTCCTGTCCCATCTCTCCTGTCCCATCTCTCCTGTCCCATCTCTCCTGTCCCATCTCTCCTGTCCCATCTCTCCTGTCCCATCTCTTCTGTCCCATCTCTCCTGTCCCATCTCTCCTGTCCCATCTCTCCTGTCCCATCTCTCCTATCCCATCTCTCTCTCCTATCTCTCCTGTCCCCTCTCGCCTCTCAGAACCTCTCCTGTCCCACCTCTCCTCTCCTATCTCTCCTGTCCCCTCTCGCCTCTCAGAACCTCTCCTGTCCCATCTCTCTCGTCCCATCTCTCCTGTCCCATCTCTCCTGTCTCATCTCTCCTCTCCTATCTCTCCTGTCCCCTCTCTCCTCTCAGAATCTCTCCTGTCCCATCTCTCCTGCCCCATCTCTCATCCAAATGTCTAACAATTTCACCTTGCATTCCCTTTCTCAAATGGGCGTTCCCATTTCTCTTTGAATCCTCAACTCACAGTACCGCCGGCAATCCCTTTGTGACAGCATCCACCTTCCCTTTTTCCATCTCGCTTTCTTCCTCTCTTCTAGAAGTATACGAGCTACTTTCCGTTCTATTTGCTTTTCCTGTCAAGTTTTTTTCCAGTCCATTGCAGGCTGAAGCCCAAAGCACTGTAGCTATGCGTGGTTAGTCACATCGATGGCAAGCAGGCTATGCCGAAACCGGATCTTGTTGTCCATCGTCAGTATTTTTTAC
Source organism: Macrostomum hystrix (assembly GCA_950097015.1). Taxonomy (NCBI): domain Eukaryota; kingdom Metazoa; phylum Platyhelminthes; family Macrostomidae; genus Macrostomum; species Macrostomum hystrix. Next base: position 5,235,820 of record CATNEN010000034.1, on the reverse strand, counting down.
TCTAATTACTAGACAGCACAAGTCGTTGAAACAGAGGCCTCAAATTTAAACAAATATTTTTAACAGTTTTATTAGGTTCGCCTCTTTAACTTCGGTCTTTGAAATAAATTTTCAGAATGTTTAATTCGGTTTTTACCGTTAAAAATAGATACGCTAGTAGCACTTGTCAGCAATATTTTCTGTCTACTGCCCTACTTATAGTAGGTTATCACGGAGATTTTTTCGCGAAAGGTTTTTCTCTCCCCATTGCAAGAAAGTATAATTAGTGACAAAACTGGGATCGTCTGTTTATTGAAGAACTTCTTTGCCTAGCTGTTGCAAATAAATCAATAAAATAGGGAACTTTTTATGCATTTAGGTCAACTATTTGAAACTGCACCCTTAGGCTCTTGGGTCATAAAACATTACAAAATGTTTCTACCTGAAGAAGTGCACCGGGTAAATGCAAAATGGACTGCAAGATGGGAGAGAGGGGAGGAAGATAGATGGGGAGAGAGGGGAGGAAGATAGATGGGGAGAGAGGGGAGGAAGATAGATGGGGAGAGAGGGGAGGAAGATAGATGGGGAGAGAGGAGAGGAAGATAGATTTGGAGAGAGGAGAGGAAGATAGATGGGGAGAGAGGGGAGGAAGATAGATGGGGAGAGAGGGGAGGAAGATAGATGGGGAGAGAGGGGAGGAAGATAGATGGGGAGAGAGGGGAGGAAGATAGATGGGGAGAGAGGGGAGGAAGATAGATGGGGAGAGAGGGGAGGAAGATAGATGGGGAGAGAGGGGAGGAAGATAGATGGGGAGAGAGGGGAAGATAGATGGGGAGAGAGGAGAGGAAGATAGATGGGGAGAGAGGGGAGGAAGATAGATGGGGAGAGAGGGGAGGAAGATAGATGGGGAGAGAGGGGAGGAAGATAGATGGGGAGAGAGGGGAGGAAGATAGATGGGGAGAGAAGAGAAAGATGGATTGGGAAAGAGGGTAGAAAGATGGATGGGAAGTGGAAGATGAGAATTCGGAGAGTGTAGAAAGTGAAAAGTTCTTAACGGAAGAGAGTAGGTAAGGATATTCCGTTTTTTAAAGGACACAGAAGGATGTGATAATTGAAGTATAAGAACAGGGTAAGACAGAACTGTGGCAGCAGAAATACAACCAGATGCAGATAAAGATGGGATGAAGAAAGTTTCTGAAAGACAAACTGCAAAAGCAGCAACAGCAGCAGCAGCGGCGGCAGCAAATTCATTTGTCATTGCCGCTTAAAACTTAGAGGAAGGATGTTCTACCGAAATTCTCTAATTAGAGCTATAAGACACTACGGAAAGGACAAAGCGGCTATTTGGAAGCTGCTGCTGTTGCTGCTGCTGCTGCTGCTGCTGTCGCGTATAAATGGTGCAATAAAAATCGAACTTTCATGTTGCGGCATAAAAAACTTTCGCCTCTCGTACCAGCTAACCAGCTATCGGGGGGTTAAGAGAACGGTCCCGTTGACATACTCGATACCCAAATACAACTTGTATGTAGCAAAGAAAATAAAAAAATATCGTCACAAGGAAACCTCCACAACTTGATATTGGATGCGGGCCCAGAGCATGGTATTTTGGACTCAAAATGAAACCAACTGACTATCAATAATGCACAGTCAGGCTTCATACCCTCATCAATACTCACTCGTGTGGCGGATGTTGCATAATTAGACTTGATAAGGTCGGTGCGTTGACAACCAGAGCCCCTGCATACGCTTCATTAGTTCCGAATCGCTTGTAAACTATTGGTCTCTATTGGACTTTGGATACTGCAGTCAAGAGTGTCGATGGAGTTGCGTGAATGCAGGAGAAAAAAATAGATTTCTAGACATAGGAAAACCCGCCACAATGTCTTGTACGAGCTGCGGGATACAATAATCTGTCTCGTTCGCAATGCAATAATCTGCCCAAATCCCTTTAGCTGGATTATAATTATTAGTTGACACTTCCCAGACTCATCTACTCTCTTGTCTACTCTCTCATCTACTCTCTTTTCTACTCTCTCATCTACTCTCTTGTCTACTCTCTCATCTACTCACTTGTCTACTCTCTCATCTACTCTCTTGTCTACTCTCTAATCTACCCTCTTGTCTACTCTCTCATCTACTCTCTTGTCTACTCTCTCATCTACCCTCTTGTCTACTCTCTCATCTACCCTCTCATCTACTCTCTCATCTACCCTCTTGTCTACTCTCTTTTCTACTCTCTCATATACTCTCTTGTCTACTCTCTAGTCTACTCTCTAGTCTGCTCTCTAGTCTACTCTCTAGTCTGCTCTCTAGTCTACTCTCTTGTCTACTCTCTAGTCTGCTCTCTAGTCTACTCACTTGTCCACTCTCTCATCTACTCTCTTGTCTACTCTCTCATCTACTCACTTGTCTACTCTCTCATCTACCCTCTCATCTACTCTCTCATCTACCCTCTTGTCTACTCTCTCATCTACTCTCTCATATACTCTCTTGTCTACTCTCTTGTCTACTCTCTCATATACTCTCTTGTCTACTCTCTCATCTACCCTCTCATCTACTCTCTCATCTACCCTTTTGTCTACTCTCTCATCTACTCTCTCATCTACTCTCTTGTCTACTCTCTTGTCTACTCTCTAGTCTACTCTCTCATCTACACTCTCATATACTCTCTAGTCTACTCTCTACTTTACTCTCTTGTAAATCCAAGCTGTGAAAATTCGGTTGCTGAAAACTTTCGGCCAAATTGTCAGCCTCAGCACTTTTTGAAGCAAAATTTTTCTGCGACATTGTTAAGTATTTTAAGTTCGTACACCCGACTCGGCTGTCAGTTCATTTTGACAGGCAATTCCGGCCGAGTGGATAAACAAAACAATGAGTGCTTAATTTGACTCTGCACAGCAGACGGAATTCTTCACTCTAGAAAAGGCTGGATCAGAGAGCTAGAGAAATGAGGAGCCCAAGGAATTCCACTCCCCATTCATTTCGGGATTAACGACTCCCAAGAGATTCTTAAAATGGCTTAAAAGCGACTCCCAGCAAAGACGAATGATAAAGGGGAGAAATGGGAGAAAGTGGGTGACACTGAGAAATGGGAACAGAGAAGGTAGCTCCATCATCTGCCGCAGTGAGGCATTATCTCCCAGTTCCTGAGGGATATTACTATGGGAAGCAATCAGTTCTCTAGCCTACTTTCGCTTCACACTTGCCTGCACTGCTCCATCCCAGAGTTATTCCCCTCTGCTTCCATTATCCCGAAATCCTTTACCCGGGTGTCGTGTTTCTCTTTTAACTCGCTCCTGAACCGGGCTGAGGGGTTGGCGAAAGAAATTAGAGATAATGGGTGCCTCCGCCTCTGCCGCAAACACTAATCTATGTATCTATCTATCTATCTATCTATCTATCTATCTATATATCTATCTATCTATCTATCTATCTATCTATCTATCTATCTATCTATCAATCCCATAAGCCAGTAGTTCAGCCTACCTTGGTACACATCCTCATAGAACGAGATTGGAACCTCTAGAATACTTCCGGCGCCAAAGCTCTGACCACGGCCGTGGTTCATGGAGAGGCTTACTAACAGATTTTTCAGTCTTTAGTATCCAATTAGTGTTGCTGACCAATTTTTCTTGCGACTACTCGAAGCATCGCTTTGACTTTTATTTCCTCAACAACGGCAGCCAACAACCAGCCCCGGCCTATGGGGGACAAGCAATCCCACCCAACCAACGCGGGATGGCTCGCGAAACTCTTTTTACGACACTTTTTTGCCTACACTAGGCCTCTCTAGTGAAGCTAGGGTTCCTCCCCCAATTTAAGAATTGAGATAAAGGAAGAGAAGGAGGCCGAGAATATGACAGAGAAGGAGACAGAGAAGGAGGCAGAGAAGGAGACAGAGAAGGAGGCAGAGAAGGAGGCAGAGAAGGAGGCAGAGAAGGAGACAGAGAAGGAGGCAGAGAAGGAGGCAGAGAAGGAGGCAGAGAAGGAGGCAGAGAAGGAGACAGAGAAGGAGACAGAGAAGGAGACAGAGAAGGAGGCAGAGATGGAGGCAGAGAAGGAGGCAGAGAAGGAGGCAGAGAAGGAGGCAGAGAAGGAGGCAGAGAAGGAGGCAGAGAAGGAGGCAGCGAAGGAGGCAGAGAAGGAGGCAGAGAAGGAGGCAGAGATGGAGACATAGAAGGAGGCATAGAAGGGGCAGAGAAGGAGGCAGAGATGGAGACATAGAAGGAGGCATAGAAGGAGGCAGAGAAGGAGGCAGAGAAGGAGGCAGAGAAGGAGGCAGAGAAGGAGGCAGAGAAGGAGGCAGAGAAGGAGGCAGAGAAGGAGGCAGAGAAGGAGGCAGAGAAGGAGGCAGAGAAGGAGGCAGAGAAGGAGGCAGAGATGGAGACATAGAAGGAGGCATAGAAGGGGCAGAGAAGGAGGCAGAGAAGGAGACAGAGAAGGAGACATAGAAGGAGGCAGAGAAGGAGGCAGAGAAGGAGACATAGAAGGAGACGTAGAAGGAGGCAAAGAAGGAGACAGAGAAGGAGGCAGAGAAGGAGACAGAGACAATGACCCTTCTAGCCGCCAGCTGCTTGCTATCTTGCCGTAAAAGTACATATTTTCGAATTCCAAAGCAACAAAAAGCGCAGGTCGGACAGTCCGGTGGCCAGGACAGCTCAGCTGCAGCAGGCACTGCAACAATGCTAGCTAGAATTCCTCACTTCGAGTAGAATCTGAAATTTGCTCAACTCAGTTTAACTTGCAAATTGGATTGCGCAGGACACTTGCAATTGGAATTAGTTAGAGCTGAGAGGCCGAAATGGAGAAGGAGGGAGAGAGAGGCTGAAAGGAGATAAATGAGTGACACACAGACTGCCTTAGAGACAGATGGAAGTCGGAGTCAATATACAGCACTTTGAGTTCAAGAAAAATCTACATTTGAATGAATTTTCTGTGAGAAAACTGTATGAAGTTAGGCAATCAAGGTTTTGAATTGAAACTAATGATATATTTTCGCTCAATATCTGTAATGACATTAACACTAAATATGTTGCAGAAAAAATTTTACTATGTGCTTTAGTCTATGGGTAATAACCGCGAGGGGAAGATTGAGAAGGAGGTGTGGCCCCCACTTCCTACCATAGACAAAAATGTTTGACTAAGCTATTCCTTGAATGTAATCTCGTACTTAGCTATAGTCTATGAACTAGAGCGACATTATTGCGCACTGAATGTACAAAAGCATGTATCCTACGTGCGTCTAAATGTCATCAAAAGGAATAAATAATAAAGAATTAGCAATGGAGAATGAATAACTAGCGATGGAGAATGAATAATTAGCGATGGAGAATGAATAATTAGCGATGGAGAATGAATAACTAGCGATGGAGAATGAATAACTAGCGATGGAGAATGAATAATTAGCGATGGAGAATGAATAACTAGCGATGGAGAATGAATAACTAGCGATGGAGAATGAATAATTAGCGATGGAGAATGAATAATTAGCGATGGAGAATGAATAACTAGCGATGGAGAATGAATAACTAGCGATGGAGAATGAATAATTAGCGATGGAGAATGAATAACTAGCGATGGAGAATGAATAACTAGCGATGGAGAATGAATAATTAGCGATGGAGAATGAATAATTAGCGATGGAGAATGAATAACTAGCGATGGAGAATGAATAATTAGCGATGGAGAATGAATAATTAGCGATGGAGAATGAATAATTAGCAATTGAGAATGAATACTTAGCGATGGAGAATGAATAATTAGCGATGGAGAATGAATAACTAGCGATGGAGAATGAATAATTAGCGATGGAGAATGAATAATTAGCAATTGAGAATGAATACTTAGCGATGGAGAATGAATAATTAGCGATGGAGAATGAATACTTAGCGATGGAGAATGAATAATTAGCGATGGAGAATGAATAATTAGCGATGGAGAATGAATAATTAGCGATGGAGAATGAATAATTAGCGATGGAGAATGAATAACTAGCGATGGAGAATGAATAACTAGCGATGGAGAATGAATAATTAGCGATGGAGAATGAATAATTAGCGATGGAGAATGAATAACTAGCAATGGAGAATGAATAATTAGCGATGGAGAATGAATAACTAGCGATGGAGAATGAATAATTAGCGATGGAGAATGAATAATTAGCGATGGAGAATGAATAATTAGCGATGGAGAATGAATAATTAGCGATGGAGAATGAATAATTAGCGATGGAGAATGAATAATTAGCGATGGAGAATGAATAATTAGCGATGGAGAATGAATAATTAGCGATGGAGAATGAATAATTAGCAATGGAGAATGAATAATTAGCGATGGAGAATGAATAATTAGCAATGGAGAATGAAAAATTAGCGATGGAGAATGAAAAATTAGCGATGGAGAATGAATAATTAGCAATGGAGAATGAATAATTAGCGATGGAGAATGAATAATTAGCGATGGAGAATGAATAATTAGCGATGGAGAATGAATAATTAGCGATGGAGAATGAATTAATCGTGAATCATAAAGAATGAACGATTAACAATGAAATGTGACATATTTAGACTGAATCATCAATAATTAAAGAGTAAGAACAATTTATGAAGAATGAAGGACAAAAAATGCGAGCGTATGAATGAGGCATGAAGAATGAATTCATAAGCGACGATGAATGATGAGCTTTAGAATAAAATATTTAATATGAGGAATTAGCTATGAATTGTAACAATTAGATTCTTAATAAAGACTAGGTTACTACATAAACAGTACATAAGATAGCCATCCATATATGTAGTTGCCGGGCAATGACAAGAAGAATAGGAACAGGTTGAATAGAAAGCTCAGAGTTCTCTGGTCTAGCATTTTTGAGCATCAATTCTCAACCTACTCTCATTGAGTGCCAGACTCTGGTTCTCATTCATTTTGCGTCAAAGATTCAAATCTTTGAGTTGTGATCTAACTAGTTTCTTATGCTACAAAAGCAATGAAAGTAAAGGACAGAATTTTCTTCTGGATCGAAATTCCAACTACTGACCTCTCGCTACCCAGTGATTAAAACCAATGGGGGGACATTATAGGGAAGTTAATAGGAATGATATTGAGGTAAGGCATAGTTATTGAATTTCGAAAATTAGCTATAATAGTCCCGAAAATATCATTATTTATCGATAGCGCAGATAAATGTTTTATCAATGCTTTCAACTCGGGAAAAATCTGTCTGACATTTGTTGCATTCACAACTACGCTCGTATTATCATGCTTTACCAATTGTTGTTGTTGGGCATGTCGCGAACAAAGTCCTTATTCGAATAGAATATAAGCTTAGAAAATCAATTTCAGTCAGCCTTCATGCACAGCCGGCCTCCAGGCTTAAATGCGAGCTAGAACACAGGCTTGTACTATGAAGAAATGGATTAGGATGATGTACTCGTAGGTAGGCAAAAAATGAGACAGCTAATCATGCTGCATGATTTTCAGATTTGCGCTAAGAAGTCTAGAAGGACAAGGCTCAAATTCCTTTATGAGATGACGAGAAACATACTAAATGCATATTCACAAATATGCTCTATCCATACTCAAAAGTATACTTTAACCATACTGACAAGTATTCTCAAATAATGCTAACAACAACTCAAACCATACTCACAAGCGTACTCACAAGCGTACTCACTAGCAATACTTAAACTATACTCGCAAGTATACTCATGTCATACTCACGAGAATATTCAACTCAAATCATACTCACAAGTATTCTCAAACTATACTCGCGATTATACAAGTACTCAAGTCATACTCACTAGAATACTCAATTGAAATCGTACTCACAAGCATAATCAAGCCATGCTCAAAAAGCATAACCTCACGAGTAAGCCCATGAAAGGTTACTCAGATATTTCAATGTGGAAGCGCCCTTCTACTGCAACCGTCCGTTAATCAAAGCGTCCCAGCTACCTGAAGTTCCACCTAACAACGCATGACAGCTCAAGGGACTCTGAAATTGTAAATTTCATAAAACAGTATTCGTAAATAAAGAAGAAGAAGAAGATTTTCTACAAAACTCTTTAGTAGGTGTTACTATCATCAAAGAAGTGGAGTCTAAGAGATTAGAGCGAAGGAGGGGAAGAAAGATTGGGCAGAACTGTCAACACACATGCGACCGTCAAAGGGGGGGGGGAGTGGACAGGCAAATGAGGAATGAGTCTGAGGAGTGTTAAACTAGCCTCGACCTATGCCCCGCATACGCACACAACATTTTCTTTGCGCCAAGCTATTCAGAGCTGATACTCATGGAGGTAGGAACTATGCGTGGGGAGCACAGAATTAGAAATAATGGGGGGGGAACAGAACCCGCGCGCTATAGGAGGAAAGACTGCTCAACTCGATGTTCGACTAATTAAACGAATTCTCGCTATCATGCTGAGAGTGTGCCCTGCACTCATGTATAAAGTGTAAGTAACTCAGGTTAATATATTCCCATACCAACAGAGTTTTATTATATAAACATATTTTCTATAGCCTTTCGGTTCTATTTGGAGAACAGGAAGCAAGGTTTGAACAACCACCCGACCCCGTTGCAGCTTGCAGGTGGCGATTGCTGGAAGGAGGAAAAGCCCCGGGACAACAATAGGTTCAGGAACTCGTTTATCGCTTCCGGCCGTGGGGGGGCTCAAGTGTCGATGCTGTATGCACACAATAGATGGTATAATAGGGACCATTGTACATGATTTGTGCATGAAGGAGCATCGAAATACGATCACAAAAGAGTCAGAGGAACACCGTTATATAGAGCTCCCATCGAGGAAGTTGAACTATCACTTTTTAGCAATGCGATTATACTTTGCAGGACTTGCATTAAAAACAGCTAAGAAAATTATTGATGCCTGAAATTCTTGCCTGATGGCATTATTTTTTAACTAGAGCAGTCGAACAAATGTTAGTTTATTGCTTTAATAGGAATATAAGTTAGCGTTTCTATTTTTCACAGGCCCAGTGATGTACACTGAGGCAGAATTAAAAATCTTTATCTTTCTTTCCTTCCCCGCACCGAATGTACATCGGTCCAGTGATGTACACTGAGGCAGAATTAGAAATCTTTATCTTTCTTTCCTTTCCCGCACCGAATGTACATCGGTCCAGTGATGTACACTGAGGATTCCTGAATTTTAAATCTTTATGGTTTATTTCCTTCCCCGCACGGAATGTGCATTGGCCCAGTGATGTACACTGAGGCTTCCAGAATTTTAAACCTTTATTGTTTCTTTCCTTCTCCACAATGAATGTACATCGGCTCAGTAGAAAATTTTAGTAGCACCAACTGAAGTCTGCCTATTCATTCACAAATGATTAAAAAAAGAAATTTAAAGCTGCTTGTTTTGCTCATAAGACTACAATTGAACGAAATGCTGTACAAAATAAAAGTTAGTGTCACATTTTTGATTATTTATATTTTTTCTAAGAACATCGAAAAGTACACGTGGCAGATTCAATACGTCAGACACTAATAAATGCGCAAGTCCAATCCGATGGTCTTAGCAATGTCCGTCTCGCGCCTACTCCGGTCGATAATGCGACAGAAGACGCACTGGGTGGCGCTCAAATTTCCGGCCAGGCTAAACGTCTTGCCGCAGGTGTCGCAGGCCTTCATGTGTACGCCGTGCTGGGCGCGGCTCTCGGCTACGGCTGGCAGCTCGTCCATCCGCTCCATGTTCCACAGGCGGAGGGTGGCGTCCTTGGAGGCCGAGAGCAGCCAGGCACTGTCGGAGCTGAGGCAGACATCCTCGACCCAGTCGTCGTGGCCCTGAAGGCGGATCTCCCGGATGCCATTCTCAGCGTCCCAGACCATCACCGAGTTGTCGTAGGAGCCGCTGACTAATTTGGCGCCGTCAGTTGATAAGCAGCAGCTGCTGATGCTGCCTTCGTGGTTCTCTTCAAAGCCCTGGGCGGGTTAGTTAGGAATGCGGGACTATCGTTAACAACCAGGAAGAATGCGACTGCATGGTATCAAGTGGAAGCAAATTCTCACCATGCCACAATACATGGCGTAGCCATACATTAAATGTCTGGGGCTTTTGGAAGAGCGGTCTAACGCGTTTGCCTCTCGCGCCAAGGTCCCTCGAGCTCGATTCCGCGGCGAGGCCACATTCATTTGGGGCGCAGCCGCGGAGAGAAGGCTTTGAGGGCTTTTTCGTGCAATCTCCGCCCTTGAGGCAGTGTGAGAGTGTACACTGCCCAACGATGGAAAAGTCAGGGCAGATGTACACACCTGTGTGAGCGTGTGCCTGCGTACAGTATCTGTGTTTGTGTTCTCAGGAGTCAGCGAAACTGACAGAACTGCCTCCTGCTGCAAATATTTATATTTTATCATACATGGCCCCCAAAGTATACGCCCAAAAACCATTCGAAATACGAAATATTGATTTATCTAAACACAAAAAAATATCTGAAAATATTCCAAGTCCAGAATGGGGAACAGGAGAAAACTCGTGAGGAGAAATCTGGGGCGCTGTAAAAAGGAATGCCTGCACACGCACGTCATGATAAAGACACGTCCGCCCGCTAGCAGTTTGGGAGACTGTTTTATAGGAGACAGAGAGGCAGCATTTGATTAATTGATTGGCTGTCATACTTTGCCAGGAGTTGTCAGATTAAAGTCACTTTGTTGCAATTAAATAGGCTTGCAAGATGGCTTTAGAACAAAAAAATGTAATCAGTTGTTAATGTCTTTTATAAAGAGAAGACAGGAAAAATTTTTTTTCAGAAGACTACGAGATCTCAACGATGCTGACGTCGGATGGCTTTGAAAGTTAGTTTGTCGCAAAGGCGGAAAATGTTAAGTGTAATACGGTATTATCTGACGTCGGAAATCTAGTCTGCGATATCTGTAAGTCTAATATAAGAAAGTTTATTAGACCAATCAATCTAGTCAATTACCTTTGGACCATGCGAGCGGTACATGCCTGTGGAGATGTCGTACAGCAGAATTCGTTTATCCCACGAGCAGGTTGCTAGGGATCTCTCGTCTGCTGACAGACTGGCCGACGAGACCACATTCTTATGGTCGGCGAAGGCCAATGTGACACCCATGGCCCTTAGATCGTAGACTTTGCAGGTAAAGTCCACAGAAGTTGACAGAATCCGTTGATCGCCCAGCATGAAGCGACAGGTGGTCAGGCTGGACCTGTGGACACCGCGAATGAGCTGGACTACGTTGCAGGTGCGTGTGTCCCACACCTGTAGCAGTTCAGTGGGAGAGATTATTGTTGAAACTGAGTGTCCTACAATAAAAAAACAAGCTCGGGAAATACAAATTGAAGTCATAATAAACACGGAAGAAGGCAGCCGGTTTTTAACGCTACTGAGAGTAGTCAACACATAAATTTGGGCTAGGTGAATCAGTCGCCATGAAAATCTAGAATATTTACCGCTCTATCCGATAAAGCAACTTTTAGAATCACAAAACATAGGCAAACTCGAGATATTCAAAGCTTCACGTCGATGTGTGTGGTGGCAAAAACCACCACTATAGGCATAACATTTCTGCTCACAAATTTTCATCATGGAACCATGTCGGCTTCACAGACTATGTCAATCAATTGCAGGGACTTTTGTTCTCAACATTCCATGCACCCAGGGTCCTCTTCATCGCCGTCTAGAGCATTGGCAGCGACTGTCGGGACCTTCAACTAAAGCGCCCAGTCGGCATCTCAAAAACGGTGTACACTGCCTGACGATGAGAAAGTCAGAGTGGATGTACACACCTGTGTGAGTGTGTGCCTGTGTCTGCTCAGGGGACAGCGGAATGAGCGTGATTGCCAACAGACTGCCCATAATTCTCAGCAGGACTGGTCCGTAGCGGACACGGCTTACCTGCATATTATAGTCCAGATCCGATGCCGTGACCAGCTGATTGCCGCCACCTCCGCCCGAGAACCTCGCGTCGCTAACCACGCCGCCAAGTTCGCCACGCCACAGCCGACTGCCAGTCTCTAGATCCCACACGGACAGGGATTTATCCCAGCCGGCGGATACGGCCCGGCTGCCGTCCGGATCACCGCGGGCGCAGCTGAGCCTGGCGCCGCCGTGGCCGCTCAGGCAGCGCAACTGTCGCCCGGTGCCGACATCCCAGAGGCGGGCGGTGCCGTCCCAGCTGGCCGATAGGGCGCAGGTGTCGCGCCGAATGAAGCAGCAGCTTCGGACACTGCCGGTGTGGCCAGACAGCACCGTCAGCTGGATCTGCGACTCGGCATCGGTGGATTGAGCATCGACCGTTTCCGGCTTAGCTTCCGTCTGAGTTTCCGGTTCCGCTGCTGGCTCCTCTTCGAGCTCGGTGAGCATAGCTGCAGCAGCTGGAATGCGGCCCAGAATGTTGTCTACGACATAATAATAATAATAATAATAATAATAATAATAATAATAATAATAATAATAATAATTGCAGCATGCTGACACATCATTTGTGACACTCGACCCGCAGCCAGTGCTGAGGCGATTCTGCCCTTTAGGCTGACTCCTGAGCACACACGCACACAGATACCGAACACAGGCACACGCTCACACAGGTGTGTACATCTGCCCTAAGTTTCTCTTCGTCAGGCAGTGTACACTCACTATCTTTGGAGGTTGGCCCTCAAGGGCGTAAATTGCATGATAAGCCCAAGTCTTCTCTCCGCGGTTGCGCCACAGATGAATGTGGCCTCGCCGCGGAATCGAGCTTAGGGACCATGGTGCGAGAGGCAAACGAGAGGCTGTCCCACCGACCCCCTTGTAAAATTTATGACACTAGAGTACACTTGGTCATTATTGATTAAAATTCTACCTAGAAAAAATAAGAACACAAAACATGTTGTCGAATTGAATAGTAGAGAAAAAAATCCAATTATTTAGACGCTCTCCTTACTTTATTTAGTAGCAAATTGATGTACATAATAAGTTTTTTTATTAAATTAGCAATTTACGTCAAACAGCTTTTTCAACACGAAACATTTTCAGCTACTTGTCTAGTAGAATGTTAATAATCGCTCGGTTTGTCAATTTGCAATCAAAATATATGGTGCGAATTATTTTTTCAGACAAGAGCAATACGAGTATAAGCAGAGGTGTAAACGGCCCCGACGCATTTTCAATTTGGCTTGGTTCTAACTGGTCGAATATTATAGACTGAAGTGCATATGAATTAATAGAGTTGTCCAAGTACTAAAAAGCACATATTTACTTAAAAAGTACATATGCACTCATAAAGTACACAGGAACTACTAAAGTACATATGCACTCATTAAGTACACAGGCACTGCTAAAGTACATATGTAATCACTCATAAAGTACAAAAGTTCTAAAAGGCCCATGTTTATCTGCAAAGTACATATATACCAAAAGTACACGTGTCATAGGACACGCGAACTCATAAGGTACAAATGTACTGACTAATATATAGTGCTTTTTTAACGTAAGCCGCCAGCTAGACTTCCCTTCAATGACACCTCCTGACACACGGAGGTGTCACACACGGAGAACACCAGATGCAACAGGGAGAGAGCAGCGGCGGAAAACTGTCAGAGCGAAAGTTAAAACAGCGCGTCGAGTCGAAGCCACCTATTTGGCCTTCTTGCCCGAGTCCGGTTTGTCCGCCGCCGGTACCGCTGGAGCTGGCGCCGCCGCCTTCGCTGCCGCTGCAATCTCGGCGGCCACCTTCGCCTTGGCTGCTTCAGCTGCGGCTTCAGCGGCGCGCCTCCGCTCGGCCTCCTCGGCCGCCTGAACGTGCGCCGGAGGTCGGCGAGCCGCTGGCCGGCGCGAGGCCAGCGTCTCCGGCGGACGGTCGGCCGGCGGCTTCTTTAACTCCTCGTTCTTGCGCACCTCCTTCCAGGTGAGCAGGTTGGCCATAGACTTTGGGGTGGCGGAGCGCAGCTGCTCAGTGTAGGGCGACAAGAAGGAGAAGGCCTGGCTGATGCCGTACTGCATGCGGGTCAGGTAGATGTCCTCCTTGTCCTGGAGGGTGCGAGCGACGCTGAAGGCCTTGCTGAAGTAGTCCGCTGCACGTTGGAAGTCACCCTGAATAGTTCGGGTGTAATTATTGCGATTATTATTTGTAATACTTGCAGGAGGGCTGCGGGAAATGGCACATCATTTGGTGACAGTATAGACCCGCAGCCAGCGAAGAGGCGATTCCTCTGACTCCTAAAGACACACTCACACAGGTGTGTACATCTGCCCTGACTTTCTCATCGTCAGGCAGTGTAGAATCGCACTGTGCCTTGGGGATGGGCCCTAATGGTCGTATATTGCACGACAAGCCCCCAAATAAATGTGGCCTCGTCGGGGAATCGAGCTTTGGGACCTTGGTGCGAGAGGCAAACGCGTGAGACCGCTCTGCCACCGACCCGCTGCGACCCGTTTGCTCACACTTTGAACTCATTGAAATGCAGTCCGTCTCTCTCACCTGCTTATTAAAGGCGGCTCCGAGGCCGCGACACGCCCGGCTAAACAGCCGGTCCTGCTTGCCCTCGGTGACCTTGGCGAACTCCTCCAGGTACTTCACGTTGGCGTCCACTTTGCCCTGCCTGTTGAAATGTTTGTGTTTGATTAATTTTGATTTTGATTAATTTGATTTTGATTATTGTTTGAATCGGGCCCAAAGGGGCAACTCGATGTCAAGGCTCACTTCTCATAGGCCACTGCCAGGGCCTCGCAGGCCAGTCCCAGCTGCTCGGGATCTTCCAACTTTGAGGCCAGCTGGTAGAACTCCTTGTAGAACTGCAGCGGGGTTGAAGGCAATGGCAAGGTGTGTCAGAGACTACTCATAGTAGAAACATATCAACCATAAGAACGTTATCAAGTTCGTCTCTGGATGCAGAAAAGTGTAACAGCACACGCACATCTATGCAACGCTATTAATCACACAAACCTATAACATCAGGCAGCAAAAACACATACACATGCTAACACATACACATGCTAACTTCTATCTATTCCTTTTTGTGATAACTGGTTATCTAATATTAAGTGCGAAATGCTATCTCATTCAACCGCGAATTTCAACTTATATATTTAACTCGCTTCGCTCGCCTCGGACCATTAAACGCAGCCTCAGACTTTCTAACCACAGAATGCCAATTAAGCAGCCAATATCATATACTTAATGGCGAGTGCAAATTGGAGTCACCAAGCTTCCAGGAGCAAGTGAGAAACAGAGATATAGTATTTCTATGCGAGACACAGTAAAAAATACATTTTCGAGTCGAAGCTTACCACAAACTTTATCAGCTTTGGGGCAGATGGAATAAAAAATCGGGGAGTGAACAAAGGTAGACTATCAAATGGAATGGCATTTCTTGTTCGCAAATCACTAGCAACAATGACTTCGTTGGTGCGCCAAAGCGATTTCTCACTTGTACTCAAACTAAATCGATCGCAGAGCTCAGATCCAATATTTATTATAGGCTGCTACGTTCCGCCCGAGACTTCCAAGTATTACGATGAGGGTGTCTGGGAGGATATAAAAGGTCTCATTCAGACGTATTCCACAATAGGAATCGTTCTCACAATCGATGATTTTAATGCAAGGACGGGGTCAATGCAAGCAAATTGTGGTCCTCATTTCCGTAGAGTTAATCAGGACACGGGAAAAAAACAAACATGGCCTCCAACTCTAGAAGTGTGTTGTGAAACGAAATCGGCAGTCCTCAATGGGCTAAGTGGAGTAGCTGAAGGGAATATTTTGGGAAACTACACCTACAGTTGTACGCTGGGACGCAGCACTATTGATTATGTCATTGTGTCCATAGATAGTCATGACATGGTGGAAGATTTCTTTGTCCACCCTCAAAACTTCCTCTCAAAGCACTCTCCATTGACAGTCAAAGTGCGCATACAAGACATGAACCCTCAGGAAGTGGTGCGCGGGAACAAGACCATAAACTATCCAAGGCCACCCAACTGGAATCCCGTTGCACAGCAGCACTTCATCGAAGCCCTAGAAAGTCAACAGAGTCTGGAATACATAAAGCAGATTGTTACACAGGAAGTAAAGGAGACCTCATCTATTGACTATCTCACATCTAAGTTAAACCGTCTGCTGGAGGAGTCGGTTCCCAAGAGCGGGGGTAAAAAGATTATTCCCAACAAATTCTGGATAAACAGAGACGAAAATCTTAGGGATTTGTCTAAATCATTAAAGTAAGTAGCAGATATTCAAAAGCTCCTAAGCAGAGTTTTCAACATGCAACCCTCAGTCAGATGCCTCCGAAGTCACCCACCAAACCCAAAAATCTTTACAGACACAACAGTCAGCACCCAGGAAATTGATAAGGCAGTGAAAAGACTAAAGAAGAAAAAGGCAGCAGGAGTTGACGGAATATCAAACGAGCACATCATTTATGGCCTCACAGTTATCAAGCCCGCTCTGCAGAAGCTATTCAACTCAATCCTTAGGCTTGGATATACTCCTAAGCAATGGTCACTAGCATTGGTAAGCCCAATCTACAAGAAGGGGTCTCGCAGTGATCCAAAAAACTACAGACCAATAAGCGTCCTGCCAGCCATCGCGAGACTGTTTGCATCAAATAATTTACGAGAAATTAGAAGCACACATCAAAGCCCTGAACTTGCTATCGGCTAGTCAAATAGGAAACAGAAAAGGCTGCCGGACATCCGATCACATCGCAACCCTATTGACATTAATTCATAATAAGAAGAAAAAGAAAAGGCCTTTCCATTTAGTTTTCTTTGGTTTAAAAAGCGCCTTTGACATGGTTCACCACCCGATTAAAGCACGATTAAAGCAGTTAGGCGTGAACCCAGCAACAATAAGTACCATTGAGAGTATGTACTCAAGCGCGAAATTTCACCTCAAGGTGTCAGAAAGCACAGCTACTGAGGCGTATCGAATCACTAATGGCGTCAGACAAGGATGCCCCCTATCTCCACTGCTATTCTCAATATACATCGACCCGCTAAGCACAATTCTAAAAAACTCATTTCAAAGCCATACCTCCATATTGAATGAAGAAGTAAACAACCTGCTTTGTTGTGACGATTTAGTCATTTTTTGGTGAAGACCTGACAGAATTACAAAAAGGCCTCGACAAAGTAGCAGATTTTTGCAATACTCATAAATTAGAAATAAACACTGAGAAGACAGCTTCTGAGCTGCAATCTCCACTCAAGGGCAACACATAGACTGTTTTACATGGTCAACTGGTTGAACCCGTACAGCAGTGGAAATGTCTTGGGTTTCACATGAACGTGAAGGGTACAATAGATACTCATGCCATAGAACTAGGTAAAAAGTGGATATCCAATAATGCTTCTGAGAAAGTTGGCGGGATTTCAGAGAGTGAAACACAAACAGCTCATCTTGTTTAGCACAACTATGATTGAAAGCCTAGTTCTCTATGCATCAGAGGCCTGGTGAGCTTTTGTCTCCAGGAAATCGGGTACTTGGGATCGAAACCTTATGGAGAGAATTAATTTTAGAATCTGCAAGTCGATTCTGCAAGTTAGTCCAAACACTGACAGCAATGGTGCTCGGTCCGAATCAGGAAGACTGCCACTATTATATAGTATTCAGAAAAGAAGCCTTCAATGCTGGTCCTCAGTTCGGAGCCGACCAGACTCCATCATCGCGAAATTGGTGGCAGATACAGAATACAGCGATGTTGGCATTGGGGAAAAAATGAGTAGTGAAATAATGCGGAATTGTCAACAGACTAGAAAAACAAAGTCCATCAAAACGCACAGGGAGAACTTTGAGTCAGAGTTTCGAAGGCACTGGACTCAGAGGATGGGAAAATCAGCCAAGCTCAGCCACTTCTATTACACTTTTAAGAAAGATTTCTCCAGAGAAAAGTACCTAACAATAATCTCTAACCCAGAACAAAGGCGCACAATGTCCCGATTTCGTCTAGGAAACCACAAACTGGCCTGTGAGACATTGCGCACTGTGAGACCGAAAATCGCCTATGAAAACAGAACATGTCCAAAATGTAGAGTCGAGGTAGAGAACGAGATGCGATTGGTCCGTTTATGTTCCAATTAGAAATAAATTCATAGAGAAAGTGGCAGGTACTGTTCGAAATTTCGAAAGCCTAACAGCTGATGACAAAATGGTGTATTTAATGACACAGGAAAGCACAGAATTAACAGAAAGTTTTGTGGACTTCATAGAAAGCATACTTGAAGCTAGATAAAAAAGCCACTGCCCTGAGGCCCATAGTTAGAATGCAAAAACACAATAGTATTCTCCTTTCGGGAGCGAAGCGATTTCAGTCAGTTTTATTCAGGTAAAGTTGCTCGCTTGGCAAATAATATGAATAAAAAGGCGAGAATCAACGTTCGCTCAGCGAGATTTAACCGTTAAATGTTGATTCTCGCCTTTTTATTCAGTCAGTTTCAATTTTCCCTTTAAATTTCAATATTTCATTTTTTGTTTTAATGCCTTTGTTTATTTCAAAAATTTGTTTATTTTCATATATTTTATTCACCTAAAATTAATCTTATGCATGCTACTGTTTTCCTATCGCTTTCTTTTTAAAAAATCTAATTGTTCAGCCTCAAACATCAAATAAACAAATAAACCAGCACCCAATCGGCGTGCGCACCTCAATAATAATAATATTAATAATAAAAATAATAATTATCACACCTGTCAGCATCAACCAGCACACCTGACACGCAGAGAACAGCACACCTGTCACTCAGAGAACAGCACACCTGTCACTCAGAGAACAGCACACCTGTCACTCAGAGAACAGCACACCTGTCACTCAGAGAACAGCACACCTGTCACTCAGAGAACAGCACACCTGTCACTCAGAGAACAGCACACCTGTCACTCAGAGAACAGCACACCTGTCACTCAGAGAACAGCACACCTGTCACTCAGAGAACAGCACACCTGTCACTCAGAGAACAGCACACCTGTCACTTAGAGAACAGCACACATCTCGGACTCACGTGCAGTGCAGTGTCCGGCTTGTCAATGCGATCGAACACGTTGCCAAGGTGGTGGGCGCAGCGAGCCTCAAGGAAGTTGTTGCCGCTCTCCTTGGCGATGCTGTGCGCCTTCTGCAGCAGGTCTCGCGCCGCCTCATCGGAGAGCTGCTCGCTCCGGCTGATGTCCACCCGAGCCAGGGCCTCGCATGCCGCACGGTGCAGGCCTTTGCCGTCGCGCTGAACCCACGCGTCCTGGCCCTGAGTGCGCTCATAGAACACGCTGAAGTGTGTCATGGCTTCTTCAAGCCGGCCTCCGCGCTCCATAGCCAGGCCCTTGTTGTAGTGCGCCTCGGCCAGCTTTCGGCCACCGTCGCCTTGCACCAGCGGCCCAGAGCGGAGGCACCTGTCGTAATAGTGATCCGACAGCCACTTGTCATTTGGCTCCTCTTCGAAATAGTGTGCCAAGTGCAGGTAGGCCTCGTAGGCTGCCAGGTGATCGCCTGCGCGTTATTCGAGTACAGGCGGTGAATTACGATGGCTATAACGCTATAACGCGTTTGCCTCTAGCATCAAAGTCCCTGAGTCCATATTGGGGCGCAGCCGCGGAGAGAAGGCTTGGGGTTTGTCGTGCAATTTACGCCTATGAGAAACAACCTCCAAGGCACAGTGAGAGTGTACACTGCCTGACGATGAGAAAATCGAGGCAGATGTACACACACATGAGCGTGTGTGCTCAGGAGTCAGCGGAATGGGCAGAATTGCCTCCTCGCTGGCTGCGGGTCTACTGTCACCAAATGATGTGCAATTGCCCGCAGCCCTCCTGCAAATATTATTATTATTACTATAATAATAGCCAGGCAAGTCAAGCTAGAGTCCAATCAGTCGGCAACTAACTCTTTCGCTCGCTGTTCTCAGCCGCCATCAGATATCGGCTGAGGTTTTTCAGCTTCTCCGGCTGGTCCTCCAGCGG
This sequence comes from Macrostomum hystrix, assembly GCA_950097015.1. Lineage (NCBI taxonomy): Eukaryota > Metazoa > Platyhelminthes > Macrostomidae > Macrostomum > Macrostomum hystrix. The sequence goes on along the minus strand of CATNEN010000034.1, from coordinate 5,215,944 downwards.
TTTGATCTGCCAGAGCATGGACTCGGGCCCGGCAGCCTCCCGGTCTCGGCGCTGCTGCTTGATGAGGTGCAGCATCTCCGTGAAGGTTCGATGGAATCCGTCAGTCAGGATGGAGGTACACAGGGTCTCAAAGAACGGATTTCGGTATCTATGCGGGACGGGAGTCGGGCGGTTAGGAAATTAGCAAAACAATCAGATTTTCGCCTTGCGAAAGAATTTTCACACTTTATTTATATGTTTCCGATATCAACTTTAAGATGAATTTGCAAACGCGTAAGAGAATGCAAGAAGTGCAGAGAAAAGCTTTTAGCAAATGCAGTTTACATTTTTAAGTACGAATTCGGCAGCATGCTTGGCTGAAATGCGACAGTTGCTACTAAAGTAGTTAGTGAAGATAGGGCGATGACTTTTTCAAGCTGACAGAAACAGCTGTTTATTTTACAATGAAGACATTCTTATTATTATTATTTGAGCGAAAATAACACACATTATTAAATGTATGTCTTATCATTACCCAGCCTGTGAAGACTTGCTGAAGAAGAAAAATAAAAAACTGTAGGTCTCGAAATCAATGCTTTCAAAGCCTGTGTTGCTTTGAAACTTGTGTGTGTCACTAGACGCCGTATAGTAAAATGCACAACAAATTATTCAGACAAATTGTTATAAACCGTGCCAACACAGCGAACAGATTGATCGTGATTTTCCTGACTTACTCGGCTGTCTGGACAGGCGTGAGGTAGGGCAGCTCTTCTCTGTACGCCTGCTGCACCTGCTTCTTGGCCTCATCTTTGCCGCGCCTGTTGCCCTTTAACGGCTTCAGGTGCTTCGGGGGCGGACCCTTCGGGTCGGGGACTACGCTAGCTCCTCTTGTCGCAACGCTGGTCATCATTACATCGTCCGTTGCGCGCTGTAACACATTAGTACAGTGCGTTTCTATTGTTATTTGAAGTAATTCTATTGTTAGTTGCTAAAACTTGAAGAAATGAATAACTCTACATGGCTTAATCATTATTTTACATATGCATAAGTAATTATTATGTTGAATGTATATTAGTTAGAACTTAAAGCTAAAAATGACTCAATGAGTCTGTAAATTAGTCAAGATAACTCGTAACTCCTTCACACTGCGATAAAAAGTACAAACTAATCAATTCAAACGATTGTAGGAGTATTATTCTATCTAAAGAATATATAACGGCTTGCTTAGAGTCTCCATGAGTTTTTCTTAATTATTTTGTTAACTATCTCATATTTGAAAGAGCAAATAGTAAAACCTTAAATCTAAATTGTAGAGTAATGAATATTTTTAAGAGAAACAGTAAAATGGAAATGGTACTAATTTTAATGAATTTATTTTTACACGAAATATCAATACTTTACTCTTGATTGCAAAATTTTAAGTTGATTTTTCGAACTTCAATTTCCATGAGTACTGATTAATGCTCCTTATCAGCGAAAGTAAAAAGGAGCATTATCTGTTATGCAATAATTTAATGCAATTTCAGCATGCTTTACTTTTTTAGTGGCTACATATGTATAACTATTTGTATAACTATTGGTTTACATACATACATATAGTTATATATTGCAATTAAAACAGAATACGCATGTGAATAATTTATTTTGTCTTGTATTTTACAGTTCAATGTATCAATCGCTTCACCAAGAGAAACGAATTTAGTTCTTCACATGTTTACGTGTAACATGTAATTTCTTATGCAAACTTAATATGGTGGCATGAAGGTAAGTAGATGTAAAAAATAAATGTAATGTACTAGTATTTTAACTTTTGCTCACTGACAAACAGGTATGAAACGTACAAACTTTTGTTTTCTATAATACAGTTTCCAGTTTACTGATAAAAAAAAGAAATTAAGTTTAATTCGAAGCATTAAAAATATGTTGGATACAAGCGCAACCGTTAAGTTTTTATTTTATCAAAAGCATACGAAAGAAACTGAATGCATTTATTGTAGGATTTGCTAATTTACTTATTTAACTTCATGTATAGTTAGTAAAGGAAAATAAAGTATTGTGCGTTTGTTTTAATTGCGCTTCCGGTTTGGCAAATAGTCAGTTTCAGCAGCGGGGGATTAATTATGAAGTTAATATTCATTGTTTGTAAGTTACGGCGAAGATATCGTAAATAACAAAACGATCGAATTTTCTTTCTGCTAACACTATAAAAACGCTAGCCGTTCAATTGTGGCTTCGATTGTTTACTTTTTGCATCGACTAGACGACTATATGATGTTGCATACATACGTGTATATTATGTACGATTGATTGATAGAGGCACGCTACAAATCAGTTGTAGTTAATAGAAAAATCTTCGCTTTTTGAATTACACTTTGATGTATTTTCTTGTCGTACTAAATCAGTTATCAACTGCAGATGATAGATTACTTAAACGCCGTTGCGGACTGCTTAATAGCACATGTAAATGTAACTGTTTGTGTAAGGTGCTGGCTACTGGATTGTTGTGGCATTATATCTGTGCTATTGAAGACATACTAAACATTAGTTACCGTACACACACCTTTGCTCACAGTTGCCATCCCACGACACCCAACAGTATTAACAGTAGGACTACTAAGCCATTTTCCGCCCGTTTTTATACCAAGGGGGGGGTTTTCCCCCCAAAAATGTTTTTGCCAGCGCCTGAATGCTTTGGGGGTGACTGATTGGTTGACTGATTAGTCGAGGGTGTCCTGTGGTTGAGCTGCGCCTAATAGTTAGGCTTGAACAGTGAAATTGGAGAAATTCGCGTCAGGGTGTCCATAGTGGCCTAGTTCCACCTGTTGTAGCTCTTGAAGGTCTAGATAGGTAAGAGAGATAGATCTAGATAAAGGTCGGTGACCGCCGAAGTCGGAGATGATGCAAGCACATTCGGGTGACATGCTGATAAAGTTTGAAGGTCTGGAAAGGCCGCACTGAGGCGCAGTGCAAATTCGTGTATAGGGGTGTATGAAATACACTAGCTCTTATGGGAAAAATCGGACCTTCGGCCAGAAACATTGAATATCTCGACGGTCTGAAGAGCTGGCGACTTGATTCTTGTTTCAGAAGATGCGCAACTAAAAGTTGGCCCGTGTTCTTGAGTTTCGTGTGCTTGCATTGTTCCGTTCGGGTGCAGCAAAAAAAATTGTCGGGGGGGGGAAATTCCCCCCCTTTGTAGTTCTACTGTTAAGTGGGGATGAATTTTCTAAACCAACCTTAAAAAATGTTTTTCGCCTGTTAGCTTCTTTGTGAATTTGTAAAAACTCAAAGCGTAAAATAACAAAATGAGCAAATTTCTGACTAAATAAATTATCTGGAGCAATGAAGCAAGAATGCGGGCCAACACACTACACTCAACGTATGAGAACAAGTTTATTTTTCACTATTTCGTGAAACTACGAGCAACGGGTAATTAAATTCACACAGAACTATAGCGCTAAGACGATAGTATTTTGTTTAGATGCACAAGCCTACGAACTGTTTAGGTGCACTTATAGGAGAAGTACACACACAATAAGCTAAACAGGCGTCAAATTACAAAAGTTAAAGTGCGTCGTGCACTTCTAGACTTTTAATTACATATTTGAAATGACAACATGAAACAAAATTACAGCAAATGAGTTATGCAATGTTTTTTTCATTTCTTTTTTAGTAAGATAAACAAGTCAATGCAAAATTGGAAAAGTCGATTAAACCCACAAACGAGCAAATAGATGTTAAACTAAGTCGATATTAGTAGGCCTAATAAAAAACACCGTCTAACAACCAACAACCTTAGTCGCGTCGATCGCGCTTTCGCCCACTGCCGCCGTCGTGATGCGACGAAGCCGCAGCCGCCGATCGCTTGCTGCCGGCGGCGACTGGGCCGTCGGCCGGATTAGCCGACTGTTTGACAATATCAAGGAATTTATCCAATCCGAACGGATCCTCTTCCACATTCTTCTCGAACTGCACCGGACCGTCGCGACGACCCGCGGCGCCGGCGCTGCCGCCTGAAGCGCCGTCAAATCGTCGATCCGGCACAAATCGGCTGGTCCCGGCGGCCAGACGGTTGAGATCCTCCTCAGTTGCGGCTTCCTCTCGACCGCGAGTCGGCCGATAGAGATGGCCGGCCGTGGAGGCCTCGGAGCGCCACGGCTTGTCGTAAACATTGTAGATTTCATCCTCTCCGGCGTGGAAACCGGATGCCAAGCCGGCCTCCTGGTTGAATAGGCGCGAGTCGAACTGGGCCTCCGGATCCTGCTGATGCCGTTGCAGAGCCGGCCGGCCCAGGGCGATCTGCTCCGAGATGTCGCGATCACGATCTTCGCCAGCTCCGGCGCCCTTCCGGTTGCGCTCGTGAACGCGCTGCTCGGCCCGGTCGCGACGGATAGCGTCGCGTTCGCGCGCTTCGGCGGCGGCCTCGCCTGCCTCCGGCGGCGCCAGGCCGGCTCTTTCGCCGCGCGCCCGACTGGCGATGCGACGAAGCTCCTCTTCGTGACGCTCGCGCTGGACCTGCTGCATACGGCTGGCCACTTTGGCTCGCATTGTGACAGCTTCCCGACTCTTTACCTCGGCTGTGTGCAGCGCCTCGGCTAGCATGACAAATTTCTCGTTGACATGGACGCCTTGAAGGCCGCGTCCGTCAGCGGCGACTCGCTTGTCCAGCGGAATAGTGTAGCCCTTGGGATTCTTCCAATTCGACACGCAGGGTGGAATCTTCCAGTCGGCCTGCTCCTTTGAGGTGACTTTGCGTGGCGGCGAATGCATCACAGTAGCTGGAGGGCTGGGCGGACCGCGGGGCACCTTCTTACTAATGCGAAACCTTGGCGGCTCCATTGGATCCTTCTGGGCCTCCACCATGCGCACAATGCGCTGCGATGAGCCGGAATTGAAACCGGCGCCCTGCTGACTAGGCGTGTAGCGAATGAACTGAGCCGGGCCGCTGCGCTCCGCTGCACGAATCGGATTGGATGCGGCCGCCTACAGAGTGGAATGAGTACTGGGTAGAATTGTAGCTAGACTAGGGGAGAATTGTAGCTAGAATAGGGGAGAATTGTAGCTAGACTAGGGGAGAATTGTAGCTAGAATAGGGGAGAATTGTAGCTAGACTATAGGAGAATTGCAGCTAGACTAGGGAGAATTGCAACTAGACTATAGGAGAATTGCAGCTAGACTAGGGGAGAATTGCAGCTAGACTAGGGGAGAATTGCAGCTAGACTATAGGAGAATTGCAGCTAGACTAGGGAGAATTGCAACTAGACTATAGGAGAATTGCAGCTAGACTAGGGGAGAATTGCAGCTAGACTAGGGGAGAATTGCAGCTAGACTATAGGAGAATTGTAGCTAGACTATAGGAGAATTGCAGCTAGACTAGGGGAGAATTGCAGCTAGACTAGGGAGAATTGCAGCTAGACTAGGGAGAATTGCAGTCGCAAGACTAGGGGAAACTTGCAGCCGGATCACCAGCAAAAATGCCTCACCTTGGACTCAATCAAGTCCTGGAGAGCGTTCTTCGTCTTCTCAGTCAGATCCTTGATTGTGTCATCGTCAGGCCGCTGAAAGCTGGGATCAGACTCGTCAATAGGCTTGGGCAGTAGGTCGGTGAACTTGCTGTGGATAACCTTGTCGGAACGCTGGCCCTGACGAACCACAGCATCGAAGTTCACACGACCATCGGCGCCAAGCGTCATCGGCAGGGTTGTTCCAGAGTTCGCCGCCTGCGGCTGGCCCATGCCGAGCGGATACTGGCGCGAGTGAATCTCCGGGAAGGCACCGCCGTCGCCAAAATCCTCTTGGCGTCGAGGCGCCCAGCCGCGCCGATGGCCATAAGGCGGAGCCGCGGACTGCACAGCCACCAGAGCCTGCTGTTGCTGATCTGCACCCTTGGCAGCGGACGCATTTGTTGAAGGACGCTCGGGCAGGCGTTGAGTTGGACTGGGGATTAGCCTGGCAACCAAGTTTGTTTTATTGCAATGATAATTAATGTAGTTTTATATAAAAGCAATACAAAAAATGGTAGCCATCCTCTAAACTTGAATCCACACCAATTTTCCAAACATGCAAAATAGCTATATTGTTTTAGCCACTATGTGACTTGCTAAGCTTAACAAAGTATATTTTTGCCAAAAAAGTTATTTTTCTTTTACTTAGTTATTTGGTTTTAAGTTCTGATTGACTTGTTGGTTTTCTATTGCATACAACAAACAATCGGGTACATTTTAAAATATCATTCACACACAGACACAGTTTTTCTGATTTCTCCTTATCCTTAAAATATATCCTTACTTCAATTGTAATCGTAGCAGTTATAGTTCAAGTTCAGTGTATTATCTATAAAAAATACCAGTGTTCAATAATTTATAGTTTTTAGATGATTTGGATATTTTTAGTGTGGATTTGACTTTTTCACATAAACTGGCATACAAATAGATTGTCAGCAATACTGGCTCAATGCTCTATTAGCTCAATCGGATATTAGCATAATGCATGAGGTGGCCAGTGGGCATTCACAGACTGTGCATTCAAAGAATGATATTAACAATATTTAAGTTGTTCCAATTTACAAATCTGTTAAAGCTGTTTTTTATGTTTTCTTTATTTAATCATTTAATAAAATGGCATACTTGTTTTTATTTAACCTTAATTAACACAATAACAATTATTTGTTAAATTTTGAGCTTTTAATTAAACATAAAAATATGTTTCTTGTATGCTTTAACCAATACAACATAGAGAATTTTTGCAGCTTACTGACAAAGATACATATGGTAATTTTTTAATCTAGCTTCCAGTGTAAATTACACAAAGTGTACCATGTACATGTTCCTACTTAAACTGAGACAGTTATATACATACTTAAACATATACTTAAACTTACATAAATAACATAAACAAAAATATTTTGAAACTCTCTTTTGTAAAAAAACATTGGTTTGTAAAAGGTTTTTGTTATGCATGAGTATAACTACTTTATAAATGCAAGTAATGCAACTTGATATTTTAAGGTTAGAAGTGGAGATCTTTATAGTTAAAAAATTGGTAGTTAAATGATTATTTGTCCGGTTAACCAGTTAACCACCCAAGGACTTAATTTCTCCCCTTTCAATGAGCAAGAGCAACAATCCTCCCAAAGACCACTCTTGCCCTGCTGAGAGCCATCTTGAGTCTTGACCTCACAAAGATTAAACTATACCCTTGAACTAAGTTAGTCCCTGAAACAACCAAATTTCTGGAAAAGGTATTAATTTTTTTAATTAGCTGATAAGCAAAAATAATTTGAGACACAAACTTCAAATCTGAATGACTGTCCTTTTGCAGCTTGTAAATTTTTTTATCTTACAAATGATAGAGGTTCTCGTGGTAGCGCTACAACCCCTTATAACTTAGTTATAACTTATAACTCAGCTAACAGGATGAATAATCAAATGGCTATTTGTCCGTTTGACCCGACAAATAACAACTGCCTAAAAAATAACAAACTTACATTATGTCACTTAGAATTGGTCTTTACATGTGTATTGTGTAAAACTAAAAGTAGATACCAAGTAAGTGCTGTAATGACAATGCTTTACAACAATTCTGATAAAAAATGTATGAACAATAGTAAAAAATAAAAAAAACTGACTGCTCTGTCATAACTAGAATAACTAATAAAAGTATGGCCTTGGGAGTTGGAGGCTTTGGGCAGGATAGTCATGCATAGAACAAACCTTTACTAGAGCATGGCCAACAAGATAATTAACTTACTTTGCCAAAGACATTGCGAGATAGATAAGCACGAGTTCGGTTCTGTTGCAAAAACGACTGTTGTTGAGTTTAAGATACAATTTATTTACAACAGAATTTTTTTAAATCGTTCTAACTAGATTCTAGTGATTTTTGCTATAAATAGTGTCAAATTCAAGTGATATTCCTGAAATTTATTATGCAACAAAACATTCCTGCTTTTAATTTATGTAACAGCGGCAATATTATTTATCTATCTAAATTAATCTTCCTTTTCCCTTTGAATTATATCTTTACTTTGAAACAGAAAAACTAAACAAAACTATACGATAGTTTAAAACATTTCTGACAGTCGTATAAAGAACTAAATCATTTTCATTCCACTTTTCTGCAATTGCTATGGATTTTCTATTTCTTTTGTGTTGTATTGTTCACAACTGTATAAGTTCTCTTCACCCGACGGCAGAGGTCTAGACGGGGAAAAAGCATAAAATTTCTCTCGACGAGCCTGGAAAAGCTCGTCTGTTAAGCTTTCCTCTATTAGTAAGTTTCACCTCTCTGCAGTCAGATTCGACGGTCTGAAATTTCGATGTTGTGAAATTTCGACGTTGAGTAGTTAGCTGCAGGTCGATCGACGTGACGATGTGAATTATTTCAGGTTTGTGAAATTTCGGGCTGATGAAGTATGATGATAATACTCTCTATTTGGGCTGTGAAATTTCGGTGTTGTGAAATTGCAGGCTAATGAAGTTCCCCTAATTCAACGTTGTCAAATTTTAAGCTTGTGAAAGCGTTTCCCTCAAAACGTCACAGAGCCGATCTCCATGAGTCAAAAATGACTAGAGTCATTTAGTCAGCCCTTTATATAAGGTCTACCGGACTATTGCTTGCGCGTATCAGTAAATACAATAGAATAAGAGAAAGTAATTAAGTGGTTACTAAAACGAGGGTCCAAGAACAAAAAATACGCGACGCTTAAAATCCTGTCAGTAACAGTTCTCTAAAATCTTCTAATAATTATACCACATAATGTGCATAGGACTATATTTGCAAATTAATAAATTTGCACGCGGTAAAACGTCCTTTTAAGACTGTCTTTATAACTTTATAGACTATTCCCCACTATTGTCATACTATAATTTTTTCACCAATGCGCGAAATAGTGTATATATATATAATGTGTAACCAACTCATGCATCCAAATTATAAGCTTTACCTTCAAATGCACCTTAACCTGCATCGTTTACTAGTAATACTACTTAGTTTGTCAGTAGTGTTTTTAGCGTCAATATTTTATATGATTCTATTATTACACTGTTAGCATTTTTAGGTTTTTCGTTTTTTGTAGATCGTCGATTAGAATTCTATTTGATTTTTCAGCAGTAGGTACGAGCAGTAGGTATCTTGTCTCGTAAATCACGCATGACTTTGTAGCTGAACATTTATCGATTACTTTATTTTAAACGTACATTAGCTGAGGAATGATCAACCGTTTTGATCCAATACACTACATCTAGCCATTTATCTGTGTAAATAAAAAGTAATCAAGATTCCAAGGAAAGCGAAAAAATATGTTTGCCTTTTTGTTTAACTCATTGAGCTACTTGATTTAAAAGCTATCTTGCTCTATACTACACCGCATGCTGTTGACTAACATTACTTTTTGTTACGTGTTTTACAACTTCTATTTAATTGCTATCTCCCAAATCTGCCATGCTGGAAAAACTGCTTTTTGGTGTATTTGAAACACAAATTTGGCGCTTTTCTTGTTAAAATTCGTGATGCACACTTTATCTTAATAAAACATAACAATAGGAGTGTGGCAGCAGATACAACTATGTGCTAAACTGCATAGTACCGCAAGCTTACCTGTTACATGTATTTCACAGCCTCACATAAAAAATGGGCGATATATATAATCCAGGGGTCACATCTTCATCCGCTCAGCGCCTAATAAATTAAACTTTTATTATCCAAGCAAACAATAAGGGAAAGAATCAGGCTCGATGGATTTCATCGCGTCTATACTTATTTTTGACATTGTTAACAGAAATTTAGTCATAAAAACGGAAGCTGAACAATGAACATGCGCATATTTCATGTTTTTCTCGGAGATTCTATTTTTCACTCAATTTTACAACCAAAAACAGGTGGAGTGCCTTAGTCACCGTAACTAATAACTGTTCTAACAAATGGCTGTCAGCACCATTTATTTCATTTGTCATATACGACGAACTAGCCGCAATAAAAAAGAAGAATTTGAATAAAAAATTGCAGACAAAAGCTAGAAATCAACCACCCCAAACTGACCCAAACTAGAGAACTGCTGAATGCATAACGTTTTACAAGCTAAGAAAACAGAACCCCGATCAGCTTGTCAAACCCTCTATCAGCCTGTCAAACCCTCCATCAGCCTGTCAAACCCTCCATCAGTCTGTCAAACCCTTTATCAGCCTGTCAAACCCTCTATCAGCCTGTCAAACCCTCTATCAGCCTGTCAAACCCTCTATCAGCCTGTCAAACCCTCTATCAGCCTGTCAAACCCTCTATCAGCCTGTCAAACCTTCTATCAGCCTGTCAAACCCTCCATCAGCCTGTCAAACCCTCTATCAGCCTGTCAAACCCTCTATCAGCCTGTCAAACCCTCTATCAGCCTGTCAAACACTCTATCAACTTGTCAAACACTCTATCAGCCTGTCAAACCCTCTATCAGATTGTCAAACCCTCTATCAGCTTGTCAAACCCTCTATCAGCTTTTCAAACCCTCTATCAGCCTGTCAAACCCTCTATCAGCCTGTCAAACCCTCTATCAGCTTGTCAAACCCTCTATCAGCCTGTCAAACCCTCTATCAGCTTGTCAAACCCTCTATCAGCCTGTCAAACCCTCCATCAGCCTGTCAAACCCTCTATCAGCCTGTCAAAACCTCCATCAGCCTGTCAAACCCTCTATCAGCTTGTCAAACCCTCTATCAGCCTGTCAAACCCTCTATCAGCCTGTCAAACCCTCTATCAGCCTGTCAAATTCCTAAAATTAAGAGCATAATATGAGTGTAACTATAATGACGCTGCAGATTCACTTTAACATTTGCTTGAGTAAAAGATAGCAACATCAAGTTAAACTCAAGAGGTTGTAAACGCTTAATATTTGAGTGAGGTTATGGTTAGAACGATAGGTTTTAGACGCTGAGTCAAATAATTGCTGCATTGAAATGCATTGTTAATTCTATAGTCAGTTATTATATTATTTCTTTCTCTGCTTAACTATATATTTATTTCTCTTTCTCACCATTTCAAATATTTCTTGGCCTATAATGAGAGAGCCATGATTATAATATCTGTGCTCAAACAGCTTGTCCATACAAGAGCAGATGTATGTGATGAGACAAATGAGAAAATTTGTCTCTCTGCATGTCATAAACTATGAATGGGCAATCAACCAACTGGCAGACATTGTAGCAGCAGAAACTGGACCAGACTCACGCGAAACAACTTTGATAAATTAGGCAATTAGCTATGAGCAAATTGCTAACAATATAACCTCAATCTTAATATCTATTTTTGTTGGAAAAATATGTCGCAGAGAAATAGATAAAAAACTGCTGTCATTATTATGCGAATTTGTCAGAGTACAAAAAACTTGATGGCTTTTACATCGTGTGAACTCATCAATGTTTTACAACGCTGTCGCATATCTCCACTGTCTCATCTCTCCACTGTCTCATCTCCCCACTGCCTCATCTCTCCACTGTCTCATCTCTCCACTGTCTCATCTCCCCACTGCCTCATCTCTCCACTGTCTCATCTCTCCACTGTCTCATCTCCCCACTGCCTCATCTCTCCACTGCCTCATCTCTCCACTGTCTCATCTCTCCACTGTCTCATCTCCCCACTGCCTCATCTCTCCACTGTCTCATCTCTCCCCTGTCTCATCTCTCCACTGTCTCATCTCCCCACTGCCTCATCTCTCCACTGCCTCATCTCTCCACTGTCTCATCTCTCCACTGTCTCATCTCTCCCCTGTCTCATCTCTCCCCAGTGTCATCTCTCCACTGTCTCATCTCTCTCCCGTGTCTCATCTCTCTCCGTGTCTCATCTCTCCCCAGTCTCATCTCTCCCCAGTCTCATCTCTCTCCCGTGTCTCATCTCTTCCCAGTCTCATCTCTCCACTGTCTCATCTCTCCACGGTCTCATCTCTCCACTGTCTCATCTCTCCACTGCCTCATCTCTCCACTGTCTCATCTCTCCACTGTCTCATCTCTCCACTGCCTCATCTCTCCACTGTCTCATCTCTCCACTGTCTCATCTCTCCACTGTCTCATCTCTCCACTGTCTCATCTGTCCACTGTCTCATCTCTCCACTGTCTCATCTCTCCACTGTCTCATCTGTCCACTGTCTCATCTCTCCACTGTCTCATCTCTCCACTGTCTCATCTCTCCACTGTCTCATCTCTCCACTGTCTCATCTCTCCACTGTCTCATCTCTCCACTGTCTCATCTCTCCACTGTCTCATCTCTCCACTGTCTCATCTCTCCACTGTCTCATCTCTCCACTGTCTCATCTCTCCACTGTCTCATCTCCCCACTGTCTCATCTCCCCACTGTCTCATCTCTCCACTGTCTCATCTCCCCACTGCCTCATCTCTCCACTGTCTCATCTCTCCCCTGTCTCATCTCTCCACTGTCTCATCTCCCCACTGCCTCATCTCTCCACTGCCTCATCTCTCCACTGTCTCATCTCTCCACTGTCTCATCTCTCCACTGCCTCATCTCTCCACTGTCTCATCTCTCCACTGTCTCATCTCTCCACTGTCTCATCTCTCCACTGTCTCATCTCTCCACTGTCTCATCTCTCCACTGTCTCATCTCTCCACTGTCTCATCTCCCCACTGCCTCATCTCTCCCCAGTGTCATCTCTCCACTGTCTCATTATCAGTATTAATTATCAGTTCAGCAGTTAAATACTCACAGCGTCACTGTAATTTAGTAAATTACATCCCACAAAACTGGTTGCATTTCAAATTGATGCTCGGAAATAAACTGCCTTCGAAGATGAGACCAATCAGAATAATGTCGCCTATAAAATCTTGGGCCATCATGAATAACTTATCGTCCATCTGAAATCAGGAAAGTTGATATCCGAAGGATAAGCCAATTACTTAGACTCGATGAAAACACTTTCTAGGAAATAGACGCTACGCTCGTATATAGCCTTGATCGACCTCTCGGGAGTTTTGACTCTCCAATCGATGTCTCACTTAGCGAAATCAGGCCAGATAGAGAGGGAGAGAGATTGAGATCAGAATTAACCGAGTGTTCTCATTTGGACAATTTTTGCTGCCATATTTTATTACTGTTGAGCGTCAGATTTGTGCCACAAACTATTTATTAATGCTCACCTTTTAGCTAATAGAAGTGGCACAAAACGACTTGAATTTTAAGGCGTCAAATCAAACGTGGACTGAGAACTTTTAGTGATGGAGCGTGGGCTTATCTCCGCTGCTTACATATGACAATTTAGTTACCTGGCATACAGGTAGGTAGCAGCGGTCACTAGGACAGATGATTCTACATGTCAGATGAAATCAATGTTAGATTCGATGGAATAGATTATGGATTCGATGGAATAGATTATAGATTCGATGGAATAGATTAAAGATTCGATTGAATAGATTGTAGATTCGATGGAATAGATTATAGATTCGATGGAATAGATTATAGATTCGATGGAATAGATTATAGATTCGATGCAATAGATTATAGATTCGATGGAATAGATTGTAGATTCGATGGAATAGATTATGGATTCGATGGAATAGATTATAGATTCGATGGAATAGATTAAAGATTCGATGGAATAGATTATGGATTCGATGGAATAGATTATAGATTCGATGGAATAGATTAAAGATTCGATTGAATAGATTGTAGATTCGATGGAATAGATTAAAGATTCGATTGAATAGATTATAGATTCGATGGAATAGATTGTAGATTCGATGGAACAGATTATCTCCACTGTCTCATCTCTCCACTGTCTCATCTCTCCACTGTCTCATCTCTCCACTGTCTCATCTCTCCACTGTCTCATCTCTCCACTCTCTGACAGATTCTATTGGATAGATTATAGATTCGATTTAATAGATTTAAAATTCCAAGGAATAGGCTTAAGATTAAAGGTCAGGATGTAACTGTATTGGAAAACTTAAGTAGGAAGCAGTAGAAATGAATAAATAAGCAATTGCAGGTGTTCAGCCGGTAATAGGACTTGAGTCTGAGACTGTAGATGAGTGCAGATTCTAATTTCAATGTGGCGCCAGCGGTCCTGGCCGCCCCAGATACAAAAGCAGGCGCATAGCCTACTGTGTAGAGCAAAATTATAATACACGAAGTTAACATTGTGAGTGGGTCCACACAGTGCCGAGCAAAAGCTGTAAAACTGACTAAACTCGAGAACACTATAGCTTCAACTTATGGCATAAGCTTGAAGAAATGATAGTGTATTCTTCGAGTTTACAAGTCTCATACAATTGCAGTTCACAAATGATGCAGGCCAAAGTCTGGTGAAGCGAAACAGTTCTACTTAGGACAGCGGCTAATGGAAACAATTGCCGAGGGTACTTGAGGACTGCTCAAGGTGTTGCCTATGATATGATTAGGAAAACTCGCTTTAGTTATAAGCACGGCCTCACACAGAATATGAACTGTGAATCTTCGTGTGTGGAAGATTCATTGTGGGCCCGCGCAGTCAGCACACGCTCACGCAGGTGTGTACATCTGCCCTGACTTTCTCATCGACTGGCAGTGTACACTCTCACTGTGCTTTGAGGGTTGACCCTATAAGGTGTAAAATTGTAAATTGAACGACAAGCTGCCAAGCCTTCTCTCCGCGGCTTTACCCCGAATTAATATTACTCCCAAATCCATACTGTCAAACAGCTGAAATCCAAATCGATATTTTGGAACAGTTCAAATCCCAAATCCATACTCAGGAACAGTTCAAATCCCAAATCCATACTCAGGAACAGTTCTAATCCCAAATCCATACTCAGGAACAGTTCAAATCCCAAATCCATACTCAGGAACAGTTCAAATCCCAAATCCATACTCAGGAACAGCCCAGATCCCAAATCCATACTCAGGAACAGTTCTAATCCCAAATCCATACTCAGGAACAGTTCAAATCCATACTCAGGAACAGTTCTAATCCCAAATCCATACTCAGGAACAGTTCTAATCCCAAATCCATACTCAGGAACAGTTCTAATCCCAAATCCATACTCAGGAACAGTTCTAATCCCAAATCCATACTCAGGAACAGTTCTAATCCCAAATCCATACTCAGGAACAGTTCAAATCCATACTCAGGAACAGTTCTAATCCCAAATCCATACTCAGGAACAGCCCAAATCCCAAATCCATACTCAGGAACAGCCCAAATCCCAAATCCATACTCAGGAACAGCCCAAATCCCAAATCCATACTCAGGAACAGCCCAAATCCCAAATCCATACTCAGGAACAGCCCAAATCCCAAATCCTAAATCTGGAGAACAGCTCAAATCTTAAATCCATACTCAGGAACAGTTCTAATCCCAAATCCATACTCAGGAACAGTTCTAATCCCAAATCCATACTCAGGAACAGTTCAAATCCCAAATCCATACTCAGGAACAGTTCTAATCCCAAATCCATACTCAGGAACAGTTCTAATCCCAAATCCATACTCAGGAACAGTTCTAATCCCAAATCCATACTCAGGAACAGTTCAAATCCCAAATCCATACTCAGGAACAGTTCTAATCCCAAATCCATACTCAGGAACAGTTCTAATCCCAAATCCATACTCAGGAACAGTTCAAATCCCAAATCCATACTCAGGAACAGTTCTAATCCCAAATCCATACTCAGGAACAGTTCTAATCCCAAATCCATACTCAGGAACAGTTCAAATCCCAAATCCATACTCAGGAACAGTTCTAATCCCAAATCCATACTCAGGAACAGTTCTAATCCCAAATCCATACTTAGGAACAGTTCAAATGCCAAATCCATACTCAGGAACAGTTCTAATCCCAAATCCATACTTAGGAACAGTTCAAATCCCAAATCCATACTCAGGAACAGTTCAAATGCCAAATCCATACTCAGGAACAGTTCAAATGCCAAATCCATACTCAGGAACAGTTCTAATCCCAAATCCATACTCAGGAACAGTTCAAATGCCAAATCCATACTCAGGAACAGTTCAAATGCCAAATCCATACTCAGGAACAGTTCTAATCCCAAATCCATACTCAGGAACAGTTCAAATCCATACTCAGGAACAGTTCTAATCCCAAATCCATACTCAGGAACAGTTCTAATCCCAAATCCATACTCAGGAACAGTTCAAATCCCAAATCCATACTCAGGAACAGTTCTAATCCCAAATCAATACTCAGGAACAGTTCAAATCCCAAATCCACACTCAGGAACAGTTCAAATGCCAAATCCATACTTAGGAACAGTTCAAATCCCAAATCCATACTTAGGAACAGTTCAAATCCCAAATTCATACTCATGAACAGTTCTAATCCCAAATCCATACTTAGGAACAGTTCAAATCCCAAATTCATACTCAGGAACAGTTCTAATCCCAAATCCATACTTAGGAACAGTTCAAATCCCAAATCCATACTTAGGAACAGTTCAAATCCCAAATTCATACTCAGGAACAGTTCAAATCCCAAATCCACACTCAGGAACAGTTCAAATGCCAAATCCATACTTAGGAACAGTTCAAATCCCAAATCCATACTTAGGAACAGTTCAAATCCCAAATTCATACTCATGAACAGTTCTAATCCCAAATCAATACTCAGGAACAGTTCAAATCCTAAATCCATACTCAGGAACAGTTCAAATGCCAAATCCATACTTAGGAACAGTTCAAATCCCAAATCCATACTTAGGAACAGTTCAAATCCCAAATTCATACTCAGGAACAGTTCTAATCCCAAATCCATACTTAGGAACAGTTCAAATGCCAAATCCATACTCAGGAACAGTTCTAATCCCAAATCCATACTCAGGAACAGTTCAAATCCCAAATTCATACTCAGGAACAGTTCAAATCCCAAATCCACACTCAGGAACAGTTCTAATCCCAAATCCATACTCAGGAACAGTTCAAATCCCAAATCCATACTCAGGAACAGTTCTAATCCCAAATCAATACTCATGAACAGTTCAAATCCCAAATCCATACTCAGGAACAGTTCAAATGCCAAATCCATACTTAGGAACAGTTCAAATCCCAAATCCATACTCAGGAACAGTTCAAATCCCAAATCCATACTCATGAACAGTTCTAATCCCAAATCCATACTCAGGAACAGTTCAAATCCCAAATCCATACTCAGGAACAGTTCAAATCCCAAATCCATACTTAGGAACAGTTCAAATCCCAAATTCATACTCATGAACAGTTCAAATCCCAAATCCATACTCAGGAACAGTTCAAATGCCAAATCCATACTTAGGAACAGTTCAAATCCCAAATCCATACTCAGGAACAGTTCTAATCCCAAATCCATACTCAGGAACAGTTCAAATGCCAAATCCATACTCATGAACAGTTCAAATCCCAAATCCACACTCAGGAACAGTTCTAATCCCAAATCCATACTTAGGAACAGTTCAAATCCCAAATTCATACTCATGAACAGTTCAAATCCCAAATCCATACTCAGGAACAGTTCAAATGCCAAATCCATACTCAGGAACAGTTCAAATGCCAAATCCATACTTAGGAACAGTTCAAATCCCAAATCCATACTTAGGAACAGTTCAAATCCCAAATTCATACTCATGAACAGTTCAAATCCCAAATCCATACTCAGGAACAGTTCAAATCCCAAATCCATACTCAGGAACAGTTCAAATGCCAAATCCATACTTAGGAACAGTTCAAATCCCAAATCCATACTCAGGAACAGTTCAAATCCCAAATCCATACTTAGGAACAGTTCAAATCCCAAATCCATACTCAGGAACAGTTCAAATCCCAAATCCATACTTAGGAACAGTTCAAATCCCAAATCCATACTTAGGAACAGTTCAAATGCCAAATCCATACTCAGGAACAGTTCAAATCCCAAATCCATACTCAGGAACAGCCCAAATCCCAAATCCATACTCAGGAACAGTTCAAATGCCAAATCCTAAATCTAGAGAACAGCTCAAATCTTAAATCCATACTCAGGAACAGCTCAAGTTTTCGGACCCCTCTGAATATAAAAAAGGCATTTGGCATTCAGAGCAGTATCGCTTTGACGCTTCAGCATGCATTTTGTCTACCAGATCATCCTATTATATATAGTGCTTGGTGAAACGAATTAAGATTTTTATAGAGTCACTCATGGTATGCTCAGATTCGGATGGTAGAATTTGGTATTATGGTACTAGCATATTCAGCAGATCAGACCCTGACACTGACTGATAACTAACTGTCTGTCATAAAACTCCTATAAGCACCTCTGAGTGTCTCAGTGCTCAAACTTCTGCCATAATGAGATAGCAGATGCGTCTTTATTTGTCTCTGGTTCCCCCCAGTGCAAAGCAACGAGTATGTGCTCAGTTATATATTACTTGATTAATTATTAAACTGTCAATTTGGCGCCCGAATGTTTGTGTCTTTCCATCGAGCCTAACTTCAAATGTCAATCCGAGTCGATTAAACCTGCTTCTAAAGTTGTAGCCTTTATCGCCGTTAGTAACTATGGGGATAAGAGGAAAATTAATTATTTTTTCCTGTATGGATTAGCTCACACGTCGGGCTACATGACTGAATTCTGGTTGCTTACTATACTTAAGCATCATCTTGATGAGATGATCTGGGATCTGGGATCTGGGACATTGGGAACAGTTTGAAACCCACTTCTTTAAATCAATCTAGTTTGTTGTTTCCAAAGTTTGTTATCAGTGGAGCATCAACAACTAAAAACACTCGTTTTATCCATATTCTGAATAATCATACCATAACTTTCACAACGTGGATTTCATAGTCTGTAGTGGCATCGGTTTAAATTTTAACATCTTACAAGCCCCCCAGAAACACCGGCCATATTACGGATTATGATTATTTAGCCAAAAGTTGCACGCGTAACGCAAGATGGCCAGCGGGATGGCAGGCGCCGGCGCTGGCGGCGGCGGCGGCGGCGGCGGCGGCGGTCGTGGCGGCCGCTGTGGCGGCTGTGGCGGCGGCGGCGACGGAGCATCGAGACGTGGAGACGTGCGCCCGCCAGCCAAGGCGTTGTAAACTAGTAAAATATCCCGTCCTCAATCCGCTTGCCCTGCAGCATTATTGTCTCTGTTGCAAGTGTCACGCAGTGTGTCTTTGGCGGCCCTCGCAGACGTATTACACCACAGCTTTGATTCCGGCTGACCAATGGTCACAACCTACTCGAAGTATGTTCGTGTCACGTGTGTGTGTAATGTATATAAAACATTTCTTTATGTCCGGTTGATATCATTGATGGCTATTCACCGATAGGATCGAGAATGGCAGGGTGCCACCTGATTGTCGCATGCAGATAAATTCATTTTTTATCTAGCTATCAATTGGGAACTCTGCTTCAGTCGATAATGTGGCTGCTGCTTTGCGCAAATCTGTGTTTGACTAGCGCGAATGGGGCAATAAAGGCGGTGAATGTTGTCAAGCCTGCCTAGGTATACTGGCGCCTCTCGTTACAATAATCCCTAGTTCGTCCCTTCAGCCCAGCAAACGACCTTTTGGTGTTTTTCATTTTTATTATTTAGAAGACAAGCGGAAAATCGATATAAATAGGAATTTATTGGCATGAATTTCTGGCATTATGACTGGTTGTTATGGCAAAGCATTGTCAAAAAGAGCCATTTTAACAATCAAGGTACACGTTTTTTTGTTTGGTATTATTTATTTTAGACAATGGTGTGTCGTGACAAAACTAAGTGAAACAAGAAGAGGAAATATAGTCCACGGACACTTAGATGAATAAATGAATGAATGAATGATATTTATATATGAGTGACAAACCGATGAAGCAGCTTTTGATTTTTATAATTGATCTGCTGGATTAGACAAATATAGGCAGTTACAAAAAGCTTATTAAAGCAGAAGACTAACTGTTTTTGACTCGTATTAATAAAAAGCATTTCATAAATATATAGTGATAATGAGTCTTTATAACAGATAAAGGATAAGAATGCACTATTGTTTGTTAATCACTTTTTCTATTCTCATCTGTTGAGAAAATTTGTCAGCAATAAGGCCTGAAGATTGTCTGACTTTTGCTTGCAGTCTCCTTGGTTCCAGAACCAGTTGAGGAGGCCGCGTTGGCAGCGGCTGCGGCAGCCATTGACGCTTGCGACATTGTGGGCAACTGCTGCGGCTGCGGCTGAGGCATGAGAACAGTCGGTGGCAGCGACATCGGGGGCAGCGGCGGCCTCCAGTTGACGGCCATCGACTGATGCGCCAGCTGCGACAACGGCTGGGACGTCGGCGTCAGGGGCTGCGGCAATGACAGCGGAGGCGGCAGCGACATGCCAACGATTCGGGCGTAGTTTGCCGCGGCGGCAGCCATCGCGGCGGCGGCGCTCTGGTCGGTTCCTGGGACCTCGAGTGGGCCCCCGCCTCCGCAACCACCTGCAGCTGCGCTGCCAGATGGTGGTTGGTGGTTGATGGCTGGCGACGGTATCTGGGGCGGATTGGCGCCGATCGAAACGCAATAGTGATAGACTGAAGCGGCGCGAACCAAATAGGTGTACAGCGGAGGGTTGGCAACTGCGGGTTGTTGAAGATTTCGTTATTCAGTCAGCTTACTCTTTTTCATATTAGCTAAGAATCAGTAAATGTGAATTCAGCAGCTTCAACAGTTAGCGAAGCAAAGCCTACCTGCTAGATTATAAGGCCAGCTCTGAGCAATCCTTTGTCGTTTGTCTTTCATCCGGCGATTCTGAAACCACACCTTGATGGTGCCCTCCGGTAGGCCCAGCTGGCTGGCGAGTTCGCAGCGCCTCGGCCTCGACACGTATGACTCTCGGCGGTATTCCTTCTCGAGGCGGTCTAGCTGCTCCCGGCTGAAGGCGGTGCGATAGCGCTTCTGGTTCGGATCTTCAGCTGAACCGGCTGAGGCGTGCTGACCGGCGCCGCCTCCCATTGTCAGGTCGTCACCGTAGTCGTTGCATGGGGAGGAACAGTCGCTTGCGCGATCTGGTGTGGCAGAGAGTTTGGAGAATTAGTTTTAGAAATTCAGCATAGCTGGGTTAAACTGCTATCCCAACTAAACTGGTTCTCAAATCTGACTGATTCGGAAATGGCGTACCGGGTTTGGGAAATGGCGTACCGGGTTTGGGAAATGGCGTACCGGGTTTGGGAAATGGCGTACTGGGTTTGGGAAACGGCTTACTGGGTTTGGAAAATGGCGTACTGGGTTGGGGAAATGGCGTACTGGGTTGGGGAAATGGCTTACTGGGTTTGGGAAATGGCGGAATGGGTTAGTGAAATGGCGGACTGGGTTTGGGAAATGGCGGATTGGGTTTGGGAAATGGCGGACTGGGTTTGGGAAATGGCGGAATGGGTTAGTGAAATGGCGGACTGGGTTTGGGAAATGGCGGATTGGGTTTGGGAAATGGCGGACTGGGTTTGGGAAATAGCGGAATGGGTTAGTGAAATGGCGGACTGGATAGTTGAAGAAGTATTTAGTTTGAAATGGTGAATTAGGTTTGAAAATGGCGCATTTCATTCTTTTAAATTTGTCGATTGCATCGAATATTATATACAAAGATGAATTTGCAGTTGCACTGTTAGCATATGTTTATCTATCAATATTGCGCTGACAGAATCATACAAGATATTTTAAGATGAATTACACAATTAGCAATTAGCAGATTCCCCTGATAATCGGAGTCTTTCGATTGGTCAACAAGTCTCTCTTGCTAGCCGATGTCTATCTAGCATTCCTATCTGCACAATACAGAGATTGCGCTATATCCCCTGAGCACAATATGAGCACGAAATAAAACAAGTGGGACTCAAAACAAAACGGAAGGTGTTTGGCACTGATTTGGTGAGATATGGCCTGGGGGTCGAGGGGGCCGGGTATTGTGCATTAAAACATTACTTAATTGCGTGTCAAAACTATAGCATTATGTCATCCCCTGAGTTGTGAGTCCATTTATCAGATGCGGGGGCAAATTTTACCAACCCCCCCCCCGAAGGGCTAAAAAATTGTTTATCCCAAGACAAACCACTTTAAACTCAGTCTGAGACGGTGAATCAGTTAAAGAGCAGTAAAGTGTTGCGTGAATGTGTTTGTGAGAAAAGGCTTCCTGACCGCTTCCGGCATCCAGCCATGTATTATGCGAGACAAATTTATCATTTCCGTTTGTAGGACGCATCCTATTGTGCAACACCCTCCGATTTGGGAGAAATTTTGCAACTATAGAACCGCTACATGTTCTCACCTATGCAAGCATGCGATGTTGTCTAAAAAGGGGAAAATGGTAAGCTATCCCATATTTCCTGCAATAGGAATCCCAGAAATATATAACTAGAACTAACTTAAAATCAAAAGGTTTTATTGGCGGACACTCATGTCTTGTCTGGTGTAAACACACACATATTGGCACAATAAGCATGAGAATTCAGTGTAATAAAAACTGAACTATAATACCATATGAGCAGGGCATGTATAGCTCAACCTTGACAGATGGGGCAGGTCGGATGTTTACTATATCGAGATTCACTTGTATATATGTATAAATATATGCCCCATAAGAAGAATCAATAAAATGATTTTTATAAAGCAGTTGCTCCAAGTGACCAGCGAGTTTGTTTAATTCGTGTCTTCCACTGCTAATTTGTGCTAAGAATCTGTGTGCGTCTTTGTTGTGAGTGATTGAGATACCAGATTTTGTCGTCATATATCGGGGTAGAATATTTCAATATCATATCTGAATAATCTTCGCGTATGGGGTCAATTAGCAAACAGGTTATTAATAATTAATATTGTCAACGAGACAAGTCGAAAAATTACATTTACGGCCATATTGTCTTTTTATCAGACCAGAATTGACGTCCCTGTGCGTATAGTCTATTAGGGTGGACATTGACCTCCCTGTCTCTTGTCAATTTGGGTGGACAATGACCTCCGTGTCTCTTGTCAATTAGGGTGGACAATGACCTCCCTGTCTCTTGTCAATTTGGGTGGGACATTGACCTCCGTGTCTCTTGTCAATTTGGGTGGGACATTGACCTCCGTGTCTCTTGTCAATTAGGGTGGACATTGACCTCCGTGTCTCTTGCCAATTTGGGTGGACATTGACCTCCCTGTCTCTTGTCAACTTGGGTGGGACATTGACCTCCGTGTCTCTTGTCAATTAGGGTGGACATTGACCTCCGTGTCTCTTGTCAATTAGGGTGGACATTGACCTCCGTGTCTCTTGTCAATTAGGGTGGACATTGACCTCCATGTCTCTTTTCAATTAGGGTGGACATTGACCTCCATGTCTCTTGTCAATTTGGGTGGACATTGACCTCCCTGTCTCTTGTCAATTAGGGTGGACATTGACCTCCTGCCGAACCAAGCGTCGGCATGGGTGCCTACCTTGACCAACGTCGCTCAGACTGGATGATGGCTCCGCGCCGTCGTCTTCGTGTTCCGCCTCCGAGTCCTGTCGATGATGAACGGACAGGAAATCGTCTCGGTGCTGTTGCTGATGCTTGTAAGCGGCCATTGGCAACGAAGCTCCTTGTTAGAGAATAATTAGCAGGTAATATCAATTGACTAAGTGAATCAAATTGAACTGCTTATTCGAATTCAATTCAGTCGAGATTTTATAGTATTTTTTTTGTCAACTGAAACAGAAATTGAGCGGAAATTGAGGCGGGGTTGGTTTCGCCTTGCGGTCAAATGGACTAAGCACCCACCCCCGGGCCACCGGCCTCAGCCAATGAGCGGACAGACAGCGCCCGCTTGATGCTTATCTCACTGGCAGGATGAAGAGCTGTGCAGCCATCGGTTCTCATTGGTCACGCAAGAGTGCCGCTGAAACTCTCTCTCTCTCTCTCTTTCAAATCATTCTTTCCAGGAAGCTGTTGCAAATCAAAAATGCCGCTGTTATTAACAAGCAACTTGTTCGTCTTTCATTTTAAACAGTTTTTTTTTAATTTTCTTTTAGCATTGAAGATTTGGGTTGTAATTGGAATGCAAATGCAGTATAATGCATGTTTAGGATGGGTTTATCGAGTGCCTAATACACGGTACTAGATATGGTTAAAACGGCATATTGGTCATTAGTTTTAATTCAAATGAGGTTGAATCTATTTTTGTAAACCTCATTTCAAGATCTTTCGATGATAAACAGAAAAAAGTTTTGATAATAAAATTTAAGAAACTTTTGATTCAAATCATGAAGATTTTGGATTTGAGGATTATGAGGGATTTTAGGGACAGAATTTTCTGAGGATTTCGAGAAGAGTACTTTAAGATAAGGGCTTCAAGGTGAGGATTTTGAGAAGAAGATTTCGGTGAGAGGATTTCGGTGAGAGGATTTCGGTGAGAGGATTTCAGTGCGAGGATTTCAGTGAGAGGATTTTGAGAAGAAGATTTCGGTGAGAGGATTTCGGTGAGAGGATTTCAATGAGAGGATTTCAGTGAGAGGATTTTGAGGAGAGGAGTTCGGTGAGAGGATTTCAGTGAGAGGATTTCAGTGAGAGGATTTCAGTGAGAGGATTTCAGTGAGAGGATTTTGAGGAGAGGATTTCGGTGAGAGGATTTCAATGAGAGGATTTCAGTGAGAGGATTTTGAGGAGAGGAGTTCGGTGAGAGGATTTCAGTGAGAGGATTTCAGTGCGAGGATTTCAGTGAGAGGATTTTGAGAAGAAGATTTCGGTGAGAGGATTTCGGTGAGAGGATTTCAGTGAGAGGATTTCGTGAGAGGATTTCAGTGAGAGGATTTTGAGGAGAGGATTTCGGTGAGAGGATTTCGGTGAGAGGATTTTGAGGAGAGGATTTCGGCGAGAGGATTTCGGTGAGAGGATTTTGAGGAGAGGATTTCGGCGAGAGGATTTCGGTGAGAGGATTTTGAGGAGAGGATTTCGGTGAGAGGATTTCGGTGAGAGGATTTTGAGGAGAGGATTTCGGCGAGAGGATTTCGGTGAGAGGATTTTGAGGAGAGGATTTCGGTGAGAGGATTTTGAGGAGAGGATTTCGGTGAGAGGATTTTGAGGAGAGGATTTCGGTGAGAGGATTTTGAGGAGAGGATTTCGGTGAGAGGATTTCGGTGAGAGGATTTTGAGGAGAGGATTTCGGCGAGAGGATTTCGGTGAGAGGATTTTGAGGAGAGGATTTCGGTGAGAGGATTTTGAGGAGAGGATTTCGGTGAGAGGATTTTGAGGAGAGGATTTCGGTGAGAGGATTTCGGTGAGAGGATTTCGGTGAGAGGATTTTGAGGAGAGGATTTCAGTGAGAGGATTTCGGTGAGAGGATTTTGAGGAGAGGATTTCGGTGAGAGGATTTTGAGGAGAGGATTTCGGCGAGAGGATTTCGGTGAGAGGATTTTGAGGAGAGGATTTCGGTGAGAGGATTTCGGTGAGAGGATTTTGAGGAGAGGATTTCAATGAGAGGATTTCAGTGAGAGGATTTCAATGAGAGGATTTCAGTGAGAGGATTTTGAGGAGAGGATTTCGGTGAGAGGATTTCGGTGAGAGGATTTTGAGGAGAGGATTTCAATGAGAGGATTTCAGTGAGAGGATTTCGGTGAGAGGATTTTAGTGAGAGGATTTCAATGAGAGGATTTCGGTGAGAGGATTTCAGTGAGAGGATTTCAGTGAGAGGATTTCAGTGAGAGGATTTCGGTGAGAGGATTTCAGTGAGAGGATTTCGGTGAGAGGATTTTGAGGAGAGGATTTCAATGAGAGGATTTCAATGAGAGGATTTCGGTGAGAGGATTTTGAGGAGAGGATTTCAGTGAGAGGATTTCAATGAGAGGATTTCGGTGAGAGGATTTCAGTGAGAGGATTTCAATGAGAGGATTTCGGTGAGAGGATTTTGAGGAGAGGATTTCAATGAGAGGATTTTAGTGAGAGGATTTCAATGAGAGGATTTCAGTGAGAGGATTTCGGTGAGAGGATTTCGTTGAGAGGATTTTGAGGAGAGGATTTCGGTGAGAGGATTTCGGTGAGAGGATTTCAGTGAGAGGATTTCGGTGAGAGGATTTCGGTGAGAGGATTTCGGTGAGAGGATTTTGAGGAGAGGATTTCGGTGAGAGGATTTCAGTGAGAGGATTTTGAGGAGAGGATTTCGGTGAGAGGATTTTGAGGAGAGGATTTCAGTGAGAGGATTTCGGTGAGAGGATTTTGAGGAGAGGATTTCGGTGAGAGGATTTTGAGGAGAGGATTTCGGTGAGAGGATTTCGGTGAGAGGATTTTGAGGAGAGGATTTCAATGAGAGGATTTTAGTGAGAGGATTTCAATGAGAGGATTTCAGTGAGAGGATTTTGAGGAGAGGATTTCGGTGAGAGGATTTCGGTGAGAGGATTTTGAGGAGAGGATTTCAATGAGAGGATTTCGTTAAGAGGATTTCGGTGAGAGGATTTCAGTGAGAGGATTTCGGTGAGAGGATTTCGGTGAGAGGATTTTGAGGAGAGGATTTCGGTGAGAGGATTTTGAGGAGAGGATTTCGGTGAGAGGATTTTGAGGAGAGGATTTCGGTGAGAGGATTTCAGTGAGAGGATTTTGAGGAGAGGATTTCGGCGAGAGGATTTCGGTGAGAGGATTTTGAGGAGAGGATTTCGGTGAGAGGATTTTGAGGAGAGGATTTCGGTGAGAGGATTTTGAGGAGAGGATTTCGGTGAGAGGATTTCGGTGAGAGGATTTCGGTGAGAGGATTTTGAGGAGAGGATTTCAGTGAGAGGATTTCGGTGAGAGGATTTTGAGGAGAGGATTTCGGTGAGAGGATTTTGAGGAGAGGATTTCGGCGAGAGGATTTCGGTGAGAGGATTTTGAGGAGAGGATTTCGGTGAGAGGATTTCGGTGAGAGGATTTTGAGGAGAGGATTTCGGCGAGAGGATTTCGGTGAGAGGATTTCAGTGAGAGGATTTCGGTGAGAGGATTTTGAGGAGAGGATTTCGGTGAGAGGATTTTGAGGAGAGGATTTCGGTGAGAGGATTTTGAGGAGAGGATTTCAGTGAGAGGATTTCGGTGAGAGGATTTTGAGGAGAGGATTTCGGTGAGAGGATTTTGAGGAGAGGATTTCGGTGAGAGGATTTTGAGGAGAGGATTTCAGTGAGAGGATTTTGAGGAGAGGATTTTGAGGAGAGGATTTTGGTGATAGGATTTCGATGAGAGGATTTTGAGGAGAGGATTTCGGTGAGAGGATTTCAGTGAGAGGATTTCAATGAGAGGATTTCAGTGAGAGGATTTTGAGGAGAGGATTTCGGTGATAGGATTTCGGTGAGAGGATTTTGAGGAGAGGATTTCGGTGAGAGGATTTCAGTGAGAGGATTTCAATGAGAGGATTTCGGTGAGAGGATTTCGTTGAGAGGATTTCGGTGAGAGGATTTCAGTGAGAGGATTTCAATGAGAGGATTTCGGTGAGAGGATTTCGTTGAGAGGATTTCGTGAGAGGATTTCAGTGAGAGGATTTCGTTGAGAGGATTTCGGTGAGAGGATTTCGGTGAGAGGATTTCAGTGAGTGGATTTTGAGAAGAGGATTTCGGTGAGAGGATTTCGTTGAGGGGATTTCGGTGAGAGGATTTTGGTGAGAGGATTTTGAGGAGAGGATTTCAGTGAGAGGATTTCGGTGAGAGGATTTCAGTGAGAGGATTTCGGTGAGAGGATTTTGAGGAGAGGATTTCAATGAGAAGATTTCAGTGAGAGGATTTCAATGAGAGGATTTCAGTGAGAGGATTTTGAGGAGAGGATTTCGGTGAGAGGATTTCGGTGAGAGGATTTTGAGGAGAGGATTTCAATGAGAGGATTTCAGTGAGAGGATTTCGGTGAGAGGATTTTAGTGAGAGGATTTCAATGAGAGGATTTCAATGAGAGGATTTCAGTGAGAGGATTTCAGTGAGAGGATTTCAGTGAGAGGATTTCGGTGAGAGGATTTCAGTGAGAGGATTTCGGTGAGAGGATTTTGAGGAGAGGATTTCAATGAGAGGATTTCAATGAGAGGATTTCGGTGAGAGGATTTTGAGGAGAGGATTTCAGTGAGAGGATTTCAATGAGAGGATTTCAGTGAGAGGATTTTGAGGAGAGGATTTCGGTGAGAGGATTTCGGTGAGAGGATTTTGAGGAGAGGATTTCAATGAGAGGATTTTAGTGAGAGGATTTCAATGAGAGGATTTCAGTGAGAGGATTTCGGTGAGAGGATTTCGTTGAGAGGATTTTGAGGAGAGGATTTCGGTGAGAGGATTTCGGTGAGAGGATTTCAGTGAGAGGATTTCGGTGAGAGGATTTCGGTGAGAGGATTTCGGTGAGAGGATTTTGAGGAGAGGATTTCGGTGAGAGGATTTTGAGGAGAGGATTTCGGTGAGAGGATTTTGAGGAGAGAATTTCAGTGAGAGGATTTCGGTGAGAGGATTTTGAGGAGAGGATTTCGGTGAGAGGATTTTGAGGAGAGGATTTCGGTGAGAGGATTTTGAGGAGAGGATTTCAGTGAGAGGATTTCGGTGAGAGGATTTTGAGGAGAGGATTTCGGTGAGAGGATTTTGAGGAGAGGATTTCGGTGAGAGGATTTTGAGGAGAGGATTTCAGTGAGAGGATTTTGAGGAGAGGATTTTGAGGAGAGGATTTCGGTGATAGGATTTCGATGAGAGGATTTTGAGGAGAGGATTTCGGTGAGAGGATTTCAGTGAGAGGATTTCAATGAGAGGATTTCAGTGAGAGGATTTTGAGGAGAGGATTTCGGTGATAGGATTTCGGTGAGAGGATTTTGAGGAGAGGATTTCGGTGAGAGGATTTCAGTGAGAGGATTTCAATGAGAGGATTTCGGTGAGAGGATTTCGTTGAGAGGATTTCGGTGAGAGGATTTCAGTGAGAGGATTTCAATGAGAGGATTTCGGTGAGAGGATTTCGTTGAGAGGATTTCGTGAGAGGATTTCAGTGAGAGGATTTCGTTGAGAGGATTTCGGTGAGAGGATTTCGGTGAGAGGATTTCAGTGAGTGGATTTTGAGAAGAGGATTTCGGTGAGAGGATTTCGTTGAGGGGATTTCGGTGAGAGGATTTTGGTGAGAGGATTTTGAGGAGAGGATTTCAGTGAGAGGATTTCGGTGAGAGGATTTCAGTGAGAGGATTTCGGTGAGAGGATTTTGAGGAGAGGATTTCAATGAGAAGATTTCAGTGAGAGGATTTCAATGAGAGGATTTCAGTGAGAGGATTTTGAGGAGAGGATTTCGGTGAGAGGATTTCGGTGAGAGGATTTTGAGGAGAGGATTTCAATGAGAGGATTTCAGTGAGAGGATTTCGGTGAGAGGATTTTAGTGAGAGGATTTCAATGAGAGGATTTCAATGAGAGGATTTCAGTGAGAGGATTTCAGTGAGAGGATTTCAGTGAGAGGATTTCGGTGAGAGGATTTCAGTGAGAGGATTTCGGTGAGAGGATTTTGAGGAGAGGATTTCAATGAGAGGATTTCAATGAGAGGATTTCGGTGAGAGGATTTTGAGGAGAGGATTTCAGTGAGAGGATTTCAATGAGAGGATTTCAGTGAGAGGATTTTGAGGAGAGGATTTCGGTGAGAGGATTTCGGTGAGAGGATTTTGAGGAGAGGATTTCAATGAGAGGATTTTAGTGAGAGGATTTCAATGAGAGGATTTCAGTGAGAGGATTTCGGTGAGAGGATTTCGTTGAGAGGATTTTGAGGAGAGGATTTCGGTGAGAGGATTTCGGTGAGAGGATTTCAGTGAGAGGATTTCGGTGAGAGGATTTCGGTGAGAGGATTTCGGTGAGAGGATTTTGAGGAGAGGATTTCGGTGAGAGGATTTCAGTGAGAGGATTTTGAGGAGAGGATTTCGGTGAGAGGATTTTGAGGAGAGGATTTCAGTGAGAGGATTTCGGTGAGAGGATTTTGAGGAGAGGATTTCGGTGAGAGGATTTTGAGGAGAGGATTTCGGTGAGAGGATTTCGGTGAGAGGATTTTGAGGAGAGGATTTCAATGAGAGGATTTTAGTGAGAGGATTTCAATGAGAGGATTTCAGTGAGAGGATTTTGAGGAGAGGATTTCGGTGAGAGGATTTCGGTGAGAGGATTTTGAGGAGAGGATTTCAATGAGAGGATTTCGTTAAGAGGATTTCGGTGAGAGGATTTCAGTGAGAGGATTTCGGTGAGAGGATTTCGGTGAGAGGATTTCGGTGAGAGGATTTCGGTGAGAGGATTTCGGTGAGAGGATTTCGGTGAGAGGATTTCGTTGAGAGGATTTCGGTGAGAGGATTTCAGTGAGAGGATTTTGAGGAGAGGATTTCGGTGAGAGGATTTCGGTGAGAGGATTTCGGTGAGAGGATTTTTAGGCGAGGATTTTAGGGAGATATTTTTACCAGAACAAATTCATAAGTTTCTTTTTAATTCATCTTATTTGTTTGAATAGCCGAAACAGTCCAAAATGATTCGTAAATTGTCTATGCGAACTTAAACAAATTATTGTTAAGAATATTTGAATCGATATTATTTTATCTTTTAACGTCTTCCTCATTGGCACTAATTTTAATCCTAAGGCACAATTGATGGATTGTTTGCTGGTTGATTGGCAGTTAGTTCAAATACGATAAATGCACACAGAATTCAAATAAAATATGCCCAGTTCAAGACTCTGCAATCGAGATAAGACAATCGAGATTTTATTAATCTGCATGAGACTAACTGCTCAACTTTGAGTCCCGCACAAGACAGCTCATGCAGTCTGGATTATTAGAAGGCCTTAGATTTCTTGGCTTAATCCTCTTTGCACATGGCTAGTAGGTCAATGCACTGACAATTATGAAGCATGATGCCACCGTGATTGATCAGTCCTATGGGTTATGAAGCTACCGATCAATGCAATAGGGAGTGATGGCTGGCTGGGAGATTTGCTGCCAGATTCCACGACTTGATTGTTACTAGATGGGGCTCTGAAGCCTTGATTTTCTTATCTGAAAAAATGAAGAATATGTTTCCCGCGATATAACTTTTGCCTTACTCCTACTCCAAGTGACTCCAAGTGACTAAGCTTGAATGATTGTCCAAAGCATTTGGCCCATCAGATCCCATAAGACTCCCCTGCAAGGCTTCCTGTATGGGAAATTTCTTATTTATCCCAACTATAGTCTACTCCACTATCTTCTCTGTCTACTCCAATCACTCCTTAGTATCCTCCATTACCTCCTCTGTCTACTCCATTCTCTCCTCTGTCTACTCCATTCTCTCCTCTGTCTACTCCATTCTCTCCTCTGTCTACTCCATTCTCTCCTCTGTCTACTCCATTCTCTCCTCTGTCTACTCCATTCTCTCCTCTGTCTACTCCATTCCCTCCTCTGTCTACTCCATCATCTCCTCTGTCTACTCCATCCCCTCCTCTGTCTACTCCATCCTCTCCTCTGTCTACTCCATTCCCTCCTCTGTCTACTCCATCCCCTCCTCTGTCTACTCCATTCCCTCCTCTGTCTACTCCATCCCCTCCTCTGTCTACTCCATCCCCTCCTCTGTCTACTCCATCCTCTCCTCTGTTCCCTGTTTCCATACTCTGTTCCCTCCTCTGTCTACTCCATTCCCTCCTCTGTCTACTCCATTCTCTCCTCTGTCTACTCCATTCCCTCCTCTGTCTACTCCATCCTCTTCTCTGTCTACTCCATCCCCTCCTCTGTCTACTCTGTTCCCTCCTCTGTCTACTCCATTCCCTCCTCTGTCTACTCCATTCTCTCCTCTGTCTACTCCATTCCCTCCTCTGTCTACTCCATTCTCTCCTCTGTCTACTCCATTCCCTCCTCTGTCTACTCCATTCCCTCCTCTGTCTACTCCATTCTCTCCTCTGTCTACTCCATTCTCTCCTCTGTCTACTCCATTCTCTCCTCTGTCTACTCCATTCCCTCCTCTGTCTACTCCATTCCCTCCTCTGTCTACTCCATTCTCTCCTCTGTCTACTCCATTCTCTCCTCTGTCTACTCCATTCCCTCCTCTGTCTACTCAATTCCCTCCTCTGTCTACTCTGTTCCCTCCTCTGTCTACTCCATCCCCTCCTCTGTCTACTCTATTGCCTCCATTGTCTACCCCATTGCCTCATCTGCCTACTTCAGGGATTTCTTTTTCACCTGCTCAGATTTTAGCCCATGACACAAAAACAACTTGGCTTATATGCTTGTCAGCTACTGTTAGTAGTTCACGCTGCATTCTTCGGCAAGGGAAAATCGTAGATACTTGTTCAAACCGTCTTCGAATACTACTCAAAATAAACTTTACAATTCCATAATTCTAATATTGACGGCTTAATATTGTTCAACTGTTCAGAGTGCTTATAACTTTACGAAAAAATAATTTATTCTAATAACAATGAGCTAATATTGTGTTGTGAATAATCCCAATCAATTTCTGGAATCTTCTCAACTTTTTTTCTGGAATCTTCTCAACTGATTTCTGGAATCTTCCTAATCAATTTCTGGAATCTTCCTAATCAATTTCTGGAATCTTCTCAACTGATTTCTGGAATCTTCTCAATCAATTTCTGGAATCTTCTCAATTGATTTCTGGAATATTCTCAATTGATTTCTGGAATCTTCCCAATCGATTTCTGGAATCTTCTCAATTGATTTCTGGAATCTTCCCAATCAATTTCTGGAATCTTCTCAATTGATTTCTGAAATCTTCTCAACTGATTTCTGGAATCTTCCCAATCGATTTCTGGAATCTTCCTAATCAATCTCTGGAATCTTCTCAATTGATTTCTGGAATCTTCCCAATCAATTTCTGGAATCTTCTCAATTGATTTCTGAAATCTTCTCAACTGGTTTCTGGAATCTTCCCAATCGATTTCTGGAATCTTCCTAATCAATTTCTGGAATCTTCTCAACTGATTTCTGGAATCTTCTCAATTGATTTCTGGAATCTTCCCAATTGATTTCTGGAATCTTCCCAATCAATTTCTGGAATCTTCTCAATTGATTTCTGGAATCTTCTCAACTGATTTCTGGAATCTTCCCAATCGATTTCTAGTATCTTCCCAATCTATTTCTGGAATCTTCCCAATTGATTTCTGGAATCTTCTCAATCAATTTCTGGAATCTTCTCAACTGATTTCTGGAATCTTCCCAATTGATTTCTGGAATCTTCCCAATCAATTTCTGGAATCTTCTCAATTGATTTCTGGAATCTTCTCAACTGATTTCTGGAATCTTCCCAATCGATTTCTAGTATCTTCCCAATCTATTTCTGGAATCTTCCCAATTGATTTCTGGAATCTTCTCAATCAATTTCTGGAATCTTCTCAACTGATTTCTGGAATCTTCTCAACTGATTTCTGGAATCTTCCTAATCAATTTCTGGAATCTTCTGAACTGATTTCTGGAATCTTCTCAACTGATTTCTGGAATCTTCTCAACTGATTTCTGGAATCTTCCCAATCGATTTCTGGAATCTTCTCAACTGATTTCTGGAATCTTCTTAACTGATTTCTGGAATCTTCTCAATTTATTTCTGTAATCTTCCTAATAAATTTCTGGAATCTTCCCAATTGATTTCTGGAATCTTCCCAATCGATTTCTAGTATCTTTCCTATTTATCTCTGAAATCTTCCCAATCGATTTCTGGAATCTTCCCAATCGATTTCTGGAATCTTCTTAATCGATTTCTGGAATCGTCCCAATCGATTTCTGGAATCTTCCCAATCGATTTCTAGTATCTTTCCTATTTATTTCTGAAATCTTCCCAATCGATTTCTGGAATCTTCCCAATCGATTTCTGGAATCTTCTTAATCGATTTCTGGAATCGTCCCAATCGATTTCTGGAATCTTCCCAATCGATTTCTGGAATCTTCCCAATCGATGTCTGGAATCTTCTTAATCGATTTCTGGAATCGTCCCAATCGATTTCTGGAATCTTCCCAATCGATTTCTGGAATCTTCTTAATCGATTTCTGGAATCGTCCCAATCGATTTCTGGAATCTTCCCAATCGATTTCTGGAATCTTCCCAATCGATTTCTGGAATCTTCTTAATCGATTTCTGGAATCGTCCCAATCGATTTCTGGAATCTTCCCAATGGATTTCTGGTATCTGTCTAATCGTCTTCCGAATCTAGTATAGTTCTAATTTTATTCAAAGAAATGGTATAGACTGGGGGGCGTGGAGTTAACGGAGCGATTAGCACGTTTGCCTCAAGGTCGCTCAGCTCGATTCCGCGGCGAGGCCACATTTATTTGGGGCGCAGCCGCGGAGAGAAGGCTTTGGGGCTTGTCGTGCAATTTACGCCATTGAGGGCCAACCTCAAGGCACAGTGAAATGTACACTGCCTGACGATGAGAAAGTCAGGCAGTGTACACACCTGTGTGAGCGTGTGCCTGCGTACAGTATCTGTGTTCGTGTGTGCTCAGAAATCAGCGAATTGGCAGAATGGGCAGAATTGCCTCCTCGCTGGCTGCGGGTCTAGTGTCACCAAATGATGTGCCATTGCCCGCAGCCCTCCTGCAAGCATTATTATTATAATGGAATGCTTCAATAGATTAATAAGAGCTATGAATAGGAATACGTTTTATTTAGAAGAGAGACAAGAAAAGTAGAATGGCAGAAAGAGAGAAGGGAAAAATCGATTTCTCAGTGCGATATTGCCTTGGACTGGATTGGTTGGGACTGGAGTACGCGCAAAATAGTAAAGAGAATGAGCAACTAATCCCATTTTACTGCGAACAGTTCTCAGTAAAAGGGAAGTGGCAGATCAAGCGTTGAAAAATTAAATTTCCCTTTACGCGTAACTAATCCATTCCAGCTGTAGAACTGGCTTACAGAACAGAGAACCATATTATTCAATGGGCTGCACCAAATCCAAATATACGAATCCGCGCGTTACCATGGCAACCAACGGCGTCCCGGTCCATCGGCCGAGATCCCAGTCGTTGAGAAAGATTCCGACAAGAATTTTCGCGCTGCTGCGAAACGGATCCACAGCGGCTCTGAGAAATCGGCGTCAGGAGAGCTCGGAACGGCTGCCGAATGCGTCCTCAACAGCGCTGAACCTGCTGGCTCTGCCGCCGACAACCATGGTAGATGCTGGCAGCAGTCAGGGCAGTGTCGGATACGCCGCACGCTTGGAAGGTGAGGAAAATATGTTTCTGTCCGCGAAATTTCAGCCAAGTAAATTCATCTCGGTTATATATTAAGTTTGCTCAATTCCAAGTCCGTTAATTTCCAGTCCGTTAATTTTCAGTCCGTTAATTCCCAGCCCGTTATTTCCCAGTCCGTTAATTTTCAATCCGTTAATTCCCAGTCCGTTAATTCCCAGTCAGTTAATTCCCAGTCCGTTTATTCCCAGTCCGTTTATTCCCAGTCCGTTAATTTCAAGTCGGGAAATTCCTAGTCCGTTAATTCCTAGTACGGTAATTCCAAGTCCCTAATTCCTAGTCCGTTAATTCCCAGTCCGTTAATTCCCAGTCCGTTAATTCCAATTCGGGTAATTACTAGTCCGTTAATTCCCAGTCCGGTAATTCCCATTCCGTTAATTCCCAGTCCGTTAATTCCCAGTCCGTTAATTCCCAGTCCGTTATTTCTCAGTCCGTTAATTCCCAGTCCGTTAATTCACAGTGCGTTAATTTCCAGTCCGTTAATTCCTAGTCGGGTAATTTCTAGTCCGTTAATTCCAGGTCCGTAAATTCCTTGTCCGGTAATTCCTAGTCTGTTTATTCCTAGTCCTTTTATCCATTGTCCGTTAACTTATAATTCCTTTGTTTCTAGTCCGTTAATTCCATCTCCGTTAATCCGCAAATGCGCAATTTCTAAGGCCTGTAAATTTCGAGTCCGTAAAATTCCAAATCTGTTAACTTACAATTCCGTTAAACCCTAAGTCCGTTAAATTTTAGGTCCGGTAAACTCAAAGTCCGTTAGAATTTTAATTTACTAGCTAACCACCCATCGTTCTCAGAAGCGGCGAGTCAGGAGGACTGCCTAGCTCAACTGGATGCCGCACGCGACCGCACGCGCAACGAATACGAGGACTTTGGCTCTCCGACCCAGTGGACTGTGGAGGCCTTCGATCGGCTCGACTTTGATGACAACCCGATGGACGAAGGCGGACGCTGCTCGGCTGCGTTTTATTAACTGACACTTACTGACTCTCACTGACACTCACTGACACTCACTGACACTCACTGACACTCACTGACACTCACTGACACTCACTGACACTCACTGACACTCACTGACACTCACTGACACTCACTGACACTCACTGACACTCACTGACACTCACTGACACTCACTGACACTCACTGACACTCACTGACACTCACTGACTCTCACTGACACTCACTGACACTCACTGACACTCACTGACACTCACTGACACTCACTGACACTCACTGACACTCACTGACACTCACTGACACTCACTGACACTCACTGACACTCACTGACACTCACTGACACTCACTGACACTCACTGACACTCACTGACACTCACTGACACTCACTGACACTCACTGACACTCACTGACTCTCACTGACACTCACTGACACTCACTGACACTCACTGACACTCACTGACACTCACTGACACTCACTGACACTCACTGACACTCACTGACACTCACTGACGCTTAGTGTAAAAAATTCTGTAAATGTCTTACGTAGTTACGATATCAAACTATAAAATATTCACCATTCTTTTATTTCAAATTTATAAAGTTAAATTTTGAGCACTCGAATTGTGCAGAAGTGTCTGTTTCTCGAATATAATTAATATCTGCACATATATCATTTTGTTTCTGTAAAAATCTTAAGTCTCATATTTAGGAGTATAAAAAATATGGCCTCGTGATACTCTACTGATAGTAGCATTTCAAGGTTTTTTTTAAAGTGTCAGTCAGCATTGAGGCTGAAGGAACAGAATTCCGTGAGAGAAAACCTTTGAAAATGAAATTGTTTCAAGCAATCAAATTCTTGTCTAAAAGATGTCACGCAACTGAATCAGTGTTTTTTTTTGTTTTAAGAATTAAAAAAACAATTTCTTCTTTTCTGAGAGATGAATTATTTTTCAAGAATCCTAGCACGCACGTTGCTAGTGAGAAATAGAAAATTTTTCTAATCAGTCATGAACTCCAACCGACAAAATGCATGGAGAAAAACACAGGATTTTCAGTTTAATGTGTCAAATATATATATATGTCTTTTAATTTGTGAATTTCGCCTTTTTGATTCACTCGATTCCCAGTTCGTGACTCATCTATGAGGATTTTTAAAACCAGAATTCGTGTCAAAGGAAATCCTACAAAAAGCCGATGCAGCAAATCTTTCTTCGCATTTGTCTGAAATTTCTTTTTTGACCAAATGAAAAAACTGAAATTTGTCCCGCCCCTTCTCTGGGTACCTCAGGATTAAGCAGCCGGAACTGTTTCACCTGAATCCTCTGATTGGGATGCCAAAATTCAACGGGATATATAGGCTTATAATAAATAGGCTTCATCTGTGAGCTTTTTTGTGTTGCAGAAATATTACGCAACAAGTTCCAGCGAGCGACACCGGATTGCTGCAACTTGAGGGACTTCATTAGTGATAAGCTGCCTTATCCCCCCTATAGGCTGATTATCTAATCTAAAATTTCTAGCTTTGACCTGTCTTCCAAATGTTCTCACCCGTTTCTCATCTGGGTTTCACCTGTTTCTCGCCTGTCTTTTATCTGTTTCTCGCCTGTCTTTTACCTGTTTCTCGCCTGTATCTTACCCTGTTTCTCGCCTGTCTTTTACCTGTTTCTCGACTGTCTTTTACCTGTTTCTCGCCTGTGTCTTACCCCGTTTCTCGACTGTCTTTTACCTGTTTCTCGCCTGTATCTTACCCCGTTTCTCGACTGTCTTTTACCTGTTTCTCGCCTGTATCTTACCCCGTTTCTCGACAGTCTTTTACCTGTTTCTCGCCTGTATCTTACCCCGTTTCTCGACAGTCTTTTACCTGTTTCTCGCCTGTCTTTTACCTGTTTCTCGACTGTCTTTTACCTGTTTCTCGCCTGTATCTTACCCCGTTTCTCGACTGTCTTTTACCTGTTTCTCGCCTGTGTCTTACCCTGTTTCGATCGACTGTCTTTTACCTGTTTCTCGCCTGTATCTTACCCCGTTTCTCGACTGTCTTTTACCTGTTTCTCGCCTGTATCTTACCCCGTTTCTCGACTGTCTTTTACCTGTTTCTCGCCTGTGTCTTACCCTGTTTCGATCGACTGTCTTTTACCTGTTTCTCGCCTGTATCTTACCCCGTTTCTCGACAGTCTTTTACCTGTTTCTCGCCTGTATCTTACCCCGTTTCTCGCCTGTCTTTTACCTGTTTCTCAACTGTCTTTTACCTGTTTCTCGCCTGTCTTTTACCTGTTTCTCGCCTGTGTCTTACCCTGTTTCGATCGACTGTCTTTTACCTGTTTCTCGCCTGTATCTTACCAAGCTTCTCGACTGTCTTTTACCTGTTTCTCGCCTGTGTCTTACCCTGTTTCGATCGACTGTCTTTTACCTGTTTCTCGCCTGTATCTTACCCAGTTTCTCGCCTGTCTTTTACCTGTTTCTCGCCTGTATCTTACCCTGTTTCTCGCCTGTCTTTTACCTGTTTCTCGCCTGTATCTTACCCTGTTTCTCGCCTGTCTTTTACCTGTTTCTCGCCTGTGTCTTACCCTGTTTCGATCGACTGTCTTTTACCTGTTTCTCGCCTGTATCTTACCCCGTTTCTCGACTGTCTTTTACCTGTTTCTCGCCTGTCTTTCACCTGTTTCTCGCCTGTATCTTACCCTGTTTCTCGCCTGTCTTTTACCTGTTTCTCAACTGTCTTTTACCTGTTTCTCGCCTGTCTTTTACCTGTTTCTCAACTGTCTTTTACCTGTTTCTCGCCTGTCTTTTACCTGTTTCTCGCCTGTATCTTACCCTGTTTCTCGCCTGTATTTTACCCGTATCTCGCTTGTTGTTTAACTGTGTCTTGCTAGTATTTTGCCTGTTTCTTACCTGTCTTTTACCTGTTTCACGCCGGTCTTTTACAAGTTTTTTCAAATGAGAATATTGCGCAAAAGCCAATTCTGCCGTATTTTAATAAGTTCTATCGACTGTCCGAAGTCGCACGATAAGCAACCAGTTGAAATTGCGGCTCCGCTGCGTCCAAGGCGGGGGAGACATTTCCCACAAGTCGAATCCTGGCCAAACCTGCGCAATTCTCCCCCTCCCCTTAGCAACCGCGCAGCAACCCCATCCTCCTCGCACTGGCGCCCCGTTGGTGATAGACGCTGCGCTTCATTGAACATGTCACTGGGGACTTCAAAACTGTGCCTTCGATTCACGAATTTTCAGCGCCAACTGCCGGGTCTGTCACTGGGCATAGAATCGCTCCTTATTCATTTTCTTCTGCGCGCTGGCTTGCTTTGAACTTTCTGATCAACTGTGAGATCCCAACCTCAGACCCACACACATCTCTGCTTCTTTCACTCACCAATAAAACTGCATCTCATGGTGTTTCTAATCAAATCATTCTCAACGAATCTCTTTATATTCCTCTTTTTCAACGAATCTCATCCTGTTTATCTTTATCTTTCCCAATGAATCTCATCCTGTTTCTCTCACTCTTTCCCAATGAATCTCATCCTGTTTATCACACTCTTTCCCAATGAATCTCATCCAGTTTATCACACTCTTTCCCAATGAATCTCATCCTGTTTATCACACTCTTTCCCAATGAATCTCATCCTGTTTCTCTCACTCTTTCCCAATGAATCTCATTCAGTT
Organism: Macrostomum hystrix; assembly: GCA_950097015.1. NCBI lineage: Eukaryota > Metazoa > Platyhelminthes > Macrostomidae > Macrostomum > Macrostomum hystrix. The sequence goes on along the minus strand of CATNEN010000034.1, from coordinate 5,176,304 downwards.
TCTCTCACTCTTTCCCAATGAATCTCACCCTGTTTATCACACTCTTTCCCAATGAATCTCATCCTGTTTCTCTCACTCTTTCCCAACGAATCTCATCCTGTTTCTCTCACTCTTTCCCAATGAATCTCATCCTGTTTCTCTCACTCTTTCCCAATGAATCTCACCCTGTTTCTCTCACTCTTTCCCTATGAATCTCATCCTGTTTCTCTCACTCTTTCCCAACGAATCTCATCCTGTTTCTCTCACTCTTTCCCAACGAATCTCATCCTGTTTCTCTCACTCTTTCCCAATGAATCTTATCCTGTTTCTCTCACTCTTTCCCAACGAATCTCATCCTGTTTCTCTCACTCTTTCCCAACGAATCTCATCCTGTTTCTCTCACTCTTTCCCTATGAATCTCACCTATTTCTCTCACTCTTTCCCAATGAATCTCACCCTGTTTCTCTTACTCTTTCCCGCTGAATCTCATCCTGTTTATCTCACTCTTTACCAATGAATCTCATCCTGTTTTTCTCACTTTTTCCCAATGAATCTCACCCTGTTTCTCTCACTCTTTCCCACTGAATCTCACCCTGTTTCTCTCACTCTTTCTCATAGAATCTCACCCTGTTTCTCTCACTACTTGCTGTGTCAAGTGAGCCCATTCCACTGCCATTGGCTGGCCCTCTCGACCAATCGAATCGAGTCCATAAAGAACTGCTGCTTTATTTTTTTGCTTTTAATCGTCGATTTGAAAGCTCGGAGACAACAGACAGGCTATACCACAGTCTGGCCGCCACAGAAAATCAGCTGTTTAGGTCTTTGAAGCCACTGAAATCACAGCCAGTGCTTAAACGGAAGCAGTACCTATAGATACCATTTGGTATCACTCGACAAAGACTTCTTCTACTCAAAGAAGAAACTTAGCCTTCGAAAGGAAATCAAATCGCGTGAGTTGTCTGTTTGAAATTGAAAGCATGATTTACTTCATTGACCAAAGTGGCAGGTTAAAATCAAAATCTTCAACCTTCGCTCATGGAACAGGAAATTGACACAGGAGACCACAGCCAAAAAAGAAAGAAAATTAAAATTTCGCTTTTTTTCTAATCCAAATTAATCGCAATTAAATTACTTTGAAAAAGGCAGAGGCTTTTATTAATTAAAATTTGCACATCAAAGCGGTTCTGTAATTTGCAACTTGATTCACACTAATCATGCTGTCAGCATGCTATATGGCTGATACGTCTTGGTGTTAGTTACCATCCCTGCAAAAGTACAACGGTCTCCGACGCTCCCAATTACCACTTGTGCCACATTATCCTCCCCCCAATGCCACATTATCCCTCCCCCAATGCCACATTACCCCTCCCCCAATGCCACATTACCCCTCCCCCCAATGCCACATTATCCCTCCCCCAATGCCACTTTATGCTCCCCCCAATGCCACATTACCCCTCCCCCAATGCCGCATTACCCCTCCCCCAATGCCACATTATCCCTCCCCCCACTACTAAATTATCCCTCCCCCAATGCCACATTACCCCTCCCCCCAATGCCACATTATCCCTCCCCCAATGCCACTTTATGCTCCCCCCAATGCCACATTACCCCTCCCCCAATGCCGCATTACCCCTCCCCCAATGCCACATTATCCCTCCCCCCACTACTAAATTATCCCTCCCTCAATGCCGCATTACCCCTCCCCCAATGCCACATTATCCCTCCCCCCACTACTAAATTATCCCTCCCTCAATGCCACATTATCCCTCCCCCAATGCCACATTATGCTCCCCCCAATGCCACATTACCCCTCCCCCAATGCCACATTATCTCTCCCCCAATGCAACATTACCCCTCCCCCAATGCCACATTACCCCTCCCCCAATGCCATATTATCTCTCCCCCAATGCTACATTACCCCTCCCCCCAATGCCACATTACCCCTCCCCCAATGCCATATTATCTATCCCCCAATGCTACATTACCCCTCCCCCCAATGCCACATTACCCCTCCCCCAATGCCACATTACCCCTCCCCCCAATGCCACATTACCCCTCCCCCAACGCCACATTACCCCTCCCCCAATGCCACATTACCCCTCCCCAATGCCACATTATCCCTCCCCCAATGCCACATTACCCCTCCCCCAATGCCACATTATCCCTCCCCCAATGCCACATTATGCTCCCCCCAATGCCACATTACCCCACCCCCAATGCCACATTATCCCTCCCCCAATGCCACATTATCCCTCCCCCAATGCCACATTATCCCTCCCCCAATGCCACATTATCCCTCATCAATGCCACATTTCCCTCTCCCAATGCCACATTATCCCTCCCCCAATGCCACATTATCCCTCCCCCAATGCCACATTATCCCTCCCCTAATGCCACATTATCCCTCCCCCAATGCCACATTACCCCTCCCCCAATGCCACATTATCCCTCCCCCAATGCCCCATTACCCTCCCCCAATGCCACATTACCCCTCCCCCAATGCCACATTATCCCTCCCCCAATGCCACATTATCCCTCCCCCAATGCCACATTATCCCTCCCCCCACTACTAAATTATCCCTCCCTCAATGCCACATTATCCCTCCCCCAATGCCACATTATGCTCCCCCCAATGCCACATTACCCCTCCCCCAATGCCACATTATCTCTCCCCCAATGCTACATTATCCCTCCCCCAATGCCACATTATCCCTCCCCCAATGCCACATTATCCCTCCCCCAATGCCACATTATCCCTCCCCCAATGCCACATTATCCCTCCCCCAATGCCACATTATCCCTCCCCCAATGCCACATTATCTCTCCCCCAATGCTACATTATCTCTCCCTGGGAATGTCACATTATCTCGTCGCCTTCACATTATTACCCATGAACGCATGCCACTTTCAACCATAAAAGTAAAGTTAAAAAGGCATAGAAACTGCACAGTTTCATGTTTTTCATGCATCCAGTGAGTAAATAAAAGTTTAGCATAATTAGATTCGCAGTTTATCTGGCTTGCAGTCTCCGAAGACAATTAAACAGTAGGTAGTGAGGAATGCAACCCATTCTATCGACAGAAAGCTGCATTTCTACCCAACATCGACAAAGTGGCGCCTCTAAGACCCAGTTTTTGCCATCCAGTGAGGCTTTAAGAATTATAAAATGGTAATAATATAGTTTTATTGTCAAATTAAGCCTCTTGTCTATACGTATACAGCCTAGATAGTAAATTTAGTAATTCGAAAAGATTGAATTTTATTTTTCCGACTCAAAGAACTCAAGAACTACTGCTTGTCGCTTTTGCCTTCAAATGCCTCAACACCTATAGTGTTTCTGGCTAAAGCGAGAGACTGACACTGAGTAAATTAAGACTAGTTTATTTAACTAGAGGACATGTTTTCTCGCACAGGTTAAGTCTATCGGCTACCGAAACTATAAAATGCACTGGACTATGTTGCTTCGAAATTATAGAGAAGGAGACCTGAGAAAGAGAGATTAGGCCAATATTTAACAGCTCAAGAATTTGTCAAAAGAACTCAAACGAGCCAGAAAAATGGACCCGACCCTTATCAGCTTTGGTGTCGTGTGTGCTTTGTGTCTGGTTTGTCTGCAACGGGGATTCTGTTCAAACTGTCCGACTGTCTCACGACTCTCTACTAGAAGATCTCGTGAAATCTAGCACTGAGAGGAAGACATATTCAGGCCGAAAGTGCTAAAAAACTATGCTTGGCGGGAAAGATAAAGAAGTGTGATATAAAGGAACAATTTTGCAGGCTAACGGTCTGATATCTCTCCGTTCCGAGCTAAGCTAAAAAAAACTAGTTTTTTCTCACCGCCAATGCTTTATTGTTTGGCGGTGCAGTTCTTATCCGCGTAAATAATTCCGCATATCTTATTGGCTATAAAATGCTTCGGAAGATAATAGTGTCAGCAATAGTGTCAGCTAGTGTCAGCTATAGTCTCAGCAATAGTGTCAGCAATAGTGTCAGCTAGTGTCAGCTATAGTCTCAGCAATAGTGTCAGCAATAGTGTCAGCTAGTGTCAGCTATAGTGTCAGCTATAGTGTCAGCTATAGTGTCAGCTATAGTGTCAGCTATAGTGTCAACTTTAGTGTCAGCTATAGTGTCAACTTTAGTGTCAGCTATAGTGTCAACTTTAATGTCAGCTAGTGTCAGCTATAATGTCAACTTTAGTGTCAGCTAGTGTCAGCTAGTGTCAGCTATAGTGTCAGCTAGTGTCAGCTAGTGTCAGCTATAATGTCAACTTTAGTGTCAGCTAGTGTCAGCTAGTGTCAGCTATAGTGTCAGCTAGTGTCAGCTATAGTGTCAACTTTAGTGTCAGCTAGTGTCAGCTATAGTGTCAGCTATAGTGTCAGCTATAGTGTCAGCTATAGAGTCAACTTTAGTGTCAGCTAGTGTCAGCTATGGTGTCAACTTTAGTGTCAGCTATAATGTCAACTTTAGTGTCAGCTATAGTGTCAGCTATAATGTCAACTTTAGTGTCAGCTATAGTGTCAACTTTAGTGTCAACTTTAGTGTCAACTTTAGTGTCAACTTTAGTGTCAACTTTAGTGTCAACTTTAGTGTCAACTTTAGTGTCAGCTATAGTGTCAACTTTAGTGTCAGCTAGTGTCAGCTATAATGTCAACTTTAGTGTCAGCTAGTGTCAGCTATAGTGTCAACTTTAGTGTCAGCTATAGTGTCAGCTATAGTGTCAGCTATAGTGTCAGCTATAGTGTCAACTTTAGTGTCAGCTAGTGTCAGCTATAGTGTCAACTTTAGTGTCAGCTATAGTGTCAACTTTAGTGTCAGCTAGTGTCAGCTATAGTGTCAACTTTAGTGTCAGCTATAGTGTCAGCTATAGTGTCAGCTATAGTGTCAACTTTAGTGTCAGCTAGTGTCAGCTATAGTGTCAACTTTAGTGTCAGCTATAGTGTCAACTTTAGTGTCAGCTAGTGTCAGCTATAGTGTCAACTTTAGTGTCAGCTATAGTGTTAGCTATAGTGTCAGCTATAGTGTCAGCTAGTGTCAGCTATAATGTCAACTTTAGTGTCAGCTATAGTGTCAGCAATAATGTCAACTTTAGTGTCAGCTAGTGTCAGCTATAGTGTCAACTTTCGTGTCAGCTAGTGTCAGCAATAATGTCAACTTTAGTGTCAGCTAGTGTCAGCAATAATGTCAACTTTAGTGTCAGCTAGTGTCAGCTATAGTGTCAACTTTCGTGTCAGCTAGTGTCAGCAATAATGTCAACTTTAGTGTCAGCTAGTGTCAGCAATAATGTCAACTTTAGTGTCAGCTAGTGTCAGCTGTAGTGTCAACTTTAGTGTCAGCTAGTGTCAGCTATAGTGTCAGCTATAGTGTCAGCTATAGTGTCAGCTATAGAGTCAACTTTAGTGTCAGCTAGTGTCAGCTATAGTGTCAACTTTAGTGTCAGCTATAATGTCAACTTTAGTGTCAGCTATAGTGTCAGCTATAATGTCAACTTTAGTGTCAGCTATAGTGCCAACTTTAGTGTCAACTTTAGTGTCAATTTTAGTGTCAACTTTAGTGTCAACTTTAGTGTCAACTTTAGTGTCAGCTATAGTGTCAACTTTAGTGTCAGCTAGTGTCAGCTATAATGTCAACTTTAGTGTCAGCTAGTGTCAGCTATAGTGTCAACTTTAGTGTCAGCTATAGTGTCAGCTATAGTGTCAGCTATAGTGTCAGCTATAGTGTCAACTTTAGTGTCAGCTAGTGTCAGCTATAGTGTCAACTTTAGTGTCAGCTATAGTGTCAACTTTAGTGTCAGCTAGTGTCAGCTATAGTGTCAACTTTAGTGTCAGCTATAGTGTCAGCTATAGTGTCAGCTAGTGTCAGCTATAGTGTCAGCTATAGTGTCAGCTATAGTGTCAGCTATAGTGTCAGCTATAGTGTCAACTTTAGTGTCAGCTATAGTGTCAACTTTAGTGTCAGCTATAGTGTCAACTTTAATGTCAGCTAGTGTCAGCTATAATGTCAACTTTAGTGTCAGCTAGTGTCAGCTAGTGTCAGCTATATTGTCAGCTAGTGTCAGCTAGTGTCAGCTATAATGTCAACTTTAGTGTCAGCTAGTGTCAGCTAGTGTCAGCTATAGTGTCAGCTAGTGTCAGCTATAGTGTCAACTTTAGTGTCAGCTAGTGTCAGCTATAGTGTCAGCTATAGTGTCAGCTATAGTGTCAGCTATAGAGTCAACTTTAGTGTCAGCTAGTGTCAGCTATAGTGTCAACTTTAGTGTCAGCTATAATGTCAACTTTAGTGTCAGCTATAGTGTCAGCTATAATGTCAACTTTAGTGTCAGCTATAGTGTCAACTTTAGTGTCAACTTTAGTGTCAACTTTAGTGTCAACTTTAGTGTCAACTTTAGTGTCAACTTTAGTGTCAACTTTAGTGTCAGCTATAGTGTCAACTTTAGTGTCAGCTAGTGTCAGCTATAATGTCAACTTTAGTGTCAGCTAGTGTCAGCTATAGTGTCAACTTTAGTGTCAGCTATAGTGTCAGCTATAGTGTCAGCTATAGTGTCAGCTATAGTGTCAACTTTAGTGTCAGCTAGTGTCAGCTATAGTGTCAACTTTAGTGTCAGCTATAGTGTCAACTTTAGTGTCAGCTAGTGTCAGCTATAGTGTCAACTTTAGTGTCAGCTATAGTGTCAGCTATAGTGTCAGCTATAGTGTCAACTTTAGTGTCAGCTAGTGTCAGCTATAGTGTCAACTTTAGTGTCAGCTATAGTGTCAACTTTAGTGTCAGCTAGTGTCAGCTATAGTGTCAACTTTAGTGTCAGCTATAGTGTTAGCTATAGTGTCAGCTATAGTGTCAGCTATAGAGTCAACTTTAGTGTCAGCTAGTGTCAGCTATAGTGTCAACTTTAGTGTCAGCTATAATGTCAACTTTAGTGTCAGCTATAGTGTCAGCAATAATGTCAACTTTAGTGTCAGCTAGTGTCAGCTATAGTGTCAACTTTCGTGTCAGCTAGTGTCAGCAATAATGTCAACTTTAGTGTCAGCTAGTGTCAGCAATAATGTCAACTTTAGTGTCAGCTAGTGTCAGCTATAGTGTCAACTTTCGTGTCAGCTAGTGTCAGTAATAATGTCAACTTTAGTGTCAGCTAGTGTCAGCAATAATGTCAACTTTAGTGTCAGCTAGTGTCAGCTGTAGTGTCAACTTTAGTGTCAGCTAGTGTCAGCTATAGTGTCAGCTATAGTGTCAGCTATAGTGTCAGCTATAGAGTCAACTTTAGTGTCAGCTAGTGTCAGCTATAGTGTCAACTTTAGTGTCAGCTATAATGTCAACTTTAGTGTCAGCTATAGTGTCAGCTATAATGTCAACTTTAGTGTCAGCTATAGTGCCAACTTTAGTGTCAACTTTAGTGTCAATTTTAGTGTCAACTATAATGTCAACTTTAGTGTCAGCTATAGTGCCAACTTTAGTGTCAACTTTAGTGTCAATTTTAGTGTCAACTTTAGTGTCAACTTTAGTGTCAACTTTAGTGTCAGCTATAGTGTCAACTTTAGTGTCAACTTTAGTGTCAACTTTAGTGTCAGCTATAGTGTCAACTTTAGTGTCAGCTAGTGTCAGCTATAATGTCAACTTTAGTGTCAGCTAGTGTCAGCTATAGTGTCAACTTTAGTGTCAGCTATAGTGTCAGCTATAGTGTCAGCTATAGTGTCAGCTATAGTGTCAACTTTAGTGTCAGCTAGTGTCAGCTATAGTGTCAACTTTAGTGTCAGCTATAGTGTCAACTTTAGTGTCAGCTAGTGTCAGCTATAGTGTCAACTTTAGTGTCAGCTATAGTGTCAGCTATAGTGTCAGCTATAGTGTCAACTTTAGTGTCAGCTAGTGTCAGCTATGGTGTCAACTTTAGTGTCAGCTATAGTGTCAACTTTAGTGTCAGCTAGTGTCAGCTATAGTGTCAACTTTAGTGTCAGCTATAGTGTTAGCTATAGTGTCAGCTATAGTGTCAACTTTAGTGTCAGCTAGTGTCAGCAATAATGTCAACTTTAGTGTCAGCTAGTGTCAGCTATAGTGTCAACTTTAGTGTCAGCTAGTGTCAGCTATAATGTCAACTTTAGTGTCAGCTAGTGTCAGCTATAGTGTCAACTTTCGTGTCAGCTAGTGTCAGCAATAATGTCAACTTTAGTGTCAGCTAGTGTCAGCTATAGTGTCAACTTTCGTGTCAGCTAGTGTCAGCAATAATGTCAACTTTAGTGTCAGCTAGTGTCAGCAATAATGTCAACTTTAGTGTCAGCTAGTGTCAGCTATAATGTTAACTTTAGTGTCAGGAGTTGTATTTTTTGCTTTTGCAGAATTAAACACAAAAATAGTGTATAATCAGATTATTTAGAATTGATTATGTCAACACATAATTCATCGTGACAAAGATTGTGTTAAGCAAGTAACAAAAATCTGTTATGCATTACTAAACTACATTATTATAGAGGCTTAATCAGATTGCTGTTGTCCAAAAAACAATCTGTGCTGTAAAATTCCACCTATGAGATCTAGATTATGTTTCTTCTGAAGCTTGCTTTGTTGAGCTTACCAACCTGGCTTTTAAAGTGTGCTATGCTAGTAAGTATCCCCTTATCGCAAATTTTTATCTAGTTTTGAGATTGTAATCTGGCCCACTATTCTCTTATACTTCAGTTTTCAATATATATTTAGAACAGATGAAAGCTTTTAAAACTGCCAAGATATTCGTCTTCAGCCCTTGCCTGTCTGTGTCCAAGGCAAAAGAAGAACAGTTGCAGACAATGATGGCACCAGTGTGTCTGCCGACTTTACTAGCTAAACGCTGGATGCGTCTGAGATGGAAAGACCTGATAAAGGGCTTCGCGCAATGGCGAGGGGTGGGTGGGTGAATTTGAGAACTGTTTGAGAACAGTCGGCTGTATGAAAAATTGTTATCTTTGATAGAAAAAATTGCAGTTTTATAACTATTGCCATTTTCAGACAAATCAAAAGTCAAAATAGTAATGTCTTCAACTCTGGCGATGATGCTGCTGCTGCTGCTGCTTGTACAGGGTACAGAATTTCTGCAAGCGAGCGACATTGGTAAGATATTTGATTACGATTTGAATATAATTGCATAAAACACCAACTTGCCGTAGAAAATAGACTACAGACAACTCACTGTCGAATCTATGTCACAACTCATAGATGACAAGTCACTACAGACAACTCACTGTAGAATCTATAGGTTACTGACAACTCACTGTAGAATCTATAGGTTACAGACAACTCACTGTAGAATCTATAGATTACTGACAACTCACTGTAGAATCTATAGATTACTGACAACTCACTGTATAATCTATAGATTACTGACAACTCACTGTAGAATCTATAGATTACTGACAACTTACTGTAGAATCTATAGATTACTGACAACTCACTGTAGAATCTCTAGATTTCTGACAACTCACTGTAGAATCTATAGATTACTGACAACTCACTGTAGAATCTATAGATTACTGACAACTCACTGTAGAATCTATAGTTTACTGACAACTCACTGTAGAATCTATAGTTTACTGACAACTCACTGTAGAATCTATAGATTACTGACAACTCACTGTAGAATCTATAGATTACTGACAACTCACTGTATAATCTATAGATTACTGACAACTCACTGTAGAATCTATAGATTACTGACAACTTACTGTAGAATCTATAGATTACTGACAACTCACTGTAGAATCTATAGATTACTGACAACTCACTGTAGAATCTATAGATTACTGACAACTCACTGTAGAATCTATAGATTACTGACAACTCACTGTAGAATCTCTAGATTTCTGACAACTCACTGTAGAATCTATAGATTACTGACAACTCACTGTAGAATCTATAGATTACAGACAACTCACTGTAGAATCTATAGATTACTGACAACTCACTGTAGAATCTCTAGATTTCTGACAACTCACTGTAGAATCTATAGATTACTGACAACTCACTGTAGAATCTATAGATTTCTGACAACTCACTGTAGAATCTATAGATTACTGACAACTCACTGTAGAATCTATCGATTACAGACAACTCACTGTAGAATATATAGATTACAGACAACTCACTGTAGAATCTATAGATTACTGACAACTCACTGTAGAATCTATAGATTACAGACAACTCACTGTAGAATCTATAGATTACTGACAACTCACTGTAGAATCTATAGATTACAGACAACTCACTGTAGAATCTATAGATTACTGACAACTCACTGTAGAATCTATAGATTACAGACAACTCACTGTAGAATCTATAGATTACTGACAACTCACTGTAGAATCTATAGATTACTGACAACTCACTGTAGAATCTATAGATTACAGACAACTCACTGTAGAATCTATAGATTACTGACAACTCACTGTAGAATCTATCGATTACAGACAACTCACTGTAGAATATATAGATTACAGACAACTCAATGACAAGTCACTACAGACAACTCACTGTAGAATCTATGTGACAAATCATAGATGACAACTACAGACAACTCACTGAAGAATCTATGCGACAACTCATAGATGACAAGTCACTACAAACAACTCACTGTAGAATCTATGTGACAACTCATAGATGACAAGTCTCTACAGACAACTCGTGTGTTAATTATAAAAGTAAACTTTCTGACGAGCTTTTTTGAGGCCGACTTTTTGTCCGACCAGAAACTCCTTTTTAGTCAGAAGATGTTGAAGATAAGCTTCTTAAATTTTTCCCAACCAGAAAGTAGCAGCGACTAAATGCACTAGTTTGGGATTATAGAGAAGCTAATTGAGCTTGCCTGACAGCTGTTAAGTGGTTACAGACTAAAAGCAATGTGAGGATTTGAGAGCTCTTGAAGATTAGCTGAGACTGTTAATCCCATTTTTATCCCATCATTACTTATTTATCCTATCTATCCGGTTGCTGAAAAGCTCAAATTTTATCCCAACCACTCTAACCCGGATATGGGAGTTGGGATCAACTGTCTGTCCGCACCGTTTTAATCCCAGTTTCGCGTTGTCCCACAATTCTCGTTGCAACACTTGAAAATATTTTGTCGAATGCTAAAAGAATTTGTCAACGTAAAGGCAGCGCTCTGTAACACGCGGGCTAATCTTTAGAATGAAAATTCGATACCAAATTCAGGATAAAAGCTAGTCAGTCAAGTGGGATAATGTTTCAAATGGGAGACTGGAAAGAGAAGGGAGAGGAGATTTATTACGCATACAGGAGAGTTTGGTAGATAGGATAGGTGAGGGAATTAATGATGTAGAGAGGAGAGAGGGGTAGAGGGGAGAGACGAGAGGAGAGAGTGAGTGAGGTAGAGAGGAAAGAGAGAGTGAGGTAGAGAGCAGAGTGAGAGGTAGACAGGAGAGAGAGTGAGGTAGAGAGAGAGTGAGGTAGAGAGAGGGAGAGAGGGAGAGAGAGCGGGAGAGAGGAGAGAGGACACTGCCCATTGAATTAAAAAAATCTAATGTTGGAATCGATTGCGATATGTATCGAAAAAATTGAAATCCGGATTCGAACCAAGGCAACTCCAGACGCGTTTCGCTCTTATTGGAGCTCATCAGTAGAGTCTAGCCCAGCGCTCCAGCCATTTGGCTATAGGCGCTTGTTCAAATCCAGCTTTCAATCTCAACATATCGTAATCGATTCGGCAGCGCCCAGCAACTCAATCCATACTCACTCAACTCCGTGGCACTGACTCGGTCGTACGAGATGCCGGTGCTGAACTGAGAGATGAGCGAGAGTGAGCTAGAGAGGAGAGAGAGAGTGAGATAGATAGGAGAGAGAGAGAGAGGTAGAGAGGAGAGAGTGAGGTAGAGAGGAGAGAGAGAGGTAGAGAGGAGAGAGAGAGGTAGAGAGGAGAGAGTGAGGTAGAGAGGAGAGAGAGAGGTAGAGAGGAGAGAGTGAGGTAGAGAGGAGAGAGAGAGGTAGAGAGGAGAGAGTGAGGTAGAGAGGAGAGAGAGAGGTAGAGAGGAGAGAGTGAGGTAGAGAGGAGAGAGAGAGGTAGAGAGGAGAGAGAGAGGTAGAGAGGAGAGAGAGTGAGCTAGAGAGGAGAGAGAGAGGTAGAGAGGAGAGAGTGAGGTAGAGAGGAGAGAGAGAGGTAGAGAGGAGAGAGAGAGGTAGAGAGGAGAGAGAGTGAGCTAGAGAGGAGAGAGAGAGGTAGAGAGGAGAGAGAGAGTGAGGTAGAGAGGAGAGAGAGTGAGGTAGAGAGGAGAGAGTGAGGTAGAGAGGAGAGAGAGTGACGTAGAGAGGAGAGAGTGAGTTAGAGAGGAGAGTGAAATCCCAATGAATTTCAATCAAGAGTGATGTGCACAATAAGGAAGTTTTTTAGCGTAATACTAAAAAAGGTCCCTCATAGCCCTCACTGACTGGTAGGGAAATTTTTTGATCCGAGCAAACTTGGAAACTGCAGTTCCGTAAAGTAGACGATGTAATACAATTCTCTCTGATGTTAGCTAGTGAAAAAGTTACTCTTCAGTTAATTTTTGCACATACTGTCGTGCATGTTTTCCGTATAACTATTTTATTATTTCACGACTGTGTTCCGACCGCTTAGTTTTGTTTTATTGCTTCAGTCTACAAATTAGTTTACACCGGCAAGTAAAAAAACCGGAGTTTTTTCAATGACTTAATGACTTACTCTCAATGACTTAGGATTACTATGAATTGGAATTTATTTGAGTTGCGTTTTCTATAAAATGGGATATCTATGGGATTTATTTGAATCGGGATTTCTGTGAGTTGAGATTTTGATAAATCGAGATTTTGATAAATCGGAATTTCTGTAAGTTGGGATTTTATAAATTGGGGTTCTGTGTGTTGAGATTTTCATGAATTAGGAATTCGATTTCTATGAATTCTAAGAATTGGGATTTATATGAATTGGGATTTCTGTGAGTTGGGATATCTGTGAGTTGGGATTTCTGTGAGTTGGGATTTCTGTGAGTTGGGATTTCTGTGAGTTGGGATTTCTGTGATTTGGGATTTCTATGAAAAAATATTTCTTAGAAATTTGATTTCTATGAATTCTAAGAATTGGGATTTCTATTAATTGGGATTTCTAAGAATTGGTATTTCTGAGTTGGGATTCGGGATTTGGGATGAATTGGAATTAATTAGGATTTCAGTAAGTCTCTGAAAACGCAGCAGCATTTTCTTCAATCACGCAGAGTGCACTCAGGACGGGCCATTGGGCATGATATCTGGTGAAATCCGCGACTGGCAGATCACAGCGAGCTCGACTTTTCCACGCGAGTGGGCGCCCAGATGCGAGGAAAAATACGGCCGACTGTACCAGCCCAACAGGCACTCTTGGTGCGCTGAGCAGAAGGGCACCTCCGAGTGGCTTCAGGTCTGTCCTTTTATCCCGGATCATGATATCCCAAATTATCCCGGATCATGATATCCCAAATTATCCCGGATCATGATATCCCAAATTATCCCCAAATTATCCCGGATCATGATGTCCCAAATTATCCCAGATCATGATATCCCAAATTATCCCGGATCATGATATCCCAAATTATCCCCAAATTATCCCGGATCATGATGTCCCAAATGATCCCAGATCATGATATTCTCATTTTCCCAGATCATGATGTCTCAAATTATCACAAATTACCCCATATCATGATATCTCAAATTATCTCAGATCATGATATTATCATTTTCCCAGATCATGTCCTTAATTTCTCAGGTCATGATATCCCCATTATTTTCCACATCCCGGTGTTCCCAGAATTTTATATCAGTATTTATCCCATATCCATATAAACAGAATGAATCAAATACGTTGCTTTTAAATCCAGGTGGATCTTGGAGTTGAAGCCCTGGTCACCGGAGTGATGACCCAGGGTCGCGGCGACAGCAAAGAGTGGGTCACGGCTTATCGAGTGGGCTACAGCCAGGACGCCATCAAATGGGATTACGTGGACTCTCAGCAGTTCGGCCGTCAGCGCGTCTTCGATGGCAACACTGATGCGTACTCGGTAAAGCACAATTATTTCGACGAGCCGGTGAGGGCTCGCTTTGTGCGCGTCTACCCAGTGAAGTTCAACGGACATCCCAGCATGAGGATGGAAGTTATCGGCTGTCAACGTGAGTCACCTTAGGCCGAATATCTGTTCCTGAATGTTCTACGAGCTAGTAAATAAATGTACATTAGCACGAATGCCGACCAACCCCACACCTTACCCAATCACCTCACGCCGCCGTGCGACCCACCCCACACCTACCCAACCACCTCACGCCACCAAAGGATCAACCCCACACCTTACCCAACCACCTCACGCCGCCGTGCGACCAACCAACTCACTCCAGCCTGCAAGCAGCTGCTGTCTGTGCCGCCATACGATAGACTATCGGCTTCCAGCGCTCGTGGCAGACGATCAATGCGAACTTGCGACCCTTCTTACGGTCACATCCTCACAGACAAAGCCTGGTGCGCGAAGGTCAAAAACAGTGAGTGATTGCATTCAGTGGCGAGTGCAATGGTAACAAGAACAAGGCAGCGGAGGTGTGAGACTGGGGATGTGTGACACTGGGGATCTGTGACACTGGGGATGTGTGAGACTGGGGATCTGTGACACTGCGGATCTGTGACACTGCGGATCTGTGAGACTGGGGATGTGTGAGACTGCGGATCTGTGGCACTGGGGATGTGTGAGACTGGGGATCTGTGACACTGGGGATGTGTGAGACTGCGGATCTGTGAGACTGCGTATCTGTGACACTGGGGATGTGTGAGACTGCGGATCTGTGACACTGGGGATGTGTGAAACTAGGGATCTGTGACACTGGGGATGTGTGAGACTGGGGATCTGTGACACTGGGGATGTGTGAGACTGGGGATCTGTGATACTGGGGATGTGTGAGACTGCGGATCTGTGAGACTGCGTATCTGTGACACTGGGGATGTGTGAGACTGCGGATCTGTGACACTGCGGATCTGTGACACTGGGGATGTGTGACACTGGGGATGTGTGAGACTGCATATCTGTGACACTGGGGATGTGTGAGACTGCGTATCTGTGACACTGGGGATGTGTGAGACTGGGGATCTGTGACACTGGGGATGTGTGAGACTGCGTATCTGTGACACTGGGGATGTGTGAGACTGCATATCTGTGACACTGGGGATGTGTGAGACTGCGTATCTGTGACACTGGGGATGTGTGAGACTGGGGATCTGTGACACTGGGGATGTGTGAGACTGCGGATCTGTGAGACTGCGTATCTGTGACACTGGGGATGTGTGAGACTGCGGATCTGTGAGACTGCGTATCTGTGACACTGGGGATGTGTGAGACTGCGGATCTGTGAGACTGCGTATCTGTGACACTGGGGATGTGTGAGACTGGGGATCTGTGACACTGGGGATGTGTGAGACTGCGGATCTGTGAGACTGCGTATCTGTGACACTGGGGATGTGTGAGACTGGGGATCTGTGACACTGGGGATGTGTGAGACTGCGGATCTGTGAGACTGCGTATCTGTGACACTGGGGATGTGTGAGACTGCGGATCTGAGAGATTTGCATGTAAATTATTTTAAACTAAAAGTGAATACTTGCAAGGTCAAACAACATAAGAGACTAAAAAGGGAAAGGAGTACGCACGGAAATTACGAGCACTTATACACTCAATGAAAACGAGAGAAAGCAGAAAGCGCATTGGAAAAGCGGTTGAATGCAAAAAACATACAGAATCTGTACTGCCGCCCTCCTACTAACTACTGGCACACACTGTCTGGTGGTCAGGAATCGGGCATGCGGGTGCAGGTCGCCTCATGGGCGGTCCTCAGATTGAAGCCCAGAGCATTTATTACGCAGACAAATGCTAGCAATAAGTAACAGTTGTAGAACTTGTTTGCACTTGCCTAAACTGCCTAACTCTTAGTCTATGGTGGGTCTAACAGTTTGTTGCTGACTGTAGGCTTGTAATTTTGTTCGCTGCATTCGGTGCTTCAAATCATTTTTGGTCAAATCGTAATAACAAAAATTTCATTCGAGTGCTGGCATCCAAAAGTCATTTTAGCCACAATGAGTAGTTTTTTAGTATGAGCATATCAGTCACTATGACCATTTTTATAATTATGAGCATATCAGTCACTATGACCATTTTTATAATTATGAGCATATCAGTCACTATGACCATTTTTATAATAATGAGCATATCAGTCACTATGACCATTTTTATAATTATGAGCATATCAGTCACTATGACCATTTTTATAATTATGAGCATATCAGTCACTATGACTATTTTCATAACTATGAGCATATCAGTCACTATGACCATTTTCATAATTATGAGCATATCAGTCACTATGACCATTTTCATAATTATGAGCATATCAGTCACTATGACTATTTTCATAACTATGAGCATATCAGTCACTATGACCATTTTCATAATTATGAGCATATCAGTCACTATGACCATTTTCATAATTATGAGCATATCAGTCACTATGACCATTTTCATAATTATGAGCATATCAGTCACTATGACCATTTTCATAATTATGAACATAACCCCGTGCCTTCCAATACCAGCTCTCCAGTGGCTCCAAATGGATCTTGGACCACCAACAATGGTCACAGGTCTGGTCACCAAGGGCAGAGGCGATGGATCTAGGGACTCCTGGGTCACGGCCTACAAGGTGGCTTACAGTAACGACAGCAACATCTGGACCTATTACAAGGACGCCGCTCACCTGAGTCCCAAGGTAAAAAAAGTTCTTAAAATTTGAAGCTTTGTTTTTATAAGATCTACTTTATGTGAAATGACAACTTCCCGTACTTTCAGAATCCCTGAACTTCCAGAATCCCTGAACTTCCAGAATCCCTGAACTTCCAGAATCCCTGAACTTCCAGAATCCCTGAACTTCCAGAATCCCTGAACTTCCAGAATCCCTGAACTTCCAGAATCCCTGAACTTCCAGAATCCCTGAACTTCCAGAATCCCTGAACTTCCAGAATCCCTGAACTTCCAGAATCCCTGAACTTCCAGAATCCCTGAACTTCCAGAATCCCTGAACTTCCAGAATCCCTGAACTTCCAGAATCCCAGAACTTCCAGAATCCCTGAACTTCCAGAATCCCTGAACTTCCAGAATCCCTGAACTTCCAGAATCCCTGAACTTCCAGAATCCCTGAACTTCCAGAATCCCTGAACTTCCAGAATCCCTGAACTTCCAGAATCCCTGAACTTCCAGAATCCCTGAACTTCCAGAATCCCTGAACTTCCAGAATCCCTGAACTTCCAGAATCCCTGAACTTCCAGAATCCCTGAACTTCCAGAATCCCAGAACTTCCAGAATCCCTGAACTTCCAGAATCCCTGAACTTCCAGAATCCCTGAACTTCCAGAATCCCTGAACTTCCAGAATCCCTGAACTTCCAGAATCCCTGAACTTCCAGAATCCCTGAACTTCCAGAATCCCTGAACTTCCAGAATCCCTGAACTTCCAGAATCCCTGAACTTCCAGAATCCCTGAACTTCCAGAATCCCTGAACTTCCAGAATCTATGAACTTCCAGAATCCCTGAACTTCCAGAATCCCTGAACTTCCAGAATCCCTGAACTTCCAGAATCCCTGAACTTCCAGAATCCCTGAACTTCCAGAATCCCTGAACTTCCAGAATCCCTGAACTTCCAGAATCCATGAACTTCCAGAATCCCTGAATTTTCCAGCCTGTGAACTTCTAGAATCTTCTGAACCTTTTTTGTAGCACTTGAGCTATGAACACTATTTATTATTACGGAATTCGATAAATTCAGGAGAAATGGAATTTCTATTTGACCGAAAATGGCACAGTAAGTATCTTATTGCAAGCTGCTAGCTTCCAGGTGTGTGCCTTTTGCAAGCCTCTGATTCCCCTGAAACTAATCGAATGCCTTCTCAAACAGGCCAATGAAATGCATTTTTCTTAATTTAGCACGTGCCTGAGGTAGTTGATTATTCTGTCGATTTCAATAGTACTTTATCAATAATTCTATCCATGATTATTACGAGTGTATTTTCTTCTCGTTAATTAATCGCCTTTCTAGTTGATTAGCGTAGCTATAACTCTAGTTACAAGTATTTCTTATAGAGTTCAATTCAAATATTATTGACTAACTTCTATTTAGACTTTTTAATGCAACAGCTAAGCTTGATGCCAGGAGTGAGTCGCTGCGAAAGTTGCAGATATAAATCACAAAAAAAACAAATCTAGCTTGTAAAATCCCAGAAGGAATCTAAACAGGAATCGGAGCTAGAATCTAAACAGGAATCGGAGCTAGAATCTAAACAGGAATCGGAGCTAGAATCTAAACAGGAATCAGAGCTAGAATCTAAACAGGAATCGGAGCTAGAATCTAAACAGGAATCGGAGCTAGAATCTAAACAGGAATCGGAGCTAGAATCTAAACAGGAATCGGAGCTAGAATCTAAACAGGAATCGGAGCTAGAATCTAAACAGGAATCGGAGCTAGAATCTAAACAGGAATCGGAGCTAGAATCTAAACAGGAATCGGAGCTAGAATCTAAACAGGAATCGGAGCTAGAATCTACGAGCTCGTAAACAGGAATCGGAGCTAGAATCTAAACAGGAATCGGAGCTAGAATCTAAACAGGAATCGGAGCTAGAATCGAAACAGGAATCGGAGCTAGAATCGAAACAGGAATCGGAGCTAGAATCGAAACAGGAATCGGTCAGTTGCAAATTAGTGACTGTCTATGGGGAGATTCGGTCGGCACTATTTAAAGTCCAGCTAACTGACAGAAAGAGAGAAAAATCAGGACAGGTATAGCCTGTACTACAATGGACAGGATCGATTGATAATGGATAATGTCGAGTTGTGAAATTGACTGTTTAAAAGCTATTCCAATTTTGTCGGCCTTACCCTTATACGAGCATAGAATAGAATGAATGGCTGCAAAATTTAACAATTTTTAGAATAATTACACGCTTCGACAACTGCAAACTGCGTTTACGGGTGATTCAAACTTGTTTCCGTGTGCTTGCATGTGTATGCCTGTGTGTTTTTGTGATTGATTGATTGATTTTGAAGCACACTAATTACTGCCAGTCATTTAGATTATTTCTTTGATAATTGGAAATTTTAAGCACAGATCTAGTAATGACTTATTCATTCATTCGCATGTTGCGCGGGTCTTTGTATTTGAGATAATTGGCGGTTCAGTCTCTGCCTTACTGTGACGTCATTTCTATGTTCAAATGAAGTCCCCTGGATCTGTATTTTAACTTCTTCACTTCCGTTTTTTGTTTTCACAACGATCACAAACCTTCCATGTCTTCACAATGATCACAAACCTTTCATGACTTCACAATGATCACAAACCTTTCATGACTTCACAATGATCACAAACCTTCCATGTCTTCACAATGATCACAAACCTTCCATGACTTCACAATGATCACAAACCTTCCATGTCTTCACAATGATCACAAACCTTCCATGACTTCACAATGATCACAAACCTTCCATGTCTTCACAATGATCACAAACCTTCCATGACTTCACAATGATCACAAACCTTTCATGACTTCACAATGATCACAAACCTTTCATGACTTCACAATGATCACAAACCTTCCATGACTTCACAATGATCACAAACCTTTCATGACTTCACAATGATCACAAACCTTCCATAACTTCACAATGATCACAAACCTTCCATGACTTCACAATGATCACAAACCTTCCATAACTTCACAATGATCACAAACCTTCCATGTCTTCACAATGATCACAAACCTTCCATGACTTCACAATGATCACAAACCTTCCATGTCTTCACAATGATCACAAACCTTCCATGACTTCACAATGATCACAAACCTTCCATGTCTTCACAATGATCACAAACCTTCCATGACTTCACAATGATCACAAACCTTTCATGACTTCACAATGATCACAAACCTTTCATGACTTCACAATGATCACAAACCTTCCATGACTTCACAATGATCACAAACCTTTCATGACTTCACAATGATCACAAACCTTCCATAACTTCACAATGATCACAAACCTTCCATGACTTCACAATGATCACAAACCTTCCATGACTTCACAATGATCACAAACCTTCCATGACTTCACAATGATCACAAACCTTCCATGTCTTCACAATGATCACAAACCTTTCATGACTTCACAATGATCACAAACCTTCCATGGCTTCACAATTTGCGACCAGATTAAGTTATCCAACTTATTTCAACAATTTATTTCTAAACCATAACAGTGATTCAATGTATTTAAATAAATAATTAATATTATTAATGGATAAGCTACACTCTTTTTATACAAATAACAATTTTAGTTTAAATAGTGTATTAAAATACTTTGTATTAAATAAAATAAACTAGTTTAATAGCGAACGACTAACACATTCGAAAAGTCCAATGCCAAGGGATGGTTACCATGGTGTTACTAGGACGTATTTTTTCTGTTTATATTTTTTCAAACGAATGTGTAGATACAGATATCGCGTGGGGGTTAAAAAAAGTGAGCCAGCCAATCAGCGTCAAGATTCGTCGAATTGGATCGATGAGGCGGGGGTGGGTGAAATCTGGCTAGCCAATCAGCGTCGAGGAAAGGATTGAGTGAGATCGATAAGGCGCGAGTCGGGTTTTTAAGGCGGGCAGCCAAGCAATTTCAAATGTACAAATTAGTCAATTCGATAATAAGTGCCCGGTCTTTGTCGCAAAGATATTCGGCGGCAACATGGACCGCAACACCGAGCGGGTGCACTATCTCAACAAGCCGTTCGTGGCTCGCTACGTTCGCTTCCACCCGGACTCCTGGCACAATCGCATCGCCATGCGGGCCGGCGTCTACGGCTGCCCGCACCGTGGTGCCTGCGGTCCCGGCTACTTTCGGGTCAACAATGCCACGCGTTGCCAGGGTAACCTGGCTTACGGTAAAAATGCCTATGTCAACGATGGCAGCAGTGGCGGAGACGCTTCGGGCGGCAAGCACCGGAAGCGACATCTTGGCAGTGGAGACAGCTGGCAGGAGGATCCGCCATCCAGCAAGGCGGTCGACGGCCTGGTTGCTAGGCACTCGTGTGATGTCCTTAGCAACGCGGAAGTCGCCATCCCGGCCTGGGCTGTGGACTTCAAGATCAGACAGCCAGTGCAGGGAGTATTTATCTACACAGGACTCAACGATTCCAGTGAGTTGGCTGGCTATGTATTTCATTTTCAATTGCTTTTAGCGCAGTTTTTTTACTCATTCCGCTGGCCCCTGAGCACACCTACTCACAGGGATAAGTTACGCAACCACAGAGCGAGAGCCGGACACTTTGCGACACAACCACTTAACCTTGAGCGATCTTCTACGATTTATCGAACATTTTTTAGAATACCCGCACGCTACTTAAAGTAGATAAAGCGCGCCTAAATGATGAAACAAAAACGCCGACACTAACAGGCATCGGGGCCACCCTGACTAGACGGCTAGACAACCTGGATAGGCTGGAGGTCTACGTGACTAAAAAGAAGATTAGAAATGGTCGTTTTCGACCGCACCTACTTTGCGGCACCGTTAATAGTTTGAATAAAGCTCTGGTGCAGGTGAGTTTTTAGCGGCTATTAAAAAAGAATTGATTTTTTAATATAAAAACTAGTTTTCTAACTGAACCCCTCGCAAAATTCTTTTCATTAGCCTCGGATCCACGTGCCCTGCTCGCACCTGATGAACGGTCGCTTTGTCTACCTTCAGGCCCGCGGCAGCCCGCTGGCCAACACCGCGCGCTGGCGGGGCCAGTTTAAAGCCGCCCTTTGCGAGGTGATCGTCTACTGATTGGCTGAGCTGGACAAATCAATAATTAGCTGTTGGCACGTGTTTTATCTTTTAACTGTGTCCGAGTTCTTGTAAAAAATGTAGTTACTAAAACAGGGCTAAGTGGCTGGATGCTATTGCTCCAGAGTGGGGTGGGTGTCCTTATCTCTGGGTGGAGTGGGGTGGGTGTCCTTATCTCCTTACGGAGTAGTGTTGGCGTCTTTATTTCTGTGTGGAGGGGTGGGCGTTCTTATCTTTGTGTGGAGTGGGGTGGGCGTCTTTATCTCTGTGTGGAGTGGGGTGGGCGTCCTTATCTTTATGCGGAGTCGAGTTTTTTTAATTTTCATGAATTTTCACCCGTAACTTTTTAACTATTCGATTATAATAAGTTTTACTGTTTATGTTGTATCTGCATTCGTATTGATTAAGTCATCAGAACCACTGTGACCTCTTTGTTCTAAAATACAACCATTTTTATGCCCTCGTAGATATAAATAGTTGCTGCTTGCACATTGTGGACACTAAAGTACAGAATCGTTTGAATCGACTTGGTCGCGACTCGGACATCATATTAAATATCTTGTCAGTCTTCATTTCCGAATTCGACATTGTTAAATGATTTATTGATTCACCTCATCACACACTCGCCCAGGTGTAACTTTGAAAACAATATGTATCAGCACCATTAGCTGTAAATTAGTAGAATATAGGACTGAGCTGTGTTTTTTAACTGTGTTAAATCGATGCGTATCGCTACCACACTGCATGTTTAAAAGAATGAAATATTATTACTTTTAATGTGTCATTTTCTGTTCATCATATTTGTTATACTAAATTTGAGTCGTAAGTTAAACCAGTATCACTAACGCATATTTTTGTGTTCTCCAGTGCACTTAAGTTTGCACTCTAGATTGCACATCATAAATCATTTCGACACTATCTGCACCTCGTCATTGTCAATAATATTTTTACGACAAGGAAGCGATTAATTATTACCACCTTTCTTATCATCGCTAATCCGCGTATCGGTGAAGAGTAAAATTGGAAAGTGACAGTAAATGTAATACAAAAAAGTCTTTAAAAAACAGGGAAGTTAAACATGCAAGAACTCGTATTACCATGCAAAATGCAAAGCATTTTAAGATTTTCAATTAGCATTCAAAAGTTGTCTCTTTTCTTGTTCGTGTTTTAAGTGTGGCCACGATAAGTATTTGGAAAATGTGTCTGGACCATTGTATAGACCATCAATAATCTAAATGGGATAATTATCTGATATTTGACGATCATCTAAATGGGGTAATCATCTAGATATTTGACGATCATCTAAATGGGGTAATTATCTAGATACTTGACGATCACCTAAATGAGGTAATTATCTAGATACTTGACGATCACCTAAATGAGGTAATTATCTAGATACTTGACGATCATCTAAATGGGGTAATTATCTAGATACTTGATAATTATCTAGATACTTGACGATCATCTAAATGGGGTAATTATCTAGATATTTGACGATCATCTAAATGGGGTAATCATCTAGATATTTGACGATCACCTAAATGGGGTAATTATCTAGATACTTGACGATAATAAAAATGGGCTAATTATCTGATATTTTCTGATCATCTGAATGAGGTAATTATCTAGCTAAGGCGATCATCTTAATGTGATTATGGTTAATTAATAATAGTACAAAGTGTTAACTTGCACCTGTCATTTTGAAATGCAACCTAAACTCATTTACGTTATTTCATACTGAGAGTATTAAAAAAATTCGTCTGTTCATTCTACTGACACACTTTCAGTAGACACTGGCGCGTGTTTTTCATTGAAAACCAACAACACTAAAAAACCAACAACACAAGTTAATTTCCAAATCCTGACTTTTGATTGACTTTTCTTAACGAAGGTTAACCAATACTCGTACTGCTAATTAGTTTATATAAAAGTAAAAAAAGTAAATGAAAGTCACGCTTCCTCCCAACAAGGTTTGAGACTAATTACTTGGCTTTAGTATTCAACCCATTAGAGAATGTATATTTTCTGCTTCCTTTGCTGATTCTGACTTTTTCTACCTGACCGATTCATGGGATATTAATAAAAAAAAATTGATAAGCGCTTGACTGACTTCCGTTTCAACGGCTTTATTAAGCAATATTTGTTGTTTTAAGAAAGTAAATTAAATCTTTCCATACAGCTTTGAGCAAGGACTACCGGCAAACCCCGACCGACGGCACAGCTGCAGCTATTGCGAATCCGTAGGCTGGGTACGGCTGCAGCTGTTCAGTACATGGACTGGGTGGGACTACTCAAAGACTGGGCTTCAACCCCCTACTATAGGCTACAACCCCCTACTAGGCTACAACCCCCTACTAGGCTACAACCCCCTACTAGGCTACAACCCCCTACTAGACTACAACCCCCTACTGTAGGCTACAACCCCCTAATATAGGCTACAACCCCCTAATATAGGCTACAACCCCCCACTATAGGCTACAACCCCCTATTATAGGCTACAACCCCCTACTGTAGGCTACAACCCCCTACTATAGGCTACAACCCCCTACTATAGGCTACAACCCCCCACTATAGGCTACAACCCCCTATTATAGGCTACAACCCCCTACTGTAGGCTACAACCCCCTACTATAGGCTACAACCCCCCACTATAGGCTACAACCCCCTATTATAGGCTACAACCCCCTACTAGACTACAACCCCCTACTATAGGCTACAACCCCCTACTAGGCTACAACCCCCTACTAGACTACAACCCCCTACTGTAGGCTACAACCCCCTAATATAGGCTACAACCCCCTAATATAGGCTACAACCCCCCACTATAGGCTACAACCCCCTATTATAGGCTACAACCCCCTACTGTAGGCTACAACCCCCTACTATAGGCTACAACCCCCACTATAGGCTACAACCCCCTACTATAGGCTACAACCCCCTACTAGACTACAACCCCCTACTATAGGCTACAACCCCCTACTAGGCTACAACCCCCTACTAGGCTACAACCCCCTACTAGGCTACAACCTCCTACTATAGGCTACAACCCCCACTATAGGCTACAACCCCCACTATAGGCTACAACCCCCACTATAGGCTACAACCCCCTAATATAGGCTAGAACCCCCTACTAAGGCTACAACCCCCCACTATAGGCTACAACCCCCTACTATAGGCTACAACCCCCTACTAGACTACAACCCCCTACTATAGGCTACAACCCCCTACTAGGCTACAACCCCCTACTAGGCTACAACCCCCTACTAGGCTACAACCTCCTACTATAGGCTACAACCCCCACTATAGGCTACAACCCCCACTATAGGCTACAACCCCCACTATAGGCTACAACCCCCACTATAGGCTACAACCCCCACTATAGGCTACAACCCCCTACTATAGGCTACAACTCCCACTATAGGCTACAACCCCCTACTATAGGCTAAAACCCCAACTATAGGCTACAACCCCCACTAGGCTACAACCCCCGACTAAATGAATGCAGTTCATTTATTCATTTGTGAGTCAATTGCTCATTTGCCCAGTGTAAATGTGGAATAGCCACATATCCTAGTATGGTTTGGAAAATGTGGGCTTTTGGGATTTGTCTAATTCCAGATTCTATATTTAGGCTTCATGATTTTTCCATATACGTACATAAACTAGTCGGGTGTTTTTTGGCAATATCACTAACACTAAAAGCACGAAGGCTCTTTTATCTATCATTGACGCCAGACTATGAGGAACCAGGCCTGTGTGCAATAGTTCTGATTCAATTATGAACAGTTTGAGCTGGCCTGCAATCTACTCATATTCTACAGCCAACTCGATAAAGTGCAGTTGAGTGCTCTATAATCAATTACTCCATTATCCACAAAGCGAGTTTGAGTTCGTATATCCATATTACACCATCTCAAACCAGATTGAATATATGATTATAACTCAGGTATACTTTGACTTGCTGTAGCTAGCTGACTACATACTAATAGGCCTTGCCAATAACTGCATTGCTTCGAGTTTACCATTCTTGCACTTTTAACCTTATTCCAATAGAAGTACGAGTACTTCTCGAAGTAGAAGTACGAAGTAGAAGTACTCGTAGTATAGAATTCCGTTCAATATATAATTATTTTCAGATTTTCATTATTTTGTTTAACAGCTGCGTCAGCGGCTCCTGTCTCTCCCCGTGTCTCATCTCTCCCCTGTCCCGTCTCTCCCGGTGTCTCATTTCTCCCCAGTCTCATCTCTCCCGTGTCTCATCTCTCCCCAGTCTCATGTCTCTCCCGTGTCTCATCTCTCTCCCGTGTCTCATTTCTCTCCCGTGTCTCATCTCTCTCCCGTGTCTCATCTCTCTCCGTGTCTCATCTCTCCCCAGTCCCATCTCTCCCGTGTCTCATCTCTCTCCCGTGTCTCATCTCTCTCCCGTGTCTCATCTCTCTCCCGTGTCTCATCTCTCTCCGTGTCTCATCTCTCCCCAGTCTCATCTCTCCCCAGTCTCATCTCTCTCCCGTGTCTCATCTCTTCCCAGTCTCATCTCTCCCCTGTCTCATCTCTCTCCCGTGCCTCATCTCTTCCCAGTCTCATCTCTCCCCTGTCTCATCTCTCTCCCGTGTCTCATCTCTTCCCAGTCTCATCTCTCCCGAGTGTCATCTCTACCTTCTCTTATCTCTCAACTGTAGAGCCTTTCGCCATGGTCGGATCGCAATACAGAATCGCAAATATCCTTGCCGACTCATAAACGAAGAGAATTATTTTTCTTCAGATTAACTCACGCCTCGCTTCGACCCACTAATTTGAAATCTGAGCGAACCTGACGGCCTGGGCGGGACTCGCATATTCGAGTGTTGAGAGATTCGTATTGTGAGGCATGTTGCGGGGTGGAAGGCGACATGACTAATTGCTTTGGCTCTGAGACTATGCGGGGCCCACAATTTGTGCAGGTATTAATCAGAAAACCTGCCTGGCTGGCGGCCCTATGCGAGGGGAGTAAATGCCTGAGCCTTTAAACGCCCGCAGGATTTCGGCTGCTGAAGATCAGATAAGCCCCAGAAGACAAATTTTACATGCGTGGCCAGGCTGCGCTTGGCCATTTGTAAGAAAATCTTCCGCGTTTTTTTCGATTGCAGCTCAAAGCTTCCTGCTCATTTGTTTCTTAGAAGCGTGAGGGCATATTAGGGCATCCAAATACAGCTGATATTCTGATTATAACATATAGGACATTGACAAAAACAGTGGATTTTTTTGTATTTTTCGTATTCGCGGAGCGACTGTAGATTGATTTCACAAAAATAAATTGATAGCTTTGTCTTTGGGCTTGTGCGTATAGTTTCGTACAGTTTTCAATTAAATTTCTATATTTATTGCGTAGCTTTCACAAAGAAAAATACTTATTATTAAATATTTCACATTTTTTACATATAGTAGCTTTACATATAAATTTTGATACATATATTTTCGCATGGAATTTCACACATCACATATTAATCCACAATACTACGTTTTCACATAGTAATTCACATCGAAACAAATTTTACAAAGATTTTCACATATATTTTCACATAGATTTGGTAGTTTTCACATGGTCACTCACATCGAAACATATATTGCATATATTTTCCCATGCATTTTCACATCCATTTATTAGTTTTCACATAAAATTTCACAACACACAGAAATTTACCATTTAAGCAACGTCATCCGATTCGGTTGTTACTTTACAAAGTCGTTTCCGTTCAGCGTGAGTTTAAACTTTCAGATTACAGTTAATTTGGGTTCAACATTTGTTCGTGATTGCTTTTTCTGGCATTCGAGACACAAAGAGGAGTGCATGACTGCTAATGAAGTGGGCGGTACAATAGGCCGGAAAAACTTCAAACGCGAATATATATATGTGGAAAACATCAAAGAGATGATAAAAAATAGATGCTTGAAGGTCGACGAGAACTCCCACATCGCTGTCGGCAGAGCGAGCGAAAAAAAGAAAAATCTGCTAGAGCTTCTTGGTCGATGCTTATTGAGGTCCTCTAATTTGCCTGTCAAATGACGAAGATAGCAGGGCTTCGGGTGGGCCTCAGAATTAGGGCGCAGACACGGCTAGGGAAAGAACCTAGACCAGGAACGGGAGGCCGAGAGGAAGATTGAGAAATCCTGATGGCGGAACAGAGGGGCGGGGGTTGAAGATTAAGAGGGATTATTGCCGCCTCCGTTGCTTGTGCCTCATAATGACAAATAGAGAGCTAGAGGCAGGAAGAAACTCGGGAAATTGGTAGGGCGGACAAAAATGAGGGAGACTAAAATTATCTCGTACGACAGCTTATGGACGAATGTAAGGTTTTCGAATGTAAACTTCAGCTGTCTAGTCTGAGGCTAGGGTTAGAATTTGGGTGTTGACTCAACTCTTCAAGAAAAAAACTTCTGTCTGCTTCCTTATCTGCAAAAGTCCCAATCTCTTTAGGTCAGCGCAATCTACGCACGAGTTGTTGCACCCTGGCGCGATAGTCCGAGCTCAGGTACGGATAGAGGAAGGCGGACAGTGCTGTGTGCGCGTACTGCAGGATGGTGGCGTAATCCAGGAGGTTGCGCAGCAGGATGCCAACCGCCGGCTGGCCACCTGGCACCGGCTTGCGCCATATAAAGTTTAGCAGGACAATTAGCAGCTCCTTTGGTAGCCAGCAGATGAAGAAACAGACAACCAGGATGACGATGGTTCGAAGGGCTCTCTTGTGAGTGCCGGATTCTGGAGCCAGTGGCTGCTGCTGCTGATTTCGTGCATCACGATTGCTTGTTGCACCTATCGCCACACTGACGATTATTTACGAAATATTTAAAGACTCAGTCTGCAGTTGCAAAGCCGAAAATTCTCAAAAAGTGACATGACAAACTGAGTAAAAATAAATATGCCTTAATAATAGTCTAGATGAGTGTTGCGCGGTGTAGCGGTTGTATCCGACTTACGCACAAAAGTTAATATGGCGAGGCCATATTAATTTGGGCTTCTGTCGTGCAAGTGTACACGACAGAATATCACCACCTGACATTGAGAAAATCAGGGCTGATTTCCATACCTTCATGAGTGACTGTGCTCAGGGATAAACGAAATGGGCTGTATCGCCTTCTTGTTGGTTCCGGGTCGACTGTCGCTAAATGATACCAGCTTTGAAATGATTTTTACGAATGTACATTCAAGACAAATGTTTCAAACTGTTAGTACTAGTGACATACCTAGTAGAGGTTTGTGGTTGCCGCTTCGGTCGCTGTTGCACCGTTGAACCATCAATATCGACCGGCTCTTCTTCCTCCACTGAGCGCTGCAGCAGCATAGAGATGGCTGCTCGTTCGTTTTCTAGTCGAGCAAAGTGCCGCAAGATAGCTCTGGCCACTATGCCATAGCTAAGGCAGATAATGGCCAGCGGACATATGGTCAGCACAATCAGCAGCGCCAAGGAGGCGACCTGCCTCGCCGAGTGTTCTCCAAAAGATGTCTCTGTGCAGTACTGGTAGGGTGTGTCGAAGGTTCTCTCTGTGAAGTTCAGCGTCATATTCTGGGGCCGGTGCAGACGAATTATCTTCAGCGAGTAGACAAAGAGGGCCGGGGCCGACAGCCCGGCGGCCAGTGCCCAGCTCAGGGCTACAAAGACGGCCATGGTGCGGTTGGCAAGGCGCCTGGCCCCGGCCTGTGTTGCTGCACTCATTCTGGCTCTGATTATCGCCATGGAGACTAGCGAGAAAGTGTTCAGCAGCATGGCGAATGCTGCAATGATAGACGAGTTGAAGGACGATTCGCTGCTAGTCTTCAACGTTTTCATAGCCACGAGTAAACAGCTCATACTAGGGTTAGGAGAGTAACTTCAAAGGATAAACAAGGATAGAAAGGGTCGCTTCTTGGACCTGGCACTTCTTCGACCTGGCACTTCTTCGACCTGACGCTTCTTCGACCAGACGCTTCTTCGAGTTGACGCTTCCTCGACCAGACGCTTTGACAAGAAGCTTCTTCAACCTGACGCTTCTTTGACCTAACGCTTTGACAAGAAGCTTCTTCAACCTGACGCTTCTTTGACCTAACGCTTTGACAAGAAGCTTCTTCAACCTGACGCTTCTTTGACCTAACGCTTTGACAAGAAGCTTCTTCAACCTGACGCTTCTTTGACCTAACGCTTTGACAAGAAGCTTCTTCAACCTGACGCTTCTTTGACCTAACGCTTTGACAAGAAGCTTCTTCAACCTGACGCTTCTTTGACCTAACGCTTTGACAAGAAGCTTCTTCAACCTGACGCTTCTTTGACCTAACGCTTTGACAAGAAGCTTCTTCAACCTGACGCTTCTTTGACCTAACGCTTTGACAAGAAGCTTCTTCAACCTGACGCTTCTTCCACTAGACGATTCTTCGACCTGACACTTCTTCAACCTGACGCTTCTTCCACTAGACGATTCTTCGACCTGACACTTCTTCAACCTGACGCTTCTTCCACTAGACGATTCTTCGACCTGACACTTCTTCAACCTGACGCTTCTTCCACTAGACGATTCTTCGACCTGACACTTCTTCAACCTGACGCTTCTTCCACTAGACGATTCTTCGACCTGACACTTCTTCAACCTGACGCTTCTTCCACTAGACGATTCTTCGACCTGACACTTCTTCAACCTGACGCTTCCTCGACCTGACGCTTCTTCAACCTGACGCTTCTTCGACCTTATGCTTCTTCGACCAGACACTTTGACCAGAAACTTCTTCAACCTGACCTTCTTCGACCAGAGGCAACCTTGATTTGACGCTTTTAAATCTGACGCCCCATTGCCATTCGAAATTTCTCTTGAAATAAGTCTGAATAAAGTCTGAACAACATTGGGGACGCACGAAGAGATAAGAAGGAAAGAAAAAAGAAAATAACTTAGACAAAAACGCGCTTATTCTCTAAGGCTTTGAGTGGGATCCTCAAGGACAGTAGGTAAACACTATTAAATCAGAGATTCGAGTGTAAGTACACACAAATCGCAATAGTAGGCCTTTTTAAGTGCTTGTGTGAGTTTAGGAAATTATCTACTAGGATGATATTTGAGTAGATAGTGCAAAATAAACACTGGCTTCGCTTACCGTGAACAAAAGCTGACAATTTGCAGCCGACATCGCCTATAAGATGCGTCTTAGTAATTATGGCCGCTACCCGATCTGGGATGCAGAATAGGCTAACGAGCAGGTTTGAGCAGCTTAGGTTCAGCATCAGGCACGAGATGCGGCGCCTCAGGACTCTGTCAGACAGGGCGACGCAGAGAAATAGCCCGTTGCCTAGCAGCGAAACTAATAGGATAGCTAATTGCAGGGCTACGCAGAGCCATTCTGCCGGAGACAACTGCTTGAGATACTGGCGCTCCGATTCGAGTATCTCTTCGATCACGGAGTCTGGCATGCTCACACTCTGAGGATAAAATAAGAGCACGTACTTTGCTCAGAATTTCCATGTGTGACGTATTTGGTACTTGTTATCGTTGACCAAAATAAAATTTTCTCAAATTTGAGCTGATATTGTGAATTCTTCTTGCATTTTGCGAGTAAATTGGAGAATAAATCCAAACGTTTCAAGAGGAAAGGCAAATCAGGGATGAGAAAAGTTTTTTGCTACTATGAAAAGTAATCTAAAAATGTAGGTCGCGATTTATAGCGTCGAGAAAAACAGTATCAAAATCGACATCGAGTACGCTAAAATCATGAGGCATCGAAATCGAACCCCGTATTATAGATATAGTGGGGCAATGATACAAGAGCGTAAACAAAATCTTACCAGCGGAGCATTGATGGGACTTGAATAATAATCCATTTCCAACTGCCGATCGCTGCTAGTCTGCTGATCAGATAAGGGTCTCAAGCAGCCCCAAAAAACGCTCTTCTTCTCACTCGGCTGCCAATTTTGTTTCCTAAATATCCCAGAAAACTCGCTGCAGCGAGCTGTGCTCTCGACCAATCAGAAGCTGGCAATACTCAGTACTAGGTAGAGGCAAGTAAAATAGGAAAGCTATTTTTATCACTCGATTCAAATACTGGACAATAGTACAAGCTTAGACGTCAGGTTGTCGGGGTGTCGAGGTATCAGAATGTCGGGGTATCAGGGTGTCGGGGTATCAGGAGGTCGGGGTATCAGGGTGTCGGGGTATCAGGGTGTCGGGGTATCAGAATGTCGGGGTATCAGGGTGTTGGGGTATCAGGGTGTCGGGGTATCAGGAGGTCGGGGTATCAGGGTGTCGGGGTATCAGGGGGTCGGGGTATCAGGGTGTCGGGGTATCAAGGTGTCGGGGTATCAGGGTGTCGGGGTATCAGGGTGTCGGGGTATCAGGAGGTCGGGGTATCAGGGTGTCGGGGTATCAGGGTGTCGGGGTATCAGAATGTCGGGGTATCAGGGTGTCGGGGTATCAGGAGGTCGGGGTATCAGGGTGTCGGGGTATCAGGGTGTCGGGGTATCAGGGTGTCGGGGTATCAGGGTGTCGGGGTATCAGGGTGTCGGGGTATCAGGGTGTCGGGGTATCAGGGTGTCGGGGTATCAGGGTGTCGGGGTATCAGGGTGTCGGGGTATCAGGGTGTCGGGGTATCAGGGTGTCGGGGTATCAGGGTGTCGGGGTATCAGGAGGTCGGGGTATCAGGGTGTCGGGGTATCAGGGTGTCGGGGTATCAGGGTGTCGGGGTATCAGGGTGTCGGGGTATCAGGGTGTCGGGGTATCAGAATGTCGGGGTATCAGGGTGTCGGGGTATCAGGGTGTCGGGGTATCAGACATAGAATGAATGTTGCACCATGTCGATTGCTCTTTTTCAGTCAAAGAAAACTAGATGGAAAGGGTCCTACTGAGCTTTTCTGTTGAGAATAAGGCTCAATAAAGTGGTTTATGTGATTGGAAGTTCTATAACTCTTCCTATTGCCATATTTGACTTGCTTATAACAAATTTAAAGTGCGTATAGTTATGCTTTTAGTTTCCCATAAATTAAAGCGAATAGTCGCGCAATATCAGGTAGAAATCGGAATTACTGTAATGCAACTAACCACTGTCTGCATGGGTTTGCATCCGAGTCTAATAACGACATTGAAAAAAATTAGCAAAACACGCTTGATTATTGTCTGGTCCTATATTGGGTTTCCGTTTGTTACCCCCGTCTATTACGCTGCCTTACTCTTGTTTAGCTTCTTGACTTCTCTGTCAATTTAATTATTAATTAATAATTGATTACACCTGCGCCAGTTGTGCCAGGTGAGCAGCCGACAGCACAGCCGAAGCTACTGCGCGGCGCATCTGAAGACTGCGTTCAGTCCATGGACTGGAACACGCCACAGCCACCCTCAATTACCCCAGCAAATGCTGGCACCCATTTAATAGCTGGATGAACTGAAGCAATGCAGAGTTAAGTGTCTTGTTAAAGACACAAATTGTTCCAATGCAGTCAGGAATCGAACCTCCAACCTTCAAGTCGTTGAGTCCGACACTCTAACCACAAGAGGCTACTATCAAGTATAAATATAGGTATGAAATACTAAATCGAGCAACTTTTCTTCAGAACGAGACGATACGCGTAGGTGTTTCGATAACACACAAACTACACATCCTGAGGATGCATATAATTATAGGGCTTAAAGGCGATGTCGCAATGACGCACAAAAGGAAATAAATATTCTGTTCAGGCAGCGATAAGGAAACTGGGCGAGAAAAATTTTATCAATGAGGCGCAATGAATGCAATCCGATGCGCTTGTGGGTTTACCGGGAGCCGATAAGGCTCTGGTAACAGACTGGCTCCTTGATCAATATTTTTATTTTTTAAATGGCCTTTGTAAAAAATCTAAGCAACCTGCTTAACGTGATCGCATTCAATTGATTCCTTTTGTTTCAGTATGCATAAAACAGAATATGAAATAATTCAGCCCGAAACTATACTTTACTGTGTAGTGCCGCTAAAGGGATTATTGTATTATAGATCAGTAAAGCAATTTAGATTATTCGTTTTGACTTCTGTATTATGTACTCGTACTCTATGTAATTCTATATAAATAAGCCGTTCAGGTGCATTAGGCAAATTTCTAACAAAAATCTGGAAGTTAAGCTTTGTGCAAAAGAAGTTATAAAGATAAAAGACGCAGGAATTTAAAAAGTTACAGAATAGACCATTAAGTTGCTTCCTCTCTCTCGATCAGAAGCCCGAAGCTCTAACCATGCTCCATGTAGAAGTTTACAATTTTGGCTTGTAGAAATAATGAATAGATTGTCGTTCATGTGTGAATCCTCTGTCATGAATTGCACACACAGCAAAAATGGTTCTATGATTTCACTTTCCCAAAATAGTTTCACTTTTAAAATATCCCATCGACGAAATTTAAAATCCTTGTCCCATTCACTCAGCCGAAAAAAACTTAATAATTAAGCCTGACAAATTATGAAAGCTCCACCTCCGTTTATGAATAATTTTAAAGACATCGCATTATTGCAGCATACTTGTGCTGCAAATCAAGGAAATCTAAATTACGCACATCAGTAAAGTTTTCGTAAACAGCTAATCAATGACAAATTTCAGAAACTTTAGCTTTCCAAAGCAAACTTTTAAATTTTATGTAAAGCATTGTACTCTATAAAGGCAAGCGTATACGTAGTACTCTAGACCAAGGACCTTGCTCTAGACACGTAGATCAGATATTGCAACTTTCCGGATAGACTTCATATTAACAATACATCAATGGTTTCTCAGGCATACAAAATTTAGAATGTGACGCACAATGTATCCACAACATTTTGCTCCATTTAGATAGAATTAATAATAAAAATAATTCTTAATTTTAAAGCAAAGCAGGATGTTTTTTAGATTATTAATGCCCATAAAAAGAAGAAAGCTCGCCGAGAGGCGCGAGTAATAAGGACAAAGAACTAGAAGACAAAGAAGTATATGTATCTATTAACTGAAAAGTATTTATCTGTAAGTGACTACTTAAGGATAAAAAGTATAAAGGATGCATTCCGCTTGCTGGTCCGCTTGCTTGACGAAGTCTAAAAGGCAATTATGATTGAGTCTAATGACCACTATTTACGATCGCCATCAGTTTGAACGTTGGGTACTTAGTATTGCTTAAACAAATGGGCCAAAAAATATTTATCCAGTCCTAACAGTTCCCAGAATTCCTGTTCCATTGTGAAAAACATCTGTGTTTACTGTAAGTGAGTTAGTAAATAACTTAGCTAGTAGTGCCTAGCTAGAATATTTATAGACCAGTTATCAGAACTTAGATCTGGGAAGATAGTAACAAAACACCTAAAAAGAAATATGTACGCTGCTTTTGAACAAAGCTAAAGAATAGGACGAGAAAGCAGGCTCTTAATGTCTTCACTGGCATGAAAAAAATTATTTGGT
Source organism: Macrostomum hystrix (assembly GCA_950097015.1). Taxonomy (NCBI): domain Eukaryota; kingdom Metazoa; phylum Platyhelminthes; family Macrostomidae; genus Macrostomum; species Macrostomum hystrix. The sequence continues at coordinate 5,141,102 of CATNEN010000034.1, read as the reverse complement.
TTAAAACATTCTTTAAATTAAAGTAACATTGAGCTGTGGCTGTACACAATAAAGCTATTTTTTCTCCTAAGGGCCTTAGATCAAACTTAGAAGCAGTTATCTATACTGTTGAGATAAGATACTTATGATCAAACTAAGCTGTCATATAACTATCTTTTTTAATTATTAAATAACATTGCAGTTATAGTTCTATTCATTTTATTCTCAAAAATCTTTCTTAAAAAGTAAAATGTCTGATCAATTATTTTAGCTATTTTATGATATCTAAGTTCAAATTTATTATTTGGATTAGATAAAGTAGTTGATTTTAAGCTATTTATGCTGTTTCTGAAATATATGTTGATAGGCTATTGATAGGCCTAATGTCAATGACAATGTCAAGTAATTGAATTGTAAATATGCTGCTTAGGCCTATTGTTTTTTTGTAAAAAGAGTATTACTAATCATGCACATTGTCTCACTGTTGTTGCTGGCCAAGTCAATGGCCTGTCAAGTGTCTAGTAGCATGGCAGCAACTATATATTTTCTTGAACCATTGTTAGTGTAGCTAGGCAATAGGGATCACCAATTTAATGTCATTTTTTATTATATAAAGTTTATAATGCTTGTCATGCTTATTCATGCATGCTTATTTTATTATGCATATGGTATTTTTAAGTTGTCATGTTTGTTTTAACCTAGGTATTTACTATACAGTTTAAAAGTATATAATAAGTATTTGAATAATGAAAATTTAGTTCCAAATGTACTAAAGAATAGCAATGTTATTGTAATGTATCTAGTCTATGTTTTTAGCCAGTCCTTTACATCCTTAGTAAAGGTTATAATAACTCATAAAAAGTAATTTGTTTTTTTTCTGTCTAAGGTTGTTCTTTTTTAATTTTTAATATTAACAATTTTTTACATTTGTGAAATTCACTGAAACTGTAGAAATTTCAGTTCAGTTGTGGTAGCTGTATATCTCAAAATGAGTTACAAATATTTTGTCTCATATATTATTCAAAATATTTTTTAGTTGTTCCTAAATCAGTTTCCATGACAAAATTAAAGTATTATAGTAGCTTAACAATTTATTTGCTTTGTTTCAGCCCATTATACCAAACCACTGTTTCAACTGGCCAACTTATTTAGCTGCACCTCTGCCCAAGCAGCAGCTCGACCTGGCACAATGGACCAGAGAGAGACATTATTCAAGGGCTGGCTAGTTAAATCGCCACCATTTCAACCATCTGTTGGTGGTTCCAGCATTTTCCGTAGACCACAGCCACTTCAACCAGTGAGTCTAAAGTGCATTGTCATCAATTAGTATTATTGCACCAATGATACAATTTCCTCATTTTTTATAGCGCTGGCGGCGTCGCTATTTCGTACTAAGCTGCATCAGAACTGAAGACCGCTCTAGCAACTACCTATTGACCTATTATGAAGACGAACTGCAGACTAAGCGCAAGGGCCGGGTGGATTTGGAGCACGCCAATAACATCACTACTCACGTAATTCCGCCAACATATCTGTTGAACAAGCTGCAGCCTAGGCTTCTCCGCGCCCCAGCCGATCAGACGCCATTCTTCCTGCTGGAGACTGTCCACCGCAGGCAGATGCGCACCTACTATTTCCTGCCAGAGAGCAGTACTCAAATGGAGCGCTGGGTCAGCCATCTGAGCAACGCGTGCGGACTTGGCGAAGACGATCTGTCCGGGATAAATGATAGCACTATCGATCCCTCCTATTCAGGACAATTTCCTCCTCTATTTGGTGCCTCATTTCAACACGTGCAGCAATTGCAGCCGCTCTCCCAAAACATGCTTTCACCGTCTGGTCGCTACATTCCAGGCGATAGCATCGATGGCACTATCAGGTAAGAAATGTGGGACTAGACTCGCGATATTGCCTAAATTATTTATCGCCTAGAATTTGGTCTTTACTCTTTTATAAATAACTGTAAACTAATGGATTTTCAATGGGATTTCTGAGCTACAATCAATGGATTTTCAGCGGCATTTCTAAGATACAATCAATGGATTTTCAATGGGATTTCTGAGCTACAATCAATGGATTTTCAGCGGCATTTCTAAGATACAATCAATGGATTTTCAATGGGATTTCTGAGCTACAATCAATGGATTTACAGCGGAATTTCTAAGATACAATCAATGGATTTTCAATGGGATTTCTGAGCTACAATCAATGGATTTAAAGCGGCATTTCTGAGCTACAATCAATGGATTTACAGCGGCATTTCTAAGATACAATCAATGGATTTTCAATGGGATTTCTGAGCTACAATCAATGGATTTTCAGCGGCATTTCTAAGATACAATCAATGGATTTTCAATGGGATTTCTGAGCTACAATCAATGGATTTACAGCGGAATTTCTAAGATACAATCAATGGATTTTCAATGGGATTTCTGAGCTACAATCAATGGATTTAAAGCGGCATTTCTGAGCTACAATCAATGGATTTACAGCGGCATTTCTAAGATACAATCAATGGATTTTCAATGGGAGTTCTGAGCTACAATCAATGGATTTAAAGCGGCATTTCTAAGATACAATCAATGGATTTTCAATGGGATTTCTGAGCTTCAATCAATGGATTTACAGCGGCATTTCTAAGATACAATCAATGGATTTTCAATGGGATTTCTGAGCTACAATCAATGGATTTAAAGCGGCATTTCTAAGATACAATCAATGGATTAACAGCGGGTTTCTAAACCAGAATCTCGAGTTATTTAATAAAGCATACCAAAGAGAAATCTGTGTTTCTTTTTTACAGATCGCTCCACGCCTCAACCGGTCGATTCCCGTTAAATTCTTCGATCAGACGACCAACTGCCCAGGCGCCTGAAGACGATTATCGCATGCCTCCAACGGTTGCTAGAGGAGGCGGTAACCCTAGCAACGAAGATGATTATCGCATGCCTCCTAGAACAGACGAGGACGATTATCGATTGCCGCCACCTCATGCTACGGGCCAAAGTTTATATAAAACTGGTGAAGATGAGTATCGATTGCCGCCTGTTGCGTCTGATCACCCCGAATTCGCTGAAGACGATTATCGATTGCCTCCACCGCTGACTGGAAACGCTCCGGCAAGCACTGACGAAGACGCTTACCGGCTGCCACCACAGCAACAGCAGCAGCAGTCAGCTACTGCTAGTCGCGCCGACCCTGACGCCAGTCAATACATCAACCTGGCCAATACAAGCACCAGGGTCAGCGTGGATCGTATTGAGTTCTTCAATAACAATAACAATAGTAGCAATAGTATTCATTCTGGCGGCGTTAAGAGTGCCAATGTTAGACAGCAGCAGACCCCGCCGCTTGCGCCGCCAGTTCCGTCTCGTCGGGGCGGCGGTGAAAGTGAAAACGGCTCCAGTGACGTCGGCGGTGGCGGCGTCGACTACATTAACGTCACCAAGCTGTCGCGCGTCTATTCGCTTCGCCGCACCCAGTCGCCGTCGCCATCGCGTGCTCCGCAGCCGCAGCCTCAGCCGCGGCATCAGCCTGAGCCTATTCAACAGCAGTCGTCAACGCCGGCTGCTGTCCCAGAGTCCATAGACGAACCCGAGCCTCTGCTGCTGCCTAGGCGTCGAAGCGATCGAGGCGAGTCCGCTGCGGCAGGCAAAACTGGCAAACCAGCCGCTCTGGCTGCCTCGGAGTCATCGTTGGCCGACTCCGACGAAGAGGAGGACTCCGACGATGCCGGGACGGACGACAATACTAGCACTGATAATAATAGCACCGTTGATGCTGCTGTTGCCACGTCTAATACGGAAAGTCAAGCGAGGCTCACTGGCCGATCGGTAAGCAATCTAGCGCGTTTAGTACTTAGAGCCTTAATTACATACATATTAGTTAATGCATGCTTTTCAATTAAAGTTAATTCAATTCCTATTTTTTAATCGTTGGGCAGAAGCTTATTTTGTGCAATCAAAGAAACTGAAGTTGGCGGAATCAGGATATATATTAGCCGTAACCTTATCCGAAATCGAAGCAGGAGCCGTAAAATGAATTGGAGCTTGAGACAGCTAGAACCGAAAATAAGGACAGCTGGAATCGGAGCTAGAAAAAGCTAGAATCATAGCTAGAGACAGCTAAATTCGGAGCTAGAAAAAGCTAGAGTTTAAGCTAGAAAAAGCTAGAATCTAAGCTAGAGACAGCTAAATTCGGAGCTAGAAAAAGCTAGAATCGAAGCTAGAGACAGCTGGAATCGGAGCTAAAATCGAAGCTAGAGACAGCTAAATTCGGAGCTAGAAAAAGCTAGAATCGAAGCTAGAGACAGCCAGATTCGAAGTTAGAGACAGCTGAAATCGAAGCTAGAAAAAGCTAGAATCGAAGTAGAGACAGATGGAATCGGAGCTGGAATCGGAGCTAGAAAAAGCTAGAATCGAAGCTAGAGACAGCTGGAATCGAAGCTAGAAAAAGCTAGAATCGAAGATAGAGACAGTCAGAATCAAAGCTAGAAAAGGCTAGAATCGAAGCTAGAGACAGCTGGAATCGATGCTAGAAAAAGCTAGAATCGAAGCTAGAGGCAGTCAGAATCGAAGCTAGAGGCATTGCTAGAATCGAAGCTACAGGCATAGTCAGAATCTAAGCTGTGTATCTACTAAAAGAAGTGCTCTTTATCACAAAACTCGTCCTGATTTTATTTGTTGCAGCCGACATCCTGATAGTTCGCAGAGAGATTATAATTCGCAGCGTTTTTAGTCCATTTTTATTATGATATAAAGTGACTCCGTTCTCTCTGTTCGCTAATAAATGCTTGGTGTAAGTAGCTTCTTTATTTAAATAATTAAGAATGGCATTACAAAGCAGCATTAATCATAATTTTTCCTCTTTTAACCAAATTTTTAATATATAAAGAAACATTTTGAAGTTGCTTCTCATTATTACCTGACACTATATGTATTTGTAGGGCTCATTAATAAATAATAGCATATAATTTATTAGTTAATCTGTCCTTTTTTCTAAATTGGCTTGCAGTGGTACTTAATAATAATACATTTTTGTATTTCTGATTTTTTATCCACCTAATTAAATGTAATTAAGTTATCATTACTAAATAGTTTTAATCAATTAGCCTCCCCAATAATTGCAATTGCTGCAGGTACTTGATTATGCGCAGATCGATATTAACGGCCTACAGATTGCTATGCCGACTGGCGCAAATACAAACCCGTTTAGAGGCAACAGCGGCAGGTTAGCTGGCGGTGTTGGCAACGCCGGCCTAATACAGTATCTTGAAGTTGATGTCAGGCGTACAGCTGCGATAGCCGAAATGTCGGCTAAATCGTTACTATAAGATTTTGGTTCTGTTCTTTGTAGTATATTTTAGCAGCTAGTGCATGTACATGTTCCAGTAAGGTATGTGGCAAAAATGTATTGTACACCTTGATTAACTCTCTTAGTACGAAATATCCATTTTTATGTCAAAAAACACTCCCGATAAACCCATCCATCTCAATGTACTCTCCCAACAACCCCATCCACCACAATGTACTCTCCCGACAACCCCATCCATATCGATTAACACTCTCACGAAAGACCCATCCGCTACAATGTACTCTCAAAACCCCCCCATCCATCTCAATGTACGATCTCCTGCCAACCACAATACGCCAATCAAGAACTTGTCAAATTTTAACACAACGGAGGACACCCAAGGATAAATGAGAGAATTAGTCTTGGCTTTTTGTGTCGCGTTTCGACGCTTTGGTGCTTCTTTGCTGAGGAAGCATTTGTTTTCGGGCTGTCTTTGTATATCCTACAGTCAATCTGATCTGGCTGAAATTTACTAGTTTTGACATGTTTAATTTGCTTCCCAAATTAAACCAATTTTGCCAATGCTTTTTTCAGACTATGTCGCGCCGATCCTACACTATCTTATTTTCCACTATTTATTTCTGTAAACATTTTTAAAGGGTGTTTATTTTAACATTAGTTTCTTCCTATTCTTAGACAAAGGCTATGATAAGGAGAGGAGGATTTCTTCATGTTTAGTTTTTTACTTTAAACAACTGTCTCACCTTTTGAATGCTTCGCGTGTACTTAATTTAACGCGATTTTCTTTAAAAAGCATACGCATCTTCTTTCGCCGTGAATTTATGCTAATTAAGTTTTCTGTCTTTCCTGTTTTTTTGCACTACGTGACGACAGAAGACTTTTAGGCCGTTGCCAAGATGAGGTACGATCCGGCCTGCAGATTTCCTGTCACATTTTAGTTGCTAGCCAATTGAGTGGACAGCATGCTAATTATCTATGTGTGGCTCTTGTGCACCCCAGACTACAGTGACAATATCAATCCAGCAAGTCTCGCAGTTTCACAAATCAGTTATTCTAGGTTCCAACCTAAAACAACCATTTCAAATAGTCAAACATCTTCGACCACAATGTAATTTTAGCCAACCAACCGCGCCACTAATATATACCTACCAATAGTACCTCATTGCAACCCTTCATCAGCCAAATGTACAATTCAGCCACAAACTTCTCCACCTCAATGTACGTTCCAACCATCCACCTCTCCATCCCCAATGTACGTCCCAACCATCCACCTCTCCATCCCCAATGTACGTCCCAACCATCCACCTCTCCATCCCCAATGTACGTCCCAACCATCCACCTCTCCATCCCCAATGTACGTCCCAACCATCCACCTCTCCATCCCCAATGTACGTCCCAACCATCCACCTCTCCATCCCCAATGTACGCTCCAAACATCCACATCTGCTTCCCCAATGTACGTTCCAATCATCAACCTCTTCACCCCAATATACGTTCCAAACATCCACGTCTCCACCCCAATGTACGTTCCAACCATCCACCTCTCCACCCCAATGTACGTTCCAACCATCCACCTCTCCACCCCAATGTACGTTCCAACCATCCACCTCTTTACCTCAATGTACGTTCCAGTCTTTGGAACTTTTATGTATCGAGCATATCAAAACTAAATATATGGCACATAAAGCTGTTTCGAAAGCCCTTTAAAATGTGCTAATCTCGAGTTTTTTATAATTTACCTGTTCCAATTTACGTTTTTACCGTATTTTTTGTTAACAGCAGTGTCAAATTGATGTTTATGCGATTTTAGGAAATGACATTCTCGCGTTTGTTAAATCATTGAGCTTTTTGTTGTGTACATATCTACTTGTGCCTGCTGAAAATAAATAGCTTTGAAGAAAAGAAGCAAATTTTCATTAACTTTTATCTTATATAACAATATACCGCACTCTTCCATTACAATAATTAGCAATTCATTTTATTGATTACAATGCACCTTTACCTAGAAAATTCGCACTTCTAATTATGCAATTAGCTTTAATAATTATTAGACGTCTCTTCGTTACGCAAAATATACCCGATATGAACTCTAGTTAATGTATTACAAACCTATTGTTACAAATGTTGACAAATTACTCTTGTTCTGGAGTGGAGCATTCTGCTCAGTATTTTATCAAATTCACTGGCATAGGACACGGAAGACATTGAGTGTAGTGGGGAGAATGTAGAGTCCAGAGAGATGAGACAGCACAGGAAAGAGCAGAATGGACAGGCGAGCTAGAGAAGAAGAGACATGTGATATGAGAAATGAGACGGGTTGGTGTGAGAGATGAGACGGGTTAGTGTGAGAGATGAGACGGGATTGATATAAGAGATGAGACATGGTTGATATGAGAGTTGAGACATGGATGATTTAAGAGATGAGACATGGTTGGTATGAGAGATGAGACATGGTTGATATGAGAGATGAGACATGGTTGATATGAGAGATGAGACATGGTTGATATGAGAGACGAGACATGGTTGATATGAGAGATGAGACGGGGTTGATATGAGAGATGAGACATGGTTGATATGAGAGATGAGACATGGTTGATATGAGAGATGAGAGATGAGACATGGTTGATATGAGAGATGAGACATGGTTGATATGAGAGATGAGAGATGAGACATGGTTGATATGAGAGATGAGACATGGTTGATATGAGAGATGAGACATGGTTGATATGAGAGATGAGACATGGTTGATATGAGAGATGAGACATGGTTGATATGAGAGTTGAGACATGGTTGATATGAGAGATGAGACATGGTTGATATGAGAGATGAGACATGGTTGATATGAGAGATGAGAGATGAGACATGGTTGATATGAGAGATGAGACATGGTTGATATGAGAGATGAGACATGGTTGATATGAGAGTTGAGACATGGTTGATATGAGAGTTGAGACATGGTTGATATGAGAGATGAGACATGGTTGATATGACAGATGAGACGTGGTTGATATAAGAGATGAGACATGGTTGATATGAGAGATGAGACATGGTTGATATGAGAGATGAGACATGGTTGATATGAGAGATGAGACGTGGTTGATATGAGAGATGAGACGGGGTTGGTATGAGAGATGAGACATGAGACGGGGTTGATAAGAGAGATGAGACATGGTTGATATGAGAGATGAGACATGGTTGATATGAGAGATGAGAGATGAGACATGGTTGATATGAGAGATGAGACATGGTTGATATGAGAGATGAGACATGGTTGATATGAGAGATGAGACATGGTTGATATGAGAGATGAGACGTGGTTGATATGAGAGATGAGACATGGTTGATATGAGAGTTGAGACATGGTTGATATGAGAGATGAGAGATGAGACATGGTGGATATGAGAGATGAGACATGGTTGATATGAGAGATGAGACATGGTTGATATGAGAGATGAGACATGGTTGATATGAGAGTTGAGACATGGTTGATATGAGAGATGAGACATGGTTGATATGAGAGATGAGACATGGTTGATATGAGAGATGAGAGATGAGACATGGTTGATATGAGAGATGAGACATGGTTGATATGAGAGATGAGACATGGTTGATATGAGAGTTGAGACATGGTTGATATGAGAGTTGAGACATGGTTGATATGAGAGATGAGACATGGTTGATATGACAGATGAGACGTGGTTGATATAAGAGATGAGACATGGTTGATATAAGAGATGAGACATGGTTGATATGAGAGATGAGACATGGTTGATATGAGAGATGAGACGTGGTTGATATGAGAGATGAGACGGGGTTGGTATGAGAGATGAGACATGAGACGGGGTTGATATGAGAGATGAGACATGGTTGATATGAGAGATGAGACATGGTTGGTATGAGAGATGAGACGGGGTTGGTATGAGAGATGAGACATGGTTGGTATGAGAGATGAGACATGGTTGATATGAGAGATGAGACATGGTTGATATGAGAGATGAGACGTGGTTGATATGAGAGATGAGACATGGTTGATATGAGAGATGAGACATGGTTGATATAAGAGATGAGACATGGTTGATATGAGAGATGAGACATGGTTGATATAAGAGATGAGACATGGTTGATATGAGAGATGAGACATGGTTGATATGAGAGATGAGACGTGGTTGATATAAGAGATGAGACATGGTTGATATGACAGATGAGACGTGGTTGATATAAGAGATGAGACATGGTTGATATAAGAGATGAGACATGGTTGATATAAGAGATGAGACATGGTTGATATAAGAGATGAGACATGGTTGATATGAGAGATGAGACATGGTTGATATGAGAGATGAGACGTGGTTGATATGAGAGATGAGACGTGGTTGATATGAGAGATGAGACATGGTTGATATGAGAGATGAGAGATGAGACATGGTTGATATGAGAGATGAGACATGGTTGATATAAGAGATGAGACATGGTTGATATGAGAGATGAGACATGGTTGATATGAGAGATGAGAGATGGTTGATATGAGAGATGAGACATGGTTGGTATGAGAGATGAGAGATGGTTGATATGAGAGATGAGACATGGTTGATATAAGAGATGAGACATGGTTGATATGAGAGATGAGACATGGTTGATATGAGAGATGAGACATGGTTGATATGAGAGATGAGACATGGTTGATATAAGAGATTAGACATGGTTGATATGAGAGATGAGACATGGTTGATATGAGAGATGAGACATGGTTGATATGAGAGATGAGACATGGTTGATATGAGAGATGAGACATGGTTGATATGAGAGATGAGACATGGTTGATATGAGAGATGAGACATGGTTGATATGAGAGATGAGACATGGTTGATATGAGAGATGAGACATGGTTGATATGAGAGATGAGACATGGTTGATATGAGAGATGAGACATGGTTGATATGAGAGATGAGACATGGTTGATATGAGAGATGAGACATGGTTGATATGAGAGATGAGACATGGTTGATATGAGAGATGAGACATGGTTGATATGAGAGATGAGACATGGTTGGTATGAGAGATGAGACGGGGTTGATATGAGAGATGAGACATGGTTGGTATGAGAGATGAGACGGGGTTGGTATGAGAGATGAGACATGGTTGGTATGAGAGATGAGACGGGGTTGGTATGAGAGATGAGACATGGTTGATATGAGAGATGAGACATGGTTGATATGAGAGATGAGACATGGTTGATTTGAGAGATGAGACATGGTTGATATGAGAGATGAGAGATGAGACATGGTTGATATGAGAGATGAGACATGGTTGATATGAGAGATGAGACATGGTTGATATGAGAGATGAGAGATGAGACATGGTTGATATGAGAGATGAGAGATGAGACATGGTTGATATGAGAGATGACACATGGTTGATTTGAGAGATGAGACATGGTTGATATGAGAGATGAGACATGGTTGATATGAGAGTTGAGACATGGTTGATATGAGAGATGAGACATGGTTGATATGAGAGATGAGACATGGTTGATTTGAGAGATGAGACATGGTTGATATGAGAGATGAGACATGGTTGATATGAGAGATGAGACATGGTTGATATGAGAGATGAGACATGGTTGATATGAGAGATGAGACATGGTTGATATGAGAGATGAGACGTGGTTGATATGAGAGATGGAGGCCATGGCTTGATATGAGAGATGAGACATGGTTGATATGAGAGATGAGACATGGTTGATATGAGAGATGAGACATGGTTGGTATGACAGATGAGACGTGGTTGATATGAGAGATGAGACGTGGTTGATTTGAGAGATGAGACATGGTTGATATGAGACATGGTTGATTTGAGAGATGAGACATGGTTGATATGAGAGATGAGACATGGTTGATATGAGAGATGAGACGTGGTTGATATGAGAGATGAGAGATGGTTGGTATGAGAGATGAGACGGGGTTGGTATGAGAGATGAGACGGGGTTGATATAAGAGATGAGACGGGGTTGGTATGAGAGATGAGACGTGGTTGATATGAGAGATGAGAGATGGTTGGTATGAGAGATGAGACATGGTTGATTTGAGAGATGAGACATGGTTGATATGAGAGATGAGACATGGTTGATATAAGAGATGAGACATGGTTGATATGAGAGATGAGACATGGTTGATATGAGAGATGAGACATGGTTGATATGAGAGATGAGACATGGTTGATATGAGAGATGAGACATGGTTGATATGAGAGATGAGACATGGTTGGTATGAGAGATGAGACATGGTTGATATGAGAGATGAGACATGGTTGATTTGAGAGATGAGACGGGGTTGATTTGAGAGATGAGACATGGTTGATATGAGAGATGAGACGGGGTTGATATGAGAGATGAGACATGGTTGGTATGAGAGATGAGACGGGGTTGGTATGAGAGATGAGACATGGTTGATATGAGAGATGAGACATGGTTGGTATGAGAGATGAGACGGGGTTGGTATGAGAGATGAGACATGGTTGATATGAGAGATGAGACATGGTTGATATGAGAGATGAGACATGGTTGGTATGAGAGATGAGACATGGTTGATATGAGAGATGAGACATGGTTGGTATGAGAGATGAGACGGGGTTGGTATGAGAGATGAGACATGGTTGATATGAGAGATGAGACATGGTTGATATGAGAGATGAGACATGGTTGGTATGAGAGATGAGACATGGTTGATATGAGAGATGAGACATGGTTGATATGAGAGATGAGACATGGTTGGTATGAGAGATGAGACATGGTTGATATGAGAGATGAGACATGGTTGGTATGAGAGATGAGACGGGGTTGGTATGAGAGATGAGACATGGTTGATATGAGAGATGAGACATGGTTGGTATGAGAGATGAGACGGGGTTGGTATGAGAGATGAGACATGGTTGATATGAGAGATGAGAGATGAGACATGGTTGATATGAGAGATGAGACATGGTTGATATGAGAGATGAGACATGGTTGATATGAGAGATGAGACATGGTTGATATGAGAGTTGAGACATGGTTGATATGAGAGATGAGACATGGTTGATATGAGAGATGAGACATGGTTGATATGAGAGATGAGACATGGTTGATATGAGAGATGAGACATGGTTGATATGAGAGATGAGACATGGTTGATATAAGAGTTGAGACATGGTTGATATGAGAGATGAGACATGGTTGATATAAGAGATGAGACATGGTTGGTATGAGAGATGAGACATGGTTGGTATGAGAGATGAGACGGGGTTGGTATGAGAGATGAGACATGGTTGGTATGAGAGATGAGACGGGGTTGGTATGAGAGATGAGACATGGTTGATTTGAGAGATGAGACATGGTTGATATGAGAGATGAGACATGGTTGGTATGAGAGATGAGACGGGGTTGGTATGAGAGATGAGACATGGTTGATATGAGAGATGAGACATGGTTGATATGAGAGATGAGACATGGTTGATATGAGAGATGAGACATGGTTGATATAAGAGATGAGACATGGTTGGTATGAGAGATGAGACATGGTTGGTATGAGAGATGAGACATGGTTGGTATGAGAGATGAGACGGGGTTGGTATGAGAGATGAGACATGGTTGGTATGAGAGATGAGACGGGGTTGGTATGAGAGATGAGACATGGTTGGTATGAGAGATGAGACGGGGTTGGTATGAGAGATGAGGCATGGAAAAGGGAGAGATAAAAAATAAGATGATGATGGGAATATAGATGAGACTGAGAAGAGATGATAAATGAGACGGGAGAGGGGAGGGACGAGACAGGAGAGGAGAGAGACGAGTAAAATCGAGTTGATCGATAAGACACCTGGTTTTAGATAATAAAAGCCGTTCACACGCTCGTAGTTGTCTATATAAATCGTTTACAATGGCAAAACGTTAAGGTTAGTTAAAGTTAAAACGTTGTATGCTGAACTTCTTTTAAAACCAGCGCAACTTTGACCCGTTTAGTAATTTTAGCAAATGTTAGCAGTTTTGGCACCGCAGTCGATGCTGGCTTTGGTTACAGGCCTGTTGTCATTATCTGTGTACGCGGCTTTGCAAGTTTGGTAAACACATTTAGTGTATTCGAAATTTAGCTTTTATCTTAAATGTTTGCGTATGGCTTGCATTCGACAAAAGCTGCAAAACTTATTTCACTGAAGTAATGGCATAGAATTGGACTAGATAATTCTGTCCATTGCAGATTAGGATGTGCATGAACGTTTGCAAATGCTGTTGACATGCTAGATATTTAAAGATTGACAAAGTAGTTAATTTAGTAGATCTGACAATGTGACAGGGTAGTTAATTTAGTAGATCTGACAATGTGACAGGGTAGTTAATTTAGTAGATCTCACAATGTGACAGGGCAGTTAATTTAGTAGATCTGACAATGTGATAGGATAGCCAATTTAGTGGATTTGACTATGTGACAGGATAGCCAATTTAGTGGATTTGACTATGTAACAGGATAGCCAATTTAGTAGATCTCACAATGTGACAGGGCAGTTAATTTAGTAGATCTCACAATGTGACAGGATAGCCAATTTAGTGGATTCGACTATGTGACAGGATAGCCAATTTAGTGGCTTGACTATGTGACAGGATAGCCAATTTAGTGGATTTGACTATGTGACAGGATAGCCAATTTAGTGGATTTGACTATGTGACAGGGCAGTTAATTTAGTAGAAATCACAATGTGACGGGCAGTTAATTTAGTAGATCTGACAATGTGACAGGGTAGTTAATTTAGTAGATCTCACAATGTGACAGGGCAGTTAATTTAGTAGATCTGACAATGTGACAGGGTAGTTAATTTAGTAGATCTCACAATGTGACAGTGCAGTTAATTTAGTAGATCTCACAATGTGACAGTGCAGTTAATTTAGTAGATCTGACAATGTGACAGGATAGCCAATTTAGTGGATTCGACTATGTGACAGGATAGCCAATTTAGTGGATTTGACTATGTGACAGGATAGCCAATTTAGTGGATTTGACTATGTAACAGGGTTGTTAATTTAGTAGATCTCACAATGTGACAGGGTAGTTAATTTAGTAGATCTCACAATGTGACGGGGCAGTTAATTTTGTAGAAATCACAGTGTGACAGGGCAGTTAATTTAGTAGATCTGACAATGTGACAGGGTAGTTAATTTAGTAGATATCACAATGTGACAGGGCAGTTAATTTAGTAGATCTGACAATGTGACAGGGCAGTTAATTTAGTAGATATCACAATGTGACAGGGCAGTTAATTTAGTAGGTCTCACAATGTGACAGGGTAGTTAATTTAGTAGATCTGACAATGTGACAGGGCAGTTAATTTAGTAGATCTGACAATGTGACAGGGCAGTTAATTTTGTAGAAATCACAATGTGACAGGGCAGTTAATTTAGTAGATCTGACAATGTGACAGGGTAGTTAATTTAGTTTTATTAAATTAAATTTAATTTTTAATTTAGTAATTTAGTTACTTGTCACATCTGATAAGGTGACAGGGTAGCCAATGAGGTAGATCTGATAACGTGACAAGGTAGCCAATGAGGTAGATCTGATAATGTGACAAGGTAGCCAATGAGGTAGATCTGATAATGTGACAGGGTAGCCAATGAGGTAGATCTGATAATGTGACAGGGTAGCCAATGAGGTAGATCTGATAATGTGACAGGGTAGCCAATGAGGTAGATCTGATAATGTGACAGGGTAGCCAATGAGGTAGATCTGATAATGTGACAGGGTAGCCAATGAGGTAGATCTGATAATGTGACAGGGTAGCCAATGAGGTAGATCTGATAATGTGACAGGGTAGCCAATGAGGTAGATCTGATAATGTGACAGGGTAGCCAATGAGGTAGATCTGATAATGTGACAGGGTAGCCAATGAGGTAGATCTGATAATGTGACAGGGTAGCCAATGAGGTAGATCTGATAATGTGACAGGGTAGCCAATGAGGTAGATCTGATAATGTGACAGGGTAGCCAATGAGGTAGATTTTATAGTTGACAGGGCAGCCAAATTAATAGATTATATTATTTGTGAACTGTCCAATCAGAATATTCATTAATTCGTCACCTATGATCAAGGATACGGTAATAAACGTGATTGCTCAAGCCCACAATTTTCTGCTATTTTATTGTCCTTTTAAAAATAAGATTCCGTGCATTGCTCCTTACATAGTCACCAAGTTATTCTTTTTGCCTTTTGCCTTGGATATCTGTTGCTGTCTTTTTTGTTGTCTAATGTTGCCATGGAGACCAAAGCAGAAATGTAAAAATCTATAATCTTATCATGTTTCATTTGACATGGAAATCATTGAAAAACCAATGTTTTTTGGGTAGTGGCGAAAAAATTAATTTAACAACGTCAACCGAAGGGGCAGTTAATCGGCACATTCTTTGGTCATGGCTGAAAATATGCTAAACTATCTTATCAACGCGGCGGCAATGGATAAAATAGACTCAAAAAATTCAGTGGGCATTAGTTTGAAGTCAAAGAGAAAATTCTACTGTTAAAGTTCATTAGATTGTCAGTCTTGCCGTCAACATGGCGAGGATTCTGCTGGCAGCTGTACTTCTATCCTGCAGCCTTCTAACTACAGCCAGGGACATTGTTCTGGACAATAATGGCAGATACAATGACATCCTGGTGTCGATCTCCGAGAACATCCCCGAGGACTGGAGTCTGGTACAGAAGATAAAGGTGAGACAGCGGCAATAGCTTCTTTAGAATAAGATAATGAAGAGGATGAAGGGTTGAGATAGAGAATGAAGGGTTGAGATAGAGAATGAAGGGTTAAGATTGATACTGAAGGGTTGAGATAGAGAATGAAGGGTTAAGATTGATACTGAAGGGTTGAGATTGATACTGAAGGGTTGAGATAGAGAATAAAGGGTTAAGATTGATACTGAAGGGTTGAGATAGAGAATGAAGGGTTGAGGTAGAGAATGAAGGGTTGAGATAGAGAATGAAGGGTTGAGATAGAGAATGAAGGTTTGAGATAGAGAATGAAGGGTTGAGATAGAGAATGAAGGGTCGAGATAGAGAATGAAGGGTTGAGATAGAGAATGAAGGGTTGAGATAGAGAATGAAGGGTTGAGATAGAGAATGAAGGGTTGAGATTGATACTGAGGGGTCAGATCAGTCACTCAAACGAAAATCGTGAAGTGTCTGAGCATGAACTCAACATTGAATCGTGTTTCCAACCGGGGCTTGCAGGACAGCTTCCAGGAGGCCTCGCAACGACTGGCCGTGGCCAGCCGGATCAACGGCTCCAGGTCGTTCGCCTTCGGGCACGTCTACATCCTGGTTCCACGCTCATGGAGCAATGCATCCGTGGACTCGACGGCCACCTATCACTCGGAGGATGTGGCCCATTTTCGAGTTGACCAGCGGGGGAACAAGATTCCCAACACTGTGCAGCCGGGCGACTGCGGTCAGCCAGGACTGTACGTCAACTTGCACCGGGATCACCTGAGGGACACCAGCCCTGCCGATTGTAAGTTTTAGAGCTGATGCTGGTACTCAGATTACAGCTGGGTAAACTAAAGCACTAGAAAACCAGTGTGTCCTGCGAAAGGCAGGTATTTATCCTTCTGAGGAAGAATAGATAGAGAAAGGATAGATAGATAGAGAAAGGATAAATAGAGGAAGGATAGATAGATAGAGAAAGGATAAATAGAGGAAGGATAGATAGAGGAAGGATAGATAGAGGAAGGATAGATAGATAGAGAAAGGATAAATAGAGGAAGGATAGATTGAGGAAGGATAGATAGAGGAAGGATAGATAGAGGAAGGATAGATAGAGGAAGGATAGATAGAGGAAGGATAGATAGATAGAGAAAGGATAAATAGAGGAAGGATAGATAGAGAAAGGATAGATAGAGGAAGGATAGATTGAGGAAGGATAGATAGAGGAAGGATAGATAGATAGAGAAAGGATAAATAGAGGAAGGATAGATAGAGGAAGGATAGATAGAGGAAGGATAGATAGATAGAGAAAGGATAAATAGAGGAAGGATAGATAGATAGAGGAAGGATAAATAGAGGAAGGATAGATTGAGGAAGGATAGATAGAGGAAGGATAGATAGAGGAAGGATAGATAGAGGAAGGATAGATAGAGGAAGGATAGATAGTGGAAGGATAGATGAATGATAGATAGAGAAATGATAGATAGAGGAAGGATAGATAGAGGAAGGATAGATAGTGGAAGGATAGATAGAGAATGAAAGATAGAGTAAGGATAGATAGAGAAATGATAGATAGAGAAAGGATATATAGAGGAAGGATAGATAGAGGCAAAACATAGGATTTTACTAGTACGAGTACATTGTTTTTCAACACCATTAGTTCTATCTTTAATTAAAAGTCGTTCAGTCGTAGAGTTAGCCACTGACGCACACTAACTTCACCCAACCGCAGTGGGCAAGCAGCTGTTGCACGAGTTTGCCCACCTCCGTTGGGGCGTATTCAACGAGTACAACGGCGAATCGGGTCCGCACGCGTATCTCCAGGGCGGCCGCATCAGTCCAGTCAGGTGTTCGGCCAGCATCGCGGGAAAATTCGGCCACAAGGACACCGGCTTGCCGTGCAAGGTTGACCGCGCCACCCTGGAACTGGAGCCCGACTGCCGCTACATTCTAGAAGACCAGGGCCAAACAGCGACTGGTTCGCTGATGTACACCACCTACTTGACCTCCGTGCGCCAGTTCTGCCAAGCACCATCTGGTAATGCTTGGTCTAGTTTTTATATGAACTAACTATATTAGCGCCAAAGTTTTCAAGGAACTTCTGAGAATTTAGATTTCTAAGAAAGACATCTAAGAGATCTATCTAAGAGAAGACAAGAGAAGAGAAGACAAGAGAGGAGAAAAGAAGAGAAGAGAAGACAAGAGAGGAGAAAAGAAGAGAAGAGAAGAGAAGACAAGAGAAGAGTAGACAAGAGAAGAGAAGACAAGAGAAGAGAAGACAAGAGAGGAGAAAAGAAGAGAAGAGAAGACAAGAGAGGAGAAAAGAAGAGAAGAGAAGAGAAGACAAGAGAAGAGTAGACAAGAGAATAGAAGACGAGAGAAGAGAAGAGAAGAGAAGAGAAGAGAAGAGAAGACAAGAGAAGAGAAGACAAGAGAAGAGAATAGAAGACGAGAGAAGAGAAGAGAAGAGAAGAGAATAGAAGGGCAGAGAATAGACACAAGAAGCAGGTTTCACAGACAAACGGAACATTTAAACGCGCAGGCAACCTGGACCTGGACCACAATGTCGCTGCTCCGAACCCGCACAACCGCCGCTGTGGCGGTCGCAGCGTGCAGTCAGTGATGCTCGACCATGCCGACTACAGGCGAACTATCAACAGCACGGAGACGGACACCACTGTCAGGTTCACTGTGGTGCAGCGGGCGGAGTCCAGGCGGCTGGTCATTGTCATGGATGTGTCTGGCAGCATGCAGGTGAGATCTGCTCTGCACCTGTGCCACTCACTTCCTCTCACTCTATCCATCCTCTATTCCTCTCCCTTGCCATCTCTCTATTCCTCTCTAACTATCCAACTCTCTATTCCTCTATTCCTCTCACTATGTTACTCTCATTCTATTCCTCTCACTCTATTTCTATCACTCTATTCCTCTCACTCTATTCCTCTCACTCTATTACTCTCACTCTATTCCTCTCACTCTATTCCTCTCACTCTATTCCTCTCACTCTATTCCTCTCACTCTATCCATGTGTCTATTCCTCTCTATTCATCTATGTAGATTATCCCCTCTTGTTCCTCTGTCCTCATTTTAAATTTCTGCTTCCCAATTGACAAAACGTCAATCTGTCAGGGCCAGCCCATCGCCAAGATGAAGATCGCGGTGCGCAGTCTTCTTCTTGGCCTGCTGGAGGACGGCATCAGGTGCGCCATGACGAAATTCAGCTCCACGCCGAGCACTGTGAAGAGCCTCAACGCGTTGAGCTCCGCGGCAATCAGGCAGGACTATTGGAAGGCCGTCACCCAGCTCAGCGCTGGCGGTTCCACAGCCATCGGTGATGCGCTGGCTCATGCCATGGAGGTGAGTTGGGATGCAATTATAATCCATTTGGCATCACTGATTATGGGTTACATTTTTGGGGATAAATGAGATTCAAGGATTAATTTGGGATCTACAGGATAGGTTTAACAGTAGGACTACCAAGCCATTTTGCCGACCGTTTTTATACCAAGGGGGATTTCTCCCACACCAGGAAATTTTTTTGGCAGCGCCCGAACGCTAACAGCGTTGGGTGGTGACTGATTGGTTGACAGACTGGTCGATGGTGTCCGGTGGTTGAGCTGCGCCTAATATTTTGGCTTGATCAGTGAAATTCGCGTCAGGGTGTCCATAGTGGCCTAGTTCCACCTGTTGTAGCCCTTGAAGGTCCAGCAGTCCGTCTAGATAAAGGTAGCTGAGCACCGAAGATGGAGATGATGCAGGCACATTCGGGTGACATGCTGATCAATTTTGAAGGCCTGGCAAGGCCGCACTGAGGCGCAGTGCAAATTCGTGTATAGGGGTGTATGAAATACACTAGCGCTTATGGGAAAAATCTGACCTTCGGCCAGAACCATTGAATATCTCGACGGTCTGAAGAGCTGGCGACTAGATTATAGTTTCAGAAGATGCGCAAAAAAGTTGGCCCGTGTTCTTGAGTTTCGTGTGCTTGCGTTGCTCCGTTCGGGTGCAGCAAAAAAATTGTCAGGGGGAAAAATCCCCCTCTTGGTAGTTCTTCTGTTAATTAGAATTTTGTAGGATGAATTAAATTAGGAATCTGTAAAGTGATTTAAACTAGAAGTCTTTAGAAAAGTATAAATTGGTGATATGTAGAATTAAAAAACGATGGGATTTTTTTTGAATAAGATAATTTAAGAATCAGTGGATTCCTAAAGGTATCTTCTTATCTGTCCGCAGATTCTCGGAGCCAACATGAACAGGCCAAGCAAGCAGGACACCGGATACATTGTGCTGCTCACAGACGGCGCGGAAAACGTCAAGAATCGGTACAGCCTGGCACAGGCTACCGCGATCGCCGCCCGGACCTCCATCGTGGTGGACACGGTGGCATTCGGCAGTTCGGCGGACAAACAGCTCGCGGATTTGTCGGCGCAGACTGGCGGCAAAGCCTACTTCGCCAGATTCAACAGCCCGGCCAATGACCTCATGGAGGCAATGTCTGACCTTGTTAGAGACCGCGTGTCCACCTCACAGAAACCCATTGATGTGAGTGGGGCCCGACCTGCGGAGTCACTCCGAGAGTGTGACCATCTAAGTGATCTTTTAGTGTGACCGTCGGAGTGATCTTTTAGAGTGACCATCGGAGTGATATTTTGGAGTGACCATCGGAGTGAAATTTTTGAGTGACCATCGGAGTGATATTTTAGAGTGACCTTGGGAGTGTCTTTCGATTGACTATGGACTGATATTTTAGAGTGACCATCGGAGGGATTTTTAGAGTTACTATGGGAGTGATCTTTGGAGTGACCATCGGAGTCATATTTTAGAGTGACCTTGGGAGTGATATTTTAGAGTGACCTTGGGAGTGTCTTTCGATTGACTATGGGAGTGATCTTTTAGAGTGACCAGGGTGGGATATTTTGTGTCCGTTTAGTAAACTTGATGGCTAGCGGCTTGAAAACAGGCTTTCCAACCCTGACTGGCTGCAGGTGTTCTCGATGCCAGTACCGACCACCTTCACCGAGAAGGTGCATCTCGATGCTTCAATCAGCAACGGCGCGCAGTTCACTCTGAGCTCGCCGGCTGTGGCCGACATCCGCAGCGCCGACCTGCGAGTGATCTCGCCAAGCGGCGTTGTGTACTCCAGCCTCAACAGCTCCAACTACCTGCGAGACGATACTAACGGAGTCATTAACATTGGCACTGACGGCAAAGTGGAGGTAGAAATATGTGCAACTTGAGTAGCAATGCGAGGATATCTACTGGAAATCAGTAGGATCTGAGGAATTGGGGATCAGTGGGATCTGTGGCCATAGGGGATCAGTAGGAGTTATGGGATGAGGATCAGTGGGAGCTAAGAGATGGGGATCAGTAGTAGCTATGGGATGGGGATCAATAGTAGCTATGGGATGGGGATCAGTAGGATCTATGGCATTGGGGATCAGTTCTACAAACAATAAATTCCCTGAATTCTAGTCCGGTGACTGGACAGTCCAGGGTGTCCGCAATACTCTGCTGCTGAGGAGCCAGGAGCCGGCCAACAACCGCCTGTCGCTTGTCGTCACCTCTCGTCCGTCCGACTTGGCGCCGATCATCCTGGACGGTGTGGTCAGCCCGGCAAAGCTGGTACTGAACGCTAACAGCAGGGTATCAGTCTTTGCCACTCTGAGCCAAGGCTCCCAGCTGCTGACCGGGGGCAATGTCACCGCCACTGTCGAGTCTGACGCCGGAGTTCATGCTCAGCTGCACCTGCATGACGATGGAACTGGTGCGAACATCGACTGGATCGGCTGATTGATGTGATCAGTTGATTGATTTAAACAGTTGATTGATTTGATCAGTTGATTGGTTTGATTAGTTGATTGATTTGATCAGTTGATTGATTTGATCAGTTGATTGATTTGATCAGGTGATTGATTTTATCAGTTGATTAATTTTATCAGATGATTGATTTTATCAGTTGATTGATTTTATCAGTTGATTGATTTTATCCGTTGATTTTGATTTGGTGAGGTTGATTGATTTGATCAGTTGATTGATTTTATCAGTTGATTGGTTTTATCAGTTGATTGATTTGATCAGTTGATTGATTTGGTAAGGTTGATTGATTTTATCAGTTGATTGATTTGATCAGTTGATTGATTTGGTAAGGTTGATTGATTTGATCAGTTGATTGATTTGGTCATTGATTGATTTGGTCATTGATTGATGTGACTTTAATTTTTGAATGCCGCAGGCGCTGACGCAGTCAAAGGCGATGGCGTCTACAGCAGCTACGTGCCCACAACCGTCAACCTGGTGCGCGAGTACAATGTCCGCCTGGCCTCCAGCCAGCCAGTCAGCCGAGTTTCAACAGCCGGCAAGTTCGAGGTGACCGCCGTTGATCAGTCAAGTCTGGCCAAAACGCCGCCAGCGAAAATTGGCGACCTGCGGGCCAGGATTAGTTTGAGCGGCGCTGCGGCCGACGTTCGGCTGGACTTCACTGCCGTTGGAGCCAGAAGAATGGAAGGATCTGGTGAGTCTACAACTCAAGGGATGAATTTGAGATTCAGTCCTCAGATATTCGGACCTCAGATATTCGGTCCTTAGATATTCGGTCCTCAGATATTTAGTCCTCAGAGATTTGGTCCTCAGATATTCGGTCCTCAGATATTCGGTCCTCAGATATTCGGTCCTCAGATATTCGGTCCTCAGATATTCGGTCCTCAGATATTCGGTCCTCAGATATTTAGTCCTCAGATATTCGGTCCTCAGATATTCGGTCCTCAGATATTTAGTCCTCAGAGATTTGGTCCTCAGATATTCGGTCCTCAGATATTCGGTCCTCAGATATTCGGTCCTCAGATATTCGGTCCTCAGATATTCGGTCCTCAGATATTCGGTCCTCAGATATTCGGTCCTCAGATATTCGGTCCTCAGATATTCGGTCCTCAGATATTCGGTCCTCAGATATTCGGTCCTCAGATATTCGGTCCTCATGTAGCCTCATCAACCTCAACCCAGCCTCCCAGTACATCCTGTGGCTGTGCTCCAATCCGGCCGACCTAACTTCCGGCAGTCCGCCGAGCAGTTCGAACACCAACTGCGAGGAGAGGCTGCTGCCGAACGCGTCGGATCCGTCGCTGGTTGTTGCCGGCACGCCGCTAAGCTATGCTGTGCCGCCGAATGCTCTGGTGGGCCGCAACGGCACCGTCTACCTGGCGGTGGCCGCTCAGAACTCCAACTTGGTGCTGGGCCAGCTGTCCAACGTAGTCTCTGTGCAGACCAGCCTGCCGGACAATCTGGACGAAGTTGAACGCGTCGGCGAAGGCGGCGGCGGCGGCGGCGGCGGCATTTCAACTATCGCCATCGTGCTGATCGCAGTCGGTGCCGGCCTCGCCGTGGCTTTGATCATTGGCATCGGCATCTTCCTCATCGTCAAGAAGAACAATAAAGCTGGACTCAGCGTCTAAGCATACTTATTGGGGGGGGCCAGAAATTTCACTGAAACTGAAAGTCATTAGGATATGGAGACTAGAATACAAACTATAACTAAGCACGTTTTAAAGCCTTTTTACTAAATTATTTTAAACTCTTATATGTACATTTAAGCTCCTTGAATGTACATCAGCTTTGCGGAATTCTAGGCTCTTAAATGTACATCCGCTATCCGGAAATCTAAGCTCCTTAAATGTACGGATGTACATTAAATTAAGGAGCTATCCGGAAATCTAAGCTCCTTAAATGTACATCAGCTATCCGGAAATCTAAGCTCCTTAAATGTACATCCGCTATCCGGAAATCTAAGCTCCTTAAATGTACATCCGCTATCCGGAAATCTAAGCTCCTTAAATGTACATCAGCTATCCGGAAATCTAAGCTCCTTAAATGTACATCCGCTACCGGAAATCTAAGCTCCTTAAATGTACATCAGCTATCCGGAAATCTAAGCTCCTTAAATGTACATCAGCTATCCGGAAATCTAAGCTCCTTAAATGTACATCCGCTATCCGGAAATCTAAGCTCCTAAATGTACATCCGCTATCCGGAAATCTAAGCTCCTTAAATGTACATCAGCTATCCGGAAATCTAAGCTCCTTAAATGTACATCCGCTATCCGGAAATCTAAGCTCCTTAAATGTACATCAGCTATCCGGAATGTTAAGCTCTTTAGTGTAAAATTACGAACTCAATTTAACTTTCACGTCATTTTTTACAATCGATTGATTCCATTTTTAGGATATTTCTGATTCTGGATTAAGAAATTTCTGGAATGTACGAGTGAAAGATATCGAGTTACGAGCTAATTTTTTGTATCTAAGAGTATTTCAGATCATTTCAGCTTGCAGTATAACTATTGGTCAGCTCGTACGAGTAGTATCTTGTGGGTGCACATAATTTTTTACTTTTTAAGCAATCTAAATTTAGTTCACTCTATCATTGATTGATGGTAGAATTCAGAGCTCAGATTTAGTTCACTCTATCATTGATGGTGGAATTCAGAGCTCAGATTTAGTTCACTCTATCATTGATGGTAGAATTCGGAGCTCAGATTTGGTTCACTCTATCATTGATGGTGGAATTCAGAGCTCAGATTTAGTTCACTCTATCATTGATGGTGGAATTCAGAGCTCAGATTTAGTTCACTCTATCATTGATGGTGGAATTCAGAGCTCAGATTTAGTTCACTCTATCATTGATGGTAGAATTCGGAGCTCAGATTTGGTTCACTCTATCATTGATGGTGGAATTCAGAGCTCAGATTTAGTTCACTCTATCATTGATGGTAGAATTCAGAGCTCAGATTTAGTTCACTCTATCATTGATGGTGGAATTCAGAGCTCAGATTTGGTTCACTCTATCATTGATGGTGGAATTCAGAGTTCAGATTTAGTTCACTCTATCATTGATTGATGGTAGAATTCAGAGCTCAGATTTAGTTCACTCTATCATTGATGGTGGAATTCAGAGCTCAGATTTAGTTCACTCTATCATTGATGGTAGAATTCGGAGCTCAGATTTAGTTCACTCTATCATTGATTGATGGTAGAATTCAGAGCTCAGATTTAGTTCACTCTATCATTGATGGTAGAATTCAGAGCTCAGATTTAGTTCACTCTATCATTGATGGTGGAATTCAGAGCTCAGATTTAGTTCACTCTATCATTGATGGTGGAATTCAGAGCTCAGATTTAGTTCACTCTATCATTGATGGTAGAATTCGGAGCTCAGATTTGGTTCACTCTATCATTGATGGTGGAATTCAGAGCTCAGATTTAGTTCACTCTATCATTGATGGTGGAATTCAGAGCTCAGATTTAGTTCACTCTATCATTGATGGTGGAATTCAGAGCTCAGATTTAGTTCACTCTATCATTGATGGTAGAATTCGGAGCTCAGATTTGGTTCACTCTATCATTGATGGTGGAATTCAGAGCTCAGATTTAGTTCACTCTATCATTGATGGTAGAATTCAGAGCTCAGATTTAGTTCACTCTATCATTGATTGATGGTGGAATTCAGAGCTCAGATTTAGTTCACTCTATCATTGATTGATGGTAGAATTCAGAGCTCAGATTTAGTTCACTCTATCATTGATTGATGGTAGAATTCAGAGCTCAGATTTGGTTCACTCTATCATTGATGGTAGAATTCAGAGCTCAGATTTAGTTCACTCTATCATTGATGGTGGAATTCAGAGCTCAGATTTAGTTCACTCTATCATTGATGGTGGAATTCAGAGCTCAGATTTGGTTCACTCTATCATTGATGGTGGAATTCAGAGCTCAGATTTAGTTCACTCTATCATTGATGGTGGAATTCAGAGCTCAGATTTAATTCACTCTATCATTGATGGTAGAATTCAGAGCTCAGATTTGGTTCACTCTATCATTGATTGATGGTAGAATTCAGAGCTCAGATTTAGTTCACTCTATCATTGATTGATGGTAGAATTCGGAGCTCAGATTTAGTTCACTCTATCATTGATTGATGGTAGAATTCAGAGCTCAGATTTGGTTCACTCTATCATTGATGGTGGAATTCAGAGCTCAGATTTAGTTCACTCTATCATTGATGGTAGAATTCAGAGCTCAGATTTGGTTCACTCTGTCATTGATGGTAGAATTCGGAGCTCAGATTTAGTTCACTCTATCATTGATTGATGGTAGAATTCAGAGCTCAGATTTAGTTCACTCTATCATTGATGGTAGAATTCAGAGCTCAGATTTGGTTCACTCTATCATTGATGGTGGAATTCAGAGCTCAGATTTAGTTCACTCTATCATTGATGGTGGAATTCAGAGCTCAGATTTAGTTCACTCTATCATTGATGGTGGAATTCAGAGCTCAGATTTAGTTCACTCTATCATTGATGGTGGAATTCAGAGCTCAGATTTAGTTCACTCTATTATTGATGGTGGAATTCAGAGCTCAGATTTAGTTCACTCTATCATTGATGGTAGAATTCAGAGCTCAGATTTAGTTCACTCTATCATTGATGGTAGAATTCAGAGCTCAGATTTAGTTCACTCTATCATTGATGGTGGAATTCAGAGCTCAGATTTAGTTCACTCTATCATTGATGGTGGAATTCAGAGCTCAGATTTGGTTCACTCTATCATTGATGGTGGAATTCAGAGCTCAGATTTAGTTCACTCTATCATTGATGGTGGAATTCAGAGCTCAGATTTAGTTCACTCTATCATTGATTGATGGTAGAATTCAGAGCTCAGATTTGGTTCACTCTATCATTGATTGATGGTAGAATTCAGAGCTCAGATTTGGTTCACTCTATCATTGATGGTGGAATTCAGAGCTCAGATTTGGTTCACTCTATCATTGATGGTGGAATTCAGAGCTCAGATTTGGTTCACTCTATCATTGATTGATGGTAGAATTCAGAGCTCAGATTTGGTTTACTCTATCATTGATGGTGGAATTCAGAGCTCAGATTTAGTTCACTCTATCATTGATGGTAGAATTCAGAGCTCAGATTTGGTTCACTCTATCATTGATGGTGGAATTCAGAGCTCAGATTTGGTTCACTCTATCATTGATGGTGGAATTCAGAGCTCAGATTTGGTTCACTCTATCAGTGATGGTGGAATTCAGAGCTCAGATTTAGTTCACTCTATCATTGATGGTGGAATTCAGAGCTCAGATTTGGTTCACTCTATCAGTGATGGTGGAATTCAGAGCTCAGATTTAGTTCACTCTATCATTGATGGTGGAATTCAGAGCTCAGATTTAGTTCACTCTATCATTGATTGATGGTAGAATTCAGAGCTCAGATTTGGTTCACTCTATCATTGATGGTGGAATTCAGAGCTCAGATTTGGTTCACTCTATCATTGATGGTGGAATTCAGAGCTCAGATTTGGTTCACTCTATCATTGATGGTGGAATTCAGAGCTCAGATTTGGTTCACTCTATCATTGATTGATGGTAGAATTCAGAGCTCAGATTTAGTTCACTGTGTGAATTTGGCAGGCAGAAATGTTAAACTCCAAAAGTTGTAAATATTCAAAAGCTTCAGTGAATCATAAACAGCGTATTTATTCATTCCTCCAGCTACATAAAAACAAGCCACAATTTATAAGCGAGCAAGTATAGCAATGCTTAGTGCAAAACGATATTGAAGTGTAGAAACAAAGACGATAAGAAAGTTGATTTTGATAATTATTTATCCCAAAACCAACAATAATTTAGGCAGAAAAGTTAGATACAGATTACACAAGCGAGGTCTGGAATAAAAAAACTGTATTTTAAATAGGTTCTAACAGACAATTTCGACATGATTATTGGCATGGTTGATTTCTAAACGGGAGATCTAGTTGAATGTAAAACAGATTTTTATGGTATTCACAATTTTCCAGCTCATATTCTTGAAACTCCCTCGCAACCGACTGACGAGGAAGCAATTCTCTGGGACAGGTGCGACTCAAAGTGCATCGACTGGCTAGCCACTTCGCTCAGACTGGGCTGCTGAAAGGTCCGGGGTTCGCTCGCCAAAATGATGCCGGCGCCAGAGGGACTACCCTCCTGTTTGATCAGCAACTTGGCCGAACCACCACCGCAGCCGCCGCTTCGTCCGTCTTCTAAGCCGACCTCCGGGATCCACAATTTGGCGCACATTGTGCCAGGCGGATGCTGGTCAGAATTGTTGCCATGGTAACCATATCTGGCGTCCTCGTACCAGCCGAGGCTGTGCGCAGTGAATGGGCCAAAGGGTCCGGGTGCGCCCTCACCGCCGCTGCCGCCGCCACCGGCGCCGCCCCCTGAGCGCGCGCCGTTCATTCCGTTATAGTTGGAGTCGAAAGTCGCTGCGAATGGAAAATAAAATTTTTGTTTTTTTTTAATGAGAAATTCATGTTCCGTTACCATTGTTACTTCCCAGTAGAGTGGCGGGAGAATAGGTAGAGCGACAGCTGAGAGAGGCAGAGTGACAGCTGAGAGAGGCAGAGTGACAGCTGAGAGAGGCAGAGTGACAGGTGAGAGAGGCAGAGTGGACAGGTGAGAGAGGCAGAGTGACAGGTGAGAGAGGCAGAGTGGACAGGTGAGAGAGGCAGAGTGGACAGGTGAGAGAGGCAGAGTGACAGGTGAGAGAGGCAGAGTGGACAGGTGAGAGAGGCAGAGTGGCAGGTGAGAGAGGCAGAGAGACAGTTATGAAAGGTAGAGTGACAGGTGAGAGAGGCAGAGTGGACAGGTGAGAAGGGCAGAGTGACAGGTGAGAGAGGCAGAGTGACAGGTGAGAGAGGCAGAGAGACAGTTAAGAAAGGTAGAGTGACAGCTGAGAGAGGCAGAGTGACAGGTGAGAGAGGCAGAGTGACAGGTGAGAGGGGCAGAGTGACAGGTGAGAGAGGCAGAGTGACAGGTGAGAGAGGCAGAGTGACAGGTGAGAGAGGCAGAGTGACAGGTGAGAGAGGCAGAGAGACAGTTATGAAAGGTAGAGTGACAGGTGAGAGAGGCAGAGTGACAGGTGAGAGAGGCAGAGTGACAGGTGAGAGAGGCAGAGTGACAGGTGAGAGAGGCAGAGAGACAGTTAAGAAAGGTAGAGTGACAGGTGAGAGAGGCAGAGTGGACAGGTGAGAGAGGCAGAGTGACAGGAGAGAGGGGCAGAGTGACAGCTGAGAGAGGCAGAGTGAGAGTTGAGATAAGGAATGAGATGAGGAATCAAATTTTCTCCTTAGATCAGATTTGTGACCTATATGATTAATAGTCAGCTAACAAGAAGTCAATTGCTACCGTGCTTGTCGCTCATTGATAAAAAAAATCGCCACCTTTTTTAATAGAATAAGTTCTTGACTGATCGAAAAACTTCGTAGCAACTAACTAGATATTTCTCACGGCTGATCATGAACCAGGGAATAAAATTCCTCCATTTGAAGGCGGCAAGCCAGAGCTCAGAGCTCATACTCGTATCTACGACTCTTTAACCCACCCCTCCCCTAAAGTTTGACATTCCCCCCATGGTAACTCGAGTCTAGATGGCTCAAGTTACCAACCCAACTCGGACAAAGACCGCTTTTGGCCCAACCAACCCACACATAGTCAAGTCGCAGCGAAAAAATTGAATTGAGCTGGGCGGAATTCAACGGACTAAGGCCGCGGCCAATATCCCAATGTATTTGGAGCCCCGTTTGGAAAAAGGTCCAGAAGGTCACGACTTGCGCGACATTAAGTAGCTCTTCAATCTATTCTCGAGTGTGTCTCCACGGGTAGAGGGGTTAGGGAGTAGAGAGTCGCTCTCTGAAAACTGTCGCTTGAGTTTAAAAAGCCAAAGTCGTCTAATATGGGGATCATGCGATAAACTTTGTAATCCCAAGAAATTTATTATTGAAAAATTTTCAAACGAACCCATTTTGTCTTCTATCCTCGTAAATGACAATTTTTTCGTCATCAATAAAACCTGTCAGTTCTGTTCAACCATGCGCAACAATGGAGAGAATAGAAATATTTGTTGAATTTCTTTTCTCTTATCCTAAACCAGGGTTTAGGGAACTGGCTGACTTGCAATTGTCTTTGAATTCTGCTGCAATACAATGAGGCAAAGGTTGGATTAACTCCCTAAGCCTCTTTTCATCAAGTTGTCGCTCATCGGGGATGAAAAAACCAGTAGAGAAATGCTTGAAATGTACAAAAGCTTCATTGGGACAAGCCGTGAACCCCCGCAGTCGCTAACCCAGCATGGGATCCCGCTATATGTTGGACTCCCCCAACTCAAGATCCCAGTTTTCATCATTTTTTCACCTGCAGAACAGTTTCTCCAATATAAAAGAAGAACAAGATTTGCAGGCAAAGCAACAGTATAATGAGGCCAAAATTTCATAACTCATAACTTAAATAAGAAGCCGAGGGCTGTTGGGAATCCCTTTGTCTTGCCTGTGAGCAAAGGGATAATATGCTATTTGTTGGAAGTGGGCCTGAAGTGCTGTATCAGATATCCTGGGAATTGATGGGCTAGGATAAGATCCTATTCTTCCAATAAAACTGTGGATCCAACACAAGTTCGCTTTTGAGTTTTGCGCCACTTTGTTGCACTCAGAAAGCATGGGAACTGTCTCAGCTGCTGTTCTCGTGAATTTATTTCCCAATCCTATATCTCTACAACTTATAGGATAGGACTTAATTCCTCAGCGAAAACAGCAGTCAGCAACAGCAGCAGCAGCTGCAGCATCTCTATATTCCTGTGAGTGAGAAGTCTTTAATGAAATTGATAGGGTTAGAAGGATAGATTGAGAAGTATAGAACGAGAAGGGTAGAGTGAGAAGGATAGAATGAGAAGGATAGAAGGAGAAGTATAGAATGAGAAGGATAGAATGAGAAGGGTAGAATGAGAAGGATAGAATGAGAAGGATAGAATGAGAAGGGTAGAATGAGAAGGATAGAATGAGAAGGATAGAATGAGAAGGGTAGAATGAGAAGGATAGAATGAGAAGGATAGAATGAGAAGGATATGAATGAGAAGTATAGAACGAGAAGGATAGAATGAGAAGGATAGAACGAGAAGGATAGAATGAGAAGTATAGAACGAGAAGGATAGAATGAGAAGGATAGAACGAGAAGGATAGAATGAGAAGGATATACGGAGAAGGATAGACGGAGTCTAAGGCAGAATGACGATAATGAAAGTGTAAACATGAAACCTAACTTGGATAGTCATTCCGACTGACAGAATCGGCCTTATTGTGTCGCATTGTCCCAAAGCTAGTCACGCCCATCTTTCGGATGTGGCTCCAGACACAAATTCTCCTATAACTACGAGTATATACTCAGACAGTTTCAAGACAGGTTTTTGAGAAGGAAATTTTCTGTAAGGGAAAGCCGAAAAACTGCCCCCCAGCTGTGCTCATGTTTGCTCTGGGGTTGATGAACTCGAGCAATGGGGGGGAAAGGTGAAATTCTTCCGCTAAGCAGAGAAGGTGGGGCCGGCCATTTTGAGGAGTGGGGGTGGATTTTGAATTGGTTTTCGTTTCTTTCTCAACCCCAGCGCCTTCTCAAACAACGGCGCTTGAGGTTGAAGAAGTCGGGGCTGAGGGGAGGGCTGGGACTTCCATGATCGCTTTGACAGCCGGCTTGTTTGCCTCCGAGATCTCCTGTTTCGCTTTGAGTCCTCCAAAAGACCCTCAATGCTCTGTAGGAAAGTCTTTGAGTAATAGAATTTGGGAAAGTATCCCAGCCATAGACTCGAGCCCTGGGATGAGTTCGATTAACAGATGGAGGCGCGGGCCCTGTTGAGCACCGCGGGGGGCCGTGCAGGAGGTATTGAAAAAAGACATGCGGACACAATGAACCCAACTAACCATATTGTCACGCCTCGAATCGACCGATAGATTATTGAGCAAACTTCGGGTGTGTCACATTCGAATGCTAAAGCAGAGAATAATTGGCCTTTTACTGTCTGTCCCAGTGCAAGCATAGAGCACACAAATCCCCAGGTTGCTTAGCAGAGAGTTCACCAAACATTTCTAAAGCCCGGAAACCTCTCAATCAGAAGTGCGAAGTTTACTAACCACTGATTTATGATGTGATATATGCGGGAATACGGATTGGGCCATAGACAAATAATCTACAGAGACAAGATGCGATAAAAACAAGCACTTTCTTATTTCTATAAAAATTGTCTGAGAATATAATAATAATAATAATTGATTACACTTGTCCGATTGGGCCAGATGTGCAGCCGACAGCACAGCCGCAGCTAATTGCGCGGCGCATCTGAAGGCTGCGTACGGCTGTTCAGTCCATGGACTGGGGGGACGCCACACCCACCTTCAATTATCCCAGCTAATGCTGGTACCCATTTAACAGCTGGGTGAACTGAAGCAATGTAGAGTTAAGTGTCTTGCTAAAGGACAAAAATTATTCCAGTGGAGTCAGGAATCGAACCCCCCGACCTTCAAGTCGTGAGTCCGACGCCCTAACCACAATGCTACAACCTCTCAACTGATTCTCAACTGATTCAACCTCTCCACTCTCAACTTATTCTCACAACTGAAGCGCATCATTTGGTATGTGAATCATGTGACTTAAAATAAAAAACCAATCGAAGCTCTTAATTATTAATTATTATTAATTATTAATTAATTAATTATTAATTATTAATTATTAATTATTAATTATTAATTAATTATTAATTATTAATTATTAATTATTAAAAAAATAATTAATTAAAAGGGAAAACTAGAGCTGGTGACAACTTGTGGGTTTTTTGTTTCATTTTATTACACAAATCATAATATTATCTTTAGCAAAAAACTTGGCATGACTTTTAATAACTGAGGTGTTGATGCTGCAACATTCCATAGCATGGCGCGCGTATCTGACGCGTGTCTGCCAGCAATGCAGGACATTGTGGACTGGATGGCCGACGCGTGCCTACAACACGTGGCAGAACTCCTCCTTCCGCGGAAATCATATTGGAGACAGAGAGGAGGCAGAAACCAGAGCTGCTCAAGATATTTAGAGCACGCTTTGCAATCAATCACTCAAAATCACTAATCAGTGATGAAGTGTGCGCGCGTGTGTGTGTGTGTGTCGCAAGTTTGTCAGTTTTTTTCGATAAAAAAATGTTCCAGGCTAATATATTTAAATTTTACATAGCTAAACATGGAGATCAAAGTTTACATTTCATATCATATTTCATATCATCTGACCAAGCTCCACTGTGTGTTATATTCCTTGGGCGAGAAATTAAGTTGGAGTAAACTTTTAATTAAATCCCTACGTTAGGGAGCCAAAATCTGCATGGACCAATATTCCCTTGACACTTCTGCCTCTCTTCATCTTTCTCTTGCCAAATATCCTAGAGATATTTTTTACATTTTCTGCATAGCAGGGAAAATTTATAAAACCAAATAGATGAAAAACTGCGTGTGCAGATCAATCAGGAGTCCAATTTTCATACTTTTTTTTGGAAATTTTGAAACCAATGCTCACAAAACTGCCGCTGTTTTTTGTTCAAAACTGTTTAGATATTCCTAACATTGTGATTTTCTACTCCGAAAAATGTCTCAATCCCACGGAATCCCGATCCCACAATTGCCGAATCCAAAAAATATCCTGATTCCTAGAAATCACAGTCTAGAAAATCAGTTTTTTAATACCAAAGTCTCAAAATTTTCTTATTTCAAAAATACGAATCACGAAGTATCCCAATCTCAAAACATCCTAATCCCAAAATATCCCAATCTCAAAATATCCCAATCTCAAAATATCCCAATCTCAAAATATCCCAATCTCAAAACATCCCAATCTCAAAACATCCCAATCTCAAAACATCCCAATCTCAAAATATCCCAATCTCAAAATATCCCAATCTCAAAATATCCCAATCTCAAAACATCCCAATCTCAAAACATCCCAATCTCAAAATATCCCAATCTCAAAATCTCCCAATCTCAAAACATCCCAATCTCAAAATATCCCAATCTCAAAATATCCCAATCTCAAAATATCCCAATCTCAAAATATCCCAATCTCAAAATATCTCAATTCTCAAATAATTTGGGATTATTTTGAGTTCTAATATCCCAAACTCCAACACCCATAATCTCTAAACATTCTAATGACGAAAACTCCCCAACTTCCAGTCCTTAAAATATCCCAAATCCCATAAACGGAAAATATCTCGCGCTGCTCAAAATAACAACTCACGTGCGCTGCAGTGGACGACAACTTTTCGTTGAATCTCCGGCTGCGGCTTCGGCGCGCTGACGTTCTCCTTGGCACCCTGCTGATCTGTTTGGATGATCTCGCGCAGGAAGTTGATGTAGCCGATTGCCAGTCTCAGTGTGTCAACCTTCGATAGGCGCTTTTCGTACGGCAGGGTCGGGATGTGGGCGCGTAAGCCTGAAGCGAGTGGATCGTTTTGGGATAAAATCCTGATTGTTGCCATGGAGACTAGAAGACATTGAAATTATTAGTTAAAGTTTTTTGTTCGAAATCGGAAAGTTTGGTATTGGCTGTATATCGACAGTAATCCTAGATTTCTTGAGTCGTTATTCCATGGTCAGGATGCCAAGTATATCGGGGTATAGAAACTATTATTTTCAAACTCAATAAATGCTCTGAAGTACAGTATTTTTAATCAACGAATTAATTTAACAACCCTTAAATAACCCTTAAAGCATGCTGTTGGAAACTTTTTCTACAAAATAAATTCCTAATTATGAAAATTGAAACAACTTTTGTTTGTTAATTGCGAGTAAGCGAGAGAACCTTCAACGTGTTCACAAAACTCTGAAGTGTCGATGCTTAGAAGAAGCATCGAAATATGTATAAAAATCGAATGTATAGCACCTTTGTTGCCATGTCTCAGAATCGAAACAATCCAGCAATTGATTGATAAAACAACGAATGAACGAATGGGTCATTCGGTCTAGCTTCCCCTTGGCAACTCGGGAGATGTCTATGGTAGAATCTATGGCAGTTTCGGAAGCGGCCGAACTGTGTTTGCAGAACTATATAGTTTGAGGCATCATTGGCAAATACAGAAGGAATGCAGCAAAAGTTTATTTGCCAAGACAATCTCCCCAGTTTAGTTGACCGATTAAACAAAATAAAAATCCGTTAGAACGCATGGAGACTAAATAAGGGGGCAGCTTCAGTTTCCAGGCAGTTGTTTACTCCCCTATTCTACCATGGACCCAGTTATGTTCTTTCTTTAAAACGCTTGGCCTATTAATGGTCAGTCAGTTATTGAGCACAGGGATCTCTTGAACCTCATTGACTGTCTATTGAGATCAAATAAGACCCGGAACTCGTTCACCTCTGTTTACCAGTAACTCTCCTAGCTGCCACTTCACTCACTATTAACTCCGACACTGGCATGACAGCGTTGAGATATTCGGTAATAGAATGACTGGCAGAGTGAATTGAAGAGTGACTGGTAGAGCGAATTGAAGAGTGACAGGTAGAGTGACAAGAAGAGTGACAGGTAGAGTGACAAGAAGAGTGACAGGTAGAGTGAATTGAAGAGTGACTGGTAGAGTGACAAGAAGAGTGACATGTAGAGTGAATTGAAGAGTGACAGGTAGAGTGACAAGAAGAGTGACAGGTAGAGTGAATTGAAGAGTGACAGGTAGAGTGACTAGAAAAGTCACAGGCAGAGTGACTAGGAGTGTGACAGGTAGAGTGACTAAAAGAGTGACAGGTAGAGTGAATTGAAGAGTGACAGGTAGAGTGACTAGAAGAGTGACAGGTAGAGTGACTATAAGAGTGACAGGTAGAGTGACAAGAAGAGTGACAGGTAGAGTGAATTGAAGAGTGACAGGTAG
The DNA here is from genome assembly GCA_950097015.1 of Macrostomum hystrix. Lineage (NCBI taxonomy): Eukaryota > Metazoa > Platyhelminthes > Macrostomidae > Macrostomum > Macrostomum hystrix. The sequence goes on along the minus strand of CATNEN010000034.1, from coordinate 5,105,337 downwards.
AGTGACTAGAAGAGTGACAGGTAGAGTGACTAGAAGAGTGACAGGTAGAGTCACTAATCGTGACAAAGCGGTGCCCACCTACGCCCAACTCCCCATTCTGGTACCCCTTCGCGTCGAGAATTCCTCGAATTGGCTTCGGTCAGTCAGTCGGGTGGGGTTGGAGGCTGGGGAATTCTGCTAAGATTCGGGGAATAATTCATGAGGCTTATTTCTGCTTCCCAAATCAATCCATTTTTTTCTGAACCCAGGCCAGCCCAGACCTTGTCCAAACAAGCTCAACCCTTCGCAGCCTCACAATTGCCTGTACGAGGTACCCGCAGCGCTTCTACCTGGGTCGCAATTGCTGAATTTCAAATGCAAGGAAACGATTGCGGTAGGGATGGCTGTACTGGTAGGGCTGTTGTGATTGCAAACAAATGCCCCTCAAATTGTCGGATGGGACAGATTTTAGCGCAAACGATTTTACTGGAAGCCTAGGTTCTGTTGAGCACTGCGTTTGTAGCTCACGCGACTCCCGGCACACAAGTAAATGGGAAAATTATCCCATCCGTACTGGGCCGCCAAGTGCTAATCGGTGATGCTGGTATATCCGACTCACTGCCAGGGCCTTATCTTATCTTGCAGCCCGAATCTCAAGAGCTCTTCACAGTTCCATAAATGGAGTTCCGCTTCTGCGACATGCAACTTTGCTACTTCTACTGTCTACCATCTCTAGAACACTCTACTTCTACTGTCTACCATCTCTAGAACACTCTACTTCTATTGTCTACCATCTCTAGAACACTCTACTTCTACTGTCTACCATCTCTAGAACACGCTACTTCTACTGTCTACCATCTCTAGAACACGCTACTTCTACTATCTACCATCTCTAGAACACGCTACTTCTACTGTCTACCATCTCTAGAACACTCTACTTCTACTGTCTACCATCTCTAGAACACGCTACTTCTACTGTCTACCATCTCTAGAACATGCTACTTCTATTGTCTACCATCTCTAGAACACTCTACTTCTACTGTCTACCATCTCTAGAACACTCTACTTCTACTGTCTACCATCTCTAGAACACTCTACTTCTACTGTCTACCATCTCTAGAACACGCTACTTCTACTGTCTACCATCTCTAGAACATGCTACTTCTACTATCTACTATCTCTAGATCACGCTACTTCTACTATCATCTATCACATTTCAACTCGTATCAATCTATCAATCTATCAATCTATCAAACTATCAAAAATCAACTAGAGCGAATTAAAGTCCAGTAGAAAAACATTGGAGACAAAATCACAACCGTACATCTATTTAGAATATGCATTTCGAAACACAAGCTAAGCGGGAGAGAATCAAGCAAAAAAACTATACATAAGTGGGCTTAGTCCGCAGAAAATGAATTATTGATTTCCTGGAGAATCGCATCTCTCCTTGCCTCGTTCACGCAATCGATACAGCTAGGAACCCGAAGTAGCCCCCACAGCTGAATGGGTTGGAAATGGGGAAAATAGTTCTCGGAAATTCGCTTGCTTTCATTCTGCTTTGCTTCTAAAAGATTTTTTTGCCCAAAAAAAGCTGGCTAAAAACACTGAGCATTTTTTCCATTACATTGCTCTGTACAAGTCTGCTGGGTGATTGACATCTGCTCAACTAGTAATTGAATCTATGAGAGAGAAAAAGAAGAAGTAGAGTGGTAGAGGAAGAAGTAGAGTGGTAGAGGAAGAAGTAGAGTGGTAGAGGAAGAAGTAGAGTGGTAGAGGATGAAGTAGAGTGGTAGAGGAAGAAGTAGAGTGGTAGAGGAAGAAGTAGAGTGGTAGAGGAAGAAGTAGAGTGGTAGTGGACGAAGTAGAGTGGTAGAGGATGAAGTAGAGTGGTAGAGGAAGAAGTAGAGGGGTAGAGGAAGAAGTAGTGGTAGAGGAAGAAGTAGAGTGGTAGAGGAAGAAGTAGAGTGGTAGAGGAGAAATGGAGAGGTAGAGGAAGAAGTAGAGTGGTAGAGGAGAAATGGAGAGGTAGAGGAAGAAGTAGAGTGGTAGAGGAAGAAGTAGAGTGGTAGAGGAAGAAGTAGAGTGGTACAGGAAGAAGTAGAGTGGTAGAGGAGAAATGAAGAGGTAGAGGAAGAAGTAGAGTGGTAGTAGACAAATTACCAAAATTAAATTTCATATTCTCTCCAAAATTTGAACAATAATTAGGAACAAAAAATCAATCCAAAGTAGGGATTTTTTTCACGAGGGTGTAAATATTTCAAGTCAATTGAAAAAATATATATATGGGCAGAGTAAGTGGCACGTGCCCTGACTTGTAGGGATTGAACAATTGAAGGCGCACCGCTGGTATGGACACGTGCCCTAGTATACACACACGCGCCACACACATCCTTAACTTCTGTTTAAAATCCTCATTTCTTCCGAATCCCACGACGTCTTTAAACTCACCGTCGAAGGCTTCGTTGATGCTCTGCATTCGGCGTCTCTCCCGCATGTTGGCAGCCTGTCTCTGGTGGGCTTGCTGGTGCGAGTTCAGCTTCCGTTTTCGTTTCTTGGCAGCCGCAGCCGCCGCCGCCGACACTGATGAAGCACCGGCTGTCGCCGTGGCAACCACAGACGTCGAGGCCAACGACGAGGAGGCCACAGACATCGAGGAGGCGCCGCATTCGTCGTCAAATTCTTCGTCATCGCAGTCATCGCCGACTGTTAAAGAATTGTTGGAATCTTCCTCGAGTGAGGTCAACAAGTGCTGCTGCTGGTGCTGGTGCTGGTGCTGGAGCTGGTGCTGGTGCTGGTACACTGGGTGCGAGCTAGAGCCCATTGGAGGCAGCTGATGCTGCAGAAGCTGATGCTGA